>OY728137.1:480942474-485742474 GCA_963277665.1 Viscum album | reverse complement strand
TATGTATGATTATTCCCCCCAACTTTGGAATTCTTTAAAAAAGTGTAAAAAAATCATTTTAATTAGTTTTATCATGATCAAATTTTGCATTAATATTATTTAGTTTTATTTATAAATAAAAATGTCTATTTTTATGTGTTTATAAATTAATTTCTATATGTATTTTTTTATAAGTAATTTTCTTTTAACAAAAATGTTATAAAAAATATAAAGTGTATTTCTTCTAATTTCACAGAGTAATTTTATACTGCTCTTATGATGTGTTTTCTATATATTTCAATATAAATTAATATTTCTTTTGATTAATTGGTTGAATTACATAATAATACTATCCACCTTATTTACCTGAATTAATTATGATAACTACTTATATAAATATTCATGAAACCCATTTTTTATGGGTTAAATAAGCTATGATGGAATTAAGATTATTTTCATGTTAATGTGAAACAAATATGTATGGTTTTTAATTATATTAAGAGTTTTAATAGAATTATATTTACTTATAATGCATTGGGTAATGATTTATATCTCATGATACGACATGTATGGGACCGGGGATAGAACCCAATCCACCATGGTACACTGTCCACTTTGTTTATGGGAATGGGTAGTAAATCCAATCCACCATGTGACTTTTTACATCATGTGATAATGGTATTGGAAGAAATAATTGGAATAAGAAATGATTTTTATGCTTATTCATGTTCCAAATTCATATTATTATGTTATGTTTTAATGGATCATGATTATTTATTCATGTTTCCACATTCAAATTACTAAGGTATTATGTTATGCAAAAAGATTTATACCATGAATAATGAATTATGATCTAAGTTTTAGGTGGTATTATTCTCTTATATTACATATGTACACTTTTATTATGTTATCATACCCACATGATCATCTTATATTCACTTACAATCTTCTATTAATTGTTCTCATGTTTACCTTTATTAAGGATCTAAACTCACCATTTTCATGCTTCTATTCCCCATGTTATAAAGAAGAATATTATTTATGATATGTATAAAAGGGAATAATGTGAGAAGAATATTTGTGGTAGATGTTGAATATATTTTAAAATAATTTGGTTATGTATCTAATCTCCAAATACACTAAAACTATAGGTAATGGGGTGTGATTTATTATGAGATATAATGAGTATTCATGTAAAATTATGTAATATGTTTGTATCTTGATCTCAAGTTTTCTTAGTTGGCATCAAGACATGTTTTAATTATTTTTGGGTATTAAGATATGAATATTAAGATGATTAAACATAAAAAAAATTATATTTTACCAAAAGTGAAATAGTATAAATCTAAAATGTTATAGGTTGAAATAAATGTTTCATAATTTAGGGAATATTATAATTGATTTTAATTATCATATGATTGCTTAATTTGATTATTATTTTTTAATACTCACACTAACCATTTTGGTTAAATTAAGGTATGTATAACAAAATCATGAAATTGGGGTCATTAAAGGTATGATCAATTTTGAAAAAATATTATTTAGACATAGTTTTATAAATTAATTTAGATACTTAAAAGCATATAAGACTATTTTTCATGGCCCTCATGACTAGATATTGAATTATTGATAAAAAATTCAATACATTATGATGATTTCATCAAAAGTTTATAACTCCTATCTAATATAATCTTGAGGGGATGTAATTAAAATAAATATTATTATTCTCAAATTAGTGAAATTATATGTGATTTTAGGCATGGTTTGACGCTATCTACATAGAGATCATAATAATTTCCTAGATAAATAAGTTATATTTTACATCCGAGGTCAACCTATGACCATATATTGGTGAAATTATGATTATGATATCTATACAGAAATTAATTCCATTATATAGGCCTTAATAACCAATACCAAAGGTTATTTATCTCAAACTATTGGTGGGAAATTATATATTGATGATTTTATGATTATGAATAAATAAGTTTACTTTTTTATAAATATTTTCTTAGTTTTTCCCCAAACTATGAGGTTTAATTTTACGTATAACTCATAACTAGTGTTATTCCTATATAAAATACTCCTTATAGAATTACCTCATTTTAATTGGGGTAATTAAATAAGAAACTCCAAGAGAATATAAATAAGTCTCTTATATACCAAAGTGATTCACTATGGGGTAAAACCATCCTTTTTGTTAAGAAGAAATATGGATCAATACATCACTAAATTGATTATTGTGAACTTAATAAGATTTAGATCAAAATAAATTATCCTATACCTCATATTTATGAATTTATCAATCAAATATGAGGGGATTAATACTTTTGAAATATTGACCTTTGATATATATATATATATATCATTAATTAAGGGTGAAAAGAGAGGTTATACCCCAGGCAGTCTTTAATATAAGATTTAGACACTATGAATTCATAGTGAAATCATTCATACTTACAAATAACTCTATATCTTCAAGAATATGATGAATATATTCATTAAAGACTACCTTGATAAAATTTTGGTAGTCTTTATAGACTATATATTCTAGGATAATGAAGATCATGAAAACCATTTAAGGATTTATCTGAAGACCTTGATAAGGAAGAAACTATATTCCAAATTTAATAAGTGTGAATATTTTTTATAGGAAGTATCATTCTTGGGAAATGTAATCATAAGAAAGTGTATATCTATGGATCCTTGAAATATATATATTGTTGAAGAATGGAATAGAATAACCACTATATCATAGATTCATTGTTTTCTTAGATTGGTTGGATACTATTGATGCTTTGTTATAAATTTATCATGACTATAAAATCCCATAACTAAGTTAACTAAGAAGGGGGTAAAGTTTATCTTAATAGATGAATGCAGATAAAATTTAAAAAATCTTAATATAATATTGATTACTACACCTATACTAACATTAAAATAGTATAGAGAATGGTTTGTGATATATAGTGATGCATTAAATATGGTATTTTTATATTTCCTCATGGAAAATGGCATAGTGTTAATTATGCCTCACATAAAATAAGATTCATGAGAAAAATTACCCAATGAATGATTTGGAACTAGCAGGTGTAATATTTTCATTAAATATATGGAGGAATTATATTTATGAAGAAAAGTGTGAGATCTATACTAATCATAAGATCTTAAAGTATATATTCACATAGAAGGTTTCTTCCATGAACCAAAGGAGATGGTTGGAGTTGATCAAATACTATGACTACTCAATACATCACCAACCTAGGAAGGTGAACAAGGTGGATTATATTTTTAGTAGAATGAATCATGATACCTTATCCATTTCGAGGATCTAATGAGATCCAATAGTCATAGATTTTTAAATGTATACCTTGAAATCATGAGATAAGGGGAGAAATCCTATCTTTCCCAAATGAATGTGAAACTATCCAACCACATGAATACCAAGAGGCACAAATAGAGGATATAAATCTATATGAAAAGTTATGAAATATTATAGAGTTAAAAATTGATAATGATGGAATTATAATATTTTGGAAATTAATATGCATTCCCACAGTACCATAATTAAAGGAGTTATTGGATGCTGTAAATTTCTCATTATTCCCAACCCATATTGAAAGAACAATGATGTATAGAGATATCAAAAATAATTTTTAATTGGAAAACATGCGGAGAAATATTTAATATTATGTATCTCAATTCATGGTATTTTCGCAAGCTAAGGATGAATTTTAGAAGTCTAAGGAGATGATGCTACCATTACCCATACCTGTATGGAAAGGGGATAACATCACCATAGATTTTTTATTAGTATTCCCAAGACTTCTAAATCCTATAATTGAATTTGGGTTTTATTTTATAACCCTAGTAATTTAATACATTTAATTTCAATTCAGTAATATTACTTTCTTGATCAAATTTCCAATATATATATATATATAAATGAAGTGGTAAGGAATCATGGTTTAACACTCCCAATTACATCTAACCGAGATCCATGGTTTTCCCTGAAGTTCTAGAGAAGTATTCTACTAGAATTTGATATAGAGTTAAGCTTAAATGTTACTTATCATTATCTTATTGATGATAAATCTATAAATACCATTAAAAATTTGAAGTATATTCACACATATTGTTCAATGGATCTAAAAAAATGTTGGGATCAACACCTTCCCTAGGTACAGTTCAGAAAAATAAATAGTTTCCATTCCAGCATTCAAATGAAATAATATGAGGCTATATATGGAAATAGGTATAGAACTAAAACATGTTAAGATTAATTTATATAGAGTAATATATTGGAATTTAATATTTATCAATATATGTTATAGAAGATTCAAAACATTTAGTGAAACACTAAAACTATATAAATTTTACAGAAGAGATATGCTTATGATCATTTATGATATCTTTAGTTTGATGTAGTAGATAAGGTATTCCTTTGAATATCACCATGGAAGAGGGTTATAATATTTTAGAAAAAATGAATTATGATCTATAGATACATTTCCCCTTTTTAAATCCATGATCATGTGGGGGATAATAGATTATCATCTTTCACTTTCACCAAACCTTGCTCAAGTGCATGATGTGTTCCATGCATCACATTAGAGTAAGTAAATACTTCACCATTGACATGTACTAAAATCAGATATAGTACAACTAGAAAATTATATCTATTATGAGGAACAATTGTTAGAATTTTTTTATCATAGATATAATGTACTATGAAATAATAAAAACCACTTAGTTTAAGATTTTTGGTTGAATCCATATTTTTAGGAAAAATATGGGAACACAATGATGTAATGAGGTAGAAGTATCCTCAATTTTTTCATTGAAGTAATGAAATTTCAAGGGATAAATTATTTTAAGTGGGTATAATATAACATCGTTAGATTTCCAATGTATTTTCATTTAAATAAATGTTGTGTTTTCGATTTCTCATAATACTCACAACATTGAACATAAATAAACTATGATATATTTTATTAAGATAAAATATTACAATGTAAGATAAAAATTAATATATTATGACAATGAAATATAAAAAATCATTAATAAAACTATAATATAAATAAAACCACAAGTAAATAATAGGCACAAAAACATCAAATCATTATTCTCATGGTTTTCATTGAAGATCATACCTTTGATTATAACTATGGAAAATGAAAAACATTATAAATAAAACATATATTTTTAAAATGAAGTTAATGGATAGGATAAATGATTATAGATATTTATATAAGGCTATATATTGGAAATAAATAGACTTTTATATATTTGGACTTTAGACATATGGTCATTGGATGTATGGTTGTATGCTTGTTGGATGTATGACCATTGATTGTATGGTTGTTGGACGTATGACCATTGATTGTATGGTCGTTGGATGTATAACAATTGGACATATGGCTATTGGACGTATGGTCATTGGACATATGACTGTTAGATATATGTTCATTGTATATTATGATATCCAATAGGTAAATCTATGTTTTGTAACTGTTAAAAAAATTAAAATTAATATAATTAATAAATAATAAATAATTCTTGAATAAAATAAAAAAGTAATTAAAAATATTTTATTAAAAATATATATTTTTTCATTACATAATATTATTATTATTTAAAATAAAATATTTGATATGTTTATAAAATTAAAAGAAATATTATAATACCAATGGTTTGATAGAAATTCAATTTACAAAAGATAAATTACTAATTTTAAAGGGATGTAAATTAAAAACATTTAATTCTTAAAAAATGATATGTATTATCAAAGAGTTTTTTTATGTGTTGAAAATTTTTATATTAATTAATTAAATTGTTAAATTTTAAATAATTACTCTAATAAAATGTGACAATGTATAAATAAATATACTAACACCCATTTTATTATTAATTGATATAGAATTAGATTAAAAACACTTATCATTTTAAAGTCATTTTTCTATAAATATAGTTTTTTTCTATATATTATATGTCATTATTTAAAAGTTAAATTTATGATATTTAGAAATTTAATTATATCAAATGGATTTCAAATTTGTAATTGTAACATCAAAATTATGTGATAAGGCCAAATCCATTTTTAGGCATAAAAATGAGTTACCGAGGTAAAAATTGAGTCACCATAGTAATGGTAAAATAATGTGAAAGGTGTTAAATTAAGTGGAAAAGTATTAACATATCATAAAACCTTATATCCAAGTTGCGTGGATGAGGGAATTCATGACCCATCTATATTATTTTTCGACTTTTTATCCACATTTTGAAAATTTAATCCTCATACATTTAGGAATGAGTATTTTTGGAAATGCTACTAAAAAATAACCAATAAATGTACCCCTCCTTTACCCCTCCCAAACCACTATATAAATTTGGTTATCTCTTAAATATATTCCCATTTTCCCTTAATTAAATTCTTATTATATCTTATATAGATTCTATGTAATACCCTAGGTTTTAAGAAATATTTTCTTTCTTTAAACTATATGTTTATAATTCATAATTATGTTTTTTTATTCTGTTAAAAGATTCGAAATTGAGAAGGAAGTAAGTCATACAATATATGAATCAAAATAAAAACATTTTATTCAATAATAATAGATAATTAGAAAAAAATTGCATGAAAACTTGTATTTCATACCTTATACGATTAAATCCCTTAGAAGTGAATAAATTAAAATTGGAAAAATAAATAGAGAATAATAATATTTTTATAATGGGGAAATCCTGTATATTATTTTCACCCTTGAAAATCACTATTAGTAGATTTCAACTTATAATGGTATAAAACATCATTAAAGGAGAAAATATTTTAAAATATAAAATTAAAACTATTGAAATGATATTTTTTTGTGATGTTAGATTGAGATGAATTTATATGATGTAATGAGAGTAATATAGCTATTATATGAATATTATAAAAGGGTATATAGTTTTTGGATATAATAGCAGTAAACATGTTACCAGTTTGGAATTATCAGTATGAAGTTGGTATACATAATGATTAGTTATATGTTAATACAAATATACATTTTCCATATAAAAAATTTGTTTAAAAATAAAATTAATGACTTTTTAATTATAATTAAAATATTAAAATTAATTTTTAGAAATAATATTGACTATAAGAAAATTATTTTTATGAATTGTGTATTTTTGTTAAATTTATTACTTTTAAGGAATGATATCATTAAAATTTATTGATAAAATACAAGTAAATATTTTTAAAATTAACCGATAATATCCAAGAAAAAATTAAGTAACTATAAGGAATAATAATTTAATAATTCAAGTCTAAACAAAAATGTTTTGCTTAAAAATAATATTTTTATTATACATTTGGTATTTTTATTTAAAAGCTAAATTTCTCATATTTTGAGTCTTATATTTAATTAAATGTAAATTTTATACTTATAAATAAATTTATAATCATTCATACATTTATTATCAAATGGTTATAAATGATGATAAAATCATTTAATGGTAAAAATGATTTTTTTCAATGAATTTTTTTATTTATAATGTATTTTTATCTTAATAAAGAATTTAATCATGAATAAAGAATTATTTTGATTAAATTTATTAATAATAAAAAATAAGGAAATAATAATTCATCTATTGTTTATTAAATGTACTTTTATAAGAATAAATTCATTTTATGCATAAATGAGAATTTTTCCTAAAAAATGTTTTTCCACATTATTCGTTCTTATATTAATATAATTTTTTTCATATTTAGAAATTGAATCCAATAAAATGAATTTAATATTTTAAATTATCATTTCAAAATTAGTTAATAAGTTTAATTTCATTTTTAGTCTTAAAAATAATTTATTGAGGTAAAAATTGAGTTACGACGATAAATGAGAAATGAGGTAAAAATAGTTAAACTAAGTTGAAAAGTATTAAAATATCATGAAAACTTTTCTATAAATTGTTTTAATGAGGATATTCATGACCCATATAAATTATTTTCACTTTTTATCCACTTTACCTTTAAAATGAAAACCTTATACATTTAAGGAATGAATATTTTCAGAAATGCCAATCAAAACTCATCTATAAAAGGATCCATCATATTACCTTAAGAAACCACTATTTTCCTTTGATTATATCTTTAATCCCAGATTATGTTTCATATACCATAGTCTTATTAGATGTTTGGTAGCCTCTGAACCCAATAAAAAAGCCTAAATCTTTTATTTTGAAGGAACCTATTTCGAGGAGGAGAGAATTAATCAAAGTAAGTTCCTAGTTCTTTAAAATATTTTTGAATTAACTTATTATCTCCACTATTTGTAATTATAATTCTCAACTTTAATTTTGTTATATTAACATCTTTATGATTTATAGAAAATTAAATTACTTTTATATAACTCTATACTCTTAATCATTCATTAATATAATATGTTCTTGTTTGGGTAAATTTAACCACCTTCATGAATGTTGCTATACCAACATCATCATTTTCATCATGAATAATTATCAAGACATAAATAATGGTGACATATTATATTAAGGATCAATTTATTTTATGAATATAATTATGTAGGGATGACATAAAAAATATAATGTTCATTATAAAGTAACTTGTTATTATTAAATTAACCGAAGCATACCCGTCATGGATTCTATTCTCACGATCCATAACCATTCCTTCCATAAAATGAACATGGTAATGAGTAAATAATTGGAACATAATTATTCCTCTACCTTTACTAATCTATAAATGTTGAACTTGGTATCAAAATGAAAAAGGATCAAAATCTCCCTTATAAAACTTTTATGCAATAATCAAAATTACTAACATCCAATGAAGAAAATAAAAAACATATAACTAATATATATGTATTGAATAACTATAATTAGAGAATATAAAATTTAGTAAATATGAATTATTTTATTAAATAAATATTAATATGGTTATTTTTTTATATGGGAGGTGAAATCACTTTCATAGATGTAGGGAGTAAAGTTAAGCATTTATTATCCAATATCACTTTGAAATCAATATTGTTTTTGTTTAAGCTTAAATTGGGAGATATTTTATGTTATTTATATATTAAACCCTATATATTTTTTACTATAACAATTTTCTAGGATTTATATGTATTATTACATTTCCATCTTCTTTTTGTTTACAAATTTACTGAAAAGATGTTTGTAAGTGGAGCCAACCCTTTCTATTTTTTTGTCCGGGAATATTTATACTCCATAACCATATTATTTATATTTTTATTTGGATATAATTATATATATATATGATTGATTAAGGTCATTTTTAATTGGAATTATCCCCCTTTACAAAATCATGAAATAAATCTTTTCTAATGTTTTTTATACGGTTCATTTTCTACTAACTTTGATTTTTTTTTACAAAAGAGTATATGAAATATATTTTTTAAAATTTATACATGAATGAATTTTCCCTATATATTCATCAGTTTTATTTAAAAAACTTCTTCTATAAGTTTTCATTTTTTCCAATGTAATTTAAATTCCTGTTATTTTATAAAGAATTATATTTTAAATCAAAAGTTATCAAATGTAAATAATATCTCTACTTATTTTTCAAAGAAATGATCTAATTCTATTATAAAAGTGTTTTTTTCATCTATATAAATATACTTTAATGTTTCCTATTATACACTCATGATATTTTCTAATAATACCATTCATCTTATTTCTCTGAATGAATTATGATAGCATTTTATGGAAGTTTTTATTAAACCATTTACTTCTGACGGGTTAATCAAGATACGATGGGATTATAAATATTTTCATGTTTAAATAGAAGAAATATGTATGGTTTATAATTATGTGATGGTTTATTCTGATATACCCCTCCTATTCAATGGGTAAAGTTTTATATCTTCTAAGATAGGGTTTTGGTACATGGGTGGTTATCCTAAGACCAAAAGTTTGTAGTACATAGGTGGTTATCACAAGACCAAACGTTTTGGTACATCGATGGTTATACTAAGACCAAAATGATACTTGGGTGGTTATATCAAGTCTAATGTATTATCTAAAGGTGGTTATATCAGTGCATTATGTGATGAATGTCTCTATGGTCATTTTTGGAACATCTTCTATGCTCATATTGATGCCATATTCTTATGTTATGCATTGTGCCTATGTCATGTCCACATATTATTGAATCAAGTTTCCATAATCCAAAAAATCACGTTTTATGAAAAATTTATTATGTAATGATTTATTATTTATTATCTATTTTATTGGAAATGATTAAATTATGTTATGTTTATGTACGTGGATTATGTTGTCATACCCACATGTTCATCTTATACACATTTATGATTTCTGATTGTTATCTCTTATGCTTACCCTTACTAAGAATCTTAACTCACACTTTTCATATGTTTCTATTCCCCATGAAATGAAGAAGATAATTATGTAAGATATTTCTAGAAGGGTATCATGTGTGGATAATTTTGAGGGAAATGTTGAATATTGATTATAAAATAAGAAGATCACGTAGCTAATCTATAAATACACCAAACCATTAGATTCTATGATTATGTGGTTATTTGTGACATGTAATGAAGATTCATGTAAAATGATTTAACATATATTCATGTTATGTTGGTATTGTCTCACTTGTTATCAAATCATATGTGTAAAATTTTAATTTTAGTATCAGATCTGGGAGTGCGGGGTTGGGGTATTTTAGTTAGCATCAAAGCAAGTTTTAGTTACTTTTAGAGACTAGGTTATGAATAATAATAAGATGTAAGCTAAAAAAACCATGATGAACCAAAAGTGATTAAATATGAACCTAAAATATCATAGGTTGAAATGAATATTTAATAATTTAGGACATCTTAAGATTGATTTTACTTATCAGATTATTTCTTACTCTGATTATCATTTCTTGATACTTGCACTAACCTTTTTAGTTTTAGTCATTGGATGGAACCAAGAGAAATCAAGTTAAAAACTAGTGAGTATAATTTGTTGATTTTTATAATGAGAAACCCAATGGGATGAGAGATGGTGTGAAATTTTTTATAGAAATAATATCTCAAGTTATAAAGAATAAAATAAACCATATTGAGATCCTTTATGTACTAAATAAATAGAAACACTCAATTGAGTATTTTTTTGTATAAAAAACCACTAACCTTGTCATGAACCAACCCACCAGGTCCTGAGTTGCAACTACCCCAAGCCCACCTCTAATAGTCCAGGGGCTAGAGACCAGTGTTTAGTAGTCATATCATACACATGAGAGGTATTATCCTAATATTCTCATACACACACACACACACACACACACACACACATCTCCAAGACTATACAATATTGAAATGTAAAACAACTGATAAAAATCATTGTATATATCTATAATTCCACAATTATAGTATGGAATAAAGTATTGGAAATCATAAAAAGGGCCCAAATACAATCCCACCCAAAAATATAAAATAAATACCGACCTACTAAGAAGGAGGAGACTACTATCAAATGAAACATCAGTATACACATTTCTTAGTCAAGACCAAAATATACTCCACCTAGTCCTACTCCTCTAAGGACTCCACAAAAAGGTCCACTATTTGTATAATACATGATATGTGTGGGAAGATCCCATGTAGGGGTGAGTATAAAAATACCGAGTAGGATACCCTAAAAACACAAAACATAAATAATCAAGAGTAGGCATCTCATAAAAAAAGTATGTAAGAAAGATACGAGACATAAAGATGACCACATATATCCTAGATATACTCATAAAGACACCACATACTTTGTGGTCACAACTGTAAATCCATAAATAGGATTATTCCCGAGGATCAATGGTAATGCTTGTCTAGTAGATCTCACTCCATAATACCTGGAATCCTTAATGGCACTCAATTGAGAGATATCACTCATCAAGCGTCACTAAGATGATGAAATATCTCTACCATCCTAGATGGAATACATATGATAGAACACACTCACAAGGTATATCCAATAAGAATAATAAAGGAATCTGAGAGGGTTAATGTAATATATTCACTCTATTAGACTAATATCCCAGAAGAAAGATCAAAACTTAATACATAAATAGTGGGTCAATGACCAAGGCTCACAGGGGGGAACCAAATCCTATTGGAATTATCCTCCTAGATAGGGGATCAATGCCTATGTAAGTGTTAGACATGATAATTATACAAAATATACCTAGGTAATCATGGAGGAAACGAGGATTGATTCATGCCTCCTCTCGAATGGATACATGTTCCAAGCTAATATGGGGTATGTAGTCAAAGTGGACTGAGATGAATCATTACAGAAAAAGGGAACTAATCCACACTGCACTAATAAATAGGAAGATAACTATGGGTAACCATATATGATGAGGATTGGATTATACACCATAACCTTATATTAATGGACTGAGGGAACGAAATGAATTGATAATAGTCTAAGTAATCTCACAAAATATCACAATGAAGCTGAAATGAGAAGAGAGAGGACTCCAGCCCATCCTCAAAGGAGTACATGGTGTATCCCTAAGGGTACAAGAAGTATCTCATAAAGCATGGAACTACCTATGTCTCATGTTCACACGAAAAGAACTTTAAAACAATAAAAATCTTTTCTAAAGGTTAAAAAACATGTATATTTTCCCCGGGAACTCAGTGTTCCATTTTTCCTATGCCCATGTATACAGGGCCACACCCGTGTACTTAGCCATGTTTGAGTATATTAATCTCCCTGTGTACTCCATCTTACCCTAGTACTTCCCAAGTACATAGACTGTAGTACCACATGGACACCTAGGCATGTATCCCGGTACATGATGAACCATTCTCCACATGTTACATAACATGTGAGTTGGTAGACATGGAATGTAACACTACATGGAATCCTGGGAATGTACCCCTTATACACACTGAGGTGGTAGGCTAAGGGTCACAAGAAATGTGACATGTTTCATATGGAGTGTGATATTTATCACTACATGGAAACCCTAATGATGCATAGAGGGGACTGCACAGAATGTTTTTATAGGACTACACACCATGTAGTCAAGAATTTCATAGAAATTATAAAATAATTTAGAAATATTTTAATGATCCTTTTTAGCCACCAGTTTCATCAGAAACCATGCTCCACATCTTGGATCTATGGTTGAGAAAACCCTATCGCTATCATTGGCCATATTCTGGCCATATTCTCTAACCGAGAAACACCTTCAGTCACGCCTTGTCAGTTCCATACACCAAAAACATGAATACAAACTCCCAATCCATCTGTGAATCTACTTCCATCATTGCATACCACAACCATGATGCTATATCTCCATCTCAAACCTACGATAGTGATCGATTACACTGAATACCAAATTCACAATGATCATTCACTTGGTATTTTTCGAATCATAGGCCAAAAGAAAATGAAAATGATGAACTTATATAGAACAATGGGAGAAAATGTATAAAAAATCATTTTTAATGGACATCATCCAATGTTCTTGTTGGCCTCAATTCATTTTCATAGGTAAATGAATGAAGATAATGAATAAAAAAAATATATTTATTCCTATATTATAGGAAGGTAAAGAAATTTCACAAATTAAATGATTGATCTATGAATTTATTTATTAGGTGATTAATTTTCATTCATTATGGGTAAATCAAAATAGGACAAATCCAAAAAAAAATCTCTACCTAGAGTTTGGATTGATCGATGATAAAGATTGAAACTGTGTCATTGTCATTGATGAGATCCACAAACTTCGATGGAATAATAATCCTCAATATCGATCTAATCTGATTCCATCTGCCAATGATCCTCTAAATACTCCTCTCTAATGGATCCTATTAATCCATAGGTTATGCAATTAACCCTAATTATTTAGGCATAGTTCTTTTTTAATATAGGATTTTAGGTCACTATGTTGAAATAAAGAAAGAAATAAAATAAATTAATTTATTTTATTATGTGTTTGTATGATATTACTTTACTGAAATTATTGAAATAAAAAATGATTATATCACACATAGTGTAAAACCCACATTATAAACTCAACGGTGGTCTCATATTTCCAATATGATATTTTTTTTGTTGTTATTCCACTTTTTTAGGAAAAATATATGTGTTCATAATATTTTTATTTAATATCTTTAAAACATCTATTTAGGGCTCATCGGGCATCGAAATATCATTCCGTCTTAGTTATTTTCTTTTATATTATTCCAAGAAATATTCTAATGTCTTACATGGAAAAACCAATACTATACATTATCCACCATTCAAGGATTTTCATCCCAAAAAATCACAAACTAAACAAAAAGGTGGAGATACTATGCTCTCAGCTAAGTCTCCCACTCCCAATAGCTCCCCCAATAGTTTCCTATGCTGCAAAAAAACAAACAATGAAGGGAAAAACTTTTCCATGAAGGGTATTTATCTTATAGTTCTCAATGCCACCAGCTCCTTGAAAAATAAAACTTCACTCCCATGAACTAGCTTGCCTATGTCAATATCATGTAATGTGTCATGCACATAACTCCTCATCTGTGACATGTTATTAACACCAATAAAAAAAACTACTCCGGTTACTAGGTTAAGCAGTATATCAAATTCATAACCTAATGTACTATTATAAAAAATAAAGGGCCTAAAAACCCCAAAGATTGCTTATCGAACTAGATAAAAATCCCAAAATATTAAACTCTAAAGGCCTCCATTATTGGTACATAAGAGACTCCATGCATTTATGGGTATTACTCATCTTCCCCTAGATGAACTGAACCCTTTAAAAACATCTCTATAATCATTATGAGAAACCAATAACTATCACCCATAGGCTCTGACCTGTATAATTGTGACCTATAAGGTCTCCCACACATGGTACCAAATGGTACTATAATGATGGTGGAGTGGTAAATATATGGATTCAAAAAATTAATTTATGGTAGATGATCCTCCCAATTATGGATCAAACTAATATGAAAACCCAAAGCATGTCCACTATAACCTGAATGGTCCATTTTACCTAGCCATAGGGTTGGGTTAAAACACTATGATCAACTGCAAATGAGAACCCAAAGGCTTCCTGCATCCTCTCCCTAATATTTTGGTGAATTAAGCATCAATGTTTTCAAAGATCATCAAGGGAATTCCATAAATACAAACTACGTATAATCATATAAGTGCCCCAAAATCTCCACAAAGATATGTTGGTCATAACCCATAGACAAGTGAGACCAAAAGAGTTTAAATTGAAAAATTGTAGAAACTCCCTTTTCCACCCAACCGATTACAAAAGATACTGGTAAATCATCACCTGCACTATATATACTATTAAGGGAAAATAACCACCTTGACAAATCATTATGTAGTAGGACTGGTGTCACTATCCATCCTTGAACAAGGATGATGACATACACACATTTTAAAATCTATTAGGAACACATATAGTGGATATCTAGTCATACAACATCTCACAATTGATATCCCTGAGTTTCAACTCCCCAGATCTATGAAAAAGTGGATGGGTAATAACTATTTACTAGAGGTAAACCACACCATCCTCATGTATCTCACATTCTCCAACTCATATTCTGATCACACATGGATTTCATCTAAGAATACTTCTGTGAACTAATCAAACAAGGGTTAAGGATCTATTCCCCAAGTCTCATGATTCTATTGTAGCATAAAAATTACCAAAGGGTATCACTATGGACTCAAAACATTGAAAGTGGCTTTGGAAATCCATTATATCCAATTAAAAAACCAGAGTTAGTAATATTATTTCTCATGTTCAACTCTGAGAACCCCTTAACCCCAAACCACTAGTTGAAGAACTCAATGATGGTGTGTGATAATTTTTCTTATGTCTCCTGGTTCAAGTGAGAACAATTCATACCCAACCTCAAGCACTCATTAATATTTTAGAAGAAAAACCCTAGGCTTCCCAGGTGAGCACACTCAGTCATACTAAACCTCCCTATCTACAAACTTATGACTACACCATCATCTTACGAAGCTCAATGGGTACCATCTGACGTGCTATTATAAAAATAAAGGGTGATCTATGGTGTCAAACCTTGTAGAAGCCTACCTCTCAGTGTAGAGATAAACCTGACATGTTCTTTGGAAATATTTCCTCATATTCCACTACTACTATAAGAAAATAAAAACTCATATCATCCACTATTCCAAAGGTATCACTATACAACTAATAAGAGGTCATCCATAACCTCTTGCATATGGTCTTATACTATTTTCTTGGGATCACTTATTATCAAAGGAGGAAAACTCCACACTAATAAACCAAAATCACTGATACACTCACTTCTAGAAACCAACTAATCATGGATGGCGGGTAACTAGTACATATTGAATAAAACATCATAGGGTCTCAGTGATAGTATGAAGAGATTCTAAGTGAGTATCTCTCTTCTCCTAGAGTCAGGTTAGACTGTCGGTAGATTCACGTAATCATTGATCCTCTATATAGGATCCTAAAACATAGGGGTCAAGAAAAAAGGATCATATGGTTCCACTAGGTTTAAAATTGGGTATATTATTAGCGATAAGTGGCTCATGAATCTCTATGAAAACTATAACTAGGGTAGTGAAGACACACATCATACCTCAAATCGCACTCAAATCCCATATAAGCTCCTACTACTTGGAACTCTTTATTTACATTTAACACCTATTTACCAAAACTAGGGCTTGATATAACACCTTATCACATCAAACAACATAAAGCACACAAGTAAAAAGAACTCATCCACCACATCTTTGAACTATCCTCTTTGGGAGGAACTGACTCGCCCACATGGTTTTTAGATCACATCTCAAGAATACATCTCAAGAAGGGAATTGGACATCTTCCTTGAATGTCCCAAGTCTCATAAAACATCACCAACATAGGGCCCTTATGATTTTTTTATCTCTCTTTAATAGATTAAAAAAAATGATGAAAAAGAGTGGCTCATACCTATGACCAATAGTACTATAAGATAAGTAGAGGAACATAGATCGTGCCTCAAAACACTCATGGATTCTATAGGTAAAAAACCTATAGAACTTACAACTGTCCAAGATTATAACCACTAGATTATTGAGCTTGTATTGGTCTACCTAAGGATGGTGGTTATATCATCAAAATAAATCACTAATCAACTCTTACTCCTCCCCCAACTCCTCCATCACATCTACCACCCTACAGACCTCCTTTATCCAGATACCGCCTCTTTCTTGGTATCCCATAGACTATATCTATAACTATGTCATGATAGGTAGGACAATACCAAATGATGTTTCTCATTCTATCATAATCATAGAAATTCCTCAGAATCATAGAACTGATCTTTCCCCAAGATCATCAATGAAACATCACGTTTCATGACTTGTGGCACACACCTACTGTTAGTAGGTCCTGATGACCCTATATCCTAGGAAAAACCTACATTATAATTTCATGATACATTATTAAACCATACACATCATCATTTAACACTAAAATATCCATCTATGACTTATTATGTCATGATTTATCCACCTAAACCATTGAAGGTGGGTCTACGAACATATCAATGGGAAAACGTGCCACCTGATGACCCTGAAGGAAGAATACCTCATGACCATGCCCATTCATAGAGGCCACATAACTTATAGTTTCATACTCTTGACCCTACTATGAAAACCTCACCAATTTTCATCATGGAAACATCCTACAAAGAGGCATGATGTACCATGATCAATGAGTATATCTAGTGAGATGACTCTAGGAGGACATGGAAACCATAAACCATTACTATATGATGAATGTACCATTGATCCCTGTAATATATTTCTCATTATTATGAGTTGAAATATGGTAGTCAGAGTCTTGGTGTATGGATACATTGGCCACCACACAAACACTGGGTTACCCAACCTAAAATCCACACTGAAGAAACTCCAACATCATTTTCCTAAGTCCCAAAAAAATTCTTACACGAGGGAAATCAAACACCATTGGAAACCATGTATGATACTATTTTTTTCATGACATTAACTATTGAGGTCTGAGCCTCAACTACCTTGAGATCACCTCCAATAGTCCAAGGGATGTCATCTAGCACCAAGTTGGAATATAACACACAATGGAGGAATTAACATAATTTAACCGTACACTTGTACACATATACAAGTTAATAAAATATTGAAATGTAAAAAAATTGATAATAATGCATGCATAAATATATAGTCAAATAATCAGAGTATGAAATAAATTACTATAAATCATAAAAGGTGTCGAAATATAAGATAATGCAAAACCATAAAATAATGTCTGGCCTGCTTAGAAGGAGGTGACTACTTTCAAATGAAACACCGATATATACCTCAATCACTCTAGCCCAACCAATTATCCACCTTCTCCTAGTCCTCTAAGGATTTTGAAAAAGGTATCTAATTTTAACAAAGTATGACATCTATGGGAAGTTCCCATACAGAGGTGTGTATAAAAATACCTAGATTGACACCCTAAAAACACCGAACATAAGGCATCAAGAGTAGTCATCTCATCAAACACAAGTATTTCAACAATATATGAGACATAAAAATAATCACAGATATCCTATATATACTCATAAAGACACCACATCCCATGTGGTTAGAACCATAAATCCAACCATAGGATCCTTCTTGAGGATAAAAGGCAATGATTATCCATGTGATCTCACTCCATGATCCATACCACCACTGATGACATTGAACTAAGAGATATCACTCATCGGTCATCACTAAGATGATGGAACATCCAGTCTATCCTTGATGGAATACATATGATATAATATAATCGTCAGGTCTTGCTAAGAAGAAGAAAAAAGGAACTGAGAGGGTTTATCCAAGATACACACTCCATCAGAATAATACTCCATTATAAATATCATAAATCAATAAATAGATAGGGGTTAATCACCCATGGATTAATGGGGGGACACATCACCCTACTAGAATTATCCTCCCAGATAGGGGATCAATACCTCTATAAGTGTTGGCCACAATAATTACAAAAACCCTACCTATAGAATCATGAAGGAAATGAGGATCACTCCAAACCTCTTGGATGGATACATGCTCCAAGCCCTTGATGGGTATATAGTCAAAAAAGACTCATATGAATCACTCCAGAATAAGGGAACTCACCTACACAACATTGATCAACATGAAGCTATATAAGGGTCACCATATATGACAAGGATTTTATGCTACACTGAATCCACATAGTAATAGACCAAGGGAACAAAATCAGCTAATAATTTTCCAAGTAAGCTCACACAATATCACAATGAAGATGAACTGAGAATAAAGAGGGATCTAATCTTTCCTCAAAGGAGTACACGACATGTCTCTATAGGTACATGATGTGTCTCATAAATCTTGGAACTTATCGTGTCTTGAATTCACATGAAATTAAATTTTACATAATATAAAGTGTTTCTCAAGGTCACATGATGTTTAGATTTCACCCTGGAACTCAGAGTTCCATTTTTCCCATTCCCATGTACATTGGGCCGTGCTCGTTTACTGTTTGTGTATGAGTACACAACTCAATCTGTATACTCCGACCTACCCATGTAATTCCCAAGTACATGACATGTGGGTCCAAAAGTCCAACTATGAATGTACCCCCTATACACTCCGAGCCGACCTACATGTGTTACATGACATGTGACTTAGCACACATGATGTTTATCACTAGATGGACTCCTAGGTGTGTACTATTATACACATCGAGCTGGTCAGCTAATAGCCACATGACATGTGACATGTGTCACATGGTGTGTCATACTTATCATTGAACAAAAACCTATCACCCACCAATAGGGAATACATGGTGTGTGTTCATATGACTACATTCCATGTAGTTTATAATTTCATTGAAATTCAAAAAAAAATTCAGAAATCTTCACCCAATCCTCCACAACCACTAATTTCACTAGAAAAAATGCCACAAATCATAGGTCTAGGGTTGATAGAACTCTATCACTATTTTTGGTTGGAGTCCATCCTTATCCATTTCTTAAGAAACACCCACTATTGCACCTCATTAGTGCTTCATGCAAAAACCATGAACAAAAACACTTGATCTGTCCATGGATATACTTCCGTCATTTGATATCATAATCATGATATAAATTATCCACCCCAAACATATGGTAGTGATCATTTATGACAAATAAAGAATGTGTAATGATCATTCACTAGGTATTCATCGAATCATAGGTCAAAAGAAAAAGAAAATGATGAATATATATAAATCGAGGAGAGGAAATGTACAAAAAATTGTAATAGACCTCAAACAATATTCATGTTGTCCTTAATTTATTGTTTTTGGGATAAGAATAAAGATAAAAAGTAAAACTAAAACAATATCCTTTCCTATACCATAGAAAGATAAAGAAATTACCCAAGTTAAATGATCAATCCATGAATTAATTTGTATGGTTATTAATTAAAATTAATAATGGGTAAATCAAAATTGGATAAATACACAAAAAAGTGCTATATAGATTTTAGAAAAATCAATGATGAATAAAGACCCTAGGTTTTCATCATTGGTGAGATCCCTGAACTCTAATGGCACATTGATCCTCGATCTTGATCCACTTGGATTTCTTCTTCCAATGATCCATCAATGGATCCTCTCCAATGGATCTTATCGATCTATAGATGATATAGTTAAACATATGGATTTAGGAATAGCTATGTTTAAATAGGGGATGTTAGGTTTCTTCATGGAAATAAATAAATAAATAAATTAAATTAATTTATTTTATTATTTGTGACTACGATACCACTTTACTGAAACACAAAATACCAACAAATATTATGTCATGCCTAGGGTAAACCTATTATTTTAAACTCAATGGTGGTATGATATTTCTAATATGAGAATTATTTTGGGAGTTATTACACTTTTTCAATAAAACCATGTTCATGTGATATTAATATATTTAATATATTTAAAACATCAATTCCAGGCTCACTAAGCCTCAGAATCTCACATCATCTTCACGTATGGATTTGAAAAAATTTATATAAATATTCCAAAGTATTACATGGAAAAAAGAAGGAATTATAGAACTTTTTTCAATATTACAATACACTAATTTTTAGGTAATGTAATTAGATGAAAGAAAAGATATTTTATATTCTTTAATGATAAAAACATAAAATATTTTTCCTAGCAATTTTTCAGTTTGAAGAAGAAGCAGAATAATAGTGGAATTCAATAAATAAAATGATTAAAGATTAATAAATAAACTCCATAAAATAAGAGGAGTTTACAAAGGAAATTTTCAATAAATATTTACATTAAACTCTTCCCCATAATATATAGAGAGAATTCCATGAGTTTAACAAAAAGAGGATGAATCTATTTGTACATGTAAAGTAAAATTTATAAGAAATGAAATGTATCCTTTTGGTTTTTTCATTAACCCTAAAGTTAAAATCAATCATTTTATTATTGGATTAAAACCAAGCCTTCGAAATGTGTTTGTTATAAGGGACTTTGGTAGCTATGAATTTTTTTAATGTGATCTCAATATATAATTGAAAATTAGAGACTTCCATTATTATTGTGGTTTTTTCTCAAAGAATAGGAAAATTGAGTTTCATAGAAATTGAAAAGATAAAAACATTGGAGAGAAGAAGATTCATCTTCATACATGTAAAAAATGTGGGAGTACGAATAGAGATAATTTCATCAAAGGAATAGGTAAATGATTCATTTGTGATAGATAAGGCTATTAAGAACATGAACATCAAAGGGATATGAAGAATAAAAATAATGACTAACCTAATAAACCACCCACACTTCAATGATTTAATTTTAAATGGCATGTATATTATGCAAAAATTAAACCAAGATATGGGTTAATGATTACAATAGATATTAGAAAACTCATAAGCCAAGGGAAAAAGGTAAATCCTATGAAATCACAACTACTAAAGTGGGTGATGAAAATGAAGGGTGATAGGTACACTCATCATCCACTAAATAATTGAAAATGTCTCATTTTATTCTGGTTTTACCAAATAATTTATATCTAAAATATTTTCTAGGAGAACCAAATCACCACAACAGTGATTAACCATTGAATAACTAGTGAAAAATTGAAGTGGTATTATTAATTCATCATAATTATATAACTCCTCTTTGATATAAGTTGGTGGTAATTTCCTATTGAAAATCTTATTATACTCCCTGTAGTCAAATTTGAGGTGATTTTGGGAATGGTTTGTGTCTCTCTATATATAGACCATATTAATTTTTTGGATAGGGATATCACATTTTATTTCCTAAATCATCCCATGATCATGTATCAATGCATAGTTTACTATTGACTCCCTATGGAAATCAAATATATTATAAATGTATTAATACCCAATCATGAGGGTTATTTCGCTCAAATAGTTGGGGATAATCCAAATATTGAGGATATGATAATTGCGAATGGATACATTGATATTATTTGTGAAGGGTTTTCTAGTAATACCCAAATAACAAGGTTGATATCTCATTATAAATTATATATTGAGTTATGTCTATATTATGAATACCCTCAACTATTTTTATAAATGAGAGATAATTAAATTTGTGAGGAGAAAATTTATTTAAGGGGGTATAATATAACACCCTAGGTTTTAAGAAAAATTTTATTTCTTTAAACTATATATTTATCATTCATAATTATGTTTTTCTATTTCATTAAAATACTTGATCTTGATTAAGAAGTAAGTCATATAAGATACAAATCAAACTAACAACATTTTATTGAATCATAATGGAGAATTACAACAAAATTACATAAAACCATGTATTATATACCTTGGGTAATTTCATCCCTTAAAAGTGAATAAATTAAAACAGGATAATTAATAGAAAAGAATAATATTTTTACAATTAGGAGATCACCCAAATCATATCCCCCTTGAGAACCACCATCAGTAGATTTAAACTTACAATGAAAAGAGACATCATGAAATGAGAAAGAATATTGTAAAATAAAAAATGAAAATTATAATATTGATTTTTTTACTTTTTAAAGATAGAATAAGATGAAATTATAGCATAAATTAAGGATAATATAACTGCTATATGACTATTATAAAAGACTATATAGTCATTAGGTATAATAACTGTAAACATGTTACCAGTTTGGAATTACTGGTATGTATTTATTATACAAAATGTATAGTAAATTGTTAAAAAATAAACATTTTACTTATAAAATAATTTGTTTAAAATAAAATAAAGTATTTTTTAATAATAATTGAAAGATATTAATTCATTTCTGAAAATATCATTGACTATAAATAAATTGTTTTTATGAATTGAAAATTCTTGTTAAATTTATTTCTTTTAAGGAATTATATGAATAAAATATACTAATAAATTGGAAGGAATGATTAATAAAATAAATTAATTATATCCAATAAATAATTAAGTAACTATAATAAATACAAATTAATAATTCAAGGCCAAAAAAAGTTTTTTTTCTTAAAAAATTTCTTTAATTATATATTGTTTGTTTTTAAAATATAAATTTATCATAATTGAAGTATTAAATTTAATTAAATTTATATTCTATACATATAAAAAAATAAATAATCATTTATAAATTGATTATCATATGTTTATAATTGAATATAAAATAATTAAATGTAAAAAAAGATATATTTCAAAGAATTATCTTGTATATCTAATGTATTTTCATCTTAATAAATTAAAATAATCATTAATAAATACTAGTTGTGATGAAATGTATTGATACTATAAAAAATAAAATAAATTAAAATTCACCTAATGTTTGTTAATTGGAAATTTATAAGAATTCACTTATTTTATTCTTAAAATTTAAATTTTCTAAAATTTTTTTTCCCACATTTATATATCCTTATATTAATATTAATTTTTATCATCTTTATAAATTTAATATAATATAATGGATTTAATATTTTTAAACATAATTTTCAAGTTATTTAAGATGCTAAAATTCATTTTTAGCTATCAAAATAAATTACCATGGTAAAAATTGAGTGATCACAGTAAATATAAAGTAAGTTAAAATGTTTAATCTAAGTGGAAGAAAATTAAAATATTATGAAAAATTTTATATAAATTTTGAATATGAGTGTATTAATTACCCATATCCATTATTTACCACTTTTTACCAACATTCCATTTAAAATGATAGCCTTATACATTAAGGAATGAACATTTGCGAAAATGCCACTCAAAATTGACCTATAAAAGGACCCCTCCTCTACCAATCCCAAACCGCACATTTCCATCAGTTATATATTGAATAACTATAATTTTTTACTCTACCAAAAATTTATTATAATTTTTAATACTTTATTACCATGAATGAATCCTAAATCCTTAATTTTGAAGGAATCCATTTGGATGAGGAGATAATTCATCAAAGTAAGTACCTAGTTCTTCACAATACATTTCAAATACATTGTCATATCCTCTATTTATAAATAAAATTATCTCCTATAATGATATTATATTGACATAATTATTCTTCCTAGAAAATGATATTAATATTATAACTCTATGATCTTACTCATTCATTAGTACCACATGTTCTTATTTGGTTCGGTTCAGTCACTTACATAATCAATGCTATACTAATATCATTATGCTCATGATGAATATGTATAAATAAAAAATACTAGTGATATATTTTATTAATGATTAATTTATGTATTTAATATAACTGTATAAGGGTGAATTAAAAAAATAATTTCTATTATAATGTAACTTATTGTTAATCACAAATCACCTAAAGCATGCTTATCGTGGATTCTGTTCTCACCAAATATACACATAAATTCCATAAAATAATAATAAATCTAAATAAATTATTGAAAAAAAATGATTCAAAAACTTTAATAATCCTGTAATTATGAACTTGGTATCAAATAATGAGGATCTATATCTCTATTACAAAACTTTTATGAAATAATAAAAATTACTAACATCTGGTGATGATAATAAACAATAAAAAAATAATATATGTGTAATGAATAATAATAATTAATTAATATAAAAGGTAATAGATATAAATATTTTTTTTAAAAATTTATTAAGATAGTTATTTTTGTTATACAGATGGTGAAATCACTTTCATAGAAGTCAGGAGTAAATGTAAGAGTTTACTTTCCATTCGTACTTTGAAATCAAGTTTGTTTATGTTTAATATTAAATTGAGATATATTGTATGTTATTTATCTATAAAACTACATATATTTTATTCTAATATATTTATTTATGAGTTTTACATGACTTCTTACCTCTTCATATCACTTTGGTTCCTAATTTTACTGAAAGTATGTTTCTAATTGGAGCTGACCTTATCTCTTTTTTTTGGTCAAGAATATTTCTCCTCCATATCCATGTTATTTATATTGTTTTATAGATTTACTTATTTATATTTATATGATTTATTGAGGTAATTTTTAGTAGTTATTTAATCTATTTATAAAATAATCAAATTAATATTTTCTTATATTTTCTGTATGTGTCATTTTCTATTAACATGGAATTTATTTATAAAAGTGTGAATGAAATAACTTTTTTAAAGGTTTATGCATGAATACATTTTATTTTTTTTACTTGTTAGTTATATTTTTAGAAAATTATCTCCCATTTTCATTGTTTTCTAATGTAATTTTTACTGTAATTGTCTTATAAATTATTTTCTTCTAAAATAAATTTCATCAAAAGTAATGGATATTTCTTCTTAAATTTAAATGAAATTATCTAATGATATTATAAAAGTGATTTTAATATATATAAAAAAACTTTAATGATTCCTATGCATCATTGGGTATATTCTCCAGTGATATCATCTAGATTATTTATCTTTATGGATTATGATAATATCTTATGAAAGTTTTCAGGAAACCTATTTATTTCTTATAGTTTAATCAAGTTATAATGGGATTATGAATATTTTCCTGATAAAATGGTAAAAATATATATAGATTATAATTATTTAACAAGAGCATATGATATCTCCATCTGATGTAGTTTTATATCTCATGAGATATAGTTATGGTACATGGGTGATCAGTCCAAATCCAAAGAGTCACACAAGTGGTCATCCTAATCCTACTATATTATGGGAAAGTGGTTTTCCTAGTCCATTATGTGATGACTGTATTAGTGGTTAACATTTATTAATGTTTTAAACTCATATTCATTCCATATTCTTATTTTATTTATTATTCCTATGTCATGTTCACATATTATTAACTCATGTTTCCAAACTCCCAAGTCTCATGTTTCATGAGAAAAACCTTATTTCATGATTTCTAATTTAATTTCAATGTTTAATTACGTCTGATTATCTTATGTTATGTTCATGAAACTTTAATTTTTTCTTGTAACCACATGTTAAAATTATACTCACTTATTATATTCTATTTTTATCTCTTATGTTTACCCTTATTGAGCATCTAAGCTCATCATTTTCTTATGTTTTCATTACCCAGGTAGAAAATATGATTATTATGTATGATATCTATAAAAGGATATCATATGTGGAGAATTTTGATGGATATGATGAATAATTGTTATAAAATAAAAATATCATGTATCTAATATCTAAACCCACTAAACCTTTGAGTTCTTGTATTATATGGTTATTAGTATGATGCAATTCATATTAATGTAATAATATATAAAATATATTCATGTTATGCTGGGGTCATCTCACTTAGGATCAAATAATATGTAAGGTTTTTATTTTAGAATTTTATTTGGAAGTTCGGATCTGGGTTTTTCATTATAATTTCAAGGAGGCATAAATCTATCATTTCAAAGGAAACCGTGCTGAGAAGGGGGATTTCATAAAATTAAGTATCTTTGTTCTTCTCTAAGTTTTTCAATTAAATTCTCATCTAAAATATTTATAAATCTAATTTTCTACTCCAATGATGTTATATTAACATCATTATTCTTCTTCAAATGTTACACTACAATTATATAACTCTAAACTATTACTCATTAACTTGTATGACATGTTCTTGTTTGGATTAGATCAACCAACATCACGAATAAATATATACTAATATTATCATTTTTTTCATGAATAAGAATCGATACATAATATTGGTGATATATATATATTAATTATTAATTTTTGTTATGAATATAGATATATAAGGATGACACAAAAATTAATAATCATTATAAAGGAACTTGTTGTTACTGATAAATTACATAAAACATGCTCATTGTGGATTCCATTCCCATGAACCATACCCATAAATTTGATCAAATGAACATGTGACTACATAATTAATTAAAAAAATTATTTAAATACCTTTAATAATCCTATAATGATTAACATTATATGAAATACTGATGAATTCCATCTCCATTACGAAGCATGCATGAAAAAATAAAAAATACTATTATCTGATAATGAAAATAAACAATAAATAAATAATATTTATGTGATAAAGGATTAAAATTGAAGAGTATAAATGGAAATATATAGGAATAATTTTCTTAATATGTTATTAAGATGTTTATGTTTATTTTATAGGACATTAAAGTTCCACTGTGGAAATCAAAAGTAAATGCAAGGTTTTTTTTCCAATCTAACTTTGAAATTGATATTTTTTATGTTTAAATTACTATTTAGAGAAATTATATATTATTTATATCTAAAACCCAACATATTTTATTATAATAAAGTTATTTATTTGTTTTTAATGTCTTTTTTTAATTTCACTCCCCTTGGGTTGGCAATTCAATCAAATAGACATCGATAAGTGGAACCAACACCATCTCTTTTTTTGACTAGAGATATTTAACTTAAAAGTACATATTCATTATATTGTTTTGTGTATTTAATTATGTTTAATTATATGATTTATTAGTTTCTTTTTTTAATACCCTATGGTTAAAAAATAACACTATATTTGATAGCGTACATAACATGAAACACTAAGCTTTTACAATCGAGAACAATTATTATTTAATATAACTCTTATAACCTAGCTATAAAATTTTATGGTATGAACATGATTAAAAATATATGATATATATTTATATAAAGGTACCACTTAATATAATTTTTTATTATGTATTATGAAAAAAGTTCTCACTTTTTAGTAAAATATATTTGTTCTTTAAAAACATGTTTTCATCAAAATGGTTTTTATTTATTTTTTTAAAAAAATAATGTAATCAATATCTAAAAAATTTATAAATCTTAGTTTTTAAAAATTATATAAATTTTTAAATCATCATAACTAATTTATCTTTGGGTTCATTTTTTTATTTTGTTGAAAAGAATATTTTTTCATTGAATAGTGAAAAAATAATGATTTTATGGAAAAATATCTTTTCCATTCAAGTATTTATAAAATCACATTATTTTTTAATTAATTTTATAATCTAATTATTTTATTTTTATTAAAAAATAAAATCAATGTAATTGGAGTCAACATTATGATTAATTTTTGTATAAAACATATTTATAATTAAAAATATTTTTTTTGGAAAATTGTTTTTAATCGTATTTTGTGGGGTTATTTTAAAATTAATTTCTGTTAATTATTATAATTTAATTTTATAAAATGAAATTAAATTTTTTATTCATAAATACAAATTTATTTTAGGATTAATTTTTGATATTTTTCTGAAGAAGTAATTTTTTTTGATGAATAGTAAAAAAATACAGTTTTTATAGAATATAATATCTTTTATAATATCATCAAGAAATAATTATGATATAAACACTATAAAACTTATTTTAAGAATAATTTATTATAATATAATAAAAATAAAATAAAAAAATAATTCAAAACATATAAATTATAATTTATTTCATGATAAATATGACAATCATTTTCCGCACCAACGTTGTGCTTTTATAACACTGGAAAAATAAGATTTGGTGTTCTAAAGATAATATTTGAGAAGTAAGAAGTATTTTATAAAATTTATTAATTATTTTTATGTGTAATTGAGTATATGGACCAATATATATGAATTTTGGAGTTATATAACAAGAATTTTATCCAAATTCTTTTGTAGGCTTGCGTAGGGTGAGAAAAGTCTAAATAACTTATTAAATAATTTTTCATGACATATATGTGAGTAAATATAAATATTTAATGAAAATAAATAGTTATTATCTATTAAAACAAATTAATATTATTATAATAATTTATTTTAACTTTTTAAAATTACTATAATTGTCTAAAATATTTCATTTATGAGGGCACAAAATTTAGGAAAATAGAAGAAAAACCATGAAAATGATTTTAAAAATAATAAAAATGATAATATGTAGATGTGATTATATATTAAAAGAATGATATAAATATATTTAGGAAGAATAATGGATAATATAAGTGATTATATTTTAAATTGGTGAAATTCATTATATTTTTAATGTTAAGATAAGATGATAATAATGAAAATGGATTTAATGGTATACTATATTATATAATATTTTATTAAATGTTTAATTTTTTTGAATAATATTTTGTTCAGAAAAATTAATGGTACATGTTCTTTAATGTCACCCATTTTCCATTTATGGGTCACTTTTCCTTTTATAAGAAGTTTCTTGACCCTTAAAAGAATAAAAAAACTTTCTTATCATAGTAATCACTAAAAGGGTTGACGAGGGGTTAAAACTAAATGATAAAGGTTAATACATCAATTAAACTTGTCTAAATTTTATAATATAAGAGTATTTATAATTATATTAATTCTATCTTCTAAAATTATAATTTTTTTCCACATTTCATGAAAATTAATTGTTTTTATTTTAATACTTTAAGAAATTTCAAGGGTTCCCTTCACCACTCTTATAAAAGAACACCACCTATCCTATATTATTTCTCCACATTGAGCCACTTATCATAAAAAAAACTGAAAAAAACCTTAAAAATATATTTATACAATTTTTATAGGTTTTGGTATCCTCAAAATACCATCCTTAGGGTCCTTACATAGAGATCCAAAGGAGTTTCTTTAAAGAGGAGGTAATCACCTTAACTGATATTTTTAATTTTACTTCTTATTATATTTACTGAAATTCTATACTAAATATTTCAATATAATAACTTAAGTATCTATAATATACTGAGATATTATTCTGTTAATTTCCTAACCTTATTTATTTCCTTCTTCCATCTTGTGTGGAACAAAAACATCATTTATGCGTACGTGTGGAATACCACATCCATGAAGTGATGTGTTTCGTTTTTCTTAACCTCCTATCATGGATATTTATAATGAAGGAATTAAAATATATATATAGATATAATATTAATTAAATAATTATAATTTTATAAAGATAATATATCATATATTTTATTACTCTTCCATATATTAGAAAATGAAAATGATATATGTGTGTACGTGTGGATTACCAAATCCATAAATCAATGAGATTAATTTTTCATATATTAAATTCATAGATGGTTATTAAATTATATTTAATGTATAAAAAATATTTTTTTATGATTATTATTAGGGTAACATTGTAACCATGACCTATTTGACCAAGATTAAAATATCAATGTCATTTTGAATTAATGAACTGAACATCATCAAAACACCCATCATGGACTTAAATGATTAAGTAATTAAATATTTCATTTGAATAAATGAAATAAAAGGTTCAATGATCAATTAATAAACCTATAAAAGGTTATTTAAAAAGTAAACACATAATATAAGTTTATTATATTGGATATAATGTAAATACATATGATGTCTGGACTCAAGGTATGGGGTTTATTAACTCAATTTACATTCATTAGGTTATAATTCTACTTGATTGAATATGATATTCCATAATTATGTATGAAATTACATTTTATTTTTTTATGTTTTATTTCAAATTGTTTTTTTGGTTTTAAAATTTTTACACATAGTCACTTTGTTGATTAATTCTAACATCAATGATAATATATTTGTAAGGATTATTTTTTTCAATATTGTTTCTTTGAGACATGTCATGAATTATGAACCTACACCCTTTTATAAGGTGTATATTCTACCTATTGAGATATTATATCATGAATAAATCTTTCATAATGATATTTAAATTTCCTTGTAATTTTTATCTTTCATGATATATTGATTCAAATGTTATGATCTTTGCAAGGGTTTTCTTTGTCTTAATCTCTTTTTCTTGAGGCATGTTTCATGTCATGAAACATGATTTATTTTTATAGAGTATTTACTAAAAAAAAAATTTATTTTGACACATTACATTATAAAATTCATGGTATTTATAGATCCATATCATATTCTTTATTTTAATGACTTTTTATTTGAATGTTATAAAAGAAGTAAAGGATTTATGTTTCAATCTCATTTCTTTTTGGGATTTTATATGATGAATTTTTATTGAGGGAAATTTTATGGATCCTATGCTACAAATCCCATATATTTTCTTACCCTATGATTATTTATATAATTTTAAAGTATCAGTACTATTTTCCTCTCTTTGGTATTTAAAATGATGGATAGAATGTTCTTAAATAAAAAACAACCTTATTTCATATTTGGTCATTTTCTTTATTTTATGTCCATACACTTAAACATTATTTTATAAATTCTTTTACGTATACGTGAAATGTTTTAAAATTTTCATTTTTCATAACCAAAAAATTTATCTACAATTTTTTAAAATTTAATATTTCTAAATGTTTTTTGAACAAGTCAATTTTGAATTTTTACAAAAGCATAAAAAAAATGTTTTATTTTAATATGTACAAAATGAATATATTTTCACACCATAAGGATTATTATTTTATTTAAAGATTAATTTTGAATATTTCTTGTTTAAATTCAAATAAAATATTTTTCTCAATATTTTATGAATTTATCATTCATAAAGGAACTGAAAAAAGAGTATTTTCCATTGTTTTAATTTTTTTAAATGTTATTTTAAAGTTAATTTCATCTATTTCAACATAATTCAACTATTAAATTTATTTATTGGAAATAAAATATTATGATACCAACCATATTATTTCTTTGGATGACTTATGATGGTTCTTTTAAAGATGTTATCATGAAACCCATTTCTTTTCCATAGGTAAATCATTCTATAAAGGATTAAAAGTTGTTTTAAAATATGTGATAATGAATATGAAAGGTTCCATGTGTTATATTCATGTATATTACTTGGATGTTATTAATGATGATGAGTGATACAAATATATATTATCTAATTGGTGATCTCAATATATTTTATACGATGAGTTTGATTCAAAAATGAATTTAATTTCATCAAATTCAAGTGATGAAATCAATTAATTTATATTTTAAATGAAAATAAAAAATATAAATAAAAATAGATTTTCTAGAAAAAAACCCTTTTAAACATTATGTTTTATTTAATTTATTTCATAAAAATTACTTATGAGTATTAATTTTTTTTTTCATTATTTATTCAAAATGTAATAATGTTTGACTCTCATTCTAGTAAAAAGTTATTTAATTTAGTTTAGTGTTATGTGTAACATAATCTGTCAAACATAATATTATTTAAAATAAAATACATTCTAAAATATCATAGTGTTTCATTATCACCCTTTAAAGAAACTGAATCCTCATAATTTTAATTTTTTCTTACTGAAATGTGTGAATCATGTCACTGTAATAAATCTTGATTTATATTTTATGATGATAATTAATTTCTAATTCTCTTCTAAAAAAATTAGTATTGCTTAATTAAATATCTCTAAATCCTTGTATGTATCATTACAAGACTCATACATATGAATGATATTCCAAAAGTATGCCTTGATAGCTGAACAATATTTTAAACATTAGAATTGAGAGATTTATCTTTCTCTTTTTTGAGTTGATGAATTCTTTTACCATCAAAATAAAAAAAATGATAAGATATATGTTGACGCTCCTTTTTTTCTTCACAGAGTCCAAAGGAATGTAAAGGGAAATGAATTAACACAAATTGATTCATCCTTTGAAGAAAATATCAAAAATCGACAAAGGGATGAACAAGGAGAACATTGCCCATAGGCCACGCAAGTTCCCTCATAGTCACGCAAGTCCACTTGCGCGACCATCATGCGTCGCGCAAGTGACTTGCGCGACCTATGTGATAACTGCCCGGGGTCTTCTCCTGCCTATAAATAGACCCTATGGGCCCCCCATTTGGAGGAGGATTTTTTACAGAATTCAGATTTAAAGCTCTGAACGCCCAAGTCTCTTCTCCAAGTCTTCTGAACACTTATAAGGTAATTCTTTACCTAGAATGGAAGGTCTAAATAAGAGGAGTAAGGTCTAAGTGTTATAATTCACTAATACTTGCGCGCCTATGGTGTTTTACCCTTAAGGGGAATGAAAATACTTGCGCGCCGCCCTACTTCCTCACCAAAACTTGCGCGCCACTCTTCTGGAAGTACCTCAAGATAATTATAAAGGCATTGGTCAAGGATTTATCAAGTATTACCGCACTGGTTTACAAACGCGCAAGTAATTATAGGTCGCGCAGGTATACCTGCGCGACCAGGACTTGCGCGCCCACACAGTACCTGCACGCCTACCAGGACTTGCGCGCCCCTACCTTTTTGGGTGCCCTTCTTTCCCATTTCACCCCTCTTAAGCCATTCCACCTCTCCTATTTAAGATTCAGTCTTCAAGACACTCTTCAAATCCATTTATGGTATGATTTCTTGATTTGACTTCCTTATCTGAAAGGGATTCTGTGGAATATCTCTCAAAACCTAGTGATTTACACATCTTTATGTCACTAAAGATTGAGATTTCATTCATTCAACCTCATCCTTTAAGATGAGAGAATCCTTAACCTGGGTCGCTTTTTCAGGAATAATCCCCAGTCATAATTCTCAAATTTGGGCATCCTCTTTAGGAGTAAGCCCCAAGTCCTCTAATCTGGGCATCCTCCTTAGGAGTAAGCCCTAGATCCCCTAACCTGGGCCTCCTTTTCAGGAGTAAGCCCCAGTCCAAATCCTCTAATCTGGGCATCCTCCTTAGGAGTAAGCCCTAGTCACAAATATGGGCATCCTCTTCAGGAGTAAGCCCCCATCACGAATATGGGCATCCTCTTTAGGAGTAAGCCCCAGTCACAAATATGGGAATCCTCTTCAGGAGTAAGCCCCAATCATAAATATGGGCATCCTCTTCAGGAGTAAGCCCCAATATTAATTTTTCTTAACCAGTCCTAATTTACCTTTGATATGGGATTCCTTCTTAGGAGTAAAACCCAATCACAAGTCCTATCCTAATTTGGGCCTCCTTTGAAGGAGTAAGCCCCAAGTTAGAGTATTCAAATCTCCATGAAGCACATATACCTTTATGGACCCTGTTCCTAGATTTCTTCCCTGAAGTAAATCCTAATCTTCATTTATCTGGGCAGTCATACATACATAAGTCCCACATTATTTCTTATGATTGCATCCTTTATCGAACAATTGTCTAATTTTTACCAATAAATCTTGTTTCTCACACCGAGCATGACTCACGTGAGCTTAGAGTGTAAAAGTGATTATGACATTCTTCCTTGAGCCATCAATCATAAACATCATACTCCCTTACTCTAACTAAGTGGGTTCTGATTCCTTTTCTAAACAAAGGATACATAGGTAGCCCATCTGCGGGTTCGATCCCAACTCTGAAATAATCCATGTCCTCCTGAATGACAATAAACTTCATGTGCCCCACTGAGTGGCTTTAAAACCATCATGGTCATCATAATGACCAAGAGACTTCTATATAAATGTGTCAAAGGGTACCGTTGACTAAGAATCTCTAATAAATACATATGATTCTCTATCGATGAAGAACCTCGAATACATATAAAAGATTATCTAAATTTCCTACATATTTAATCATTGATTGTCAGATCTGAATGAAAGATCATTTTATACTTGGTAATGTAATAAGGATTCACGAACATAACTTAAATCTATAAAGAGAGTCCCGGAGTAGACAATAATTCTCTCAAAAAGGTGTGATGAGTCCGACCTCCCATCCTCTCGACCAATGCAAATTCCTAAGCCTCATCAGTATACAAACTAATGAGATCCTACCTTTGGAAAGTAGGTCTAAATGGATGTGGAATCATTAGATGTTTCTGGTTCTACAAACAAACCTGTTAGAAACCGATCGAAATGTTTGAACCTCCCATCAAGGCGGTCAATCCCCGGATTCTGAGGGAAAAAAATGGTGAACCCGACGTGAATCCTTAACCAAGTTAAAATAATGTTTTACCTATTTGTTAGGCCCCTATTTAAAACTCAATGAGAGGGCCAACAAAAACAATCATTGACATATGTACTCATCCAAAAGATGTAGTGGCTGAATTTATCTTGATTACGTCTGTTATATCAAATAGGTACTCTTTTCCAAGATCTTCTGCATTTCTAGAATGGATGCTCTCAAATTCACACCTGTGAATGCTACTGCTGCAAATTCCACTGCTGCTACTCCTGCTGGATCGTCATCCATTCTGAGGATGACATAAAATACTTACCGTCTTCAACGCTGGGTATCAAATGCGCTGGTTAAGGAGTACCATCAACCCGGTACCATCCCAACTCTGGAGGCTGCTCGACAAGCCCTCCAAGTGAACAACTCACACCGGTCGTCCAAACAACGACGACCAGTGATCAAGAAGCAGGCGGTGCTGACTACCATCTCCAACCGTTTCGGGTCGTTATCCCCGGAACGCAATCAGCATTCACTCCCTTATTCTGAGGAGGTGAATGATTAGGTCCCTCAGGCCTTAATTCAAGTATACAAGAGTCCTTCCCGAGGGTTCTCACAAACAATCACCACCAGACTTGTGCGGTAGTGCGCCCCCAACATGATGAGGGTACCGACTCCAGGCGTTTGGATCAGGTTCCTTGAACCCGAGCAGGCAAGACGAACCACCAGAGGCGGAATCCGGTCAACAATGAGCAGGTTCTCATCTCTGCCATCTCCAAAGAAGTCCACCAACCTAACTTGGTGGCAAGAAACGAGCGGGAACATACACCTGCCCATTTTAATTCCGCTGTCCAGCATACTCGTCTGGCAGCATCACGCCGATCCCACTAGGCAATTCTGGCGGAGTACTATAGGCAGGAACATACACCTGTTTATACATCATCAATTAGTCAGCAGGCTTGTCTAACTACATATGATTAAGCTCATCAACCACGTTTGGCGAAGTGCAATTAGCAGGCACATACACCTGCTAGTATTAATCAAGCCTACCAACAGTCTCGCTTGGTAGCATTCAGAGAAGTCAGTCGGAAAGCCCTGGCGACAAATAGGAGGCAGACTCAACTCTCTTCCCCCATACTTGAGTACTGTCAGGATTCACTGACAGGAAAAGGAGGACAAGAGCAGGCACATACACCTACTCCAAGCACGGAATGGACGTATATCCCCATTCTGGCAGTTGAATTCACCAAGAATATTCTATCAATGGTGAAAGAGAAGAAGCAAATCCCTTCTCATATTCTGGATGCTTGCCAGGATATTATAACAACTTCAGAAGCATCTCAGGGAAAGACACATAAATCTATCCCTACCAGTGGAGTGACACATCAACAGTTCACTCCGGAACAGACACACACATCTGTTCCAGTCCAAGAGGGTTGTGGGGCATACTCCCCCATATCATACGGACAACCAAGTTAGGCACATACACCTTATTTGAGTGGAGATCGTCAGCCTAACCTGGCCATCTTTCCTGATCAGGCACATACACCTGCTCAGAGTAGCCACTTTCATCAACAAGTGGTTTCCAAGGCGAGTAAGAAGACGTCTAAGAAAAATACCTGCCCAACAAAGTCAGGAGATCAAGATCCAATCTGTAACAAGGCCTTGCTCGATGCTGGAGTTCTTGAAAACCTCAGACAGTTATATGTTGGAATTCAAGATTCTACTCCCTCAGTTCCTAATAATGGGAACATTAATTCTGAAGGTCTTCAATAGAAACTTCCTCATGAAGGATTTCTTCATTATAATTCGGTCGATCTCGAAGTTTGATCTTCAGATGAGAGCCACAGGAACCCTCTGTGTGGTCAGAAGACCAAGGAGAAAGAGATATCATCTTTTGCTGTAACCCATTATGGTGGTCCTCCCCATGATGATGAATTTCGCTGTGAAATTCCTCTCCGCAGTAGTGATGCACATTGCCCGGAAAATGCTCCAATGGACAATGTAGTGCTGAGAAATCCCTCTTATCTTGAGGCACTTGAAAATGAGAAACCAGTCATGTCTAAAGCTTCATCGCTAGCAGGTGAAATACTTTCTCAATCAGAAGATAGCCCAGGGTGTAGGTCATTCTCCGAACCACTCCTAAGTCATGCATCTTCTAGTTTGATCAATGATTTCTCTACCAATACTATTGAATCCAATGAAGCAACAAGGAAACACTAACTCTGGTCAAATCAGGTAGAAGAATCTTCATCAAATGATAAAGAGGAAATGCTGAACATGAGAAAACAACTTGAGAAAGGTGAAGTGCTAGTCATGTTTTGGCCTCTAGCTGACTCTCAGTATGACATTCCAGAAATGTTGACGGAAGATGAAATTCATGATATTCGTCTCAACATATGGAAAACTCTTTGTCAGTTGAAAAATAAAGTATTATATTATGATGAATATGAAAATCATCTTAAGATAATAGAAGGGTTACAATGTCAGATTGATTTGGCATCTCTATCGGTCTCTCGATATCCAAAAGCTGAAAAGAAGCAAGGAGCCCTTCAACATTCATGATTTGGCGCATTAAGAAGATTGCGTCAGTTAATTAACAATGATCCATCTGGTATTCCTGTCAAAGGATGGGGTGTTCATGGAGAACTGCATTTCACGGTGCTCTCCAGTCAGCAAAGCCCACCGAAAATGGTCTCATGCAATTTTATTGCACATGGATGGCCACAGTAAATGGGCTTTGTTTGTAATCAAAATCTTTCCCAAGAACAGGCTTCAACTAGTTCCTCTCAAAATCAAGAATACATAGAAAAAGTTGTTGAATTACTCTTGCATCAATCAAACGAGAATATTGAACATGCCTCTTGTTTGGAGCAAGCACGTCATCAAGTGACAGAAGTGTCGGAAATTATCCAACGGTCTTTTGAACCAGGTAATAAAAGTAGATACAGATTAATGCATCCAGCTAATTTCCGAACTAAGGTTCACAAGATCAAGAGAAATTTTAAGAAAGTCTCAGACATATCATGTCAAGAGCCACCCCAGCTCACCAGACTGGGGACTCTTTTAAACCAACCCTTAGAATCAACAAATAAGATTTGAGGAGTTGAGAAGGAACATCCCCAATCCACTAGACTGGGGAATTTTTCAAATCATCAATCCCCTCCTTAGAGAAAGTCGGTTTTTTCTTGATTAGGGAAGAAGCCTCAAGAGGAACGAAGAGCCAAATTATCAGGAGATTCCCTCTAAATTACGGTTCGTCAAGAAGTTCCTGAGGGATCGAATCAACAAAAGGCAATGTCTCATCAAAGACATGGAAGAAGAAAATATCACAGAAATGCTGATATAAGGGATGCGATGCATTATGCATAAATCAATGTCATCAATGCCGTTGTTGCTGATCCATCAAATGAGGTTCACTCAGGGGACTCATATGAAGAGGGTCCTGCTCAAGAAGATGTATGCACCGAAAAAAATGAAGAAGGTGTGCGTAAAAGAAATCAAAGGATTACTCAGAACCTAGGTAATCCTTCAAGTAACCCACTTCCCCCTCTCCTAAAAGGATCCAACAAAGGGAGGGGAAAGAATCAGGTTACATATACTTCCTCTGAAGAAGGCCAATCACTCTCACTAGAACAAAGGTTTTCACAACAGGAGGAAGAAATGAAGGAATTAAGGAGGTTGAATGCAGAACTACTTCAGGGTAGTCTTCTTCATGAGCGTGCTGGAGTCAGTCAGCCAAGGGATTTTTTTGCAGATACTGAGATGGATCAGGAATATCCTCCTCTATCAGTACACCCTCACAGGCCTAATCCTACGGGTCAAGTGCAACAACAGTTGGCAGAGCTACCATCAGTTGCAGCACCAGCCACCACATCTGTCGAAGCTCCAGTCATTGCACCTACCCAAGTCCAAGTTCAACCGGATGTTTCTCAAAAGTTAATAACTACTGTTGAGTCATTAACAGATCAGTTAGAAACTATGGAAGGGAAACGTGCGCAGGTTCAACCAAAAAAGAAAGTTTACCCTGAATGGGTAGATTCAATCTCTCCTCCATCCAGTTTTGGAAACCTTCTATTCCATATTTTCAATGGATCAGGCGACCCTGAACAGCATTTGATGCATTATGTGTCTTGTTGTGATCCTATGATGGGAAATCCTGAGCAGTAAGAAGCAGTAAAACTTAGATGCTTCGTACGAACCTTGCAAGGACCAACCATTCTCTGGTATACAAGCTTGCAATCCTGGTCAATTACCGGATGGGAGGATCTTTGCCAAAAATTCCTTCTTTAGTTCAGCTCAACTTTTCCAAAGACAACAGTTTTCGATCTTACAAACTGTAAGCAAAGAGATAATGAAAGGGTCCCAAATTTCATTGCTCGCTGGAAGGGATTAACATATTTACTAATCTTAGCACTTCCTTAGGAAGAATTGTTGCCAATCTGTGTGACAAATCTGCGTGACGAATTATGCACGCCGTTGATCCCTGTGAAATATAAAAGAGGGTTTCGAGACCTTACTTCAATCGCTCAATAGATTGAAGATTCCCTTATACATGCTAAGGCTAAATCTTGGGTAATTCCATCAGCTCCAGGAAGGAGAATGGGTAAAGAAAAAACTGCTACAGTTATGCTTAAACAAGAACCTGTACCTGTTTCTACCTCAAAACCTTCATCTTCTCGAAGGGATCCACCTTTTGAGCACCAACAACAAAGGCCGTTTCATCCAGATGATCAAAGAGATCAAATATGAAAACAATTTGAGGATCTGAAGAGCAAAATATACTCTTTCCGAAATGAACAAGTTCCTGGTTATTTCATTTCGGATCTGGAAAACAATTTAGTTCAATTGACAATGCCCAAGAGGCCAAATAAGGAAGGAGTTGAAGACCATTCCAATTATTTCCCCTTTCATCAAATGTTGGGGCATCCCATCCAGGAGTTTTTTGTCTTCAAAGACCTCCTGCAAAAGATGGTTGACTTGGGACAAGTCAAACTGAAAGGTTCTTCAGCTCAGGTATCATGTGTCACTACTACAGTTCCATAGGAGAAAGGTGAATGGAAAGAATTGAAAAGAAAAAATGCACAGAAGTATGATGATTGTATGGTCAGAAAGACAATCAACCGAACTCATGCTATTTTGTGAACACAATTAAAGAAACCGATTGTGTCTTCTGCCATGAATGTTGCGGAAAAACTCTCTTCGTCAGAGGGAAAGTCCTCAAAGAAACGACATGATTCAAATAAAGAAAAAGAATCAGAAGAAGATGAGTATGTGTTAAAGACTAAGTTGTCTTTGACTTTGGCGGACCTCATGCCATCTACTTCAAAGCCATGAGCACCACCCCACCAAACGACACGGCCTAAACAAGATAATCAGGTAGAGTCTTCATCAGAAGAAGAGTTAATATTTGGTTCTATTAATATGATTCAATTAACAGATCCATATGCCAGTCGCAGTTTCGATTTCAATGAGCCTGAATTCCCTGTATCAAATAGGGGACTCAGAGGAAGTTCCAGGGGATCAGGATACAGGGGAAGATGTGGATATTTCAGAAGCAACTATTCCAATTCTACCCCTGCTAGAACTGTGTACGCAGCAGAAACTCTTGGTAGAGCCCTTCAACGAGCTCAATAAGAACAAGCAAGTTCTTCTACCAATAGCAAATTCAGTCCTGGCACAATTATTTTGGAAGACCGGTTGAAGGTTCCATCTTCTTCCTCTCAGCAAGTAAATGGATCTAATCGGTCTAATCTTCAAAAACCAGGAATATTGCCAACTCCTATCCCAATACAAGATGCATCAACTTCCAAAGCATCTGCTTCCAAGGTACTTTCTAAACCACATATTCCTATTGGGAAACACAGACCTACGAATCAAAAGTATGATATATTGAAACACTTGGACCAAGTACCATCCATGTTATCAATTCTGGATGCTCTGAATCTGTCAAAAGATCTTCAGGAAGAACTCATCGAGGCTTTGTCAAGTCCTCAAGAGTTTGAAACTGAAATTGCAGCAGCTGAAGTCTATCACATAGAGAATAATCCTACAGAATTCCATACAATAATATCTTTTACTGATGAAGATGAAGATGATGTTGTGCATGGACATATTAGACCATTGTACTTGTCTGGAAAGGTCAATGGCATAGATGTTCGAAGAGCTTTCATTGAAAATGGTTCAGGAGTCAACCTCATGCCCATTCATACACTTTGTCGATTGGGCCTCACAGAATCTGATTTATCTCCTTCTACCATGATGTTACAAGGATATGATAAAAATGAAGAAGAACCATTGGGTGAAGTTACACTCAGAACTCAGTTTGGAGATCTTGTGTCCAATTCAGATTTCATGGTTGTTGATCAAGACTCAGCCTTCAACATCTTACCTGGAAGACCCTGGCTACATCAGCATGCGACTATCCCTTCATCATACGATCAATGTCTCAAATATTGTTTTGATGGTCAAGTTGAGACATTGTATGGTGATAAGGCCCCATTAAAGACATGTGAGTCTCAATACATTGAGGAAGAATTCTATCACATGAAGGGAAGGGAGAAATCCATAACAAAGGAGATTACCAAAGTTAATGCTCCATATGGTTTGGAGAAGATTCCAGTAAATCCATTTACACATGTGAGTACAGATTATGTGTTGCCTATCAGTCAAATTGACAAGATAGACCCAAATCAAAATACTCTTATGGAAAGATCCATAATGTCAATTACAACAATCGAGCCAGACAACATGGGAGAAATTGGTAACCCACCAAGCAGTGATGAAAGAAAAAATGGTGACGTCTTCATTTCATCTGCTGAAATCCAACAAGTCTATACTTCGCAAATTAGGCTAGAAGAAGTTATAGCAACATCGGAGGTGAACAATGATGTCGGTTTTCAATCCATCATCTCCTCTTTAATACCCAAAGAAGACCCTTCATCATCAATCGGGTCGGAAATGGAAGCTTTTTTTTTCAAGATGTGCAAATTGTGACATCTCTTCTAATCATGAAAGTTATACTTTATCATCTACTATGCAAGTAGAAATGGAAGAAATAACACATGATGAAGAAGAAGAGGAAGATCTCAGAGATGCTCATCCAACATTTGAAGAGGGTATCTCTACCACTGTGGATGAACTCAGAGAAATAAATCTGGGTACAAAAGAAGATCCATTCCCCACTTTAATCAGTACGACCATGAATCTTGAAGAGAAAGAGATTTATATTTCTTCTCTAAAGCAAAATAGAGATATATTTTCTTGGAACTATACAGAAATTCCTGGGCTTGATCCTGATGTTTCTACTCATCATTTGGGTTTACCAAAAGAACATCGAGGATTTAAGCAAGCCGCGAGAAGAACACACCCAACTTATGATTCCAAAATTGAAGCTGAAGTGGATAATCTTGTCAAAGATAACTTCATCATAGAAGTTAAATATCCCAAATGGTTGGATAATATTGTCCCTGTAAAGAAGAAGAATAGACAAATTAGAGTTTGCATCGATTTCAGAGATCTTAATCAGCATTGTCCTAAGGATGATTTCCCAATTTTGATTACAGAACTTCTAATTGATGCAACAGCTCGCTAGGAAGAACTTTCCTTCATGGATGGATATTCCGGATATAATCAGATCTGAATGGCCCTAGAAGGTGAGGAATCTACAATCTTCAGAGCCCCTCAGGGTGTGTTTTGCTACCGGGTAATGCCCTTTGGCTTAAATAATGCAGGTGCAACTTATCAGTATGCCATGAATCGTATCTTCAAACCCTCCTTAGGGAAGTTTGTTGAATGCTATGTAGACGATTTGGTAGTTAAATCCAAACAACGTTATAATCACTCGGCTGATTTGGAAGTCATATTCCGCAAGCTTCGACAACATAATTTGAAGATGAACCCCTTAAAATGTGCTTTTGGGGTAACCTCAAGAAAATTCCTTGGCTTTGTTGTACGCCATCATGGTATTGAAGTCGATCCTGAGAAGGCCAAGTCAATCCTTGGTATGTCACTTCCTTGAAATTTTAAAGAATTAAGAGGACTTCAAGGACACTTAGCCTATATTTGGCAGGAAAAAGTTTACCCTTGACCAAATTGATGAAGAAGGGAGTCACTTACCAGTGGACTGAAGAATGTCAAGAAGCATTCGATATTCTCAAGAAATACCTCTTGAGTCCACTGGTACTTATGCCACCTGTTGAAGGAAGACCACTTATCCTCTACGTAACAACCTTAGAGCGATCATTGGGTGCCTTTCTTGCTCAAAAGAATGATGCTGGGAATGAAAATAGCATTTACTATCTCAGTCGAACCATGCTTGAAGCAGAAACCCAATATTCAAGTATTGAGAAGTGCTTACTGGCATTAATCTTTGCAGTTCAGAAGTTGAGACACTACCTGCAACATAACGAGGTCCAATTGGTATCTTGCAATAACCCGCTCAAATTTATCCTTAGTCGTCCAATGCTTACAGAATGTCTAGCAAGGTAGGCAGTTATTTTTCAGCAATTTGACATTCAGTATGTGTCTCAAAAGGCGATAAAGGGACAAACTCTGGCTGATTTCCTGGCTGAACACCCTTCAGTGGAAGACACATCTTCAGATATTGAACTCCCTGATGAGGAAGTCTTATCTATTCAAGAAAGTCCTCAGGCATGGGAAATGTATTTTGGTGGTGCTTCCAGAAGTCCAACAGGGAGGAAAATAGAAAATCCTAAATTCAACAAATTTGGCTTAGGAATTGTGCTCATTTCTCCAGAAAAGGCAGTGTTACCTTATTCCTTCTTATTTTGGGAAGGTGGTACCAATAATGAATCAGAATACCAAGCTCTCATCGTAGGCTTGAAATTAGAACTTCAAGCACAAGTGAATCACTTAAAGGTGAAAGGTGATTTAGACCTGGTAATCAAACAATTTAATGGGGATTATGCCATCAGAAAAGAAGAACTAATCCATTTGTATGATTACATCAGAGATTTAATGGTGGAATTCCCTTTGGAACCGACATTTTTTTATGTCCTAAGAACACAAAATACTCAAGCTGATGCACTGGCTAATATAGCCACAGCTTTGGCAGATCCAAATCGGGACGAGACAACCATCAGTATTACCCACCGTCGTGCAATTTCACCTTATGTTCGAATCAGAACAGAGGAAATTAATTAAATTTGTCCCATTCCTGAACCGTATGGTCATACTATAGGATGGATGTCACCTATCAGGGAATACCTTCAAAATGGAACACTTCCACATGATAGAGCTGAGAAAGAACAAATCTGGCGACATGTGGTCAATTTTACTCTTTATGATAGCCCAGATCACCTAGAGAAAATTCTCTACAAATGTGATTTTGATGGATTTCTCTTTAGATGCATTGATGGTGAAGAGACAATGGCTGTCATGAAAGAAGTGCATGAAGGAGTCTGTGGTGCCCACCAGTCTGGACATAGACTGTCTGATCAGATTCGAAGGCTTGGATACTTTTGGCCTTCAATGATACATGATTGTGTCGATTTCACAAATAAGTGTCATTCATGCCAAGTACATGCCAATTTCATTCATCAACCTCTAGAGTTACTTTATACAGCTAAATACTCATGGCCATTTTCCATATGGGGAATGGATGTGGTGGGACCTTATCCTTCGGCTATAGCCAAGCAGTTTAAGTACATTCTTACTGCTACTGACTTCTTTTCAAAATGGGCAGAGGCAATACCTTTCAAGGAAGTCAGTTCTAAATGCATTGTTAGCTTCATCAAGTCTAACATCATTACCAGATTTGGTGTCCCTCATACCATATTGACGGACAATGGCACCAATTTCTGTTCATCTGAGGTGAAGAAGTTGTATCAAGAATACAACATCAAATCCAACCATTCATCTCTGTATCATGCAGCGGCCAATGGCAAGATAGAATCATTTAATAATATTCTTTCAAATATACTACAAAAGATGGTAGATAAAGATAAGAGGCCATGGCTTGATAAACTCTTTCATGCTTTATGGGCTTATCGGACTACCACCCGCACTGCAACCCGGTCTACTCCATATTCACTGGTATATGGAACAAAAGTCGTCTTGCCCATTGAAGTTCAATTAACTTCTCTCAGAGTATCCATTTGTGATCATTCATCTACAGATGAACAATATCAAAAGCGATTGAATGAATTGGAACGGTTAGATGAAAAAAGATTGTGCACTTTCCACCACTTTGAAGTCTATCAGAATCGAATAGCATGAGCTTTTAACAAAAAAGTTCGTCTTCGTTCATTCACTCAGGGAGAATTGGTATTAGTTCTCAGAACTCCAATGATACCAAGAAAGAAACCTCTCAAGCTTGAGATAAAATGGGAAGGACCTTATTCAATACATAGGGTCTACTCCAATGGAGCTTATTCATTAATCTCGATGGATGGAGAACTCATCACTACTCCAACCAATGCCAGATTTTTGAAGAAGTATTTTGTATAAACAAAAAATCTCTTTCATCCTTGCTATATGACTTTAAACTCTACAGAAACGATCCATACATATGACCTTAAACTATTTGTATTAATTTCATCCCACACAATGTTAAACTATAAAAAAAATTCCCTAATTTGTCCTCACTGCATGACATTAAACTACAAAGTCCCTCTTTCATCCTTGCTTTATGATGTTAAACTATACAGCAACGGTCCATACATATGACCTTAAACTATTTGTATTACTTTCGTCCCACACGACGTTAAACTGTGAAAAAGTTCCCTAAATGGTCCAGTATGACCTTAAACTGCAACTAGGTCCTGTATGACCTTAAAATGCATCATCATTGGTCCATGCATATGACCCTAAACTATTTGCAAGTCCCTTACATCCAGCAAGACGTTAAACTGTGATATCCTAACTACATGATGCTAAACTGTATAGAAGTCCCTTACATCTGGAAAGACGTTAAACTGCATAATCATCAAAGGTCCTGTATGACCTTAAACTACACTTTTGTCCAGCATGACATTAAACTGCACCATCCACGGTCCGTGCATATGACCTTAAACTACTCACACTTTCTTCCAACATGATGCTAAACTGTGAAAAAAATCCCCAATGCATCCAACATGACGTTAAATGGTGTACTCTGTTGTCCTCACTGCATGACATTAAACTGCACAGTCCCCCTTTCGTCCAACATGACGTTAAACTCTATTGTCCCCATCATCCTAACTACATGACGCTAAACTATACAAAAAGTCCGTGATACATCCTACATGACATTAAACTGTACTTTGTCCCTACTACATGACATTAAACTGTGCAGCACCAATAGTCCTAACTACAATACTTTAAACTTCATAGTCCCTTTATATGTCCTACATGACATTAAACTATACATCATTAAGGTTGTTGTTTCCTCTTTTTTCTCACACCAAGTATGAATCATGTGATCTTAGATCAAACCTCAACCATAACACTCTCTTTAGGCCGCTAACCATGTGTAAGTCCCAATAACATCATTTTTTAGGTCATTGTCCCCAAGAAAAACTTGATCATTAATTCATTCTTTAATTGAACTACACGGACTTTGATCCTTTCCTTCTAGGCTGGGTATGTAGGCAACCTCCCAAGGTTCAAGCCCAAAACCAATATCCTCACATCGGTTCACCTCCATTTTATACGATGTTGATTCGTGAAACCGCCCCTAGAATCAATATCTTTACATTGGTTCACTTTCGTCCTTGTTATACGACGTTAAACTATACAACACTTTTGTCCAGTATGACAATAAACTACAATATTCTTTGATACCCTCACTTGAGAAGGAATCATTATTTACATTGATTTTCAATCATGTTTCATTTCAAATACTACGTGCGTACATGGAAATGCCCAAACCTTTTATCTTGGGTTAAACCATCACTATACTAAAGTCCCCTTTCACCCTTCACATGTACGAACCAAATTTGTACAGAGGGTATTTCTAGAACTACGTGGGCTTGATTCCCATCCTTATGAGATACGTAGGAACATTCGAGTGTCCCTCAAATCCAACCCCAAGTCTTTGGTCCTAACCCCAAATTCACTTTCAGTCTCTTGGCTAAAAAGTCCCCATGAAAACACACATTGTGTATTTCTTACAATGGTCCAAGCTCTATGACCCTAAACTAAGATCTCTAATCCTTTTGTCTGACACGACGGTAAACTGTAATTTAAGAACTACGTATGAGCTTGATTCCCATCCTTATGGGATACGTAGTGAAGTCCAACATTTCAATTGAGGACCCAACCACAACATGATTATGGTTAGAATTGATCTATGTATCTCTGTATACATTGAAAAATACCCATCTTTATGTGTCATAATCCTAACCTTAAATATTTTCAGATCTTCATAAATCCTTTTCATGACTTCTAGGTCACAAAAATGTCAAACTTTTGAGAATTGTTTTGCTATGCAGCACGTGCCCATAGGCGGCCTTGCATAAATAGTCTACATAACAGACTTGTTAGCCAATAGATACTATTATCTTACTATGAAGCCAATGCCCTTAGGTGGCCCTGCATAATTCAACCCCCTAACGGGTTTTTCGGATAGTGGTAACTTCATTCTTGGGAAGAATTCCTCTTTTGTCCTTATTTGTCTTAAATGACAGTATGTAAGGATCCGCAAAAATAGCCATCCTTAACATATTTGTCCCATATCCTTTTTCATGATCTGAGAGTATTCAAGTCTATGGTTTATATTCTCCTTCCCTACGTTTGGGTCAGACCTTCGTAGGAGTGATATTCATCCAGTTCTTCGATAATCTTGTTTAGAAATATCTTCTCCATATTCAAGTACCTCTTTCCATACAACAAACTCTATACTTTGGAAGATTTGAATCTCCATAAACATTCACTGGCTTTTAGAACTAGGAAAGTAAATTTCTGAGAGTTCTTTTTCCTGACTATGCAGCACGTGCCCATAGGCATCCTTGCATAAACAGTCTACATAACAGACTTGTTAGACAAAAGATACTATTTATTTGACTATGCAGCCAATGCCCTTAGGTGTCCCTGCATAATTCAACCCCCTAATGGGTTTGTTAAACAATGGTAACTTCATTCTTGGAAACTACTTCTTCTAATGCCTTTTATCTCTTTTTCATGTCATTCCTCAGATTCAAATATTCTTAAGTCATAGCTTACATATTTTCCCTCATACTTGAGTATGGTAATATGTTTTCAGATGAATTTTCAAGTAATTGAGTCAATTCTAATTTATTCGGTCAAAGCTATTTCGAACTTAAACATTACCCTTTTTATGTACGACGTGCATGAATTTAAACTGCCCACAAAATACATTGGAACTCTGAATAAAAGTCAAGTTCCAGCTCACTAAACATAAATTTTGTATTATTTAGGTAATACTGAGCAATTAAAAGATTCAAAGTTTGTTGGGTTATTTATATTAATCCTAGTAAAAATCAAACTATGCTTAATAGGTCCATTGGCATAAGTAAATTTAAAATAGGTAACGAAAGAATGCAGGTACAAATGATTGAAGATGAAAGTGTTTTTCATTGATACACAAGAGATAGAAGGACATCCACAGACTAGGGTCTCTTCTCTTTTCCAAGGAATTACAAAAGACTGTCAACATAAGTCTTCAATTGATGAACCGCATCCCGAGCTTCATCAGCAGCTACTTGAAGCTCATGCACTCGACCAACTTTACTCTTTTCATCCTGATAGAGTGCTTTCTTGGCATCCGCAATGGTCTTCATACCATTCGTTTGAACTCCCTCCAATGAATTATTGAGTTGGTCAAGTTCCCCAGTAACAACATCTAACTGTTGCTGAAGGTGCATCTTCTGGACGACTTTTTCTTTGATCTTATACTTTAGCTCCTTCATCATGGTAGCATAGTCAGCCTCAGATCGGGATACAACAGCCTCAAATTCGCCAATGTTGACTAACAGTTTCACCCTGGTCAGATATTCGCAACACTTTTTTCTCCTGCTCTCTCATGAAGATGACTTGTTTCACCGCGGTATGGATTTCTTGATATCCAAAACCGTTAAGACCTAGCATGATGAATTGGGATGACAATATAGGGATATTCGATGATATCTCTTCTAAAGGCACCTAAGATATGATTTTCCATATATTATTCCATGCCTTACGTCATGAAAAGATGAGCGCCTTAAGCACCTCTGGGTCTGATTCAACATCATCATCACAGGGGGGCATGTAATCTGGGATTAATGCACTTAAGGAAGTGCCCTGTTCTGCTTCTTCCCATGACCCTGGTTGCTTCACCTTCTACTACTGTTTGGATAGAAGCTGAGGCCTCACCTCCAGATCTAGCCACTGCAGTTGATGGCCCTTCATGATTAATTGAAAGCGTTGGTTAGCTTCAAAGGATAACAAAAGAATCGATTGTCTTGAAAATTAAGTACAATCACAAATATTTTTATCCCTTACCTGACTGTGGGTCAGAAACTTGAGAAGACTCCTCCCCATCTTTCCCAGTCTCAACAGGATCTTCAAGATGGGTCTCAGGAGGGTTTACTGGGTTTAGATCTACTTGAGATAATGTTTCTGAAATGGTAGGGTTGACATCAATGTCCACACCCTCTTCAGGCATTGGCAGTTCAGTAGTTTCTAGGGATGGAACTGCATATCTTTTTCAGTCATGATTATAAGTGTAAATTATAAGAAAATTTACTGGGCGAAGGATAACACTCATGCCCAAGGTATTCTAAATCACATGACAACTTAGCATGATAATAAAATTATTCTAAATACATGCCATGATTCATCATTTCATCCAATGATATTTCAGAATCCTGGTTAGTCTCACCAGTGGGAGCGTTTGGTGTATCTTCTTGATGACTTATGTCCTGAAGCCCCTGACCTTGGACAACATCTTCAGGTAAAATCACAGCATCAGTTTCATTAGTTGCAACAGTTTCCAGAATCTCTAATGCAGGAGTTGAACCGGAGGTATTATAGAATGGAAGTCAGTCGGTGTTTCGTTCCACATTTTTATGAAGCATTGTTGACTTACCAGAGACATGTTCTTCTCTTCTTGCAACGACAGCAGGAGGGATACGGGGAATAAATGCTAGATCTTCTCCAGGAGCAGTCAAGTCAGCTTGGATCTATGATTGTTACACAACACCCTCCGTGGTCTTTGAAGGAGGATCAGTCCTTTCCCTCAGGGGGGAAATTGAAGAAGCCCCTGCAATCCCCAGAAATATGAGTAATCATGTGGTCATGGGTATAAATTCATGATTACCCGAAGGACTTACCACTGCTAATGAAGCGTTTAGCTGTGGAATTCCTCCTTCATTGCCTTTTTTTCTTTTGTTTTTTGGGATTATTGGTAGTCTACATTATTGGCACTTGGATTGGCGAATGGAAGGCTATGTCCAACACCTCATTCATGGCCTGCTGGCCTGGAGATATATCGCCCGGTTCGCGAGGAGAATCAGCAGCAGCCCCGATGGCAGTAAGACTAGGGCTATACTGTGGCGAAGGAACCCCAGTTCCTTTCTTTTCAAGCTGCAATATGAAGAAAATAAATTCCTTAAGTAACAAATCTTCGACTGAAATCAAGTTTCAAAGAAAATAAGGAAATAAAACTTACATCTTCAGGAGCCACATACTCATGCCACTCCTCATCTCCAGAACCACCAGCCCCCTCTGTGGCGCCATGATCAATCATTTTCTTCACATGCCTGGTGACATGAACAGACTCATCAGTGGCATATATGAGCATTTCCAACTCTATGATGTAATCCTTCACTTCATTGGGGTTATCCTCGTATTGAAGATTTGTAGAATCCATAAGATTCCCTATTCCAGGAAGTTGTAGGCCCTCACAAAAATCCATCCAGGCGGTCTCAGTACCACAGTATAAACTCTCCCATAGATGGACAACCTCTGGTCTTAGATATGAAGGCTGCGAGGAAGGTCCTACAATTTTTGACTTCAATTTCTTCCCAGCTCCTGCGACTACAGATAGAGAATAAGAAAGTAAGACTTATTGCGTTATAAAGTAGCAGTGATTAAGTTACTACAATGAAGTAACTCACCAGGAGTTGATGGAGTGGGTCTTTTAATTCTAGCCGGAGGATTATATTGGGCACGAAACCACTTTTCCGCTGGTTGTGCCTCATCATCCCCATCATGGGAATCCGGTGAATCAGTTCTAGAGGAGGAGTCTGTCGAATCAACTTCAGGTGGGGAAGCATCACCTTCATGAGGAAGGGTTTCTTTCTCTACTGTCCTCTTCCTTTTCCCCACATGATAAACTGGGTGATTCAATATCCCTTTGGGGTATGATGCTATCCTGTGTTCGGTATAATATGTAGTCAAATTATGTGCCGCTTTTTCAACTGGTAGATCAAATACTGCCCCGGTATTCTCCCTTGATGTCAGCAGCCATAGTTGCCGAGCAACCATCAGATGTTACTCTAACCTGACATGTACTAGAGGAGATACAACAATCTGTTACAGACATTTGAATTGACGTGAAAATCTATATGGAGAATAGGCCTCACATATGATTTCTCCGTCAATCCTGGAAACTATTACCCCATCCCTACAAGTTAGCATGTATGCCCTCAAATCCAAATGGGCTGTTCCATTATCAACAAACCACCCAGTTGGCGGACTTCCATAGGGAAAGACGTTGAATTCCTTAAACATGCTCATCCTCACTTTCATGTCATAGGCATTAACATCTAATGGAACAAATCCAGAGAATTCTTGCACTGACGGCCTGAAAGAACTTCCAGGAATTTGTAATCCATTCTGTACATTGTAAGTCCTGAAGTGAGTGGCGATCCATCCCCATAAAACTTGGAATGGTCCCACTATTCTTAAAGGAGATTTACCCATGAATACATGAAGTACAATCCTGTGAATCATTACTAAAATGGGGGTATCCAACCCAACCATTTTTCCCTCAGTGAACTTTGCCGCAATGACGAAGGTCCTTGGCCGAACGCCTCCCTTCGAATCCCTAACTAAAAAAAGATAAACACTGAGCCACATTTCCAAGAAGCCCACCAGATGAGTCTTCTTTGGGATTATTTGATTCACCTCATATCCCTACTTCTCAAACTCTCCTACTTCTAGAGTTGGCCAGAATGTGCCAGGAGCACCCCTCTTCTTAGGTTTTGGGCAGGTGGTAGGACGTTTGGGCCTCTTATCCTTGGATTTATTTTTCTTGGATCCTTTTTCTTTCGGCTCCTTCTCCTTTGGCTCCCTATATTTATTCTCAATAAGAAATATATTCATCAATTCCTCCGGATGAATATCCTTTCTAGATTGAGTTAATGAGGTCTCTGAACTCTTGAGCCTGTGGAAGATCTTAAATAATTCCCGAGCTAAAGCAGGAGTTTTCTCTAAATCATTCCAAGTCACCTTGGGAGGAATGAATTCATTATACATATCACCCAAAATTGGAGCCCCTGAGATCTTGTGGACATCCCACAGACTGATGCCTATTTATCCATGAGTCAGATGTAAAGAATTAGTTGCTGGGCTCCAGTGGCTGAGTATCTCTGACATGAAGTTATCATGTCTGGACACATATGTTTTCCCAACCCAGACAACTTCATATATTGCAGCTTCCTTCAGATCCTCAACAAACTCTGCACAGGTTTTTCGCACCCAGTATGCCCACATCGAAGTTGGCTTCACGCCTCCCCCAGGACGTAAGTCCCAACTTTTCTTCCAGCCTTTGGATTGATCCATCTGAGCATTTCAGAAGATTGAAGGATGAAAATGTGGTTGCAGCTCAGGTGTATGATCTTTCAGATCTGGTGTACAAGGGCTATGATGCATCATATAGGCTTTCTCCACTGTTCCAGCACTTAGAAATACTCCTCCACCTGAGATATTTGCTGAAGCAAAGTTGGTGTAATTATGAAACCACAAAAATGGAAGATAGTTCTTTGCTTCTGTAATGGTGACTTCTTGCAGATGACCATATCCATACAAAGGCAGATAAGTGCTCTGTGGGAAGTCACGATGATATTTCTTCAGATACTTAGCCAAATCCAGAAGAGTACTATCTTTGACAGTATAATAATCGTGGCCAATGATGTTCATCATATCATCTATCCGCTTTCTAGCCAGTTCATCAACTATTTCAGGTCTAAGAGACATTGATTATGCACAAGAGTTGAATAAATTAACTACTAAATGGATTGATTTTTCATAAAATTTGTGAAGAAATTCGAAAAAATGGCTAAGGCATTAGGGCGCGCAAGTATGGATGTGGCGCGCAAGTGTTAAATGTGCCGCACATGTTTTTGTTGCGCATGTTTCACCGTGCAAGTCCTATTTCTTTGACAGCAGCGCGACGAAGAGGAAACAACGGAAATAAGAGACTTGCGCGGAAAGAGCTCAAGAATTCAAAATCAGATGCTATGCGTGGCCAATGACCGTGTATTTATAGGCCATGCGGCCTATCTACGTGCCTACACCCAGTGCGCTCCAGCCCTGCGCGACTCGAAACTGCGCGCCAAGTGTTTCTCACTGAACAATTGCCTGCCACCTTTCCTTTGGATGTCTTCTTTTTTTCCTTAGAGTCACATCCTCATTTCTTTCGGATCTAACTCTGAGGGGGGACTTTTGTTGACGCTCCTTTTTTTCATCACAGATTCCAAAGGAATGTAAAGGAAAATGGCTTAGCACAAATTGATTTATTCTTTGAAGAAAATATCAAAAATCGATAAAGGGATGAACAAGGAGAACATTGCCCATAGGTCGCGCAAGTTCCCTCATAGTCGCGCAACTCCACTTGCGCGACCATCATGCGTCGCGCAAGTGACTTGCGCGACCTAAGTGATAACCGCCCGGGGTCTTCTCCTGCCTATAAATAAACCATGTGGGCCCCTCATTTGGAGGAGGATTTTTTCCAGAATTCAGATTTAAAGCTCTGAACGCCCAAGTCTCTTCTCCAGGTCTTCCAAACACTTCTAAGGTAATTATTTACCTAGAATGGATGGTCTAAACAAGAGGAGTAAGGTCTAAGTGTTATAATTCACTAACACTTGCGCGCATAAGGTATTTTACCCTTAAGGGGAATGAACATACTTGCGCGCCGCCCTACTTCCTCACCAAAACTTGCGTGTCTCTCTTCTGGAAGTACCTCAGGATAATTATAAAGGCATTAGTCAAGGATCTCTCAAGTATTACCGCACTGGTTTACAAACGCGCAATTACTTATAGGTCGCGCAGGTATACCTGTGTGACCAGGACATGCGCGCCCACCGAGTACCTGCGCGACTGCCAGGACTTGCGCGCCCCTGCCTTTTTGGGTGCCCTTTATGCCCATTTCACCCCTCTTAAGCCATTCCACCTCTCCTATTCAAGATTCAGTCTTCAAGACACTCTTCAAAGCCATTTATGGCACGATTTCTTGATTTGACTTCCTTATCTGAAAGGAATTATATGGAATATCTCTAAAAAACTAGTGATTTACACATCTTTATGTCACTAAAGATTGATATTTCATTAATTCAACCTCATACTTTAAGATGAGATAATCCTTAACCTGGGTCTCCTTTTTAGGAATAATCCCCAGTCACAATTCTCAAATTTGGGCATCCTCTTTAAGAGTAAGCCCCAAGTCCTCTAATCTGGGCATCCTCCTTAGGGGTAAGCCCCAGATCCCCTAACCTGGGCCTCCTTTTTAGGAGTAATCCCCAGTCATAATTCCTCAAATTATGGGCATCCTCCTCAGGAGTAATCCCCAAACCTTAATTCCTTTAACATGGGCCTCCTTTTCAGGAGTAAGCCCCAGTCAAAATCCTCTAATCTGGGCATCCTCCTTAGGAGTAATCCCCAGTCACAAATATGGGAATCCTCTTCAGGAGTAAGCCCCAATCACAAATATGGGCATCCTATTGAGGAGTTATCCCCAGTCACAAATATGGGCATCCTCTTCAGGAGTAAGCCCCAGTCACAAATATGAGCATCCTCTTCAAGAGTAAGACCCAGTCATAATTCTTCTTAACCAGTCCTAATTTACCTTTGATCTGGGATTCCTTCTCAAGAGTAAAACCCAATCACAAGTCCTATCCTAATTTGGGCCTCCTTTTCAGGAGTAAGCCCCAAGTTAGAGTATTAAAATCTCCATGAAGCACATATACCTTTATGGACCCTATTCCTGGATTTCTTCCCTAAAGTAAATCCTAATCTTCATTTATCTGGGCAGTCATACATACATATGTCCCACATTATTTCTTATGATTGCATCTTTTATGACACAATTTTCTAATTTTTACCAATACTTCTTGTTTCTCACACCGAGCATGAATCATGTGATCTTAGAGTGTAAAAGTGATTATGATATTCTTCTTTGAGCCATCAATCATAAACATCATACTCCCTTACTCGAACTATGTGGGTTCTGATTCCTTTTCTAAACAAAGGATATATAGGTATCCCATCTACGGGTTCGATCCCAACTCTGAAATAATCCATGTCCTCCTGAATGATAATAAACTTCAAGTGACCCACTGAGTGGCTTTAAAACCAGCATGGTCATCATAATGACCAAGATACTTCTATATAAATGTGTCAAAGGGTACCATTGACCAAGAATCTCTAATAAATACAGATGATTCTCTATCGATGAAGAACCTCGAATACATATAAAAGATTCTCTAAATTTCCTACATATTTAATCATTGATTTTCAGATCTAAAGGAAATCTCATTTTATACTTGGTAATGTAATAAGGATTCACGAACATAACTTAAATCTATAAAGAGAGTCCCAAAGTAGACAATAATTCCCCTAAAAAAGGTGTGATGAGTCCGACCTCCCATCCTCTCGACCAATGCAAATTCCTAATCCTCATCAGTCCACAAACTAATGAGCGCCTACCTTTGGAAAGTAGGTCTAAATGGATGTGGAATCATTGGATGTTTCCAGTTCTACAAACAAACCTGTTAGAAACCAATCGGAATGTTTGAACCTCCCATCAAGGCGGTCAATCCCCGGATTCCGAGGGAAACAATATAGTTAATCAATTTATTTCCATTACATAAGAAAAATACCATAAATTAGTTGTGTTTCAATAAATTTTACATCTCTAATTCATCTAATATTCTAAATGATTAATAACCATGATGATTTTTTCATGAATGAATCCCTTAAATTAACTTTTAATGGATCCTAAGATCTATAAAAGGAGGATATTTTATTCCTCTTATTTATATACATTTAATAAAACAAAAATAGTTGGTGTTTAAGGTTCTAGGAGGAATGGAAGATCCTATTGGGCACAAAAAACTCATATTTTTATTATAATAAATAAATAATATGATATGTACATGATGAATAATTCCCTGAAAAATAAAAATAATTCATAAATTAATTGACATATGAACTCTAGAACCTAGAAGGAAGGATCATCACATACAATTTATAATTATTTTATAGATAGATTTAGAATTACCTTATCTTGTAATTATTTATTCATTGATGATGTGGTTGACTAGTCTTGTGAAGCTATCATTACATCATAGAATATATGGGTATAATTCCTCTTACCATGATATAAACATGCTCCAAAATCTTATAACATCATTATAGAATCAATTGGTGATAGAACAGTCAATTTGATAACTTGGATCATCTGTATTTGATCAGAGTAAGAATCTGTTCTTGTATAAAGGATTCTTTAATATCTCTAGAAGGCATGAGAGATTCGAGGAGTATTTTTGATTTAGTTATAGAGTGTATTCTCTTATGACTTCTAAATTTTGTATTGGGATAATTATATCTTGGTTTTTTGTTTACAACAATAGGCTAACCCTACAATGTGATATAATCAAGTGTTTATAGAGCTAGGTTAGAGTTGGTAATTTCATGTAGACCCTTATCCAATAAATTATTCTTTTTAGAACCCCATGTATAATAATAATATAAAAAATAATAATATTTTCTTAACATTCTCAATACTTGTGGATAAAAAAATTATTTATTAAATAAATAAATTAATATTTATTTAAATTATATATAATATATAATTTCTATAAATACCATTAAAATTGGTCCAATTATCATCTACTATTTTTACCAAACCTTGAATAATGACTATTTATTTAATTAATAAATAATACAACATTATTCACTAATAAATATATTTAATATTATATTTAGTAAATCGTAAAAACAATAATAATTATTTAATGCATGTAATTATTTTTTTTGAATAACTCATGCATAAATTTTAGTGATCAACCAACTATGAATAAATATTAAACCCCAAAGTGGGAATAATATTTATTTTATCTTGTTAAATTCAAAATATAATTTAACATATATTCTAAATATACTTAGTGCCTGAGTCTCTAGGACACTTTCTTAGTGGAATTAGAAAGAACCATATAAGGTCTAATATTAATTTCTAGAACCATTAAAATTCATCCATATTAAAATAATTTATAATCTTGATGACATACAACCTTATAAAAATGACCACTCTGTACGATAATCTCTTTATCATGATATCTCTAATAAAAAAGGTTTCATGCTGGCGTCATCAACCTATGTGCTCAATATATCTTTATTTTAGTTTCAAAAAATGAACTTTACCATAGAAAATAATATCCTTAGATTTAATTGTTTACCCCACATGATTTTATATGTATTATTTGAATTAAATTTGAAGTATTCAATAACTTTCCTTACACATAACCCTGACTCTAAATGAACCATGATACATTATTGCCTTTATAACTTAACTATTGGATTGATGGGTATAAATAGAATTAAATGAATTATGATATATATATATATAGAATTTTTTCCAAAATTAAAATATATTTATCAATTCCTAATAAACAATCAATAAATTTTAATAAAAACATTTCATGATTAAAAGGCCCATTTTCTAAAGAAATGTATTTTTCTTTATGTTATTAATTTTTAAATAAAAAATATATTTTTCACTATTAAAAGATTATATTAATGAAATGTATTTTTAATTAATTAATAACAATTCATAAAATAGTAATCTAATAGTTATTAATGAAGATAAAAACATTTGAAGCTAAAAGAAGTTAGTTTTTTGAAAATTGTTTTTATACGCGAAATGTATTTTTATCTTAACAAATTTAATAAATAATTATGTATTAATTATGATAATTAAATATTTATATTATATATTAAAAAATATATTTTAACATCCATATAATCTGTTTTTTCAAGGTAATTAATGAACTTAAATCAATTTTTAAGCTTAAAAATGCATTTTTCTAAAGAAACAGGTTCCATTGTGTTTTGTGCATTTATTTTAACATTAATTTATGAAAATTATAGAAATTTAAATTAATAAATTGGATTATATATTTTGAATAATAATTTTTAGATTTTTTAATGAGTCTAATTTCAATTTTTGTCATAATGAATAGTAAAAACAATAAAAATTTATTACCACTGTTAGGGTTAAAACGGGTTTACTGGGGGGAGGGGGTTAAACTAAGAGAAAGGGTAAAAATCACACTTATAATTATATACATATTATTATTTAAAGATATTTATACCTTATATTATCTTAAATTTTAATTATTATACATTTGGTGTAGCTTTTGAAAAAAAATTACTTTACATTATTTAAATATTTTATGTAATTCCATGTGTGTCCATCCCCTCACATATAAAAGGGAACCTATTATCCTCCCTTATTCAAAAACTTTGAGAAATATATCACTTCCAAGAACTAACTATAAAACTTCCTATATTCCTTCTATTAATTCTTGATCATATTTAATTACCATAATTTCATCCTAAGAAGGTTTAAGGTGCAAGACAGAGGAGGTCTCTCAAAGAAGAGGTAATCATTTTACCTAACTCTTTAAAAGTTTATTTATTATTTTAATTCCTATATATATTTTATATAAATTATAACATAATTAATCTAGTATAATAAATATATTTGTATGTTATTGTGATTACTATAAAACCATTTTCCTCCTTATTTCCATCAAATGGTAAATGAAAGTATCACTTGTGCATATGTGTGGACTACCACCTCCACATAGAGATATGATTCACTTTCCATTTCAACATATCATTAAAGTGTATAATTATGTATTTAATAATTATATATGATATATATGATATAATTATTATTTTTTAATGGTAAAATATTATTTTTATTTCTTTTATTCCTTTTGTTAGAAAATGAAAACATCGTTAATGCGTACATACGGATTACCGTCTCCATGAATTATATAATTCAATTTTCTATCTATGAATTTTATGGATGGTTATAAATATGTATATAATGAATATATGTTTTATTTAAATCATTATTAAAAATTATCAATTTTATGGAACTATGATCAAGATGCATGGACCATAACTGCTAAATCAAAACATACATGAAAAAAGAAGTAGTTAAGACTCGAAATGATGGTGATAATGAATGATTATTAATGAATGAGTGATAATATGTTATAATTAAAAAATTTATGGTTTTAAAACAATTAATATAGTTCTGGTATTTAATTATAATAAATTTAAATTTATTATACATGAGGTTAAAATAACTTATGGAGAAATTCAGACCTAAGGTAAGAGTTTTATGTTACAATCTCACTCTTTACCCAGATTGCTTATTCTTAAATTTATGATAATGAAATTATATGATATATATACCAAAAATATTATTTATTTTATTATATTATGATTATTTCTATAAATTACATGTTTTTATTCCATTTTTCTCTCTCAACTTACTCAGAAGCCAGAAAGAATATTTTTAAGGATAACCTAATTTGTTTTTTCTATTTGGTTTCAAATATTTTTCTCCCATGTAAATATTTTCTATAAATTATTTTAAAAAATGTTTTTATTATTATTTAGTGATTAATTAAGACATTTTAACTATGTGTTAAATTTTATAATTTTTTTAAAATGAATATTTTTTTGTTTTCCAAATGAGGTACTTTTTTCCAAAGGCATGAGAAAATATTAGTTTTAACTTATATCGATTGAATGAATTTTCCAACCATCATGAATATTATTTGAATTGAAGATTACTTTAACTGTTTCCATGGTTCTTATCAAAGAAATTATTTTTTCCTAATATTCTATAATTTTTTATCTTTTAAATAAGTGATTTCAAAATGAATAAGGTATTTTACTTAAGAAATATTCAACTAATATTTTAAAGATATTTTTATATATAAAAACATCCATTGATGTTACTTATAATTAACTAAGTATATGACCCAATAATAAAATATTTATTAATTCTATGGGCAGTTTATAATTATGATGATGAAATATTAATGAAACTCATTTTATTTTCCATGAATTAATCTATGAAGAAATGATAAATGTTTTAATGATCATGTGGCATACATATGAATGGATTATGATTATGTGATGGGTGGGTTTGTTATATCCCTAAAATGAATTGGATAATGATTAATGTTTAATGATATCAAAGGGTATATTACTGGTTAGAAAAATCCCAAAACTGGGTACATAGGTAGTTATACTAAGCCCTAAGTAGGTACATAGGTGGTTATCCCAATCCTAACATGTGTTGAATGTCTTGGTGTGTAGCCTTTATATAAAATATATGATTTTATTATGACAAAAGTATTATGCCACTCTTTATTAAATGTTATTGATCTTATGTTGTGATCTCAGGGATCTTGAAATTTTATTCTTCTATGATTTATGTCTTATAAACTGATAAATCCTTGTGCTTTGATTATGATATATGATTTTTTGGGTATGATTTTCAAATTTTAATCTCAAAACCTTATGCCTATGTTATTATTAAATATGACCATTTAATGATATCTCCCATTTTACCCTCACTAGTAATATGAGCTCACCCTTTATTATGTATTCATTCCCTAGGTTATAAAGAAAGTTTTTATGTAAGGTATGAGTAAGAAGTGAATTGTGTGATAAGAAATTTGTTGGAGATATTAAAGATCTTTCAAAAAATAAGATGATTATGTATATAGTCTTCAAAGATAATAAATCATTATGTTTATAGGGTGTCAATTATTATGATATTTATTGAATATTCATCTAAAACGGTGTAATATTTATGAATTTAATATTTCAGTTGGAATCAGGGTAGGATTTAGTTTTTTTAGAGATTAGGATTTGATTTTTTTTGAAAACCTTAGGGATAAGTCTACATATATGATATCATCATGATGTTATGGTAAATTAGATATTAGGTGGTTTTCAAGTAAATACATCCCAATCTAGATTATGAAAAAGTGGATGCAACTATGGCATAAATCAATCCAGGTGAAACTACTTTTGAAAATGGAAGATTAGGTATTAGATTGATCATAAGAAGTGCATGATGAGTAGGAAAATCACTACACACCTAGATAGACACTCATGATAGATATGATTGGGTTAATTCACATTTTATTTATAAGGAATTATGAAGGATTTGAATAGATAATTACCATGGATAACTAAGGTTAAACATATGGTTTCATAGATTTAAAAGAAGGTGTCATGATTTGTACATTATATGAATTTGCTTCATTATTAAATGATTAATCACTATGATTATTGTTGTTTGAACAACATTTTTTTAGTTAATGAATATAACCAAGAAAAATCATGTTAACATGAAATGTAATGGAAAATGTGTTGATTTTACTCATGATAAAATAAGTGAACTGTGATATAGAATATGAAATCTCATGATTATTCATGACTAGCTATCTTAATATATAATTAGTAACCTAAAATTGGGTGAGTTTTCTAAAAATACCTATAAAATAACCGTGTAATTTCATGTGATTTTAGTTTTTGAAGACCATGGAGTAAATATGATTCAATTTATTTCATGTCATTAATGTTGGAATAAACCCATATATTAACTTCTCAAAAGAAAGGGAAGATGTTTTATGTGCATAAAAGAAGGGCATAAAGAACATAATTGCTAAGGAAAAATAAAGAGTTTGATAGAGGGAAATAAAATAAAACCTAAGGTAACATTTATTGTTTAATTTATTATATATTAGTAACTTTTAAATTATATCTATAAATTAACTAATATAAATGATAACTTCTAGGCAAAGGAATGAACTATTCTATTTAAATATTTTAAGTGGATCATGATAGATGAGACACACTTATCCTTTACTCTAGAGTTGGGAATGTCTTGATAAAGTTTGTAAGAATATTCCTTATGAAAATATTATTATTATTATTCATTTAATAGAATTTAATGTGATATTTAGAAATTATTAGCTATATCTTTATAGATTCCATACCAATTTCCATGGAAGGGAAGCCACATTTCATCTTATGAATGAACCTATGATCATTTATTAATATGAGGATGAATATGTACTTCATATGGAAATTAATTCCATTTTATCGGTTTTGATTTTTATTTATAGGGGTTATTTATGTCAGATTGTTAGGGAGAAAATAAACATTAAAGATATTGTTATTTTAAGAGAGTTTTTTAATGACTTTCTATAATAGTTTCCTAATCTTTATTTGAGTTTTTAAGTTGAGTTTTCAATAGAAATCATACTTGGTTCTACTACTATTTCAAATAATTTTTATATAATGACCCCAATAGAGTTTTATAAATTGAATAATAAATCTTGGGGAATCCATATATGGGATTCATTCAGCCCAGTTATTTAATATGGAGTGGACACATTATTTTAGTTAAAAATAAATATAGATTAATGGGAATTTTCATTTATTATTGCATACTTAACAAGATCACAATAAAGAATAAGTATCTACTTCCCCATATTAATGAATGGTTTGATTAATTTATAGGATCTCAACAATTCTCAAAGATTTTCATTCATTCTAGATACTATAAATTAATGGAAAAAAGTGAATACATAACTAAGATATCCTTGCATACAATATTTAATATATATGAATTTATCATTATTTCATTTGGACTTATTAATTTACCCATTATTTTCATGGATTTAATGAATAGAGTATTTAGTAGTTACCTTAATAAATTTTTGGGAGTATTTATACATGATGTTATTATATACTCTAATAGAAAGGAAGATCATAAATAACACCTAAGAATTGTGTTAATAACCCTAAAGAAAAAAAAATATATTCAAAATTCAACAAGTGTGAATTTTGGTCACATAAAATAATTTTCTTGAGACACGTGGTCATAAGAGAGGGTATATAAGAAGAACCTTCTAAGATAAAAGTCATTAAACATTGACCATGCCAACTACAATGACTAGGAAAAATGGTTTTCTTAGATTTGTAGGATATTATTGATGCTTTTTGAAGAATTTATCATGGATATATAATCTACTTAGAATGTTAACATAGAATGGAGTCAAGTTCCTTTGTACTGATTGATGTGATGAAAATTTTAATGAGATTAAGAGAAGGATGGTCAATGTACCTATACTTACGTAACCTTATAACGAACAATTTTTAGTGATGCATTGAAGAATAGGCTCGTATATGTTCTTATTGTTGGAACCATGGTCGTTCTATGCATGAATTGGAGTATGGTTTGTGTTTATTGTCAATTATCAGTGGAATTTTATGATGTGTGCCAGAAAGGTGATCATACAGAATAAGAAGATAACAATATTGAAGGTGGCACTGTTTTCCAGTGCTTGCCTATTTTTTGGGCCTGAAAATCGACAAATGGAGAAAAGTGGTTTTTGGCAAAGAGACTTGCGCTCTGTTGACTTGTAAGAGAGGAAACTTGTGCGCCATTTGTTTTTCAATATTATAACATGAAAATATGGAAAAGGGAGAAGGGTTCCCAAGTTTTGAATTTGGTTGCGCACATAATTTGTGGGGGTAGAGACTTGTGCGCCAAAACTTGCGCGCTGAGGGGAGACTTGCGCGCCATCATGAAGGGTGTCCAAATGCCTATAAATACAGGTCTACCCCTCCTTATTTCAAACAAAGTTCAAACTTAAATAAAATCATAGCTCCAGTCATGCAGGTGTTGTGGTCGCGCAAGTGGTGTTGGGTCGCATAAGTTGAAGTTGCGCGACAGTTGTTTGCTACGCATCCAAGGTGTTTTGGGTGAAAAAGGGGTTGAGTCGCCCAAGTTTGGAGTTGGTGAAGGAGGTGTTGCGTGGGTGGTTTGGTGACACTTATACGCCAGGATTTGAAGAAGCGTGACAGTTCATAATTTCATGCCAAAATCAGTTTGGGTGTAAAAGGATGTGAGTCACGCAAGCTTGAAGTTGAAGAAGTGAGTGCCGCGAAAGTGGTTGAGGTGAACTTGGGCACTGGTATTGACTTGCGCACAGAAACTTGCATACCGTCTTGAAACTTGTGCATCGAGCTTGGAGAAGTGCGCCAGGTGTAATTGAAGCACATCGGTCTTTTTGGAGCTGCATGAAAGATGGAAGATTGCCCGATACCTTCGGTGCAAAGTGAGATTAGTCTACGGGTGAGAGTTGGACTTCAATAGAGCATCTAAATAAAATAGAGGATGTATTCATTAGTGATGATAAAGAGACCTTTACGTCTATAAACTTATTGGGACTTCACCAAAGACAGTGAGCCAGGGGGAGTCAGCAGGAGTGACCCGAGGAATGTAGTGAGCTATCCCTGAACCTTTGTAAAGGCAGTGAGCCTGAGATAGAGTGACTGTTCCCGAACCATTGTAATCCAAAACTAGTGAAGTTTAGTAAAATTTTGTATGACCGACAACCTATCGGCGTATGATCCTTGAACTTAGCCCTTAGTGGTGAACCAAGTTAAAAGTGCCGTGTCATCTCTCTACATGTGAATTTTTGCTTTCTGATCATATTTATCATAGAGGTTTAACAAGTTCCTACCAACATGGGAACAAGATCCATCAATTTAAAAGAAAAAGTTATCACCCTGATTCACCCCTCCCCTCTCAAGGTTTCCCGGGGTCCTACACTTATGTATAATGACAAGGTGATAACTTATGACTCACATTAATTAATGGTTTATGAGAAGAATTAACTGACCCATGACTATGAGTTAACAATGGAAATATTTTCATTGAAGATATGTAGGGATTATATTTATGGAAAATTTTGTGACATATACTAATCATGAAAGTTTAATGTATATATTCACCCAAAAATAGATGAATATAAATTGGAGAATATGATTAAATATTATGACTATTCAATAAATTACCACCTTGGGAAGTAGTACAAGGTGGGTGATGCTTTAATTTGAAAGGATAATTCTATATTATCTGTGATGAATATAAAAAAAGGTATAATATTTAATAATTTTTACAAGACCATATAATATCCCTGAACCCACACTCCTGGATCTTGTTCTAAAAACATAATCTTTACATTTTTGACTTTGATACCAATGAAGGTGAACTGATTTTCACTATCCAAAAACTTACCAAATCCAAAAGAAATATTGGATCACTTACAGTATCAAGGACCATTTAGCTCTAGAGTTTTATATAATTAGAAAAAACTCTTAACATCATGGATTCATAAACAACTGGTTCATAAAGATGAACATCATTTTCCAATATACCTAGATTTTCATATTCAACATTTGGACATCATCATCATCTATATAAAAACCTTATAGGGATAATTAGTTTAACATCATTATTGATAAAATTGGGGAAAGGAGACATAAGAAGGGTGAGCTCAAATTCTCACTAAGGGTAAATATAGTCATCAACAATTGAATGTGATTAGTGAGAATAAGATGATAATAAGGGTATGGTTACATAATCAAAGGGAATGAGAATAACATAAGAGAAATCATACCCATAAATACTTGGTTCATATGACATGAAAACATGGAATAAGACTTTAAGAAAGGCACAATTCATCAAAATAAATAATAATGATCCATGTGATATCGATCTTGATCAAAGGAAAAATCTATAACCAATGTAAAGCATAATGAAAAAATATTGGTATCTTGAAATATCATCATCATAGAATCCATGGAAAACCCTTAAAATTTTAATAACCATTTGGCCAACCACCAATATAATTCTCAAGGTAACAATATTATTACCAAATGTATTTGAGCACTATCTAGGAGCACCAACATATAAACTATATCGGGCTTAACTGATGCTATCTAGGCATACCCATCATATATAATTTTCAAGAACCAAAAGTTGAATAAATTATATAGATCATTAATTTCACCATAAAATCATTGAAACAACCTTCATACTTTTCAAAACATGTTTAAATAATGAAAATTAAATAGGTTCCATAAAAATGTTTTTGAATCATGATTAACTCCTAGAAAAGAAATTAGTTCCATGTCCATCTATTTGAAATAATATTAATCCATTCGGAGAATGAATGAGGACATTATCATTTCAAAATATCCCCATTTATGCATAGGTAATAACAAGGGTTGTTGGTGTTGATGAATGAAACTATAATGAAAATATATTTAAAGAAATTTTTGAGAAAAATAACCTTTTCATTTTGAAAATCAAATTTAAAAACTAAAAATTCCCAAAATATTGTGAAAATAATTTTTTTTTGAAAAAAATAGAAACATATAAATTAAAATTTAAGGAAAACATTTACATGATGGTGTGTGAATCCATTCATGTTATACATGTTAAAAATAAACATTATTTTCAAATAATTTTTAAAAACGGAGTCAATAATAAAAAAATTAAGAAACATTAAGAAATTTCCTTTGAAAATATTTTAAAAGAAGGTAAAGGATCGTGTTAAATGGAATTATTAAATCATTTATTTTTATAAAACAATATTTTTTAATATGGAAGAGAAAGATACCCAATCTAAATAAAATACAATATTAGTATCACTTACAAATAAATTTATTGTTATTTCTTTAATCAACAAGAGTAGAAAAGGAAATTAGACATGTGAATCACATTAACAATAATATGAGATGAAAATAGACATGGTTAAATAAAATATTACTATATTATTTCCACAAAAGTAACCTTAAACATAAATAATCCTGAATGAAAGGATATTGTAACATAAAACCTTTAAAAATTTAGTAATATTTTTAATAATAAGACCCCTGAAAGAATAAATTAAAATGAAAATTTAAATATTATGAAAATAAGGAGTTTCATGATATAAAATGTAAAAGGTAAAGTATATACACCTCATAAAATAATATGGGTGTCTAACATTACAATATGCCTCAATGAATGGAATTTGAGAAGAAGTCCCTTATGATTTTGGTAATCTTTGTATCAAAACCCCATAAAAGGGATAACCTCATATGAATTTGTAAATCAAAATAATTTTCAATTAAATAATAATAAAATAAATTCATGGTCTTTATATACAACACTTAATAAAAATAAGCGGTGAATATGACATATTCTTCATAGAATTAAAAGTGAGACAAGGAAACCCTTACCTCGAGTCCAGACTTTCCTTGTACGCAATAGAACCTCCTATATAATAAGTTTATATCAATTATTTTATTTCTCAAGAACATTTTAAATGTTTAATACCATATAATTAAACCATTTTTTATTTCTAAATATATATTTAAATAATTAATCGTATATGTCCATGTCATGTGTTTTTTGGATGTCCTGTTCATTGTTTCAAAATAGATTTTGTGTGATGACATGGTCAAAGAGTTCATTGTTTAAATATCTATAGAATAATAATCACGAAATAATTATCATATTTATTCATCAATTATACCTTTAAAACAAATTAGAAAAAATGGTTATGAAAAATAAACTATGTTACGATCATGGAGATGACAGGCCGTATGTACACATGAGTAACGTTTCCATTTTACAATAATCAATATAGAAAGATGATAAGTAATATATTATACTTAAATAATGATTATCATATCATAAATAAAATTTAATTTTATTAAATATACTTATATATATAATCTATGTGTTGTGGTGAAGAAAAAAAGAATCACATCACTCGTGGAGGTGGTAGCCCACACGTACACATGAACAACGTTATCATTTTTAAATGTAAGAAAGAAAATGATATATTATTTTTTTAGAATGACTTTTTTAATTAATATAATTATTATATATTCATTAAATTTATCCTTATTAACTTCCATTTAAATTGTTTTTGAAAAAAATATCACATTGCCTCGTGAAGTGGTAGTCCCCCGTACACGAGAGCAACATTATCGTATCCCCCATGGAATGAAAATTAAGAAGGTATAAGTGATATAATAACTCCAAAATTTTAAATTTGTTACAAATAATATATATATATATATATATACACTTTAAATGCATAATTATAACAATATGTGAGATGCGATGATGGAAAATGAACGACATCAGTTTGCGTGGCGGTAGTTCGTCGTAGGCACAAATGATGATTTTGTATCCAAATTGATTGGAGGAGATTAATTTAGGTTATTAAATTAACATAATATAATATCAAAATATGGGAGATAATTTTATTAATAAATAATAATAATTGAAAAAGATTTTATATAGGTGGAATAAGAAATAAAATAAAAACCCTCAGTTAAGAACGATACATCTTCTTCGGATAAACTCCTTAGGTAAGAACCACAAGACTTACTAGGGTTGATTTATGATCAAAATAAGGGATATAGAATGTGGTGATGTAATCAATTAAGGAATTTGATCAGTTATTGGATGAGATAAATGGATTTTAATGTGTGAATAAGAGAGAAGAGTGGATGGCGTTTTATAAGTGAGGTGATCGGCAAACTTGTAATTTTTTAAAAGAAAAATGTGAAACCATGTTTTTCAAATGAAAAAAGGATCTAAAATAAACAATGATCGAGGATTAGATATGATAAGTTCAGAATATTATTTATAAAATTAATTTTAGGCACATTTTAGGACATTATTACCATTAAGTTTTTAGTTTAACCCCCGCTAACCCTGTTCTTACCTTAACCATGATAATTAATTTTTAATGTTTTCATTATTAATTATGGAAAAAATTAAGGTGACCTTATTTTCATAATATAAATTATTCTTATTCAAAATTTTGAATCCATTTTACCAAATTCAGTTTATATATTTGGAATAATTTAATTTAAAATTAATCCCGTAGACATGATAAAAAAGTGGGGGTTTATGACGTGTATTTTTCAAGAAAAAGATGATTTCATATTAATTAAATGAATAATAATAATAATTATGTGAAACTATATTAATATTTAGTGATATATAATTTATAAAATTTATTTAAAAATTTTCTCATTTGGTATTATTTTAATTAATTAAGGGACTTCTTCACAAACATAAACTTATACAAAAATCCAATATAAAGGTGATTAAAATTTAATTAAGTGAATTAAATATAACAAAAATATAATTAGGTTACTTTAAATCATATTAAAAACATAATGGTAATTTTAAATTACTTAATTTATTGAAAATAAATGACATTTTAAAAAAAATTGGTATTTTTCACTACTGACAGAAAAATAAATTTGTTTTTGAAAAATACCTAAATTTCATACCATGTTAATTTTGATAGACTAATTTTAAAATGAATTTAATTTTATAAAATAAATTTTATAAAAGTTACAATAAATAATTGTACTATATTCTCACAAAAATCAATAAAAATCATTTTTGAAGAAAACACATTTTTTAGGAATAACATTACATTACTAAAAATTTGATTGATAATTTACTAATAATTTATCAATAATTTATATTGATTAGGAAATTTATATATGTATATACATTTCATAATTTAGTTAATACAATTCATACACACCAATTTAACATCCAGGTTATAAAAATTATATTTTTTGGGATGATTTATGCTCGGTGTTGCGTGTCATATACACTATTAAACAAGAAAATACATGGGATGGGTGTACCAAAAACTATTTAATAGATTAAATTTATTTAAAATGAAATATATCTTAATTTACTAGGGTGTTACATTATCTTCTAATATAAATGTTTCATTTATTATAAACCATTGAGCATAATTTTATTCTTCTTAAAATATCAGGGTGTTACATCCTCCCACATTAATAAATTGCATAATTATAGTTTTATATTTATTTCGATAATAAAAGTATGGATATTTAAAAATACCTTTTTTATAAAACCACATCATAAAAACAAATAATAAAACACCATCTTGATAAGATAGAAAAGGAAGTATGAGGGTCATCTATAATAACCCATACTAGGTTTCCATATAAGAGAACATAGTTGGGAAGTAAGGATTTAGACCTAGAAGAAAATCATAAAGTCTAAATAATAATGGGGAGTGATAGAGATAATTGATCACCTGAAAGTTATGACCATGAGAAGGTAAAAAACCACAAAACTATAAACCAAATAGGTATGAACAAGGTTATTTATATCATCAGAAATGATGGTAATATGAATTTTTTTATTTCAAGATCCTTTTCTTAGGGTTCAATAATTACTTACCATATAGACTAAGAAAATAAGAAAATATACTTACTTAATAAGTTGAAAGTAATTCCTTTAGTCAATTTCCACCATAATCACAACATTGTTTTTCTAATCATTGAGTATTTAAGATGAATTTTTCATACCCAATTCACTAAAATAAACTTTTAAATAATCACATAACTATAAAAGGGATAATCATCCTATTCTAAATGTCTTCATACATTAAAATAATGGTTATCACATGGTAAGATAGTTCCAAAAATGAATAAACCTTTATATGATGAAATAATATATTAATTTCAAAAAATCAATAGTAATAACCAAAGTTAAAACTTAATCATTGTATATATAAATGACCCTATATATGAAATAACCTTAATAAAGTCAATATTAATGAGTATTTTAACCTAAAATTTTATACGATACCTTTAATATTACAAGACCAAAAATATAGCGATCTTGTTCTGAAATAATATTAATTTCTTAGTCACCAAATCAAATTTCAATACCATGGAAATCTATATGATAAAATATATTCCCAAAATTACCTTAATATCTAAGATCATATAAACCCAAAAAAATTTCAATACCTTAAAACTTATTTATGAAAAAATGTAAACGAATACTTAACATTAAACCAAATCTTTACATATACTTCAACCTAATAAAACTTCTCTTAAATTGTCATTAATCACTTTAATATCTCATCACATAAAAATTAAAAAGGTGGGTCTAAGAATTTGAACTTATAATAAAACTCAATATTTTAAAACTATTATGGTATCCAAAAATATTAAGATAACCTCATTTGAAAACATACTAATCTAGAAATTTATCTAAACTATTCCTTTGATACCAACTATAACAACTATGAACTCATACTCTAGGATCGAGTACTAAAAATATAAACATTAAATTTAAATATTTGACACCAATGAAGATGAAAAAAGTTTCACCATCCAAAACCTACAAAATAAAAAGAAAATATTGGATTAATTACATTATAAAGGACCTTTTTGGACTATGGTTTTAGAGAATTAGAAAAAACTCTTAACATGTTGGATTCATAAACAATTGGTTCCTAAAGATGATCATTATTTCACACTATACCAAGCCTTTCATATTCCATATTAAGTCATCATCATCATCCATACAAAATCCTTATAAAGACAATCCATTTAACATAATTCTTGATAACGTAGGGAAAATGAAACATAATAAGTGTGATTACAAATGTTCATTAATGGTAAACATAAGCGTTGACAATTGAATGTCATCAGTTAGAATAAGATGAGAATAAGGGTTTGATGAAATAATAAAAGTGCATGATAAAAACATAATATAACTCATACCCATCAATATATAGATCATCAAACTTGAAAACAAGGCATATGGATTCAAAAAAGGAAAGGTTCATCAGAATCAATAATCATGAGCCATGTTACATCAATTTTGATAAAAGGAAGCATTTATTACTCATAGAAATCATAATAGAAACATATTGGTATGCTAGAGAATAATAATCATAGAACCCTTACAGAACCATTATAATTGGGATAACCATTCAGCTTACATCAAATATAATTCTATGGAGAACATAATCATTACCCATTACATTGGAGCACTATTTGGATGCCCCCATCATATAAGATATATCATGCTCACCTGACACTATTTGAGTTCACCCATCATATATAACATCCAAGAATCAAAAAATTAATAAATTATATATAGAATTAATTTCATCATAAAATCATTTAAATATCCTTTACTCTTTTCAGAACTTGATCAACCCATGGAAAAAAGGGTTATAAAACAATCTTTATGAAACATGATTAAATATAGAAAAGAAATGGGTTCTATGAAAATATCTTTGAAATAATATTTAATCATATAGAGAATGAATGATGATGATGTAATTAAAAAATATCCTTATTAGGTAACAAGTAACAATTTTTTTTTTTTGAAATTAATTAATGGGAATACCATTAAAAGATCATTAAAAAAAATTATAAGAAAAATAACCTTTTAATTTTGAAAATCAATTTTAAAAACTAAAAATTAAAAATATATTGTGAAAACAAATTTATTTGAATTTTTTTTGGAAACATATAAAAAATATTTAAATAAAATAATGGGCATTATTGTATGAAAATCAATTCATGTCAAAAATGTCAAAAATAAAAATACTTTTGAAAACATTTTGAAAAAGAGAGTCATGAGGGACTAATTTAGAAAGCATTAAGAAATTTCCTTTTAAAACCTTTTAAAATATGTTAAAAGATCTTATAAAATGGAATTAGTAAATAATTTATTTTTATAAAAGATTTTTTTGAAAACATTTTATAAAATTTGGGTATGGAAGAGAAAGACACACGATCTAAAAGAAAATACAAGATTAGTTTCAATTACCAAAAACTTTATTGATATTTCATCAATCAATAAGGTTATAAATATAAAATAAACATATGAAAAACATTAAAAATAATAATAATAAAAGATATGTAGAATAATATAATCATAAAATAATCTTTTCCTCTAAAGTAACTATAAATATAAATAATCATGAAATAAAGGAGATTGTAACATAGAGCCTGTGCCACTTTTGTAATATTTTAAATCATAATCTCCATAAAATAATTACTTCAAATTATACTTTAAATATCATAAAAGTAAGTAGTTTTATGATATAACATGTCAAAAGTGAAGTAGATGAATATCATAATATAAGAAAGGTGTGTAACATTACAATATGCCTCAATAAAGGGAAATTGAGATGAAGTCCCTTACAACTTTGGTAATCTTTGGATTAAAACCCCATGAAAATAGATAACCTCTTATGGTGTTTTAAATCCCAATAATTGTAATGAAAATAATCCAAAAATAAATTCATATTAAGTATATACACCAAAAAAATAAAATTAAGCGGTGAATATGGAATTTTCCTTACAGAAGTAAAAGTGAGATGAGAAAACCCTTACATTGAGTCTAGAATTACCTTATACATGTTAAAACCTTATATATAATAAGATTATATAAATTAATAGATTTATTAATAAAATTTTACAAGGTTAATACCTCATACTTAAACCATTTTTTATAATTATATATTTAAATACTTAATCAGTTAAGTCCATGTTAGGTGTTTTGAGGATGTTCATTTCATTGTTTCAAAATAGATTTGGCATGTTTACTGTGTTCAAAGGTGTTATTCTTTAAAAATATACAGAATAATAATCATAAAATAATTATCATATTTATTTATTAATTATACTTTTATAACTAATAATTATTATTTATGAAAGATAAACTATGTTATGATCATGGAGATGATTGGCCGTACATATGCATGGGTAACGTTTCCATTCTACAACAATCATTATAGAAAGATGGTAAGTATTATTTTATATATATAGAATGATAATAATATAATAAATACTATACAATATCATTAAATATAATTATATATATCATTTATCTATTATGGTGAGGAAAAAAAGTATCACATTGCTTCATGGAGGTGATAGTCCATATGTACACACGAATGATGTTATCATTTTTAAGTGTGAGAAATAAAATAAAATAATATATTCTAAGAATGATAAATATGTTTTTAAAATAATAAATATGAAATTTATATTACATATATCCCTTAAATTTATCCTTATTAACTATCATGTAAAGTGTTAGTGAAAAACGAATCACATTACTTCGGTAGGAGAAAGTCTACTGTACACATGAGCAACATTATGGTATCCCCCAAGGAATGGAAATTAAGAAGTTATATGTGATATAATAACTTAATAACTAAACATATGTTACAAATATCATATATATATATATACACTTTAAATCCATCATTATAATAAGTTTTGAGATGCCATGATAGAAAAAGAATGATATGGGTTCACGTGATGGTAATCCTCTGTACACACGAATAATGATTTTGCATCTCATTTTATGGAACAGAAGATTTATTTAGGTTATGAAATTAACATAATAAAATATTATTATATTTTATATTCTGGTGTTCCTACATAATCATAATTTAATAATATTTTAAGGAGTTGTAAGAAGAAATAAAATAGAAATGCTCAGTTAAGCATGATACCTCTTCTTCAGACCACCTCCTTTGGGAAGTAACAAAATACTTATTAGGATAGATTTGTTATCAAAATAAGGGATATGTGATGTGGGGAGGAAATTAAGAAGGATATTTGGTTGGGTATTTTTTAATCAAAAATGGTTTTGAATGTGAGAATGGGGGAAGAGAGGGAGTGGCCATTTATAAGTGAGGTGAGTGCCACACTTGTAATTTTTGGAAGGAAAAATATATACCCATATTTTTTCAAATGAAAAAGGATGAAAAATTAAAAATTATATAGTATTAGACATTATAAGGTAGAAATAGTTCCATAAAATATATTATAGATATGTTTTTAGGTCATTTTGACCCTTATATTTTTAGTTTAACCCCCTCGGTAAACCTATTTTTACCTTAACCGTAGTAATTATTTTTTATTGTTTTATCTATTCATTATGGTGAACAAGTTAGAGTGAACTTATTGATAATTTAAATTATTATGATTAAAAATATTTAATCAAATTTACCAATTATAATTCATGTAATTTGAAAATTTTAATTTAAAATGAAACCCGATGGTGCGATGAAAAATTGGGTTTTCAAGAAGTGTATTTTTCAAAAAAAATATGATTTTATATTAAATATATGACTAGTAATAATAATTATATGAATATAAATTAATATTTATTGATATATAATCTATAAATATATTTTAAAACATTAATCATTAGGTATTATTTTATTTAATTAAAAATGAGAAACATTATGTACTTTAAAACAGTTTTTAGAAAAATCCTATTTTTAAACCCAAAAATACAATTTTAATAAAATACAATATAAATATTGTTAAAATGTAATTAATCATATTTTAAAAAATATAAATAATTATTATTTTACTTGAAATCATATTCAAAACATAATGTTACTTTTAAATTATTAATTTATATAAAATAAATAACATTTTTACAAAAAATTGTATTTTTTACTATTCAATGAAAAATTAATATTTTATAAAAAATCTCAAAATCACACACTATGTTAATTTTGATATTATTATTCAAAAAAATTAATTTAATTTGATAAAATACACTTTCTAAAAGTTCTAATAACTAACTATACTATTTTGTCACAAAAAAACTCATTTTTTAAGAAAACATAATTTCGAAGAACGATGTTAATTTACTAATAATTTATCAATAATTTATATTGTTCAATAAATTTATATAGTTATATATATTTCATAAATTATTTACTACTATTAATAATCACTGATTTAATAGCTATGTTATAACGATTATATATTCCATTGGTGGTTTAATCTCGGTGTTGTGTGTCTTATACACTATCAAACACAAAAATCCTTGGGTTTCATGTACCACAGGATAATAAAGAGATTATTTAAAAAAAATATCTTAATGTATCTGGGTGTTATATTCTCTCCTAAGCTCGATGTTTCATGTCGTATATTCAATAAAACATAATTTTATTCTTTTTAAAATCCTAGGGTGTTATAGATGGACCTTGAGATCTTAAAGGGAGGGGATAATTTTTATCTTCTCAAAGGTGTTTTCACCAATATATCCATATTGAGATTAGAAATGTGTATAAGTAGTATTTAGAGCTGTAAAATATGGTGATAAATGTTCCCAATTTAAACCTTGAATGTGATGGAATGATTAGGTTCAGAAATAGTGTATGTGTAACATTCCCAAATGATGAAGGGTTAAATGACTAAATGATATGACTCATGTCAACAAGGTGCACCTTCCTTTTCGGAAGCCTGTCTGATTAAAACTCCACAGTTAAGCGTGCTTGGCCTGGAGTAGTGATCAGGATGGGTGACCCGTTCAGGCACGTGGGTGGACCCTGGGGTGGGCCCCACGTGTCTGTGGGGGCAACTGGGGTACCTGGTAGGCTAGAACCCGACGGCCATGTTAAGGCGGGGTGGCTGTGCTGTCACCGGGGCCTGGTTGTCACATTTGGTATCAGAGGAGGAACCCAGCCTTAAGTGCGGTGCACTGCCTGGGTTGAGATGTAGGGCCCACAACGAGGGCGTTGTGCTCTAAAGGGGGGGTGATTGTAACATTCCCAAATGATGAAGGGTTAAATGACTAAATGATATGACTCATGTCAACAAGGTGCACCTTCCTTTTCGGAAGCCTGTCTGATTAAAACTCCACAGTTAAGCGTTCTTGGCTTGGAGTAGTGATCAGGATGGGTGACCCTCTGGGAAGTTTCCCAGGGTGTGTGTGAGTGAGGACAAACCACACTGGAAAGGACATGTGTTGGCCTGTGGGGACTGTCATTAGTCAGATGACCCGTTCGGGCATGTGGGTGGACCCTGGGGTGGGCCCCACGTGTCTGCGGGGGCAACTGGTGGTACCTGGTGGGCCAGGACCCGACGACCATGTTAAGGCGGGGTGTTTGTGCTGTCACCGGGGCCCGGTTGTCACATTTGGGTGTAACAGGGAGGTGCGGCTGGAAAAGGAGAGCAGACCTCTCCGCCGCTGCTCTCCCTCACCCGCACCTCCTTCGCCCAGCCGGCGCACCATCTCCCTCACCCGCAGCCGCTACGCCTCCCTGCTGCCCGAGCCTCCCTTCGCCCGTCCTGTGCGGTGCCTCGCCGGGCCTCCCTCATCGCTGCCACGCACCCCAGCCCAGCCGCACCTCCTTCTTCTCCTCCCGCCGAACCGCCCCTCCGCTGCTCTTCCCCCCTCTTCTTCTCTCCTCCTTCTTTCTCTTCTTCTTCTTTCTCTTCTCCTTCCTCTCCTCTTCTTCCTCTCTTCTTCCTCTCCTCTCCTTCTTCTTCCTTTCTTTTTCTTCCTCTTCTCCTCTGTTCCAGCGCGCCTGTTCGGCCTCCTCCGCACAGGTCCGTTTTTTTTTAGTTATTTTATTTTATTATTTTAAGTTATCTAATTAAGGATTATGTTTTATTTTGTTATTATTATGTTAGTTATTATATCATTATTATAAATATTAATATGTTAATATTGTAATTATGTAAATAACAATAATAATAATAAAATTATTATTATTATTATTATTATTATTATTATTATTATTATTATTATATTATTATCATTATTACTATTATTATCATATTATTATTATTATTATTATTATTATTAATATTATGGCTATTACTATTATTAATATTAATGTTATTGTTATTATTATTATGTATAATTATTATTATTACTATTATTATTGCTATTGTTATTATATTATTATTATTATTCTATTATAATTATTATTATTATTATTATTATTATTCTATTATAATTATTATGATCATCATTATTATTACGCTAACAATTTTTCTAAAACCGTTGAGCATTATGCTGTTTTTAGGACCTGGTTGACGGCTCAAGACGGTGCGACCGCGGTGCAACTGGAGTCTTGCGCCGTGTCCTTTTCCGCGCCGTTTGAGGTAGGTGGTTCCGCACTCAAGTATGGGTTTATAATCCTTTGCTTGCACTCCCAGTTAATCAAATGTTTTATCCCCTGTTTACATACTATGAACTTTTTCCCCTTATAAAAAAAATGTCATGTGTTTATTACTTGGACTTAGTTAAAACTTTGAATGTCTTTCTTTCTCTTTTTTTTAAATAGTTATCAGCAAGTTTTAAAAGTACTGTTTTGGTTTACCTGATTGAAAAAAAGAAAAAAAGAATGTTGTTTTATTTTTCAAACTGTGCTACTGGTTTTATTTAGCGTACTTGCAATACATACTATGTTTTGAAATGCTATGGTGTGCGTGTGGTATTTTCAAAAGAAAGAATATCAGTGTGCGGGTGATGTGGCAGTTGTTTTCTGAATTGGGTGAGCACAAGGAGGGAAGCCTGGGTATTAGGTGGGTGGACTAGGACTAGTGAGCTGGTAGTCCGGAGATGACTCGACCCGGTTTCACTGGCAGGTTTGACGATTGCAACACTAACTAAACATATGATATCTGAGGGTCGTGGCCTTCTAATCCACGTGTTCTGAGGGTCGTGGCCTTCTAAGCCACGTTTTCTGAGGGTCGTGGCCATCTAATCCACGTTTCACTGAGACACGATGTCCTAGGGTCCCACTGTTACTAGTATCCTTAGGGCATTCCCATCCTCTGGTGCTACTGATACTTGTGCGCACACTGATCCGTGATATTTATACCATTTAAATTTCACTCTGGTATGTGACTTGAACCGTTTTTCTTTGAAAGCATTTTGTGAAAATCTTTTATTTATTTTTGAACTTTTACTTTATACAGCATTGCAAATGGATTTTCTCTTTATACTTGTGCGTGGAATCTTGTTTGGTGATATCCTGCTGGGCGATTGCTCACACCCTACTTACACCTTTGGGTGTAAGTAGATCTGTTTACTTCTGATACAGGTAAGGGCCCGGCTTTTGGAGGCAGTGGTTCAGGTTGTTAGCTGGACTGACTACTTGACATTTTGGTGGTGACTTGGAGGCAGTGTTCCCACATTGAGCTGCAGCCCCTAGGTTGGTTGTAGTCACCTTGTTTTTTTGTCTTGTGTGAGTTTTGACTACTTTGTCTAAAAACCTGTATTGGTTAGATGGTTGTTGACTGTCACTTCTACTTTTACTTGGTTTACTTTGGTTGGCTGCTTTACATTTATTCACTCGGGTAAATCGTTCCCAAGGTTTACTTTGATACCCGGGCACTTGTGCCAGCCCGTGGGGATCGGGAACGCCCTTCGGGCCTTGCCGCGGGCCGGGTCGGGCGCCGGTTCGGATGGCGACCCAATTCGGTTCGTGACAGTATGTACCCCTGATATACCAAAACTGAGGAAGGAGTTATTAGATTAATCTAAAAGGCCATCATTCTCTATTCATCCCAAAAATTACATATACATGTAGATAAATTAATGATAATTTCTGGAGTTATATTATAAAGATATATATTTTGAAGAATGTATCTCGGTGCTCGGTATACAAAAATTTAATCCTGATTGGTTTAAGTCTAAGAGGATATTATAACCATTACCCATACTTATATAGAAATAGGAAAACATGAACATTTATTTTATTGAAATACACCCCAGGATATCTAAATGAAATAATTCTATTTTAGTTATAGTATATCTTCTTAATAAATCATTATATTTAATTTTCCTTCGTGAAGATTTTTATCTTTATCATATTTTATAGATATAAATTAAGAAAGTGGTAAATTTACATGGAGTAGTACATTATTTTTTATATAGTCAAGATCTAAGGGTTTCTTTGATATTCTAGAGAGTATTCAAAAATATCTAGATACATAGTTGTATTTAAGTAGTTACCATCATAATTAAATAAATGGATAGTTTGACAGAACCATTCACACCTTATAGAATATACTAATATTCTATTCTCTAGATTTAAAAAGTTTTTTGGATAAACACCTTCCTCTTGTTGTATTATCTTATAAAAATACGTTTAAGTCAAGAATTTAGAGGAATATTTGTAAATAAATCTATATAAATAAGTTAATAACTCTAACATGATGGGATGGTGTTGGAGAAAAAAATCTCCCAGGACCTCAGATAGTTAAGGAAATGAAAGAGATTGTTAGATCCATTCAACTGTACATCAAGAGAGCTCAGATTCAATAGAAGAGTTATGCTGATAATCATAAATTATATTTATAATTCAAATTTGGTGAGAATGTATTCATAAATATTTCTCTATGGTAGGGGTTTATGAGATTTTTAAATAAGGGAAAGATTATCCCAAGGTATATAGACCCCTTTGAGATTCTTGATTGAGTAGGGACAATAGTTTATCACTTGGAACTTCCTCTGAACCTATCTTAAGTTCATAATTAATTACATGTATCTATTTTGAGAAAGTACATACCTAATCATTCACATTTACTAAAATTATAGGTATTAACTATGAAGAATGATCTTATCTTTAAGAATAACAAATAAAAATATTGGATTATAGAGATAAAGTTCTACAAAAAAAGACCACTTACATGGTTAAAGTTAATTAGATGAATCATATATTCAAGGAATCTACTTAGGAACATGAGGATGTGATGTTGTAACATACCTTTACCTTTACTTTATGAATTTTTTAAACCTTTTCATGGTTTTCCTTTTTTTTGTCTGGGTCGGGATAAGAAGGAATTGGGAGGATACCTATAATGGTGAAGTCATCAATTTGTTAGAATTTTTAGCATAAAACCTACTAGTTCTGCATCATGATGGGTATTTACACAATGTATAATATGGTTATATGATTTTTAAATTATAAAATAAAAATAAATATATTTTTAACAAAAGGTTAATGATTTTTCAGCGATTTTTTGGATTTTTGGATTACACGATGTGTAATTGGGTTACATGTCATGTAAAGTCCTAAGATTTGTTTTTAAATTGAAAGCTCAGACGAATTTTTATTTCATATTCTCTAGACTTACTTGATCTCAACTTAAGATCCATCCCCATATAATTTTGGGTCCCTCCAACACTTCTGAGTTGTTTTCTTCAATAATTGAACGTTATTGTGATTGCAGTGTGAATTTCTGAGTAAGCGTTGTCCCTGTCTCTTCATGTCCTTATCTTTACCTCCTTTGAGTTTGATAGATCATATTATTATTTATGGATATAAACTATGTTTTTTTGAATCTTTAATCTAAGTTGTGTTTCTAGATCTTTTTCTCCTTTGTTCTTATTGGTGGGTTCCATTGCGGGCTTTGTGTTTATATGAGAAAGGTAGGTAGTTCCGTTTTGATTAGTCAAATTTGACTAACCCAATAAAGCTTGATTTAAATTGAATTGTTTGATTTAAATTATATGTATTAAAATTTATTTCAATTTGGTTATTAAAAACCCAATTCCATTGAATTAGGGTTTTTGGATTTTATTTGGCACAAAATCAGGAAAAACCCCAAATTTCATTAAATTGGGATGTGTTTGTGAAATTGATGGAAAATTATAGAATTCAAACTACTGAATTTAGGTTATGAATTTGATTTTTTTATGTTTATTTAAAAGTTTTATTTGATAAAAATGGACTAAAATGGTTTTAATAGAAACCCAGTGGTTTTATCATGGAAAAATCATGTTTTGATTTAAAACCCATGTATTGATTTTTAAATAGAAATTAGAATATTTGAAATGTGGAATGAGATTAATTGAATTATAAAAAGTTTTAAAATAAATTTCCCATCATTGGTTGTTATTATATCACATGCAGGCCTAGGTAGTTAGTGAGTTATTGGGATAACACCCTTTTTGACTCTTTACAAATGAAACAATCCTAGTCCAACATGCCATATCTCTAATGGGATAGTGATGAGTCACCTTTGGCTAGTGTTAAAGGGGTATGTGCATACACATATTTCCATGATTATATTTATGTATGTGAGAATATTATAGCTTATAACTATCACACCTTTTGGTAGATGACCATTTTTCTCATTGTTTTATTTGAAATATATTCCACTGTTTATAAACTATTTTACACATTCATTGTGAATTTATATAATCTGTTTTATATAAAATGTTTATTAATCATTTTTTAAATTATATCCATCATTGTAAATATAAAGGATGAATTTCTTTAATTATCCTTTTAAATACCATACTTTTTTTAATTAAAATTTAAATATTTATTTGGTTAATTAAATTTAGGCATCTTATTATGGAATCCTTGGTGAGACCCTACTAAAATTTTAGCTCACACCCTACCTGTGCCTCTAGGTTTTTTTAGATTATCTTATTTCAGGTTTGAGAAATTGTAAGGTTATACTAGGAGGTGGTTTTAGTTTCTTAACCTTGGTCTTGAAGAGTTGTGTCTATTGAGATATGGTTGGTTTCCTATATTTGGGTACTTTTCTATAGTAATTTGGGCTGTTTACCTGTTTGAATTCTAGTGTAGTTCTCCCTATATTGTTTTTTATATACATACTGACTTGTTTAAATTATTATGAAATTTTTTTAGAGAAAATGTTCCCACTTCCATTTTTCATGATGCCAGGTGCATGTCGCCAACCAATGGAGATTGGGAATGCCCTTCGGGCCATGTTAGTGATGGCTCAGTTATCAGGTTACTAGGGTAACTGGACTCGTTTGTGAAAAAGTGGTATCCGATCTCTAGGTTGAGTTTCTTATATTGATTTCAATATTTATTTTTGTGTTTTTTTAGGACATAGGAGGTAGTTGAGACTGAGTACCTGGAAAGATCTCAGTGTAATGAACCTTAAGTCACTATTATTGGTTTGGTAAAGAAATATTAAGGATTAGTTCTAGTATTTTCCCTACTTTTAATTTTGATAGGATGAAAAATCAAATCTTGTGTTCTGATCTGTTGGGATTAATTTCTTCTACTGCTCTATTTGAGTGTTAATATATTGTCTTCAATGTTTTATATTGATGTTGTGTAGTATAATTCCTCTAAAAATATGTGCGAATCAGATCTAAGAGGAAACGTACAAGGAAACTCAGTGAGAAAATCCCCATATGGACTTGAGTCTAGTTAAGGTGATTGTGTGTAATTTCCAAGCTCTAGGATAGGAACCACCACCTATTCCTTTTTAGGAACTTGATGTGGAACCTCAGAGGGATGTTTTCTAGAATATGTTATATGGTTTTGTTTGGTAGAATCCACTAGAGTTCAAAGGATCCAATGATCCTCAAAAGGATGAGGAGTGTTTGATAAGAATTAAACATTTGTTTGAGTTCTTTGAAACACATGATGAAATCAAGGTGAAGTGTTCCACCTTTGTACTAGAGGGACCGAGCAAGAGATAGTGGGACTTGATGGTGATGGTGAAGAAGCACAAGGTCTTAGAGTGAAAATACTTCAAGGATCTTTTCACTAACCCGTTCTATCTAGATTCGACGGTGTTTTCTAAGGATATAGAGTTTTTAAAACTTGAGTAGGCTAACACATCCATGGTAGAGTATGGAAACCATTTTATAGAGATAGTTTAGTTACACATGAGGTTATACCAAATGAGAATATGAATACTTGATTGTTAGAATTGTGACTTTGAGATAATATTCATTCTATATTCTTCAAGCTGAAAATGACTTCTTATACTGATGTGTTGGATAGTGAATTGATGGTCTAAATAGACATGAATGGAAAATTATGGGTTTAGGGAGTTTCTTTTTATCCCAGTGGAAATGTGAATTAATATAAAGGAAAAAGGAAGTATGTCGGTTCTCATGGTGGTTCCCAACAACCTAGTTTTTATAAACCTCCTGTAGTTTTGGGAATAATCCCTTTGATATGATACTAGTGCGGAAGGGGGGGCACTCTAATAGGGTTTTTATTGAGGCACCCAAGATATGTGGCTCTTTTAGATTCTCATGTTACCTGAATGAAGTTTTTCTATATCTATTCCACTATACATTTTATAATGGGATCATTTCCTCTTATTGAACTTGTAGGGATATAAGATGGTTCATGAGAAAATGGGTTCTAGAAATATGCATCTAGAATGAAGCCTTTTCACACAGTGTGAGAATCTATAAAGGAAGAAGATATGGGTCCAATGATTGTCAGTGGTACCATCACTATATATTTATCATTAGTGACATATTTATTTGATACTGGTGCATCTCATTCATTTATTTCAACCTATGTTGTTAATGTACTAAATCTTTCTATGGATTTTTTATATAATGTAATGGATATTACTAATACCCTTATAACAAAGAGAGATTAGGGTCTTTGTAGTCCTGTTTGTGTTTTATCTCTGTCATATATCGATATTTCTTTGAGTTTTTTGGTTCTCAACATGAACCACTTGATGTCATATTCAGGATGGATTGGATCATTTTCAATAAATCCTAGATTTATTTCTATTTTCAACGGGTATCCTTTACTAAACCCAATTGTGTATTCCGTATATTTCAAAAAGAATGAGACCCATGTTCAAGTAGATATGGACCTTCTTATCTGGAGTTGGGGAAAGTGATATCTGTGCTCACCTTTGATTTGGAGTGAGAATATTCGAGTAATGATCTCCCTCCAGTTGTTGTCGAGTTTCTTGACATGTTTCCTTTTGAATTATACAGGTTTCCACCATTAAGTTAGGTAGAGTTTACTATTTATTTATTACCTAGTACTCAACCAGTTATAACTCCTTATTACCGCATGAAAACAACTGAAATGAAAGAGTTGAACACTTAGTTGGATGATCTTTTAGAGAAAAGATTTATATGCATGAGCGTGTCACCTTGGGAAACACAAGTACTCCTTGGTAAGAAATAAGATGGTTCAATTTTCCTTTGTATTGATTACCAAAACTCAATAGAGTGATGATAAAGAACAAGTATCCATTTCTACAGGTTGATGATCTATTTGATTAGTTTAAAGGGGAATAATGGTTCTCAAAGATTGATCTTCGACTCGGTTACCATCAGTTGAGAATAAAAGAATCTGATATTCAAAAAACCACCTTTCAGAGTAGGTAAAACCATTATGAGTACCTTTTCATGATTTTTTGTTTAACCAATTATTCTATTGTATTTATGAATTTAATGAACATGATTTTCCGTGAGTATCTTGATACCTCTTTGGTAGTCTTTGTAGATGAACACCTTGTTTACTCTATGTATGAGGAGGATCATGTGAATCATCTGAGACTAGTTCTGGAATTTTTGAGAAATCATAGACTTTATTACAAGATTTCTAAATTTTATTTCGGGATTTAGGAATTTAAATTCTTGTTATAAGTGGTGTAAAAACATGGAATTTTAGTTTATCCTGAAAAAGTAAAGGTTTTTATGACATGTGAACAACCATGAAATGTTTTTGAGATCAGGGGATTCTTGGGTATTACTAGGTATTACCACCTGTTTGTTAAGGAATTATCAAAGTTGGCTTCTCAACTGAATTCTATAACTTATAAGTGAGTAAATTTTTCTTGGGATGAAAAATATCAATTTTTTTTTTTGTTGAGTTGAAATGAATTTTGACTACCACACCAATTTTAACTCTCCCAGTGGTCAGGCATGGCTATGTAGTCTTCTATGATGCATTGGGTTTAGGATTGGGATATTTTATAATGCAATGTGATCATGTCATTTCTTATATATTTAATCATCTTAGGCTACATGATAAGGATTAACTGAATGATGAACTTGAACTTGCAGTTGTGATGCATGTACTTAAGTGTTATCGACACTACCTTTATAGATAATGGTTTATCATGTTTTATAATCATAAGATCTTGAGTTATATATTAACTCAAAAATATTCGAATCTACTCCAGATATGTTTGGTAGAATACCTACAATCATTTGACTTTGAAATTTCCTATACCTTGGGGGAAGGGAATTTGGTCATAAATTCTTTGAGCCTGAAAATTCTGACCCAAGCCATGATGGAATCTTTGGAAGAGTGGAACTTGTTGGCTCTCTTTTCATAGTTTCATATCGAAGTCCAATAATTAAGGATAAAGGTTTCCTTGACCAATGTTCAATTGAAATACACTCTTATCAAGATGATTCTTCAGGAATACTAGCTTGATGATGAGTTCTATACTATTAGAGACTCTCTTTATGGGGGGGGGGAGACTGTGGATGATTGTTTGTTATCTACTGAGGGAATTCTATGTTATTAGAATCACTTTGTTATTCCATTAGTGTTAAGGAAAGATAAGATATGATGGGGTATTTATATAATTCCAATTAGGTAGTGTACCCATAAACCACAAAGATATTATAGGATATGTGGTGTAGATTCTTGTGGCTAGGTATAAGGTGGGGCATTACTAAATTTGTCACTCATTATTATACGTGCCAACAGGTCAAGGTCAAGAACCAGAAACCATTGGGTTTGCTTCGGCCACATCCAGGGCCTACCAGAATGTGGGATGAGATCTCAAAGGAATTTTTTGTTGGGTTTCCATATACCTTGAAAAAGCTGAATGCGATATGGGTTGTGATAAATCGATGAACAAAATAGGCTAACTTTTTCCCATTTGTGATATAAATAAAGTTAATTATTTGGGAAATATTTATGTTAAAGAGATTATTTGTTTATATGGAGTCCCATATACTATAGTATTTGATAGGGATCCTTGGTTAACTTCTCTCTTTTAGAGAGGCCTTCAAGATGCATTGGGATTTCAGGTCTATTTGAGGATGACATACCATCCATAGTCGGATGGCTAGACAGAAAGAGCTCTACAGATTCTTGTGGATATTCTCCACACCTATGTTCTCAAATTTAGTGGATCTTGTAATAACCATATGGGCTTGGTTTATTTTTCTTATAACAATAGTTACTATTGTGTGATCAGAATGGTTTCTTTTGAGGCATTGTACGATCAGTCTTGCACATCTCTTTTGTGTTGGTAGGAGATTAGTGAAAGTTACTTGGTTACTCTAAGATTGGTTAAAGAGATGACAAAAAATATTTAGTCAATTCATTAGAAAATGTAGATGTCACATAGCTGGTATAAATATTTTTATGATCATTGTCGCTTACCATTGAAATTTTTAGTTCATGACCAGGTGTTCTTGAGTGTTTCACCTCGGTTGGGTCATCGATGGCTTGGGAGGAAAGGGAAGATTTCTCCTCATTTTGTGGAAAATTTTTAGGTTTTGAGTATGTGGGGAAAGTTTATTACTTTTTATGACTTAAACCATAGATGTCATAGATATATAATATATTCCATGTATCACAGCTCTGAAAGTATCTATCTGATCCATCTCATGTTCTGATTTGAAATGATCTTGACATTGAACTTAATTTATCCATGACTAAACGACCAGTCAAGATAGTTTATTCTAAAACTAAGGTACTTTGTGGGAGGATGATACATTTTTTTCATGTGGTATGGAATTATGGTTCATATTCTCATGAGACATGGGAGCTCAAGGCACTGATGAGAGCATAGTGGACACACCTTTTTGATATGGAATCTTCTTGACAGAATTTATGTGGATAGAAAGTTTTTATAGTGAGGATGTTGTAATATACCATTAAATTTATGTTAGATATGTTTTAAAACTTGTAATTGTTTTCCTTTTTCATTGTATTAGTATGGATGAGAAGGAATTGGGAGGATACTTATAATGGTGAAGTTAGAGATCTATTATAATTTTTAGCATAAAACCTAATGGTTTTGAAACCTACTAGGGATTTACATGCCATGTAATATGGTTATATGATGTGAAAATTATAAAATAACAATAAATCCAATTATAATGAAAGGTGAATGGTTTTTCTTCAATTTTGGGATTTTTTAATTACATGACATGTAATTGGGTTACATGTTGTGTGAAGTCACAAGAGTTGTTCTTAAATAGGATGGTGGGATAAAATTATATTTCCTCTTCTCTAGAATTCCTTTATCTAGTCCTAAGAGCCACCCTAGGTTATTATGGAGTCCTACAACCCTTCTAGGCCATTTCATTGAATAATTGAGCATTGTTACGATTTGCGGTGTGACTTTCTGGGTAAGTGTTCTCCATGTTTATTCATCTCTTTATCTTTACCTCTATAGAGTTTGATTGATCATATTGGTATTGATGTATCTAAAATATGTGTTGTTGAATCTTTTTTTCTAGGTTTAGTTCCTAGATCTTCTATGCTTCATTATTGTTGGCGGGTTCCATTTAGGTATTTGTATTTCCTTGAGAAAGGTAGGTGGTTTCATTTTGGTTGGACAAATTTGATTAACCTTGAATTTATTAATTTAAATTCAATTATTTTATTGAAATTCAATTTATGGAAATTTAATTCAATTGGATTATTAAAAAATCAATTCCATTTAATTGTGGTATTTGGATTTGATTTGGCATAAAATTGGGAAAAGCGCCCAATTCCATTAAATTAGGGTGTGTTTGTGAAATTAATGGTTTTTTTAATTTAAATTGATTTTTTTAAATTTATTTCAAAGTTTTATTTAAAAAAATGGATTAAAATAGATTTGATAGAAACTTAGTGGTTTTATTTTTAAAAAAGGCATGTTTTGATTAAAAAACCATGTGTTGGTTTAAAAATGGAAATTGGAATATTTTAAGTATGGAATGGGATAAATTTAATTTAAATAGTTTTAAAATAAATTTCCTATCATTGGTTGTTATTTGATAAAATTAAATCCAAGGTAGTTATTGATTTATTTGGATAACACTCCTTTTGATGCTTTCCAACTGAAGAAAAACCTAGTGTAGTAGGTCACATCCCTGATGGGATGGTGATGAGTCACCATTGGACAGTGTTAGAGGGATGTATATATACACATATTTTCGTTATCACCTTTGGGTGTGTGAGGATCCTATATCTTGGAATTATCACACCATTTGGCAGATGACCATGTTTCTCGTTGCTATATTTGAAAGATATTCCATTGTTTTCAAACTATTTTACACATGACTTGTGAATTTATATAATTTTTTATATAAAATATTTGTTAAGCCATTTTTAAATTATTTTCATTATTTAAAATATAAAGCATTATTTTTTTAATTATTATTTGAAATAGAATTACTTTTTATTAAATTTGAATGCTTTATTTGGTTAATTAAATGTTTGAATCTTATTATGGAATCCTTGATAAGACCCTACTAGGATTTTATCTCACACCAAACTTATACCTTCGGGTGTTTGTAGATTATCTTCTTCTAGGTTTGAGCAAGGGTAATTCACCACTTGGAGGTGGTTGTAGCTGTTGATACTTTTTCTTATAGAGTTATGTCAGTTGAGATGTTGTTGGTTTCCAGTTTTCAGGTACTTTTCTATAGTACCTTGAGTTGTTTACCTATTTGATTTCTGGAAGAGTTATCTCGATGGAGTTTTTCTTATATTCACATTGACTTGTTTATTTTATTTGACAATTTTTGTGTAAAAATCATTCCCATTTTAATTTTGTATGATCCTAAGTTCTTGTCACCAACTAGTTGGGATCCAAAACGCCCTTTGGGTCATGTGGGTGCCAACTCAGTTATTGGGTTACTAGGGTACCAAGGAATGTTCTTGATAGATGAAGTAGAAGTATCCTAATTTTTTTGAATCATAACGATGATTTTTTTTAGTGAAATTAATTTTATGGTGGGTGGAATATAACACCATGATATTTTATATGTATTTCTTTATATTAAAATTTATGAATTTGATAGCTTTTATATATGAAACACTGAGTCTAAATGAACCATGATATGTTATGGCCATTATAATCTATCAATTAAATTGATGGGTATGAATAGGATTAACCAAATTATAAAAAATATATAGAAATATTTTACTTAGATAAAATATTTTGATTAATTCCTAATAAATAATTATTAAATTTAAATAAAATTATTTCATGATTAAAAGGTTTATTTTTATGAAGAAATATTTTATTCTTGGTATTATGAGAATTTATATAAAAAAATTTATTGATTTTTTTAAAAATAATTTTGACTGAATTTTAATTATTAATTTATGACTAATCATTTATACATTAGTTGTCTAATGGTTAGGAATAAAGATTAAAACAATTAAACGAAAAAGGAGTTATCTTTCAGAGAACTATTCTTATATGAAAAATATGTTTTTATCTTAAAAGATTAAATGAATAACTATTGATTAATGATGGTAATGAAATATTTATATTATTTATTAATTAATATATTCTAAAATTCATCTAATATAATTTAAAAATCATGTAATGAAATTAAATCTAACTTTTCCTAAAAATATATTTTTCTAAAAAATGGTTTTTGTTGTGTCTTGAATATTTATATTAAAATTAATTTTTACCACTTATAGAAACTGAATATGATAAAATGTATTATATATTTTGAATAATAATTTCCAAATTTTTTAATAAGGATTGTTTCATTTTTAATCACAATGAATAGTAAAATAGTAAAAATTTGTTACCACTTTTAGGTTTAAAACAAGTTTACCAAGGGGTACTAATTGTTAGGTTAAAAATACCACTTAAAATTCTCTAAATTTTATTGGTTGATTTTATTTTAACATTATATTATATATAATTTTAATTCTTGTTCAATTGGTGTCACTTTCACAAGAAAATTAATTTATGTTAATTAAATATTTTAAGTAATTCCATGTGTGTCCCACCCCTCATTTATTAAAGGGAAATTATTCTCCTCCCTTATTCACAAATTTTGATCACCCAAAATCAAAAAAACCCTATCCAAAGTCTTTCCTTGGTTCCTTCCATTTTTATTTAGATTATTATCTTATCTTAATATCATCCTATGTAGGAATAAGGTGCAATCCAAAGGAGGTCTCTTTAAGAAGAAATAATCTTCTTACCCGACTCTATCAAAGTTTAGTGTTTATTAAAATTAATATAAATATATTGTATACATAATAAGAAAATGAATATAGTATCATAAATATAATTATATTTTATTATTATTATTGTAAAAACATTTTCCACCTACTTTCCATTAAATGAGAAATGAATGCATCACTTGTTCATACGTTTGGACTACCACTTCCACGTAGAGATATGATTCATTTTCCATAACTGCCTCAAACTGATGGATATATTGTTTTTTTAAAAATAGATATGGAATTAATGATATAATTATGATTATTTAATGAAAAACATTATTTATCCTTCTTTCCTTCTTTTCCGTAGAAAATCAATAATATTAATGTGTATATATAAACTACTGTCTTCATGAATGATGTAATTCAGTTTTCATCATCTTCATTTTGTGTGTGGTTATAAATTTGAATATTATGAATATATATTATATTTATATCATAATTAAAATTATATATATGATGTAACCATGATCAATATGTAAGGACCATATCTAATGAATTGAAACATACATGAAAAAATCATTTAATACCCGAAATGATGATGATAATGAAGACTTGTAAATAAATAGGTGAAAAATGATATAAATAAAAAATTTATTGTATTATAATTATGAATATTATTCTATTATATAATTATAATAAATTAAAATTTATTATATAGGAGTTTAAAATCACTTATGAAGCAATTCAGACCTAAGGAATGAGTTTTATGTTACAATATCTCTTTTTACCAGGATTTTTTATACTTATATTTTAAGACATATCTCTAAAAAATCATATATAGTTTCTTATAATTTGGTTATTTTTATAAATTACAATGTTTTACTTTCATTTTCCTCTCTTTAAATACTAAAAATTATGAAATAATGTTTTTAGATAAAAACATTTTTTTTCTATTTGGTCAAGAATAGTTTTCTTTCATGTAAATATTTTATTTAAAATATTTTCATGTATATTTTTACTATTATATAATGATTTATTATATTCATTTGTACCCATATTTGAATTTCTATAAAATATTTTAAAAGGAGTATTCTTTTTGTTTTCCAAATGAGGTAAATTTTTCCAAATTTTTGAAAAAACCATTTAATTTAAATCAATATAAGAATGAATTTTTCCACTGTCATGAATATTATTTTCCCTAAATATTACTTTACATGTTTCTATGGTTATTTTCCAAAAATTTGTTTCCTAATATTTTTATTTTTTTTAGATTTTAAATAATTGATTTCAAAATGAAAAGGTTATTTTACTCAAGAAATGCTCCAGTGATATTTCAAAGATATTTTAATCTAAGGAAATATCCATTGTTGTTGTTTATGAATCAATAGGGAAATTATATAATGATACCATATTATTTTATTCACTATATGTTTTATGATTGTGATGTTGCAATATTAATAAAACCCATTTTCTTTCTTACAGGACAATCTATGATAAAATGATAAATGTTTTCATGATATTATGGAATACATATGAATGAGTTATGTTTATGTGATTTGTGGGTCTGTTATATCCCACCAATGTAGTGAGTAATGATTAATTCTTTATAAGATAAAAGGGTAAATGGATAGTTAAGAAAATCCCAAAATAGGGTACACAAGTAGTAATCCCAATCCCGAAGAAGGTACATAGATTATTAACCCAAGACTAACATGTGATGAATGTATTGGTGGATAAAATTGATATAAGAATTATATGATTATGATTATTTTACACTTTTCAGGAAAATATATTTGACTTGTTCTTATGATTATTATGTGATCTCGTGGCTCATGATCTTTGATTCTTCTATGGTTCATATATTATGAACTTCTAATGCCTTAATCTATGATTATGATATATAAATAATTGGGTATGATTTTCAATTTTTTATCTCATTATCTCATACCCTTAGGCTCATATTATGCTTATATATGATCACTAACTAATATCTACCATGTTTTTCCTTACTACACATATGGGATCACCCTTTCTTCTATTTAATTTCCCCTATTTATGAATAAAAGTTTTATATAGGGAACAACTATTAAGTGTACTATTTAAGAAGAACTTTGTGTGATATGTTGAATATCATTAAAAAAATAAGATTATGTATCTAGTATTCAAATACACTGAACCTTTATGGTTATAGGGTGTGTATTGTTATGTGATTTATTAAATATTCATCTAAAATGATGTAATAAATATTTATGTAATTTTTTTATCACCTAATAATTAGTTTTTTATTTCTATATAAGGGAATGTGATATCATATTCTATTAGATAGAAAATGCAAAAATTTATTTATCACATTATTTATTAATACAATATCACCCGTGACTCACCCAGTATAACCTACACCATAAAGAACATATTTCATCCTCATTTTTTTCAATATGTAAAATTATGTGACCCATGTTATGAATTAATAATAATATTAAATTATATGGAATAATCACACATCCATAGATAAGATCATCTAATTATGAATATTAATATAGATTTCAATCTGGAGGGTTATGTTCTCATAATTTTTTGCTCTAAAAATTACAATGTGTTAAAACCATGAGAATGTGTATCAAATTAATATGATTATCCACAATTGATAGCCTATATTATTTTCATACCATCAAATGATATCATGTGTCTTAATAATATATATTTAAGAATACTATTGTGACACTTCCAAATTCTCATCATAGTGGGAAACTTTTAAAACCTTTTCAATGTGATAGTTTCTATTGGGAAATTCTCACATACTTTGTAACATATGAGAACAATCATGATATGATATAAATTTTATTAATATTAAAATAATGAAATAGATAATCATAAATTATATATAAGTTAGTTCTGGGGAACTTACTCTAATAGACTTCAACTTTTACAAGATCCAACTTCTAATAACCATTAGTTTGATATATCTCAATTAAAAATCACATTTATTCCTAGTTAAGTATTTAGAAAATGGATCCATATAATTATATTCTATGGAAAATATTATAATTTCCACTTTAACCCTCCAAGAAAAATCCCTCAAAAAGTGATTCCTTCAAATAATGTGTTTTTTCATTGGTGTGACCTTAGTGATTATATGAGATCCACTGTGGCTATATCATCACAATATAGTGTGATAGGGGGTTTATTGTTAGGATGAACATCATGTTCTTAGACAAATTTATATATCCAAACAAATTCTTTGGTGAAATCAAAAGCCACTATATACTTTAATTCCACTGTAGAATTGTAAAAACTAGATCCTTTGATCTTTTCCTTCTCATAACTCCCACATCATGACTAAATACATATCCTTAAAATGAATTAATATAATTCCAATTTGTTTTAAATCTAGCATCAGTATAACCCCTGATGACTACCTCATCATCTCCTCCATATACTGGGAATATATTTTTCATGTACCTTAGATAATAAAGGATATACTTAATAGTAAATCAATAATCATTGAAAAAATTAAGCCTTGTATATAACATATTATAATTTATTGATCATATCTTAGAATATTATGTGACCAAAATCATTATTTATCATTCATGTTGTGTCTTGGGACACATTTTAATAAAAATATGTATACTATATGACACTAGAATCAATAACCTATTTGATAATTTCATATTAAATATCTTGGGTATTTTGTCAATGTATATACATTAACATAGTATAAGTATCCTCTTGGATCAATCATGAATGATCTTGATCCCTAGAATATAGGCTGCTTCAATGAAATACTTCATAAAGAAAAACATGTTCAACCAATCCTTAAATGATTTTAAAACTAGTATATTATTTCCAATAAGTAATATTTCATCAGTATATATTACTAGTATAGTAACAACATTCCCACTAAAACACTTGTAAACACATAGATCACATTCATTTTTAATGAAACCAGATTCTTTTATAGGATTATCTAATTGAATGTTCCATGACTTGGATTATTAATTTAATCCATAATATCTCTATAAATTTCATACCTTTTTGTAATTATCTATATTAATAAACCATTATGGTTGTGTCATATAGATATATTTATAAAGGTTCCCATTAAGGAATGATGCATTGACATCTATATGCAAAATCTCAAAGCCTTGGAAAATTTCTATAAAAATTAGAATTTTGATGGATTTAAAAATGATTATAAGAGAAAATTTTCATTTTTTTACATTCCTAGATTCTATTTAATACCTTTTGTTAAAACCTATGATTTATAGGTATTCACTTTACCTTCCATGTCTAGTTTTCCCTTGAACACCTATTTTTACCCTATAAGCATTTAATCAACTGGAGGATGGACCAAAACCTAAATTCAATTATGATACTAAGAATAAGTAATTACCAGGACCTTTCCATCCTTTTATTTTAGGTTTCTTAAGTTATGGTGGTGATGATGAGGATTTTTGGGGTTTTCTATAGGCTAAAAGTTGTCCTTAGGCCATTTTGGGAGTTTCCAAACACTGGTGGTGGGTGTGGTGAAGGTCATGTTGGATCCAAGGATGTGATTAATCCATTTTGTACTAGTTGTGGCCAAGACCCCAATATGTTTAGATAGTGGTGTAGTTCTTGGTTCCCAAGTCCAGTGATGAGGCTTGTCTATATATGTTGGAGGATTTGTTTGCTAGGATAACACCCTATGTAAATCGGGAAGTAAGAAAACACCCAGTGAATGTAATGGCACTATGTGTGGAATATCAAGGGACCTCCTATACAAAATGGGGAATAAGCGATCACTATGTTGTGGACTTGGGCTTGTTGATGGGAAGAAAAAAAGTATTTGGGACCAGGCCATGGTTAATGGTCATGGAATATATTATAAGAGACACCATTTCTTTGACCATTCTATTGTCAAGGCCATGGTGGAGGTTAAATATAGTTTTAAAAATTCTTGGAAAAAGGGGGAAACAATAATGGAGGATTCAGATCTCCCTTTTACCATACCCACCATGGTCATTTTATCTATTCACTACACTATAGTGGAGTTTCAAGGGAAAAATCTGTAAAAGTGGGGTTATATCACCCTCAATTGGATTTCATTATTCTCCCTTTGTACTCTAGGAGAATTTTGACCTCCTTATACATATTAATCTATTCCTTTTCAAAGCCTAACATCTTGGGAAATTGGATCAAGTCTCAAGGCTCGATGTACAATATCCTCTCTTCTCTATTCATGTTCTTATTGGTTTCTTATTTTTTGGGTGGATTTTAGTATCGGGAGGCTCCATTTGGGAATATATTGAGTGTGTTTTGTTAGTGGATTATTTTGGATTGGTTTTGGTGAGACATCCTTTGAGATTATTAGGGATTGATCTCCTGTTTCTTCCATTGTGAGTGGTAGTTCTCTTTGAATATTTAATAAAGGTAGGGGACTATATATATCTATCTTTAGATTTATATGTGGTAATATAATTCCTTTGTCTTCATTTGGGTAGATGGTACAAATCAGATTAATAAAAATAATTAATTTTCTTAATTGAAATTGAAGGGGGAGGGGAAGAAATCACATGAGTTTAACTTGTTCTTATTATTTATACCTATATAGTTTTTCTTACTTTTCATTTTAAAAAAATTGAATTATACTGATATTTGTGTGTTGTTTTAGTTATTGAAATTTTTAAACCCCATTGTGATTGTTTTATCAAACTCACCACACATAAAAAGGATAATAACATATACCTGGATAATAAATTGGTTACCCATGGTTTCTCATAATTATATGAGAAAAAACATGAAAATAATTTAGAAATTATGATAAAAGACCTTAGTGAAACTAATTCTGATATATTTTGGATTTTATGTAGGGTGTTTGTGAAGTGGGGTTTGTTTTTTTGAGATATATGGGTTGTTACGTTTTGGGTTGTGTAGTTACCCATTAGATATTTAATGAACTTTTAATGTTGAAATGGGAATGAACATGGGTGGAAATTAAAGTGTGTGGTAAATAAATTAACGTATGGAATGAATGATGAATGATATGGATTTAAATACTAAATTAATGGTCATAATAAATAATGATGGTTGGTAACTATAAAATTTAGAAATGGGTTGTTTTCAAAAGGAAGACATAGTGTGGTTTTTTTGTATTGCTTGCTTATGCGTTATGGTGCATTTAGAGGTGGAAATAATAGTGGTAGAGGTTGTGAGACCTTGTAGTGATGTTATGATATATGTTGATGATATTTTTATAAAACTTTATGATAGGATTGTTATATATATTTATATATATACTATTTTTATGTTCTTTTTATGGGGACCCACTTGAGTCATATATTTACACTGACACCTAAAGGTTTTGTGTATCAGTTTTTTTCCAAAAATCCATATTGGTGAGGATGGATGGCTAGATATAGTCTATTCCATGATATCACTTAAAGGTGATATTTTTATGCATGTGATATGATGTATTTTAGTTATTATTCACTATAGGTGGTGACTAATGAATGGATATAGTGGTTTATAGTGGGGGTCATACATGATAGAAATAAGGAACAAGGTTGACATCTTTAATATTCATGATACCCTACTATTCTGGTTAAGAAACAGTGGTTATGGGAGGATGTGGATGTGATGATATGTAAAATGTGGTTCATTGTAAAATGTGATCACCATGGTGTCTTGGGGTGGGATGTGTTGTGGTTTTCGAGGAGTCTTCAAGCATGGTTTCTATAAAAGGGATGGGATCACCATGACATATGATGTCGGGGAATGATATTAGATAATCAATGGGGAAGTGATGTGGGGTGCAATAAACTTTCATTGCCAACATATTTGAAGGTGAAGAAAAAGGTAAATGTGATTGAGTGTATACATTTTCGAGAAGGGATATTGCAAGATGGGTGCCAACATTGTTCCTTGGGAAGAAAATCTATTAGTAGCATATCTTAGATACTAGGATCTTTGAGGTTTTGACCAGTAGGGAGTCGGCCCAACCAGAATCCTTTTTATCCTTATAGGCCTAGTATCTCTCATGATTTATCTAGGTAATTTAGAATAGTTTTATATGTATATTGGGTCCATGGTCATCACTAGTATTTGTTCTTTGTGGATCATGGATCTTAGCATTGTGGTGGTGGTCAACTCCACCATCAACCTCAATACCATCTTCTATTGAGACCATATCAGAAGTAGGGGAAACTAGCCTATGAACTACTGAGAGGGAATGAGGCTGTTAGATGTTGGCCTCAATGTAACACCCAACCCCAATTACCCAGAGTCAGGACATTATTACATAACATTGGCACGATCACCAGAGATCAAGTCCTGAAATACTGATAAGTTTAGTATCCTTGGAAGTACTAGATACATACATAAGTTTTACATTACATTATGAAATAAGAAATTAACACTGTGTCTCTTTTTAACACACTCATATCCCTTACCCTATCCATACAGTTCAGTCATACTATACTTCTTCGTATCCTGGAAAAAATAAAACAAAAGAAAGGGGTGATCTCCGATGCTTAGTAAGGATAATAATATAACAAAAACTATCATAAATAAGAATAAAAATTTAAGGAAATGTATAAGACTAAAACCCAAGAATTTTAAACTTAAACTTCAGCATAATATGGAAAATATAAATCAAATTATTCCATTTACTTATTCACATGGATATTCTACTAGTTTAATGATCACATGTAATATCAATAGCTATTCTCATAATGATGGAATGCATAATGCCGGACAACATAACCACATAGTCAAGGCCTCATGCCAAGACTACAAATAAAATTACTATCAAGGACTTATACCAAGATACTAGTTTGTCTCATGATACATGTCGATGCATTGAGGGGCTATAGCGGGCCATTCCCATCACTTACTACATCCAATGCATTCCTCACATGAAAAAGTGTAAAACATAACAAAAACATTGGTATTAAACTAACATACGAAATGTTAATAATTTAACCATAAATCATTAATGAAATAAAAATATAACATCTACTATCAAACATATCATAATACTATAAATACAATTTGTTAATTTTATCATAATAAATCAACTTCAATTAATCATAAATTCCACAATATATGTTGAAATAGATGAAATAAATCCAAAAACTATTTGAGAGAAATATCTCTTTCTACTTTGAAATCATTTAAAAGTCGCATAATTATAAATGAAAACATTTATTTTGAAAATATTCTTACAATATTTTAAGGGAAGGTTTTAATATTTTATAATGGCGGAAAATAGTCGCACCCACCGTATAAGTTAAAAAAATATTCGTAGGTTCATTTGTCGAAAAGGTCATAAAGTACCTTATTTGGAAAACGACAAAATGATTCATTTAATTTTTTTTTATAAAAAGTAAAACAATGATATAAAAAACTTTAACCCATATTCAAGGAAATAGTAATAATTTTTTGAAATACATTTGTAATAAACATGGATGTGGATGATAAAGAAGTCCCAGTAGATACTTACGTATAAACAACCTCAGATAATAAAGAGATTGTAAACTTAATCCTTACCTTGTAATATTCCTTAGTCGATGGTACGTTAAGATCCTATATAATGGTTAAATAATTGTTATTAAATTATACTAGAATCAAATACATAAATATGATATCATATATGATCCTCTAATATTTCTTTGTTAATAATATTTCCGTATTATCATTGTTTCGGGTGTTAATTAATTCATTTTCTTTTATATGTTTTGTTATGTAAGTAATGTTTGTTATGGATAGTATATATTTTATTCATATCCAGAGTGATATTAAGTTCTTAGACTTTATTTTTAATCATAAAATGAAAATTATTCTTGAATGGTTTTGATGGGGAACGAAATCTCTTCGCGTCGTGGAGATGGTAAGTCGTACGTACGCACAGGTGACAATATCATTCTATTGATGATGAAATCATCTATAATTGGATGTAATATTATATATAAAGAATAATTAACATGTTATATTTATTATTTACATCAATTATACTCATTATTATACCCATCCAAATAATTAAGTGTTGAATAACAAACTACACCACGACGTGGAGACAATAAGCTGTACGTACGCACGTATGATAACTTTGTCATTCATAAGATGGATAGAATAATGAATATGGTTTTACCATATTTATAATAACATGTAATTATGTATAAGTTACTGGGGTTATTATTTTATTATGGAAACAACAAAGAAAGTGGAATTGGAAGAAGAAAAGAACATTGAAAGAGGTGATAAAATAATTACTTCTTCTTCGGGTGCTTCCTTTTGATTTGAACAAAAGGGATCCTTAAATTGGCTTTCTGATCAAAGTAAGGCCTATATAATTAATTGAGGGTAGTTTCGAAGATATTGTTTCAGGGGTTGGCTGTGCCAAAAGACTTTGTAGGTGTCAATTTAAGATAAGGGGAAGTACCCTTTTACAAGAGAGGCGATGGACACTTTAGGAAAAGCTTGAAATATTAATTTATTATAAAATTATTTTTGGGTTCTAATAGATAAAAATGGATTAATTTCTAGTATAAGGTGGGTAATGGTCGATATAATCTCAACCAATAGGTTTTATAGAAGTTTATGTCACCATATTAACCTTATCTTTTAGATTTAACTCTCAGTTAAATAGTTTAACTTTTACTATGTCTTCTTGTATTTTTACAGTACATGGTTAATATAGATAGTATAAAATTCCAAGTGAACCTAAAGTGGTTAATTAATGAAATATATAATTTTTTTAAGTCATTTGGCCAAATATTATATTTATATATATATTATATCATTTAATAAAATAGTATTTGTTTTAAAAAATCATTTATGTCAATTTGGACTCTATTTAGTATTTGGTTTTTGTGAAAGTCATCACAACTTGATTACTTCGAAAAAATACATTTAATCAACCATAACATGTCATATTAACCTTTAAAATCAGTGGATGGCATCAAAATTTTTAATTTACATTTATTTTAATATTTATAATATCAATTATTTTAATCTTCAATTAATACGGTAATTACTGTATTGTCATTGTGTCATAAATAAATTTAATTATTTAATGTCTAAAAATTATAAATAAAATACTATTATATAGGAAATATTTTTATCTTCCTAATTAATACATATAGTCAAATTTTTATTATGTATAAACCTATAATAAATTTTTTTAGTTAATAAAATTTGAATTTAACACTTTTAACACTTCTTTAAATAAAATATAATAAATATCGTAATCTAATCCAAGTGGATCAAAAAGGATTATAGTTTTTTCCAAAGGTTGATTTTGGTAGAAATACACTTATCCAATATAATTATGACATGTTTTGGGGTAATTTGATATTATTATACTATTAATTGTACCTTTAATTACCCTATTTACTTTTTACCGTGGTAAATAAAATTCAAAAGTTACTATTCACCAAAATTTATTTTCATCTTATTGAACCACATTTTATTTTCTAATGAAAACCGTGTCTATTTTATTTTTGAAATTTAATTCACAAAAGCAGTAAAATTATGTTTTATGAAAATTTGAAAATGTGACTAGAAAATGGGTAAAAGACGTTAAAAAGTTTAGTAAAATTTCATATATCTAACCTTATTATAAAATGACTCCAATGAATTAAATTGGACTAATAAAAGTATTATTTATCTACTTTTAATTTAAAATAAATTTAAATTTAAAAATAATTAATTAAATAAAAAGTTGGTTTTAAACAATAATGTAGTGTTTTTCACTATTCATCAAAAATTGAAAGTTTTTAGAAAAACACAAAAAATTAAACCTAAGATAATTTTGATATTCCAAATCCAAAAATGAAGTCAATTTTGGAAAAAAAATATAAAATTTAAAAAAGTGGGTATTAAATTTCATAGCTACTTTTTTTAATTGACTAGTTTGATTTTTAGTGGTGTACTAGAACTTGATGTTGTGTACAACGAAAGATGTTGTATTATTAAAAGAGAAGTGTACCATGGAATATTGGGGTGTTACATTCTTCCCTCTTTCAAATAATATCATCCTAAAAATTTCTAGAATATTACTGCATAAAAAGATTCAGATGGTTCTTCATCATAAGTTCCTTAAGTTCCAACATCGCCTCTTCTATTTTATGCTTTTTGCAAAGAACTTTTACTAGATGAGTCATCTAGTTTCTCAAAACTTGTTCTCTCATATCAATAATTATGATAGGCTCTTCACAATAAGACATAATGAGTTCTAGTTATATTTTTTCATAGGTGAGTACATGCGTTGGGTCTGACATATATTTTCTGAACAGTGATACGTGGAACACATCATGAACTTTGGAGAGACATGGCAGCATTGCCAAATGGTAAGATACAAATCCAATTAATTCTAGAATTTCCAAAGGTCCAATGTACCTGGGACTTAATTTACCCTTCTTACTGAATCGTATAACACCCTTCCAGGGAGATACCTTCAAGAAAACGTGGTCTCCTACTTAAAATTCTAAATTCTTCCTTTAGTTATCAGCATATCTCTTTTTCCTACTTTGAGTTTCTTTGATGTAATTTTGGATCATATTAATATTTTCCATTTTCTACTCAATAAGTTCTAGGCCTATGAGTTTTCTTTTACCAACATCATCCCAACAAGTTGGTGTGCGACATCTCTTTCTATATAAATCTTCATATGGTGTCATTTGAATACCTGAATGGAAGCTATTATTATAGAAAAATTATACCAGAGGTAAATCCTGATCCAACATACCTTGAAATTGAAGTATGGAAGATCTAAACATGTCTTATATGGTTTGAATAGTCTATTCTGATTGTCCATCAATTTTAGGGTGGTAGGTAGTGCTCAAAAGAAGATCGGTATCCAGGGATTTTTGAATGCTTTTCTAGAATCTTGATGTAAAATGGGGATCACGATCAGAAAAAATCGATAGGGATACACCATAAAGTATTAAAACTTCATTAATATATAGTCTTTCTAATCATTTAAGTGGTAAATCTTCTCTTATTGCAAGAAAATGTTCTTACTTGGTAAGATGATCAACAATAACCCATATTGCATCAATCCTTCTAGGAGTCTTTGGTAGCCCCATGACAAAGTCCATCGTAATATCATCCAATTTCCACTCAGGAATGGGAAGAGGTTGCATGAATCCTATAGAATGTTTTCTTCCAGCCTTCACATGTGGACAAACCATACATCTTGACATATAATTAACAATCTCCCTCTTCATGTTATCCCACCTAAAATGTTCCGTCAAATATCTATACATCTTAGTACTACTAGGGTTTTTAGAGAAATTGGAGCTATGAGTATCATCCAAAAATTTCTTTTTTAGATCAGGTATATCGGGAACACAAAGCCTCTTCCTAAAATTTCAAAATTCTATATTCATATACAAAGTCAATCAATCTCCCATCATTCACCACTTTAATTTTATTTTGAAACTCATCATCATCTGTCTGATAACTTTTTATCCTTTCTAGTAAAGATTTTTTGGAAACTAGTTGAAAAAGTATTGATGTTTCACCTTCCATGATTATTCCCATATCCATCTTTACTAGATCCCTAAAAATAGGAACCCTTTCAACTCTCATCTTGTTCATAACTTCATGATCCTTTCTGCTCAAATAATCTTCCACCTTATTTTCCTTCCCTGGGTGGTAGTGTATTATGCAATCATAATCCTTGAGTAGTTCAAGCCATCACCTTTGCCTCATGTTGAGTTATTTTTGTGATAAAATATACTTCAAACTCTTGTGATCAGTATATATCTGACATTTTTCAATATAGAGATTGTTTCTCCATATCTTCAGAGAAAATATTACAGTGGATAACTCCAGATCATGAGTCATATAGTTTTTTTCATTAATTTTTAACTACCTTAATGCATAGGAAATAACTCTATAACTCTGCATAAGGACACAATCAAGTCCTTTCTTTGAAGCATAACTATAAATAACAAACCCATCATTCCCTAATGGTAGAGTCAATACAGAAGCATTGACTAATATTCTATTCAATTATTCAAAACATTCTTTACACTCTTTTGTATAAACAAATTTAACCCCTTTATGTGTGAGATTGGTTAATGGGTTTTCTAATCGGGAAAAATTCTAAACAAAACACCGATAATAACCTGATAAACCAATAAAACTTCATACCTTAGTTATAATCATCGGTGATGGCCATTCTTGGATCTCCCTTGTCTTTGAAGGATCAAAAAAGATTCCATACTTATATACAGTATGGCCAAAAAATAAATCTCCTGAAGCTAGAATTTACACTTTTTGAACATTCCCTATAATTCATTTCTTTTAACAGTCTTTAGAATAGTGCATAAGTGATTTCCATGATCTTTGTAGATTTTATAGTATACAAAGATATCATCAATAAATATCACCACAAACTCTACTCATTATATCCATGAAAACAGAGGGTGAATTAGTCAGTCCAAAAGGCATCAATGTAAACTCGTAATGCTCATACCTAGTTCAAAATTATGTCTTTAGAATGTATTCCTTCTTCATGCACAACTGATAATATCCAGATCGAAGGTCCATCTTTGAAAAATATTTATCTCCATGAATTTGATCAAATAAATCATCAATGTGAGGTAGGGGATACTTGTTTTTATTGTTATATCATTGATCTCCCTGTAGTCAATGCACAAACTCATAGATCCATATTTCTTATTAACAAAAAGAACAGGGCCCACCATAGAGAAATACTAGGGATAATAAATCCTTTATTAGTCAATTATTCTAATTGTTTCTTTATTTATAGTAATTATAAAGTGGACATTCTATAAGGGGTCTTCAATATGGGTCTTGAACCAAGAACTAAGTTAATGGAAAAATAAATTTCCGGTTCTGGATGATGTCCTGGTAATTCTTCTGGAAACACATCAACATATTCTTTCACAATAGGTACATCCTCTATTTGAACATTCTTTTCCTCACCCATAGTTATATCACTCCATTCCTCCTCAATAATTTAATTTATTAGAGCTATTGGCGGTGGATCTAGATGTGGATTAGATAGTGATGTTTCTTTACTAATGATAAGGGATTCCTTATCATCATAAAAAATTGTAATCTCCTTATTCTTACAATAAATTTTCTCATCATAGCAATAAATCCAATCCAAACCGAGGATTATGTAGAATTAAATAATGGGTATGACAATATTATCAGTAGATAAATCACTTATATATTAAATAATGGTAATTTATTGAAAAAAATTTGTTTCTATGACACTTCCTTTAGGAGTTTTGACTGAAAAATCCCTTAATAAGCCAAATTGGAAATATCAAATTTTCTTGTCAAACTGGGAATATATGAAAGAATTTGATGATCCAAAATCAAATAAAGCATTGGATAATTTTTTGGAAACGATTAAAGTACCTGCCAATAAGACATTTGTAAATTCAACCTCAACAGTAGTGATCGCAAAAGCATATCCTTTCTTCCTTATCCTTTTCTGAGGTAAGTTTTATTGATGCTTAGGAAATTTATTTGAATAATTCCCCATTTCATTATAATTATATCACTGCACATTGACAAAATTTTTCTTCCCCTTGCAATCACAAGCTTGGTGGAATTTTTATCCACACTTGTAACAAACTATCCTCCCCTTTAGGCATGTACCGGGGTGTTTTTTCCAACAATTACTTCAGGATAGAAATTAAAATTTTCCCTTCTTCCCCTTATTTCATATTCCACAGTGTTCAATAGATCTATTCTTCCCTTGCTTCACTTTAAAGTTATATGGCTTAGATAATCCATTTTTCTTCTTGATAACACATGAGAATATATATTTGTATGATGAGAAGGATTGTGAGACTAATTCTCATCGGAGAAATGGTTTTAACCCATTAAAGAATCGATCAATCTTACTATTTGGGTTACGTATATAATATGAATCATGACTAGCTAACCTTGTAAAGTTAACATTATACTTTGCAACATTATCATCCTTATTTTTCCTCAGACTCATAAATTTATTTTCCATATATGCTCAATGTTCACGAGGAAAGTATTTTTCTTCGAAAAGATTTTTTAACTCCATCCGTTCCATATTTGATACTTTTTCATCCTTCTTTGTGTTTTGAATTAATGACCATCATTGATCTGCATCTCCTGAGAGGCGATAAACTTCCATGAAAACGTTTTCCCTTTTTCTACTCCCTAAAGCATGAAATATTTTCTCTAAGGAACATATCCATTGATTAGGTACAAATGGATTTGTAGTTTAATTAAACATTGGTGGTTTCTGCCTCATGAAGTGGTCTAATAACAACCCTCCATGTTGTGGATCAGAGTGCTCTATACAGATAAGGTTATTATTCATAACTTGAGTGAGTTGTCCTAGTATGGTTATAAGCCATTCATCACAAGTTGCATTACAAAATCCACTACAATTTTCTTGAATAGGAGGGAAATACCTACATGAATTACGTGCATGGATATGATTTACATTCCTTCCACAAGGCGCCCTTTCTAAACAATGGCATACACCAGACTAGTTCAAGAATCACAATGCATAATATCAAACTTGTAAAATACTTAACATAATTTGAACAGTTTATGAATATAATCCATAATAATAATAAAAATTCTTTGGGGAATTATTTAAACATAAATCCTTCATAATGGTTTGTAAATAAAATGTGAATTATCATAAGCATATCCTCTGGGAGTGTCAAAACTAGTGCGTAGTAAGTCCCTTTGTCATGTACTAGGATACCCCGGGTCAAGCCTGAAACTCTTTGTTAGAATTTTCCCTCCTAGGTACATCTGTTCCAGAACCACATCCACTTGTAGTATCTAGACATGGATGTATTTCTTGGAAAACCCACATAATATCTATATCGTCAAATATTTTGGATATTATTCTATACTAATCCTCAAAGTATATCTTAGGGTAATGTTCTCTAATCAGAGTTTTTCTGAATCTAGTTTCCAAGGTTTGTAATAAACTTTATTTTATACAAACTGTAACCCCCGAACCCAGTTACCAAGATTCGACACATTATTACATAACAGTGGAATGATCACAAGAGATCATATCCTGAAAGACCGACTAGTTTTGTAGCCTTGGAAGTACTAGATACATACATATGTTTTACATTACATTATGAAATGAAAAAGTAACATTGTGTATCATTTGAACACACTCATATCACTTACCTATCCCTACAGGTTAGTCATAATATACTTCTTCACATCTTAGAAAAAATAAAACATAAGAATGGGGTGAGCTCAGATGATCAGTTTGGATAACAATATAGCAAAAACTATCATAAATAAGCATAAAAATTTAAGGCAATGTTTAAGACAAAAAAAGCCTTTTAAACATAAAATTCAGCATAATGTAGAAAAGATAAACCAAATAATTCCATTTACTTATTCATATGGATATCTTATTAGTCGAGTAATCACATGTAATATCAATAGTCATTCTTATAATGATGGAATTCATAATGCCGGACATCATAACCACATAGTCAAGCCTCGTTCCAAGACTATAAATAAAAATATTGTCAAGGACTTTTTCCAATACACTAGTTTGTCTGATGAGACGTACTGAAGTGTCGAGGGGCTATAGAGGTCCCCACCCATCACTTACTACGTCCATTTCATTCCTCATATGAAAAGGGTGAAACATAAGATAAAAATTCATATTAAACTAATATATGAAATATTAATACTTTAACCATAAACTGTGAATGACATAAAAATAGTACATACACAATAAAATATATCATAAAACTATTAATAAAATATGGAATATTTTATCATAATAAATCAACTTCAATTAAACATAAAATCAAAAAATAGATATTGAAATATATGAAATCATTCCAAAAACTATTTGAGATAAATATATATTTCTACTTTGAAATCATTTAAAAGTCACATTATTATAAAAGAAAAAAATTATTTTGAAAATATTCTTACAAAATTGTAAGGGTATCTTCGAAGGTTATATAATGGTGGAAAATAGACGCACCCACCGTATAAGTTAAAAAAACATTCTTTCCTTAATTTTTCGAAAAGGTCATAAAGTACCTTGTTTGGAAAATGACGGAAAGAATAATTTCAAAAAAATTTATAAAAAGTAAAACAAGGGTATAAATGAATTTAACCCACAGTCTAAGAAAGAGTAAAAATGGTTTGAAATAAATTTTTAAGAAACGCGGATGTGGATGATAAAGAAGTCCCAATAGATACTTACGTATAAACAATCACGGATAATAAAGAGATTGTAGAATTAACCCTTACCTTTAACTTTTCCTTAGTAGAGGGTATATTAAACTCCTTTATAATGGTTAAATAATCGCTATTAAATTAAATTAGAACCATATACATAAATATGATAACATACATGATCCTCTAATATTGATTTGTTAATAATATTTCAGTATTATCATTGTTTTGGGTGTTAACTATTTCGTTTTCCTTTATATGTTTCATTTAGTAAGTCATGTTTGTTATGGATAGGATGTATTTAATTAATATCCAGAATTATATTAAGTTATTTTACATTATTTTTAATCATAAAATGAATATTATTCTTGAATGGTTACGATGGGGAATGAAATCTAATCACGTCGTGGAGACGGTAAGCCGTACGTATGCACGAGCGATAATATCATTATATTGATGGTCAAATCATATGTAATTGGATGATATATTATATATTAAGAATCATTAACATGTTATATTTATTATTTGAATCAATTATACTCATTATTATACCCATCCAAATAATTAAGTGTTGAATAACAAACTACACCACGACGTGGAGACGGTAATCCGCACGTACGCACGTATGGTGACTTTGTCATTCATAAGATGGATAAAATAATGAATATGGTTTTACCATATTTATAATAACATCTCAATATGTATAAATCACTGGATTTATTATTTTATTATGTAAACAACAAAGAAAGAGAAAGTGGAAGAAGAAAAGAACTTTGAAAGAGGTGATAAAATAATTACCTCTTCTTAAGGTGCTTCCATTTGATTTGAACAAATCGACTCCTTAAATTGGATTTTTGATCAAAGTAACACCTCTAAAATGAATTGAGGGTAGTTTTAAAGATATTTTTTTAGGGTTTGGACATGAAAAAAGGCTTTTGTGGTGTGAATTATAGAGAAGGGGAAGTACCCTTTTATAAGACAGGTGAGGGGCACTTTAGGAAAAGCTTGAAATATTAATTTATTATAAAATTATTTTCAGTTTCTAATAAATCCAAATAGATTTATTTTGAGGATAAGGTAGGTATGGGTCTAAATAATCTTAACCAATAGGTTTTAGGGAAGTTTATGTCACCATATTAACCTTATCTTTTTATATTTAACACTTAGTTAAATAGTTTAAATTTTACTATGTCTTCTTGTATTTTTATACTACATGGTTAATATAGTTAGTATAAAATTACAAGTGAACATAAAGTTGTTACTTAATGAAATATATAACATTATATAAGTCATTTGGATGAACAATAGATTTTTAGGAATATTATATCATTTAATAAATTAGTATTTTTTTAAAAAGTCATTTATGTAAATTTTGACACTATTTAGTATTTGGTGTTTGTGAAAGTCATCAAAACTTGATTAATTCAAAAAAATACATTTAATCTACCATAAAATGTCATATGAACCTATAAAATTCGTTTATTGAATCAAAAGTTTCAATTTACATTTATTTTAATATTTATAATATCTATTATTTTAATCATTAATTAACAAGCTAATTACTGTATCGTCGTTGTGTCATAAATAAATTTAATTATTTAATGTATAAAAATTATAAATAAAATATTATGTTGTAGGAAATATTTTTATATTTCTAATGAATATTTATATTTAATTCATATTATGTATAAACCTATATTAAAAATTGTTTAATCAATAAAATTTGAATTTAACACTTTTAACACTTCTTTAAATAAAATATAATAAATGTCCTAATCTAATCCAAGTGGATCAAAAAGGATTATATTTCTTAATAAGGTCTATTTTTGGTAGAAATACACTTATCAAATAGAATTAGGACGTGTATTGGTGTAATTTAAGATTATTATAATATTATTTTTACCTTTAATTACCCTATTTACTTTTAACCGTGGTAAATAAAATTCAAAAGTTACTATTTATAGAAACTTATTTTTATCCTATTGAACCAAATTTTATTTACTTATGACAACTGTGTCTATCATATTTTTAAAATTCAATTCATAGAAGCGGTAAAATTATGTTTTATGAAAATTTGAAAAATGTGCTTAGAAGGTGGATAAAAGAAGTTAAAAAGTTTAGTAAAATTTTATATATCTAACCTTATTATAAAATGACTCCAATGAATTAAATTGGACTAATATAAATATTATGTATCTAATTTTATTTTTAAATAAATTAAAATTTTTAAATAATTATTTAATTAAAAATTTTGTTTTAAACAATAATGTAGTGTTTTTCACTATTCATCAAAAATTGAAAGTTTTCAGAAAAACACCAAAAATTCACCCTAAGATAATTTCGATATTTTGAATCCAAAAATAAAGTCCATTTTAAAAAATAAAATTTAAAAAATTTAAAAAATTTGGTATTACTATGCATAACTACTTTTTTATAATGGATAGTTTGATTGGTCATTGTATGCTAGAACTTGAAGTTGCGTACAATGAAAGCTATTGTATTATTAAAAGAGAAGCATACCATGTATGCTTGTGGTGTTACTTTCTTCCCTACTTCAAATAATTTTGTCCTCAAAATTTCTAGAATATTACTACATAACAAGATTAAGGTGGTTCTTCTTCATAAGTTCCTCAGGTTCCCACATTGTCTCTTCTATTTATGTTTTTGGCAAAGAACTTTTACTAGATGAGACATCCAGTTTCTCAACACTTGTTCTCTGGTATCAATAATTCTGATAGGCTCTTCACAATAATATAGACCGAGTTCCAGTTCTATTTCTTCATAGGTGAGTATATGCGTTGGGTTTGGCATGTATTATCTCAACTGTGATACGTGGAACACATCATGAACTTTGGAGAGACTTGGAAGCCCTGCAAAATTGTAAGATAAAACATCAATTCATTCTAGAATTTTGAAAGGTTCAATGTAATTGGGACTTAATTTACATTTCATACAGAATTTTATAACACCCTTCTATGGAGATACCATCAAGAAAACATGATCTCCTACTTGAAATTCTAAATCCTTCATTCGGTTATTGTCATAGCACGTTTTCTTACTTTGAGTTGATTTGATGTGGGTTTAGATAATCTTCACCTTTTCCAATGATTCCTCAATATGTTCTGGACCTATGAGTTTTCTTTTACCAACATCATCCCAACAAGTTGGTGTGAAACATCTCTTTACATATAATGCTTCATATGGTGCCATATGAATACTTGAATGGAAGCCGTTGTTATAGAAAAATTCTATCAGAGGTAAATACTAATCCAACATAACTTGAAAGTCAAGTGAGGAAGATCTCAATATGTATTATATGGTTTGAATAGTCTGTTATGATTTTCCATCAGTTTGAGGGTGGTAGGAAGTGCTTAAATGAAGATTGGTATCTAGGGATTTTTGAATACTTTTCTAGAATATTGATTTAAAATGGGGATCATGATCAGAAATAATAGATTATGGTACACCATAAAGTCTTAAAACTTCATTAATATATAGTCTTTCTAAATTTTCAAGTGGTAAATATTCTATTATAGAAAGAAAATGTGCTGACTTGGTAAGACGATTAACAATAACCCATATTGCATCATTCCTTCTAGGAGTCTTTAGTAGAACCATGAAAATTTCCATCATAATATCATCCCATTTTCACTTAGGTATGGGAAGAGGTTGCATGACTCCTCTAGGATGTTGTCTTCTAGACTTCACCTGTTGACAAACCATACATCTTAACACATAATTATCAATATCCCTCTTCATGCAGTCCCACCAAAAAAGTTCTTTCAAATTAGTATACATCGTAGTACTACCATGGTGTATAGAGAAATTGGAGCTATGAGCATCATCCAACAATTCCCTTTTTAGATCATGTATATCAGGAACACAAATCCTCTACCCAAAATTTCAAAATTCCATCTTCATATATGAAGTCAATCAATATCCCATCATTCACTGCTTTAATTTTCTTTTGAAACTCATCATCATCAGTTTGAGAACTTTTTATCCTTTCTAGTAAAGACGGTTTGGAAACCATTTGAAAAATTATTGACATTTCACATTCTATGATTATTCCCATATATATCTTTACTAGATCCATGAACATAGGATCCCTTTCAACTCTCATCTTGTTTAGAACTCCAGGACCCATTCTGCTCAAATAATCTACCACCTTATTTTCTTTCCTCGGGTGGTAGTGTATTGTGAAATCATAATACTTGAGTAGTTAAAGCCATCAAATTTTCATCATGTTGAGTTCTTTATGTGAGAAAATATACTTCAAACTCTTGTGATCGGTATATATCACACATTTTTCACTATAGAGATAGTGTCTCCATATCTTACGAGAAAATATTACAACTTCTAACTCAAGATCACGATTTAGATAGTTTTGTTCATGAATTTTTAGCTACCATGATGCATAGACAATTACTCTATCACTCAACATAAGGAAACAACCAAGTCCTTTCTTTGAAGCGTCACATTAAATAAAAAACCCATCATTACCCGTTGGTAGATTCAAGATAAGAGCTTTGAATAATCTTATGTTTAATTCTTCAAAACATTATTCAAACTCTTTTTTCCAAAAACATTTAACCCCTTTATGTTGGAGTTTGGTTAATGGGTTTTCCAATTGGGAAAGATTATGGGCGAAGTTCCAATAATAACTTGCTAAACCAAAAAAACTGCGTACCTCAATTATACTCGTCGGTGATGGCCATTCTTGGATTTCCCTTATCTTTGAAGGATCAACAAAGTTTCTATACTTAGAGACAATATGACCAAAAAAGAAATCTCCTGAATCCAGAAATAAAACTTTCAAAACTTGCGATATAATTCATTTCTTCTAAGAGTCTTTAGAATAGTGCACAAGTTATTTCCATGATCTTCGTAGATTTTGGAGTATACCAAGATATCATCAATAAATATCACAAAAAAGTAATCAAGATATTCCTTGAAAACTCTACTCATTAGATCAATGAAAATAGAGGGTGAATTAGTCAGTCCAAAAGGCATTACTGTAAACTCGTAATGCCTATACCTGGTTCAAAATGTTGTCTTTGGAATGTCTTCCATATTCATACACAACTAATAATATCCAGATTGAAGGTCAATCTTTGAAAAATATATAGATCCATGAATTTGATTAAATAAATCATCAATGTGAGGTAGGGGATACTGGTTCTTTATTGTTATAGAATTTATCTCTCTGTAGTCAATTCACAAAAACATAGATCCACCTTTCTTCTTAACAAAAATAAAAGGGGACCCCCATTTGGAAACACTAGGGAGAATAAATCCTTTATTACTCAATTATTCTAGTTTTTTTTAGTTACACTAATTCTACAGGGTCCATTCTATAAGGGGTCTTGGATATGGGTCTTGAACCAGGAATTAAGTTAATGGAAAACTCAATTTCCCATTCTAGATGATGTCTAGGTAAATCTTCTGGAAAAGGAATTAACGTATTCTTGCACAATAGGTACATACTCTATTTGAAAATTTATTTACTAACCCATAGTTATATCACTCCCTTCCTCTTTAATAATTGAATTTAGTAGAGCTATTGGGGGTGGATCTAGATGAGAATTATATGGTTATGTTTCTTATCTAAAGAAAAGGGATTCCTTATCATCATTAAAAATTGTAATCTCCTTCTTCTTAAAATAAATTTTCATATCATGGTAAGAAATCCAATACATATTGAGGATAATATCACATTAAATCATTGGTATGACAATAATATCAATAGATAAAACATGTATATAGGCCATAATGGTAATTGATTGAAAAAACTTTGTTACTATGATACTTCCTTTAGATGTTTTGACAGACAACTCCCATGATAAGTAAAATTTGAAATATCAAATTTTATTGTAAAATTGCGAAGATATGAAAGAATTAGATAATTCAAAATAAAATAAATCATTGAATAATTTTGAGGAAACTACTAAAGTACCTTCAACCACATCATTAGTAACTTCAACCTCAGCATTAGTGATCACATAAGCTTGGCCTTGCTTCTTTTTCCTCTTCTAAGGTAAGTTTCCTTGATGCTTAAGACATTCATTTTCATAATTCCCCATTTCTTTATAATTTTAGGATTGAACATTGATGACCTCTTTATTACCCTTGTAATCACGAGCTTGGTGGTCTTTTTCTCCACACTTGTAATAAACTCCCATCCCCTTTAGGCACGTAAGATGGTGTTTCATCCCACAATTAATTTAGGATGGAAATTAAAATTTTCCCTTATTCCCCTTATTTCCTATTCTAGAGTGTTCAATAGATCTCTTATTCTATTGCTTCACTTTAAATTAAAATGGTTTAGAGAATTACTTTTCTGTCTTGATAACAGATTAGAATATATCATCATATGATGAGAAGGATTGTGAGACTAATGCTCGTCAGATAAATGGTTTTAACCCATCAAATAATTGATCAATCTTACTTCTTGGGTTACGTATATAATCTGTAGCATACCAAGCTAACCTTTTAAAGTTATCGTCATACTTTGCAACATTCTCATCCTCCTTTTTCCTCAGAATCATAAATTTGATTTCCTTATCCACTAGATGTTCATGAGGAAAGTATTTTTCTAAGAAAATCTATTTTAACTCCATACATTCCATATTTGATACTTTTCAATCCTCATTTGTATTTTTAATTAATGGAAATCATTGATCTACATCTCCTGAGAGGGGATAAACTGCCATGACAACTTTTTCGCTTTTTCTACTCCCCAAAGCATGAAATATTTTCTTTAAGGAACTTATGCATTGATTAGCTACAAATGGATTTTTATTCCCATTGAACATTGGTGGTTGTTGCCTCATGAAGAGGTCTAACAATGATCCTCCACATTGTGGATCAGAGTGCTCCATACAGGTAAGGTTATTATTCATAACCTGGGTGATTTGTCCTAGTATGGTTATAAGCTGTTCAGCACTAGTTGAATCACCAAATCCACTTTAATTTTCCTGAATAGGAGGAAAATCCCTACATGGATTACCTCCATTGATATAGTTTCCATTCCTTCCACTAGGATCCCTTTATAAATAATTTCATGCACCAGATTAGTTCATGAATCACAATTCATAATTCCAAACATATAAAATACTTAACATAAATTGAACATTTTATGAATATAATTCATAATAATAATAAAAATTCTTTGGGGAAATATTTACACATAAATCCTTCATAATGGTTTGTAAATAAAATGTGAATTATCTTAAGTATATCTGCCAGGAGTGTCAAATCCGGTGTGCAGTAAAACCTATTGTCATGTACTAGGATACCCCGGGTCAAGCCCAAAACTCCATGTCAAAGTTTTCACTCCTAGGTACACCTGTTCTAGAACCATGTCCACTTGTAGTATCCAGAAAGGGATGTATTTCTTGGAAACCCCCATAATATCTATATCACCAATTTTTTTTGATTTTCTTCTATACTAATCCTCAAAGTCTATCTTAAGGTAATGTTATCAAATTAGAGTTTTTCTAAATCTAGTTTACAAGGTTTGTACTAAACATCCTCTGATAAAAACTATAATACCCGACCCCAATTACCTAGAGTCGGTGTATTATTACATAACATTGGAATTATCACAAGAGATCAAGTACCGAAACACTGGCCAGTTTAGTAGCCTTGGAAGTGCTGGATACATACATAAGTTTTTCATTACATTATGAAATGAAAAAGTAACATTGTGTGTCATTTGAACACACTCAAATCCCTTATTATTCCTGTATGTTAGTCATAATATACTTCTTCGCATCCTAGGAAAAATAAAACATAAGAAAGGGGTGATATTAGATAATCAATTAGGATAACAATATAGCGGAAACTATCATAAATAAGCATAACAATTTAAGGCAATGAATAAGAATAAAACACAAACCTTTTAAACATAAACTTCTTCATAACATGGAAAAAATAAATCAAATAATTCCATTTAATTATTGATATGGATATTCTACTAGTCTATTAATCACATGTAATATTAATAACTATTCTTATAATGATTGAATGCATATTTCCAGACATCATAACCACATAGTCAAGGACTCATTCTAAGATATAAATAAAAACATTGTCAAGGTCTTATTCCAAGACACTAGTTTGTCTCATGGGATGTACTAATGCGCCGAGGGGCTATAGCGGGCCCCATCCATCACTTACTACATCCAATGCATTCTTTATATGGAAAGGGTGAAACAAAACATAAAAATTCGTATTAAACTAACATAAAAAATGTTAATACTTTAACTATAAACCGTTAATGACATAAAAATAGCACATCCATAGTCAAACACATCATAAAACTATCAATAAAATATGGAATATTTTATCATAATAAATCAACTTCAATTAAACATAAAATCCAACAATTGAATTTGACATAGATGAAATCAGTCCAAATACTATTTGATAGAAATATATTTTTCTACTTTGAAATCATTTAAAAGTCACATAATTATAAAAGAAAACATTTATTCTAAAAATATTCTTAAAAAATTTTAAGGGTATCTTCGAAGGTTTTATAGCAGTGGAAAATAGATGCACCCACCGTATAAGTTAAAAAAACATTCTTTCCTTAATTTGTTGAAAATGTCATAAAGAACCTTGTTTGGAAAATGATGGAAAGATTACTTTCAATTTTTTTTATAAAAATTAAAAAAGGGTATAAATTAATTTAAACCATAGTCTAGGAAATAGTAAAAATGTTTTGAAATACATTTTTAAGAAACATGGATGTGGATGATAAAGAATTCCTAGTAGATACTTACGTATAAACAACCTCAGATAATAAAGAGATTTTAAAATTAACCCTTACCTTGTAATTTTCCTTAGTATAGGTTATATTAACCTCATTTATAATGGTTAAATAATTGTTATTAAATTATAACAGAACTATATAAATAAATATGATATCATACATGATCCTCTAATATTGCGTTGTTTATAATATTTCAGTATTATCATTGTTTTAGGTGTTAATTGATTCATTTTCCTTTATCTGTTTTATTACGTAAGTCATGTTTGTTAGGGATAGGATGTATTTGATTAATATATGGAATTATATTAAGTTATTATACATTATTTTTAATCATAAAATAAAAATTATTCTTGAATGGTTACGATTGGGAATGAAATCTCATCGCGTCATAGAGATGGTAAGCCGTACGTACGTACGAGCGAAAATATCATTATATTGATGGTGAAATCATATGTAATTGGATGTTATATTATATATTAATAATCATTAACATGTTATATTTATTATATAATTAAATTATACTCATTATTATATGCATCCAAATAATGAAGTGTTGAATAACAAACTACACCACGACGTGGAGACGGTAAGCCGTACGTACGCACGTATGGTGACCTTTTCATTCATAGAATGGATAGAATAATGAATATAGTTGTAAAATATTTATAATAAAATCTCATTATGTATAAGGTACTAGAGTTATTATTTTATTATGGAAACAATAAAGAAAGAGGAAGTGGAAGAAGAAAAGAACTTTGAAAGAGGTGATAAAATAATTACCTCTTCTTCAGGTGCTTCTTTTGATTTGAAAAAAAGGGCTCCTTAAATAGGATTTCTGATAAAGGTAAGGCCTCTAGAATGAATTTAGGGTAGTTGAAAATATATTTGGTCAGTTTTTAGCCAAGACAAAAGGATTTTGAGGTGTGAATTTAATATTAGGGGAAGTACCATTTTATAAGAGAGGTGATGGGCACTTTAGAAAAATATTGAAATATTAATTTATTATAAAATTATTTCCGATTTATAATATAAAAAATGGATTTATTTATAGGATAAGGTGGGTATGGGTTTAAATATTATCAACAAATAGGTTTTAGAGAAGTCTATGTCACCATATTAACCTTATCTTTTAGATTTAACTCTTAGTTAAATAGTTTAACTTTTACCATGTCTTCTTGTATTTTTATATTACATGGTTAATATAGATAGTATAAAATTACAATTGAACCTAAAGTGGTTAATTAATGACATATATAACATTAAATAATTCATTTGGACTAATATTAGATTTTTAGGAATATTATATCATTTAATACAATAGTATTTGTTTTAAAAACTCATTTATTTCAATTTTGACACTATTTAGTATTTGGTTTTTGTGAAAGTCATCACAACTTGATTACTTCGAAAAAAATAAATTGGATTAACCATAACATGTCATATGATACTAAAAAATTAGTGGACGACATCAAAAGTTTCAATTTTTGTGTATTTTAATATTTATCATATCAATTATTTTAATATTTAATTAATAAGGTAATTACTGCATCGTTATTGTGTCATAAATAAATTTAATTACTTAATGTCTAAAAATTATAAATAAAATACTATGATGTAGGAAATATTTTTAGATTTATAATTAATATTTATAGTCTAATTTATCTTATGCATAAACCTATATTAAAAATGGTTTAGTTAATAGAATTTGAATTTAACACTTTTAACACTTCTTTAAATAATATATAATAAATGTCCTAATCTAATCCAAGTGGATCAAAAAAGATAATATTTTTGTACTAGGGTTGATTTTGGTCGAAATAAACTTATCCAATATAATTAGGAAATGTCATAGGGAAAGTTGATATTATTATAATATTATTTTTACCTTTAATTAACCTATTTACTTTTAACCGCCGTAAATAAAATCTAAAGTTACTGTTCACAAAAACGTATTTTCATCCTATTGAACCAAATTTTATTTTCTGATGACAACTGTTTCTGTCGGATTTTTTAAATTCAATTAATAGAAGTGGTAAAATAATGTTTTATGTAAATTTACAAATGTGCATAGAAGGTGGGTAAAAGATGTTAAAAAGTTCAGTAAAATTTTATATATCTAACCTTATTATAAAATGACTCTGATGAATTAAATTGGACTAATATAAGTCTTATGTATATATTTTGACTTTTAAATAAATTTACATTTAAAAATAAATAATTAAATAAAAAGTTGGTTTTAAACAATAATGCAGTGTCTTTCACTATTCATCAAAAATTGAAAGCTTTCAGAAAAACACCAAAAATTCACCTTAAGATAATTTTGATATTCTGAATCCAAAAATGAAGTCCATTTTGAAAAATAAAATTTATAAAATTTTAAAAAGTGGGTATTACTATTCGTAACTACTTTTTTTAAACGGCTAGTTTGATTGGTCATGGTGTGCTAGAACTCAAAGTTGCGTACAATGAAAGCTATAGTATTATTAAAAGAGAAGTGTAATGTGGAATATTTGGGTGTTACATTCTTCCCTCCTTCAAAAAATTTCATCCTCTAAATTTCTAGAATATTACTGCATAAAAATACCCGGGTGGTTCTTCATCATAAGTTCCTCAGGTTCCCACATTGACTCTTCTATTTTATGTTTTTTGCAAAGAACTTTTACTAGATGAGTCATCTGGTTTCTCAACACTTGTTCTCTGGTATCAAGAATTCTGATAGGCTCATCACAATAAGATAGATCAGGTACCAGTTCTATTTCTTCATAGGTGAGTACATGTGTTGGGTCTAGCATGTATTTTCTCATCAGTGATACGTGGAACACATCATGAACTTTGGTGAGAATAAGAAGCATTGCCAAATGGTAAGATACTACTATAATTTGTTCTAGAATTTCAAAAGGTCCAATGTACCTGGGACTTAATTTACCATTCTTATCGAATCATAAAACACCCTTTCATGGATATACCATCAAGAAAACATGATATCCTACTTGAAATTATAAATACTTTCTTCAATTATCAGCATATCTCTTTTTCCTAAATTGAGTTGCTTTGATGTGAGTTTGGATAATCTTCACCTTTTCCACTATTTCCTCAATAAGTTCAGGGCCTATGAGTTTTCTTTTACCAACATGATTCTAACAAGTTGGTGTGTGACATCTCTTTACATATATCACTTTATATGGTGCCATCTGAATACTTGAATGGAAGCTATTGTTATAGAAAAATTCTAATAGAGGTAAATACTGATCCCACATACCTTGAAAGTCAAGTGAGGAAGATCTCAACATCTTATATGGTTTAAATAGTCTGTTCTGATTGTCCACTAGTTTGAGGGTGGTAGGCAGTGGTAAAATGATGTTCGGTATCCAAGGCTTTTTGAATACATTTCTAGAATCTTCATGTAAAATTGGGATCACAATCAGAAAAAATCAATAGGGATACTCTATAAAGTCTTACAACTTCATTAATATATAGTCTTTCTAAACATTCAAGTGGTAAATCTTCATTTATAGCAAGAAAATGTGCTGACTTGGTAAGATGATCAATAATAACCCATATTTCATCATTCCTTCTAGAAGTCTGTGGTAGCCCCATGACAAAGTCTATAGTAATACCATTCCATTTCCACTCAGGTATGATAAGAGGTTTCCAGACTCCTCTTGGATGTTGTCCTCCAGCCTTCAACTGTTGACAAACCATACATCTTGACACATAATTAGCAATCTCCCTCTTCATATTATCCCACAAAAAATGTTCCTTCAAATCTATATACATATTAGTACTACTATGGTGTATAGAGAAATTAGAGCTATGAGCATCATCCAATAATTACATTTTTAGATCAGATATATCAGGAACACAAATCCTCTTCCCAAAATTTCAAAATTCCATCTTCATATACATAGTCAATCAATATCCCATCATTCACCACTTTAATTTTCTTTTAACACTCATCATCAACAGTATGAGAAATTTTTATCCTTTCTAGTAAATACAGTTTGGTAAACATTTGAAAATGTATTGGTGTTTCACCTTCCATAATTATTCCTATATCCGTCTTTACTAGATCCATGAACATAGGATCCCTTTCAACTCTCATCTTGTTCAGAACTCTATGATCCTTTCTTCTCAAATAATCTACCACCTTATTTACCTTCCCCATGTGGTAGTATATTGTTCAATCATAATCCTTGAGTAGTTCAATCCATCGCCTTTGCCTCATGTTGAGTTCTTTCTGTGAGAAAATATACTTCAAACTCTTGTGATCAGTATATATCTCACATTTTTTACTATTGAGATAGTGTCTCTATATCTTCATAGAAAATATTATATCTGATAACTCAAGATCATGATTCTAATAGTTTTGTTCATGATTTTTTAGCTACCATGATGCATAGGAAATTACTCTATAACTCTGCATAAGGACACAACCAAGTCCTTTCTTTGAAGCATCACTATTAATAACAAACCCATCATTCCCTGATGGTAGAGTCATGATAGGAGCATTGAATAATCTTCTATTCAATTCTTCAAAACATTATTCACCCTATTTTTTCTAAACAAATTTAACCCCTTTATGTGTGAGATTGGTTAATGGGAATGCCAATCGGGAAAAATTTTAGATGAAACACCGATAGTAACCTGCTAAACCCATAAAACTGCATACCTCAGTTATACTCATCGGTGCTGGCCATTCTTGGATTTCCCTTGTCTTTGAAGGATCAACAAATATTCCATACTTAGAGAAAATATAGACAAAAAAGAAATCTCTTGAATCAAGAATTCACGCTTTCTGAACTTCCTATATAATTCATTTCTTCTAAGAGTATTTAAGAATAGTGCGCAAGTGATTTCCATGATCTTCGTAGCTTTTGTATTATACCAAGATATCATCAATAAATATCACTAAAAATTCATTAAGATATTCCTTGAAAACTCTACTCATTATATCCATGAAAAAGACGGTGAATTAGTTAGTCCAAAAGGCATTACTATAAACTCGTAATGCCCATACCTAGTTCAAAATGCTGTCTTTGGAATGTCTTCCTTCTTAATGCACAACTGATAATATCCAGATCAAAGTTCAATATTTGAAAAATATTAATCTCCATGAATTTGATCAAATAAATCATCAATACGAGTTTGGGATTACTTTTTCTTTATTATTATAGAATTGACCTCCCTGTAGTCAATGCACAAACTCATAGATCCATCTTTCTTCTTAATAAAAAGAACAGGGCCCCCAATTGAGAAACACTAGGGAGAATATATCCTTTATTACTAAATTCCTCTAGTTGTTTCTTTAGTTCCACTAATTCTATAATGTCCATTCTATAAGGGGTCTTCAATATGGGTCTTGAACCAGGAATTAAGTTAATGGAAAACTCAATTTTCTATTCTAGATGATGTCCAAGTAAATCATATGGAAACACATATAAATATTCTTGAACAATAGGTACATCCTCTATTTTAACATTCCTTTCCTCACCTATAGTTATATCACTCCATTCCTTCCAAATAATTGAATTTAGTAGAGCTACTAGGGGTGGATCTAGATGAGAATCAGATGGTGATGTTTCTTCTCTAAAGATAAGGGATTCCTTATCATCATCAAAAATTGTAATCTCCTTCTTCTTACATTAAATTTTCACATCATGGTAAGAAAGATAATCCACACCGAGGATTATATCAAATTAAATCATGGTAATGACAATAATATCAAAAGATAAAGCATGTCTATATGCTATAATGGTAACTAATTGAAAAAATTTGTTTCTATGATACTTCCTTTAGAAGTTTTGACTGAAAAATACCTTAATAAGTCAGATTAGAAATATCAAATTTCATTGTCAAACTGTGAAGATTTTAAAGAATTAGATGATCCAAAATCAAATAAAGCATTGTTTAATTTTGAGGAAATGATTAAAGTACCTGCCACCATGTCATTAATAACTTCAACCACAATAGTAGTAATAGCATAAGATTGGCCTTGATTCATTGTTATTTTTTGAGGTAAGTTTCCTTAATGATTAGGACATTAATTTTCACAATTATTCATTTATTTATAGTTGTAGTATTGAACATTTACAACCACTTTCTTCCCCTTGAAATCACAAGCTTGGTGGCTTTTTTCTACACACTTATAACAAACTCGCATCCCCTTTAGGAATCTAACAGAGAATTTATTCCCACATATACCTCAGGATGGAAATTCAACTTTTACCTTCTTCTACTTACTTCCTCTTCTAGAGTATTAAATAGATCTCTTCTTCTCTTGCTTCACTTTAAAGTCATAAGACTTAGATAATTCCTTTTCTATCTTGATAGTACTTGAGAATATATCTTTATACAATGAGTAGGATTGTGAGACTAATGATCATCAGAGAAATGGTTTTAACCCATAAAATAATTGATCAACTTACTTATTGGTTTAAAAATATAGTCTACAACATGCCTAGATAACCTTGTAAAGTTAGCATCATACTTTACAGCATTATCATCCTCTTTTTTCCTCAGACTTATAAATTTCCTTTCCATATCCGCTCAATGTTCACGAGGAAAGTATTTTTCTAAGAAAAGGTATTTTAACTCCATCGATTCCATATTTGATACTTTTTTATCCTCCTCTATGTTTTGAATTAAATACCATCATTGATGTGCATCACCTGAGAGACGATAAAATACCATGAAAACTTTTTCTTTTTTTTCCACTCCCCAAAGCATGAAATATTTTCTCTAATGAACTTATCCATTGATAAGATATAAATGGAGTTGTAGTTCCATTAAACATTAGTGGTTGTTTCCTCATGAAGAGGTATAACAATGATCCTCCACATTGTGGATCAGAGTGATCTATAAAGGTATGGTTATTATTCAAAACTTGGGTGAGTTGTACAAGTATGGTTTTAAACTGTTCAACACCAGTTGCATCACAAAATACACTATAAATTTCTTGAATAGGATGGTGATCCCTATATGGATTACACTTGTTGAAACAGTTTCCATTCCTTCCACTAGGTTCCCTTTCTAAATAATGGCACACACAAGATTAGTTCATGAATCACAATGCATAATTCTAAACTTGTAAAATACCAAACAAAAATTGAACAATTTATATATATTATCCATAAAAATAAAAAAATTCTTTGGGGATGTATTTACACATAAATCCTTCATAATGGTTTGTAATGAAAATGTGAATTATCCTAAGCATATCCCCCGGGAGTGTCAAAAGAGGTGCGCAGTAAGGCCCGTTGTCGTGTACTAGGATGCCCAGGGTCAAGCCCAAAACTCCTTTTCAGAGTTTTTCTAAATCTAGTTTCCAAGGATTGTACTAAACTTCCTCTGATACAAACTGTAACCCCTGACCCTAGTTACCCAGAGTCGGCACATTATTTCATAACATTGGTATGATCAAAAGAGATCAAGTCCCAAAAGACCGACCCGTTTAGTACCCTTAGAAGTAATAGATTCATACATAGGTTTTACATTTAATTATTAAATGATAAAGTAACATTTTGTATCATTTTAACACACTCATATACCTTATCATATCACTGTAAGTCAGTCATAATATACTTATTCACATCCTAGGGAAAATAAAACATAATAAAGGGGTGAGCTCAGATACTCAGTTAGGATAACAATATAGTGGAAACTATCATAAATAAGAATAAAAATTTAAGGAAATGTATAAGAATAAAACAAAAGCCTTGTAAGAATAAACTTCATCATAATATGGAAAAGATAAATCAAATAATTCCATTTTCTTATTCATATGGATATTCTACTAGTCGAGTAATCACATGTAATATCAAAAGATATTCTTATAATGATGGAATGCATAATGCCGGACATCATAACCACATTGTCAAGGCCTCATTCTAAGACTAAAAATAAAAATATTGTCAAGGACTTATACCAAGAAACTAGTTTGTATCATGAGATGTACTGATGCGTCTAGGGGATATAGCAAGCCCCACCCATCACCTACTACATCCAATGCATTCCTAATATGAAAAGGTTGAAACATAGCATAAAAATTAGTATTAAACTAAAATACAAAATTTTAATAATTTAACCATAAACCATGAATGAAATAAAAATTGAACATCCACCATCAAACATATCATAAAACTATCAATACAATATGGAATATTGTATCATAATAAATTAACTTCAATTTAACATAAAATCCAACAATAGATGTTGACATAGATGAAATCAGTCCAAAAACTATTTGAGAGAAATATCTATTTCTATTTTCAAATCATTTAAAAGTCACATAATTATAAAAGAAAAAATTTATTTTGAAAATATTTTTACAAAATTGTAAGGGTATCTTTGATGGTTTTATAATGGCATAAAATAGATGCACCCACCGTATAAGTTAAAAAAACATTATTTTCTTAATTTATCGAAGAGGACATAAAGTACCTTGTCTGGAAAAGGACGGAAAGATTGCTTTCAATTTTTTTTTTATAAAAAGTAAAAAAGGGTATAAATGAATTTAACCCATAGTTTAGAAAATAGTAAAAATGTTTTGCAATACATTTTTAAGAAACACAAATTTCGACGATAAAGAAGTCCCAGTAGATACTTACGTATAAACAACCTCGGATAATAAAGAGATTGTAAAATTAACCCTTACGTTGTACTTTTACTTCGTAGAGGGTACATTAAACTTATTTATAACTGTTAAATAATTTTTATTAAATTATATAAGAACCATATACATTAATATGATATCATACATGATTCTCTAATATTGCATTGATAATAATATTTCAGTATTATGATTGTATCGAGTGTTAACTGATTAATTTTCCTTTATAAGTTTCATTAAATAAGTCATGTTTGTTATGGATAGGATGTATTTGATTAATATACAGAGTTATATTAAATTTTTATACATTATTGTTAATCATAAAATTAAAATTATCCTTGAATGGTTACAATGGGGAATGAAATCTTGTCACGTCGTGGAGATGGTAAGGTGTACGTACGCACGAGTGACAATATCATTATATTGATGGTGAAATCATATGTAATTGGTTTGTGTATTATATATTAGTAATAATTAACAACTTATATTTATTATTTATGTCAATTATACTCATTAATATACCCATACAAATAAGGAAGTGTTGAATAACAAACTACACCACGATGTAGAGACTGTAAGCCGTACGTACGCACGTATGATGACTTTGTCATTCATAGGATGGATAGAATAATGAATATGGTTGTACCATATTTATAATAAAATCTTAGTATGTTTAAGTTACTATAGTTATTATTTTATTATGGAAACAATAAATAAAGAGGAAGTGGAAGAAGGAAAGAACTTTGAAAGAGGTGATAAAATAATTACCTCTTCTTTAGGTGCTTCCTTTTGATTTGAACAAAAGGGATACTTAGGTTGGATTTGTGATCAAATTATGGAATATAGAATAAATTTATGGTAGTTGGGGGGATATTTTTGTAGGGTTTGGCAGAGAAAAAAGGATTTGGATGTGTGAATTTAAGATAAGCGGAAATACCCATTTATAATAGAGGTGGGGGGCACTTTTGGGGAAGCTTGAAATATGAATTTATTATAAACTTATTTTTGGTTTATAATAGATCCAAATGGATATATGTAGAGCCTATGGTTGGTATGGGTCATAATAATCTCAACCAATAGGTTTTAGATAAGTTTAGGTGACCATATTTACCTTATCTTTTAGATTTAACTCTTAGTAAAATAGTTTAACTTTTACCATGTCTTCTTGTATTTTTATAATACATGGTTAATATAGTTACTATAAAATACTAAGATAACATAAAGTGGTTCATTAATGATATATATAATATTATCTAAGTAATTTGGCCGAATATTATATTTTTGGGAATATTATATCATTTAATTAAATTGTATTTGTTTTAAAAACTTATTTATGTCAATTTTGAAACTATTTAGTATTTGGTTTTTGGGAAAGTCATAAAAAGTTGATTACTTCTAAAAAATAAATTTAATAAACCATAAAAAGTCATATTAACCTATAAAATGCATCTATTTCATAAAAAGTTTCAATATATATTTATTTTAATATTTATAATATCAATTATTTTAATCTTTCAATAATAAGGTAATTACTGTATCGTCATTGTGTCATAAATAAATGTAATTATTTAATTTCTAAAAATTATAATTAAAATACTATAATGTATTAATGAATTCTATATTTCTAATTAATATTTATAGTCTAATTTATCTTATTTATAACCCTATATTAAAAATAGTTTAGTTAATAAAACTTGAATTTAACACGTTTTACACTTCTTTAAATAAAATATAATAAGTGTCCTATTCTAATACAAGTGGATCTAAAAAGATAATATTTTTTTCTTAAGGTTTATTTTTGTCTAAAAACAATTATATAATATAATTAGGACATGTTTTAAGGTAATTTGATATTATTATAATATTATTTTTCCTTTAATAACCTTATTTACTTTTAATCCTCGTAAATAAAATTCAAAAGTTACTATTAACCAAAAATTATTTTCATCCTATTGGACAAAATTTTACTTAATAATGATAAATGTGTCTATTGGATTTTTTAAATTCAATTAATAGAAGAGGTAAAATTACGTTTTATGCAAATTTACAAATGTTCATAGAAGGTGGGTAAAAGACTTTAAAAAGTTCAGTAAAATTTTATATATCTAACCTTATTATAAAATGAATCAAATGAATTATATTGGACTAATATAAGTATTATGTATCTATTTTGACTTTAAAATAAATTTAAATTAAAAATAATTATTTAAATAAAAGGTTGGTTTTAGACAATAATGCAATGTTTTTTTACTATTCATTAAAAATTGCAAGTTTTCATAAAAACACAAAAAATTATCCATAATATAATTTTGATATTAAGAAATCAAAAATGAATTCCATTTTGAAAAATAAAATTTATAAAATTTCAAAAAGTGGGTATTACTATTCATAACTACTTTTTTAAACGACTAATTTTATTGGTCATAGTGTGCTAGAACTTGAAGTTGCGCACAACACAAGCTATTGTATTATTCAAAGAGAAGCGTACTATGGAAGCTTGGGGTGTTACACTCAAGATGTTCCTCATATTTAGGGACTCTAACTAAATTGTGGTTTTGGATGTCACTTTAAGTATATTGGTATAGTTTATGAGCATCGGCAATTTCATTCTAAGATGGTGATAATAATAGAGGGGATTGAAATCATAAAAGGTATGAATATATTATCATCTAACCTTGATTATTAATTGTTTGATTTAGGATCATTTCAATCTTTTGTTGAACCCACCTTATTTTTTTAGTAGGACTAGACGTGTAGAGTCTTCCCATATGCCTGGTGTTGACAATGCAAGTTGGTGGCCCAACCTTCTTTTGTGATGTGTTCTAAGGGTGAAGGTTAATTATGTGGAATCATTTTTCATGTGGGGATATCTTATTACTCTAGATATAAACATATGATTTCATCTTCAACAATTATTGTTTTTATTATATACATGCGGTTATTGATTGCATCTAAAATAATTTCATATTCTCGGATATGGATGGATAACATGAAGTTATCATCTGTGAATGTGGTTATTAGATGAGAAGTAAGAATGTGAAGCACTTTATTTTATTGTTGGTAGAATTTTCAGTAAATATAATGGGAAATAAGATGGTAGAAACTCCCAAGTTTTTCAAGAATGTTTTTTATTTCTTTTCCATGGAGGTTGTGATACACCCCCTCAACGTTATATCGATTTTGTTATAGATTTATAACTGAAAATTTCACTGATTTAAAGGGATCCTTATCTAATTAAACCCTCTAAGTTATGGGGTTCATGATTTAAATATATGAACTTATGTATAAGGGCTTCATCCAGCTCAGTGTGTCAGTGTGGGGTGCCCTAGTTTTATTCTCCAAGAAATAGGAGAGTAGTTTAAGGTTGTGTGTAGACTACTGAAGCCTAAATTAGGCGATGATCCAGAATCATTACCCTTTTCCAAAAACATATGATATTTATATCTATTTTATGGGATATATTTTATTTTATAAGATAAATATGTGATTTAGATATCATCATTTTAGGGTGAAAGATAATAATATCCTAAAATATTCATTTAGGTATAGGTATGATAAATTAGAGTTTGTGGTCATTGCATTCAGTATCACAGACACACCATATTTTTTCACAAGGATCATGAAATCCATGTTTAATGAGTTTTGGGAATAGATTATAATTTTTTTCATCGATGAAGTATTGATCTACTTGATGTTTGAGGAGGAACATGTTAATCATTGGAAATAATTTTTACAGGTCCTTTTATGCCACCTACTCTTTTAGGAAGTTTTCAAAATGAATGTTTTGGATGATGTAGGTGAATTTTCATTAGCATATATTATTCTAGTATGGTGTTGTTATAATAACATCAATGATAGAGGATATTTTTTCTTGGAAAACACTAAAGACTCTGGAAAAGGTTCATAGTTTCCTCATTCTCTCAGGCTATTATTAGAGGTTCATGTCCAATTTATCATAGATTAAGGACCCATTGAAAACTCTGGTTAAGAAAGACCAATATTTCAATTATATTGTTCAGTTTGAGTTAGAATTTGATAACCAAAAGTGGAGATTGATCAGTTCCTCAGGGATTTGGTTTTCAGAAAAAGGGGCGATGCTTAATTTTTTCTATGATGCTTCCCATATGGTTTTGGGATGAATGTTGATATAGTAAAAGGAAATGATCTATTATTTTTCTAGGAAGTTATATCCCCATGATCATAACTATACCAACCATGATTTAGAGTAAGTATTGGTTGTGTATGTGCTAAATTTGTGGAGATAATACCTCATCAAAGAAAGATTTGTGGTCTTTACTAATCACAATATATTAAGGTATATATTTATAATGTGTGACCTGGATCTAATACAACAAAAGGGGATTGGGTTTTTTAGGAATATTATTTTTATATCTTCAACAACTTATGGAAAATGAATTTCATTTTTGGAACGTTGAACTAGAATTCATGAAGGGATTTTGTTCAAAAGTCTGGGGATGTTTATAGGGTGATGGAGGAGTTGGAAACCATGCACCTTGATGTAGGGATGGTTGATGAAGGAGTTTTTTTTATTTAATTTGATACTGTGTTATTATCTAATGAAGTAGGTGGAGGAGTATCAATGGGGAGACCCAAAAATGATGTGATACATGACCATGATGTCAATGGTGATTCTCTAGATGGATGGTCATAAGATAATTAGAACTGGATATTGTTTTAGGGGAAGTTTTTTGTCCCAATGGAAATTATTGAGGGATTCCTCTATGAGTTTCATAAGTCCCCTTTAGTGGTTCACCTAAGAGTGTCTAAAATTTTCCATGGTTTGAGGAAACTATTGTGTTGGCCTAAAATAAAACTGGTAGTGGAAGATTCCATATCTTGGTGTTTGTTTTTCTAGTAAGAGAAGTTAGAAAATCATATTCCTGGTAGTTTTATATATCCCTAGGATATCTTTGTGTGGAGGTGGGATGACATATCAATGTATTTTATCATAGGATTTCCCTAGTCTTAGGTAGGATGCCATTCTATCTGGGTAATCATAGATTGATTGATGGAGTCAGTTCACTTACTACCAATCATTGATTCAAGTTCTATATATGTTTTGGTAAGGAAGTATGTGGATTATGTAATATAGTTTCATGGTGTCTATAGGTTCATTGTATTGGACTAGGAAACTCATTTATCTCATGATTATAGAGAGGATAACAACATGATTTTGGAACTTAGTTATTCCATAACACTATTTTCTACCCTCATCTAGATAGATAGATGGAGTAGACTATCCAAACATTAGATTATATGATGTGAGAAAACATTCTAGATTTTAGAGGATCTTGGGTAAATCACTTTACATTGGTTGAGTTTTATTATATAAAAAGTTACCACTCATCCATCAGTATAGCTCTATTTAAGGTATTTTATGGGAGGCGTTTTTGATCCCTACTATGCTGGACTGAAGTTCAAGAGTCATCTATTATTGGTGTAGATGTTGTATAGAGCATGATAGGGAAGGTTTAGGTAGTTCTAGAGAGGATGATGGTGGAATAGGACTGATATATATACTATTATGATAATAGAAGGAGACCTTTAGAGTTTGATGTTGGTGAACATGTGCTCTTAAAGGTTTCCCCTCATTGGCGGAAGTAGAGGTTCCATATAGGGAGTAAGATTTCTCCCTAGTTCATTTGGACCTTTGATGTGTTGGAGTTCATTAGAGAGTTGGAATATCAATTAGAACTCCCATCGCATCTAGAAAATATATATGATGTCTTCTAAATGACTCAAGTCTATAAATATCTTTAAGATGACTCCCATATTAGTAATAGGGGAGAAAGGGATATCAAGGATGATGAAATATTTTTTAACAGACTAATAGTGATCCAAGATCATAAATAGAAGGTGATAAATAGAAAATAAATTCATTTGGTTCATATTCTATGGAGGTATAGTGGATTGTAGGAGTGTACTTAGGAAGTAGAGATGCATATTCATACTGAGTACCCTAAGTTGTTTTCAGTTTTTCCTTGTTTTATTTTTCTTTGATGATGTGATGCCTCAAACTTGTGGATTTATGAGATGTGATTTTTTACATTTATGATGACGTGTGTTATGGATTTTAGAAAATTAATAAAGGAAACCCCCTTCTAAATCAAGACTCATTATATTTACAACACATTTTAAAACCATGTTGGTGAGTCAGTTCTGCTCAAAGAAGACAACGCGTTGATACAAAGGGTGGATTTCCTTGATTCGTGTTCCTATATAAGTGTTATTTTATAGTTGTAATAGTATTTGTCTTGTCCTGTGTATAGGTTTATATGGTGGTGTTTATGGTTGTGTGAAATAGAGGTTTCTTGAGGATGGTGTGAGATGGTGGTGGTGTTTCAGTTGCAATGAGATCCCTAAGAGGTATTTTATGGGATGGTTGCTCAGACCCCCTTTTTTGTTATGGGTTCATTTTAGATTTTTTAGGAAAAAATTATTTTATATGAATTAAATTTAATGGTATGGTCATTATATAACTTTACTTTATGGTTTCTTAAGGCTTGGTGGCGCAGAGAAGGATTTTAGGTGTGTTTTTGAGGCTAGAAGAGGTCTGTGGTCTATTTTGGAAGTCATCATGCCCTGGTGGTGGGTGTAGTGAAGTCTATGCTAGAGATAAGGATATAGATAATCCATTTTGGGTAAGTTATGGTTGATCCTTAGGTGTATTGAGATAGTTGTGTGGTTATTGGTGCACTATGGACAACGACTTGACCTTTCAGGCTTTACTGGTGGCTGTGTTAGTTGGGATCCCACTATATGTAAAATAGAAAACAAAGGAATACCGAATGAAGGAGTGATGCATTAGAAGACTTCCTATATTAAATAGGGAATAATATCTCTCTACACCTTGACCTTTGGCATGGTGAGGGAAAAAACCAAGTATTTGGAACCTAGCCATAGTGGCTAGTCATGAAAGACATCAGATAAGACACCGCGTATTGGACCACACTATAGTCTAGGTTAGGGTGGTGTTCAAATATAGTTTTTAAAACACATTTAAATGGAAGACATTACTACAAGAGATTTAGATATCCCTTTTACTAGACCCAACATGGGAATTTTATTTCACTATTCTGTGGTGGATTCCCGTGTGGTTCACATATAAAATGTGGTTAGATCACACTAAGGTCAATTTATTTATTCTATATTTGATATTTAGGTTAATTTTAGAGATCCCTATACCTTTTCAAACATTATTTTTCAAATCCTAACCCCTTGGAACATTGGATAAATTCTTGAAAATTGATGTATGATCTCCCCTCTTCTCTCTTCCCATTCTTATTAGTTTCTGATTCTCCTATATTATTGAAAAAATAAGAGGTTCTTATTTGGGTATATTTTGATCATGGTTTGATGGTGTCTTACTTTTGCTAGATTTTTTTTATAACTTAATTGTTCTTGGTGGGTATTGATCTATTATTTCTTTCACTATGAGGAGTGGTTCACTTTGAATCTTAAATTGAGGTAGGGGATCCTTCATATCTCCTTCTTTATATGTAACTGTGGGAATATCATGATTTTTTTCTCCTTTAGTTATATGTATGTATCTAATTAATAAATATAAATAATTTTATAAATTGAAATTGAATTGGTAGGGAAGGAAATCGAATGAGTTTTTCTTTATATTGTGATTTTTATTTATATGATTTTTTTTTCATTTTTCCAAATTTAAATTATATTTAGATTACTGTGTTATTGTGGTTACTGAATTTTTTTAATCTACTTGTGGTTTTTTGATTAAAATCACCACACATGAAAAATTATAAAAATGTACATCCAACTAAAAAGTTGTTTTCCCATGGAATCTAAAATTTGTGTGAGAATATGCTTGTAAAAAATGCAGTAATTTCAATAAAATCCATTTTTAAAATTCAATGTTATTTTTGATGGGGGTGGTTTTGAATAGGGGTTATTTTTTTGATATGAATGGGTTGTTATGTGTTATGTTTTTTATTTACCTAGTTTCTATGGAATTAACTTGAAATATTGAGATAGGAATGAACATGTGTGGAAATTAATGTGTGTGGTAAATGAAGTAATGTATGGAATAGAATATTAATGGGTTATATTTAAATTTAAAATGAATGGTATTGATAAATAATGATGGTTAGTGGCTAGAAAATATAGATATAATTTTTTAATAATGGAATATAGAATATGGATTTTGGTTGTGTCTTACTTGTGTGGTGTGGTGTCTTCAGAGGTAGAAATGATAGTGGATGAGGTTATAAGACCTTGTGGTGATATTGTGATATATGGTGGTTCACTTTAAATGAACACTTAGTATAAGATTTTGTGTTATCTATCTATCATTTTTTATTTCTATATTCACCCATCTAATTCTAATGTTTGCACCGATGTACATCGTATTTAGGTTCCATAAGTTTTTACTAAACCTCCATAACAGGGACGATAAATGGTTTGGTGCCCCATTTACACATATATCTATTCCAAGTGACATTATTATGAACATTATAAGATTTATTTTGGACATATTGTACTGGAGGTGGTGACTGATGAGGATATGAGGTGGTTCATGATAGAGGTAGTGTATGGAAGTAGGAGGAAACATGGTTTATGTCCTTCTTATTCAAGATACCTTACTATTATGGTTATATGTATGTGGTTATATGAGGATGTTTATGTGATCATATACTTTATGGGGTTCATGGTATGATGTGGTTTCATATGTGTCTTTAGTTAGGATGGGATATGGTTTTTCAGGTGTCTTGAAGCATGGTAACAATAGAGGGTATGAGAGTAATAGGACATACAACGTTGGGGAAAGGGAGTAAAAAATCAATGGTAAAGAGGCATAGGTTACCCTTTATTGATATGATTATTCTTAAATCATTATACTTGAATGTGTTATTTGGTGAGCCTGACATGGTGAGGTTGGTATTGGTTAGTTGAACTATTTAGGTGCACGTTGTTTTTTTTGTTTTCTCATAGGTGAATTAGTAGGCTATTTTGACATCTTCATGAAATATTTTGGGTATGATTATATTAAGTATACATGTTATTCTCACCCAAAGTATATAAATCTATTTTTATGGTTTCTAAGAGGACTATAAGGACCATAATAATCATTACTAGCTTGTACATTTTAGAAATTTATAAGTTGTTTCATCAGGATTTCATTTGGTATTTATTTATATGCTCTATTTATATTTGTTTTCTTTGTACATGAATTATGGGAAGGATTTGGTTTTAAATTTTTATTTATGAGATGGATTTTACTAGAAGTTTTTATTCTATTATCGAATTATACTTTTATAATTGAGGTTAATTCCTTCCATATGCAATATTTTTATACCTCGGTGATAGTCACCAACATGGGGCTTACTAAAGGTGGGACTTAGAGATCATTATCTCTCTTCCTTCATTGGTGGCCCAGGAGGGGTACATTAAGATGAATAAGTTCATCACATAATCCATCATAGAATCCAAGGAATATTTCCATCATTCAGATTTTGAGATTTATAATTCCTCCTTGAAGGAAATATGACAACTATTATCAACCAATAATGAGTCTCAATCCACAATGACTAAAAAACCATATATTTCTAGTTTTCTACCCTCTATAGTGATCATATTTTTCACTTGGGGTTTTGGAACAATAGTATCCATGGGTACTTTTTTAATCTCTTATTGTTCCAACTATTGTGTATCTTGAGCATAAAATTCATCAAAATCAATCTTTCTCCCATGATCATTCTTGAGGATGTTCACCCACTCAAGAAAATATCCTTTTTTGTGATGATTAAATTATTTTATTGGGGGTTTTATGGGTAATATCCTTTAGTATCTATGGGATATCCTATAAAGATACAATTCATTCCCCAAGTCATGAGTTTGTTTCCAAAGTTGGATTTAAAAAATTTCTCTCATCCCCATGAAAGGGTATGTGAGAAAATAGATTTATTTTCACTCCATAACTCAAAGAGAATACAATTTTACACTTTGGTTGGTATATGGCCTAGTCAATATACCGAAATTTTTAATTCATATAAATAAAATTATAATAGAATATCTACAAGACTCATCCTCAACCTTACCATGTAAAAAATGGTATGGTTCATCATTTTCCCAACACCATTTCACCATAGTATATAAAGTAGAGCGAGTTGAGAGAGAATCCCAAAATACCATAAAAATTAAATAATGTCTTGGTTAAGATATTCAACATCTCGATTAGATTTATTATTTTTTATCATGTTCCCAAAAATGATTCTCAACTTGGTTCTCGAACTGTTTGATTTTCTCAAAGGGCTCAGACTTATACCTCATGAAGTAAATTTATCCATATCTACTCATTACATGAGTAAAATTCATAATGTAAGAATAACCACCTCTATATTCTACTAAAAAGGTTAAAAAAATAGTGTGTACCAATTATATAATATTTATGTCTATTTCACCCAATCTATAAAATGTAAGTTTGTCCATTTTGACTTATAATCAAGAATGAAATCATTCAAGTGGTTTTAGCTCAAAAGAGTCTAAATAACCGTCTTGATAGATATTTTATAGACACTTATTATTTACATGATTGAGATCGGGATTCCACAACTGGGTGTTAAATGATTCTTGAGGACTTGATTTATTATCAATTCCCAAAACATAGTTATCAAAATTTAATACATAAATACTATTTATTGAATGCAGTATACTATAACATATATTGAATTTGCAAGAGAATTATCTCTGATTTCAAAACATTAAAATAAAACTATATATATTTAGAAAGATATAGTGATTATGTTCTTGGTACTATTTGGTATATAATAACAATATTTTAAAACCAAAATAATTCTAGTTGGAAATTAAAGGTGGTATTCTCTTATAGAAAATGCAATTAGATTCATTCCATTATCTTCTCAAATATCCACCACTCATCTATAAATCTTCTGGAATCTAATTGGTTCTTGTATTTGGATACATATTTGAGAACCAAAAGTTATATATAATACCCAATGTGTATATATAAAAATATTTCACTTAATAATGAATGGAACTTGAGATTATCCTTACTTATCTAATTGGGTGAAGTTATTATTCTAGTAACACAGCTTTCCACATGAAAAACATACCACATTCTATTCATTTTCTTATTACTGTATCTTCTTATTCTTTAAGGGATATCCCTCAAGGGTCACAGACTTAGAATGATTCTTAGGTCCGTTTTAAATTTTCTTCATTTTCTCATTGACCAAAAGTATTGAAGGATTTTCACACCCCATTTCATTATCAACTTTTTGAATTATAGTAAGAATTTGTGAAAGAGTCTTCCCACTATTTCTCATGTTATAACTCACAATGAAATTTGAGAATCTCTTAGGTAGTGAGGATAGAATGAGATTTTTGTTTATATCATTAGCAACTACAAATCCCAAGATGTCCAAGAACTCTATATATACAATCATCTTGGTTATAAGAGGCCTATATGGAAATAACTCTCCAAGATTCCATGTGAATAGTGTATTAGAGATATCATGTCTCTCTTGTCTAATATTCTCTTGATAAATACCATGAAGGTTGTACATGATTCTATACACATCCATATCCTTTAATTAATTTAAAATCTCACTGGACATGGATGATAACATGAAACATTGGAAATTTGAGGCATTATATATGTGTTTTAGGAATAGAGATACTTCTTCCTTGCTAGCTTGTTTAGAAAGTGACTCTTGAACTCTAGTTTCCGGCACGTATAATTTTTTTTCATAGAAAATTATAATGTGTAAGCACCTATACCATTCATAGAAATTTGATCTTATGAGAAGGTTATCATTATCTAACATCGATCAAAGTGATATAATCGATGTCCCATGTCATTCCCTTTATACAATTAAATAAGTGTAAAATATTATTACTTTATTTAGATTACATAATTAGATAATAAATTTTGAATTTTTTAATCTCCCAGTATTTTTCCAATAAAAAATATCCCTCAAAACTGGGTTTAAAATATTCTATTATAGAGACCTAGTATCATATACACATTATTACTTGATTCTTAATGTAAATAACCAATAAACACAACCCTAGTATCGATAGGATTTGTTTCATTGGGAGACTATATTTCTAATACATCAATATGAAAATAAAAAAACAAAATATTTATTTTATTTTAAATGTAAATACCCAGACCCTTGTAGCCTAGATATGGTGGTTACTTTATTACATTAGCCTTAGATACATGTAATCTCATCCCAAAGGACCAAATATTTTAGTAGTCTTATTAAAACTAGATACATACTTGAAAATACACATTATATTTTAAAACATAAAATATAAAAAGTGTTTTCTTTGAGAATATTATTATTACCCCTAGAATATTCTTACATATAAATTATCAAACACTTCTTGGTATCCTGGGGAAACTAAAACCTAAGAAAGTTTTGAGTTTATATGCTCAATAATGGTATGTTTTTAGTGGAATTTATCATGAATAAAAAATTATAATCAATATAGAAAGGTAAATAATTTAAACACGACATTTAAATAATAACATGAACATAGTATGAGAATAATAAATGATGATCAAATAAATAAATATAAATAATCACATTATATTGAAACTTATCCATGGATATTCTAACTAATAGAATAATAATATGGAATTCAATAAAAAATATCATAATGAGTAAATGGATAATTCTATACATCATAAATATACTTTCCAGAACATTCACAAGACAATTTAAAACTATAGGTAAAAACCCATTTAATTTAGCCAACATATGTGTCTCATGTGACCTATTGATTCATCGAGGGACTATGAGATTAGAGGCCCCACCCATAAATTAATAAGTTTAATACATTCCTCATATGAATGGGGTGAAACATAAACAACATAAACATTCATATTGAAAAACAAACATACAGAATGTTAGTAATTACCCCAATCAATAAAAATAATCATAAACCATCCAAAGTAATATGGTGAATGGTAATAAAATTGTACATCCCTAGAAAAACTTATCATAAACCATCTAAATAAAAAATAATTATGTAATAAAAATAATATATCCCCAATGAATCTTAAGTGAAATAAAGGGTTTATGATATTTATTAATATAAATACCATAAAAATTTTATTACAAACATTTTTTAGGAAAATAAAATTTTCACATTGAAAATATTTTTAAAACTAAAATTTCAACAAATATTTTGAAAATAATTTTATTTTAAATTAGTCTTTATAAATTATAAAGGGATATTTAAAACATGTAGTGTTAATGAAGGAAGAAAATCCATACATATTTTATAAGTTAGAAAGAAAATTCCTTTAACATTTTGTAAAAAGGTTACAAAGTGCCTTATTCAGAAAAAGAAAAGATTATTACTTTAAAACCATTTTTAAAAAGTAAAATATAGGTAAAAATGTATTTAATAAATCATTTTTATATTTTTAAACACATTTTTGAAAACATATTTCAAAAACATATATTAGGAAGAAAAATGTTTTTTGATTGAAGTGAGAAATAAAATTGATTTTCCTTAAAAAAATTATCGATAATTTTAAGTAAAAAAGAGAGGAAAAATGGTAATAATATTTTAAAATATCTTGAATAAATAGAGGATAATAAAATATATTGGTTTTAATATAGGAATGCAAAATAATTCCTACAAAGGATACCTAAACATAAAAAATCATGAATAATGGTGAGATTGTGAAATAAACCCTTCTCACTTTGGTAACTTATGAATCATAAGACCCATATAAGTGATAACATAAAATGAAACTTCAACTAACATATGTATAAATAGATTCATGATATAATATATACAAGTGGAAGTATATATTGTACATAAAAGAAATAAGTGATGAATATGGAATATATCTCACGAAAGTAAAAGTGAGATAAGAAACCCTTACCTTAGGTATGACTTTTTGTATCTTTTAAAACCTCATATATAATAAATATTGGTTTATTATACATATATTAAAGATCCATAATCATATATATCATACTATATATGATTTACTTATAATATTTTCTCACCTGTTTATGAACAATTGTTTGTAAAAATCATTGTTTTTTGTGATAATTTATTTGTTTTTCATGTATGTTTTGGTTTGGTAATTTTGGTAATTTTACTTTGATTGTAATGACCCAAAATCCAGTAGCCCAAAGTTGGTGCCTTACCTTATTAAATTAGAATAGATACAAATTAAAATTCCAAAGGACTGAATAATTTAGTAGTATCAAGAAACTAGAAACATACATGGTACCCTTATTATATCGGTAACTAAAACTAAAACTTAAAAAAGGAAAGTAATTTTCATCTTTGAACTCATTCAAACATTTCATCTTTATAACATGGGGAAAGAAAAAAAATAAGGGTGAGTTAAAATTCTATGTAAGGGTTAAATAAATTGGAATAAATAATGAATCAATGATAATAATAAATATGTGATGGTAAATAAATGACAATACATTTCATTTAATCAATAAAATGATAAATAAATTCTTCCATGTTTTTGTCAAAATGAAAATACTCTAGATAATGATATCTAAATACTAAAATAAGGGAATTCCTAATTATTGGACTTTATGTATCTAGAACATGATACACTACCATAAAGATAGTATAATCTACAAGTAAAAATCCATTCAATTTGGATAACTATTTTGTCACATGAGACCTGTTGATGCATTGAGGGCTATATAATGTCAGACCCCACCTATCACTGTAAGTCCAAAGCATTCTTCATATATCAAATAAAATATTTAAAAATTAATTTTTAAATAAAACTGTACCATACCACTTTTAAACTTTTTAATACCATGATGAAAATAATATTCATGATATGATATATCTAAGCAATTGTAAATACACCTTATAAAAGAAGGTGGGTTTATAACATCAAAATATGCCTCAATAATTGGATATTGAGATGAAGTCCCTTACAATGATAATTTTATTAATCAAATAGATCGATTATGTGTATTCACTATAAATACAAATTAAAAAATTATAAATTAAACATGATATAATCAAAATAATTTTCACACATAACCTTATCATGATATAATCAATGAAATAGATGGTTAACCCAGTGAATGAAAACTGAGTTAAGAAACTTCATATCACTTGTAATCAGTTAAACCTTATGCCCCATAAAGGTAATAGTTATCAAATGAAACATTTAATATCATTAATATTATGATATTCATGATATTAAATATCAAAGGGAGGTATACATAAACCACACACAATAAATAAGTGGAAAATAATTCATATATATCACATAAGTAAAAATGAGATGAGAAAATTATTACCACACACTTCCCTTTAGTGGTTCATACTTTAACCTCCTGTAATTTTTTTAAATAGTGTCATTAACTTATTAAATAACTATAATAATATTAATAATTCATTATGTGATGATTTTTTAATATCTTATGACCTATTCATTAATAATATTTCATTATTTTCATAGTTTTGGGTATGTTTGTTTCATGGTTTAATGATCAGTTCATTTGTGTAAAATTATAAATGTTCTTATAAAATGGGATTAAAACAATAGAAGTAGAATTAAAGATTATTAATTAACTTATATAATTATTAATGGTATACTTTAAAATTTTTATTTCTTACATGAGGATTATCTACTAGATAAAACGATAATGGTAAATGTTTAATTTATTTTAGCAGTTTTCAGAACATCACGAACTAGTTTCATCTTATTTAATAATATGAGTATAAATTAGTTTCATAACATGAAATAGGATATAATATACTTATTAAAATATAATTTAACCATAATAAAGGTTTTATGACCGTCCATGATGGAGGTAATGGAAAATGAACAAAAATATTATTCACAGAGGAGAATAACTGGAATAACTTGAACAATAGTTTCATTTATTTGAACAAGAGGAGGTAATAAAAGGTATTTATATAATATATTTCATTATAAACATAAAATTCAAGTATTTACATGATTATTTAATAATTATTTCATGATTAATGAAGTAATTTAGGAGAAATTATAAGAAGAAAAGAAATCAAGAGAGGTGTTTTGAGAAAATTACTTCTTATATATCACGTTTTTGAGAGATCATTGAGGACCTTGGATTTGGTATTTTTGTGATACCATAAGAACTTATACGTGAGTAGAGTTAAGTTAAGAGGCTTGGGAAGAAATTTTTAAGGTTAAAGGATTTTTGGGTTGAAATGGTGTGGTATTTATACTTGAGGAGAGGTGGGTTTAGGTGATTAAAATAATGATTATTTCATATATAAAGACAACTATATTGAGAAGGAATTAATTTAGATGACTCTGATTTTTAATTAATGTTTTTGAGGATGGTTAGGGTCTATAAATACCTCAAAAAACAATTAAATTTTGTATTTTTTAGGTATGTTAGTATTTTACCTTTTAATTTGAACTCTTGTCACTATTTGTCTATATTGTGGTAAACATTTGTTTACCATGGTAATTTTTATATACCTAAAAATTAAAATGACCTTAAAAAATAATTTATACCATTTTAGTCCAAATATTTAGTCTATTTTACTAAATTCAATTTATAGAATTGGGAAAAATAGATTTAAAATTAATTCTCCACACACAACAGAAGATTGGGGTTTAAAATTGAAAAGTTAAAAAGTATGATATGTTTTTATATCAAATTTCAATGTGAAATTTATTAAAATGGAATAAATTTAATTTAATTTTGTATAATTTAACCAATTGTTCTTTAAAAAAATTTAAAATATAATTTAACCATATAAATAAATTAGACAAAAACGATTTTAAATTAAAATCTGATATTTTTCACTATTCTTCAAAAAATGAAACATCTCCGAAAAATACTAAAATTGTACCCTAAGATAATTTTTATATTAATATTTCAAAAAATAAATATATTTTTTCAAATAAAAATTATATATTTTCCAAAATTTATATTTAATATAGGTACACCATCAGAAGGTGGCACAACTGTCTTCAGAAATATATAGGTTTTTATGCTTAAAATTTGATTTATTCTTATCTTAATCCTATAAAAATATTTGATGAATTTAATTGTTTTTATTGAATATATAAAATATAACTTTCATTATTATCTTTCAATAATATTGATTAATTCAATTTATTAAGATAAAATGTCATTGTTAGCATAAAACTAGTATTATATAAAAACACATAATTTATGTTCAATTGGTTCTCATTTTTATTTCTAATTAATTGGTAACGAATGAATTAATTTTATAAACTTGTGTAGACTATATTTTCATTATTTATTTAATACTATTCACAAGCACCAACATAATGGTTGGTTTATAATGGTTTTGTTAAAATTATAATATTTAATAGTATATCATGGTTTTTATAAGCTTGGTGTTTTGTGTAACATATAATATAGAAGATATTGAGTTTATTTAAGAAGAGGCATACTATAAAATATTGGGGTGTTACATTATCCACTCCTTAAAAAAATTACATCATTAAAATTTCAAATTTACCTTCAAAATTCAAATGTTGATACTTGAAAAATCTTTTGTGGTAAACCCACATCATAAATAGGGTTAATAAAAAAATCCACTTAATTAGTGGGAAAGTGAAATGCGAATGTCCCCAAAAAATTAGGCATTAAAATAGGATAAAATTATTTGTTAGGAAAAACTGGGACATGATAGATGAATATAAACATCATATTATGATGGAGAATGATAAAGTATATGATCAAAGAAAATTATAATTTCATAAAACCATAAATTAATGAAGGGTTAAAGAGTCCATTGATTTCCAAATAATAAACTTAAATGAATATAGTTTTTCATTCCAAATTACTTTCCAAGATTTTAGGGATTATTTTTCTATTCATATAATAACTTTAGAAAAATAAAATTACTTGATTAATTCCCATGTCATATGAATAACCTCATCCCTTGGTCATGATTTTATATACTTTCACTTCATCCCTTACACTGGGAAATGGAAATTAAATTTTATTTTTTTAATACCTGAAGCACTTTAATGAATCATAATATCCATAAGTAATTCATTCATACTTTAAATATTTACTAAATCCAAAAATGGTTAGAACATGTTATCTAATATGATAAATCTTACTTTAATCACAAATAATAACATCCAAGGTTCATATTAATCCATTACAAAAGCAGTTAACTTCTATACTCATCAAAATCCATAGTCAAAAAATCTAGGGGGAAGGTTACAAGATTTCCAAAATCAGTATTTGATTCCCCAAACAACATAATTCAACTCTTATTACCAAATATATGAATCCATTGATCACCTTAAAACCTTAATGAATACAAGAATGATACCAAAAATAAGTTCTCATGTTGCTGAATGTATTACTTAAATACAAACATGTAGTATATCGAGTAAAGATTACCATCAAATAACTAACCACTTTCATAGTCACCAATACTACCCCTAAACATATCTTTATAATTATTATATAAACATCAAGAATATATTAGGGGTTATTTTACCACAATCAAGTGTTTTCCAAAAGATCAAAATGAAACAGAATAACTTCTCTTGGTTACTAGTACTATTCCTCATAGGCTTCCAAATCAATAAAGAAGTACTGCAGCATAGTACTTATATATCTCATGATTATCATAACCATAACATCATTGATAAAATAATTCTTTAATTAAAATACACAAGAAATTTAATCATTCTAATTCATTTATAAACCATTAACTATGCTTCATCATCTTATTCCATAATACCTCCTTCATTTCATTTTTTATTTATAGTCTCTTCATCACTAGTAGTATAACAATTAATTTTATAAACTTATTGATTCTATTAATGATTTTACCCCTTTGAAATTTATTTTCATAATGAACTTATTTTATACATTTAAAAATTCAACTATCGGTAATACCTTAGGGAGACCATTATTCCAAACTTTCTATTTTTTCTCAGAAACTAATTACTTTATATCCTTCTTTCCATTCACAAAACATCTTCCTATTATACTAAGATATTAAATTGGGTGTTTCTCACTATAATAAAAGGTATGAGTATCACTATTGTTTTTGTTTGGCGGTGGTTTAAACTATCACTACATGGTTATACATCATTTTCAAAAAACCACCACTAAATTATGTGTCAGCATCCAATACGTAGTGGTTTCTTCTATTTAGTATAAGGTTATAGTAAGTGTTGTGTAAATATTATTTATAGATGGTTATTTCCATTTTGTGGTGGTTTTCTAGAAAAAAATGAGGATTTAGTAGCGGTTATAACCACTACTAAATTCAAAATACCCTCTAAAATGCCACTAAAGCGATTACAACTGCCACAAAATAATAGTGAGTCATATTTAGTGGTGGTGTTAACTGCTAAAAAAAGGAAAAATACTTATTATATCTATGGTTATGACTACCAAAAATAAAAATATTCCATATGTAGTGGAATTTTAAACTTCCACTAAATGTTGACTTACAAAAAAAATCTAGATGTAGATTCTGTAACCCCTAAACTACCCTGTAAAAAAACAATTGCTAGCCAATTATATCACCTATCAGTAGCACATAAAATCCTTATTAGAAGCACAAAAAATCACACATATATAACAAATATAACAGCAACAAAAAATATATCAGTTCACATCCAAGAATAAATTGTTTCAGTTCTGTGTCACAAATAATAAATCAACAATATCATTCTATATTAGTCCAAAACATCAAAAAACCACTAATCAATGATAGATGAAATCTACTCATCACCCTCTCCATCTCCATATCCATCTCCATATCTATCTCCATCTCCATCTCCATCTCCATCTCCATCTCCATCTCCATCTCCATCTCCATCTCCATCTCCATATCCATCTCCATCTTCATCTCCATCTCTACTTCTAGCTGCCAAAACATGTAAGAAAATTATATTGAAAATTAAATAGTGTTTTATATTTATAAATAAACTTAAAAACAATTAATCTTTGTGAACTAAATGATTTTGAAGTTGTGTGATTTACCTGATCACCAATAGCCATCAATGTAATATCATCGGGGATAGATCTGATTGTCTTCTAATATAAATCAACCAATTCATTTAATGTCCACTTTCATGCTATAACATGAGCAATAAGAAATTGGAAAAACTTCTATACAAAGAGATTTGTTTTAAAAATATTATAATTTAATAACCTAATGACATTCAATTACACTATAATGTATTAAAATTACCTTAATATGTGGATCACAAACTTTATTTTTCCAAGATAAAGGCATATATCTTCAATCATCATATTTAATTTGAAGGGTAACCAGTTCCACCCCCAACTAGCCTATAATTTAGAAAAATAATCCCACAACATCATCCATAGGGACCCTATAACTGTCAAATGTGAAAACTATCTTTAGTCTATTCAGATTCTAGGCTTCCAAACTTTTCATATTTTTCTCTATGGTAGCATTGTTTCTATATTTTAGAAAAAAATAGTTAGTAGTATAAAAAAACTACAATAACTTTATTCATATTAAAATTTGTATCTATAATAGTCACCCTCCAATATCCTCCTGAAGAACTAGGAGTGGCCTGCTGCCTCACTACTGTGGGTCGACTGGTATCAATATAATGGTTCATCCTTGGTATTTTTATCATTTAATCAAATAAAAGTTACTTAAAAACAAATATTTCAAAAATTTTATGCAGAAAGATATTAGAAATGATAACAGATGTACCGTACTGACAAATAAAATATACATTACTATAATAATGAATGATTACACAAATGACATAAGTGGTTTATAAATAAACAGATTATTGAACATATAATCATTTTCTCCTTCAATAATGTTTTTTTCATACTCCATTATTACTTCATTCACCCTTTAAAGACTAATATTTTCAATATCATGATGCAAAAATAATTTCTCTTCTTGATGTTGATGGAATTCAATGTCAGAGGTAAAATATTTCACTTCATCACCCATATCATACAAGTCTATTTATCTCACATAAGCAACTATAATCCACCCTTCATCAAAAATATCTTCCACATAATATAAAATTTTCTCTTGCGATGATAAGATATAAGGATTATGTAATTCATGATCACCAACATCCATCAAGAAAGATAAGTTCATAAAATTAAATTTCAAGGAATGTCTTTTAACACCCCTATAAAATCCACCCAATTGCATCTGAATAAAACAACTGAAAAAATCACATGGTAGTTTAATTCAATAATATCAATAAACTTTCCATAGTATCCCACTTCAACAAACATAAACATAACATTATTCCATGTTTTCAAAACCTCTTCCTGATCGACTGTATGAAATTTAAGTCTACTCACATTGTAAGCGTTGAACTTTCTAGCCTATTTTAGAGGTCCTCAATCAAGAAAATTCAAATATTCTAACAAATAAACTGAGTATCAGTAATAATGATCTATAAAAAGTAATATAAATTATTATATTTACAAAATATATGTTCCAACATAATATTTGTATTGATTTCAATATTTATAAACTTACACATCATGAATACCATTCTATAAGATCTTTATTAAAACTTTCATTATACATTTCTCATTTTGTGTTTGTCCTCTCATTAATATCTATGTTTTTATCATCAAATATTAATTAAATGAATATTAAATTTCACTATTCAGTATCACATATCCATGTGACTATGATAATTCCATTTCTATCAGTGCAACATTTGGGCTCCTCCCAACTGATCGGCCAATATCCAGAAAGATTTTTGATTTCCCATGTATTTGTGATTGAGTCTATGTGTTATCAAAACGTAAAAATTGATTGAATCTTGTATCAATATCATCAATGTATATAAAAAAAAGTTAAGACACTCCTCTTACAAATAGACTTCAGAAATAGAGCCTTCAGTTTGTGCTTTATTTTCACGCATGATTTCAAATGCCCAAAAAATATGTGAAATAAAAAAACATAATTTTGTATTTAATTAAGTGATTTTTTTTTACTTAAATGAAAAACGTAGAAATAAATTTCCTCTCAATTGGATACATCCATTTATAATGTATGATGCATCCTAATTTAGCTTCTTCAACCAAATACATAGTAAAATGCATTATGATATTAAAAAAAGATGGAGGAAAAACAATCTCCATTGCACAAAGTGTGAATAAAAATATCTCCTGAAGGTTTTTAAGATCAAATTGTTTCATAGTTTTCTCACATTGTTTTTTAAGAATGTGAAAAATTGGAGTATAATAGTAGTAAGCTTTTTAGGTAATAATGTTTGCAATGCTAGTGGTAGTAACTGTTGTAACAAAATACATGAATCATGGATTTTCACTCCATATAACCTATGATTATTTAAGGAAACACACCATGATTTGTTACTTGAATACCCATCAGATACCTTGAAATGTTTTAAAATTTTAAGAAATATATCTTTATCCCGATTTTTCATTGAAAAAATTGTTGGAGCATACTTTCTATTCTTATCTAGCTAGAGATCATGATTTATGTTCATTGCTTCTAAGTATTTCTGAGCATTGAGACGATCCTTTAAATTTCCATTCTCATTAAGAAATGTGAATATCAAGTTGTCACAAAAATTCTTCTCAATATACATCACATCAAGATTATGCTGCAATAAATTAAATTCTCAATACAGAAGTTTGAAGAAGATACTTTTTTTCTTCCATTGTTGTGTTCTGATTTCACTTGATGATGCACTTCAATGTCATTTCCCACTATCATTAAAATGATACATCTTACCAAATTCTATTTCTATATTTCCAAGATGTTCCAATATTTCAAAACCTATCAAAAAAATTGGAGGTGGTCTATGATCAGTAGAACCATTGAATTTTTACTTGTTCAACCGAAATCTATGAGATGCAACAAGATATATTCGATGACATAAGAAGCACCATTTTCTACTTTGAGGTAGTTGTTTAGGATAAAAATCAATGTTACAAATAGGAAAATACTAACCCATATACGTGTTCCAACCAGATAAATTACCAAGTCTAGGGAAGTCACTAATGTTCCATATTAGAGAAACATTCATTTTGAACATTATTCTAGATGATGCATCATATTTCTGAACACCATTGCTCCATAACTCCTATAATTCTTCAATTAAAGGTTGATAGTATACACCAATATCATTTCTAGGCATCTTTTTTCTAGGAATAATCATTTAAATGATAAAAGACTTTTTTTCATACACATCCATGGAGGCATATTGTAAGGGATCAAAACAACCAGCCAAATGCTATAACTGGTACTCAAAGTTCCAAATGGGTTGAATCCATCGGCATCTAATCCCAATTGAACATTCCATGGATTAGATGAGAAATATGGATGTAATTAATCAAATTTATTCCATGATTATGAATCTATTAGATGTCGCATTAACCCATCATTGTTATTATCTATAGAATACCACTTCATTTTTTAGGTGGTTTTTGATGACTTGAATAGTCTTTGCAATTGAGGATTTAAAGGAAATTGACACAAAACCTTTTAAGGTGTATTCCATTTCTTCTTATTCTTTATAGTTTCATGTCAATTCAAACTTATAACATCACTAATTGACTGCCATCTAGAAGAAGAACATTGTTTGAAATCATGTCTGCTTGAATCCTCTCCCTAAAAAAGAATACAATCACTGGGACATGCGTGCATTTTTTTATAATTCAGACCAAGAATTTTAATTTTTTTTTCTATATCATAAAAAGAATAAAAAATAATTCCTTCATGAAATTCATCATGAAAAAATTTCAATATCATGGACATCACCTTATTTGTAATTCCACATAGGCATTTGATATGGTAAAACTTTAGAAAAAAGGAAGTTTTGATCATTTCAAATATCCATTATAAAACTATTTATTTCCCTCATCAATTAAACCATGAAACACATCTGTCTTCTCAGTGAAGTTTTCTATTACTTTAGTCTCTCCAAAATCAAGAGGAGGATCCAATGATATGTTGTTGTCTTCAAATGATGAATGCATCATTAATAAGGTTTTGCCTTTAATTGTTAATTGTCAATGATGTTGGGAGATCATTCTATTGATTGACATCAGCTCCCAAAGTTTCTGCAACATTCGATTCTCTATGCCACATACAACAGAAATAGTGAGCAAGGAATTTATTCAATATCAAGTATTTATAAAATTCACATCTCTTCAAACATATTATAAATTTACATTTAGGACATGTACATCTTATTCTCCCATCAATGAATCGAATGGAAATTGAAAAATTTAAAAACTCCTCTAAACCTTTTGCATACTGAGGTGTGTTTATCAGTAATATGATCCAGATTTTATCCATATATATCACAATGTTCCTACACATTAATAAAAAAATTAAAACACATAACTATTACTAAATATAAAAATAGATAATGGTGAAATCTGGTAAAGTGTGGAATGATAATAAAGTGAATGAATATCCAAGTTTGAGAATAGAGAAAACCTAACATAAATGGTGTGTCAACGCTAAGATGAACTTAGTAGTTCCATCCTTCAAAACAAGACAGGGAATAGATGACATGAGTTAGTGTAGATCTCACCTCCTAGTAGAGGTATAACATAATAATATATTCTAAATATTTGGATTATAGGTGATATATTGGAATCAAAATGAATCCCATTATTATAGGAATCAACACACAAATTGTTCTTGATATAGAATCCACTTATATAGATATAATTTATATAGAGGTGGGAAAGGGAGAAATGTATGGATGCTATGGTGAGAAATATGAATAAAACTATCATGGAATTAAGAAATTACTCATCATAATAGTATAACTATTTATATAAATGGAAGTATTTTTTCAAATATGACTTGATGAATTTGAACATATCAATGAGAAAAGGTGACACATGTCAAATGGACTCGAAATCAATTATAATAGAGTACAATTAGAATTTTACCAAAAGGATATCCTCTACTAATTTATTCATGGGGAATTAGTATGGTAATTCAAAACTCCAATGATACCTTGGTATAGACCTATGTTGATGGTAAAAAAATAGAAATACCATGGTATATACATACGGTCTATACAGATGAACCATGTTCCTTAATTATAATGCTTACAGATTATGTCATTTCTATCAATAATGCATGGTTTCCTATAAAATACATATCCTAACAAACATCATCCAATGTTTAACTTAAGTTTTCATAACAAATAATGACGTAGCTATATAATAGAATATTATAACTACCATTCATTATTATTGATCAAACCATATGTAAATCTACCTCAATTGGGAGGTTGTGACCACAATGTAGAGTAGCACAGACAAGGGCAGAGCAACATAGACAAGGGGTCAGTAGCCTTGGGATCTGAGGGATCAGGTTGGGGCTCGACCAGAGAGGGCTCAACCGGCCAGGGATCAGCCAGTGAGGTCTTGGAGGGATCTGACTTGGGTGACACCAATGAGGGCTTAGAGGGCTCGAGATATGATGGATCAGGCTTGACTGATGAGGTATTGGAAGGAATGGGCTTGGGAGACACTGTAAGGGGTTTTTAGGGCTCAGGCTCAGGATCCTCTGCCGATGGCTTGGATGGATCAGGCTTGGGTAATGCCGATAGAGGGGGGGGGGGGCTAGGGTTCATGGTTGGGGGAGAAGGATGGGGGGGGGTCGCAAGAAAAGTTATATTTTAAAAAAAAACTAAAAATTGAGTAGCAGTTTTTAAAAAACCACCATGGAATCTTGGAAATATTTTTTATCGGCGGTTCACTAAACTACCACTTCAAAACTGCCGCTAAATAATGATTTTGGTGTAGTGTATTCTCACATTATCAATATATTTTCTATCACACTCATCATTAAAACTGTTCCTTCTAGTTCCATACATTGAATAAAACCAAAAGTATAGTGTGGCAAACCCTAATCATAGTGATAAATCACAGAGTGATGAAGTGTAATTTATAGAATGTCTAAATCATGAAACTTTCTCAATATATGAATCCATTTGTTTAATATCTATCATTCATTTTCATTACCAAATCTATAGGATGATATCCTATACTTATAATTATCCCCAAATTCAAACATAGGGTTATATTCCATAATCTATGTTTTCTTAAATATAATTCTTGATGTTTCTACTAAACATGCTCTGATACAAATTGTAATGACCCAACTCCAGTATCCCAAAGTCAACGCATTAATTTATTAGATTAGCATATATAAAAAAATAAAATTGCCAAGGTCTAAATAGTTTAGTAGTACTTAATAATTAGATATATACATGGTACCCATACTACACTGGAAACTAAAAATAAAATATAAAAAAGAAAAGAAATTTTCATCCTTAATCTCATTTAAACATTTCATCTTCATAACCCGGAGAAAGGAAACAAAATAAGGGTGAGATAAAATTCTCAGTAAGGATTAAATATGGTGGAATAAATAATGAATCAATGAGAATAATCTACATGGTATGGTAAATAACTGAAAACACATGCCATTTACTCAATAAAATGAGAATGAAATTCATCCATATATTTGGTTATAGTGAAAATCCTTCGGATATTGATAACTGAATACTAAAAGAATGTAATTCTTAATAATTAGACATCATGTATATGGAATGTGAACCACTTCCATCAAGATTATTTAATCTAAAGGTAAAAACCAATTTAACTGGGATAACTATTTTGTCTCACGAGACCTGTTGATACATCATGAGGCTATATAACATTGTGCCCTACCCGTCACTGCAAGTCCAAATCATTATTTATATATCGAATAATTGATTTAAAAAGAGGTTTTTAAATAAAAGTTTCCTATACCACTTTGAAAATTTTTAATACCATAAATACAATGAGATTCATGATATGATCTATCAAAGGGGTTGTATATACACCTCTTAAAAGAATGTGGGTGTATAAGATCAAAACATGCTTTAATAAAAGAATATTGAGACCAAGTCCCTTAAAAATATCATTTCATTAATAAATTGTATAAATTATGTGTATTATATATATATAAACATCAAAAAGTGGAAATAAAAATGTGATAATTAAAATTCATTTCACATATAAACTTAACATGATATAATTATGGAAATAGAAGTTTAACCCAATGAATGAAAATTGGGTTAAGAAATCTCTTACCACTTGCAATCAGTCAAATCATATGCACCATAAAATTAATAATTATCAAATTAAACATTTAATACAATGAATATGACGATATTCATGATATTATATATAAAAATTAAGTATACATACACCACACAAAAGAAATAATTGGTGAATAAGTCACATATATATCACAAAAGTAAAAGTGAGATGAGAAAATCCTTACCTCACACTTCCCTTTAGTGGTGTGTAATTTAACCACCTGTGTAATTTGTTAAATAATGTTATTAACTCATTAAATAACTATATTCATATTTATAATACCTTATGTGATTATTTTATAACATATTATTACCCATTCATTAATAATATTTCATTATTTTAATGGTTTTGGGTGTGTTTATTCCACAGTTTAATGATTGGTTTCTTTGTGTAAATTTATGGATGTTATTATAAAATAGGATTAAAACTCTAGAAGTTGAATGGAATATTATTAATGAACTTATAGAATTATTAAGGGTCCCATTTAACATTTTTATTTCTTACATGAGGATTATTAATTAGATTAAATATTAATGATAAATGTTTTATTTATTTTGGTAGTTTTTCTAAACATCACGAACTAGTTTAATTTTATTTAATAGTTTGAGTATTTATTATTTGAAGAACCTGAAATAGGAAATAATATAATTATCCAAATATTATTTAACCATAATAAATTTTTATGACCGACCATTAAGGTGGAAAAGGAAAATGAACAAAAACATTGTTCATAGAGGAGATTAACCATCATAACTTGAAAAATTGTTTCATTTCTTTAAACAAGAGAAAGCAATAAAAGGTAAGGATATAAGATATTTAATTATAAAATTAAAATTATAGTATGTAAATTATTATTTAATTATTATTTTATGATAGATTAATGAGGTGATAAGAAAGTAGAAGAAGAAAAGAAATTAAGAGAGGTGTTTTGAGAAAATTACCTCTTGAATATCACCTCCTTGAGAGAGCTTTTAGGACATTGGATTTGGTATTTTGGTGAGAAGATAAGATCTTGAATGTGAGGAGAGTGAGGAGGAGTGTTTTTGGACTATATTTTAGTATATTCAAGGATTTTTATGATGAAATTGGGTTATGATGGGTGGTAATTATACTTGAGGAGATGTGGATTTAAGTGATTAAAATAATGACTATTTTATATATAAATCCAAACACATTGAGGTGAAATTAATATAAATTACTTATATTATTAATTAATGTTTTTATTCTGGTTAGGATTGATAAAAATATCAACCAACCATTAAATTTTGGAATTTTTTGTTATGTTAATCTTTTACCTTTTAACTTTAACCCCTGTCACTATTTTGCCTATACTACGGTAAATAATTTTTTCATCATGATAAATTTTTTATACCTATAAATGAAGATAACCATAAAAAATAATTTTTACATAATTATTCAAAATATTTAATAAATGTTTCAAAATTCAATTTACATAATTGAAAAATCTAGATTTAATATTAATTATGCCGAACCAATGATAAAGTGGGTTTTTAAAGTAAGAAGTTCAAAAGTTTGAAATGTTTTTAAAATCAATTTTAATGAAAAATTGATTAAAATGAACTAAACAATATTTAATAATGTATAATTGAACTAATTAATCTATAAAAAATTTAATATTTAATTTAATTAAATAAATAAATTAGATGATAAAAACAGGTTTGAATTAAAATTCAATATTTTAACCATTCATCAAAAAATGAAACTTCTCTAAAAAATATAAATTTTTTACCCTAATATAATTTTTATATTATAATTTAAAAAATGAAATTTATATTTTGAAATAAAACTTATAAAAGTGTCAAAATTTATATTTAAAATAGGTGCATCATCAAAAGCTGACAAAACTGCCTTTAGAAATATATAGTTTTTATGCTTAAAATTGGATTTATTATTATCTTAAGCCTATCAAAAATAATGAATGAATTTAATTTTTTTACTGAATAAATGACATATGAATTTTATTATTGTATTTCAATAATAGTTATTAATTCAATTTATTAAGATAAAATTTCATTATGAGCATAAAAATAGTATTTTATAAAAACACATCGTTTATGTTCAATTGGTTCTCATTTTATTTCTAATTAATTCGAGACCAATGAATTAATTTTATAAACATGCATAAAAAATATTTTAATAATTTATTTAATCATATTAAAAACCTCCATATTAATAGATTTTTCCAAGCCATGAGACCAAGTATTTTTCCCATTTTTGCAAACCATTGTGATTATAACAAGCCCTAGATGATCCTGGGACCTTCTTTAGGCCGTATATCATGTTTACCATGATAAAGAAAATGATTAAAATTTAAAAACAAACAATCCATACCTTTTTGAAAAGGAAAATCATTATAAACTCCCACATTAAAGAAACTTGTCCCCATGTTGTCCTTATAAGGGTAAAGAGGTATCATTAGTGAAGAGTTTTGTCCACTAAGCTCATATATAAGCTTCTTTTTCACAGGTATCATCGTGTTCTCATCCATGCTTCCATAACACCCATACCAAAGGAACTGACCTACCTCAGAGTGTATTCACGTTCTGATCAACAATAAAAAAATAATAGTACTCAAAGAAAGCATATATATCTAGTTAAACCTCATAAGAATGAAATACATGTGTGGGGTCTAGATAGTATTATTGAAGTTGATATACATGAAAGACACCATTTATCGAACAGTATATATGAAGAAGTGCCAAAGTGTATTCAACTGGTCTGATCCATTTCAAAACCTCGAAGGGTCCAACAAACCTTGGTGAGAGATTAACCTTCTTCCAAATAAGTCTATTGCCCTACATGGGAGAAACTCATAAGAAAACCTGGTCTCTGACCTCAAATTCAAGTGGTCTATAATATCTTTTGGCATACAACTGCTGTATGGACTGAGCTTTCAACATGTACTTTCTAGTCAATTAAACATTCTATGTAGTCTCATACATGAGACAAGGTTGATGCACACCTACTTCCCCATCCTCCAACCAGTACATAGGTGAGTGGAATGGCCTACCATATAAGGCTTCATAAGGATCCATCTCAATGGTATACTGAAATATATTGTTATAAGCTGACTCTGTGAGGGGAATACATTTCTCCCAGGAACCCCCAAAGTTAAGGACACATGCACATACCGTGTCCTCAAAAACCTAAATCATAAACTAAATTTTTCCATCGGTCTATGGTTGATAGGGCATGATAAAAAAACTACGTACCCAAGGACCTATACAACCCATTCCAGAACCATGATTTAAAATGAGAGTCTCTATCAGAAATGATAGAATGAGGAGATCCATGAAAACGTAAAATCTACCCGATGTACAACCTTCATATCTCATCTACCAAGAAGGTATCTGACATAGATAGAAAGTGTGTTTCATTCATAAAATGGTCAATGAAAACCCACAATTTATCATTTCCATGAGGTGATATAGCTTGAAAAGTCACAAAATCCATTAAAACATCATCCCATTTTCACTCATGAATAAACAACGGCTGTAAAATCTTTGATGGTTGATGACATTATACCTTCAACTAATGACAGGTGGAACACTGAGTGATAAATATGAAAATATACTATTTCATACTAGACCACCAATACTAACATTTTAGATCTTGATACATTTTGGCGACATCGAGGTGAACCTCCCATGCTAAGGCATGAAATTCCTACATCAGATCCTCTCTAATGTCTTCTGGAAACCATACACTTCCAGGTAAGAAAAGGTTATAATCCCAATCCACCATCCATCCTAAAGATGTATCATCATTTGAAAAATAATTTCCATTTGGAAAAGGTGTTTGGGATCTAATATTTGCCTCATTTTTACCCATTCCAGAAGAGTAAAAGTAACAACTAAAGATGAGAGGATAGTATAACCATGATCCTAATGAACATCAATGTGCATATATGAGAATAAGGCCATAAGTATCAATTCATCATATGATTTATGAACCTAATGTGTCTGTGTTTTCTAGATCATTGCATTAGCCATATAATTTCCTTTACCAAGCGTGTATGCAAGCTCAAAATAAAATGAATTTAGGTACTCAACCCACCCGTGTTTCTTAATATTGAGATCACTATGTTTAAAGATTTACTTGAGGCTTTTGTGGTCCGTGAATACCACAAAATGATCTCAAAGTGGATAGCATCTCCAAATGTGTAATGCATGTATAAAAACAGTGATCTCGAGATCATATATCAAGTAATTATGCTTCTAAGGCCTCACCTGACAAGACCCGTACATGATGACTCACTCATCCAACATCAAAAAAACTCCATGCCCCATAAATTATGTGTCATAGTGTAAAATATAGATCTTTCCTAGCTTCAGAAGAATCAGTATCAGTGCTAAAGTTAAACGATACTTCAACTCTTGAAAGGCTTCTTAACAAGATTCTGGCCATATGAATTTCACACCCTTGTTTTTCAAGCCCGTATGTAGCACTTCAAGGAATGAAAAATACTAGATGAAGAATATGTGATATCTGAAAATCCCCAAGAAACAACAAATGTCAAATAAATTCTTAAGATTATCCCAGGAAACTATAGATCTCAATTTCTATATGTATACTAAAACAACTAACTTTAAGATAATGTTACCCAAGAAGTGTAATTTATCTACCCAAAAGTCTCATTTACTAAGCTTAGGATAGAGTAGATGATATATTAGTGTATTAATCATGATATCAAGATGAGTTTCATGGTCATGTCTAAATCATGATTACATAAAGATATCATCAAAAAGGATAACCACAAATGAATCTAGATACGAGTGGAAAAACTGATTCATAAGATCCCTAAAAACTGTAGGTAAATTTGTAATTTTGAATGACATAAATAGGTACTCTTAGAGATCATACCCTCTCTTGGATGTTGTGTGAGGTATTTTACAATTACTTACATGAACATGGTGATATATCGACCTCAAATCAATCATTTTAAAAACTTTCACTCCTCAAATATGATCAAGGAAGTTATCTATTCTACATAGTGGATACTAGTTTTTGATTGTAATCTAGTTCAACCAATATTAATCCACATAGAGAATAAGGTTACCATCTTCTTTATTAGAAAATAGAATAAAAAAAATCCAAATTAGAAGTGTTGGGAGTATAAATCATTTCAGCTATAGATCCTCCAAATGTTTCTGGAGCTCTATAAGCACCTTATATACCATCCTATAAGAAGGAATGGTCACTGATGTTACTCCTGAAACAATATAAATGGTGAATTATACCTCTCACACTGGAGGTATACCAGATAATCCATTAGGAAGGAAATATATGAAACACTCCACTATAAGAAAAAATATAATGGGTTGTAACCCCTGGTTATCAAAGAAAATACTGGAAATATGAGCTGTAACACTGCCCAGTCACTACCACTTGGGCCCTGATGGTGAATATTGAACATCCCATTCTCCCTAATGGATGATACTAACTCCCTATAGTGATGTGAATATCACCCTTTGATGACACTGGTCAATATGGGTTCTATAGAAAACTTAAAATTCCATCATAATGATTACATCAGAGCCCATCATGTTAAGGACAAAAGGGATTCCATATGAAATGGTAATATTCTATATCATGTTTGAAATCCTAAAAATGGTAGACACCATATGAATGGATACCTAATGTGGTGTACAACATCATAATTCCCTAAAAGTGTTTGATCCATAGGCCCAAACATCCCCTAAAATTCTCAGATATAAATGAGTGAGACACGCCTATGTAAAATTAAGTAGACACTGAGATGGAGGTAACTAGAATAATTCCTATAATTGTATAAGGTCCAGTGATCTACCCCTGTGAAATAGGATGGACTGTATGTAGATTCCTATAATGTAGACTAGAGTCACTTCCTAACTACCCTGAGCAAGACCACTCTACTGGAACTCAGAATCATAAGTCTAACTGCCTCTACCACGGCCACCACCATGGCCTGATTGGCTGGTGGTATTCTAGTTTCCTGCCTGTCGTGACACTACTGTCCCAACTCTTGATCAAGGAGTAGGTAAATATCATCCCTCAATAAGAAATGGAGATAAATTCTTGCTAAAGCATTGGATATGTCCCATCCTACCACATCCTCTTTACTCGACTAGATCCCATAAACACTGAGGCATTATGTTTCCCAGCTTCCTGCATTGGTGACATATTACAAATATTACTGAAAGAGGAGCCTGACTACTACTTCTTCTATGAGTATCCTCAAAATTACTCTTTTTCCCTTAAGAAGAACCACTAATAGCTCTAGGTGCCAAACCACCCAGACTCACACCAATATCTTCGCTCAAGTTACTCTCTATAATAAGGGCCTTATTGATGATTTTTGAAATGGTAGTCAACCTAAACACGTTAACCTACAATCAGATGTCATAGACCTTCCCATACTTGAATATCCTAGTAGACATAATAACATAAACAACTAGAGTAGGATAAAATTCCTACAATTATTTGAAATGAGTAGAGTATTCCATAACTAAAATTCTCCCCTACTACAGGATCTTGAATTCTCTAGCTCTATCATCCCTTAGAGTATGGGGAGATAAATAGTCATAGAAGATAGTCTGAAAATCGGCCTAGATAATTTAACAATGCTGATATTCCTGGGTGATTATGTCCCAACACCACTTGGCTGAATCACATAGAATATACGTCATAATTTTGACCCTATTATTTAGAGTATTATCCATATTATCTAATAGAGAAAGGGTTTCCTCAAGCCAAGAATTCTTAGTACAAGGTCCTCTATCCCCTGAGATGGTGGGAGTATAAAGCTGCTGAAATTCAAAATCCAACTCTACCATGCTCAAGGAGGTAGAAAAAAACTATTTATAGATTATAGAATACTACAAAACCCTCTTAGAACTAGGCATCAATGACCATATCTAAAATAGGAATAGGATCCACTGGTGGATCTACAAGAGGAATAACTAGCGGTTCACATCTCGCACCTCTAGCACATGTTCATTACTACATTTAGGGTGTGAGACTGGATGAAATCGTGGAAATATAATGATATAATTCCAAAAAATTCCTCTAAATAGATTTAATATATATAGGATATTGTAGATTGAAAATAGTACTACAATAAATAATTCCTATAGAAATGATTACGCCTCTCTGGATTCTCAAAAATCCAGGTCTAGGTAGTAGAAAAGACCATTACAGGCCATACAAATGTAAGAGATACCCACTACCTACTACTAAGGGTGGTTTCGTGTCTAGGTCTCTATGTATAACACACACACTCTCTCTCTCTCTCTCTCACACACACACATATATATATAAGATGGCATATCTTAATTTATAAATCATATACATTTTGAAATTGTTCTTGTTGAAGTATTTAAATTATGTTAAATGGTTGAATTAAATGGTTTACCAATTTATGATCCCCAAGGGCCCATAATTCGTATGAACCAAAACATGGCATCCACTTGACCCACACCACAACACATTCCATCCCATGCAACCAATGATCCATGGATCAACATGCCATAATTGACTACTTAAGGTATCTTCTTTGACCAATTTAAGAAATACTGTTAGGTTAAGGCTGGAACTTTAAGTATCAATTATGTTTTCCAATCCATTTAAGAAGTTACAACACAACTCAAACCAAATTCAAGGAACTTTAAATAAGAAACATGAAAATTCATACAGAAAATAGATGTGACATGGAAAATGCATGGAATATTACTCTTAGTTTTCCTAATGATAATGCATGATATAATAAAAATACCTCATTTTATTGGGCCTAGGTACAAGGAATCCTCATTTCATTCATACCAATTTCAATAACTTCAATACTCAAGTGCATCACCCAATTGTGAAGTTTGGTCAATAATAAATGTCATAATTAATAAATGTAATTACCCAAATCAAGTAATTTATGTTTTCCCTATACATGGGTGATATACTTCCAGGAATAGGGTCAATTACTAATCCCTTTAACTCCCAGTCTTCTGTCAAATACCCAAATAGTATGATAAAGGAAAAAAAGGCTTTGATACCACTTTGTAAAGTCAGTACCCGAGATCCACTTAACCAGTGCCCCGGGCCTATCAGTTACATAGCCTCAAGAATGGCACCGCATATGCCAAAGGCTACCAAATAGCATTGAGGGTGTGAAGTTGGTATGGTAGGGAGACTATAACCTCTTATTAGAGTTCAACAACAAATAAAACAAGATACATACAATATTATAAGAAGAATATAAATGAAAAAACTAAATAATAAAGAAAACATCAGAAGAATAAACAACAAAGAAACTAATAATATATCAAAATAATCTATGGTAGTGTCAATACATGATGCATGGAATTATGATATACAAAAGGGGAACATTGGAAGAAATATAAAAACATGATATAAAAAAAGAAAAAAGGATAAAAGCTGCTCCACTAGCATATCGAGTGCATGCTCAGTCCTCTTCTCCTAAGCTCAAACTATAAGTAATAATATCAACAAATTTTAGCAAGGCCCTTTCATTTATTTATACCTATAGACATATAATATTCTTGGGTACTAAAGGTGGATTTAGTAGGGTGTGAGGTAAAAATATCACTAGGCCACCACAAATGGTTTCTACATGTAATCCATGAAATTCTCATAACTAACCAATGTGAAGGTAATATTAGAATAGGAAAACAATGATGAAATAAATAAGCATCCCACTTAGGTTCCTATAGGACACTTGGCGGGTCAACCATCTTCAGCTCATGGATGAAATAGAAGTATAAAAAGTTACTCTATATATATTAATATTATATATATATTAATTATATATTTCATCCACCAATATGAAACAATTACGTGAGGATGTAAGTGGACATATATATGGAATACTAGTTGCTGGTTGGATTGGGGCATAACTCGAACATCCATGACCAATATAACGATTGTGTAAGATCAATCCAAAGGGTACATTACCAAGATCCCAATAAGAGGATGAGACTTCAGGCATGACACTTAGGATGGCAAGTGATCCATCATTTCATAACTCGAACAAGGAAGCAACGTGTAAATCCCAACACCCAACTAGTGAAATGGTGTGAGATATCTTGATCAATGACCTATGTAAGGGAGCACGATACCACCATGATTTACTGGTCCATTACCATTGTTTCACAACCTTTATAAAATAAAATTATAATTATAACTATCATGGGGGATTACCTCCAATCCATCACATTCATTCATCAAGTATACATATAAATGAGTAATAGACATATTTATAAATTAATACATGAGGCACTACCCATCATTTTCAATGCTAGGCAAGTTCAATTACCTATATGTCATTTCAATTCATAATGATCATTTAGATGAAGCATAACCAGAAGTAATGGATTCACTATCCTTTATGTGTTATTCATCTAATCCATTTTTTTCATTTAAAAGAAGAAAATACTTCATGATTATTCCCTTAAATTCAATTCAATACATTCAATCTACTAAATCATGGTAATTCAATTCATAAGGATCAAGGAGATATTTAAATGGTTACAAGGTCAAAGGAGGTAATTGCCTACATGATAAATTCCAACCATAAGTGGTCCAAACACATAATAGGTGCCATGGGTTCTATTTAACACTCATTTATAAAGGGAAATATTATTTAAAAGCTAATTCAGAATCTTATTAAGTGTTCTAGGAAAATAGATCCAATCAACTAAAATGGAAACTTCCATTTGGCACACCCATAGGGTGACTATATAATGGGTATAAAACCTAAAAACTACCCAAAAAGGATCAATAGGTTTTAATTAAGGCACAATGATCAATTTGACATGAAATAACCAAATAAAATGTGATTCTCAAAAAAATATAGTGTATGGAAAAATGACATATCTACTAGGTGATAAAAATCAAAGTGAAAAGGTTGTGACCACTACCCTTAAGGATATAGACAACTCTTTCTTGATATTGGCCTCAAACACTGGATGAAAAAGTTACATGGATTACTAGGTTAATGGAGCTAGAAGATCATGGGAGAAGAGAAACATGCCCAACTATTGAAAAAGAAGGAGATGAAGAAAATATAGTTTATAACATAATTGATGGGAAAATGTAAATTCAACCTAAACTAATGGAGTACATAGTTTTGATGCACAATTTAAAAAATGTGTGCAAACTGTGCAATAGTCACTTCTATAAGGGGGAACACTGCATGATTAGGCACACTATTTATCTAATCCTAAGAAAATAATGAAAAATGTGTCAATCCCAAATATACGCAAAACAACACAACCAAACACCTTACGATGCACAGGTTTAGAAAAACCATATGTCCTATAAGTGGAATTTTATATAACCAAAATGTTTTAGACAAACTGTGAAGTCCGGTATTTTTCATATTTTTCTAGAACTCTGGGATCTGAACAAGCCACATATGCTCCTGATACCTTCTTTAGGCCATAGTGAACATTTACCATGATTAATAAAATGATTAAAATTGAAAAAATGATTCGTACCTTCATGAAAATATGGGTTGTTACAGGGTATAGTTTGTATACAACAACATCTACCACTCTACCATCAAAATGGAACCTTTTGAGGCCCATTAAAGATGACCCTGAAGGTCACCCATGTGATAGATAGAGATCTGTGAGACATATCTTGTGGGTCTATAGATGGTGCAGGTGATAATAGAGAATATACAGTTTATCCATGCACAAATGAGGATGACCTAAACTAGAAAAAAATATTATGCATATTGTCATCATAGGCCCTTGGTGTTCGAGTTGGGAGACAACATTTTCCTAATATTATCCCCATGATGATGATTATAGAAGTTTTCTAGAGAGAAAAGATACCACTGAGGTTTTTTGTTATGTTAGAGATCATGCATAGGGTTGGTGGGGTTTCTTATCACATAATCCTACTGCCATAGAAAGAGCTAGTTCACGATGTATTCTATGTGTCACAGATGAGAAGATACATGCATGGACATACACACATTATCGACTGAGGTGAGCTAGAAATTGAGGATGGAGGAACCTTTCTAGAGAACCCAGTTCTGATTAAGGATCAATAGGAGAGGACCCTATGTGGAAGGAACATCCCCTTTGTTCATGTGTTGTGGAAGTACGTGAATGTACAAGAGAGTTCCTGGGAGTGGGACAACCATGTGTAGCCTTAGTATCCTGAGTTATTTGTTTAGTTTTTTCTTTTTGGGGTTGAAAAGATTGTTGGAGGTAATTATTTTGAGACTTGGTTTTTTTCTTATAATACTCTGAAATATTTATATATAAATATTTCCAGATCTATGCATTGAGACAACATGAGATTCGGTGGCCTAATGTTCTTGAAATTAATTTTATAAAAAATTAAAATTTATTTTATATTTCACACACATAGATTATTAAATAAAATAGTATAAATCATAAATGGAAGCTCATATTAGAAATATTATACCATGATTATGTCTAGAACATAGTGTTTACCCTAGGAACAACCTAAAATTGATCAGTATGGGGTGTTCAAATCCCTCACCTATTGGCGGTATGTTCAGTAGGTTTAATTAATTTAGTAAATTTATTAATTACTATCATTTGAACTAAAATTTTCCTAAAAATAAATCATCATAGAAAAATTAATAGGGTCAGCATCATAATACTATAAATTTCAATGATTCTCTCCTTCCCACTTCCATTGGCAGATCACATCAGATGATGATAGAATGCTAGATTAGAGCAGATCAGGATGCTGTGAATGCAACAATCCCTATTCTTAATTAGTGAGCATGTTCTTCAATAAATAATGATCCAAAAAATAGTTTGTAATTATCAATTGGTTATTTACACAATTTGATTGAATTTATTAAGTAGATATATCTTTGTTCTTGGATATCCAACAATTATGGCCAATTGCATGAACCTGTTTATTGAAATCTTAAATTGTTTCATTGGTTTTTAACACTGGATCAACATTCTTCATCATTGGCTAAGAAAACATCACCATTGATCATATAAAACATTTTTATGGTTCTTTTCTACCATTAATTCTTTGATTTCATCACCAGTAGGACCCCATAGTCCTAGTTTGACATTTTTGGGTGGTATAAAGCTCGATCAGACCCCCAAAATCATGATAGATCGAGAAACAAACCACAGATCAATGAATTATAGACATGCATAAGATGTTAGAAAAGAATTGAAGATCTTTTTGATTATTTGAGTATTAATAAATGGTGGTGCAAAGAATGATGGAATTTTAAACATATGAAGAGACCTTTGATGAAAAATTGAAATGATTTCTGGCGAGTAGAGGCTGAAATATGTGATCTATGGCCATATCCTCATATTTTGGGTAGAGATAGGGTCAGATCTAAAGGTGGAATGATATATTTCAATTTTAGGAATCAAATCAAAAAAATTGGTGAAAAAATAACTACACATCATGTACTAGGATAAACACATGGTGTGTAGCCCCTTAGTATCGGTGGTTAGGGTTTTGGAAAGTGTAAGGATAACATGGTATGTAGTCCTCTTATATTCCATAAACCCCTTCCTCGGATGGACAACCCATGTCATGGATCACAAGGGAAGGAACCTGTGTGGAAGTACACAACCACGTACATGACTGTGTAACCAAGTACATGGAAATGAGGTCCGATACAAAGACACAAGGTTTCGTGCATAGAAATGGGGTTTGGTAGATGAAAACGACCAACCAGACAAGACTCGGTCATGGTTAGCCTGTATAGTCCATGTAGTCCACCTACACAGTGTGTAATACTACGAGGGATGATATCTATGTGCCATTTAGGGACACATCTAGGTAGTGGTGTGGGAACACACACTGTGAGGGTTCCCTCACACATCATGTACACCTTGACCACTTTTGAGGAAACTTGAAGGTTTTATATCTCCTTCATTTAAAATCATATTTTGGTCTATGAGTATGCTATCCTTAGTGTTTTTCTATGTAGAACATGATGGTTACATTGGTTATGGATTTTTAGATATTATGTGAATTTTTGTGGGAATAGAAATTATTTAGGTGATTCTAGAAGATGATAGTGATTAGCCAGAATCAACAGATACTACTGAGTTATACCATCCAGTAGAGTTGGGTAGTGTAGTCCTCAACCTTTAGAGTGGGACCCCCCATCAACATGGGAATGAGTCCTCTACTGATACTTTTTGAGTAGAACCCCTATTGGGTAGGGTGTGGGTCCTCAATGACTAGAGTGTAACCCCCTATTGTAACAGAGCATGGTTCCTTAACTTATGAGTGGATCCCCTATTAGATAGGGCGTGGGTCCTCAAAGACCAGAGTCGAACCTCCTGACTATACCAGGGAACGAGTCCTCAACTTCCAAGTGCAACCCCCCTATCAGATAGGATGTGGGTCCTTGATGAACAGAGTGGAACCCATTGTTATACCAATGCATAGATCCTTGACCTATATATTGGAACCCCCAATGGCATGCGTGTGGGTCCTCTACCTTCCGAGTGGATCCCCCTATCAGATAGGGTGTGGGTTATCGTGACCATTAGAGTGGAACCCCCCATCGACATTGGAATAGTTCCTCTATAGATTCTATAATAGTGGAACCCCCTTAACGTACTAGGGTGTAAGTCCATTAATTTGAGTTAATTTCTACTTGAATGCATGGCATAATGACGAGGAATGAAATAGCTTGTATGATTAGTTTTGAGTAGAGGTAGGCATCAATGATGATCTTTTTAAACTTTTGGCTACTATTTTTCTTGGGTTGAGTTATGAGATAGAGGTCCCATTACTATCTTGATTGGGATTATTTTAACTAATCATATATACATACATATATTTATAGATAAATAAATATACTTCTGTATCCAAACCTTGGATTTGTTTACTCTCCTTCCTAGAGAGTTGAATATGTGCTAGGTATTCCACGTGCTTTCTGTGTTTAGCTTCTCATGGTTAGATGAGTCTACTCTCCTACTATAGGCAGAGAAGACTAGTAGGGTAGTTCATATAGTCACTGTGTTTAGCCCCTTGTGTTTGGACAAGGTTACTTTCATAGTTGGTTTGGGTTGAGCTATTCTCTTTGACTGTATCTTACATATACCATCTTTCATTTCCTATTGTATCTCTTAGTACCCCCACTCCATCTTTCAATCTGTCCTACAAGGTATACAAATAATCATCCTTTTATGGGATTTTCCTACATATTTTGTGTCTTATGAAGATGAAATACAGGTTGGTGGTGACTTTAGAGGAGTTTTTTTGATACTGGTTGCTTAAGACCACATACGATGGTCATAGCTTGGATATCTCAATCATGGCTCTCTTACCTTCTTACTTTTCCAGTTTTTTCAAGTTGTGTACTATTTCTGGTTGGGGGTGTATTACCCCCATTTAATTTTCAATATTTTATCATCATACTCTTATACACCACATATGTTATGCATGTCTAGTTTAGTTTACAGACCTGATGCATCTTTTACTCTTTTCCTCTGCACTTTTAAATTGAGATGGTTGCATGTGTTCATATAGGTACTTAGGAAAAGGCCTCCCAGAGTTTAGATATGCCTTCAAAATTGGTCACAAACCCAAGCCTATGGATGTGGGCTTGGGGCAGTCATAACATGAGCCCCCATTTAGGTCGGGTCATGGAAACAACATTGAGTGACCATGATATTGGGAAATTCCATTAATGTCGTATATGTTATAAACACATTTATTTCATACTTTTTTCAGAAATGTAAAAAATTACCTCAATTAAAAAATCACAAGATGTTTCATTTAATACTATTTTATAAATAGACAAACATGGGTAGAAATGAATTTTAAAAATCATATTATAATTGTAAAAACCTTCTTTAAATCATTTTTATAAAACATGTATATGAAATAAAATTATTTTTTGACTAAAGAGATAAATGAATTCAAATTTCAATAAAAAAACATATTTTTTGCCTCTTGAGTAGAAAAGGTGAGGAAAATGAAAGAAAAACATATAATTTAAATAAATAATTAGATGAGAATAAAATTCAGGTGTATCTGTATAGGTTTATCATAATATTTTATCACCCAAATTTAATGATAAATGATGTCGATAAACAATGAGATTGTAACCTTAAACCTCTTACCTCAGGCCAGTAATCCTTTATACATTTTAGAATCTCATGTATTATAAATATAGGTTTATTATAAATCTTAATCTAGAAAACTAATATATATATATATATATATATATATAAACATACATAATTTACTTTTAACCATTTATCACATGTTTATGAACAATTATTTATTAAAATAAATATTCCCGGTGATAATTGATTCATTTTTCCTATAAGCTTGGGTTTCATAGTTTCAGTCATTGTAATTTGATCTTTGTAAAATCATGTAATTTTTTTTAATAATTGTATAAATATAATATATATTAATTATATATATATATATATCTATATATATTTATATTCATTAATAAAATATATGGATAAGAAGACAAATTGCATCATTCATGGTGATGATATTCCACACGTACACATGAAGGATATTTTTATTTTACAACGAATGGAACAAAATAAATGTAAATATTAATTAACCTTTACAATATCATTATTATATCATACATATCATACATATTCATAAACTATATCATCATTAAAATTTATGTAAAATATAAATGAAAAATAAAACATATCACTTCTTGGATGTGGTAGTCCACACTTACGCCTGCATGACATTATCGTTTCTTAAAAGATTGGATGTTAAGAAGGTAGATATGATATTATAATTAGAGAAGAATAATTATTTAATAAATATAATATAGAAATATTAATCCCATAATAACAACTATACATAAAACATGGTAATGAAAAAATAAATTGTATATATATGTGGAGACGGTAAGACGTACCGACGTCTAAGCAATACTTTCACTTCCAACTTGATGGGAAGGAGGGTGTATAATTATTTTTTCATAATCATAAAAATATTTCAGTCTAACTAGGATAATAAAATTATTATTTTATTAAGAATATAAAATATTTATAGGGCTTAAAATATAAATTTAAAAGAAAGTTATTGGTTAAGGCGATTACCTCTTCTTTGAAATGACTCCTTTAAATCTCCTATAAAGGGATAAAGGGTTAGAATTTTTGGAAGAAAAAGTAGCTCTAGAATGTGGCTAAGAAATTATAAAAGGGAAATTTTCAGATGACGATTATTATAGAAGGATCAATGTGGTATAACAAAGATAAAGAAGGGATACCTTTTATAACTGAGGGGAGGGGAATACAAGGAATTTCTTAAAATATAAAATTAATTTAATTTTTTTTTCTAAATGACTCAAAATTTATAATATTTTACTATAATATTAGGATGAGTATAAATAATCTGATAAAATAAAATATTGACATGTTTGGATCATATTGTTATAATTATCTTTTAGTTTTAACCCCCATTAATACTTTTCACAATTACTGTAATATTAAGTTTTCTCTCCTTTAAGCGATAATAATGTTACTATAAAATAAAAACAACCCATAAATGAACCAAAATTTATGTTTAAAACCATGTATACTTAATTTTTCTAGATATAAATTTTTTCTGAATTGTATTTTATTTAATAAAATATTATTTATTCTGAAATATCATTAATCTCATTTTTAATACTTTTGTTTTAATTTAACTTTAAATACATCATTAAAAAATGGGAATTAAAATATAATGACTTCAAACTTCCCTAATATTACTTATATAACCAATAAATTATTTGTAAATATTAAATCATTCAAATTATATATCTTTTAATATTTTTAAAACATTTATTATATTTTTTATTATATGGAGAAATATTTCATCAATGATGCATAATCAATTATGGTGATTATATAATTAATAAAAATTTAAAAGTAAATTTATATCAGAAAATTAATTTCATTAATCTCAAAATTGATACTTTTATCCAAACATTAATTTCATTTTTCCTTATGTCCACACATAAGAGATATTAAAAACAAAGAGAATAAAATTTTGTAACATTCTTTTATTTAAATATAATATACATAATTTTCTTGGAAAAGTTCCATTAAACTAATAAATTTATCGACTAAGTTGATAAGGGTAAAATTAAACCTATAAAATTATAATTAGTATGAAACACTATGGTTAAAACTCTTAGTTTTATCCTATATTAAATCGATTTACCCTTTACCGAGGTGATAAATTTTACCATGGTTACTATTCATATGGACCAAAAATAAAAGAGGATTATATTACCAAATTTGAACCTCATAATTATAAATAATAAATTAATTATATATAATTAAATACGTAAAACCAAAATAAATTATGTTTAATATAAGTGTGAAAAATGAAATGAAAATTGTTTTTTATAAAAAAATACATTAAAAAAAACTGGATTTATTTTTATCATATGCATAATAAAAAATATAAGTCGAATGATAAATGTTTTTATTGAATATATAATAAATTAATTTAATTAATATAATTTAATAATATTTATCAATAAAATTTATTAGGATACAAATACATTGCACACAGAAAACACATTTTTCAGAAAATCAACTCCTTTATTTTCAAATGTTTTTTATTTATAATTAATTTATAACTAATGAATTCATTTTATAAATTTGTTAACCATACATTTTGATAATTTAGATATTCATATCCATACCATTCAATCCAACAAATTGGTGATAATACTATTTTAATATTATATTTTGGTTCTTCAAAACCTACTGTTGTGTGTAACAGAAGCTATTAAAGACATTATTTTTATTTGAAAAAAGTATTTCTTAAAATATAAGGGTTTTATAATTATATACAAATGATTTGATAAAATTTATAGTATTTGTAAAAATATAGTTTAACTATTTATTTAAAATAAAACTTTTCTATAAAAATCCAATAAATGTATCCTAAGATAATTTTGGAATGATAAATTAAAAAATAAAGTTAATTTTATCAAATTATTATTATTAAATTTATATATTTATATTTTAAATTAAAATAAAAAATATAAAGAAAAACTAATTTTTAGTGACAAATGAAATTTTAAGTGTTCTCATTCTTATTTTATATCAATTTCTAATTAAATAAGAGTTAATATATTAGTTTATACAGTAATATATTAAATATTATTAAAAGAATATTTCAAAAGTGCTCTGTATTTATTTGGATAAATAACATAACACTATAAAAGAACAGTCCTTTGAAAAATATCACTTATTAACATTCGATAGTTTTATTTATGTAAAATTAATTATTTATCCTCTAATAATTAAATTAAATAAATTAATTGGTATTATAACATATAAAATAATTATTTAAAAAAAAGAATAAATACATGTGATGAATTATAATACATTTTTTATAATAATCAATTTTTATATTATTTTATTTACATCAGGTTTTATAATTATTGTAAATTTCATTAAGATGATTCATAGTGAGTACAATATTATTGATTACCTCAGATTTTAATATGGTTTATCATGATTTGTTTTAGTTTATAGTTTTATTAAATACAATATCCTTAACATAACATTTATTTAAAGGAAAACACATATTAAAATCTTAGGGTGTTACATTCTACACCTTTCAATAAATGACACCCTCATAATTTTAATTATCACTCAGTAATGAAAACAGGTAAGGGTATCAATAAGATAGTCAAGAATCAAGATATAATTTAAAATAAGATATAAAAATCTTGTTAAAGACTTAGAAACTCATATTTTCCCCAACATTCAGAAAAATAATCCTAGTGAGTTGGTAGAACAAGAATCAAATATGAAATCTTCTATTCTTATGTAGATGATGAGTATACATTTTACATTATGTTTTCATTACATACTTCTATAGTTTTGATTTCATCATATTTCATTTTATCTCCTGTATTATAAGGCTAAAGACATTGATTTTCATAATTAAACCTTAGTATGGAAAACTTTTTTTCATAATATTTAAATTCCTCACATTTGAGATATTTAATTGTCAGTGGCACCTCAGAAAGAAATTTATTTTGATCCATCATGTTAATTGTTTTAATCCTAATTTACATGGATATTAATTGGTATGTGACCTCTTTTACAACATATAAAATATATTCAAGTTCCATTAATATATATCTCTATTCACTTACTACCACATTTTTGACATGTAGGATGTCGAATATTCTTTATCTGATGAGGGTTTTCACCTGGATTTACATGAAACTACATTTTTATCTTATTTGGTGTGATTGATAGTTTAAAAAGGTTCATGTTTTTAACTTTATTACCCCTAATTCCAACCATATAATAAAATAAAAAAGGTTAGTGTGAGTACCAAAAAATAATAATTAGAGTAAAAAATCACATGTTAAGGAAAGTCAATCCTAAGATGACCTAAATTATGACACCTTCATTTTAACCTATGACATTTTAGGTTATTCATAAATAAATTTTTTTAATATATGTTTTTTAATTTTTATCCACTTATTTCTCATAACCTAATCCCTAAATAATAATTAATCCTTGCTTTGATACCAATTGAGGTGTCCCAGACCCAGACCCACACTCCTGGGTCCAGTGCCAAAAATAGATACTTTACATACCATCTTTGGTACCAAGTGAGATAATACAAACATAAAACATATATATTTTATATCACTCAAATAATTTAAACATTTTACCTCACTAATTTACACAATCCCATAAAAAAAAGATTTAGTGTCTTTAGAGATTAACTACATGTTCTTATTTTTCAATAACTCTTCAAAATTTCTCATGAATATACTTCTCATATGATACCATACTAGAAACATCACACTTAATAACATTATTCATAACCTTGTAATAGAAACATAACAAATGGAGAGATCAAAATTCATTATGGGTAAATAATGGTGTTAACAATCAAATACCATAAGTGAAAATAAGATGAGCATATGGGTATGAGAACAAAATTAATGTACATAAGAATATTATGAGAAAATAATACACAAAAATATATTAATTAAAAATCATAAATCATTGAATAATTATTTTCTCACAAAACATTAATAACAACACAATAATTATGAGTTTTCATAAACATAGTATATGAATCAAGATGTAGAAAAAGAATTTGGTACAAACATAATCATAGAAATAATAACATCGTAAACAAATCTACCCAAAATCATGTTCATGGATTATCATGTAAACTAGATAATAAAAACTATTTCCACACATTATCTTGTGAATATAGATTAGATAAATAATATACATTCATTATCTTGTGAACATATCTGATCAAAATTAAGTCGTCACATTATCTTGTAAACATAGTTAATCATATTCATGTTCACTCAATATCTTTTTGACGTAGATAATTGAAATCATTTCCATGAATCTTCTTGCGAACATAGATAATTCCAATAATTTCCATTCATAATCTTATGCAACTCAAAGATTTATCCAATTAATTATATGTATATAATGGTCCCACCCATAAAATAGTGGTAAACCATGAAAATTTATTCCATAAAAACATGAAAACCTTCACAATTTCATAATATCTTAATTAACCCATGAAAAGAAATGGGTATGATGAAAAAATATATAATAAATTATCATAATATATCTTGATGAAGAAGGTGTATTGTTTCATTATGGAATATTCCAAATGAATCCTGAGAAACATTAAATTATAGTGAACAAGATGAAAACCCCTTTATAAGAGACTTTAAAATTTACATGATGAGATAATAAGAAACCCCCATTAAATTTTTGATACCATTTAAATAATATATTTTAAAATGTTAAGGGAATATAATTTTTTTTGGATAATCATGAAAACTTAGATAGAAAGATTCATTATAAAAAATGGTTAAAAATTGGAAAAAATGAATTTATGAGAAAATCATTAAAAAATACATTTTCCCACTTTTATATAGATTCAAAGTTGGTAGAAAATTAACATTTAAAAAATGTTAAAATAATACCAATTTTTTATAAAATAAAAGAACATTTAAGATGAACTTAATAAATAATAAAAGTATTGATAATGATATTCACATAAAAAATAATGAATATGGTCCTGAAATAGAATGATAACAAACCGAAAATAAGAGGTAGTGTGTTTTTCTCTTATAAGAATTACTTTAGCCAAATTATGAACTAATGGGGAGATGAAATAGTAAGAGGGAGTGTAAAAAACATGAAAAACAAATGGATAATAAAATATAGATGGTTTTAGAGATAATGATCACATAATTTCCCTATATAGAAGTTCAATTATAATAATATAAAATTCAATGAATGATTTAAAAGAAAACCGTTACCACTTCAATAAAAATTGAATGAAAAACCCTTTAAAGTTATAACATGAGATGAATATTTATATACATTTGGTTTAGTGAGTTTTTTGAAAAAATTTATCAATGTGAAGTATATACATCACAAAAAATAAAACAATTAGTGAATATAAAGAATATATCAATAGAAATGATTTTATATGATAAACCCTTAATTTACTTCTAACTTACAGAAAAGTGATTTAACCCCCTCTATAATTAAAAATATTAACCACTTATTTTTCACCTTATTAATATCTATTAAATTTTACACCATTAAATTATAACTATTCATTACATAAATTAGTTAGTTAATGTTTATTTTCATTATTAGGTTTGAATAATTTTGATTATTTCATAGAAGTTTCATAATGGTTATATCAATCTCTATTATATGATTCAAATTTTAACATTAATTAATTATTAAATAAATTGAAATCTTTTTTTTAGTTATTTATGAATACCTAAATTAATTTTATGTACATTATATGCATGACTTGAGATAATGGAATTCATGATTAGTTTGTTTTGGGTAATTTACTAATATCGAAAAATTACATTATAATAATCAATAATTTTTGTGTCATCCATTAAAAAAATATTAATGAATTTTATTAATCTTTAAAATTATATATACTCATCAAATATATTTTTATAATTATCCATGTAAGGTGGTGATGATTATGAAATATTTCATTCATGGACTTGGTAGTCCACACAAAACACGAGTGACATTTTCATTTTTTGAATGGATGTGAGGAAGGTATAAAATGTTAATTACATAAAATAATAAAATTTAATTTAATTTATGATACTTATATTGTTATTTTATTTTTATTATAATATATTTCTATAATGTAGATGTATAATGAAATGGATAGAAATGAAAAAGGAGTGATTAAGAGTTCTAATCTCACTGCTCAGGACAACTCCTTGAGCCTTCTTAAAATGGTAGTTTGGTGATACCAATACATATTGAATGTGATAAATATATTTTGAAAGGAGTTTTTGTTTATATTTTTTCATTATAAGATTATTTTTATTTTATAATAAGTGGGATGGTGAAGGTCTCCTTTTATATGTGATATGGGTGTTCTTTTTGTAAATACTCATTACATTATATCAAAGGCATGTCACTTTCAAAGGTATGCATATCCAATTGTAGAAAATAATATATTGTCATAATTATTAGTTTATAAACCCTTAATACACAAAAAATAAAAGATATGGTTTGATATATTTTATTCATTTTCTACTTTATTAAAGTTTTTTATCAAAATATACTCTTATTCCTATAACTCTTTTTTACCTCAATAACAAATTTATATTCCTAAAAATGAAATAGAAATTATAACATAAGTTGAACATGATGACTAAAATTTATAAAAATACATTGCAAGATTCAATTTCTTGAGGTGGAATAAAATTAACTTTAATAAAAGTACACTTAATGCAATAAAAATAGTTTTTAAAAAATGTCTCCCTTTATACATAAAAATCAATTTACATTAAAATGATGTATAATATTTATTCCCATGGTATTTATTGATTTATTAATAAAATAGTTCTTTTTTACTTTAAATGAAATTTAAAACTAAATGGATCATTGTAAATAATTAATTAACGAAAAGGGAAAAAATAAATTTTTATTGGAATTAAACACAACTTAAGTTTTAAAATGTCAAGAATGGGTTTAGAAAATACAAATATTTACTTTAAATATAGTATTTTAATGCCTAAATGATTTTTAATGAAGCGGGTATCATATATTTTTTGTTATTCTTATATCATATTTATGTAGAAAAAGATATAGTATTTGTAAACTATAGTATCCCGCATTTTTATAACATAAACATTCATTTCATTATACAAAACTGAGGATCTTTAAGGTTTAGTGTCTTGGAAACCAGGAGCATAAAACATGAAAACAAAAAACATTCTTCTTAAACACTTGAAATGCATCTCCTAATGTTCATCCTAGGTTCACTACTGCATCTCATAACCTGGGGACATACATCAAAAGAAAGGGTGAGCAGAAGGCCCAGTAAGGGAAACAAGGGAAACATTTTACATGTGAACTTGAGATACTTCAATAAGGTCATGAAAAGAACTTTAAGGCATGAGAAATAAATCATGAGATATATCATAAGAAAAATAACATTTTTCATAACTTTAAGATGTGGCTACATCATTTAACATAGAAAATCATAAACATATCACCAAGGTCCATCCACAAGGTTTCATCTAAAAATTACCAAGGTTATTCACCAAGATATCGTGAAAATTGTAATCTCTAGTGGTTACATCATTACCCAATGCATTGGAGCGCTATCAGGGCGCACCCTTAAATTTGCTTTTATTATAATGTGAGCCACATATATAATCATAAAAAATTTCATAAATAACCCATATAGCATAAAATAAATGGGTTTCATTTCATAATCATAACGTTTTAAAAACTGCTTTAAAGACATGATCTTTACGTCACTTTAAACCCACAGAAGGGGAGAGTGGGTCTCATGTATGTAAATACCAGAATTTAAAATGTAAAATTTTTATATACATGTGAATACCCATTTAGAAATAAGATTTTTGAGTATTCACTTTATAACATAAAATAATTTTGAGAAAATAGAGAGGCATTTTGAGATGAAAATTCTGCAGCATAACGGCTATGTTTCGGGGTTTTAGAAAACATTGAAAATGGAGGGGACATGAATCCAAAATTCATAAATGACCCATAAAACAGTAGAGGGGAAGAATAAGAAGGATATATGAACATGGTAATGAAATTTTAAGGACATGCCATTTTAAATGAAGAACATGGAAGGAAGACAAAAATTAGATTTCTCTTATGAAAATTCGGCAGCCTAACGACGTCACTTAAACTTCAACAAAAATGATTTGAAAATATCAAATATGGTCTATCATCATGTGAACATAAGATTTCAGTATGATAGATATAGAGATAATACCCCAACACAAAAAAAAATTAATTTGAAATACTTGACATGAAAGTAGAACTTTGAAAAGAATGAGAAGGGTGAAAGAATTCCCTTAAAAATTCGGCAGCCTAATGACGTCACTTAAGCTTCAAAAAAATGAATTGAAAAGATCAAACAGGGTATCTCATCATATGAAAATAAGAGTTCAGTATGATAGATATATAGATCATACCCCAACATAATAAAAATGAACATGAAATACTTGACAAGAAAATATAACTTTAAAATGAGAAGGGTGAAAGAATCCGTTACAAAAATTTCAGCAGCCTAACGACGCCACTTAAACATTCATAAAATGAAATGATGAGAGTAATAGGGGGTATATCATCATATGAACATAATAATGACAGTATAATGAATATAAAATAACATCCTCCAACATAATAACATGTAGCATAAAAGAAATGACATAAAAGAGATCACTTGAAAAGAAAGAGAGAGGTTGGATCCCTTACCTTAAAACGTAACTCTTAAAACTCAAAGGTTGGGACCTTGAGGGATTGGGGGCACCTTGGGAGGACTCATTGGGAGGTAAGGAGACCAGAACTTAATTGAGGATGGTTTTGGAGTCGAAAAGATGAGAGGAGGGCTTGGTATTTATAGGGAAAGTGAGGGGACAAGGCATTAATGGCCAAGGGACACCTCAAAAGTGGTTTTCTCAAAAGCATGGGCCCTCCCATGGTACTTCCCAAAGAGTTAGGCCACATGGGGACTCCCACACAATAATTAATCCTCTTTAGTCGACCATCCCTTAAAATATCTCATGACATCATCATGACACAGTTATGATGTCATTAAACATACCGAAACCCTAAAACTGTATTTTTACTATTCACTGAAAATTCAACTTTCTCAGAAAAATCCCAAAATTTCACATTAACCAAATATCAATGCTCTGATTTAAAAAATAAACTCTATTTTATAAAAATAATTTTCTAAATATTTTTAATTCATTTTTTTAAATAAACATACTATTCACCGAAAATTCATTTTTTTCAGAAAAATCCCCAAAAATTACCTTAACATAATATCGATGCTCTGAGTTCAAAAATGAAATCCATTTTATAAAAATAATTTTCTAAATATTTTAAATTTAATTTTTAATTAAAAAAACACTATTCACCCGAAAAAAACTAATACTTGAATAATAATTTATGAAACTGTTATTTACCCATTTTATTGAATCTCATTACTTAATCTAGGTCTCTAAATTATATTAAAACATTCTTTGAGTGAAATTACTAATACATTTGGTCACATTACTAATCCTAAGCATAAAATCACTATTTATAATTTACTATTCATCAAAAATCAAGTTGATCTTATTAGACTCGAAATTTCGTACTGAACAAAATTGTAGAAGACCATTTTTTGAAAATCATTACACATTTGTATTTATTTAAGGTTTACATAAACATTTTTAAAATATCCTTTCTCTAAAATTCATAAAAATATGCATACTATATTTATCCGAACATTTAAAAATTCATAAACTTCATCATAAGAAGAAATCCCAATTTTTATTTAAAACAAAGGATTACACAAGGCAGTTACGGTCTCCTTACATAGCCCCTTATCACACCAGAATAGGACCTAAGTGTAAGGTGTGCTAAGGTGAGAGAATCCGAGGGAGGCTCGGCCAACATCGCACGAGTAGTAATTTCTATCAGTTTGAACTTCTGGTGAAGGCGATCCCATTCTAGCTTCACACGATAAAGTTCAGCTTGGGTTTGGTCCAGAGCAAAGCCCAGTGGTGCTACCTCCTTCCCAGGTTCTGTTAGATGGGCTTCGATCTGTCCAAGACTACTGGGTGAGGCCATTGAATCTTCTTTCTATATTAATTAACCAAGATTGCTTGTATTTAGAGACAATAGTCAAAACGTTTAGTTTCCAGCAGTCATATTGACCAATGGTCAAATAACAGTCGAAACCCAACAGTCTCATTTTAATTATACTCATGTTATCAAATGAAACATTTTTGTTGAGTATAGAAATAAAATAAAATAACACATAAAATTAGGAAACAAGATTTTTTTAAAATTTCGGGTCGTTACAATCTTCCCCCCTTAAGAAATTGCGTCCTTGAAATTTTTAAAATTGGGTTTTGAAATTTCATTGAAAGTCCCACATCAGAAAAGGAGTCAGCAAAACTATTACTTTATATTAAAGAAAGGGAAGTACAAAGGTCACCCAAGTTAACCCACACTAGGATTCCATGTAGGAAAACATGGACATGGAGGAGAAAACAACGGGTCTTGTTCTGAGGGAGAGTGATAGAGAACATGATTAGGAGAAAGTTAACCATAAGAAAATCCCAAACTTATGATGTGTGTAAACGGTCTTTGATTACCTAGTAAGAAACGTAAACCAACAACATTTTTTTTACGTTTCTTTTCATAATTTTGAGGAATTAATTTACTACATAAAACAAAAACATAAGAAAATATACCTACCTTCATGTAGAGTTTCATCCTTTAATAAGTTTCTACCCAAAAATAATCTTTTCTCCAAACGATGAACATTCAAAAACACATGGTCTCATCAAAACACAATAATCATCTTTTAGAGAATCACATAATCCACAAAACATTAACCATCTATTTCATCTATCTTTAAACATTATCCCAAAAACAGAAAGGGTAAGGTAAAACAACTCTTCAAAAAGAAATAATCCCATACGAATGGAATCTACTTTTAAATCATCAAAGTTCCATGGTACTACCCAGAGTTCATCATAGACCATTCCGTAAATAACAGTCCTTAAAAATCCTCAAAATAAACTAAACTAAGATTGAAACCCAAATACAAGAAGTATTTGATAACATAGTCTTCCAAGGTAAACTTTATCATTCATCTCCAAACAACATCAACCACTCCTAACATCTTATAACAAAAGTAACTAACCTAAACATATTTACCCCAAGATAGGTTAATCATTTCCATAAGTAACCTAAATTACTATAAGTCCGCCTTAAATTCATCGATTCTTCAAAATATAAGTCAATCTTACTCCTCAATGAAAATACCGTAGTAATATATTTACCTCGATCATATAGGGTCCCCAAAATAGTGAACGTCTTCCAAAATAATAATCATCTTTTAATCCCCTAATCATATCTGTCATATTAATATTGCAATCATTGCATTTCCTATCACATTGGTTGTTGGGACATGTTCTTCCATTTCCCACCATTAACTAAGAAGATAATGTATAATTAGGGGCTTAAATACTTCGCCAATAATCATGAAAAGGAAACCTTAAGCATAAAAGGATTAACTTGTAGAATAAAAGTATATCCTAACTTGCGATCCCCTAGGTTCTAATCTAGGTTATCCATGATCGTATATTCTTATGTGAATCTTTATTTTATTTTATCTTTGTTCCTTTAATAATGGTTCATACTATGCTTATGAATTTACCAAAGCATATCCCCCAGAAGTGTCGTAACCAAGAGTGCAGCAATGCCCGTTGTTGTGTACCAGTTCCTGTTCGAGTCTAGCTCAAAGCGGTGTTTTCGGGTTTTACCCCTATGTACATATGTGCCAGATCCACCTCTACCTTCTCCTATCCAGAAAAGGATGTATTTTCTTGGCGACCCCTTACTCAATACTCACCAAAATATCTGGAAGATTTCCTATATGTAAACTTTTCTATAGAGTTATTCCTAAAGTTTTCATATCCTAATTTCCAAAAATAACTAAACCATCCTTTGATACCAACTATAGCATCCCGCCATTTTATAACATAAACTTTCATTTCATTACACAAAACTGAGAATCATTAAGGTTTAGTGTCTTGGAAACCAGGAACATAAAACATGAAAACATAAAACATTATTCTTAAAAACTTGAAAGGCTTCTCCTCATGTTCATCCTAGGTTCATTACTGCATCTCATAACCTGGGGACATAAATCAAAAGAAAGGGTGAGCAGAAGGCCCAATAAGGGAAACAAGGGAAACATTTTACATGTGAACTTGAGATACTTCAATAAGGTCATGAAAAGAACTTTAAGGCATGAGAAATAAATCATGAGATATATCATAAGAAAAATAAAATTTTTCATAACTTTAAGATGTGGCTACATCATTTAACATAGACAATCATAAACATATCACCAAGGTCCATCCCCAAGGTGTCATCTGAAAATTACCAAGGTTATTCACCAAGATATCGTGAAAATTGTAATCTCTAGTGGTTACATCATTACCCAATGCATTGGAGCACTATTAGGGCGAACCCTTAAATTTTCTTTTATTATCATGTGAGCCACATATATAATCATCAAACATTTCATAAATAACCCATATGGCATAAAATAAATGGGATTTTTTTTATAATCATAACATTTTAAAAACTGCTTTAAAGACATGATCTTTACGTCACGTTAAACCCACGGAAGGGGAGAGCGGGTCTCATGTATGTAAATCACAAAATTTAAAATAGAACATTTTGATATATGTGTGAATACCCCTGTAGAAATAAGATTTTTGAGTATTCACTTTATAACATAAAATAATTTTGAGAAAAGAGAGAGGCATTTTGGGATGAAAATTCTGCAGCATAACGGCTATGTTTTGGGGTTTTAGAAAACATTGAAAATGGAGGGTATATGTTTACAACATTCATAAATGACCCATAAAATAGTATAGGGGAAGAATAAGAAGGATATATGAACATGGTAATGAAATTTTAAGGACATAACATTTGAAATGAAAAACATGGAAGGAAGACAAAAATTAGATTTCTCTTATAAAAATTCGCCAGCCTAACGACGTCCCTTAAACTTCAACAAAAATGATTTGAAAAGGTAAAATAGGGTCTCTCATCATGTGAACATAAAAGTTAAGTATGATAGATATAGAGATCATACCCCAACATAAAAAAAGGAATTTTAAAGACTTGACACGAAAGTAGAACTTTGAAAAGAATGAGAATGGTGAAAGAATCCCCTTAAAAATTCGGCAGCCTAACGACGTCACTTAAGCTTCAAAAAAATGAATTGACAAGATCAAATAGGGTCTCTAATAATATTAAAATAATAGTTCAGTATGATAGATATAGAGATAATACCCGAACATAATAAAAATGAACTTGAAAGACTTGACAAGAAAATAGAACTTGAAAATGAGAAGGGTGAAAGAATCCGTTACAAAAATTTCGGCAGCCTAACGACGCCACTTAAACATTCATAAAATGAAATGATGAGAGTAAGATGGGGTCTCTCATCATATGAAAATAATAATTACAGTATAATGAATATAAAAGAACATCCTCCAACATAAGAACATGGAGCATAAACGAAATGACATAAAAGAGATCACTTGAAAAGAAAGAGAGAGGTCGGATCCCTTACCTTAAAACGTAACTCTTAAAACTCAAAGGTTGGGAACCTGAGGGCTTGGGGGAACCTTGGGTGGCTCATTGGGAGGTAAGGAGACCATAACTTCGTTGAGGATGGTTTTGGAGTTGAAAAGATGAGAGGAGGGCTTGGTATTTATAGGGAAAGTGAGGGGACAAGGCATTAATGGCCAAGGGACACCTCAAAAGTGGGTTTCTCAAAATTATGGGCCCTCCCATGGTACTTCCCAAAGAGTTAGGCCACATGGGGACCCCCACACAATAATTCATCATCTTTAGTCGACCATACCTTAAAATATCTCACGACATCATCATGACACAGTTATGATGTCATTAAACATACCGAAACCCTAAAACTGTATTTTTACTATTCACTGAAAATTCAACTTTCTCAGAAATATCCCAAAATTTTACATTAACCAAATATCAATGCTCTGATTGAGAAAATTAACTCTATTTTATAAAAATAATTTTCTAAATATTTTTAATTCATTTTTTTAAATAAACACACTATTCACTGAAAATTCATTTTTTTCAGAAAAATCTTCAAAAATTACCTTAACATAATATCGATGCACTGAGTTCAAAAATGAAATCCATTTTATAAAAATAATTTTCTAAATATTTTTAATTTAATTTTTAATTAAAAAAACACTATTCACCCAAAAAAAACTAATACTTGGATAATAATTTATGAAACTGTTATTTACCCATTTTATTGAATCTCATTACTTAATCTAGGTCTCTAAATTATATTAAAACTTTCTTTGAGTGAAATTACTAATACATTTGGTCACATTACTAATCCTAAGCATAAAATCACTATTCATAATTTACTATTAATCAAAAATCAAGTTGATCTTATTAGACTCGAAATTTCGTACTGAACATAATTGTAGAAGACCATTTTTTGAAAATCATTACACATTTGTATTTATTTAAGGTTTAAATAAACATTTTTAAAATATCCTTTCTCTAAAATTCATCAAAAATATGCATACTATATTTATCCGAACATTTGAAAATTCATAAACTTCATCATAAGAAGAAATCCCAATTTTTATTTAAAACAAAGGATTACACAAGGCAGTTACGGTCTCCTTACATAGCCCCTTATCACACCAGCATAGGACCTAAGTGTAAGGTGTGCTAAGGTGAGAGAATCCGAGGGAGGCTCGACCAACATCGCACGAGTAGTAATTTCTATCAGTTTGAACTTCTCGCGAAGGAGATCCCATTCTAGCTTCACACGATAAAGTTCAGCTTGGGTTTGGTCCAGAGCAAAGCCCAGTGGTGCTACCTCCTTCCCAAGTTCTGTTAGATGGGCTTCGATCGGTCCAAGACTACTGGGTGAGGCCATTGAATCTTCTTTCTATATTAATTAACCAAGATTTCTTGAATTTATAGACAATAGTCAAAACGTTTAGTTTCCAGCGGTCATATTGACCAATGGTCAAATAACAGTCAAAACCCAACAGTCTCATTTTAATTATACTCATGTTATCAAATGAAACATTTTTGTTGAGTATAAAAATAAAATAAAATAACACATAAAATTAGGAAACAAGATTTTTTTAAAATTTCGGGTCGTTACAATCTTCCCCCCTTAAGAAATTGCGTCCTCGCAATTTTTAAAATTGGGTTTTGAAATTTCATTGAAAGTCCCACATCGGAAAAGGAGTCAGCAAAACTATTACTTTATATGAAGGAAAGGGAAGTAAAAAGGTCACCCAAGTTAACCCACACTAGGATTCCATGTAGGAAAACATGGACATGGAGGAGAAAACAAAGGGTCATGTTCTGAGGGAGAGTGATAGAGAACATGATTAGGAGAAAGTTAACCATAAGAAAATCCCAAACTTATGATGTGTGTAAACAGTCTTTGATTACCTAGTAGGAAACGTAAACCAACAACATTTTTTTTACGTTTCTTTTCATAATTTTGAGGGATTAATTTACTACATAAAACAAAAACATAAGAAAATATACCTACCTTCATGTATAGTTTCATCCTTTAATAAGTTTCTACCCAAAAATAATCTTTTCTCCAAACGATGAGCATTAAAAAACACATGGTCTCATCAAAACACAATAATCATCTTTTAGAGAATCACATAATCCAAAAAAGATTAACCATCTATTTCATATATCTTTAAACATTATCCAAAAAACAGAAATGGTAAGGTAAAACAACTCTTCAAAAAGAAATAATCCCATAGGAATGGAATCTACTTTTAAATCATCAAAGTTCCATGGTACTACCCAGAGTTCATCATAGACCATTCCGTAAATAACAGTCCTTAAAAATCCTCAAAATAAACCAAACTAAGATTGAAACCCAAATACAAGAAGTATTTGATAACATAGTCTTCCAAGGTAAACTTTATCATTCATCTCCAAACAACATCAACCACTCCTAACATCTTATAACAAAAGTAACTAACCTAAACATATTTACCCAAAGATAGGTTAATCATTTCCATAAGTCACCTAAATTACTATAAGTCCGCCTTAAATTCATCGATTCTTCAAAATATAAGTCAACCTTACTCCTCAATGAAAATACCATAGTAATATATTTACCTCGATCATATAGGGTCCCCAAAATAGTTAACCTCTTCCAAAATAATAATCATCTTTTAATCCCCTAATCATATCTGTCATATTAATATTGCAATCATCACATTTCCTATCACATTGGTTGTTGGGACATGTTCTTCCATTTCCCACCATTAACTAAGAAGCTAATGTATAATTAGGGGCTTAAATACTTCGCCAATAATAATGAAAAGGAAACCTTAAGCATAAAAGGATTAACTTGTAGAATAAAAGTATATCCTAACTTGCGATCCCCTAGGTTCCAATCTAGGTTATCCATGATCGTATATTCTTATGTGAATCTTTATTTTATTTTATTTTTGTTCCTTTAATAATGGTTCATACTATGCTTATGAATTTACCAAAGCATATCCCCTAGGAGTGTCGTAACCAAGAGTGCAGCAATGCCCGTTGTTGTGTACCAGTTCCCATTCGAGTCTATCTCAAAGCGGTGTTTTCGGGTTTTACCCCTATGTACATCTGTGCCAGAACCACCTCTACCTGCTCGTATCTAGACATGGATGTCTTTTCTTGGAGACCCCTTACTCAATACTCACCAAAATATCTGGAAGATTTTCTATATTTAAACTTTTCTATAGGGTTCTTCCTAAAGTTTTCATATCCTAATTTCCAAAAATAACTAAACCATCCTTTGATACCAACTATAGCATCCCACCATTTTATAACATAAACTTTCATTTCATTACACAAAACTGAGGATCATTAAGGTTTAGTGTCTTGGAAACCAGGAACATAAAACATGAAAACATAGAACATTCTTCTTAAACACTTGAAAGGCTTCTCCTCATGTTCATCCTAGGTTCATTACTGCATCTCATAACCTGGGGACATACATCAATAGAAAGGGTGAGCAGAAGGCCCAGTAAGGGAAACAAGGGAAACATTTTACATGTGAACTTGAGATACTTCAATAAGGTCATGAAAAGAACTTTAAGGCATGAGAAATAAATCATGAGATATATCATAATAAAAATTACATTTTTCATAACTTTAAGATGTGGCTACATCATTTAACATAGAAAATCATGAACATATCACCAAAGTCCATCCCCAAGGTGTCATTTGAAAATTACCAAGGTTATTCACCAAGATATCGTGAAAATTGTAATCTCTAGTGGTTACATCATTACCCAATGCATTGGAGCGATATCAGGGCGCACCCTTAAATTTGCATTTATTATCATGTGAGACACATATATCATCATAAAAAATTTCATAAATAACCCATATAGCATAAAATAAATGGGATTCTTTTCATAATCATAACGTTTTAAAAACTGCTTTAAAGACATGATCTTTACGTCACTTTAAACCCACGGAAGGGGAGAGCGGGTCTCATGTATGTAAATCCCAAAATTTAAAATAGAACATTTTGATATATGTGTTAATACCTCTGTAGAAATAAGAGTTTTGAGTATTCATTTTATAACATAAAATAATTTTGAGAAAAGAGAGAGGCATTTTGAGACGAACATTCTGCAGCATAACGGCTATGTTTCGGGGTTTTAGAAAACATTGAAAAGGGAGGGGATATGGGTACAACATTCATAAATGACCCATAAAATAGTATAGGGGCAGAATAAGAAGGATATATGAACATGGTAATGAAATTTTAAGGACATACCATATGAAATAAAAAACATGGAATGAAGACAAAAATTAGATTTCTCTTATGAAAATTCGGCAGCCTAACGGCGTCCCTTAAAGTTCAAAAAAAAATGATTTGAAAAGATAAAATAGGTTATCTCATCATGTGAACATAATAGTTCAGTATGATAGATATAGATATCATACCCCAACATAAAAAAAGGAATTTGAAAGACTTGACATGAAAGTAGAACTTTGAAAAGAATGAGAAGGGTGAAAGAATCCCCTTAAAAATTCGGCAGCCTAACGGCATCACTTAAGCTTCAAAAAAATGAATTGAAAAGATAAAATAGGTTCTATCATAATATGAACATAAGAGTTCAGTATGATAGATATAGAGATCATACCCCAACATAACAAAAATGAACTTGAAATACTTGACAAGAAAATAGAACTTGAAAATGAGAAGGGTGAAAGAATCCGTTACAAACATTTCGGCAGCCTAACGGCGCCACTTAAACATTCATAAAATGAAATGATGAGAGTAAGATGGGGTCTCTCATCATATGAAAATAATAAGTACAGTATAATTAATATAAAAGAACATCCTCCAACATAAGAACATGGAGCATAAACGAAATGACATAAAAGAGATCACTTGAAAAGAAAGAGAGAGGTCAGATCTCTTACCTTAAAACGTAGCTCTTAAAACTCAAAGGTTGGGACCATGAGGGCTTGGGGGCACCTTGGGAGGCTCATTGGGAGGTAAGGAGACCATAACTTCTTTGAGGATGGTTTTGGAGTTGAAAATATGAGAGGAGGGCTTGGTATTTATAGGGAAAGTGAGGGGACAAGGCATTAATGGCCAAGGGACACCTCAAAAGTGGGTTTCTCAAAATCATGGGCCCTCCCATGGTACTTCCCAAAGAGTTAGGCCACATGGGGACCCCCACACAATAATTCATCATCTTTAGTCGACCATCCCTTAAAATATCTCACGACATCATCATGACACAGTTATGATGTCATTAAACATACTGAAACCCTAAAACTGTATTTTTACTATTCACTGAAAATTCAACTTTCTCAGAAAAATCCCAAAATTTCACATTAACCAAATATCAATTCTCTGATTTCAAAAATGAACTCTATTTTATAAAAATAATTTTCTAAATATTTTTAATTCATTTTTTTAAATAAACACACTATTCACTGAAAATTCATTTTTTGTAGAAAAATCCCCAAAAATTACCTTAACATAATATCAATGCTCTGAGTTCAAAAATGAAATCCGTTTTATAAAAATAATTTTATAAATATTTTTAATTTAATTTTTAATTAAAAAAACACTATTTACCCGAAAGAAACTAATACTTGAATAATAATTTATGAAATTGTTATTTACCCATTTTATTGAATCTCATTACTTAATCTAGGTGTCTAAATTATATTAAAACTTTCTTTGAGTGAAATTACTAATCCATTTGGTCACATTACTAATCCTAAGCGTAAAATCACTATTCATAATTTACTATTCATCAAAAATCAATTTGATTTTATTAGACTCGAAATTTCGTACTCAACATAATTGTAGAAGACCATTTTTTGAAAATAATTACACATTTGTATTTATTTAAGTTTTACATAAACATTTTTAAAATATCCTTTATCTAAATTTCATCAAAAATATTCATACTATATTTATCCGGACATTTAAAAATTCATAAACTTCATCATAAGAAGAAATCCCAATTTTTATTTAAAACAAAAGATTACACAAGGCAGTTATGGTCTCCTTATATAGCCCCTTATCACACCAGTATAGGATCTAAGTGTAAGGTGTGCTAAGGTCAGAGAATCCGAGGGAGGCTCGGCCAACATCGCATGAGTAGTAATTTCTATCAGTTTGAACTTCTCGCAAAGGAGATCCCATTCTAGCTTCACACGATGAAGTTCAGCTTGGGTTTGGTCCAGAGAAAGCCCAGTGGTGCTACCTCCTTCCCAAGTTCTGTTAGATGGGCTTCGATCAGTCCAAGACTACTGGGCGAGGCCATCAAATCTTCTTTTTATATTAATTAACCAAGATTGCTTGTATTTAGAGACAATAGTCAAAACGTTTAGTTTCCAGCGTTCATATTGACCAATGGTCAAATAACAGTCAAAACCCAACAGTCTCATTTTAATTATATTCATGTTATCAAATGAAACATTTTTGTTGAGTATAAAAATAAAATAAAATAACACATAAAGTTAGGAAACTAGATTTATTTAAAATTTCGGGTCGTTACATAAACACTGTATTATCACTATTCACCTAAAAATCAACCTTTTTAGAAAAAAAATTCTTAGTAAGATAATTTTTTCTAGATGAATCCAAAAAAAAAGTTCATATTATAAAATTCAAAATATAATATTTATAAATTTATCTTTTTAAAAAAATTAAAAAATATTTAGAAGACCACTTTTTATAGAAAAAACCTTTTAAGTGTTCATAAAATTATTTCATGTAAATTTATAGTTATATTATTGTTAAAATATTAGTTTATACATTGAAATATTAAATATTACTAGAATTATAAATAAATTTAATTTACTTGGATAAAGTACATGACACTTAAAAAACCGTTCTCAGAAAAATATCATTTTTAAACTTAATGATTTTAATCCCATCACATTAATTATTTACCGTCTGATCATTAACATAGATAAATTAATTGGTATTAAAAGATATTAAATAATTATTTAAATTTTTTTATAATATATATGAAATTATAATATATGTTTTTATAATAAATCATTTTAATATCTTGTCATTAACTTTAAGTTTTATTCTTATTGTCATTTTCATAATGTTGTTTCACATTGTATACTTATTTTAATCTTTAACATTCATTAAATTAAGGTATATCATGATTTAATTTAGTTTGGTGTTGTGTATGATATGATCTAATCAATAAAGTATTTATTTATAGTAAAGAAGATACTAAAATCTCTAGGTGTTACACACAAGGTGGCTGGTGGCCAACTTGAGCCTATCCTATCTTTGTTTATGCTATCAGGTACCCAATAATAGGCAACTAAGAACCGAATTCAAGCAATAAAATTTTATAGATTTCCAAATTGATCCCATTTTCTAAAATTTTGAACCAAAACCTTCACTAACTACTCTTACAGTTGAAAAACACTAAAATAAAAATATTTTGATAAAATTTAGTTCGATTACATACTTCAGTATTTATTTGTTACTAAAACCTAACTACTATAAAACTCATGCATCACTGGTGAAAATATCTGGCTTCTACGCTCATATTTTCACCTTATACTGCCACGTTTCCTCCTAGATGTGTATATGTAACCACTGTAAATATTCTAGGTGTTCCATATTCCCACAAAGGACATTATTGTTGTGTTCCACTGTGTATACTTGTTTTCCTAGAATGATGAATCAATAAATAACATGATTCTATAAATAATAATCACATGAGAAGGGTCTATATGATATCTATAAATATCAGATATATGGAATATATGATTCATTGAACTATAGATTTTAGTAAGTTCTAATTTTCATGACACTCTATCAATTATCTTGATAACCCTGAATGACCCCAAAAATCCAGGCACAAAATTCCTTTATCTCTTAATCCACATGGTTCCTAACACCAGAGACACTCTCAAGAATAAAATATCACCTACATCAAACTATAAAAGGTAGAATCATCAATATTTGTAATAACACTACCTACTCTGAGTGATCTCCCACTACCTTAAAATCCACTAAATATGATGCAATATCTCTTGAGTATTATTTCACCCAATAATAAAAGATTCCCTTTCCTCAATCCACATAGTGGTGATTAACGTGGCCTTCTATATGATGAATCAAAAGGTGAAATCATAATATATTATTGATAACTATTATTATAAGAGAAATCCAGTGAATATAAATTAATCTCCCATTATCCACCAAAATATATAATGAATTATCATTACCTATCCTACAGAATTAGAGTTATATGATTAGACAATCCATCAGTCTGAGGATGGTGTTCCATGATAAAATTTATTTGAGTGCCTATGACGTTCTATCGATCATTCCAGAAAAAATAATTGAATCGAATATACTAATCTAATAAAATTTTCATATATAATCCATGTAATCATACCACATACCACATATATATATATATATACTATGTAGTTTATCTACATATTTGGTTTCCCTAACCAGTAAAACATATTTAACCTTTTCTAAACTATTCCCAATCACCAATATCACATCACTACCTAATGGGAATATTAGAAACCCCATTATGAAAAATTTAGTTACCTTATCCCATTTGAATTGTAGAATGGGTAATGGATGAAGAATACCCCCAAGTATTTGGAAATAAATTTTTACCTACTTACATGTGAGACGTTATGATAAGAACCCTGTTATTATCTTCTTCACCCTTATAGACTAGTACTACTTATGCATTTCATGATACATCCTTGTCACATATTTGTGAACAACCACCTTAAGAAAAGTGAGTCCCACCTTATCTCCTCAACAATGTTCATTAGGATAACAAACCTGCCTTAGAAAATTTGGATCACATCATAATCTTTGGTTTAATAGATTTATTGGAACCATATCACTTTAATTTATATGTATTGATAATTATAGATTCCCTCTCACTTTTATTTTTATGTTTTGATAATTAATATTCTTTATAATTCTTTATAATTATTTATTGTTAGTTTTGATAATTAAATATTCTCTCCAACTTTGATTTATATGTTTTGATAATTAACATTTATTTTTAATTATTTATTATTATTTTATCTTATTATTCATTATTAATTTTCAATTTTATTTCCAATTTTATCATATTTTATATTGAATTATTTTTCTTAAAGGACAAATATTCCATATGAAGTGGAAGTTAGAATAATCATACATATTATAACTTTTTCTATGTCATAAATATTATATATTAAAGAGTATATCTTATGTATTCACAGGATGCTATAAAATATATAAACTATTTATTATTATCTCTTAATTATTCATAATAAGATAAAAAATATCTTACCTATTGATTTCATGTTAATGAAAGAATATTATGGATGGAAAAATTATTTATTACATATATTGCATAGTTAAGAAAATATATTATATATTGTATACTTTATAAATGAAAATATATTATGTGTTCAGATGAAAAATATTTCATATTCAAGAAGTTTTATAAATTTCCTTCCATATTAGATGTTGTTAAATTATGAAATCTTACTTCTTCAACGGAACTCATAGAAAAATATTATGTTTTATGTATTTATCTAAGTGTAAAAACTTATTTATTGGATTAACGACTTTTTTTTAAGGTGGATTGTATTTTTTATATAAAAAAATATATTACACCTTGGATATTTTTTAAAGGAATGTATATTATGTTTAAAATAAAGAATCTTATAGACAAAATAATTTCTTAAATATCCAGTGAAGAGACGTTAGAATGATTCTTATATTGAAAATATATGATTCCTATGTATCAATAAGATCACTCTTAAACATAAAAATCTATTTAATTATGATTTTTATACATCCTTTATATTCCAAAGAAATTAAATATGATGAATAATATAAGGTTATAAAATGAGAAAATGGGTATTTTCTATGAAGGGTACCTATAGAGATTTTAAATGAATATTTACACTACCTTGAATTAAATAGCTGATTTGAAGAGATTTTAATGGAAAATAATGTTCCAAAATGATTATTTTTTCAAGCTTTTAATTTAGGTTTGTTTTCAGATTATTTACATTATACTCTTTATTGGGTATAAAGAAATTAATATACATATTTTTATTAAAATCATTTCAATTTTTAGAATATTATTTTGATAGATTATTTTATGGAAAGAGACCGTATAATAAGCATGGGAGTTCCCAAAATCATAAAGAATATCAAGGAATACTTTTGAGTTATTATTATTTATAAAGAATAGTGAGAAAGGGAAGAAACAGAATGAAGAAAACTATTGCTGTTTTTGTGTGTTCATTGAATATCAAGGATACCTCTAATAGTCTCTTTAGAACTATTTAATCATTGAATAAATATTTATTAGAGAATAAAAATTTATTTTTGATTACATAGTCAAATCTGAGTTGGACTATTTTAATATTTTTATATGTTACCATTTCTATTGTATGAGAAAACTTTTTATTTTAAATGTGGAAGTAAGGACTTGTAAATCCCTTAGGGAGAAAGACTTTGTAGAAGCCTTATATGTGAGATTTAAAAAAAATATTTTGTAACTAATAACATGTTTCATCTGATTTCACTCACATGTGAGATCCTAAGGAAAAATATCTGAATAAAAATCATCATGTCTGAATTGGGTTTTTTTGCATTAGAATAGAGGGGGTGTGTTTTATCCCTAAACCACTATGAAAACCTCATGTTTATTTCTTTTTTATTCAATTTTAATATTAGTTTCATATATAATTAAATGAGAATAGAAAAATATAAACCATTTAAAAGAGGGATGTTTTAATTTGGTGAAACTTTTTTTAAGGAATAAACTCACCCATATAAAGTTTATATTATTATAGAACTAGGACAAAATAATCATTTTTTATCTTCCCATTATATATTTTCCCTCATAACCTAATAATTTGAGTTTGATGGCTGACACTCCTTCACTCTATGAAGCAGTGGAGAGGTAACTCACATAGATATGATCATTATTCTACTATTATATTTTTAGATATCCAAATATAACTTTGTGATGATTTTTATGATCTTACACTCCCTACCACCCTCTATCACTATCTGAGCCTAAATCTTCCTAATCACTAAATCATTCATAATATTCCCCTTCCCAAAAGTTCACATCACATCAAAGTTAAATTATGGAATATACTCAAAACACATTCTCTACCTAATTTTTAAGTCACACTATTAATATATATATATATAATGATTTTTTTGTGCAATTTAAATAAAAAATTTCTCACATAATAGATAGCATCTCAAATATTTCATCTCTTATATAATTTCACAAAAAATACAAATATTACATTGAGTAGTTATTCTCATGAGGCCTAAATTATCTAGACCCATAGTTTAATACTCGCCCATCCTTTATAAGAACCACTCAAAACGTACCTCATAACATATCATAGTTTAATAAGTAATCCTTAATTGACTTAAGTAAGGTTATAATCAACATTATTTTCAATATTACCCTTAGATTTTGAAAGGATATCTCATAAGGATTAGTCTACTATACCTATACCCCCTTATTGGCCAGGTTCATAATTTTCACATACGATCTAAACATTTTATTAAATAATATTATATAGTATTTCCATAACCTTAATAAGATACAAATATAAAATAAATTATTTTTTGAACTCCTAAGAAACCAGGGCATCAACATTCTCATGGTCTAGTGATATACTTGACTCTAATATCATGTTTCATAATAATTATCCCTCTATGATCTTAAAATGAAACTTTGAAAGACTGAAATAAATTAAATACTTTTTCAGTATATCCAATATATTTCTTAGATATCAAGCATGATCATCTCATTTTTAAAAGTATATCTGAATTTCATTCATGTATAATACTATAAAATAATCCATATAGGGATGGAATACCCTATTCATCAAATCCATAGACACCAAAAATGAATTCCTCAAACTAAATAACAACATTAAAAATATATATAGGGCATAAATTTTACTAAAATAATCCCATATGATATCTGAAAACCTCACCAACAATTCATAATATCATGACCTTAAATTAGTCTTTTAGAACCACTTAGATATGGTAATATGATATAATATGTTATCTATATAAGTAATAATATACCAATTTTTAATTTTAACTTAGTTAAACCTCTAAAAATACACACATAAACATTTAATTCCATAAAAGTTCATAGAAAATAAAACGGGATCACCACATTGGGAAGTGCTTGAGTGGATGAAACCCTTCACCTCTAGGTACTCCAATTAGAATATTCATCTTGTATAGAGGTATGTATATGGGATCGATAACCGTAAATAAAGAAACCATAAAAATAGCCTCTATATTGGGTGTAAAAATTGAGAAATCTTCTAAAAATACATCTTGAAAATGATCCAAAATTGGAGGAAATAATGGGTGTCATGTCTCCTCCTAACCCGTCAGATAAATTATAAAAAAATGTGCAATAATTTTTATTTATTATTTATTTTTAGGACATTAATAACCTACCTTTAAATATAGATCTATAATAAAGGTACAAAAATCACCCTTAGAATATATAAAATATACCGAATGGTGATAACAATGGATTTTTTCATTATATAAAGTCATCTAATTTATCCCAAGGATCACATCAAAGCTACACATATTCAATATCAAGAAATATTAGAGATTATTATAACTACTAACCAAAATAGAACACTATATACACATCATAATACCATCAAATGAAACCCCTATGGGTTAATCAATATTTATCTCCCCATCGTATACTCCGTAACCAATCAAAATCACTACCTAACTAAGAATAAAAAGTTAATTGTGAGTCAGGGATTATTGTTTCTAAGAATCTATCTTTTTATATGGTAACCATTTTCATAAATAAAACTAATAATATTATTTTCAAATGATTATGTTAATAAAATAAAATATTTATTGATTAATTATAGATTTATTAGTGTTTTATATAATTAAATAATGATACCAACTAGTATTTTTAAATTCTAGTTTCCTATAAAAACTATTTTCACTATATTTTAGGTTTTTTAAAAAAAATATAAAATATAAATTTCAAGATGTGAATTTAAAAATATTAACATAATTTTTGGATTTAACATAGAAATATCAACATAATATATAATTTTGGTATTTTTTAAAATATTTTTTAGATGAATAGTTAAAAATAATCTCTTTAACAAATAACATGACTTTAATGACATTATTAATATGTAATTTTCAACTAGAAATTCAAGATTTTTTTTAAAAGTTAAAACATTTATTTTATAATTTACATTATAATTATATATTTTTTATTTACATGTCTATATTTGAAATTTTAAAACATAAGTTATATTTTTCTAGTTTTTTTTAATAAATTTTACATTTTGAATTTTAAAAATAATTTTTATCACTTTTAGAAAAAAATATAATAAAATTAAATTCAAATTTGGAATCAATGGGTGAAAATTATTTAATTATATCCATTTTATATTATGGTATAAAGGATATTTTACCTTAGGTAAAAACTAGTTACCACGATAAAAGATAAAATAGTTAAAGATAAAAATATAAGGGAAATGAGTTAAAAACAAGTATAAAAAATGGGAGGGAATGTGTGGATGAGGCCTTGATATAACTTAAATATTCTCATATAATTTTTATCAACTTTTTCCACTTTCCTTGATATATAATTCCAATTATTGAATAGTTTTGGGTTTTAAAAAAAATGGCATCCCTTTTCACATATAAAAGGTGACCTCTTCTCCAAACTTCCGCTCATAAAAAAACCCCTTAGTTCATTTTATAATATTCCCAAACCTCTCCTAAAACCACCTAGAAACCTTAAATTGTTTATTTTCTTCTCAAAAGACCATCCCTTTAAGGTGTAACTCCTTTGCAAAGTATATATCCAAGAAGTGAGATATAAATTTCTTACCTCCCCAATCTCTTTTCTATTCTTTATGTGCACTTATATGTAAAAAAACCACTAAGACATCATTAAATGATAACTATAGTATCATTATTATACCATTTTGTTATTTTAAGGATGTAATAATAATTAAGTACCCATTTCAATTTCTATTAAGAAAAAACTGAAATGTGAATCTTGCATGTGTGTGAACTACCGTCTCAATGAATGAACATGTTTCATTTTCCATCACTGCATAAGATGGATGGTAAATTTTTTTTTAATAATTATGAATTATATAAGTAATATGTTTAATATTCTTAATTAAATAACCATATTTTCCATTTCTCCCTTTTATGAAAATGAAATCATCACTCATGCGTATGTGTTGAGTACAGTCTCCATGGAATGATGCATTTCTTATTTAATTACTACCTTTCATAGATCATTATAAGAATAGTTTTAAAGGATAAATATTAAGTTTATGATATGAATAATGTTATTTAAATAAAAATTGAATAACCTATTAAAGATATGACTTATGAACAGTCGTTATAAAATTTAATGTCTTAAAAAAGAGAATTAAGAAGAAAAAACAGTTTATTCATATTATACGATATTTTCCTTGCAATAACTTAGTATTATAAATCATTAAAATTTTTAAATATCACAATAATAAACAAAAAAATTGACAATTATCATTTTGTTATAATAATTTTACAATAAACCACCACATTATCATCCATTACTCAGAGCATGCTCATGTTTGGGTCGGTTTAGCCACCTAATTCAATAATGTTATGAATTTATATCATGGTTGAAAATGAGAAATTAATTAATGGTATAATATGATATAAATATATAAATATTTTTTTTCAATGGTAACATATTTATTAAAATCATTAATTAATAAAATACATTTTGTTCATCAAGAATCACCAAAACACAACTCTTATATATTTCATCTTCAAAGATAAATAATTAAAAAAACATGAAAGGAATTTAACACATTTTAAATTAGTATAAAAATCCATAAATTTAACTTTAGTGTCCTTGTAAATATGATCCTTTGGATATGAATGAAGAACAACACCTCTATTACAAAACTAGTTCAAAATGACCAAGGTTACTCACACCCAGTGTTGAAAATTGATAATAAAATAATTAATATAGATGAATATAATATTTATAATGATGTTTGTAAAAGTTAGTGTATGTGAAAAATGTTTTTAAATATGAAATTAATATATTTATACTTATTATACCGGGAATTATAGTGTATTCAACTAAACATCGAACTAATATAATGGTTTCTTTGTATCATTTTGAACATCATGGTCCATGTTTGATATTGTGCACCATAATTTTTTTATATGGTGTATTCACTACCCAATTTATTTTAAAAATGATAATATATTAAATTTTATTATATTTTAATAGTTATATCATGATTTTACTATCAATATCCTTTATTATTACATTACTAATTCTATAATGTTTCATCGACTCAATTTACAATCCATTAAGTTAAAGTATTTTTTACATGAATACAACTTTAAAGAATTAATTATTCTTATCATTCCCCTATTTTATCTGGTATTTAGTTTTTTTACATAGGGAAATTACAAATCAAAAACAATAACAACCTTTTGATAAAATTTTCTTGAAATTAAAAGTGCAACATTGGTAAGAATAACTCCCATTCTTACCAATGAATCTTTTCTTCCATGTATAAATTTTCCTTCAAACAAATGTTTTCCTCTATTTATGGTAAAAAAATATGGGTTATTCTTTATAATTATAATAATTATCTATACCAAGTTTCAAAATAATAATTTAATACTCTTTTTATGACATGGGTTTTCAAACAAAGGTATTTTAAAAATATTTTAATAAAATTGTTTCATATCCTTTTAAATCAAATGTTTTATCCTCTACTCCAAATTTTTTGATAACCTTTTTTTTCTTTTCAAGGATATATTATAAGAGTTTATATTTCAAAGGTATATTTTTTCAATGTTTTCACTTCACTTGTTATAAAATAACTTTTGAAAGTGACTACTAACTTCTTATTTTTTATGGTATTATTAATTTTTTCGAAATACTTTTATTATGACTTCTTCTATGTGAGAAAATAGTTTCACATATTAGTTTGATTTATTTTAAAATTTTCCCATTATTTTAATTATTTATAATAGAAATTAATTTTCTTCTTGTTTTAGGAAAAATTTTGTTTTATAATTCTTTTAAATGATCCTGGACAATTCTTATTTACTAAGTGGGTTTTATAAAAATCCTTAAAAGTTTTCTTTTTCTTAATATTTTTCCTTTGAAACATCTTATTCATGATTCAAGGATATCATTTAAATATTACCATCCATGTTCTTTGTTTTTATGTATTTTATAAATTTTTTATATAAAAATGTGATCCATCACAACGTTGGTTTGTTAATATGCATAATGTTTCTTCTGATGCCTTTACATTTTGAAGCATATCAGACCTAAGGTAAGGGATAATTATTCCAATCTCGTTCTTATCTGAGATTGTTTATTCATAAGTATTTACTGGGGTTATATTTTTTATCCATGTCCATAAAAATGTTTTTCATAAAGTGATTAATATTCTTCCATGTAATTTTAAAGTCATGTTTACCCCTCTTTGAATTTTACCTTGTTTTATGGAAGGAATCTTTATTTTGTTTACCACATAAGTAACTTTTTGACTTTTCCGACAAAAGTACGAGGAGAATGTTTTTTTTAACTTATACGGCATGAATAGATTTTTACGGTTTTATAACGCCTTATTTTCAAAAAGCTTACTCTACAATATTTCATGGTTATTTTCAATAAAATACTATTCTTTTAAAATTGTGTGGCATTTTGTGAAAAGAAAATGATTTTTAAGGAGAAAAGATATTTTTCTCAAGAATTCATTTCAAGTATTTTATCAAAACCATTTTCCATATAAGATGACATTATTTCATATATGTATGTTTCAAGTATAATGTCTCTATGATTGAAATGGTTTTATTTTTATTATGATGAAATGATATTGATTTTTTTTATATGGATTATGTTATGATGGGATGATTTTTATGAAACCCATTTTTATTCTTTGGGTCATGATGAATGATTTATGTTTATGTTGTGGCACAAGCAAGAATGATTTCATTATGAGACGGGTGGGACCTATATGTACCTCCAATGCATTGGGTAAAGAGTTATATCTCATGATATAGACATGGATGGAATGGTAAGTTAATCCGGTTCAGTGTTACAGGACTGGAACGAGGAGTGAACTCGATTCAGAAAGGGACTTTGTCTACTAAGATGGTCTTGGCAGCAATGCCTTGGCTAATATAGAAATCATATCACGTGATTAATATTTTTCCACAATTACATGTTTTATTCCCATGATATTTTATCATGATTAATGCTTCTTTATGATCTATGCCTTACATACTACCATGTTTTATGTCATTTCTCAAGATTTTGATGTTTAAATATTATGTTCATGTTTTAAAGTTCAAATGTATACAGTTTATTTTATTTTCTCTATTATTACCCTTACTGAGAACTTGAGTTCACCCTTTATATGTTTTATTTTCCCCAGGATATAAAGAAAGGTTTTAGGTAAAAAAAGGAAGATCTTTATGGGAGATGTTGAAGATCTTTCACCACGATTAGAAGATTATGTTTTGAGTTTCCAAAGACACTAAACTATTACGGTCCTTTGGTGTTTTTTTATGTATTAAGTATTCCATAAAATTAATGTAATGTCCATGTACATCAAGCTTTGGGTCTCTACAGTTGGTATCATAGGAAAGGTTTAATTATCCTTTGGAAACTAGGATGCGAAAACTTTAGTGAAATCCATAGAGATATTTCTAAGGTATGTCTAGGGATGTCTCTAAGGTTAAGTATACATATATGTTATAGTCCTAGAATTATGGTAAGGATATTAGAATTAAACCTAAGGTGTTATATATTGAAGGTACTCTCCCATTATTATGTTTTTTTCCTAGCATGATTTTTACCACTCACACTATTCTTTTTGGGTTTTAGAAAATGGATGGAAATAGGAAGATTCACGATAATGGAGGATATGATGGACAATGGAATGATATTATTCATGAGAAACCAAATGAAATGATATTTGGAAGTCCAAACATCGTTATTATTCCTAATCATCAATCTCATAATATGATCAATAATATCAACTTTGGTAAGTTTCATAACTCAGCTAATAAGAGAAATATAGAGTTTTATGATGATCATAGAGGAAAGAAAGTTCAATTTCCTACATGTAAATCATGTGGGAAGAGGAATCAAGGAGAATGTTTCAAAGGAACCAAAAGATGATTTGGGTGTGGAAAATAAGGACACAAATCCAGTAAGTGCAAAGGAAATGGTTCAGTTAACACCATGGACAAGGATAATGGTATTTCTACGACATCAAAAATGATTAAATTTTTTAAATGTGGAATGTATGGGAATTATTCATACCAATGACCTAAGGGAAAGTATCATGAAGAGAATCAGCATGGTTGTATGGGTAGTATTTATGTTTATGATGATGAAGAGAATACAAATGATATGTGAGATGAAATAATTGTTGAAGCTCATTCAATGTTTTAAAAAGGTAGTGGAATGATTTATGTTTATCAAGAGTTTTGTTGTATAGTTAATGGTACTATAGAATAAAGAAACATCTAAGGATTGTTACACTATTGTTTTTCCTAAAGTATTTGAAAGTATATGTTTAATGGTACCAGTAACCATGAAAGGTTATTCAGATATTTTTGGAAAGTAGATGATATGCGCATAATAAAGGGATAAGAAGATAATGTGATATTTGATAGTATTAATGATCCAATGAGTGATATAAGGACAATGCGATATCATGGTTTGAGTATATAGAAACTTTGGGATTTTAGTATGTAGAAAGAGTTAACTTTTAATAGCATTAATGTTTTCACTTAGGTTCTATGATAATTTATGAGAATACATGATTAAGGTATTCACATGTTTTGAATGTGATCAGCAAGATATATCTTAGGATATATGGGGGATAAATGATGGTATTCATGTACTTGTTATGTGACCTTTCCAGTAATCGTTTTCTTTATACTATGAAATGGGACAGATGTATTTTGGATAAGTCTAAAGATTAGAATGCATTAAGTTGGACATCAGATAGTATTTTTTAAGGCTAGAACTTTTTCGATACTATTTCTGGAATGTTATAATAGTGTAGTTTTAGAAAAAGGACAACCCATAGGACGGGTGACAACCCATCGCGTCATACAAAGTAGTGAGAATCCAACCCACAACCGAAGTGCGAAAACCCTTTATTTCCTGCCTCTGTCCTACAGGAAGTCCCTGGTTTTTATAAACAAGTTTTATTTCATTAAGAAGGATGATAGATGAAGTATAAGTCCATTTTGGAACCATATCCGATTAATCTCACCATAGATGGACTTATGTATATAACTTTTACTAATCCTATGTTTGAGACAGATGGAATGACCTATCATTCTATCGCATGATCTTCTAACACTTTGCAAAAGACAAATTCAACTTCATTTCTTTATGAGATGAAGTGGAAATTGTTCAAGGCACGAGCAATGGTAAAATTTTACCAAAATCAAGTAAGTATTTCTTTTAATTCAAAAATTATTCAACTTTATGGAAATGATCTTGAAAACAAAAAATGTTGTCATAGTGTCCTCATATCCGATGAATCACATGGTGCCTTAGATCATCACAAATTTACGGCTTTGTGATTGTTGGATTTTTCAAATCCATGTCCTCTACCAGTCTTCATCAGAACATGATGGTAAGATTTTTTCCCCATATCCATATTTTCACCTATGTTATCCTATGTGGAAACCCAGTGATGAGTTAATTTGGGTAACCATTATGTTTCTTACTTTACTTTTAAAATTAAGTTTTATTATTTCTTTTTACGATGTGGGTTTCTATGAAAGAAACTTTCAAATAGTAAACCATTTATAACCCTGACGAATTTCGAGGGAAAAATTAATTTTAAGGGGGGAAGAATGTAACAACCCAAGATTTTATGAGAATTATTTTTTTTAATTTCATTGATGTCTTTTGTTGTACGCTACACAAAAATTAGCTTGTACTATATGCAAAACCGTATTATCTTGTAGTATACACAAAACTATTCTTGGCTCGTGTTACACACAATTTCAAGTTTGTTTTGTGGAAATTATTCTATGCAACATTAAGTATAGATTTTGTTTAATGTATAAATGAAATAAGTTTGGATTATGTTATACGCAACACCAAATGGAGATTTCACTACACGTAGCCCTGACTTGGCTTGCATTACACGCAATCAAGACCTTCTTCGATAGCGCGTGTAGTACACAATACCAATTTTCACTAAACAAGATATTATTATAATATTATTATAGTAATACCCACTTTTTGAAATTTTATAAATTTTATATTTCAAAATGGAGTTCATTTTTGTATTTGGAATATCAAAATTAGCCTTGGGTGAATTTTTGGTATTTTTCTGAAAACTTTCAATTTTTGATGAATAATGAAAACACTAGGTTACTATTTAAAAACCGAATTTTTATTTAAATAATTATTTTTTTATTTAAATTTATTTTAGGTTAAAATTGATACATAATAGCTATATAAGTTCAATGTAATTAATTAGAGTCATTTTATAATAATTTTAGATATATAAAAATTTAATTGAACTTTTCACCGTCTTTTACCCACCTCCTAGGTGAATTTGCAAATTTACATAAAACTTAATTTTACCACTTCTGTGAATGATATTTCAAAAATCTGAGAGACATGGTTGATGTCAATAAGGAAAATGTGGTTCAATGAGATGAAAATATTTTTTGGTGAATAGTAACTTTTTTACTTTTATTTACCAGAGTTAAAAGTAAATAGGGTAATTAAGGGTAAAAATGATATTATTATTACTCTAACACATATCCTAATTCTATTGGATAAGTTTAATTTGACCAAAAACAACCTTAGGAATAAAATATGACCATTTAGGTCCACTTGGATTAGATTAGGACATTTATTATTATTTTATTTAAAGAAGAACTAAAATAGTTAAAATAAATGTTTAATAACAAAAACATTTTTAATATTAGGTTATACATAATATAAATTCGACTATAAATATTCATTAGAAATATAAAAATATTTCCTACATAATGGTATTTTATTCATAATTTTTAGACATTAAATAATTTAATTTATTAATGACACAATGATGATGCAACAATTACCTTATTAATGAAATATTAACATAATTAATGTTATAAATACCCAAATAAATGTAATTTGAGGATTTTTATAAATTACACTAATTTGTTAGGTTAATATGACATGTTAGTATTTATTTAATTAACTTTTTTTGAACTAATCATGTTGTTATTAGTTTTACAAAAATCATGTACCAAATAGTGTCAAAATTGACATAAAATAGTTTTTAAAAAAAATATTAAATTATTAATTGTTATTTTATTCCTAAAAATCTAAGGTTCGGCCAAATGAATTAGATAAGGTTACATGTATTAATAATTAACCAATTGCGGTTATTTTTTCTTGTTATAGTAGGTTTATTAACCATATAGTGTAAGAAAACAAAAAGACACAGTAAAAGTAAATTATTTAACTTAGAGTTAAATATAAATGATAAGGATAAAATAGTAACCTAAACTTGTCTAAAACCTATTGGTTTAGAGTATTTAGACCCATAAACACCTTATCTTAGAAATAAATCAATTTTGAGCTATTAAAAACCGAATATGACTTTATTATAAAATAATATTGTAAGTTTTTCCAAAGGTGCCCCTCTCCTCTCTTATAAAAAGGGCACCCCTTCCCTCTTCTCTTCACATCCTTTTGATCCTTTAATATTCTCCAAAAGCTTCCAATTAATCTTCTCAACCTTTCTAGTTATATCATAGAGGTTATGGTCTTCTCAAAAGACCAACTCTAGTTCCCTAAGAAGATGTTTAAAGGAGGTGCGTCGAAGAAGAGGTAATCTCTTTTAAAGATTCTTTTCAATTTCTTTATTATTCAAATTCTTATTATTTAGTTGTTTCATTATAAATTAATAACATCAGTATTACCTATATACTTATATGTTATTATAAATATGAAACAACCCCATTTCAACTTCTATACATCCTACGGAAAACGAAATCACCGCGCGTGCGTACGTACGGAATACCGTCTCCACGCCGTGGTGTAATCTGTTTTTCCACCACCACCCTACTTGGATGTGTATAATGGCATTAAAAATAACTATATATGATTATTATAACATCATACTGATTCTTATATGTTATATCATCCACTACAATTTAATTAATTAATTACGGGAACGATATCATCACTCGTGTGTACGTACGGATTACCGTCTCCATGACACGATGAGATTAATTCTCCATGATAACCATTCAAGAATGATTATAAAGTATATATAATGAATAAAAATGAAATATATGAAATAATGAAGCTAATGGATTTATGTATATATATATATGTCATCTACTTACTTCCATTGAAGTAAACAAGGAAAGGAAAACAACGTTCATGCGTACGTACGACCTACCGTCTACATGAATGGTGTATTTCACTTCATTTATCTATCTATTATATATATATATACTGGATATATATGATATATAAATCATTATTTACATTCTGGAAGTAAGTAAATCATTATATAAGTAATAATAATATCAAGAACAACAATTCCAAACAAGTACGATAAATAAAATGATTTTACCCAAAACGCTGCTTTAACATGGAATTTACAAAAGAACGGGTAATATAAAGTCATAAGTGAACCATATATGATATAATAACAATGAATATGATTCTTTAATAAGTAAATGACATTATTTAAATCATTATACATGATGTTCAGATATGTACGAAGCATATCGGACCTAAGGTAAGGGATAATTATTCCAATCTCGTTCTTATCCGAGATTGTTTATTCGTAAGTATTTACTGGGGTTATATTTTTCATCCATGTCCATAAAAAAGTTTTTTATAAAGTGATTAATACTATTCCATGTATGTTTAAATTCATATTTACTCGTCTTTGACTTTTATCTTGTGTTATGGAAGGAATATTTATTTGGTTTACCATATAAGTAACTTTTTGACTTTTCCGACAAAAGTACGAGGAGAATGTTTTTTAACTTATATTGCATGAATGGATTTTTACAGTTTTATAACGCCTTATTTTCATAATGATTAATCTACAAGATTTCATGGTTATTTTCAATAAAATCATTTTCTTTTAAAATTTTGTGGCATTTTGTGAAAATAAAATGATTTTTAAGGAGAAAGGATATTTTCCTCAAGAATTCATTTCTAGTATTTTATCAAAACCATTTTCCATCTAAGATGAAATTATTTCATATGTGTATGTTTCAAGTATAATGTATCTATGATTTGCATGGTCTTATTTTTCTTATGATGAAATGATATCCATTTGTTTTATATGGATTATGTTATGATGTGATGATTTTTATGAAACCCATTTTTATTCTTTGGGTTATGATGAATGATTTATGTTTATGTTGTGGTACAAGAAAGAATGATTTCATTATGAGATGGGTGGGACATATATCTCCCTCAAATTCATTGGGTAACGATTTATATCTCATGAGATAGACATGGATGGAACGGTAAGTTAATCCGGTTCAGTGTTAAAGGACTGGAACAAGGAGTGAACTCAATTCAGAAAGGGAATTTGTCTACTAAGATGGTCTTGGAAGCAATGACTTGGATACTATGGAAATCATATCATGTGCTTAATGGTTTTCCACAATTACATGTTTTATTCCCACGCTCTTTTATCATGATTAATGCTTCTTTATGATTTATGCCTTACATACTTCCATGTTTTATGTCATTGTTTCATATTTTGATGTTTAAATATTATGTTCATGTTTTGAAGTTCAAATGTATACGATTTGTTTTATTTTCTCAATGCTTACCCTTAATGATCCTTTGAGCTCACCCGTTATATGTTTTCTTTTCCCTAAGATATAAAGAAAGGTTTTAGGTAAAAAAAGGAATATCTTTATGGGAGATGTTGAAGATCTTTCACCACGATTAGAGGATTATGTTCCGAGTTTCCAAAGACACTAAACTATTACGATCCTTTGGTGTTTGTTTTTGTTATGTATTAAGTATTCCACAAAAGTAATGTAACGTCCATGTACGTCAAGATTTGGGTCTCTACAGAAAAATGGTATCAAAAATCAAATTCAATGTAATAATATACCTATCGATAAATCTAATATGGATGGTATTGAATTTGAAAAAATCATAACAATATTAGGGAAGCGTAGTTAGGTTAGGATGAATAAACTTTACCTGAATAGAGAAAATATCTATTCTATAATATTATTCTCCTATGTTGGATCTCTTCATGTGATATAAAACCCAATCATTAAGTTGGAATACCAATCCAATGGTATATAATAAATGGATCCATTGAAAATATATTTCTAGAAATGGGATGAATTTAAAATGAAAAGGTTTTATTTTTAGTGTATTGTATTAAAGGTTATTTTGATTAATAGTGGTAATTTTTCTATAATAATAGGGATTAATATCAAGAATAACACATGGAATAAATTATTTTAAAGAAACAATATCAGATAAATATTTCCCTCATGAAAAATAAATTGAATTGAAGAGATAGTTACTTATATTTATTAAAAAGTATGAAGAAAGAGATACAGTGTATGGGGCCCCCATTACAAGATTATCCATTTATGATATAGATTACATACACAATAAATAATGAAATATTAACTAGTTCTTTGAAGGGATTAACCCATGTATCCTTGGGTCATTGATTTCTCACACATTTTCATCATATGATTAAATAATTTTATATGCCATCAAAATAGAGAGGAAATTATAGAGATACTATATAATCAATGGGAATAAAGAGCATAAGATGAAATATGAACACCAATAATCAGGGAATGTTTCAAATAAAAATAAAAATATTAAGCAATATCCATCACATAATTTTTTTGGAATGAAACATCCTGGAATACATTTAAATTGAATGAGAGTTAGTTATATTTCTAATGACAAGGGTCATTTGACTCAGGAATGTTTGGGAAATAAAGAGACCAATTCTATCAAGTGATTCAACTATAAAGAAAAAGTTAACTATTTAAACTAATGTGTCAATCGTCAAGTGAATATACCATAGAAGAGGCCAAGGGGAGATGTCTAGGATTATGCAATCACTACAGTTATCGTGGAAGTACCTAATGATGTGTTGGAATGTACTTAATCCTATTATCAAATTTAGAAAATTATTTATTTGATTTTGGGACTTTGATCACTTTTATCTCTTCTATGTTTTCAAAGAAAACTATATTCTCCCACATCACCTTAATAAGGGTGTTTTCAATTTAAACCCTATTGTAATTATCACTATAATAAGGATGTGATAGGAAGTCCCCATAATAAGACATAAACATGCTCTATTTGAAGATATTATTATTATAGAGTACCTAAGTCTAGTAATCCAAATCAAATTTCTAATTTTTTAAATTGAAACTAGATAAGAAGAAATTGTATCACAAAGGACTAAATAGTTTAGTAGTCTTGGTAAACTAGATACAAACCTTATTCACATATTACATTTGAATACTCAAAGTATAACCTTTTTTTAGAAAATTATTATTCTCTCTTGTATATCCTTGAAAAATATTCATAGTAAACTTATTGGATTATAGGGAATAGAAACAAAATAAGGGTGATATCAAATTCTAAGTAAGGGTAACATAAAGAGGAAGTTATCATGAATAAATAAACCCTAAGAAAAAAGAAAAAATCAATATGGGAATGTAAATATCTGAAAAAATGTTCCATTTAATCAATAAATGTAATATCATTATTAGATAAAGCATAATAAATATGGAAAGGTAAATATCTAAACACACATTTGATTTAATCAATAATTTGCATATCACTATTTAATAAGAAATAATCAATACAGAATGGTAAATAACAGAAAACAAATTCCATTTAATCTAGTAAACTGAGAAAGGAATGTGTCCAAAGATAATGTAAACATGAACATATCATGGTTAATAATAATTGAATTCTTAATGAAGTAAAATTTTAATTATTTTATATCCTGATATTAGTAATCTTGATACCTCTATTGTCATGTGATTTCATAAAATAGTTTAAAAAAGAAGGGTATGTATACACCAGAAGAACATTTAAGCGAGGTTAGCCAACTGATTCATATCACAGGACTATTAATGAATCAAGGAGATATCTATAACAATAACTCACCCATAACTGCATATTCAATGCATTCCTTATATATTGAATGATCGATTTAATTCAGGAACAATATTTTTTTTCTATAAATTTCTATATCATGTAAGAAATATAGATTAATATCAATTTCCCCATTCAATTGTATACCTTTGAAAAAATAATAATATATGTATTAATTAATATTTATATTGATGAAAAATTATATTAATATTTAGGGGAAAATTTAATGTCCAATGATTATAAGAAAATGATTATTTCAACAGAAAGTTAATGATTACAAAAAATAAATCAAGAAAGAGGATGTCAATATTGTACCTTGTGAAACTGATTATAAAACATCCTCATAAATAATAATTAAGGTATATTTAAAACATATATCAAATGTATTATATGTAAAATAAAGGTATGTTTTCATTGATTAATCATGACACCATAAAAATATATTTAAAAACATTTTTGAAGAATATAATATATTCAATTTGAAAATAAATTTTGAAATTTAACAATTTCTAGAATTTTAGGAAAACTATTTTCATTAAAAATATATATTTAAACTTAAAAAGGAAGCTTCAAATAAATTAGTGATCATGACGGAATAATGTTCCTCTCATGTCGGGTATGCTAAAAACAAATATTCCTTTCACACTTTTTTCAGAAAAACCAAAAAGTAAATTATTAGGAAAAAGAGAGGAAGATTACTTTTAAAAAATTAGTAAAAATGTAACATGGATAAAAATAACCTTAAAAAAACATAAAAAAATCATTTTTAATACATTTTAAAAAAACATGGATTTTGAATAGGTAAGGCTTTTGATCGAAGAGAGAAATGATGTTGTATTTTATTTAAAACATTTTCCCAATCATTTTAAGTACCAAAGAGAGGGAAATGGTATGATTACATGAAACATTGATGAATAAATATAGGATAATAAAATTATATGGTTTTATTATTCAATGATAAAGTAATATCCCTTGATGAAAATGTAAGCATAAAAAATATCGATTAAAATGATATTATGAAATAAACTGTTAAAAATACCACAATGTTGAAATTAAAATTAATAAAAGAAGTGACTATGTGTGTAGAATGTATATAAATATAAATTTTTTTAGACACAATATAATATAATAAAAAATAATTATAGAAATAATCTTAGAATATCAAAGATAATAAATATGTAATATAAACCAATGAAATGAAATTGACTGATGAAATTCTTTAACACATTGTAACTTTAAAGTCAAAAACCCTTAGATAAAATAATATAAATTGAAACTTAAAAATATATAAAGTATTAAATATAATGATATTAATTGAAAAATTGGTATTATATAAAAAAATATAAATAAATTTGTTTTATAACATTACAATATGCCTTAGTGAATTAAAATTGAGATAAAATCCCTTACCTCAAGTCCAATTTCCATCATTCATATATGTAACTCATATAATAAATATAGGTTTATTATAAATATTTTAAAAAACTAAAACTAACTATATCATATCATATATGATTTTATTATGACATTTAAATACCCATTTATTAACAATTCATTGTAAAAATCATGTTTCAAGAAATTACTCCTTTGTTTTTCATTGATGTTTTGATTTTTTATTTTCATCCCTTTTAATATGATCACAGTTAGATAAAATAGAGATTTTAAAAAATGATATATATATATATATATATATCATATATATTTAGTATATAAATATATCATATATATTTAGTATATATATATATATTGAGTAATCTATAAATGTTAAAGATAGAAAATGAATGACATGGTTCCTAGAGTCGGTAGGCTATACGTATGCATGAATCCTACTAATATTATCTCAATGGATAGAATGAAATGAAAATAAATATTAATTAACATTCTCTATAATAATTTTTTATATATATATATATAATTTATATTAATTAGATCCATCCTTATTACCATCTATGTAAAATTAAAATGAAAAATATACCACATCACTATGTGGAGGTGGTAGCCCACACATACACATGAGTGGCATTATTGTTTTCCAATGAATTGGAAGGTATGATGGTAGATGTGATATTATATTACTAGAAGTATTTATATGTCTTATATATATATATATCATATATTAATTAACATTATCTTTAATAAATTTTATGTAAATTGTAATCGAAAAATGAATCACATCGCATCGCGAGGCGGTAGTCCATCGTACACACGAGCAAAATTATCATATCCCCCATCATAATGTAAGGTAAAATAGAATAAGTGATATAATAATTAAATAATTATAATAATTTTACAAATATCATATTCATATTTGAAATCCACGATTATATCTATCCTAGAATTGCGGTGATGGAAAATGAATTGCATTGGTTTATGAGGTGGTAGTCCACCATGCACATAATGGAAAATTTTGTTTCCCATTTGATGAAAGAGGAGATAAATATAGGTTAATACCTTTACATAATATAATATAACCATATGGTAGATACTATTGATATTATTTTATCATATGGAGAATATTTTAAGGAGTTACAATAAATAACAAAATAAAAACACTCGTTTAAGAACATTAGATCTTATTCATACAACTTATTTAGATTTTCACTAAAAGCCTTATTGGGTTAGAATTAAGATAAAAAAGGAATATAGAATATGGGGATATGTGTATGTAAGGTCACTACTAGAAAATGGGTCTATACCCACGTTTTTCCCAAAAACCATGGGTATAGACTCACCTATTCCCACAGTTTTCATGAACCATGGGTATAAGTGACATTTTCTGACCTATACCCACGATTCTTGATAAACCGTGGTATATGGTACCCACGTAAGCATGGAAAGCCAAAATATTTCATGGGAATACCATGGTAAAACCAATACCCACGGTTCAATGTAATCCATGGGTTTAGGTGACATCTATATCCATGGTTTTCATGAACCGTGGGTATAACCTTCAGTATATAAATCTATAATGATGATTTTCATAAACCGTGGGTATAGATGCCAACTATACGACATTTTCTATGAACTGTGTGTATGAAATTTGGTATTAAAGCATATACACACGGTTTATGTAAACTTAGGGTATAAATTGGACCTATACCCATGGTTTTATTAAACCGAAGTATAGGGTCCCTTATTTTTTGGGTGAGAAAAAATATATATAACATAATAAATGTATATGAAATTGTAATTCGGATTAGTGTATTGGTAAGTCGATTATTCCTTGTAAGAGAAATGTGGGTTCTAAACTTCCATGTGTAGATTTATTTAATGTAGTTTTTTAAATATATATATATATATATATATCAACAAATATGTAAATATTAAATGAACTATAATCGGCATAGTGGTACTGAACATCAGTGGTATCGCAGTAGTGAGGGTTCGAATCGCACTATTGATTTTTTTTCAACAGAAAATTGAAATTAATATTATTAGGCTGATATAGATAAATAGAAATGTAATTAATGTAGCTGAGTTGGGGAGACAAAGTGGTTTTGAGTAGAAGGTTGCAGGATCAAAACCTGCTAAAAGATTTTTTCCAGTACGGATGATGTATATTATTATATATTTGGATATGTAGACACACATATATAAAAGTTAAGAAGCTCATTTGGTTAGGCTATAGTAATTCAAGATGCAGGTCACGAGATCAATATTCAACATCTGCATTTTATTGATATTTGATTCATTTTTTTGATATTTTACACCCACGGTTCAGTGGGTATAGGAATTTTAGAGATATTAATACCCACAGTTTAGAACCATGGGTATATGTCTATGAAAAAGTGGAAAATAGGTATACCCATGGTTTTTACAAACCGTGGGTATAGGCTGGGGACCTATCCTGATGCATCGATTGCCCGTAGTTCCCAAAACCATGTGTATAGCCTAGTCCCATGGTTTTGGGGGATATACCCATGGTTTTGAACTGTGGGTATAATTTATTTTTCCAGTATTGGGTATTTTGGTAGATATTTTCTGAAAAAAAGGATTTGGAAGGGTAAATAGGATGGGAGATGGGGTGTCCTTTTATAAGTGGGGGAGATGACAAACATGGATTTTTTGAAAATAATAATGTTTTCCTACATTCTTCAAAAGGAATTAGGATCCAAAATGGGTTATTATAAAACATTATATGTGATATAGTCTAAATATGTCCATAAAATGGGATTTGGATATGTTTTAGGTCATTTTAACCCTTATCATCTTAGTTCAACTCCCGATAAACACATTTTCTCCTTGACCGTGGTATGTAAATTTTATTATTTTCACTATTCATTATGTTAAAAAATTATGTTGGACTTATTATATAATATAAAATACATTAATTCAATCGTGGAATCTATTTTTAAAAATTAAATTTACAAAATTGGAGTAATCCAATTTAAAATTAAATCCACAGACGCATAAAAAACAGTTTTTTGCAAAGATTTTTTTTAAAAAGATTAAAAAAAATTTCTATCATAATTTAATATGAAATTTATTTCAGTAAACTAAATTATATAAATTTTAATATAATTTAACTAATTTTACATCAAAATTAATTTAAAATATAATTTTTCTTTTTAAACAACTAAAATGAAAAGAAAGTTTTCAATAAAAAATTTGTATTTGGTACTATTCATCAAAAAATATCCTTTTCAAAAAATTATAAAAAATTAATCCAAAGATGATTTTGAAATGTAAATTTTAAAAATTATTTTTATCTTTTAAAATAAATTTTCTATAAGTGGTAAAAATTATCTTTAAATTACGTGTATTAAACGCGACTAAACCTCCTTTTAGAAAAATAAATCATTTCATAAAACATTTATTTTTCATTCAAATGATTCTTATTTTACTTATAATCCATAGATAAACCTGGAATTTATTTTATACATTTTTAAATTATGAAATTTCCATTATTTATTTAGATCTATTCATTATTTCCAACTTCGTGGATAGGTTATAATGATCATGTTTAAATAATAATATTTTAATAGAGTATTGTTTTTCATTTAAACTGAGCATTACATGAAATGTTTGATATCAAAATATTTAATTTATTTTGAAATTAATATATTTTAATTTATTATGGTGTCAAATATATATAATCTATGTTTCATGTGTCATATATGTAATGAAACCCAATTTTATTCTTTTAAAATTTTATAGTGTTACATTCGACCACCTTAAATAAATTCCATTCTTGCAATTTAATCTTGATCTTAGTAGTCAAGGGTTTGAAATTTAAAAATATTTTTTTTGTAAAACTAAATCATATAAATGGTTAATAAAGAATCCTCTTAATACGATATAAACATAATTAAGAAACCCATATGGAATTACACATACTAGGTTTACAAATATGACAAGATAGGTGAGAAGTGAGGATATATACAATGAAGAAAACCATAATGCCCAAATAATGATTGAGGGTGTATTGGTCATTAATAATAATAGACGGAATGATCAATAGAAAGTAAACAACCACAAAACTATAAATATATGATGAGTCCAAATAAAATTGATTCCTCGTATATGAAGGTAATAAGATACAATTTTTTTTTCAAGATTCATTTACTAAAGTTTTAGATTTAATTTGGTATCTAGACTAGGAACATACAAAAAATATACTTAATCCAAAAATGTAATTTCAAAATTTAATCAATTTCCTCCACAATATCATATTTTAATCCATATTAAGAGTAATTAAGATGATTTTTTTCCAAATTCACTAAAATCAAATTCTAATAGATCACATGATTCCAAAAAGCAGATAATCTTAAGTTTTTTAACCAAAATGTTCACATTAACCCTAATTGTTATCAATAACTTCAAAATTATGTCAAAAAAATGTAAGGGAATTCTTCCTTAAATAAATTTTTCACTAAAAAATATACTTAACCAATAAGTTGTATTTCTATAAATGTATCCCAAAATATCCTTAATCATGGTAGACTACTATAAAATAAAACAAAAAAGGGGGTGTTTTAGATTTTGAACTTTTGACGAAACTTAAAATCATAGAATCATGAATGTATCCAACACTCTTAATTTAATAAAGGCATATATTCGTCTCAAATGTACCACAATCCATATATATTTCACGATTCTTAAAACTAAAAAACTATTGGTAAAAATACTTCTACAATTTAATTCTTTAATCCAAATACATAAATAATCCAACTATTTTATTTCAAAATAGGTCATTCCTAGGTATAGGGGATACCCTTTAGAAGAGTTCATTGACTCATATAATTCCCAGGTTCCCCAAATTTAATAAAAATAACTATAAACGGATCCCAAGGATGAAATTTATTTTCTTCTATCATACTCTTCATTGTTACTTGTAAATTTATTACTTTATGCCCTTATTTTCCACACATAATGCATTTTACTATTCTTTTGAAAAACCTTCCTGGGTGTCTCTTTTCAGATTTCTGAACTATAGGAAATAAATTATTTTTCCCTCTACAGTATCCGCCACTTGATCTCTTAGTGAAACCCATCCTCCACTTGTTTAGTGAGTCCAATATTTGGTTAAGTTATAATTTAATTGTATGAACCCAGATCTTCCTTTCAGGCATGTCTTTATTTTCTAGTTGTTTTTGAGAAAATAAGAGTTTATAGAAATTCTAGGAGTACACACCATGTACTTATAAGTACACTCCATGTACCTGGTTGCCTCAGGTGGCAATGTACTGGCCGTGTAATGGCTGATTACATGGCCATGTGGGGTGACTTTGAGGCCTCCAAAAGAGAGGCTCAGTAAAGGCAAGTACACGCCGTGTACTTTTATAAGACACGCCATGTACTTTATTTTTATTTCATTAAATGGACTGGGGTTGCGTCTAATAGGAAGAAAACCCTTATTCTTGACTCATATCATCCAAGAGCGTCCATAGCCAACAATTATTCTCCGAGCCCCTGACTCACCATCTGTTCTATGAATCGACCACCGTCAATTGCGTTGGAACCACCACAATAAGATCTTCCTTCTTCTAGAGCCTCATTTATTGATTCCTCTTCTTTAATGAGATGTCATCAGTTGAAAATTTTAGATGTTTTTGTAGATATACGACATTATAGTTCAAATCAAAGGTAGGGATTCAAATATATCAATCATACAATGTCGAGGTAGGAGGCTTGTGCCTTTCCACAGTTAGTCTTTGAGTTATATGTGAAAAATTTCCTAATATTCTCGTTCGGGGTATTTCTTGTTTAGGGATTTTAAACCTGTTAATTCCTGCTATGCCTTATATGTTTGAATAGAGGTTGTTTGATTGTTAATAGGGTTAATTTCTATGCTATAGATGTGTTTTCCCATACATGTTTTATTTTGACCTTTTGGTCTAGATTTTTCTATTAGGCCATTGTTTTCCATTCCTAGTGTTTTTAGGATGGAGTAATTGTTTATTTGATATGATGTGCTATTCACTTTAGATAATTATCCATGTAGTACTTTGAGGTTTACTTTGGATTTTGTTTATCAGTTGTGTACGATTGCTTTACACGGGGTTGCAGGAACCCGGTGTAGTGATACCATAGGGGATATTGACATTGGGGAATTTTCTAGAGTGACTGTTATAATTATCAAGCTGCAAGACCATAGGGGGGATTTACATTGAGTGCTCCCTCAAAGTGTCTATAGTTTAGTTATGAGAACACATGAGGAATTGACGTTGACTGCTTCATCAGAGTGTCTAATGTTTACCGCTAAAAGACTATAGGGGGAATTGATGATGAGTTCTTCCTTAGAGAGTCTGTGATTATATGAGATTGTAGGGGGAATTGATGCAGAGTGATTCCTTAGAGAGTCTTCTCTATATCCTTATTGTAAATTGGACTAGAGGGATTAGGCTATGAGAAAATTCCCAATGGGTTGCTTGTATTGGTAATTGGTTGGTAAAATTATTAAATATAAATTATTTTAATTGAAACTGTAGGATTGTATACTTTTGAGTACTTCTTTGTTTACTGCTTCCTTTTTTCTTATTTTCTACCATATATATTCACTGACTATTAGGAATAGATCCTTGGGTGGTTTCCTACTAGGATTCATCTCTTACCCTATTTGGGTTATGCTTTTGGGACCATACATATTATATTGTAGCAGATATAGATAAGGAAATTTCCTTACTACTTCAAGTACTTGATTGTTGCAGAGATGGAGAGAATGGGACCAAGATAAGGCTTGCTATGATGTATAAGTTTATTTGTTTTTTTTGAACTTTTTTCTTGTACTGTATTCCAGCATTGTGACTTGTTTGACTAATTTCTAAGACATATGTATTATGAATCATTTATATATATTTTTTCTAGTTGATTATTACTTCCAGTCTTCTGCTATTTACTTATTGCATGTTATTGTTACTCCTTCTTCTATTTTCATCTTTTTATTTCTGCTTCATTACGCTTACAATGAGGTAATAGTTTCCCCACTATCACAACCAAGGCCCTTGCTTCTAGTCGTCAGCCTCTAGCATTTTGGGGAATGCGCTTGAGGCCATATGACCAACCGAGTACAGGGAACCTCTAGGAAGCACCCAGAACCGATATGTTAAAAAGTTGTATCAAAGGGATTCTTTTCTTCTTGAATTACTATTTGGATCCTATAGCTAGGGATGGGAAGGAATAGGTACTTGGTAATAATCTATGCCCGAGAGTAGTCAACCCATGTATAGGGAAAAGCCAATTTACCTTTTATATTGTTATTTTTCTGGTTTTTCAATTATTAAAGTTGATTTGATTTCACTTTTGGGTGATTCAAATGTTTTCTGATGTTATCATTGATACGATTAAGGTTTTATTTCTATTGAAACTCGATGAGATGAAGGTATTCCATCTCATGCATCATATAGGAAATTGCTAGAGATCAAATGTCATGCATTCTTGTCATGCCATTTAGGGTGCATTACTGATTGCATGTTGTTGTGATATATATTATGCTAGATATGCATGTTGTTGTGATAGATTCCTTGACATAATACCTTCTATATGATAGGGTATTGCGAATGTTTAATGTTATCTTGAATGAACACCAAAATTTGGATCTTGAAGTGTTATGGGCCCTCGTGGACTAGAATTTGGTGGATCATTGCATTTTTATGCTTGTTTATGACATGTATAAGAATCCAAGCTTTGATTCACGGGGAGTATAGGTCCTTAAGGATTGAAATTGGCACATTAATGTTTATTTTAGTGTTTTTATGGGTTATGAAGTAGTTTTTGAGGCTTACTGTCTGGAAAAGCTTAGAATACGTGGCTTGTAATAATGAATACACGCCATGTGTCCTGTTCGGGAAGGAACTATTTTTTTCAAGTACACACCATGTACTTTAGGTACATGTTGTGTAGTCTCTATTCATTTCACCAGCTATGTGGGTAGGGTCATGAGGTTGGGAAAAACTTAGGTGGGACAAATTGTGTACCAGATGAACATGCCGTGTCATAGAGACTTGGTATCCGGCCGTGTGACTAACGACATGGGTGGATAAAAGCTAGGTAGTACACCCTATGTCTGGAACAAACACGTCGTGTAGAGTCAGCCGTTTAACCGGTCTTGTGACTAACAATACAGGTTGGTGAAGTTCATCTAGTACACATCATGTATGGTACCGACATGCCATTTAGAGTCAATCATGTAACTAGCAGTGTGACTAACAACACAAGTTGGTGAAGTTCATCTAGTACATGCCATGTCTAGTACAAACACGCCATGTATTATTGTTCTATGGGAACCGTGTGGGTTAGTTGTGTAGCAGAACTCGGGCAGGGAAACATGATTCATGTATACGCCGTGTCTTGGGAGAACACGCCGTGTGCAGGGGGTGTTACATGACCAAGGATGGTAGGAGTACATGCCCATGTGGAAGCTTAAGGGAACACATTGTGTAGGAGTTGTACACACCATGTATCCACATTTTAGAAATTTTGAATGCTTTCTTTCCCCTATTCCTTTCTTTCACTTCTAATTTTCAGTCCTTGTTAATCTTGATCTAAGGTGTGAATTTGACCTTCCAGAGTCATGAAATTGAGATGTCCTCTGGTTTTATGCTAGTTACAAGACAATGATAAGACACTAGACCTGGCTAAATAGGGACTACCAGCAGATCCTCCTGTAATGCCAGTCTTGGCCCCAACCATTATCCTAGATGTGGGTGTCAATGCACAGTTCTGGGATGGGATTTTTGAGGATGATGCAGAACTTCTAGGGAGCACCGCCTCCTGCCCCTTCAATGGCAGAATTGAAGTGGGTCTTTCAATAGCAGCATCCTCCCACTTTCTTAGGGGATGGAGGACCCTAAGCTGTAGAATCATGGCTATATTTCATTCTAACGATCTTCGAGCATCTGGAGACGCCTCTGGAGAGGATGGTCAAGCCCGCTATGTATATGATTCAAGATTCCTCCAAGAGATGGCAGGATGTGATCTCACAAGAAGGATGCCAACAAATTATGGATTGGGAGGAGTTTCAGCATATCTTCTACGATTAATTCTACTCCGAGACTTTGAGGGCCGATCGACCATGAGAGTTCATGAGTTTAGAGTAGGGTACTCTTTCAGTCAGGGAGTATTCTTCTCGCTTCAGAGAGCTGTAGCACTTGACACCCTTTCTAGGGGGAGGATGATTTATTCCTAGTGAGGAAGATTTAGGATGGTCTCAGGAATGAAATTCAGGATTAGGTGAAAATATTTATATTGACTTCTATATATTCTATCGTTAATCAGGTGCTGATCATGGAGCACAACCTGAGGGATTATGGAGCTGTGGGCCAGGAAGGCCCAGTATCTAGAGTTAGTACTTCTATGGATGATCATTGGAAGCGCTATAGAGAGTCTACACATGAAGATCCGAGTAGGTGGGATGCACCTTCATGTTTCCAGGTAGTATACTACCAGTGTGGGAAGGTCGGGCATACAAGGACACATTGCCTGAGAGACCTAATGAAGTGCCAATAATGTGGTAAGATGGTCCATCTTCAACGGTTCTGTTAGTTTTTCTCACCGGTCGCTGGTGACAGGGGTTATTCTATGACTCCATGTCCAGGAGAAGGACCACTAGTTTCTCATTAGTTTGGTAACTGGAGTTCGTCCGACCATTCAGGCTGAGGTGGAGGTCATGTCCGTGGTAACCAGTCACCCGACATACAACGACAACAGGGTGGATTAGCTCAGTGTGGTCTGGTAGGGTTAGAGGACCGTAGTATTGGATAGACTTTTTAGTTGATTAGACCAAGTAAGAGAAGGACCTTGGACCCTCTATAGTACGAGGTACTATTCTAGTTGCCTCAGTTTTAGATTTTTCACTTTTCGATACAGGGGTTTTCCATAGTTTCATATCTTTTGCTGTTATGGAGAGACTTAGACTCTGAATCTTTTCTTCTGCCAATGTATTGATGTTAGACACTTCGTTGGTTACAAGAACAACTAGTGTATGATAGTTCAAGGAATTCCCTCTAGAGGTTGGTGGGTGTCACTTCTTGTTGGAACACTATGTCTTAGAGATGACAGGCTATGATATCATTCTTGGAATGGACTATTTAGTTCCCTTCCAGGATGTTTTCAACTTCTATCACCGTAGGGTGAGTTTCACATCACCATAGGGTAGATCGTTTCTTCATAAGGGTGAATGGGACATCCATGCGAGCATAGCAGGACCGAATCATCATGGGTTGGGAGGAGTTACATCGTAGATTTCTAGTCTATATCTGGATGAACAGTGGAATTTGTAGTTGGACTTTATTCCAGTGGTCGATCATTTCAAGGATGTCTTTCTTGAGGAATTTTTAGGTTTTCCACTGAAGAGAGAGGTGGAATTTTATATTGGTCATGTTCCAGTAGAATCACCAGTGTACATTCCTTCTTATAGGATGGCAACGCCAAAGTTATAGGAGCTCAAGAAGCAGTTAGAAGAGTTGTAGGAAAATGGTTTCATATGACCCAACACTTCTCCTTCGGGTTCACCTATCCTGTTTGCGAAAAAGGAAGATGGTACCCTCAAACTTTGTGTGGATTATCAGAATCTGAACCAGTTGATGGTCAAAAACCGTTATCCCTTGCCGAGGGTTGATGATATCTTTGATCATCTTCGAGGAGATCGGGTGTTCTCAAAGATTGACTTGAGATCCAGTAATCATCAATTTCACATTAGACCATTAGATATACCTCTTACATCCTTTCAGAGAAGTTATGGTCTATAACAGTATTTGGTTATGACGTTCGATCTCAGGAACATGCCTTCTGTTTTCATGGAACTGATAAACCGGGTGTTCCATCCATACTTGGATTATTTCATGGTAGTCTTTGTGGACGATATATTGGTGTACTCTGACACTCGACATGGCCATTCCACACATCTTGAGATTGTTTGGAGTAAACTGAGAGAGCATTAGTTATATTCTAAGCTCTCAAAATGACACTTTTGGATGGACCAAATTCACTTCTTGGGTCATGTTATCTCAGAGATAGGAGTATCAGTAGACCCAGAGAAAGTGAGAGTAGTAGTTTCCTAGGAATAGCCGAAGAACATCTTTGAGGTATAGAGTTATCTAGGGATAGATGGTTACAACCCTCGTTTCATACAAGATTTCTCATGCTTAGTAGCATTACTAACGGCCTGACTAAGAAGGGTGCAAAGTACTTGTGGTCTGATTCTTGTGAGTCAACATTTTAGGAGTGAAAGGAAGGTTGAATTTAGCACCAATACTAGTTTTTTCAGAGCTGATAAAAATATATATAGTTTAATGTGAGGCATCAATTATCGGTCTGGGATCACTACTTATGTAGGGAAAAGGAGTCATTGTGTACATGTCTCTATAGTTGATGCCACATGAGAGGAATTACCCAACACACGATATCGAGTTGGCTGGAGTTGTTCATGCCTTACACTGTTGGAGACTTTATCTTCTTGGAGAGAATATTTTGGTTTAAATAACCAAAAAATCCTCAAGTATGTCTTCACTCAGTGCAATCTGAGTCTGATACAGTGAAGGTGGGTTGAGTACCTTCAGTCCTTTGACTTTGAGCTTTCCTACATGCATTGGAAAGGAAATGCAACGAATGATGCTTTGAGTGGGAGGACATAGATAAAATCATTTCAAGAGGACAACAATGAGTGGAAGATTATAGATCTATTCTCTGAGATGCACTTAGTGGTGCGTGATAGATAGGGGAATATGTTCCTTTCTTCTGTAGCTGTTACCTCAACTCTACTTGATCGAGTGCGAATAAGGAAGCTATTAGATTCTGAAGGCCTAGTTCTATGTGAGAGTGTTATAGGAGAGGACCCTAATATGAGATGGAAAATAGGTGAGGATGTGATCTTGCATTTTTATGGATGCATATGGGTGTCAACAGACATATGCAGGGAGATGATGTGAGACTTTCATTCTTCAGTTTCAGCGGTTCATCCTGGTGTCACCAAAGATGTATCGAGATCTACACAATTAGTATTGGTGGCTAGGTATGAAGATAGATGTTGTTGGGTTTATCATAAGGTGTTCCACTAGTCAGTAGGTGAATACGGAGCATCACCGACCAGTAGGGCTTTTGTAGTAGTTACCCATTCCCGAGTGGAAGTGGAATGATGTCACAATGGATTTCGTGATAGGTTTTCTAAGGTCAACTCGAGGGAATGATGCAGTATGGGTTGACATTAACAGAATCACGATGGTTTCTCACTTCTTCCCTATCAAGGAGACCATCAGTGTAGATGAGATGGGAAGGCTGTCCATCCGAGAGATTGTACAGTTACATGGAGTTACACACTCCATTATTTCAGATAGGGATTCCCATTTTTCTTCTCTAGTTTGGTAGGGACTACAAAAGGCTTTGGGTATACAGGTAATTCTGAGTATAAAATACCATACCCAAATAGATGGAAAGTCCAAGCATATGATACAGGTGCCGGGGGACTTTCTTCAAGAACGCATCCAAGATTTTTGAGGTTCTTTGGAGAAGCACATACCTCTTGTGGAGTTTTATTACAATAATAGTTTTCAAGAAACTATTCAAATGTCACATTATTAGGCTTTCTATGGTAGGCCACACCGATCAACCTTATGTTGGATGGAATCAAGAGAGGAAGCTCTGTTGGGACCTTGTATTTTCCAAGAAACCACAGTGCATATAGAGTTGATTCGGAAGAGGATGGCTACTACACAGATACGATAGAAGTCTTATGCTAATCGATGGAGATGAACTTTGGAGTTCAAGGTCGGAGATCAGGTTTTTCTAAGTGTCACACCGAGGTTGGGACACTGGAGGATTAGAAGACAGGTTAAGCTTTCACCGAGGTACGTTGGGCCATTTGAGGTTTTAGAGAGAGTCAGACCAGTAGCCTATCGACTGTAGTTACCTCAGAGGAACCAGGCTATGCACGATGTTTTCCGTGTTTCTCAGTTGCGATGTTTCTTCTCAGAACCGTCTCATGTCTATCAACCAAAGAAGGTTGAGTTGGAGGAAGACACATCATTCGAGGAGCATCCTATCCAGATTTTTGATAGCAGTGAAATGGATCTTTGTGGCTGGTCTATTCCCATGGTACGAGTGCTATGGAAACACTATGGAGTATAGGACAAGACTTGGGAGAGGGAGGCTAGTGTACGATCATAGTGGCTAGAGTTATTCGAGGTTTCATCATCTACACTGCCTTGTTAGGGAAATTTTGGGATGAATTTCTATAAGGGGGGAAATTTTTAAGAACTCGGGTCTTCCTTTTAGGTATGTCTTTCTTTTTTGGTTGATTTTGAAAAAGGAGGAGTTTTTAGAAATTTCAAGAGTACACACCGTGTACTTATAAGTACATGTTGTGTACCCAGTTGACGCGGGTGACCATGTACTATCCATGTAATGGACGAGTACATGGCCATGTGGGGTGACCTATAGGCTACCTAAAGCGAGGCTCGGTAAAGGAAAGTACATGCCATGTACTTCTAAAACACATGTTGTGTACTTTCTTTTTATTTCATTAAATGGACTGGGGTCACATCTAATTGGAATAATGCCCTTCTTCTCGACTCGTCTCGTCCAAGAGAATCCATAGCCGGTGATTCTTCTCTAATCCCTCGACTTGCCATATGTTCTCTTGATAGACCACTGTCAATTGCGTGGGAACCACCACGGTAAGCTCTTCCTTATTCTAGAGCCTCGTTTACTAATTCCTCTTCTTTCGTGAGATATCCTTGGTTGAACGTTTTAGACTTTTTTTTGTAGATATATGGAATTCTAGGTTGAATCAAAGGCCGATATTCAACTATATTTATCATACAATGTTGAGGTAGGGAGTTTGTGCCTTTCTGTAGTTAGTCTTAGAGTTATATGTGGAAAAGTTCCCAATATCCTCGTTTGGGGCATTGCGTGTTTAGGGATTTGAACCTTCTTAATGCCTTCTATGCCTTTCATGTTTGAATAAAGGTTGTTTGATTGTGAATAGGGTTAATTTCAATGCTATGGATGTGTTTTCCCAGGCTTGTTTGATTTTGGCCATTTGTTCTAGCTTGGCCTATTTGGCCATTGTTTTGCATTCCTAGTGCTGTTAGAATGGAGTAATTATTTATCTGATATGTTGTGATATGCATTATAGCTAATTGGCTAAGTAGTACTTTGAGGTTTACTTTTTCTGCTTTTTATTATTTGTGTATGATTGCTTTACACGGGGCTGCGGGAACCTAGTGTAGTGAGACTATAGGGGAAATTGACATTGAGGGATTTCCCAGAGTGTCTGTTATAATTATCACGCTGCGAGACCATAAGGGGAATTTCCGTTGAGTGCTCCCTCAGGGTGCCTATAGTTATGTTATGAGACCACATGAGGAATTAAAGTTTAGTGATTCTTCATACTGTCTGTAGTTTACCACTAAAATACTATAGGGGGAATTGAGAGTGAGTGATTCTTTAGAGAGTATTTGATTATATGAGACTATAGGGGGGATTGAGGCTCAGTGATTACTCAGAGAGTTTTCACTATATCCTTATTATAAATTGAACTAGAGGGGTTAAGCTATGAGAACATTCCCAGAGGTTTTATTTTATTTGTAATTAATTTGTTAAATTATTAAATATAAATTATTGTAATTGAAACTGTAGGATTGTTTACTTTTGAGTACTTTTTTTACCACTTCCTTTTTGCTTATTGCCTGCCATATATATTCACTGACTCTTAGGCACAGATCGTTGGGTGGTTTCCTACTAGGATTCATCTCACACCCTATTTGGGTCATGCTTTTTCTCCCAAACATATTATATTGTATGATGTATAGATAAGGGAAAACACCCTTATACTTTTGGTACTTGATTGCTATAGAGATTGAGAGCATGAGACCAAGCTAAGGATTGAGATGCTACTGGAGTTTATTTGTTTTATTTATACTTTGTTCTAGTACTATATTCCATCATTGTTACTTGTTTTTCTATTTTCTTAGACAAAAGTATCATGCATCATTTATATATATTTTTTCAAGTTTATTATTACTTCCAGTCTTCAGCTGTTTACTTATTGAATGTTATTATTACTACATCTGCTATAGTCATCTATTTATTTCCACTGCATTAGTCTGCCAATGAGGGCATAGTTTACCCACTATCACACCCAAGGAACTCAATGCTAGTTATCAACCTCTGGATTTTGGGGAAATGCACTTGAGGCCATGTGACCAACCAGGTACGGGGAACCTCTGGGCGGCACCCGAAACCGAGACGTTACATTAATAATATTTTAGGATAAGTAATTAGGAATAATAATTATTTCATTCAAAGTCATCATCCCATTTGGTTTCTCATAGTCACCACATTTCCCTTTATAATAAATGTTAACATGATTCCTTTGGTTTCCATTTATTGAATAAAACCAAAATGCAGACGGTGAGAAATAATAATCATAGTGGGAAAAAATATAATTATTTATATGATTTTTAAACCACGACAACTTATTTTAAATCTAAGACACATTAGGTTTAAACAAGGTCATCCATTTTCATTATATATTCAAATCCTATATAATGGTTTGTAAATAAAAAGTGAATTATCCAAATAATATCACCTGAGAGTGGTAAACCAGGTGCATAGTAAGGCTCATTTTCATGTACCAAGTAATGCTCAAGTCAATTATGATGCACATTTTTTGAATTTATTACCCCTTCGAACATCTGTTCTAGAACCAAATCCACTCGTACTAAAAAGGAAGAGATGTATTTCTATAAAAACCCATATAATATCTACATGACCACAAGTTTTTAAAGTTTTTCTATACATATCCTCAGAGTATATGATTGGGTTGTGTTACCTAATATGTGTTTTACTAAATCTAGTTTCTTAGGTTTCTAATAAAAATTTTCTAATAACAATAATAAAGACCCTGATTCCAGTAACCCAAATCCATTCTCTCTTAATTACATTATTACTAGAAAAAAGAAATCACATCCCAAAGGACTAAATAGTTTAATAGTCTTAGAAAATTAGATATATACATGATTCCCATATTACATTTGAATACAAATAATACAACATAATTTTTTATAGAATATAATTATTCCCCCATGTATATCCCTGAATATCATACATAGTAAACCTCACATAATTGTTGAAAAGGAAACAAAATAAGGATGAGCTAAAATCCTTAGTAAGGATTACATAAAATATAATATAAAATTAATTAAAAAATAATAACCAATAATTCATAATTAATATGGAAAGATAAATTTATGATCACACGTTACATATAATCAATAATTTTAATATCATAATTAGATAAGGAATAATGAATATGAAATGGTAGATATATTTACAAAAACATCATTTAATAAAAAACTTGACTATCATGATCAGATAAGGAATAATCACTATGGAAATGTAAATAAGTGAAAACACATTCCAATTAATCAATAAACTGAAAATAAAATGCTTCTAGAGATAAAATAAGTGCAAAACTCTCATGGATAAAAATTACTTAACTATTAAATAAGGAAGTTCTTAATTATTGGATTACATGATATCGGGATTCATGATACCTCTACCATAAATACCTATAACAAGATAGTTTAAAGCTGATGAGTAGTTATATACGAAAAAACCATTTAACTAATGATATCCACTTGATTTCTCTCATGAAACTAATGATGCATCTAGGGGCTATCTATAAAAAGTACACACTATTAATAGCATCTACAATTCATTCATTATATATATATATATATATTTGTTTATTTAATTTAGGAAAAATATTCCTCATCCGCAATTTCTCATATCAAGAATATAATACAAATTGAAAATAATTTCCCAATTCAATCATATAACATTCAAAATAAAATACCAATTGTAGAAATGATATATTATTTAAGTAATAAGTATATCCATGATAAATAATATGGATACTTATGAGGAAATGTAATGTTCAATGATCATAAGAAAATGAATATTCCATGGGAATGCTAATAATTGAAAAAATTAATCAAGATAGACGATATCAATATTTTCCCTGGTCAAGCTGATCAATAACCACTATGAGAAAAAATAAGGATGGTATAATTAATATATATATATGTAGTAGTGTATATCTTAAATAATGTTTTTTTTATGAATAGAAATTCCATAAAAATATCATTAAAAATTTATTGAGAAAAAATAACCTTTTAAATTTGAAAAGAAATTTTAAAACATAAAAAATTAAAAAATATTAAGAATAATATTTTCATTTAAAAATAATTTTTAAACATTCAAAGGAAGTCTCAGTGAAATTAGTGGCCATGACAACAGAAGGTTCCATTCATGCTATGTGTGTAAAAAACAAAGATTCTTTTCCATGTTATAAGAAATTTAAAAAAGAAACCTCTACAGAAAATTATATGAGGACTCATTTTTTTAAAAAAATCTAAATATGTGTAAAAATTAAGTTAAACAATCATAATAAAAAAAATATATTGATTTTTTTTATAAAATATGGATTTGGAAAAAAGGGCTTTCAAATGAAGAGAGAGATGAAGTTAGATTTTATTAAAAACAATTTCTCAAAAAATTTAAGTACTAATGATTGGAAAATGTTACTATTACATTGAAATTTAATGAATAACCATTGGAAAATAAAATGAAGAATTTTTATTAGACAATTATCAATTAATTTCTTTTAATGGAAACTGAAGTATAAATAATCTTGATTAAAATGAGATTGTGAAATAAACCCTTATAATGATCTTAGCATTGAAGTAAGAATTAATAAAAGAAGTTATTATGTGTGTCAAAAGTAAATGAACATAAACAAAGTGTAAATAAAATATAATATATTCAAAATTTATTACACTCATAATCTTGTAACATCGAAGACAATGGAGAAGTAGTACAACCTAATGAAGAGAAATTGATCTATAAAATTCTTTACCACGTGAAAATATTGAATTAAAATAACTTTGGAGGAAATAATTCCAATTGAAACATAAAATACCAAGAAGTATTAATAATTCATGATATTACATTTAAATGTATTAATATATACACCATATATCTCAATTAGGTTCATAACATTACATTATTTCTCAATGAAATTAAATCGAGACAAGATCCCTTACTTAAAGTCTGATATCCCTTGTATATATCCATACTTCTTGTATAATAAATATTGGATTATTGTATATTTTTTCCAGAAACAAACACATATATACGATAACATATATGATTTACTTATGACATTTTATTACCCATTTATTAACAATTTCTTGTCAAAATCACGTTTTATGTAATATCTTCTTTGTTTCTCATGTATATTTTGATTTTTTATTTTCTGTCCTTTTAATTTGATAATGGTTAAATGATATTCAGAATCTAGAGAACTATATAAATATAATATATATTTATATTAATCCATTAATGTTAAGCACAGATAATGAGTTACACTATTCGTGGAGATAGTAGGTTGTCCATACGTATGAACGATGTTTCCATTTTCTTAATGAATAAAATGAAAGAAAAATAAAAAAAAATTAATATTTAAAACATAATTATTTATATATATAATATGTGAAAATAAACTTCATAATTATTACCATCCATGTAAAAATAAAATGAAAAACATTTCACATCACAATGTTGTGGCGGTAGTCCACACGTACACATAAGTGATGTTATTGATTTACAATTTATTGGTAGATAAGATGTTGGATGTGATATTATATTTAAAAAAAGTATATTTAGGTCATAAATTTTATTTATATTTAGTAAATTTATACTTACTACCTTTCATGTAAGGAGTAAGTGAAAAATTAATGACATCACTTTCCAAGGCGGTAGTCCATCGTACACATAAGCGACTTTATTGTATCCCCAAAAAGAATGAAACGATAGAAGTTATAAGTGACATAATAATTGAAAATTTATAATAATGTCATTAATATCATATAAACATGTTCAAACCATCATTATATCCAACCTCTAAAGGTGGATATGGAAAAAAATTATATCAGTTCATAAGGTGGTAGTCCACCGTACGCATGATCAACGATTTTGTTTCCCATTTGATAGAAGAGGAGAAGGATATAGGTCTTGAAATTAGCATAATATAATATTAGTTTATTTTAGGTACTGATTTTATAATATTATTATATATTAATAATATTTTAAGAATTTGGAATAAGAAACATAATAAAAATGCTCATTTATGAACATTAGTTCTTTAGACAACTTCTTTAGGTTTGCAAAAAAAAACATTCCCAGGTAGAATTTCTATCAAAAAAAGATGTGAAATATGATGGTAGAGTATAAAGGAAGGTATTTAGGAAGGTATTGGGGAAAAATGGTCTTTAAATTGTGAATATGAGTGTAGATAGGGTGTCGTTTTATAAGTGGGGGAGAGAACACACATGATTTTTTTGAAAAGAATAAAGCATATCCACATTTTTCACATGAAATAAGGATAATAAATGGGTAATTATTGAATCTTATAGATTATAAGTTTTATATATAACCATAAAATAAGATTTTTACATTTATTAGTTCATTTTAACTCTTATCTTCTTAGTTTAATGCCCTGGAGAACCCATTTTCTCCTTGACTGCTATAATTATGTTTTACTATTTTCACTACTCATTATGGTCAAAAATTAAGATGAAACTATTATATCATAATTTTTTCAAATATATAATCCATTTTTAAAATTCCAATTCACATAGGTGATATAATCCAATTTAAAATGATTCCCATAGACTGGTCAAAAAATGGGGTTTCCAAAGGAAAACTTTATAAATATTAAAAGTTTCTATACAAAATTCAATATGAAATTAAATATGAATACTGAAATTATTTAAATTTTAGTATTATTGAACTTATTTTACTTTAAAAAACAATTTTAAATTTAATTTATCATAGTAAATAATTTAAACAAAAAATATTTTTCAATAAAAAATCAGTATTTTTCAAAATTCATGAAAAGAATTAAATTTTCAAAAAATAATCAAAAAATCACCCAAATTTAAATTTGAAATTTATATTTAAAAATAATGATTATTTTTGAATACATTTTATTTTATTGGGAAAAATTAATTTTAAACTATGCGTGCAAAGCACAACTAATCCTTCTTTTATAAAATAAAGTTTTCCAAAAACATTACTTTTTTATTTAGAATGATTCTTATTTTATTTATAATAAATAGATAAAAATTGATTTTCTTTTATAAATTCTAAGAAAATATAATTTTAATAGTTTATTTAGATATATTCATTCTTTCCAACTTAACATCTAGATTACAATGTCTTTGTTGAAATAATAATATTTTAATAGAGTATCATTTTTCATTTAAACCTTCTGTTATGTGCATCACATGATATCAAATTGATTGAAATTATATATAAATAAATGTTTTTAAAAGTATCATAGTGTTACATTATCATGTTTTCTTAGTGTTTCATGTCATATATGATATCGAAACCATGTTTATTGTTTTAAAATATCTAGGTGTTATAATTATCATACCAATGGTTGAATTTGATATGATCATTAGTTTAGGATAAATATTAAAATATGATTAAAAAATTTATTAAAAGTTGAAGGAAATTATTATTCTTGGTGTAGATTTAGAATTCCTTATCTTTATAGTAGAAACTTCATCATTTGATTCATGTATAGATCCACCTCCAGTAACTCTTCTGAATGGGATTCTTAGGAAAGAAGAGAAAACAAAATCTATGGATAATAAAGGTAATCTCAAAGTTGTGGATGTACTAAATTTATAGGAATACATTTTTTTTATTTCTTGAAGAATTAACTAAATATCCACAAGTTCATGAAGTTGAGTTCACCATTGATTTAATCATTGATATAAGACAAATATCAAAGAATCCCAATATAATTGCCACCATGGAATTAGTGGTGTTGAATAAACAAATAGATGTGATGTGAGATAAGGAATTTATTCAACCTAGTTTCTCATCATTTAGATCCCTTATTCTATTAATTAAGATGAAAGATGTATCTATGAGGCTATTCATTGATTATAAGGAAATAAATTGTATTGTGATAAAGAATAAGTATCCTCTACCTCACATTGATAACTTATTTTATCAACTACATGGAGATCAATAATTTTAAAATATTGAACATCATTTTGGGTATCATCAAATGTGATAAAATAAGGATTAAATCATGATGAAAATATTTTAAAAGAGGTATGAAAACTTTCAGTTTATAGTAATTCCATTTTGATTGAATAATTCAACATCATGTTTTATAGATATAATGAACATTATATTCAAGTAATAACTTTATAATTGCATGGTCTTATAAAATGATGATATATTAGTATACTCTAATATCTATAAGGACCATAATAATCACTTGTGGGTTATTTTTAAGAATCCTAGAAGAAAATAATTATATGGTAAATTTAGCCGATATCAATTCTAGTATTAGGAAGTTTATTTTCCTAGCCATATTATCTTGATAGTTGGAATATTAGTTTATTCTATAAGGATATATGAAGCTAGATAATGGCCTACACCAATGAAAATAATCGAGGTACATAGTTTCATTGTTTTGGAAAGTTAATATCAGTGATTCATTCATAATTATGCCTTATTGGATATCCTATTAATCATGATTACACATAAAGGGGTTAAGTTAATATGGAAAAGGAATTTAAATAATGTTTTGATGAATTAAATAGGATATTTTTCAATTCTTTGATTTTGAATATAATATTAGTAAATTAAAGATTTGTGATATATATTGATACATTGAACCATGTACTTGATTGTGTCCTTATGAAAAATTATAAAGTTATTTAATTTGTATAAAGGAAGTTAATGACTTTTGAACACAACTATTAAAACCATGATCTTGATTTGGTAGCTATAATATTTACTTTGAACTTATAAATAAATTATCTGTATGGTGAAATATGTGAGGTATACAGGGACTATTAGAGAAAAAAGTTTATCTTTTCACAAAAAATATATAATCTGAGTCCATTGAGATGGATCTAGATACATAAAGATTATTATTTCGCAAAACACTACTACCTAGGAAAGGAAAATAACGTAGTAGATGCATTGATTAGGAAAGAACCTAGATTTATGAATGAAATGAGGATAGAGAGAGATCCTATATTCATTGATTTATGAATGATGTATATGAAAAATATTAAGAAACGGAAAAAATCACTCATTTTTTAAAATGTTGTGAAACTAAATTTATCATAAAAGATAAAAATTTCTCGATTTGATAATGTTAATTTTCAGTATAAAATTAAATCCTTGAATTAAGGGAAGTGGTAATAATTCATTTGTGATGATGGAGTCCTAAAATTTGGGAAGAGAGTACGTGTTCTATCAATAGCGCAGAAAAAAATTGTTGGATGATTCTAATGGATTCGATTTATCAATACCTCATGGTAGCACCAAGAAGTATAAAACTAAAATTAATTACATTTGGTAGAGTTGTATTATAATTTTTTTGATTGAAGTATTAAAAAAGAACTATATGAAGAATTTTATAGAAACAGATGTCATAATCATTTTTTTGGGGATAAAGTTAGTGAAAGGAAACTTACATGACCTAAAATTATTAAAGAGACAGAGAAAAATTTAAAGAAAAAACATGATCATATTAAATTGTATAAATATATGAAGAAGCGTTAGACCAAAAATGAGAAGAAAATTTTAGAATTTCATGAAAGGGATCATATTTTTATAAAAGTATATCTATATAAGACTATAATAAGGTTTCATAAGATAAGAAAACTATTCCCTAGGTACATCAGACAACTTAAAATTCAAAAAAGGATTGGAGCTATAGAATATTGATCAGGAATTACACCATGTATTTATGAAGTACATGATGTTCCCTATATATCATTGTTATGAAATTACATACCAGACCAAGTGAATGTGCCCACCTATGAAGAGACAGAATTGGAACTTGATCTATCTTCCTATTAAAATACTATCCAGATCCTAGATACTAGAGAGAATGTATTGAGTAACCATATGAATCAAATAGTAGAGGAAATATGGATAAATTATAAAATAGAGAAAGCAATGTGGGAACTACTGGATTTTATAAATAATAACTACCCTCATTTGTTTAGAAGGTAATAACTATGAAATTTCAAAGAAAATGTTATTGTAGGAGGGATGAATGTAACATGAAATCCTCAATTATAATAAGTGAAAATCCTATTTTAATTCAACAATAATACAATGAAATTTTTAATATTTCATACCAAAAGGAATCTAAATTGATTGGATGAATATTGATTTTGAGCATACTTGGTCAAAATAATCCTAGAATGGATTATTGTAATTTTTCCTTAGAAATAAGATTTTATGAATAACAAAAAATTTCATATTTAACTATAAACCATTTTATTTATAATAATTTCTTATAATAATTTTTTTAAAAAAATTTATTTAAAATAAATTTTATATAAATAATGATAAAAATATTTGGTGGTAAATATAAATATTTTATAGAAAACGTTATTTTCAGATTTTTTTTTTAATTTTAAAAAGTAGCAATTCCTATCCATAGTAATTAATTTAAATGATATTTAATAATGTATAATTTAAATAATTTTATTTATTATATATCTAAATATATTAATTTAAAATATATAATTATTATTACTAGTTATATAGTTAAGAAAATATTATATTATACTTAAAAATGCATTTCTTTAAAAACTTTTTTCACAAGTTTTGTAGGTTTATTTTAAATTTAGAATTTATTCTTATATAATTTTAAATTTGTAAAATGGATTCCATATTTGAGATCAAAATAATTAACATTAGCTAATAGGTTCAACTTATTTTTTGGTCATAATGGATAATAAAAACAGTAAAAATTAATTACCCCTATTAAGGTTAAAATGAGTTTATCAGGTTGTAAACAAAAAGATAAGTGTATATTTAAAATTAAACTTGTAAAAATATAGTTATATGTTCATATTTAGACATCAAACATAAAAAAATATAATATGATTTCATTTTTATGCATTTTAATTGGGAATGAATTTATTATTTCAAATTTTTTTGGAAAATTTCCTAATAGTTACCAAGAGGGTCCCCTCCCACACTTATAAAATGGAACTTCATAATCTCACTTATTCACACCTATAAATACATATATATAAACAAAAAATTGATAAAATATCTCCCCAACATCCTTAAAAACATTATATTACTAACGGTCTTCCCAAAAGGCCAACCATAGGGTCCTAAAGAAGCGGTCCAAAGGAGGTTTCTCTAAGAGAAGGTAATCAGGTTAACAAAGCTCTTTCCATTTCTTATTTATTCTAAAATCTTAAATTATGTATTAACACAAAAAATATTATAATACTATTATCTCCCATATAATTATATGTTATTATTTTATGACATAATATTTATCCATATCCTTCTCCATCAAATAGGAAACAAAGACATCGCTCGTGTGTACGGTGGACTACCAGTTCACGAACTAATGTAATTTGTTTCCTATAAATGAATCACATGAATAGTAATAATGATATAAATAATAAATATACATGATACATATTACATAATATCAATTCCATAAAATTAATATATCATTCCTTTCCTTACCGTTTCACATGTTAAGGGAATGATATTGTCGCTCTTGCGTACGTGCGACCTACCTTCTCTGTGTAGTGATATGATTCGTTTTCAATATCCACATTTCAATTATAGTTATTAAAATGTATCTAATGAGTAAATTTTATATTTTCAACATTAATTTAATTATTTATATTTTGAAAATATACCCTATACAAAACATCTAGATCTTTCATGACAAAACATGCTTGAGAAAATATAGAAATTAACCAGAGAAACAATAAAAATATTGAAATATTATTAAACAATGAGTGGTAAAATTTTATTATAGGTTAATTTATGTTATTATAAATATGAATACAGTTCTTTAATAAATTAATAACATGATTAAAACCATTATACATGAGGTTAAGTATCATTAAATTCAAAGGAATCATGAGGTAAGGGAACTTGTCTCAATTTTCATTTCATTGAGACATATTTCTTAATATGAACGTATTCACATTTATCTAGTGTATATACTAAAATTTTCATGTATTTAAAATTAATAAATATTTATTAATTAGAGTTGAAGTATCAATTCATGTTTATTCATTCAAAGGGTTACAACATAAAAGTTACTAAAGAGGTAAGGATCCATTTTACAATCTCGCATTCTTTTGGGATTGATTTTACTCTTCTTAGAGGATTATTTTTATTTATACTTTATAAGATCCAATAATTTTCTTATATAATGATTTTTAAGAAGTTTATATATTTTCTTCCAAATTTTACACTCTTTTGTACTTGAATCACGTAACAAAAATTTTAAAAGAAAAAATGATTTTAACTCTCTTTAAATCATATATATTTTTATTTCATGCCCATGTTTTCCAAAAATATTTTACGAGGATATATTTATTTACACAAATGTATTATTAATATAAGGTTCAGTTATACTATACTTTTTAAAAAGCAATTTAAGTAATGTTTCTACTTTTTTTTGTAAATTAATTTTTTGAGGAAAGAAAAATATAATGTTTTTATACGGTGATTACAGACTACCCCACCACCGTAACTATTTTAAAAAATATTTATTCTTCAAAACATATTAAATAATTTTATATAGAAAATATTTTTATGAAATATTAGTTTAATATTTCACTTATATTTCCCTTATAATTACAAATAACACAATTTTCTTGGAAGACCATATATTTCTGAGGAACAGATGGTCACTTATTATCTATTGACTAATTTTTTGATTGTTATCTTTATTTTGAGAAAATAAATTTCTTGTGGTAATTTTTAGTTTTAAATTAAATTTTTATTAAATGTACATATTCATTATATAATGGATATATTTTTTCCTATTTCTTATAGAAATTTTACATAGGGTGTTTACTTTGAATGTATTTTGATTAACTGGGGGAATATTGATAAATCTATACCCATTATTCAATAATTATATTTGTAGATAAGTAATATTGTTCATGAAATAAATTTATTCTTAGATATATGTGGAATTATTTGGACATGTATTGTTGGGTTGGTCTTGGAATTATATATCCCCTCGATGCATCGTTCAACTAATGAGACAAATAAATTGGCTAAATTAAATGGGTTTTTACCATAGATTTAAAATTTCCTATAAAAGATATTTACACTATAGATGTCATGATATTTGAGATCATGAAAACCAAAATTTATAATTTTCTTCATCAATAATTCATTAAATATTAACTTTGATTTTATTTTCATTCATATTATCCATAGATGCATTTTGTGCTCAAATTATTGACTAAAAGGGAATATGTGTTTTGTTATTTCCCCTACCACATTTAGCATGACTTAATAATTTATGATAGATTCCATTGAACATATCCATTACTTATCATTTTATCTCACCCTTATTTTTTCCTTTCCCCATGATATAATGAATAATTATTTTAATGATTTATTAGAAACCGAATGTCTTCCATTACAATGTTTTTATTCTATTCCCAATGTAAAAATGGTATCATGAATGTATCTAGTTATCCAAAACTTATAAAATTAATAGTCCTTCTGTATTTGACCCCATTGTATATATGCCAATGTAATATAGTAGATGTTGGATATGAGTTACTAGAGTAGTAGTTGCTATAGTTGGTATTAATGGAATATTAATATAAACCTTGGGATGTAGATTAAGGGAAACATAGATTATGGAACATGTCCATATGATATAATTTGATGTTAAGTATAGAAAAACATACTAAAGTTTTTTTGAGGAAGTGATTATGTTTTTTACCAATACCTCCTTATCTTAATACTATAAGTAGCCCTGGTTCTATCATAGTTTCACATAAGGGTAATAACTCTGAATATAGTGAATTGAGATTTGTATCGATCATCACTTGGTGCATGACAACATACCTTACTAAAAACTTGGGTTGACACTACCGAGGGATTTTATTTGTATAATTTACATTTTATTTTCAAAACATTTAGAAGGATTTTAAAATAATGATATCCCCAAAGAAACAAAGTTTATAATTTCAAGATTAAATATGAACACATTTTTTATTTATTTCAAGTGTTACAGTAGATTTAGAATTATATTTTATGATTTAAAACTCAAAATTTCATGATCTAATCCTATATATCCCATTTTTTAGAAATATAAACTTGAATATATAATGGTATCAACACTCACAAGTAATGTACAAATTTCCTTACTAAGAAATACAATACAATTGGTATTAGATCTGAGTAGATCATAGATATATAAGGTAAACTTATTTAGATAATGACGAATAACCATTCATAAATTGTGAAACATATTATCTCATAACCTAACACTCCTAAGTTGGACCCCTTTATGCAAAAAACCCCCAATCATGTAGTGAAACTACCAATTCAGTGGTAGATGAGAAATAGATCGAGTCCCTAGAAATTAAATTGTCTACAGTGAAAATATACTTGAGCTACTTGACTATGTTGGGTGGATATAGTTCTATGATATATTTTCCCTACATGGTGAATGGCTAGGAGTATTTGGGTTAATGCAGAATATTTGGTGGTTGATGGATTAAGTTGGAATTAACTTGGTAGGAACAACATTTCATGGTTAATTCTATGTGATCTTCCATTATTTAAGTCCAAAATTATATAATCCTTCATATTTGATTAGAAATACAACATGCTAACTTGTGGGAACCATATGTTCCCATGTTTACTTATTTCATGAATGAAACATTCTATTGCCCATAAATACATCTGAGAAGTGCTCCATCAAAGAATCATTTATAGAGGACCTTTTTATGGATTGATACATCACAAAGAGTGAAGTTGGTTGGTCCCAATCATATTTGGTCCTTTCTAGATCTTAACTTTGAGAGAACTCTATCTTGAAGTTATTCTATGATAGGTATCATCCAAATAGTCATAGGACTATCTGATTCAGAACAGTGGAGGACTTCACTGACCTCTTCCATGCTGACATGAGAAAAATGTGAGACCATTAGACAATGAATAATGTTGAAAATTATTTAATCTGGGTTTGGATCTACCAAAGTTGTACCTACATTTTACAATACATCTAGCTGGGCCTTTTGTGATCATGAGACATGATTCAATGTTGTTTATGAGGGGAAGCCTTCCATTAACCCTTATACATAGTGAGTACTAGGGATTAGCTCTTATTTTATGATGGAATAATCCTCATCAATCTATTTGATTACCAACTATGAATCACCATTCACCTCTAGGGGGGCCACTAGTATATGAAGTTCTTGTTATAGTACTACAATGAGGACCTGATATCCTACCTCATAATTGTTACTTCCTTACAAAAAGAGGATGTGAAAATGAAAATTTCCACTTACAAATAAATGAACACAAGTCCTAGCCCAAGTTTTTGGAGATTGGGTTCCTCCATTATCTTCTCTGTTAGGATCTTGGAGGTTCCATAAAAAATAAATTTACCATATATAGGTCTATATTGAATAAAAAATATATCTTAATCAATAAATTTATTATCTAACGACATTGTTTATATAGGCAGGTGTTCTGTGATAAAATATTCCAAGGCTTGTCCTTTCACTAATTTTTGAGGCACACATTATATGCCAAACTCCTATAGGATAACCACCCACGATGCCAAACATCCAATCAATATTGGATGGCTGAGGATATATTTGAGAGGGTTATTGTGAGATACCAAATGGACCTTTGGGTGTGGTAGTTTGTGACTTAGTATCTAAACCATCATGATTAATTCTGGATTCTTATTCTCGATATTTTTATAAAGAATATCAGTGTTAATCATGGTTCTAATGAGATAATAAATGTTGTTTTCATTATAGTCATAATTCATTTGTGTGTGAAATGAACCCAATGACCTATCTAGGGACGTCACATACAAAATGAGAGGCTTCCCATCTACAAGTGGATGTAGAAGTAGTGGACTATAGAGGTTCTACCTGGGTTTGTCAAATTATTCATGATTGTTTTTTTCCACTAATATAGGGATCCCTTCTTCATCAACCTAGTGAAGGTAAAATACTTTCCTTCAAGGGTTGTTATAATGTAGCAGACATAGGTAAGGTTTTCCTATAAACTCCTCAACTATATTACGGTATGGGGTGGAGATATACTAAGAATTTCACATTTCTTCATAGGTACTACATTAATGTCATGATGGTGTATGACGATGTGAAGTTTTTTCCCCAGGTTAGTCTGAAATCACATTTAAAGGGGTTCATATTCAAGATATTGTACCAAATTTTATTGAATACGGTCTCAATATCAACCAAGTTGTTAGAACACTGTTTGGAACTAACGAAAATATCATAAACATAGAATTTGACAAATTTTCCTAGTAAATTTTTGACGATGTGATTCATGACACCTTGGTATGTGGCACCAACAATATTCAATCCAATGGGAATTACTCAAGAGAAAAATAATCCTAAGGGGGATGTAAGGTAGTTTATTCTTCATATTTTGGTATCAAATGAATTTTTTTGTACTATAAATATCCATCCATTAATGAGAGAGAATGATATACAACCTTTGTATCAATCAGTAGCTCTGTGATTGGGACTATGATATCATCTTTCAAACAGTGTTGGTTGAGGTCTCTGAGGTCAACACATACCCTGATTTTATCATTATTGTTTTTTAATATGATGACTTTGTCTATCCTTTATGAATATTGAACTCCCAGGGTAAATTAGTTCTATAATATCTTTTCCACCTCAACCTCAAATTTGTAGGTGTGAGTCGGGTGTGTCCTTATGGCTGCCTATTTATATCCCTTGTGGTTTTCAAGAAATCCCAAGTGATGAGTAGAATTTTTTTGATAAAGGACTAAAATATCTATGTAATTCTAGGAAAACACATCACGATGTTGTTTTAGGAGGAGGTATATACCCCCTTTTCTTTGTATGTTGTATTCACCATGATCAAAGGGGGTCATGGTTCTTCTTTAGTTCCTATATTTATTTCTCTAAGTTCATCAACAGTAGTAGTGACACATTATTCTAATTCTAGTGGAGAATACCTAAAGCCTTACTCCCCTTACTCTTCCTCTTTATCCACTTTATTCATAGGGAAAGTAGGAAATAAAGGGATCTCTCTAGATTCAGGAGGGGATTCGATATTTTGATGACATTTAAAACATAAAGAAACTAATATTGACCCAAATGATTTCACTAGGCCCCATTAATGCACCAAATGTGATATTAGGGATAGAGAATTAAAATAATCATCTTCTATCTATGATGTTTCAACCACTTCTAACCCATATGATGAGGAAAGGATTTGTTGAAGTGTAGGGGTGGAATGAAGGAATTTTCACTCAGGCTTTTGTTAATGTTTGGAGAGATGATGACTTTTAAAATGATAATGAGATTAGTTTTCATGAATGATGGAATGTAAGTCATTGAATATTTTCATTAACATGGAACTGTCTCTTCAATCAGATTAATGGGTAGTGCTTACTCTACACTAATCTTCTTAAATGGATTATATGGGCTCATTTCCAGAGTGTTTGGGGTATTGATTCAAGAAACATTTCCATTCATGGGATGATAACCTTCCCCTTGATATAATTATACAAACATATATTATATTTTCACATGATTTCAATGGGTCTTTATTACCATTTTATGTACAAATTTTACCACTAATGAAATATTTGATTCATTAATTGTATGATGAGGGGATAGGCACATGGTGAGTCACTAATGCCTTCCTAGAATATTGTTGAAGGATTTATCTTATCGAACCACCAAGAATTTTCAGTTGGATATGAGATCCTAGTATCTTTTATAACCCTGTAGAATTAGAGCGGAGGAGGATATTTGGGACTCATTATAACCTAATACAAAAAATTTTCGGATTGGAATAAGGTTGAATTCAGATCCATCATCAATAAAGACTCATCGAATATCAAAGTCATTAATCCTTCTAGATACATATAATTGAATGATGTGTTCTTAAAAATATAATCTTTTTCCTACTCTATTAAAGAGATAATTGTATGTAATTATGCATGATCTTTCTATGCATGATTTATTTCAACAACATAAACATCAACATCAACTTATTGAGGTCTTAACAAAGCCTCTTTAACTGATTCTTGGATGTATTTTGATAGAATCAAGGCATCCAAGATCAATATATTTTCTGGAATCATGGATAATTTCTTTAAAATTTCATACTTCTAGGACAAATTTCTATAATTCCTATAACGAGGATGATCATTTCTAGGAACTTTAGGAACTAACGTACTTAATATAGGTGAATCGGTCCTTAGAAGATGATTTGAATGAACTTCTATCATTGGTTAATTTGGTCAACTTGGTCCAACTACAAAATGTGGCTAATTTAGTGAGGGAAACAACTCTAGTCAATCTACAAAAAAAAAATCATTTTAGGGAAAACCATATCATGTGTGAAGGAGAATCATATCAATGAGTCTTATGATGTGTTCTTAAAAATGGTATCTTTTTCATAGTCTGTTAAATAGATGATTTTGTGGAATACAATTTACAGATATAAAGAACAATTCATCATTTAAATAGGTCTATATCTTTTGAGTCGAATCTTATTGTAAAATTTGGTGGGGTAGTGCACATGATTTTGGGTATATGGAAATTATGTTTGAGAGAGTCAAATCCATCTTGGACCTTTGTACATGTTCATCTTCTAGTTTTTTTTTGTATGCTCTTTTTTTTATGTCATTTCATGGATTATTGTCTTTAGGAGTACTATGGAACTGATGGAGTTGGTTGTGTCATAGAGAAAGTGGCCAAGGGAATAGTCATCTTATTCAACTATGATTAGAGGATATCATGAATCTATTTTATAATCTTTATTACCATATATTCACTAATCCGTTTCATACCCTTATTGTTAACTTATTTCCATTCATTCTTCTTATCTAAATCAGTGGTAGAAACACATGCTACTTGCATAGGTGGAATTCCCATATTCACTTGTCTAGAGTCCACAATATTTTATTGGGTATCTTCGAAACATATTATTCCAAGATAATGTGCCTAAATTCTTGATGGATAGGGAAATAGTTTGGGATATATTCTACACAATTTTGGTTGGGTTTCTTAGACTTTTGAAACTTTATCAAGTTGCTCTCAAAATCCGAGATAAAATTTCTAGGTAATTTTTCATTTTTAGTGACTAAATTGTGTTTTTTATATCCTCAAAATTTTTTCACCTATTCTACCTTTTCTCATCCAAATGAGGTGGGAATTGTTATTGAAACTCAAGAGGGATACCACATGATATGGTGTGGTCATTGGAGTTGGAGTTGGTGTAGGGGCAAACATAAGTGTAATAGTAGTAGCCTCTTCTTTCCTCACACTCTTTCAATACGATGATTGAATTTATTAGGACACAGACTTGGTTTCTGAGATATATTTTTCCATTATTTGAGATGATTTAGTATGATAATGATACCCAAAGGTATATTTTATATGGATAAGTGGTGTGTTCAACTTATCATAGAGATTCCCTATACATATGAATAGTAAGCCTTATTGAATAAGTTTTAGACTTAAAAATTATTTTAACCCCTTACACCACGCAATGAAATATGAGACCCTATCTTTCTATCAATCTTTATAGTTTTAGAGGTAGAGGAAAGTTTTATTTTACTGTGTTGAGCTTAATTATAAGATAAAATTTTGATAGAGATCTTCTCACCCTATAATTGGATGAGATAGAAAACTAGCATACCATTCAAAGGCTAGACACTACAGTGTTTACACAAATAGCCTATGTTTCACTACATCTTGTTCAATTGGGTCCCCATAATGGGTTCACAATTATACCCAAAATGTTTCAAATTCATCTCCAGGTCCCCTGAGGCAATAAAAATTGGAAATATGGGGTTCCCAATGATTAGTGGGGGATGGGTCATATCAACCAGTCCGGGGTAAGGATTATTTTATATGTGTATCATCATACACCATTCCATCTTATCTTCTAATTGATACATTAGTGACACAATAGTATTGATGAGTCCTTGGGGAATTTCTGGATGAGCATGAGCATGAATAGGGGTAGTAGTATGTAGGGCCAACTATGGTGGCCCTACTGGTATCTGTCATGGGTAACCTATAGGGTAAGTTCTAAAAAGATTCTCCTAGCCTTGTTTTGGTTGTGTAAAAAATGGTGGGAACTCTATGTTTACTTTTGTTGGATACAATTATATTGGTTGTCGATAACCCATGTTGAGAACATGTTCTGGCTCCATCTCGGTTATTGTGATGAACCCTCTTTCTTGAGGTGCCCCAATTGGGAGAGAGAGTTAAGGCTCTTTTTGTATAACATATCTAGTAGGAATACTTCCTAGGATTAGTTATGCCTCGAGTCATGACACTTACTTCATCTCTTCCTACTATAGAGAAAATATTTCCTCCAGTTTAAGGGGTTAAACTTCTTCAGGTGGTAGGAGAGGTGAAACCTTACCGTTACCATTTTCATTGTTGGATTCCATTTGAGGAGGTAATAATGGAGTGGTTGAGGGAATGACCAAATTTAGGGAAAACCTCTGGTTTTGGGTATGCACACCTCCTTCAATCATTTTGGTGTGGACTATATTATGAATTAAAACACCCCCATCTCATTAGTGATGGTCTCTTATTATTTTGGGTCTGTAGTTGTGATATTAATGAAATTTACTAATTTATAATGCATTACAGACACTTTATATCAGTGTTCCTTATTTTGGTCCCTAGTATGGATGACTAAGGTCAGACTCCCAAGGACAACACCCTCATCATGCTGATGGTTCACATTTGTGTGGTGTTTAAGGAGGATATTACTAGGAGTAATCCTTTTAATGGACCATTGTGTCATCAGGGTGATATCATATGTGGACTCTTGATCTACCTCCTAGAGATAAGGGATGACGTGATTATCTTATTCAATAGATAATCTCCCAAAATAGTTGGATATGGATATTTCCTTTGTATACTTATGTATCATTGTCCATTTTTGACTGGAAGATAGGTGAGGAATTGTGAGATAGAGGGCCTATAGAGCAGCCTCCAGGTTCATGATAGTACCATTTTGGTGTTACTCACAAAACAATGCGTTAGAGACCCAACACTGAAGATGCTGGGTTGGAAATAGTGTCCTTTGCTTAGAGAAGGACCCAACATGAATGGTAACCAGGGCATCCTTCTATGAGATATGGTTTTACATCATTTTTATTGAAGTGATATCTTATTAAATGTTCCTAAAATATTGTTAAAAACACAAAAAAACATCAATGAAACATATCAATAATTAAACGCATGCCCAATTGATCATCTTATTTATCCCTCTTTCATTTTGAGAGTGAAATATGCCTGATAGGTGGGTAAAACCATCATCTTGGTTAAGTATTAACATCATTTTAACTATTTTTATTTCCTCTTTAAATTCCATATGGGGTTGAAATGTCATTTTGTGGTGTTTGTGGGACAAAATTTTCATCAGATACATCTGATCACATCCTTTCCGGGGGGTTAATGATAGGGTTTGTTCATGGAATCATAAACACCCAATGACTCTCATATCCATAATGAATCATGTACCTTATTTCCAAGGGAAGTCTCTCATTGTAAATCATTACCAAGGATACTTAATAAATAACATTGGCCAAGAAGATTGTAGGTTGGGATCATCACACCCTTATGGGGGGGGGGATTTGTTTCCTACTCTGGGACTCTCTTATAGATTTAAGATATGTTCATGGATCCTCATTAATTCAAAATTATGAATTGGGTCACAATTGAAATAAAAATAAACTATTATCGTGTATAGATTTTAGAATTTATATGTATATTAGGTTCCCCATTGATGGATATATATATGTGTATATGAGGTTCTATATAAATGAAACCCTTTTATGAATGGATTATAGATTCTTTTATGTTATATTATTATGAAGTTGGTTTTTATCCACCTAGTGGGGTTCCCTGAAGTTTATCATCATACAAGGATATAGGAGTTGTTTTCATGTTGGGATTGGGCCGATAAGAGGGGATTCTTATGTATCCTTGTAAAAGGAATGAGAACCCATGTAGTTCAGTCCCACTTAATAGAACAAATCATACCTTTTAAGGTTATGTGACAAGGACCAAGACCTGAAATTTCATATAACGTGGTAAGGACATCTAGGAGAAATGTTCCCAGTGAATGTTTGGTGTGTGACTTATGTTGAGGCTGCTCAAGGAACCTAGAAGGGATGTGGGTTCCCAGGTTATATATAACCATACTGGGAATGTGGGCCAAATGGAATTAGTTTTAATTTATGGTGTTGGATTTATACCTCGGGGAGGCTTCCTACATATCCCATTTTGATGGGAATCAAGTCTCATAAGGCTTTGTTAGGTTGATATATACACATACGGAGGAGGCCCATTGGTTTGGGATTATAACTATTGAGGATCCCATGTGTTTGGGATTATACCTATAAAGGAGGACCATTTGAGTAAGTATGGTTGGGGATTAAAATTATATGGATTTCCATAGGTTAGAAACATGGCTTTGATGTCCCATGCCTAGGGAGTCCCTCTGAATAAATGAAAGTGGAATATCGTGGAAACGATTCTATGTTGATACAGGAATCTAACTATGTAAAATCTATGATCATATCTAACCTATAATCCCACATGATTTATCCTAAAATGTGGGGAACAAGATTATGTGGATGATCTATAAAACCACACGATCTTTCTTCCACTGGTGGAAGAGGTTGGGCATATGGGAGAAGAAGAAAGGTCTTTAACATTCCCATCTCCTCCCATTTTTGTACCCTAGATAGTCACATCTGACTACCCATATGGATACAACCCATGGGTATGGAGAATGAAGAATGAATGAATCATGATATGTATTTCAAGAGATATTATGGGCTTACTACAGGAGGGATGCCCTGCTCCTAGTTCATATTGAAGTGAGGAGGATAATTCAAAGTCCCTCAAAGGGAAAAACAAGCATGATCCTCTCCCTCCCTTCATGGAACTGAAGATCCCAAAAACTATACCTAGGTTTAGGTTCCTCGTGACTAATGGGATTCATATCTTCATACACCCAAATAACCCTTCCCATAAGATGGGATAGGTGTGGGACACCTTGGACTGATGGAATGGATATATTAATGGGATACACACTTATGTGTCTCATTCCATGGTCTTTTAAGACATGTGGCTCCAGTGGATGATTCTATTTGGTCCCCCTCAGATAAGAGATCAAAATGATTGTAATAAATAGAATTGGTTTCTTGAAAGAGGGTGTATAATGTGTATACTATAGGTTATGGTTCGACAAAAAACAAGTACCTAATGCAGGGCATGGGAGGAGATAGATGTTCCTGGTATAGGGGTTAGGCCATTATGATTTGAGTGGTCCTTAAGTGTTGAACCACCTAAGTAAAAACTCTTGAGTGAGGCCTTATTATATATGCCAAGGTTATCTTAAGGTGTCCCTAGAATTGTATCGTGTATGTTCTGAGATTGAGAAGGGGCATTCGTGTTAGTGCATGAAAATGAGGGGGAAAGGGGGTACTCACATAAGTGTCTTGTGTTTCAGACCATGGAGGTAATTTATTTTACTTTCCCCCTTAATTACCTCTTCTCTTAGGTTTTGTAAAGATTCTAGAGAGATTTTTGAGGACCTGGGCAAAGAGGATTTGTAACCATATCTTGGAGGATTCTTTCATTTCTCTAGTCTCAAAAATGATGATCTCTAAGGGTTCTATTTATAGTAAAACACACTACAACAAAAGCCGGTCCTAGCGGCGGTTTTTTTCCTGTTTAGCGGGGGTTTAAACCGTCGCTATATTGTGTGGCGGTGGTTTACAAAAACCGCTGCTAAGTTTGGCATCGGCAATCTATTAGCAGCAGTTTTTTCGATTCCGCGGCGGTTTTAGAAATGTGTCGTAGATCCGTCATTTAGCGGCGGTTTCTCTTCATTTAGCGGCGGTTATATGGGTATCTGACATTTTTTATTCGCGGCGGTTTTAACTGCCGCTAAATTCAGGCGTTTGATGCGCCTATTCTACGGCGGTGAAAACCGCCGCTAAATATCAACATAATATATTTAGCGGCGGTTTTAACCGCTGCTAAATGCTCACAAGTATGGCATTAGTGGCGGTTAAAACCGCCGCTAAATGTTGAACTGGAAAAAAAATATGTTGGATCTGCTCCACCACTGCCCTAAATTTTCCAAAACCACAGCCACATCTCACCCATCAGCCCCACATAATATCACATCCACACATCATCATCCCATAATCATGTACATGCATCACAACAAATCAAGGATCATTTTATAGATTTATCAACGGGTATTTTATCACATGATACTTTATTTTAGGAGTGTTGTAACACAATCCATAATCATAGAGTATCCATTTCATTAGAAAAATATAAGTGGTTGGTTAATTTCCCTTTTAGGGTGATATCACAACAATAACAATAGACACAACAGTCACAACACATATCATCCAGTGAAAGAAAATCCCCCAATGACCATAATTTTAACCAAGGTATCAATACAATAAAATCAATCATATCATAATAATATCAAAGCTGTAAAAACATGTGAATCATTCCTATTTTCCCCCTTCAGTTTCAATTAGCCAATTATTTATCTTTGATTAAGCCAGCACAACTAGAACCCATAGATGAACAAGAGTAACCCCCCATGCATGATACACAATAAAGAGAAATAACTGATTCCCAACCTTAAAGAATATTTTTCGACTCGCAGCACACCATAGGGTGAAGAAGAAATGACCATAAACCAAAAATGCATGAAAAACCCACAAATAAACCTACACTATGCCAAAAGATCATCAAAATGTAAACCAACTCAGAACCTAGACCAAAAAGGAATCATTGTATTGAATCCCCAAGAGAATAATAAGAGGAAACTAAACAATAATAAGGAAGGTATTACCACCAATTTCCAACCAACATCCACCGAATCCAATGACATCCACCATGCCTAAACTAAAAACAAATTGGTATTCCTGGACCCATTGGAGTGGTGTAAAAATTTTAAGGCCATGACAGAGCCTTTTATCATTAACCTTTCATGCCTTAGCTATTTATGGTCATGGGATTGGTCTTTTAGTGTGATACATATTGGATATGGATCCAATAGGGGTATGAATATGGGTTACATATATGGTATTCTCATTGGATGTGGTATCATCACATGCATATTGCATTAAGAATCTTTTTTTCAACACATGAGGAATCCAGAACACAATAAATAAAATGCATAGAAGGAAACATGAGAAATCAAGAAAATGTCAGGACATGGAAATGTTTGGTGGCAACTATGTGCCATAAATTTTACATATACAAACCAACTGTTATCATACTTGTTCAACACATCAACAATACTACTACTCATCATTTGATGCTGCATCGTCACCCTCTCCACCTTCATCTCCACCACCTGCTGCCACCTGTAAGAACATTATATTGAAAATTAAATATTTTTGCATATTTATAATAAAAATTAAAACCAATAAAAGTTTGAAAACTAAATGATTTTGATTTTTTTGTGATTTACATGCTCACCACTACCCGATGCACTACCACCGGGGGCATATCTGCTTATATGCTGACGTATTTCAAGCAACTCTTTCTGCAAAGCAGATATCTGATCCCCCTGCTGGTGAACTGTGTTTTGTAGAGCAGACATCTCTCTCTGAGCATCTTCAGGTATGAAATGACTATAAACAGGAGTAGATGAGGCCGAAATACCTGATGGCATGCGAAAGACCTCAGATGATACGGGTCCCAAACCCATCCCGCGCACTCTACCAGGATGCTCCTTCCCAAGGACTTGACCAACCGGGTCATCCTGGGAGACTGAGTAGGATTGCCCAGGATTGGAATCCCATATTTCTTTAATTTTTACCTATAAATCAAATATCAATATATATTAACACAGTAAAAACTGATATTAAGTTATTATAATAAATAATTAACTTCATACCCCAACTTCTCTGGTAGGTTCATTAACAAAACTTCCATCTGTTTTTTTGTGAACATCCAGCCACAGTTCTGTTCGGGATGCTTCATGCCCTAAACTCTATGACTGCATTAAACAAAGATAAATCATCAATCAAATATGTTAAATAGATAATATTATCTTATAAATATTTAAACTAATTAAAAGATTACCAATGACATTCGGCTTCTTGAAAAGCTTTTTGAACCCACAGTGTGCGGGATTACCTGCTTCGCCCGGTTTGAAGCATTCTTTCTTGAGAGATCCTGAAATAAATAAAATTCAATTTAACAGTATTGTATTCAATGTCTATCTCCTCTTCATGTACATGTATAAATGTAAAATGAGGATAATATAATAATATATATTTCAATACCATCCGCTTCTAATCACGATGTCTATCGACAAAAACCTTCCACTGTTCTTTTGGTACCCCACTGGGTATCTTCTCATACATCTGCTGCACGGTCAACGAAGAATCGTTGACATCACACCACAACCTCCATTTAAAATCTTTCCATTTTTTTCCAAGATTTTTCAATGTCCACTTCCGTGCTATCACATCAGCAACGGTAAAGTGGAAGAACATCTGTATATAGAAATTCATTTTGAATATATTAGTAAAATGACATTCAATTAAACCATAAAGTAATAAAATTACCTTTATCTGAGAATCATAAACTTCATTTTTCCAGTTTGGAGGCATATGCCTCCAATCATCATACGAAATAGGCAGGGAAACGGGCTCCGCTGCCAGCTGACCTATAATCTGACCAAGTAAACCTGCGGCATCATCCGTCGGGACCCCATAAGAATCAAATTGCACCACTATCTTCTTGCCATGCATGTTCCAAACATCAGAACTTTTTATGTCTTTTTCCACGGTTTCATTGTCTTCATCTGCAATGAGAAAACAATTACTATAAACAAAATGCAATAAATTTATTTAATTAAAATTTGTACGTATGACTGCGACCCTCCAGAATGTCCGTGATGAAGTGGAGGGGGCGTGTCGCTGCCCCACTGCTGAAGCTCCTGTAGGGGGAGGCGATGACTCATCCTCTAATGAGGCATCCACTGATGGTGTCAGAGAGGGTGCAGGGGGAGATGATGCCATGGGGACAGACGGATCGTCATCTGTCGCAAAAGAAGAAGGAATAGTGTACCGCTTCTTCCTTGGCATTCCTGTCATTTAATCAAATAAAATTAAGTTCAGAATACATATTTCAAAAAATTTATGCAGAAAAAAAATTAAAAATGATAATAGATGCCCAGTATTAACAAACAAAATATATATAACAATGATAATGAATGACTACAGAAATGAAACAAGTAGTTGCTGAATGAATAAATAATTGTACATAAAATCATTTTCCCCTTCAATCATGTCGGTTTCCTTCTCCATTGCTTCATCCACTTCATTCATCCTTGCTAGACCAATGTTTTCAATATCATGATGGATAAATAATTCTGCTTCCCGTTGTTGATGAAATTCAATTGCAGAGGTCAAATCTTCCACTTCATCACCCATATCATACAAATATCTTTGTATTATGTGAGTAACTACACTCCACCCTTCATCCACAACATCATTCACATAATATACCATTTTTTCCTGCGATGCTAAGATATATGGATCATGCAGTTCACGATCACCAACATCCATCAAGCGAGAGAAGTTTACAGAAGTAAATTGCAAGGAATCTATTTTAACACCTCTGATAAAATCGACCCATTTTCATTTGAATAAAACAACAGAAAAATGCCCGTGGTAGTTTAATTCAATAATATCATGCAGCTTTCCATAGTATTCCACTTCAGCAAATATAAAAATACCACTATTCTGTGTTTTCAAACCCACTTCTCGATCGACTGTACGAAATCTAAAACCATTCACATTATAAGTGTTGAACTTTCTAACTTGTTTTATAGGACCTCTAGCAAGAAACTTCAAATATTCTGAAAAGTCAGCTCGAGTATTAGTATTCATGATCTGAAAAAAAAATATAATTTAATAGATTTGCAAATTGTATGTGTCAAAGTAATATTCGTATTTATTGCAATATTTATAAACTTACACGTCGTGCAAACCATTATACCAGCTCTTTATTCACAGCTTTCGTTATATCTTTTTCATTTCGTGTTCGGCTTCTCATTCGTCTCTTTGTTTGTATCCTCAACTCTTCAATAAATGGATCTGCAATTTCACTATTCAGCAGCACATATCTATGTGCCTGTAATAATTCCAATTCTGTTAGTGTCGCATATGAGGTCCTCCCAACTGATCGGCCAATAGCAGGAAATATTTTTGATTTCTGATGCATTTGAGATTGAGTTGATGTGTCGTCAACACATCCAACTCGAGTAAATCTTGTCTCAATATCATCCAAATATCTGGAACAAAAGGTGAGACACTCCTCGGCCAAATAGCCTTCAGAAATAGAGCCTTCTGGTTGAGCTTTATTTCTCACGTATGCTTTCAAATGCCCAAGATATCTGTGAAAAAATAATAATAATATTATGCATTTATTTAAATGCCAAAAAAATGTTTACTTAACTGGAAACATATAAATAAAATACCTCTCAATTGGATACATCCATCGATAATGAACGGGGCCTCCTAATTTAGCTTCGTCAACCAAATGCACAGTTAAATGCATCATGACAGTAAAAAACGATGGAGGGAAGATCATCTCCATTGCACAAAGGGTCAATACAAACCTCTCTTGTAGGTTGTCAAGCTGAAATGGATGTAGAGCTTTCTCACATAACTGTCTGAAAAATGTGCAGAAATGGAGTACAACAGCAGTAACTTTTTCAGGTAATAATGTACGCAATGCCAATGGTAGTAACTGTTGTAACAAAATATGTGAATCGTGACTTTTCAATCCATATAACTTACGATTCTTCAAGTCAACACACCTCGAGATGTTACTTGAATACCCATCAGATACCTTCACATTCTTTAAAATTTGAAGGAACGTATCTTTATCCCTATTTTTCAATGAAAAAATGGCCGGAGCATACTTTTCATTCTCATCTGGCCAGAGATCACGTTTTATGTTCATTACTTGTAAGTCTTTGCGAGCATTGAGATGATCCTTCAACTTTCCATGCTCATTAAGTAATGTGAAAATCAAATTATCACATACATTCTTCTCAATATGCATCACATCAAGATTGTGGTGCAAAGAATTAAATTCCCAATACGGATGTTTGAAGAATATACTTTTTTACTTCCATTGTTGCGTTCTGATTTCACTTGACGATGCACTTCGCACTCATTTTCCGCTATCATTCAAATGATGAACCTTCCCAAATTCTGTTTTAACATTTTCAAGCTGTGTCAATATTTCAGAACCGGTTAACAACTTTGGAGGTGGTCTACGATCAATACAACCATTAAATATTGATTTGTTCAGCCGAAATCTATGAGATGCATCAAGAAATCTTCGATGGCACAAGAAGCACCATTTTCTACTATGAGGTAGCCGTTTGGGCTCGAAATCAAAGTTACAAACGGGACAAGACAAACCCGTATAAGTGTTCCAACCAGATAAATTCCCAATCCCAGGGAAGTCACTAATGGTCCACATTAATGCAGCATGCATTTTAAACATTGTTTTAGAAGAAACATCAAATGTCTCAACACCGTTGCTCCATAACTCCTGCAATTCTTCAATCAAAGGCTGCAGGTATACATCAATATCATTTCCAGGCATTTGTTTTCCAGGAATAATCATCGAAATGATAAAAGATTTTTGTTGCATACACATCCACGGAGGCAGATTATAAGGGATCAAAACAACTGGCCAAATGCTATAACTCGTACTCAAAGTCCCAAATGGGTTGAATCCATCGGCAACCAATCCCAATCGAACATTCCTAGGATCAGCTGAGAAATCTAGATGTAATGAATCAAATTTCTTCCACGATTGGGAATCTCGTGGATGTCTTATTAACCCATCATTGTTATTATCTACAGCATGCCACTTCATGTGTTTGACGGTTTTTGATGACATGAATAATCTTTGCAATCGAGGCTTCAAAGGAAAGTAACGCAAAACTTTTGCAGGTGTGTTCCTTTTCTTCTTCTCCGTGAAATTATGTTCAGTCATACTTCCAACATCACCCTTTGACTGCCATCTAGAAGAAGAACATTTCTTACAATTATGTCTACTTGAATCCTCTCCCCAGTAAAGCATACAATCATTGGGACACGCATGTATTTTTGTATAATTCAGACCAAGCTTGTTAACAACTTTTTTCATATCATAAAACGATTCTGGGATTTTTGCTTCAGTAAATGCATCACGAATCAATTCCAATAACATGGACATTGCCTTATTTGTAATTCCACATAGACATTTGATATGGTAAAACTTCAGTAGAAATGAAAGCTTTGAATATTTCAAACACCCACTATACAACTCTTGATTTCCATCGTCAACTAAGTCATGAAATGCATTTTCCTCACTGAAGTTTTCCCTTACATTTGGCTCCACAGAATCAAGAGGATCCAATGATATGTTAAAATCTTGATCTACTTGTGTTACAGTCTCAGAAACATCACTTGTCACGTTGCAATTTGTAGCACCCTCTTATGGTTGTTCTGATATGTTTTGATGCTCATAGTGGTGTCTTGCAGTGCCGAATGCATCATTTATGAGGTTTTGCATTTCATTTTCCATTGTCGAAGAACTTGGGACCTCATTCTGTGGATTAACATCAGTCCTCAATCTTTCTGTATTGTTTGATTCTCCATGCCAAATCCAACACAAATATTGCTCAGGGAATTGCTTCAGTATTAAATGTTCATAAACTTCATCTCTCTTCAACCATGTTCTAAATTTACATTTAGTACATGGACATCTTATTCTCCCTTCAACGGATCAATTAGAAATTGCAAAATCTAAAAACCCATTCAAACCCTTAACATATTGAGGTGTGTTCCTCGGTAATGTGATCCAGCTTTTATCCATGTATATCACAATGTGCCTACACAAAATATACGATAGTGTAAGATTACAGAAACATAATATAATAAAGATGAACCATTGACCATAAAGTATGCATAATATAATAAAGATGATTCATTGACCACATTTACCATTTCAGACCAACTGAACAAGTCTGGTCCATAGGAGACAGCGTCAACACCTCATTGAGGAGCAATAAGAATATCGGGATACACACTTATCATAACACCATCGATCACACATTTATGTTGCCTCAAACAACACCCCATTGATGTGTGATCTAAACTGATCATAATGCATTTTAAATCAAGTTAACTACATTCACTGAAACCATTTTCACAATGGGTAATGTTTGTTTTATTGTTCTAGGGAAATCTAAATGGCCACATTTAAGTTTTTGGGTTCATCTTGTGATGGAAGCATGAGACATGGTGTTTGAATTTCTTGAATAAATTAGTGATAATGACCCTCCTAAGGTGGAGAGAATTATGTTAGTCATGGAAATGTGGAGAAAACTGTAGAGTGGATGTGGAGGAATAAAGGTTCCAAATAGAAACCTATAAGGGACATGTTTGGGGGTTCTTAGGGAAGGCCAGGTGGAACTTGGATATGGTGTGTGTAGGTGATGGAGGTATACCTTAAGTGAGAAGGCTTCGTGTTTGGGTAGAGGGGTAACATGCCAATAGGAGAAGTTGGGAACCAACGGAGTGAGTTATCAGGAATGGAAAGACATAGTTGGATAGAAAGGGAATGGATGTGGTGGGCTGCGAGGCACCTCAAGTTAATGTTGAAATGATAAGTTTATCCTAGTAATGTGAATGAGTTTTGAAGAAGAACCAAGTAGTCCTTGGTTGAGATATGGATGGTGAAAGTGTGAGAAATCTGGGTAGTTTTGGCAGAAATAATGAATGCTAGAATTGGGTGGAGTTTTCATGGATGTTGTGAGTTGGAAAACATGTTAGGGAAGTTTTGAAGGTTGAGTTGAGGTTCTGTTGACCTCTTTTATGATGAGTGAAGTTCTCAAAACTAGAAAATTGTGGTGACGAAGTAAGTAATATGGTGTTGAGAACCATGGAAGGAAAGTAATCGATTAATGGTGTGGCTAGAGTTTCAAGTTGGATGGTCTCAGGTAGGAACCATATTAGTGTATTAGTTTTGGTGATGGGTGTTGGATCAGGTTTTGGATGGTTGAATACCTTGAGATGAAGGTTATTCTTGGGTTGTGCTTTGGATGTTTGAAATGGAGTGAGGCTGTTGGGCCTTGAGTTCTGGATTGATGTAGGTCAGAGAATGTGGTTGGAATCTATGTATCCCATCAGTGACAATGAGTTTGTGTCACCATTATAATTTTGGTAACTAGGTGAGGTGGTGCTTAGAATTTTAGGCCATGAGTTGTGGAGAGGATTGGAACAAAGGTGTTCCGATTGGCTCTCCATAGGGTAGTGTAGTGCCTTATCGATATCCTCTTGTGCGGTGGTATAGTAACATTACCTAAACCTTTAATTTTCATTTGATGTTGATAATAAATAGTTGAGGTGGATGCGTCCTCAAAGATAATTGGGTTTTAATTGTGGTTCATGGTTGGGGAAAATGTTTTCAGGTAGGACCTTTTCCTTAGTCCGAGTGTTGTTATAACATGGTTGAGTTCAAGGAGTATATTAGAAGATGGAAGTTTATAGGTGGGTCCGTGGAACTAAAATTGGCCTTAGGGGTGCTCTGATGCTTGGGAAGTTTGGATATGTGATGATATGTTATAAGGTGGGGAGGTTTTAAGATCCCAACCCTTATCCATGTGATATGATGAAAAAAATTACACCATGTAACCATAAATATCACACACCCTACTAACATGGATACCCATGAATTCTATGAGGAACCTTTCCGTTACATACATTATATAAAAAAGGACCTGAAAACACCCAATGGTCAGTGTATGGTGTGAGAAAATGAATATTAGAAATATTACACCATGTTTTTCATAAGGAGACATTAGAAAAATAAAACAATTATTCTTATTAAGGGAAAATAAAATAAAAATAATAATATATATATATACATATATATTAAAAAACTGGTAATTCACCCTTTTAGAATATATTAAAAAGAATAATCAAATTGATACATCATATTCCACTTAAAATAAATGTGATTAAACCATTTCATAATGTATTTATAAATAACCTCTTTGAAAAGGAAAACAATAGAAAATACTCCTATGGTATATTAGGTATAAGTTATCTAAGATCCTTTTAAATCTATGGTCAAATGACTATTTACATACATATCCCTAAAATATGTTCCCTTAAATGAGGTAATCACCCTGATAAGTGAATCCACTATGGAAACAATATTTAGTTATATTTTTAGTGTAAATCATTGATAGGTAGCCACAATTCATCCTAGAATTATTTTCTTATTATATCCCTTACTAAGTACCACATGATCCCATCTATCATAGCCCATATTGGAAGGATTTCATTTATTAATTTTCCCACACATAAAGGATTTCAATTTCACAAATGACCCATACATGTAGGATTTAAATTAAAAATTCAAACTATTTGGAGGGAATATCACACATCAATAATAAAACTACTTAATTTGAAATAAAACATGATTCAAAATCCATTTTCAAAATCAATTCCAAATTAATAAATCATTAAATCAAATAATTCAAAAAACAAACCATTATAAGAATCATAAATCAATCTATTAATCAACTTATATAATCCAAAAAAATGATATAGCAAGTATGGATTATAAAATAAAATATATCTTTAAAGCCTACTACCTAAAACACATAATTTTTTTAAAAATGAATGAAATAAATACCAATAGGATCAAAAACTAAAATAAATCCATTAACCAAGAGAACCATATAATGAATCTCAGATTCAACTAGAAACAAATCATCAAGATGGATGTGATAATAGAGAAAAATCACTTTGGGGCCGAGGTCGAAGTGAGAAAGGTTGTCGGGAGAAGGGGGTCGCGGGTTGTCGGTCGCAGGCACCGCCGGAGGAGGTTGCGGGGTCACCGGAGGAGGTCGCGGGGTCGCCGAAGGAGGTCGCGGGATCGCCGGGGGGTCGCGGGGGGCTGCAGGCGAGGGTTGCAGCACGCGAGGTCGGGGGAAACGGGGGTCGGGGTAGGGAAGGGTTGGGGTTTTTAAAAAAAAACAAAGGTTTAGTGGCGGTTTATTAAAAACCGCCGCGAAACGTAGTTCGGAAAACGTTTAGCGGCGGTTTTGTGAACCGCCGCCACAAAACCGCCGCTAAACACTGTTTATTTTGTAGTTACATGGGACCTTGGTCGAAGGAGTTACCTGACACAAGTACATGTAATTGGTAAATGGTGCAGCTAATCCAAGAATGGATGGTCATTCCATTATGTTCACAGAGGGGAAGGGGATACATGATCCTTCTCGTGCAAAGGTTTTGTGTATGAAGTACACTTTTAGCTGAGTTTCCTTATTCCTTATTGGGGATCTTCACCTCTCCAATCCTTGGAGTATTTTCCTTAAATATATTCATCTCTTATGAAAAAAATAGTGTCAACAAGGTCTTTATGGATGAATTCACTATTTATAGTGATTCATTTGAATAATTCTTGCATTAACTCTCTCGGGTTAAACAAAATTGTGGAAAATGTATCCTTCTGTTAACTTTTGAAAAAAATTACTTCATGGTTGAAAATGGGATTGTTCTGGGACACATAATTTCTAAAAAGGGTAATCAATTTTATACAATAAATATTGATCTAATCCAATCACTTTTTGAACCCACATTTGTTTGATACATCTTTTAATTACATGTTCATGTTATAACTATCAGTGATTCATCTATAAAATTATTAGGATTTCCATCCCACTCATTAGTTGACTCCAGAATGATGTTGCATTCCATTTTGATGAGTATCACGATGGATCCTTCATTAAACTCAGCATTTTTCTTGAATCTTACCTAATAATCCGACCCCTAGATTGGTCTTTACCATTCTAATTGACGTGTGATGCTTCAGATAGGGCCATTGGGTTTATTTTTGGTCAATGAAGAGAAATAATTATTCATTTCATATATTATTCCTCAAAAACACTGGATGAAACTAAATCATGTTGTACTATCACTAAAGAGGAAATTTTTACTGTGGTTTTTTTCTTTGATAAATTTTGGAACTATCTATTAAGTTTCAAAATCATTATCTTTATAGACCATTTATCAATAAAGTTCTTACCCAATAAAATTTATTCCAAACTAAGGCTAATAATATAGATCCTAATGCTCTAAGAGTTTTACCTTGAGATCAATGATATAAAGAAAATAAAAACCTATGGATTATCACCTTATTATAGTTTCTAATTCCTTCTATTCTAAAATCATTGATCTAGAATTTCCCACGAAACATCTACCATAACTCACTCCAAAGTTACTGTGGTATGCCTTAATTGAAAATTACATGTTTGATGGTGTTTTTTCTGAAATTTTTCAATCTAAAAAAGTAAAGTTTAAAAGAGATTCAAATTATTATTTTTTGAAATATAATAAACTTTGGATAACTAGGGTTAACACGGTTATTATGAGATATTTTGATGAAGATGAACATTCCTCTGTTTTTGAATTCTTCCACTCAATGCCTAGTGGTGATTCATAGGACCATTTTCAACTTACAATGGGATTATACTACATTATTTAAATGGTATACTATATTTATATGTGGTCTGAGGAAACCCCCACTAGGAATTATGATGCCCAAACTGTTAGTGAGTTCGTTAAAGACCACATATTCCATCGATCTGAAACTCTAAATGCATTAGTAAGTGACTTGAGAACCCATTTCTATAATTGAACTATATAATATATTAAGAAAAAATGGGTTTATATAGATTATATGAACTCCATATAACCCCCAAACAAATGTAATTTCTGAAAATTACAATATATAAGTTAAAATAGTGCTAGATATAATTGTTAATCCCACAAGAGAGGACTGGTCTAAAAGACTTAGTGAAGCACGTTGTGATTGACTAAATACCTTTAAAACCACATTTGGGATGTCCCCATTTATGATTTTTTTTAAATCATGTCATTTAATAGTTGGAATCCAAACTAAGTTATTTTGTTTCATAAAAACATGTACTTTTGATGGTCAAATATCTGGTGATGTGTTCTTGTTTCAGCTAAATAAATTGGAGGATATGTGAGTTGATTATTATAAGAATTGCGATATATAAAATATTATAATGAAATATATAATAAAAAAATCCTATGAAAAGTTGTTTAATGAATATTTAAAGGTAATTCTCTTTAATTTTTGATTTAGGCTTCATCCAGATAAGCTTAATTCTCGTTTGGAAGGTCTTTTTATTGTTACTTTTTTTTACCAATTTGGTTCTATGCAAGTTGAAGAAAGAACTTCTAAAACAACATTCATAGTTAATGTAAATCTATTAATTCATAAAAATGAGAATAAAAACACCCCAGAAACCACATATACTTCAACTAAATCCCCAACCACTAGAGCTGACCCAATATTGGTTAGATACAACGACCCACCAAACCCAAACTATAGGGAACCTCTTTCCCTTTAACTCTCTTTCCCTCTCTTCGTCATCCATATATTTCACTCTCTTTCTCTATATTTCTTCTTATTACTATATCCATATTTCGATATCTCTCATTCTTTAATCACTTTTTTCATCTAATATTTTTTTTCGTTTTCTAGAAAAGTTATTTAATGCATTTCAAAAAAATGAAAAAAGTGGAAAAATGAAAAAAGAATGTGTTGTCCCTTAGTTGGGTAAAAAAAACACTTCCCAAACCATTGATCTCATTATAATTATTGGAATTTTTGTTATGATGATATCCAAAAATGGTTGGGAGATGGGTGTGATACTTTTTCCTAGTTCAACTTCTGGAAAAAGGGAAAAAGGAAAAAAGAGCACTTGCATCCTTTTTTATGTCATTGAGAGAAGTTGTATTCTTTGTATATATTTCATTATTTAATTATATTATGATTTTTAATAAATATTTTTATCCCTTCACACATTATTTTCCTTATTAATATGCATTTCCATAACCTTCCATGTGTTATTTCCAAAATTGTGCATTTTTCCAATTTGGTGTTTTCCCCCTCTTTTCCTCTCTTTTAGACATTATATTCATACCATACCATATCTACTAAAACCCCATAAAAACAACTTGATTATTATTCAGTTTAAATCATTGAATAGAATATAATATCTCTTACAAACTCTATGATTTTTACTTTTGGTTATTCAATGATTTATCTTCCTTGAATAAATTTACATCATCTTGAGAGGAGTATGTTTTGAGTGACCAAATTTTCCAATTAATATTTTGAATATGAAAAATTAATTTTTGGACATCTCATTTTAGTAACAAAATTTGGTGGAATTATTTATGAATTAGTGTACTTGTTGGGCAAAAATCCCTCAAGGTATCATTGAAGCCTTTTTTGAGGTGATTGTGTTTGTTGACAAAGTAGACATATGAGTTGTGATTGTTGACAAAGAGGATTTCCTGGTGGAATGTCGAGTTCAAGAGCTGAGGTCAACGATCCATGTTTGATTCAAGAACGTCGATAAAAGGAATGGATGATCTGGAGGCGGTACAAAAGAACAGATACAAGGTGGCGCCGTTTTCCAGTGTTTGCCAAATTTTTGGGCCTGAAAATCGGCAAATGAAGAAAAGTGTTTTTGGCAAAGGGACTTGCGCGCCGCGAACATGGTATACAGGAAACTTGCGCGCCACATGTTTTTCAAGATCAGAAGATCAAAATATGGCTAAGGAAATAGGTTTGCGCAAGTTTGGGAGTTGGTCGCGCAAGTGTCTAAAGGAGAGGAGACTTGCGCGCCGAAATTGGGTCGCACAGGTGACTTGCGCGCCGTCGCGCAGGGTGGTCAGATTGCCTATAAATACCGGACCACCCCTCCTCATTTCTCACCGGAGTTCAAGACGAGAGCTCCCGTCGCGCAGGTGTGGTGGTCGCGCAAGTGGTGTGTGTGGTCGCGCAGGTGGGACTTGCGCGCCAGTGGTTGAAGTTGTGCGCCGGTGTTAGAAGATGCGCGCTGGTTTGCAGTTGCATGCCAATAGTGGTTTGGGCGTAAAGGGAAGAGAGTCGCGCAAGTTTGGAGTTGAGGAAGCTTGTGTCGCGAAAGTGTCAGAGGAGGACTTGCGCGCCCGTTGTGACTTGCGCGCCGATACTTGCACGCCGAGGTTGATTTGCGCGCCAAGTAAGGTTTTGTTCCCGCAGTGATTTTCAGACTGTGTGCAAACTGGAAGTTTGCCCGATACCTTCGGTGCAAAGAGATATTCATCAACGGGTGAAAGTTAAACTTCAACAGAGCATCTACATACAAGAGAAGATGCATTCTTTCATGAAAATTAAGAGACCTACGGGTCTATAAACTGTGAGTGGATTCCATCCAAGAGCAGTGAGCTCAGGAAGAGGAAGAAGGTGATCCTCTCCACCGGCAGTGAGCCAGAGAGAGAGAAACAGGGAGTGACCCTTGGGAAAGCAGTGTGCTGACCCTAAACTTTGTATAGGCAGTGAGCCTGGGCATAGAAGTGATCTAGCCCGAACATTGTAATCCACAGCTAGTGAAGTCTAGTGGAATTTGGTACGAACCGGCAACTTGTCGGCGTATGCTCCTTGGACGTAGCCCTTAGCGGCGAACCAAGTAAAAATCTCTGTGTCTGCCTGTTAATTTTCATGCATTGCATTTAAGGAATCATCATCAGATAAAGGAGAAAGTAAGTGATCATAACATACACACAAGTGCAAACAAAGTGACCCTTGTAACAAAGAGGTCAAGATCCAGTGGGGCAGAAAGAACTTTGAAAAAGAATATCCATACCCTGATTCACCCCCCCTCTCAGGGTATATAGGCCCTTATTGTCCCTAACAATTGGTATCAAAGGGACTGGTTGCTTTTATCAGATTTGTTTGCTTTAACTTGGTGTATCGATCTGTGTAGTTGAAGATATTGTTTGCGCTTATCTCGGTCCACCATGGGAAAAAGAAAATCTTCAAAGAAGAATCAGAAGTCAGGTGGTATCCCTCAGTGTGGAAGTGTTTTTGGAAAAAGTGTGATTCAACTAAAAGAATCAAACAGCTTACTGAAGGAATCATGCAGTGAACAGAAAAATGATTTGGATAAATCATACCACAAAAATACTTACTCAGTCAATGATGCTGATGGAATGAGTGAAGAACCTCACTTTCCAAGTGACGTTGGAACCACTGACGGTGAAGAAGAAGAAATTGAAGGAAGAATTGATATGCGAGCTGAGTTGGAGGCTGCTCTTGAAGAGATAGATGTTTGGAGGGCCAAAACCAAGAAAGCTAACAAAATTATTCGCGATGCCAAACTCTATATGCAGCAGCAAGAAGAAGAGAAGTCTGAGCTGATGGAAGAAATTGAGAAACTTAAGTTATCAACATCAGAGAACTCAGAATCAGTTAGTAAGTATAAGCTGAAGGTTGAAGAACAGAAAAGAGAGATTGATGGCCTGAACAAAAAGGTGGAATTTGTCCATGAGGCTAAAGAATTGGATCAGAAATCCACTGAGGAAATTAAATATAAAGGCATTCGGATCCATGATCTGGAAACTGAGATCAACAAGCTAAGAGGCTTAAATCAAAGGCTTATTGATATAGTTACTGACCTAACAGATAAGAATGATTCTCAAGGTGAGAAACTACAAAAGCTGTCTAAAATGAAAGGAAAACAAAAGGCTGGTGATTATGAAGAGAATCAAGAGTCCGATGAAGTTCGGAATCTGAAAGCCAAAAGTGATGATTTGGCTACACAACTATCTGAACTAGTTCAGAAGCATCAAAGACTACAGCAAGAGAATGCATGTTGCTCTGATTCTATTGCTCAAGAAAAATTGAAGGTAAAGGAGAAAAATGACATGGTTGATGAGTTGAAGCATGAACTGGAAGATGAGATGAGTAGAGGGAAGCTTCTCAAGGAAGAAAATGATGTCAAACTTGAATCAAGGGATATGAAGATTCAAAAGTTGGAAGAGGAGCTAAAATCAGTGAAGAAGGAAATGGAGAAAGGCAATGCTGAAGGAAATCCTAGAATGAAGGATGCCTTGCACCTATTATTTGATTATCCTTCAGCAGGTGATGATAAAATGAAGTCCAAATATGCTACATCAGAGGAGAAGCATGAAAGGATTGTATCTTCCCAAAGGTCATCCTTTTTGGGAAAATCTGGAATTAGATATGATAATCCCACTCCTATGGCTGATAAGAAAAATGTAGTGAAAAATTCCAAAGGTAAGAAAAATCTTGTAGGTGCTGGAGATAGGCCTATGAGGGTAGTTTCAAGGAGTGATGATATGTTCTATTTCTGCGGAGTTCATGGCCACACATCAAGCTTCTGTACAGAGGCTCTGGAGTACATCTCAGGCTGTGAAAATAGAAACTTCAATAAATCTGAGAACATGAAGAGGTATAATGACAAATCAGAGAGAAGAGTCTCTCAGAGGAAAGCATATGTTAGATGCTATTACTGCGGAAGAATGGGACACACAATGAGTACGTGTCAGGAAGCTCAAGAGCCCAATATCAAAAGAAGAACTCAAGGTGCATCAACATCTCAGCAGAGAGATGATGAAATGAGGTATTCCTTTGAGGGAAAATGTTTTATATGTTCTCACTATGGGCACATGGCGAGACATTGCAGTAAGAAGAAAGCAGGAAAGGGAAAGGAACAATAAAAAGGATCTCCACTACAGGAAGTGTACAAGAAAAAAGCTTGTACTGGGAGACAAAGTGGTAAGGAGAAGAATAGGCTTAGAGCCTCTGGGAAGTCACATGGAGCTGATCGAAAGGTGTATCAGTCACCTCCTCTATCGTACTCACAACATCTCTCAAGGAGAGAATGTGAACAAACCTGGAAGATTAAGGGAAGATCTACTCCAGTTGTGATAAAGAAGAATGAACGTTCAGTGGAGGACCCACCACCAATGCAAAAAAGGGGGGCGACTCATAAATCTGATAAAAGGCAGATTAGCAAAGAACGCATTGGAAAATTCACATGTCATGTTTCTCAGCGAGAAGTGAAGGAAAGAGGAAGACCCCTAAGATGGGAGAAGAAGAAATGGAAGATGCCAAATAGAGAGGTTCCTACTCAGAGAAATAATCAAGGAAAATGGAATTTTGGTAGAACCTCAAAGAAGGAAATGTGTACTAGCGGGTTTATACCCCAAGCGGTGAGAAAGGCCGAGCCTACCAAATCTACATGTCAGAAAAAGTCTCAGAATGTAGGCAATGAATGCCTAGTCATATGGCCAGAACAGTTGAAGTTGGTCAGGCAGTTGGAGGAAGCAAGAAAGGAGTGTGATGCCCTCCAAGAAAGAATCAAAGGGTTGACCCATCAGGATCAACCACAATCCTCATCTTGAGGAGTCCGGAATAATACCCCTCTCCCTATGTATATAAATGCTATTAACTGATGATCCGTGTGTTTCAGGTTTTAGGGAGATACAATCCAAGGGGAAGTGGCATCTAAGGATGCAAAGTGAAGAAGTTAGATGCTCCAGAATTTCAATGAACTCAAATCTGGTACTAAAGCTGAAGAAGAAAGGGAGAAATGAAGCACAATAGGAGGAAATTGCGTTACTAACTCTATCTCTTGTTTCCTACACCGAGTTTCAACTCAGTAGGCTTAGAGATTTTGTTAATGGCTCAATTCCAGGTGGAAGCTGAGAATAGGTGATGTAGGAGAAGAATGAATGCTTATGGGTTTAAACAGTGGCCTAACCCCAGGAAGTGGTGCACAACCAAGGGGGAGCATTCAACCGAAAAAGTCAGATCAGGAGTGTTCGAACGGGGGAATACTCATTTCTGGAGAAGCAGCAATAGTCAAGCATTTCATGATTATTTATTTTGCTCTAACAATATGGTATCAGCTGACCGTTTTCAGGATACCAAGAAGCTATGAGAGAATATCAACAGTGCCTTAACAGCAATGACACAGTGAAAAGTTATCTGTTGAAAATAAGGATGCGGTAAGAGACTCCGGGGGAGTAGAAGTGGCAGATGCAGACTTAGAAGAAGACACTGATGATGAACAAGAGAGTCAAGTCTATGCATGCAAGGAATCCAAAGAGTCGAGCTGAAAATTATTGGAAAGATAACATTGGTTGAGCTGAAATGATTTTCTGATGCAGCCGGAAATGAAAACTGGGTTCAGGCTATGAATGAAGAGCTTGATCAAGAACCAGATGTGGGAGATTGTTTCGAGACCAGCAGACAAGAATGTCATTGGAACCAAATGGGTCTATCGCAACAAAATGAATGAAGATGGAACTGTGATTCGAAACAAAGCACGACTAGTGTGCAAGGGGTACTCCCAGATCGAAGGAATAGATGTTGATGAGACATTTGCACCAGTTGCAAGGCTGGAGACAATCAGATTATTCATAGCCATAGCTGTGAAAAGAAAGTTTAAAGTGTTCCAGATGGATGTCAAATCCGCATTCTTGAATGGGATTCTGGAAGAAGAGGTGTACATTGAGCAGCCAGATGGTTTTCTCATTCATGAGGATGAGAAAAAGGTTTGCAGGCTGAAGAAGGCATTCTAAGGGCTGAAACAAGCACCAAGGGCATGGTACTCAAGGCTTGATCAATACTTGAAGAAGCTTGGTTTCCCGCGTGGAGGATTTGATTACAACCTCTATTTCAGCAATGAATGTGACACAAGGAAGTAATGGCACTTTTATTTCTCAATCCAAATATGCCAAGGAGGTTCTAAGAAGGTTTGGAATGGATAATTCCAAGGAGATGAAGACTCTGGTTACTACCCGGATGAGATTATCAAAAGATGAAGATGGCAAGGCAGTTAATATCACAGAATACAGGCAAATCATTGGAAGTCTGTTGTACTTAACCGCAACAAGGCCTGATATTGTTTTCGCCACATGCCAAGCAGCGAGATATCAGATTAATCCCAAGGAAAGTCACATGCTTGCAGTGAAAAGAATACTTCGGTATATCAAGGGCACGGTGGACTTCGGTTTGACATACAACGACAAATCTCAGACAGAGTTATTGGGATATACTGATGCAGACTGGGCCGGTTCAGCAGATGATAGAAAATCAACGTCAGGTGGTGCATTCTATCTTGGTGGATTGTGTATTTCTTGGCTAAGCAAGAAACAAGATTGCATTTCATTGAGCACCGCAGAAGCTGAATATATAGCGGCCACTCAAGCATTCACACAGTTATTTTGGATGAAGCAGCAGCTTGAAGATATGAGAGTTGAAGTGAAGTCTCCGATCGGAATCCAGTGTGACAACTCAAGTGCTATAAATCTTAGCAAAAATCATGTCCATCATTCCAGGACAAAGCACATTGAGATCAAGTATCATTTCATCAAGGAGAAGGTTGAGAAGGGCATCATGAAGTTGGAGTATGTGCCTACAGAGCTACAGGTTGCAGAAATTCTGACAAAGGCCTTACCCAAGGAAGCTTTTGAGAAGCATCGACTAGCTCTGGGAGTTCAGTCGATTCCCCGCACTTGAAATAGTGTGGACGCGGGACATCCCCCTCTCCCCGAGGTATGCTGTGTTTTCCCTACTGTGCTAATGTGTTCTCTACTATGTTACAGACTACAAAGGCGTGACCTTTGGGTTCGTTGACAAAGGGGGAGAAAATAGTGGTTGTTCAAGGGGGAGACAGTGCGGAGATTTGATAAATCATAAATGATATGGGGAGACGCTGACAGGTGGAGCAGCCAGATAGGGGGAGTTGAAGCTAGTTGAACGTGCTTAGCCAGAGCTTAGCTTGGACAACACAGGAAATATGGCTAAAGAGGTGTTGAAGCTGTGAGCAGAAAGGGGGAGCGTATTACATCTGACGATGCTAGAAGTGATCGATCAAAGAATAGATATCACGACAGCTGAGGATCGTGATAAAAGCAGAAGAGTGGTGTTGGACAGTGTTTGGTGTCAACAGTGGATGTCAGAGATAAAGTGATTCATTGATGAACTTTTCATTTGCTCTTGTTTCTCACGCCGGGCATTGCTCATGTGGGCTTAGAGTATGTGTTGAGTAAATCCTTGGTCGCTATCAGAATCGCAATGAGGCGAATGGAGGCTGAAGAATCAATGATGTATATTTGTTTGGAAGAGTTGTCAACAAACCCAAAGGGGGAGATTGTTGGGCAAAAATACCTCAAGGTATCATTGAAGCCTTTTTGAGGTGATTGTGTTTGTTGACAAAGTAGACATATGAGTTGTGATTGTTGACAAAGAGGATTTCTTGGTGGAATGTCGAATTCAAGAGCTGAGGTCAACGATCCATGTTTGATTCAAGAACGTCGATAAAAGGAATGGATGATCTATAGGCGGTACAAAAGAACAGATACAAGGTGGCGCCGTTTTCCAGTGTTTGCCAAATTTTTGGGCCTGAAAATCGGCAAATGAAGAAAAGTGTTTTTGGAAAAGGGACTTGCGCGCTGCGAACATGGTGTACAGGAAACTTGCGCGCCACATGTTTTTCAAGATCAGAAGATCAAAATATGGCTAAGGAAATAGGTTCGCGCAAGTTTGGGAGTTGGTCGCGCAAGTGTCTAAAGGAGAGGAGACTTGCATGCCGAAATTGGGTCGCGCAGGTGACTTGCGCGCCGTCGCGCAGGGTGGTCAGATTGCCTATAAATACCGGACCACCCCTCCTCATTTCTCACCGGAGTTCAAGACGAGAGCTCCCTTCGCGCAGGTGTGGTGGTCGCGCAAGTGGTGTGTGTGGTCGCGCTGGTGGGACTTGCGCGCCAGTGGTTGAAGTTGTGCGCCGGTGTTAGAAGTTGCGCGCTGGTTTGCAGTTGCGTGCCAATAGTGGTTTGGGCGTAAAGGGAAGAGAGTCACGCAAGTTTGGAGTTGAGGAAGCTTGTGTCGCGCAAGTGTCAGAGGAGGACTTGCGCGCCCGTTGTGACTTGCGCGCCGATACTTGCGCGCCGAGGTTGATTTGCGCGCCAAGTAAGGTTTTGTTCCCGCAGTGATTTTCAGACTGTGTGGAAGCTGGAAGTTTGCCCGATACCTTCGGTGCAAAGCGATATTCATCAACGGGTGAAAGTTAAACTTCAACAGAGCATCTACATACAAGAGAAGATGCATTCTTTCATGAAAATTAAGAGACCTACAGGTCTATAAACTGTGAGTGGATTCCATCCAAGAGCAGTGAGCTCAGGAAGAGGAAGAAGGTGATCCTCTCCACCGGCAGTGAGCCAGAGAGAGAGAAACAGGGAGTGACCCTTGGGAAAGCAGTGTGCTGACCCTAAACTTTGTATAGGCAGTGAGTCTGGGCATAGAAGTGATCTAGCCCGAACATTGTAATCCACAGCTAGTGAAGTCTAGTGGAATTTGGTACGAACCGGCAACTTGTCGGCATATGCTCCTTGGACGTAGCCCTTAGCGGTGAACCAAGTAAAAATATCTGTGTCTGCCTGTTAATTTTCATGCATTGCATTTAAGGAATCATCATCAGATAAAGGAGAAAGTAAGTGATCATAACATACACACAAGTGCAAACAAAGTGACCCTTGTAACAAAGAGGTCAAGATCCAGTGGGGCAGAAAGAACTTTGAAAAAGAATATCCATACCCTGATTCACCCCCCCTCTCAGGGTATATAGGCCCTTATTGTCCCTAACAGTACTAGTATTTCCCTCCCTAAATTGGATAATTGTTTTTAATACTTTTTGGTGAGTGAAATTAATTTTGTAGTGTTGTTTTATTTGACACACATGAGGAAATTAACAAGATTATGTCTTGTGTATTTGATGTTACAAATTTATTCATTAATTTTTATATAACCCCATTATTAATTTTAGAGTAAATGCGAATAATTTATTTAAAATACCCATGTTCTAATATTAAATTAAATTTCTGATCATTATTTTAATTAATACAGATTCACGTCATTTTACTATTTTAGTCATAAATATAAAAATTCATATCCAAATTCTATGATTATTGTTTTGTGGGATTAATTATTCCAATTAATACAAACCATCATACTATATAATTGGATAATTTAGCCTTTTTAAGTGCCATATAAAACACAGTAGATGACCCCCAAAATCTATGATGAAAAATGGACCATCCATGATGATACAATTTATGGACTCAATAACTAATACAAAATTTTATTAAACTCTATAATAAGTTTTATAATATTCAACTACATGTTATATAAAAAGTTGAATTACCAAATAAATCAATAAGTGTCCCAATTGATGTATAAAATTCAAACCCACAATTCTATCCAGGATATGAAAATAGACCAAAATTAATAACTTTTATACCAATATAGAATTCCAATTGAGAATTAATTTTGTTGGGAGAAATTAATTATTTAGAATCTTAACTTCATATACGAAATGGTTTTGATTTTAGGACATCATCCTGGTATAAACCACATTCACATTTAAGCCATCGAAAAAATAAGGATATTTCTAGACAATAGAACAAGGTTTGTAAAAATATCCATAAATTTGGATCCAAAAGTTCAATGGAAGACAAATTTTTTAGGTTCAACTATAAATTTCCTATCAAAAAAATTTAATAATAATTTATCTTGGAATTCTTCTTTATAAATGGTCAAATTTTTGAGCCAAATTGAAGGTAGGTTTTGAATGGTAAACATTCCAACACCTTTGGTCATAAATGCATGCCCCTCTTCTCTTTACAGGAGGATGCAATTTACCACTTAATGAGGATAATTTTCATGTCCATATCCTTTCCAAGGAACCCATACGAATTTCCATAATCTTGTTTCAAAAGTAGAAACCTCTCATCCACATTCCATTTCATGTTCATTTTTTTCTTATTTTCAATTTTAATCATGTAAGGTTGTTTTCATATCTATTAAATATTAATGCATGTTTCCGTATCATAATATCTTATTCTAATTGACCATATGTTTCATAATATTAATGGTCTTAAAATAATTTAGATAAATTTGAAAATCCTTCCCTATCTAACAATCTTATTTAATCCAAAATTCAGTTCTAACTCCATTCACTGTTCATGTGTGGGTTCTATGAACTACTATTATATTATCCCATTATATTTATTATATTTTATCTCATAGACCTAAAAATCATAAAATATATTAATAACCATCTCAATGGATAAGTAAATAATCCATTACTTTGAGTAAAAATTTTGGGATCTCAAGTGATTGATATCTTTTCATCGTTAAATATTAAATATTTTAACATTCTGTATGTTAAAAAACATCATAGGTTAATGACATGTTTTGTTTAATTTGTTGATTTAATATATTATTAAAACCACAAATACACTACCATAAACATGTATTGACTGATATTAGAACAATATTTAAGTTATTTCTTTGATTAAGACCTTAAAACATGGTAATTTCGATCAAAATATTCTTATGAAGTGGGTATTAATTTAATGAAATATAAATCAAAGATCAAGGATATAAGAATATTAAATCCCAAATAAGGAACTCACTAAAATAATTATCAAATTTTCAAGTAATAATTCATCCATAATTCAATTTAATTAAGATCTCTAGAAAAACTCCCACATTAAAAAGAAAATAAAAAACAATCAATGCTAAAAATATTTCCATCATAGAGGATTCAACCTAGGTAATTATATACACATTATAGTGGAGAACTAGAACATTGAGTGGATGGTAGGTTACAATAAGAAACACATCAAGTATTATACCCTATAAATCCCATTTATCAGATCTTCTAAGGGATATATGTCATGAATTGTCCCCCAGGGCCCGTGTTCTGACTACCCCAAGCTCGCCTTCCATAGGCCAGGGGTGAAGAATAGAACCAAAGGAGTAATTCCCTAAAAATAGGAAGGAATTGCCTTTATAACCTTTAAAAACACACAACAAGATACAAACATAGGTAAACTGTATAACTAAAATAGTGTTGAAAGTAGAAGGGTCCGGAATACAAGCCTAACAGTAAAGGTACATGTACAACTGAAAACAATACAACTGAAGAAAAAGAAAGAAAAGAAGCTACTAGGTTGTCCTCCGGGATTCGTTCATCAAGGGTAGGTACAAATATCCTCCTCAACAATCCGCGTCCGTCCGTCTCCTCCACGTACCGACACGCCGTACAGTCCACCTCCGAGCATCGTCTAGTCCTAGTACTCTCAGCCTCAGTCAACGTTTTTCCGTCATCTGCAACCAACACAACAAGGTGTGGGTATAACCCATGTAGGGGTGAGTATAATGATACTCAGTAGGGACCCTAAGACCCCCAAGGTCTCACAAAATCCAACAAGTATAGACCACAAAGTATGAAATCAATAGATAACCTTACTTAGGTATATTCCCATACTTATAACTAAGTTATCAGGTGATCCATCTCAATCATGAGGAAAACACGGAAAAACCAACTCAACTCAACCAAGATTTTATTCTAGTGGTAGTATCTAGTAACATCCCCAGTCAAATTGTTGAAACCTCAGCTACTGGATAACTCCAACTCTATCGAGTACACTAGGCCTACCGCGACACCAAGCGTGCTTCCCACTAACCTTGGACTGCTGAGGTACTCCTCCTGTCATGTACCATGGATCTGCCACGTCACCAAGTGTGCTCCCCACTGTGGGTCTGCCACATCACCAAGCGTGATCCCCCTAGTAGCCTGTTGAGGTACTTCTCCTGTCGAGTACCATGGGTCTGCCACGACACCAAGGCACCCCCCACTGTGGGTCTTCTGCGACAACAAGGCACTCCTCACTGGGCTAGTAGAGTTACTCTGAGTCAAAACAGTCATCATTCGTCAAGTCTCAGCCAGCTTCTAGGTCTCCACACTATGCTCACTCGTCTTTGGGAGGATCCAATCCAAAAGATACTAGTAGATACTCCAACTATCATGAAGTACCACAAAAAAGTATCACAAAGGTCCACCACTTCATAGGGGTCTCAACGTAATAGATGGCACATCAATCAGATGCTCGGTCTGTTAGTAATTAGTCTTTTAGTCTTAGGGGCATGATTGGATTCGTGGTCGACCCAACCTGACCGTACCCCATCTCAATCCAAAACTCAGTGGGGTATCACACAAAGGGACCTCCTTGCTCCAATGTTCCCAATGCTGCTGACGGTTCATCAAATGGACATATGATTCCAAAGTTATGTCCAACATAAGTATACAGGTCATAGTGGGCCCAGGTCTGGTCTGACCCGGTCGGACCGACCCGGCCCGACCAGGCATGGGACGACCTAGTTCGGGTCGACCCGGCTTGACCCGCAGGGTAAGGCCTGACTTGTAATATAGCCCAGTCTGCTGGGAGGTCTACCAGGTCACGAGGGCCGCGATGGGCCACAGAGCCCATGGGTGACGCGCAACGACTTGGCCGTGGGGGTGCCATGAGGGCGTAGGGCCAGTTCTGCTGGGGCACCATGAGGGAAGCGGGATGTCTCAGCTGGGGAACCATGAGGGCATGGAATGAGTTTGCTGGGGTGTTGCGAGGGGGAAGGGACGGCTCGACGGGGGTTCTGCGAGGGGCGCGGGCCATTTCAGGATGCCAGCGAGTGGCGTGAGCTGGGGCGGCCCGACCGATGGACGGCACGGCCGGGGAGGCGCACCTAGTGGGCGGCGCGACCAGCGGGGGGTGCCCCCAGTGGGTAGCATAGCTGGCAGGCTCGACCGGTGGGCAGTGTGGCCGGGGCGGCTCAGCCGGCGGGGGGCACGGCTGGGGCGGTGCGGCTGGCAGGGGGCACGACCGGTGGGCAGTGCCATCGGTGGGAGCGGGGCAGGCGGGTACCGAGGCCGGGGTGGCTCGGCCGGGGGGTGGCATGACCGGGGAGGCTTGGCCGGCGGGCATGGGGACGGTTCGACTGGAAGGCCAGAGCGCCGCGGGGGCAGCACGGGTCGTGGTGGCTATGGGTGGTGACGACTTTCCTTCATCACCTTCATCGCATTCCTTCAATTCGAACAACACAAAAAAGAAGAATGAAAGAGGGGGGTCGGACCATGTTAGTTGGGCATGTACCCTCCGCGTTTAGAGTGGTAGCATACGGTTCACAAGAATGAATCAAAGAACGTCAACCATGATCTTATGTAATTTAATCATTCCCAATCCCGCACAAGAGAATAAGGGAGTACCTGGAAAGTGATAAACAAAAAGAATTAAACCCCTACCTTGGGTTGATATGTCGACAGAGTCGTAGGGAGGAAGATAAATCTTTAAAAAAAATACAGACGTCGGTATCATCGGCGTCTTCCTCGATCGTCGGGTTGTGTGTCAGTTCATCATAGTTGAAGACATCTTACGTCGGAGGAAGTCTTGAGGAAGAAGGTCGAATTCGGGGTTGGCGTTCTTCACCGGCATTCTTTGTTGGAAGATCGTGTTATTCATTCGGAGAAATAGTTCTTTGTTGGAGAGCTTTTCTCCCAACAAGTGCTATACCCTTTTCCAACGAATAACTCTCAAAAGAAATTCCAACCAAAAATAAAAAGGGGTTTCCCCAATTTTTAATTGTTGGAACAATTCAAATTGGGTTAATTAGTCACCTAGGTTGGCACAATTAAAGTTATGTTCATTGGAACAATTAATGTGGAGGAAGTTAAGAGGCTCCTCCACATTAATTAGGGGAGTTGATAGTTTCTCTCAATTAAAGTGGGGTTTAATCCTGGGTAGTCCCCACCACCAGAACCTCTCAGGGGAGGTTGTGGTTCGGGTGGTCCCCACCACCATAACCTCTCATCAGATGTTAAGGTCTGGTGGTCCCCACACCTCAAATTCCACATGGTGGTTTAGTTTCAGTGGACCCCACCTCCAAACACCCACATGGGTGTTGAAAATAAAAATAAAAATGTCATACACTTTTTTATTGTATTCTTACACGAAAAACCCAAAAATTAACTTTCACCCTCGACCAATTGTCGTCGAGGTGAAATTTTGTTGAAGAATATACCGGCACTGCGAGTTCAATGCTGCCCTCAGATTTCAATTCCGAGCACCAGTTCAAAAGTTAGAAAAAGCCACTCTCACATTTACTGAACATACCCGAAATAAAGTTCTAAAATTCATTTCGGGCACTCCGGGCCTCGAAATCATGCACCGTCAATTTTCACGGACTCATAAAATTCCCATATATTTGAAAAAAATTACATTGAAATTTTAGGTCTTTACATTCTCCCCACCTTAGTCTTTATGTCCCTGTAATAAACAACTCAAAATAAGGGAATAAGTGGGGGTACTAAGCACGCATCTGATCCTCCCTCTCCAATGTTCTCTCCTAGAGGTTCCTATGTTACCAGCGAACACACACCAAAGTTATCGACCATCCACAAAGGACCCGCTCCTATTGATCCTCAATCTCTATTGGAACCTCCATAAAAGTCGCTCCATCATCGACGTCCAACTCTCCATGGTCGATGATGTGAGAAGCGTCGTGAACGTATCTCCTCAGCTGAGATATGTGGAAGACGTTGTGCACCCGGTGCAACTGAGTTGGAAGAGCTAAGCAGTATGCCACCTCACCAACTCTGCTGAGGACCTGAAAAGGTCTGATGAAACTCATAGATAACTTTCCACCTCATCCAAATATCTGCAAACCTCGTCAGGGTGAGACCTGTAGAAAGATGTGGTCACCATCCTCGAACTCTAGAGGTCTCCGTCTCCTTTTGGCATACAACTTCTGCCTACACTGTGCAATCTAAATCCTCTCCTGGATGATCTGCACCTTCTTTGTGGTATCCCATACCATCTCTGGTCCCACTAGTGCTGACTCCCCTGGGTCAGTCCAACAGAAGGGTGATCTGCAAGGTCGCTTGTATAACACCTCGAAATGTGTCATCTCAATTGTGGAGTGATATATGTTGTTGTATGCAAAATCCACCAAAGTTAAGTGATCCTCACAGCTGTTATCGAAGTCAAGGACACATGCATGTAGCATGTCCTCAAGGGTCTAAATGGTTTGCACAGTTTGACCATCCATCTGCGGATGGAAGGCGGTTCTCAAATGAAGTTGTGTCCCAAAAGCCTCCTGCGACCCCTACCACAGCCTAGAAGTAAATCGTGAATCATGATCAGAGATAATTTTCATGGGTACTCTATGTAACCGCACAATATCCTACACATAGAGGCTTCCCAAGCTCTCTACAGAACCCTTCTCACTGATCGGTAGGAAGGGGGACGACTTGGTGAGTAAATTGATGATCACCCATATAGAGTCATGACCCCTGGATGTACGTGGAAGTCCTGTCACGAAGTTCATGGATATCTTATCCCACTTCCACTCTAAGACCTCTAAAGGCTGAACCAAGCCTACTGGTACCTGATGCTCTGACTTCACTTGCTGACAAATGAGGCCTCGAGAGACAAAATCTTCAACTACATTCTTCATTCTCAGCCACCAGTGTTGTCGTCGGAGGTCCAGGTACATCTTCGCCACTTCCGGATGTACTGCTAGAGGGTATGTGTGGAACTCCCTCAACAATTACTCCTGAAGTGACACTTGTACCATGATACATCCTCTAAAGAGGATGACGTGCTCCGCACCTTTAGAAAATCCATCAGGTGCCTATCTTGTGGATATCTGAGCACGTCGTGTGTCGCAGTCAGTGTCCCCACGTTGCACCTCCCTGAATCGCTGAAGAAGTGGGGGAGTGACTGTAAGAGACTAAAGGATAGATTCTCCATCCCAATCCACAAAGAATATCTACAAAGTGGCCAGGTGCTCTATCGCCATGCCTAGCAGTTGTATACCAGATCTCTTGCGGAGTGAATCTGAAACAACATTCCCCTTCCCAGGAGTATAGACTATCTTGAATTCATAGTCCTGGAGGAACTCAATCCAACGTCGCTGTCTCAGGTTCAGGTCCTTCTGAGAGATGATATACCTGAGACTTTTGTGATCATAGTACACTGTAAAATGTTCGCCCATCAGATAGTGTCACCACATATTCAAGGAGAAGACCACTACTGCTAACTCTAGGTCATGTGTAGCATAGTTCTGCTCGTGCTATCTCAGATATTGACAATTATATGTGATCACTGCTCGCTCTGGCATCAAGACACATCCGAATTCGGTCCCTGATGCATCATAGTATACTACGTACCATATGCCTTCCTCTGGAAGCCTCAAGATGGGGGCACTAGTTAGCCTCTACCTCAGCTCTTGAAAAATATGATGGAATCTCTCTGACCACACGAATGGTTTCCCATTATTTTTCAAGGCTGATAATGGTGCTATGACTCTGGAGAAGTCTAACACAAACCTCTAGTAGTATCCAGCCAAACCTAAGAAACTTTGTACCTCTATCACACTCCTGGGTGGATCCCAAGAAAGTACCTCCTCAATTATTGTTGTATCCACTGCAACTCCAGCCTCTGATATGACAAGTCCTAGGAAGTGAACCTCTCGGATCCAAAATTGTAACTTGGAGAGCTTACCATAAAGATGGTGATCTTGGAGCGTATCCAGTACTACCCGAAAATTTTAGGCATGCTCTTCTTCAGTAGTCGAGTAGATCAGAATGTCGTCGATGAAGACTGCAACAAAGTGATCAAGGTATGGCTGAAATATCCTGTTCATAAGCCCCATGAACACTGCTGGTGTTTTGGTTACACTGAATAGCATAACCAAGAACTCATATTGGATGTATCGACACCTGAAGGCTTTATTTTACACATCCTTTTCTCGTACTCTGAGCTAGTGATAACCCAATATGAGGTCTATCTTTGAGAACCACCAAGCTCCCTTCAGCTGATCAAAGAGGTCGTCAATTCTCAAGAGTGGTTAATTGTTCTTCATGGTCACCTGGTTCAGGCGTCGATAGTCGGCACAAAGTCCCAAGCTCCCATCCGCCATCTTGGCGAATAGAATCGGGGATGCCCAAGGTGAAACATTGGGCCAGATGAATCCCTTCCCCTGTAAGCCCTCTAGCTGTACCTATAACTCACGAAGCTCCGCGAGAGCCATCTGATATGCTGGTGTAGATATCGGTGCCTTCCCAGGGTACAAGTCACGGTAAAATTCCACCTCTCTACAAGAGGAAGACCCGGAACATCATCATGAAAGACATCTATATACTAGTCCACCACTACAGGATAATTCGGACTCTCCACATCAAAGGCACCGAGGGTAAGGCAAGCCAACTAATGAGTGATCAGATGTAACTTCCTCTGAGAAAGTCCATCCTATGCTGTAAAAGCCCCCTTCTCTTCGGTGAAGGTAAAACTGGTCTCATATGTACGGACACACCACACTTTGCGCCTAATACAGTCTATCTGAGCAAGGAATGTAGATAACAAGTCCATACCCAAGATGACTTCTTAAGGCCTCGACGCCACTACTAGGAGATCCCAGCCGAAGCTCTCATCTCCAAGAGTAAGCTCACACTGTCGACACCAGTGCGTAATCTTTGAATCTACTCCCGTAGGAGTCTCTAGCCGTAAGGATCGAACCAACAACTCAATCTTAATATCCGATCTCCGAATGAGGGCAGTGGAAATGAAAGAATTACTGGCACCTGTGTCTATAAGTACTGTAGTTATGGTGAAGTATACACAGATCGTACCTCATATCATCTCTGGAGCATCGTGATCATAGGCCTCAGCTGACTAGAGCTGAGCTCTTCCCTGTCCACCAGCTCCCTGCAGTTGGGGTGGACCTCTTGGTGGTGGTGGTGGTGGTAACATCTTGAATCATCACCCAATTCCAGCTACACGACCAGCTCCTTTGCCACGTCCTCCTGCTCCCTACAGACCACCTTGATCAAACCTTTTTCTATGTCTGGTAGGTCCTTAGATTGTTTTTTGATCATCCGAATGGTGGTTGGAAAATCACGAGCCATGTGACCCCTCCTGCTTCCTCAGAAACATTGCCCGCTTTTGGCATGCATGTCTTTGCTTTTGGTGCCCCACACAACCTATCTAGAGTAATGTAGTTGTCCACCTATAGGTCTGGACCTCTTAGACCTTTGTGATGTCTGTCTGCTGCTAGCTACAGAAGAATCCACTATGTGTTGACTGGTGGTGGGTCTCACTGTTAGTGATTTCTCAGTAAGGAAACTCTCCACCAAGAGGGATCTCTCTAACACCCCCGCCTACATCAGGATGCAAAATGGGATTACCAAAGCCCTGATCTCCCACCTGAGTCCCTACTCGAAGGTCTGGGCCCTGAAGAATGGGTCTCTCACTATATCTGTGGACTAGCATGAGAGGTCAGTGAGCCTAACTGAGTATTGTGCTATAGTCATTCTTCCCTGCTGTAGATGAAGTATCTCTTGTATGCGCACTCTGTGAAGAGTTGGTGGGACAAACTCTTCCCGAAATAGGCTCTCGAAGTCTGCCTAGAAAAGTTTCACCTCATCGTGGACCTGGAGCATCAAGCTCCACCATCAGCCTACTACTTCATGTAGAAGGCTAGAGGCAAGGATCACCATGAGTTCTGTTGGTGTCCCTACAAGTCAGAAGACTGTCACCACAGCCTCCAACCAATCCTCAGCCGCCTGTGGGTCTGTCTCTCCCCTGAACCCAGGTGGCCTCTGGTGCTGTAACTCATGCAACACGCTCATGTGTCATGCACCATCTGCTGCTATGGATGGTGGAATTGGTGGACCAAAAGGAAAAGGTACCTCTGGTGCCTCTTCTAATTCCTCTACTAGAAGAGGGCCCTACACCGAGGCCTCGTCGCTCAGTGGGAAATAAGAGAATACAACCCTCAGAACTCTAGCCAGCTATCTACATGGAGGCATCAAGAAAAGAAACAGGTGTGATATGGTTAAAATTTATACCTGGTGAGCTAACCTGGTGAGCTGACTCAAAGAGTTCACAAATAATACTCTTGAAAAGACACACACAATCAGTGTTTTCGTGCACTTAGTCAAAAATTAGAAGTTAGGGTCCTAGGGTATGGATATGACAGCCGCTGTACCAACACTGGATTCCTTAAAATGAAAACCACACTCACTACACTTAAAACTATTTCTTCATATAAAATATCAGAGTCCTAAGTTCTATGGTAGAACCTTCCTCTGATACTAATTTGTCACGACCCATACCCCGGGGACTGTACCGTGACTACCCCAAGACCGCCTTCCATAGACCAGGGGCTGGTGAAAAGCACCAAAGGCATAATTTCCTAAAACTAGGAATGCATTTCCTTTATAACCTATAAACACACACAAAAATATATGAACACGAGTAAATTTTATAACCAAAAGAGTTCTCAAAGTAAAAGGTTCTGGAATACAAGAACAACAGTAAAGGTATAAGTACAACTGAAAACAATACAACTGAAAAAAAGGAAAGAAAATCAGCTATTGGATCGTCCTCTGGGATTCCTACCTAAAGGGTAGGTACAGATAGCCTCCTCAGCACTCTGCGTCCATCTGTCTCCTCCTCGTACTAACATGTCATATAGTCCACCTCTGGGCACCGTCCACTCCTGGTACTCTCTGCCTTAGTCAGCGTTATCCGTCATCTGCAACCCACACAACAATGTGCGGGCATAACGCGTGTAGGGTTGAGTATAATGATACTCAGTAGGGACCCAGAGACCCTCAAGGTCTCACAAAATTAAACAATGATAAACCACAATGTATGAAATCAACAGATAACCTTACTTAGGTATGTGACCATACATATACCAAAGTTATCAAATGATCCATCTCAATCATGAGGAAAACACAGAAAAACTGACTCAGCTCAAATAGGATTTTATTCTAGGGGTAGTATCAAATAACATCCCCAGTCACATTATCGAATCCTCGGCTATTTGAAAAATCCTCACCTATCGAGTATAGTGGGCCTTCCGTGATACCAAGCGTTCTTCCCACTAACCTTGTACTTCTGAGGTACTCCTCCTGTCAAGTACTGTGGATCAACCGCATCAACAAGAGTGCTCCCCACCCGGGGTCTTCCGCGCCACCAAACGCGTTCCCCCTCGTATCTAGATGAGGTTCTCCTCCTGTCGAGTATCGTGGGTCTACTGTGATACCAAGGTGCTCCCCACTTGGCTAGTAAAGTCACTCTGAGTCAAAACAGTCAGTCGTCGTCAGGTCTCAGCCAGCTACTAGGTCTCCGCACTATGCTCGCTCGTCTCCGGGATGATCCTCTCCACAAGAGGCTGGTCGATACTCCAACTTTCATGAAGTCCCATGAAGAAGTATCACAAAGGTCCGCCGTATCATAGGGGTCTCAACATAATAGACGGCGCGTCATTCGGATACCTGGTCTGTTAGTTATTAGCCTTTTAGTCCCGGGGGCCCGATTGGATTCGTACTTGACCCAACCTGGCCGTACCCCATCTCAATCAAAAATCAATGGGGTATCACTCAAAGGTACCATGTCACTCCAAGGTTCCCAACGTCATTGACGATTCATCAAACAGACGTTTGGTGCCAAATTTATGGCCAAAGGAAGTATACAGGTCGTAGTGGGCCCTGGTCCGGTTCGACCTGGTTAGACTGACCCGGCTCGATCCAGCCTGGGTCGACCCAGCCTATCCCGCAGGGTTAGGCCCGACCTATAATGTGGCCCGGTCCACTGGGAGGTCTAGTAGGGCGTGAGAGGACGCAGAGCCCGTGAGTGCCACGGGGCGGCTCGGCCGCAGGGGTGCCGCGAGGGCATGGGGTCGGTTCGGCCAGGGCACCACGAGGGCCCAGGGCTGGTTCGGTTGGGGTGCAGCGAGGGGCGCAGGCCTGATAGGTAAGGGAGCCGTGAGGGGCGCGAGCTGGCTAGGTCGCAGCGCCATGAGGGCACATGCCGGTTCGACTGGGGCGTTGTGAGGGGCGCGGGATGGTTCGTCTGGGGCGCCGCGAGGGGCATAGGCCGATTCAGATGGGGTACCGAGTGGGGCGTGGGCCAGTTTTTCCGGGGCGCCTAGAGGTTACATGACATTTTCGGAGGCCGGCGGGTGGTCTGAGCTAGGGCGGCTCGGCCGGCGGATGACGCGGCCAGGGGGGTGGCAGCGGGCGGTGCGGTCGGCGGGCGGTGTGACTAGGGTGGCTCGCCCAGCGGGCGTCACAGCCGGGGGGCTCATCGTGAAGGAGGTGCGGTCGGGGCGGTGTGGCCAGTGGGTGCAACAGCCGGCGGGGGGCTCGACCGGCGAGCGTGGGGCTGGTTCAGCCGGGAGTTCGGAGCACCGCGGGGGCGGCGCGGGTCACGGTGGCTATGGGTGGTGGTGTTGTTTCCTTCGTCGCCTTCAACACCTTCCTTCATTCTGAAGAACACCACAATGAAGAATGGCGGAGGGGGGTCAGGCCATGTTAGTTTGGCTCGCACCCTCCGCGTTTAAAGTGGTATCATATGGAAGAAAGAAGCAATGAATGTCAACCATGATCTTCCATAATTTAATCATTCCCAATCCCACACAAGAGAAGAAGGGAGTACCTGGAAAGTGATAAAAAAATTATTAAACCCCTACCTCAGGTTGATATGTCGACAGAGTCGCAGGGAGGAAGACGAATCATTGGAAAAAACACGGACGTTGGTGTCATCAGCGTTTTCATCGATCTTCAGTTTGTGCATCGGTTCCACGTAGTCAAAGACATCCTACATCAGAGGAAGTCTCGAGGAAGAAGGTCGAAGTCGGGGTCAACGTTCTTCGTCAGTGTTCTTCATTGGAAGAACACATGCTTCGTTCGAAAAAATAGTTCTTCATTGGAGAGATTTTCTCCCAAAAAGTGCTCTACCCTTTTCCAATGAACAACTCTCAAAAGAAATGACATCCCAAAATAAAAAGGGGTTTCCCCAATTTTTAATTGTTGGCACAATTCAAATTGGGTTAATTAATCACCTAGGTGCGAACAATTAAAGGTATGTGTGTTGGCACAATTAATGTGGAGGAAGTCAAGAGGCTCCTCCACATTAATGAGGGGAGTTGAGAGTTTCTCTCAATTAAAGGGGGGTTTAATCCCGGGTGGTCCCCACCACCATAACCTCTCATGGGAGGTTATTGTTTGGGTGGTCCCCACCACCATAAACTCTCATGAGAGGTTAAGGTTTGGTGGTCCCCACACCTCAACTTCCACATCGAGGTTTAGTTTCGGTGGACCCCACCTCCCAACACCCACATGGGTGTTGCAAATAAAAATAAAAAATTTATACAGTTTTATTTTTTTATTTTATTTTATTCTTACACGAAAAACCCAAAAACTAACTTTCACCCTCGACCAACTCTCATCTAGGTGAAAGTCTAATTAAGCGAATACGGGCGCTGCGAGTTCAATAGTACCATCATATTTCAATTCCGTGCACCGGTTAAAAAGTAAGAAAAACCTGCTCACACTTTTACTGAACGTACCTGAAATAAAGTTCAGAAATTCATTCTGGGTACTCTGGGCCTTGGAATCACATGCCTTTAATTTTTGCGGACTCGTAAAATTCCCATATATTTAAAAAAATGAATCGAAATTCCGAGTCTTTACAATATAGCACCATTGGTATTTACCCTTGATCAACCACAATTCTAGATTGAACATATAATTTATCAGAAAAAATGTGTGTAGGGGAAGTTAAAGCCCATGAAGATCCTGACCCAGACTATGTTCATCGAACCACCCCATGAAAATATATTGATTCTACGCCTTACCCTTAGGGTGTTGTCTAGTTTATTAATAGTTTATATATCAAGACCCTAATTGTATGAATTTGAATACTTTTTTATAAAATAATGATTATATTTATCATTTATGATTATTATTATTACACTTTTAACAAGTATATAACGTGTTGATAAACATTAGATGAAATGAAAATTTTATTTCTTCGAAAATGTATCATTTCAATAAATCTGATCTATTTTAATGAATTCAAGAATTTCTCAAATAAAATATTATTATAAAATAATTTTTATTAAATATAACTTATATTATAATTATATACAGCGGAAAATAATTTTAATAAGGGTCAGAAAACAATTATTGTCAAAAAACATGTATTTTTAAATAAATGTGGGTTTTTTATTTTAAAAATTTAATACTCATACATAAAGAAATTATTAGAGGAAATAAATATTATTTTTTAAATTAGAATGCTGAAATTCTTCAGTAGTGATTTTTTCATAATTTTTTGATATAATAGATTTTTTTGCTGAAAATTAATTATGGTATGAATATACAGTCTGTATTGTGACATAATAATGACCTAAAAGTGATATAATATATGTTATAAATGGTATAAATGACGAAATATATATTTTTCCTTCAAAATAATGTGTTTTTAGGTTATTTTATTAATTTTATAAACCCATTATGAATAGTCTAAAACCTATATTAAATATTAAGATTTTAAACTGGATAATTTATGAAAAACACTCACTTCCAAACCACAATGTGTAATATATTAATGAAATTTGTTCTTAAACAAGTAAAATAATGAAAAATTATTCATTTTTTAAGAATCTATGGGGAAAAAATTTGGAAGGATTTTGGTTTGGAATAAATTATTATATAGAGTCGAAAACCAATGTTTGGGAAATAATAAAGAACTCGACAATATTTTCTTATATAAAGAAACCCAATTTATCATAAATTGTCCCTAAAAATACATTTATAATTACTATAATCAACCCTTATCTCACTATATCCCTCCCAATGTACCCCCATTCTCTCAATAACCTCCTCCCAAACTTTTGGAAACACCATATCATGCTAACATATCCTCTCTTTCTCCCCTTTATTCAATAACCTTCTTTATCTTTTGATCTTTTTATTCCAAATTATTCATGTTGTATTATTTTTTTACATATCCATATTACTTTATTATTTCCAAGTGATTAGATATCCCTTTACCCCTTATTAATAGCTCTCAAGAGTCTTTGAGACCACTGTTATTCTACTGAAATTATCCTATTATTTTCAATTAAAAACTATTTTTTGTGAATACTCATCCCCATTTTCACTTAAGGGTATTCACCTAGATTTACGTATCCATTTTTTTAATGATATACATTTTTTTATCCCAAACTCCAAAAACAAGGGATTATATTTTAGGATATTTGATCCTATTTTGAATGATCTATAGGGCACAATGATGCATGCACATGACATGTAAGTAATGGGTAGGCCAGGAACTATATATCACTCTAATGCATTGGGTAATGTTTTAATATGATGAAATTCCATGTTTGGGGTGTGGTATGTCATCATAATCACACTACGTTATGTTTTATTGGTTTTTATCCTTGAATTATGTTTATGATTACATGTTTTAAGTTGTTTACACATTCCCATGTTACCTTTATGTTATCATCATATATCATGATTCAATATTCATGTTTATGATTCTCAGCCCTTTAATATCCCATTGAAATGAATATTGAATAAATTTTAATAATATCTTAATTTTATTCTTTTTTTATTCCTTTAATAATATTTATATCTCAACACTTTCTTATGTATGTCCACAGATTATCTCATGCAGTTTTAAAAGATCAATGGAATTTTAGAGAATCCTAATGAAGTTTTCAATAATTTTGTCATATCCATGTATCAAGATGATATTTTATGAAGATAATATCCCAATGAATCTAGTATTTATTATCTTTTGGGATTTTTTATATTAAAATTTTTTGTAATAAATCATGAAATAAAGTGAATTAAAATATGTGTTGTCATTGTTGGTATCAGATAAAAAGGCTAGTTATTTTTGGAATTAGGATTAGAAAACTATATATTAAGCCTCACAGATAATAATTAACATAGGAAAAAATCCCAAAATTTTTGTAATGTCTATATTATGTGGTTTCTATGAAAATAAGTACATGTATGGATACTAAAAGTTTATGTTTCTCTAGAACAAATATACCTTGGGGTAACAACCCTAAAAACTACATATTGAGCTAGAATAAATTATAAAATGGTGCATTAAAATAGGACATGATTCACACATGGTTTCAAACTCAAAGGGGATATTATTTGGTAAATTAAAATTTTCTTTTCGAACCATTATTAAAGAAAAACAATTTACAATAATATTTTATATTGGGAAATTGATCATGTCTAACTCATATTAAAGCCTAGAAATTCCTTGGTTAAGGAATATATGTCATTTATGAGTTATATATTTAAAATTAATGGTTTCCCATTTATGTGTTTAATATTTTAAAATTCTCACCCATAATTTTCCATTTATTATAGTCAATGGCTATAAATAAGAGGAAACGAGTCAACAACCAATGTAATGGGAAATCTGACGACTTCCCGAATGAGATGATCAACCTGATAGAAGAAAAAGTCAATAAATTCATGGATATAGTTTATAAATTTACTCAAATTTGTAACCAAAAACTAAATTAGAAGGAATTTCCAAATCCCCCTAAGAAATTGAAGGTTTCAATTGAGATCTTTTTGTGACAAACAAAACTAAATTTTAGTGGACCTTATGATACCTTAATTGTGGAAAAATATTTCAACTCCATTGAAAAGATATTATTTTTCCTTCAATATTTTGATCCAGATAAGGTCATGTGGGATTATTATCACATGGATGTAGAAGCTCATCAATCATGAATGATAGTATAAAATATGAATCCTCAATAAGAGATCATAGAAATAGAGTGTAAGGTATATATGAAAATGTTTTTTAAAAATATTTTCCTCTAACACTCCTACATTAAATTGGGTGGGATTTCCTTACCCTCAAGAAACATGGTGATTAATCTATTAAAGTTATTGAGGAACAATTCACAAGAATTGAATGATATGACTTCATATTTGTCATTTCCCATGAATGTAAATATGAATGGATATTTGGTGGGAAGAATCTGAGTCTATAAAAATCCATGAAATTTTAGGAACTTAATAGCTATTAGAAAATTCTCTAATCTACCCTCAAAGTGAAAATGGTTATTAGAGAGTCATAAGGGTCTCAATTAGGATAATATGTAGAAAGTGTATTTAATTTTGGAAGTGATATAAAGAAATATAATGGTGGTAATAGATTTAAACATCCCACATGTCAATGGTTTAGGATGAAGAACCCAAAAAATTTCCTGAAGGGGGTAATGAAATTATTTTTGTTTGGGGAGGAAGGGAACAAAGCTAGTGATTGTTGGATGGATAAACCCAATAATGTGATGGAAGAAAGTAATTCTTCAGTAAACTCTCAACCCATTGTCCACTATTTCAGTTACAATGATAAAGGATACTATGAGAATCAATGCACTACGACCATGGTTGTCAATGAAAATTGATGATACCAACCTTCATGGCCTAGAGAGAATGTACGAGCATATTTTATCTCAACTGTGGAGGTGGATCCCAATAATGAAGTGATTAAAGGTACATTATTTATACATTAAATAATAGAAAACATATTTTTTTTATTTTGGTTCTAAGAATTCATTTTTATCTTTCAATTTGACTGGAACTACTCAAACACTATCTAAAATCATATATATAAAGCTATTATTGAAAATTGAACATTTGGAAATTATTGAAATCCTAGTATATAACTCCACCCACGTAAAACTTTATGGATAAAAATTCCCAGAAAACCTTATGATACTCCCTTTATAATAATTTATTTTATTCTTGGTATGGATTGGATTTCATTATATAGATCTAACATTAATTATAGAGAGAATGAAATTACCATCCATATCATATATCACCCTCTGATTCTTTAAAAGTAAAAGTAAGAGGATGATGATTCATGGATACTATTAACCTATGAGCATGTGTATCTAGATCAAATAATTGAGTGTAAGTAAAAAAAATACATTAAAACTTTCCCATTATTATGGCATACACAAATCTGTTTCTTAAATAATTGACAGGTCTTCCATAGACAATAGGTTGAATTTCTAATTGATATTATATTTGGATGTTTTCTAAAATTCAAGAATCCAAATATAATAATATTTTTTAATCTTTAGGATCTAAAGAAAAAACTATAATAGAATATAGATAAAGGTTTTATATAAACAAATTCTTTACCATGGGGTGTATCCATCCTCTTTTCCAAGAAGAATATGGGTCAGTGCACCTCTGCATTAATTATCATGAGCTCAATAAGATCACACTATAGAACAAGTATCCTCTGTCATGTATTAATGACTTGTTTTATCAGCTATGTGGAGCCCATTTCTTCTCTATGGTGGAACTTCGGTCAAGATACTATCAAGTAAAGCTGAACATAGTGGATATCCCCCAAGAATACTTTTTATACAAGGTAAGAGCTGTATGAGATCAAAGTGATCTCATTTGGTCTCTATTATACTCTAGAAGTATTCATATAAATGATGAATAGAGTCTTTAGGGATTAACTTGAAATAATTTTGGTAGTCTTTATGAAAAATATTCTTATTTACTCTAGAATAAAAGAGTAATATGAGGATAATTAGAAAAAATTACAAAATACCTTACGAAAAAAATATATTTTCAATGTATAGTAAATAAAAATTATGGTTGGATAATATAACATTAATGGGAAATGTTATCACAAAAAATGGGATATCTTTGGACCCTTCAAAATAAGATGTAATTAAAGGATGGTCAAGATCAACCTCTGTGATATAAATTCATTGTTTCCTTGGATTATCTTGGTACTATCGTCGAATCATTATAAACCTATCAAGATTTTCAATCCCCCAAACCAAATAGACTGAAAATGAGTCAATTATTTCAAGAATGATGATTGTGGGGAATATTTTAATGTGTAGAAGAAGAGGCTAATCACTACACATGTACTCACATTACCTAGAAGTGGGGGAGGGATTAATGATCTATAGTGAATCATAAAAAAGAATCTTGGGTTTTATAATTATGTTTGATGAAATATTCAGAGCCTATATCTCCCACCAACTATTGTTTCATGAGTAGAACTACCTAACTCATTATATAGTGTTTTTTGCGGTTGTAATCTCATTAAATACTTGGGAAATTATCTCTATGAGGAGAAGTGTGGAACATATACAAATCATAAATCTTCAATTATATATTCACAAAAATAGAGCTTAATATGCACCAATAGAGATGGTTATATCCAATCTAGGATTATGATTGATCAATCCATTACCATCATTGTAAATAAAATAAATGTGGAATATGATCTAAGTATAAAGGATCCCAAAATAATATCCTTGATGGGGACTTCAAGGGATTCAATCTTTATAGACATGTAAAGAAAGCATATAAAAATAATAAAAGGAACTAAATCAAAACATTCTCAAATAACTTCTCAACCTTCCATTCCTAAAAGGATCAAGGAGACTCATAAAGAAAATGTGGTGTTATAGAAGAAGGCATAAAATATTCTAGAGCTACACTTTTCAAAAGACGAAGTTATAAGTTTTGTAACTTCTATATAGGTCCCATAAAACTAGAATATAAGAGGGTAATTCTATATTACGTTCATAGCCAATTCTTCTCTATTCATCCAGGAAGCACAAAAATATATAGATATTTAAGGAAAACGTTCTTATGGGAAAACATAAAGAGAGAAATTTCAGAATTCATATCTATGATTCTTAGAATTCCATCAACTTAAGGACGAACAAAAGAAGTATAAGTGTATTATTAAACCATTTCCTATACCAGTATGGATGTTGGTAAACCCAACCATTAATTTCATCATAGGACTCCTCGTGAAACGTGAAGGAAAAAAATTCCATTTGGTTGGAAGTTGGTATCCTTACAAATTTATCACTTTTCATTGCATCAAGGAATATTTATCTCATAAAAAATCACAAAGATATACAAAATGGAAGTGGTAAGACTTCATGTGTTGACACTCTCCATTGTATCTAATCGATATCTGAGGATTGCCTCATTGATTTGGAAAAGACTTCGACTAGAAGAGGATATAGAACTAATATTTAACACATCCTATCACCCTTATATAGATGATAAACCTGAAAGGTACATTCATAGACTAGTGAATATGATGAAATCATGTTCAAAGTATTTACAAGGATGTTGAGACCAAATAATTTCCTTGTTGGAATTCTCGTATAGAAATAGTTTTCATTCTTGCATTATAGCAGACCATTATGAAGCTCCGTATATGAAGAGGATCCAAACTCCAACATGAAGAGATGAAGTTCAGTAATGTAATCTTATGGGACTTGATGTTATCCAATATATTATAGAGAAGTTAAAACCATTCAGCATTATATGAATTCTTCAGAAAGTAAAAAGAATTATTGTAGATAATCGACGATGTGACCTAGAGTTTAATTTCAATGAAAAAGTGTTCCTTTGTATATCACCATGGAATAGAGTCATGATGTTTTGGGAGAAGGGAAATATTATTACTAGATACATATAGCCTTTTTATATTGTTAATCTCATTGAAGAGGGGGCCTATCAACTATAAATCTCACCGATATTTTCTTAAGTAAATGATGTGTTCCATGTATCCCTCTTGAAGAAGTAAATACCAGACCCATTACATATACTAAATCGAGAGTTGGTAGCATTGTAAAATTAGCTTTCATACAATGATCTAGTGTTGAAGATCTTATATCATAAAGAAAAAGTTCTAAGAAACAATAAAACTCACCTGGTAAAATTGTTATTGTGAAACCACATATTTGAGGAAGTGAAATGGGAACCATAATAGGTGATGAAACCGAAGTATTCTCATCAAATTTTTGTATGAAATAATAATTTTTAGGGTACAATTTATGAAGGTGTAATAATTTAACAACATGAAAATTTATAAATAAAATTCCCTTTATGATTAAATTAAATTCCCAATTTTGCATTGTGGTTATTGAAAACACATGTACTTATTTGGTTATTTTGTACTATTATAAGTTGTATCCTATCTAATCTAAAAGACAGTTAAGAATCATAATTATTGATTCTATTATATTTAAATAGTGGTAAAATTATTATTAATATATATATAGGTTAATTATAATGTCCAATTGATACAGATGAAAGAAGCGATGGCCTTGACCAGTAGTATCATACCTAATGAAACCCATTTATCGGATCATTTGAGGGGGAGAGCAATACTAGTATTTTACCATGATCAGTCCAAATCATAGATTCAATAACTAAAGAATGATTGAATCTGTTTTTGGGAGAAGTTCAATCTCATTGATATCATGACCCAAACTACATTGACCAAAACACCCCTTAAAAATATCATAATTAAGCACCCTACCCTTAAGGCTTTTGTTGGTTCAATAAAGGGTTATATATCAAGACCAAATAGTATGAAAATTTATAATTTTTTGTAAAATAATGATTATATTTGTCTTTCTTATTATTACAATATTTTTAATGATTGGACAATGAGTTGATAAAAACTAGAAGAAACATAAATTTTAATCGTTGGGAAATTTAGAGTTTCAATCAAGATGTCCAATTTTAAAGAAATGAATAATTTTTAAAATAAATTAAATTTTCATAAAAATTTATTTTTAGATAATTCTTATTAAATAAAAATAATAATATAATTATACAATGTCAAAAACAATATTTATAATGATGATAGAACTATTTTGTTTAAAAACAATTATTTTTCAACAAATATGAATTTTTGATTTAAAATTACAAATTATCAAACATAGAGTTTTTTGGATAAAATAAATATTATTTTGGAAATTATAATGTCAAAATTATATAATGGGGATTATTTTAATAATTTTTTGGAGACTATCGAATTTTTTGGATCCAAATTAAATATGGTATAAATATATGGTATGTAATATGACATCATATGTACCAAAGTGTGATGTAATATATGAAATAAATTGTATCCAAGACCAAATATATATTTTCCCTTTAAAATAATTTATTTTTTATTTGATTGATTTTATAAACCCCTTAAGAATCCCGTAAAACCTATATTATATATTATGGTTTTAAAATCAATTCTTTATTACGTGACCCACTTACACATCACCAAGGGTGATATTTTAATGATATTAGATATTAAAATTGTAAAATAATAAAAACAAATTCACATTGGTATTAATATTTCAAAAAACAATGGAAGGTTTGTGGTTTTCAATAATTTATTGTATAGATTCCAAAGCCTATGTTGGGAAATAATAAAGATATCCCCTCTCTTTTCCTGTCAAATACATGAAAGATATCACTACTCATTACTAAAAACCCTTAAAAACAAATATAATCCACCCTTCTCTATCTATATCCCTCCCAAGGTTCTTCCAATATCTCAAAAATCTCCTCTCAAGCTTCTGGAAACACCCTTTCAAGGTAAGGGATCCCCTTCTTATCCACTTTTTTCAAACACCATCATTTTATTTTTCCTTTTTATTCCTAATTTTTTAATGTTACGCTCCAAACAAATTAAATTTGTAATAATAATATGTTTTATTATTATTATATTGGGTTTTTTAACAATGGTACATTTAAAATAAGAATACTTGTAGAACAAAAATAAAAGACACGTTTTATTCAATAAGAAATGAGGAATCTTACATCACCTTAAGGCCAAAAGAACCTCAATAACCTAAAATTCCTACTAAAAGTCCAATCAGAATCACCAGGAGACCCCCAAACACGACAAATAGACCAAGTAAATAGTGATATTCCTTCAGGTCTATCACAATGAAGAAAATTATGGCAAGTGCTATGACAACCATACTTAGCACCAAGGGTATATAAAGAACCATCTCCACCAAGTTGTTTATAAAGTATGGAATACCCTAAACAACTATTTATAAGGCCTTTGTGACTTTTAGTATCCATTACGGTCTTTATGTGACTATTAGGTTTTTAACGATCATAAAATCTTATAACCGTTTGGAATTTTTAAGAATTGTTTTTGTTATATTAATTCTAAGTATATTAAGAAATAAGAATTTTTTTAAAGTTATATATTTGAACATGTTTTAATTGAACATATACTTATATTTTGAATATATAATGTTTTAAAGTTTAAAATAAATTTGAAAGCATTACTTTTTTGATTTAATTAAAATACTAAGATATGTACATATGTTTACCTCAATTAATTTGAAGAGAAGTATACATATTGTTTTGATACAAAAACAATGTATCTGAATTTGAAAACATGTTTTTAAATAATCTTATTAATGAAAAGTTATACTTTTGGTTAAGTGATGACATGATATAATATGTTGGTTAGTGTATTTTTAATTTACCTTAGTTTAAAATATTGTGGAAATCATGTTTCAGACTAATAAAATTAATGACATGGTTTGTTTTAATGAAGTTAAATATTTAAAATTTCATTTTATTATTATTTTTAGATATGGTCTATTGAATTATTTTAATCAAGGTTTTATAAAAAATATATATTACCCTTAGGCCAGTCTTCTAGCCAGTCAAGGGAGGGAGCTCCCACCACTCTTGAAGGCCAGGCCAGGACCCCTCATCCACCACAGGACAGCCGTAAGGGAGAGCGTGTGACATGGATGCATGGGAGAAGCAAGACGGCACCATTGTGTAGGGTGGAATGATGGCATATGGTGGGTTCAGAGCGCACACATAGGGAGAACCATTATGGGGTTATACCAGGGAGGGGGAAGAGAGCCAATTGATGGATACTTGGATCTCTAGGCTTATAAATCAGGCTCGAAATATTCCTCATTTTGATGTGGGATGAGAAATTTCAGTGGAGATCAAATATCAATTGTCTGATCTTGTTGCGTGAGATCTATACCACATGATTCGGTCTCATGTTCGAGTCCTATAGTCACGGTATTAGCACCACATTTTCTCTAGACCATTCGATCATGGACATGGTTGATCTCGACCCCTCATCTATTTTTAAAACCATAGTATTGCCACATTTTTCCTATCAATACACAATTTAATTGCAACCGTCCATTCGTTTTTAAAACCTCGGAACACGCCAAATCCATTTGATCACCTTCAGATGATCTGGATCGCTTGATATCTTCCATGACTTCTCCTCGCTTCTTCTTCTTCCTCATGCCAAACAAGTGTCTTAACCCATGATTTTTATTCTTTTCTTCTTCCTCTCCCGAGATCCTCCACCATTCTCTTTGTACCAGACTTCAATTTCTACCATAAGCCTCTATTGGTCTTCTTTTTATAATTTTCATTTCTCTTCTTTTATGTTTTCACAAATTCACACATATATATATATAATATAGTCAATGATTACATTTAGATTTATTTTAATTAGAGTGTTAAACCTATTTGGTATTAGTCAATTTTCTTGGGTCTTTGTTTATAATTTATTTAAGATTCATGACATATAAAATATATATACAAAGCCTATATAAACCATATTTTCAATTTTAATTCGACCTAACTCCTTCTCCTGAAATCCCCAACATCCTATTCCCTAATTCTATCCCTCTCTTTGATCCATGTAATGGATTATTATTCTTTAATTTTAATATGAAAACCCTTTCTTGACTTCTGTTTTTCATGATTTTATATATATATGTATTTTATATAGCATCCAATCCTAACTCATTTTGGGTTTTTCTAAATATGATTATCAGTTTTAAACTAATTATTTATGGTGAATGACACTTTTAAGGGTTAATATTTTTTGGGGTTTATTTAAACTAAGTATATATATATACTTATATATATGTATATACGATTTCTTTATATAACAAACAGATTTTTGTTTTTATGATTTTTGAATGTTGATCATTTATTTTTAAATGATGTACCTAAAATATGTAATACATATAAGGGTTTACTTCATCTTGTTTTTAGTATGAAAAACTCTTGTTTACAACTTAACTTTATAGGGTTATATATATATGTGTGTGTGTTTATATAACAAATCCATCCTGATTTTTATGATTTTTAAATGATGAACATTCATTTCTAAATGGTGTTTATAGTACATGTTATACATACAAGGGTTTACATTGTTTTATGTGAAATTAATCCCTATGTATATTTATAAATCAAACCTCATATGTTTATATGGTTTTCAAATGATGAAAATATGTTTTTAAATAATTTCCTTAAATACATGAAAAACATAAAGGGAATCAACTTGGATTAATTTAATTGTTCCAAGAAAACATATATGTGTATATACGGTTATGTGTGTGTGTGTATATATATGGGTTTTAATTGTAATCTGAATTAGGTTTTCATAAAACCTATTTTGGTAATTAATTATGTTTTCAAAGTGTACAACATTTATAAGGATTTATTAATCCTTGTTTTTGGTTGAATAAATACCAAGCACACACTTTTTGTATATATATATATATATAGATTTATAAAATTTGAAAACCCACATATATATATATATATATATTTTAATCATGACTCTATAAGTTTTTAAAAGGTATTATCTATATTAGTATGTGTATAGTTGTTTTCATATTTACGCATAAATTATGTACATGAATAATCACATATGTTTAATTACTTTTTTCTTTTTATACATGAATACTTCACATGAAATAATGGTTTTATATCCATACATTGTATTTCAATTTCCCACAAGGAATGAATTTAACTAACTAAGTTTATGTTTTAATCTATTTTGATATTTCAATTAACAGTGAAACGTTTAAACAAAAATAACACGTATCCCAAATTCAAAACACAAAAATCATTGTATGAAAAGGTTCACATTCATGTGAAAGGGTTTTAATTCAAGAGATATTATTTTATGTGACAGTCCATTATTTTCTGAGCACCAGTTCTTATCACATGTTCCAAAGCATGTTGTTTTATTTAATGCATGTCACTATTAAATTTTATGCAGCCGTATCCTAGAACTAAAAATCTAGTCATTTTTACATTTATTGCATAATATAATTTATTTATGAATATAAATGAAAGCATGAAATTTATCTCACATGGACTAAGAATGTAAGTATTCAATGCATTATGAGACACTATGAACATATGACCATACTAGACATATGAGGAATGTATTCGACTTAAATGATAAGATGGGAGTGCCTAGATAGTGGTCCAATGCATTGGGTAAAGTTTAGTATCACGAGACATTATGTGTGACGGTCTTGGCGGCTAGCCTTGTCTTGTGCTACTATGTAAAATGATCTTGGAAGTTAGCCTTGACTTGTACTAAGTCAAGTTTTATGTATGGTCTTGGCGAAATGTCTTGGTGAAAGGCATTGATAAAGTCTATAGTTATACATTCCCTTATTATATATTAGTATATGAAAAATCAAGGTATTAATTGACTAGTAGAATATCCCATGGTTAAGAATCTTTTATAATAATGGTGATGAATGCATATGGCATAAATGGAGTATGCACATGTCAAGTTATATAATGAAAATGTATCAAAATTATGAAACTGAAGTTGATGGTACACCTATGAATCCATGAATTTCATATTAGGTGGTAGTTGAATCATGATATTATTTCTTACACAATTCTATTCAAGTGTTAATTTATGAGCTAATGTGTACTTACTACCTAACATGTAACCTTTAAAAAAATTGGTCTGATCAATTTATTGATTATGCAGCATTCCACACATTTTTGTGCATGTATACACACTCTGTTATATTTTTTACTATAGTTTTTAAGTATATACATATAATTCTTGTGTAAGATATTTTCCTGAAAATTTATTCATATAACTATTGATAAATGTTGATGACGTTATTTAAGATGTTATATTTTCTTCTTAAGAAATTGTCTTACAATTATTTCAAGGGTTGATGTTTTAAAAAAGAGTTTATTTAAATTTTTTTTAAACCTCTTACAAGGAATTATTATTCTCACCCTATGTTTTCAATTTATTTTTATAGGGTTAGTAGATTTATCAAGCTTTAAGTACCCATATATGATGGAAAAAAATTGAATTCTATACTTGTCATGTTTTGGAAGAAGTGTGCCAACTGTATCTAGTTTTCCAGAACCCAAACCAACATGATCCTTTGTGATGGAATGATCTGTGTAATTTTTTTCTCTATATGTTTTATGAAAAAAAATTACACACCATGCTTCAAGCACTGACTCCAGGCTTCTGGAGTCAGGATACTACATTGATGGTGGATTTTATTATTACATATCCATAATATTTCACTTATTATTTCCAAACTCTGATATACCCCTTTCACTCTCATTAATCCCTCCTATAAAATCTTGAATACCCCTGTTATGCTGTTGAAATTATCCTATAATTTTCCTTTCCAAACTTTTTTTGAATACTCAACTCCATCTCCACTCAATGGTATTTACCTAGATTCACCTATCCATTATTAATTAAAGAATTACATGTATGTATTCCAAACTATATAATTTTGTGATTAAATATGATGAAATATGATTCTATTTTGAATTATATATGTGTAACACTTATGCATGTACGTGATATTAATGTGATGGGTGTGCCTAAAATTATATATCCCTCCAACGCATTGGGTAATGTTTTAATCTCATGATCTGTCATGTATGGTTCATGGTATGTTATCCTGAAAAAATTGTTATGTTTTATAGGTGTTATCTTTGACATATGTTTATGATTCTATGTTTTATGTTGTTTCTAGATTCTAATGTTACCATTATGTCATCATAATATATCATGATTTTATGACCATGTTTATGATTATCACCCCTTTAATGTCCCATAAAAATGTATGTTGACAAATATGTAAACCTTTTTTCATGTTATTATTTATTTATTCACCTTATGGGGTTTATAGCGCACCCTTTTTTGTGTATGTACCAGATTATCACATGTAGTTTTAAAAGAAAAATATAATTTTATAGCATATTAAGGATCTCTTCAGTAATGTTGTTTTATCCATATATCTAGTTGATATGCTATCTACATAATCTCCCCAATACAGTAGGAATCATGGTATTTTGGGATTGTTTTATATGTATCATTATGTAACAAATCATTATATAAGGTGTATTAAAATATAGTTTGTTATACCAGTTGATCTAGTTGAAGAGTCTTGAGCTGTATGTAGTTTTGAAAAAGAATTGAGTTAATCTTATGAACAGGTGGGAGTTCAAATTATCCAATATAAATCTCTAGAATATAAATTCTTCTTACCTTATGATAAAAGTGAATTAAGATATGATGATATGTATGATACTAATCCTTTATTAACTAATCCCTTTCAAAAATAAGATTCTGAATTTGGTAACGATGATGTTTAAACCAACTGGATCAGTTTCTGAATTATTTGAAGCTAAATATGCTAGTAAGATAACTATTTAAATTTTTTTACCTCTTAGTACTAATTTTGGAATCTCTTCTTGTCCAATGAGAAAGGAAGTATCATCTAATGGGGATATATCCCTTAGGTCTTATCTACTTAGAATTAATTACACATATTCTAAGTTAGATGGTGATTTAAATGGGGAAAGTCAACCCAAACATGGAGGTCATGCCATCCCAAATCTCCGAGAATGCCTTATAGTTTAACAATGTTATCTTGTTTCAGAATTGATTTATAAGAGAGTATTGAACTGATTATTTCTATTTCTTTTTCTAGAGTCGAGACTGCTATAAATCGTGTTGAGGTTCTAAATTCGTGTAATGAGTAGGTTCCTACAATAAACAAATATTATAAGATCCTAATCATTCTACTGAAACAATGTTTATTGAGATTGAAAAATCATAATTTGTTGAGAAACCAACAGAATAATGGGTTAAATATTTTAATGATACTAGAAGAATATATCCTCCCAATTTGATAGATTCTCCAAATGGATAGGAAATATCTCTATCTCCCCCTCTAACTCGTGGATCTTCGTACCCAAGTAGGGATGATTTTGATTATTTTAAGGATGATTTGAAAAATTTAATAGGAGAGATGCCTCAATGATATCCTACCTAATATGATTATTGTAAATAGAATGGCATAACATGGATTGTATCTCTTTTTTGTTGCACATCTTCAGCACAATTATTTTTTGAGGATTATAAATTTGGAAGAGGAAAATAAGAAACTATTTAAACACATTAGTGTAGTTAAAAATGGCATTAGGTATACGATAATTCATTAGATTCAATGGGACCTCACCATCTTTGGTCAAATTGGTTCTATTGGATCTTGATTGTTTGCCTCTTCTTCAAATTTTTTTCCTGTTCTAGACCATACACCTCTTGTTTCACTTACCTCTTCCATCTTATTCATGATTATATTATAAGAATAGTGTGGGAGAAATTATTAGATTTCAGGGGTGAATCTATGGGTTCTCATGAGGAAGAACTCAAGAAGATAAAATCTATTGGGGAATAGATTTATAATCTTATTAGAGAATTTCTTTTGGAATCCAAACAAGGTATGGAAGTGATCATTAAGGAAATAAAGTCTTACCTTTCTATGAAGTTCACAAAAGATTATATCTCTTTTAACATAAAATATTTGGATGAGAATATAAAGGTTCATCATGTGACTATAGGTTTGAAAGAATAATTGGATTAGTTAAATGTTATGGTACCACTATTGAAACTATTTTTGGTAGAGAAAAAATACAATGTCATGTGGTGGAACATGGAGGTAGAGTAATCAATAAAATTATATAATTTATGGAGAATTTTATATAAGATACCATTATAGATATTATTTCCCCTTTATATATATGTCTGATTTCATTAGTTTTAGCACCTTTATCTTTTGTTTTAGCTTCCATGACTTTTATTTCAGTTAGTCTTTTTGGCCTTACTTCAATCCGAATTGGTTGAAACCATAGGATTGTATTTTCAAGAATTTTTTTAGGCCTCTTACACCTATATCAAAACCTATCCCTACTCATGAACCCTTATCCTCTAAGGATAATGTGCTTATTGATCATGTTTCCTCTTGAAACTATCCTAACATTTACTTGGATTTAGAATAGAAAACTGATAGAGATATTGTTTTTTAATCTACAACTTTTTACACTATACTTTTTTATTTGTTATGGAATATATTTTTCATTTTATTTTATTATAAAATTTTTATTTGTTGATATATTTATCTATATTTCCTTTAGATAATGCTAAAAGGGGGAGAAAATGTGGAATATTAACCAGGAATTTATAAAATGATCATTTCTTTAGCTGTCATTTTCTTTAGAAGTTGGACATTTCATATTAATTAAGCCACAGTTTGTGATCATAAAAAATGGAGATATTTTTTTATTATTCTAGAAATTCATTTTATTAATGACATAAAATCTTGATTATTTTTTACGGATGGTTTATGTGGTGTGTGATTGTAAGGACCCGGAAATTTCAAGGAAATTTTTTTCTTAATTTTCTTTGTAATTTTACAAGAATGCAGTTTCTGACGGTGCCTGATTCCGAGGTCCGGTGTGCCCGGAATTAATTTCCGAAGTTTGGATCGGGTACGTTCAGTGAACGAGCGAGCGGGAATTTCTATCTTTTGAACCGGTGCTCAGAATTTAAATCCGATTGCACCGATGAACTCGCAACGCCGGTAATCGCTTAAGGGAACCTTTACCGTAGTTGCGTTTGTGCGGGAGAAGAAGTTAGTTTTGGGGTTTAATTAAAAAAGTGAATAAAATTGTTAAATCAATTTTATTTCATGTTAAGTGGTTAACTTCTCCCATGGGAAGTTGGTGGTGGGCCCACATCCATCCAACTTCCCATGTGTGGATATTTGAAAGGGTGGGGCCCACAAGAACCCCTCCCCACCTCTTCAAATTCCTTAACTTTCCTAACACCTCTAAACCCCCCATTTAAGTTTTGATAACTTATCACCTCCTTAATTTTTTTAACATCTTAAGTTAATAACATAAGTGAGTTAAATGTGGGTTTTGAATTTTCAAACTCTTGAAATTCAAAACCTATATTGGGTTAATAAAATAAGTGGGAGGATTATTATATTTTGGGGTTAGTTGTTCTTGTGGTGGAGACTTGGGAGAGAAAAGGCTAAGTTTGAAGTCTTCTTCTTCTTCAACATCGATGAAGAACGCGAAGAACACCTCCAACGAAGAACATCTCCACCGAAGAACGCGACGTCTTCTTCCAACGACGTTTTCCTTTCAAACGCACCTCGACGACAACGGAATCGATGTTCGTTTTCCATGACGCCCGACTTCCGCGACGCTCGTCATCCGTAATTCGATTGACGTGCACCGTATCTGAATCGAGGTAGGGGAATTTATTTTTGGTGTTCTCTTATCTTCTGAGAAAAGAACGATGAGCGCGGACCAACCAATTCCAGGTTGATCCGCGGATCGTTCGTTCATGCGGATTGATGTTGAATTTTATTATTTAATTATTTCATTCGTGAATTCTATCTTGTCATCACTCGTAATTTTACAACCAGTTGTTATCAATTAACGAGAGGGGGCTGGACCGCACAAACACGACCGAACCTCCTCCATTATTGATATTGTTTCTAATATGGATGGAACGGGATGGCGTGGTGTCGTCGCACCATGCGAGAATCGCTCGGTAGTATTACGTGACGCCGTCGCGCCACGCCGTCGCGCCACACTGAGAAGCCGAACAAGAACGCGACGCCGTCGCGCCGCGTCGAAGGAAGTCGAAGGCGCCGCGACCGGAGCGGAGCCACGACGAAGGGGCGCGGCGCCAGCACGCCGCGCCGGAGAACCACAAAGACGGCGCATTTCGTTTTGACATGCGGATTGACGGGCAACGACGAAGCAGGTCGCTTGGGCGTTTGAATCCCTTCGCAGTGAAGATCGGGTCCCGGGATGACCACTGGCAAAGACCGCACACAAAACGGACCACCGGAGCGCGTCCGGTGGCCCGCGGAAACTCCCGCCGGCGCGCCACGCCGGTGCGGCGGCGCCCGACACGCCGCCGGAAAAACCCACCGCGGCTGAAGCCGCGGTGGCGACGCGGTTCCATGGCCACGCGGAACCGGTGGAGGGACGCAGCCCGGCCGCCGCGTCCGCTGGCAAGGCGGCCCCAATCGGGGCCACGTCATCTCCAGACCGCGGGGGCAGTACCCCGCGGCGCTCGGCCATTCGGCGGCTCGGCCGAACCGAGCCAGGCCGGTCCGACCGGCCAGGCCGCGCCCTGGCCGGACCGGACCGGGTCGGACCAGGTCGGGTCAACCCGGTTCAGCTGACCCCCGGGGGGGGGGGGGTCGGGCAGGGTCAGCCCGGGCCCGAACCCCCCGTCTTCGGACCTTTTTAGTTCTTTTTCCTGTATCATGAGCTACGGGACTCCGAACAACGCATAGTCAGTGGAAACATGATCCTTGGATCGAGACGGTCGTTTCGGTATATCGCACTCAAGGTTTCAGATTACTTTGGGTTCGGCCGGGTTGGTTCGGATACGAAACCAACAGGGCCCTCGGAGTGGAAACACTTATATCTTGAGCTCTGGACGTCCGATTAACGTGCCGTCGACTTTGATGGAATCCTCTAAGTGAGACGGATCTTTTGGCTTACTCCGCTCGAGGTTTGGATGCCGACGGAGTGCGGTCGGGTTGGTTTGTTCACGAAACCAACCGGGCCCCTGGAACGAAAAAGCCAATAACTCACAGACCGGGCATCCGATTGACGCGCCGTCTGTTTCGTTGAATTCCTCTTGATGAGACGAAACTTTTGGCATACTTTGCCCGAGTTTTGGAACAGTTGGTAGTGGCCGGGTTGGATCGCACCTGAAATCCAACCAGGCCCCTGGAACGGAAAAGATGATATCTTTCAGACAGGACGTCTGTTTGACGAACAGTCAGCGGCGTTGTTGATCACGTTGAGAAAAGGTACCTATTAGTATACCCTATGAGGGTTCAGGGTATAGTTGAGATACGGCCGGATTTGGTTCGCTCACGAAACCAACCGGGCCCCTGGGACGAAAAGGCTAGTAACTCACAGACCGGGCGTCCGATTGACGTGCCGTCTGTTGCGTTGAGACCCCTATGACGAGGCGGTCCTTTGAGATACTTCTTCATGGGACTTTGAGATACTTGGAGTGTCGACCTGTAGCTCATGGAGCGGACCCTCCAAGTGACAAGCGTGCGGAGTACGGAGACCGTGTAGCTGGCTGAGACCTAATGACTGCTTGACCGACTCGACTTGGAGTGAGTCGACTAGCCCAGTGGACGGAGCACTACTTTCTGAGGTGGAGGCCCATGGCGGACGAAGCACTACCTGTGTGACAGTGCAGACCCGCCGTACTCGTCCGGAGAGTACCTCAGCAGGCTACTAGGGGGTGTGCACTACTGTGTTTGGGTGACATACCCCGACGGGAAGCACTACTGTGTCTGGGTGGCTGACCCGCGGTACTCGACAGGAGGAGTACTTCGGCAGTCTTAGGTTAGTGAGCAGTACCTCAGAGTCGTGACAGGACCACTGTACACTCCAGAGATGGAGCTCTTCAGCAGTTACGGTTTCGATAATGAAAATCATGGTTTGAGCTGAGACTTTTGACCTTGTGTTTACCTCATGATTGAGATGGATCACTTGCTAACTAAGATATATGTATGGGCATATACCTGGGTAGTGGTTATCCGTTGATTTCACAATCCTTGTTTTTCCTCATGATTGAGATGGGTTACTAGATAACTTAGGTTTATGTATGGGCATATACCTAAGAAAAGGTTATCTGTTGTGATCTTCTTTGTGGTTATCCTTATTGTTTTAGTAAGACCTTGAGGGTCTTTGGGTCCCTAATGAGTATCGTTATACTCACCCCTACACGGGCTATGCCCGCACCTCGTTGTGTTGGCTGCAGACGACGGGCAGTGCTGACGGAGGCCGAGTGTTCAAGGACGAGTCGGTACCCGGAGGTGGACTACACGACGAGTCAGTACCCGGAGGTGGACTACATGATGAGACGACTCACATAAAAGGTTGACGGATGAGAGAATGGAGGAGGCTATCTGTACCTACCCTTCAGGTAGGATCCATGGTGGACGACCAGGAGCTGCGCTATCTGTACCTACCCTTCAGGTAGGACCTGAGGAGGACGACCCAGAAGCTGCTTCCTTCATCCAGCTGTTTGTCTTTTTGCTGTTGTACCTTGGTCAGTTGTAGTTGTACTTTCTTTTGGGTTTGTATTCTGGCCCTTTTACTTTTCAGCATTTCTTTTGTACTTAGTTTTTTGCTTCCGCTTGTACTCTGTGGTGCTTGTTTTCTTTTATAAAGGCAATGCCTTCCCAGTTATCGGGATTTTACGCCTTTGGTGCTAGTCGCCAGCCCCTGGCCTATGGAAGGCGGGTTTGGGGTAGTCACGACACGGGCCCCGAGGACGGGTCGTGACAAATTGGTATCAGAGGAGTCGGTTCTACCACAAAACTTATAACTCTTATATTTTCTTTCTGTGAAGCAATAATGTAAAGGGTACCGAGTGTGGTCTTCAGTTCAGGGAGTCCATTGTTGGTGCGGGCGGCTGACGTATCCATACACCAGGACCCTGACAACTGATTTCCGACTTTGTGCATGAAAACACTGATTGCGTGTGTGTTTTCAAAGGTTTTCCCTTAATACCGCTCAAACCGGGTCAACTCACAATGTATAATCGTTTGACCATGTTACGTTGTTTCTTTTAGGAAGCCTTTTCTCGGACGACCAGCTAGAGCCCCGAGAGTGGTTCGTACTGACAGCCGAGCGACGTGGCCTTAGTACATGGCCCTTTTCCAGTTGAGGCACCAGCGGAGGCACCGGCGGTACTACTACCCGTTGGGCCACCGATGCCACCAGCCCCAGCAGCAGTGGGTGCACGTCGCTTGAGCGCACTGCACGAGTTCCAGCGCCAGAGGCCACCCAGGTTCCAGGGAGGGACGGACCCGTAGGCGGCTGAGGATTGGCTGGAGGCTGTGGTGAGAGTCTTCTGGCTAGTGGGGACGCCGGCAGACTTCATGGTGATCTTTGCTGCCAGCCTCCTTCAGGCAGCAGCATGCAGGTGGTGGAGCCACTTGTTTCAGTTTTGCGACGAGATGGCCTTCGCATGGGAAGACTTCGAGATCTTCTTCAAGGTGGAGTTTGTGCCAGTAGCTCTACACCCCGAGTGTGTACAGGAGCTTCTGCCTTTGTCGCGTGTTTTTCGATCAGTAGCTGAGTCATCTGTGGGCAGTAGACAGATGATGCAGAGGTCCAGGAGGACCAGACTAGCAGTTGGAGGATCTCGGGTTTTAGGACCGGTGGTGTGGGGAACCCAGGGTGGGAACAGAGCTAGGCGTGCCAGAAGCAGGTTGTGTTACTCTTGCGGTGGAAAGGGTCACCTGGCACGTGACTGTCCGAATACTCGTACGGTTGATCAGCGGGTGTTGGAGGAGCCACCGAGACAGAAGTAGCGGCTGGTGCTTGAGCAACAGCCGAGCAGTGGACAAGGCAGTAGAGCTCCGAGAGCAGGTGGGCAGGAGAGGAACTAGTGGATACGTCCTTTGTACTTCTAGTTCTATGTTGCTTTTGTATTTGTGTCTTTGTACTATGAGCTGCAATAATAAAAAGACACTTATCTTTGTTTGCTTTCCTGTCCTTTTGTTTGGTTGATACTGAGTGGTCCCGGTTAAACTGTTGACTTGACCCTCACTTTCGAGATTTCTACTGGAGGGGACCCAGTGACCTCACACTGATTCCGACAGTGTGACTCGACCCTTGTAGGCGAGAGTGACAGTTGGATCTCTTAGTAGTTACGTCGAGGCCTTACGACGTCATCCATGGCATGAATGCATCATTCATGTCAGGATTGACTGTATTAGGCAACAAATGTGGTTCATCCAGGGGATGAGACCGGGTTTCTCTTATCGGAAAAGAAGAAATCATAGTAGCTCTTGTGAGACTAAAGAAGGTCCAGGTCATCCAAAAGCGGATGAAGACTGCACAATGCAGTAAGAAACAGGAAACCGGTGCCAGTCTTAGAGACTTGGGCGTGTTAAATGTTAAAGAAGAGGAATCTTAAAGGAAGGATGAGTCTACGAAGCAGTAGACGTGGAGGCAGAGCTAGGAGAGTGGCATGAGGTGGTTTACATCCTAGCATGGTACAACCACCCGCCTTAGTTATTCCCGCCAGGCTCAGGGAGCTGGAGGGCGGAGGAAGAGTGCGGCTGCATGCGGTCAAGGAGTGTGACCCAATGGCTCTAGAAATGATTCAATGGACAGTCTGTGTCCACTACTAGCTTCTGTAGTAACGGATGTCGACATGAATCATTCCTTGCTTTCACAAATTTTGTTCCAGACCTAGAGTTTCCGGTAAGCCGTGGACTTGACCCTCACGTCTGGAGATACCTTGGGAGGAGACTCGATGATCACACTTACGCCGACGGTGTGGTCAGACCCTCGAGGCGAGAGTTTCGGTTGGAATCTCTTGGTGGTAGCGTCGAGGCCTTACTAAGTTAGTTTGAGTATGGAATGGACAATAACTGTTCATACTCAAATTGACGGTTTTAGGCAAACGTCGGGATGGGTTTTCCTTGGACGGCGAAAAGGAAACCCCAGGCAGCATGGGATAAACTCTTTCACAGGAGGGTGCGACCGATCACTCTAGAGTTAGTCAACCATACCCTCATGGTAGAAGCATTTTTAGTTTCAGTTCTAACAGAAAATGGAGACCTCTGGAGTTCGAGGATGACGATCACGTCCTTATACGGGTCTCACCTCGACGAGGTTTACGGAGAAGTGGCCAAGGCTGCAAGTTATCTCCGAGGTTCGGCGGACCTTCTTAGGTCCTCAGCTGGGTAGGCAGGGTGGTTTACCGCTTAACCCATTCACCACAGTTGCACTAGGTGCACGATGACTTCCACGTATCTCAACTGAGGAGATAGGTGCTCGACCCTTCGCATATCATCGACCATGAGGAGCTGGACGATGGCGATGGGGTGTCTTTCACGGAGGTTCTAGTGGGGATCGAGGATCGACAGGAGAAAATCCTACGAGGATGATTGATTCCTCGGGTGCACTTTCTTTGGCAGTATGGAACCTCCAGGTAATCACATGGGAGTGGAAGGCTCAGATGCGTTCTCTATACCGCTTTTGTGACCCTAGTTTGTGTTGAAGCTTTACGGGGACGTAAAGCCCTGAGGTGGGAGTAATGTAAAGACCCGGAAATTTCATGTAATTTTTTTTCTGAATTTTCTTTGCAATTTTACAAGAACGCAGTTTCTGACGGAGCCTGATTCCGAGGTCCGGTGTGCCCGGAATTAATTTCTGAAGTTTGGCTCGGGTACGTTCAGTGAACGAGCGAGCGAGAATTTCTATCTTTTGAACCGGTGCTCGGAATTGAAATCCGATTGCACCGATGAACTCACAACGCCGGTAATTGCTTAAGGGAACCTTTACCGTAGTTGCGTTTGTACGGGAGAAGAAGTTAGTTTTGGGGGTTTAATTAAAAAAGTGAATAAAATTGTTAAATCAATTTTATTTCATGTTAAGTGGTTAACTTCTCCCATGGGAAGTTGGTGGTGGGCCCACATCCATCCAACTTCCCATGTGTGGATATTTGAAAGGGTGGGGCCCACACGAACCTCTCCCCACCTCTTCAAATTCCTTAACATTCCTAACCCCTCTAAACCCCCCATTTAAGTTTTGATAACTTATCACCTCGTTAATTTTTTTAACATCTTATGTTAATAACTTAAGTGAGTTAAATGTGGGTTTTGAATTTTCAAACTCTTGAAATTCATAACCTATATTGGGTTAATAAAATAAGTCGGAGGATTATTTTATTTTGGGGTTAGTTGTTCTTGTGGTGGAGACTTGGGAGAGAAAAGGCTAAGTTTGAAGTCTTCTTCTTCTTCAACATCGACGAAGAATGCGAAGAACACCTCCAACGAAGAACATCTCCGCCGAAGAACGCGATGTCTTCTTCCAACGAAGTTTTCCCTTCGAACGCATCTCGATGACAATGGAATTGACGTTCGTTTTCCACGACGCCCGACATCCACGATGCTCGTCATCCGCAATTCGATTGACCTGCACCGTATCTGAATCGAGGTAGGGGAATTTATTTTTGGCATTCTCTTATCTTCTGAGAAAAGAACGACGAGCGCGGACCAACCAATTCCAGGTTGATCCGCGGATCATTCATTCATGCGGATTGATGTTGAAGTTTATTATTTAATTATTTCATTCTTGAATTCTATCATGTCATCCTTCGTAATTTTACAACCAGTTGTTATCGATTAACGAGAGGGGGCCGGACCGCACAAACACGGCCGACCCTCCTCCATTATTGATATTGTTTCTAATATGGATGGAACGAGATGGCGTGGTGCCGTCACACCATGCGAGAATCGCTCGGTAGTATTACGCGATGCCGTCGCGCCACGCCGAGAAGCCGAACAAGAATACGACGCCGTCGCGCTGCGTCGAAGGAAGTCAAAGGGGCCGCGGCCGGAGCGGAGCCGCGGCGAAGGGGCGCGGCGCCAGCACGCCGCGCCGGAGAACCACAAAGACGGCGCATTTCGTTTGGACATGCGGATTGACGGGCGACGACGAAGCAGGCCGCTTGGGCGTTTGAATTCCTTCGCAGTGAAGATCGGGTCCCGGGAGGACCACTGGCAAAGACTGCACACAAAACTGACCACCGGAGCGCGTCTGGTGGCCCGCGGAAACTCCCACCGGCACGCCACGCCGGAGCGGAGGCGCCCGACGCGCCGCCGGCAAAACCCACCGCGGCTGAAGCCGCGGCGGCGAAGCGGTTCCGCGGCAGCGCGGAACCGGTGGAGGGACGCGGCCCGGCCGTCGCGTCTGCTGGAAAGGCGACCCCAACCGGGGCCGCGACTTCTCCAGACCGCGGGGGTAGTACCCCGCGGCCCTCGGCCATTCGGCGGCTCGGCCGACCCCGGGGGGGGGGGGGGGGGGGGGGGGGGGGGGGGTCGAGCCGGGTCGGCCCGGGCCCGGACCCCCCGTCTTCGGACCTTTTTAGGTCTTTTGCCTGTAACATGAGCTACGGGCCTCCGAACGACGTTCCTTCAGCAGCAACACGATCCTTGGATTGAGGCGGTCGTTTCAGTATATCACACTCAAGGTTTTGGATTACTTTGGGTTCGGCCGGGTTGGTTCGGATACGAAACCAACCGGGCCCTCGGAGCAGAAATGCTTATATCTCGAGCTCCGGACGTCCGATTGACGTGCCGTCGACTTTGATGGAATCCTCTAAGTGAGACGGATCTTTTGGCTTACTCCGCTCGAGGTTTGGATGCCGAAGGAGTGCGGTCGGGTTGGTTTGCTCACGAAACCAACCGGGCCCCTGGAACGAAAAAGCCAATAACTCACAGACCGGGCATCTGATTGACGCGCCGTTTGTTTCGTTGAATTCCTCTTGATGAGACGGAACTTTTGGCATACTTCGCCCGAGTTTTGGAACAGTTGGTAGTGGACGGGTTGGATCGCACCTGAAATCCAACCGGGCCCCTGGAACAGAAAAGCTGATATCTTTCAGACAGGACGTCCGTTTGACGAACCGTCAGCGGCGTTGTTGATCACGTTGAGAAATGGTCCCTATGAGTATACCCTATGAGGGTTCGGGGTACAGTTGAGATACGGCCAGATTTGGTTCGCTCACGAAACCAACCGGGCCCCTGGGACGAAAAGGCTAGTGACTCACAGACCGGGCGTCCGATTGACGCGCCGTCTGTTGCGTTGAGACCCCTATGACGAGGTGGTCCTTTGAAATACTTATTCTTGGGACTTTGAGATACTTGGAGTATCGACCTGTAGCTCGTGGAGCGGACCCTCCCAGTGACGAGCGTGCGGAGTACGGAGACCGTGTAGCTGGCTGAGACCTGACGACTGCTTGACTGACTCGACTTGGAGTGAGTCGACTAGCCCAGTGGATGGAGCACTACTTTCTGAGGTGCAGACCCATGGCGGACGGAGCACTACCTGTGTGACAGTGCAGACCCGCGATACTCGTCCGGAGAGTACCTCAGCAGGCTACTAGGGGGTGTGCACTACTGTGTTTGGGTGACATACCCCAGCGGGAAGCACTACTGTGTTTGGGTGGCTGACCCGCGGTACTCGACAGGAGGAGTACTTCAGCAGTCTTAGGTTAGTGAGCAGTACCTCAGAGTCGTGACAGGACCACTGGACACTCCAGAGACGGATCTCTTCAGCAGTTACGGTTTCGATAATGAAAATCCTGGTTTGAGCTGAGACTTTTGACCTTGTGTTTACCTCATGATTGAGATGGTTCAGTTTCTAACTTATGTATATGTATGGGAATATACCTGGGTAGTGGTTATCCATTGATTTCACAATCCTTGTGTTTCCTCATGATTGAGATGGGTTACTAGATAACTTAGGTTTATGTATGGGCATATACCTAAGTAAAGGTTATCTGTTGAGATCTTCTTTGTGGTTATCCTTATTGTTTTAGCGAGACCTTGAGGGTCTCGGGGTCCCTACTGAGTATCGTTATACTCAACCCTGCACGGGCTATGCCCGCACCTCGTTGTGTTGGTTGCAGATGACGGGAAGTGCTGACGGAGGCCGAGTGTTCGAGGACGAGTCGGTACCCGGAGGTGGACTACACGACAAGTCAGTACCCGGAGGTGGACTACACGACGAGACGACTCACAGAGGAGGTTGACGGACAAGAGCGTGGAGGAGGCTATCTGTACCTACCCTTCAGGTAGGATCCGTGGTGGACGATCAGGAGCTGTGCTATCTGTACCTACCCTTCAGGTAGGACCTGAGGAGGATGACCCAGGAGCTTCTTCCTTCATCCAGCTGTTTGTCTTTTTGCTGTTGTACCTTGTTCAGTTGTAGTTGTACTTTCTTTTGGGTTTGTATTCTGGCCCTTTTACTTTTCAGCATTTCTTTTGTACTTTGTGTTTTGCTTCCGCGTGTGCTCTGTTGTTCTTGTTTTCTTTTATAAAGGCAATGCCTTCCCAGTTATCGGGATTTTATGCCTTTGGTGCTAGTCGCCAGCCCCTGGCCTATGGAAGGCGGGTTTGGGGTAGTCACGGCACGGGCCCCGAGGACGGGTCGTGACAAATTGGTATCAGAGGAGTCGGTTCTACCGAAGAACTTATAACTCTGATATTTTCTTTCTGTGAAGCAATAGTGTAAAGGGTACCGAGTGTGGTCCCGGGAGGACCACTGGCGAAGACCGCACACAAAACGGACCACCGGAGCGCGTCCGGTGGCCCGCGAAAATTCCCACCGGCAAAACCCCCCTCGGCTAAAGCCGCGGCGGCGACGCGGTTCCGCGGCCGCGCAGAACCGGTGGAGGGACGCGGCCCGGCCGCCGCGTCCGCTGGCAAGGTGGCCCCAACCGGGGCCGCGACATCTCCAGACCGCGGGGGAAGCACCCCACGGCGCTCGGCCGAACCGAGCCTGGCCGGTCCGACCGGCCGGGCCGCGCCCTGGCCGGACCGGCCCGGGTCGGCCCGGGCCCGGACCCCCCGTCTTCTGACCTTTTTATGTCTTTTGCCCGTAACTTGAGCTACGAGCCTCCGAACGACACGCCGTCAGCGGCAACACGATCCTTGGATCGAGACGGTCGTTTCAGTATATCACACTCAAGGTTTCGAATTAATTTCGGTTCGGCCGGGTTGGTTCGGATACGAAACCAACCGGGCCCTTAGAGCGGAAACGCTTATATGTTGAGATCCGGAGGTCCGATTGACATGCCATCGACTTTGATGGAATCCTATAAGTGAGATGGATCTTTTGGCTTACTCCGCTCGAGGTTTGGATGCCGACGGAGTGCGGTCGGGTTGGTTTGCTCACGAAACCAACCGGGCCCCTGGAACGAAAAAGCCAATAACTCACAGACCGGGCGTCCGATTGACGCACCGTCTGTTTCGTTGAATTCCTCTTGATGAGACAGAACTGTTGGAATACTTCTCCTGAGTTTTGGATACAGTTGGTAGTGGCTGGGTTGGATCGTACCCGAAATCCAACTGGGTCCCTGGAACGGAAAAGATGATATCTTTCAGACCGGACGTCCGTTTGACGAACCGTCAGCGAAGTTGTTGATCACGTTGAGAAACGGTCCCTATGAGTATACCCTATGAGGGTTCAAGTTACAGTTGAGATACGGCCAGATTTGGTTTGCTCACGAAACCAACCGGGCCCCTAGGACGAAAAGGCTAGTAACTCACAGACCGGGCGTCCGATGGACGCGCCGTCTGTTGCGTTGAGACCCCTATGACGAGGCAGTCCTTTGAGATAATTCTTCGTGGGACTTTTAGATACTTGGAGTATCGACCTGTAGGTCGTGGAGTGGACCCTCCCAGTGAAGAGCGTGCGGAGTACGGAGACCGTGTAGCTGGATGAGACCGGATGACTGCTTGACCGACTCGACTTGGAGTGAGTCGACTAGCCCAATGGATGGAGCACTACTTTCTGAGGTGCAGACCCATGGCAGATGGAGCACTACCTTGTGACAATGAAGACCCGCAGTACTCGTCTGGAGAGTACCTCAGTAGTGTACTAGGGGGTGTGCACCACTGTGTTTGGTTGACATACCCCGGCGGGAAGCACTACTGTGTCTGGGTGGCTGACCCGCAGTACTCGACAGGAGGAGTACTTCAGCAGTCTTAGGTTAGTGAGCAGTAACTCGGAGTCATGACAGGACCACTGTACACTCCAGAGACGGAGCTCTTCAACAGTTACAGTTTCGATAATGAAAATCCTGGTTTGAGCTGAGACTTTTGACCTTGTGTTTACCTCATGATTGAGATGGGTCACTTGCTAACTTAGGTATATGTATGGGCATATACCTGGGTAGTGGTTATCCGTTGATTTCACAATCCTTGTGTTTCCTCATGATTGAGATGGGTTACTTGATAACTTAGGTATATGTATGGGCATATACTTAAGTAAAGGTTATCTGTTGAGATCTTCTTTGTGGTTATCCTTGTCGTTTTAGTGAGACCTTCAGGGTCTCGGGGTCCCTACTGAGTATCGTTATACTCACCCCTGCACGGGCTATTCCCGCACCTCGTTGTGTTGGTTGTAGACGACGGGCAGTGCTGACGGAGGCCGAGTGTTCGAGGACGAGTTGGTACCCGGAGGTTGACTACACTACGATTCAGTACCCGGAGGTGGACTACACGACGAGACGACTCACAGAGGAGGTTGACGGATGAGAGCGTGGAGGAGGCTATCTGTACCTACCCTTCAGGTAGGATCCGTGGTGGACGACCAGAAGCTACGCTATCTGTACCTACCCTTCAGGTAGGACCCGAGGAGGACGACCCAGGAGTTGCTTCCTTCTTCCAGTTGTTTGTCTTTTTGTTGTTGTACCTTGTTCAGTTGTAGTTGTACTTTATTTTGGGTATTTATTCTGGCCCTTTTACTTTTCAGCATTTCTTTTGTACTTAGTGTTTTGCTTCCGCTTGTACTCTGTGGTGCTTGTTTTCTTTTATAAAGGCAATGCCTTCCCAGTTATCGGGATTTTACTCCTTTGGTGCTAGTCGCCAGCCCCTGGCCTATGGAAGGCGGGCTTGGGGTAGTCACGGAACGGACCCTGAGGACGGGTCGTGACAGTGATAGAGAAATATATTTCTATAAGTTTAATGAAATTCATTTATGTATGGTATGTGGTATAGAGAAGGAACCTACAACTGCAAGAAGGAATATCTAAAATCAAGAAGGAATGTATGGACACAAGAACCAATTACTGATCGCAGGAAGAAATGATAGGCTATAAAAAAGAATGTATAGATGCAAGAAGGAATGTCTTACCACAAAAAGGAAGTCTAACTGTATAAATATTTTTTTGATCATAAGAAGAGATGTGTGATAATAAGTTGACTTATGTGAATGTATAAATAAATATAGAATCAGAATAAGATATCTATAAACATAAGAAGTAATTTTCCTTTGACAACAACAATAAATTGAGATATAGTGTAGGATTGTGTGACCATTCAAAAAGTCATCTTTTTTATTTTTCTTCTACCATGACAAATTTTATTTTTGCCAATCTGGGAATAAAATAATATTTTATTCAAATGAAATTTCTTTATGTAATTAAATTCAATTCCAATCATTTAATTCTTTGAAATCCATTATTATAGAATGAGGATTTAAAAATCCTTATTATTAAATGTATATTTTGGAAAGAAGTGCTCTATAAATTCATAGTAGCCTCTCATGTTCTGGGAAAGAATGATCCAATTAATATTATATGAGAATTCAATTTCTATCTATGACCCTTTTTTCCTATTCTCCATTTCCACATCTAAAAAACAATATTTGCAGGATTTTTTCATCCATCTTTTTATGAAAAAATTAATTAACAAAATATTATCAAAGATTAACCTTTATCAAAAAATCTTTATATCCTTTCTCTATCTATTTTTCTCAATTTTAAATTTGTTCTTATATTTATTGTATATTTATTTATAACTCCTCACGTAGTTTATATATAAGTACCTATATACTTTTTTATTATCCTTTATACACTTTTTCTCTCACAGGTAATTATGGATGTGACTAGGTTATTTCTATAATTATTTGTGTATTATTGTATTTTTTAAAACCTAATCTATGTTATGAATCAATTTATTAGTTTTAATAAATGTTCTTGGCAGTGGGTTTTATCAATTAGAGAGGAAAATGATCTATATTAGTATTGAAACTCTTGAATTTTTAAAATATTTCATGTTTTATTTATGTTTTTATTACTCATTTATTAAATTATTTTACCTTAAAAATTATATGTTTCAAATATACATTATGTATGTATTTTAAAGTTACAATAGAAAAATTATACATTGAGAGTCATCTTTAATCAATGATATATGTACGGTATTTGGTGTGATTTTTTTCAAAAGTTAAAGTTATTCAAAAATAATTTTAACTAGGTTATTATTGATATCTTGAGAAACCTGTCCAAATTATCAAATTATCGATACATCTATTATTTTAAATGACTATGATATTTTTCAAATTATGGGATTTTGTTTTAAAACCAATTTTAACAAAATAAATTGATGGATTCTCAATTGACCCCAATCTTATGTTGTCCACTAGGACAAAAAATTTCAACTTTTGAACTTCCCTATCGACAATTCCCATACTTCCATTCAAAAAATTTGGTGTTTCACAACTACATGCTTCAAGAAGGCAATGAAAATTCATTAAGTGATCCTTAATGTTTTTATTTAACACATTTGAGTCTTTTACCCCAATATCATCTCCAGGTAAGTTTTTTGGGAACCTAATTGGTCATTCATGGAAATTATCTGATCACAATAGAAATATTGAGCTTTAAAGAGGTGAAAATAGGGGTATTTAGTGACCTGGTCATGATTCAAATGGAAGACTAATCGTTCGTAGGTTGTAGGGACTTTTTTCTAAGGCATTTGACACACATGTGAACTAAAACAACATCATTTTTTTTGAATTTTAACTAAAAACACAACATTTCCCATCCCATATTGATTCCCCTGATGGATGGTGTCTCTATTATATACCCAGACATAGAAAATCTTCATAGAGGAACATCTCTCAAGGGGCCTACTTAGGCTTCATTTTCCCCAGTGCCACCCATGCACTGAGCCTTCCTCTATTAATCCTTGTTAATCTTAGAATATTTTAGGTGTAACTTATTCTTGTGTTTGTTCTCTCCATGTGTACACCTTAGTTGTATAGTAATGAAGTAATTTTTCTTCTTCAAAATTCATACATTTTTTATTCAAATAAATTCATCATCAAAATTATATATAAATATTTATTACTTCAAAAATTATATTTTAAAATTTATTTTTCTATAAATATAATTAGAAAATATTTAACTGTGAATGAACTAAAATTTTAAATCTATGATTAATGAAATTAATTAATGAAATGTATGTGTGAAACGACAAAATCAAACCTATCACACATAAAATCAATATTTTCCTCAATAATAAATCACCACATTAATCAATAAAGAAATATATGAAACCAATATTTAAATTTTTAAGAAACAACATAAAATAATTACCAATGGGTAGATAAATTTTCAGGTTTCACATAGAAATATTTATTTTTGATTGCTCATTATTAAAGGAAACAAGTCAACTATATAATTTACTTTTTCCATTTGATATGAAAATGCTTCTCCTAAATTCCTTTCAAATATTTTTTACCTCTCCTTGAATATTTTTATATACTTAACCAAAGTAAAAAATTAAATGGAGTTATTCTCATACCTTGGATACATGCTCCTATAATATAGTTTTACATTAAATCTTAAATCTCCACCCTATAATGATGGTGATAGATAATAATTATGGGGATATGAAAACAAGGTTCATATAACTATGAGTATTTGGGTAGGTTTAAATTGATGTGAAAACATTTAAAGCTTAAATTTTTTGTTAAATATCAAAAGAAAATAGTTTGATACTCAATTATAAAGATCAATGAAAATACTCCTTCAAAATGACATCTCCCCAAATTCCAAAACTCAAATTAAAAGTTATCAATCAATGAATGCAATTAAAGATACACCCAATTTTTTTATAAATTTTTCATTATTTTATCCCAAATGTTACACTTGGGAAAAATCTCACTCTTATTTCCCAATACATATTTAATATCCCCATAACAATAATTGTAATAATTATAACAACATAATAGGTTGATATAAGGGTGTTATTTAACCCTTCCAAGACACGTCAATTTTTTTCCTAAATTTTATATTTCTTCTTTCTTTTTCATTCATATTATATGAGAGAAAATTTTAGAGGGGAAGTAATGATACAATGAATGATCAACATAAACCTTCTCCATAGCCCATAAAACCGTCCCCCGTATCTTCACCTTAATAAACTGCATCCCTTTAGTCAATGGCTAATGCTTATCACACAATTAAATTAATAAATATCATGTAATATACATAGAGTGGGGTAGGAAATGATAATATTGGATTATAATGTGGTTATTCCATATCAATGTTATACATGGTTTATAAGGTATTAAAAGAATAATATAATTTCATAGTGGATATCAAAGACGATGTCCCAAACCAAAATAAAATGCCTCAATTATTTTAATTGTGATTTTTTAAAACCATGTCTTTGATAAGATATAATGAAAGTTATAGACAATTAACATGTGATGAATTGGACTATATTACATATTACAGTGTCTCTGAACATGAATTTAAATTATTACAATCACGGGGATATTTTTTGTTTATATTTTTTTATAGAATTAGGTCATAACTCATATATAACAAATAATATGTCACAAAGTAGAAACATCTACACAATATCAATTTTTTCACAAAATGAAACTTTGAAAATAAACCATGATTTAATTTAATGATAAATATTAATTACTTTAAACTTGAATTATCATTTTCCTTTACCCAACACTAAACCATATGAAAAACATTTTAAAATGTGGAATGGGTACCGAAACGACTGAATGGGGAACACAAATAAAAATTTAGTATTTTATAAAAAACATGATAACTCGTGTATGTTTTACCTTTTTTTCAAACTTCATTAAGAGTATAAAATAAAAAAATTTCACAAGGGAAAAACACACTTTTTCTCCAAAAAATCCTTAAAACCCAATATCAACCAAATAAAAATTATTTTTTGAAACTTAAAGAATCACATTTAAAAAATCCATTTAAAACTCTTATAATTGGAATAACCTTATGACCAAATTACTATAAAATTCTAGAGAATATAAACATTTTTAACTCATTATAGAGTTATAATGGAGCTCACCCTTCGTATAAGCTATATCAGTCTCGCATATATTTTTATGGGTAATAATGGTGCTAAACCCACCATATAAGATATATTAGGATCATACATGATCTATAATGGGGATTAAACGTTTTTATAATCTATATTAGGCTCACTAGTGAGTTATAATGGGGCTCAAACCTTCGTATAAGCTCTATTGTGATCACTCATGAGTTATAATGAGGCTCAACCCTTCATATAAACTAAATCAGGCTCACCTTGTTTCATATAATTCTCAATTAATAGGAAGAAATGATTTATTCTTTCACCATTTCATTATAAATCCATTTGAAAACTATTTTAATTCCTTAATAAAAAAACTTTTGGATATCAAAATAACATTTTCTTTTAGAAACCCATTTTTTAAATCTTAAAAAAGTGCACATAATAAAGAAAAAAATTTATTTCAAAATATGTATGAATACATATAAATTAAACATTAAATCACCAAATAATCGTGATTAAAAATAATAATATCAAGAAATATATGTTAAAAAAACAATCCATCTGTATTTTTGTAGGAAAAGTCACAATGTATAACATTTATAAAATGGAAAAAATATTCCCATAAAACCATTTTGTAAAGAGTAAAACATTGTAAAATATTACCTTAAAAAATTATAAGATAATATTTTAAACCTTTTTAAAACCTTTCTAGAAAGAATGGTTAGGGAGGAAAATAAATTTTTAAGGGAAAAGTTAAATAATTAATTTTTAAAATAATATCCCTTACTTTGAGTTCTAAAATGTCACCTACATTATTTATCTTCCTACATAATAAAAATAAGGTAATTATTTAATTTCTTTAGAGACCTTTTCAATTTTATTATTCCTTTTATATCACTTTTTTCTATATTTTGGAAATTATTTAATTATTTATGTTCACTTTAGATGTTTTGATTATATTCGGTTCATAAGTCACAAATGACTTTGGTAATTTCACTATGGTTAAAGTGGCCATAAATCTAACATCTCTAGAATAATATTAATGAAATATTTATAAATTATATATATAAATTATACTTTTAATTTCAACCATTATATATGGTAATTAAAAATGAAATATGTTACAATCATTGAGACGGTAGGCCTTACTTATGAATGTGTAACATTTACATTATTAAATGATCATTATAAGAAGAAAGTAACTATTATTTTATCATTAACTAAGGATGTTAATATAATAATTATCATATTAATTCTTCAAATATACTTATATATATCATCCATGTGATGTGGTTATGATAACAAATCACATCACTTTATGGAGGTGGTAGTCCACACGTATGAACTCTTGATGTTATCCTTTTTCATTGCATGGAAATATAAGAGCATAAATGATATATTATATTTTAATAATGGTAAATGTGTCATGATTATCATATATAAAAATTAATTACATCATTATAACCAGTCTTGATAGATGGTTATGGAAAACAAATTACATCGGTTTGCGAGGAGGTATTCCGTCGTACACACAAATGATGATTTCACTTATTATTTTATAGAACATGGGATGAATATTGGTAATTCCACTAAAATAATATCATATCATTATATATATTAAACTAGAATATTTTTTTATCATGGTTGATTAAGGTTTGAGGTATGTGGAAGAATAAAAGACTCTAAAACATGCAATTAAAAACTATACCTATTTTTTTTCAAAAAACTCTTATTTTTAACATATTAAGACAACTAAGGATGATATTATTCCAATAAAACACCTCTAAGATTGGGGTTAGTATTATAAAATGGTATTTTGGATGTTATTGTCCAAAAAATGGGGTTTGAAATGTGAATAAATGAGAACAATATGTTATTTTTTATAAGAGGAGGGAAGGGCACTCTTGGAATTTCTCATAATATTAAATTAATAGAAATTAAAATTAAAGTAAAAAATTGCTCCAAAGTAAGTTATTTCGAATATAATATTTATTTTGGTTTAAATCCACTCATAAAATAAATTATATAGTTTTTTACTATATTTCTACCCTTATCTTTTGGTTTTAACACCTATTTATCTCATTAACTCTTACCGTGACACCATGGATTTTTAAACTTTTAGCTTTAATATAGATACTATAAAAAAAAATGACCCATTAATTTAACATGGTTTATTTTTTCAACATTATCCTAATAATTTGGCCTAATTTAATATTTTTTTTGGGATTCCATACCATTTAATAAAATATTATTTACTGTAAAATATCCATAATGTCACTTTTTAGAATTATTCATCACATTGAATTTAATTATATTGAGAAAACACTTATAATTAATATTGATTATTTTTAAATATCCTAAAAAATTATTGGACATCAATAAAATTTATGTATCACATTATTCATCACAAATTATATTTATTTTAATATTTTTAATAACATTTACTTGATTTTTCAAATAATAGAATAAATACTTCATCAGCATTGTATAATAATTTTATTTAATTATTTATTTTCTAAGAATAAAAAATTAATTTCCCTGATGAATATAAATCCTTTATATTTGAAAACAATAATTATAGTTTAATATATCCACCAAATTACACCATATTAAAAACATTATACTTATTCAAAACAAGAGTGTGACTTGAATGACATTTCATTACATAAAATATAATAAAAGTCATAATCTTATCAAAGTATCCCCATAAGGTTATTAATTTTGTAAATGGATGATTATGGTCGATATATAATCATCAAAAAATATTTTGGTACTTGTTTGGGTAATATAATATTTCTTTTTATTTCATTTTTAACAAAAATTACCCAATTTACTATTTACCTTAATAACTAAAATTACTAATCTTACTTATAATTTTGTCCAAAAATTGAATTGAAATGTTTAATTAATTTTTAATAAGTAATTTCAAATATAAAATACATTTTTAAACATTCAAAACACAAAAGTAGAAGAATTTAATTTGAAATTAAATTGAAAAAAATAATAATAAATAGTTTTTTAAAAAGATAACCTTTTAAAATATAAAATGTATTTATACTAAATTCATTTATAAATCCATTTTTAAAAACAATAATTAGATTAAATTAAATATAAATGAACTAATTAAAATTGATAACTAATAAAAAACATTATTTTACCTTGTAAATACTTTAATGTAAAATACATCTTCCAATAGAAATCAATACATTACACTATTCCTTGAAAAAAAAATATTTGTAGAAAATTATCACAATTTCTTTCTATAAAAATTTAAAATGATGATTTTTGTATTGAAATTAATATTTTAAAATTAAAATTATATAATTTAAAAAGTATTCTTTTAAATAAAACCATATAATAAATGATTTTAATTAAATAATTTCTTTTTTATGACTTTAAGAATAACATAATATATTTATAATTAATACAAATACATAATTCAAGTATACTACTAAATATTAAAATGATTTATTCTAATGTAACATGGGTTGTGACATTATCTCCCCCCCTTGGGAACTACATCCTCACAATTTTTAACTTGGTCACTGTAACCAGGCTTTGACTTTTCAAAACAATATTTTTTAAATCCCAAATTGTAAAAAAATATTTAGAAACCTTCCACTTGATAAGAGATAAAGGGATATATTAAGATCATATGAAGTAACAAATACTAGATTTAAATGTTGGAGAACATAATTGGTAAGTTAAAACATGTATATAGAAAAGAAAACTATCTTCCAAGGATTAATAGAGAGTGAAAGAAAACATAGTGAGGAGAAAGTTTACCATCACAAAACCATAAATATTTCATTTATTACTTAGTAAAAATTTAAACAAATATCATTTTTGTTTCAATATCCTATTACCATAGTTGATAAATTTATTTTTAATCTAGAATATTTACATAAAGAAATATACTTAATTTAAAAGTTGACTTTAATCCATTAATTAATAACCACCAAAATCTCTTCTTTTCCACCAAATGATGATTATTCCAGAGGAATTTTACATGTCATAACTTGTATGTTAAACATATAATGGATAACATAATTCCAAAAAAGGATTAAAACTTATTACTGCTATCTATAAAAATTAACCATAATTGAAATTATTAGGAAATATGATATAATTACCTAAAAAGAATAATTTCTTATAAGAGAAAAACTACTTTAATCCCCAAAATTTAGCAAAAACACTGAATTTTCATCATAAATCATTCTCTAAATAAATATTCATAGAAAACCTAAAAATATTCCAGACTAAGATTAAAATATAAAAATATTAAGGATTCGATCATGTAGTATTACAAGATTAATTTTAAAATTTATTATCAAATAACACCAATTACTCTTGAAGTTGTATTCCAAAATATGCATTCCCTTAACCTATAATCTCTGAGATACACTAATTGGTTCCATAAATGAAATGAAACCCCATAAATACACAATATAATCAAATATTCTTCTAAAAAAATACTATAATTATTCCTTAAATAAAATCCAATTGTATCCTATTTACCTTAATCCTATAACGATCCCCAAAATTAGATTGATCTTCCTTCAAAATGACATGAATCTTTAAGTACACCAATCAATTCCCAATCCCATGGTTATCTATACGATAAAAAAAATGTTCCAAAAAAATTATTCTTTATATATTAAAATCTTTAAGTAATAATAAAACATCATACTAATTAGGAATCCGCACATGTGAGTGGTAGGCAATGCATCCATATGGCCTTTAGGATATGGGTTCAAACCTCTCGGCCTTACCAGAGGAGAAGTCTTTTTTTCCAACCTATAGATTTTTATTTTTGTAAAAATATATTAATATAATCCTTATAACATTCCCAAAAATTTGAAAAACATTCTCAAATAGAAAATTAATGTATTCAACCTTATATAAATGTTTTAACCTCAAAGGATATCTCATTCCTTTCATTTTGCATGAAAAAATGTAATAACCCATAATTACCTAAAAACAAACAACATATAAACCATAAATTTTCTCTATACCACTAAAATTATGACAAAAAAATGTAAATGTATTCTTCCTCAAATAATACGTAACATTAAATTTAATGGTTACATAAAAGTAATCATAAAAAACACCTCTGAAAATGTCATTAATCATTTCAAAATTTCATTACATAAATCCAAAAAGGGGTTTCTACGATATTGAACATATGATCTACCTAAAAATTATAAATTCATATGTATATCCATAACACTTAATTATACCTCCCTAGAAGACATCATAATCCCCAAAATTATTTAAACCCTCCTATAATACCAACTATAATGACCCATCCTTCATTATATATTCTAGTGTCTTTGAACTATAACTCTCAATCCTACAATCATGAGGATATGTTATATTTAGTGTTTTATAGAATTATATAAAAACTCATAAATAAAATCTTGTATATTATTAATTATACACATTTAATCAATTTCCATTTTTTGCACAAAATGAAAGTTAAAAAAACATGATTTCTTTTCATGAAAAACCTTCACGAATTTAAACATAACTTATCCTTTTCTATTACCCATCCATAAACCTTGTAAAATACATTTTAAAAATGTGGAATGATCATAAAAAGATAATTATGGGACATAAAAAATCCATTAGTTCTATGAAAAACATGAAAACTTGAGTAATGTTAACTTTTATTTTGAATGTTCTTTGAGCATATGAAAAAAAACATTTTCACTTGAAAAGAACACACACTTTTTTTTTTCAAATTAAACCTTAAAAAAAATTGAAATAAAATAAAAAATCTCTTTTTAAACTTATAACATCTCATTTATAAAACACATTCCAAACCATTTCCGTTGTAATAATCATACGGCTGACTTCCAATAAAATTCTAATGAACATAAACATTACCCAAAGAATTTGGATAGATATAATGGGGATAACCCTTCGTATAAGTTATATAATTATAAACCAGTTTTTTATAAGATATAATGGGGATAAACCATTTTTATAAGATTTATCGATCTCACCCCTGAGATATAATAGAGTTCAACCATTTATATAAGTTATATCGAGCACACTAAGGATCTATAATATCAGGCACACTGATGAGATATAATGGGGATCAACCCTTTGTATAAGCTATATTGAGAACACATGTGAGCTATAATGGGTATAAAACATTCATTACTCTGTATTAGGATCACCATTTTTTCATATAATTCAAAATTACCATGAATAAATCATTTAATGCTTCCACCTTTTTATCATAAAACCCTTTAAAAAATATTTTAAACCCATATGAAAAAAAACTTTTGGTTATCAAAATAGCCATTCATTTTAAAACCCCATTTTCAAAATGTAAAAACATTCCACGTGATAGAGAAACGATATTATTGAAATATAAATATGAAAACATATAAAGTAAACTCAAAAATAATTAATGCTTTATGATAGATGAAAAATCGGCTAATACCATAAAAGTTAAGAAATCATTCCTTGTGTGTTAATTATGTAAAATTATTAAAGTACCTTGTTTTGGAAATGACAAAAATATTCATTTCAAACAATTTTTTTAAAATTAAAATATACTAAAAATTAATTTAAAAATCATATGATAATATTAATAACATTTTTGAAAACATTTTCATAAAACATGGACATAGAAGAAAAAATAGAGATATACGGTAAATTTTAAAAAATAATTTTTAATATAAAGTATATTACCTTGAGTTCTAAAACATCACTTACATTATTTATCATCATGAATAATAAAATAATTTTAATTATTTAATTTATTTATATCTTTCATTTTTATTATTCCTTTTATATAACTTATTATTATGTTATACCAATTACATAATTATTTATGTTCATATCGGATTTTTTTGACCATATTTGGTTTATAAGCCCAAAATGGCTTTGGTTAATTTACTATGGTCAAAGTGTTCATCACTCCACAATCTATAGAACAATACTCACAAAATATTTATCATTTTTATAAATCAATTATACTTTTAAATTAAACCATTACATTGTTGGGTCAATAAGGTTTCCTTATAACTTTTCCATTCCTTTCTGATTGGGGAGATTGTTGAGTCAATAAGGTTTATTTATGAATTTACCATTTCTTCATATTTTGAAAATCAAAAAAACCTTATCTTTAGAAAAATTTTATTTACCCTATGTTTTACTTTCATAAGGAAAATTTCCTTCGCTAAGGAAATTTATCCTTACCATGTTTTTCATTGAACATTTTGTCTCTAAGTATAAAATTCAGTTTTGTATTCAAAACATCGGAATCATATATATACTTAGATTTAAATCATTCTATTTTCATGATCCGAATTCAGTCTCTGAACATTTGTATGTTCAGACTCCAAACTCTTACAAATTGAGAATCTAAACTTTTTTAAGTTCAGACTCTGAACTCTTATAAATTTAGACTCTGAAATTTGTAAGTTCAGACTCTGAACTCTTATGAATTCAGACTCTGATTTTTTGTAAGTTTAGACTCCAAACTCTTATGAATTCAAACTCCGATATTTTGTATGTTCAGACTCCAAGATCTTATGAATTCAGACTCCAAACTTTTGTAAGATCATACTTCGAACTCTTATGAATTCAGACTCTAAATTATACTAAATTCAAGACTCCGTATTTCCTTGAAATTTATTATCCGAAATTCTATAGAATTCAGGTTCCAAATTCTTCTAAATACAGAATTCGAATACCTATGTACTATATACACCGAATGTGTTTTTGGTTAGACACTGAACTTTCATTTTTTCTTACATTCTGAAAAATGAATTTACTTAAGTAATCATATTTTTGCTTACCCTTGTTTTGGTTATAAAATGATATCATGCATTTAGTTACCAACTAACCGTTGTTTGAGTGAAACGTGTATAGGTCCCTCCGAAATCAACGAAAAATATGACCGTTGGAGGAGGGAGCCAACCGTTGGATCTGTGACTATAAATAGAAGCTCATTTGAAAAAGATCACAACTTTGATGAACCATTATTTGACTCTATAGATTACATAATGTTCAAGTGATTTCTAGATATAGTCTCTCATTCTTAGTGCATAATGAGCATCTTGTTCAGATTTTCTTTGTAGGACTCTGAATATTATTGAGTACATTCGAGGGATTCCAGGGATAGGAAGACAGAGATGTAGACTACCTTAAAGCTCAAGGACTTCCTTGCGAAGGAAAACAGAGGTGCTACTACCTTGAAGTTGAGGGCTTGCAGGGATAGAAATACAGACTCCGATCTTCATATTGAGTGCTTACCCTGGTGTGGGTAAGACAAATTTTTTTGAAACTATAAATCAAGGGACTTTTATCCAAGGTTGTTGGATACCCTTCTCTTTGGGTTAAAAGATTTACTACTTGTTACTTATTTGTTTCAAGATTTCCACTGCATTTTGATTGTTAAGGAAAGTATAATTATCTTATACTTCTTTACATTTGAACTCTGATATAGTGAGATTCTATACTCTTTAAGGTGGAATATTTATCTTTGTAAAATTTTGTTAAGTTTCATTTTTGGAACTACTTTTCTGGAATTTCATTCTTGGAATCACATTTCTGGAATCAAGAAAGTTTGTAGAAATCAGATGTTTTGTGAATTACCTTGTTTAACCTTATTAAACAATATAAATGTTTCTAAAAAACTTTAAAAGTTCCTAATTAATTTTTAAAGTATACAATTCACCCCCCTCTTGTATATTGATCATTTTACGATACTACAATCAGTATCATTCATTATTTCGATCCTACATTTGGTATTATATAGAATATAATTCTCTATATACCACTTCAACAATTGGTATCAGATCCTAGTGACCTTGTACCATGATCCAATCCAACAATTGGTATCAGAGGAGGTCCTTGAATTTCTTATATTCACATATAAGTTTTCCTTGCTCAATGTTTTCATTGTTCTATATTTTTCTTACTGGGGAATATTTTTCTTGTTCACAAACTTTTATTACTAACTAGTTTGTGTGGAAATATTTTCTTTAAGATAATAGGAATCAATATTGGTTCCATTGACAACCTAAATCCAACTAGACATCCTATTTTGATGGTAATGATTAGGAATATTAGAGAGATCACATGAAGACATTCATTATCAATACTAGAGTAGATAATTTTTTTATGCTTACTGGAGGATATAAAATCCCTTACAAGGATGTTAGTACTTTCACCTATCATGAAAAGTAAGAATATCAACTGAATTATAAGGTGCACAATACATTCCTTTGTTCTATGAATAGAAATATATATAGCCAAATTTCATCTTGTGAAGCAGCAAATTGTTTATGGAAGAAACTTGAAGTTACTCACTTTGGAACTTCCAAAGTTATTGAAACTGGAAGAGCCATTCTCAGAGATAAGTATCAGGGTTTTTTATTTCCTTATGTAGAACCCATATGTAAGGTGCAATAAATATTTATGACTATCATTAATAGTTTACAATCTATGGGTTAGAAAGGATTAGATGATGGAGCTCTTATGGATAAAATCATAGACATCATGCCCAATGAGTGGGAATCCAAGAGAAAAGATATAGACGATAACAGAAAGGTTACTCATATTTCTTTTGATGAACTTTTTAAAACTCTTGTTCAACATGAGACTAGAATGAAGAGAGATGCTCATAATGTTAAGAAGAAGAATGATAATGGTAGTGTTTCTTTTACTACAACCTCAAATTATATGAAATCCAAGACTCATGAGAGAGTTACAAGATCTAAGACTAAGAATATTGTTATTCAATCTGAATCTAGTGGAAGTGAATCTTTAGAAAATGATCGATCCAATCTTGATTGAAGGATGAACAAGATTGTTGGATAGATGATTTTTCAATCTAGATACAAGAAGAAAGAAAGGAAAGATAAAAATGATTCAGAAGTCACATGTTATGAATGAAAGAGATATGGATATATAATACCTGATCATCCCATGCTTAAAAGAATAGAATGAAAGGAGAAACATTTTGTGAGAAACAAGAAGAAGTACTACAAAGCTAAATCTAAGAAAGTCTTGAAAGCTAATGACACCTGGAGTGATAGTGGTGGTGACTATTTCGATGAATCATCAGAGTATGAATCTTTTAGACAGAATAATCTTGGTCTAATAGCCAAACTACGTATTGAAAATCATTGATTAATGGCTAAGGTACACAATGTTGAATCCATGTCCAATGTATCTTTAAATACAAATTATAGTAGTGGTAAATATTATAACTCTTCTAATGAATAATCTAATTCTAATGAAGATAATACTTTACTAACCTATGAAGAAGTTTCTAGGTTTTCTAAGCTTCTTGAGAATGAGAATTCAAAACACAAGAAAAAGCTTGATAAAGAAAATTCTAGAAATAATATTCTTACTAAGTAAATATAAAATATTTCTAAAGATCTTGATATGAAATTTTTTGATTTTTAAAGTATTTAAAAAAACCTTGAGAAAGAAAATTCGGAGAAGGATAAACTTTCTAAGGATCTAGAAAAATTAATTTCTAAAAAAATGTTTTTGAGCCTAGATCTAGTTCTAAAGCTAATGTTTTGGAAGATAAGAACTTATTTATCAAACTAAAATTAGAAATATTTTTCTTGAGGAAGTGTTTGTCAAACTTTACCTTACGTAAGGAAAATTTTGATAAGATGTATTCTCAAAGCTGACCTCTAAGGAATAGTACTGGTTTTGGTTATACTAGTTCTAAATCGATTTTTAGTAACAATTACTTTGTTCCTCAAAGTGCTCCTTTCTGCACTAAGTTGTAGTGAGGTGGACACTAGGAAAAAATTGTTCCTTAAACAAAACCCAGTCTCTAGGTTTTCATAAATCCCATTTTTCAAAGAAAATGTGGGTGCCCAAGATTTTTCTCTTCCTAAAATTTCTAGATCCAAGAAAGTTTGGACTCCAAAAGTCTAACATTATTATTTTTAAGAAAATAAGGAAAGTTCCAAAAACAACCCTTGGTACATGTATAGTGGATGTTCCCGGCATATGACTACTAACAAAAACTAATTTGAAAATATTATCAAGACGAAAGGAGGAAAAGTAACTTTTCGAGATAATGTTAAGGGAGAAATTCTTGGTATAGGTAACATCGTTCTTCTTGTAAAAACATTGATTTCAAATGTTTTATTTGTTAAGGGTATTAATAACAACCTCATTAGTATAAGTCAATTATGTGATGAAGGTTACCTTGAGAATTTTAGGAATGACAAGTGCTTAGTACACAATTCCAAGGAAGAGTTTATTCTTTATGCCAATAGGCAAGAGAATGTTTACACACTAAACATAGAAGACCTTAGGAGCCAAGACCTACATTTACTTAGTGAAATGGAAGATCATTATTGGTTTTGGCATAGAAAGTTAGGTCACTATAACCTTAAGAACCTATGAAAACTCTCTAAGAAAATATTAGTTAAGGATCTACCAGATCTTAGATTTGATTCTTCAAAAGTTTATGATCCTTGTCAGTGTAGAAAGAAATATAAATCAAGTATTAAATCAGTTAGTCAAGTCTTAACCACTGATGCATTATAGTTAGTGCACATGGATCTTTTTGGACCAACACAAATTGGAAGCATTGGAGGAAAATATTATCTATTTTTCTTAGTTTATGATTACACTAGATTTACGTGGGTCAATTTTCTAGCAATGAAATCTAAAGCTTTTTATTATTTCAAAAGTTTTAGAGCCCAAGTAAAAAATGAGAAAAACCTTCCTTTTATAACTATTCATAGTGATCATGGAGGAGAATTTCAAAATTCTGATTCTGAAACTTTTTGTATTAGAAAAGGCATTACTCATAACTTCTCAGCTCCCAGAACAACTCAAAAATGGTGTTGTTGAAAGAAGAAATAGAATTCTTCAAGAGATAACAAGAACCATGTTGAGTGAATATTATATAGTTAAAAATTTTTGGGATGAAGCTGTAAGTACTGCTTGTTATACTACAAATTGTGTTTTGATTAGACCTTTTCTTAATAAAACATCTTATGAGTTATGGAATGGTAGAAAACCTACACTTTCCTACTTTAAGGTTTTTGGTTGCAAGGTATTCATTCTGAATAGTAAAGATAATCTTCACAAATTCGCACCAAAATCTGATGAAGGAATTTTCTTAGGATACTACACAACTTATAAGGCTAATAAGGATTTCAATAAAAACACTTGTACTATTGAAGAAACAATACATGTAAAATTTAATGAAACTGATCCCTTTGTTTTTAAAAACCCCCAACCTACATATTCAGAAGTTTTTTTAAAAAACGGATTATCAACCTTTGTTAGAAGATCCTTCTAATAATGAAATTTTCCAAGAAGAAGTTTCTGAATCATTTACCCTAGAATATTTCCAACCCTATATTGATGAATAAGTTTTACAAAACCCAAATCAGTTGTTTCTTAAGAATCATCCCAGTAATAGTATCATTGGTGATGTAAATCAACTTATAAGGACTAGAAGTTCCTCAAGAAATGAAATAGAGCATCTATCATTCCTTTCCCAATTAGAACAAAAAATAACTGATGAAGCTTTAGGTGATGATGATTGTATAAAATCTATACAATATGAAATAAATGAATTCGAAAGGAATAAAGTCTGGACATTGTTTGAAAGACCTAAGGAAACTTCTGTTATTGGATTAAAATGTATCTTCATAAATAAATGTGATGAAAATAGAATTATAGTAAGAAATAAAGCTATATTGGTTAATAAAGGCTATAATCCACTAGAAGGAATAGACTACGAAGAAACCTATGGTTCAACAGCAAGACTGGAATCTATTAGTATCCTATATTCCATTACAACATTCTTCAACTTAAAACATTTTCAAATGGTTGTGAAATGTGATTTCCATTATGATTTTGTAGAAGATGAAGTTTTTGTTGAACAACCTCCTGGTTTTGAAGATACAAAACATCGTAAACATGTTTATAAACTTACCAAAGCTTTGTATAGACTTAAGAAAACCCCTCAAGACTAGTATGATAGACTTACATGATTTTTTATTCAAAATAATTATGTTAAGGGAAATGAAAATCCAAACCTTTTTATAAATAAAGACAAGAAATATGTTTTTAGTTTTCAAATTTTTGTTGATGACATTATATTTGGTTCAACTACACAATCTTTAACCGATTATTTTGCGAATCTAATGAAATCTGAGTTTGAAATGAGTATGATGGATGAGTTAACATTTTTCATTGGTTTTCAAATTTCTCAAAAACCAGAAAGAATCTATATATCCCAATATAAGTATATTAAATACCTTCTTAAAAAGTATGGATATGAAAACACTAAGAGTATTAGTACTCCCATTGGAACCTCAAACACACATGATCTTGATGAAGCTGGGAAATCAATACATCAAACATCTTTTAGATGTATGATAGGAAGTTTACTTTTCTTGACATCTAGTCATTCAGACTTAATGTTTTTAGTATGCTTATGTGTAATATATCAATCCAATTCTAATTAATCTCATTTAAAGGTAGTGAAAAGAATTTTTTGTTACATAAAGAGAACCATAGATTCAGGACTCTTTTATACATCTAGAAATGATTTTCTTCTAAAAAGTTTTTCAGATGCTAACTTTGGTAGATATAGAATTGATAGAAAAAGTACATCCATAACGTGTCATTTCTTAAAAGATTCATTAGTTTCTTGGTCATTCAATAAGAAACAATCAGTATAACTTTCCACTATTGAAGCCAAATATATAGCAGCTGGAATTTGTTGTGATCAGGTGTTATAAATGCAACACACACTCACAGGCTATGTCTTGAGTTTTACCAAAACACAAATTTTGTGTGATAATACTAGTGCCATTTCCCTTAATAAAAACCCTACACATCACTCCCGTGCAAAACACATAGATATTATGCATCGCTTTCTTTGGGTTCACACACAAAAAGTGGATACCATTCTTCAATTTATCAGAACACAAGATCAACTTAGAAATATTTTCACAAAATCTTTACCCTCCTATAGATTTGAGTACATTAAACAGAAGTTAGGAATGATAACCATAATGTAATATTCCTTGTTAAATTTTTGTTATAACCAATCTCCTTACAGTAATAAACTTCTTTTCATAAGGGGTGTATATTTGCTTGTTAGTTTTTTTCAAATCTTTCATAATGGAAAATTTTCATAGTCAGAATTTTAAAATCTTTCATAATGGAAATTTTCATTTCCATATTTTTCAAATCTTTCGTAATGAAAAATTTTCTTAGTTATATTTTTCTAATCTTTTGTAATGGAAATTTTTCGTAGTCATATTTTTCAAATCTTTAGTAATGGAAATTTTAGTAGCCAGATTTTTCAAATATTTCATAATGAAAATTTGTATAGTAAGATTTTCAAAATTTTCATACTTAAAATTTTTGTAATGAAAATTTTTGTATTAAAATTTTTGTAATGAAGATTTTTGCACTCAAAATTTCCATAACGGGGTTTTTCATTTTGAAATTTATTTTTCGTAATCGATTTTTCAGAATCTAAAGTTCTTCAAGAAGTATTCTCCCTCAATACGAATAATCTTCCTGGCAATATGAAAGGTATGTTACCTTTCCTGAGTTTTAGTAATCATTCTGTACTTTCTGGTAGATTCCTTTGTTTTTTAATTTTACGGATTTTTTTTCTTAAATTCGAATTTTTTTATTAAAAAAACCTAAAAATATTGGATCCAATATTTCTTTGCAGCTATCATATCAATCGTCCGATCTGATCAGAAGGATTTTCAGCCATTGGATTGAGTTTGAAAGATGAACCGTCACATCAAATGCCTATATAAAGGACCCCCAATGGTTGTATCACCTCGAATCTCAAGCTCTCACGTGCGGAGGTTCTACTCTTCTACTTAAGCCTATTCCAAGCTTCTCAGAGTTTTCTCAAATCTGAATGTATGTAGAAGAATTTTCTCTGAAAGATATGTCTACTATCAATCCAATATCGAAGTGGAAGATGTATAGAGAAAGGTTTGTTCATCCAAACTTCTTCCACAAGTATGACTCTATAATCTTGAAGAACATCAAGCTTAATGGATTGGACATTGTTTGCATATCGAAGCCAGGGGCTCATGATTTGGTGTATCTGTATTTACTAGTTGAATTTTATGAATCAGTTAGTTACATTAAAGAAGAAGGTAGAGGGAAGTTTTTGTTAAAGAGCTATAAAAAGAATTATGATCTTTCATATACTAAGGAAGCTAGTTTGGTTGGTAATCCATATGAAGGGGAAGATGAGTTCTGCTCTCATAGTTTGCCTAATGTCAAATGAAGTTTTGTTAAGGAGAAGGCTATGTAATGTCTTGGAATTTCTGATGTAAAGACTCTGAAGATCTCCCACTTGTCTGTGAATTATCGGATTCTCGAATTATGGGTTCAAGGATTCATAATTTCGAGAAAAGGTGACAAAGATACATTGAAGAAGAGTGACATGCATATCTTGGATTTCTTGGTAAATCTAAGGAAGATCAATTTGGTTAAGAATATTCTCATTATGATTGAGAATATTAATAATGGATACTTAATGGCACATATAATCATTTATCCAACTATCCTCTCCAAGTTAATTGTTCGGTGCTAAGAATCTTTTAAAATTCATTGTAGCTTGAAGCCAAGGAATTTCAATGTCATGTTAGTCAGTGATGATACTTTGAAGAGGATGAACATTGGTTTTTCTGAAGACTCTGGAGAATTTTATGACCTACCTGAAGAATAATCTGAAGATATTCTGATAAAACAAGATGTGTCTGAACAATAAAAAAAGTTTGGAAAGAATATGAAGTTCAAGTAAGTACAAGAGGAAGTAAAAACCCCAAAATCTAAAGAAGATCAATCTGTGTCTCCAAAACCGAAGAAGAAAAAAGAATATCATGATGAGGTTGTAGAAAAGTGGAGGGAAGAAAAGAAAATTAAGAAACCAGGGGAGCCAAGTTTTGGTTTTAATCCTGCTCAAGCCAAAGATTTAAAAGAAAATACAGCTGATGAGCTTGAGAAGCAAGCTAAAGAAAAAATAAAAAGAAGAACATGGATGAAGTAGTGATTTTCCAATCCCATCTGAGGGATACTGATAATGCTTCTGAAAATATCCCGATACCAGAATCATTCCTAGAAGAATATTTACCTAAAACTCTGGGGAAGAAGTTTTTCACTCCGAAAAAAGTCAAAGAAAGAGAAGAATAAGTAGTATAAGAATATGAAGAAGAAGTTTAGAGTAGTGGTGACACCACAGATTTGATTAATAAAGTTGATGATTTCCATAAGATGGAAAGTCCATCTGAGAAATTATCAATCCGAACATCTGAAATAGAATATTCAAAGCTTTCTACACTTGGGAAAGATGAGAAATTAGAAGAAGGAAAGAATGAAGAAGAAGTAAAAAATCCATTTTAGGATGAAAGTTTTAATCATCATTTCATTCATCCTGAGGATGTTGAGGCAGGAGATTAGAAAGAATATGTAGATTAAGATAAAATTGTTCTGATGTCCGATAGTGAACATAAATCTTCAGATAAGGAAGCCATTCTGAAATCTGATAAGGGAAAATTGGTGGTTTTTGATACACCTGGTGAAGCTGTTGTGAAGAATAAGGATGCTAGTGGATCTTCAAAGAGGAATCTTGCTGATCTAGAGAAATAACCCTCACCTAGCAAGGTTTCTGATTTAGAATCATCTTCCATTGGACATGATTTCGTTGATCAGTTGTTGATGAAGCTTGTTGGAACCATTTTGATTTTTCCAAGCATTGACTTGAGATGTGAGATGCTTCAACACACCTTGAACCAAAAACCGGATTTAGTATCCATGGTGATGGATAGTGTGTAAATTTTGAGGGTGATTTCAAGAATTTTTCCATTAAATATGATTCCCACAAAAGGTCTTGTAAGAAAATGGTTAGCTGGTCAAAGAAAATAGTTTAAGATATGAGAGATCTTGATGAGTTTCTAGATAATGATAAAGATTCCTTTGACATTGAATATGGTAAGATCAAGGATCTTACAAGAAGTTTTGAAGAAAAGTTGACTCTTGAACAAAATTCTTGGATTAAAGAGGTAAAGGATTTGAATGGGAAACTGTATTCAGTGGCTCAATTATAGAAAAGAGAAAGAGATATTCTGATTGAGATAGAAGAAACACCTGTCAAGCAGGAAGAAGTCTTAAAGGCTCAGGCAGAGGCTCTTAAGGTTCAGAATGATAGAATCAAAGCTTTATAGAAGAAAGTTGAGGATCATGATCATTTTATTAAGATAACTGAGGAAGACCACAAGGAAATTAAAAAGCTCAAAACAATAGTGAAGAAGCTGATGCCCAAGGAAAAGGTAGGCTGATCTTTGTTTAAATACGATATTTTGTTGTATTTTCCTTGTTGTATAAATGTTTCCAATCATAATAAAATTTTGGTTGATCATTTTTGTTTGGATGTTTTGAACTAATATTTCAGGTACCATAATTTCTTATCTATTCCTTGTATTTATTTTTGAAAATCACAAAGGCGGAGAAAGGAAAAATAATTCTAAGTAAAGAAGAAATATCCATATGTATGGGAGAGTTCGTCTAAGGGGGATTTTTCATTACAAAGATTTCTATATTCAAGATAATGAAAAATATCATTCTGGAAATCTAGAATACAATTGTTAGTGTTTCAAAGCCTAAGGGGGAGTTAGTCATATTTATCCTTTCCCATGTGTTAATGAAGATAAGTTTTATTTCAAAGTCTAGAAAAATATTTTCTAATTCCTTATATTCTTTTTCGAAAGGATGTTTGTTCTTTCCAAAAGGGGGAGATTATTGAGTCAATAAGGTTTCCTTATGAATTTTCCATTCCTTCATGATTGGGGATATTTTTGAGTCAATAAGGTTTCCCTATGAATTTACCATTTCTTCATATTTTGAAAATCACAAACACCTTATCTTAAGGAAAATTTTATTTACCCTATGTTTTACTTTCATAAGGAAAATTTTCTTCCCCAAAGAAATTTACCCTTACCATGTTTTTCGTTGATGATTTTGTCTCCAAGTATAAAATTTGGTTTCATGTCCAAAACCTCAAAATCATATAAATACTTAGATATAAATCATTCTGTTTTTAGGATCCTAATTCAGACTCCGAACTTTTGTAAGTTCAGACTCCGAACTCTTTTGAATTATAACTCCAAACTTTTGTAAGTTTAGACTCCAAACTCTTATGAATTTAGACTGAACATTATAAGTTCAGACTCTGAACTCTTGTGAATTCAAACTCCCAACTTTTGTAAGTTCAGACTCTGAACAATTATGAATTCAGACTCATAACTCTTATGAATTCAGACTCCAAACTTTTGTAAGTTCAGACTCTGAACTCTTATGAATTCTGACTCTGAATTCTACTGAATTCAACACTCTGAAATTCCTTGAAATTCAGACTCCGGAATTCTATAGAATTCATGTTCTGAATTCTTCTGAAGACAAAATCCAAATGCCTATGTACTATAGACACCGAAAGTGTTTTTGGTTAGACTCTGAACATTCATTTTTTCTTACATTCCGAAATATGAATTTTCTTAAGTAATCATATTTTTTCTTACACTTTTTTTGGTTATAAAATGATGTCATGCATTCAGTTACTAACTAACCATTGTTTGAGTCATACATATACATGTCCCTCCAAAAATCAAAGAAAAATATGACCGTTGGAGGAGGGATCCAACCGTTGGAGTTGTGCCTATAAATAAGAGCTCATTTGAAAGAGCTCACAACTCGGATGAACCGTTCTATGACTCTAGAGATTACATTCTGTTGAAGTGATTTCTAGAGAGAGACTCTCATGCTTAGTGCGTATTTAACATCCTGTTCAAATTTTCTTCATGTGACTCCAAATGTTATAGAGTACATTCGAGGGCTTCTGGGAATAGGAAAATAGAGGATCTGACTTCCTTAATGCTCGAGGACTTCCTTACTGAGGAAGATAGATGTGACAACTACCTTGAAGTTGAGGTCTTGTGGGGATAGAAAGGCAAACATTGATCTTTGTATCGAGGGCTTACCCTGGTGTTGGTAAGACAGAATTTGTTTAAAGTATAAATCAAGGGACTTTTATCCAAGGTTGTTGGATACACTTCTCTTTGGGTTATAAGATTTACTACTTGTTATTTGTTTGTTTCAAGTTTTTCACTGATTTTTTATTATTGAGATAAGTATAACTATCTTATACTTCCTTATACTTGTACTCTAATATAGTGAGATTCTATACGCTTTAAGGTAGAATCATTATCTTTGTAAACTTTTGTTGAGTTTCACTTTTGGAACTACTTTTTTGGAATTGCATTCTCAAAATCACATTTTTGGAATTAAGAAAGTTTGTAGAACTCACATGTTTTTTGAGTTACCTTTTTTAACCTTATTAAACAATAGAACAGTTTCTAACCAACTTTAAAAGTTTCTAAAGAATATTTAAAGTATACAATTCACCCCCTATTGTATATTGAGCATTGTATGATACTACAATTAGTATCGTTCATTATTTCGATCCTACATTTGGTATTATAGAGAATATAATTCTCCACATACCATCTCAGAATACATATAATTATTAAAAATGATATGTGTTACAGTATAGAGATGGTTGGTCGTATGTACGCATGAGTCACATTTTCATTTTTCAATGATCATTATTTAAAGAAGTTTAGTATTATTTTATCTTCACAGAATGATAATAATATCATAAATATCATATTAATTTTCTAAATATACTTATATATATCATCCAAGTGATGTGGTGATGAAAAATGAATTACATTGCATTGTGGAGGTGGTAATGCACATATACACACAACTGACATTATGATTTTTCAATGCTTAAAGGATAAGAACATAAGTGATATATTATATTTTAATCATTAAAAATATATGATTAATATAATATATAATCATTAATTTCAACATTATAACCATTCTTTAGAGACAATGTTGGTAGATGAATTATATCTGTTTAAGAGGTAGTAGCCCACCATACACATGATTGATGAATTCATTACCCATTTGATGGAAGAGAATACAGATATAGATCATGAAACTAATATAATAAAATATAATAATATTTATTATACTGTTTTTTTTATTTTATCATTCTTAAATAAGGTTTTAGGGATGTGTAAGAAGAAACAAAACTAAAACTTGCAGATAATAACTATACCTCATATTTAGAATCCCTCCGTTACTTATCATCTTAAGACCACTAAGGATGGAATTATGCCAAAAAAACCTCTAGAATGTTGGTATAGATTATAGGAAGTTATTAGGTATGGTATTGACCCAATATATTGGGTATTTTAGTGTGAAAAATTGAGATGAAGATGTTAAATTTTATAAGAGAGTGGGGGGAAATTCTTGTCATTTCTCAAAATATTAAATTATCATAAACAAATTTTCAATTCCAAACATCTCAAAATTGATTTATTTAGAATATAAGATTATTTTGGGTCGAAATAAACTCCAAAAATAAAATATATATATATATTTTTATTATATTTCCACCATCATCTTTTGGTTTTAACCCTTATTTAACCCCTTTAACTCTTACCATGACAATATATTTTTTAACTCGTTGAGGGTTAATATAGTTACTATTAAGTGAAAAAAGTCTTATAAATAGAACATGGTTGATATTTTGAAACTTATACTAATCATGTTTCCAAATTTAATATTTTGAGAAATTTTATAGCATTTGATAAAATATTATGTACTATAAATTATCTACAAAGTCAATTTTTTGAACTATTCGTTACATTGACATAAATAATATCAAGACAATACTTATATTTAGAACCAATTATATTAAAATGTTCCCAACATGTCAAGGTATTTTATAAAATTCATGTATCCCATTAATTATCTCAAACTTATATTTATTTTAATATTTTTAAGATTATTTATTAGTTTTTTCAAATAATTGGATAAATAATTTATCACTGTTGTGCAATTATTTAATTTAATTATTTATTCACTAAAATTAAAAATAAATTGAAATAATGAATATAAATATTTTAAATTTGAAAATACTATTTATAATCCAACATATACTCTCTATGACACTATATTAAAAATATTATACTTATTAAAAACCAGAGTGTGACATGTTTGACATTTCTTTAAATAAAATACTATAAATGTCATAATCTTATCCAAGTGGCCCAAAAATGAATAAATCTTACTCTTGGACTAATATAGTCGATATATATTCATATATAAATATTAAGGTAAATATTTGGATTATTTAATATTTCTTATGACTTTATTTTTATCCCAAATTTCAAGATTTACACTTTACCATGGTAACAAAAATTAATAATATTACTATTTATATTTTAAAAATGAAATATTTACTAAATATAGAAACACATATTCCAAATATGTAATCCATTTTTAAAAATTTTAAACACAAAAGTGGTAGAATTAAATTTAAAATTAAATTGAAAAAATTCAACGATAAATAGTTTTCAAAAAAAACCATTTTTTAATAAAAAATGTCTTTATACTAAAGTCAAGTATAAATCCATTTTTAGAAAAATAATTGTATTACATTAAATAAAAATAAAATAATTCCAATTTAAAACAAATAGAAAACATAATTTACCATTTAAATACTATAAAATAAAATATAGTTTTCAATTAAAATTAGTATTTTTCACTATTCCTAAAAAAATCAATATTTTTGGATGCTTTTATAAAAAATCATCCTCAGATAATTTTTTAATTCTGAATTTTAAAATAAAATTCATTGTATCAAATTAAAATTCAATAATTTTGAAATTAAACTTTTAATAAAATATTATAATAAATGAGTTTAATAATACCATTTCCTTTTTTATATTAAAAATTAATTAATATAATTATAATGAATATAAATACATAATTCATGAATAATAATAAATATTAAAATGATTTATTCTATTATTGCCTGGTTTGTTTCATTACCCAGCCACCCCACTAAAAATTTCATCCTCATAATTTTTAACATGGTCTCGGTAATCAAGATTTAACTTTTCAAAATAAATTTTCTTTCTTAAAAAATATTAATAAAATGTACACTTTAAAAGAGAGAAAACCGATGTATAAAGGTCATCTAAAGTAACACATACTATATTTCTTGAAGTACAACACTATTGGGAAGTGAGAACATGGATATGGAATAGAAAACTAACTACAATGGACTGAAAGATAGTGATAGAGAATAGGGTTATGAGAAATTTAACCATCACAAAACCATAAATATGGGATAGGTTAAAAGGCTAGTGATTTATAAGTTTGAAAGCTAAAATAATATATCTTTTTCAAGATCATTTTCTTAGATTTAATTCATTCTTTTATCATCTATAATATAAACATAAGAAAATATACTTACTTGGAAAGTATATTTTCATGAATTAATTAATTCCCATCACAATATTTTCTTTTTATGCAAATGATGAGTATTCATGTTGAATTTTACAAGCTTGAAATAGTAGTATCAACTTATAATGGATCAAATAATTCCACAGAACTGTTACAATATATTCCTCCTATTTGTAAACATTAACCATATCCAAAATGTATATGAAAAGATACGATAATTCCCCAAAAATAATAATCATTCATATGAGGAAAACTAATTTAATATATAAAATTCAACAGTAATACCCATATTTTAACATAAATAATTCCACAAATATATATCATTAAAATTACTCAAAAAATGTTATCGATTACAATCAAAATCCAAATATCATTGATATTTAATCTCATGGTTTTCAACGTTTTGTTGTTTAAATTTATATTCAAATAACATAAATTAATCTTGAAGACTCATACCAAAATATGCACACCATAAACATAAAATCACAAACATACGCTAACCATTTCAACAAAGAACTGAAATCTACATAAATACAAAAGAGAATCACTTGTTCTTATAAAAGACAATTCATTCATTATTCATTAAATAAAATCTCAAATTATCATGTTTATATTAATCTTGTAATACTACAAAATATTATAGTCATCTTATTCCTAGATTAAATTAATCCCTTAGTCACTAAATCAATTTATAATCACATGGTTATCTATATGATAAAACAAATGTTCTAAAAATCAATTTATTCTTAATCCATAAAATCTTTTAACTAAAATTAAAATGTCAAACTAATTGGGAATTCATGTAGGCCAATGTTATGGGATGCACCCTTGTTTACCTTCAGTGGTGGGTTCAAAACTCATAGTCTTTTTGAATATGATGGTTTATTTCCCGACTCGTGGGTTGTCATTTTTCTAAAATATATTAATATAATCTTAATAAAATTTCCAGAAATGTAAAAATAATTGTCAAAAAATACATTAATATTTCGAAAATTAAAAAAACCTTTTAACCTCAAATGTTATCTCATACCATTCATTTTTTATACCAAAAAATAAATAACCCATAATTGCCACAAAATCAAATATTATATAGACCCAAAAGGTTCTCCATACCCCTAAAATTATATCAAAAAAATTGAAGGTATTCTTCCAAATATAATTATTCACATTAAACCTATGTTTTTTCTAAAACCAAAAAAAAAGGTCTCCCAAAATGTCATTATTCATTTCAAAATTTCATTACGTAATCCTCAGAAGGGATGTATAAGATATTGAACTTAAGATCAACCTAAAAATTATAAACCAAGGATGATATTTATAACTCTTAAAAACAACTCACAAGAAAACATCCTAATATCCAAAGTTGTTTAAACCCTCCTTCGATAAAAACTATAATGACCCATCTCGTTTTATATATTCTACTGTCATTGAACTAGAATTAAATTTCTTATAATACCAAGGATATTTTCAATTTAGGGTTTTATAGTACTAATTCATTACTCATTTTTAAAAACTCATATATTTTAAAGAATAAATTTATAATCAATATCCATTTTTTACAAAAATGAAACATTAAAAACAAAACATGTTTTCTTTCCATGAAAAATCATTAAAACATTAAACTCAACTTCTCTATTTCCTTTACCCATCCTTAGACCCTATAAAAATCATTTAAAAAACATAGGATAATAATAAAAAGATCATAAAGGGACATAAATATAATAATTATGTTAATTTAGTGAAAAAAATTAAAACCCTTGTAAAGTTTACCTTTTTTTCAATGTTATTTTGGTGTATGAAATAAAACATTTTCTGTTGAAAAACACACACACTATTTCTCAAATAAAACCATAATAACCCATATAAATAAAATTAAAACTCTTTTTTAAAACTTATAATGACATTAAAAACCCTTTTACAACCTTGGAAATTGGAACAACCATACAGTTGACTTCGAATAAATTTTTGATGAACATAAACATTTCCCAATGCATTGGAGGTCTATAATGGGGCTCACCATCTATATAAGATATATCGGGATACACTATTTTTAATGAGATATTATAGGTATAAGCCCTTCATATAATATATATTAGTCTCTCCAGTGAGATATAATGGGGCTCAACCCTTTGTATATATGGCTCACCTGTGAGCTATAATAGGGAATAACCCTTCATATATGTTATATTATTCTCACATGTGATCTATAATTGGGATCAAACCTTCATATAATCTATATCAGAATCATTGATTCTTCATATAATTCTCATTTACCATGAATAAATAATTTTACACTGACACTTTTTCATCATGAAACCTTTCAAAAACACTTTTTAACCAATTTGAAAAACTCTTTTAGATTTTAAAATAATTTCTTTCTTTTAAAAACCCATTTTAAAAATCTAAATAAGATGAATAAAATAATAATTTTTTTTAAAAAAAATATGAAAACATAAAAATTATACTTCAATGAATTAATGTTTCATGATGATATTAATATCCTCTAATGTTATATAAGTTAAAAAAAAATATTCCATATGTATTTTTTTGGGAAAAGTCACAAAGTAGATTATTTGGAAAATAATGAATAGATTTCTTTCAAACTATTTTTTAAAAAGTAAAACCTAGTAAAAAATGAATTTAAACATCATAAGATACCACTAAATACATATTTTAGAGCATTTTTAGAAAACATGTAAATTGAAGAAAACACGTGTTTTAAGGGAATCATTAAAATGATAAATTTTAAAATAAAGTCTCTTACATTGAGTTTTGACAAACCTTTTATGTTTCTTATCATCCTAAATAATAATATAATGGTGATTATTTAATTTTTTATAACCTCTTTAATTCATTATTCAATTTATATCACTTATTACTATGTTATAACAATTGTATTATTATTTAATCTCACATTGAATGTTTTGACGATATTTGGTTCATAAGTCCAAAATGACTTTGGTAATTTGACTATGGTAAAAGTGATAATTAATACACCATATCTATAATAATATTCATGATATAATTTTCATTTCTATACATCAATTATACATTTAAATACAACTACTAAATATCATTATAAAAAATGATGTATGTTATAATCATGGAGACTATGGGTCGTACTTACGCATGAGTAACTATTACATTTTTTTAAAAATAATTATAGAAAGAAGTAAAGTATCATTTTAAATTCAAATAATGTTCATAATATCATTAAAATAATATAAATTATTCAAATATACTAATATATAATCCATTTTTTTTGTGATGAAAAATGAATCACATTGCCTCGTGGAGGTGATAGTCCACACGTACGCATGAATGACATTATCATTTTTTTGTGCATGGAATGGTAAGAAAATAAAAGATATATAATATTTAAATAATGATAAATATTTCATAAATATAATTTTTAAAAATTAATTTTATCATTATAACCAGTCATCATATATGTTGATGGAAAATGAATTTCATCGGTTCACAAAGCGATAGTCCGCCATACAAAAAATGATGATTTCATTTTCTTTCTGTTGGAAGATGAGATGGGTATGTGTCATGAAACTAAAGTAATAACATCTAATTATATTTATTATAATTCATTTATTATTTTATTATGGTTTAATAATGTCTGAGAGACGTGGACAAATAAATAATACTAAAATATGTTTATAAAAATAATACAACTTCTTTGGAAAAACTCCTTTGCTTCCCAACTTAAAACCAATAAGGATGGTGTTATTCCTAAAATAATATATCTAGAATGTGCTGATGGATTATATATAGGTATTTGGGTTGGTATTTTCTGAAGAAAATGGGTTTTGATGTGTGAATAATTGAGAATAAAAGGTTCCCTCCTATAATAAAAGATACAAGAACTCTTAGAATTTCACAAAATATTAGATTAATATAAATTAATATACATTTTCAACTGTATCTAAATTCATTAATATAGAATGTAATATGATTTTAGTTCTAAATAATCTCATAAATTAAAATCTAGATTAGTTTCTACAACATTTATACCTTTATATATTGGTTTCAACCCCTATTTAAGCCCTTTAACTCTTAACATGACAACATAGATTTTTTATACTTTGAGGGTTAATATAGATACCATAAAATAAAAAAATAACCAAAAATGGAAAATTATTTATATTTTAATAATTATCCTAAAAACATGGTTGAATTTATGATTTTTATGAATTTTATATCAATAAATAAAATATTATTTACTATAAAATGTCAATATATTCATTGTTTTGAAGTATTCATTACTTCAGATTTAAAAATATTAAGATAAAACATATAATTCGAACCAATTTTCATTAAATATTTAAAATTTTAACTTTAATCTAAAAAATTCATTTATCACATTAATTATCTCAAATAATAATTATTTTAATATTTTTAATATCAATTATTTTATTTTTTCAATAATTTGATAAATAATTCATCAGCATTGTGAAAGAATTTCATGTCGTTAATTATTCCCAAAAATTTAAAATTAAATTATCATAAATAATATTAATCTTTTTAAATTAAAAAAAATATTTATACTTGAAGATATTTTTGGGATAACAACATATTAAAAATATTACACTTACTAAAAATAATATTGTGACCTGTTTGACATTTCATTAAATAAAATACTATAAAGGTCAAAATATTATCCACGTGGCTGAAAAAGGTTATAAATTCTACCCTTGTATGATTATGGTCATCACAAACTCATACAAAAATATTAATGTGAGTGTTTGGGTAATTTTATATTTCTTATCATTTAATTTTAAACCTAAATTACATGATTTACCCTTTTCAATTGTAATATAAATCACTAAAGTTACTATTCATATTGTTCTAAAATAAAACTAACATATTTCCAAAATTTGGATGCACTGATTCCAAATATAGAATCTATTTTTATTAATTCAAGATACATAAGTGGAAGATTTTTACTAAAGATTAAACTAAAAAAATGTAATTAAAAACTATTTTTTAGAAAAATTCACTTTTAAATTTAAAATGTTTTTATACTAAATTGAAGTATAAATCAATTTTTATAATACATAATTGAATTATTTAAAATCAAAATGAAGTAATTAAAAGTTAACAATAATATAAAATATTAATTAAAATTGCAAATACTATAAAATGAAATACAGCTTTAAACAAAAACTAATATTTTTCACTATTCCTTGGAAAATCAATATTTTCAAAAAAAATGTTAAAAAATAATCATAAGTTAATTTTTACATTTTTTAACTAAAAATGAAATTGGTTTTTTAAAATAAATATTCTTTAATTATAAAATTAAAATTTCAAAAAAATCATATTAGAAATAAGTTTGATAAAACCACTCAATTTTTTATTTTAATAATTAATTCATATTTTTATAATGAATATAACTACATAACAAAAGATTACTAATAAATATTAAAATGATTTCTTCTATAAATACATGTGTTTTTACAAGACTTTCTAGGTTTTCTCTAAAGAAATATATAAGAGACAATGTAAAAATTGGATCTAGAATCCTCTTGAAAATGTGACGATTTGATGAAAGTGTTAATCACTCACTACATGACTAATAATAAAAAATCATTCACCATGAATTTAAAAACTTTTAATCATGAAAACATGTGAGGGTGATTTTGTATATATGAATTAACTAGACTCCCTATATCACGATTCATTAAATCTATACCCATACGTATATATATAATCATTCAATCCCCCCATCTTAGATGTTTCATTTTATTAAATTTGATACCTAAAACATATAATTATGGGATAATTAATTGAATTTTGTATCCAAGTTCAAAATTTCAGAAAAAAATATAAATGCAGGGCATGCATTTTTAGTTAAAATTCAAAATAGAGATCAAAATTTAAGGGAATTACAAAAATAGAATTTAAAATTTACTCCCCTTTTCCATGAAACTCTTCTACTTATTTTTCATTCGAATTATTAATTCCTTCATTATATACCTAAGAATCATAAAAAATATGTGAAATTCCATGGTCCAGGTCATTAAATCTCAATAATATAATGGGAATTAAAAACTAAATTCCAATAAATTCCTAAAATAATTCTTATGGAAAGGAAAAATATCTGAATTCCTAGAATAAAAATAAAAAAACACAAGTTACCTCCCACAATATGATTTTTAAGGTTGTTAAACATCGTCTCACCTTATTAACTCATGTGATAAGAGTACAGTAGAAAGTTAACCATCTCATATTTGTTCACTTATGAATTTATTGTGTATCTGTTTTAGCACTTCTTTTCCTCCTTTTGAAATACACCTTGAAACATAAAAGAAGATGGAACCAAAGTATGTACAACTTAACAGTTTAGATAAGAAGTTCACAAGATTTCCATAGATGGTAAAAATCCATTCGTACTTCATCAAACTCATTATTATCTTCATAGAATTGATTTTATTTTAAAAGTTCAATAACTATCAACTCCTCCTATTCTATCTTTTATTATATTATAAATATTTTATTAAATTTTTTAATTTCAATAGTTATCTATTATTATTCTTACTTCAATCTCAGATTGTAAAAAATATCTATTATTATTTCAGAAAATTTCATCATCTTCTGTTCCTATTATTCTTCTTTTGTAGGGAGTATTATTCTTTTTTTCTCTTCCTCCTTTGGATCTATAGTTGTGAGGATTTCTTCTATAAAAATATATTCATCCTAAAATTTTGAAATTATATCAAAATTGTAATTGAACTTAGTAGGTATTTTTGTATTCTAATTATGTGACAATGCATAGTGAAATTTCTTTATGGTTATATACTTTGAATTACTAACAAATATTTTCCATTTTCTCTAGATTTTCAACCATCCTTGAATGTTTGATTTATGTTGTAGAGTATTTTCTCATCTAGACTCTGGCATGTTTGTGGGATAGATATTAGAAGTTGGTCTTCTCATCCTTGGCTCTGTATCTTCTTTTTTATCACATTAATATGTTTTGAGAGGTTTTCTATTTGGATCTCTATTCAGACATGGTATTTTATATTTATTTTCACTTATACTCACTTAAAAATACCCTCAATCACATAAAATGAATATAAAAAAAGAAAGCATAATATAATATTTTGAAAAAAAGAGGTAAAATAATTTTTCTAACTATTAAACTAAATTATATTATAATCAAACCTCCAATAATGGTTCCGACAAACATGATCATCTAATGGAGTGTCCTTAATTCTCAAAGAGCTCGATCAGTTAATAATTTTTAAAGGAAACAAAATAGTAATCATTAAATCTATATTTAATTAGTCTAGGGTCATTTAAACATTAGTTCAATCACATGATTGAAAGTTTATAGGACACTTAATTTTATTAGTAAAGATCTAAACTTCAAATAAGAAATTAAACAAATTTTTATTTAAAAATAATAGGGTGATGGTGATTGAAAAGTTCAAGAGAATTGGAAAAAAATATATGAAATTGAAAATAAAAGTTTATGAAGTAATTAGGCAGAAAATGATAAATGGACAAATATCATATCATCAGAATTGGATCTAAGTGAAACCCTTTTTCCTGGTAGAAACCTTATACACTCAAAAATCTACAGGTCTGAGGGTTAGGTACATTGGGTTATTAAGGTGAAAGGTGACTAAAAAAAATGATTAAACATACATAAAAAAACACTAAATGATCCTGGATATATTCATCCACTATTCAATTAACAAAGAATATAACTCTCTCACATATCAATCAATGTTCATGCGTGATTAAAAAATATAATTGAGAGATAAAATACGAATCATAGACCCGACATGATTTCATTCAAAAATAAAATATAGTAAAACATTTAATCCCCCATCATTGAACCTATTTTAAATAGATTTATGTGATTGGGTGATGAAAAGAATGATAATCTATAGAAGGGAAGCGTCAACTTCAGGCTAATCCAACCTTTCACTCTTTCAGGTCTGAACCTCCAATATATTGATTCTTTTTCACAAATTAGACTCCCTCCCTTAACTATACCTCTTCATATCTAAGATATATCATTTATATCACACCTCGTATCATGTATGCACCTCTAAATTTTTCTTATTTTAATTTGAATTATGTTTGAAATAATTTTATCTCTTGTATAGTTCACATATAGTGAACCCAACTCATCCTTTATATCCAAATCCCACTTTTTAGAATAACTGAGGTTAAATTCTTCTTCTAATCCTTTTGGTTGTCCTGTTTCTTTTAAAATTACATATTTTATTTTAGATCTGTACCTTTTTAATATCCATATAATTATTATATTTTGACCACTAAACTCATGGATCTAATCTTTATTGAACTGAAAAATACATAATTTTAACCTAATGAACTCTAGAATAATCCTCTCTAGTTATCCGTCTTTTATGTATATCTTCCCCCATCCTCATCCTCCAAAATTAATGTTTTTCTATGAAAATTTGCCTATTTTTTTGAAATTATATTAGAACCATATCTATTTCAATACTTTTAAATATTTGACCTTTTGGTTCCCCCATTCAAATCAACATTAAATATAGTTGATTATTTTCCCTTATCATATTTCTCCTTCATGTTTTGATCCTTCCAAAGGACATGGTCATTAAATATAACATTCATGTTTCTTATGAAATTCTTTTCCTCATTTTCACAAATTCAAAAATTCAGATTACGACTTCCATATTCAATGAGAAAACATGATACATATTTTTCATCTAGCTTATCCATGTCTTTGGAATCAGCATGCGAATAGTCTAAACTTCCAAAAACCATAAGATGGTCCAAATTAAATATCATTTCTATCTACAAATATTTTGAAAATTCATATTTCATTGGATGTGAGGGGATCCGATTGATTAGATACGTTTCGGGTATTGACTACTTCATCCAAAAATAACTTAGACATCACTAATTTTAGTTCCACACTATGCACCCTTTACAAATTGTTTGATTACTTAGTTCATCTACACCATTTTTATTAGGAATTATTGGTACAATATTATCATTTATAAGGCCAATGTAACTTCTGTAACTTATTCTTGTATACTCACCTCCCTTGTAATAACATAATAATTTCAGATTAAATCACATTTCCCCTTTTTCTATATCCTTCCATTGAATGAACACTAGAAAAAATTATGATTTATGTTTCCAGAACTATATCCATAATTTCCTCATATATTCATCAATTAATGTAACAAGTTATTGTGAACATATTTAAATTTAATTGGGAAACATCCTAATAAATTTTTATGCACCAACTCAAGCTTCTAGATTTTCATAATTATTTCACTCAAGTTAATTCTTTCCTTTTTTCATTTATCTGGTATGAAAATCTAAAAGATTTTTAATTATATATATTCCATCCTTAGAATACATTTTTATACTATAACATTCATAACTTTCCAACAGATGTTCCCACGTCAACTATGATATAAATCTATAATTCTATAAATTGTTGTTTGGATGAGTGTATCTCCCACTTACCTTTTAGAAATATAAAATTTACTATAGTTTAACCTTAATCTATGAACAAGGATCCCTGACTGATTTTCCACATTATCAAAAATATAATTCTCTATCAACCTTTATCCAACAAACCTACTAAAATTAGTTTCTTCCAGAGACTTGGAATATACCTAAATACTTTTATCTCAAGTACATTACCATTCTTAAACCATATTGCCACATCCACATTTTCTATAATTCCAAGATATTTTCGATATACTATATCCACTCAAAAAAGGATTTCAGATACATAATATGTTACACATACATATACACAAGTAGAGTGAAAATATGAACAAGAATCTATATTCCAAGGTCCCACTAGTGTATTGAAACTTATGATCATGTCCATGCTAATCTCATGAGTTAATAAAACAAAACATAAACCTTCATAATTTGGTCTTACAATATTTCCTCTTTTCTCATTAAAATATTTCCTTAGATAACCACTTTTTCTATAGTGCCAATAGGTTGGTTAGAGTCTAGTTGTTTCTCTTATAATTCTTTGTCTAAACTTTTATTCAAAACTACTTTTAATTATTTGATTAGGTGAGTTCCTTCATACATTACCATTCAACACATCAATTTAAATTTGAATAAGTCTCCCTTTTACATAGCTCCTAATTATAAATCATATTCCATTCATCCTCATAGATAATGTTGGATTTTATACTATATTTACGTGTTATTATCACAATAGTAGTACAATATTTTGGTAATTATGGTAAGAATAGTATTTACAAGGAATAATCAATGAAAATTACCTTTACATAATAAAGATATAATTTTATCATGTTTAAATCATTCACATTATCGGAAGTAGACCTTTCTTATGATAATATCATAATGAATGGTTATCACTTTACATATACCATGTTGAGTGTTGTAGTATACATGTACTTGTCTTCTAACCAAGTCAAAATATCCACCATAGTCTTCCTTTCTCAAATATTGAATTCCACATTCCATGCCCACAACAACCTCACTAAACCAGGAGCTTTTCTAAAAAACATTTCTCATTCCCTTTTTCTATTTCCATTGGTTACGGGCCTTTAAATATAAATTACATTTATTTTTGGATGAGATATACCTCTATCTCCATCATATAAAATTTAAAATCCTTCACATAAAATTTATTTATTCATACCTTCATATCTTCTGAGGCCATCGTCTTTTGACACAACAAATCACACTAAATCAAAATACATGTGAGTAGGAATGAAAATAAATTGAGATATTATCAAGAAAATTAATAAGCCTCAATAAACTTTCACCTAATTTCAATCCAAATTTTTGGAATGAAACATAGAATTAACACACCTAAAGTTCACAACCATAGAACATAATGGCTGAAACTAATCTCTAAAAGGAACTCTTTGAATTTCATTGTACCAAAACATAGAATAAAATACCTTCACCCAAGTCACCGTGTTGAATTCATTACTCATAATTTTTAAATCAAAATCACCAAAAATTCAACTAGAATTTTAAAATTAACTAAAATAAAGAAGAAGTTAATAATAGGGATTTATGTGGTTTTTAATTTTATCATATTTCCTCCAGTAGAAGCATCAATTTTCATTATATCACAAGTTAAAATGTTTAAAATATATTATGACTAGGGAACCTAAAAGATCATGAACAAAGATAAATATATAAAACGTAAATAAATTTCCACCACCATATTGGGTCCCACTAAATCCCATATATATTTCCGAGGTCTGACTACCTATCATCGGTAAAACAGTAGTGTTCCTAGTGCCTCACTATTTTCCCAAAAACTCCATACAACAATGTGATCCAATCACCAACCATATAGTTTTGATACTTTCAAGACCTACCAAACATTCAATGATATGAACACTAATTGAGAATCCATCAGTATAAAAATATCTTTTGAACAAAAAATCATTTCATCATTGAATCTTATGATCTCTAAACTAACAAGGCTAAAGGGTACCACAATGTTCCTCTTTATCAAGAACTCACTCTAGATATTAAGGAGTCTACATGATCCAAGAACTCGGTCTCTTACATGTCATCCCATGATATTAAAATATTTACCCAATTCATTGGAGATATATACATTTTGGGTTCCAATTGTAACATGATGAAAACCATACATGTGTATATCACATGAATATGAGAACATTCACAATTTCGTCAAAACATAATGAAATTATGGGAAATAAATGGGTTTCACAAAAAATTTCATAGGACATGATCATATGTCTTCTAGATAATTAACGTGGATTGTTTCATTAGATCATATCCCCAATTAATTATAAAAAATATTAAAGGATGTTGACATAGATAAAAACTACTTTTATAGGAACACTTGAAAATTAATCTTGAAAAGTATAAAGAGACATCTTATACATTATAATAATTTTATTTTATAACAAAATATTTTTTTAAAAAATAGGATATAAATTAATATGGAAAACCATAAATACATAAATAAGATTATTATTAACGAGATACAAAGAAGATAGTGAGAAAATAAATTCATATTGAGAATGTTTAAAACAATTCATTTAACACTTCTGTAAAGAAATTCAAATATTGTAAAGAATGATTCATAAAAAATGTTAAAAAGATAATCCTTTTATTATATTATAAATAAATTCAACTTCAATAGAAAATGAATATAATAAATCATATATTTATAGATAATGGAATTTATAAAGAAAAATAAATAATATGACCATAGAGGTGAAAGATCCCCAACCAAAAAAAACTAGATAAGCCTAGTTCCACTTTCAAACATCCATTAAGTTGATTTTTAAACCAAAGGGAAATTAAATGGAAGTAAGACGTATAAAATTAGAAAATAACCATAAGATAAGAAAATATATGATGTTTTTTAAATAAATAATAAAACAATTATTTCAATAGAAATTTAACACATACAACCTCAATTTCAAAGTGGGTTAGAAAATAACCCCTTACCTTGGATTTCCATAGGATAAATCATGAACTAACACATGGTTTGAACAACCATGTTAGATAATAAATTGAAATTCAAATGAAATATATATGATAATTTTCATAAAACAATCGTATAATTTCACAATATAAAATAAACCATTTATGAAACTTCCATTGATTAGTCAGACTTGATTATAATTCATCAGACACATTGATAATGAGTTTGGTTGAGATCTCTTATTCATAATATCTGACACTTTTATAGATTAAATATGATTACTGATATTCTCACTACATTATATGAAGAAAAATTAGATATTTTATTAAATTAAAATGTGAGTATATTAATGTTAATAAGATGAAAACATATCTCACCAGACTTGTTTATTACTCATGAAGTTCAAAAAAATTAGGCAGATATTAAATGATTTTTTGTGTGAATTTTTGAGAATTTTTTTACCCTACCATCCCTCATGTTTCTATAAATTGTATACACATCCTGGTTGGTATGACTCAAAATGTGTATTTTAAGTTAAAAAAATACATTTTACTTAAAAAGACACATAACATACTCAAAAAAGAGAAAACACATTCAGATTGTTTTGATAATTTGTAAATATTATTTATAAGAAATTTTCACATGTATAAATCCATTCAAACTCTATTTGATATAAGGTATGAGTGGTAGAAATCATAATGTATGTTTTATGTTTAAAATGACATTAATTAAAGACATGTATAACTCACTAAAAACTAAAACAATGTGCTCAAATTATCTTGATACTTTAGGAAAATGATTCATATGTAATTTTTGATTTTTAAGAATCAGAAACCTGTGAATATGACATGTGATGGGGCCAGTATGTCTCAAATTGTGAATTTTTACCTTAAAAATGACATTTTAATTAAAATAATGAATCACTCACTGAAATATATATAAAAAACACTTTAATTGTATTGATACTTTAGGAAAGATATACATATGTCATTTTTAACATTTTTTAATCAAACTCATGTTAATATGGCACATGATGAGGCCGATATGACTCAATGTATCTGTTTTTATTTAAAACTGACATTTAAATTAAGAAGACATATGACATAGTCAAAAATGATAATTCAATTTTAGATTATGTTTATAATTTAGGACAACAATTCATAATTTATTTTTGACAAGTAGGAATATGCCTCAACTAAATCTGATACATGGAGTGACCGGTATGAATCAAATTTTGTGGTTTTATTTTAAAAAAATACATTTTAGTTAAAAATATGTGTGAAAAACTGAAAACAGAGAAAACACATTCATATTGTTCTGATACATTATAGAAATTATTGATTAGACAATTTTTATATATAGAAATCAGTTTTACATCAATATGATATGCGATGTAACCGATATGACTCTAAATGTGTGTTTTCAATTAAAAAATGGAATTGTAGTTTAAAGCATGTTTATATCACTAAAAAAATGAGAAAACATTCTCTTATGTTCTAGATTCTTTAGAAAAATGATCCAAAATTCATTTTTGATCTTTAAAAATCAGCCATACATCAATCTGACACACAATATGACTGGTATTACTCAAAGTATGTATTTCAAATTCAAAAATAAATTTTTTGTTAAAAATATGTTTCAATCACTGAAAACTAACCAAATGTTCTCAAATTTCCTTGATACTATATGAAAATTACCCATAAGTCATTTTTTATGCATAGGAATCATTCGAATGACAATCTGAAACATGGTGTGCTCGATACGACTCAATGTGCATGTTTTCGATTTTAAAATTTCTTTTTAGTTAAAGATGTATGCCACCCAATAAAAACCTATAAAAAACACTCTGACTATGTGATATTATAAGAAATGAATCATTATATCATTTTTTATAGGAATAAATCAACCACATATCAATATGAAACACATTATGGCAGGTATGACTCAAGAAGTTTGTTTTAATTAAAAAGGGAAATTTTAGTTTAAAACGCACATCACGTAATTTAAATAGATAAAATGTTCTCAAATATTTTTGATACCTTATGAAAATGATCCATAATTCATTTTTGACTTTTAATAGTCAACCACAAATTAATTCTACACATGGTATTCTTTATATGACTTGAAATGTATGTTTTTAGTTTAAAATTGATATTTTAGTTAAAAACACATGAAACATACTTAAAAAATTACAAATGTGCTAGTATTGTCATAATAATTTAAGACATTGATCCATAAATCATTTGTTATGTTTGATGGGTCTCCCCTACTGAAAAAATTTCCCCTTTAATTTGTTTAAAAAAGTAAGAGGGTTTGGCCCCAACTTTAAAAAAACTACATATTAATCAGACACACAGTGTGCCCAGTATCACTTGAAGTGTTTGTTTTTTATTTAAAAGTTAAATTTTAGAAATGTAATTTTTTCATACGATACCATGAATTGGAACATGTGAAATGCCTTCCTTTATCAGTGATAAATAGAAATCACTAATAAAAGAGGGACCTTTATCAGTTCTACTAAAAACACTGATAAAGTTGTACCCTTTATCAGGTCTTTTTTTAGCGATGATAATGGTTGATTTTTATCAGTGCAATTCTTATCACTAATAAATCCTTTTAGTAAAAATTATAATTAATATATATAAAATAATTATATTCATATTCAAAAAATAATGTTTACATAGATACATTAATTAAAAATTCATGTTTATAATTAATATAAATATATAAATATATATTTTTTAATAATTCAAATATATATATATATATAATGTTTTCAAAAAAAGTATTTAAAAAATTATATTGAGACATATGTGTATGTTTGGGTTCTAATTTATGTATTGAATTGGCTATAATGTAATCCTAAAATATTACATGACATTGCATCTTCAATTGGCAAACCAATTACAATGGATATAGCCACTAAAGTGCCCTGCCTTGGCCAATTTCTGAGGGTCCTCATTTGGGATGATATTAGCCCCACCTTAATTGATATAATTTTCTTTTCCACTCCTCAATATGATTTAAATTTGAATTTTTCTTATGGAAGGATACCACCCCTATGCTATATTTGTTTAATTATTGGGCATGAAAAATTAAACTATATATGTGATATGGTCTGTTATAATTTCCTTGAAAGAGGACATTCATCAACCCTCTACATGAAGGAAAATAGAACTTATAGGAAGGTAGGGAATATTTAGTGCATTAGAAATATGTAATGGAATAAGAATCAGGATAGGGGTGTTTAATATTCAACTCTGAGCTATGTTAAAGAACAAAAAAAACTTGTATTTTATGTCCTCAAAAGGATCCTAATCTTGGAACCATAGTCCATAGAACTCTGACTTCTGTGTCTCCGAGTGCATCATCTCGGAATGCAATAATTATGGCTCTAGCTATACTATCTATTGTTTAACTCTCTCTAGGTGAAGGGATTACAGCTGGGCATTATGCACAGTGACATGTTTTGGGAGTTTATAAGGATTGATCTTCTTCTATGAGGGTTGCTAATTCATGGATTGACGGTTGTGGTACTCTTATAGGATTGGATGAAGTTAGAGATGAGATGAAGATTAATCCTATGGGATCTGAAATGGTAAAGGATTTTAATTTTATTGTTATGGATAATAATGATAAAGAGGGGGATCCTATGGATCCTAGTGGTCTCACTATTATGGATATGGATTCTTCTTCTGGTGGGGTTTCTAATATTCATGTTGGATTTGGTTATCCAGTTAGTATTTATGAAGGAACATACAATATTGTGGTTGGGGGTGAGGTATCTCATTAGATGCTGGAGGTTATTCTAGAGGGGCTTTCTTCATAAAGGGTGGGTGTGATGGTCAACTCGGGTGAGGTTGCATAGGTGGGGGCTAGAATTGGTCCTGAGAAGGGACGTTTTGTGTTTCTTTTACTATTGATATAGATTTTAGTGCTTCCTTGTGTCCTCAACATGCTTGGCATAGTGAGTACATGTGATATGAGTATGAGGTTGTGAATTTCCACAATGACATTCAGGATTCCAGGAGAAATTCTAGTTCCCCAAGAATTAATAATTGGGTAACATCTTGAATGATATACGTGATAAGGAGTAGTGGATTATCTTATTAGAAACCTCTTGGCATATAAGAATCAATAGAATCATTTCCTTTAAGTACATTTTCAAAAATGTTAGGGGAAAGATGATTAAACGTGAAGGATCAACTATGGATCCTCTAAAAAGAAGTCCATGGAAGGATTATTCCACTCTTACAAGGAATGCGTCTACTAGATCATCTTCGATGACATTAAAGGTTAAGCCTACTTATTGAAGGAAAGGTATAAAGTAGAAATTCTTAGGATTCTCAATCAAGGAAACTCACTGTCAGAATGGGAAACTGCTGATTATTCTGACTATGGCTATAAAACTGATCATTCATTTTATTACTCTTAAATAGGTTTTCCATATGAGGGCAAGTCTCTTTGTTTGATTTAGTCTATCTTATTATTACCTTTTTCTTTTATCTTTTAATAAATGATCAAATCTTCCCTTCTGGAAGGCTATTTCTCTCTCATATAATTAACCTATTTAAGTGACTTTTCTAATAACTTTGTAATTAAAAATTTTATTTATATATTTTTATATATAAATAAATTTTTTAAAAATAATTTATATAATTATAAATATATATTTATATTTAAATAATTAAAAAATTATAAAAAAATATTTAATATATTTTTAATTATATATTAATTAAAATATATAATTATGTAATTATATTTATAATTATATATTAATTATTTTTAAATATATTTATTTATAATTATTATTATGTGTAAATAAATAAGTATTTAAATAAATATAAAATAATAATAAATATATTTTGTTACATTTATAATTATATATAAATAATTTTAAATATATTTATTTATAATTATAATTATTGAAAAATATATATATTTAAATAATTATAAAATTTAGATAAATATATTTAAATAATAAATATAGTTATTGTATTTATAATTATATATATTTATATATTGAAATAAATAAATTAAATTAAAGAAATAAAATAAAGAGTTGTGGACTATGAGGTATAATTATATAAATATATATAATTATAAAAATATATTTATAATTATATAGAAATATTTTTAAATACATTTATTTATAATTATAATTAGAAATAAGTAAGTATACATTTAAATATTTATAAAATTACAATATATATATATAATTATATAAATATTTATTTATTTAAAATTATATACAAATATTTATGAATATACATTTTTATAATTATATATATATATATATAAGTAATTATAAAATTATAATACATAAATTTATTATATTTATATTTATATTTAAATTTATGAATATATTGATAAATATAGAAAATTATTTATAGAAATATTTATTTATAATTATAATTATAAAATATATATTTATTATATATATAATTTTATATATAATAATAATATAAATATATTATTAAGATTAGATATTTATCAACACTTTTAAGGGTTGATAAATGGTATCTTTATTAGCACTAAAAACGCTGATAAATGTTAGTTTTATGAGTGGTTTCTATTTTAGAGTTGATAAAACAACTCTTTATCAGCTATTTTTTTAAAAGGATTGTTAAAAGCCTTACGAAATCATATAAAAAGAACCCTTAAAGAGTGTTGGTGCCACTTACACCTTCAAGTTTTCTTAGCACCAGAGTGTTGCCACTGTTGTTGTCAAGCACTAATACTATCATTCGTTGTCTTTCTCGACAAATTGGTCACTCCAAATCTAAGGTTTGTGTCAATTTATCTTGTTAGTGTCTCGAACCACACAATTTCTTTAGTCGCACCTTTCCAAACCCTACTGCAAACATCTTCACCTCTTCTCAATGAACCAAACAAATAGCCCCAAAAAACAACCATCCCTACTATATAGGTTCAACATATCAGCAAATGTTATCCTTTTTCATGACTTCATCTCCTTTGCATCAAACAAACACTCACCCACAAATAACTAATACCTAAAAACACCTACCTCTAAACACTATCGACATCTGTTTTTTCTTCAGGGTTCATGATTGTGGTTATCACGTTTTTAGTAGATATTGTGTCATGTGCTAGTCTGTCATTTTTGTGTGTGATGATTTTAGAGAGACATTTTTTACATTCTTTGTAGAGTAGTTCTAATTGAACATCTATGTGTGGGAAGTCCATGAGTGTCCGTGATTCATGTGGTGCTTTATTTTTTTTTGTGATTGAAAGAGTGATGTTTCCTATATGATTATCAATATGTTTAATTATTTTCAAATTCATTTTCTTATAAAAATGGGTGTTATTTAGGGCATTAATTTGTGTTTTCATTTAGTTTTATTAACATAAATTATTTCTTTTATAAATTTATAAATAATAATTAGTAGATATTTATAATTTTTTTAAGAATAATTTTTTATATTTACACTTCAATGCATAATTTATTAGACTTATATATCAATCTATAAATTATAGAACATATGTTATAATAATTATATAATTTATATATAAACATTTTTTAACATTTCTATATATATAGTTTTATATGTTTTTAAATTTACATACATTTATAAATTTCATAGTATATCATATTATTCTAATATAATTTAATAATAATTTTTCATTAAATATTTATTCTTTTATAGTTATAAAAATTTAGAAATTCAAATCCTTTATAAATTTTATAGTGCATCATATTATACATATATAGATTAAAAATAAAAAGTTATTAATTATTTATAGTTTTATAGTTTTTTAAGATTTATAAATTAATATAAAATTATAGTTTTATTCATCATAGATTAATAGACTTTTATAATTTTATAAATTTTACATTTATATATTATAACTTTAATATTTTATAAATTCATAAAACTATATACTATAAATTTTGTATACTTTTAAGATGTATAGGTACTTTTATATAGTTTTATAAATTTATATACATTTATAAATAATTTATATTTCATTAAAATATATATTATTTTATAAATTATATATTATTTTATAATTCAATATATTCCTATATTTTAATATACAAATATAAATATATATACATTTGTAATTTACATTTTTTTATATGTATACTTTTTCAATTTATCAATAGTTTTATTCTTCTATACTTTCAGAAATTTTATTTCTATAAATTATACTATTATATTTTTGTAATTTATTAATATGATTATTATTTTAAAAAATATATATATTTTTCTAATTAAGAGTTATTTTATCTTGTTCCATATTTTTTTTAAATATCAATGTAAAGATGTTGGATATATGTATTTAATTCAATGTTGAATGATTTTCATAATGATATTTCTTTTAGATTTCATGTTCAACAATGTAACTAATGGGGAACTTATTCGATTCCATTTTATAATTACATTAGTAGACCATGGTTTACTCATAAATAAGTAACTTATCATATCACTAGTGTTGGATTTGAAACCAACTATGGGGTATTGAACCATTACTGAGAAAGATTTCGACAACTTGAAAATGTGAATATAACTGTTCTAAAATATGATTATGAACTTAATGACTGGAAATTCAATGTTAGTGTTGAAAATATTTTATAAAATATATTAATTATTTTTTTATTTTTACAACCATTATTATAATTAATATTCATATTTTCTATTATAAAAATGGTTTAAAAATAATATAGCTTTTATTTTTCCCATTATTACATTCAATAGTTGTATTTTCATCGGATTTTTATAATGTAAATTTTATTTGAAGGATAAATGATTAGTTTTTTGTAAAAAAATTATATTTCTATAATGTATAATAATGAGGATGATATTTTTGATCTCAATGATGATGAAAATAAATGATATTTTAAATTCCAAATTGACATTAAAATAGAGTTTTGTCATTTGAAATTAGAGCAAATAGATACATCAGTTTTTTTGATAATGTAGTGTGATCTATCAATAGGATGAGTGGTATATATATTTATAAATGAAAACATGTGTAAGGAATATGTGTTTTATCAATATTTATACGATCGTATTAATATTCAAAGACCTATTAGATATATATACCGCCTCTTATATAATATAGATTTATAATAACACCATGAAAGAGGAATGTCACTTACTCTATCTAACCCATAGGATATCCATGATGAACTCACTACAACAAAAGTTGAATTGATGTTTAACCCCAATAAAAAATCTAAGAATAATATTCATCCAAAATCACCTAAAATGATTAAATTAGGTGAGTCCTCCAAAAATGAATATTCTCTTTGATTTTGTGTTATCTTTTAAGGGGGTGAGTCTTTGAATAAAAATAACTATCATCATCATCAGCTTCATCTACCGAACTGTTATTATTTCATTTTGTTGCCTAAGACTCATCCTCATCTCTTCTGAACATGAACCTATGTCATGTCAACTACCCTAAGTAGTATTAATCCCATACCAAGTATCAATGACCATTCTAGATTAATTAAGAGGATAACACAGACCACTAGGGGAGTAATTATTTTATTAAATTAAATTTCCCATTTCATTCAAATCTTGATGAACTTATTTGAAACATTTAAATATTGGGTTCCACTTTCTTAAAGGGATCCTTTTTGTGTATTTATTTATTTTTTTTAATTTTAATATCACTTAATAAAATTAGATGGATATGAATTGAAAATGGTTGGATGCGAATCATACGACAAAAGAGTAGGAATATGGGGTGAAAGAGTTCATCATTCTTGAAAAATATTGTGAATATAACTGTTCTAAAATCCTTTGATCATTTTTTTGTTTTAATTCAAGACTAATTAGTCCATAGGAGTTGTAAGAACACATGATCTATCATAGAATATCTCTATGTTAAAAATGTTGGAATAAAGATTAGTAATAATAGAATATATCTAGTGAAGAAGATATAACTATGTTTTATGGATCATCTGATATGATTACAAGTGTAAAAATGAAGAATATTGTATCAAGGATGTGATTACAGGTGTTAATGGTGATGAAGATCCTATTGAGGAAATGATAATGATAGTTAGAAATGAACTTCATGATTTTCCAAAAAGAATTTAATAAGTTAAAGAGCTATGAAATGACACCATTGAATGCTAGTTTCACTAAATATATTTCATTTTCATTCATACTGATGTTGAATAATTTAAAAGATAGAAATTGATGGATTGATTCCAGTTATACAAAATTACTTTCTTTCTTGAATGATATGATACATGAAGATAATGTTATTCCTATAGGAAAATATTATTCTAAAAAATGCTATGTATAATGGGTATGATATCTAAAAGAATAAATGCATGTCCAAGTGACTATATACTGTTTTATAAGTACCAAAAATAACATAGAGAATGCCAAAAGTGTGGTTATTATCAATACAAGAAAGATAAATCATGTCCAAAATATATTGTGTGGTACTTTCCAATCATTCCAGGGTTTAGGTACCTAAATGGAAGTTAGGAGACTTCAAGGTAATTTATATTGACTGTAAATACAAGAAATAAAGATGGGAAATAACATCACCTTGAATACTCTCTTCAATGGAAGAAAATTGATCATGTGTGTCTAGAATTTGGAAATAATACTAGAATAATTTTTCTTATGTTATCTATATATTGAGTGAATCCTTTTTGTTTTGAAAGTAACACTCATGGTACATGGCTGGTTATGTTGGTAGATTATAACTTTACACTATTGTTATCTATGAAATGAAAATTCATTATGTTATCTATGATTATATCAAGTACAAAAACACCAAGTAATGATATTGATGTTTATTTGTCTCCATTGATGGAATATTTGAAATTATTTAGGTATTTGGGTGTTACGTTGTGTGATTCTTACAAAAATGAAGATTTCATGTTGAGATCCATGTTGTACAACATGATAAATGACTTTACTAGTTATAAAATTTTTTCAAGATAGATAATTAAAAGAACTAAAGTGTGTCCCATTTTTTAATAAGGTATACAACCGATTAGGTTGAAACATTCATTGAAGATTATGCTTCTATGAAATTACAAATTTCTACCCTGATGACATAATTACCGATCTTGGATTACACATTTCATTGGGAATTAAGAATAATTCACAACACTATCTTCAAAAATAGGTAAATTTTTTTTTACAATGTAAAATATATGGAAACTGATTTCAGAAAATATTTTTTAAAACATAGTACAAAACTAGTTATAAAAAATATATATTTTTAGTGTATTTCCATAATGGAATTGTATGTACGTAAATTATTTTCTTGATGATATGCGTATTGAAAAGAAATGTATGTGAATGTTTCATTACCATGTTACTAAATGAACCCTAAAAAATGGGAGGGAGTTAGGACTATTTTGGACATGATTGACATGGGAATATGGGAAGAGTTAGTGATATTGAAGGGTTAAAAATGGACTTATCTTCTTCAATCTACTAACACTATTCCCAGGAAGATGATATAGAAATTTTAAAACACCTTGAATAATGTAAAGGTTATAGTTTTTTATTCATTGAATATCATGATTATGGTTTCGATGGCTTATTTAATGCTAATGGTTCTAAAATCACATGATGTTTATGTTTGAATAAACAATATAATTCATGTAGATTTACGTTGCATTTTTTCCAAGAAGGTCCATAATAAATTAACCAGTCTTTGTTTATTTTTCAAATCTATATGTAGAAAATTTATAGACCCAGTGAAATTACTAACTATAAAAAAATAAATTATCATCATATTATGTGAATTGGAAATTTTTTACTCACTGTATTATTTTATATGATGGTTCACATGATGGTTAACATGGTGAGTGAGATTTGACTATGACGTCATTTACATTATATATAGATGTACTCCATTGAATGAGATAAGGATATTTTTGAAATGGTATTTCAAAAATAGAAGTAAGTGAGAGGGTTTTATGGTGGAGTGATGTATTGTTTATTAAGTCATTAAATTATGTGGAAAACTACTAGTCTGGTGTCAAAAGCATTGGTCAACAGAAATATCATCATTCTTTGTCGCTTGTGGGTGAATGAATTTATAGAATGGATGTGGCCACAATCAATATAACAAATTGGGATTGGTTCCACCATTATGTTTTCTTAACATTTTAGAGGTTTCCCCTTACGTTGAAACCCACAAAGTAATTATGAGGCATTTGAATCCATCAAGGGCCAAAAGATGGATATCAAATTCACATAATAAATATTTTATTGGATCGTTTAGAGGCCATATTTTTTAGGAGTTGGATGAAAATATAGATTCAATTTAAGAACAAAAATTTTGTCTATCCAAAATACCAATTGTTCAAGTGTTAATTTATAATGGTTTTGTAATTAATGGTGATACGTTCTATACAGATGAACATGATGAAGGGAGTACCATGAAAAATAGCGGAGTTAAACTTATGGCTAAATTGATGCATGTATATTTTACCAAAGATGGAAATCCAATTCATATGAATATGTTATACTTTAGAGTCATGAAACAAATATAATTAATGGATTATACAACATTTCAAGTGAAATTTTTTAATTAAAGTCAGTTTATAATAGGAATGATTTCAAAAGGGATGAATTGGGATTCGTGAAAGTGAATTTCAGTAAATAATGGTATAATGATGAATCATTTGTAATGGAATAATAGGGAGTATAAGTATTTTATATTCTAGATCCAAAAAACTGAAAGTGATCAATTTTTCTTTTATCGATCATAGCCACGGAAGGGTCAGATGAAAATTCAATAGAAGACGAACCTTTTATTGGGACACTATAATCATTTCATAGTATCCCCAATGTATACGGGGACTTTTAAGTTATAGGATACCATAATCAATGGATTTGGATACTCAATAAATAGTTCAAATCTCTTCAAACATAAAAAAGGGTTCAATAATCATGTTATATATACTTTTGTAATATAAAATGTGTTACGTTATGTTATTAATTATTCACTAATAAATTTACATAATCTAAATTAAATATTGAACCACTTCTGTAGATAATAACTTCTGCATGTACAGATGTTCCCAATCCTAAGGGACAACAAGTTTCTCAATGATTTTTTATCCTAGTGCAAAGGAACAAATACCTTATACACATTTCGTTGCTAACAATACAGAGGAACGACATATTGGTGATGTTGAACTTAAGGAAATAGTAAATGGTGAATAAACGAGGTCCCAGATAAAATAAAAGCATAGTATCATGATAGTTATAGATAAAATTTTTGAGTAGAAAATAAAATTCATAAAATTCAAGATCATATGGAATGCGCATGAATATCATGTTAACCCCAACAAAGACATATTTAGTAGTTTTATTTGTCTCATCACTTGGCAACGTGTGCTGACTGATTTAGATTCGTGAAACCATTTTTTTCTAACACTTAAGACACTATTTGGTAAGATATTAGGGTAATATTATGATATCCTTTCTTAATTTTACTATAAAACTAAATAATGAAACATTTACATACTCGTCATTATCACTTATAGAGTGCATTTATAATAGATTACCTCCATAAGAAATTTGTATTAATGCTTTTGAGAAAATATCAGAGAGGCATTCAAAAAATTATAATGAAATTTCATCTCAAAGATGTTGAAGGGAAAATTTTACCCACACCCACCGCATATGTATGCACAATTGATAATCCAAGCAGCGTGGGATGCAGTTACAGGCCATCCTGATGGGATCCCTTTTCCGATACATTGTCGTTGGTAGTCCATTATTTGACAATACATTTATCAATCACACTGATTAATAATTTTTATGTTATAACACAGTAATTAAGTGCTAAAAATAATCAATAGGAATACAAACCAATATACCCTAACCGTAAAGCATGGATGGGGTATGCTTCACATGAAAACAAACAAGTACATATTTTAAATCTACCATAATAATTTTATGTGACATTAAACAACAACACTATTATGTTCCTCTATTTATATAGATATTAGTGAATCCAAATCCAAATCCACTTCAAACCCACATCATATCCTGTAGAAATAGCCACGTGTAAATAAATATTGTATTCCAATTGATGAAAACACACAAAATGTACAGGAAACATGTGTAAGTATGAGGTAATAAAACAAATTATTTAAATCTCTATTACATAAAAATTATTACTTTTTTTCCTATATTTTTATATGAATTGTACATAGGAATCATAAACAACTGTATCATATGACCACCAAATATTAGTGTCCTTGAAGAATCCAAAACAGTATGCCTTCCTGACAGGTTTTGATTTTGGGGTTTCACCCAGAACATATTTTGAGAGAAGGAAAGAACATGAGAATAAATATAATCAAATGGAAGAGATTATAGAACAATTAGAAACCCTTGAAGAAAAATTTAATTAATAGTATGAGATCCTAGAATATTTTATGGGTGGAAGGATAATAAAAAATCAATAAAACCCATTACATGAACATCTCCCCCCACCCCAACTTTGAGGCAATCATTCCCCTTATTGAGCTATCTTGGATGAGGTAATCAATATTATTATAATTTTATCTTTGAAACGTGACTTAGGAGACAATGATAAATTTCATATACTGATATTCTATAGGGTAAAAGTGACTGTGATTTATATATATCAAGACCCACTCATCTCCTTGTTGTGAGGGATATTGTGTTCAATATCAAAGAAGACACTCTACCTAATATAAAACCTCTAATTGAATATTTGAGAGTAGGGATTAGTGTAGCTCATGAGTCAAGCATCATTCTACCTATTCCAATTGATGGCACATATATTCATACAATCAAGAAATATATTAGAACATTCATAGCATGGACATCAGATCTTCTAAAAAACATATCGACATGGAGGTATTCATTTTGAATTTATTTTTCATGCTAAACCATTAAAAATTAATGAGAAAAGGCATGAACTGATGATTGTTATTATATAAGGACAAGGTAAGGGGATGAAATGAAACATCTAATCAAAATGATCTAAAGAATCAACTAAACACTCAATATGATATTCATAAATAACATTTACCCCACCTATTGAATATCGACATTTACTACCATTAAAGTTTCATATGGATACAATGTTACAAAGTTATAGAAATAACATTGTTTATTTTGAATAAAAAATGTATGGATATTACATTTAATACTTCATTGATCTTGATAATGTAAATGAAATACCCGATATGAATGGTTATGCATCATAATTGTAAATTTATACATTATTTGTGTTTTCATGATTTTTTTCAACAGTTGACTTACTTTGTTATTTATAACTAAATACAATTAATATTTTTTATAGGACATTATATCAGATCAATTTAATATTAAAAAACTATAAACATAAATATGGACTCAATAGTCTTCAAATCACTTATATAGACCAAACCAAAATGGAATCAACTAAAATTGATGAAATAGTGGCAAAGATAGCTACAATGATTGAATGAAAAAATGAAGATGATAGACTATTATTATTTCCAACGACACATGGATAAACCTCTTCAATTTAATCATATAAAATATAATTTCATTCCAATAATTACATATTCCTTTTTTAGGAATCATTGGTACCACATTGAATTCATTTTTGATACTAAAATAATTTATATCATAGATTAACTACATGGATAGCCCACAAACTGACCACACATGATGATGTTTGTCAATTTGAAATAAACTACATCTAACATTTTAGAACTAAACATCATGTTATATATTTTATATAATGTATTAATTAGGGTTATGTAATGATAGGGCAATGTTTAAATATCATGAAAATTATTCCATGAGGACAGTAAATGTGCACAATGAGCTTCTCAACTTCTTCAAGTGGATAAGTATTGGGGTATACATAGTAATATTTCACTATCAAAACACATATCAAAACAAATTAATTATTTTTCTCAGTCTTTCTATAGTTTCTGAAACCAACCAATGTAAAATATTATGGTTATTTTGTTTTCAAGTTTATGAGAGATATCATGAACCATTAAAAAGCTATCATATTCAAAGAGGTATTTAAAAAAATAATTACTATTTAATTTAAAATATTTATTAATAAATTGTGTATTAATATTTTTTCAATACTAACTTGACTGTCAAACTAACACATAGTCTTAAGATGAAATATAATTTTTTAGAAATAACTAGACAACATATCTAGTTTCAGAGTGTGCACATATATCCTTAATATGTGACTTACTACTTCTTATTTAGTTTATTTTATCAGCATCTTATTTTATCTTCAGTTTATTTGATCATTATTTAGATGTGATACTTATTTTGTTAATTTTCATAGAGATCATAAAGAAATGTAATTTTAAAAAAGGATGATTCACTCCTATACTATGATAATACACTCAATATGATACATGGTTCACCTAGTATGACTCAAATTTAATGGTTTGAGTATAAAATTTATATTTTATTAATTTATTGATTCATATTTATGTTTAACTTATTTTGTTATAGTATTACAAGAAAATATTCTTTTTCTTATACAGGTGGATTAATTTAGTCGGGTTAGGGTGGTTTTTTTGAAGATTCTCATGGTCATGGAAGAATGGACTTCGAGGATACAAATGAGATAATGCCAAAAAGGAAATTTGTAAAGAATGTATAAACAATCATGAAAATATAAATTCCTTCAATTTATTTAATTAATAATTTTATCATTTTATCTATAATTTTTAAGTACATTTACATATCATTCATACCAAATAATTATTTAGTTTTACTCATAGATATTTTGGGCAGTCATATTTTGACTTCAACTATCTACAAAAATCTATAAAAGAAGGAACATGTTCCTTTATAATATAAGAGGAAACCCCATTCTTCATAAAATGTGAATTATTTGAGGCGGAATAGGGTTTCCTCTTACACCATAATGGAAAATTTTCTCTCTTTTATATATGTTTTTAGATAGTGGAAATCAAAACACATATCACATACTCAATCAGCCGCACATCAATCAAATACATACTGTGATCAGTATGAATCTGAATGTGTAACATCCCAGAATCAAATTCCACTAAACAATGCCCCAATCCTGGTTGGCCACATGACCTTAATGGTATATCCATAAATAAGAGAGGATACCGACTAGAAGTGAGGTATTAGTGTAACATCCTAACACATATGCCACTAAAATGTTGCTCTGAGCCAGTGGGTTATGAGAGCTCAAGATCACCTCCTCATACGCTAGAGGCTATTGACTAGTAGTGAGGGCCTATTGTGTGAGAGTGGGGATAGTATGCGATCATATAAGATCAAATAATCAATGGAAATAGCTAAGTATCATAATAATCAGTAAATAAACAATGTGTTAAAGAAATAAAGAAACTAAAATAGAATATATTGTAATAATAACTGAAAATTATATTAAATTAGGAACAATTATGTCATACAATACAACACTCTTTAAAAAATAGGCTGACCATAAAAATATAAAAGTAAAAAAGAAAAGAAAATACAAATATATGTCTCTAATACTAAATCTCATCTGGACCACATACCTAGTATCCGGGCACTATCAGATTGCACCAGCCCAAATAGAAAAACCCATTTGAGTAGCTCCACTTGATCATGCAACTCTGAGCCTCAACCCTATCCATCATGCAATTGTGCTCAACCTAAAAAAGCAGACAAAAATTCCACAGACACACCAAGGCGCACACGTAAGTGTGAGATATAATCCTTGTAGGCCACCCCTACTATGAACCCATAAAATATGTTACTATATGTGTATACAGAAATAAATTACGCATCCTAGTTGAGACACAATTAAAAATATAAGTAAAAACAAAAAGTGAAACCATATTTGAACCCCGGGTCTGTAATCCCAATCAACTGGGGATGTGACACCGTGGATCTCCATATCTATATATGTATACATGAGTAGTCCAATACCTACACATATATACATAAATATGAATATTCATATATAAGTTAATTAAATCACATAGAATCTATACACAAGTCGATCCAAGGGTCGATAATCCCAATTTCTTGGACAACCTATTAAAGGCCCTTGAGTTGGATTCCATACCACTCATGTTTTGTACCATTAATTCTATATCTTGGTTCGTAATCCAAATCATCGTATAACTACTTCATCCACTGCTAGAAATATTTCAAAGAAAGATATGTCGCCACATGGGGTACTTATACTACACCTTGGATCACCCATACTCGCCTCATATCACTGTAAGGAATGCACACAATATATAAACGGTCAATCCTAGAAAAGGTCACTCCAACTGACTATATCTTATGCCACATATTCAACTTTCATACCCCAAGGGCTAGGTCCATGGTATAAAGACCAATGAATCCTCATTACCCTATGTCATTTAATCACATGTATAACATCCATCATGGTTACACCATATAATCATGTGTCAGACCAAGAAAGGTGGTATCTAAGGTATAGAAGACGAAGGCATCCTCATCGAGTCTAAGGATCTTCTTAGTGGAAATTCTATAAACACTTGGGTGGGGTCCAAGGATCAAGTCAACCGACCATGTCTAAAGTGAGTCCAAGAAAGACAGATCCAAGGTGTAGTGAGACCCATGGCATCCTACAGAATCAAGACCCAAGGAGAAAACTCATCCTAGAAATGCACTACTATAATCAAGATCCATGGGGGACATTCCCCTAATATCTAATGAAATCAAGATTAAAGGAGCTCATCCAAGGACTCTACTACCATAATCAACTAGCCTATGAGTCTGTTCAAGGCATTACTATAATGGGGAATCCAAGTATCACTCATGGAATAAAAATCATCAAGACTATGAGTCCATCCAAGGAATACCAAAAATGGGAATCCAAGTATCGACCAAGGTTTATTAGTCATCAGACCTATGATTCCATCTAAGGCATTACTACAATGTGAATCTATCTATCTCCCATGGTGTACAACCCTCCATGATCCATTGAGCTAGAAATGTCCCAGAAATCTTATATTAATCATGTAAGTCTCGACAAATGGATTCCCGGAAACACATCTGGACATCCCAAAAGTATATAAATCAAATATATAGGATCAAATGCTAGATCCAATTCAGTACATATGGGTATACCAATAAAAATATGAAATAACATGACTCATAAGCCAGATTCTAGGAAACCACGTTTGGGCATCCCAAAGTAAAAGAGATACACCTCACGTTATGAATAACAAAAACCAAAAAGTAATTACCTTTGGTAAATTTCACTGTATCTGTAATAAATAGGTGAAATTATAAAAAAAATAATTTTGGGTTGTTGAACACCTAATCCCACAACTATTTTCACGACCCCATGGGATTACAAGCTCGAAACAGGTTCTAAGGTGACACCCGCTACAATCTCTACCCAAACCCAATGTACTAACTCATGGATGGTTAGAAATTGGGCACCCATTGGGTCCCTAAATTTGAACATAAAAAGGACTCTTACATGGGATCCTATAGGTATAAACCAAATCGTTGTAACCCTAATCAGAATCCTTACCTATAAAGGGGTGAGAAATCCAACTTGGGATCCTCTAACGACAAGAAAATAGAGGCATCCTATAAGGTATCCTCATGACAGTACTCTGCTAAAGGGATCCCAATAGAGACTCTCTATATCCGTTTGTAAGTAAAAGAGTCCCTCAGGGGGTCCTTGGTACAGAAAGAAGACAGAGGCATCCTATACAAGATCCTCTAGGATAAAATTTAATCAAGGTAATCCTATAAGGAATCCTCGATAAAAATTATTCTCACAACCTCTTAATATTTAAGGCCACATATCAAAAAAGAGGTATCCTCAAAATAAAAAATAAAAAAGCATCATTCAAGAGAGATAGCTCATGGATCATGTCAGATAAAATTTATCACTCTCTGGATAAAATTGAATTCTAAGTGCTGAAGGAATAACCTATCCATTAATAAAAGGCCTAGAATGACACTTAGGAGCTATCAAAAAACACCACATGTCTTACCATTATGATCTATATGAAAAATTAATTATAATGGAATAAATCTGGGTACAATTATGACATCTCAGCGGAAATATATGAAAAACAATTAATGGGTTACAAGGGGCCGTACATGGCATGTCCCCCATGGTACACGCCATGTACTACTAAATCCCCACATGGGCATGTACTCTCATCGGCCTGGGTGTATAAATGCCTTAGGTACATAGAATGTTAAGTGGGTACATGGTTTGTACCTGAAATGGGGTACCATTATGTTTCCCTCTAACATCATGGCCATGTACTTGTCTAGGACATGTACTTGGACACGATGTGATACACACATGGGGTATGGTCATGTACTCTACACAAAAAATGTACCCATACATAGGTATCCCTGTCAGGTACTCAGCTAAATGGTCGAGACCCTGAACATGGTGTTTACACCTTAATATACAATGTTTACTTACAAAACATCATGTTTTCCAAATAGGAAGAACACACGACATGTCACCCTGAACCACATGTCATGTTTCCTAGATTTCCGAAAGGAAAACCACTAGATCACCTAAAACCCCAGTTTTCACCACTAAATAAATAGATCAGGACTCTAGTGGCCATAATAAATAATAATAGGGATTTAAATTTATAAAATGGGAAATATTTTAGGATCTATGGTGAAAAATTAAAAAGACCTTCCTTTGAATGGAAACTGCTGAAGTTTCATTTAAATCTGTGGTCCACAGTTGTTGCATGTTGATCTAGTGCATCAAGAGCTATGAAATGGTACCCTTCTCTCTTCCTATATCTTTTTCTATCTCCCTATACCTTTTATATTAGTTTTCCTTTATAGAGGATCCATATGGGGAATGCATGAGAATCAGGAGGAAAATAGATAAAATAAAAATAAAAGAATTGAAAATAATAATAAAAAGAAGGAAACGAGGCCCGAGCTGGATCAACCTCCCAACCTGATTTTATGCCCACGTAAGAAAAAATCCCCATTATGGACTCAATTATAGAGAAAAAATCTCAATGTGATGCTCCATTCAAATTTTATGGCCGAACAAACTTTCCCAGACAATTTAATATTTAATTTAGTTAATATTATTATTAATTATTCTGTCAAAATTCAAATGGCTTGGAGTCACACCAAACTCATGTCATAGGGTAATCACCCTATTTCAGGTCAAATGGAGTAGTTATAAAAATTAATTAATATCATTTTCTAGGGTAAAAATATCATTTTACCCATTTTAAGCATCTGAAAGAAAAAAATAAAATTTCTAATCAACATTACACTACCAAAAAACACTACCCCTTAAAATATCCCCACAAAAAAACATCTTATCCATGATAATCCTTGGTGGTATGTCTACAATCCATTCTATCAACCCAAGAATCTACACAAAATCCATCTGAACTATCCAAGTACCATCCTTTTTTCATTAACAATCATCTCCTATACAGAAGATGTTAAAATACGAATGATTTTTACACCTTACCATAGGTTTACAATTATCATCAACTCAGAAGTAACCTATGATCACAAAAACGCATGGAAAATATGAATTTTAACTGAAAACTAGGGTCACCGCCCTTAGACATCCAATGGTGGAATACCCAGTATGTGGCTTACCTTACACCACTCCTTGAGCACAACCTCAGTGGGTTTCCTTCCTCAAAAAAGGAAGAAAATTTGGAAATAAAAGGAGATAATCTTATGGAAAACTCTCTCTTATAATACTCAATATGATGTCAAGATATAGGATAATCATCTTTAATAGAAGTCTGCTCATATTACCCAAAACGACATGTACTTATCCCTCCAATCCAGTCTCACATCCTTCTAAAACATGATGAAGATTTGGCCACATGTCAATCATTTTACTATACCCCTTCATTCTCAATGTCTTTTATACCATGGAAGAACATTCATAATTTAACCACAACTCCTAGGAAACCAAACCCATGGTGATTTTTGAAACCATTGGACCTTGGCCCGCTCGAGGCTTGTAACACCCTGATATTTTATGGGATAGATTCTTTTTATTTTCATTGATGTCTTGTGTTGTATGATACTCTAATTTTATCTTTCACTATAAAAAAAACTTATTATTTTTTAGTATACACAACATAATTCTTGTCTTGAGTTACACGCAAGAGTGACCTTCCTCGATAGTTTGTGTTGTACGCCTTACTGTGTTTCACTAAGCAACGATATGTTGTTAAAATATTATTATGGGATATAAACTAGATGTTATGAATAGTATTAACCAAAATTTGAATTTTATATTACATTAAAATTAATCTTATGTATTTTCTAGAACATGATATAAGGAAAAATTTAATTTTTCTGATAAAAGTAGTATCTTTCCAAAAATGCAGTTTTTCCGCCTTTTGATGGCGCACCCATTTTAAATCAAGTTTTGAATAATTTTATATATTATATTTTACAAAATAAATGTCTTATTTGGAATCAGGATGTCAAAATTTAATATGGTTTAAATTTTGGGTATTTTTCAGATTAAATTCAAATTTTTATGAATAGTGAAAAATACTGCATTTTAATTCAAAGCTTTCTTTGCATCTAATATATTTATATAGTTATATTATCTTTTTATTTGGTTTTAAAGTGTAATTGGATTAATTTTTTATCATTTAATCTAATATTGGACATTGAGTGTAATTTCCCATTGAAATTGGACATAAAAACATGTCAATATTTTGATAGTTATTACTTTTTAAAAACCTTCTTTTTGGTTTGGACAATGGAAATTAATTTTAAATTAATTACTGCAACTTCTGTGTTTTGAATATGGAAAATGGATTCTATATTTGGAATCAATAGGTCAAAATGGTGCGAATAGGTACCTTTAATTTTTGGACATTATGAATAGTAACTTGTGTAATTATTTTTATTTACCATGGTTAAAGGGTAAATCTGGTAAATAAGGGTAATAATAATAATAATTTAATAATATAAAACTACCCTAAAACGTGTCGTAATCCTATTAAATGAGATATTTCTGACCATGGGCATCCATGGGTCTATTTTGGGACCCAATGGATCCACTTGGATGTGAAAATGACATTTTATAAGAATTAATTTAAAGTTAAGAGAAATATAACATAAATATATATATTTTACTAAAACAATTTTTATATGGGGTTATATTAGCGATATATTCGACTATAAATATTAATCCGAAATATAAAATTATTTCCTACATCATTACATTTTATTTATAATTTTTAGACATTAAATAAAGAAATTTAATTATGACACAACGATGATGTAGTGATTGATTAATTAATAATTGATTAAAATAAATGTAATTTTATTATTTAGATTCTATACACAAATTTTATGGATTATATTGAAATATTATCTTTGGTTTAATGACTTTTTTTAGAAGGAATCAGGTTGTTATGAATTTGTAAAAAAGATAAGTATGGATAGTGTCCAAAATTGATATAATTCATAACTTAAAACATAAAATAGTTTATTGAATGATATTAAATACCTAAAAGTCTAATATTTATCCAAACGGTTAATACAAGTCCAAATATGTCATAAATGACTTTTTTTGGGTCTTTTGAGATGATATGGTAATCACATTAACCCACAATGTGTAAATAACATGATATCACTATAAGATTAAAATTGTAAAATAAGGGTTAAAGAAAAAACTATTAGGATAAAAAAATATTCAAAACTTGTAGAAAAGTTATTGGATGATGGTTATTAGAACCCAAATCATCTTATATTTCAATTAAATGAGTTTTCTACCATTTTTAATCTAAATTGAATTTATAATAAATTAATATTTTAAAACTTTCCTAAAGTGCCCCTCCACCCTCTTATAAAAGGCCAACAACTCTACCCACATAATTATAACCTATCAATCCCCTTATATAATAAAAATTATGCCCAAATAATTTCCCAAAATCCATCCCTTACTCCTATAATCCTTAACATGGGCATACGATAGTTCAAGAAATCCTTTTGGCTCAAATCAAAAGAAGTTTCTTGAATTAGAGGTAACGTTTTCTCTCAAGTTATTTTAATTTATTTTCCTTCTCCACTCCCTAAATCTTATTATTCTTTAATTACATAGGAAAAATAGTATAATTAATATACTAGTATGTTTTTATGATAAGTATTCTAACTACACTGACACACACCTCCATTTAATTGATATGAACTTACTGATTTTGTGTATGGTGAACTACTGCCTAAAAAAATATGATTGTTCAATTTTATCCTAACACCTCTCATGGTGTACAAGTTAATAATATATTTAAACCCAATATACATGAGTTTTGGACTCATAATAATTATATCAAACCCACGGTAAGGGATAATATTTCAATCTCCGTATTATCCGAGAATGTTTATTCGTAAGTATTTATAGTGATATATTTATCATCCATGTCCAAGTTTTCTAAAAATGTTTTCATAGAATGATTAATATTATTCTATATAGTTTTAGAGTCATTTTACCCATTTTTTACTTTTACTACATGTTTTGAAAGAAATATTTATTTTGTTTACCATAAGGGTTACTTTTTGACTTCTATCGGAAAAGTACGAGGGAATATTTTTTTAACTTATACAGAATGAATCGATTCTTACACATTCCTAACACATTATTTCCATGAAACTTCCTTTAAAATATTTCATGTTTATATTCAAATAAATTCGTTTATTTTAAAATTCCCTGACATTTTGAGAAAAGAATACATTTTCGAAGAAGAAAGGATATTTTCTTCAGGAGTTAAGTTCAAGTATTTTATCATAATTTTTTTCCATCCAAGATGATGCTATTTAAATAGGGTTATGTTTATATCCATATTATTAAATTTATTTTATTGTTTTTTATGAATGAAATATTTTTATGGAATCCATTTATTTTATATGGATTATGATGGAATGATGTTTAATAAACCCATTTTATTTCATTGGTTATGCTATGATGAATGATTTATGTTTTTGGGGAACATGTAAGAATGATATAATTTTGAGATGGGTGGGACCTATATCTCCCTCCAATGAATTGGGTAATGATTTATATCTCATGATATAGACATTATTGGAAGGAAAAGTAAATCTGGTTCAGTAATACATGGTGTAATGGAAAGTAAACCCGTTTCAGTAATGAATTTTGTCCACTATGATGGTCATGGTAGAAATTCCATGGCTAATATGTAAATTATATTATGTGATTATTAGTATGCAAAAATTACATGTTTTATCCCAATTCTATTCTGTCATGGTTAATGTTCCCCTAGGATTTAAGCCTTATGTACTGCCAATATTTATTTCATGACTCAAGATTTTTATGTTTAATCTTTTTGTTCATGTTTTTTACATTCAAATGTTTATGGTTTATTTTATGTTCTCCACGTTTACCCATACTGAACATTTGGGATCACCCTTTTTATTATTTCTTTTCCCTAGGAAATAAATAAATGTTTTAGGTTGGACAACAAAAGAGGAAGATCTTTATGGGAGATGTTGAAGATCTTTCACCATGTTAGAAGATTATGTTCTAAGTTTCCAAATACACTAAACTATTATGGTATTTGGGAATATATTTTTGAAATGTATTAAGTATTACAAAAAAGAAATTTAATGTCCATATACATCAATATTGGGTCGTTCGAGTTATTATTAGAGCCAATTTTTAGTTAACCATTGGAAACTAGGATACAGAAACTTTAATGAGATCCCTAGAGATATTTCTAAGGTATGTCTTCTGATGCCCTTAAGGATAAGTATTACTATATATTACTGTCCTAGAATTATGGAAACAATCATGAATAACATAATATTAAACTTAACATGTTAGAGATTAAATGTACTCCCACTTTATTTTGTTGTTTTACTTGTATGATTTTTCCTCTCACACTATTCTTTTTTGGGTTTTAGACGATGGTTGGAACCCGAGGGAACCATGTTAATGATCAATGCACTGGGAAATGCAATTATTTTCCTCCTGAAAAACCAAATTTTATGGGATATGGAATGAAAAATCTTATTGTTATACTTACACAATCTATGAATCATTCTAGACCTATAAATGATCAGATATGAGAACAACACTCTATTGAGTCCTTCATCAGGAAACATCTGGCTTCTTTCAGTGGGTCTTCTGATCCACTTGTTTATGAACAATATATTATTACATTTGAAGAGATATTTTCCATCCTTCACTGATTAGAACATGAAAAATTCAATTTGGTTAACTATTGTTTAGAAGGTGAAGCAGACCATTGGTGGACTCTAATTAATAATACAAGAAATCAAGATAAAATTGAATCCATAGAATGGGACGAGTTCGAGAACTTATTTTTCTATAAGTAATTCCATCATATTCATCAAACAAAGATGGAAAATGAGTTCCTTGAGCTTAACCTAAGGGATGATGAATCTGTTGGTACATACAAGGCAAATTTTACAGGACTTTCAGGGTATGCTTCTTGCTTTATCATCCAACCTGATAGTAAAGTTGATCAATTCTTAAGTGGATTAAATCCAAGTATTTGAAGGGAATTAACTATAAGAGACTTCAGTAGATATGAAAAGATTTTGTGTTGTGCAATTAAGGTAGAACTGGAAGTTGGTGTTACATTTCCATATCATGGTTTTGACAAGAAACGAAATATGAAGTTCAAGGTAAAATCTAAGAACCGTGGTGAAAAGAGGAAATGTTTCTTTATGTTTAAATTGTGGAAATAATCATAGTAGAAATTTTCTTAAAGGGACTAGAAAATGTTTCATGTGCGGAAAATAATTTCATCGAGCAGTTGAGTTCTGAAGTAATGGGGAAAAGGTTTCTAATTATACAAATAAGGAAAAGACTAAAGATAATGCACCACTAACACTTAAATTCTACAAGTTCTAATAAATGGGGATTATGCTAACCAATTCCCTAATCCATGGTATAATGATGATAAATGTCAGAAACCTCTTAAGGATAAATACAATGTGAAATCACATGATATCACTGTTGGTGATGTTGAGTATGACAAAAAGTGGTGGAATGAATAAGTGTTTATGTAATGGGATTCCAAAATAGTGTTGTGGAATCTCATTTATATTATTTTAGAATATTAGAATATCTATGTATTGGTCTATTGTGGTTTTCCATAATTATATAGTACCAGTAACCATGAAAAGTGATTGAAATAATTTTGGAAAGCACATGATATGCACATAATGAAGGGATAAATAGATAATGAGGTGTTTGATAATATTAATGATCTCATGACTGATATAAGAAAAAAGTGATATTGTGGTTTGAGTATATATAATTTTTGTAATTTTTGGTGTGTGGAAAGAGTTAATTTTGATAGAATGCATATTTTCAATAAGGTTCTATGGTAATTCATTTTATTATCATGTTTCAATAGAATACATGATTAAAGTATTCACATGTTGGGAATGTAACAACCAACACTACAACAAAACCGCTGTTTAGCGGTGGTTATAGGAACTTCCACTAAACCTTTTGTAAAAAAGGTTTTGCGGAAGTTTATAATAAACCGTCGCAAAACGTTGGTTTTTTTAACACCCAACCCTCCTTCCCCCGCGACCCCAACCCCCCGCTTCCCCCGCGACCCCGGACCCCCACTTCCCTCGGCGACCCCGACCCCGGTGACCCCGCGAAACCCCGGTGACCCCGGCAACCCCGCGACACCGTGACCCCCGGCCCCCCGCGACCCCGGAAGCTGCACCGTCTTCTCCTCTATGTAGGGTTTTGTTTCTCCTTCTTTAGGTTTTTTTGGTTTTCCAGTAGGTAGGTTTTCAGTATATAGTTTAATATGGGATTCATATGCATGTGTATCCTAGAATCCTTTCTTATTGTGGATTGATTCATCCATATCTGCTTCAATTTCATATATTTTTGATAGGTTAATATCGAAAGGAGTGTGATATTAGAGCACCTTCAATTTTATTTCAATGATAAAACACTTTTTATTAGGATGATAAAATTTGGAATCTCTCAACATTTAATGTCTTCATGCCACATGGGGAATATCCTCCTGTATCAGGGTCATCAACCATCCGGCTATCTCGATTCACATAATCACATTCATTTTATTTGTCATCAAATATCTATAATGTTGAGTATTTAACATGTTTTGGTCTCTTTAAACCATAGGTAGTTTCGAAAATAATCGGGTAATATCTAATGTAGTATGTATCAAGTGAGAGATATGGAAAGTTGGAATAAATTAGTCCATTCAACCAAACCCAAGAAATGGTCTAGTTGTTCAATAATAAAGGTGTTGATCATGTTCCCTCAGAACCAAGTCTAAGGAATATCTGCATGTCCCATATCAGTAATCCCTACCCTTATTGTTTTATGATGGAACTACATCATGGAGGCGTGGAATGTACTATCACCCTATTTCTTTTTTAGAATAGAACATAATTCTTTAATGTCCCCTATGTACCAAACCATTCCAAGAAAATTGTCCTATAGGCTTGAAGAAGATTCCATGAATTCTATTTGTCACTACGAGAAAGACATCTATGAAGACCAAGAAAGTACCAAGAAGGGGTGTTATAATGGTGAATAGAGGTGACAATGTTGTTTGAAAATAATGATTAGATTCTATCATTAATGTATTCATTTAAAATAAGTAAAGAGACACCAGAGTATCCATTGAAATGGATATGGAAGAACCCATGAAAGTTATCTAAGTTCCCAATACCAATCATGTACTTGAATTCAAATATGGATTTAGACTACAAAACCATATCATGGTGGCTTGAAGTGAAACTATGCTAGATAATTTGAACTGATCCTATGTTTCCAAGACCATGATAGTTATAGTATAAGGTTTTCATTAATATTGGTGGGGATGGTTAATGATAGCCTCCACAATTATAATTTAATGAATGGTTCCATCCTCTACCACATTCCACCTTTTGGATTGTCTCTCATTAACCAATGGATACTCTATACACTATTTTGAACCATTTCTTTTGTGTTGAGTTTTGTTCACACCCTACATCCCCTCTCACTCTCCGTTTCCACATCTTTTATTTTAAATTACACTTAAATGATTATTTTACTATTTTTTCCTTATAGGGCGGTATGTAAAGGTGTAATGAGGCCTTAGGGGATATCCCAATATAGTGGGTCTGTAGGGATCTTCTAAAAATTGGTTGTGGATGTTGATTTATTTGGAGCTAACCTATTAGGATTTGATACTAAATATCACACCTTTCCTCTAAGCATATAAAGTTATCCCTATGGGATATTTCAGTCATGGATGATAGTTCCACCTAAACCACATAATCAATCAATGGACTGATTGAGAAAATATCCAACCTACTACCATTAGATTCTATTGAATGAGAATGGTATTAGTATTCAACTATTTGTAATGGTCATTCTTCACCAGTTGGTCTCTATTTCTTATTGACTCAGGCATTCATAATGTATGGTTTAAACCTTCCAAAATCATTCTATTCAATGTGATTGTTGTACCCTGAAGTTTAAACATTTGAGAATCATTTTAACAGTTAAATAAATTATGAAATTATATTCTTCTTCACCTTCAAATTTGGGTATGAATCTCTTTTGGATACCCCAAATACATAACATTAGATTCTCCTTTTATAATGTCTTATCAAAACCATGGTCCTTTTCATAGGATATTAAACTTTGTGACACAATGGTCTAAACATCATGACCATAAAATTAATGTCCCCCTCAAAGGTATTATATGATACTAATAATCCTTAATTCACATCAGGTTGTGTTTTGGAATATCTATTAAGACTAACCAATCATTGGTTCTATGTTTTTATATATAGAAATTTTAGCAGCTACAGGTCTGAAAACCATGACCATAAAATATCTGAGTCATCCCCTAAGGATATATGCATATGTGTGTCAAGATCTACATCCATATCATATTTTTATTCCTCTCTTATATCGCTATATATATCACATAATTTTTTTCAAGGATACATTCCCTTAAACTCTATACATAGATTGGTCTATGAACAATGAAATTAAACTTAGTGTGAATATCCATGAGATTGTTTATATGATCATCGGGATCACAATTCATGTAATTCTCTCATTTCCATTGTTTTATAATATTCCACACCCACCTATTATATCCATGATATATGAGATTAAAATACAATAATATTTTTTCAATACATCTGATCCTAAAATAGAATAAAAATATTTTAATTTTTTTTACATTAAAATATGTGCACAACACCTCATGGTTTTCTGCAATAATGAAATTAGGCACCAAACTCACATCATTTTATTCAACACATTTCAAAATTCCAACCACCTCACATTCGATTAAAAATGAATTTCCATAAAAATATAAAAATTGGACTAACATTCAATAATTTAAAATACTAATTGAAAGATACATAACACTAACTATGTTAGAAAAATACAATAAGAACCTAGGGAAATATTTGAGTCCCCCCTACTATGAATGCACATTGAAAAACATATGAAAAGTATGATAATTCAATGAAAATGGTAAATCCATAAAAAGTTTCAAGTTAAACCCCTAAAAAGTGTATCTTTCTATAAATTCATTTTTATTCCCACTAGAACCTACAATTAATGTCTCATGAAAAATTTACGGTGAAAATAAATAATAAAAATCACATAGGGATAACCATTAAACCATAGAAAAAATAAGGATATAGTCACTAGGCCACTCAAACATGGATAGTGTTAGATCACAAATTTTATACTCATAAACAACCTAAGGGTACTGTTTCCTCATTGCATGGGAAAAAATTGATTGATGTATAGTAAATTCTACATGACCTCAATCTGGTTATTGTATAATAACTTTATTAGGTATAAATATGTACATGAGAGTTAGATAAATAAAATATCTCAATATAAACATGTTCCCCTACCCATTAATCCATGGTATGTTAATGATGTCCCCTATCATACATAGGATATATTTCTACATGATATATTTCACCAGAGGCTTATTCATCAATGTACTTATATTTAAAATTCAGTCCTTTAATGATTGAGCATGATCTATATAGTAGTCCCTTTATCATAACTACAAAGAGCATGATTCCTACTCTTATAGTATACATAGATAAATCTAGATATCCTATCTTGTATCAACCTATAAATATAATTTAAGTATTTAATTGATATAGTTCATTTAGATGTTATTGTTGTCCAATGTAATTTTCAAAAATGATTATTTAGTGCTTATTCTGACCTAGAATACGTGTTTATTTGTTGATGTTAAATCATTTTCAATCTCAGACACCTCATAAGATTCTTGAATCACTATCTTCCTTCATTAAGTGTTTTTCAAGGGTCAGTGGAAGCAGTTAGGTAGTTGGAACAAATTGAGGTGATCCTCAATTATCTTAGGGAACCTAATACTTTGTGTGTGAGAATTTTTTAGAACTGGATATATAGTTTCAGTAGAGTCTTGTGGGAGTCAGTGTTACCTTCTTAACTTCATGAATGTATGAATTGGAATCTCACCAAGATTGATTTTTTTAATGGTTATTTCCTAAGGGAATGAATGTAGAGAAATATACTGAGCTCATGAGACTTTTTATTGGTGACAGATTAGTATGGGAGTATACCAATAACCTTTCAAGGTTTGTTATATATTCTCCAAATATAGGGGTTATCAATTATGAGAAAGATCATTTCTCTGGTGATGGTCTTCACCCAGCCCTTGGTACATATCTACTTTCGTTGGGCATAACATCCATTTTGGAGGTTGTCACTAGGGACATGTGAATAGAAGCTAAATATTCTTGGAAATCGATGGCTGTTCATTCCTTAGTTTTATCAAGTATGAAACAAATTAATAGTGGGAATGAAGAGAATCCAATGTGCAAGGAGTAGAGGCAGGATGAACCATAACATGATGAAAATTCCCATTCTTATAGAAATAGTTCATCTATTTTGTGCTTCTAGTTTAGGGACTTTGAGGAATTTTGAGACCCATTTCTTGATATATCATTGAATTTTTCTCTATTATGGAAATTTTTTTCATAATTATTTATTTTTGATGATGGGGTTATAGAATATTTCTCATGTTTGATTCCTTGTTTTTTTGTGTAGGCACATTGTGATATACATAGATAAAAGATGGATCACATTACCGAGGAACACACCTCAGTATGTTAAGGGTTTGAATGAGTTTTTAGATTTTGCAATTTCTAATCGATCCATTTAAGGGAGAATAAAATTTCCATTTCCTAAATGTAAATTTAGAACATGGTTGAAGAGAGATGAGGTTTATGAACATTTAATACTGAAGCAATTCCCTGGTCAATATTTGTGTTGGATTTGGCATGGAGAATTGAACGTTACAGAAAGATTGAGCACTGATGTTAATCCACATAATGAGGTCCCAAGTTCATCAACAATGGAAAATGAAATGAAAAAAACTAATAAATGATGCATTTGGCACTGCAAGACACCACTATCAGCATCAAAACATATCAAAACAACCAGAAGAGGGTGCTTCAAATTGCAACATGACAAGTGATGTTTTTGAGACTGTAACACAGGCAGATCAAGATTGTCACATATCATTGGATCCTCCTCTTGATTCTTTAGAGCCAAATGTAAGAGAAAACTTCACTGAGGAAAATGTGTTTCATGCTTTAGTTGTTGAGGGAAATCAAGAGTTGTATAGTGGGTGTTTGAAATATTCAAAGCTTTCATTTTTGCTGAAGTTGTACCATATCAAATGTCTATGTGGAATTACAAAGAAGGCAGTGTCCATGATATTGGAATTGATTCGTGATGCATTTCCTGAAGCAAAAATATCAGAATCTTTTTATGATATGAAAAAAGTTGTTAACTGGCTTGGTCTGAATTATACAAAAATACATGTGTTTCCCAGTGATTGTATGCTTTATTGGGGAGAGGATTCAAGTAGACAGAATTGCAAGAAATGTTATTCTTCTAGATGGAAGGAAAAGGGTGATGTTGGAAGTCTGAATGAACATAATTTCATGGAGAAGAAGAAAAGGAGCACACCTACAAAGGTTTTGCGTTACTTTCCTTTGAAGCCTCGATTGCAAAGATTATTCATGTCATCGAAACCCACCGAACACATGAAGTGGAATTCTATAGATAATAACAATGATGGGTTAATGAGATATCCACGAGATTCCCAATCGTGGAAGACATTTGATTCATTACATCTCGATTTCTCAGCTGATCCTAGGAATGTTCGATTGGGATTGGTTGCCGATGGATTCAACCCATTTGGGACTTTGAGTACCAATTATAGCATTTGGCCAGTTGTTTTGATCCCTTATAATCTGCATCCGTGGATTTGTATGAAACAAACATATTTTATCCTTTCGATGATTATTCCTGGAAATGATATTGATGTATACTTACAGACTTTGATTGAATAATTGTAGGAGTTATGAAGCAACGGTGTTGAGACATTTGATGCTTCTTCTAAAACAATGTTCAAAATGCATGCTGCTTCAATGTGGACCATTAGTGACTTCCCTGGGCTTGGGAATTTATCTGGTTAGAACACTTACACGGGTTTGGCTTATCCCGTTTGTAACTTTGATTTTGAGCCCAAACGGCTACCTTATAGTAGAAAATGGTTCTTCTTGTTTCATCAAAGATTTCTCGATGCATCTCATAGATTTTGGCTGAACAGATCAAAATTTTATGGTTCCATTGATCTTAGACCACCTCCAAATTTGTTAAATGGTTTTGAAATATTGGAACAACTTTAAAATGTTGAAACAGAATTTGGGAAGGTTCATCATTTGAATGATAGTGGAAAACAGGTCCGAAGTGTATCATCAAGTGAAACCAGAACACAACAATGGAAGAAAAAAATATATTCTTCAAACTTCCATATTGGGAATTTAATTTGTTGCAGCATAATCTTGATGTGATGCATATTGAGAAGAATGTCTATGAAAATTTTATTTTCATGTTTCTTAATGAGCATGGAAAGTCGAAGGATCATCTCAATGCTCGCAAAGACTTATAAGAAATGAACATAAAACGCGATCTCTGGCCAGATGAGAATGGAAAGTATCCTTCGGCAATTTTTCCAATGAAAAATAGGGATAAAGATACATTATTTCGAATGTTAAATAATGTTAAGGTATCTGATGGGTATTCAAGTAACATCTCGAGGTGTGTTAACTTGAATAATCATAAGTTACATGGATTGAAAAGCCACGATTCACATATTTTGTTACAACAGTTACTACCATTGACATTTCGTAAATTATTACCTGAAAAAATTACTACTGTTGTACTCCAGTTCTGCACATTTTTCAAAAAACTATGTGAGAAATCTCTACATCCATTTCAGCTTGACAAACTCCATGAGAGGTTTGTATTGACCCTTTGCACAATGTAGATGATCTTTCCTCCGTCCTTTTTTACTGTAATGATGCATTTAACTGTGCATTTGTTTGAGGAATCTAAATTAGGAGGACCCGTTCATTATCGATGGATGCATCCAATTGAGAGGTACTTTATTTATATGTTTTCCAGTTAAGTAAAAAAAATTTGGTACTTAATTAAATGCATAATTATGTTTATTTTATTTCACAGATATCTTGGGCATTTGAAATCATACGCGAGAAATAAATCTAAACCAGAAGGCTCAATTGCTGAAGGCTATGTGGCTGAAGAGTGTCTGACCTTTTGTTCTCGATACTTGGATGATATTGAGACAAGATTTAATCGAGTTGGACGTGTTGACGACACATCAAATCAATCTCAAATACATCATAAATCCAAAATATTTCCTGTTATTGGCCGATCAATTGGGAGGACCTCAAATGTGACATTGACTGAATTGGAATTATTACAGGCACATAGATATGTGATGATGAATAGTGAAATTGCAGATCCATTTACTGAAGATTTGAGGATACAAACAAAGAGATGAATGAGAGGCCGGACATGAAATGAGAAAGATATAATGAAAGCTGTTAATAAAGAGCTTGTAGAATGGTTTGCACGACGTGTAAGTTCATAAATATTACAATAAATATGAATATTAGTTTGACACATACATTTTGTAAATCTAATAAAGTATATTTATTTTTTCAGATCATGAATACTGATACTCGAGCAGAGGTATCATAAGATTTGAAGTTTCTTTCTAGAGGTACTCTAAAAGAAGTTAGAAAGTTCGACGCTTATAATGTGAATGGATTTAGATTTCTTACAGTCGATCGAGAAGTGGGTTTGAGAACACAAAATAGTGGTATATTTATATTTGCTGAAGTGGAATACTATGGAAAGCTGCATGATATTATTGAATTAAACTACCGTGGAAATTTTTCGGTTGTTTTATTCAAATGCAAATGGGTCAATATTATCATAGGCGTTAAAAGAGATTCCATGCAATTTACTTCTGTGAACTTCTCTCGCTTGATGGATGTTGGTGATCGTGAACTGCATGATCCATATATCTAAGCATCGCAAGAAAAAATGGTATATTATGTGAATGATGTTTCCAATGAAGGGTGGAGTGTAGTTTCTCACGTAATACAAAGAGATTTGTATGATATGGGTGATGAAGTAGAAAATTTGACCTCTGAAATTGAATTTAATCAGCAACAGGAAGCAGAATTATTTGTCCATCATGATATTGAAAATATTAGTCTAGAAAGGATGAATGAAGTGGATGAAGCAATGGAGAAGGAAACCGACATGATTGAAGGGGAAAATTATTGTATGTACAATTATCTATTTATTCAGCAACCACTTGTTTCATTTCTGCAGTCAATCATTATCATTGTTATATATATTTTTTCTGTTAGTACTCCATCTGTTATCATTTTTAATTTTTTTTCTGCATAATTTTTTTGAAATATATATTCAGAACATAATTTTATTTGATTAAATGACAGTAATGACAAGGAAGAAGCATTACATTATTTCATCTAGTTCTGTGACAGATGACTATCCATCTGGCTCCCTCCCCACGATATCTGATGCACCAGCTGCTGACACCCCTGCACCATCTCCCCCAACACCATCTCTCACACAATCTGTGGACGTCCCAGTAGAGGCTGATTCGTTGACTCCCCCTTCAGGAGCCTCAGCAGTGGGGCAGCGACGCGCCCCTTCCCGTTCATCCCGGACATACTGGAGTGTCACTACCATAGGTACAAATTTTAATTAAATAAATTTATTGCATTTTGTTTATACTAATTGTTTTCTCATTGAAGATGAAAAAAATACAATCGTGGAGAAAAAATAAAAAGTTTAGATGTTTGGAATCTGAATGGAGAGAAGATTTTTGTGCCATTTGATTCTTACGGGGTCCCTACGGATGATGCCGCAGGGTTGCTTGGCCAGATTCTAGGCTAGCTGGCAGCGGAGCCCATTTCCCTTCCCATTTCATATGATGATTGGAGACATATGCCTCCAAGCTGGAAAAATGAAGTGTTTGATTCTCAAATCAAGGTAAATTTATTACATTATGGTTTAATTTAATGTCATGTTACTAATATGTTCAAAATTAATTTCTGTATACATATGTTCTTCAACATTACCATTGCTTATATGATAGCACGGAAGTGGACGTTGAAAAATATAGGTAAGAAGTGGAAATATTTTAAATGGAGATTGTGGTGTGATGTCAACGATGCTTCGTTGACCACGCTGCAAATGTATAATAAGCTACCCAGTAGGGTACCAAAAGAGCAGTGGAAAGTGTTTGTCGACAGGCATCGTGATCAGAAGCGGATGGTATTGAAATATATATATTATTATATTATCCTCATTTTTCATTTATACATGTATATGAAAAGGACATGACATTCAATACATCAGTATTAAATTGCATTTTATTTATTTCAGGATCTATCAAGACAGAATGCGTCTAACCGAGCGAAGCAAGTCATCCCGCACACTGCGGGCTCAAAAAGTTTTTCTAGAAATCAAAGTTCATTGGTAATATTTTAATTAGTATAAATATTTATAAGACAATATTATCTATTTAATATATTGAATTGTTGATTTATCTTTGATTAATGCAGTCACAGAGTTTAGGCCATGAAGCATCCAGAACTGAACTGTGGTTGGATGTTCACAAGAAATCAGATGGATGTTTTGTTAATGAGGCTGCTAAAGAAGTTGGGGTATGAAGTCAATTTTTTATCATAATAACTTCTTATCAATTTTTTCTTTGTTAATATATATTGATATTTTATTTATAGGTCAAAATTAAAGAACTATGGGATGCCAATCCTGCGCATTCGTACTCTATCTCCCAGGATGACCCGGTTGCTAAAGTCCTTGGGAAGAAGCATCCTGGGAGAGTGCGCGGGATGGGTTTGGGACCCATGCCATCTGAGGTTTTTAGCAGGCCACTGGGGATAGCTTTTGTATCTACTCTTGACTTTAGTCAGCCCGGAGATGCTAAGAAATAGATTGTTTCTTTACAAAACACAGTTCACCAGCAGGGGGATTAGATATCTGCATTGCAGAAAGAGTCGGCTGAACTACGTTAGAGGATGAGCAGATATGCCCCCGGTGGGAGTGCATCGATTGGTGGTATGCTGGTAAATCACAGAAAATCAGAATCATTTAGTTTACTAACTTTCATTTGTTTTAAGTTTTAATATAAACATGTAACCGTATTTAATTTTCAATATAATGTTCTTACAGGTGACAACACAAAGTGTAAATGAAGGTGTAGAGGGTGATGATGCATCATTGGACCCTGAGTAGTTGTACTATTGATGTGTTGAACAAAAATGAAAATAGTTGGTTTGTATATGTAACATTTATGGCACATAGTTTCCACCACCCATTTTCATGTCCTAAAATTTCCTTGATTTCTCACGTTTCTTTTTATGCATTTTATTGATTTCTGATGTTTGTTTTTATGTCTTCATTTCTTGAGTGTGGTATACATCATTCCATTTAGGTCTGTGTTTGAATTGGTAGTTGAGATTTTGGATGACTAGGAGTTAAACCCATTTTTGATGTGTTGAACAAATTAGGTCATTTCATAGTGATCAAGGGGATAGTGTTGTGGACACTTTGGTGATGCCCATTGTTGAAAATGTCTGATTTAAGCATCAAAAGTATCTAAAAATTCTCTAGCTCTTCTAAAATGTCATGAGAATGTTCTAAATCAAGGGTGGTTCACTAAGATATAGGTGTGAATGAGGGGTGATAAATTAGCATAAGTCCATGAATATAGGCAAGAATACTTTATAAATTAAAATATAATCTCGAAGATGGATGTCGACTTGATGCGTAATTGGTATGTATTATAAAAACATGAATTTTAAGAAAATAACTTCTACCAAATACTACAATATTTGGATGGTTACAATGGACCATTTCCAACCATAACTGTTTTGATCACTGAACTGTTACTGCATGACTTGAACTGCATTCCCAACATAATTTCCACTTAATCATGGTCTGTTTGGTAATTATTACCTATCATTATATCCCTGAATTATTTATATTATGATTCTTAATTCCATTTTTTGATTCATTACAAGCTATCTGGTCATGAAACTTTAATTACTGGAATTCCATAACTTTCTTCTTTTCCATTCATGACTATTCTTTCTACAACCAGTCTCCCAAAGGTTACATTTTCCATGACCTGTGTGATTCTCCCCACCACAGGATTTTAATATTCATCATTTTAAAACAAATAGGAATATAATTCCCATGAAAAACACTCTGTCCACCACTAAAGATTGTTTCTGGATGTGAGTCAACATAATTATACCATGTTCCATCACGACAATCCATCCTTGGCAAAAACTGAAGCCTCATCTAGAACTAATATTCCATCCTTGAACAACCTGTGGTTCACTTCCTACCACATAGATTTACATCATCCACTTAATAATAAATAGAAATGGTCTATTCATAATCACATGTATTATGCAATCCTCATTCCATGCGCACACATTCAATCAATATCAATAACTACATCTTGAACTTTAACCCAGATTGATGATGTTATAAAACTCGATCCTCTTACATAGTCATCCATAGAACTAGGATAACTTAGCTTTTCTACTAAAAACTATGGTCTACATCACTCACCACAATGTAGCTAATACCTAGGTAACCTCACTCAGGGAGTGATCGGTTAACACAACCTTTTTAGATTCCACAACCCTAAACCAAGTAGTTCTGTGATAATACCCCTCAAGGTGTTACCTGTGATTTCATCCCTCAAACTCTCAGAGACTAGAAATTTTTTCACAAAACACCAAGAAACTCTCTCCACCAAAACTTAGTTAAATAGGAAATTTATATGATAATGAATACTAAATTTATGTTACATTAATGAAATGGGAACACCCATTTCATATAATTCATAGGACCAATGACACTGTGCATTCTTGGTATTTTCTAGCCTACTCAAAAAATCCAACCCAAGGGTCACATTATCCTACATAACCATTTAACATGGATGATGACTTCATGAGTCTTACACCATTAAAATTAAACTCACACAACTAACTAAACTAAATAAAATTATATTGGCATGTTAGTCCCACTAATCTCAAGCATTAAAGATGCTCATAACACCTAGAAGTTTTAATTATCTCATGATCGCCTACCAACTTGGGGAATCATTCCAAAATTAGACTCCTACTAAATCCCAAAATACACAAAAAAACACATTCTATGACCAAAAACTAAAAAGATGCATCCAATGATGCTTAATATCTCCAAGGATTATAGAAAAACTAGGTTAACCCCTCACATAACACGAGGAATCAACTCTAATTTTAGGTTTGTTCCTAAAAGGTCACTAGAATCTCCCACCTAACCTATATACCAACATAAAAAGATTTCAACTAAGACTCACTGGAAATATACACATTCCTATAAAATCTATATCCCAATGTAACTCTAAAACTATTCCCACAATAGGATTTTTATAACAATATATTTCTAATGTGTTATTTAACTATTTCATCAGTTCAAATTTATTATAAGTATTAAGGATGGTTTCTAGGCCACAAAACCAAAAATAATAATTATATAAATGGTTTGGTACTAATATAACTACTAATTCATCAATTATCAATTTTTATAAGTAGAGTGGAATCACTATGGATGATCTATCCTAAGAAAGTGAAGTTATAAGATTTAGTGGAATCCAGTTTGGAATGTTACAATGTTGTATCAATGGAGTTTTATCTTCCTAGTATTTACTATTTAGGATATTGTATACATGAGTATGAGGAATGTGTTGGAACCTTTTATTGTTTTTTCTGGTTTTATTTTTTTTTTAGGGCAGTGGTGCAGCAGGATCCAAGAATTATTATTTTTATTTTGGGAAGCTTTTCGTGGCGGTTTTAACCACCGTGAAATGTATACTGGTGGTGGTTTAAACCGCCTCTAAACGTAAAATAAAATTTACTTTTAGTGGTGGTTATAACCACCACTAAATATGAGCATCGTGTCTGCCTCATTCTACGGCGGTTTACCTGATTTTAGCGGTGGTTTTACTGCACCTGGAAATTGAGTTTATTCACGGTGGTTATAACAGCCGCGAATAAAGCGATATCCAGGGCTCGTAAAAATGCTTCTAAATTCAGGGAAACTGCCACGAAATGAGGCACCTACGACGCTTTCCTGAAACCACCGCTAAACGTTAAAAACCACAGCTAATAGATTATCGACTCCCTATTAGGCGGTGGTTTCTGTAAACTGCCGCCAAACATTTTAGTGGCGGTTTAAACCACCACTAAACGCAAAAAAACCACCGCTAAACGGCGATTCTGTTTTAGTTCAAGAACAAACAAATGAGTTATGGGAGAGAAATTTTAAGTTGATTTTGTTCACCTCCCTCTAATGTTAAATATTTTTAGTTTTTGGAAGGATTGTAATGTTATAGATTTTTGGATAGTATAAGTTATATTTCAGTTTTATTTAGTTATATTAATGTATTATCTCACAATAGGTGGACTTATGCGTATTTAATATCATGCACTAACTTTTTTGTTGAGACAAATGGAATTACCTATCATTATATCACGTGATCTACTAGCACTTCAAGAATTAAAAATTTAACTTCATTTCTTTAAATAAGATATTAAGTGGAAATTTTTTATGGATAGACTAATGGCGATATTTTACAAAAATCAAGTAATTATTTCTCCTCATGAAAAAAATCATCAACCTTATGAAAAAGATCTTCAAACAAAAAATGTTATCCCTGTACATTTTTATCCGATGAATAATATAGTCCCTTAAATATTCATATATTTATGGATTTCTCATAATTAACATTCTCCAAACCTTATTCTCTATCACTATCCATCAGAACATGATGGTTAGATATATCTTCCATATCCATATTTTCACTTCCCACCAATGTTCTCCTATGTGGAAACCCAGTGATGAGTTACTTTGGATAACCATTATGTTTCTAAATTTTATTTTTAAAATGAAGATTTAGTATTCCTTTTTAGGATTTAGTTTTCCATGAAGAAAAACATTTAATTAGTAAATCATTTATAACACTGACGAATTTTGAAGGGGAAATTCATTTTAAGGGGGGTAGAATGTAACACCGTAAGATTTTATGGGATATATTCTTTTTATTTTCCTGATGCCTTATGTTATATGCAGCACCAATTATAGCTTTCATTATACGCAACTCTGTATTATCTTGTAGTACACCCCAACACTATTCTTCATTTGTGTTACACACAAGAGTGATCTTCTTCAATAGCTTGCGTTGTACTCCATACTGAGTTTCACTAAAAAATGATATATTGTAAAAATATTATGATGGGATATAAACTAGCCTTTGTTAATTGTAATAAACAAATTTTGAATTTTATATAAAATTCAAATTCATCTTATGTATTTTATAGAACATGATATAAGAACAAATTCAATATTTCAAATAAAAGAAGTATTTTTCAAAAAATGCAGTTTCGTCATCTTTTGATAGCGCACCCATTTTAAATCTAGTTTTTAAAACTATTTATGTAATTTTTTACAAAATAAACATCTTATTTGGAAGAGGGACATCAAAATTTAACATGGTTGAAATTTTGGAATTTTTCTGATTAAATTCATATTTTTATGAATAATGAAGAATACTGGATTTCAATTCATAACAGTATTTTCATCTAATTTTTTATATAGATAGATTATCTTATTAATTTGTTTTAAAGTGTAATTTAATTATTTTTTTATCATTTAATCTAATTTTGGTCCTTTTAAGTAATTTCCGATTGAAATTGGACATAAACACCAGACAATCTTTTGATAGTTATTACTTCTTAAAAACCCGCTTTGGGTTTTGACAACGTGAATTAATTTTAAATTAACTACTGCAACTTATAAGCTTTGAATTTGTAAAATGGATTAAATATTTGGAATAATAATATCGAAATCGTGTGAATATGTACCTTTTATTTTTAAAGATTATGAATAATAACTTTAGTAATTATTTTTATTTACCATGGTTTAAGGGTAAATATTATAAATAAGGGTAAAAAATAATAATTTAATAATAAAAAACTACCCTAAAACGTTTCCTAATCCTATTGTATGATATATTTTAGACCCTGGGTATCATTGGGTCGATTTTGGGACCCCATGGATCCACTTGGATGTAAACATGACATTTTATAAGAATTAATTTAAAGTAAAGAAAAATATAACATAAACATGTATCTTTTACTAAAGCAATTCTTACACTGGGTTATATAAGTGATCTCTTCGACTATAAATATTCATCAAAAATATAAAATGATTTCCTACATCATTATATTTTATTTATAATTTTCATACATTAAATAAATAAATTGAATTATGACACAATGATGATGCAGTGACAGATTCATTAATAATGGATTCATATAAATGATATTATAAATATTAAAATAAATGTAAATTTTTTTATGTCATACATAACTTTTATGTATTATATTGACATGTTATAGTTGAGTTAAATCCTATTTTTCGAACGAATCAGTTTGTTATGAATTTGTAAAAAATTCATGTATGAATAATGTCCAAAGTTGACATAATTCATAACTTAAAACTTAAAATAGTTTATTACATTATATTACATTTATAAAAATATAATATTCATCCAAATGGTTATGAAAATTCTAAATACGTCATAAATTAATTTTTTTGGTCGTTTTACATGATATGGTAATTACATTAACCCATAATGTGTAAATAACATGATATTAGTGTAAGATTAAAAAGGGAAAAATAAGGGTTAAACAAAAAACAAAAGGATAAAGAAAATATTCAAAACATGTATAAAAATTATTTAATTATGGTTATTCAAACAAAAATTTTATTAGCTTTGAATTAAATGTGTTTTGGACCATTTTTAATCGAAGTTGAATTTATAATAAATTAATATTTTAAGACTTTCCTAAAGTGCCCCTCCTCCCTCTTATAAAAGGCCACCACCTCTACCCACATAACTCACGCCTCCCAAGCCCCTTGGATTATCCAAATTATTCTCAAATAAGATCCCAATATATCTCAATTTCTTCCATAATACTTACCTTGGGTATAATAAAATTCAAGAAAGCCTTTTGGCTCAAATCAAAAGAAGTTACCCGATTTTTAGGTAACATCTTCTCTCAAGTTCTTTTATATTATTTTACATCCCCAATCCCTATGCTCTTATTATTCTTTGATTAAATAAAAAAATTATCCTAAATAGAGTAGTATTTTTTATGATTATTATTTGATCTAAACTTACACACACCTTCATATAATTGATACGAACATATTGTTTCTGTGTACGACGAACTACTGCTTCGTGAAACGATGATTATTCACATTTCTCCTACCACCTCTCAAGATGGTCATAATGATGATACTGTATTTATATATGATATATAATAAATTTATATTGTCTCTATTCTTCTATATTTATTATTTACATAATACCTTTATGCTTTCCATAATGTGTAAATACGATAATTTCATTTGAGGAAGTGCTGACTACTGCCCCTCAAAGTGATATGACCCGTTAATGCCATACTTGGAAGGTATAAAGGATAGAATTAATTAACTTAGGTAACATATAAAACATATATATTATACTGTAATTATAATATTCTTATTTATCATTTAGTTTTCATTCCTTTAATATGGAAAAGAAATGAAAGTAGCATTCATATGTACGTACGACCCACCATCTCCATAAATGGTGTATTCCATTTTATTTCTCTAAATATTATATATAATTATATACTGAATATATATGATATATAAATCATTTTTTTTGTTTTTTAAGTAATTAAATTGTGATATAAGTAACAATATCTTGAATAACAAGTCAAAAAAATGTATGATAAATAAAACGATTATTACCCAAAACGTTGCTTTAACATAGAAATCATAAATGAATTTATAATATAAAGTCATTAGTGAATCATATATGATGTAATAAATATTATTATGGTTCTATTACAAGTTAATAATATTTTTAAACCCACTATACATGAGTTTTGGACACATACAATGGATATCAGACCTAAGGAAAGAGATAATTTTCAAATCTCAATATTATCCGAGATTGTTTATTCATATATATTTGCTGGGATATATTTATCATCCATGTACATGTTATATAAAATTTTTTATATAAAATGTTTACTATTATTCTATGTATGTTTAATGTCATTTTTACCCATTTTACTTTTACTACATGGTTTGGAAAGAATATTTCTTTTTTACCATACAGATTGGTTTTTGACTTCTCCAAAAAAGTACGAGGGGAAAGTTTTTTTAACTTATATAGAATGTACATATTTTTAAAAATTCATAATGAATTATTTCCATGTAGATTATTTTAAAATATCTCAATATTATTTTCAATTAAATTCTTTTATTTTAAAATTTCACGAAATTTTGAGAAAAGAAAATGTTTTTGAAGAATGAAAGATATTTTCCTCAGGAATTATGTTCAAGTGTTTTATCAATATTATTTTTCATCTAAGATGACTCTATTTAAATAGGGTTATGTTTATATCCCTATTATTAAAATTATTTTTTTGTTTTTCTGATAGAATTATTTTTATAAAATCCATTAATTTTATATGTATTATGATGAAATGATGTTTAAGAACCCCATTTTATTTCATGGGTTATGTTATGATGAATGATTTATGTTTTTGTGGCACAAGTAAGAAGGATTTAATTATGAGATGGGTGGGACCTATATCTCCCTCCAATGCATTGGGTAATGATTTATATCTCATGATATAGACATGAATGGAATGAAAAATAAATCCAGTTCAGTAATACATGGATGGAATGACATGTAAACTTGATTCATTAATGGAATTTTTTTACTATGATAGTCTTGGTAGTAATTCCCTATCTACTAAATAAATCATAATATGTGATTATTAGTCTACCATAATTACATGTTTTATGCCAATTCTACTCTATCACGTTTATTGTTTAATTATGATATATTCCTAACATACTTCTATGATTTATTTCATTACTCAAGATTTTTGTGTTTAAACTCTATGTTCATGTTTTTTACATTCAAATGTTTATGGTTTGATTTATGTTCTCCATGTTTACCCTTACTGGACATTTGATCTCGCCCTTTTTATGTTTTATTTTCCCCTGTATATAAATAAATGTTTTAGGTAGGAAAACAAAAGGGGAAGATCTTTATGGGAGATGTTGAACATCTTTCACTAAGGAATAAGATTATGTTCTGAGTTTCTGAAGAAAGTAAACTAATATTGTATTTGGGAAGATATTTTTGAAATATATTAAGTATTCTGAAAAGAGAAATTTAATGTCCATGTATTTCAAGATTAGGTTGTTATAAGGCTAATAACTGATTAAGTATTCAAATGATACCACACACAACCAGTATGTACCATTATCAACTGACTCGTACTCTTGGGTTTATTCCACTACAAATATTAACTGATTGTCCTACATAGCACATCAATATCATTTATCTAGAATATCCATTAGAAGTATTCTTCAAAATTGATCACCCCACATGTTCAACAATTTATTGTATGACTTCCCATAACACGATGTTGTTCTATTCACGAGCATTTAACCCGGCTTTGACTCCATTATAAATAGAAAAAACACTAGTTAATCAATCCAGACACCCAAACAGTAATACACATAAAATCGAGTATTGAAACCCAAGCACCAAAGGCTCTTAAAAAAATCTAAATGCATCAACATACACAAAATTATAACTCAAACACCTACCATGTATCGATCAAAAACTGATTGTAAGATAAATATAACTTCCTAAAAAGGAATTTGAAAAAATAATCCAAACTCTCTCATGTGGATTGCCTTAATTTGAAACATGCATTGAACTAAAATTTTTTGAGTCAAAACTAACAGTCTCTAGATTTCCCACCTAGCCCTAAAGAAAAATCATCACAACTCAGTGACAAGGTCTTTCCACCTATCCCAAAGGATCAAACCTCTCTAGATAAGGTAAATATTACAATGACCTATAAGGGTCAAAATTGAAAACACTTCCTATAAGGGAATGATCCTCAACAAGCATCCTCATTTGTAAATTCTCCCTAGCGGTCAAAATAATAACAAATAAGAGAGATTGAACTTACACTCACTTGGAATCCACTTACAGTAACACCTCCTCAAGCTCTAGTTCATAGGATAATTCATAGTACATATCAGCATCATCCCCAGTGATCTCACTAAGAACCATGAACTTAGAAACAACACCCTAAAAAGGGTAAAATAAAAGGTAATCATGTGTCATATTGACCAACTAGGGTAACTACACATCTCATGCATGAGTATTGAGTCAGCAGCATAAATTATAACACCTTGATATAGATCAACATAACCTTCCCTCTGAATGAATATATATATATATAGGTATGTAGACCCTTTTAAATTGGACACATTCATCAGTAAAAATCACACACTAGAAGGCCAATATGATGTGAATCCTAAGTTCCAAATATGGTGCACGAGATGCCTCTTTTCTTTTTCATCCAAGAGTCAAAATATATCTATTTCCTCTATAAAATGGTCATGAACTAGAGATCCATATTAAATCATAACATCCCCACATCACGTGCGATTCTCAAGGATAAATTCATCTAAAAATCTAACATCACAAATCCAAACAATAATCCCATACCCTGGAAACAAAGACTCATTTCCAGAACAAGTGTTCTTGACACACCATTCTGATATCCATAAAATGTTCCAAAACATTACTAATACTCTTCTATACTATTTCCCAAATACTAAATACTGGGAAAAAAATAGATTTGATACCACTTTGTAATGTCCTGAACTAGATTGCACTAAAACGATGCTTCGAGTCAGTGGGTTACTAGGCCTCAAGTGCACCTCCCCATGCACCAAAAGCTACCAAGTAGCAATGAGGTCCCAGTGTCTGATAGCGTGGAAACTATTACCACATATTAGAGTAAGAAAATTTCAAAAATAGATAAGTATCATAAAAAATATTAAATAATCAGAGTGTATAACTAGTAAAGAAATTGAATTATAACATGTTGTAATAATAATTGAAAATTCTATAAAATCCTGGAGAAATATGTCATACAATACAACATTTGTCACCTAGTAGGCCAAACATATAGATACATAAGTATGAACTAAAATGAAATTAAAACATGGGGCTCTAATACTAACTCCAAGCCATACCTCATACCCAGTCTCTATACACTATCGAACTACCCCAACCTGAACAGAAGAACCCACACACGAAGATCTACTTGATCATGCAACTCTAGGATCAGCCCTATCAACCATGAAATTGTGATTAATCTAAAAAGTAGACATAAAGTCCACATACACATTAAGGTTCATGTGTAGTGGTGAGAAATATTCTCAGCAGGCCACCCCGATGAGGACCCCATAAAAAATGTTGTTGTAAGTGTATGAAGAAGCAATATACTCGGCCTTGCCGAGACTAAAGTAAAAAAGATAAGTAAAACCAAAATGTGACACTATAGTCGAACCCTGGGTCCATAATTCTGATCAACTGGGAAAATTCCACCATTTATTTCCATATCTATATTCATATATATGTACAGTATCATACCTAAACATATATACATAAATGTAAATATTCATTATTAAGTTAATGAAATCACATAAAAACTAAACAAAGGTCGATCCATGGTTCTATAATCTTGATCGTATGGACATCTTGTGAAAGGGATCTAAGATTAATGTCATATCACTCAATCCATGTATTGTTAAGTTAATCTCTGGGTCCATAATACCAATTGACATATACCTGCTTTGTACAATTCTAGAAAATATATCTAAAAAGCTAGATCACCATAGGAGAATACTCCTCCTACACATGGGTTTACCCATATTCGCATACAATAACTATAAGTGATAGATACTATATACTGATTGTCAATCCAAAAATGGCCACTAGAACCAACTACGAACTATGTTGAGTAATAACCTATTAGAACCCAAGGGCCAGATCCAAGGTATATAGACCAAGGAATCCTCATCATCATGTTCCATGTAATCACATGTATAACATCCATCATGGAAACACCATAAAATCCAATGTTAGACTATGAAGGGGAAGATCCAAGATATAGAAGGATATGGAATCCTATTCAAGTCCCAAGAGTATCTCGATGGAAACTTGTTAAAGATTTAGGTGGGTTCCAAGGATCTTGTCAATATACCAGGTCTAATGAATGCCCAAGAAAGCAAGATTCAAGGGGTAGAAAGGCCCAAGGAATCCTACAAAATCAAGGCCCAAGGAGAAAAATCATCCAAGGGATCCACCACCGTTATAAATATCCTTGGAAAAAATTTCCATGAAATCAAATGGAATTAGGATCCAAATAGATCATCCAAGGAATTCAGTACTATAATCAACTAGCCAATGAGTCCATCAAAGGAATTCCTACAACAGGGAATCCAAGAATCACTTAAGGAAAAAATTCATCAGGCTTATGATTCTGTAACAGCCCGAGATTTTATGAAAAATATTCTTTTTATTTTACTAATGTCTTGTGTTATACGCTACACCAAAAGGAGCTTGCACAACACACATCCTTGACTTGCCTTGCATTACACGCAATCACATCCTTCCTCGATAGCGTGTGTGGTACGTAATCCTGAGTTTCACGAAACAATGATATGCTATTAAAATATTATTAAAACTAGCCGTTATGAATAGTAATAACCACTTTTTAAATTTTAGAAATTTTAACTCTCAAAATGGACTTCATTTTTTGGATTCGGAGTATCGAATTTAGCCTAAGGTGAAATTTTGGTACTTTTCGGATAACTTTCATATTCTGATGAATAGTGAAAATTACTAAATTATAATTAAAAACAACTTTTTTAATCGAAATAATTAATAGTGATAAATCATTAATTTGAGTGGTTTTAAAGTATATTTAGAATATATTTTTACAATTTAATACAATGTTGGTCACTGGATGTAATTTCACATTTAAACTAGACATAAACAAGTGTCAATCTTTTGATAGATATTGTTTCTTAAAAACACGCTATTTGTTTTAACAGCGGAATTTAATTATAAAATTAATTAATGCAACTTTTATGTTATGAATTTGGTAAAATAGACTTCATTTTTGAATTCGGAATATGAAATATAGCTTGGGATGAAATTTTGGCATTGTTCTGAAAAACATCAATTTTTGATTAATAGTGAAACTACTAAGTGGTAGGTTAAAAACTGAATTTTGCATAAAACTTAATTTTACCGCTTCTGTGAATGGAATTTCGAAAATCCGAGAGACACGGTTAATATCAAGGACTAAAATGTGGTTCAATGAGATGAAAATAATTTTTTGGTGAATAGTAACTTTTTACTTTTTTTACCACGGTTAATAGTAAATAGGGTAACTAAGGGTAAATATGATATTAATATTACCCTAACACATGTCCTAATTCTATTGGAAAAGTGTAATTCGACCAAAAACAAACTTAGGAATAAAATATGACCATTTAGGCCCACTTGGATTAGATTAGGACATTTATTATTAATTTATTTAAAGAAGGGTTAAAATAGTTAAAATCAAAGTTTAATAAGTAAATCATTTTTAATATGGGGTTATACATAAGATAAATTCGACTATAAATATTCATTAGAAATCTAAAAAGATTTCCTACATGTTGGTATTTTATTTGTAATTTTTAGACATCAGATAATATAATTTATTTATGACACAAAGATGATGCAGTAATTATCTTATTAATGAAATATTGACATAATTGATAATATAAATACCAAAATAAATGTAATTTAAGACTTTTAATGAATTACACTAATTTTATAGGTTACTATGATATATTAGTGTTGATTTAATCAACTTGGTTCGAACATATAATTCTGTTATGACTTTCACAAAAATCATATATCAAATAGTGTCAAAATTGACACAAAATAGTTTTTAAATAAAATATTATATTATTAATTGTTATTTTATTCCTAAAAATCTAAGGTTCGGCCAAATGACTTATATAAGGATATATGTATTAATAATATACAATTTGGGGTTCGTTTGGCATGTTATAGTAAGTTTATTAACCATATTGTGAAAGAAAACAAAAAGACACGGTAAAAGTTAAATTATTTAACTTAGAGTTAAATCTAATTGATAAGGTTAAAATAATACCCTAAACCTGTCTAAATCCTATTGGTTGATAGGATTTCGACCCATCCCCACTTTAGCTTCGAAATAAGACCCTTTGGAACCATTATAAACCGATTTTGACTTTAAAATAAAATAATATTTTGAGATATTCCTAAGGTGCCCCTCTCCTCCCCTATAAAAGGACACCTCCTCCCCCTCCTCCTCACACCAATTTGAGCACTCAAGCTCGGCCAAACCCTGCCAATTTCTCCTCTCCACTTCCCTAGAAACATCCTAGAGGTTCTGGTCTTCCTCCAAGACCAATTTTAGTGCCCTAAGAGGAGGTCTCAAAGAGGCACTTCAAAGAAGAGGTAATTACCGTTACCAATTCTTTCATCTTTATTTCTTCTTCCACTTCTTCTTCATAGGTTGTTTCATTATGAAGTAATAACATCAGTATCACTCATATACTGATATGTTATTATAAGTATGAAACAACCCTATTTCACCATCTATCCATCCTACGGAAAAAGAAATCACCGCGCGTGCGTACGTACGGAATATCGTCTCCACGCCGTGGTGTAATCTATTTTCCACCACCACCTTACATGGATGGGTATAATGGTGTAAAGAATAACTATACATAGTTATTACAACATCATATTTATTCTTATATATTGTATAATCCACTCCAATTCAATTCAATATTTATAGATATGATATCATCGCTCGTGCGTACGTACGGAATACCGTCTCCACGACGCGATGAGATTCATTCTCCATGTTAACCATTTAAGAATGATTATAATGTATATATAAGAAATAATAATGAAATATATGACATTATAAAGCTACTGGATTTATGTATATATATACATATGTATGTAATCTACTTACTTCCATTTCAAGACAATAAGGAAAGGAAAACAGCGTTCATGCGTACGTACGGACTACCGTCTCCATGAACGGTGTTTTTCATTTTATTTATCTACCTATTATATATATATATATACTGAATATATATGATATATAAATCATATTTTATATTCTGGAAGTAAGTAAATCATGATATAAGTAATAATGATGTCAAGAACAACAAGTCAAAACACCTACGATAAATGAAACGATTTTACCCAAAACGCTTCTTTAACATGGAATTTACAAAAGAACGGGTAACATAATGTCATAAGTGAACCATATATGATATCATAACAATGAATATGATTCTGTAATAAGTCAATAACATGATTTAAATCATTATACAGGAGGTTCGGACACTTACAAAGCAAGTCGGACCTAAGGTAAGGGAAATATCACAATCTCATTTTTATCCGAGATTGTTTATTCGTAAGTATTTACTGGGGTGTATTTTATCATCCACATCCATGTTTCATAAATATGTAATTTTATTTCCATCCACCTTAAATTGTTTAAATCCATTTTTACCCTTCGGTGAGTTTTTAGTAAAAGAAATGAAAGGAATCTTTTGTCGTTTTTCGTACGAGGTACTTTTTGACTTTTCCGACAAAAGTACGAAGAATGTTTTTTTTAACTTATACGGCAAGAATGGATTTTTAAAACATTATTTCCAAGAATCTTCCTTTATAAGATTTCAAGTTTATTTTTAATCAACTTCTTTTAGTTTATAATTTTATGACATGTTAAGAAAAGAAAAGTGTTTTTGAAGTAGAAAGGATATTTTCCTCAAGAATGGAGTTCAAATGTTTTATCAAAATTATTTTCCATCTAAGATAATATAGGGTTCTGTTTTTATCCCTATTATTACACTGATTTGATTATGTTTTGAGGAAATTATTTTTATGAAGTCATTTACCTTATATGATTTGTTTTATGATGTCATGATGTTTCAAGAATCCCATTTTTGTTACATGTGTTATGCGATGATGTATGATTTATGATTATGTGGCACACATAAGAAAGGATTCATTATAAGATGGGTGGGACCTATATCTCCCTCCAATGCATTGGGTAAAGATTTTATATCTCATGAGATAGACATGGCTGGAACGGAAGGTTATTTCGGTTCAGTGATACAGGACTGAAACGAGGAGTGAACTCGGTTCAGAAAGGGACTTTGTCCACTAAGATAGTCTTGGCAATGAGTCATGACTAACAAGAAATGATTTTCCATGATTATGTGTGCATGCCACAAAGTTTCAAGTTTTATGTTATGATTATGGGGATCTCATTTTCAATTCTATGATTTATCCCATGTTATGATATTATGAGCTCTTTTGCAGGTCAAGATTTCCAAAAGCAACGTTCTTATGTATATGATGTGATTGATATTTCTTTTGTTTACCCTTACTGAGAATTTGAGCTCACCCTTTTTTGTTTTTCTTTCCCCAGGATATAAGGTTTTAGAAAAAAAAGGGGGAAGATCTTTATGGGAGATATTGAAGATCTGTCACCACGTTTAGAAGATTACGTTCCGAGTTTCCAAAGACACTAAACTATTAAGATCCTTGTGTGTGTGTTTTTGTTATGTACTAAGTATTCCGCAAAAGTAATGTAATGTCCATGTACGATAAGCTTCGGGTCTCTACAGTTGGTATCAGAGGAAAGGTTTAGTCAACCTTTGGAAACTAGGATGCGAAAACGTTAGTGAGATCCCTAGAGATATTTCTAAGGTATGTCTTGGGATGCCCCTAAGGATAAGTATACGTATAGGATATAGTTCTAGAACAATGGTAACGATATTAGATTAAACCAAAGATGATAGATATTTAAGTTAATCCCCCTTTATTACGATTTTTGCATCTAACACTATTCTGTTTGGGTTATAGAAAATGGCTGGAAACAAGATGATTCACAATAATGGAGGATATGATGGACAATGGAATGATATTCTTCATGAGAAACCAAATGAAATGGGATTTGGATGTCCAAACATCATTATTATGCCGAATCAGCAATCTCACAACATGATCAATAAAGTAAAATTTGGTAAGTTTCCTGACTCGACTAATAAGAGAAAGATGGAGTTCCATGATGATCATAGAGGAAAGAAAGTTCAATTTCACCTATGTAAATCATGTGGGAAGAGGCATCAAGGAGAATGTTTCAAGGGAACTGGAAGATGCTTTGGGTGTGGAAAAGAAGGACACAAAGCAAGTAAGTGCAAAGGAAAAGGGTCAGTTAACACCATGGATGAGGATAATGGTATTGCTACGACATCAAAAATGGTTTACTGTTTTAAATGTGGAATGTATGGGCATTATACAAACAAATGCCCTAAGGGAAAGACTCATGAAGAGAATCAGTATGGTCATATGGGTAGTATTTATGTGGATGATGATGAAGAGACTACAAATGATATGTGAGATGAAAGAATTTTTGAAGCTCGGTCAATGGTTTGAGAATGTAGTGGAATGATTACATGTTTATCATGTGTAATTTTGGAATAAAGAGACATCTATGGATTGTTACACTGTTGTCTTTCCTTGTGTTTTGAAAGTGTATGATTAATGTTACCAGTATCCATGAAAGGTTATTCAGATATTTTTGGAATGTAGATGATATGCGCATAATGAAGGGATAAGGAGAAAATTAAATGTTTGATAGTATTCATGAGCTCATGATTGATATAAGGACTAAGTGATATCATGGTTTGAGTATATAGAATTTTGAGGATTTTGGTATGTGGAAAGTGTTAACTTTTAACTGCACTCATGTTTTCACTAAGGTATTCAAGAGAATACACGATTAAGGACTTTGAATGTTTGGAATGTGACCAACAAGACATATCTTATGATATGTGGGGATCAACGACAGTATTAAATCTCTGGTAATCGATGTCACTATATTATGAGAGTGGACTGCAGTATTATGTATAAGCCTAAAGATTAGACTGGATTATGTTGGACATAAGTTAGTATTGTTTAAGGATAGAATATTTTCGATATTATTGATGGGATGTTATAGTAACGTAGTTTTAGAAAAAGGGACAACCTGCAGGACGGGCGACAACCCATCGCTTCGGACAAGGCTGTGGGAATCGAACCCACAACCGAAGTGCGACTGGCCTTTATCGCCTACCACTGGCCTACAAGAAGTCCCTGTTTAGTATAAACTAGTTTTATTATATTAAGCAGTATGATATATGAAGTATAAGTCCATTTTAGGAACCATATATGATTAATCTCACTATAGAATGACTTATGTATATTTAATAACTTTTACTAACCTTTTTGTTTGAGACAGATGGAATGACCCGTCATTCTATCACATGATCTGCTAACACTTCACGAATAACAAATTCAACTTCATTTATTTAAGAGATGAAGTAGAAATTGTTCAAGGCACGAACAAAAGTGAGATTGTACCAAAATAAAGTAAGTATTTATTCTAAGCAAATTTTCAACTTTAGGGAAATCATCTTGAAAACCAAAAATGTTGTCCTAGTGATCTTATACCTGATGAATCAGATGGTACCTTATATCATCACAAATCTATGGATTTGTGATTACTGGCTTTTCCATAGCCATGTTCTCTACCACTCTCCATCAGAACATGATGGTTAGATTTCTCTTCCATATCCATATTTTCACCTATGTGGAAACCCAGTGATTAGTTAATTTGGGTAATCGTTACATTTCATACTTTAGTTTTTAAAGCCATGTTTTGGTATTCCCTTTTACGATGTGGGTTTCTATTAAAGAAACTTTTGAATAGTAAACCATTTATAACCCTGACGAATTTCGAGGGCGAAATTCATTTTAAGGGGGGTAGAATGTAACAGCCCGAGATTTTATGAAAAATATTCTTTTTATTTTACTAATGTCTTGTGTTATACGCTACACCAAAAGGAGCTTGCACAACACGCATCCTTGACTTGCCTTGCATTACACGCAATCACAACCTTCCTCGATAGCGTGTGTGGTACGTAATCCTGAGTTTCACGAAACAATGATATGCTATTAAAATATTATTAAAACTAGCCGTTATGAATAGTAATAACCACTTTTTAAATTTTAGAAATTTTAACTCTCAAAATGGACTTCATTTTTTGGATTCGGAGTATCGAATTTAGCCTAAGGTGAAATTTTGGTACTTTTCGGATAACTTTCATATTCTGATGAATAGTGAAAATTACTAAATTATAATTAAAAACAACTTTTTTAATCGAAATAATTAATAGTGATAAATCATTAATTTGAGTGGTTTTAAAGTATATTTAGAATATATTTTTACAATTTAATACAATGTTGGTCATTGGATGTAATTTCACATTTAAACTAGACATAAACAAGTGTCAATCTTTTGATAGATATTGTTTCTTAAAAACACGCTATTTGTTTTAAGAGCAGGATTTAATTATAAAATTAATTAATGCAACTTTTATGTTATGAATTTGGTAAAATAGACTTCATTTTTGAATTCGGAATATGAAATATAGCTTGGGATGAAATTTTGGCATTGTTCTGAAAAACATCAATTTTTGATTAATAGTGAAACTACTAAGTGGTAGGTTAAAAACTGAATTTTGCATAAAACTTAATTTTACCGCTTCTGTGAATGGAATTTCGAAAATCCGAGAGACACGGTTAATATCAAGGACTAAAATGTGGTTCAATGAGATGAAAATAATTTTTTGGTGAATAGTAACTTTTTACTTTTTTTACCACGGTTAATAGTAAATAGGGTAACTAAGGGTAAATATGATATTAATATTACCCTAACACATGTCCTAATTCTATTGGACAAGTGTAATTCGACCAAAAACAAACTTAGGAATAAAATATGACCATTTAGGCCCACTTGGATTAGATTAGGACATTTATTATTAATTTATTTAAAGAAGGGTTAAAATAGTTAAAATCAAAGTTTAATAAGTAAATAATTTTTAATATGGGGTTGTACATAAGATAAATTCGACTATAAATATTCATTAGAAATATAAAAATATTTCCTACATGATGGTATTTTATTTGTAATTTTTAGACATCAGATAATATAATTTATTTATGACACAAAGATGATGCAGTAATTATCTTATTAATAAAATATTGACATAATTGATAATATAAATACCAAAATAAATGTAATTTAAGACTTTTAATGAATTAAACTAATTTTATAGGTTACTATGATATATTAGTGTTGATTTAATCAACTTGGTTCGAACATATAATTCTGTTATGACTTTCACAAAAATCATATATCAAATAGTGTCAAAATTGACACAAAATAGTTTTTAAATCAAATATTATATTATTAATTGTTATTTTATTCCTAAAAATCTAAGGTTCGGCCAAATGACTTATATAAGGATATATGTATTAATAATATACAATTTGGGGTTCGTTTGGCATGTTATAGTAAGTTTATTAACCATATAGTGAAAGAAAACAAAAAGACACGGTAAAAGTTAAATTATTTAACTTAGAGTTAAATCTAATTGATAAGGTTAAAATAATACCCTAAACTTGTCTAAATCCTATTGGTTGATAGGATTTAGACCCATCCCCACTTTAGCTTCGAAGTAAGACCCTTTGGAACCATTATAAACCGATTTTGACTTTAAAATAAAATAATATTTTGAGATATTCCTAAGGTGCCCCTCTCCTCCCCTATAAAAGGACACCTCCTCCCCCTCCTCCTCACACCAATTTGAGCACTCAAGCTCGGCCAAACCCTGCCAATTTCTCCTCTCCACTTCCCTAGCAACATCCTAGAGGTTCTGGTCTTCCTCCAAGACCAATTTTAGTGCCCTAAGAGGAGGTCTCAAAGAGGCACTTCAAAGAAGAGGTAATTACCGTTACCAATTCTTTCATCTTTATTTCTTCTTCCACTTCTTCTTCATAGGTTGTTTCATTATGAAGTAATAACATAAGTATCACTCATATACTGATATGTTATTATAAGTATGAAACAACCCTATTTCACCATCTATCCATCCTACGGAAAAAGAAATCACCGCGCGTGCGTACGTATGGAATATCGTCTCCACGCCGTGGTGTAATCTATTTTCCACCACCACCTTACATGGATGGGTATAATGGTGTAAAGAATAACTATACATAGTTATTACAACATCATATTGATTCTGATATATTGTATAATCCACTCCAATTCAATTCAATATTTATAGATATGATATCATCGCTCGTGCGTACGTACGGAATACCGTCTCCACGACGCGATGAGATTCATTCTCCATGTTAACCATTTAAGAATGATTATAATGTATATATAAGAAATAATAATGAAATATATGACATTATAAAGCTACTGGATTTATGTATATATATACATATGTATGTAATCTACTTACTTCCATTTCAAGACAATAAGGAAAGGAAAACAGCGTTCATGCGTACGTACGGACTACCGTCTCCATGAACGGTGTTTTTCATTTTATTTATCTACCTATTATATATATATACTGAATATATATGATATATAAATCATATTTTATATTCTGGAAGTAAGTTAATCATGATATAAGTAATAATGATGTCAAGAACAACAAGTCAAAACACCTACGATAAATGAAACGATTTTACCCAAAACGCTTCTTTAACATGGAATTTACAAAAGAACGGGTAACATAATGTCATAAGTGAACCATATATGATATCATAACAATGAATATGATTCTGTAATAAGTCAATAACATGATTTAAATCATTATACAGGAGGTTCGGACACTTACAAAGCAAGTCGGACCTAAGGTAAGGGAAATATCACAATCTCATTTTTATCCGAGATTGTTTATTCGTAAGTATTTACTGGGGTGTATTTTATCATCCACATCCATGTTTCATAAATATGTAATATTATTTCCATCCACCTTAAATTGTTTAAATCCATTTTTACCCTTCGGTGAGTTTTTAGTAAAAGAAATGAAAGGAATCTTTTGTCGTTTTTCGTACGAGGTACTTTTTGACTTTTCCGACAAAAGTACGAAGAATGTTTTTTTTAACTTATACGGCAAGAATGGATTTTTAAAACATTATTTCCAAGAATCTTCCTTTATAAGATTTCAAGTTTATTTTTAATCAACTTCTTTTAGTTTATAATTTTATGACATGTTAAGAAAAGAAAAGTGTTTTTGAAGTAGAAAGGATATTTTCCTCAAGAATGGAGTTCAAATGTTTTATCAAAATTATTTTCCATCTAAGATAATATAGGGTTCTGTTTTTATCCCTATTATTACACTGATTTGATTATGTTTTGAGGAAATTATTTTTATGAAGTCATTTACCTTATATGATTTGTTTTATGATGTCATGATGTTTCAAGAATCCCATTTTTGTTACATGTGTTATGCGATGATGTATGATTTATGATTATGTGGCACACATAAGAAAGGATTCATTATAAGATGGGTGGGACCTATATCTCCCTCCAATGCATTGGGTAAAGATTTTATATCTCATGAGATAGACATGGCTGGAACGGAAGGTTATTTCGGTTCAGTGATACAGGACTGAAACGAGGAGTGAACTCGGTTCAGAAAGGGACTTTGTCCACTAAGATAGTCTTGGAAATGAGTCATGACTAACAAGAAATGATTTTCCATGATTATGTGTGCATGCCACAAAGTTTCAAGTTTTATGTTATGATTATGGGGATCTCATTTTCAATTCTATGATTTATCCCATGTTATGATATTATGAGCTCTTTTGCAGGTCAAGATTTCCAAAAGCAACGTTCTTATGTATATGATGTGATTGATATTTCTTTTGTTTACCCTTACTGAGCATTTGAGCTCACCCTTTTTTGTTTTTCTTTCCCCAGGATATAAGGTTTTAGAAAAAAAAGGGGGAAGATCTTTATGGGAGATATTGAAGATCTTTCACCACGTTTAGAAGATTACGTTCCGAGTTTCCAAAGACACTAAACTATTACGATCCTTGTGTGTGTGTTTTTATTATGTACTAAGTATTCCGCAAAAGTAATGTAATGTCCATGTACGATAAGCTTCGGGTCTCTACAGATTCGGTTGAAGGAATTCCTACAACTGGAATCCAAGTATCATTCTATACATACAATTCATTAGGACTATGAGTCTATCCAAGGAATTTATATAATAGGAATCCAAGTATCACCCAAGGTACACAAGTCATCACGATCCAAGGATCTAGAAATATTCAAGGCATCTTTACGTATCATGTAAGGCTCAATAAATATATTCACAGAAACAACTTTGGACATCCCAAAAGTATAGTAATCATATATATAGGCACAATATCTAGATCATAGGTAGTACCTCTGGGTATACCAGTAAACATATGGAATAACATGGCTCAAACCACACATCCCTAAAAATCATGTCTGGGCATCCCAAAGAGAAAGAAAGATTCCTCTTTTTAGGATTAATAACCACCAACTAGGTATTACCTTAGGTAAAAATCCCTGCATTACCAATAAATAAGTGAAAGTATAAAAAACAAATTTGTGTGGTTCAAGGCCTAAACCCACCACAATTATCACAACCCCATGGTCTTACAAGATTGTCATGGGTTCTATGGTGACACCCGCTATCATCTCTACACAACCCCAACGTACTAACTCAGCGTCGGTAAAACACCGGGCACCCACTTGGTCCCTCAATTAAAACACATAGAGGCATCCTACTTGGGATACTCAAGGTATAAACATAATATAATGGATCCTTACCTAGATCCACAACTACAAAGGAGGGAGAAATCATACATGGGATCCTCTAATGATAAGTAAACGGAGGCATACTATAAGGGATACTCATGATGGTACTCTTGTAAAGGGATCTTACAATGGAATCCCTATATATTATTCTAAGTAATGGCATCCCTCTAGGAATATTTGGTACAAAAATAATATAGAGGCATCCTACACAAGATCCTCTAGGTTGAAATGTAAATAAAGGAATCCTATAGGGAATCCTTGATTACAACTATTCCCACAGCCACTTAATCCATAAGGTCACATATCATAAAGGATATTTCATCACAAGAATATCTAAACAAGCATCGTCCAAGAGAGATAGATCATGGATCATCTTAGATCAAAGGTCTCACTCTCAGAAGACAACTGAATTCAAGTGTCATATGAATAACCTCTCCATTCATGAAAGGCCTAAAATTCCACTCATGAGTTCTAAAACCACCTCATAGGTCTTACCATTACGATATATGTGAAATGATACACATAATGGAGTACTCTTGGTTCCAATTCCAACTCATGGGAAGAAATATAAAAACCCCTTAAAGTGTTATAATGGGGAAATACGTGACATGTCCCCCTTAGTACACAATGTGTACTCCCTTTGACATGGGCATGTAAATTACCTAGGTACATGGTGTGTATGGAGGGTAAAATTTGTGTAACCAAAAAAAGGTACCTTCTCATGTCCTTCAACTAGCCTTACCATATACTTGGTCAGCTCGTGTACTTGTACATGGCGTGCTACACACATGGGGTCTGGTTATGTACTCTACATGACCATGTACCCCTACAAGGGTAGCCAAACCGAGTACTCTACAACATGGTCAAGAACCCATCCATGGATTATACACCATTTTACATAGTGTTTACTATGAAAACATCATCTTTCCAAAATGGTAAGAACAGACAGCCTGTCTCCCTAAACAACAATATTGTAGCATGGTTTTCTCAAACAGAAAACCTCTAGATCACCCAAAACCCTATTTTCACCCCCAAAAAATAGACCAAGACTAAATATTCCATAAGAAATCATAATAGGGATTTATATTTTGAAAATAGAAAATCTATGGAGATCTACAGTAAAAACATAAAAGGGCCTACCACTGGGCGGAAACCGCATAAGATTCACTCAAATCAGCGGTCTAGGATTTCCACATGTTGACCTAGTGCATCAAGAGATTCTTGGTTGTACCCTTATCTATTATTATTTATTTTCACATCTATCCATCCCATTATCTCTTCACTAATGATAAAGGATGATACTTAGGGGAGATGTGTGAGAAATCATGAGAAAAATAGATAAAAGAAAATGAAAATGAAGGAAAATAAGAAAAAGAAAAAGAAAAGAAAAATGGGCTCGTGCTGGACCTGGTGCCCAACCTAAGTTTATGCCGTGCCTAGGAAACAATACTCATTCTATACTCAATTAAGTATACATAATCTCAGTCTGACAATTCATTTCAATGTTCTCTCTGAATGAACCTGGAAGAATAATTTAATATTTAATTTATTAAATATTAAATATTTATTATTTCGATAAAATTTTAATGGCTTGGAATTCCAGAAAACTCATGTACTATAGTAGCACACTATTCCAGAAGCAATGATATTGTTAGAAAAATTATCATCAATTATATTCTAATGGGAAAACCATTTTATCCCTTATAAGAATCTAAAATCAAATAATACAAATTTATGTTCAAAACTTCATTCTTGAAAAATATGTTTCTTTTCACCTAATGTGTGTATTTAGAGATAATATTCCCTATTTTCATAGTGTAACATAGTGGTAAAAACATAAATATAAATAGTGGAATTAGTAAATCAATTAGAAAATATATAAACATTCAAAATAAAAGTATTTATAACAATGCTGGAAGTAATATCATATAAAATGACGATCAATCCAGGCATCTAAAAAGAATCCAAAATAGGTATACAAGAAAGAGTAATATACATGCATCAAAATACCAAAAATACCAAAAATGATCCCATTTAGCATCAACATACTTATCTCGGTCCTATTCTCCCCTACTTCTAAGCATGGAACAATGTCAAGCATCGAACTATGGTCACTTTGCCCAGACCCTATCCGCATCCATAAAGACTATCCAGGTACCCAACGGTTGACCAAAAAGGGTTTGATATACAATCCCAATAGATCATTACCCAAAGTTTTTATAAAAAATCATGTATATGAAATAAAATCTAAATCATAGTGTATAATATAACAGGTAAAGAAGTATATAAATTAATGTGCCCATGGAAAAACTAAACACACATGTGATCTCAGATAGCCATACAAGGCTCCCTAAAAAACAAGTTTCAATATCCTATCTTAGTGCATCTAATAATAAAAATTAAGTAAACATCATAAATATTTCTTATACATGGTATATCATATCACCCACAACATTTTCTTATAAGATGAAGTTTCAGAACAACCACAACAAAGTTTTATAATCATTTATGTCACATTTACCATGTTCAGGTAATATAATTAGATGTTTCAGACCCCACATGACTGGATCCAAGGTATAGAAGACCAAGACATGCTCATCGATTATTAAGAGCATCTACATGTAAGATCAGTAACGGAATTAGTGGATTTCAAGGATCCTATCAACAGAGATTATCCAATGTGACACCATTAAGCTAGAAATAAGGGGTTTAAATGCCCTTGGAATCCTATGTAATCAATATCCAAGGAGAATAAAGGTCCAAGGTATCTTCTACCATAAATCAAGACCCAAGGGTGAAATGTTAATGTAGTATAATTGAAATCATGATCCTTGGTAACCCAATAAATTAATCCAATACCATTTTAGTTCACAGCTCATTATATTCATCAATTCAGAGGAATCCAACTTCCTTGGGTACACCCACACATATCCAAATCGATACAAACCATTCAATAAAATTAATCAAATAATAGAATGTAAATATATTTAAAATGAGGTATCTCCATATTATAATTAATCAAATAAATTAAATTCATTTATAAATGGGATTTCTCTAACTAGACAAGCACAAAATTACACCCCAAGGGTGGTAAAACAAGAGAGATATCGAATTCATTCCCTTTGGGTGACCTTGGTTGGGAAAAAACATCTAAAAATTCTTAATGAACTAGTGTGAATCCCTAAAGGTTACATTACATTCAATTTAATTTTTGAATTCATTTTTGGGGCCATGTCAGATGTCTAGAAAGTGGTATAATGGAAACTGGATCAATAAAGCACCAATCCAGTTAAGAAAAGTATAGACCATCAACTGTAGGTCTGTATTAGAGTGCTCATCCATTATCATATTCTTATTTGGATTATATGAGGATAAAATGAATAATAAATGGAAACCCTAAAACTAGGGATTACTATTTTCACCAAAATATTGTATTTGATGTGATGTTAAACAAAGAACAACACAAAAGGAAAGGAGTACTCATCTACGTGGAACCAATGCGACCAATAGTGGAAGAAATTGTGTCTGGATCACAAATAAAAATCCAAGAAAAAATTTAGGCTTCCTTTGGGATTTATGTTCAAGAGATAAGGGATAGGTGAGGATTCTATCAAAAAATAAGGCCTCTTCCTCTTATTTTAAAAAAATAGACTCAGCCATTAAAACTGTGTTTAAATGATTTCCACATTGTGTAAAGATCAGGGTCTTCTTCCCTGTGAATAACCCTTACACATCATGAACTAGTCTACCCAAGACATTACACATCGTGTAATTAGTAGATTCCATGTATTACTATTACATGGAATGTAATTGGACTACTGCAAACTCACATCCCCTCAGCCACTTCCCTTATAAAAATAATGCAACTAGCCCTCATGCCTGCCTTTAGGTTCAAATCCAAAAAGAGAACATAAATAATGGTTTAATGGGAAATAAATGGGTCAGTTAATTTTCAAATAACCCAGGATATTAAAATATTCCCCCTTAAATCAATTACTAAACAAATATCCCTTACAAGGGTGTTTAAGAATAGTTTGAGAAGAGCTCTAGTCACTGAGAACATATATCGACCTCTCACTCCCAAGTCTCATCCTAAAAATGGTTGTTATACCATAGTTACCATACTATCGGAAGTAACCAGCATTAAAGAACCATAATTATAAATTCAATGATATGAATAAGATTCTTCTCTATGGATGCATCATCATGTAACTCTACCTCATCTAGATGAAGAGTGTGAGATGGGTCTGAGTGATAATGGCAGAGCTAAGAAAAAATAAAGATGTAATACATGGCCTAATACCTCTTAGGTAACGTCAACTGATCAGATACCATCCCACATCTATACAAAATATTAAATTACTAGACATATCATGGTGAAATGTTACCATGTCTCTTAATTCATATGTGCCCTATCCTTGGTTAGATACACAAAAAATACACGCTCTCAAACCTCAAACACTTGAGGTCATCTGTGATGATCGGTGTAATACATCTGTCGAGACTGTGTAGTAGCCATCTATTTCCTAATAAGATCAACCTTCTCAAAAATATTATTCATGGTACATGGTACCGGTAAATATTCCTCACCCTCCTTTAACCAGCACAGTGGTGATCAATATGGACTACCAAAAAATCCTCATAAGGTTCCATTTTTATCATAACCTAATAGATATTGTTGTTGAAAAACTAAACCAACAGTATATTATACTCACAAGATCCCCGAAAATCTTGTATGCATGATCGTAACATGTCCTCAAACACATTTATCATACAATCTAACTGGTCATTAGTATGAGGGTGGTATGCTATGATCAGAAATACCTATGTACCATATGACCTCTGTAATATTTTCTAGAAACAAGAAGTAAACTGGACGTCCCTATCTAAAACAATCGTTCACAGGACCCTGTGAACTCATGCTATCTTGTTGATATAAAAATTCCCATGATCATATGCATAGAAATTATCATTGATCAACATAAAATGTTGAACCTTCATGATCATGTTAACAATAATGCACACAATATCACTACATTGAAGATAAATTCGTAAACCAGTCATGAAATCCATGATGACATTATCCAATTTCTACTCATGAATAGTTAACTACTATAAAATTCTAGATGGTCACTGATTTTCCACCTTCACCTATTGATTTGTAGAAAATTTCATTAAAAACAAGATACCTCTCATTTCATACCCAACAACCAGTACTGATGGAATAAGTCATGATACATCTTGGTAATGTTGGGGTGAACCTCCCAAAGGAAGGAATGAAACTCCCACATCAGCTCCTCATGTATGTCCACCAGAACCTATACACGACAATGCGTACAGTGGATCTCATCCTATCATATGGTTCAACTATGAGGAAGGTTCTCTCATGCTACACTCTCCAATAGAACTAGTCCCTATGAATCTGATAGATGTCTCATCCTTACTGTATCTAAAAGGGTATAGGTAGTAGGTAATGATGAAAGAAAAATCTACCCCTAACTATCCTTCATGTCCAAGTGTATCTCAGGGAATAAACTCATAATATTTCACTCGTTACTTTCCTATTGAACTACCTGTATCTGATACATCATACTCCATGCATCGAAAACTACATTGCCTTTCATAGGTGTGTAAGAAAGCATGAGGTTGAAAAACTATAGGTACCAAACCCAACTTCATTGTCTTCGATTATGATCACACTTTTTAAATATATACGTGAGGATTTTTTGGTCCATGTACACCATTAAATTCACTCCCAATAAATAATGTCTCCAACAACACAAAGCATGAACAACTATAGCCAACTTTTGATCATTCGTCGAGTAATTACTCTAATGTGTCCTTAGATACCAAGAATCATACATCATGAATTTTTCTCCCTATATCAGCACAACTCCATGAATCATACCTAAAGGATCAAAATACACGGTGTACCTCCTGTCCAACTCTAGAAGAATTTGGACTAGTGTTAATGTCAATATCCTGTTAATCACCTAAAAGGTTGTCTCATAAGATTTTTCCATAAACGTTTCACACCATTATTAGTAAATCATATCAATTATGCTTCTATTCATGAGAATTAGTATATGAAATACTTGTAATATATATCTATCCCCAAGAAATTCTATATGTCAAATAAATTTGTTGGATTCTCCCAGGAAACTACAACACTCACTTTCCATGGGTCTAATGATACTCTTATCTATGAGATAATATGTTTTAGGAAGTGAATATTGTACATATAGAAGTGGGAATTTGTGGAATTAGAATATAATTAATTTTCTCCCAGTGTATCCAAAACGATCTCAAGATCCATGGCATGGTAATGTCAATTGTGAGAATACACAAAGATATCTTCCATGAAAAATGACCAAAAAGGAATCCAAATAAGGACATAAAACAAAACTCATCATAGATTTGAAAACCGCAAGTGCATTCGTGAGACCAAACGACATAACCATATACTCATATAGACCATACATTCTATAAAAAGTTGTATGAGTTATATTATTGGGTTGATAATTAACCTAATGATTTTTAGTACTCAATTAAATTTTTGAGAACACCCATGCTCCTCAAATATGATAAAACAGTTCATCTATCCATAGGAAGGGATACTAGTTATTAACCTTAAATTATTCTCTTTTTGATAATCAACACATAGCCTAAGGGTACTATCCTCTAATTTTGCAAAATGCACTAGATAAACCCATGGAGAAGTACTGGTTCATATAAACCACTCCATCTACAAATCCTCTAGATACCTATTAAGCTCCTGCAACTCCATCATAGCCATCATATATGGAGTAATGGATAGATGTATATCACATTTAACTAAATCTATGGAGAAATGAACCACTCTATCATGATGCAAACTAGAAAATATTTCCCAGAATACATCCCAAAAATGATCAACCACTTGTGGAAAATATTCCTAACAAGCTCCCTAATCATCTAGATATAAACTAGTGATCTAGGTTGTCATCCCACCTAACCCATGATGATATGGCCTAGATCAAATCATCTAGAAATCCCATTTACCATTTTGAATAAACACTCCACCCTCTAGTGATGTGAACGTCACCCTCCAGCAATATTAGTCAATGTGGGATCGATAAGCTGCTAGATAGTCCATTCTGAGTATGACGACAAACCTATTCATATTGAGGATAAAAATATTCTGGATAAAGTGACACCCACCAATACCAAGGGGTAATTCTATGCACTAATGTATAGCCATCATTCTAATCCCCAACAGATTTTCAAACATCAAAATGCCCTAAAAACTGAATCACAACCACAAGGATTTCCACAATATATACAAATATAAATTAATGAAATGAACCTATGTGAAAATGAGAACATTAAAGAGTTGAGGATACTTATATCATACCTATCACCATATATGGTTTGGTTCCCTGCACCTTGGGGGTAAGCTATATAGAATATATCTAGCAAGTACCAAGGCCTTCTTACACAACCTAACTACCTGAAGTAGTCCCACTGTGTTGTCTCGGTACAACTGGTGTTTGGATAACTCATCAAATACAATCACCACCTCTTTTGGATCAATCAACAATACTCCATCTCCCAGTTTCACATGGAGATGTAAAATATACTCCTAAAACTGGAGTTGATGATGACCCCTGACTACTCACTGATAGAGGTAAGTTCATGCGAAAACATTGCATGTGGACCATCCTACCATAAGCTCAACACTCGACTGGGATTTGATCACATTGAATTCAAATATGGACTCTTATTCCACACAGATCATAGAAAATAGAGATATTGGTACTCAAAGCCTAACTGGTACTCATCTCATGAGAATCCTCAAAAGGTCGCTTCCTACCACTAGAAGTCGAACCACTGGGCTGAGAGACTATACTGCTCTACTCTACACCCCTATCTTCCCTTGTTTAATGCTGTATAATTATTACCAAATTTACCATCTCAGTAATTGTCATCAACCAGAACACAATTACATAATATTATATAGCATGTTTTAGACCTTCATAGAAGCATTTTTCTCTTAATTACTCATCAGCAAGATATATCAGTGCCAAAAATTATAGCTCAGTAAAGTATGTTGAAAACTGTATAACTATAATGGTTCCCTACTCTAGATGAATGAAATAACTAGCCCACTCTTCTCTCATATTCTCATATAAAAAGTAGTAAATGATTTTTTTACATAGATAACAACAGATTGGATAACTCAAGAGGGGGGTGAATTGAGTTTTTAAAAGTTTCTTAGATACCCACCCTCTTCAAGGTGTGTATACTCAATTTTCCATATTAAGATAATATGTAGAAAAAAAATAAAATATGTAAACAAGAATTTGAACATATGGATTTATATTGGTTTAGGGAATAAAAATACCCTAGTCCACTACACAAATTTTATACTCATCAAGTTGTATATTTTGACTATACAACACTTTTATTATGGTCTCCAAGCTGAATTCAAGTAGTTGTCACTTAGTACAACGATCCAATATATTTTTAGTAGGATCTCTCTTTATAATAATTATCCACAGTCTTAACTACACTCACACATAGAGTGGAAATATGTTAGAAAATAGATAGAAGTTTTGGGAAATGTTTTTGGTGCATAGTTGCAATTAAAAACTGTCTCTAGACGAAGATTTGTCCTTAGAGAATATACAAATCATATGTAGATCTAGAAAATCATCATTGAAACTAAAGGATTTGATAATATTAGAAATAGATAAAATGATTCCTTATATATAAAAATCTTCAATGTTATACAAAGTCAAAAAAAGTAGCCTTACTTTTTCTTTTTTGTTCTCATTGCATTCTTCTTATTTGGGTTGTTTCTAACTATTCCTTAAATATATTGTTTTAACTTGATCATTGGAAAAATCTAATCATTGAATCATCTATGAAGTGATCCTGATAATATATGTTGATAGGAGTTTTTATCCTCACTTTAAAAATATATAATTTCTTTTTCAGTTACGATGTTATAGTTTTTCTCCATTCTCTGAATTTTCATATTCATAGTATTTTTTATATAGTCTGATCCTTATTTAAATAGATAATCTTATTTTTTTGTTCTAAAAAGTTATTAAATTAATTATCAATAGATTAACAATGATTATCATGATGTTTTGTAATCTTATATATTCATAGGATATCGATGGGTTGTACACATTACCAGAGGATATCTTTTCCGTAAGATAATCAGCCTTCAACATAACATAAGATAATTCTACAGAGTAAGACAAAAAGTTATTATGATCTAACATTCACTTTTCATTAAATTACACTAGTTATGAATATTCTTATCATAAATATAAATTCCTTTTATTTTTCAGTAACTATTTTGAGTATCTTAGATAAACATCATAAGTTTAAATCTAAGGTTTCCATTTGTGTTTCTGAGTAATTGAAGATATCCCTTAATTTTCATAAGACAATGTGCATGTATAGGGTAAATAATTGAATTCATAGAAAAAGATTAATACAATGTAAACCAATTAAAAAAATTATAATAGGAGAAGGTATTTTTTTTAATCATCAAAACACATAATGAAGATATTTTTTGGAATAATGCACTTTATAAAACTTTCCCCTTTTTGATGATCAAAAAACCCATAAAACGAAAAAAAACAAAATTTTATATATAGGATTTTAATTTTTTTAAGGAAAAACCTTTTATTTTATTCTGAAAAAAAATCTTCTCTTTTTTGGAAATAAGAAATAATTTTGACATAAAATTGTAATTTTGTATTTTCCTTTTCTAATCTCCCTTTTTATGATATAAAAAAAATAAGTGTAAGTAGGAAAAAAATTTATATTTCACACATATATTAGTTGACAGAACATAGTTTGAAATAAGATGATTTCAGAAGGAATCATTGAGATATCAATATAAGAAGTTAATAAAGCTAAATATTGGAATGGAATTATGATCTAGAAATATAAACAAGATTATAGATAAATATTATCAATGATCATCAGGATATAAAGAGCATTAAGGGGATATGGTTATCTGATAAAAAACATAAATTAAAGTATTAATATAATCCAAATGAGATATAAATGATAAAAAATTTGATGTTTAAATGACATAAAAACATTTTAACAATTATAATTTTTTAGAAAGGTCCATCCATTGGGAAACCAACTCTATGAACTTCAAGTGGGATATGTATCAACAGTTCTTCTGAAAATGGATTTTGGATGTTTTTTTCTTGAATAAGTTGGGTTGGTTATTAGATAAGAAAGATTTACAAAGAGGATCATTAGCAATTGTATTAATAATATTTCATAATATCAGTGAGCTCTAAAACCAACACGATCATCACAAGAAAACCAGACTTGTGTTGACTTAATATTACGAGCAACTTGTTGTTCCATTTCATTTTCCATGTTATTTTCAAGAGTAAAGGGTATTTTAATGAAAGGTTCATGTAAAAATAAAGATATATCTATTGAAAATCATTAATTTTCTATTGGTTGAACCAATTAAGGGTCAAATATTGCTTTGATATGATGAGAGGTATACGGGTAACAATAGAAATTTGAGGTCCCGAAAGCCTTATCCCATGAATTTGAAACAATCAGTCAGCACATGCATCAATTATTTTCATCATATCATATTTTCAATAGTCTATAATTCTTGTACATATATTCCATATCCTCTAAGAGAAATTTCAAATAAAATTATTGAGGTATCCTTTGTTAACACAACTGGCTATTAGTATTCTTAAAACTTCAAACTTGTTTTCTAAAATTTACATGGAAGATGCAAATTCTCTTTCCATTTAGGGATAAACTCTTTTTAATGAATCAACAAATGCAACAACTTCTATTTAATTATCATCCAAGAAACTTTTCTTTAAGTTTTTCATCACTTCTTTATGAAGATATTCAATTTTATTTTTAATTTCATCATAATTTTTGGTAAATGATCTAACCAACCTTACTAGAAGATTAAAAATAAATATTATATATTTATTCAATTGTAAGGAATTTTCTTGAGATTATACAACCCTCTGGTTGAACAAAGAGATTAATTTATCTGTTGAATTATGAAACACTCAAATAGTTTTATTCATTGCATTGGGTACTCTCCTAATCTCATAAACAACATTTCTTTGGAGATTTTGAGACATATCTGTAGTCACAAAATCCTATTTAAGTGAATCAAATGATACTATGACTGATTCTACAAAGTTATATAGTTCCAAAATCAATGATTAAAAATCTAAAATAAGCGTGGTTCTAGTGGTAGGTCCTTCAGAAAATTTTTTCAAAAATTACGACATCAACACTATAACTTCCTGAACATCATCTCTAGAGGCCATCTATTCACATAAAGTTCTTTCATGGATATGTGATTCGAAAATTGAAATTTTAGGGTCTCAAAATCATATTCTAACTTTGAAAGGCTCTACTAAGGTCTTTCAAAAAAAATGGTTCTTTCATTTTAAAGAATTTTTTAATTCCTAGTTTCTTAAGGAATAAAGAAATCCCTTTCCTATTGAATTTCAACACTCTATTCTTGAATAGGTTGATTCTCAGAGACATTGGGTATGACGTTCTCATGGCATGATTCTTAGAAATATGTTTTTATGGTTTATTATTTATCCGTTTTTTCCATCTCTTGGGAGTGGGACTAAACTAGAAGAGGATAAAGTATCAACCTTATAGAGAGTGTCTTATCCTAACCGATTGAAAACATATGAGTTATAGTTGCGACTATGATTTAATTTGGATCTTGAATAGGAGGAAGTGAGTTGTCCTTAAAAACATATTATTGGCTTGATAGAAGGAAATAAAAACTCTTCTTCTTATATTAAAAGTTACATATTCCTCATCACAACTTTTTCTACTCTCATCATGATGAGATGAATCTTCATGCACTATTGGTGTCTTAAGCACACTCAAATACTCCCATGAATTTGAGAAGGTTCGGTATCCAATGATGAATGAAAATTCATAAACTTATTTAAGGGAAAATATCAATATATGCCACTTTTTTTTAAAATACTTGAATTCAGGTTTCTCAAACTATGACACATCATTGCATCATTATCATCCAAATAAAATTTGGAACTTCAAAATATTAGTGTCAATATACGTCCAAAAGGGTACAAGTTTAGGGGATTATTTTGAATATTACACATATATCTTAGGATATAACATTATAATTTCATATGTTTTTCAAGAATAAATAAACAAAAATATAAATATCTTGAAATAGATATTCTCAAACTCACCATTTAATTCAGTGATTCCAGAAGGATTAAACATGATCAACACTTTTATTTCTAGTTATATATTTGTTACTTATTTCTTCTTGATAAAGGCTATTATGAAAATATATTTCATAATTTATATAGGAGTAACACCATCAAAGGAAGATAGATAGGTGTCGAATAATTGGTATCATTCATGAGGGGATTTTAATACTCCATCCAACTTGACTGATGTTAGTGAAAACTCTTTCGGATTTATGAATTTAGTGTCTAAGTCATATTCTTCACTAAAATGGAAAAATTCCATCTTTTACAACTCAAAAACTTAATTCTTGAACACTACTAAGGTTTGCGACTCATCAAAAACATTTTCCCATCCTTGTTGGTTTACAAAATTCTTCAACAATGTGTCTGTTCTATTAGACCATTTTAAATTAATGGATATTCCACATAAAACCTTTCTTGATATCTTATGACATTTAATCCTACTAGAATACCCACCATCAGCTCCTTTATTCAAATTTCATATGGATTAGAGAGTGGAATGTTGAAACATTAGGGTAATAAGTTTGCGAGCCAAGGTATTGAGAGAGAAGGTTCAAAGGGTTTGAGAATCATTTCATGTGTGGAGTTGGTACAAAATCCCACCACTTTTTTTATTCTAAATAAATGAGGTGTCTCACAAAAATGTCATAGTAATTATTAATAAATTTTGGTGATATAGCCTACACGTTGTGACTATTACTCAAAACAGTGTCTTAATAAATTATTTAAAAAAATAACATGCATCTTTTATACATGATAAATATAAAAAATTTTACTTTTTAAAATTAAACATACTTAAATAAGATTTTATGAAATAAAACATTTTAGTAGATAAAGGTTTATTAAGGATATTGGGTAAAAAAATTTCTGTGAAATCATATTCAAAATATATATCACCTTTCTATTCGTGGTATATTAAGAAATTAACTATTAAGTCAATGTTCTTTATTCCTGAATGATTTATTGTATTCTTTGAGATTTTGATAACACTAGTGTTATCACATCTGATAGAAACATAATTGACGTTAAATCCAAAATCCATTGAGGTGTTTTTCATATATAACACCTAAGAAAAACAACTTCCAGGAGAAAAATATTTAGATTCATTAGTTGATGGTGCTACAGAATGTTTCTTCATACATGACCAATACACAAGTTATTTACCAAGAAAATGATAGGTTCCTGATGTTATTTTCTGAACTAATATTCATATTGCAAAATCAATATTCGAGTAAGAAATCAAATTAAAATCAAGGGTTTTTGGTAAAATAAGAGAAAGAGTTACGGTTCCTTTTAAATATATTAAAATTATTTTTATAGCATTTATATGAGACTATTTTGTATTAGATTGAAATAATTCACAAGGACATACTGAAAACGTAATGTCTAGTCTTCTTAAAGAATGGTAGAACAAATTTCTAATGATTCCCCTATACAACTTATTGCTAACTGGTTTCCCAGTTTTATCTGATTCAAGTTAGATATTAAGCCTCATAGGCATGGGGAAGAGAATTTATGTTAAATTAAGTTTTAGAGTTGTAAGAATTCAATTCATGATTTTTAAACTCACTTATGTGATCCCTTTTCAAAGACATAATTTTGAAATATTTTTCATTTTTCACATGTTTACAAAAATTAATAAAAATAGAACATGATTCAATTTAATGTATTAAAAGGTTAACCCATGTAAATTTTAAAAAATCATCAACATACACATAAAAATGACTTACCAACAAGACTTTTAGTTCTAGTTGGTCTACAAAAATCTATATGGATAATTTCAAGAGGTCCAGAAGTATAAAATTATTTAATTGTTTTGAATGATGGATTATGTTTTTTCCCATTTTTCATGCATCACATAGTTTCATTCTATCCAATTTAAAATTAGGAAGTTAGAAATTAAATTATTTTGGGAATTTTTTCTTAGATAATATATAGTTTAATGTTCAAGACTTCTATATCAAATCCACAATTCACCAAATTTATTATTTAGAAAATTTTACATTTTTTCTACCTAATGAATCAAGATATAATTTATAAACATTGTATGGGCTAGGTTCTTTAAACATGGTAGATTTATCTTAAAAAACTAAGAAGAAATTATTTAAAATATCAGTAGAATAACCTCATCATAATGTTGAGAAATAATTATCAGGTTGTTCTTTAAGCCTTCAATGTAAAGTAATTTGTTGATAAGGATTGACTGTGGTTTTAAAAATTATCCAATGAAAATTATATTTAATATTTCACTATCTCCAAAATTTGACATATCCTTCATCTAATTTAGATTGAGAATGAAAATTAGAGTAATCTCCACTTATATTCCTTGGACGACCAACATCCAAGAACCATTTTTGAATTTGTTTCATATAGACAATTCCCTAATATGACATATCAAAAAAAAATTGCCACCAAAATTCTTTTGGGTGGAGATATGTTAGCTATAAGAGACATAAGCATCCATACATAATTATATTTTTCAGAAAACATTCCAATTTTTTAAAAGGAATTTATAAAGAAACACATTTTTAATTCCACCCACTTGAGGATTTTTTACATTAGAAATATTAGTAAATTTTTTCCTTCACCACAATGATAACAATTAACTTTTAGATGAAATTAATTTTTTGATAAAGACACAAAATATTATCTATAAAGCATATATTTTTTCCCTTGGCTATCATTTCCAAGTTTTTCTTTTCTAGATTGATTATAGACAAGGTTTTTTTTAAATAGTCATGCTTATTTTTAAAAACACTCAAATCATATTTAAAATTTTGAACTTCCTTTTGTAGGTATTCAATTTTATTTTGTTTTTCAGTATTCGAGACAATAGATTTTTTCATCTGATTTTTTAGTTCTAAAATCTGATTTTTCAAATTTTCATCATCACCAATGATATTATTAAAATAATTTTGAAGGGATTTGTTTTTCCTTTAAAGTATTTGACACTTGAATCTAAACATAGTTAAATATCAATTTACCTATTTACTGGCTCAATTTTTGTTTTCCTATTCATGTTTATGCATAGAATAATAAGAATATGCCTTATCTGATTGTTCCATAAAGAATATACTAGCCTTTTGATTTTATGTTTTGATTTATGGATTCAAATTTTTATTCTAATAATATTTAAAATCACTCTATGTATCCCTAATAGATTTCTTATAATTATTATATATATTATTTTTAAAATACTTCCTATCTATCATCTTGTAATATTTTGTTCTTAGGAAGTCAGGATTAAAGTTTCATATTATCTTGAACTCATAGAATTATAGATCTTTTTGACTTATCACCATAATTTTTGTGCTTGTTGAAGGGTCCTCTTAATCCTCATCTCCTTTTATATAATTTCTTAATCATTGTAAAAAATTGTGAAATCACATCATTTGATTCAGTATTACTTGAGAAATATTCTTTTTTAGATGCTTCCGAACCTTATATTATTTACTAATTTCTTTTATCATTAGAAGTAAACACTTTTAAGGTAGTATTTTCCTTCATGACCATGTTGTAATTCTCATCTAATGTTTCCATTTCTGCTTTATACATCATAAGAGTTCCAATAAGATCTTTTAACTTAATGTTCTTGACATTTTTAAATTGTCTGATGATAAAAGAGATTCCACTCCATTTAAGTGGGATACTATGAGAAATTTTATTGCTTGTTCTAGCTTAGTGATAGGTGTTCCTAGTGTATAAATGTTTTTCACAATCTCAATGAGTCTTCTATTAAACTGAGTAATACTCCATCCTTCATCCATTATTAAAGTATCTCACTTGATTTTGGTTATATCATATCGAAGAGATTTCACGTTTCCAATACAATTATATTCTACTATTATTGTAGTCTGCATTTCATGAACTATCTGACATTGAGATATTTTGTTGAATTCATCTTTTCCTCGCCCACAAATGATAATATTCATAGCTATAGAGTTTAAACATCATTTTTATTCTATTATAAGATCCCATGATTCAGGTTCTGTCTTAATAATTTTTTAGGGTTTAACATATTTGACAAAAAAAATTCTAACTAATATTTTTTAGATAAATGAACATATGAGGTTTCCAATATCCATGGATTTTACCATTTAAGTATGAAGCTTTATCCATTGACATACATTCTAAGTTATTATTCATTACATCCATTTGGTGACAGTTCCTTGGATTTCAAAATTTATATTTTTCAAATCAAGATTCAATATGGTCTAACAACAATTGTAATCCTAGATAATTACTAGTTGGGTAACTCAAGGGTGGGGTGAATTGAGTTCTTAAAAGTTTCTTCAATCAAACATCCTCTTCAAGGTGTGTATATTCAATTTTCTTTCATAACAGAATGTGAATCATAAATAAAAACATGAAGAAATGAAATTGAACATAGATATTTATATTAATTTTAGGAATAGGAATCCCCTAGTCCCCTCCACCAATGTTGTATTCCTTGAGATTGGTGATTTTCACCAAGTAACCCTTTTATTGGGGGCTCCTAGTAGAGTACAAGTATTTGTCACTTAGTTAAAAATTAGAAGATCTTTTAACTAATTCCTACATTTACAAAACCTATCCATGTTCTTAACCACACTCATACATATATTTAAAAAATTGTAGAGAAGATATAAAATATTGGATAAACATTTTTTGAACCCAGTTTCAATCAACAACTGATAGTAGATGAAGATTTGTCCTGAGAAAACATAAACATCATGTGTCGCTCGAGATAATATTTAGTGAAACTATTGGAGAAGATAATATTATCACTATAAAATTGATTCTTGATATGTACATATCTCCATTTTCAGATAGAGGAAAATAAATCAGCCTTACTTTCTTCTACTTTTTTCTCATCACATTCTTTTTATTTGTGTTGTTGCTAAATGTTTCTTATATATTCTATTTGAACTTGAGAATAACATAAATATAATGGTCGAATGAGCCAGGTAAGCAATCCTAATAAGCTATGATGATAGGATTTTGTATACACCTTTTCAAAATTTATATTTTCTTTTGTGATCGTGATGTTAAAGGTTTTATTGTTCTGTGAATTTTCTTATTCATGATAAGTCATGTGCATTCCAAACATTCCTTAAATAGATAATATTATTTTAATGTACTACACAGGTATAAAATTGCTTATTATTATATTATAAAATTTTATCATGGAGTTCTATAATATAATATCTTCATATAATGTTGATGGGGAATATTTTTTACCATATGATAACTTTTCTATAATATAATCTGCCTTCAACATAGCATAAGATAATTCTCTAACATATGACAAGAAGTTATAATGATGGAACATTCATTTTTCTTCAAATTTTTAAGGTTGTGAATATTATTCTCTAAAGGATAACATCCTTTCAAGTTTAAATTAATATTTTGAGTATCTTGAAGAAAAATCATAATATAAAATTTTACATTGTAATTTTTATTTCTGATTAACTGAAGATGTCTATTAATTTTTATAAGACAAAGTGCTTACATAAATTAAATACATGAATGCATAGTGATAGATAAATATAATCTAAAACATTTAAAAAATTGTTATAAGATAATTAAGTGTTTTTTAAACCATAAAAACATGTAATTTGGAGATATATTAGAAAATTACACTTTAAAATAAGAATCTGGTTTCAAAATCACACCAAAACATGTCACATAACACATCAACCAAGTTCAGAACACCCCACCGGCCTTTTTCTACTCTTGAAGGCATATAAGTTGTGAGATTCACTCTCCTCTCAATTGGTATCTTTAGATGATGGATAATCTTTATATTATTATCAATCCATATCTCACTAGAATATTGGCTTCCATCCCCCAAAATCCTAGGAGGATTCTTCTATAGACAAGGAAGGTAGAAGTACTCCTTGAAAAGTCTACATAAAGTGTGTAAGGCAGAACTATTCCTCGGTAACTGTGTCTTGAACAAAAATTGGTGCCTCATGTGGAAATATAGGATGATCCATCGATATACCATTTCCCATCTCCTCTATGGAATGGTTGTTTCCACCATCTTGGTGTTAGACTAGAGCTCATCATGGTGGCATGTCTCTACAATTCCATACCCACACCTCATAAAAGATCGATATGAAACGTTTATAGATCAAAGCATAGGAAATGTCAAAAAATTCATTTAATCAGGTCATACCACATATACTTATCTTAAATATTGTACTAGTAAAAATAAATAGTCCCAAATTTCACTAGATACAATGCCTAAATCCCACTCAAAAGTTAGGTCAAGGTCAATTATATGTTTCATAGTTTTGAATTTTGATTAAATTTTCATATTTATTTGACATTTCATTTTAAATGGATGAACCAAATAGTTAAACTTTTTGATCTACAAGGGACCATAATCATCATGAAATAATATGTGGTATCCACCTAATCCACACCATAACATGTTCCAGTCCATGTGACTCATGGTCCATTACTCAGCATGCCAAAATTTCCTTCACAGGGTGTCTATTATAGCCTAATCAGGAAAACAATTCTTAGGTTACGGTAGACACTATTAGTAACAACCATGTTTTCCAAATACTTTAATAATATATCTATCAAAAAAATAGTTATATCTCACAAATAATATATCATTAATTCATGTAGTCCAGAAATTCACCCAGTGTGAATTGACATAATGCATGGAATTTGAATCATGTAAAGTGATTAAATTATTCATGAGATAGAATGCGCTCAACTCATCAGGATAAAAAAATATAATATAAGATTATATAATTGATATTATCACAATTCAATTGCATCACCTAACGGTGGAATCAAATCAACTGTAATAGCCTAAATCTCGAAAAAAAAATCCATTTGAGGTAATTTGGATTTTTCATGTATGTGGTTTAGATAATCTTAGGAAAATATCACTAAAAAGATACAATACTTATTATACCCATTTATATTGTCTCAAAATTATAAAGAAACCATGGAAATAATAAATCTAATACAACTTTGTAATGTCCTAGACCCGGATACCACTAAAAAGTTCCCTGAGCCTGGATGGCCACATGAACTCAAACACATCTCACTATATGCCAGAGTCGTATAATTATTAGTGATAGAATATGGTTCATATTTGGAGAGACTATTCCAGCTATTCATATTTTAAAACAGTGGTATAAAACATAAAAATAAATAATGTTTGAAGTTAATCAATCAGAAAATAGACAAACATCTAAATAAGATGTATATAGAATAGTGCCAGAAGTAATCTCATAAAAAATGACGATCATTTAATATATCTAAAAATAATCCCAAATAGTTATATATTAAATATTACAATAAAATAAACAAAATATCATAATGACCAAAAACAATCCTAGTTAGCATCACAAGCATCAGCTTGGTCCTGTGCTCCCCTGCACCTATGCATGACACAAAGTCAAGCATCAAACTGTGGGAACATTCCTCAGTACCATATGAATCCATAAAGTATGTCTAGGTGCCCAATGGTGGATTGAATATTATGTGAGATATAGTACTATTACATCACCACCGAAAGTGTTTATCAAATATCTTGGTTGTGAAATACAAGCTAAAGTATAGTGTAGAATATAATTGGTATAATAGTACAAAAAGTAATGTTCCCAAGGAAAAAAGTGAACAAACTTATGGTCATGTACCACCTTACGTAGATCCATTAAAGATAAGTGTGATTCTTATATCGTAATTAATCTAATAAGAAAAATTAATTAAACATCACATTCATTCCATTTACAAGTTATATCATATCACCGACATCTTTTCTGCATAACCTGGCATGTTAGAACATCCATGGCCGAGCCGTATAATCATGCATGTCACATTTACCATGGTCATGCCATATAATCAGAAGTGTAAAACCCCATGGTGATGGTTCCAAGTAATATAATACCAAGGAATCCTCATCAATTACTAGGATCATCTCTATGGAAACTCGGTATTAGAACTGGTAGAGTCCACAGATCATGACAAGAAAGAATGTCCATTGTGAGTCTAGAAAGCTGGATCAAAGGGGTATAAATGCCTTGTGAATACTATGAAATCAGTAACCAAGGAACATATAGGTCCAAATCATCTTCTACCATTAATCAATACCCATGGGTGAAACATCTACAACACCTACATGAAATCAAGATCAATGGTATATGCACCAAGGCATCCACTACCATTTCAATTCATATCATATTTGATTCATCAATTCACAAGAATTATTGTTCCATGAGTATTCTCACTCATATAAAAATCTATATAAAATATTCAATCAAATAAAGAAAGGAATAGAATATCAAAACATGTAAAGGGAGGCATCACCATCTCATAATTAATCAAAAAAATTAAATTCATTTAAAAATGGGCTTCCTCTAACTAGGAAATATCAAACACACACCCCATGGGTAGAATAACAAGGTAAATATCAAAGAAACTCCCCATGAGTGAACTTGGTTAGGGAAACAGCCTCCAAAAAGACACAAATGCAATAGGGAATCCCTAAGAGGTTCCATTACCTTCAATGTAATAATTCAATTCATTTTTGGGGCCACCCTGGAATGTCTGTTGGTATGCACAATGACAACTTTCTATATAAAGAACCAAACCACATGGGAAAAGTATAAACCATCTATTGTAGGCCTTTAGTAGTGTGATAATCGAGTGTTAGATTCTTATTTAGCTTTGATCGGGAGAAAAATGAAGAACGGATGAAACCCATGAAAATAGGGCATAATATATTACACATAAATAGTCTAGAGGACAATAAGTTAAATAAAGAAAAACAAAAATGGGATGGATTACTCACCGGTGTAGATCCAAGGTGACCAGTTTTAGAATATACAGATTTTGTATCATTAATTAGGATCCGTGCTAAGATTTAGGCTTTCTTGGGGATTCCAATGTGGGGATAGAAGGTAGATGTGAGGGTTATTTTGAAGAAGGAGGCCCCTAAATCTTATTTCAAAAACCAGACTTAGGAATTTACATGTTGGGTAAATGATTTTCATGTCTTTGAAATCCCAAGGTCTTCTTACCTAGTAAAAAACCCTTACATTCCATGAACTAGCCTCTATAGGACATTACACCTCATGTAATGTGTACAAACCAAGTATTCCAATTACACGGTGCTTTATTGGCATATAACCAACTCAATTCCCTCAACCACTTCCCTTCAAAAAAATAACACAAATGTACCTCATGACTAGCTTCAGGGTCAATGACAAAAAGATAACATAATAAAGAGTTTAGCAATAAATAGAAGATCCTTACCTTTTTAAAAAACCTAGGATCTTACAGAATGAATGTTTTTAGTTTATAATTTTCATTTTATTTCAAAACACATGACATAATATCAAAAATAAGAAAATTTTTTAATATAGTTTTCATATTTTAAGAAAACAATAGTTAAGTAATTTTTGACATATAAGAATTAGTCTCACCTCAATATGATGCACAGTGTAGCTGGTATGACTTCAAGTGTATCATTTTATTTAAAATTGGAATTAATTTTAGTGAAAGGAAAACATGACATATCTGAATTCAATAAAAAAGATTCATATTATTTTGATAATTTATAGAAATCATTTATAATACATTTTTTATTTGTATTAATCACCCTCACCCCAATCTAATGCACGATGTGACCAATAAGTGTGTCATTTAATTTAAAATTGACATTAATTTTTGTAAAACAAATAATAACATTATGAAAGTAATGAAAATGAGTTAATATTATTTATATACTTTACTATAATGATCTATAATCCATTTTTGACATATAGGAATCACCTTAACCACAATATGATACATGATGTGACTGTTATGACTCTAAGTGTGTCTTTTTATATAAAATTGATATTAATTTTAGTAAAATAACAAGTGATATACTGAAAACTAAGAAACAATAGTAATATTATTTTTATAATTTATGGAAATGATCTATAAGACATTTTTTATGTGTTGTAATTGGCCTCACATCAATCAAATACACTTTGTTCATAGTATGAATCAAATATTCCCTTATCCATTTAAAATTAGCATTCATGTTCAAAACATGATTCACCAACTGAAATCCAAGAAAATTCCCTCAGATTGTCTCAATAATTTATAAAAATGATTCATAATTCATTTTGGATGTGTAGGAAGTAGTCTCACATAAATACAACACATGATGTGACTGGTCTGACTCAATGTGTGTGTTTCTAGGCAGAAATTTCATTTTAGTTATAACATAAGTGAGATACTAAAAACTGAGAAAAATCAATTGGATTATTTTTATAAGTTAGTAAAAAAATTCGATAATTCATTTTGGTTGTTTAGGAATCAGCCTCACCTAGATCTGATGCATGTTGTTACTATTATGACTCTAAGTGTGTATTTTCATTTTAAATTGACAATAATTTTAGTAAAAAAAGTGACATACTCCAAACTGAGAAAACACATTTGGATTTTTTTGATACTTTATAATAATGATCCATAAGTCATTTTTGACATGTAAAAATCTTTCAATCCTCAATCTAATGCATAGTGTGACCAGAATAACTCCAAGTGTGTCATTTTATTTGAAATTGACATTATTTTTAGTAAAAAGAACAAGTGTCAAAATGAAAACATAGAAAACTCTTTCACGTTTTTATACATTAGGAAAATAATACATAAGTCACTTTTTTATACATATCAACATCCCATAAATATGATTCATCGTGTGATCGATATTCCTCCAAGTGTGTCTTTTTATTTAAAATTGACATTAATTTAAGGAAAAAGATGACGTGACATACTAAAAACCAAGAATACTCATCCTTATTATTTTGATACTATATTAAAATGATCTGTATTTTATTTTTGATGTGTTAGAATCAACCAAATCTTAATCTAGTATACAGTGTGACCGGTATGACTCCATGTGTGTCTTTTCTACTTTTAATTTACATTATTCTTTGTAAAAAAGACAAGTAACATACTCAAGACTGATAAAAAACATTCATATTATTTTTATACTTTAGTAAAATGATCCATAATTTATTTTTTATGTGTAGGAATTATCTGAATCTCAATAAAATACACTATGTGAACAGTATGGCTAAAAGTGTTCGTTATCTATTTAAAATGGACATTTTAGTTCAAAACATGTGTCACTCACAGAAAACCAAAAAAACATTCTCTGATTAACTTTATAAATTAGAAATAGATAGTAATTTAATTTTTTATTTTTATGATGTAGTCTCATATAAAACTGGCATATGATGTGTCTGGTATGATTCAATGTCTATGGTTTTGGTTTGAAATGACATTTTAGTAAAAAACACCAAGTATATACTCAAAACTGAGAAAATAAATTCTTATTTTTTAATAAATTAAGAAAATGATACAAATTTTATTTTTTATGTGCATGAATCAAATTCACCTAAATTCTACCCAAGGTATTATGGGCCTGACTCCAAGTGTGTCTTTTTTATTTAAATTCGATATTAATTTTAGTAACAAGAACAATTAAATTACTCAAATCTAAGAAAATGTATTCAGATTGTTTTGATACTTTATTAAGACAATCCATATATCATTTGTGATTTTTAGGAATCAACCTCACCACAATATGATGCATGGGGTGTCCATTATAACTCTAATTGTGTCTTTTTATTAAAATTTGGCATTAATTTTAGTAAAAAGAAAACGTAACAAACTAAAAATCAAGAAAAATCGTTCAAATTGTTTTGATACTTTAGTAAAATGATCCATAAGTAAATTTTTACATTTAGGAATCACCCTCAACTCAATATGACACGCAGTGTGATCGATATTACTCCATGTGTCTTTTTTTTATAAATTGACATTAATTTTAGTAAATAGAAAGGGTGACATACTAAAAACTAAGAAAACACATTTGAATTGTTTTTATACATTAATAAAATGATCCATAAGACATATTTTACATGTAAGAATCTACCACACCTTAATGTGATGCATGGTATGGGTGGTATGACTCAAATTGTTCGTTTTCATTTTAAAATTGACATTTTATTTCAAAACGTGTTTCACTCAATTAAAGTCATGATAACATACTCTGATTATATTGATAATTAGGAAAACAATTCATATGTCATTTTTGATGTGTATAAATGATTCTCATGTCAAAATAACACTTGACGTGTGTGGTAAAATCCATAGTGTGTGTTTTTAGTTTCAAATGACATTTTAGTAAAAAGAATGAGTAACAACTCAAAATAGAGTAAACATATTCAGTTTGTTTTAATACATTATGAAAATGATCTATAACATATTTTTTGACATGTAAGAATCACTTTCACCATAATCTAACACACGGTGTGACCGGTATAACTCCAAGTGTGTCCTTTTAATTAAAATTAAAATTTTAGAAAAAAACACTTGTAACATACTCAAAACTAATAAAATGCATTCATATTGTTTGGATAATTTAATAAAAATATCCATAATTTATTTGTGACATGTAGGAATATTCCCCACCTCAATCAGATACAAGGTCTGCCTAGTATGACTCAAATTGTCTGTTATCTATCTAAAATCAACATTTTATTTCAAAACATGTGTCACTAACTAAAATAAAATAAAATAACCTTGTATTTACTTGATAATTTAGGACAACTATTTATAATTTGTTTGTGATATGTGTGAATCATTCTCAGGTCAAACTGACCCCTAATGTGGCTGATATGACTCAAAATGTTTGTTTATAGATTAAAATGTAATATTTGTAAAAAACTACAAGTGACATACTCAAATATGAGAAAAAAATATTTTTATTGTTTTGATACATTAATACAATGATCCATAAGTAATTTTTGACATATAAGAATATTCCTCACCTTAATCTGACACATAGTATGATTAGTATGATTGTAAGTGTGTCTTTTTATTTAAAATTGATATTTTATTAATGTAATTTTTCATATTTATGTTTAATTTATTTTATTATAGTATTACAAACATATGATTATTTTCTTATATAGGTGGATTATTTTTCTTAGGTTAGAGTGGTTTTTGTTGAAACTAACACCATGGGTGCAATTTTTTTTTCAGGGGGTCACAAGTGCCAATGACGATGAAAAAATAAAATTTTAAAATGTTTGTGGATAGTAATTGTTAATGTAATTATAAAAAATGTGGTTTAAAATGTATATAGTGGTGTTTGTTTATTTGTTATGTCAATTTTATTTCAATTAAATTATGTATTTTCATACAAGATACATGTGCATTTTCTAGATTGATTTGTTATCCAAACAACACACCACAACAAGTGGGCATTTATAAGTTCTAGTTTATCACTTATAAAGGGGAAATCATCCCATTTACAGTGCTAAGGGAAACAAATATTTTTTGTGATTTTAAATCCTTTTTACATGGTATTAAAGGTTTGACCTGTAGTATTTATATTTTTGTTTAATTTATTTATTTATAGTATTACTAACATAACAATTGTTTTTTTATATGGGTAAAATCATTTAATCGATATTGGGTTGTTTGTTTGGTAACTGATAGCATGATCAGGTTATTTTGAGAGGGGTTCAGGGGACAAAGACAAGAGAACATTAATTTTTTCAATTTTTTTATGTTTCCAAAACATTTTTCGTACCAATTTAATTTTACAAACCAATGTTTTAAATGTTTATAGTATAGTGTTTTTTCTTATGTTTTTGATAAAAAATTAATTTCAACTAATTTTAATATTTTATGCTATAATATGATGTAATTTTAGCACCACACTACTACAACATGAATTTTATCAGTGCTAAGATATCACTAATAAATTTCATCATCTTTGGAAATTGCTTACAAAATCATCAATTTTTTAACCTTTATGAAGGATATTTGTAGCGATTTTAAATCCCATATTTTTTGTAGTGTATGATGTATCATTATATATGAAAAACCATGGGGAAATTTTTTATCAAAACTCCAATGAAATATATATTATAATTTTAGTAAATCATTCATAACATAACATCATATAAAAAAACCGTTTATGAAACTTCATCAAATCCTGTAGAATTGATTGTAATTCATGAGACAAGTTGATAATGGGTTTGGTTGAGTTAATTTATTAATCTTATCAGAGAAAATTATAGATTGAACATGAATAATGATATTCCCACTACATTATGTGAATATAATTTGGATTGTTTAATGTAATTAAGAGGTGGTCATATTTAATGAAATAAGACAAAACATATATCATTAGAATTATTTTCAACTCATGAGGTTAAAAAAAATTGATATGGATATCCAATGAATTATGTCACGTGATAATGTTGGAATTTAACATTATAAACTATGAATTTGTGACAAACTAATTTTTAACTATTTGTTAACACTATGTTTTTTGATAATTGTTATTAATCAATTAAGATACTAAAAAATATTTAATGGATAAAAGTTCAAGAATGTGGTTTTTCTTGGGATAATGGATCATGTAGTAGTGGCATCATGTTGATCAGTTGGCCCCACCTCAGTGCATCCTAGAAAATCTCTATGAAACCTTCCTTTAAATTTTATGCATCTCAGCTTCTCTTCTATAGAGAAGTATCCCCTCCCTACATCAGCATCGTCATGATCAGTCTCTCCTACTGAAATCTTTTAAAACCACGTCACTAGAAACTTCACCCCCAAAAATAAATCCCCTGTATCTCTCCCATTCATGAATCTAAACCCCATCCTCGAATAATCTTAAAAAAATATCCCATCATGATTTTAAAACCCTCCCAAACTCCACCCCTAACACTCTCAATATAATCCAAGAGTCTTTCATTTATTCCCACTCTTCCTTATTTTTCTATATCGTTATGGTGAAGCTGTTGGGTAACCATCTTCCACCATCGTCGATGGATCCTTCCTTGACATGATTCCATCCCTTCCACCATCCATCCTTTTCATTACACAGTCTGGCATTGAACACTCTCGTCATGACAACCCATGTCGATGAAATCCTCACTAATTCATTATCCCTCCATTTACTTTTATATCTCCATCCAGTGTCATGTTATACTACACCGGTGCAGAATGGTGTGGTAATTAATGATGATCAGATAGTGGTGAGCTTCTTCAAATGTTTCGATTCCTACCAAGGTTTTTTTTTTCTACTTCTATATTGAACAGAATTGGTCATGGGGTTTGTGGGAAGTCATAGTTAATAGTGGGGTATAACTATGGATGTTGGACCATTAATTTCTTGATAAAATTTCTAATGGGGATTATGGTGACTCTTTAATCGATTTAGGTTTCATCCCCTATGACACATAAAATCCCTCAATCATGTTGTATTATCAAAACCATTATCTATGATTTCTATGAACATTGATATCACATGGTCATCCAGTGAATGATCTATGTGGGTACATAATGTCTTTTTCCCAAGATTACTTTGTTTTTTGATTCTCGAATGGGAATTTCCACCATATAAACATTTAGGATATTGACATTGTTTTTATGGAGATGGTAGAATATCATTGAATCCTCACGATATAACTATATGGTAATTATATTTTTTATAAGTTTGTTTGGGTTCACTCTGAAGAACAAATAGATCATATTATAATGTATATTTTTCAGTTCAGGTATTGTCTCTTCTCAATCTTCTTCAACACATATGGGTAAGTTGGGGCTTAACATCATTCAAATGAAAATCTTGTTCAGATTATTTATTTCATTAATGTTTCTTGTTTATTCTTATTTCTGCAGAACTTGTTCAATGCAGAAACTACTAGCTCATCTGATGGAAAAAACCCATGTAAACCTAGTTTTTCATCTATAATTCATAGAAATGTCCTACTATCAACATATGATAATGTAAATCATGAGGTAAAGAACTAATTGAATCTTTTTCTTCATTAAATCAATAGGGTAATATCTATAGAACTGAATTGTCACAATTTTTGTTATTAGAATAAATGCTTCATGCCTCATCTGTTCATATTTTTTCCATTTTTCCTTTTTCTTTTCCTGGTCATGAATTTTTTTCCACCATTAATATTTTTGTATCATGCATAACCTCCATTATCATACCTATTTTTATGGATTGTGGTGTTAGTTTCATTGATTTCTCTTATAGTAGCACTGATTCAAATTCTTTCATCAAACATTGTTTTTCCTAATTAATCCTTATGTTCATTGGGAAGATTTTTATGAGAATGATAGAAAATAATCATGTGGAGGTTATGACATAGAAAAGTGGTTGTTCTATGGTGAAATTATGCATGGAAATATCCCTGTTTGAATTCAAATCATGCCTCATGGCCAAGATAATTTCCAAATCTCTAATTTCAGCTAACAATTGTTATGGTTTAATATTAGATGAAATGTTTCGTGTCTGTACACAAGCATATGTAAATATATACCAGTCTCATAACATGCTTGTGTTTTTAATCTATAAATTATGTGTTGCAAGATGTTTTAGACATTTAGGGTGCTCTTTCAGGCATCATATGGTGGCTGAGAGGTAAATTTGTCCCTCTATCATGATTGTTTTTCATTAATGTAGTGGTAAAATTCCTAAAAGTGTCGATAAAAAGTCAGAGGGATGGATTATAATGGTGTTCATCAACAATACATGTCTATAATTGATGTTGGTCCATCCTTTTGGAAACTATATGGTGCAGACTAATTTATCCATGGAGGAGTTCAACTCTTTTAAATATACTAATAAACATTCATTTTGTTTTTCCCTTATGTGAACCATAAATCTTGAGCACTAACTATTTTCTAATGGAATCTAAGATATCTAAAGTGAAAAGTGTTGTGAAACACATTTCACTCCTCTATTGAGAGTTGTCATCTCTTAAATTGTAGTGATCCATATAGAGAGTGATTCAAGAGCTTGTTTGGGATAATTATTCTTACATAAGGAACCATCATCATGGGATGAATTTTCACATCTGGTTAAATAAGTATAATCATAATACCTAAGGAAAAAGATCTTTAGCAAGTAAATTTGATATTGGGAAAGACAAGGAAAAGTGTTGGATGAAATTAATAACTGTATATTTTGTCCTTTATTGATGTTTTGGGGTAGGTGGGGAATTTTTTTTATGATAGGTGTTGTTATTTTGGATATGTATGTGTGTTTTTTAGGGTGGTGTTGTACAAAAAAAATTAGTGTGTTTACTATTCTATATGATACCTTAACTGTAATGGATTTTTTTGAACTGTAATTTCAAATTTCATATATTTTATTTTATTTAAAAAAAAAATAAAATAAAAAATATTATTGAAGAAATTATTTAATTCTATTAAAGGGTGAATGGTTCATTTAAGTATTTGAAAACATTCTCTCTATATCAATACCAGGAAAGGGGAACATTACACTCATGTTATGAATGAAACAAGTAGTGTGGAATCCTTTTCAATATTTTTTTTATGATTATTTGTTTTGGAATATTTTAGTATGCTTTTTTATTTAATGTTTGTGACATCACATCAACATAGTAGTGCTCGGAATTTCAGACCTTTTTGGAATTTCATTTAGTGGGCCTCTTCTTGGTTTCATTCACACAAATGATAATATCATATTCGTATCTGCACTTGGTAGGTTGGTTGATCTCCTCATTGATCATTCATTGAAATTTTGAGTTCAGAGTGGCATGATCAGTCTTTTTAGTAGAGACAATGGAGGGTTTCGATGACCTAGTCATAGTCTCGATGGTGGATGATGAGGTAGTAGGTGATTGGGGAAATTTCCCAAGCCAAGTGACATGTGCACGAGTTAAAATGGAATTGTTTTTGTTTAATTTGAATAGTAACCACATAATTTCTCATCCCACATAAATTCCTCCCATATATATTCTGGATCCTTCTTGATGCCATATATTACATAGGCACTAAACAAAGTGCTAAAAAAGTTGTGATGTTTATTAGTGCTGATAACAAGACACACTTTTTCAGCTTATTTAGCACTGATTAAAGTTGTAATCAATTTAATTTGTACATATATATTTAAAATTTTTAAAATAATATTTATATTACAATGAGTATATATATATTAATATAATATATAAATATTATTTTTATAACATTTAATAAAAAATGAATCTGATTTTTTAAATTTTTTTTTAAAAATTTATCCAAATCATTGTAGTCCAAATGCTTATTGGTATGTTTACATAAATTAATTTTAAAATGATTATATAATTAATATAAATATAATATATTAATATTTTATTTACACAATTTTTTTTAAAAAGGTATTTGGGAAGATCCTATTTTTATTAAACTGGGAAATATGTATTTTTTCTGGTAAAAGGGAGACAATGACATGGCATGTAGACCCAGTGGACATAAAAAACAATTATATAATGGCATGAAGCCCTAGTGAATATACCAAGAGGCCTAATACCCAAAGGAATTTTTATCTTCCATCAAGGTCATTTCTTCCCTTGACTTCATCCGAAATCCCACCCACACTGAGGTCTCTACCCTGAATGAATAATGTATCATCTGCTGCTTCCATTAGACCTATGTCCTCAAACACCATCTCTACTTCAGTAGCCTATTTTCACTGACCGAAGAATCCCAAAATTCCTCCATCATTGATGAATGTTTAAGTAACCCACCTTCATTCAAAGAAACACATCTAAGATAGCCCATCACTATCAGTCTCCATATTTATTCGACACAATCGCACCCACCACTATAGATCATGTTTCTTCAATTCCGGATAGACCATTGTAGTAATTCCACATGGAGACAAAAATCGTCTACCAAGATAACTGCCCTGTTTTATTTCTTTAATTAACCCAGCGGGCCTGAATATGGAGGTTAGACAAGATTTGATCCTGGATTTTATGTAGGATTTTTTTGGCACCATTTAAATTATTCCAGACCCTAAATGGATTATTTTCACAATTATATAATATATAAATTAATATATTTATTTAAATATATATTTATATTGATATTATATAATTAAAAATATATTCGCATGTATAATGGAATTTATGTATGAGTATGTGTGTATATGTACGTATATGTGTTTATATGTGTGTGTATATATTTTTGTGTGTGTAGATGTGTATGTGTACATATATATGTGTCTGCACAAGTCTGTTGATCAATTTAATATTATTTATTCTTTTTTCATATCTCTCATTTTTTAGTATTTTCAATATTTATTCATTTATAATATTTATTCATTTTTATTATATATATATATATATATATATTAATATTTTCATCATGAATATATGTGTGTGTGCTTAATTTAATTTATTTAATTAAATTATTGATATTTTTTATAGTCAATATAATTAATTTTTAATAATTTGTTATCTATATATAATATCATTTATTTATCCATTTTTCTTCATTTTTATGTGTCTGTAATTCACGTAAATGTTACGAATTCACTTTTTAAAATTTTGTGTAATTTATTTAATTTAATTTATTGATTTTTAATATTAATTAAATTATTATTATATATTCATTAATAATGTTAAAAATATATTTATAAACACATATTTACTATATCTATAGAATTATATATTTATAACTATATATATATATATATTAATGTATTTGTATAATTATAAATAATTAATTATATATTTAAATAATTATAAAATTTTAATAAATATATTTTTTTATATTTAAAAATATATAAATAATTATTTATTTATGACTATATACATTTTTTTTAATTTTATTCATTTTATTACTAAATATTTATCAGTGATTTTCTAACACTACCAAAGAGGGCTCCAATCAACACTTTTTTTAGTGCTGATAAAACCCCTCTTTATAAGTGTTTTTTTAGAAGCATTGATAAAATTATTTGTTGGCTTATCAACTTAACCCTTACTAAACAAATTCTCTCACATTGCTCAAGGTCTCTCGGAATTGAAACCTCACCGATGCTCTCCCTCCCTCACTGACACTCTCTCATTTTATCATTCTCTCTCCCTTATAGTCACACACCCTCGCCATTGTGATCTCTCCCTCACTACCACTCTACCTTTCCACCACTCTCTATAACCATCACATGCACCCCCTCTATCTCTCTTTCTCTCCATTAGAATAATATACACTTTAAAATCCCTTAATATGTGAATTATTATCAACCATTCAATCATTTAGAATTTTTAGTTATTTTTTATTTTTTTTAAATTATCCCAAAGTATTTAAATGACCCGTCAATTTTTTCACACATACCTGATATGACACTTCCATCACACACTACATGGTTATCACCAAGTTCACCTTATAATTTAGAAATAATGTGAATTTTCAGGTGATTGATACTTTTAATTTTTGACATTTCACCACTGATAATTTTTGGTCACCTGAACATTACCACTTCTACACCCTAAGGTAATTTTGGAGTGGGCGATTGGATTGAAATTCAAATGCAAGGGAGAAGAATCCAAGTTCCATGTATCATTCTCACCCTCATGGATTAAAATCTATCAATTATTACCCTTTTCTTCCATTGATATATATTAGAAGATAAATCCATTTAATATTTTCATTTATTTGAAAATATTCTGATCCCACTGGGAACTCATCATTCTATATTTTTTATCGTTTTAATCATTGTTATCTTCAACACTAGGGAACTTATAATCAATTGTTTTTAAAACTAATAATCTCACCTCTTATTTAAATAATTTTTAAACTTATATATAATAATAATCACCTTACTCATCATCTAATGTACATAATAAATATTTTATTTTGAGTTTTTAGAAATTGTAATCCATTCCCTGTGGGGAAAACATTATTTGGGGAAATTTTTAGTTTTCTTCTTATGTGAACTTATTGTTAAATAATAATCATTCACCCTATCATTTTCTATAAAAATTTTAAAAATGGTTTTGAAAATTGAAATATAACCACATTTATATTACTTTGATGGAATGTTATATTACTAATTCACTTTTCCTTTTTGAAAACACCTTAAAATATGTGTCAAAAAGTTGAGGATGGATTCTATATATATTTAAAAAAATTTCATTGCTATTATTTGGTCCCTATCAACATTTTCATCTTCTAATAGAAGATCAACTACATATCATAACCATCTTGTCACTAAAAGAACACCTACTCAACTATGTAACAAGTGAATAAATGAATAATCATCAACTCCACCATCATGTTCTACTCCAACCCAACAATATTAAAAACACATATTTGATCTCTCTGTTTTGCTGTAGATGAAAATTTAATTATATTCTTTTTAATTTTATTGATATCACACATTCATTCTCTTCAATTATTTTGACAAGTAAAAAACAATATTAGTACACATTATTGACTCTTATTATATTAGAAAAATTACTTCATATAGCTGAATGGTTGTTTTTGAATGGCCTTTTATGGGTTCCAATCATAGATGTTTTTTGTATTTATTTATTTTATTAAATATTAATATTACTAAATCAAATAGGATGGTTATGATTCGAAAATGGATAGATGTCAATCAAATGAAAAAAGAGTATGATAATGGGTTTAAAGAGTTCATCAAATTTGTATAAGATCATGCATATGAACCATCTCAAATCCTTTTTTTGTGTGTTTATTATTCAAGAATTGTTATTGAAGAGGATTGGGAAGAATACATGATATATCACAGAATATATCAAAGTTATAAATGTGGGAAAAACAAGGGAAAAAATGAATTTTGAAAGTGATTTGGATAACACTATGTTTTATGGATCAGTCAATGATAATTAGTCGGTGGTGAGCTTTTCCACATGCTTCGATGCTTACTAAGTTTTTTCATCAACTTTTATATCATATGATGTGGGTCTGGGGGATTTTTGGTGGTCATAGTTAATAGTGGTGTCTCATTATGGACGATGGGACCGTCTCTTTCTCAATTCATTTCCCAATGGGGTTTATAAGGTCTCATTAATCAATTTAGGCTTCATCCTTGATGACATAGACATTCCATCAAGCATGTTGTGTGATCAAAAGTATTCTATAATATTTCTATGAATATTGATATCAAATGATCATCCAATAAATGATATGTGCGGTAACATTGTGTCTTTGTCTCGGGATTACTATGGTGTTCAATATTTTGCTAGTGAAGTTCTACCATATAACATTATGGAAGACTAAAGTGGATTTCAGGGAGATATTTTTTTTATTTTGGCATCCTCATAGTGGAAATTTATGGTAATTATATTTTTTTCAAAAATTCATTGATGTATGCTCTGGAGTACAGGGGGATAAGATTATAATGGAAATTGTTCGGTTCTAGTATCATCTATTTGAAATATGTTGTGACTCATATGGGTAATTTTGGGATAGTTTTCATTAAAATGAAAATTTGGGTATGGTTCTATATTTTATTAATACTCCTTGTTTATTATTTTCATTACAGAACTCGATCTGTGCAGAAACTACTTGCTCATCTAACAGTGAAGAACCATATAGACCTAGTTTTTTTAACCTTAAGCCCGGAGAGTGTCCTGTTATGAATGGATGATAATGTGTATCATGTCATCACATAGTTCTTTTATCATTTCCTTAATCACAAAAATAGGGTAATATCAATTGATATGATGTTTTTCACTTTTCTCTGAGAATCAATGCTTCACGCCTAATATGTTCTTCATTTTTTCATTTTTTTTCATTTTTCTTTTTTTATAATGAATTGTTTCTACCATTAATAAGTTTGTATCATGTATAATCTCTATTATCATACATATTTTTGTGGATTGTGGTCTTAGCTTCATTGATTTTTCATGTAGTATCATTGTTTCAAATGATTTCATCAAATATTACTTTTCTTAATGAATCTCTATAATATTTTAGAATCTTATTATGCAAAAGATAACGAATAATTGTGTGGAGATCATGATATAAAAAATTTGTTATTATGTGGCACAATTATTCAGGGAATGCTCCCTGGATGAATTCAAGTCCCACCTTGTGAATAAGAAAACAACCAACTCTATGATTCTAGTTGAAAATGGTTATGGGTTTGTATTAGATGATGTTTTTTATGTGTGTGTGAATAAGTCAATATATTCTAGTATGATCACATGTTTGGATTTTTATTATAGAAACTATGTGGTTAATTATTTTTTGTACGTTTATGATTCTCTTCCATGCATCATGGTGTGGTTGAGATATACCCTTTTCCCTCTATCATGCAATATGTTTGGAAGAAATTTAGTATAAAAATTTCTAAAAGTGTAGATAATTGGTCAGAGGGGATGCATCATCACAGACTTTATCAATAGACCAAATTTCTCATTGATAGTGGTTTATCTATTTGGAAACTATATGGTGTAGACTATTTTTTCCAGGGGGAAGGTTATATTTTTCAATATAGTAATGAAATTGAATTTTAATTTCCTCTTATGTGAACCAATAAACTAGATAACTAACTATTGTCTAATGGAATCTAAGATATATTTAGTGAAAATTGTTGTGAAACACATTTCACTGCTCTGTTGAGTGTTGTCATCTCTTCAATTTTAGGGTTCTATGGAGAAGGTTCTTTGAAATATATTTCAGTATAATTCTATTTTCATGAGAAACCACCATCATGGGATGAATGTCCTCACTTGGTTAGATAATAATAATAATTGGTCAAGAGTAACAGGAGATCTGATGTGTAATTATGATATTGGGAGAGACATGGAAAGGTGTTGGATGAAATGTCTGAGTGAAATTGTTTTCTTTAACTGATGTTCTGGGGTAGTTGAGGCATCGTTGTCTAATATGCGTTTTTATTTGGGATATGTATGTGTCTGTGTTTGGGGTGGTGTTGTATGGGAATGTCTATTAGTGTTTTTATAGATTTATATGATACTTTGATTGTATTGTATTTTTTGAGGGGTTATTATAAATTTCAAATATTTTATTTTTATAGAAAATATTCTTCAAAATATAAAAAATATAATTGATATATTTATTTAACTGAATTGAAGGGTGAATCATTCATTTAAGTATTTAAAAATTTCACCTAGATAGGCACAGGAAAAGGGGACTCATTACACACCAATTATGGATGAAAAAAATAGTGTGGAACCAAAATTTCTATTTCCATTAGGATTATATGTTTTGGAATATTATATTATGAATTTTTATTTATGGTTTGTGACCTCACTTCCATGCCGCAGGGCTTGGCATTTCTCACATTTCAGAAATTTCATTTAGTGGTCCTTATTGTAGATTTATTGAAATAAATGAGTCTATCATTTTTGTATCAGCTCTAAGAAGTTCGGATGAGTTCCTCATAAATCACTGATGGAAAATATAAGATTAGAGTGGCGTGATCAATCATCATAGTGGTGAAAATAGGGGGTTTCAGTGACCCCATCATGGTCCCGATGGTGAACAATTTGGTAGCGGGTTGTTGTACATTTTTTTGAGGTGGTTGACATGCATGTGAGTTTAAATGAAATTGTTTTTATTTAATTTGAACAGTGACCACATAATTTCTTATCCCAGATAAATTTCTCTCATGCATGGTGCCTCTTTATTTCTACCACATATTACACTGGTGCTAAACAAAAAGTGAAAAAGTGTAAATTTTTCTCAGGGCTAATAAAAAGATACCCTTTTCATTTTTTAGCACTAATAAAAGTGAAATTGATTTATATAATTTATATATAAATGTTTTAATTTTTTAATATAAGATTTTTATCACAATAATTATATATACATTTATATATATATTACATATAAATATGTATTATATAACTTTGGATAAAAAATGAATATTTTTTATAATTTCATATATAAAAAATTAACAAATTTATATTAATCAAAATGTTTAATAGTATATTTTTATAAATTAACTATAGAACATATATATATAAAAAAATATAATAGATTAATAATTGATTTATAATTTTTTTTATAATGGTAGGATGAAATCCCCCTCTTTTTATTAAACCAAGAAGCAAGTATTTTTTCTAGAAAAGGGAGCCCATTACATTGCCCCTAGGCCAAGTGGATATTACAACTCATTATATCATGTCCTGAGGCCCATGTGAACTAACCTAAAGGCCTAAGATGTAAAGGCATTTTTATATTCGATAGAAGTCGTTGTTTCCCTTGACTCTTTTTGAAATCCAACCAACACTGAGGTCGCCTCCCAACCTGCACATCATGGAATCAACTGTTGTCACTAGAACTACACCCCCCAACACTATATCTACTTTGATGTCCTACTATCATAGATCGATGAAGACCACCACATCTCTATCATCAAGGAATGTTGATGTCACACACCACCGGTAGAAGAACAACTGTTGTGACAACCTGTCTTCGTCAGCCACCATATTCTTGCTGACACAATTTCAACCACCACTGTCGATCCTTTTGCATCCTTCAATATAGCCCATTTTAGTTGTCCAATATAGAGTCGATGACTACCCACTGAGATATCCTCTACTTCCACATGTATGGATTTAATCCAGCCACCCTGAATATTGGGGTTAGCTAAGATTTGATCCTAGATTTTATGAAGTTTTATGTGAAGCATTTCCAATTTGGATAGAACCCAAATACATTATTTACACAATTATATAATATAAAAATGAATAAATTTACAAAAATTTATATGTATATTTATATTAAATAATTTAAATTATATGTATGTATATAATTGTATGTATTTAAGAGTATGTGTATGTTTGTGTGTGTATGTGTTTATATATGTGTGTATGTAGATATGTATTTCTATGTTTTTATGTGTGTCATGTGTACATGTATGTGTGTATACAAGTCTGTTTATCGATTTGATATTATTTATTCTTTTATAATATCTCTCTTTTTTTAGTATTTTATGTAATTATTCATTTTTGAAAATAATTCATTTTTAATATATATTTAGTTTAATGTATTCATCAATAATATGTCTATGTGTGTTTAATTTAATTTTTTTAATTTAATTATTAATATATTTATATAGTCAATATAATTCATTTTTAATAATTTGGTTATTTATATACTTAATATCATTTATATATTCATTTTTATTCATTTTTATTCATTTTCTATGTCTGTAATTCACATAAATGTTATGAATTCACTTTTTTAAATGTTTTTGTAATTTATTTAATTTCACTTTTTCATGTTTAATATTAATTCATTTACTAATATATATTCATTATTAATGTTAAAAATATTTTAATAAAAATATATTTGTAAATAAATATTTAAAAATAAATATAACTATATTTATATATATAATTGTGTATATAAATTTATATTTATGAAATTTATAAAATTATATATTTATAAATATAAAAAAAACCATAAAAAATTATATAATTATAAATAAATAATTATATATTTAAATATTTATAAAATTATAAGAAATATATTTCTTATTTTTATAACTATATAAATAATTATTTATTTATAATTATATACATTTATTTTTTTAAATTATATTAATTATATTATAAAATATTTATTAGTGCTTTTTCTAGCATTGATAAATTCCTATCTTTATCAACACTATAAAAGAACAGATAAAGAGGGATTTGTCATCACTTATTATTATTTTAGCATAGATAAAACTCCTCTTTATCAAATATTTTTTATAATCACAAAAAATACTTTATTGTTTTATAAATTTAACCCTAACTAAACCAATTCTCTCACATTTTCCATGCTCTCGTGGAACTGAAACCTCAGTCCCACTCACCCTCCCTTGCCACTGCTCTCTCTCATTATTATTCTCTCTCTTGCTGCTGCCATGACCTTGCTTTCACATTCTATCCCTCACTACCGCTCTCTCTCACCATCACACACTCTCCATCCCACTCTCTTCCACTCCCTCAGATGAATCAAAACATTCAAATACCATGGTATGTGACTTCTTATCCCCCATTCATGATTTGATTATTTTTAGTTCTTATTTAGGAATTTTACTTTTCCCAAAGGATTGGAATAACATTCCAACTCCCTCACGCATATATGATATGACGCCACCACCAAACATTACATGGCCATCGACTGGTTTACCTTAGTATTTTAAAGTAGTGTGAAACATCATGTGAATGATACTTATCATGTGTGACATTTCACCACCAAAAAGTGTCAGTCACTTGAACTTTCCCACTCCTACATCTTAATTTAATTTTGGAGTGAGGTATTAGATGAAACATAAAATGAAATGGAGAATAATCCAAGTTTTAGATATCATTACCACTCTCATTCATTAAAATAATACAATTCTATCCTACTTCTTCAATTAACAAACAATATAATCTCAATCCTTATAATATTTTTGTTATGGTGAACATTTTTTAATCCCATTGTGAACTCATCATTTCATATTTTTCATCATTTTCGTCATCATTATCATCATCACAAGGTAACTCATCATCATTCACTTTTTAAATCAATAACCCCACCACTAAATTATATAATGTTTCAACTTTAGTATCATAATAACCACTTTAATCATCATCTAATATAGATAATAATTGTATGTTTTGTGTTTTTATAAATTTTTATCCATTATCTAGGATAGAATATTTAGGTTTCTAATATTTTTAGTTTTCTTCTTATGTGATCTTCTTGTTAAATCATATTCGTTTTCACTTTCATTTTCTTTAAAAATTGTAAAACTGGTAGAGAAAATATAAATATATCCACATTTATAACACTTTAATGGGATGTTATATTCCTAATTTTCTTTTCCATTTTAAACACACCTTAAAATATTTTTCATAAATTGGATGATGTATTCTATTTATATTTATAAATTTTTCATTACTATTTATGGGCCCTATCAATGTTTTCATCATCTGATAGAAGATCAACTTTGTCTCATATACATCTTGTCACTGAAACACCACCTGGTCAACCACATACCATGTGAAAAAAATTAATAAAGATAACATCCACCCTCATGTTGTACTCCAACCTAACAAAGCTTCATAAACATTCCTTGATCTCGGTGTTTTTAATAGATAAAAATTTAATTATATCCTTTTCAATTTTATAGATATCACACGTTAATTGTCTTCAATTATTCCCACCACAACAAATAATTCGGAATATGCATCATTGGGATCATATTATCTTAAAACATGACTCATATAGCTTGAAGTATTCATTAAGAATGACCTTTATGGGTTCCAAGCTCATAATTATTATTTATTTATTTATATTATTAAATATTAATATTACTGAATCAAATAGGATGGATATGAATCAAAAAAGGAAGAATTGTCAATCATATGACAGAAGAGTGTGAGGATGTGGTGAAAGAATTCATCATGTTTGGAAATGATCATGAATATGACCCTTCCAAAATCTGTTTTCTTTGTTTACATAGTTGTTATTCAAGACTAATTAGTCTAGAGGAGTTATAAGAACACACGATCTATCATAAAATAGAATGATGTTACAAATTATGGACTAAATAAGGGAAAAGTGAATGTAGGTAGTGATTCGGATAAGACAACATTTTATGGATCATCTAATATTATTACATGTGTGAACAATGATGAATACCGCATCGAGGATATGATTATAAGTATTGATGATGATGCTAATTTTATTGAAGAAATAACAATTATAGTTGAATATAAAATTAATGATTGTTCATAATAGTTTAAGATGTTAAAGAGCTGTGAATAGATTCCCTTGTATGCTGGTTGTACTAAAAATACAGCATTTCCAACCATACTAAAACTATATAATTTAAATGCTAGAAGCATATGTGGTGATTCCAATTTTAATGAAATAAATACTCTCTTGAATAATATTCTACCAGAAGATAATGATCTTCCCATTAAACATATGATGCTCAAAGAATGCTACATTCAATGGCTATGATCTCTGAAAAAATAAATGCCTTTCCAACTGAATGTATAATGTTCTTCATGGACCAAAAATCACATAAAAATTTCCAAAGTGTGGTTATTTTTGATAGAATAAAGATAAATAAGGTCTTTAGATGTTTTTATGGAACTTTCCAATCATTTTAAGTCATTGGTGCCTATTTGGAAGTGGGGATACTGTAAGGTAGTTGACGTGTCAATCATATACAAGAAATAAAAATAGGAAACTTAATAACCTGACAGACTCTCCTTAGTGGATTAAAATTGATCACGAGTATCCGGAATTTAGAAAAGAGCTGGGAATCCTTCTTCTTATGCTATCTACAAATGGTATGAGCCTTTTTTGTTTTAAAATAATCACCCATAGTACATAGTCTGTTATGTTGGTAAATTATAACATTCCATCATGGTTATGCATGAAAGGAAAATACATTATGTTTTCTCTACTTATATTAGTACCAAAACAACTTGGTAATGATATCGATATTTATTTATATTCATTGATCAAATATTTGAAATTTTTTGGGGAGTAAGGTGTTACCTTGTATGATGATCACAAAAATGAATATTTCACATTTATACCCATTAAATAAAGTTCATTATTATCAAATATTTTTAGTATATAGAATTAAAAGAACTCAAGGGTGTTTCATTTTTTAAAACTGTACACAAGGAATTAGGTTGAAACACTCACCGAAGACTGTTTGTTTAGGAAATACTGGATTTCTACCCTGGAGACATAAGTACTGATATATGAAGACATTATTTGATCAATTTTTAGGAAAAGGTACAACACCATATCCACTAATAGGTGATCAACTATTTGAGAAAGTAAAATATATAATCCCAACTTTTGGTAAACATTTTTTGAGATACTTAAAAAAATTGGTTTAAAAAAGTGATCTATTTTTTTATTACCAAACTGGAATTGTTTGTATGGAAAGAAGTTTCTTCAAGCCATACTTGTGGAAAGTTAATCTATTCAATATTTCCCTTGTAATTTTATGAAATTCACTTAGAAAAATAATGTAAGTAACTAAGGCTAGGTTGCACATGATTGATATGGGGATACAGGAAGAGTTGACACCATTGAAGAGTGAAAAATGAACCTTTCTTCATCCATATACAAAGACTCTTTTCGAAGAAAAGAGATATCAATTTTTAAACATCATGAATGATTTATGGGTTCCAGTACGTTCATAAAATATCAATATTATATTTTCAATGACTGATTTAATATTAAAGTGTCTGAAATCACATGATTGTCATGTTTTGATGCAAGTTTTAATGCTTGTAGCTTTACATTTATTTTTTCCAAAAATGTCAGTCATAAATTAACTAAACATTTTTTCATTTTTTAATCCATATATAGAAAGGTTATAATCCTAGATAAAATCCCAATAATGTAAAAATAAATTACTAACACGTTATGTGAATATGAGATATTCTTCCCAATGGAATTATTTAATATAATAGTTCACATGATGATTTACCTAGAAAGAGAGTTTTGTCTATTTTTTCTTATACATTATGTATTGATTTACCCTAATAAAAATTATAAGAATATTTTTAAAGGGTATTTTAGAAATCATATTTATCCATAAGGTTGTACTGTGGAGTGATATGTTATTGAGGGAGCCATTGAATTATATACCGAATACATTTCCAATATGGAAGGCATTGGTCTACAAGAATCTCATCACACTGGGTATCTTGTGGGTGATGGAATCTACAGAATATATTTTTTCACGACTACTATTTTATAGTGGGATAATTCTCACCTTATAACATCATAAGACCTACACTCCTGGATTTGTTGTTGGAATCGAAAGATTTACATTTCAGACATTTATACTGAAAAGTTTGACCCATTTTTTCGATCCAAACCATAAGACATTAAAAGGAAAAATTGTATCACGTAGATTTTTAAGGACCTTTTATGTTATGATTTTTTAGATAATTATGTAAAACCTTTACATAGACCATTCATATGATTTTAAATGATTATTTATCCCCTGTAACTTGAATTTCTTTTTCATATTAAGACATCATAATCATCCATATGAGATTCCTTATAGGAATAATCCATTCACCCACTTTATTTATAATTCGATGAAAAGGAAGCCTAATATGGGTGATCTCAAATGCTATGTAATAGAAAATGTAAGAATTAATAAATTAATGTCATTACTATTCATAAGAATAGAATAAGGGTATAATGATATAATCAAAGTGAATTAGTATAACATGCAAATATTCATGCCCATAAATACATGGATTATCAAACATGAAAAATAAGAATAAAAAATTAAAAAAGGAAAAATTCATAATAATCAATATTCATGTTCCATGTGATAATATCGACAAAATAAAACATCATAAACCCATAGTAAGCATATGTAAAACATATTAGTATCTTAGAAAATCATCTCATAGAACCCTTACAGAACCCATCCAATTAGAATAACCATACGAATAACTTATGATATCAATATAACGATAACAAAATCATTAACCAATGCATTGGACTGCAATCTAGGCGCACCCATTGTATAATTTCCAAGAACCACAACATGAATAATGTACATAGATATTTCATCATAAAACTCATACAAATAATCATAACTACTTTATAACATGATTATACCATAATAAATAAATGGATTTAATTTCAATATCTTTGAACATGATTAAATCATGTAAAAGAAATGGTTTCCATAAAAATCACTTTGAAACACGATTATCCCCTGATATGAAACAGGTTCTATAACAATATCTTTTAAAAAATATTAAACCATCTAGAGAAATGATGAGGATGGTATCAATAACAAATATCCCTAATAGAGGATTAGTAAAAACAAGGGGTCTTTCCATTGATGAATTGAAATACCATTAAAATATCATTAAAAACATTCATAATGAAAATATCTTTTTCATTTTGAAAATCAAAATTTAAAACATAAAACATTTTGAAAATCCATTTCATTGAAAATAAGTAAAAAAATATATTTTACATAATATTAATAAAAACATTTTATTAAAAATAACTTTGTAAACATTCAAATAAAACCTCAAAGAAATTATGGTCATGTTGGTGGGTAATTTTGTACGTGATATATAGAATATTCACTTTGTAAGGTGAAAAGTTTAAAAAAGTGACTTTTTTGGAAAGTGAAAAGAAGATTCATTTGAATGAATATTATAAAAATATAAAATGGGTAAAAATTTATTTAATAATTCATTTCTAAAAGGGGTGAAAACCTTTTTTGAATAATTTGACAAACTTTTTCAGAAAACGCTTTTTTTAAGAAAGCATATTTTTAACCGAAGAGAGAGGTAGAGTCAGACTTTCCTAAAAACGTTTTTATAAATAATTTAAATTACCAAGGATTGTATAAATGGAAATATAACTTAAAAATACCATGAATGACCATATTATAGTTTAAATCATTTTTTCCCTTTATATATGGATCATAATATCTCATCATTATAAGAAAAATAAAAAATAGTCTCGATAAACAATGAGTTTGTAACAAAAAACTCTAACCATGTTGGTATCTTTAAATCATAGCCCCATGAAAGGATTACATTAAATGAAACATAAAATACCATAAGAATAAATAAATTCATGATATTTAATGTTAAATGGGATGTAAATACACCTCATAAAATAAAAAAGGTGCATAACTCAACATAATTCTCAAAAAAGGAAAATTATCACAAAAATCCGTTATAACTTTTAGTACTTTGAGACTCTGAACCCCATGAAATAAATATAATAAAATGGATATATAAATCCCCATAAATTTAATTATAATAATCCTAAAACACATTTTTGGTATTTATATTCACCAAAATGTAAACATAAGTGGTGAATCTGGCATATACATCATATAAATAAAAATGAGATGAGAAAAACCCTTAACTTGAGCCCGATTCATCACAATTGTTTTCATATTCCTAAATACTAAACTTATGTTAATTATTTACTTTATTTATTAATTTTTTCATTTTTATGATTAATTTTATTTCCCTTATAACCAAGTTATATACAATTACTTAATTAATTAAGTTTAATTCAAATGTTTGTACCAAATTCAACTTATGTGTCAAAAATGAATTTGGTAGGTTAACTATAGACAAAATGGTCATTATATAAAAATATTCAAAATAATAACTAAGAAATAATTATCACATTAATACATAAATTATACATTTAAAATAAATCCTTATTAATGGTTATTAAAAATGAACTAACGTTATGATAATGGAGATGGTAGGTCATGTGTATGCATAAGAAACGTTTCCATTTTTCAATGATCATTATGGAAATAAATTAATTAATATTTTATATTTAAATAATAATAATTATTTCATAAATTATATTATATTTAATTATATATACTTATATATATATCATTATTGTGATGTAAAACAAATGACATCGCTTTGACGAGGTGATAATCCACACATCCAAAAAGACTTTATCACCTTTTTAGTGTGTGAAGAGGTAATAAACAAAATGATATATTCTATTTAAAAAAATATAATATTTTAATTAATATAATAATTATATCATGTATATAAAATATATTTATTATGTTTAACTTTATTTCTTTCTATGTAATGAGTTAGTAAAAAATGCTTCACATTGATTCATGAGGTGGTAGTCTACCATATAGATGACTGACATTGTCGTATCGTCTACGATATGGAATTTAAAAGGGTATATGTGATATAAGGACTCAATATGTATAATTATTTTATAAATAAAATATATAATCTTTATATCCATCATTATGCCCAGCCTTGAGAGGTGGTAATGGAAAAATGAATGACATCAGTTCACGAGGTGGTAGTTCGTCGTCCACACAAACAATGATTTCATAGCCCATTTTATGTAAGTGTGTGTTGTTTTAGGTCATATAATTAAAATAAAATCATATATATATATATATGGTACTGATTTTATAATATAATCATGTTATAAGAATAATTGTAGGGGTTTGAGAAAGAAATAAACCAAAAAATCTCATTGATGAATGTAACCTTCTCTTCGGGTAACTTATTTTTTTGAAACCAAGATCCTTCCTTGGGTTGATTTATTCACAAAGAGGGGATTATAGGATTAGAGGAGATAATTTGGGATGTTATTTGGGTTGATTTTTAAAAATACAAAAGTATTTATAAGTTTGAATAAGTGAGGAGAGTGGGTTCACTTTTATAGTTGAGGTGTGGAATTCTTGTAAATACTCTTAATTATTCACTATTGGGGGGTAAAATTTACCTAAAGCGGCTGAAAAATTGATAATTAAGTATGGGTAGGGATTATATGATTTATTAAAACCTCCACCACACAATTAATAAAATGTTTAAAACATTTTCTCTTAAACACCTATGTTTCCTTTTTTTAATTTTGGTTTTCCATTAAGGTAACTAGTTTTCTAACCTAAGTAATTTACCCATTAATACTAAATTAAAGTGATATTTATTAGATAATTTATAAAAAATTATTATAATCATTAAATACAATTTATCAAATAAAAATATTGCTTTTTTTAAAATTATTTTTGACACAAGTGCAAGTAATTTTAAAAAATATCATTTAACCTTAATTGTGAAAACAATATTTTTATTAATTAGGGGCCTATATTTTCATTATAAAAGATAAATTAGTCCATCAATGAACCATATGTTAAATTTATTAACATTTACAAATATCTTTTAATAATTTAGGATTTTATCATTTATAAATCATTTAATAAAATATCATTTATTATAAAAAAACATTAATTTCAATTTTAACATTATTCATTTAAATTAATTTTATTAAAAATATCGATACAATGATTGAATTTGAATAAATTATTTTAAAACCTATGTAACATGATATATTCATATGAAAAATAATGAAACATAATAATTTACTCAATTTACTTCACATTTAATATTTTTAGTATATTTTATTTTATTTAATATCTAACTAAATAATTTGTTTTCATTAATTAAGCTTTATTTATAATAATTTAATCTAAAAAAATAAAGAAAACTTCTTAGGATCAAAATATATATTTTATCTCTAAAAATAATATTTATAACTGAACCTATGTTGATTTTCCCATATCCCAAAGCTTTATAGAAATTAAAGGGAAAAAAGGGTTCCTTTTTTTATTTTTCTGTACTTAATTTATTATATGGGTCACTATCATGGACTAGTGTCCCAAAAAATTATAAAAATATATCCGAAGGTCATAAGGGTCGACATATGTCCACCCAATGGTTAATGATATAATTCATGCAACCAATGATATTATTTCTCTCATTATTGTCAGTTTTTTCCTCCCAACCTCTTCATAAAAAAATTCCTCTTTAATCTAGGTTTGACCATTCATATTAGTGTTTTTTAATATCTAAATTTTTATCCCTTAACCATCCTATTTCCTTGAAAAACATCTTGATCTACATTCTCATAGTGTATTCCTTTTTGGTTATCATTATTCAATGTAGAACTCAGTATCAATTAGTGAGTCATCCTCTGATGTTTCAATTCCATTCCCTTCTTATGGAATATGGAAATTTTGAGAATATTGTGGATTTTCCTCGCCATAAAAACTCTCATCACTATCAGTATTTCTATTTTTAAAATATAATAATATGAATAATGATTTCCCCAAAATGGGTATTTTTTCTATGAATTTCCTTAATAAAATCATTATAATAATTTTAAATTCATATCTTCATTGGAAACGTAAAAAATAGGTGAATAATATTTCTATAGTTCAAGATTTTAAAGGTAATTTTCCCTTGATAGTTAAATTTCCCATTTTTAAATATGTTTGAAATCATGGGAATGTTCTTTCAAAAATAATCTATATTTTCATCATCATCATAATCAATATTCTCATCATCAATCTTTACATTATTAAATTCATTAAAAGGAATTTCTTTATATTACCTGACCATTGTTTTGTGATCCACTCCTATTATCTTATCATAATTAATGATACTACATTGAATCTCATCAATGTTAAATTTATCGAGGTTTTATCTTCAAGGTCCAATATCATAACATCAAACTACTCTCGTAAAATTATCATATGTTTCTTCATTATATTATACTCCTAAATAATTTCTCCAAATCCTCTGACAGTTATAATAATCACAATGAATCTAGTAAATAATTCATTAACTGATTCATCTTTATAAATTTTAAAATATTAAAATTATTGTTTATAAATCTACAACTTATCTTCCATCACCTTCTAGTTTTCTTCAAAAATATTATGAATTTTTTCCCAAATCACATATTTTGTTTCCCAACCCATGACATTATAATTTTTTTCTCAAATAAAGATTATTATTTAATTTAATCCACTTTAAAAATTTATCTTATCAAAAAATATACCACGTAAAACTATCACTTGGTACTATGAACCATTTTTGAACAAAATCAAGAACATCAAGATTGAGACAGTCAAGATAGGTTTTCATTCACTCCTTCCAAATATGAAAAATCATTCTATTTGATGTTTGAATTCCTTTTTAGTTGACTAGGTTTTCTGGATCCAAAACAATCTTAATGAAAGATAAACAAGACAGATCCTTATTTTGGTACTTATTTTTAAGATCACTTGGTATATGATAAACACATAGATGGTGTGAATTAATGTGTATTTCTTTAAAATAACATTTTCTCTCTTAATTATTAAGCACTTCCCTCTTAATATCATAGTGATGAAGAAATAAATTAGAACACAAAATATTTTTTAATGAGGTTCACCTCCAATATAGATGAATATGTCCACATTGTGTGGTGCTTTTTACTTTATTCACCCAAAAATCTCTATTTATTATCAATCAATAGTTGTATAAAATTTAATTTCATTATACCTTATACAATTTCTAGAACCGACAAGACTGAAAAAAGAACATACTTTATACAATAAAAATATGAAAAAAAATCTTTGAAAAATGATATCTAGTAATACCTAAAGTAACATAGGCCATGTTGATTTGATCATCTTTCTTATGGACTCAACAATAATCTTCGGTAGAAAATTAGAAATTTCTCTTTGATACTTAGTATTATACTTTGAAAAAAGTAGTATCATATCTATATTATTTCTATTTATTTTTTAAATTATTTAATCCTAATAGCCTATTTGCAGAATAATTATCTTATCCCATAATTTTAATTTAGTCCCTAATCATAGATATCACCATTTAATCATCCATGTGACTCAGGATTATACTTAATAAAATATTCCATTAATTTTGTAGGAATATTAATTTACACATATTTATTAATGAATAATAATTAGATGTCACAGTCAAACCCCTCCTCTCATGATGTTATTAAATCCTCCGTTTTCTTCTAAATGAAATAGTTGAGACGAGGCCACTCCTATCATGGTCAAGAAAAACTACTCCATCTCATTCCAACACTGCATCTACCTTCCATGACATAAAATTGTGGTTTGAATGTATCAAATGACATATTCTTCATCATGCACTAGGACATGGATTTATCCTCACACTATGGAAACATCTCAAATAATAGTTTCAACTTCTGTTGTTCATTAATTATAAAAACTCTTCAATGCGTGACACATATCACCGTATAATGGAAATCTTCTACTTTATTCTTGGATTAAATGAGAATTGAAAATTATATTATGATGTCTGAGACATGAGGAACAACTTCAACGTTATCAAGGTCATCTTTCAGAAGAATCTTCCTGGATTCTTTAAGATTATCATATTTTTCCAAGCTCTGAAACCTTATGTAATAAATATAATTTCTTACATATCACTTTTATAAACTCCAAATATATTACACATTCATAGAATAATCTTACATATTGTGTATTTTTTTCCTATTTTCTGAATATTCATTTCTTTAATGAATTAATTGTATTTAATAATTAGTTCTTCTTATCAATCATAGTGAGATTCAACACCAAGTATCATTTCCTTTAACCGATAACTCATAAAAAAGATTTTGTAACTCTTATTTATTGAGTATGGGTTTATAATAGTTGTTGTTTCTTATAAAAATATTACATACCATATATTAAATTTTACATATTTTTTGTGACCTCCAGATACTTTTCCAAAAATCTTCGTCTAATAAAAAAGTTAATCTTCTAATTACTTTTTCTTATTTTATCTTTCACTCATAATTCAAAAACCTTTTAAAATTATCTCATAATATATTCCAACATCCTTATGAAATCATTAAAACATTTAATAAATATATCAAAAATTAATGAGTCTGTAAAATATCATTATATTTTATAGGTTCTTCAACTTCACATCCAAATAATTACAACATATGAATACTCCATTTGAGAATTTTCATGTAGCCTTATTGCCTCATCAATTACATCTCCTTTTTAGACTTATATAGTGCTATAGCAATAGTTCCTTCATAATAGATTAATGATCATAGTTACCACCTCATCAACTCAACCAACTCACATATATTGAAAAAACATCATACTCAAGTAGGTTCGACATTACCTTCACTATTTTTCTTCATCAAGTAGAAATTTCAATGCACCACTTTTAGGATTTGTTTCAATGTTATTTAGATGGTTACCCTTATATTTAATTGAATGTTTCATTAGAATATACTCTTTTCTTAACCCACCCCTTACTAGTATATAAATGAATATGAGTGTGACCCCTGAGACCCACCTCTAATTGCTCACAAAATGGATACTAGAATCAAGAGTATAAAACACACATATGGGAGGAATTAAACACATAGACACCAAGAATAAGAAAATCAATAATAATAAAATCTATAAAATAATAAATGAGCCAATCCCATAATGTCTGTAATGTCTTGGATAATCCAAAATCTCTAAATTAAATACCACGAGGAAAATCATATTTAAGTAACTCCATGAAAACCCATAAGAACTAACAATCACCACGAGCTAGTAATGTAATGTCTATTCAACAGCCTCATTAGGAAAACATAAAATGTTTATATTTATGGGGGTGAGAATACATTTATAATTAGTTGGATCCCCCCTAAAAAATTTGAAAATTTAGAATAAGCATATTAATTCTTAAAAAATTAAATAGTAAAACCAACCCATCACTTATAAAAGTACAACTAGTTCCCAACCTCAACAAGGACCACTCAACCAAATATACATATATGTAATGTAATATAATACCATAAAAATATAAGTGTATGTTATGGGGTGTTTATTAAATCAATTACTCAATGATTTATTTATTTTGGAAATCATAATATACTTCATTAAAAAATCATATAACATAATTGTATGTTTAAGATCTTATATTTTTATGCATAATGAACTTCTAGATACTAAAATAAAATAACTCTGAATTTATTTTAAAAAATCATGTGATTCGAACTTCCAATTTTGAATTACTTCCATTAGATTTAGGAAGAACTATTTCTAGGATGATCTAACCCATTGTTAGATGAAGTAACATGCAAAGTACATCTATAGAAAAATAATATTCTACTGATACCATTACAAATGATCCTATGTTATGTGAAATTTGAGAATTACAATTTATTATAACATTAACTATAAATCAAGTCTCACATAGAGCATCCAAATAAAAATAGTACAATATAATGTATAAAAATATAGCAATACGAAAGTTTGTATTCAATTGTGAGGTGGTCATTTATCGATAGGTATATTCAAGGGATTCTGGGGAAATGATAGACCATAATATAGGTATAAAATTAGGGATACCTTCGAAGATGTTAGAACTCATGGATACCTCAAATCAGGTCTACATATATACCATTAAATTTTTTTATAAAAGTGAGGTTTTAATAAATATAATTTTAAAGGAGTATTTGGTTTTCTAACCAATAATCTGGGTTTTTTCTTAATCCTCAGTTTTATTTTTTACATGTTTTGGTCGATTTCATAACTATTTTAGTTTCTGAAATTCAAATAGTTTAATGTTCCACTACATTAATTATTTCATCAGTAGTATATAATGTTAATCAACACATTGATGATGTGAAAACAGTATTTTAATATAGTATATATTTTAGTTACCCTAATCATTAATTTAATCTGTAATTCACAAATCAAATCAATCTTTGATACCATCAATATTTAAAAATAAAATCCACTTAATTAATTTAGAGGAAGAAATTTTTAAGTTATTTAAAACTAAAACTCAACCCCTACCCTCCACACACCCTAGGTATTTTATTTTCCATCATACCCTTGGAAAATAGTAGGTACCCCACATTCACTTCCCTATAGATATAGTCTCCCTTATGGCCCAATAGTATATTTCATGGTTCACTCATCACCTCTATATCCTCATAGCCAAATTTCTTCATATATCACCACAACTATAACCATATATCTATAACCAAATATCTACCATTTTCACATATCAATACATTTTATAGTATGAAATCATAAAGGGCATAAACATTGTCCCCTCCTTCCATGTACACCCCCATCATGCATCCACATCATAGCTATATACTCAATCCTTTATAACCCATACTATTTTTGGAAGAGTGAGTAGGGAAGGGGAAGTAATCATCCATTTAAATCCACTATAACCTGGATATTGGGGAAAACACCATAAACCCAAAACCACTTATGGTTTTTGATTTCATTAACCAATTTATGTGGTGGTTCAAAAGAAATTAAAAATACTAAAAAGAATATATAATTTCCCAAATACCCAACCAAAGGTCAACTACCTAACAAAAAACATTATAATCATAATCATCATCACCATATATCAATTTCTCTACCACCTTTATCCATAACACTAAGTAAATCCACCCATGAAATAGAAAACCACTACTAAAAATAATAATTTTTATCTCATTTCATATCTCATTATCAATTTAACATTATTCATTACTAACCACTATTTATTTATATTTCATCATTTATTGAGTTATTTATATAATCAATTCTAACATTATTTTTAATTTCATTAAAATTTACCAACCACATTATATTAATCAAAAAACATATAATTATAATAATTATAATTACACATAAACAATTTCATTACACCATGAATAATTCAATACACATTATTTGACCAGAAACTCACTAATATAATACACCATTATTCCACAACAATAACTTCCAATTATGATTAATCATTTCATTTATTTTATTACCTTATCACCATTTCATATTAACATGTCCCATTCCCATTAATATTTACCATTAGTTAATTTATATTATTTAATTTAATGAAATTACGAAATTAACACAAAAAACACTAAAAACATTGTATTAATAACTCGTCCAACCCCCGTAACATCCTCACCACTTTACTACAAAAAAACTACATTATCATCACATGGAAACCACCTAATAATTAGTTCCTCCACTATAAAAATCATAAAAAAACGTCTCAAATAAATCATAGAAAACCACCATCATAGTAATAAACACGTACCATCACTCATAAACAACACTACATTAGTTCTTCATAAAATTCAATGAGAAAAATATTATAAGGCCAATTAAACCATTACAATGAGAAAAACCTAAAAAAAATTATTATCAAACATCATCAATCACAATATAAACTAATTACTAACTATCATATAGATAATTACTTCACTTAATTAAAAATAATTCAAACCATAACAACAACATATCAAAATATATTTTTCAATATATTTATCTTAACATAATTAAGTGGATAATATATTACAAACATGATAGGAGATAAATAAAATCTGGGTATCACATTAAAAATATTATTAATCAATTTAAGAAATAACACATTATCAATGTCATCAAAAAATGTAAATGTCATGTGAATTGCATCACTCATTTTAAATTCCATAATCCATTTAATTATCTTATTTATGTTAATTTGGACCATCTACCAAAGGAATAAAATAATTAAAATTTATAATGTAACGTGTAATATAAATTAGAGAGATTATGAATCCTTTATCTCAAAAAAAGAATTAAAAATATTGTATAAAAACAATAAGAGAGTGGAAATCACACTATTAAGGGTTCTAAAGAGGAAGTCCAGAAAACCTATAGAAATCATACTTCCATCATGTGTTTGACCTAGAACCAAAAAACAAGAAAACCCAAAATTTTGTCACCATTGAGATTAGAAAATAAAGGAATAATAGGGATGATTGATAAGAAAGAGAGATTTATGTTAAAAATGATGAATTTCACAAATAAAGATCCCATGGATCGACCAGCGAGGCTAAAGACCAACAAATAGAGCACCCACAATGTCCTAGAGTTTGACAAAAAAAATATAAAATCAAACCAAGAGATGAAAATGACTAGAAATTATAATAAATATTCAGGTGACTCATTCTTGATATATTGAGGACACCACCAATTAATAATGGGGGTTTCTCAAAGGAGATCCAAAGTCTCAGACATTCAAAGAGACATATCCCTCTTTAAATTCATGACTGTTTTACCCATTTTAAATATGAGGACGATCTTTGCCAAGTTATAGTGGATCAAAAACAACTATTTCAGTTTTGAACCCAGACTCAAACCTAGAACCATAATGGCATAATAGAATGACCCATGTTGGTTTTATCCTGCCTTCTCAAGTTCTTATGTCACCCAACCCTTCTACAAATATTTTTTACCAACAAAAACATAAAATATAGGTATTTAAGAACTTGTTATTTCCTACTGAAACTCCACAAATAACCATAAATCACCATGATCACAAAAATGCCTACCTACAGGTCATAGTTGACCTCCATAGCATTAACATCCTCCAAATACTGTGTTTCAAACACCGAATTCAAAAACCCATTGAAACAAATTGAAAAATATTTATATAGTTAGATCATGTCATCAACCACAGCATAATCCTTCACAAAATGGATAGTTTAATCCTGAGGAAAAAATAAATTAAATTTTCACCCTCAAACAATCTCAAAGATCCACTCTAACACCTCTAAAAACCAAAAACCAAAACATAAAGGGCCGAGGTGGGTATGAGATTATATAATATATACCTCTAAATTGATTATGATCCTTAGGAATCAATAAAATCATTGAAAGAAAAAAAACATAAATCCAAAGCACCATATGAGATTACTCTAATATTAAAATTTTATCATTACCAAATAAACATAACCTTAACAAAAAGTGAGGATAACAACAATCATATCAGCATAAAATAATCTCAACATCTCAATAAGAATCAATCATCAAACAACACAAGATATTTGATATTAATATATAGCTCACATTCACATGTACACACCTTTATACTCTCATGAAAACATAATACATGAACTAAATGGATGAAATTCCCATGAAAACCATTTTTTAAATGGTCTTGAATCTCAATAGGTCACTCTACAAACATCACATCATATTCATCATCCAACTCAACCCAATAAATGATATGAGAGTTATAATAAATATACCAACATATATGAGATACATTAAAAACATAAAGAATTCAATCCATTGATGGAAGATGCTCTAAATGAAATGCTACCTCACTAGTAGGGTAAAACACCATGAAAGTTTGTATAAATTGATGAGAAATATTACTCCCATGTAAAGACCATTCTACCCTTGATGGGAAGAAACCTTTAAAAACACATGATCAATAAGCTCAAACATAAGAGTCTAGTCCAATTAGAATATAACTACTGGTGGTGTTAATAAACCTACATTCACCCATGAATCATCTATACCTTTTATCATGCACTATACAAAATTTTCTATAAGATTATATGACTCCCAAAAACTCAATATAGTTAAAAAATATCTATAGATTTGTCATACAACACTTCATAAAATACATACCAAAAAATTAGTGTTAGTTATTATTATTGAAAAACTCAAATGAAGGAATATGCCTCACCCTTGATCCTCTATGAAAACCAACCAATGTGCATAACATATCATCCATTGTCTATATAGTATACTATTTACAACTATTTATATGAGGATGGAAGATAGTACTATGCCATAATAAGTATCCAAAATCATATTGAATACCCTTACACACTAGTGATAAAAATATGGGTCATAATAAGATATTATCATCATCAAAACCCCATTAATCAAGAAAATATCCTCTACACACATCCTTAATAAATAAACCAGTGCACTCAACTCCTTGGTCACCATGAAATGAGACACCTTTTTCAACCGATCCATAATCATCTAGATATCCTCATATCCTCCATGAAATGAAGGAAACTTTTAATTTAATCCATTGAAATTTCCTCCCACTTCTAGTGAAGAATTTATAATGGATGAAATAGACCAATAAGAACATGATGATCGACTTTGGCCTTCTAGTACACCAAACACTGTGACATGAAATATGTTATTTACCTCTTTATTCTTAGCAAAAAATAACTCCTTGAAGCATTATATATCATTTTAATTCTTAGATTAACTTATAAAATTGATTTATGAAATTCAAAGAGAACCCCGACATGAACTTATAGTATATTTAAGGTCCTCCCCTAAAATAGAACCTGATGTAGACTATCCACCGAACATCACTTGGGAGCATCATTATGCATAACATGATTATTCAAAACCTCCACCTTAGTTTGTCTCAAATAAGACTCCTCCACATGATTTATCATGGATAATTTCACTATCATATAATATATACATCCTCTATCATCAACATTATTCATATAAAAAATCAAGTTTTTAAGTTCTATCAACCTTTGAATATCTTCAGACTTTCAAAAAAATCCTCTAAAATGATCCCTACACAGTATATCAACTATCACATTCTATTTCCCTAGTGTTTGGGAGATATAGAAGTCATAATACTATAATAAATCTATCCACCACCCTTGATATATATTCAAATCCTGTTGGGATAAGATATATCTCAAACTATTATTGTTTTAGAAGACCATAAATCACTCAATTATATGATAGTATTGCCTCAACTATAAGGAAATTAAAAACACCACAAGTTTAAAATCATGGGAAGTGTGGGTATTTTTATGAGTTTATAACTACCATGAATCATATGAGATTATTTCCCTCTACTATATTAGATATAACCCAAACTAAGATGATAAATATCATAGATAACCTCAAACATAACCCACACATCTAGAAAAACAAAGAACATGGGAATGAAAGATATTATCCTCAAGATACTTAAACACAACATGAAATTTATATATCCATATGAGATCATTACCCTCCCTAGTTGATGTCATCATTGGATCTATTTTATGATCAAAATCAATAACACACCATGGAAATTGGGAACCTATACACAATTCTTGGGAACCACCAAAAAATTACCCCTTGATATTCTAAGGATTGACTTCCACCCCCTCATGAGACACAACATTACTAAGAAAATATACCTATAATATCCAAAATATTCACTTGGATAGATTTACATAGTTTTTATTTCATAAAACCCCTCTAAAACATCTTTGAGATTCACAACATGATCCCCCTTTAATGTAAAATGTAAAAGTATGTCATAAATTATCACAACCCCAAACTATTCCAGGAACTCGTTAAATAAATAGTAAATTAGTCCCATGAAAATACCTAGGTAATTTAAGACACTATAAGTAATTACCATAAACTATATGTGTTTAAAATTATTTTAATGACCCATGATATTTTCCAATTACATTTCCCTAATTAAATACCATGTGAGTATCTTCTCTTGAATTCTTTGTAGAATTAAAATAAAAAAATATGTTAACTTAATATAATTAAAAAGTATTAGTATTAAATTATATTCATTAAATTGGAGGGTATCACTAGAAGTATCCCCCAAATAAAAAATATATAAGGGTAGAATAAAAAAAAATTCAATTTATTCTTAGAATACATATGTTTCTTAAAATTGATTTTTTGTATTTTGTGTACTTATATTAAAAATAATTTTTACCAAATTTAAAAATATAACCAGATAAAATTATTTGAATATATTTAATTAGTGTGATCAAATTAAATAACTTGTTCGATTTTATTTTTTAGCATAAAATTATGTTACTGGGTAAATATTAATTATCACATTAAAAGGGTTCATTATTAATAAATGATTATATTCTAAATATATTTTATTTTTTAAAATTAAATGGATCTATTTTAAATTAAAACATAAATTTTTTATTTAAACATTTGTAAAAAATAATTAACTCTCATTTAATTAGAAATAAAAGTAAAATAAAATTAAGAACACTTTATAATTAAAACGACATGTTTCTAGAACAACAGTTTTTCAATGCATTATATATTTTAATTTAAATGTTAATTTTATAATATTTATTTATTCATTTTGATTAAATAGTTTCCAAATTTGGATTAATCATATCAAAATTTGGTAATAAGTTTCATATTATATTTTTAGTGGTAAAATAATTATTATGGTTAAATTTTAATCATGATTAATGAGTGTTAAAATGAGTAATCTGATGTGGCACGAATTTTCTTAAAACAAATTGAGAAATAAACAATATGAAATACCTTTTTTAGTTTGGAAATTCATTAGTACATATATCAGAAACATTTCCCCCCAAACTCACCTAAATATCATGCAATTCTATTCTTACCCCTTACCCAACATTCCATTCAAATGATTTTCACCTCATTTTCACTAATAAAATGAGCTCGCATTAACCCTTTTCAAGACACCAAAATATAGTTCAAAATCCGAATGAAAATATTCCTAATTTAATTATTCGAGAGACCCTCTACACATATAGAATCATCTATCCTCAGAAATGTTCTTCAAGTCCATCACTTTCAAAGGAAACTTCAAGAGAAGATCTAAATCTCTAATGTAAGTATTACTTATCCTTTTACTTCAATTATTTATCATTCTCAACCACCCCCCTCCAAAAAATACTAAACAAGTGTATATAATGACATAATTTTAAGTAATATATAAAAATTTATTACATTTATGGTATAACCATTATCTATTCTCCTCCCATTTGATCAAAAAAAGGAAAATTTTCCTCATGCACAGGTGATGACTATCACTTCCATGAACAACATGTATCATTTTTCAACAACACATTTTGAGGATAGTCATATAAATGAGTTTATTGAATATATATATATATATTATTTATGTAATTATTTATAATATGTAAATATGAATAAGTCATTTATAAGTAATAATAGAAATAAATGATCATTGAAAAACTGGCCGGCTAAATAGAATATATCAAGAGGAAAAATAGTTCATTTAAATTTTAAAACTTATTCTTATTTACCATATTACTATAAAACTTTTAAATTATGATTTATAAACTTAATAAAATATGAATAATTTTATTATATTTTGTTATAGTTATATTATAACAAAGGAATATCTTCTATGGCCATACTCACTCAAAGATTGATGCATATTATTGGTGGGTTGGTTTAGATACAGATGTGAAAAATATTCTAACTTCCACTCAAGTATGTATTAGGGAGATTAATATAGGATATTAATAGGTAAATAATTATATTTTGGTTCTATATTATCAATATAAACATTAAACTCATTAATTAACATTCCAAAATTCAAGTGTTAAAAGTCCCTGAAATATGATCATCACTAATTTCATCTATAATAATTGTAACTAAAAAACTCATAGAATGAAACTATAACATTATATAATAACCTAAAACATAAATTTTAGACCCTTTTATCATAGGTTAATGATGAAATTTTCTAGAATAAAGATTAACAACATTGTGATTATGAAATTATTTCAATATGATCTAGATTAATCACACCCTATATTGAAAAAAATAACCAAATAATATTCATTTAGAGAAAAATTATAAATTATGTTTATAAAATGTTATGGATATGAATAAGGTTCTAAATTATGTGAATCAAATAGTTATTTTTTTAAACCTGTAGATAAAGTCTAACCAATTAAGCTATAATTCAAGGTAAGGGATTCATAAACTCAATTTTCGATTCATTGGGTCCTAATCATTCATTCTTGATTATAATTTTTCAAGTTTTATTTAATCATGAAATTATACTATTTTATATGGTACTTTCTCTTATTATGTGGATACATTACTTATCCTCATAAATAACCACTTCTTGGATAACTTGTTATCCAAAATAAGAAGTATAACATTTGTAATAATAGATCTTTCTTCCATGACCATGCTTTTTTATAGAGATAATATTGTTTATGTAAAAACAATTAGGTGTTTTCTTTTATATTATTAAAATTTACCTTAATTTATTTTCGGAATGAAATTTCCTTCAATGTTTCATTATTGTGGTTTATTAAAATGACCAAAAAGGATTAATAAAGTCTTCTATTTTACTGTATACCACATCAAATTTATTATATATTTTTTCAATTAATATTTTATTTGGAACTCATAATAATGAGGTTTTAAAAAGTTTTAGTTTCATTCATAAAGAAAATTAATGTAATTTTCACATTATCTTATATATCATTTAAAAGGTTTTCTGAAAACTTTTTTTGTTTCCACATCTATTTTACCTACATGGTTTTTCTGTCATTAAGTGATGATTGAATCACCCTATATATTTTATTAGGATATTATTACTTTTGGATAATACGATTTTTTATATCATAAAGTTTATTAAGTTCATATTATGTAGTGTTTTTTAAAATTTCAGGAAACCCTATATTTTTCCATTATTTCTTTAAGATATGATGATGAATAATATTAAGTGGAACATATTTGTATTATTGATCACCTATGGGGTCCTATATTTCTCTCAAATTCAATTTTTTAATTTTTTATCTCATGAGATATTAAAGTGTGGATATATTGAGTTTTTTCACATATGCATGGGTATAATGGGTTTGTTCACATTTTTTGCCATATATATAATGAGTTTGTTCACATAGCCATGGGAATAATGGGTTTATTAAAAAAATATTGTGATTATAGTTTTTCAACATTTCCAAGTTGTTTATCAAGTTATTTTAAATTTTTATGATGTGTTTTAGTTAAATAAAATTCAATTTTCCCATGATTATACCATATTTTTATTTTATTTCTCACTTTTATGTCATCGCTATATGTTTTCTGATTATTAGGATTTATTTTGAGCGATCAAATAAATTTCATACTTATTTAAGGATTTTTTATGATTTTATGTTACTGTAACATTTTTTTATTATCAACTACAGTACCATGATCTTTTAATGAGATATTTATCTTCTTCTGAATTCTATCCTTCATGTTTATGATTTAATACATTATGAAATGTTTTTCCCTTATTGGGTTTCAGATCTCATGCCTTTCTTATGTTTCCAATATCCATATTATAAAAATTATTATATCAACTGACATATCTAAAAGAAGGTCTAGAGGAGCATGATTTTGGATAAATATTCACAAGTGACACAAAATAATATGTTTATATAGATAATATTCAAGACAATAATCCTTTAGGTTCTCATTTTGTACAACTCTTTGAGAAATACATTATTGGAATCATGAAATTAATATATTATTTTTGTTATATTTAACTTTTGTCTCTTTAACAACACATAAAGATAGTTTTTAAGATATATTATTCCCTCACCTTCATCTAATGATACTCAAACAATAGATAAATCATTGAGAACCAATTATCTCCATTTAGATGATTAAATAAACTATAAATCACTTGGAGGGGATAATGGTTCATCACCATCACTTTTATATCCAATGGTAATCGATACACATCATTATAATTCCATCATCCTTCTTCACAGACAACATCGAAGAACCCCAAGGGAACTCACCAGGCTAGATTAAGTCCTTCTAAAATAGATCATCAATATAAATCCATAACTCCCACAACTCAGAAGGTGTTATCTAATAAGAAGAAATTGATATTGGAGTGAAATCTGGATGTAACTCTTTCTTAAACTCGATACCACATGAAAGGGGTAGTGTTACAATGTCATTATGAAAATAATTAAAAAAAATATCCAAAGATATTGGAGACTCATATTTCTGAAGTTTCACCAATCCTATTATTAAATTTTACAATTGAGAAGTAAGAGTCTCATAATTCTTAGGACCCATCTAATGCTCCCACTCACAATAAAACATTGCATAATTGTCATCAAAATTAATGAAAACAACCCTCCTCTAAGAGTAATCAATAATCTCTATCACTAAATGCAACCAATCCATGAAAAGGATGACATCATATGGTTTTATTTTCAATAATAAGAACTCTTCAATCAATGGATACTACTAAGTAATCATCTCACAACCAAGAAAAAATTCATAAAAGATAGAATGAACTCTAACTGGAAAATTAAACACTAAGGTAACTATAAGTCTCTCCATTATGATCTCTAAATAAAGGACCAATGTATATACTATGAAGGAGTTAAATGTTCCTGAATCATATAAGGCATATATCATGGTATAAGATAAATGGATGGTACCTAAAATGAAGACTTGTTTTCTTGGAAATCACAAATCCACAACATGGATCTTCATATTCCATTCTCATCTACCTTTTCGAGAATAATTAAGATGACCTCAGTGACCTAACACAATCCTTTTTATTTAATTACATTGGATATAATGGGGTTATCCTCTACCAATTCTATTTTACCTCCATTTTCTAAACCATAAGAACTTTTTTTGTATGACTAAGAATGCATCAGAAGAAACTTATGTAATAGATACAATTAAAGTAATAAGCAATGTAATGAACTAACCAAAGTCACCCCTCATCTAGGAACCCTATCTCACCCATGAAAATTATATAATTGAATCCATGATCCCCATGGGTTGAAAAATAGGTCCATAAATCAAAATGCACATTATGGGAATGACTTCCCCTACTATAAATAATATTATACATTCAATAGGTTTATTCTATAATTTTATTATAGAGAGTCCATACATTATAATTCCATGCAGAGTAAATGAATAGATTAAAAATTTAAATCAATCCAAATTAGGTATAATCATAAATAGTCTTATCCAACTCATAATAAATATATCAATGTTGATGAATGATAAATAGTGTGAGAAATCCAAGGTGGTTGATACATCTAAGATTAAAATAAAACAGGAACCCAAAAATACCCAAACCAAGATATCCATGTAAATAAAAGGTCACCATATTGTCATTATCATATCCTATCTATTATAAAAATGAATGAAGGAGTTCATATAAAGTTAATCCATGATAACTTAGACCTACCAAAAACACAGATTCAGTAAAAAAATGGCTTGTGTATGTATGTTTGACCATAAAAACCTTATAGGATACCACCAAACATTCCATGAAATACCATTAAAAATAATTACAAATTATTTTTTAAAATTCAATATAATAAATTATGGTTCTTACCATTAGAATATAAATGAACAGAAGAGATTTAACAGATATGATTTTAATACCTAAAATCTTTTCTGAAAAACATTTTAATCTTTCTTTAAGTAATCCTTTTAAAACATTCATTTTGAAATATATTTTTAAAATAAATTTTTAAAAATTAAAAATAATGAACTCAAAAATAACTACAAACTAAATAAATAAACAGAATTAATATTATATGGAATTTAAATAGTAGAACAAGTCAAATACTAAAACTATTATTGAACAAGTGAAAAATTATCATAACATAAAATTGAAAAATTCAAACATATCATGATAGAACAATAGTAATAAAATTAAAACCAAACTAAAAATAATTCATAGTAAACATGAATCATTAAAATATATATAATAATTGATAATTTCTAATAATCTAGTGAGATGGTATGATACATACTCTTGTGTAACCATCTTTCAACATGTTGGTGCATTCTTAGATAATAACCACTCAGTCTACTCTAACTAAACTCATTGGTGAAACTCCACATAGTCAAATTAGTTCATGTGCCCAGCCTGTCTCATTGTGTCTTGCCTAGAAACCATCTCTCATCTCTCACTAATATCTATAGGTTCCCTTTGAAGATAGTGAAAGGAGGTAGAGAAGAATTTATCAATTATAAATCACATATCAATATATCACAAACAAATCTATTTTTCATATCCCCTTACACCCTATAAGAAAAGCCCATATTAACAATATAAAAAAATAATAAATCACATAAATCCTCAAACTCTCCTATATTATACGAAATTCTGGTTTCCAATGAGGGTGTATATTATTCATGAAAATCAATTTATAGAATTTTCCACCTTCTCCATGGATCTTAAAAACCAATAATAATTTTATAAACATACCTTTGAAGACTATTTCAAAACCAATGTTATTCATAAATACATTTTTTTCAATTCAAGATAATAAATGAGGATTTAAACTATGGTTGAGAAACCATACAAAAATTTTTATTTGGAAACAATTGGGAAATTCAAACATCCCCTAAAAACCATATCAAAAACCTCAAATTCCAATTTTAATTTAAACCATCATTCCTATAATACACACACACACAAATAAAAGAACCTAAAAATAAATATGTAAACACATAGACATAAATCATATATAAAAATGTAAAAATTTATGAATTAACTTCTTCAAGACCAATAAATAACAAAATCACTATTGAAACAACAAATCAATATCAAAATTTGATCCCTATGAAAAAATTTAATGTCCAAAAAATCATTTAAGTATCTAAAATATTGGAGATAAATTGCTTAATAATTTTTTTGATCACATTATAGGTATATAAATTATTTATGAAAATATAAGGGTTAAAATGCATGGAAACCCCTTCAAAATCAAATAATGAGTTCCTACAACCTTAACCTAAAAATATTAATTCACCAAAAAACATAAAATATAACTAATTTTTAAGGGAAGCATGTTTATAAAAAATATAATAAGGCCTCTTAAGAAAAGTAAAAATCATGAAAACAACTATTAATGATAATGGATCAAATGTAAAAAATGAGAGAATATTTAATTAGTGTGGAAACACATTTAAAAAAAGGTATTTCAAAATTAATATCGATGACCAGTTAAGATTTAATTCTCTCTTATATATTTACACTCATCCATGAATGATTGTTTCAAAAAATAATTTAGAATAAAGAGAACACCATTTGTTACAAGGCTCATCCTCACTATGAGAACATACTAATTATTGTTGAAATTTTTTATCCTGGTCCATCAATGTTCCATTATAAATATAAAACCAACTAATAGTGGGTGGGAAGGTATCATTCTTCTTCGATAGTTCATAGAACTACTTGGTTATAAGATTTTTTACAGAATCCCACCAATAGTAATGAAGCACAAACCTCACCACCTAGGAAAGAACATTAATACATATAGGTTGCTTCAGCAAATTATGAGTGATCTTCCACTTTGAGCAATAAAATAAAAATATGTAAAAAATAATACTAAATTATTCAAAACAACACATCCCATAAATTCTACCTGGAGAGTAAACAAAGAATAACTCTTGACCACTCTTTATCATTGCATGAAATCACTTTAAGGTAATGCTTCTTCTTTAACTCCTAGAATCATCTCTGTGAGCTTGGGTAAGATAGTTTTTCATATCACACTCCTCCTTAGCATTATGTTCTCCTTTTTTTTTTGAAAAATCATTCTATCACACTGTTCACTGTGTATTATCCTGACTATTCTTTCAATTTTCAATGACCTTGATAAATTAAAAGTCTCTCTTATTAAGAGAATTAAATTACTTGAATCAATATCGACATATAAAACTATAATAAAAATAATAATTTTAAATCCTCTAGCTAAAAAATGACCATTATGGTGTTCCCCGTTATTATAAATGTGCTTCTCAAAAATTATTTCCAATGTAGAAAATATTTCCACATCAAGATACAAAAATTCCCTCTTTCTATTCAAATTTTTATAATAGTAACTTTGATCTTCACAATAAAACTCAACACAATGAAACTCATTAGATCTTCACACAAAAATTCAAGAAAATTCATTTTAACTTCTCCGTCGAAAAATTCCAATAAAAACTACAATTACCGAATGAATTATTTATTCAAGTAATAACACTACCTATTATCAAGTTAAAAAAGTGAATTTCACTTTCATATGATAGAGACAAGTCTTCTAAAAAACGGCTTAAATCACAATTAATTTGTGTTATTTAAAAACTCTGAGGAATAACCCAAGCATCAATTAAATAAATTTTTTATTCTTAAAAACATATTTAATCTTCCTTCACTTTATTAGGAGTCGCTTTTTTCTTAATCACTTACCTGAATGACACAACCTTCATGTTTTTGTGTTATTTTATTCACCAAATATCAATTTCAGCATTGATTTGTTTAATTTATTCAAAATTTATAATTATCTAAATTCTAATAGATTTCATAAGGATGGAACCCTAAAATATCCATACTCAAATTTATGAAGTTCATGAATCTAACGAGGAACAATCACTATACTTATGATAACAACGTTCAACCTTATGATGACATGTATGAAACTCAAGAGGACATTACATAACCATATTATTTAGTTGTCCCAATATTACAAGGAAATACTCAACATTATAAAGACTTGTATAAACTTCAGAAGGACATTTTTAAGCATTATTCTCCAGTTCGACCAACCATACAAGGTGTTTGTTTGAACTTTATGGCCATATTTCTCATCCTTACATGATGTATGTGTTAACCATATGTGGTAAAAACCAATAATAATATAATTAAAATACTTTTAAAATTCCCATACTTCATCTTGAAACATCTCATGTCATCTTAATGACATTAGAAATAACTTAAAAAACAATGTTATATAGTTCTTCAAAATTCTAATGAATGGTTTCCAACATATAAAACTTTCTAACAATTCGAACAAACCATCTATAATTTCATATTGAACTTTAATATCTTAAATTATATTTATTTTCAAAAAATCATAACTCTTTCTTCTTAAATTAATTGTTTTTCAAAAACTCACAATATATTTTATAAAAATTAAAGCTCATAAGAATAATAAAATCATAAACATTCGAAAATGGAATGTTTCTTACACCATACTACTAGATAACATTATTCTTTCAAGATAATTACATCCCCTAGGAATTAATAAATTGTGTCAAAGTGAAATAGATTATCTACCTATCAATTCATAGTGCCATTTCATTCATTCTACCCCCCATTAAGAAATATCCAAATATCTAGATAAAAAATAGTTGACACTCCCATTTTTATAAGGAATATATTCCTTGTTGAAAAAAATTGTGTCACTATATATCCCCATTTGAAAACATAATCCAAATCCATAAGGGTAGATTCTACTCATTATTAAGTGGGTGGGGAATTCCAAACATTAAGTTTCATCATTAATTCAGAGAACCTCACTTTGGGAAATGATTTTGTAAAAATATCTGCAACTTAATGTTTAGTTTTAATAATCTCAAGATTTACATCATAAATAGCCACATTTTATTTAATAAAATGATATATGAGATCAATGTGATTTTATCTTGAGTGTTGAATTGGATTATTAGAGAGACCTATAATACTTTTTATATAATAAGAAATTCACATTGGCTTCTAAACATCATCTCTCAAATCAATTTTATGTGCATGTATCCATATCATATGAGTATAAGAATGTGTGGTTGTTATGTATTATAATTGAGTTTTTCTCAGTGCTACTAAATTTTTTCAACTTATTATTTTATTACACATAACTTTCATAAATAAATAATGTACCACCTAAAGTGGAATTGCTGTCAACAAAATCCCATAAACAGCTAGCATCTATGATGCCCTATAATGGAAAATATGATTGAGTACTATACAGTAGTATGAAACTCACTATATCCCTAATGAATCTTAGTATTCTCTTATATAATATCATTTTATACTCTTTTTTATTATATTAAATTCTAGAACATAGTCTCACAAAAAATAAATAACCAGTTTTGGAAGCTGTTAAGTAGAGAAGGTTCCCAATCTATTTCCTATATTCCCTTTTATTCACATAATTCACATCTTATTATTTATTCATTTTAATAAAAATAATATTATAAATTACTTTTCAATATTCCATTCCAAATATTTTCAAAAAAAATTTATGGTATTTCTCTTTGGGTAGAAAAATAAGATCTTCTCTTTAGATGATTTGTAATTTAAAAAAATATGCACTCTCACCCGACATATACATTTTAAAATTTATTTTTATTTCCCCAATAAATTCTTCACATAGATACTATTTTCCACATACAAAAAAATCAAAAACATATAAAATTAAAATTATAGTAAATATAGAAAAATCCTACATATAGAAATTCATAACATCATTGAATTTTAAAAATTTCATGCCTCATAATCATCCATATCTCTTAGAATACCAGGCTCTATGAGACTATTTTAAGCCTTACAGACCATTCATAATATTTTTCACCATGTTCCCATAAATTTCAAAAATAAAATCCTCATGTTCGTAAATAAATAACTCTACTTTAAGATCATCATTTAATAAATAATATTTTATATGCATTTAGTATATCATGTAATTTATGTAAGAAAAAATTGTTAATAACATTATTATGGTCTCAACTCCTTTATCTAGTGAAAAAGGTTTCTTTAGATTCAACTCCTTCTATAAAATAATTACCATTGAAAACAAACCATTCCCTATTTATTATCATTTCTCATTTTCTATTCTATTAATTTATAAAAACCCAATTTTATCCTTTTATATTTATATTTTTATGTATTGGAGAAATCTCCCAAGTGGAGTTCCCATCACTTTGATCAGGTTTCTCATTTATAGTAGTAATACATTCATCATGATCATTAGTCTTAGTAATTGTTTGAGGTTAAACTTGAGAGACTGCTGAAATTTGGTTCTCAAGTACCAACTACTTTCTAGTTTGCACCAATGTATCCTAATTACTAATAATATTATCAAAATCAAAATGTTTGTTTAGTATTTTATGTATTGTAATACTCTTCATCATTGGCCTAATAATAATCAGCATCAACTATAGCCTTCTCATTTCTATCTTTCGCAAAGGTCTATTTTTTAGAAATATTTTTATTTCTTGATCTACAAATTCAATTTATTATTGAATAATCACAAACATTTTTTATTGATTATAAATTATTTTTAAATTTCATCATTCCATATTATTATTTATTTTTTTTCTCCAACATTTTTAGCCACATAAATTAGGAATATTCACCTTTAATTCCCATATTCATCCTTTTCATAAAAATTTCCTAGATTTATGTTCATTATCTTTTTGTAACATGATATTCCAAAGTTTATAACATATTTGAAATTAAGTTTTCTATTATACCACATCTCATATGGTTCCTTATGAGTCATAGTTCTCAATAATAATACGTTTTGGATTTTTAAAATATTACAAATATATTATCTCTAAAATATTTTTGAATGTTTATTTTTAGAAATATAGTTCTTTTAATTTCTGAAATGATTATATTTATTCATTCATATACATCATTTGGGGGGTATATGGTGTTCTATAATGATATTTTATCCCATTATTTTCAAGCTATCTACCAAAATCATTACAATAGAATTATTTTCCATTAATATACCTCACCTTCTTAATGTAAACACTAAGATCCTTCTCAACTTGTCTTCTAAATATTTTAAAAATCAGAATGTATTATTATTTTTGATTTATAAAAAAGAAAATTAGTTATTCAGGTGTAATAATTAATAAATGTATTGAATTAAAGATCTCTTTTCATTGAATTATGCCTCATAGGATTACACCCACATGTAAATATAATATTAATGGTATTTTTGACTAAATTTACACTCTATAGTGTGTCCCTTAAGTCATATTACCCTTTTGGCATGTTTTGTAAGAAAAAACTCTTTCTCTATTTATCATGGTATTGTCTTTCACCGCTTCATGTTTAAAAATATTTCTCATGTCCCCTTGAACAATATTTCAAGGTCTTAGATGTCATGGATTTTTCATATCCGTGGGACTTATATAGTATTAATTGGATGGATCTACAAGTTAAAATTAGTTTCTAGTTGTTCTTTCACCTCTAGAAATGATTTTTACATATTTGTAATTTTTATGATACAGGAGTTATTTTGGGAAACAAATTCAATTTCTATCATAACAGAGTTATATCACACAAAGTGAATTTTGTTTTTTTCTTTTACTAAATAATTTTTTTTTCATTAGATACCTTTTGACTCGATTTTAGTAGTTTTGAAACATTTTCTTTTAATGTAAATTACATTGATGAATGTAACTAATCCACCTTAAGTTTATTCCACTTTTTTAGAGATTTTTGTCTCTCTAATCATATGTAATGAAAATCCACCATCATGTATTCATGGACTTATTCTCTTACAATACTTCAATAAAAGATCTATAATAAATTTATTTTTCTTCTGACCTTCCCATTGAACTTATTTTCCATTTAATTTATACGAGAAAAATATAACTATATTTTCCATATAATTATCAACACAAGTTTCTTACAAATAAAATCTCCCATATATTTATTCCAATAATTAAAATGTATTTTTAGTTTCCATGATTAACTTATTTTATCCCACACTTCTTCCTTGGAGACTCATCATTTTGAATCTCAGATATTCTATGCCTCAAATCAAACCTTATTCTATGTAAGGACATGATTCACCAAGAAAAGTGTATGATTCATGACCAGGTAACCCATAGCACCAAAAATAACCACTGAATATATAAATTATAAGATAAGAAAAATTATACATGTAACACTCTTATCCATCTTTCTAATTTTGTATTATAGATATCGTATGATCATTCCTATATTTGTTATAAGATGAATTTATTGTATTCCTCTTATGTAATTTGGATAAGGGAGAGTGGTTTTCTCCATTTTTCTTAGTCTGTGATTAACCATATTTAAAATTACATCTGATACTATTAGGAAAATAATATTTAACAATTTAATAATTTTTAGGTATTGTTTTAACCTGATTTTGTGTGCTTATAATATCCTATATTATAGATGATTTATCTCTAACTTCTATAAATTTATTCAATCCTTATTTCATCCTTTCCAAATCATTTTCAACTTCAAGTTGTTATAATTCCAAATTTATCAGATCTTATTATTTCAAAGATATTTTAGCTTCAATATTCTTCATGACATTCCCATTATCAATAAATTTCAACATGGGTTTCATAAGTCATTCAATAAGCTAAATTTCCATTATTAGAAACTATTTATTTGACTCAATATTCTTCCCATTAGATTCTTTCAGAACTTGAATCTTCTTCTTGATCATTTTATTTTTATTAATACCTTATTCCAATTATAATCAGTTAATGTTATCTATGTATGATTCTTCTCCATCTTCATCATAATTTACTAAGAAAATTTCTTTCCTCTACACATTTTCAATAATGTTTTTTAATTTTTTGAGAAACATCATCTTCTGACTGGATACAAGATGAAGTGAATTTGTATTATCACTCACTCATCAAAATCCTTATTCAACTCTATGGAAACTTTTTTTATGGTAACCTATCTTATTCGTATATTTATAGACTTTTCCCAACTACTTATTTTTAAGATTCTCAATAAGTTCATCATATTCATACTCAAGTTTATTTTCCTTATGAAAATTAATAGAAAAGTTCTCTATAACTCTACACTTAAAATATTTTAAATAAAAATTACATTCATATTTTACTTTTCATTTTATGGGGTTATTGGTTATAATACACATCACCATTTTTTTCATCACATTTATCATCTTCATCATCAGAGAAAATAAATAAATCGGTTTCTTCTTCCTTCTATTTGAGCTTCCACATATCCTCAAAATACATCTCTTTTTCACCTTATTGTCATATACATAATCCTTAATCATTTCATAGGAAATGAAAATATAATGTATCTCATCAAGTGAAATATCTTCTATGTCTTGAATATTATATATATTAACATCCAATTTATCAGGGAAGTCACTAAGGAGTTTCATTTCAATTATAGATTCATCAGTTTTTTCACCAAGACATATAATATTTCTCACAATTTCATTATCCTTGTTGATGTAATAATAACTATTCTCCTCCTATTCAATATTTATATCCTCAAAACTACATCTATATATTTTTAAATTTTCCTATTTTACTTTAAAATTCCCTTCATAACTTCTCTAATGATTATCCTAAACTTATTTAGTATTTTGAAGTCCCAACAAATTGGTAAAATGATTCTCTAAGAGAGAGAGAAAAATGGAATTTATAAATTTTCCATCAACCATAAGATTTTTTTATCATAAAATGACATTTCCCCCCATTTATATGTTATTTAAACCCATGGTTACAACATGAAAAACTTCAACACTATGATAAAATAGGTATCCCAACATTCTATACTTCCAACCATGAATTTTATGTTTGTCAAATATACAAACTCATATTCAATTAATAGAATTGATGATGTCTATATTTCAATATAATTGGCTAATCAAATAGAGGTAAACTTTTTTAATACCAATTTTTAGTGAAAATAGATCGAAGGGATACACTTAGCAGGGGTGAAAAAGTGTAAAACAAATTTTACAATTACTTAATTCTATAGAAATTAACCTCTATATCTAGTTAAAATGTAATTTTCTCTATTATATATTTACACTCATAATTACATGATAAATGTAGAAAATAAATAGGAAAAAGGCACACATCAATTTTTACAAGGTTCAAACAAGATGTGGAAACTTAATCCTTACTACATCTATTTTTTATCTCATTATATATATTTTTTACTATATATGTGACACAAAATTACAGTGGGTAGAAAATTATAATCTTATACCAATAATTAAAAACTCTCATTGGTTATAATATTTTTTACTAACTCCCACTAGTTGAAATGAAAAAAAAACACCCCCACCTCATAAAGACCATTTACATATACTTGTTTCTTTAGTAACTAATGAATGATATTCCTCTTCGATCCAACAGATAAATTTTTCAAAAAATACCTCTCACTTCTTCAAAAAACACATCCCATGAATTCTATATAGTGAGTTGAGAAATAATGCATCTGGAATACTCTTGATCACTGCATAAAAATCATTCAAGGTTGTGTTTATTATTCTCTACCTATAATCCACTCTTTAATCCTATGTAAGGATTTTATTCAAATCCCACTCCTAATCGGCTTTAGGACCTCATTTTTTTCAAAAAAAAAGTAGTAGCTCTCACAATTCGTTATATACAACAGTGATACATTATATTTATCACTCTTTCAATTTTCAATAGACTTGATAAATTAAAAAAAAAATATCTCAAAGAATTAAATTTTGACCAATTATATCAATATAGAAAAATAGAATACATAGAATAATGTTTAAGAAATCATCCAAAAATATGATCAATTTTGGAAGGTTATGCATGCGATGCTCAAAAATATTTCTAACATGGATGGAAACCCCACATAGAGTTTCTGAAATTCGATATTAATCTTTTTATTCTAAAAATAGAAGATTTTTTCTTCATAGTAAAAAAATTAAACTCAATTAATTTTCACTAAAAAATCCACTAAAATTATTTTAACTTCTCCATGAAAAAATTATCAATAAAACTATAGTCATATCATTACTAATTTATTCATGGTGAAAAAATATATGTTCTACTCATTTAAAAATGACTATTAGTTTCACAAAATATACATTAGTCTTTCAAAAAAATCTCTTATCACAATTAATTCATGATATTTATAAACTATAAGGAATATCCCAATAATCATCTCAACAATGTCTTCATTATTCATAAAAACGCATTTAATATTTCTTCATTTTATCAATAATTACTTATTCGTGATAAACTACCTTAATAACACACCCTTTAAGTGTTTGAGATATTTTATACACTAAAGTTATGTTCTAGCATCAATCAATTTAATTACTTCAAAATTTATAATTCTATAAATTTGGAGAAATTTTCATAAGGATTGAACCTTACAAAGTCCCCGCACAACCTTCCTAAGTTACTGAACATTACGAGAAACTAGAACCAACATATATTGATAGGGTCTCAACCTTACAATGACATTTCTTAACCTCATGAGGAAAATTAACAACCTTATGATTTGGTTGTCTCAACCTTATGAGGACAAAATCAACCTTTTGAAGGAATTTTTTCACCTCAAGAGAACATGAATCAACCCTATTATTTGGTAGTCCAAACTATATATTGATTTTTTTTCTAAACCTTATAGCCATATATCTTAAACTTAAATGACTTACATATCACCCTTAAGTGATACATGTGATAATTTTTATACATAACCAATCCCCAGCCTTCAGGACAATCCTTCACATTTAATCCTAACAAAATTCCAAAAAACTAAAAAAATAATCTCAAAAAGTTATTTAAACTTATCATGAAAGGAATTAAAAAAATAAATAACATTAATAATTCTAACAAATTCTATAATTATACATGTCACTTTGATACCTACCTTAGATTATTTATTTCATTAAACAATTTCTCATTTCACCACAAAAAAATCAATGGATCCCCAAGAAACTAAGAAAACAAATTAACAAAAATAACCACTAAGTAAAAAAACTAGTGGAAGTGAAACCCAGTCCATTACAACATAATTGGGTTAGAAAATAAAGGGAAAACATTAAATGAGGGTATTAGAGAATATAATGAGATAATAACCTTGAATAATCATCTTTAAATTAAATAAAATGGATAAAATCTAGGGGATAAGTATAGGGTAAAATTATACAACCTCCCATAGAGTGAATTGTATGAATGGGAGGGAGGAGAGATCTATATGGGTCTTAAATTCAACATGAAATAATAAAAATTTTGTAGAATTGATATTATTCTTGGATGATGAGAGCCAATATTTTAATATTTTTTATCTTTTTCTCAATATAAATTTTCCAAATAATTGATTTAAAACTAGGGTAATTCATTCGTATTTGTTACTTTTATAAATTTTTAATTATAATATTAAATGGATTAAATCATAATTTTTTCTCATTTTTTCATTTTTTTATTAAATGGACTGTCATACATTGATTCTTGATTTTTGGGTTTAAACTATTTCAAGGATTTTAAATATAATTTTTATTTTATTTATTTTTTTTTTCTAATTGTAACGACCCAAACTATTATAATTAATATTCCCCTTTTTATTAAAATAAAGTTCTTATTAAGTATTATGGTTATAGAAAACACATGCACTTATTTGGTTTTATTTTATCCTATTGGATTTAAAATATTGTTAAGAATATTTAATGTTGATAGTATAATTGTTGAACAGTGAACACATGGTTAGTATAAATATATGGTTTTAAAAAATCCAATTGACACCGAAAAAGGAAGTGATGGCCTCAATGAAAAGGATTGTACCCTATAAATCCCATTTATCAAAGCTTCGTAGGGAGATATCATCACTAGGATTTTCCCTTGACCAAGCCAAAGCTAAGATCCAATAACTTGAGCATGAGAGAAAGGTTTTACAAGTGATGTTCCAGATCATCGAGATCACAGCACAAACCATGTACGAAAACCACCCCATGAATGTATCATGGTTTTACACCTTACCCTTAAAAAATTTAATGATGTATTAAAGGGATACATATCAATACCCTAGAAATATGATTATTTACATTATTTTTTATATAATAATATATATGTTTTCATCTTATTATTTTCACTTTATAAATTATTTTTATGTTGATACAATAAAATACAAATTGTATTTTTGGGTAATATTCAAATTCAATTAAAAAATTTATTTCCATGAATTAAGTTATTTTTTAAATAAATAATATTTTAATAAATTTTTATTATTAAATAATTTTTATTAAATATAAATGGTCATATAATTTTTATGAATTCAAATGTAATTCTTACAAGGGTTCGAAAAATGTTTTTGTAAAAAACCCATCATTTCTTAAAAAAAATATCAATTTTATTTTTAAATTTAAGATTCAAATATATATAAAATTATTTATACAAAATGAATATTATTTTTTGAAATGTATTCTTAGAATTATCAAATGTTGAATTTTTCATAATTTTTTTTAGACAGTCAAATTTTCAAGTAAAAATTAAATACTGTATAAATATACTTTGTGTGTTATGACATCATAATGACCCAAAACCAATGTAATAAATATAATAAATGGTATATACAATAAAATATATGTTTTATATATAAAATAATGATATTATAAATTTATTTAATTAATTTTTTAACTCCATTATGAATCCTCCAAAACCATTTATATATTTTAAGGTTTTAAAATCATTTATTTAAGATTATGACTCACTTATACATAATAAGGGGTATTATTTCATTAATTTTGGGACCTATATTTATAAAATAACAAAAAAACTCCTATTTTGTAGAAACCATGGAAAAAAATGGGTAACGATTTTGGTTTTGGTAAATTTTTTATATAGATTCCAAAACCAAAGTTTGTGAAATATTAAAGAAATATACACTCATTTTATATATTAACCCACACAATATCCCTTTTAAATTCACTAAAATTCCTTTTAAGACGTCCCTAATCTTCCCTCCCCTCTCTAGAGTACTCCCAAGGTTCCTTGAAGATCCCAAGAATCTCCTCCCAAGCATTTGGAGTCACACACTCAAATAAGGGATCCTCACCTTATCTTTTGTATTCATGTTTATTTTTATCTATGTTCTTCCATTTCCAATTCCTATTTTTTAGATATCTCATTACATGTCCCAATTACATCCCATTTTATTTCAAAATTATGATAGACCCTTTTCTCTCTAATCAACCCTTTTATTAACTTTTATGTGACATTGTTATACTGCCAAAATTTCCCAATGATATTCTATGACAAAGAAATTGTGTAGTAAATACCATGCCCATTTCTTATTTAGGGTGTTCCAAATTATAAACTTATAATCCTTTTACTTGGGATTTATAGATATATGTTCCACACTCCTTGATTTTGGAATTAAATATTATGGTGAATGGATCTATTTTTTATGTTCTATGTGGCACAATTAATCATGAGAATGAAATCAAAGCAATGGGTTCACTTAGACTTGTATATCACTCCAATTCATTGGGAAATGTTTATTTTCATGATATTTCATGTTGGTAAAGGATTGAACCTGAATATGTTATGTTAACTTATCCATCATGATGTCTTGGTATTAATCCTTGACCTATGTTTGTGATGCAGTGTTTTAATTTGTTTCCACATTTCTAATGTTTCCATTATGACTATCATGTTATATCATGTCTCATTGTTTCTGTTTATGATTCATAATCTTTATATGATCCAATATTTTTCCTATTGTCTAACATGTATTATTATATTAGATTTATTCCATTTTTATTCACTTACAAGGCTTTCTAGATCACCAATTTCTTTGGTATGTCCCCAGGTTATCCCATGTAGTTTTAAGTGCAAGTATGTTAAGGAAGTTTTCAATAAAGATGTAATTTTTTCTATTTTAAATTTTTCATCTAATGCACTTAATTCCCAAATACACTACACTTGTTGATCTTTTAGGTTATATTAAGTTTAACCTTATGTAATAAATCATGTATTAATATGTAATAAATAGCATGGTTGTTATAGGTGGTATTAGAGGAAGAGTTTAGTTATTTTTGGGATTATGATTAGAAAACACTAGATAAAGACTTAGGGATTAGACTAAGTCTAAGAAAACATCCCTAAATTTTGGTAAGTATAAAGTAATGGTTTTATCCAGAAAATACTTCCTTTTTTAGATAATACAAGGGGACATGATTCTGGTATAGATATACCTGGGGATAACAACTCCAACAATGCGTGTTGGGCCATTATTAGGGTAAATTGGTACAAGACAATGGGCCTTAATTTTCAGCTAGTTTGACACTGGTCAGGGGTATGCTTCCTTAAATTCATAATATCATTAAAAACCGTTATTAAGGGAATATAAAATACCCATAAGATTATATATTGGGTAATATATCATTGAAAATATATATTGAAGACAAAAAATTAATAGGTTAAGGAAATATATGTAATTTATAAGTTATCTCTTTAATGTCATGGGATTTCATTCTATAATTTTAGTATTTTTAAAATAATCACCCATAATTTTACCATTATTCTATCAAATGGCTGGAAAAAGGAGGAATTAGTTAAACAATAAATGTGACGGGCAATGTGATGACTACCCTAACAAGATGCCCAACCCAATAGAAGTAGGAATCGAAAAGTTTGTGATGATACTCTATTAGATGAATCAGTTTTGTAATAGAAACTTGGATCAGTATGAGCACCCAAATCCCCCTAAGAATGAACAATATTAAATTTATCGTTTTATGTGATAAAGGCCTCTAACCTTTAATGGATCATCTGATCTCTTAATCGCGGAACAATGGATCAACTCCATTGAGAAGATATTCTTAATACATAAATGTTATTATAAATATATGGTTCTTATTTATTTTTTTCATATGGAGGGAGAATATGATAAGTGGTGGAAACTAATCAAGAATACTAATCCTATGTAAGGGATTGAAGTGATGGGGTTGAAGGAGTTATAGAAAGAATCAATAAATATTTTCCTCTCCCTCTCAATCTTAAACTGAAAACGGATTTTCTATCCCTCAACCAAAAAGATGAAAAATATATTTGGGAATATGATGAAAAAATCATAGGAATTTCATGATATACCTTCTTCTTTATTGTTACACACATATACAATGTTTGATGCATCTTTGGTGGGATAAAATCCGGTTTATGAAAATGTTGGCAATCCATGGCTTTGATGGCCATGAAGAAATTGTACGATGTTCCCTAAAAGTTGAAATATAGATTAGAGAAACTCAATGGTATGAGGGGATAAGAAGTGGAAAGTGTATTTTATTTCTAGTGGTATAATGAAGGAATCTAATGGTTCCATGAAATTTCAACATCCCACTTTTTAAAGGTGTAAAAAGAAGAATCCTATAAATTGACTAAGGGGAGTGAGGAAATGATATTGGTGTGGGAAGGAAGGAAAGCTAGCTAATGATTACTAATAGGAGAAACCAACTAATGTGATTGAGTAAATTAATGCTCCTATCCACCCCTAGATCATTTTTAATTTCTTTAATTAATAGGAACTATGGCACATTGAAAATAAATACACTAATCCTCAGGTTCTCAGAGAAAACCAACAACCTTCATGATAACATGGGAATGCTTTTTCATCACACCCATTGAGGCGGATCCCAAAAAAGCGGTGATATATATACTAGTTATTTATTTGTGAAAATTGAAATTACTTTTTAATTATGGTTTTATTCATTCCTTCATATCAAAAAGGTTTATTATAACTATTAAATCACCACAATGAAGTATGGAGGTAGAGTTGTTGGTGAAAATGAAAAATGGAGAAATTATTACATCCCAAGTATATAAATCCTCCCATATTAAAATTTTCAGGATAAAATTACCATTAATCCTTTTCAAAATCTCTTTAGTATAATTTTATGAAATTATGGTCATGGATTGACCTTCCCTATATAGAGAGAACATAAGTTGTTGTGAGAATGAAATCCCTCTCCATATTGAAAATCGTCATATGATTATATACAAGTATAAGGAGGAGGATGTATATTATTTAGCACCAACATCCCTAGAATTGATATTATTTCTCTACGATCAATAATATATATCTGAAATGACTTATTATAAGAAAATAACCAACCTTTAAGACATGTCTATTGTGAGGGAATATGTTAATGTGTTTCTCAAGGAATAGTCCACTATTCATCCAAGAAGAGAGTTTGAATTTTCAATTGTGATTTACCTAGGGAATTACCATTATCCAAGATTATATATAGAATAATTTTTGTGGAACTTGAGGATCTAAAGAAACAACTACATAAGAATATGTATAAAGGGTTCTTCCGCCCAAGTGAATCTCCATGGGGTGTGCCATGTCACTTTATTAAGAAGAAACATGTGTCAATGTGCCTCTACTTTGATTATCATGATCTAAACAAGATAATGATAAAGAAAAATTATCATCTTCCATGGATTTATGACTTGTTAGATCAGCACGTGGAGAACACTACTTCTCCAAGGTGGATCTATGGTCAGGATATTACCATGTTAGGGTGAAAGAGGATATCCCTAAGACTTTTTTTGTACATGTTACAGGAACTATGAGTTCCTAGTAATTCCATTAGAACTCTATAATGCTCCATAAATATTCATGGAATTTATGAATAGTTTATTTATAGATTTCCTTGACAAATTTTTTGTATTATTTTTATATTACATAATATTATTCTCTCAAACCAAGGAGCAAAATGTGGAGTATCTAAGCATTATTCTAATGACCATACAAAGGGATAATTTTTAAGCTAATTACATTAAATGTGAGTTTTGGATGAGGGAAGTCTCATTCATGGGGAATATCATTACAATTAATGGGATATATGTGGACCCTTTAAATATAGAAGATATATATGGATGGTCGACGCCAATATATGTGGTAGCTATCCATAGTTTCCTTGGATTAGGTTGGTATTATTGTCGATTTTTGTAGAAATTTATCACCATTGTCAAACCTTATAACCAAGCTAAATTATAAGGGAGTTGTGTTTTATTAGAATGATGAATGTGAATAGAGATTCAAGGTGTTGAAAAAAATGTTTATCACTACCTAATTTCTTATACTACCCACAAGTAGATAACTTTTCAGAGTATTCAATATTGCTTCAATGATGGGTCTGTACTATATGTTAATGAAAAATGACAATTTCATAGCCTATGCTTCATGGAAATTCAATGTTTAGGAACATAAATACCCATTTCATAATCTAGAGTTGTCTTTAGTTATATTTTCTTTGAAAATAGTCTATAATTATCTATATGGGGAGAAGTTTTAAATATATACAAAAAATTATCAAGTATATATTCACACATTAAGAGTTGAATATGGGACAATGAAAATTATTAGAGCTGATCAAGAACTATAATTTCTCAATTAACTATTAACATATTTCAATTATATGATGTATTCCATGTATCCCTCTTGACAAATTACATATTGGAACCCTCACTTTTTCTCAATCGAGAGATGGTTCCATTAGGTAATGACCTTTCTTATTAATGGTAGTTTGTGAATATCTTTGATCATATAAAAAAAGTTCTAAAAAATAAGACAATGCACCTAGTCAAAGTATTGTAGAGAAAGCACTGGTTTGATAAAGTGATTTGGGAATAGGAAGAAGTGAGGAAACAAAGTTACAGTCATTTGTTTTAGTGTGGTAAATAAAAATATCCAGGGTTATATTTCTTAAGGGGGTAAGATTGTAACAACTTGAACTATAATAAATAAAATTCCCCTTTTTATATAATTAAATATCTTATTATGTATTGTGGTTATAGAAAAAAAATGAATTTATTTAGTTTTGTTATATCCTCTTAAATTTAAACAACCTTTAATAATCTTTAAAATTAATAATATAGTCCTTGAATAGTGATCGCTTGGTTAGTATAAATATAGGGTTTTAACAAATCCAATTTATGCAGCCAAAGGAATTGATGGTCTCAAGTTGTAGGATTGTACCCAATGAATCCCATTTATTAGAGATTCTAAGGGAGATAGAATCACTTGGATTTTCTCTTGAACACTCCCATGTTGAGATCTAAGAACTTCAATGTGATTGAAATTGTTTATAAGAGAAGTTCAAGCTCATCGAGATCATGACCCAAACCATGTATGCTGAACTACCCTATGAAAGTCTCACTATCGTACACCTCACTCTTAGAGATTTTGGTGTTGTATTAAATGAAAATGTTTCAATATCCTAGAAATATTATAATATAAATTATTATGTATATAATAATAAATATATCTACATCATATTATTATCAATTTGTAAATAATTTTTATGTTGATACTTAAAACACAAATTTTATTTTCGGGTAATATTAAAATTTAGTTGAATAATTTATTTTCATGAATTAATGGACTTTTGAAATAAATAAAATTTTAAAAAACTATTATTAGTAAATAATTCTCATTAAAAATAAATGATAATATAATTTTTATAAAGTCATATGTGATTTTTATAAGGGCTTGAAAACTGTTATTTTCAAAAAAACCCACATTTCTTAATAAATGTCAATTTTATTTTAAAATTTAAAATTAACATATTTATAAAATTATTTAGATAAAATTAATATTATTTTTGGAATATTAATTTTGAAATTATCCAATGGTTAGTTTTTCATAATTTTATGAGACAACCAAATTTTTGGGTAAAATTTAAATGCCGTATAAATATACTTATTGTATTATTACAACATAATGACCCAAAAGTGAAGTAATAAATACTATAAAATGTATCCATGAAAAAATATATGTTTTATTTTTAAAATAATTATTTTTTTAAGATACTTTTATTAATTTTATAAATCCATTATGAATCCACCAAAATAATTAATATATTTTAATGTTTTAAAATCGTTTCTTTAAGATTCTGACTTAGTTCCACATAATCAAGGGTATTATTTTAGTAATTTAGTCCCTTATCTATATAAAAAATGAAAAAACTCTCAGTTTTTTAAAACCAAGGTCAAAAACCATGGTAAGTATTTTTTTTATATAGATTTCAAAACCTATGTTTGTGTAATATTAAAGAAATCTCCACTCATTTACTATATAAACCCACCCAATATCCTATTTATCTACACTAAAAATACCTGAAGCACGTCCTTATTATACCCTATCCTTTTCATAGTCCTCCCAATGAACCCACAAACTCTTATGAATATATTTCCAAGAATTTTGAGTTACACACTCAAGTAAGGGATCTCCACCTTCCCTTCTTTATTCAAGTTTCTTTTTATCTTATTCATTAAAGTTTATTTTTTATCTTATTACTTTTATTTACAATTCTTAATGTTTGGATATGTCACTAAATGTCCCAATTAATTTCTATTTTATTTCTAAATAAGTATAGACAAATTTCTCTCTCATAAACCCATTTTATAAATTTTAAGTGACGTCATTATACTGCTGAAATTTCACTATGATTTTCCATGAAAAAAAATAATGTAGTGAATACCATACTCATTTACAAAAAATGGTGTTTACCTTTAAACACATATAATCTTTTCACATGAGGGTTACATTTATTTATTATACACTCTTTGATCATGAAATAAAATATTATGATGAATGAATCCATGTCGTATGATATATATGGAACACTTATTAATGAGAATGAAATGAAAGTGATGGGTGAGCCCCGAATTATATAGCGCTCCAACACATTGGGAAATATTTAGTCTTTTGAGCTGTCATACTGGTAAAGGGAGTGAACCTGATTCCTTTTTAGGAATTTTTACATTATTATATCTTGTTCGTTACCGTTTACCTATGTTTGTGATGTAGCTTTTAAATTTATTATCACATTTACCATATTGCCTTTATGATTATCATGTCATATCATGACTCATTGTTCAGGTATCTAATTCCTACTCTTTTTATTCCCCATTTATATGAATATTTTATTACATGTATTATTATATTCATTTAATTCCATTTTTATTCCCTTAATTGGCATTATTTATCACCCCTTTCTTATGTATTTCTGTAGGTTATCCAATGTAGTTTTCAGGGAGATAATTTTAGAGAAGTTTTTAATAAAGATAATGTTTTAGAGTTTTAAATTTGTTTTTTAATGTATCTAATTCACAATGACACTATACTTCTTGATATTCAAGGTTGTATTAAGTGTAACCTTATGTAATAAATCATGTATTAATAAGTAATAAATAAATGGACTTTAATACTAATTATGGATAAATCCTACACTAAAATTTTATTTTACATGAAATGTTTTTAGGGTAAGATAAAATTAGAAAATTAGTAGAAAAATAAGACTTTACCCGGGTGGATTATATAAATTTTCATGGAATTTCTGTGACTTTGGAGTTTCAAAAATATGAAAAAGGGCCTAGCGTAATACTTTGGCCCCATTTGGCTCATAATTTGGATGGGGATCATGTTCGGATTTAGTCATTACATATAAAATTATATATAGTTGTGTAGGACTTCAGAAGTATTGAATAACTTTACCTTTTTTACTTTATTTTACTTACCCACCTAGGTATGGCTTCATCCAATGAGAATATAACATTACCCCTTTCAAATGAATTTGTCCAGGGGCATGTACAATATTTAACACATTGTAGGAATTTTCCTCAGTCGTGTATGACTTCATTTAATGCTATTGGAGTTCATGGATTCATAATACATCAAATTAAAATGAAATGGGATACCAATTACTTTAATTTTTCTTTTATAATTTACCATATTTTATTCTATGAGAGTTAAAATATGAAATTACCCATTTCTATTGGGAATAGACAAAAATAAAAATCCCATTACCTCTATTTAAAAAAATTATGAAGTACTTCTCTTGAGATTCCATGTAGGAATCGTCTACCCAGATAAAGGAGGTGGAGTTTACTGGAAAGTAATTATGTGATGGGAATGTTTGAGAGAATTTAATTTGAGGGAATGTGTACCCTTTGAATACTCATGTGGAAAAAATAAATGAAATAGGATATGGGCACTAAATTTAAAAAACATTCCAAAGGAACTACACTCGATCAAACAAGGATAAAACCACGATACTCACATGGGGCATAAAACTGTTAAGATTCATCAGGATCCCTTGGTCATTCTACCACTTCTATAAGAGTTGTATAACTCTATTCTACAAGGTCGAGTCTATTAATCTATTTATTAGTGGATTGAACTACAACTAGATTTATTTCTTTTAATTTTTTTGCAATCTCTAGTAATGGATCACTAAAACCTTACTTTTCAATCCATTTAAAATCTCTACATCCCATGTAAATGAATTTTAATATTAAATATTAAATCTCTTATTCTCATTTACCTTGAACAACACGATTGCCTTGGATAATTGGAGGCTTTATTATTATTTACATTTAATTTATTCTTCTCTCATTATTGGTTTTTCACATACTATCAACCTAAATTATCTTTACATCCCATATTATTATGTCTAGTGATTTGTTTTAGGATTTATTATAGGTATATAATCACTATAATAGGAAAGGATAGTAAATATAGTTACTATTTTATTTCTCTTTTCAAGATGATATTAATGGTTTGGGTGATCAGTTAAGGTTTAATCTGATTAGATATGGAGCATTAGTGTTAATTTGAATAGTGATTTAACAAGTAAGTGAGGAAATTGTTTTAGGTTTAAAAATAAGTTATAAAAGTTTTATTCAAATACTAATTTAATTTCATTCTTTATATACAAAAAAACCCACTCAGTACATGATAAATCCATACTAGAATACCTTCCTCTTCAAAGATAACTTGAATCCAATTATGAAAACATTTTATTGGGTTCAAATTTCATTTAAAAGATCCCTATTCTTGGACCTTAATTACCAAGACACATTGAGGAATCATTCCATATGATAAATTATTATTCCTCGTGTCATAGTGTGACAACCCCCATGTATAACTAAGGCATAACTGCCCAAGGGCGCAAAATGGTGTGACTAGTACACATTCTTGGTCAGCTCATGCATAATTATTAATTATCTACATACTCAAATAGTTTATAATTTATAAAGGAAAAAACACTAATTAGAAAATATATAATTAATTGTTATAAGACTGTGTAGGTCTATGGTCAATCCCATAAGGAAATGGTTACAAGACAATTCAATTTAATTGTAAGTATCTAAACATCAATAAACCAAAAAATAATAATTTTTATTTGTAATGAGAAGGGTGTTGCTGAGTGATAAGTTCATGAAAAATGAAAAAAAGTTCTAAGAAATTGAAAATTCATGTTCATGAAGTTATGATGCATAAAATAAATAATTAGACGACCTTATGATGTTAGAATTGGGTCTAAGAAACACTTTTGCCCAAGTAGAAAATATCTACCATAAAAACTCCCAAGTTATAATGGTCAGATAAATTAGATCACTAAGAGGATAGGTTACCAAAAAGCATGTTTAAAAATAGTTAAAATCTTACGCAATAGTCACAAATAGAGTTATCCACAAGTAAATCCACTAATAATATCACTCATTAAATTATCACCCACTGGTCATGCATGAATAAACCTGGTATAAAAATTAAGAGATAAATTATGAAGCAAATACCAAAAATCAATTTCATTAAAAAATAAAATACCTTAAAACATTCAATCCCCATTCATTGAAATCATTACATCAAAAAAAATTCACCCTCTAATTTTATCCACGAGAGGGAAATGAAAAAAATAGAAATATACAAAAGGAATGTAGAAACTTTAATCAAGGAAGACCCTGTATTAGTTTTATAAAATTATTTCATCTCTAAATCACCGATAGACTTAATTTTTTCATATTCAAGACTCTCCCCTTTAAATAATAATCTTCTTATCCAAGATATCATATGAATCACATACCTCATATCTTGTTTCTATCTATTATCTATATCTATTATCCTTTTAATTATTCTATAAATCCTATTATCCCTCATTCTAATGTCCACTTATATTTCCTTTATCATATAAATTGAATTTTTCAAATGAGAGGATCTCAAGAGAACTACATATCTACATTATCGGTTTCATATATGTACTTAGTAGTTTGAAAAGTATCACAGTTCATGAACATGTCCTTTACCCAGACTAGTCCTCATGGAATGTGTGGTATGTGATATAAAAAGGCTTCAGCTCATGGCACTAAATAAATCTACAAATCATCAAATATTTAGTATCTAAAACATCATGCGCTAAACTAACATATTCATGGAATTAATGTACTTTATGAAATATATTTATTTTTTTCTAGTATTTATGTATAAAAAACCCAATATTTCACAACATTGATGAAAATAAAAAAATAATCTCCACTATATTTTGTATTCACAATGAAAATAAATATCGTTTTTGACACAAGGATTCTTCCAGGAATATATTTTCCTTTGATTTCATGTTATCACCATGAAGAAAACTCTTTTATCGTATGAGCACCCTTTAAAATTCCTTCTGTATGGAACTGTGGTAATGGATTTGGTCACTTCCTAAAGTGTCTTCACTTTATCCTTTACACTTGTGATGCAAGATGCGGTCCATTCCATAGAAACATCTTTGATCATTTAATCTGAAATTTCATTCATTATACTCATGTATCACCACTATATCGAACACTACATCGATGTCTTTGAAATTTCTGTAATATTAGTTTATAAATTACTTATTTTAGTTATCAAAAATCATGACTTTTTTACTAATGCTATTTTATGTGTTATATTATAGATAAATATATTTTGGGAACTTTCATAAAATTCTATTAAGTATAGATTGTGACTGTAAAGATGAACTTGCAAACATAAGAAATAATGTCCTACTATAAGAAGGATTGTACCAATACAAGAATGAATGTCTAAACATAAAATCGAATTTATGACCACAATATGTAATGTTTATTCATAGGAAGGAATATGTGGTCATAATCAAGAATGTTTGAAAATAGATGGAATGTTCATCCTCATGAAGGAAGTTTAACTGGAGAAAGATTTCATTGACCACAAGAACACATGTGTGATCATAATAATACTTGTCAAACCATTTTAAGAAATATGTGACAGCAATAAGGAATATATAGGAATAATGTGGAATGATTGACCACAATGAGGAATTTTTTTCTACAATATGTAAGTTTGGTCGTATAAATATTTTTATGACTGCAATAATAGATGTGTGAGTGCAAGAAGACTTGTGAAGTCATATAAAGAAATATGTGACAATAATAAGATATTTGTGATCAAAAAATAGTATGTTATAATGACTATGAGAATAAATTTTGATCATTCATAGGATTGTGTGATCATTCCTTAAGTCTACTCCTATGAGATTTATTATACAATTCCTAATTGAATTTTTCACTATCTGAGAATAAAATAATGTTTTATTTCAATGGTTTTTCATTGATGAATTAAATTAAAGATAGATAATTTAATTAATGAAGATCCACTCAATCAGTTTGAGGATTTACGAATTAGTATTCTTAAATGGATATCTTAGATAGAATTTCTATATAAATTTAGAGGATCCTCAAAAATGTAATAATGCCATGAACTAGAAAATAACATATGTGGATTCACTCATTATGTACAACACTCTATTTTATTTTCTCTAGTACCACATCTTAAAGATAATATTTGAGGAATCATTTCATTTGTTTGTAAGGATAAATTTAATGAAAATTTATCAACTAAAGCTGATTAGATATTGAAGTACAATAAAAACGGTCATTATCCTTACTCACTCTTATTCTCAATTTTCCAGTTATTCTTGTGTTTAGTGTATATTTATTTAGATCTCCTCTCAGAGTGTAAAGAGAAGTATTCAAATACTTCATAATTCTTATTTGTAAACTTTTTATCCCATGTACAACTATGGAAGAGATGTGGTTAAGTCTAGAAATCCTTGTGTGTTGTTTTAATTTTTAAAACTTGATCCAAGTTATGGATCAATATATTGGTTTTAATAATCATGCTTAGCTATAGGTTTTCTATCATGTTGAGAAAACTAGGTTCCATCATGGTAGTGAACCTATTTAATAAATATATCAAACATATATGGATCTAGAAAGGTTATAAATTAAATATATTCATAAATATTGGAATAAATCTACCAACCAGATGTGGATAATTAAATATTTATTTCATAACCATTCTAGAATGAATTATATTTTGGTACTAAAGTCATTTTTTTATTTTTGTGATTGTGAAAAACATATATAAAACATCACAGAAAGAATTTGCGGTATCTAGAAACTAGTTTTTCTAGACATAATACTGGATACCTCTAAATCTTCTAATTTTTAACCAGTTTTGATGGTGGTCATGTCACCTTTGGTGAACATGCTAAAGGGAAAATTACTGACCTTCGTCAAGTTAGTAATTCTAAATCTTAATTAATTTTCATTGTTTTATTTTTTGATGGATTAAAACATTATATTCTATAAATATCTAAACTATGTGATAATTTTTTTCAAGATAATTTTTAGAATAATTCATATAATATTTATGATTCCAATTTTAATAGGTTTTCTACTTTTTGTATGAATGATGATTCCTATACTTTTGATTTATAATATCTATTTTCACATGATGTTTCATGTTTAAATTTATTTTATCATGAATCCTATTTGTTACATAAGAGACTAGGCCACTATAGAATTAACTCACTAAGAAATCCAACTAATAAATTTCTATTCAAGGATATACATAAACTAGATTTCTCAAAAGAAATATTGTTGGATCCCTATAAAAAGGGAATGAGGAAAAATAATTCCTCAAAACTAAATAAATTGATTTCAACCTTTCAACTGCTAGAACTAGTTTACATAGACTTTTATAGACTATATAGAGTTTAATGTTTAGATGGAGAACACTATTATTATGTAATTTTTTATGATTTTATAAGATTTACATGGGTAAATTTTTGAGATCACAAAATGAGGATTGTAGATGTTTTGTAAAGTATTCAAAAAATTTAGATAACTTTAGTGGACAAACCATTAAGAGTGTGGGAATTGATCATAGTAATGAGTTTTACAATCAAGACATTGAAATCATAAGCTGGCATCATAAAAAATCATAAATTCAATGTTCCCCTAACACCTCAGTAAAATGGCGTGATTGGAAGATGAAATAAGACGCATAAATAAATGGCTCACACAATTCTTTGAGAATATGACTTACCTATATGTTTTTGTGTTTAAACTATAAATACATATTTTCATGTAATTAATATAGTATAAATTAGACCACTTTTACATAAAACAAATTATGGATTTTGGATTAAATAAAACCTATGGTAAATTAATTCAAAGTTTTTGGTTTCAAAGTATACCTTCATTAGATGAAGGATATTATGGAAAAGTTTTCATCTAGGAGTAGTGAGAGTATTTTACTTGGTTAATCTACATCTAGTAAAACTTATAAAATCATTAATAAAAAAACAAAAGTTGTGGAAGAATCTATTCATGTAACTTATAATGAAATAGATCCACATTAGCTTAAAAATTCCTTATAAAACCAAGATGATGATATTTCCAATTTAAATATCAATAATACATCTAAGGCCAATCACCATGTTATCACATAACTTGAAAATTCACTTAGATGAAACCACATAGATGAGTCCAACCATGTTGAAGACCTATAATAACATAGTACCTCTCTTCCTAAAACTGTTAGTACACATAAATGTCATCCTTTAGATGATATTATAGGAGACCATGAAAAAGGGACACAAACCCAAGCTTCATGTAGAAACACTATTGAATATCAAGGCTTCTTGTCACAGCTTAAACCCAAAAACATTAATAAGGTGATCAATGAGGAACATTAGTCAGTGGTTATGTAAGAATAATTAAATCATTTTAAAAGGAATTGAGTATGGGAACCTGTTGAGAGACCCAATTACTGATTGAAAATTGGCACTAAATGGGTTTATAGAAACAAGGTTAATGAATATAGAAATAAAATTAGAAATAAAGCTTGATCAATTTCACCAGGTTATATTCAAGAATATGGTATTTACTATGGGGATACCTTTTCACCAGTAGCTACACTTAATGTCATTATGATACTTCTTGATTATGCAATGCCTCAAAATTTCAAACTATTCCAAATGGATAAAAAGAAGTAATTTATAAATGGTTATATTATTTATTATTTTTTTCATTGAAAAATCACTAGAATTTTTAGTCCTCTTTTTCCAAGTCATAATTCTAAACTAAAAAAAAAATTTATGGTTTAAAATAAGCAACCAAATCGTGGTATGATTGGATCATCACTTTTATTATATCAATTGGTTTCAAAAATTGTGTTTTTGATCCTATGTTTTTTATCAAAATAAATTCAAAATATTTATTGGTTTCCAAAATATATGTTGATGATATTATGTTTTCTCCTTTAATACATTTTCATGTATATAATTTTCAAACGTGACACAAAACGAATTTGAAATGAGTTTTATGGGTGGACTAAAGTTTATTCTTGGTTTATAAATCTTTCAAAATAAGGATATATTTTTTTAATCAAATTAGGTACACTAAATAACTTTTAAGATATTTTGGCATGGATATAACTAAATTAATTGATACTCCAATGATTACAACTTGTAAATTATATTTTGATGAAACTGGGAAACCTATTGATGAAATCAGCTTTAGATGTATGATTGGGATTGTAATTTTCTTAACAGTTTTTCATCCTCAAATTATTTTTAGTGTATATATGTGTGCACATTTTTAAGAAAACCCCAAAAAATATCATTTAAATTATTCTAAAAGATATTCAAATACATCAAAAGAAAAATGATCTTTGGGATTTTATACTATAGAGGACTTGATTTTGATTTAATTATTTTTTTTAGATGCTTATTTTTGTGGATGTAAGTTACAAATAAAAACTACATATGAAACATGTAACAATTTTGGAGAGTAACTAGTATATTGGTGTAGTAAAAAGAAAAACATTGTTTCTCTGTCAACCATAGAATCTGAGTACATAGATGTATGTTGTTGTTTTCCACATGTTCTTTGGATGAAACACACATTCCTAGACTATAGATATCAAATTCAACATGTCCCTATAAACTTATTATAACAAAAATTCTATAAATATTTACAAAAAATTAGTTAATAATTCTAGTAGAAAACACATTGATATAAGATGTTGTTTTTTAGATATCACTTTAAAACCGGTGATCCTAATCATGAATATGTAGGCATTAAATAGAAACTAGTTGATATTTTCACAATGCCTTTGAATGTTGAGAAATTAAAATATATTAGACATGAAATTTTAATGGTTAATTGTTCTTAAAATTTTAGTATTTAAAATTATTGATTATTTTAACATTCTATAATGTTTTAATTCCCTATCAAAAATTACATTTTTTTAAAAAATTATGTATATCTCATTTTATGTATAAATTTAATTTTTTATATTATTAATTCTATTAAAGATACGTTATAAGTCACATGATACCATGGAAATGAAACAGTTTATTTTCTACTATGGTTTTGCTATCATGGACATGATACTATGGATATACTATCATGTACTTTCCTACATGCTTCCACAGACATGATATAGTGGACATGATATAATGGACATATTGTCATGGGCATACTTCCTTCGACATGCTATCATAGATGATATATTATGAACATGATACTATGAGTATTTGTTCTTCCATTCCCAATTTAAATGTTTTAATATTTTATTCCTATAATTCATTTTAAATTAAATTATTTAATTTTTTGTTTAGTTTGACACCTAAATGGTTTAAAAGACCTATATTTGAAATCAAATTTCACTCTTTTAAATCCTAAATCCTTAAAAATCTTGTTCAAACCTTTAGTTCCTCTCTTTATATCTCTATCTTGATCATAAATGTACCACAATCCCACTAAATATCTTTCTCAAAATATCTGATGAACCAAACTGATGTTTTGTCTTTTCCTGATGAGTCTCTACCTCCATAGAAATAAAAATTTGGATCGAGAGATTATTTTAAACCATGAAATTCATTTCTATCGACTGGTGAAGCTAAGAATAAAATGACCATTAATTTGTTAAAGACCATTTGATATCTACTATGGAAGGTCATATAGGATCGAGGATAGGATGAATGGATTACCGTAAATGACCAAAAGTTTTAGCCAATGTTGGTTTCAGAATTCTATCTACAGGTTGAATATGAGTTTAGAGATTAGGAATTTCTTGAGGGTACTCACATGAATGGAGGAGAATATTTTTTGTCAATTTAGTAGGAAAATTCCTTATACTAACCCAGAAGGGTGATTTTTATGGTTTACATAGCTATTACCCTATAATCCATTCAAGTTTTAAAATAAAAAATGCTTTTCATGAGATTAATGAAGATATATATCTTAATATACTAGAGATTGTGGTGTTTAACGGTGCATGTCAGCAATTTTTGAAATATATATAACATTAAATATGCCTAATAAAAGTGGAATTTAATGTTTTGAGACATCCAGATGTCATTTTATTATAACTTTTGAAGAACGGAGTTAAGGTGAGTTTGAGAAGATATGTTATGAGACATATTTAAGGGTTGTGAAAAATATATTAAAGATTCAATTATCTAACTTATGTAGGATTATTTTATCTATTCTAGTAGTTTTTGTTTAATTTGCGATACATATTAAAGGATAAAGGTTAATTAGAACCCATAGGGAAGGATTTGGGCTTGCATCTAAAAAATTAAGTATTTTAGAGGGTTCAATTGTGATAAGATCCCATCAAAAAAGACCCACTGTAGAAAATTCCATTGAAAATATTCTTTTTTTAGAGGTTGGTATCTCATCACAAATAACCTTGCATAGTATATAAAAAGGGATTTTATGATGGGAATATTTTCTTGTCATATATACTTATTTGGGATGGGAGAATCTTCTTATTGAAAATAATTATATATAAAAGGTGAATCGTTCCATCACAAAAAAGTAAAAAAAGTAAAAAAAAAATTGTATTCAAAACAATATAAAAACACATGATATAAAATTGTAAATAAATGAATTAATAAAAATATTAAAAAAATATGTTGATTCAAATGTGTTTCAAAATAAATGTTATAAAAAAAATACATGAATCACTAAGGTGTAGATTCGTTTGGAGGAGGTCGTGGAGATAACTATATCCTGAAACCCTGAGTAAGCCATCTTATGCACTCCATCGTCTTCTCATGTTGCTTATTATTCCATCAACATATCTCCTACTGTTGTTATGGCTGCGATCAATAGAGATCTTCCTTCTCCTTATAAATGGTCTCTATAATCAAACCCTGAGCTCACAGCTGCTCCTCACATTGCACATCTAATTATTAGGACTCTCCATGAGATCCCCTCGAGTTGGATGATGACTTCACAATAGTTCCATAATAACTCTCAATAATCAATAGAAAGCTGATACCAAAATCATGGCCTTTCTCTAAGGTATAATGAGTCTACTAAATCCATATTTTTTCATCAAATCCTACTACACCGATGCTTTGATCCTTGGAATTATCACGATTCTCATCTTGTGTTTAAGAATTTACGGCCTCATATGACTCCATAAATTGAAATTTAAAATTAAAATAGTTTAAATTTTATTTTGAGTGAATTTTAAAACAAAAAAAATATACCAACCATAATCTGATGATAGAGACCACCTGTAATCTCTCTGGTAACAGGATCATTGCACATCATCTTATAAACGTTGAACTCCATAATATCAGGATGTTTGAGAGCCCATATCATTATGAAATAAATATTTTACATTTAAAGTTATATAAATTATTTAAATAAAGTATATACCATATATTTTTAATGCATACTGAATGTAAAACCACCATTTCGATGTGTCTCATTTGAAATACCACGGTTTTGCAGACCTAATAAAAATTTTAGACATGGTTGGCATAAAATTTTCATTTCTCATCAACTCAATATTGTAAATTCTTTGATTTACACATTTTTAGAAATTTATAATATATTTTTTTCCTTTATATTAAATTTAATCTAAAACTTATCCATAATTACTAGTAATTAGATATAATTACCACTAATTTTTATTATAATTTAACATAAATTAATAAAATATATTATAAATTATTAAAAAGGTGTAAATAATAGATTTGAAAATCATCAGGTGATCAAACCAATTATTTCCAACCATTTCAAAATTTATCATTGTTCATCTATTGAAAATTGATGACCTATTTCATTTTCGCTATTATAGTATTTTATACTAAAGAATTATGAGTTTTACTATGTACCACTAATTACCACTAATTATTACTATGTACCACTAATTACCCTCATTTATTACTGATTATTATTAATTACAATTGATTTTAACTAATTAATAGTAATTATTACTAATTCCTACTAATTACCACAAATTACCACTAAATATTACTAATTAATGTTAGTTTTTTACTTAATTGTAGTAATTTACCAATAAGTTTTACTAATCGTCACTAATTTTAAATAATTAAATTGATTTATTGCTAATTTTTAATAATTAACACATAATTTTACTAATTACCATTAATGTTTACTAATTATAGCGATTTAATGTTCATTTTTAATAATCTTTATTAATTAAATTTAATTTTTACTATTTTTTACTAATTAACCCAAATTTCTAGTAATTTATGTGATTTCCCTTAATTTTTACTAATTAATGCAGATTTTCATTAATTATAGTGCTTTTTCATTAATTTTTACTAATTTACTAATATTTTTTAATTATTTTTACTAATTACCATTAATTTTTATTAATTATAGTGATTTGACATTAAGTGTTTATAATTACTTCTATTTGTTACCTAATTTTAGTGATTCACCACTAAATATTTTTTATTTTTTACTAATTACTACCAATTTTTATTAAGTATAGTAATTTATCGATAATTTTTACACAATTAAATTGATTTACCACTAATTTTTACTAGTTTTCACTAATTTTCACTAATATTTAATAGTTATAGTGGTATATTGAAATTTGTTTCTAATTACTACTAATTTGAACTAATTACCATTAAGTTTTAATAATTATATTGATTTAATGTTCATTTTTACAAATATTTACTAATTATCGATAATTTTTGCTAATTTTTAATTATTCACCTAATTTTTTATAACTAAAGTGAATTACCATTAAATTTTCATTATTACTACTAATTTTCACTAATTATGGTGATGTACCATTAACTTTTATTAATTTACCGATAATTTTTATTATTTTTTACTAATTACCACTAATTTTTAATAATTATAGAGATTTTTCATTATTTTTAGTAATTACTACTTATCTTCACTTCATTATAGTGATTTACTACTAATTTGCAATAATATTTATTAATTGCCACAAATGGTTAAAAATTATTGTGATTTAATAGTATCTTTTACTAATTACCGCAAATTATTATTATTTACCATTAATTGTTCAATAATTATAGGAATTTACCATTACTTTTTCTTAATTCCTACTAAATCTCACTAAGTATAGTGATTTAATGTTAATTGTTTCTAATTTACTTGTAATTTTTACAAATTTTATATAATTATCACTAATTTTTATTAATTATACTAATATACTGCTATTTTTTATTAGTTTTTACTAATTTCCACTAATTTTTAATTATTATATAGATTTATCTATAATTTTTACTAATTGCCACAAATATTTGCTAATTTCTCTTACTTTTTACTAATTATATTAATTTCATGTTCATATTTTCTGTTTTTTACTAATTACCACTAATATTTACTAATTTTTAGTAGTTACCAATAATTTTTCATAATTATAGTGATTTACTATAAAATTTGACAAATTAAGACAAATGTTTTCTAATAATACTAATTTTAAATTAATTTTTACTAATTAATGTTTCTTTACACGTAATTTTTAATAAATTTTAATAATTACCACTACTATTAATAATTACAGTGATTTACCATTGATTTTTATTAATTACTTTCAATTATTATTACTTATTCAAGTTTATCGCTATTTTTTATAATTTTTTACTAATCATCGCTAATTTTTTCTAATGTTTTGTCATTCCCAATAATTATTTAAAAAGTTTAACAGTAACTTCTTATTTTTACTGTTTTTTAGACATTAAAACATATTGTTACTAATTATTGTGCTTTGCCAAAAAAATTGTAATAATTACTGTTTATTTTTACTAATATTTAGTAATTACCTCTAATTTAAAATAATTTTAGTGATTTATCCCTAATTTTTACTAATTTACATTTGTTTTTACTAATCATAGTGTTTCAAAGTTAATTTTTACTATTGTTTAATAATTATCACTAATTATTACTAATTACACTAATTTTTAAAAATTATAGTAATTTACCGTTAACTTTTACTATTTAAGGCTAATTTTTACTAATTATATGGGCGTAACAATCATTTTTACTAATTACTGTTATTTATTAAAAATTAGTGTAAATTTTTATTAATTATTACAAATATCTATAAATTAATACTATGTTCTTTTAATTAATACTATTTTTTATTAATTATTCTTAATTGCTCTTAATAACACCCATATACAGATAATTAAAACTAATTATTGAAAATTAAAACTATTTACTTTTAATTAAAAACATTACACCTAATTAAAACTAAATATTTCTAATTTAAAATAACTACTTATAATTATAAATAATTACATCCAATTATAAATAATTACTTCTAATTATAAATAATTACTTCTAATTGACTCTAATTACTACTAATTAATATTATTAAAATCTAATATTAAATAAAATTATTATAAATAAAATTAAAAACACTATAAAAATACCTCAAAATGATTCTTTTGTGCGAGGGAAACATCAAAATTTCCTTCCTTATACAAATTTAAACTTTTACTTGAACAATTGAATAGAAGAAGAGGAAAGTTGGGTAGAGGAGTGCTTCAATGTAGAATGAAGGGGAAATTTTAAGGGGTATAAATTGGTTAGATTAGTTGCGAAAAGAATATTTACAATGGGATGATCATTTCAAATACTACTATTTGTGTTGGGTACCATCGTAAATAGATCCCACTATAAATATTCTATGTGGTGGTTACAAAGTTATTTGTGACAGGTCTCGTCGCAAATACTCACCTTCGGAATAGTATTTTCAACGGGTATTAATGACCAATCACAAATAACTATAAATAACAATGGTTATTTGCGACAGGAACCTTCTCACATCGCAAATTAATATAAATCAATAAGTTTAAATGTGATGGGACCTACTCCAATCAAAGATACCCTTTCCAGCATTGTGGTGGGAAATCCACCCCAATAGTACTTTAAATTACAATTTATTTAATAGTATTTGCAATGGACAATGGGACCGTCACAAGTAACCTGTTGCAAATACTAATTCTTCCCAGATTGGTTGAAAATAGTTATAAGATATATGAGTCTTTTAACCATTTTATGAACACTTCTAGGCCATGAGATTTGATTGACCTATGTTTTGAACCTGGTGAGGTTATTATATACTCTTCTGAGGAAGAATTATATGCTATCAGTAATGGGAATGAAGATGAGCCTATTGTGACGACCTAAACATTTATAAATAATATTAAATTTATGATTAATTAAATTCTCTATTACGTAATGTGGTTATATAAAACAAATGAACTTATTTGGTTATTTTGGATTTTTATTAGTTATATCCTTTCATATTTAAAATACTGTTAAGTATGATTAGTGTTGATAAAATATATGTTGAACAGTGATCATATGATTAGTATATATAAAGGGTTATGATAAATTATAATTGATAAAAAAAATAAGTGATGGTCTCGACCAATAATATTGAATCTATTCATTTATTCATATCTTTTTATCTACTCTCTTTACTTATTTTCTAGTAAAAATTCATAATTGGGTTGAAATACCCATGTTTTAATATTATATGTAATTTTTAGCATTATTTGAATTAATATAGATTCGATTCTATTTTAAATTTTAATAATAAATCTCACTATATTTATCCAAATAGGGTGATTCTTGTTTTTTATGATTCATTATTAATATTACTACAAATCATCCAATTGTATAATTAGCTAATTTATCCTTTTTAAAGGCAATATGGCCCACAAAAGAAGACACAATGAATCTGGGATGAAAGTTGGACCTTCCTTGATGATTGAATTTATGGGATTAATATAGAATCCCAAATTTTATGAAACTCAATAATATTTTCAAGTTTATCCAAATATATCTTTGATAAAAAAATGGGTCCCAACTCAACCAATTTGTTTCCTAATTGATGAATGAAATTCCAGCCCAAAATTCCGTTTGGAATATGAAAATAGACCACAATTATTGGCTTCTCTCCCATTATAGAAGTCCAATTGAGCTTTAATCTTTTCAGGAGAAAGAAAATATGTAGGATTAAAACTTTTTATAAGAAATGGTTCGGATTTTGTGGAATCTTCCTGGTATAAAACCCAATCACATTTAGTCAATGGAAAAATTCTGGGTTATGGATAACAGAACATGGTTTTGGAAAATATCCATAACTTTAGATAAAAAAGACCAGTGACCTCTAAATTTAGATGGTGAACATTAACCATCAGTATACAAAACTTTTAAGAATAATATTTCTCAATATTAATCTTTCTAAATGGTCAAATTGGCAATCCATTTTGAAGGGATATATTTGAAGACAAACAGACCACCACTATTGGCTATAAACCTTTCCCCCTCTTCTCCTAGTAGGTGGTTGGCACTTAAGTTCTTAAGGAGGATAATTTTAATGATCACAGACTTTCCATGTTCTTGGTAATACATTCCATTCTATTTTTTCAATAAGATAATCCTCTTATCCACTTTCTATTTCATGTTTGTTTTCTCTTGTTTTCAATTGTAATCATGCTAGTTTTTTTCCAATTCAATTAAATTTTAATTTATTTTTCTTCAAAAACCACCTCTTATTATAATTTACCTTATGTTTTATAATTTTAATGTTCTTAAAATAGTTTAAATCAAGTTTAAAACCCTTACCTATTTCACAGTCTTATTCAATCCAAATTGTGTGTTTAACTCTGTTCACCATTTGTGTTTGTGTTCGGAGCACTATTCTTATTTTATTTCAAAATTTTATTCTAATTCTAACTCATCAACCTAAATATCATGAACCAAATTTATAATCATCTCAATGTATGAGTAAATATTCCATTGGGGGAGTCATAATTTTGGGATGTCAAGTGATTGAGAGCTTTTTGTCATTAAATATTATCAAGGTTAATGTTGCGTGTGTTAAATATAAAATTTCACAAATTAATGACATGTTTTTAATTTTTGGATTCCTTGGATTATTAAAACCATAAATATAGTACCATAAAAATTTATTGATTGATATTTGAACCCTATTTTTGTTAAGGCTTGGATTAAATCCTCAACACTTGGGAATTCTCATCAAAATCATCTTGTGAAGTGGGTGTCAATTTAATGAAATATGATGCAAAGCATAGGGATATCATTAGATTAAATACCCAAAAATTAACTCACTAAAATCATTATAAATTTTTTAAATCACAGTTCATACATCAATTAATTTAATTAATCTCTACAAAAAAACCCCATTCAAAAGACAACCAAAAAACAATCGACTCCAAAAATAGTGTTATTGTTGAGGATTCAACCCATGTGTCTCTATACACATTATTGTAGAGAACCAGGCCTTTGAACGATTGATATGTGACTATCATAAATGCTTAATATGGCTTCATTTCTGGATAAGGTGCAATAAGTAGTCGATGATTTTTTATTTTTCTAAAAAAAACCAAAAAACCAAAAAAAAATATGAATAAAAAAACAAGAATAAAAACCGGCCTTCCTCATCCTAACAAAATTTATCTAAATTATATAAAGGCTCATAAACAATCCATTATATTTTTTGACTTGAAAATCAAGTGAGATATTTTCCAAAATATGAGTAACATTATGTATAATCAAATCACTCATGAATCACTCATTGCTCATCCAATTGAACATGATATGGATAATCCTATGGGAAAACCCTTAAATAACATGCTACCCTATATATGAATTACCAACCACTTAGTATTCAATATCAAAACATCAAGGATAATTTCTATGTAAATTTTTTTGGTTATTCTTTTTCTTAATTTGTAGGAGATATCTGATTTGGACCCTCATCTTCACCTCAAAGAGTTCCAAATGGTGTTCTCTAATATAAAGCCTCAAGGGGTTTCTAAAGAACCCATAAAATTTCAATCATTCCCTTTCTACATAGACAAATTTTCCAAATAATGGCATTATTACCTACCTATTGTTTTTATAAGCACATAGATTGAAATAAAGTGACTCTTCATAGATAACTTCTTCCCTAATTATTGAACAACTTCCATCCGAAATAAAATTAATGGTATCTATCAATTCCCCAATGATTCACTCCATGATTACTAGTATAGGTTCAAAAATCTTGTTGAAACTTTCCCAGTCCACTAAATCCATAACTAACTATTGATCCAATACTTTTATGAGGGGTTATTTCTTATGGAGATAAATCTCGTCAATGTCTCAAGTTGAAGTGCTCTTGTTGAAAAAACACCTACAACTGCATGAGATCTCATAATCAACATGGCTATAATCACACAACAATTTCATACTTGAGAACATTATGAAGCTAAACAAGTATATGTTTATAGCGAGAAGACTCCAGTAATCTCAGAGTCAGTTACTATTACCATTAAATTGTCACAAGATACAAGGAAATTACTTCTCAAAGGACTAAACATTTTAGTAGTCATGGTAAACTTGATACATACATGGGTATTGTATTGAAAATGAATACTAAAAATTAAAACATAATTTTTTCGAAAATAAAATTATTTCATCTAGTATATCCATTCATATCATTCACAGTAAACTTCAAGGAATCATGTGGAAGGAAAAAAATAAGGGTGAGATTAAATGATTAGTAATGGTAATTTATAGTGAAATTAATAATGATTTAATGATAATTATTAATATTGAGAGGTAAATAACTAAACAAGCATTCCCTGAAATAAATAAACTAAGAATTAAATGCATCCATAGATTTATTTCATAGTGAAAATATCATGTATAATTATAAATGAATCTGGATGAATGTAATTATTAATTATCATATATCATTTTTCCTAGGAACATTATACCTTTACCATAAATATCTATCATCTAGATAATTTTAGACATACATAGTGAAAACTCTTTAGTTGAGGCAGGTCAACTGATTTTTCCCATGAGTCAACTGATGCATTGAGGGGGTTTCATTAACTAGTCCCCAAAAAATGTATTTAAAGTCAAACAATTCCTTATAATATCATATATAATATTTTTTATAAAATTTGATTACCCATTTGTTAGTAATCCTTCATTATTTTCACTATTTGGGGTGTTAATTACCAATTTTTCAATGTTTTGACTTGTTATTTTTTGTTCCTATTACATCAATCAGGATTTCATCTTATCAATAACGTGAAACATGATATAAATATCATATATATTTATATTAATTTATAAAATTTTGTACTAGTAAATGGAATGCATAGTTCATAGAGACGAAAGGTTGTACATACGCATAAACGCTACTTCAATTTACTTGTCATATTAAGAAAAGAAAAGTAAATGTTATATTTGTATAAATTATCATTAAATTATAATTATTATATAATAAATATAACATATGTTTATTAAATCATACCTTAATACATTCCATATTAAGCGTGAATTAATCACATCACTTTGAGGAGGCGGTAGTCCACACGTTTAAAAGTGATATTATCACATTCCTGAAAAATGGAAATCATGAAGGTAAGAGTTATATAAGAATTAAATAATATTAATGAAATTATATATATCATATATATATATAATATATTTACTATAAATCCATCAATATTTGAAACCTTGAATGTCGGTAACGGAAGAATGAATAACATCAGTTCGTTAGGCGGTAGTTTTCCGTACACACGAATGATGAATGTGTGTCCCATTTGATTAAATTGTGTTTCATTTTAAGTCTCACCCTTAACATAAAAAACACATCAGTATATTTATGATACTAAGGTTATTATATAATCATGGTATAATAATAATTTTTGGTTTATAGAAAGAAATAAAGAAAAAGTGATCGTTGAAGAACGGTACCTCTTTTCCAGGTAACTCATTTTGGTTTTCACCAAAGGACTTCACAGGTTGGATTTATACCAAAATTAAGGCTCCTAGGATGAGTTTTGGGTTTTTCATATGTAATTTCTTCAGGGTTTGGAGAAGAAAAATTGATTTTTATATGTAAATAAATGGGGAGGGAGAGTTCCATTTTATAGTGGAGGAGTAGAATTCATGTAAATACTTAAAGGTAAATTATATTGGGAGGCCTACATATATAATGTGTCTCCAATAAATAAAAATGTTCAATAAAAGTTTGTATATTATCTAAATATATCCATAAAATAGTTTTTTGAAAATTTTATAGGTCATTTGGCCCAATAAGATTAATGTTTCACACCTAAGTACACTCATTTTTACCTTAATCATTGTATTAATTTTAATTTCATTCACTAATATTTTTGGTTAAAAAATAAATTATGAATAATATAAATTATAAATTACTCTTATTTTAAACATGGATTTATTATTTCCAAATTCAAATCATATAAGTGGAATAAATTAATTTAAAATTTATTTGGCGGATAGGACAAGAATGTGGGGTTTTAAAGTGAAAATGGTTAAAATTTTACTAAAATTTGGTTTCTATATTCAATATAAAAATTATACCAATGTCATAAATTAGACTAATATATGTATAATAGTTATAAATTTACTTTAAACCCAATTTAAAATATAATTTAACATTATATATTTGTTAGAAAAAAGTGGGTTTTCAATTAAAATTTAGTATTTTTCATTACTCATCAAAAAAATGAAGCTTCACAATAAAATACAAAAAAATCAATCAATGTTAATTTTAAAACTCTAATTTCATAAAAAAGTATATTTTTATAAATAAAATTTCTAAAATTTCTAAAATTTTGTTTTAAATTTTGTTTTTCCTTAAAAGGCGGAAAAATTACCATTATAAAGATAGAGTTTTCTATGGATAAAATTAAATTTTTTATTATCTTATGAATATATAATATATTCAATGAATCTAATTTTTTTATTTGATATATAATATATAAATTTCATTAATATAATCTACTAATATTAATTAATTTAACTTAATAATATAAATCACCTTTGGTCGTATAAAAATAGATCTTTATAAAAACACTTCCATTGTATTTAATTGGAATTCATTTTCATTTCAAATTAACTGGTAACCAATGAATTGAACCATATATTTTCATAAGTTAGTTAATCATATTCATAACATCTAATTTGACAACTTGTTTTTATCTTATTATATTCCATATAAATATTTTAATAATATATTATTTTTCATAAAAAACTGGTCTTTCATGTAACGTAAGCTATCAAAGAAAGTTGTTCTTGCATGTAACACAAGCTAACACATTGAAACTTTCATTTAAAGATATACCGTATATTGAAATTAATAAAATAGTATATATATTTTAGAGTCTCTAGATTTTATATTCCGTTTTATGCTTGTTGTTTCATGTTATAATGCTATTGAATAAAATGTTATTCTTTCATAATTTTGGGGTATTATATTCTCCCAACCTTAAATAAATTCATCCTTAATATTTAAAATTTATCTTGGTAATCTAGGGTGATATATTGGAAAATTAATTTGTTGAAATACCTACATCATATAATATCTAATAAAATCTCCTCTTTATAAGATATAATTGGATGTATAATGTTCTCATGTAATAACATACAATTAGGTTTCTATGTAGGAGTACATTAGTGGAAAGTGAAAATGTGGACTTAGAGGAAAAGAATAAATGATTATAAGGAGTGATTGGGGTCATTGATAAAAAATAACTGAATGATAAATGGAATTTTTAGGCCCTCAAACACATAAATATATGGTGATTTAAAAGAATTTTGGTTCAACCAAAATTATGGTATTAGGACAACATTTTTTTCTAGATCACTTTTCAAATGTAGAGTAATTATTTTACAACCTAAGAATATAAATAATTATACTTGTTATATTTCTATAAACACAATTTATCCCTTTCCTCAAGGAAATGAATACCCAAATGTTACTTTTTCTACATGAAGAACTATAATTTACATTTAATGGATCGTAAGATCCAAAAAAGAGTGAAAGTATTTCCTTCAGTCTCTAAATATTTTCCAAAACCAATGTGATTAACTCCTTAAGCTCTAAACCAAAAAGGTAATATTATGGGTTCATCATTAAATTTTATTTGTTAAATTATTTAACTAAAATCAATGACATGTTGAACAGGAAATTGAGTAGGTCAGTGGTTGTCATTAAACACTTATCATCCTTTAGTTGTGAGTTCAAGCCCTATGAACTTTCCAGATATGATGGGTTTCCACCTAAAATATAGGTTTTTCTTTTAATAATCTTTATTAATATAATTCTTATGAAATTCCCAAAAATATGACAGACATCCTTGAAATGAAATAAATCATCAAATAAACTTGTACCCAAATTTTCAATACAAATTATCTTTTTCACGAAGTCTAATAATCTTATTTTACTATTTATAAAATTTCATTATTGATCATATGACCCATAAAGATATCAATTACTTCTGAATATAGAATTTAAAGGTGTTATTCCTCAAATAAATTCTTCCACTAAAATATATTCTTTCAATAAATTCCTCCCAAAATATCCTTAATCCTATTATATTATACCTAAAATATGGTGCCAAAGAATTGGAAATTATGGTCAACCTTAATCTCATAATACTATGATGGTATCCATTACAATTATGTTATTGAAGAAATATATGCTTCTTAAATTTATCAAAATCCTTATATGTTTCATGATTATTCTATCTGAAACACTATTGGAAAAACTCTTCAGTAATTTTTTTCTTGAGTATAAATATAAATGTACTTCATCTATTTTTTTTCAACATAGTTCCTTCCATGATCTAGGGGTTACCATTTATAGTATGTAATTTACTTAGTTAATTCCTAGGTTCTTGAAATTTAAGGAAACTGTTACGAAAATGAGTTGAATGTTTTTCAGATGAAGGTGGTGAGTTAATCTTATTATAGAGGGCTCTGCTCTATGTGAACCAAAAAGTGTGCAATGAAAACCACATAGAAAAATATGTTCTCAAAAGGCCATTTATTCATAGAAGGATCTTCATTCATGGGAGTCTCATCATTTCTGGCTAGAGGTGGTGATTTAAGGCTTCTGAAAAGTTTTTCATTTTTTTTAAGAAATTGGCCTTAATAAAGGATAAAGACATTATACAGGCCACATAGATGGTGAAAGATATTCCAGAAAAGAGTTTTCAGTAATTTTTATTAGCAGGTTTTGGGTGATTTATTTTCCAATATAAATGACCCTAATTAAATCAATATAAAGATTTAATTTCATTAAACTAGATCGTCACTGGGATAATTCTGGTAAGTTTGAGTAATTTGTGAGGGAGGATCCCTCAAAGGGGAAAGAGGTTCATGATGGAGAATTTACATGAATGAGGTAGTTTGAAATGATGGTTTGAAAATGGTTTTATAGGGCATAGTTTCCCCTAAATGTGAATAGTTTGTGATGTGTCAGCAGTTCACAGAGCGAATTTAGTTAACGAAGGAAGGCAGCCTGTAAAGTATGCATGCCATGAAAAGTAGAGGCAGTTCATGAATAAAAGGTTTTATACCAAGAACTTTCACAAAAATGTGAATGGAAGCTCATGAATGGATTAAGGAACTTCACAAATTATCAAAAAAATAGTTTTTTAAAGGTATATTTGTAGGGAAAATATCACGTTTTGAGGTGTACTTCATCTATCAAGTAAAAATGGAGCTTCCTGGCACACCTATGTGTGAAACTATTCCAAGGGTCCCACTTAAGAAGATATGTGCCCATATTACCCAATAAATAGTATAAATTTCATATCTAAATTCACAAGAAGAATAAGAAGATATAATATCAGAACATTTTGACAAAATATACAAGTGTTTTTTTACCACTACATCAAATTCAATGAAAAGAATAATTTTCATCCATTTGAGACTCTTCCAAAGAATTATTTTTTAATTTCTATGTCTATGGAAAAGATAATTTTGTTCCAGGTGTCTGGAATTTGAATGTTCTGTATCAAGGTCCTTTCACTGAAGTGAAAGAGCATCCTAAAAAGAGATTCAACAGACAATCTACCAACATTTTAGGATTCCTTCATTACTGATAATGAAGTGACATACATTCCCATAAATTGTATCGTTTTAATAGTAGTGAGAAAGGAAATATGAATAGGTTAATAATTTCTATTGGTAATGAGCCATAAATGAAATAATTGAGGGAGTGACCCTTGAAAAATAGTGATATATCCCTAAAAATTTTAAATGCAGTGATCCTAGGCATAAAGGTGATCTACCTCAAACATCATTTTTCTGATGATCTTTAGTGAATTTGGTAGATCAGAATGTTTTATTTTTATTCTCCTTGGACATAGCCAACTGAGGGTGAACCATGTAAAAATATTTGTGTCTGTGTGCTTGATTTTCTTATATACATCTAATAAATCATCATCAGATAAATTTTGAATGGATAAGATAAATAAAAACACTAAAGTAAAATCGAGGTGACCCTTATAATAAATATTTCATGATCTAGTGGGGTGGGAAGAACATTTAAAATAATACCTATACCCTAATTCACACCCCCCCTCAAGGTATATAGGACCCTTTTGGACCTAACAATTAGTATCAGATCATTGGATTCTTTTATTATATTCTTTTTCTCTGACTTGGTTAAGACAATTTTTGAAATTAAACCTTTAGGTTTCTCTTATCTCGGTGTTCCATGGAAAAGGTAAAAAGTTCAAAGAAGAAGAAAATGTCTAGTGTAATTCTTTTGTGTGTAATTATTTATGGAAATAGTGTGATTTAGTTGAAGGAAACCCAAAATGTACTAAATAAAGGTATTCCTAAATTAGAAAGTGGAAATTTTTACTCATTCAATGATGTTGTAGGAATAACTAAAGAACCTAATATTCTTAGTGATTTTGTTACTAAATATAATGAATACATTCAAAGAAAGAAAAATTTGGAGGTTTTTCACATAAGAAAAGATTCTGATCTGAAATTGAAATAGCAAAACAAGTCTAAAGATATCTGGATCCAAGTACGGTAAATTGATGTTGATAAACTAAAAGGTATAAATAAATAACTTGTGGAAGTTGACACTGATATATGAGATAAATAAGATTATTAATCTAAATAAAAATGAATAATCAAATATGATGACGAAGGAAAAAATCTGGACTCAGATTAAATTCAGAATATAAAATATAGAAATGTTGATCTTGCTACACACCTATCTGAACTTGTTTATAAGGAGAAAAGTTTAGAATAAGATAAATCATTCTATGATGATTCTATTGATTAAATGAATTCTAAAATAAAAGATAAATATGATATGGTGGGTAATATCTCTTATGAATTGGAATATGAGATGACTTGAGGGGAGAATCCCAAGAGAGAACATAATGATCAATGTGAATTAAGGAATTAGAAGATTAAAAAATTACGAGAAGAGATATAATCAGTCAAGAAAGAAGTGGATAAATATAATTCCAATGGAAAGCCCAAATTGAAGGATGATTTGTATTTACTATTTTATTATCCATCTGTCGGTGAAATTTAAATGAAAAAAGAATGTGCTACTTCGTAGAAAAAACATGAAATGATTGTCTCATCCCAAAGGCCATGCAGTTTGATAAAATATGGTATTATATATAATAAAACCTCTCCCATGAATTATATAAATAGAGTAGTGAATAGTTATATAAATAGTAAAGATGTAGTATGTACTTTAAAAAGACCAAAAAAGTATTTTACTGGAAGTAATGACATGATATTCTATTTATGTGGGATGCATGGCCATATTTCAGGTTTTTATTTTGAGGATTGGGAATATATTTCATGTTGTGAAGATATAAATATTTATAAATATAATAATAAGATTATGTTTCTTGATAAATATTATAGAAGAGTCTCTGATATGAATTTATCCATAAAATTCAACTACTATGGAATACCAATGCACACTAGGAGTACGTTTCAAGAAGAAGAGGGGTTCAATTTCAGAAGAATAACTCTAGTCGTATCTATTTCTCAACCATGAAATTATTATGTCAGGTATGTTTTTAAATGTAGATGTTTTATATATTCAAATCATGGAAATTTGGAAATATATTTTACTTATGTTTTATTATAATGAAAAGAAACCTGAAATGTGATCCCCAACCCTGGTGGTGTATAATAAAAAACTATATTTGAATACAACATTATAAGTTGAAAATTAGGATTAAAACATTGGGGGAAAATCATAGTCCTTAATGAAATGAATAACAATCACCTCATTTTTTACACTCACAATATCTCTCTTGAAAATAATGTAAAACAACCTAGAAGAAAAATGGAGGAGTATCTCTAGTAGTGAGTAAGAATGATGTATGTTCTATGAAAGACTCACCCCTAACAAAAAAGGGTGATGTGAGTCAGATAACTGATACAAGGAAATTGAATACATAATTACTTTAAAAATTCATGTGTTATAACACAAGGTGATAAGTGAATATAAGAGAAATATCTCTCTAATATAGGATGAATAAATAAGAGATAACCAGTGGAAGGATTCATACTCAGAGAAAGAATCATGAGAAATGGAATATTGGTGAGAATCAAAGAAGGAAATTTATATTATTGGTTTTAAATTCCAAATTGTGAAAAAGAACAATCCTATAGAATATAAATATCATAATAAGACTCTTCATGTGGGTAATGATATGGCCAAAATAGTTGAAGTTGTCTAGGTAGTTTATACAAGAATAGAAATAGTATAATACTTTGTAAGAAAGTATGAAAGGGATGATCTATCAGGATTGACCAAAATCCTCTTTATGAAGATTCAAAAGGTATTCTTATCCCCATGAATTAAATGACTCTAAAATTTGTGATAATAAATATAGTCTTATCATAGAGATACAATTCCTAGGGGTGTATGTTCTGAAAGGGAACGTGTGTCTTATTTTAATGAGACACATGCAACAAGAAGAATATAAAAACTTGAAATTAACATATGTTATAAAATTCAACATGTGGTGTTACGCAAAAACTATATTTTTTAATATAAATCAAAGGATTATGTTCTTTTGATAAATGGATATATGATGAAAATCACACTAAGTGATATAGCCATATCTAAAAACATATTCCTCTAGGGAATTGTGAATGGGAATACTATTATAATCAATGGAAGTAATTGAGTAAAATGGTATTAATTAACATTTATTGGCTTAAACTCTTGTTTACAACAAATATTTATTACTCAATATGTTTAGAGGATCTATCAATGACTCAGTTCCGAGTGGTAATTTCACTTTCTAAAAAACATACAGTAATTTGAAGCTCTAAAGAAGAATATGAATCAAATATTGAAAAGTATTAAAGAATAAAAGATTCAATATGAAGTTGATAAATTGAGTCAAAGGTAAAATTTCATATTATTGAAATATCCTAGTGGTGTTCAGAAGTTAAAATATAATGTTGCATGGGATAAACAGAAATGCATGAACAAAGGAGGAGAGTAATTTATCTTTATTTGGATTTCAGGAGATAAATGAATAATGTGTTTTCCCTTATGATTTTTATTATTATTTAAAAGAAGATACATAGAGATCATTGACTAAGTGATAATAAATTCATAAATTAGGGAATATTAAATTGAATTTTTTTTATAAAGGAAAATATCAAATATAATTTTTATAATTTTTATTAATTTTTATAAATCAAGTGCTATGAATCTTAGAAAAAACACAGTTCATCACTTGTCAAAAAATTACATTGAAATAAAATTTCACTTCATCAAGAAGAATGTGGATCATGGGATTGAGAAGTTTGGATATGTGCCTATAGAATTATATGTTTTATACATTTTGATGAAGGCTTTACTCAAGGACACATTCTAATGGAATCGACTGGCTCTTGAAGTTCAGTTGACTCCTCACACATGAAAAAGTGTGGATGTGGGACCCCCTCTCCCTAAGGTATGATGTGTTTTCCCCTAATGTGCTGATTTTTTTTGTTATCATTTTTTAGACCTAAAAGCAATTTAACTTAGGTTCATTGAATATGGGTGAGAAGTTGTTGTAAAATGGGACAAAATGTATTAATGAAGATAGGGGAGAAACTCATAGGGGGAGCAGTGAAGTAGGGGAGTTTAAAATATGAAAATGATAAAGGTAGTCTATCAAAGGTTATATATCATGGTATATGGGATTTATGGTGAAAGTAGATGAGTGTTTTTTCAATGAAGTTATTTATTGATGAAATGTTCATGCTACTCTTATTTCTCAAATTGATTATTAATCATGTGTTCTTAGAGTGTGTGTTGTGTAAATATTTGACTGCTAACCTAATTCGTAAGAACCAAATGTTGGTAAAAGTGTTTGATCAATTTGAAGTGTTTTCCAAAACCCCAAAGGGGGATATTATTAGAAAATAATCCATCAAGGTTTTATCTCGATGCTTTTGGGTTGCATTTTTTAATAATGATTATTGAGAACTTTCTAGAATGGTGTTTTCAAATAATTGTTTTTGAAGGTGGTGCAGTTTCCCATTATTTACCAATTTTTTGGGCCTCAAAATCAATAATTTATTTTATGGGAAATGAAACATTTCTATGTAAACACTATGTTATTCATACCACAAAGGAATTTTCATACTGTAATGGAGGTTTGTAGAGTACAAAGAAGATGAAAGTTTTTGGGATGAAGGTGGTGAACTAATCATGACACAAAATGATATACACTATGAGAATCGAAAAGTGAACTGTGTGAAACGTGTAGAAAAATAATTTTTTGGGTGGTTTATCATTAAAATGAGGGTTTTTTTGTGTTAGGATCATAATTTGAGGCTAGAAGAGGTGATTTAAGGCTACCATAAAGGGTTTTTTTCAATGACATCGTCCTCCGTAAAGGATAAAGATGCTATGTGCACCGCATAACAAGTTCACGGTGAATGATATACTACAAATGTGTTTTTAGTAATTTTTATTAGTGGGCTTTGTGGGATTTAATTTCCAATATAAATGACCCTAAAAACATCATTATAGAGGGATAATTTAATTATAGAATATCATAGTTCGAAGAATTTGGGTAATTATGAAGTACATCATGAGGGAGGATTTTGTGAAGGAAACAGAAGTTCGCAAGGGAGAAATTCCACAAAGGAGGTAGTTTTGGAAGATAGTTGCCAAAAAGGTTTTATGTGGAATAGTTTTCCATGAATTTGAAAAGTTTGTGAAGCATCAGAATTTCATGGTGTGAAGTCAATTCGCAAAGCAAGGAAGTCCGCAAAGCACTCTAACCACATGAAGCAAAGGCAGTTCATTAAAAAAAGTCATTTTGTGAAGCACTCTCACAACACGGTGCATGGTGGCTCTCAAATGGATTAATTAATTTCATGAAAGATCAAAAATAGTTCCCAAAAAGAATACCTATAAGTAAAATACCTAACGGTGAATTTTAGTTCATCAATTAAGTGAAAATAGAGCTTCATGGTACACCTATGTGTGAAAAAATAATGAGGGTCTCTCGTAAGAAGATATGTACCATTATTACCCCATGAATAGTAAATTTTTCATATCGGAATTCATAAGAATATGAAAAATATAGATGATTTTCACTATTATAGAAAACCTACAGAAGGATTTTATTCACTACAACATCCAAGCTAGTGAAAAGAATAATTAGCATTCATTTGAGATTATTACAAAGAATGAGTTTGAAATTTATGTGTCTACAGAAAAGAGAAGTTTGATCCAGGTATCTAGAAAGTGACTGTGATGCATCAAGGTGATTCCACATAAGTGAAGGATTATCCCAAAAAGTGCTTCAATAGAGTATCTACCTATAACTGAGGATACATTAATTATTGATAATGAAGGAACCTACATGCCCCTAAACTATATCCTTCTTGGAGCATTGAGAAAAATAAATGTAATAAGTTAATACTTTATATTATTAGTGAGTCTTCAAAGGAAAGATTGAGGGATTGACCATTGGGAAGTAGTGAGCTATCCCTAAATATTGTAAGGGAAGTGATCCTAGGGATAAAATTGATCTATTATAATCCTTATTTTGATAGTGAGCATTAGTAGATTTGGTACATTGGCACATTTTCATTTAATGTTACATGGGAATAGCCCTGTAAGGGTGAACCAAATAAAAAATTATGTTTTTTTATTCTTTATTTCTTTATTTACTTTCAATGAATAATCATCAAATAAATTTGAAAAGGATAAGAAATATATAATCACTAATGATAAAATGTTGTTACCCTTATAATAAAGAGCTCAATATCCTTTAGGTAAGGAAGAAAATTTAAAATAATATCCATTCACTTATTCACATCCCCCACCCCATCTCATGGTATCTCATCCCCTTTTTGTCCTAACAACAATGATCTATAAATGGATCCTCAAGATGAGATTTATTTCCTTCTATTGTACTCTTCACTTTTCCTCTAGAATTCATTACTTTATGTACTCCTTTTCCAGATATAAATAATTTTCCCATTCCATTGAGAAACTTTCTTGGGTTTCTCCTTCCACATTTCTTACATGATGGAAATCGAGTCTTCTTTTCATCATGGTCTCCACTACTCAATCTATTAACAAACCCCATCCTCATCTTGTTTGGGGAGTTTTTAGAGTTAGTTGAGGAATATGTTGTTAATCATATTTCCAGAAAACTGATTAGAAATAAAAATAATATCCTTCACTCCTATCAAAATCCCATTTGGTTTCTTATTTCTATAAACACCTTTTCCTTCATGTTCAATGTTAACAAAATCCCTATAGGTTCCATACTTTTACTAAAATTAAAAATCATAGTGTGAGAAAAAATTATCATAGTATGATGACCAAATTGTCATTATAGACTGTGTAAATTTTGACACATAATTTTCAATATAAAATATGTTAAGTTTATCCTAGTTCATTCATTATCATTATTAATTCAAATCCTTTATAATGATTTGTAATTAAATTTTTAATTATCCTAATAATATCCCATCAGAGTGTCAAAATAGGTGCACAGTAAGACTTGTGGTCATGTACTAGGTTATGCTTGATTCAACCACATCACACACTTTTTAGATCTCTTACCTCTATATACATATACTTCTGAACCACATCCACATTTATTATCCAGAAATAGATATATTTCTAAAAATACTCACATAGTCTCTACATTATCAAAACATTTAGATGTTTTTCTATACTCGTCCTTAAATACTTTCTTAGGGTTATGTTTCCTAATCATTTTCTTTTATAAATCATAATTTAAAGGATTCTAATAAACTTTACCTAATGAAAACTATAGCTACCCAACCCCAGTATGCCCAATGTGTGTTCCTACTACGATTAAATTGGAATATGTTACAAGAAAATCACATCCTGAAGGACTGGACAATTTAGTATACTTGTTAAACCAGATACATACATTAGTATTTTATTAAAAATGAATACAAAAATTACAAAAATATTCTTTATGAAAATCACTTTATTAAATCTTGTATATCCCTATAATATCATTCTTAGAATAAGTAATTGAATCTTATGGGAGGAAACAAAATAATAATGGCCTCAAAGGATCATTAAGGGTAAAGTAAAATAGAATAAATAACAAATTCAATGAGGATAATCAATATAAAAAAGGTAAATAACTCAATATGCATGCTATTCAATCAATAAAATTAGTATTAAATGCATCCATAGATTTTTCTCATAGTGAAAATATTTTGGATAATAATAACTGAATCTGAATGAAGAAAATTATTAATTATCATAATTCATGTTTTCTAGACACATGATACCTTTACTATAAATATATATCATCTAGAATATATAAAAATACTGGATAAAAACCAATTAGCTGAGGTTATAAAATTGATTTATCCCCTAATACTACAGATTCATTTAGGGGATTTCATTAATCGGACCCCAACCAGTGTCCCGTATGTCTGAATCATTCCTCATATATTGAATAATCGATTTAATCTATAAACAATGTGCCTTAATAAATATCTTTATTGAGTTTATAATAAATATTTATCAATATTTCACTTGATAACCAAAAAACTTTAAGATTAAACACCATATGTAAAAATGGTATATGGTTTAAGAAATAATCATATCAATGAAAAATAATGTGGATATTTTGGTAAAATTAATGTTCAATGATCACTAGAAATTAAATAACTCAATGGGGAGTTAATGACTATAAAAATTATTTAATGATGTTAATCTCAATACTATACTTGGTAAAAATAATCATAATCCATACATATGAATAATAAGGATGGAACCAATAAAATTTATAACCATTTGAGTAATAATAAGGGATGTTATCATTGATGAAATAAAAAGTCCTTAAAAACATTCTTGAGAAATATATCATTTTCAACCTGAAAAAAATTGAAAACATTTTCATGGAATATCACTTTTTAAAAAATTATGCTTAAAAATATCTTCATAAACATGCAATGGAATCATCAAATGAATAAAAATAGAAAATTTTGTACATGGTAAAAAGATCATTCATTTTTATTTTTAAAAGGTTACAAATTTTCCTTGTTTAGAAAGAGAAAATAATATTATCTTGAAAACATATTTATAAAACTGTGTAAAAACTATTTTAATAAATAATTTTGAAAATGTTAAAGAAAAAAAATTGAAAACAATTTTATAAAACATGGTTTTGTAGGAAATAGGATTTTTGACCAAATAGAGAAATGACATCATATTTAATTAAAACATTTCTCAATGATTTTGAGTACCAAAGAGTTTAAAAAATAGACCTATCACATGAAAAGTCCATTAATATTCATATAATAATAAAATTAATAGTTTTATTAAACAATGATCAAATAATTTCCATAAATATAAATTCAAAGACAAACAATCTTGATTTGAATGAGATTGTGAAATAAATCCTTAAATGATCATAATCATTCAGTGATAATTAATCAATGAATTGATTATGTGTGTCTACTATAAATAAAAAAACAATTTTAAATATTTTAATAGATAGTACAAAGTATCTATATATATAATCATAGAATATTAATGACAATAATGAAGTAATATAACCCAATAAAAAGGAATTGAGTTTTTAAATTTCTTTACCACTTGGTAACTTTAAGTTAAAATCCCCTTAGATGAAAAAATTAAAATTGAGGCTCAAAATACCATGAAGATAAATTTTTTCATGATATATAAAACAAAAGGGAGAGTATATGCATCACAAAAAATAAATAAATGGTGAAAATGGTGTATGACTCATAGAAGAAAAAGTGAGATGAGAGTCCTTACACTTCCTTTTAGTCGAACACTCTTTAAACTCTGGTATAATGATTTTAAGAATGATATTAACTAATAAATTAACTGTAATCATGATTATAATATCATATATGATCCTTTTATCATATTTTATTACCTATTTTTCAATAATTTTTTATTATTTACACTATTTCAGGTGTTCATTGTCAATTTTTAGTATGTTTTGAATTGTTTTTTTGTTCCTATTATATCGATTATGATTCCATAATATATAGAATTTAAAACACTATTTAGATATCATATATATATTTAGGTTTTATATATATATATATATATATATTAATACATAAAATTTTGTGATAGGAAAGGGAATGCACCATTCATGGAGATGGTAAACCGTACGTACACTTGAATGTTGCTACCATTTTATTTTACTATTAAATAAAGAAGATTAAGTGATATATTTTTATATATTATCATTAAAGTATAATTATTATTTATATATATCAAATATTTTTATTAAAATAATCCTTAATACATTACATTTAACTCATAAATGAATCACATCGCTTTGAGGATACAGTAGTCCACAAGTCCACAAACTACTTTATCTTATTATTATAAGATGAAAAGAATAAAAGTTTTAGTTATATAAGAATTAAAGGATAATAAATACATCAAAAATATCATATATTTTATATATAAACTATAAATACATCATTATTCCCAAACTTTAATTGTGGTACTAGAAGAAAAAACGGCATCGGTTCGTGAGCCTATAGTCTGCCGTATATATGAACGATGATTGTGTATCCCATTTGATGGAAGTGTGTGTTAATGTGGGTATTAACCATAACATAAAAATATATAATTATATTTAGGATATTTATGATACTATATAATAATGTAATAATAATAATTTAATGAGTATATAAATAAATAAAATAAAAGTACATGTTGAAAGACGGGACCTCTTTTTTCGGGTAACTTCTTTTGGTTTTTTGAAGAGGACTTACTTGGTTGAATTTATGCATAATTTTAGGCTTCTTGGATTAGGTAAAGGATTTTTGGAAGTAGTTTTTTCATTATTTTATTGATTCATGTGGATTGAGTGGTTTTATGAAATGGGGAGGGTGCGTTCTTTTAAAGTACATGAGGAGTGACATTCTTCTAAATACTAAAAGGTAAACACTATTAGGATGTACCCCTTATATAATGTGCCTCCAATAATAAACCGTTTTGTATAAAAATTAGTATGTGTTCTAAATATGTCCATAAATTAGGTTTTGTTCAAGTTTCTAGTTCTTCTGTCACATTAAGAATAAAGTTTAACCACAAAGTAAACTCATTTTCACCTTAATTATTGCAATTAATTTTCATTTCTATAACTAATATTTTCCGTTAAAAACAAATTTGAACTTACTTGACATTATAATTTATTGTTATTCTATATATTTAATCCATTTTTTCAAATTTAAATCACATAAGTGGTGTAAATTAATTTAAAATCAATCTTGTAGATGAGACGAGAATGCGGGTTTTTAAAGTGAAAATGTTCAAAAGAATACTTACTTTTTATATGTAAATTCAAAATAAAAATGATTAAAATGGAATATATTGGATTAATAGATGTATAATTTATCTAATTTTACTTTAAAACATTAAAATATAATTTAACATTATAAATTGTTTAGATAAAATGTTAGTTTTCAATTAAAATTCAATATATTTTCTAATTCATCAAAAAATAAAACTTCACAAAAAATACCAAAAATTCAACCAAAGTTAGTTTTGACATCCATATTTTATAAATTTAGTTTATTTTATCATGTCACAGCCCGTCCTCGGAGCCTGTGTCGTGACTACCCCAAGCCCTCCTTCCATAGGCCAGTGGATGACGACTAGCACCGAAAGGCATATCCCAATAACCGGGAAGGCATTTCCTTTAAAACCTACAACACACATAGTCTGAAAACACAACAAGGACTAACCACAATTAACTACTATAGTAAAAACTGTGTAGGAAGAAAGGGCTAGTATACTATCCCAACTGAAAGAAAAACAGTTCCTGGATCGTCCACCGAAAATCCTACCTGAAGGGTAGGTACAACTCTCGATCAAGTCATCCTTATGGTACATCTCATCTAAGTCCACCTCCGAGCAGCCTCCTATCCATAACCTTAATCATCGATCAATGTTGTCCATCATCTACACAGAACACAACAAGGTTTGGGCATAGCCCGTACAGGGGTGAGTATAATGATACTCAGTAGGGACCCCGAGACCCCCATAGGTCTCTCAGAATCCACAAACGATAAACCTCAAAAGTAAGAGTAAAATCATAAGGTACGAAGTAACAACCATCCTTACTTATGTGTATTCCCATACATATACCTAAGTTTTCAAGATTATACATAGATATATCTTCTTATCCAAAAGCACAACTGTCCATGAAGAAAGAAGTACCATGAAGGTAACACCACAAGGATGAGTACCCCTTAGGAAACATCACATGGAGAAGAACCACAATGGTTTCACCACAATTATTAGAACTCAGCTCACACCAGGTATAACTTACGTATGGTAGTAAAGATGATTAGATGTAACTAATGAATCATCTTACTCTATTGAGAGGTAGAGCCACATAGGATCCTAGTACAACAGACCTGTGTAGGATCCTAGAGTAGTCCCACATGGATTCCTAGAGCATATCCAAGTGGGATACTAGAACACAGAACCACATAGAATCCCAAGGCAGATACCCACATAGGATCCATTACTCAGGTTAGAGCCATCCACAGGCTTCCCGCACTAAGCTCGCTTGATTCTGGTAGGTTCCGCTCCTCAAGACACATGTAAATACTCCAACTACAAGGATTTCCTATGAAAAAGTATAACAAAGGACCGCCATGTAATAGGAGTCTCAATGCAACTGAAGGTGCGTCAATTGGATGCTCAGTCTGTAAGTTATTGTCCTTTTAGTACTGAGCGCTCGGTTGGATTCGTGTTCGATCCGACCTGGCTATAGCCTAATGTTATCCAAAACTCAATTAGGGTTTACCAAAAGGAATGTCTCGATCCAAGTTTTCTAGTGCCCTAGAGGGTTTTTCAACCAGATGCTCATAGGTCAAGTTATAGCTGAAAGAGTGAAAAGGGGTGGAAACTTGTCCAGGTTCAGTCCGACCTGGTTAGACCGACTCGGGTTGACCCAACCTGGTTCGGGTTGACCTAGCCCTACCCAGGTCTGGCCCTAGGGCCGAACCTGTTCGCTGGGTCCGGCCCGTCCTGCTGGCACGACCTGGCTCGTGGATGGGTGGCCCCATGGTGGGGTCTTCCATAGCCGCCACCCAAGGGGGTGGTGCCCCCTGGGTACCTCGAACGACTGGGTCGTTTGGGTTGGGTGAACGACCAGTCGGCGCCACATTGCACCGACAGCTGGTACGCGGGATCTGGGGTCCCGCTCGGCTCCCCGACTGGTCGGAAGGCCATCCGACCAGCGCTGCGCCATCACCAGTGGCCAGTAGCAATCCATCCGCCCCTCCTTCTTTGTTGCATCCTCGTGTCGTGGCCCTTGCATGCCTGGCGGTGCGGACGTGCGCCACCACCCCCTTCACGCAGCTGTTCGAGCTCTGGTTGTTTCCCTTGCTCCACCGCGGCCCTCCTCTGGCGGCGCGGTCATGCCTTCGCCGCCGTCATAGCTAGCCAGAGTGCCGTCCACTGCTCTTGAGCCCTTCCGGCACTGATCGTCGGCACCAATTGCTGGCGACGTTCCTCGGGTCATCGGGCACACCCTGATGGCTGATTCTTCATTCCGTAGACTCCCGCACTTGTCTCAGGATGTCGCCATCAATTCAGTTCCACCACGGTTGGAAATTTCTCAACCCAAAACAAGATAGTAAGAACACCAAAATCCACAAGGGTTGCAGAGAGGTTGGGAAATGTTCGTTTGGCACGCACTCTCTACATTAGAACAATAGAAATCAGAATAGTTGTTATTGAATCGACAATAATGAAAAGAATGGGTAAGGGGTATAAAAAAGAAACAGTCCTTGCCTCGAAGATTCATTGACGTTAGTGAGGAGAGAGATAGATTGATTTCGGCTTTTCGTTGTTAAATACCTTCCTCATTCGAGATCCTTCGATGCAGTTCTTCGTTGGAGAAATTTTTGTTGAAGAAGAAATGTTCTTCCTCCAAGGGGGGTTTCCTCCAGCAAGATCCTCCACCAAGACCCCAATCAAGGTAATGAAGATCCTCCCCCTTAATTTAAAGGTTTAATGACTTCATTTAATGAATTCATTAAATGTTGGGGGTTTTTCACAATAAATAAAAAATGGGTTTGAAGAGATCAGGTGGTCCCCACTGAGAATTCAAAATAATTAAAAAGATAAATAAATATAATGTTACTTTATTTTTATTTCCACTATATTTTATTTTCCCACGATGGGTAGAAAAAAGTATCTTCCACTCACAACCAACTGAAGCTGAGGTGAAGGTCACCTTAAGAAACTACTGGCACTGCAAGATCAATGGTTCCCTCAGATATCAATTCCGAGCACCGGTTCAAAAGTTACAAAAACCCGCATGCATGTTTACTGAACTTACCCAAAAAACAAGTTAAGAAATTCATTCCAGGAACACAGGGCATCAGAATCATGCATCATCAATTTTCGTGGACTTTCAATGTTCCCATATAATTTAAAAAAATTACATTAAAAAATCGGGGTTATTACATTCTCCCAACATCAGGGATTTGCATCCCTGAAAGCCACATCCCAAAAAAAAACTAGGAAAAAAAGTGGGGGTACTGAGCACAAATCTGAGCCTCCCACTCCCATGTGATCTTCTAAAGGTTCTCATGTTACCAATGTAGACACATTAAATGTATCAATATCCCATGAAGGTATATCTCCTATCAATCCTCAATCTCCACTGGAACCTCCAAAAACATCACCCCATAGTCGATGTCAAGCTCGCCCTACTTAATGATGTGTGAAGGGTCGTGCACCTATCTCCTCAGCTGGGATACGTCGAAAACGTCGCGACCTTAGTGAAACAAAGGTGGAAGAGCTAATTGGTAAGCCACCTCTCCAAATCTGCTGAGGACCTGAAAGGGTCTGACGAACCTCGGAGATAACTTGTTGTCCCAGCCAAATCTCCACAAACCTCGTCGGGGTGAGACCCGTAGAAAGACGTGGTCACCATCCTCGAACTCCAGAGGTCTCCATCTCCTGTTAGTATAAGACTTTGGCCTACTCTATGCAGTCTTCATCCACTCCTAGATGATCTTCACCTTCTCCATGGTAACCCATACCATCTTCGGTCCCATGAGTGTTGACTCCCTTGGGCCAGTCCAACACAAAAGTGATCTGTAAGGTCTGCCGTACAGAGCCTCTAATGGTGCCATCCCAACGGTGGAGTGATAGTTGTTGTTGTATGAAAAATCCATCAAGGGCAAGTGATCATCCCAATTGAAACCAAAGTTGAGGATGCAAGCACGCAACATGTCCTCGAGGGTCTAAATGGTCCGCTCAGTTTGGTCATCCGTCTGAGGAAGGATGGCGGTGCTCAAATGAAGCTCCATCTTGAAAGCCTTCCTTCAACCCCTTTCATAGCCAAGAAGTGAAACTTGCATCACGATTGGAGATAATCGTTGAGGGTACTCCATTTATCCACACAATCTCTTACACATAGAGTCATCCCAAACTCTCTACTGAACCGTACTCTCTGATCGGTAGGAAGTGGGCTGACTTGGTGAGTCGATCGACGATCACCCAACTAGAATAATGAACCATAGATGTACATGGAATTCTTTTAACGAAGTCTATGGATATTCCATCCCACTTCCACTCTGGGGCCTCTAAAGGATGAACTAAGCTTACTGGTTCCTAATGCTCCGCCTTCACTTGCAGACAAGTGAGGCACCGAGAGACAAACTATACTTCTGCTTTCTTAATTACAGGCCACCAGTGTTGTTGTCATAGGTCCTAGTACATCTTCTCCACTTCTGGATGTACCACTAGATGGGATGTGTGGAACTCCCTCAACACTTCCTCTCTAAGTGACATTGGTACGATGATATGTCCTCTGAAAAGGATGACGTTCTCCCCACCTTCATAAAATCCAGCAGATGCTTGTCTTATGGATATATGAGCATGTCGAGCCTCGCTGTCAGTATCTCCACGATGTGCCTCCCTAACTCACTAAAGTAGCGGGGGAGTGACTATAAGAGACTGAATAAAAGCTTCACTATCTCAATCCACAATGGATGTCTACAAAGCGGCCAACTGCTCCGTCGCCTCACCAAATAGTTGTATACCAGATCTCTTGCAGAGTGCATCTGCTACAATGTTCCCCTTCCCAGTAGTATAGACTATCTCGAAGTCATAGTCCTGGAGGAACTCAATCCAACATCGTTATCCCAGGTTTAGGTCCTTCTAGGATAAGATATACCTGAGACTACGGTGATCAGAGTAAACCGTAAAATGCTCGCCCATGAAATAGTATCACCACATCTTCAAATAGAAGACTACTTCTCCAAACTCAAGGTCATGGGTAGTGTAGTTCTGCTCATTCTATATCCGCTGCTGAGAACCATATGTGATAATGGCTCACTCCTGCATGAGGACACATCTAAGCCCAGTCCCTGATGCGTCGTAGTAGACTATGTTCCCAACACCCTCCTCCAAAAGCCTCAATATGGGGGAACTAGTCAGCCTCTACCTCAACTCCCGAAAACTCCGCTGGAATCTCTCCGACCACACAAAGGGTTTCCCCTTCTTCGTCAATGCTGATAAAGGTGTTGTAACTCTGGAGAAATCTGGCACAAATCTCCAGAAGTATCCTACCAAACCCAGGAAACTCCTTACCTCTGTCACACTCCTAGGTGGCTCCCAAGAAAGTACATCCTGAATCTTAACTAGATCCACCACAACTACGGCCTCTGAGATGAAATGTCCTAGAAATTGAACCTCTCGGATTCGGAACTGGCACTTCGAGAGCTTACTATAAAGGTGGTGCTCTCAGATTGTGTGCAGAACTACCTGCAAATGATAGGCATTCTCCTCCTGAGTAGCCGAGTAGATCAAGATGTAGTCGATGAAGACTACTACAAAGGGGTAAAGGTATGGCTAAAAGATCCTATTAATGAGTCCCATGAACACTACTGGAGCATTGGTCATGATGAACGACATGAACAAAAACCTATAATGGTCCTACTAACATCTGAATGCCCTCTTCTGCATATCCTCATCTCATACTCTAAGCTGGTGATAGCCTAACCTGAGGTATGTCTTCGAGAACCACTGTGCTCCCTTAATCTGATCAAAGAGGTCCTCAATCCTCGAAAGTGGGTACTTGTTCTTCACGGACACCTAGTTTAGGTGTCGATAGTCAACACAAAGTCTAAATCTCCCATCTACCTTCTTGGCGAACAGAATTGGGGTTTCCCAAGGACAAACACTAGGCCGGATGAACCCCTTCCCCTGTAAGTCCTCCAGTTGTACCTGCAGCTCAGGAAGCTCCATGGGAGCCATCCAATAAGCTAGTGTAGATATCAGTGTCATCCCAGGGTACAATTCAATGTAAAAGTCCACCTCCCTGTGAGGAGGTAGCTCTGGAACATCATCAGGGAAGACATCCGTATACTGGTCCACCACAATAGGATATCTCGGACTCTCCACATCAACTGTACTGAGGGTAAGGCTAGCCAACTGACTAGTGATCAGCTGCACTCTCCTCCAGGTAAGTCCATCATGTGCTGCATAGGATCTCGTCTCGCCGGTGAAGGTAAACCTAGTTCCAGTCTCACGGATACACCACACATTTCTCCTAATGCATTTTATCTGGACATGGACTATAGATAACCAATCCATACCCAAGATGACATTGTAAGGCTTTGACACTGCTACTAGAAGATCCCAGCCGAAGATCTCACCTCCTAGAGTAAGCTCACACTACTGGCACCAGTGTGTAATCATTGAATCCTCTCCCATAGGACTCTCTAGCCATAAGGATTGAGCCAACGGCTCCACCAGAATCTTTGAGCTCCGAACAAGGGTAGTGGCAATAAAATAATGACTAGAACATGTGTCTACAAGAACTATAGATAGGGTGGATTAGACATAGATCATACCGCGTATCATCTCCAGAGCATCGTAGTCATAGGCCTCAGATTCCTAGAGCTAAGATCGACCCTGTCCACCTGCTCCCTGTGGTCGTGGGGGACCACCTGGTGGTGGTGGAGGTAACACCTCGAATTATCTTCCACCACGAGCTGCACTGCCAGTTCCTCTGCCACGTTCGCATGATCCCTGCGAACCTCCATGGTCGAACCTCTGTCTCTGCCTGGGTGGTCCTTCGACTGTCTTCGGATCATCCATACGACAGGTCGGGAAGTCACAAGCCATGTGACCCTACCCGCCTCATGTGTAACACTGTCTGCTCCTCGCATGATTGGCTCTCTCTCGGGTTCCCCGCACAACCAACACTGAGTCCTACAGTCGTCCACCTGTAGGTTTGGTCTTCTTGGACCTCTGTGACATCTATATACTACCATCTGCATAAGACTCCGCTACGTGACGACAAGTGGTGGGTCTCGCTGCTGGTGACTGCTCAGTAAGAAAACTCTCCACTATGAGGGCTCGCACTAACACACGAGCATGCGTCGGGATGCTGAGAGAAATCATCGAAGCCCTGATCTCCCGCATGAGTCCCTGCTCGAAGTTCCATGCCCTGAGTAATGGGTCCCTCATATTTTTAGTGGAATAGTGTGAGAGGTCGGTGAACCTCACTGAGTACTAAGCCACAGTCATACTTCCCTACTACAGATGAAGAAGCTCTTGTATGTGCACTCTGCGAAGGGTCGCTGGGACAAACTCTACTAGAAACAGGCTCTCAAACTCTGACTAGAGAAGTGTCACCTCATCGTGAACCTAGAGCATGAATCTCCACCATCTACCTACTACTGCCTATAGAAAACTGGTGGCCAGGATCACCATGAGATCACCTTGTGTCCCTACCAGTCGGAAGACTCTCACCACGACCTCCAACAAATCCTCAGCCGTCCATGGGTCCATCTCACCCTTGAAACTAGGTGACTTATAGCGCTAGAACTCATGCAATGCGCTCAAGAGGCATGCACTATCTGTTATTGGGGTAGGTGGAATTGGTGGCCTAATGGGTAATGGTACCGCTGGTGCCTCCGCTGGTGCCTCCGCTGGTGCCTCTACTGAAAAAGGGCCCTGCACTGAGGCCTCATTGCTCGGTGGGCTGTCACGAACCTCTCTACCTGGAACCAGTGTTGGATGTCTACGTGGAGGAATACTGAAGAGAAACAGGTGTGCCACAATCATTAAGATATACCTGGTTAGCTGAATCAAAGAGATCACAAAGAATACATTTCAAAACACACATGCAATCATTGTTTTCGTGCAGTGAGTCAGAAATCAGTAGTCAGGGTCCTGGTGTATGGATATGTCGGCCACCTCACCAAAACTGGATTCCCTAAACTAATAACCACACTCAAAAAACATAACACTGTTTTCGTTTAAAAGATTAGAGTCCAATGTTCTATGGTATAACCGACACTTTTGATACCAATTTGTCACGAACCATCCTCGGGGCCCGTGCAGTGTCTACCCCAATCCCGCCTTCCATTGGCCTGGGGCTGGCAACTAACACCAAAAGGAATATACCAGTAATCGAGAAGGAATTTCCTTTAAAACCTGCAACACACACAGTCTGAAAACACAATAAGAATTAACAACAATTAACTATTATAGTAAAAAATTGTGCGTGAAGAAAGGGCCAGTATACAAGCACAACTAAAAGTACAAGTACAACTGAAAGGGAAACTGCTCCTGGATCGTCCACTGGGAATCCTACCTTAAGGGTAGGTACAAATCTCGATCAAGTCATCCATGTGGTACGTCTCGTCTAAGTCCACCTCCGAGCATCCTCCTTTCCATCACCCTTAGCCTCGATCAACGTTTTTTGTCGTCTGCATAGAATACAACAAGGTGCGGGCATAATTCGTGCAATGGTGAGTATAATGATACTCAGTAGGGACCCTGAGACCCCCGTAGGTATCCCAGAAACCACAAACGATAAACCTAAAATGTAATAGTAAAATAATAAGGTACGAAGTAACAAACATCCTTACTTAGTTGTATGCCCATACATTTACCTAAGTTGTCAATATTACACAGAGCTCTATCTCCTCAGCCAAAAGCACAACTGTCCACGATAGAAGAAGTACCATGAAGGTAACACCACATAGATGAGTACACATTAGGTAACATCACACAGAGAAGAACCAAAATGGTTTCACCAAAAATATTAGAACTCATCTCACACTCGGTATAACAATGGTACAGTAGTAAATATGATTAGATATAATTGTTGAATCACCTTACTCTGTTGAGAGGTAGACCCATGTAGGATCCTAAATCATCAGACCCACATTGGATCCTAATACAGCAGACCCATGTAGGATCCTAGAGTATTTCCACATGGATTACTAAAGCAGATCCAAGTGGGATACTAGAACACAGACCCACGTAGAATCCCAAGGAATAGAACCACATAGGATCCCTTTCTCATGTTACAGTTAGCCACAAGGTTCCCGCACTAATCTCGCTTGATTCTGGGAGGGTCTGCTCCCCAATCCATAGGTCGATGCTCAAACTGCCATGATGTCTCATGAAGAAGTATCCCAAAGGACCGCCACATAATAGGGGTCTCAATGAAATAGAAGGTGCGTTAATCAGATGCCTGGTCTGTAATTTATTGGCCTTTTAGTCTCGAGGGACCAGTTGGATTCATGTTCGATCCAACTCAGCCATACCCCTACATTATCCAAAACAAAAGTGGGTATACTGAAAGGACCATCTCGATACAATGTTTCTGACACCGTAGATGGTTCGTCAAATGGCGCACGTAAATCAAGTTTTAGCTGAAAGAGTGAAAATGGTTCGAAGATGGTCCGGGTCCGGTCTAACCCGGTCGGACCGACCCGGTTCGCTGGGTCCGGCCCGACCCACTGGCACGACCCGGCCCACTGGTCGGCCCGCTGTGGCCCGCGGCTGGGTGGCCTCGTGGTGGGGGCCGACCTACCCACCACCCAAGGTGGAGGCGCCCCTGGGTACCCCGAACGGCTGGGCCATTCCGGTTGGGTGGTCGACCAGTCGGCGCCACGTGGCACCGACAGTTGGCATGCGGGACCTGAGGTTCTGCTCGGCTCCACGGCTAATGAAATGGCCAGCCCACCTGAGGAGCACCGTCGCACGCCACTCCCCCACCGGTGGCCGGAAATGAGCCAGTCGCCCCTCCTTCTTCATTGTGGCCTCATGTCGCGGCCCCTGCACGCCCAGCGGCGCGGACGCGTGACGCCACCCCCTTCAAGTGGTCGGCCTCCGCCCTTGCTTCGATGTGGCCCTTCTCTAGTGGTGCGGTCGCGCCGACCCTCTAGAGCCCTTCCAGCGCCAGTCACCGGTACTGGTTGCTAGCGACGTTCCTCGGGTCACCGGCCATACCCTGGTGGCCCGTTCCTCATTCCATAGACTCGTGCACTTGTCTCGGGACGTCATCATCGATTGAAGACCACGACGGTTGGAAATTTCTCAACCCAAAAACAGTCCATGAAGAACACCAAAATCCACAAGGGTTACGGAGAGGTTGGGATGTGTTCGTTTGGCCCGCACTCTCCATGTTAGAACGATAGCAAGCAATATAGTTGTAGTTTAATATAGAAGAATGACAATAATGGGTAAGGGGTATAAAAAAGAAACAATCCCTACCTCGAAGACCTGTTGACGTCGGTGAGGAGAGAGATAGATGGATGTTAGTTCATCATTGTTGAAGACATTCCTCATTTGAGATCCTTCGACGGAGTTCTTCGTTGGATAAATGTTCATCGAAGTAGAAATTTTCATCCTCTAAGGGGGGTTTCCTCCAAGTAAGATCCTCCACCAAGATCCCAATCTAGGTGATGAAGAGCCTCCCCCTTAATTGATAGGTTTAATGACTTCATTTAATGAATTCATTAAATGATGGGGGTTTCGCACAATAAAAAAAAGGTGTTTGAAGATATTGGGTGGTCCCCACTGAGAATTCAAAAGAATTCAAAAGTTAAATAAAAATAAATTTAGTTTATTTTTTTGTCCACTTATTTTTATTATCACATGATGGGTAGCAAAAACTATCTTCCACCAACAACCAAATACAGATAAGGTGAAGGTCTCCTTAAGCAACTACCGACACTATGAGATCAACGGTGCCCTCAGATTTCAATTCTGAGCACCGGTTCAGAAGTTACACAAACCTTCTCACACGTTTACTGAACGTACCTAAAAAAAATGTTCAGAAATTCATTCCAGGCACACCGGGCCTCGAAATCATGCACCGTCAATTTTTATGGACTCACAATATTCTCATATTATTAAAAAAAACATGAAAAAATATAGATCTTTACATATCAAATAATAATTATAAATGTCCCAAAATGTATTTTTAAAAAGTGCATCATTAAAAGGTAGAAAAATTTTGTTTAGAAAGATTTAGGTTTTAATGCATAAAATTTTATTTCTAATTATCTTATTATTATTAAATATACATGATAAATGTAAAAAATATTTTATTGAATATCTATATATATGATTCATTAATATCATCTACTAAGAGTAATTAATTTAAGATATTCAGATAAATCTCATTTTGGTTCAAATACTAGTTTTTTATTAAAACATTTCCTTTATGTTAAATTTGGTTTTATATTCATTTCTAATTAATTGGTAACCAATGAATTAAAATATATATTTTCATAAGTCAGTTAATAATATCAATAAAATAAAATTTAATGGCTAGGTTATAATTTATTATATTAAATATTAATATTTTAATAATATATTTTTTCGGTAAAACTCAATCTTGGGTGTAGTGCAAGTTATCGAAGAAATCCATTCTTGCATGTAATTCAAGACAACTGAGTTTAGTTTGCATTACAAGATATATCGTATATTTAGTGTATTAAAATATTAAATATATTTAAAATTCTCTTGATGTTATATTACATTCTATTCTTGGTGTTGTGTGTCATACATGCTATTGATTAAAATGTAATTCTTTCATAATTTTAGGGTTTTTCATTCTCCCCACCTTAAACATATTGTTTCCTTACAATTTAAAATTTATATTGATAATTAAGGGTTTTATGTTTTAAAATTACTTTGTGCAAAACCCAACATCATAAAATATTTAATAAAAAATCATCTTCATAAGAGGGAATCAGATGTACAATATCACATGGAATAACATATAAATTGGATTCTAAGTAAGAAATAATTAGTGGAAGGTGAAGATATAAACTTGGAGGAATAGTGTAAATAATTATAAGAAGAGAATTTGGTTATTTGTCACAAATAAGTGAATGATCAATGAAATGTTGGAGTCCTCAAATCTATAAATCTATGATGATTAAAAGACCATCAGTTCAACAAAATTTAAGGTATTGGAACAACATTTTATTTAGATATCCTTTTCCTAATGTTGAGTAATTCTTTTAATACCTAAGAATATAAAGAAACATACATGAAATATTTATATAAAAACAACTTCATCCTTTTGTTGGTCTTTAATAAATTTAAAATTTAACCCCTTACTCCATGAAATGAATGCCCAAATTTGAAAAAAAAATATCTGAAGCAGTAAAATTTACTTTTGATGGATCATAATATCCATAAAAGAGTGAAAGTATTTCTATATATATATATATATAATTATTTTCTAAAACCAATGTGTTTAATACCTTAATATCTAAACCAACATGTTAATAGTATTTTTTTCATCATTAATATTTATTCATCATTAATATTCATTCATAATATTTATTAACAAAAAAATGACATATTTACTAGGAAATTTTATAGGTCAATGGTTGGTGATAAACCCTCATCATTATTCAGTTGTGATTTCAATCCCTATAAACATTCTGAACATGATGGGTTTCAACTCGGAACACAATTTTTTATTTTACTAAACTATATTATTATAATTTCTATTGAATTCCCAAAAATATTATAAACATTCTTGAAATGAAATTAATCATTAAATAAACTTTTATGAGGGTTTTAAGTACAACCTATTTTTTCACACGAATTCTAATAATCTTATTTTACTATTAATATGATTTAATTACTAATCATATACTTAAAAAATGTTATCAATACATTATTTATATAAATTTTAAATTCATTATTCCTCAAATAACCTAATTACTAAAATATATTCTTTCAATAAATTTCTCCCAAAATATCCTTAATCTTGTGACATAATACCTAAAAAGAGGTTTTTAAGAATTTAAACTTTTGTTCAACCTTAATCTCATAATCTTGTGATGGTATCTAAAAATATTATGTTAATAAATACATATCTTGTTCTAAAATTTAAAATAATCCTTAGTTGGTTCATGATTCTTCTAACTAAAATAACATTGATAAAACAGTAAAAAAAATTATTTCTTGAATCATGATACATAATTACTTAATTTATTTTATTTCAACTTATGTCCTTTCATTACCAAGGAGTTACTCTTTCTAAGAGGTAATTCACAGAGTTAATTCCAAGGTTCCCCACATTTAAGGAAACAAACTATAAATGGATACCCATGATGATATTTATTTCCTTCCATCATACTCTTCATTTTTTCTTAGCAATTCTTTTCTTGATGCCCCCATTTTACACACATAAATCATTTCCTTTTTCAATTGAGATAGTTTCCTAGGTATCTCCGTCCACATTTCGTACATGATAAAAATAAGGCCTTCTTGTATCCATGGTCCCCACAACTCAAACAGTTAGTAAACTATATCCTTATCTTCTTTGGTGAGTTTTATAGTCATTTGAGGTATATGATGTTAATAATATTTTACGAAAAATAATTGTGAATAAACATAATATATTTTACTCGTATTAATATCCCATTTTTTTATTAATTTCATCTCCACCTTTTCCTTTATGTTCAATGTTAAAATGATCCCTTAAGTTCCATTCATTGAATAAAACCAGAAAGCTTAGTGTGAGAGAAAATTATCATAGTAGGAAGACCACATAATAATTTATACTATGTCTAATTATTGAAACAATATTTTCAATCTAAAGTAAATTAGGATTATTCTAGTCCATTCATTTTATTTATATATTTAATTCCTTCATAATTATTTGTATAGAAGATGTGGATTATCCTAAGAATATCCCCTAGGAGTTTCAAAAAGGTGTGCAGTAAGGCCCATTTTCATGTGCCAGGATATGATCAAGTCAATCCTGACATTCAATTTTTTGATTTGTTACCCCTAATAACATTTATTCTAGAACCATATCCACTAGTAGTATCTAGACAGGGATGTGTTTCTAGGAAGAACAACATAATCTCTAATTTATCAAACCTTTAGGATATTCTTCTATACTCATACTCAAATTCAATCTTAGGATTATATTTTATAATATATGTTTTCTTAAATATGGTTCACATCGTCCTTGTAAAACTCGTTCTGATACCAACAGTAGTGACTCGACCCCAGTAATCTCAGAACCAGTGGATACATCTATTACATTGGCATAAGATACATGAAAATCATGTCCCAATGCATCGAACAGTTTTGTAGTCTTGGTACATTAGATACATACATGATTATTCTATTAAAAATGAATACATAAATGAAAACATAATATTTTTTAAAATAACTTTATTCCATCTAGTATATCCTTTCATATCTTTTTAGTACACTTCATGGAATTCTAGAGAAGGAAACAAAATAAAGTTGATCTGAAATGCTTAGTATAGGTAAAGTATAGTGGAATAAATAATGAATCAATGAGCGTATTCAATATGGAAAGGTACATAATGGAACATTCATTCCAAGAAATAAAAAACTAAGAATTAAATTCATCCATTTATTTTTTCATAGTGAAATTATCATGTATAACAGTAATAAAATTAAAATGAATGTAATTATTATTTATCATATTCCATGCCTCCCATGAACATGATACCTTTATAGTAAATATCAATCATCTAGAATATTTAAAACATATTGGGTAATAACCCATTAGTTGAGGCTATCCAACTGATTCTTCTCATGATACTACCGAAATATTGAGGGTATTTAATTATCTTTCCCCTAACCCATGTCTTTATTTTCCAAATCATTCCTCACATAACTAATAATAAATTTAATCAATAAACAAATCTACTTATCAAATATCCTTATTGAGTAAAGAATATTGTTTTATCAATATTTACCTACATAATAAAACAACTATCAATGTAAACATCATATGTAAACTTTTAATATACTTTAATAAATAATAATATCCATGATAAATAATGTGGATATTTAGGAAAATTAATCATTAAATGGTCACAAGAAAGTGAATAACTCAAGGGGAAGTTAGAAACTACAAAAATGATTGAAGGAAGTGAATGTTAATACCAAAATTGGTAAAAATAATCATAATCCATCTAGAGGAAAAATAATTATGGTATCAATACAACATTTACCCATTTGATTTATAGTAATGGTTATTGTCATTGAAGAATGAAATAGATCATAAAACCCATTAGTGAAACAAATACCCTTTTTATTTTGAAAATCATTTTGAAAACCATTTACATTGAAAATCACTTTTAAAAACCATTTTCTAAAAAATATATTCATAAAATTTCAATGTAAGATCTAAATAAATGGAGGGTAATTCTATATAAGGAAAAAAGAATATTACTTTATCTTTTTAAAATGATAGAAAAGTTCCTCATTCAGAAAGAGACAAGAATATTTCTTTGAAAAAATATTTTAAAACATAAACACTGGTTAAACTTTCTTTTAAAAAATCATTTTTAAAAGGATAAAGAAAATATTTTTAAAACATTTTTAGAAAACATGGTTTTGTACGAAAACCGATTTTCGACAAAAGATAGAAATGAAGCTGGATTTTATTAAAACATCTTATCAATAATTTTAAGTACCAAAGAGATGAAAATGGAACTATATCTTAAAAAGGGTCATTTATAAACATATTATAATAAAATTAAAGGTTTTATTATATAATGACTAAATAATTTCCCTTTTTGAAAATTCTATAATAAACAATCATGATTAGAATGAGATTGTGAAATAAACCATTAAAATGATCATAGTGTTTAAGTGAGAATTCATCATTGAATAGAGTATGGTTATTAGTTTTAAATATTTATAGGACAAGTGAGAATAAATCAATATATATTAAAAAATCATTATACATATAATTATAAAATATTAATGACAATGAGGAAGTAATATAATCCAATGAAAAGGAATTGAGTTATGAAATTCTTTTATCGCTCTGTAACCTTAAGTTCAAATAAAATTAGATTAACTAATTCAAATTATATCTTATAATACCATGAATATAAATGTATTCATGATATAAAATAAAATAGGGGCAGTATATACACCACATAAAAGAAATAAGTGGAGAAATTGGTATGTACCTCATGGAAGAAAAAGTGAGATGGGAATCCCTTACCTAACACTTCCTTTTGGTCAAAAGATATTTAACCTCATTTATAATGGGTATAATAATGTTATTAACTTATAAAAGATCCATAATAATTATTATAATGTCATATTTTATCCTTTTATAATATCTTTTTACCCATGTGTTAATAATATTTTATTATTTTCACAATTTTTTGTTTTAATTGCCTAGTTTTACAAGTGTATATTAACTTGTTATTTTTAGTTCATCATACATAGATCATGATTTAATCATATCCATAATATAATCCATGATTTAAATATAATATATATTTAGTGTATATATATATTTATAGTGAGACATAAAATTTTGTGATAGGAAATGGAATGCACCGTTAATGGAGGTGGTAGGTCGTAAGTATGCATGAACACTCCTTCTATTTTCTTGATGTACTAAAGAAATACAATTAAATTATATATATGTATATATAATAATTATATTATAATAACAATATTATTTATATCAAGTATTTTTATTGAACCCATCATCAATGTATTCCTTGTAAAGCGTGAAAGAATCACATAGCTTTAAAGAGGTGGTAGTCCACACGTCCACACACGATGTTATCGTATTCCTAAAAAATGTAAATCATAAATTTATGAGTTATATAAAAATTATATAATGGTAAATTAATTGTAAATATAATATATATAATTTATGAACTAATAATACATCATTGTTCTGAACCATGAAAGGTGGTAATGGAAGGACAAATGGCATTGCTTCGCAAGGTGGTAGTCCACCGTACACACGAACAATGCATGTGTATCTCATTTTATGGATGTTTTTGTTATTTTAGGTCATAACCTTAAAATAAAAATATCTTAGTATATTAATTATACTTTAGATAGTATATATCCATGTAAAAAAGAATAATTGAAGGAGTAGAGAAATAAATAAAACAAAAGTGCTCATCGATGAACCTTACCTCTTTTTCAGGTAACTCGTTTTGGTTTTTAACAAATGACATCCTTGGTTAGATTTATTACCAAATTTAGGCTTCTAGTATGATTTTTTGGATTATGGGAAGTAATTTTATCATGATTTTTTATATCAAAATAGATTGAGAGGTATGGATAAAAGGGGAGGGTACGTGCCCTTTTATACTAGAGGAGTGGCATTCTTGTAAATACTAAAAGTTTTACTATTTTTGGAGGTCTCACTTAAATAATTTAACTCCAATAATGAAAATTTTTCATTCAAAGTGAGGATATGGTATAAATATTTCCATAAAATATGTTTTGTAAAAGTTTCTAGGTCATTTGGCCCATTAAGATTAAAGTTTATCCACTATGTAAACTCATTTTATCCTTAATTTCTATAATTATCTGGTAGGTATGGGGTGGGGTAAAAATGAATGAAAGGTTTATATATAGTGGTTTGAAACTAGGACCTCCTAAAATCAACTCCATGGGTACCACATGGGCATAACCACAACATTGCGCCCCATGGGGCACTTTAATAGCTATAATTAATCTTAATTGATTTCACTAATAATTTTTGTCAAAAACTAAGTTGAACATAATATAACTTAGAAATAATTTTGATAAAAAATATGGATTCTATTTTTCCAAAATCAAATGAAATAATTTTTCAAAATTAATTTAAAATTAATCCAACAAATGGGACTAGAATGTAGGGTTTTAAACTTAAAATTTCCATATTTTTACTAAGTTTTTTATCTAAGTAAAATATAAAAATAATTAATTTGGAATATATTGGATTAATATATGTATAATTGATCTAATGTTACTTTAAAACCAATTTAAAATATATTTTTAAGTTATAAATCAATTAGGATGGAATTATGTTCAATTAAAATTCAGTATTTTCCACTATTCATCAAAAAAATGACACTTCATAGAAAAATACCAAAAATTAAAAATATGTTACATTTTATGTTCATATTTGGGAAATTATGTTTATTTTTTTCAAATGAAACTTTTAAAAGTTACAAAATATATTTTTAAAACAAGTGTTTCATTAAGAGGCGGTAAAATTGCCTTTAGAAAGATATAGCATTTTATGCGTAAAATTGGACTTTTTATTATCCAATTATAATAAAATTTATTGGATGAGTGTCAGACATATTTGATTTAATATATAATAAAAAAACACATTATTATCCAAAACTAATATTAATTAATCAAATCTATTAAGATAAACCATCTTTGTGTGTATAAAAATAGTTCTTTATAGAAACATTTTATTTATATCCAATTGGTTTTTATATTCATTTATAATTAATTATTAACTGATGAATTCAACAACATATTTTCATAAGTTATTTAATACTATTCATAAATTCTAATTTAATAGGTAGTTTATATTTTATTATATTAAATATTAATATTTTAATAATATAATTTTGTCTGGTAGAACTCGGTCTTGCGTTTAATGCATCCTATCAAAGAAAGTTGTTCTTGAGTGTAATGATAGTTAAATCAATTTCATGTGCATTGAATGATATATGATATTTTTAATTTATTAAAATACTTCATATATTTTAAAGTCTCATGATTTTATGTTCCAGTTTATGTTTGGTGTTGTGTTTCATTCATGTTATTGAATAAAATGTCATTCTTTCAGTATTTAGGGGTGTTTTAATGGGAATCAATACGTAGAGACTAACAATATGACCAAGTGGATGATTCAGCTTTCTGGTCTTGTGTGACAGCTAATGGTGGCTGCCAAATCCCCATCATCATCTTCTTCATAGTCTTTATTCCATGTACTTATCAAAAATTATGGAATTTGCAGCTCGTCAACTCATTCAACTGACACATGTCCACAAATACAAGATAATCCATCAGATTCATCTGGACCAATAGAGATAAATACAAAAAATGATCAAAATAAAACAAACCCTCGGTAATCAAGTTAGTTCATTAGAAACTCCAACCAACCCCACTCTTATCCTTTATCTTCTACCTATAACCCAGGCTTGAGGTAGGGTAATCTCATCTTTCATCCCACTCAATTCCCTCTTAAAAATACAAAAATAATATTATAATATGGTAAACATGGTTGTAAATTATAAAAACCTTCACCATTTGTGATTCAATATTAAACGAGATTTAATCTTATTTCTTCTCCATCCTTGCACTATCCTAGTGATCCTTATCAATTCCCAATCTAATATATGAACTTTCCCAAGAACCAAAATCAAGGAAATTTAAATGCAGGTAATGCCTCTTCTTTTAAGAAACCATGGGAATTTGTTATATAAGATAATAGATCTTTCACTCGTTCTATCCTCAAAAACATTGAAAACTAATTTGGACAACTTTGATCCCACGATAGTAAGAAAAAATGATCTAATTCTTCCTAACTCCAGCTTAACCATTTCCCTACCCCAATGGTAATGTAATTTTAAATAAATGACGGTTTTTATTTTAAAAGTAAAAATTCACATATTTAGAAAATTATTTAGATAAAATTAATATTATTTTTAGAATCATAACTTCGAAATTATCCAATGGTTAATTTTTCATCATTTTCTAACACCGTCGATTTTTTGGGTAAAAAATAAATATCGTTTAAATATATAATGTGTTTTATGAAATCATAATGACCCAATAGTTATGTAATAAAATATGATAAAAGGTATGTTCGTATAATATTTGTTTTACCTCTAAAATAATGTTATTTTATATTTTTTTGATCAATTTTATGATTCCTTAGTGGACCCTCCAAGACTTATAATATATTTTAGCTTTTTAAGATGATTTCATGGAGAGTGTAACTCACCTCCACATAATCTAGCCTAATATTTTAATAATTTAGGCCATTAGACTTATAAAATAATCTTTTCCAATCCCCTTTTTCAAAAATTGTGGGCAAAAACAATGGGATGGTTTGTGGTTTTGATTAGTTTAATGTGTAGCATCCAAAACCTAAATAATAAAGAATTCCCTCTCTTTTCCTATATAAACTCACCCAAGCTCCCACTTCATCTTCACTAAAAACCATTAGATATAGACCAAACCCTGACCTCCTCTCTCTTTAATCCTCCCAATGAACCCCAATCTCCCTAGAATCCACTCTCAAGCCTCTCTCAAGCCTTTGGGATCACACTTCCAAGTAAAGTGATTTCTTCCTTTCTCATTTTTGGCTCAATTCCATTATGTTGTTATACCATTTTATTTTCAATTAAAAATATTGGGGTATGATTTCACACCTCCCACATATTTCAATCCTTATTTTTGAATGATGATAGGCCCCTTTCCCTCTCATTAATGCCTCCCATGTACACCTATTACTATACAGAAATTCCATAAGGGGTTTCTCTCTCCTAATTTAGATTCAAGAAATTATTTTATATTATGCATCTAAATTACATTACATATATAGGGATAATATGTTCTATGGAACCCCCCCCCCCCACTTTCTGCCCATTTCATTTATAAATGATGAGAGTCCATTTTCTCTCTCATCGACCTATCTTACCATTTTTATTTGACGTTGTTATGTTGCTGATGTTACGCCGGAATTTCTATGCCCAAATTTTCATGTAAATAAATACCATACCCATTTTTCTATCAAGGGTATTCACCATTATGAACATGTACTTATTGACTGATGACTTACATTAATGTATTCCAAATCTCTTATCCATGGAATAAATTATGACGTTTAGTGAATCCATGTAGTATGATCTATGTGGCACTCTAATGCATGAAATGAAATGATTAAGAAGGGTGTGCAGTGATAGCACTCCAATGCATTTCATAAATATTAGAATCATGATACTTCAAGTGCAGTGAGGTTTTGCTCGTGCTAATTCAAGTGAAATGATGGTTTACTCATGCTCCATGTGCAATGAGCCTTGGATTAGGCTAATATCATGTTAAATGTTGTTTCCACATTTCCATGATATGATAATTATTCTATATCATGCCTTTATGTTCATGTTTCTCTTTTTCTCCATTGATATTCTTATTTCCTAACATATACTATATTCTTCATGTTATTCCTTATTTAATCCCTTTCTGAGATTTATATCTCACCCTTTTCTTATGCATGTCCACAGGTTATCCCATGCAATACTAAGTATGAAGAAAGTTTGTTGTCAAGTAAAAGAAGTTTTCAAAAAAGATATTGTGTTTTAGGATTTAAGTTTTTGTGTAATGTTCTTAATTTCCCAAGACACTAGACATCTCAATCGTCAAAGTTTTATAAGTGAAATTCTGTGTAATAAATCATGTTTTTGTTTTTAATAAAGGTTAGGGTTGTTAAAGTTGGTATTAGAGGTTATGTTTAGTTATTTTTGGAATTAGGATTAGAAAACACAAGTGAAATCCTTAAGGATAAAAGTAATTATAATAAAAAATTACATAAATTTTTGTGAGTATAGAGTAATTGATTTACCAGGAAAATGAATCCTTGTCTGGATACGAACATGTATATGCGGCTTGGGAATTGATGTATCTAGGGGTAAAACCTAAAAACACCACATTATGCTAGACTCGAACGGAAACTGGTGCATGACAATGGGCCTTGCTGCACTATTGATTGAGACACTCCTATGTGATATGATTTGGTAAATTCATAATATTAGTATGAACCATTATTAAAGGAGTAAAAAAATATCCCTATGAATAAATCTTGGGAATTAGATCACAGATAACATAGATTGAAGCCTATGAATTCATAAGTTAAAGAAATAAATATAATTTATATGTAATCCCTTTTTGTCATTGGATTCCCCTGTATGTGTTACCCCTAACATTCCTTTTATTAGAGATAATAGCATGTAATAAGAGGACTCAGGCTAACAACCGATGTGAAGATCAACGTGATGACTGTTCTAATGAGATTCCCAATCTGATGGGAGTGAGAATCGCAAACATTGTCACAATACTCTCTTAGTTATGTTTTGAATATAAACATGGGTCAAGAGGAACGTCCAACCCCTCCCTATAAAATAAAAATCCATAATCGAGAGCTTCATGAGATAAAGGCCTCCTAGTTTTAATGGATCATTTGATCCCTTAATCGCCGAACAAATCAACTCCATTGAAAAGATCTTCTCCATCCTTTAATGTTCTGAACAAGAGAAGGTTCTTCTGGATACATATCATGTGGAGGATGAATCTAATCAATGGGGGATGACAATCAAAAATACGAAGCCTAATGATGAAATTGAGTTATTGGAATAGATGGATCCCTGGAAAAAAATTCAAAATATATTTTCTGTGCACCCTCCGACTTAATATGGAAAGTGACTTCCTTTCCCTCAAGATAAAATAAAACGAATCTATAAGATTTTATGTGAAAAAAATTCACAACTATTTTATGATATGACTTCATCTATTTCATTACACCAAAATGCATGGTTTATTGCTTCTTTGGTGGGCTAAAACCTTACCTACAGAAATCCCTGGCGATCTCTGACTTCGATAGCTATGAGGAAATTTTCTGATGTTCCCTCAATGACAAAATGGAGAATGGTGAATCTCAGGGGTATCATGGGGTTAATAATAGGAAAATGGACTTTAATTATGGTGGTCCAATGGATAAATCCAATGGTTCTATGAAATTATATCACCCCACTTGCCAAAGGTGCAGAAAGAAGACCCCCATAAATCACCTAAAGGGGATGAGTAAATGCTTTAGGCGTGGAACAAAAGGGAACATGGCCATTAACTACCGACAAGAAAAACAAAATGCTATGATAGAGGAGAGTAATGCTCGGTTCAATCCTTAGTGCATTGTTCATTGCTTCAACTGCAAAGAACCAGGGCACTTTTCCAACCAGTGCCCTAAGAAAAGGGTTTTCAGTGGAAACCAACAACCTCTGAGGCAGTAAGGGTGAAATTTTTCCATCATTACTACTAAAGTGACCCTGAAAATGAAGTGGTTACAGGTATGCTAGTTATTCGTTCAAGAATAGCGAACATACTTTTTGATTCTGGTTCTACGCATTATTTTATATCCCAAATGTTTAGTAGAACAATCCCAAACCACCACAAATCATGGAAGTACAAATATTGATCAGAACGGAAAATGGGGCGATCATTTCATCCCATGAATATAACTCCTCTATTGTCACGATTTGTGGATTGATCTTCCTTTCTAATTTTTTAATACTCCCTCTGGTGGAATTTTATGAATTTTTTGGCATGAATGGGTATTCTCTATATAGATCCAACATAAATTTTATTTGAGAGGGAAATCACTCTCTATATGGAGAATCAACCCTCAATTCTATACAAGGGAAAGGAAACGGATGAATCTTCATTAGCACCTTCATCTCAAGAGTGTATATTACTGCCCAATGAGCACACATATCTTGCTCAGATGATTGAGTCCAAGGAAGCAACCATCCTTGAAGACATTCCTATTTTGAGGTAATTCGTTGAGGTGTTTCCTGAGGAAGTGATTGGTCTTCCTCTTAGAAGAGATAATGAATTTTTGATTGATTTTATACCTGGTGCATTACCAATATCCAAGACTCTATATAGAATGGTTGTTGTGGAGTTTGAGGAGCTAAAAAACAACTACATGAGAATTTAGATAAATGATTTATATGCCCAAGTGCTTAATCATGGGGTATACCAGTTCTCTTCATCAAGAAGAAGGATGGGTCAATGCACCTTTGCATTTATTATCGTGAGCTCAACAAAATCATGATAAAGAACAATTACCCACTTCCCCAAATTGATGACATGTTTGATTAGTTACAAGGATAATAATACTTTTCCAAGTAATATTTTTGCTCAGGATTTTACCAATTAAGGGTGAAGAAGGAGGATATCCCCATGACTGTTTTTCATACAAGGTACAGGAACTATGAATTCATAGTAATGCATTTAGGACTCACTAATTATATAGAAATAGTCATGGAATTTATTAATAGAGTCCTTAGATATTACCTCGACAAATTTGTGGTAGTCTTTATAGAAGATATTCTAATATACTCCAAAACTAAGGAGGATACTGAGGAGCATCAAAGAATTATACTAGAGACCTTGAGAAAGGATAAGCTATACGAAAAGTACAAAAAGTGTGAGTCCTTGTTGAAGAAACTCTCATTCTTGGGTCATATCATCACAAGAAATAGGATATTTTTGGATCCCTCCACCACAGCTGCAATTGAGGGATGGCTGAGGCCAACATCAGTGACAGATATCTGTAGCTTCCAGGGGTTAACTGGATATTATCACCAATTTTTGATAGATTTATCATGATTTTCCAACCCTCTTACCAAGATAGTGTGAATGGGGGTCAAGTTTTCATGGAGTGATGAATTCAAATATATATTTAAGTATTTCAAAAGGAGGATTATCACTATGCCCGTGCTCACACTACCCACAAGTGGAAAACTTTTTTTGGTATTCAGTGATGCTTCGAAGAAGGGCCTAGGTTGTGTGTTGATGAAAAATGACAAATTCATTGCCTATGCTTTAAGGCAATTGAAATTTCAAGAGAAAAACTATCTAACACATGATCTAGAGTTGGATGCAGTGATATTTTCTTTAAAAATTTGGTGACATTACCTCTTTGGGGAGAAGTGTGAAATATATAAGGATAAAAAAAGACTCAAGTACTTATTCACATAGAAAGAGCTGAATATGCACCAACAAAGATGGTTAGATCTGATCAAAGTCTATAACTGCTCAATCCATTTTCACCCTGGGAAAGAAAATAAGGTGGAAGATTCTCTAAGTTGAAAGGACCCAGTGATTCAATCATTGATGAGAATTTAAAAGGATTCAATCTTCAAAGATTTGATGAAGATAGACATTGGAATTATGAATAAGGGAACATCATTAATATATTCACAAATGATGGTTGAACTATCTCTTTTATAAATGTTAAAGGATGTTCAAAAGGATGATGTTTGAATTTAGAATAAAGTGGAAACTATCATAAAAGGGAAATCCTCAAATTTTAATTTTAATGAAGAAGTATTTTTGAGATTTGGTTCAAGACTATGTTTTCCATAAAATTCAGAGTTAGTGAATGAAATTTTGGATGATGCACATAGTTGGAATTTCAATATTCACCTAGGAAACACAAAGATGTATCGAGATATTTGACAGCATTATTGGTGGTATAACATGAAGAAGGAGATTGTTGAGTATACATCAAAGTTCCTGGTATGTCAGTAAGTGAAGGCTGAGAGGCAGAAGTCTGAAAGGATGATGCAACCATTAACCATACCAACATGGAAATGGGAGAATATTACCATGGACTTTTCCATCAGACTTATGAAGACATCCAAAGGAAAAAATTCTATCTGGGTTGTTTTGGATCGTCTTAAAAAGACTGCACACTTCATCAAAAGTAGAGAGGATTTCTCATTGGATAAAATACAATGGATATACATCAGAGAAGTTGTAAGGTTTCATAGAGTACCACAATTTATAGTATCTGATCAAGATCCAAGTATCACCTCTATGTTCTGGAAGAGTCTCCGACACGCTCTAAATAATGAGATGAACTTCAGTATGGCTTATCATCCCCAAACTAATGTCCAATTTTAGAGGACTATCCAAACACTTGAGGACATGTTTAGAGAATTATCATTGGACTCAAAAGGTGGATGGGATCAACATCTTCCTCTGGTTGAGTTATCTTATAATAACAGTTTACACTCAAGAATCCAAATGGCTCCTTATGAATTCCTTTATGGGAAGGGGTCCAGAATACCAATATGTTGGGATGAATTTGGGGAGAGAAAACTCCTATATTCTGAAATGGTCAAAGAAATGGTAGAGAATATTAAGACCATCCAGCAGCACATTAAAGCTACTCAGATTCAACAAAAGAGTTATGATGATAATCGACAATGAGACCTAGAGTTTAATTTTGGGGACATGGTATTCCTCTACATATCCCCATGGAAGAGAGTTATGATATTTTGGAATAAGGGAAATCTTTTTTTAAGGTACATCGGCCCTTTTGAGATCCTTGATCACATTGGAGCAGTGGCCAATTGACTAACACTCCCACCGAACCTATCTCAAGTACATGATCTATTACATGTATCACTATTGAGGAAGTGCATACTAGACCCATCACATATACTCAATTCAGAGGTGGTACCATTGGAGAATGATCTCTCCTATAAATAGATGTTGGTGAAGGTCTTAGATCATAGAGAAAATGTTCTATGAAATAGGATAATTCCCCTCATCAAGGTGTTGTGTTGAAACCATATGTTTGAAGAAGCAGCGTGGGAATCGGAGGAAGTGATGAAGCTAGGTTAACCTCATCTGTTTTAGTTTGGGAAAATAAAATTTCAAGGGAAAATTTTATTAAGGGGGAAATATTGTAACAACCCAAACTTTTATTAATAAAAATTCCTCTTGATCTAATTAAATGTATTATTGTGCAAAATGGTTATATAAAACATATTCACTTCCATGGTTTTATGTTTTTGGATTTTAAAATACCATTAAGAATTTTTACCATTTTTAATATAGCCATTTAATAGTGACCACAAGATTAGTATAAATATAGGGATTAAACAAAACCAATTTTCTCAGACAAAGGAATTGATAGCCTCATCCAATAGAATTGCTCTATACGAATCTCATTTTTCAGAGCTCAGAAAGGAGGTTGCTTCATTAGGATTCTATCTTGACCAATCCCATGTCAAGATTCAATACGTTTAGCTTGAATAGAACTACCTATGGGGGAAGTTAAAGTTAATAGACATTACCACCCGAGCGATGTTATCCTAGTCATCCCAGGAGTTCGTCACCATCGCACACCTTACCCTTAGGTCTTATGCGGTTGTTATAAGGGGTTCTGTAACAAGACCCTAGTAATATGATTATGTGCATTATTTTTGTATAAATAATATACATTCATTTTATTATTCTTTCTTTGTAAATGATTTTTAAAGAAGAAATAGTAATTTTAGTTAATATTCTATAAAGAAATCTATTTTGATGAATTAATGGATTTTTGAATTAAATAATATTTTAATAAAATATTATTACTAAATTAATTTTTATTAAATATAAATTATCGTATTATTTTTTTAAATATAATTGTAATTTTTATTAAGGTTTGAAATTTGTTTTTGTCAAAACCCATGAATTTTCAATAAATGTCGGTTTTTATTTTAAAAGTAAAAATTAAAATATTTATAAAAACATTTAGTTAAATGAATATTATTTTTGGAATCAGGATATTTATATTATATAATGGAGAATTTTTCATAATTTTCAAACACAACATAATTTTTGGGTAAAAATTAAATACCGTTTAAATATATAATGTGTTTAATGTCATCATAATTACCCAATAGTTATCTAATAAAATATTATAAAAGGGTTATTCAGAAAATATATTTTTTCCCTCTAAAATAATGTGATTTTATATTTTTTTTGATTAATTTTATGATGCCTTAGTCAACCCTCCAAGAATTATAAATTTTTTTATCTTTTTAAAATTATTTCCTTGAGAGTGTGACTCACCTCCACACAAGGAAGCCTAATATTTTAATAAGTTAGGCAATTAGACTTATAAAATAACGTTTTACACTCCCCTTTTTCAAAAACCATGTGAAAAAACCATGGGATGGTTTGTGGTTTAGATTAGTTTAATGTGTGGTGTCCAAAATCTAAATAATAAAGAATTCCCTTTGTCTTCCTATATAAACCCACCCAAGCTCCCACTTCCTCTTCAATCAAAACATTTGGAGATCGACCAACCCCTAACCTCCTATCTCTATAATTCTCCCAAGGTTCTACAATCTCCCTATAAGCCTCTCCTAATCCTTTGGGATCACATATCCAAGTAAGGGATTCCTTCCTTTCTCATTTTGGTCTCAATTTCATTATGTTGTTATACCCTTTTATTTTCAATTAAAAATGTTGGAGTATTATTTATCACCTCTCCCATTCTTCCCTCATTATGTTTGAATGATTACATTTTCCTTTCTCTCTCATTAATTCCTCCCATGTACACCCATTACAATGCAAAAATTCCTTAAGGGATTTCTCTCTCTTCATTTACATTCAAGTAATTAGTTTATATTATGCATGTAAATTCAATTACATATGTGGGGATAATATGTTCCATTACCCCACCCCGCCCCTCTTTTATTTCATGTATAAATTTTGAGAGACCCCTTTCTCTCTCATCAACCCATTTTAGAATTTTTATTTGACGTCGTTATGCTGTCGAAGTTACACCAAAATTTCCATGCCAAAATTATCATTTAAGTGAATACTATACCAATTTCTCTATCAAGGGTATTCAAATTTATTAGCATGTACTTGTTTATTGAGGACTTACATTTACCTATTCGGCATCTCTTATTTTTGGAATAAATTATTATTTTTACTGAATCCATGTTGTATGATCTATGTGGCACATTATGCATGAAATAATATGATTAAGAAGGGTGTGCCCTAGTAGTGCTCCAATGCATTGGGTAAATATTAGTATCATAATATGTCAAGTCCAGTAAAGTTTTACTCATTCTAATTCAAGTCCAATGAGGTTTTACTCATTCTCTATGTGAAATGACCCTTGGTACATGTTAATATCATGTTAAATGTTGTTTCCACATTTCTATTTTATGATAATCATGCTATATCATTCCTTTGTGTTCATATTTCTCTTATTCTTCATCGATATGCCTATTTCCTAATGTGTAATATATTCTTTATGTTATTCCTTGTTTACTCCCTTAATGGCCTTTATAGATCACCCTTTTCTTATGCATATCCTCAGGTTATCCCTTGCAATGCTAAGTACGAAGAATTGTTGGGGACATGTAAAAGAAGTTTTCAATAAAGATGTTGTGTTTTATGTTCTAAGTTGTTGTGTAATGTTCTTAATTTCCCAATACACTAGACCTCTCGATCCTCAGAGTTTTCTTAAGTGAAATTTTAGGTAATAAATCATGTTCATGTGTGTAATAAAGAGCAGGGTTGTTATAGGTATTCCTCACATCCATCCACATTAGCACCATATTATGTGTGGCCCCTAGTGGTGTAATATTGTCTTGGTATAACTCATGATATCAGAGACATGTGGATATTTTTCAATGGTGACTTATTCATCCCAAAATTTAGAGATATCTGAGAACCCTCCAATCTCCCCCCCCAACAGTAATTTAATTAAGGTGGGACAATATCTTAGGTAGTTGTAAATGTTGATATATGGAACTGATGGTCCAATACTGGGCACAGTGAGAGTATATAACATATTGGATCATGTAAAACATGAGGGGGTATTTGGTCACACCTAAGAGTAATGTGATGAATATATTGACCTTGATGGGGTATCTTTATCTTCTCCCTTATCTCTTGGATATTTCATCCTCCGTCATTAATTTAGAGGGGATCAATCCCATAGTTTGGACGAGGATAAGAAGAAGCATTGGATATGATGCTCATGTTGCTGAAATATGGTCCCACATGAAGCCCCGTCAGAGTAGTGACTGAGCCTACTGAAACACAGGAACTATCCCCGGGTCAGAGGACACTGGTGGAGGGAATGGTGGGAGGGTCTTCTAGACTTCCAACTCAAGTAAATATTATTAAGGTGACCGATATGGGATTTTCACTAGCTTGAGAGAAAAATAAACTCTAGAGGGACAAAATATGGTATGGAGTATGTTATTTAGTAAGTCTTTGTGTTGTTATTCAATCTCATGTCTAGCTCAACATACTCTTTTCATTGTAATTTCCTTTTATAAATTCTGAATCGCTTTCCTCCCTTAAGGGATATAGTACTTACCATTCTAGAATCGAGGGGGACATCAAAAAAGGATGCACAGACTTGTGATGAGGAATCCATCCCCTTGAGAAATAATGTTCCATGAGACAGAACCATTTATGCTCTATTTTTTAGATTTGGGAGAGGTTCATGCTAATTTCATATGTAAAACATAAGGTTTCATGTGTTCATTATTGAATTTGTTCCTTATGATATTTAATTTCTTCAACATATGCTGAAGGACACTGAAATATCAAACACTAGTGTTATCTCCACTATAGAAGAGGTTAACATGGATCTTACATGGTCTTTTGAAGGTGTCGGTGCTAATCAGGACCTTGTGGTTTTCGAAGATGTTGTTTCTTCCAATAAGTTAGTTGAAAGAATCAATGATAGATCCAATTTTCATCCTGATTATCATGTATTGATGGTTTGGATTCTACAATATGTGAGAGATTATATAAATAAATAACATATGAACGAATGGATCTTGAGAATTGGTTAAAAAACATTAATATTCCCATATCTCTAAATGAGTTCAGAGAGGTTAGTGGATTATTTTATTGATGTGAGTTCTCTCTTTCTTGCATTTTTCAAAAACAACTGATCTCTTTTCATTTGATGTCTCGCATTAGAACTCGACATGTACATCTTTGTCTATAGGGAACATTTTTAAGGAAGTTCTTGAACAATTCATCCAAGTCTATTCTTCTCTTGCTCCAGAGGTAGTGATGGATGACAACCCTAATGTGGGATACTATCAAGAGACCTTTATCCTAGTTTTAGAACAAAATTTGGAGGAAGATCCTTCTTGGGAGGTTCGTACCTAGAATATTGAGTCCATGAGTACTAAGGAGGTGTTAATCCTAATAGTTGATCCAAAAAAGGGTGATTTTGGTCAACTTATTTGGCTCCTTCAATTCCCTAACTTTCTGCTAACCCACTAATGTTGACAAGAGTTTCATATGTTATTTAGCATAATCGAATTCAGTGGCCGATCATGAAGTGGTGGATTCTATGCTAGTTTAGTCAAAACTATTAGACAAAAACGAGGCTATCTTGGAGGGAGTAGAATAAGGGAACTTATTGAGTGGACTAATCTCGGAATAAATCTCTCCCTCTGAGAGAGAATCTAAGCCACAATAGGAGATATAGGATTCTCTTCACGTGAAACGTCGCGTCCTTTGGTGATACATCAAAAAGATAGTTGCAGAGACACCTCTTGAAGATATTTAATCACAACATAACCAACATATAAACCTATTTTTCTCTTTATGGACTAGTATTTTTTATTACTGCATGATCCCCCAAGATTTAAATTCAATCATCCAAAAAAGGAAGAGGAGTAAAGGTTGCAGTAGGATGAGGCATACTTAATAGGCCAGTTTTAAGATCCTGGGGTTCTTGTTTTCTAGGAAGAGAAGAACTGTGACAAAGAGGTGGAGGAGCATCAGATCCATTTATAGAATAAATATCTCCAAATGATATTACTTTAATAATAACTAAAAAACATAAAATAAGAGATTGTCTAAGTCCACCATTCTTTGAAGAGGTTCTTGGCACAACGTAAAAAAATTGTGCATGTGGAGAAATAGGACCTCCTTAATATCTCAAGAATTATTTTGAGGAGCACCTGTAAATTTTTTTAGAGAGACTCCAACATGTGAAAGTTACTCTACATTTGATAACATAGATGAAAAGGATTTCTGATTCTAATCACCAATTAATGTATTCCTTTATCATTTTAATTGTAATATATCACTAAAAAAGACTCATTTTATTGAACATCATCTTGTTATAATTACAATGATAAGGGTGAGGGAGAACTCTAATTTTTTCTTAATCCGTGAGGCCTAGCAAGAATAGTTAGACAGTTTCTAAGGTCATAGGGAAAACTATAAAAACTTTAAATCTATTTTTCCATCTCTATAATTTTTTCCTAATTCCAATGAAGAAAACTTAGTGGGCGAGACATGGATTTTTTTGTTGTCCATTATCGGTTTTCATCCTAAAAATTTTAGTTCCTCTTATAATTTTATTTTTTGATTCTTTCCTAAATCATGTAGAGCATAGGCCTCGAGAGCCAAGACTTGGATTTTACCTAGGTTTTTCTTTGTAGGTATTCAACCTGGTGATTATTGTTTCTATTTTGTGGGTAGTTTAATTTTGGGAAATTCAGACTAATGCAATTGGTATTTTGTGTTGAATAAATTTGACCATGAGTTTTGTAATGATTTCCCAAAAAATGTGTATTAACCAATAATTTCCTCATATCCTTCAGATACCCAAAGGGGAAGTTTCCATCATGATTTTGGGATTCTGGGATCTAAAACATAATCTGATAAAATTATGTTATGAATGGCCATAGAACTTGTTTGTAAATTAGTTTCTTCCATGATATTGTTAGGGATTTGGGGAATAAATGAGGTATCTCCAGAGGATAAATATCTCTTCTATTGAGAAACCCTTTTTGTGGGAGATTTTATGCAAATCCAACTAGGTGTATTACTACATAATCAAATTGTGGCATCCTATGGATGTCAAGCCATGAAATTTGGTGGGTGAATTATGAAAATATGTTGGGGTTGTATTAATATATATTCAAACAAATGTATCCTCAAGAATTCTAATGTTCTACTACCAACGGTGTGGCGGTTTTTGAAGATATATATTCCTCACGACCATGAAGGGTGTTTTTCTAAGGGATGGTGTCTCACAATAAAGAGAGTATCTGTATTGGGAATATCCATGAATGGGAAACTTCTCCTGTATGAATTTTTCATGTGTTAAGGATGGTGAATTCTGTTAAATGACTAACTTTGTGGGGGGGGGCTCTCTGATAAGGTTTTAAGCATCATGTAGTTTAATGTCATGCAACCAGTACATGGATCGTGTAGTTTAACATCTTACTATGAGGATCTTTTTGTATAGTTTAATTTCATGTCTCTATGGTTTTATGAGATGTAGTTTAATGTATAAAAAAATTAAATTGGGGGATACATTTTATGGTCCTTTAGATCTAACTAAAATATTAAGGATTCTCCCATTCATTTTATTCTATCTGTTAGTGTAGCATTATTTTCAAGTATCAAGGGTAAAGGTCATAATCTATAATTTTTGGGACTCCATATCAAAAAATAGATACAGGGGAAAGGTCTTATGGAGATACAGGAGGTCTCTCCTGAGGAAGAATGTACTGCAGGTTGATGAACAAACTTTTTGGGTGTCTTTATACAGAGCCAGCTAAGGCATGTTACAACATAGTCCAATAGTGGCATCTTTTTTATGATTGTCCATTTTGGTGGGTTAATTATGCAAATAAAACCAGTTCATGTTAATATATAGTTAGAAAAATTAATTTTTAGGAATTCAAAAATTCTATTTCATATGGAATAAGGGGGTTTAGGGAGATTGAGATTTCCCTGGACATAGAGTTTGGTTGGTGGAAGGAAAGTTCTTGAATATAGAAGGATCATTTCATGTCAAAATTACCCAAGAATGTGGAAAATGGTTCATATACAGTTCTAACCCAAACATAGGAAATAAGGGGGTTACCTTTTTATTGAGGCTAGGATCGAAACACAGGGTCTTTGTTTCACTACGTATCCCATTTGAATGATAATTAATCCATATGTGGTTTTGGAAAACCGTGTAGTTTAAATTATTGTTGTAAAAACTTATAGTGCATTTTAACATCATGTGATGTCGATGATATGATGTTCTTAGTTTCAGGTCATATGAATAGGACCATAGTATTATGGAAACGAGGAGTAATATGAGTTCTAAAAAACCAATATTGTTCCGACATACTTCATACATGAGGGATTAGATTCTATATCAATATCTTTGGGGTTCTTAGATATTGATAAGTTGCATGGGACAATAATAAACAGGATGAAAAAGGACTTTGGTTGAAGATAGGGTTCAATTCATGATCTCATTAGGGATTATGAAGACATAAGAGGCTTCTCCCAAGGAAGAATGTGCTACTGGTTGAAAAACATGTGTTTTCAGTGACTATGACAACACAATTTGGTCATGTCACTGCATAGTCAAATAGTGGGGTCCTCTTGCTGATAGGCCCTTTTAGTGGGCAACATAAATAAATACAACTAGGGCATGTTACTACATAGTTAGTCAAAGGATTCATTAGGTATTAGAAATTATATCACTTGTAGCTAAAGAAATATTATAATGATCAAACATTTTCCAAGATTAGGATTATGATGTGTGGATTGAATATGTATGAGAATAATAGAATAATTTTGGACCGAAATTAGCCATGATGTAATAATTTCCTTACATATATATGACTCATATGTAGGAGGGTCATCTCTATTTCTTTGTTGGACCCCTGAATGAGGGAACCCAAATTAAGATCTATTGCATATATTTTTATTTTTATACAGGGGAGGAGGAATTTTTCTTTACCCCATGGCAAGGACTAAGAAATTGGGTCTAGGCATAACTACATATATCACTGAATGGAGACTCAATCTGAATTTATTTCTTGAAGAACCATGTATTTTAATGACATGCGATGAGGACATGGACCATGCAGTTTAACATAATGTGCTAAAGATGTTGGTGACCTGTCATGAAAAGTTAATATTCTAAGTGGGTCGGGGTATAGGACTCATATGTCACTACATATCTCTTGAGAGATAAAATCAGGCCACACATATTTCTAGAAATTATTCCCCATCCTAACTGAATTCATGAGTGGACCAAGCGGTGTTTTTTAAATACAGGCTCACGCATGTAGTGAGAACCCATATTTGATCCTCTTATGTAGATCTGACTCATACATAAGATAGTGGGGGAATTTCCCATATTGGGGATGAACTAGGATATAGTATTAATGAATCACTATGTATCTCATGGTAAAGAGAATCAATCCACACATAGTTCTTATGGAACCATGCATTTTATAGTCATGTGGTAAAAGACATATGGTGTGCCTTTTAATGTCTTGTGACCTAGACCATGATAACCCTAATGTGAATTGATATGACTTACATGTAAATGGATCTTCTTTTACCAAAACCCATAATACCAAGTGAGTTATTATTAGTGTCATATAAAATGATTGGAAAAGTTTTCTTTCACCACACTAATGTGATAAAAGTGAAGGATATGGGCATTTATATTTTTGTGGTGGTCAGACCAGGATTGGGTAACAGAGTGTCACTACGTATCTTATGATGAAAGGAATTAAAGAACACGTAATTCTGGAAAAAAATGTGTGTTAGGGTACCAGCATCAAATATTTTAATTCGCTTAAAAATATATGGAAATGTTATAGATTTTTACATCATACAACAAGGACATGAACTGTGCAGTTATACATTGAGTGGAAAGGATGTTGTCGTACAATTTAATGAATTGCGACTTGGATGTTACACTATGTAGTTTAAATTATCATAGTTCACACTATGATACCATGTAGTTTCGGGTTATATTTCTAGGATCATATCACGTTCCCTGTAAGGTCATGCATAAAGGACCATGATGATATGTAGTTTAATGTCATACAACAAGGATGTTGGTGTCATGAAATTTATTATCTTGAGATGTGGATGAAATTTCACCCTTTTTAAGGTTATGCAGCAAAGACTGACTATATAGTTTAAAAATTTTCAGCAGATACACGTTGTTCTTTTGTCACACAAAGTAATTTTTTAGAATCCTCGCATTGGTTGGTGCCATAAAAAGATCTATATCCATCGATATTAGGGAATACGCTCTGTTAGAGTGGACCTTATCTATGGAATAAGGTCCCTCCCACTTTGGATCAAGATTTGGAGGCTTCTTCCTTGGTATCATTTGAGTCCTATGGATCGGTACCAATTCTCCATGGAGGAACGAATATAGGTTGATCATCTAGTTAAAATCCAAAAATATAAACTTTTTACGGACCTCTGAGTGATGCAAGGTATGAAATAATTTTTCATCCATTCACTCTAATTCATCCAACCATTTCTCGGATTGATCATTTATGGATAGGCTGTCACATATGGCAACACAAAGTGAGGGAAATTGAACATCCATGGGAAGGACTACCTATATCCCATATACCAATGAGTGTGGGTTCACTTGTGTGGCGGTGGAGTTTATAGTTCAGTAATCCCATAAGGATTTCATGAACTTATCCATCCAATAATTTTTATCATTTTCCAGAATCTTCTTAAGTATATTTGACAAGGCCTTATTGAAGGCCTCTATATATCCTTTTTCTAATGAATGATAGAAAGATGAATGGTCGGAATTGATGTTATACTCCAGATAATTCTTCTCCAACTCTGTAAAATAGAAATTGTTGCCAGAGTAATTCAGTATTTTATAAGGGAAACAAAACATGGTAATGATTTTGTATCTTACAGAGTGGACAATATTCCTATTCCCCACTTCATTGAGGGGTAAAACATTAGCCAAATTGGAAAATAAATCAGTTTTAGTGAGAATATATTTGAACAACTTTGCCTTTGTGGTAGGATGCGGTCCTACAAAATCTATTCCCCATACAGAAAATAGACAAGATTATTTGGATGTATGTAGAAACTCTAAGGGTTTATGGATGAATTTGGTATTCAGTTGGTAGGAATGAAATTTCTTAGTGAATTCTATGAAATCTTGCATCATTTGAGGACAAAATTATCAAAACAATCAAAATTGATTGGAAATTCGACATCTTGACTAGTGAACACCAAAAACTCCCATGTGTACTTCATTTATGATAACAGTAGTATCTTCTTCATTAATGCATCTGAGAAGGAATCCAAAAAATCCACATTTATAAAAGGCCTTTTAGTGGTTTGGGGCATCATAAAGAGTGAAGTTGGTAGCTCACAATCAGATTTGATCCTTTATGGATCTTCCCTAGGATAGAACTCCATCCTGATGGTAGTCCATGATAGGTATCATCCAACCAGTCATAGGACTATCTGATTCAAAAATGGGGATGACCTCATGGACCTCTCTGATGTTGACATGAGAAAATTATGAGACCATTCATATATGATTAATTTTAATGACTATTTTTTCGGTTTAGATATTCCAAATTTATAGATTCATTTTCTAATGCATCATACTAGTCATTTCTTGATCATGGTGTGTGAGTAAATGTGGGTTTTGAGGGGAAATCTTCCATTAAACCTCATAAATAGTCATGTAGGGGTATTAGATTGTATTTTTTGGTGGCATGATCCCCATTAAATTATTTGACTATGAACTCTAAACCTCCATTCACCTCTAGGTGGACCACTGGTATCTAAAGTTCCATTTCTAGGCCTACAATGAGGTCCTGATATTATACCTCACTATTTTTAGTCTTCTAAAAAATTAACTGTAATGAAAAGCTGTCTTTTCCAAAGAAATGAACCCAACTCCCAGCCTGAACTTTTTGAGGTTTGGGTCTTCCATTTTGTTCTTTTTTGGGATCCTTACTGTTCATTCAAAATGTATTTCCCATATCTGGGGGAAAATTGAATAGAAAATGTATCTTTATCTAGAAATTTAGTATCTAATGACATTATTTCTAAAAACAGGTTCTCTGTGATAAAATGTTTCATGGCCTGGCGTTTCACCACTTTCCAGGGAAACAATTTATGTCAAACTTCTCTAGGATAAATTCTCACCAGGTCAAATGTCTGGTCAACATAGGATGGTGAGGGATATATTTTATAAAGTTATTTTGAGAGACCAAATGGACCTCAGGGTGTACTACTACAAAAAAGGCTTTTAAAAGTGCTAGAAACAACTTTTAACAGTGCTAGAAGATCACTTTTAATCACAGAGAAGATAGAGGGGGGTCCCCTTTAATAGCACTAAAAAAGAGCTGATAAAGGCCCAATTTATTAGTGATTAATTAGAATTGATAAAATGGGAATTTATCAGTGCTCAAAATAGAGCTAAAAAAGACCTAGTTCATGTGATGTTTTTTTATTTAATTTCACACTCAACACCTACACACATGCATGAAACAGGGAAGGAAAAGTGAAGGCTAAATTATTATTTCATTGGGATAGTCTGGGATGAGAGCAACATGGGGATGCTCGATTGTAAGATCAATTTAGTTGTTCTGTTAATAGGTATTTAACCAATAGTAGTGAAGAATCCTTAGTTTTTTCATTAAATTAGTGAGTGATGCACAAGAATTATTCTTTTAATAGACTACATAGTCAGAAAAAAAAACATAAATGACCAAAATACAGAATATAAATGATCCATTCCATAAAATTTTAGGTCTAGTTATTTTGGAAACATGGAAACATAAAGAACTAGTTCATGATATTCTCTCATTAAGTTATTATTTACTAGAAAGAAAAATCATTTCTAAAACCATTCATCATAACCTAAGGATATGAAATATAAGATATGCTCATCATAGATGCCCAATAAGTGTAAAAACGTGAGATATCAAAGATCAAATAAGGATAACATAAGTAGTAGTAATTCGCCTTCATCCTATTTGTGTACGTTCTTCCATTAGGTATGCTTTTCCTTCATTTCTAAACACATCTATATCATCTTTTCAATATTATTTTTTGTAACAGTCGTGTTAGTACTGAAAAAAATATAAATACACAAAGGATTAATAAACATTTTAAATATACTAGTAATTTTTTTCAAAAATACCTCTTCAGTGATGATAGTTTGTTGATGAAATGCAATCTAATTCATAAATTTACAAACATAATAACCACAGTCCTTTCCGTTTGTTTTTTTGGAAACTGTAGAAACATCGAGAAAAATAATTAATTGTTTTACATGTGTTTGGGTAGTGTAATCTTATTATATTTACCCTGATATTTTTTCAGTTGTAGATCTTATCAGTGTTCTTTTCCTTAGGCCCTGGATTCATTCCATGAAGTAGATGATATTGATGCACCACCCTATCATAATATAATCCTCATTAAAAGATAATATAAATTATATAACTAGATGTTTAGTTCTAAAATGTTGGATCTAATGTATTAAAAATTTGAAAACACCATCATGCATGGTCGGTTTGTTGGATATCCATGCATTGAATCTAGAAAATAAATTTTGATGTATCCAAATTGATTGCAATGAGCATCCAATGCTGCCTAAAAACACAAACAAGAATAAGTAATGAATGAAATAAAAATATAGTTTTTATGATTAAATTGTAGAGTTTTACCCATGCATCGTTGGTATTAAAAATAGTCTCTCATCTGTAATTTTTTGTTTTCAAATGATTTGAGTTGGGATGAAATTATTTCTCCTTCTTTATTGGAACTTTTTTATTCTTTTGAATAGTTGATGTGAGGACTAATGAGTCCAATTTTTTGTTCATGGGGAAATACCTTCAATTTTTTTCATATATACGCATGTGAAAAATATGAAATGTATTTAGTCATAATTATCATAGTATATTATCTTTTTTAAAATCAAATCATAAAAACATACCTCATATATACATTTAGAACTAAGGATCCTAGCCATTCATACTTGATGATTTCATTTACATTGTAAACACTAATGTAATTTGAATCTTCCCCTAGGTATATTTTTTTTTCAAAATGAACTATGTGATTATTGTGGTCTCTCAAAATTGTATCCACATGAGCCTTCAATGATATTCAATATGAATATATAACAAGTGAGGTGAAGGCGCGCTCTGTAGATCATTTTGATTGGTTGGATGATCCATGAGATAGTATTAAGCCGATCTTTCATTTCACCCCCTTCCCATTATCATTCTATAATAACATTCAGCAGTTCAGAGTCTTATTCATTAAATGTTAATGGTTCATCTTGAAAAATAAATTGGAAATGAATACCTCCTTTTCAACATTTTTTAGAAGAATTGATGACCATGCGATGAATGTTTCAATATCTTGTTCGACCATATGAATGTTGTCACCTTCATTTGGAATATGTAGCTCAATGCTTGGTTTATGAGATACATTAATCGACACTCTAAAATGACATGTTGGAAGTGGTATGTTGTTTAGTATGTCTTTCCGCATATTGAACACCATAGCTCTCACTACAAGGTGATGGTTGGGAGTTGATAGATATAAATCACAGTCATTTTTACCCTATAGAATATCAGTACATGAAAGTTATCAGTGTCTATGTGATTCACATTTCACAGAAAAAATTACTAGAACATTGATTTCCTTAGCTAAGTTAGGTTTTTGAGGGGAATTTATCACCTAAAAATGGTAGGGGTGGGGCGGGATCTTTATGCACAGTCTATTCTAGAGTTGTTTCTTCTCTTTGACTCCCCACATCAAACTTGCTATCAACTATTTCTGGTATTTTAATTCTTCTTGAAACATATCTAATGTTTCTCTTAACTTTTTCGTTTCCTTAGTTTGACCCTCTGGTTGTTTTTATTTCTAAAAATATGTTCGAGGTGTCACCCCAAAACCCACACCTCTGACGCGGTCATATAGTTCTGGATGTTTCAGGGTAGTTGAAAGTATGTCTGTATCTGGTGCTGGTGTTATTGATTCCTATGACTATGTCAGATAGAAATATGGGAAAATAAGTAATCATTTTTTTGTAATAGTGTTTTAAATCAAAAAAAAATTATTATGTCATACTTACACATGTTTCCCACACTTTTTGTGTGTTTTCATCTATCAGTATCCCCTCTTTATTTATATTATCCTCCTTCCATAGTACATGGCATGGGATGGAAGTCGCTTTCAATTTAGATACATCAATCATAATAACATTGGAAAATGGTTATGGTGATATTTTATGTCACAAAAAAGTATTGCGGTAAATTAAAAATAAGTACCTATTTTTTCTCAAGTAAAGTGTACCCCAACCTTGCTTTATAGTAGGGTTACACTGGTTTTGCTATCCGTTCCTTATTTTCAGCACTCAGTTGGAGTTTCATAAATAAAAAACTTTCAATCAAAGTGATGAATACAAGAAATGTTCAATAATGTACTACCAAAAAAATGTACCTAAAAAGTCCACTCCACACAACAGCTGCTAAATGCATCCTACGCTCCTTGGGAAATCAAGCGTGTATAAAGAGGAGGTTGGTGTGGCTTGATTTTCCCTTCAGCATATTTAAGATGATATTTCATTAAATTTGTGTGGAAGTCTCTATAAATCCTTCCTGCAACTCTTAATCTATATTCCTTGTGCGAGGAATATATTATAAATTCAGTCTATAAGGGATGATGAAGAGTAACTCAATGTTTTAGTATTTTACTTTATTTTAATAAATTAATGAAATGATATCATAATGTTACTGTAATATCTTCCCACAGTAGTTTCTTAAGCTAGTGAAAACATGGTGCAACCACTGTACATCAATCATAATGCTTTTTCGAGTGATGATTCAAATGTAGCTAGTAAACATTGCTTTGTAGGGGTTAACAAGTTGGTCTCACTTATTCCATCCCACCTCAAATTTGATGCCTTTTTCTTTTTCCTGGGGTTAACAATATCGAACTACGGTTCTATTGTTTTTTTTTTGTGCCACCAGGGTTTAATTTCCTACCATAACCTCAGTCTCAACATCATTATTACGTTCCTATAAAGCTCTATCATCTACACTAGGACCAGTAGAAACTGGTTGAGAAATATGTTGTACATCAGCACTAGGACCCATAGCAATAGGTTGAGAAACTAGTTGTTCCTCTGCACTAGGACCAACATCAGTAGGTTGAGAAACCTATTGTGCCTTGGGATTGGGTGCATCAGTAGGTGTAGAAGTGATTATCTACATAAGTGGTTTAACAATTAATTTAGATTACATAAAACAAGTAGGAACAGAAAATTACATAAGTTAACACAATGTATATTATAATAAAAAATAACTTGATTATTGAACTTTCTTTTTTTAAAGGCTGAAGATATTTGACCCCTCTATCGACTATGTAAATCACTTCATTGTGGTCTTTTGTGACATAAAAAACACTATCTACATTGGGACCTCTACGAAGTGACTATGAAATCCCAATGAAAGGTTCATCCTCCATTGAATTTTCATCTAAACCATCAGATTTTTTTGTCAATAACAGAACAATTGAATAGTTTTGGTTTGCGGGATTTTGAACATAAAATACTTGTACTAAATGTGATGATATTATAAATGGTTCATTTTTCACCCCATCCTTACTGAAATCAACTTTCACTAATCCCAATTCATCTATTTTAATAGCACTCCTATTATCAAATCACTTGCATTGAAAAATAGGCACTTGTAATTTTATATAATAAAACTCTCATACCTGTTTGATGATGCCAAAGTATGACATATTTTCATAAATTGGATTTCATTCCTTAGAACCGAAAACATGCATCAATTCAGACACAAGTGTAACCCCACTATTATGCATGGTAATATCTTCATCATGTTCATTAGTATAGAATGTATAACCATTAACTACATATGTGTTATAAGATAATACATACACACTTGGTCCTCCAGCTATCCATCCAAGTCATTCTGAAATTGAGTCCATATTTTCATCTTACTTATTAAAAATATGGTCCCAAAACCATCCTATAATCTATCGATTATGTGTATCTAATATCAATTTTTAATCCCTATATGGATGTAAATTCCTAATAATTTCTTTGTGGGTTTGAACATATGGGTCAACATTGAAACTATTATGAAAAACGTAAAGGTGGGACTACTCTTGATCCGTAATATTGATTGTGAAAAACTCTCTTCCATAAAATCCTACACCCTCAAGATGCCCAATGTGATGTGAATTTGGTAGGCCAATTACTTCCACACTAGGAAGGTATTCGGTACACAATTAAATAGCTTTCTCAACAATATATTGCTCTACAATACAACACTCTGGCCGAATACAATTTTTTAGATACCCTTTCAAAATATTCATAAAGCTTTCAATGGGGTACATTCATCTATAATTTATAGGACCACATAGTTGAATCTCTCTCACCAAGTGAACCATCAAATGAACCATCATATCAAAGAATGTCTGTGGGAAGAACATTTCCAACTCACATATTATGAAGGAAATTTCTCTTTCCATAGTTGGAAAATTTTACAGGTCTACAATTTTTGCTGCATATAACTTTAAATGAGAAACATATCTTCGTTAATGTATGGAAGACATCTTGGGAAAAAATAAAAGTAAAGATACAGAAATTAGATCTTGCATCAAAACATGGAAGTCATGTGATTCCATACCCTTTAACATTAAATCTCTCATTGATACGATGTTATTGATGTTTGATGAATACACCCCTAGAACTGTTACGTCTATCTAGAAGTTTCAAAACTGAAATCCCTCCTACCTGGAAAGAGTGTAAATAGGAGGAAGAAATGTTTGTTTTTCACCCTTCATTGGTGCCAACTCTTCTCGTATTCCCTTCTCAACCATGTCCAAACTATCTTTAATTCCATCCTTTGTTTTTCTGGGTGCATTTAGAAATATGTCGATGACACTAACACATACATTTTTTTCAACATGCATAAAATAAAGAAAATGTATGACATACAGACAATTCGAGTATGGTAAATCAAAAAAATGATTTCTTTTTCCAACCAGTTTTTATAAGGTTTTTCAAAAATGGTTTTCCATAAGTAGTGTCCACATATTTTAATTTCTCGAACAATTGATCACCTGTTAGCGGAGAGGGTGTTGAACATTTTTCTGAACTTTCATCAAATGATGTTGTTCAAGATTGGTACTTATGTCTCCAGGGTAGAAATATGTTATGTCCTAGAAATAGGGTTTTCGATGATTTTTTCAACCTAATTGATTGTGTAACTTGTTCTCAAACGGGATAACCTTGAGTTCCCTTAATTCTATATCCTAAAAAATATCCATAAGTAAGAAATTCATTTATCATCCCATAAAACATGGCTCTCAAAGTAAAATCTTCATTTTTTTAAGAATCATACAACATAACAGCTAAATACCACAATAATTTCAAATCCTCGATCAATGGAGACAAATAAACATCAACATCATTACTCAGTTGTTTTGGTCTTGATATAATCATATATAACATGATGAATTTAAATTTCATTCATAATAATGGTGGTAATTTATAATTTACCAACATAACCAGCCATGTACTGTGACTACTTTTTTGAAAACCAAAAGGATTAATTCCAACTGTAGATAATGCAAGAAAACGGTTTCTCATACTGTTTCAAAATTCAGGATAATCATGATCAATTCTCTTCCACAAAATATAGTCTTCCAGGTGATGTAGTTTCCCATATTTAATTATTATATCTACATGCCATGTCAATTGTCCCACAGACTCCTCACTTCCATATAGTCACCTAAACCGTGTAATGATTGGAAATTAACATACAAATTTAGTAGTACTAGATTCATCTTTCTTGTATTGATAATCACCAAACATTGGGCATTATTTAAATGAATTTTGGTCCTTGTGAAATAGTATATAGTCATTTGGGCAGGCATTTAATCTTTCAGAGATCATACCCATCGAGTGTAGCATTCATTTTGTGTTGTATGTTCGGCTCAAGAGCTCATTATCTTCTGGGAGAATGTCATTCAGGAGAGAAAGTAGTTCTGTAAAATTTCAATCACTCCACCCATTTCCTACTTTGAAATTATACAGCTTCAGTAGGGTTGACAATGTGGTATATTTAGTGAAACCAGCATACAATGGCGCCTTTTCACAGCTCTTTAAATTCTCAACCAAATTTTGGCAATCAGGAAGCTCATCTTCAAATATTCTTATAATTTCCTCAATATGATATTCATCATCATTCACATCTGTAATCACATCCTCTATATGGTCATCTTCATTGTTCACACTTGAAAAAATATCAGATGATCCATAAAACTCAATGTTATCCCGACCACTACCTACATACATTTTCCCATGTTTATTACAACATGTATAACTTCAATCTATTCTGTGACAGATCATTTGTTCTTCCAACTCCTATAGACTAATTTCTCTTTGAATAACAACAACGTAAACACTAACAAAGGATTTGATAAGGTTCATATGCTTTATCTTTTGCAAACTTGATAAACTCTTTAATTCCATCTTCATACTATTTTTTCAATTAATTGTTATTATTCTATTATTTATTCATATTCATCCTATTTGATTCATTAATATTAATATTTAACAAAAAAATTACACAAAAGATGTTCACCTAAGGTTATCATCCAACTATAATCAGTGGAACTATCTATGGTAAACAATACCCTTACCTCTTCATTCATTACTCAGGACCAAATTAGAACACACCCATCTTCCCACCCACCTAATCTATAGATCTAGCTATGAGAATCCCTTGCACTGTAATGTTTTAGTATCCCACATGTGATATATATGTATTGTTGTAAACCTGTTTTTTAGTGTTTCTATAGAAAAAAAAATGTCTCAAGTCAAGAACTATGGTACTAAACTAATAGATGGTATGATTTTCCATAGATTTCTTTGGGGTGGAAGGATTCATTACATGTTTCGTTATGGTTATTTGACTTGGGTGTCCATAAAGTGTCCCATAGAGTTTTCTAGTAAAGTGGTTTTCTAAGACATAGTGGAATTACGCTAGTAACAAAGTGGTGGTTCCATTGAAATGGGTAATGTTTTGATTGATATTCAATGGTGAAGGAACTAAAACATGGACAAAATGGCATACCAATCATTCCAATAACCTCAACACCATACAAACTCACAATTTTTCTAATAATCACAACACCATACAAACCAAACAAACACAATATCAAATTTTACAAAGCATCCCTTATTCAATTACCCTTGTTAATTCAGGGGTAATCAAAGAAGTTTTATCATCCTGGGGAATTCATTCATTTTCCAATTATACGTAAATTACCAATTTCTATATTAAAATGATCAATAGGAACCAACCAACATGAAATTCATTTATTGTGGAAAGAATGACCACCAACGACCATGATTTTTAGTGGGTAATTTATGCCATACAATTCACAACATAAAAATCAACATCAAATAGTTATAATATGAGAACAAGAGGAAACCAATGAGTAAGAGGAGAAAACTCACCGTGATGGTTTCATTCAGCGCACGGTGGAGGTGCGTTCAGGGTGGAGGAGAGGTGCGTGATAGAGGAGATTTCTAACTGAAAAGAAAACATAAAATGAGAACTCATATTTTATACCTATCCAAAATAGGTCCAATGAGATTTAGGAATAGGAAAGGTCTGGTTAAATAGTTTTATTGGTCAATAGTGGGATTTTATTTTCCATTTATGATATTTTCTTCCTATTAATTTATTTTTTTGCATATCTACTATTTTACTAGATGTTCAACTTATGAATGGGACATGTCTGGTTTTTAGGGGAAATATCATTTTTAATTTACTCTAATTTAGGGGTAAAATATTCAACATTAATTGTATATTTTCCCCAAGGGATCATTTCTATCCTGTAGGGTTTATAAACTCCCCTTAGGTTAGTGGAAAGTCAGGTCAGTTGTTGGTTATGATACCAGCATGGGCTGTATCATTACATTTCCAATTGTAACTGGACCATATCCATTTAAATATATGATGGGGGTCAAACACTAATACATTCCCAACTCCACTGGAGTTCCTATGGGGGTGGGTCCTAATAGTATGATATCTGATAAATCTTTTATAGATTGGACATTATAGTCCTCACTGCTAAATATTTCCTCATTTGTATGGTAGTAATGTTTGTTGAACCCAATGTGTGAAGTAGACATCAAAAAATAATAGGTTATTAAATCTTATGTGATGAATTCATAACCTATGGAAAAATATATAGGAAATATCTTAAAACCCTCATTAAATATTAATATTTTAGGTTTCACTCATCATATAGCTACAAGTGATGTGGAATGTGTAAATGATAAGCATGGGGGGTTGAATGATGTGGCAGTTTGTTTAAATATCCATTTCATATTTTTTATTAGAATGATATCGGTTTAAGTAATTATATTTAGGTCGGTTGTGTTATTCTATATTGAGTTTCAATAAGAAGAGGTGCATGAGGCATCCAAGGATGTGTATCATAGACTAAAACTAGTGGTTGGGAATGTAATGAAGTTATTCTTAAGGGGGTTCTATATATAGAATTTATTGAAGTATGACGGTTTTGTTGTATGTAATGTGACTTAGTGATGGTTATATAAATTTGACAATTTATTTCATCTATTCTAAACTATAGATCTACTTCACATTTTTTTGGGGTGAGTTTGTATTGAGGCTCAACATGATAGATGTAGATTCATTTCTGGGGTGTGTATGAAGGACCTTAGAGTTTATAGAGATATTTAATATATATTAATGATTACTAGGTTTTTTATGTTTGTATAAGTTTCTCATTATATGACTTGACACATGATATTTTCAAGTTGATCTCAGTAGAGATAAGATAAATATGAAATTGTTTTTACATCGATAAGTAGAGTTCTCTAAAAATGAAATTTTATTTTATTGTGTGGTATATAGATTAAATTCATAATTGATACATCATTGACTATTTTCTTAATAAAATTTAATCATGGGTATTGGTACTATTTTCTTAGGTATTATTTCTACTAAAATACTCATGGATGAGTTGGATACTCTATGGGGTTGAGGGAAGTTTCAATGTAAATGTGTTCTATAAAGTTAAAGTGAATCATGGTATGAAGAATATGATTTTGTCATTATGGTAATGAAAAAGTTGATGAATTTACTCATACATATAGAATACATCTATGTTCATACGATGTTAAAAATGATCACCTTGAGATGATAGCTGAATATAGGTGTTGTATATTTAGAACTACTATATTGATGATGTTAACCCTTTTTATAGGATATTTTTACGTCATTTAAAGGAACTCATTAAATCCTTCACTCTTAATGGTTCACCCACCAAAACAAACACAAATGAATAAATATAATGAAAACAAGTATTTTACATGGTTTACTATAAAGGGATACATCTAAGGAGAACACATCATTGATGAGTCGATGTAAAAAAATATAGTATACTCACCTTAAGTGGATTAAAATTTTAGTAAGATTTATTTCATAACAAGATTATTGTGAGGTGTAATAAATAGACACAATGATATGGATTATTTGAGACACATTGTAAAAAAACATACAATCATGATGCATACAATACCGAGAAAAAAATTTAAACCTGGCAGCCCCCACAATCCCTCTAGAAAAACCAAACACACATCAAAACCATTTCCATAACAACAAATACCACTTTTACATAATCATGGAAAAATGGGCCTTTACACCAAGGATTTAACAATAAGTGCCCAACTGCCTTTTTAATCTATGGTAAAACACACAATGCATATGAAAGTTCCAAATGGGCCCTTGATTTTCAAACACACACAACCCAAACATTTCACAATTTTCAAAAGGGCCCTTATCCCTTCCAAACACACACCAAATCATTTCCATAAAAAATCTATCAAATATCTAAAATGACAACACCTTTATAAAAAAACAAAAAAAATTATGAACAAATATATAAACAACCCAACTAGTTTACAAACAATTTTATAACAAGTTAAATTGTTTATAAACAATTGTTTTGGCAGGCTAAACCAAGTATAAATAATTTTATAAGAAACCCAAATAGTTTACTAGTAATTCTATAAAAAATCAAACAATTTTTCAACAATTTCATAATCAGACTAAACAATTTATAAATAATTTTTTTGTAAACAAACCAAAAGTTTATTAAAAATTTTATAAACAGATCAAACAAATTGAAAAAACAAGAAAACACCATAATTAACTATTCAAGAGTAATACAAATGTGACTTTTATGTTGAAAACATTATAAAAACAACATTTGACATCCACTGAACACAATTTCCATAAGCACACATAAACATAACTAGCGAAAAATACTTCAAAACTATTTTTAACAAAACCAACTAACTTTAAAACACAACAGTAGATTAACCAATTTTATTGAAAAGTTGAGAATCAAGACAAAGATTTAACTAAAAACATTCAAGCATCAAATGGAATTAATCGGAATGGAAAACGAGGATTCACCTACCTTAGATGTGTGCAAATGTGATGATGCTTCAATAGAAGGGAGAACAAGACAACGCAGACCCTCTGCACACACTAAAAACCAAAGGAAACACATCACACATAAACCCTACCCATAAGGGTTCATCCAAACCCTACGCACCCTATGGAAACTAGGGAAACTACAATAGAGACTCACCGGGGGAATCTGTGCACTGTAGAGGAGGTTGTCTGCAAGGTCATCGAAGGAGGAGGGCGCACCGGAGCAGGTCAAGTGGAAAAGGGGGTCACGCAAGGATGAGTAGGAGGAGGAGAAGGAGGTGGAGGAGGAGGAAGAGGAGGCCGCAGTAGTAGTGATGGTGATAGGGGAGGAGGATGAGTCAGCGGCTGTGAAGGAGGAGGAGGAGGCAGTGGTGGCAGTGGAGGAGGAGGCAGCGGCGGTGGAGGGGTCGCGACGAAGAAGGGCTCAACAGTGCAGGGTTCAGCATCTGTGAAGTCTTGAAAGGGTGCGTGGGAGGGGGAGTCTATTAGGGTTCTTTTATAAAACCTTCTTGAACATTTATCAGTACAAGTTAAAAGCACTGATAACGGTATGTTTTATCAACGGTAAAATAAAAATCACCGATAAAACATTACTTTATCAACGCTTTGTTAACGCTGATAAAGATAGGTCTTTATTAGCACTAAATTTTTTTTGATAAAAGACCTATTTATCAGTGCTAAAATTATAGCGTTGATAAAGACATATTTTATCAGCGCTGATAAATGTCATCTTTATCAGTGCTAAAAAACCACTGATAAAGGTATACTTTTAATAATTTATTTATATTATTATATATTTATATAAAATGAAATATAGGATAAATATATATATATATATATATATATTGATAATTATAACTATAAATTAATATAAATTAATTTATACTTATAAAATTATAATTTTAGTAATTATAAAATTATAAACAATATACTTATTATATTTATAATAATATAAATATATAAAATAAATATATTAATTTTATTTATTTAAAATATTATAGATATATATAACTATATTTCTTCAAATTTTATAAATATTTATATGAAATATATATTAATTTATAAATATAATTATAAATAAATATTCATTTATTTATGAAAATAATTATAAAATTATAAAAAATTTATATATCTAATATTTATAACTTTTTTAATATATAAAATCAATATATTTCTTATAATATTAAAATTATTTAAATATATCTGTATTTATTTTTAACTATAAATAACATTTGTATTTATTTATCAATATTAGTATAAATATTTATAAATGTATTTATAAATATATATTTATTTAATTATATATAACATATTATATATGAAATAATAATTATATTTTTTTATAAATTAATAATTATTAAAATAAATATAACTTTATTTTTATTTATTTATAAATAATTTTATATATTTATAAATATATCTATTTAATTATATATTTATAACTTTATAAATTAGTATAATAAATATATTTATTATAATTTTATAATTATTTACATATATATATATATATTTATATTTATACTTATAATTTTAACTATAAATAGTATATATTTATAAATATTTGTATATAATTGTTAATATATATATATATTAATAAAATTATAATATTATATGTATAATTTTATAATTATTTATATATATATAGTTATAATTATAATTACCAATGTATTTGAACATTATTTATATATATCACTAAAAATATAAAAAAATATATTTATTATTTAAATATATTTAATGTATTTTTATAAGTACATTTTTTAGAACATATATAGTTCATGTGGGTAACATTATGAATTAATCAATATACGACATCAATGGACAATGTGATGTAATGTATAAATGAACATTCATGCATGATACAAAACATATATGCATGATCAATATATCCATTAACCAAATTCATCGGAAAACACATATATATTCAATAATTTTAATTATAACTATATATATTCAAAAGTATTATATATTAATAACTAATATAAATATATTAAATATAAAAAATATAATAAATATAATGAAATAATCCAATAAATATAATAAATCTAATAAATTAATATAATAAATCCAATAAATCTCTAATAAATCTAATGAATCTAATAAATCTAACAAATATAATAAATCTAATAAATATAATAAATATATTTACTACTTAATTTATTTTATTTTATTCTTATAAGTATTTAATTATATATATATATATATATAATTATAAACTTAGAAATACTTTTTCCAATTAAAACATTATATATATATTTTTGAATTATTAAAAATATATATTAATTATAAACATGAATTTTTTATTCAATGTATACAAATAAACATTATTTTTTAATATAAATATAAAAATTTTATATAAATTAATAATATTTTTATTAAAAACTTTTATCAGTGTTAATCATAGCATAGATAAATGTACCATTTATCAGCACTAAAAAAACACCGATAATGGGTACAGCTTTATAAGTGCTTTTTTTAATGCAGATAGAGGGTAAATTTTCCAGTGCTTTTTTCTAGCATTGATAATGGCCCACCCCTTTATCAACGCTCTCTACTTAGCGCTGATAAAATGCAATGCTTCCCTTTCCCTGTTTTATAGTAGTGGTGTGGCAAGTTGTTCCTCATATTCTTAACCATAAATATTAATTCTTGATACCTCTTCTTGATATCTGAATAAATTGTCTCAACATCAATCATGGTTACACTAATGAAATAAAGTTTGTTATCATTTTTTGGTGTCATTATTTTGTGTGAGGAAAGTAGTCAATGGCCGCTCTAGGTCTTCCACGTAAAAAATGTGTAGCTTCCCTTCAACTGGTGGCATTAAAACCGGTGGACACAAGAGGTTCTTCTTGTGGTTGTGAAATGCTCCTTGACAGTCATTGTTCCATTGATGTGTTACTACCTTCTTCATCAATCTTGTGAAGGGAAAACACTTTCCAATAATGGTGTCTATGAATCACCCCTATAAATCCCTCAACTATTGTAGGTTCTAAGGTGGTGAAATACTGAGGATAACCTTTTCCTTCTCTGGATTTACTTTTCTTCGACGATGGTGTTTGATGAAGCCGAGAAGTTTTCACGATGTTAACCTAGAATCAAATTTTAAGGGGTTCATCTTCAATATATGTTATCATGGTTTTTTGAATATGGTATGAAGATCAACCAAGTGTTTAGAACACCATCGATACATAACCACCAAATTATCAATTTAGCATTTAAAAATTTTCCCGAGGAAAATTTTGAATATGTGATGCAAGGAATGTTGGTATGTGGCGTTTTCACTATTCAATCGAAAGGGAATTATTAGAGAGAATAATAATCCTGGTGGGGAGGCTCTGAAGATGGCGGATTATTTATATTCTAGATTCATTTTAATTTTGTTGTACCCTAAATATTCATCCATTAAGTAGAGGGCTTGATAACCAACTATTACATTAATCAGTAGCTCCATTATTGGGAGAGAAATCATCTTCCATACAGTGTTGGTTGATATATATGAAGTTGGTGAAGAACCTGGTTTTTTTATTATTCATCTTCACCAAGATGATTTGGCCAAAAAAAATTTATACTAAACTTCCTAGATGAATTCTTCCTTGATAATCTTTTTCAGCTCAACCTCAATTTTTTAGTCGTGAGCTGGGTGTGTCCTTATTCCTACTTGTTTATATCAACATTGGTTTTCAAGAAATCCCAAGTGATGAGTTGCCACCTAGGATTAACAACTTGAATCTCTTTTTAATTAAAGGAAAACACATCTTGATAATGTTTTAGAATAGATTTATATACCTATTTTTCTTTGGAATTCATCATTGTGCTGATCAAAATGGGTCATGGGTCTTCTTTTATTCCCAAATTTATTTATCTTAGTTGATCAATGGTATTAGAGACAACATCATAAAATATTGGAGGGGAATCCCTAAGGTCTTCATTCTCTTCCTCTTCCTCTTTTTACTATTTATTCTAAGGTTATGTAGTTAATAAATGGATCTATCTACAGTTGTGAAGGGAGTCGATATTTTGATGACATTCAAAATATGTAGCAACTAATTCTGACCTGACTAATAACATGGTTCCCCTTTTAGGATTATACGGGGAGAAGAGGGATAATGAATGATAATATTTATATTCTCTCTATTATGTGGAACCCAATTCTAACCGATCTAATAAGGCATGGATTTTTTTCAATCTAGGGTGGAATGAAGGCATTGTCACTTGGTCTTTTGTCACTATCTAGAGAGTCGATGTTTTTTCCAACATTTTTTTGATTATCTGTCATGACTAATATCCTTGATGTTGCTTAATATGTTATTGAACATGGAACCAACTCTTAAATATTATTTATGGGAAGCACACACTCTGCACAGAGCAACTTTAAAGTATTAGTCTAAGTCATTTCTAAACAATTTGGGGTACCTATTTGAGCCACATTGCCAATAATGGGTGATTATTTTCCCTTTGATATAATCCTGCATCAAAATATTGTCATTAATAGAATTTAGATGGGAATTTATAACCTAAAAATGTCCCAGTTTGAGCATTAGTTAAATATTTTAGGCATCAGTGGTATGATGAATTGATAGAAACATGATAATGTAAACAAGGCCTTCCTAGTATAATTTTTAAGGTTGTATGTTGTAAAACCACCAAGAATTCTAATTTTGATATGAGATCCTCGAACTGAGTTCTGATATTTGTCTCACTGTGGTGATATTTTTCACTCTTATCAAAACCCTGTATAGTTAGAGCGAAGGGGGGACAAGTGGGACTCATTTTAACCTAGTTGACTAAGTGTTTGGATCAGAATGACATTGACTCCTGAGCCATTTTCAATGATGTCTTGTTATATATCAACATCATTAATCATTCCAGATATATACAATGTTCTGATGTTTCTTTGTATAATGGCATATTTTTCCTTCGCTGTGAAACAAATGATTTTATGGCATTCTATAGGATCTTTCTTTACACGATATACTTCATTTGTAACAATTTCAACCTAAAATTATTAAGGTATTGACAAAGAGTCTACAAGTTATTACCGTAGGTTTTTTGATAGAATCAAGGATCCAAGATTGATATTTTTTTCAGCACCATGGATAATTACTTTAAGATTTCATATTTTAGGGATTAAGGTATACACTTCCCAGAATGAAGATTCTCTTTTACAGGTACTTTCATAACTAAAGTACTTGATGTAGGTGGATCAACCCTTGGAATAGGAGTTAAAGGCACTTTTGTACTTGGTGGATTATGTCAAAATGGTCTTCTTGCATGCCAAGGATAGTTTGGTGAGGGAATATTCTCTATTAGATCTTCTAGAACAATAATTTTGGGGAAAAACCTATAATGAGTGAGGGAATTTTATTGCTTATACTGAGCTCATTGGAGGGATCTCCCATGATTTTCAATCACATTGATGGTTTGAATGGGGATATGGTCGGATTTTGACATCTAGAACTACCATATATTCCCCTGTATCCTCAACTATAGTGACCTCTTACCCTAATTCCCCAATTAGATGTAGGTAATTCAATTTCATAGTAACACTCATCATCTGATAAGGGATCTATTAAGTGAATAACACTAATGGATCCAAATATCAATTCTTCATCTAGTGAGAACTCTTTTGGGTGAGTAGAATGTTAGTATACCATTTGGTGGGGTGGTGCCTATGCTTCTAGGTATGTGGTCATGAGGTTTGAAAGATTCAAATAAATATTCTTCCATTGTATATGTTTATCTTTCAGTGTCTTGTTTGCAATCTTCTATCCATATCATTTCTAGGAGGATTGGCTTTTGGAAGACAGTGGTGTCGATGGAGTCATTTATTCCATAGTTGAAGCTGTAAGGGGAATAGTTGGCTATTTCAAATGTACTTAGAGGAGATAATGAGTTTAGTTGATCTTTTTTCTGACCATCCAGTCACAGAACTTATTCATAACCCTATTGTTAAATCCATTCCATTCATTCTCTTCCACCGGATTGGTAGCAGAAATGCATACTACTTGTGTTGGTGGATTTCCCAGATTCACATTCCTAGAGTACACCATCTTCTATAAGATGTATTTGAAAAAATATATATTCATAAATAGTGTGCCTCAATTATTTAATTAAGGGAACATAGTTTGGGAGATCTACATTACCATTCTGGTTGGGATTCTTGGGATTTTGGAACATTATCATGTTTTTCTCCAATGCCGAGATGAAGTGGTCAGGGACATGGTCATTTCTAAATGAATATAATTTTTCTCCATATCCTAAAATTGTTTTCACCTCTAAAGTTCTTTTCTCATTCAAAAAAAGTAGGAATTTTTTTACTATAAGGAGGGGGGCTACAAGAGATGGTGTGGGAATGGGAACTAGAGTGGGTGAAGGGGTCGGATTAAGTGTAACAGTTATAGCCTCCACATTCCACATTCACTTTTCTTGAGCTGATGTAATTACTCAGGGCATATTCTTGGTTTTTCCAATGTTTTATTTCCTTCTTTGAGCAATTTCAGAAAGATCCTGAAACCCACACACATATTTTACAGAGATAAGTTATGTGAGAAACTCATCACATAGATTCTCTATACATATAGACAGGAAGTATTCTTAAGGAAGATGTGTTATTGAAGAGTATTTAAACCCATTCCATCAAGAAATATAATCTAGGAACATCTCATTATATCACTATTTAAAAATTGATAGGTTGAGGAAAATCGTCTTATATAGTGTTGAGCTAAATTGGAAGATAAACCTTCAATAGAGATATTGTCACACTATAATTGACTGAGATAGCAAACTAGTGTACAATGAAAAGACTGGTCCCTGTAATGTTTTCAAAAATCACCTAAGTTTCACTAATTCTTATTGGGTGGGTTTCCCCATCATCATACCATAACAAGACCCAAATGACAAAAATTCTTCTCTAGGTCCCCTAAGCCATTGAAAAATGAAAATGTAGGGATCCTAAATTTTGGAGGGGGAATGGTTAGATAAACTGATTTAGAGTATGGATTAATTTCTGGATGTACCAGTATACATTGTTCCTCTATTGATTTCAATCAATCCACTACTGACTCAATAGTATTTATAGTCCCTTTACGAATGTATGGATGAGAGGAGCTTGAATAGGGGAAGCAGTAAATAGGGACAAATATGGTGGCCCTGCTGGTATCTTTCATGGGTGACCTATATATGTAGGTATATATGGATGAACTTGGATCTATTTTGGTTATGTACCTAGTGGAGTTAACTCCCAGTCTGCTTTTGTGGGATCCAAGATTATTGCTTATCTTTACCACACATTGTGAATATCTTTCGGCTCCCTCTTCGTTGTTGTAGTGAAACCTCTTTGTTGAGGTTGTAAAGACCAGGATTTTCCATTTAATTTTTTTTAATTATATGGAATTTTATGAGTCTGTGAAAATTGACGGAACATGATTCCAAGGCCCGGTGTGCCCGGAATAAATTTCTGAACTTTTTTTCAGGTACGTTCAGTAAATGTGTGAGCAGCGTTTTCTATCTTTTGAACTATTGCTCAGATTAAAAATCATAGGGCACCGTTGAATCCAAAACACCAGGATTCTCTTAAGGGAACCTTCACTTCGACCGTAGTAGGTCCATAGAAAATTTTAGTTTTTGGAACTTTTTAATAGAATAAATAAAATAACTTTATTATTTTATTTTTATTCTATTCCTCCAATGGACAAGCAAGAAGGTGGGACCGATGACGTGTCAAGACAATAAATGTCTTGACCCTCCAATCTAAGAAAAAACAATGTTGGGGGAAATTAGGAAGCTTCCTATTAATGAGCCTCAATAACTCCCCACGTCGTTACTTACTCTCCCCATCTCTTATAAATATAGATATTAGGGGAGGGGTATCAGACAAGCTTCACTAAGCAGCGAAGTTCTATTGGAGTGCCATAACATCGAGCCCTTAAAGGACAGATCCAACCCTAGCAGGAGGTGACATGAGACAACAAAACCCCAAACCAAAGTTTGACGTTTGAGTGGTGGTGAGGGTGTCTTGTTGCGGGGATGGAGAACAATGAGACTCCCTCAACCGCGAGCACTCTCCAACATTTCAAGGTTGGGGGTTGCATTGATTTTGGTTTTCCCCACATATCTTTCTAAAAGGATGAGAATAAAGCAACTCACAAATAAGTTGATCCGTTATTTTATTTCTTTTATACGTGGGATGGTGTACTTTGTCATTGGGGTAGGGAATTGAAACCGAGTCATGAAATTTGATTGATTTTTTTTTTCAAAAATCCCTCGGGATTATCTCTAACGAGGAGGGCACGGGCCGACATGAACAAGGCATGTGCCGCTCTGTTCATGTGTTTTTTGTGATCGCCCATTTTGAAGTTGGTGACTACAGGAGGTAGGGCCTACCTCAGTGAAAATCATGATCCAAAGAAACTTCAAGCGCCGATGGAATAAGAAATCGGGCCATCGGTGCATGACCGGCGGCCTGACGAACACCCTACCGCTGGCACCGATGCCGATAGTAGTGCGACAGTGGCACGGGGCGGCACCGGCCACGCGTTCGACAGAAGATAGGCTTCCTCCCTAAGCGGCGGCAGAGTAGAGGATGGGCGCGCCCATGCGGAAGTAGTTTTGCGGCCTGTGATGGTTGCGGCGGGACCAAAGTTCACCGGGATGACCGGCGGCTGGGGGATGGGGTGCACGCCCTGCAGAGGATCTGCGGCCCGTCGGTCATGGCATAGAGGACCTGTGGCCCGTCGGCCATTGCGTGGAGGACTCACAGCACCATGTGGCACTATGTTGGGTCAACCCCCAAGGGTTTGACCCATTTATGTGGCCCTACACCACATCATCCCTACCTAGACGCATCGCATCTGGGTGTCCCTGGCAGCCCGCGCTATAAGGTGGGTGGAATCATCGGGTCGGTCTGGGATGACCCGCAGACCCACAGCCCATTTGGGCTGGGTCGGGCCAAGCAGACTGCATTGACCTAAGTTGGGTGAAACTCGAGTTAAACAGGGTTGACCCAGGTTGAATCAGATCGGCCCATGCTGAACCAGGATAGGCCAGTCCGACCGAGGCTGACCGGACCCGGACCCAGTACCGTCTTGTTACACAAAATGGGCCCTAACTTATAAACCGGACATCTGTTTGATGAACCATCTACGAATTCGGGATCCTTAGGAAAAGGTGTTCCTTTTTTGGGCACTCCACATGAGTTTTGGAGAATGTTGGGGCATGGCCGAGTTGGATCATATATGAATCCAATCGGGCCCTCGGCACTAAAACACACGTATCTCGTAAATAGTGCATCTGATTAATGATTTTTCTGCGGCTTTAGGACTCTCTTTTGGAGAAAAATCTTTTGGAATACTTATGGTGACTTCCATGGATATCATGATATAGTGAGTGGATTGAGGATAGGTTCTCCCAAGTAGACTACGTATGGAACCCTGTGGTTGGCTGGGACCTGAAGACTGCTTGACAATTGGCCCAGTGGGTAGTGGCTATGTGTGACATAGTAGGACCTTGGTGGGGAGAGGCTATGTGTGACCCAGAAAACCCATGGTACTCGATAGGAGGAGTACCTCATTTAGGCCAAGGTGGGAAGTGGCTCTGTGTGACCCAACATGCCAACGGTGGGAAGCGGCTCTGTGTGACCCTGCATGCCCATAGTACCCATCAGATATTGGTACCACAGTAGTTCATGGTTAGTGGGAAGCAGCTCTGTGTGACCTTGCAGGCCCACTTTACTCGATAGATTAGAAGTTATCCAGAATCCGCGGAGTTCAATGATGTGATAAACCGTTTATCCTTGACCTAAAGTGATACCTGGTGTGAGATGACTTGTGTTGTGTACTTTTGCTTCATTCTTTGTGGTTTATGAATTATAGAACTCTAGAAGACCTACGGGGGTCTCAATATCCCTACCGGGTATTATCATACTCACCCCTAAATGGGCTTCACCTGCACCTTGTTTTTTATGGTGCAGACGACGTATAATGTTGATCGCGGCTGAGGGATCTAGGACTGGGCGGTGCTTAGAGCTAGTCCTTTTTGATGTGACATGACACAGGGACTACATGTCATGAGTTGTGCCTACCCTTCAAGTAGGATCTGCGGTGGACGGTCTAGGAGCTTCCTTTAACTTTTCAATTGTTTTGTACTTTTTTAGTTGTACTTGTACTATTTCTAGTTGGGCTTGTATTCTACCCCCCCCCCCTTATTTTCAACACTCTTTAGTATAGCAGTTTATTTCATAGTTACTTTGTTGCATTCTATTCTGTGTTGTTGCCTCTTGTTGCATTCTACTCCGTGAGTTTGTACAAATTTATAGGAAATGTCTTTCTGTTTTAGGGACACACCTTTCGGTGCTATTCTCCAGCCCCTGGCCTATGGAAGTCGGGCTTGGGGTAGTCATGAAACGGGGCCCGGAGGATGGGTCATGACAATGTGGTATCAAAGGTGGTTAGTTCTACCTCAGAGACCAAGAGATTGTGTTTTTGTTTTAAATCAAAATTATTGAGTGTTGTGAGTCTGACCTTTAGGTTCGGGAAGTCCAGGGTTGGTGTGGCGGCTGACGTATCCATACACTTGAACCTTGAGTCCTGCTGTTCGGCTCAATGCAGAAAAATACTTGTTGTGTATTCATTTTTTGATTTCGAATAAGAGTCAGCTCACCATGTATAATGTTCTAACCATGGAACGTCTAGATTTATCTTAGGATGCCTCCACGAGGACGACCATCCAGGAACCATATGTTTGAGTATAGCCCTCTCAGCGACGAGGCGTCTGTCCAAGGACCAGTGTTTGAGATGGCCCCATCGGGTGGTGCCCTAGTGATACCACCACCCGATGGCTAGCCCCTACTACCATATGTTCTAGTAGATGATGTTTGTAGGCTCAGCGCCCTATATGATTTTCAAAGACAGATACCTCCTAGGTCTAGGGGTGAGACAGACCCTCGAGTCGTAGAAGACTATCTAGAGGCTATGAAACGGGTCTTCTGCTTAGTGAGGACACCACCCGACTAGATGGTGATCTTGGTGGTGAGCCTTCTACAGGGATCGGCTGGGAGATGGTGGAGTTTGACCATGCAGGTTCACGATGAGGCGACCCTCACTTGGGTTGACATTGAGAGGATTTTTCATGAGGATATTTTCCCGCAACATTGCGCTCTGTGCACATTTAAGAGCTGCGCCACCTTCAGCAGGGTAGAATGACAGTGGCTGAGTATTCGACGCGGTTCGTAGAACTTTCCCGCTACTGTACGGATATGGTGATAGACCCTTTCTTCAAGGCTTGGGCCTTCGAGTAGGGCCTTGGGAGGGAGATCAGGGCTTTAGTGGTGACCCTCAGCATCCCCACCCAGGTGGGAGTACTAGAGTGGGACCTTCTTGCGGAGAGCTTCCTATCAGTGTAGGCGCCGACAATGAGAGCCGACAGCAGACCCCAGGCATGAGAGTCTTCATCAGGTAGAAAGCATCAGGCTCATGGGCCTAAGATTTCCAGGTCTTTTAGAAGGATACCCCGTAACTCTGGGTCGGCAGTACGAGGCTCTCAGTCCATAGGGAGTCAGTAGGGAGAAATATAGTGCTTTACGTGTGGCGGACAAGGCCACATGGATCGTGATAGCCCGACCCGCCATACGGACGACCAACAAACGGTCTAGGGACTGCCAAGGTAGAGGCAGAGGTTCGATCAAGTTGGTCCACAAGGTGGAGAACGTGGTAGGAGAGCTATCCATGCAGCAGGCGGTGTCTGACGATTCGAGGTGCTACTGCCACCACCTCCAGGAGGTCCACCCCGACCACAGGGAGCAGGTGGACAAGGGCGAGCTCAGCTCCATGCAGCTGAGGCGTATGACCACGGCGCTCTGAAGATGATTAGAAGTATGATCTGTGTCTACTATACCCTAGATACAGTTCTTATAGACACAAGTTCTACTCATTCTTTTATTTCCATGGCGCTTGTTTAGAGCTCATAGATTCTGATGGAGACATTGTCTCGATCATTACAGCTAGAAACTCCTGCAGGATCGGATTCGATGATTACCCACTAGTTTCGGAAGTGTGACCTTACTTTATGAGGTGAGATCTTTGGTTGTGATCTCCTAGTAGCGGCGTCGAAGCCTTACAATGTCATCATGGGTATGGATCGAATATCCACAGTCCAAGCTCAGATTAACTGTATTAGGTGCAAAGTGCAGTGTGTCCGCACATATGGGACCAGGTTTTCCTTCATCGGAAAGAAGGGAAGCTTTGTAGCATAGTACGGACTTACCTAGGGGGGTTCATATGATCCCCCATCAGTGGTATAACCTTTCCATCAGGGAAGTTGAGGTTGAGAGTCTGATCTATCTTGTAGTGGTGGACCAGTATGTTGATGTCTTTATTAGTGATGTCCCAATACTACCTCCAAGAAGAGAGGTAGACTTTTGCATCGACCTGTACCCCGAGATGACACTGATATCTACACCAGCATATCAGATGAATCTCGCAGAGCTTCATGAGTTATGGGTATAATTGGAGGACTTACAGGGAAAGCGGTTCATAAGACCCAGTGTTTCTCTGTGGGCAGCCCCGATTTTGTTCACCAAGAAGGAAGATGCGAGTTTGAGAATCTATGTGGACTATTGGTGCCTGAACCAGGTGACTTGGGAAAAAAAGTATCTGCTTCCAAGAATTAATGATCTTTTCAATCAGATGAATGGGGATCGTTGGTTTTCGAAGATAGACCTCGTATCAGGCTATCATCAGCTTAGGGTACGAGATGAGGATGTGCAGAATACGGTCTTCAAATGTCGGTATAGCCACTTTGAGTTCTTGGTTATGTTGTTCAGCATGACCAACGCCCCTTCTGTGTTCATGGGACTCATGAATATGATATTCCAGCCATACCATGATCTCTTTGTGGTTGTATTCATCAATGACATCCTAATATACTCAGCGGTGGGGGAGGAGCATGTTTATCATCTGCAGATAGTTCTGGATACACTGTAAGAGAACTTTATTTATGGTAAGTTCTCGATGTGACAGTTCTAGATACGAGAGGTCCACTTTATGGGAAACTTTATCTCAGAGGCTGGAGTTATAGTGGATTCAGTGAAGATAGAGGTTTTACTTCCTTGGGAGCCACCCAGGAGTGTGTCCGAGGTGTGAAGTTTCCTGGGGTTGGATGGATATTGCTGGAGATTCATGCCTGACTTTTCTAGAGTTGTGGAACCCTTTTCAGCATTGACAAAGAAGGGGAATCCCTTCGTATGGATGGAGATATGCCATTAGATTTTTTAAGAGCTGAGGCAGATACTCACAAGTGATCTCATCTTGAAGCCACCCGAAGATGGAATTGGGTATGTAGTTTACTGTGACATATCAGGGATCAGACTTGGGTGTGTCCTGATGTAGAAGCGAGTAGTGATCACTTATGGCTCACAACTGCTGAGACAACTTGAACAGAACTATGCTACCCATAACCTAGAGATAGTAGTAGTGGTCTTCACTCTGAAGATATTGCAACATTACTTGATGGGTGAACGTTTTACAGTCCTCTCTAATCACAAGAGTCTCAGATATATCTTCTCTCGGAAGGACTAGAACCTGAGATAGTGGTGTTGGCTGGAGTTCATCCAGGACTATGACTTTGAGATAGTCTATACTCTTTATAAGGGGAATGTGGTAGAAGATGCACTTAGAAGGAGTTTTGGTCTATAGTTACTGAGTGTGGTGATAGAACAGCTAGCCGCATTGCAGATATCCTTTAGGGATAGAGACGGAGAATCATTCCTCCAGTCTTTGACAGTTAATCCCCCACTCCTTTAGGAAGTCATGGAGGCATAGCTTGGGGCATTGACTGTGAGGATCGATGTGCTCATATGTCCTCAGGGTAGGTGATAAATGGATTTTATGAAGGTGGGAGCACATCATCCTCTTCATGGGATGTACCATGGTATCGGTGGCTCTACGGGAGGAGATGTTGATGGACTTCCATATGTCCCCTTTGGCGGTACATACAAGTGTGGCGAAGAAGTTCCAGGACCTCCGATGTTATCATTGGTGGCCAAGGATGAAGAAGGTTGTAGTGGAGTTTGTTTCACGATGCCTCACTTGTCAGCAAGTGAAGGTCGAGCATCAGGTCCCAGTAGGCTTAGCTCAGCCACTAGAGGTTCCAGAGTGGAATTGGGATGGGATATCCATGGACTTTGTGACAGGGATTCCATGTACATCCAAGAGAAATGATTCCATATTGGTGATCGTTGATAGACTCACCACGTTATCCCACTTCCTACCTATTCAAGAGCAGATATCAATAGAGGGCTCGAGACGCCTCTACATACATGAGATCATGTGACTTCATGGGGTGACATCAACGATCATCTCTAACCATGATGAACATTTTACATCCTGGTTATGGAAGGGATTGTAGGATGCGTTTGGGGCTCAGTTGCTTTTGAGCATCGCCTTTCATCCTCAAACGGATGGTCAGACGGAGCGGACCATTCAGATGCTTGAGGACATGTTTCGTGCATGCATCCTAGATTTCGGTCGTAGATGGGAGGATCACTTTCCCTTGGTGGAGTTTTCATACAACAACAGTTATCACTCCACCATCAGTGTGGCACCATTTGAGGCCTTGTATGGTCGAGCTTGAAAATCACCTCTATGCTGGACAGACCCATGGGAGTAAACACTTATGGGTCAAGAGTTGGTACAGGAAACCACTGAGAATGTTCAGATCATCCAAGAGTGGATGAAGACTATATAGAGTAGATATAATTCTTATGCTGATAGGAGGCAGAGACCCTTGGATTTCTAGGAGGGGGAACACGTATTATTGTGAGTCTCCCCTTGTTGGGGACTACCGAGATTTGGCTATTGCGGTAAGTTATCACTGAGGTCTATCGGTGTTTTTCTGATACTTTAGAGGATTGGCAAGGTGGCGTACCACATGGAACATCCACTATAGTTGGAAAGGGTACACAATTTCTTCCACATATCCCAACTAAGGGGATACATGCATGACTCATCTCACATCAACAACCATGGAGTGCTAGACTTGGATGATGGGGCGACGTTTACGGAGGTTCCAGTAGAGATTGAGGATCGACAAGATCAGGTCCTTCGTGGGTGGTCGATACCTCTAGTGCGCATTATCTAGCAGCACTGGAACCTCCAGGAGAGAACATGGGGGCGGGGGGCTCATATTCGTGCTCAGTACCCCCATTTGTTTCCTTATTTTATGTTGTGTCTTTCGAGGACATAAATCTCTAATATGGGGAGAATGTAAAGACCCAGAATTTCCATGTATTTTTTTTAATTATATGGAATTTTATGAGTCCAAAAAAATTGACGGTACATGATTCAGAGCCCTGGTGTGCCCGAAATGAATTTCTAAATTTTTTTCAGGTACATTCAGAAAATGCATGAGGGGCATTTTCAAACTTTTGAATCGTTTCTTGGATTAAAAATCTGAGGGAACTATTTAATTCGTAGCACCGAGATTCTCTTAAGGGAAGATTCACTTCGACCACAGTAGGTTCGGAGAAAAAGTTAGTTTTTGGAAATTTTTAATAGAATAAATAAAATAACTTTATTATTTTAATTTTATTTTATTCCTCCAATGAACAAGTGGCAAGGTGGGATCAGTGATGTGTCAAGCTAATAAATACATTGACCCTCCAATCTAAGTAACATCAACATTGGGAGAAATTAGGAAGCTTCCTATTAATGAGTCCCAATAACTCCCCGCATCGTTACTTACTCTCCCCCTCTCCTATAAATATAGATCATGGGGGAGTGGTATCAGACAAGCTTTGCCAAGAAGCGATGTTCTGTTGGACTGATATAACGTCAATCCCTTGGAGGATGGAGCGGACCCCAGTAGGAGATGACGTGCGACACCAAAACCCCGAACCGGAGTTTGACGTTCGAGCGGCGGTGAGGGTATCTTGTTGTGGGGATGGAGAACAACAAGACTCCCTCAACCATGAGCACTCTCCAACATTTCAAGGTAGGGGGTTACGTTGATTTTAGTTTTCCCCACTTCACTTTCTAAAAATATGAGAACAGATCAACTCACAAACAAGTTGATCCATTATTTTTTATATGTGGGAGGGTGTGCTTTATCATTGGGTTCATAAATTTAAACTGAAGTATAAAATTTAGTTGAAATTTTCCCCGAAACTCCCTCAGGATTATCTCTAACGTGGAGGGCGTGGGCCGACATGAACAAGGCCCGAGCCCCTCCATTCCTATGTTGTTTATGATTTCCCTTTTTGAAGTTGGCGACAACCTGAGGTATCGCTTTCCCCAGTGAAGAAAGAAATTCCAGGAAACCACAAGTGCCGATAGCGCAGTAAAGTGGGCCCTCAGTGCACGACCGGTGGCCCGATTCACGCCCTGTCGAAGGCATCGATGCACAGTGGCGTGGCAGCGGCAGACAGTGGCACCGACTGCATGTCCGACAGAAGATCGGCTGCCACCCCATGTGGCAGCAGAGCAGAGGAGGGGCGCGCCCCTGGAGGTGCGCCCACAGGACATCAGAGTCGCGTCCTGTGATGGTCACGGTGTGAGAAAAGGCCATTAGGATGACCAGTGTCCAGTGGAAGGGGCGCACACCAATGGCATGCTAGGTGGAGGACCCGTGGCTCGTCGACCACTGCGCGAAGGACCTGCGTCCCGTCGACCATGGCATAGAGGACTTACAGTGCCACATGGCACCATGTTGGGCCAACCCCTGAGGGTTTGACCCACTGACATGGCCTCGCACGATGTTAGACCTACCCAGATGCATCGTGTTTGGGTGTCCCTAGCATCCTGTGCTGCCAGCCAGGTGGCACCGCTGGGTTGGTCCAGCGAACCGACTCACTGCCCAGTGGGCCAACCCGCAGACATGTGGGCCGACCCGCTGCCCAATGTCCTGACCCGCGGCCCAGCCGGTTCGGGCCGGGCCTAGCGGGTCGGGTTGACATGAGTCGGGTCGGACCCGAGATAGGCCGGGTCGACCCAGGATGAACCGGATCGGCCCATGCCGAACTGGGTCTGGCCGGTCCAACCGAGGTAGACTGGTCCCAGACCCCGTATAGTCTTGTTGCACAAAACGGACCCTAACTCTTAAATGGTACGTTCATTTGATGAACCATCTATAGAGTCGGGATCCTTAAGAAAAGGTGGTCCTTTCTTAGTTACTCCACTTATGTTTTTGAGAAAGTTGGCGCATGGCCGTGTTGGATCATATAAGAATCCAATGTTTCCCTCGACACTAAAATGCCTGTATTTCGCAAACCGTGCATCTGATTGATGATCCATTTGTGGATTTGGGACTCTCTTGAGGAGACAGATCTTTTGGAATACTTGTGGTTACTTCCATGGTTATCAAGATGTAGCGAGTGTCTTGTGGAAGCGGTTCTCCCAAGTAGACTATGTATGCAACCCTATGGTTGGCTGAGACCTGAAGACTGATTAATGATTGGACTAGTGGGAAGTGGCTATGTGTGACCCAATAGGCCCACAGTGGGGAGCGGCTCTTTATGACCCGGTGGACCCATTGTACTTGATAGGAGGACTACCTCAGTTCGGACAAGGTGGGAAGCGGCTCTGTGTGACTCGGTATGCCCACGGTACCCATCGGGGATGGGTACCACAATAGTTTAAGGTTAGTGGGAAGCATCTTTGTGTGACCTAGCAGGCCCACTATACACGATATATGAGGATTTATACAGTAGTCGAGGAGTTATATGATTCGATAAACCTTTTATCCTTGACCTAAAGTGATACCTGGTGTGAGATTAATTGTGTTGTGTACTTCTAATTCATGATTTTTGGTTTATCCTTTGTAGAAATCTAGGAGAACTACGGGGGTCTCGGGGTCCTTACTGAGTATAGTCATACTCACCCTTGCACGGCCTTCACCTGAACCTTATTGTTTCTGGTGCAGACGACATACAACATTGATCATGGCTGTGGATGCTAGGACTGGGCGGTGCTTAGTACTGGACCTTTTTGGCGTGATGTGATGTAGGGACTATAGATCGTGAGTTCTACCTACCCTTATGTTAGGATCTGTGGTGGAAGATCTAGGAGATGCCTTTCACTTTTCAGTTGTCTTGTACTTTTCAGTTGTACTTGTACTACTTATAGTTGGGTCTATATCCCCCCCCCCTTATTTTCTGCACTCTTTACTATAGTAGTTTACTTCACAGTTTCTTTTGTTGCCTTCTATTCTTTTTAGTTGCCTCTTGTTTCATTATACTTTATATGTTTGTATAGGTTTAAAGGAAGTTCCTTCCCATTTTAGGGATACACCTTTTGGTGTTAGTCACCAGTCCCTATCCTACAGAAGGTGGGCCTTGGGTAGTCACGACATGGGCCCCGGGGGATAAGTCGAGACAGAGGTGCATTAGTTGGAAGTGTGAGTTGAGGATCTATTTATAGAACATATCTAGCAGGAATGTTTCCTTATAATAGTTCTTATTTTAGTCTTCTTAGTTCCTTCATCTCTACCTCTTACTGAGAAAATATTTCCTCAAGTGTAAGGGGTTTAGCACCTTTAGGAGGTATGTGAGGCACAACCTTAACTTTACCATTTTCTTTGTTTGATTCTATTTGAGGAGGTAATAATTTAGTAGTTGAGGGAAATCCCAAATTTAGATAAATCCTATGGTTTCATGTATGCACACCTCCTTCAATCATTTCGGTGTGGATCATATTATGAACCCAAACATTCTCCTCCAACTCTTTCATAATGGTCTTTTCTTTTGTAGTGTCAGCATGGGTGGTGTTAGTGAAATTCACTAAAGTGTAACATATTAGAGGTTCTTTATTAGTATCTTTATGAGACCAATTTCGTTTTCACCCTCCACAAGGGCTTTTCCTATACTTTATTAGTTCTCTTGGATCCATTTTATGAACGGTAATTTGAAGGGAATATTGTATCAATTTTCTCGTGCACATTCCCAATGAGGTTATTGGGTCATGGGATGGGATAGACTGGAAGGATTCATTCTGCTGCATTCCCCCTAATTGGTATAACACTAACTTCCATTAAGGAGGTGTTTATTGAGGTAAAAAATCCCCCATCTTCTAGGGTTGGGGTTGTTACCATTCCCGTTCAACAACTCTTCAAGCCTTATTTACTGACCTCAAAAGTTTTGTTAAAAAAATCCCCAATCCATGTGGGATGGGGTTTCTCCTAGATTTTCATGGATGCTACTATTGTGGATACCTTCCTCATTTTATGGAGTCATGTTTGAAAAAGGGTTGGCTGAATTATTTAGTGTTCACCTAAACCACTTACTTCTAAAGACAGTTTCACTATCAACTTCTTTTGTGCTATCTAACAATTGACTTCCCTTAAATGGGGGAATTACTCAATATTTTAAGATTCATGGTGAAATATTATTTCAATGTATTTCTCCATTCTTGACTGACATTGGTGAGATCCGGTTGAGGCATATTTTTATTAAATATATAATCAATTGTGGATATATTCCTTATGTTGAAGTCTACCCAAATCTTTGATATTTCTTGATTTCATATCTGTAGGATTTTGCTAATTGGGGAGTGCAATGAAGTCAATTACATCATGTTCACAACTTCATCTTATATGAACACTAAATTGGACATCTATGTTCATCTAATGTAATTCTTTTAACATACTGAGACATGTGTGCTGAAGGGGTCATTGTTGTTTCCCATGTTTTGGATGTCGTGTTTCCTGTATATCTATTAAGTCAATTTGTAATTGAATCCCTCCTATTACCTAGAGGTGACATTGATACTAATTTTTGGGTAATAAAATTGATCTTAAGTGATAAATTGTCTTCCATATTTTGTGGCATATTTCATGCACAAAATCTTCTGAAAATGCCTCTAGAATTATATATTGCAGAGTGGATAAAGTCCATAATAAGAATGGTATGTTGTATTTTTCTAGCTATTTCCTCATGTTCAAAATATCTTCTTCATCTTTTTCTAGAGGTTCCTCAGCTTGGTCTGACCAAACTAGATGTTTACCCATGGCTTTATCATAAATAAAAATATTAGTAGGGACTTTCTCCATCATATTGGATGGTATATGATCCAAGGGTGGTTTAAATAATGACCATCTCCTTGGGACATCTTCTGGATTAGATAGGATTTCAATTGTTAATGAAAATGTATCAGATATGTCTAGCCTCATTTTCCCAAGTGACTCGTGATAGGAGGGCTTTCTCAACATTAAATCGCTAATTAGAGGACCCTTTTAATGAATTAAAGCACTACTAAAGAGTGAAATATTGCATCAAATTCCATTATAGATAGTTCTACCATTATGGATCGATGTCCAACAATTAGGATAATTCATATATCATATACCCTAGGGAGGACCTTCATGGTGGATGATATGAAGTGGAGTGCATTCGTGTTGTTTGATCTTCTGGCCATGAAGAGGGATATCCTGACTCTCATCAGAAGATGGGATCTCGAGATCAATCAAATTATGGACATGAATCAATCCTTCATGGTAAATTTTTTAGGGAAAAATATAGGAATTAAAAATACTTTTCTCATAATTTGATAGCAGAATAGTAGGATCTTGAGTTGTCTCGTAAAATCATCTGAGGGCTTAAAAAAATCCATCATTGAGCAGACCAGGATCGTATATCCACTCTTCATATTCCATTCATCTCTAGTGAGTATTATTTTTATATTTCTTCAAGTGAGTGACTAGGGCCACTTGTTTGCGGAAGTTTTTTTCATGTACTAAATCTTTTTTGACTATATCCTATGTCACTGTCTGATTTTTTTGGTAGATTTATGGAATTTTAGTAGGTTATATTACCCAACTTAGAGTGTCCATTATAATATATTGATTACCTCAAGTCATAATAAGGGTATCAACCCAATCCAATTTTCTGTATATCATGCGATATTTTTCCCCATGACCCTCCTGGAGGGGAGTGGAGGTGTGTGTCTACTCCAGAGTAACATTTCAATGAGTCCCCTTATTTGTTGGGAGGAAGATTTGTAATTATCCCTTTTCCACATCTATTTTTGTTATTATATTTTGGAAAAAATTTAAGATGTGGGCATGAAAATTTCCCCACCCCTACACCATTTTCAGGATGTGATTTGTAACTTCAATGATTGGAATGTGGATATATTCCCATTATTTGTTTGGGGAAGGGGTTTGTTCCTATATTTATCCTCTATTTCTTACCAGTGGGTACTGATAGTACTTAGGTGTGGGGGAATATATTTTTGTCATCCCACTATTTTTTACCAGGACTTTCCAAATTATTTTTAGGTGCTTCCAAACCAGACTCCTGGAATCCTTGATGAATGCAGGTAGGTGTGTGCACCTATATGCAGTTTTCTACCAAATTTGGATGATTGGATTCCTTGGATGCTTCCAGATGAGTCTACTAGAAATCTTGGATGATGTGGGAAGGTGTTTGTATATGTCCATGGATTTCCATAAAATTTGATTGGAGGGATTTCTGGGTTTAAGAATTTGTTTGTTTCTGCTCACTGTTTGGTGCCATATTTTGATGACAGGCTTATATGGATGATTCTAGATGAGTCTGTTGGCTTTAATGATTAGTTTCAAGATGTGTTTGTTCATAAAGTCATTTTTTCACTAAATCTGATTGGTGAGCTTCCCTAAAGGGGGTAAAGGTATATCCTTATTCCCTGTTGGCCTTTTTTTTCCTTGTGGCCCATCATGTGAGCCCAGTTCTAGATGACCTAGGTCGTACTACCGAGGATATCACCCTCATCATGATAATGGTTTACTACCATGTGGAGTTGGCATCAGTGATTACTTATAGGATCCCTTTAAAAGGAAACATGTGTCTTCTAGGTGAGGTCATATTTTTCCACATGATCTACCTCCCTAATATAATGGAGGATATGATTGTTATGTTCTGTGGATATGCTCTGGAAATGTTTGGAGATGGTGATTGGTGTTGTTTTCTTTTGGACCTTCTATCATCGCTGAGTGGACAAATGGAAGGGTATTGCGAGCTGGAGGGCCTTTCAAAGAGCCTCCAGGGTTGGGATGGTACCATTTTGGTGGTACTATCAGACCAATGCATTTGAGAACTAGCATTTATGATGTCGGGTTGGAGATGGTGTCCTCTTCTTAGATGAGGACCCCACATGAACAGTAGTCAGGGCATACATCTTTAAAAGTTTTTGTGAAAATATTTGAATTAAAGGGATATATTCTTGAAACTACATAAAATATAGGTTAAAACACAAATAAGAAAACCCCATAAAAGAACCATCTCAATAAATTCACACATGCACAATTGGTTGTCTTGTTTTGACATATTTCATTTTAAGAGAGAATGGGGACTGACATGTGGGTGACACAATTATCTTGGTTAAGGATTCACTTTAGGTTCACCATTTTTTGTTTCATCTGAAAATTTTGTGTGGGGTTGTAATATCATTTTGTGGTGTTTTTGGGACAACCATTATGTCAAAAATTTATACTCATGTCCTTTTTGGGTGATTTCAAATGGGGTTCTTTGTGGAACAGAAAACATCCAATGGCTCTCATATTTTTGTTGAATCATAGAATGCTTCCCAAACATAGGATCGCATTGGGAAACTTCACCAACTATACTTAAGAAATCACATTTGTTTAAATTATGGGTGGTTAGGCTCATTATGCCCATTTGTGTGGAATTATTTCCAACTCATTGACTCTCTTATAGATTTAAGATATGTTCTTGAATCCTTCATTATTTCCAAAACATTACATTGGTCACCCTTAAATTCACATTCAATTATTATCATGTACCTGATTTAGAATCGACATGTATCTGAGGTTATTGATTAATGAAGATATCTATATGAATATTATGTTCTCTATAAATGGTACCATTTTATGAATGGATTAGATATTTTTTGTCATTTACTATTATGATGTTATTTTTGAACCACACTATGGGTTGCCCTAGAGTGTATCATCATCTTGGGGAATGGGAGTTGTTTTAATGTTCAGATTAGGACCATAAGAGGGGATTCATACATATTCTTGTGAAATTAATTTGAACCCACATAGTTTTGTGCCACTTTATGAGACAAATCATACCATTTAAGTTCATGTGGAAAGGACCAAACTATGTAAATTTGATGTGATTCAATAAAGACATCTAGGAAAAAACATTGTCAACGTTTGGTGTGAGACTCATGTCGATGTGGCCCAAGGAACCTGGAATGAATGTAGGTTACCATTCTAGATACGAACCTTCCAATAATGTGGCCTAGAGAGAATTAGGGTTGATTCGGTGTTTTGGGTTTGGACCTCTGGGAGGCTTCCCACATATCCCATTTGGATGGGAATCAAGGCCCACATAGTTCTGTTAGGTTGAGGCTTGAACTTATAGAGGAGGCCCATAGGTTGGAGATTATACATATATAGGAGTCCCATTGGTTAGGGATTATACCTATGGAGTAGTCCCATTTTATTTAGTATGGATTGGTTTTACACTTATAAGGATCTCAAAAGGTTGGATACATGGATTTTAGGACCCATGCCTATAGAGGCCCTATAAAGAAAGGAAAGAGAAAGATTTAGGAAAACATTATCTATCGTGACATGCATATAACTATATAGAAGCTATGATCATCACTAACCTCTAAACCCACATGATTCATGATGGAATTTGAAAATCAATAGGAAGTGGTAGATCCATAAAACCACACGAACCATATTACACTAGTGAAAATGTTAGGGGCTACAATAGAAGAAGAAAGGGATTTGAGGTGCCCATCTTATCCCGTCATTATAACTTGGATAGTCACATCCAACTACCCATATAGATACAGTCCATGGGTATGGATAAATGGAAGGAATAGATCATGATATGCCTTGAAATAGAGATTATGGTCTTACACTAGGATGGATTTCCTACTCCTAGTTCAGGGGGGAAGAGGGGAGGATAAGTCCCTATCCCTCAAAAGGAAAACAAATCATGATCTACTCCCTCCCCACCTGAAACCCAAGATTCCTATGCCCACCCCTAGGTTCAAGGTCCTCATGACCAATGGGATTCATATCAGTATGCACTTCGAGGACCCTACTTGTCTCGTGAGACAAGGGTGGGAAATATCTGATATATGCAATGCATTAACAAATGGGAGACATGTTGATGTGTCTCTTTACATGGTTTTTCATGTAAGTAGGAATTAGTGGGGGATTATATTTGGTCCCACTCATATGAGGGATCCAAATTATAGGGATACCATACACCAGTGGCTTGAAAGTGGTCTTAGAAGGTGTATCACATAGGTTAAGGTTTGATGAGAAATAGGTGTCTCGCGTAGGACCTGGGAGGAGTTAGAAATGCTTTGTGTTGGGTGTAGTAATGTGTGATATGGAAGTTCCTTAAGATAAGAAACACATGGGAAACAAAAATTAGGTGATTCCTTACTCTATGTGTCAAGGGTATCCCCATGTGTCCCTAAAAGGGTCTTTTGTAGGTCCCATGTTAGGGAAGGGGCCATCATGTTAGTGCTTTCCAACTAGGGGAAAGGGTTCCTTATGTAGTTTTATTGTGTTTATAACCATATAGGGAATTTTAACTCAATGACCCAATCAATTCCCTCTTCAATCGGGCTTTGGAGAGATACCTGAGGGATTTTTGAGGACCTGGGTGAAGGGGTTATATGCTCATAGCTTGGAGTCTTTTTCCATTATTTCAATCTTTCAAATGATGAACCACAAGGTATTATTTATAGGAAAAAATGGGGATAAAGTCAAAGGACGTACCCCACACATGTAACTATCATATGTACTTGGTGTAGGTACCCTGTGAGGGTGTGCAGTCCATCATTTTCTTGTAGGGGATTATGTGAGCCTTATGGTGAGCATTCTTGGTGCATGCATTCCACTTTTATACAAGTTTCATTAATAATTCTTGGAGATATTCACCTATCTAATCCTTAGAGAATTTTACTTACGAAATTTCATCTCATATAAAGAAATGGAGTGCCACCAAAATCCACCCCTTAGTATTAGATCTGATCAGAATAAGTGGGTCTAGTCTTGAGGGAGAGTAAGGAAAGGATTCAAAAGGCTGTGTAGGTCATCCTAATAGGTTTTCCATTTATGTAAGTGAAAAAGGTTTGGTTTATAGTTCTGATTCATGGTTCATGTGTATAGGATAGCAGTGTATATTAATACCATTAACCCTTAATCATATTTTTTCTACATTCAACATCTTTTTTCTCGTTATGTAGGTCATCCATGTTTCTTTGTTGTGCTTGTCATTTTTGTTGGTCTTTTGAAGATCTTCCTCACTCATGTACATTGTAAAACCACTTGGTGACCAGACTTTATAGAACCACCATGTTGAGGATCTACTGTGAGGCATTTGGTCGAGGTACATGTGAAAGGGACCTGTTTTAGGGTCATATGTGAGGAACCTTGTTGAGGATCCCACACATGAGACCTTCTTTTTCTAAAATTCCTTAACTTTCTTAAATAAGGATTTTGAACTTAATGAAAAACCTATATATCTTATTGCAGGTTTTCAAAGGATTCTGTAATGGATTCTCATGAAAAAGTTTTTTTCCATGCCTTGGAGATGATTAAATATATTGGGATATATTATTATGACATGTGTGAATACGCTCTCCCATATTTGGTGGAGCACATGAGGTAGTATCAGTGTGAGTATCCATGAAATGACTATATTACCTTTAACGATCAAATAATTTTGAGGGACACTCCCATACCTAATTAAAATAGTTATTTCTTGAAGTATTGGTTTATGGAATACACCAATTTTCCTCCCTCCAATGTATCTGCTAATGGTGTATACATCAATGAATGGTTGGCTCCCACTACTTGTTCTATGAACCATATCCATTCTAACCCAAATATAAAGTCTCATACCCTAGAGATGAAGCCACATTATTATAATTCAACCTTTCATGATTCGTACACAGAGCATTATCAAGGTTGGAAGGACTATTGGGGCTTCCACTCTGAAGGGGGATTCAGAATAGAATGGATGTAGGCGTACTTGGTGTGCCAAACTTGTGCATAGTTCAATAAGGATTTGCAAGACGTCAGTATTTAAAATGATGTTTGGGTGGGGAAAACATATTTTCATATGTACTCATATATTATCCTTGATCTTCTGCATCAATGGATTCCTCAAAAAAATAATTTCCATCTTATTCATGGAAAATTCAGCATTAACTTATGTGATGTCTACAGGATTTACGGAACCCCTATCATAGGAAATATGTATGAAGAGTTTATCCCACAAAAAAATATAGGATGATTCTGAAAGGACATCTATTTTTTCCCATGAGCTTTTTAAGGTGGCTCAAGAGGTGCAAAAGAAAAACCCTCTCCCAAGGCGTGACATCAAACCTGTAATACCCAATATTCTGTGAATAATTTTTTTTTCAATTTAATTTAATCTATTTTTATTTTATATTTCACAAAAAACAAACTATATCTTTTGTTATATGAAATCACTAAGTGTGGAGTGCATTTATTCCATACCAATTTAATCTTCCACTACACACAACACCGACTTGGCTTACATTACATGTAACACTGAATTTCTATGAAACCACATTTTATTATTATACTCATTTAAATAGGATAGTAATTACATAGTTGTTAAAATTATTAATATTAATAGTAATAACTAAAATTTTAATAAAATTTATAATTTTTTTATATAGATAAATCATATTGATAAAAAGACATACAATTTTTAGTAAAGTATTTATTTGTTTGAAATAGTATTTTCTTAAAAGAAGTCCTTTTATGATAAATAATAAAACTAATTTTAGAAAATTTTATAAATATAATTTGTTAAAATAATATTTATTTTTTAATTCATAGTGTCAAAAAAAATTTATGGTTAATTTTTTGTATTTTTCGAAGGAACTTCATTTTTTGATGAATAGTGACAATTACTGAATTTTAATCCAAAACTACTTTTTCATCTAATTTATTTATATAGTTAAATTTAATTTTGAATTTATATTAAAGTTAAAATATATCAATTATTCATATTTTAAACCAATTTATTTCATTTTTATCATTTTTATATTGAATTTAAATATAAGTGCTTAATGAACTTTTGAACATTCTCACTTTAATAACCCGCTTTCTCGCCACGTCAGTAGGATTATCATTGAATATAATTTGTCCTCTTATATGAATTTAATTTTGAAAAACATACATAATTTCTTTTAATAATTATAATATTTATATTCTAATAATATTAACATAATTTTTTCCCAAAAAATATTAATAAAATTGATTAAAATTAATTACATCAATTAAGGAAAAATTAAGTTTAACAAGATACTAAACCTTAAACTTAAGTGCCAAATGACCCACAAACTTGTCCAAAACACATATAATGACCACATTTTATCCATAAACCATCTATTATTGAGTTTTATTTGTTTTTTATGGCTTCTTTATGTAAAAACATGTGTACATATAACTTTTCCTCAAAAAAATTCCAAGTGTGCCCCCCCACCCCCTTATAAATGGCCACCACATCGCCCCCTTCTTCACACCTGTCAAACCACTTAGATTAAGAAAATATCTACACAATTAACTTTCCAAAGTCACTTAATTACTCCTTGAATCCTATTTTTCTCATAAATGCATCCAACAAATCACTTTAGTGAAAACAAAAATGAGTTACCCAAAGAAGAGGTAGCATCCTTCCTCAATCTCCTTTACTCTATTTTCATTTTACACCACCTCAATTATACTTTTTTCATGATTATATAAAAAATAAATATCCTAAATATAATTATATTTTTTTAATCTAAGATTTTTACCTATAATTACGCACAAATCCATATAATGGGTAACAAACTTACCATTCTTGGTTAGGCGAACTACCGCCTCATGAAATGATGTTGTTTGTTTTTCCTTTACAACCTATCTTGGTTGGGAATTATGATGGAAACTATATTTTTATATGATATATATGTTATTTGTGATTTTTATTATTATTATGGAATTATTATATAAAACATAATTTCATGCTTCCTATTTTGTGTGAATACGATAACTTCATTTATGGAATGTGGACTACCGCCTCCTCAATGTGATGTGACTCATTCAAAAATTATAAGGAATATATTAAGAATCGGTCTAATAAAAATATATGATATATATGAAAATATAATTCTACTTTAATGATATTATATATATATATATATGTTATTTAATTTATTTATTTCAATATGAAAATAAAACAAAAATAGCATTCACGCGTACATACGGCCTATCGTCTCTATGAACAGTGTATTTTTTCGAATATTCATATCTTTTATAGTTTAAATTAAATATTTATACCCTGAATATATATGATATATAAATATGTTTTTACATTATATAAATATGTAAATCATTATCTATGTAAAATTATTAATAATAAAATATCAGAACATGTACAATAAACAAAGCAGTTATTACCCGAAACATTACTTTATCATGGAATTATTAATAAATGGGTAATATAAAGTAATAAGTGATTCATATATGGTATTAGATATAATAATATGGTTATTTGGTAGATTTAAAATATAATTATATTTATTATACATGTGTATTGAACATGTACAACGAAAGTCACCACTTTAGGTAAGGGTATTTCTAATCTCACTTTTATTCTTGTGAGATTTAAACCTTATTCACCACTAATTTATTTTGTGTTTTATATATAACATACATGAATAAATTATTTTATTGTTATCATTAAATTTATGGGTATTTACATATCAAATTTTTGATCTCTCATTCGTGGGGTTTATATTTCAAGAGTTACCAAATTGAAAAGTAGTTTTGTCTTAATTTTCATTCTTTGAGAAACATTCCATGAAATTCAGAAACCATGTTTTCAAAAAAAATCAAAAGATTACTTTAAACTCATTTTCAAAAAAAAAAAATTTTAAATTTTTTATGGTTTTCAATATCCCTTTATAATTCGCCAATGTAATTTCAAAGAAATAGTTTTCAAAAAAATAAATCTTCATTCCCAAAGAAATGGTTTTTAAAATGTTTTCAATATTATTTAATATTTTTTGAAGGAAAATAGTTTAAAAAATGCTTTCAATATTACTTTCCCAAAAAATGGTTTTCCAAATTTTTTCAATAATCTTTTATATATTTTCAAGGAAAATTTTTTTCAACAAATTTTCAATCTTTATTAATAAAATTTCAAATTATTTTCAAATAAATGGTATGAAAATGTTTTAAATATTTATTTATAAGTTCTCATCATTTTTAAAAGAAATTGTTTTCAAAAAATTTTCAATATTTCTTTATAAATTTTCAAATTATTTTCAAATACATTGTTTTCAAAATGTTTTCAATCTTTCTTTATTTTTTTTCAAAGTGATTTCAAAAAAACGGTTTTCAATACGTTTTTAGTATTTCTTTATTAGTTTTCAAACTATTTTTGAAGAAATAGTTTTCAAAACATTTTAAATATTTCTTTATTTGTTTTCAAAGTGTTTTCAATGAAATAGTTTTAAAAAAATTAATCTTTCTTCATAATATTTCAATGTTTCTTAAGAAATATTTTTCAAAACCTTTACTATATTTCTTCATAAGTTTCTAAAAAATTTTCAAAGAAAAAGGTAGTTAAAATGTTTTCAAAACATCCTTTTTAAGGTTCCTGGTTTATTTTCAAGAAAATGGTTTTCAAATAGGTTTATTTTCTAAAAACTAATTTGTTAAATATGAAATAGTATTTTCATCAAGAATTTTTTTTAATATATTTCAAAATTATTTCTCATATAAGATGATATCTTTTGGTGTTAATCATTCCTTTCTGGGGAAATGATCCAAATGTTCCATTCATAATATTCCTCGGAATGGTTAATGTATTTATGGAATGATTTTTATGAAACCCATTTCTCTTTCATGGTTTGTATAATTTTTAAAGCCGCTTCATTTCATGGGATATGATTTTAATGAAATTATTATGAAAACTATCTCTTTTTTTATAGGTTTTGATATGATTACATTTTTATAATACCCATTTCATTTCATGGGTTATGATATGATTATTTATGATTTGGTGGAACATGTATTAATTTTTTTCATTATGAGATAGGTGGGATCTATATCTCCCTGAAATGAATTGGGTAAAGATTTATTTCTCATGATATGTTGATGTGAATCAAATTTATAGGTTGGATCCTCTATCGAAAGATAAATAAACCTCATCCGCTATAGGAATATGGGGTATCATGGTCCCTTAAAAAGAAACTAATGTGACTAGGTATGGTGGTGTGTCCCACATAGTGGCTATAGTTCCCATAAATATGGGAAGACATAAAAACCTAATCCACTATGGGAAGATGGGGAAACATGATCTGCTATGGGAAGATTGGAAAAATTGGATCCCTTACAGTGAATGGATTGTGAATGGGGATGTTGGTGTGTCTTGCCCAGTAGGTGTAGTCATCATGAATTTCCCTGATAAATTATATAAATGTTTCTTGAGTTATAGGGATTGATATTACATGTTTCTGTGTATCCCACAATTCTATGTATTACTCATATGTTATGATTTAATTTCATATTCTCTTGATAACCATATGATTCATGTTTTATGAACTGCAAATATTTATTCCATGATTCATTTTTATAATATTTGATATGCACGGTATGACCTTATAATGTTATGATGACATTCTCATACCCATATGCTGAGGTTCATTCTTACATATCTACCTTATTATCCCTTACTAAGCATCTGAACTTGCCCCTTTTTATGTTTCCTTCCCCAGGTTATGAAGATATATTTTATGTATGATGTATCTTAGATGGGTGATGATCTTTAAGAACCTAGTGGGAGATAATGTAGCTCACTCATGTTCCTGTGTTTATGTTTCCATGTTTCCAAAGGCACTTAACTAATATGGTATCTGAGCACCTTTTTGTAATGTTTTATGTATTCTACAAAAATGATGCAATTTATATGTACGTTAAGACAAGGTTTTTATAGTTTTTACTAGAGAAAAGGTTTATTCACACTATGGAAAATAGGATGGGAAAACTTTACTAAAATCCCTATGGATATTTCTAAGGATATTTCAAGGGGTGTCCCTAAGGATGAGTCTAAGGATGGGTTAATGTTTAGGAAAATTTACTAGAATTTTGGTAGAGGATAGAGTGAGTGGTTAACTAGAATTATATCCATGTCTGGATACTATAAGTTGATGTGGATCTGGAACATATGTACCTAGTGGTAACAACTCTGACATGGTGCATCGAGCTAGACTTGAGTGTAACCTCGTACACGAAAATGGTCCTTATAGTACAACTAGTTTGACTCTCTCGGTGGATATTTTTAGTAAATTCACAAACTCTATATGAACCATCAATAAGGATTTAAATGGAAATTAGGTATCAATAACCTAGGATAATCCTGAGGTTTCATATATTAATGAAGGTTCCATAATTTAGACATACAATAAGGTTTTTTTCATGATTATTTGGTTCAATACTATTATAATTGTTTCTTACTCAAAGATTTATGGTTTTAGAAAATAGAGAGAACTAGAAGGAACTAGTTTAATGTTGAATGTGACATAAAATATTCTAATGTGCAGAAAAATGGGATTTTCATTGAGTGACGAATGTAGTGATCATGCATAGTCATTTTTCATAGACCATGATTAACAATGTGTACCTTAACCAACTCTTGGACTCACCAAGGAAGATAAGAAAGGACTTTGATGATTGTATGGGTAATGGATAGCATGGAAAAAATAATATTCAGTTTTCTTTGTTTCAATAATGTGGGAGGAATAACCTAAGTGAATGTATTAGAGGAATAAGAAGATGTTTTGACTTTGGAAAAGGACACAAATCAAGTAACTACAAAGGAAAAATGAGGGGTTCAATTAATAAAATTAAAGATAATATTTTCCTTATTTAATAAATAATCATAGATTTAATTTTTTTAATTTTATAGTGAATGGACATTATGAAAATCAATGTCCCAAGTGGAAAGCTCAAGAATAGAATCACCAAGGTGGTACAACTAATGGTTATATTACTAATGATGATGAGACTACATGTGAAATGTGAAAGTAAATAGGTATTATGTAATAGTATTAGGCGTCCTTGATAATATATTATGGATTAAGTGGAGTAACCTAAGTGTTTAGGTATTTGAATTCAAGAATTATTAGCTGTGAAATCTAAAGGATTGTTCACTTTATGTTTTCTGTTAAGGATTCACAAGAATATGTTGAATGGTTATGATGGACTAGAAAAGTGATTTAATGGAAAGGATTTATTCATGATAAACACATTATTAAAGGAAATATAACCCATAATATATTCCCCATTCTAGGATAATGATGTTTGGATATAAAAAATGTTGGACACCTATAAATGAATTGGACAGTATGGATTACCTTGGAACTGATAAAAGATTAGTTGAAAAATTGGTCTATGTTATCATGGGTGAAGTTTAAAATTTATTAGATTCAAGGAAATATCTACTAATATTTAAAATAAGTAATAATTCTTGTTTTATAAAATTATTTATTGTAATTCAAGTTGTTACCAAGTTTTAAAAGAATATAGGATGAGGGTATTCACATGTTTGGAATGTGATAAACAAAAGATACTTTATGATATATAGGGGATCAATGTTAAGTTGAGTTAGTGACCTTAAATATAATGTTTTATATTTTTAAAATTCATAAGGGTTATTAGGTTGATAATTTATGTAATAGTTTCATTCAAACTTTGGATGAGGTTTTAGATATTAAAGTATTATCCTTCCATATGAAGACTTATGCATATTGAATAACCTATGATAACATTTTTGTTATGAAAATAAAATATGGAATGAACTATCATTCTATTTATGATCCTCATGATATGTTAGTGCTTTAGGAATCAAAAAATATCCTTCCTTTTTGGAGAGATAGGTGAGGTGTAAATTGATTGAGGCACAACAAAGGGTCAGATTGTACTGAATCAATTAAGTATAACTTCTCATAAAAATTATTTATCTCTAAGGAAAGGATCCTAAAACTGAAAATGTTTTCCTCATTCCTTATTTTATTATGAATCAAATGTTAACATAGATAATCACAGATTTATGGATTTGGGATGGTAAAATTTCTCCCGACCTTATTCTCTATCACTCTCTATCATAACATGATGGTTAGATTTCACTTCCATGTCCATGTTTTCACTTGTCACCAATGTTCTCCCATATGAAAATATATATGTAAGTTACTTTGGGTAACCATCATGTTTTAAACATTTGATTTTTAAAGGATGTTTTAGTATTCAGTTTGGAGATTTTGGTTTGTATGAAATGTTTTTTCAAGTATTAAACCGTTAAATATCTGTTTTCGACGCTTTTACGCCGGGGTGCGCACGCGTGTCCATCATGCGGGGGAGGACGGGTGGCTTGTTTCCCTGCATTCCCGCATTCCAAAGGCTAGCAGCATCCATTCCTTGTTCAGGTACATTTTCTCCTTGATCGAAATCGGGATGATGGGATGTCAGTTCTTCCTTTTGTGGATTCGTCCTCGGAGCTCGTCACCCGGTCCGGGTCTCCCTCATAGATTTAAGACGGGTTCGTGAAGCTCGTTCCTAGCGCCATATCTTTATGGATTCCAGTTCATTATGTAGCTTCTGTCAAGATTCTCCAAGGGGTCTTGTCGGGGAAGCAACCTTTGGTGACGAGAATGGTCACATTAGGGTGTTGTTGGCATGTCTTGGCACTGGGGATCGGCATGTCGGTCTTCTGTCCCTTATCACAGGGATTCTCAAGGGCGGAGAATCCTGATGCATCCCACATCGAACACGGGGATTGTGTACCATCTGAGGTTTTCCTCAGCTTCCCATGTTTAACACGGGGTATGCTGTGAGTTTAACGTCTTCCAAGGACAGATCGGACTGAAGGTCCCCCTAGGGGGAACACCGATGTTGGGGCTAGAATGTGGGCGGCTTCCCAGATACCATGGAGTGGAATGGGGTGGAATGATCTCACCGAGATGTGGCGGCCCGGGTAAGGATCAGGATGGGTGTTGGAGTGACGAGCTTGAATGTCATGGAGGCTTCCTACATATCCCCATGGCAGGGAATCAAAGTCTGCGTAGTTCGGTTGTATGGTGGGACACCTGAAGAGGCGACCTGTGAGAATGAATGCATGGATTGGAGCCTGGAAGAAGTAAGATCTCCGGGTTAGGGCATGAACATCCCAAGGCATGTGGGCTCGAGGGGGAGGTCAGGATGAGACGTGGGTGTGCGGCATGGGGATTACGCTCTGAGGCGGCCCATGATGGGGAATACGGGGCTTACGCTCTGAGGCGGCCCATAATGGTGCTGGTGAACCAACGCGAAGGGGTTGGAACAACTGAGCGATGGGCTTGAACCTCGTGGAGGCTTCCTACGTACCATGCGTTGGCACGGATCAAATTCCACGTAGTTCAGGGCATATAGTTTAATGTCATGCGGGACGGGAAACAATTTAACGTCATGCGGGATGGGATACAGTTTAACGCCATGCGGGATGAGGGAATTTGGGGCTTATGCTCTGAGGCGGCCCATGGTGGTCGGGGAACCGACGTGGGGAGGTCGGAATGACTGGGTGGTGGGCTTGAACCTCGTGGAGGCTTCCTACTTACCATGTGTTAGCACGTATCAAAGTCCACGTAGTTCACTGGTATGGGGATTATGCGCTGAGGAAGCCCATAAGAGGATGTCATGGTCGATGTGCGCTCTAAGCCCACGTCAGTCATGCTCGGTGTGAGAAACAAGAGGCAGTAGGGACCAGATGATCACGTCGCAAAGGGTGCGTCCGTGAGAAGCAGAAAGGGGCTTACACGTTAAGCGGCCCAAAGAGGAAACATGGACTTATGCGTGGTTAGTGGCCCTTGGTTCTGGGGCTTACTCCAAGATGGAGGCCCGTGGTGCGACAAAGTGCAGTGGGAAAGGGACTCCACTGGCCTTGGCAGGGGGTAAGTACGGAGGTGGATCAGTGTAACCTTCCTCAAGAGAGGCTAGGGGCTTACGCTCTGAGGCAGCCCTTCCCCCGTGGACAGACACCACTCCAACAAGGAGGATCTCATTCCATGTGAGGAAGAATCCATTCCCGTGGAGACGAGTGGGCGTAAAGAATGTCCGAGCTGGGGGGACCCTGCATGTGAAGCACGGGGTCGGACCACAGTTTAACATCATCTGTTAAGAATGAGGTTCTTAGCAGTTTAACGTCCTGCAGCTTGGACGAGGTGGGTTCGCTCCACACCCCTAGAGCTTACATGCCCAATGCCCTCTACCCATTATGGGAGGGAAGGCATCGGCAAGGCCGTAGTGAAGGGGGTTCGTAGGGCGAACCATCGAGGGGTCCACGTTAGCGTGGCTATACGAAGAAGCAATAGTCGTTAGCGTTCCTATACGGAGAAGTATAAGGCAAAGCAACGCAATAGGAAACACCGCCCAAGGGACCTTGAGGTTACTTTTTACAAGCCTGGAAGGCCGTATGGGAAAACAATGCATGGCGTGCATGCCCGGCAGGGAAGACATCAGGTGCCGACGTGGAGAGGCAGCCAAGGGGCATCAAGGTCAAGGGTCCTAGTTGTTGCACGCAAAGAGAAGGTTTGCGCGAAAACACCAGGATGGAGCGCAATAGGACCAGAGGATTGCACGGATAGGTGATTGCACGCAAAGGATTGGGATTGCGCGCACAGAAGGCGATTGCGCGCATGAGGCAAGGATTGCGTGCAAGGGAAGAACCCAGAGGAGTGGGAAAATTCACTTAAGCCAGTGGAGTTGCGCGCAAAGGCGAACTCCGGGGCAAGGTTGCGCGAAAAGAGGAATTACCTGGAAGTCATCTTGCACGTGCGGGAGTCCGAATTGCGCGCACGAGAGTTGTTCTGAATTCCGCAACCCCAAACCATTTGGGGTCACCTTCTATTTATAGGCATCGGCCGGTGCAGAATCCAGGCAGCACGCGAAATCTTTCACGCCGGGAACCATCGGCGCGCAAAGCTTCATCGCGCGGAACCGGGGCGCACAAAATTGCGTGTACCATTGGCTCGATTACGTGAATCCTAGGGATGCTTCGCACGCACAAAATTATTTCGCGCCCCACTTCCCAGGCCTCTGGACCAGGCCTCTGATTCCGAATATGACTTCGCTTTGTCATTTTGAAACTTCCTCTAGGATTTACGGACTTTTTCGGCATCTAAAAATGCCCCCATTGGGAATTGGATCGGCGAGAGGTCGCAACGGTCGTATTATGAGGGAAACGCTAAAGCAAGGCCTCTCCTGGGCACTTAGCGCGCAAAAAACCGACACGGCGCGCAAAATGGAAGATCCACGCGGAATTATCTTTCCACAAAGCACGGAACCCTGGACTCACCTATAAAAAGGGTCACTGGGTCCTGACTCTGTACTAAAGCTTTTCCGTGTGATAGGTTTACCGCTCTCGTGCGGGAAATTTCTCCCGCAGCTGCGCGTAAAAAACGCTTTGGCAGCACATAATTCCTTTCGAAATTTGGCCACACTTGCACGCCTACTCAGGATATTCCGTGCCTAGCGTGCCTATTGCATGCCCAAATCCTGGATTTTGCACCACCGCTTCTGATTTTGTGTATCACTCTCCGATTCCGTGCACTACATCCTGATTTCATGCAACTCCTGAGATATTCAAGATGGAAGCAAACCGAGTTGATGAGGGGGAAGCTGTCGCTCATAGGACCAAAATGGCAGCGAACGAGGAGGTTTATGGCGCCAAGGTGATCGATTCAAACAACCTAACATTTTTAAATCTACTGACTCCAGCCCAAGAAGACGTATCCCCTGTCTAACAACCTCCCACTCTGGAATTTAGGCATCCTGGAGGAGGTGCCCCTGCTGGGCTTCGAGGTGGACACATCGTGGTCATGGGTGACCCGGGAGGACAAGCTTCCTCGCTACAACATCACCATCAATGGCCATCCTTCCAGGGAAACCAGACATATGGATGTATATGTCTAGAACCCGAGGACCAGGACCATTATTGGGGACGAGCCTGTCAAAGAGAATTATTCGGACCTCTATGCGAGCACGTTCTGTCAGAGCGTCACGGATGACACGAAGGGCTGGCAGAAGGATTGGGACCTACGGTCCGGGGGAAACTTCACCAGCGAGTGGGCCTGGGCGTTCTGGGTTCTCCATACTTGCGACCAGTTCGGGGATGAACTGCGGCATATTGGCCTGTTCGAGGCGGTATGGACGTCGCAGTTCCACTTCCACCATCAACCTGAGCTCGGGCCGAAGCTATTCACCCGGTGGTATCCTGATACTAACACATTCCACCTTCATTATGGGGAAGTTAGAATCAGTCTCTGGGGCATTCACTGCATCAGAGGTATCCCACTGGAGGGCTACCAATACGACGAGTTCGTTCCTCCAAAGAACACTAGGGAAGACAGGTCACGGACCCCCATGCTGACGTGGCACCTATTGGAGTTGGCAAAAGAGAGGCTGGGGGTCAAGGACTTCTTGAAGGACATTTCCTACAAGGGCTGGTTCAGCCAGTTGCCCGAGAAGGATCCAGAAATCAAGATGTTGGGACGGGGTAAACGGTGCCCAATCGCGGCTCAGAGGAGCAGGGATGGGTCATACTGGAGGACCCTAGAGGCGGGGAAATAACAATCATGGGGCTACCGCGTCATTGAGACCTAGGACCCAAACGTCTGGTACGCTGGGTTCCTCGCTGCCTTCCTGAGTGGGTGGCTCCTGCCGGGGCGGGACGCGAGGATGGGCGTCCGTCCAGCAACACTGGTGATGGCGGGCACCATGGCCACCAACAAACAGTTCAACTTGGGGGGTCCCCATTCTGGCCAAGCTGTATGCCATCCTGAGATGCATCTTACGAGGGGGGTCTCCTTAGAGAGTATGTGGCCCCATACAAATCTTCCATGAATGGGTGGTGGCTCATCTCGGCGGGTACACCTTCCCAAACGCCATCCGTCCTCCGGAAAATGGCCTAAGATCATCCATGTTGAACATTGCCTGGGTGGCACCGATGACGCTCAATGAGGAGGGCGTGAGAATCTGCATTGGTAACCACACCAACTTCCACTTCAGCCCGTTCCCCACCCCGGTCTACCAGATGGTGGACAATGGGAGAGGCTCACTGGAGTAGCATGAGTATTTCCAGAGCATTTGGGGGGTGATCGTGGCTCGGATCGACGGGAAGGTGATCTGCGAGCCTTATGTGCCGTCCCGATTCACGAGGCAATTCGGGTGCCTCCAACGAATGACGAAGAGGGTATTCACGGCAGTCTGGCACGAGAAGAATCCCTGCGTTCTGCGCCATATGTGGTTGATGTTGACCACTTTCATCTCTGGCGACATCATTACTCTTCCTCGCACCGGGGTTGATGCTGTCCTAGCAATCGAGTATGTCGAGCACTGGACTATCGCGTACCCTGAGGGGCTTTTTCGCAAGCGAGTCCGGCAACTCGAGGACGGTCGTGCGGAAACCAGTTGATGGGGGAGAAGGCAAGGTTTTGTTGGAAGGGGGGAACCAGGGGTGTGTCAGGCAGCAAGGCCTGCGCAAGCTGGGACTTCAGCAGTGGGAACATCACACAGTGTCGTCGTGACCTCGTTGCCTCTAGGGGGTCACATGAGGCGGCCAGGGAGCTTCCCGGGAAGCAGATAAGATACCTTCTCAAACCTTCCCAGGATACAATTTTCCCGGCACTGTGGTCGGCCTAGATGACCCTACGACAATAACTGAGCATTGAAGCCGTCTGGCAGAAGATAATGCAAAACGGGATCCAGCTGCTAGAGGTCGTGCTCGTTCGAGTTACCGATCGGGTAAACATCCATCGGTGGCATGCTTATCTGATGGCCATGGTCACATACACGCGCCAAATGGTTCGGCGTGCAGAGCCACCTTTCCTAGTGAAAGTGATTCTCGGCCAAGAGCATGATCCGGAGTGATGCCGCCGGGAGAAAGCGACACTGACGAGGAGTCAGAGGGGGAGGAGGAGACCGGAGAAGACGAAGGTGAAGGAGAAGATGAAGAAGGAGAACCCGAAGGTGAGGGGTCATAGGGGCGACCTACCAAGGGTGTCTTTGAGAGAGCAGTGAGATTGTCAGCTCTGATCTCGACATAACCAAGATGCTCGAGGTTTGTCTCTATCCTCATTCATTTCCCTTCTTCTTCCATTCTCCTTTTAAATTTCCAACCCATCTCTCTACCTCACTTAGGAGCACCTAAATGTTGGTCAGGCATCCCCACTAGAGGAGGGAGGAAGGGAACCAATGGGACAGAATGGGGATCTGACACCCATCATTGAATTGACAAGTGCAGAGGGGTCTCCCATCATGGCGGCTCCTACAACGGCCGGAACACTGGAGGCCGACGCTCTGGATTCCTCTAAGTCTCATGCTTCACTACTGGCACTTGCAATGAAAAGATCCCAAACTAATCAGCGTAAGCCTTGTGCAGTGATCTCAACATTGGAGGCTTGTCAGGCTACGGAGCACGGGCCTTCCGTGAGCGGGCCAGTGGCGGACATACCACCTTATTCAGAACATGATCCCTACACTGAGTCGGCCCCGACAATTGGTGATAAGGGGGCAGCGGACATCAGCGGCGCTCTTCTTGAGGCGAGGCCGGAAGCTGACGGAGGTACCGTCGCTGTTGGGGAAAGAGAGGAAGGTCTCCTGGACGTCAAGGATCATATTCCCCACGAAGACATCCCTGAGGCAGATCCTGCTGCCGATCTGCTGGCTGCCTTCCCTACGTACCGACCCGCTGACCCTGAAGAGATAGACGACTCATACTCAGAGGTAGCCGAGGAGAGCCGGATGACACGGTGCAAAGGGTGGAAGTGTATCCAGCGCTTTCTCAGATAGCCCCAGTCAGATTGGCTGATGCGGATGTGATCAATCCAGACCTGGCTGCGCTTCCTATGCGCCGGAGGAGTTGATGCTCAGTGCCTTCATCTGACGGTCTGTGATTACATGGCCGAGAAGATACGCGAGAGCAGCCGTCGCACCGACGTTGCCTAGTGTCGGGAAAGATCGGCGAGCGCCCGAGCGTTGCTAAGGGCGGAGCGGGAAGCCCGACACCTCGAAGGGAAGGAGGAAGATAAGGAGTCCTTCATTGCAACATGCTATGAGCATGTGGAGCAACTGACTACCTAGTTGGCTGATGCAAAGGAACAACTGATGGAGGCGAGTCACCAGATGACCGTACTTCGAACCGAGCGGGCGCATGCACAAGATAGGGTTGGCGAGCTGCGCTCTATGGTGGCTGATGAGGAGAGAGTCTTCAAGGAGTGAGAAGTGGTCTTGAAGGCTACCAGCCAAAGGGTAGCAGCGCTGAAAAGATCGATTCAGCACGTTGATCCTTAAGGGCTTTGTTTTGGCCATCTCATGAACTTCTTTCTTGTACTACTCAGCATTTCAATCCAATACATGGACAAATCCATTTATTTGTACCTTTGGTTTAATATGCTCAACCATAATTCCGAAATGAATAACAAATCACCCCTAAGATCTTGTGGGTCGCACCCAACGCGAGAAGTAAAGGATACTTGTGCTATCATTTCGTCCAACTGTGGGGCATTAACCAAGCTTCAGGCATCCGAAATTTGGCCTGGATTTCTGAGGAGAAGACCTCAGACCGATTAATATATCACCTTCTCAATGTGCTCTGACACATGAGCGGGGAAATGATGGGGGAATTGAAATCCATCCGAACATAGGGAGATGCAAAGGAAAGGTGAATCACGCTACCCGAATTCGAAACACTATGGGGCGCGACGATGGAGGATAACTGTTAACCGTGATGGAAACGCAGCATCCATATCGTGTTGGCCTGGAATGGGGACAATAAATGAGGGCTGACCACTGACCATGTTCGCAACACGGGTCCAAACTCAAATATCTCTGGTCAGTCTTTCTGGAACGTTGGCCCATGATAGCAGGCAGACTATAGGTCTATCATCCATATTGCTACAATAGGCAGACCAAAGGTCTATCATCCATATTGTGGTAGTAGGTGGAACAAAGTCTATCATCCATACTGTTAGGGGGTCCCATAAAACATGAACAGCCCTATGGAACGTTGGCACAGGACAGTAGGCTGACCATAGGTCTATCATCTATATTTCTACAATAGGTGGACCAAAGGTCTATCATCTATATTGTGGCAGTAGGCGGACCAAGGTCTATCATGAATACTGTTAGGGGGTCCCATCAAACATGAAAGAGAATGAGGATCCAAATAAAGGGGAATGCAATGCATGGAAAGTGGAGAGGCAGTTTGTTCGAATAAAGTCCAACACTCCAGAAATTGCACCACCGTGGCGGAGGAGCATTAGGCGGACGTACCAACCTGATCACGGATCATCCCAATTTTCAGAAAAGACCTCTCTGGTGAGAGAAATACCGTTTCCCATTATTACTATGTGGTATCTCTAACTTATTCGGGGTAGATGTCACGATTACACCACTTCCTAGGAAGTCAAGCCGAGGGGCCGATAATAAGGAGGGACGGGATTTGGAAATCCTTGGGGCTGGACCCAAGATGAATTGTCTGGGCATTCCTACGTATCTCATTAGGATGAGAATCAAGCCACACGTAGTTATAAAAGCATAGTTTAACGTCACATAGGATGAAATACAGTTTAACGTCGTGCGGGACGGGGACACATCTCATCTGGGGATAGGCACAGTACGACGAGTAACCTGACGTGAATGAGGACATAATCCCGCACCACACCATACAATCCCACAAGAGAGACCGAGTCGTGGAAAGACAAGGAAAGGATCTTAGTTTTAGGTCATAGAACTCGAACCAAAGGATAAGGGAAATGGGAGCCACATGTTAAAGAGGTTGCAAAACCCAACGTGAATGGGGCAAATCCCTTCTTACTATGTGCTCATAGGGACGCGTTTAGGCCGAGAGACCGAACATGAAAAGTTAGGCTCGGCCTGTGGGGAAGTTCCCAGGCTCTCCTACGTATTTCAAAAGGATGAGAATCAAGCCATATATAGTTATAGAGAGGTAGTGTCCTAATGCCGCGCATCCGGGACGATATCATCGCAGTTTATGGTCATGTGGTTGGACTTGGCGGCAGAGTTTATGGTCGTATGGCTTGGACCTGGCAGCACAGTTTAAGGTCGTATGGCTTGGACGTGGCAGCACAGTTTAAGGTCGTATGGCTTGGACCTGGCGGCAAATTTTAAGGTTGTATGGCTTGGACCTGGTGGCAGAGTGTAAGGTCGTATGGCTTGGACCTGGCAGCACAGTTTAAGGTCATATGGCTTGGACCTGGGCGCACTGTTTAAGGTCATATGGCTTGGACCTGGCAGCACAGTTTAAGGTCGTATGGCTTGGACGTGGCAGCAGAGTTTAAGGTCATATGGATTGGACCTGGCAGCACAGTTTAAGGTCATATGGCTTGGACCTGGAAGCATAGTTTAAGGTCATATGGCTTGGACCTGGAAGCACAGTTTAAGGTCGTATGGCTTAGACCTGGAGGAACAGTTTAAGGTCCTATGTCTTGGAACTCGCAGCACAGTTTAAGGTTGTATGGCTTGGACCTGGCAGCAGAGTTTAAGGTCGTATGGCTTGGACCTAGCAGAACACGCACGATACGATAAAGCATACCTGATGCGGGTGAGGGCGTAATCCCATACCATCACCGCGTGCGATTCCGGGAGAGGAGCCTTAGGCCAAAGGGGCCTACAGGGGTTCAACAATTAGGGGGTAGGAGATGCTAGCTCCCAGCTACGCTGGGCCCGAAACACAATGTCTGGGTGACTCCTCGTTCCCCATAGATATGGGGGTCAAGCTGCACGCATCCTGTAAAGAAGAAACCCAAGAACATACTCTAGCGCTCAGATCGCAGGAGACCCGAGAGACACCGTTACGCAGATTGGTCCGTCTGACATGTGGGGGTGTACTGAGGGTTAGTACAAGGAGTGTCGAGATTCCACCTTGACACGGTGGGGCGGAACATAATGTGAATCATGCAACCAACATCCAGGGCCCGAAGAAGCCGACATAACGACTGAGGATTACTGCTGACCATGTTCGCAACACAGCATCCTGTCGTGTTAGCCTAGAGGTAGGGGCAAACAAATGAGCATCAACCGCTGACCACATTCACAACACAGAATTTGTATCAATTTGTTCCCTAAAACCATTGGGGGTGTTGGCCCGTGACAGTAGGAGAGCCCTTAGGAGTTGTATCCAGGCCGTTCTTGGGGGTGCCTCCAGGTGTGAAAGGTGGTGGGGCCCGAATGAAGGGGAACACGAAGAATGACAAGCGGAAAAAAACTTGACTAAGTCGAATCTGACACTCCAGTTCCTAGACCAGAGTAATCTGAACACATTATTAGACCACTGTAAAGGGTCGAGGGGAACAGTCTGGGAGCGGCCAAAAGATGGCAGATTCTCGAGGGAAGGGTAGGCCAAAAGACCGAGGAAACCGGGAGATCGTGGGAACTCCTAAGATACGAGGTTGGACCTGAAATCTAAGTGTTCAAGAGGTCTTACGTATCCCATAAAGACCGGAATCAAGCCACACATAGTTCTAGAGATGCATTTTAACGTCATGTAGGATGAAATATAGTTTAACGTCGTGTGGGAAGGGGAAAGGGTCTTAGTTTTAGGTCTTAGAACTCGGACCAAGGATCCCAGATGTAGGGAAAAATGTAGTTTAAGGTCATGTTGGACCGTGTAAGGATCTTAGTTTTAAGGTCTTAGAACTCGGACCAAGGAGCCCAGATGTAGGGAAAAATGTACATTGAGGTCATGCTGGACCATGTAAGGATCTTAGTTTTAAGGTCTTAGAACTCAGACCAAGGAGCCCAGATGTAGGAAAAAATGTAGTTTAAGGTCATGCTGGACTGTGTAAGGATATTAGTTTTAAGGTCTTAGAACTCGGACCAAGGATCCCAGATGTAGGGAAAAATGTAGTTTAAGGTCATGCTAGACCGTGTAAGGATCTTAGTTTTAATGTATTATAAATCGCACCAAAGAGCCCAGATGTAGGGAAAAATGTAGTTTAAGGTCATGATGGACCGTGTAAGGATCTTAGTTTTAAGGTCTTAGAACTCGGACCAAGGAGCTCAGATATAGGGAAAAATGTAGTTTAAGGTCATTCTGGACCGTGTATGGATCTTAGTTTTAAGTTCTTAGAACTCGGACCAAGGAGCCCAGATGTAGGAAAAAATGTAGTTTAAGGTCATGTTGTACCATGTAAGGATCTTAGTTTTAAGGTCTTAGAACTCGGACCAAGGAGCCCAGATGTAAGGAAAAATGTAGTTTAAGGTCAGGATGGACCGTGTAAGGATCTTAGTTTTATGGTCTTAGAACTCGGACCAAGGAGCCCAGATGTAGGGAAAAATATAGTTTAAGGTCATACTGGACCGTGTAAGGATCATAGTTTTAAGGTCTTAGAACTCAGACCAAGGAGCCCAGATGTAGGAAAAAAATGTAGTTTAAGGTCATGCTCGACTGTGTAAGGATCATAGTTTTAAGGTCTTAGAACTCGGACCAAGGAGCCCAGATGTAGGGAAAAATGTAGTTTAAGTTTATGTTGGACCGTGTAAGGATCTTACTTTTAAGGTCTTAGAACTCGGACCAAGGAGCCCAAATGTAGGAAAAAATGTAGTTTAAGGTCATGTTGGACCGTGTAATGATCTTAGTTTTAAGGTCTTAGAACTCGGACCAAGGAGCCCAGATGTAGGGAAAAATGTAGTTTAAGGTCATGTTAGACCGTGTAAGGATCTTAGTTTTAAGGTATTAGAACTCGGACCAAGGAGCCCAGATGTAGGGCAAAATGTAGTTTAAGGACTTGCTGGACCATGTAAGTATCTTAGTTTTAAGGTCTTAGAACTCGGACCAAGGAGCCCAGATGTAGGGAAAAATGTAGTTTAAGGCCATGTTGGACCGTGTAAGGATCTTAGTTTTAAGGTATTAGAACTCAGACCAAGGAGCCCAGATGTAGGGAAAAATGTAGTTTAAGGTCATGCTGGACCGTGTATGGATCTTAGTTTTAAGGTCTTAGAACTCAGACCAAGGATTAGGCAAAATACCATTTGAGGAACCTGGCGTTGGTGGGATGAGTGACATGCTCGCCATCCGTAGTCACCAGGGAATACGCGCCATTGGGGTAGAATTTATGGATAATGAAAGGCCCCTCCCATTTGGGCTCCAACTTGGGTAGTTTCCTACCGGGAATCATTGGCGCTCTGAGAGCCAGCACCAGGTCACCTTACAGGAAGGAGCGGAGGAGAACCTTCTTATTGAAGCTTGAGCCATCCTGCTCTGATGCCTTTCCAAGCTATGTAAAGCACGAAGCCTACTTTCATCCAGCGCTTCCAATTCTGCTAGATGGATTTCAGCGACTCTATCCAGCACTTATTGGTCGTAGACCGCCGTACGCAATGAGGGTAACTGAATCTCGATGGGCAGGACAACCTCAGCTCCGTATACCATGGAATATGGAGTCACCTGGGTGGAGTTACGAGTCGTCTTCCTATAAGGCCAGAGGGCGTTGGGGAGCTTGTTTGCCCAACTTTTCTTGTTCTGACCAACCATCTTTTGCAGAATGTTAGAGAGGGTTTTGTTAAACGCCTCGATCTGTCCATTCACATGTTCATGATAGCGGGAGGTGTGGTTAGAGTGAATGTTGTACTTGGCGTAAAATTTCTTCATATTGGCTACTCGGATGTTGGTTCTGTTATCCGTGAGGATAGCGTGAGGTACTCCAAATCGATATATGATTTTGGAGCTCACGAACTTAGCGATAGAACAGGCTTTGACTTCCTTGAGAGGGATTGCCTCTGCCCACTTGGAGAAGAAATCTGTAGCAGTCAAGATGAACCGGAACTGGCGGGCCATCTCTAGTGGGTAAGGTCCTACGACATCCAACCCCCACATTGAAAAGGGCCACGAATACTTGGTAGTATGGAGAGGATCTGGTGGCCTATGCACAAAGTTAGCGTGAACTTGGCATGCATGACACCTCTTGGCATACTCGATGATGTCATAGATCATGGAGGGACAAAAGTATCCCAGCCTCCGAATCTGGTGGGACAACTTCGACCCGGCCTGGTTGGGGCCACAGGAACCAGCGTGCACTTCTTGCATGACCAGTGGGATCTCGGCTCCTTGAAGGCAACAGAGGAGAAAACCACCAAATCTGCACCTGTAAAGGAGCTGCTCAAGGTTGGGACTACCCTGAAGGGAGAACTGCGGCATGCGACGTCGGATTCGCTCTCGCTCGACCCGGTCTGACGGAAGATTTTCGTACTAGAGATATTCAACCAAGGGCGTCCTCCATTGAGGAACTGTCTCGATTACCTCACCTGAAGCCCTCGGGGATCCTGATGTAGGGGAACCCATGGTGAGATGGTTCACTCACGGGCCACGATCTCTCTCCGGTATAACGGGAGCAATGAATCTCTGGTGCACAATGTGGATAATTAGGTCATCCAGTTCAGGCTCAGCAAGTGATGCGGCCAGGCTGGCCAAAGCATCTGCTCGACTGTTCTATGACCAGGGAATGTGAACGACCTCTGTCCGGGAGGGGAACTTGACCATTAGACGGAGGGTGCACTCCAGCAATGGCACGAGTTCTGAATTTCTGACAAAATAGTCACCATTGACCTACTTTATGACTATCTCGGAGTCCCCTTTTACATACAGATGGGGTATGTCAATCTCGAGAGCCAACTCGAGGCTAGTGATGAGGGCATGATACTCGGCCTCATTGTTGGTGTAGCCTTCTGACAATAAGAATGAATACAACAGAACGACTTGCTCTAGGGTTATGAAGACGATACGAAGGCCCACTCTGTTGAGCCTATGATCGTTGAGCCTTCTACCGGTGGGGCTCCGGGAGGCATCGTCAAAGTGCATCTTCCAATATGGGATGGCGTGATCGATTGTGAGGATTGCCTCATCAGGAAAGCCTAGATCCAGTGGATGGTCCGCGGAGGTTGGGTGGGCATCTAAGAAGTCTGCCAATGCCTGTTTTTTGACGGCCTTCTGAGGTACGAACCTAATGTCGAACTGCTGGAGGATCACCACCCAGCACGCCAATCGGCCGGTCAACATAGGTCGGTTCATGATGTATTTCAACAGGTCTATCCGAGAGACCAGCTATACCTCATGGTGTTGCAAGTAGTGCAGCAATTTCTGCATAGCAAATACAAGTGCCAGAAAGCTCTTCTCGATGGGAGAATATCTAATTTCCGCATCGAGGAGCATGCAGCTGAGGTAGTAGTGGCTATTCTCTGTTCCCTTGTTGTTCTTCTGGGCGAGAAGTGCACCGAGAGATCGCTCCAGGGCAGTCACGTAAAGGACCAACGACTTTCCAGAAACGGGTGGCATCAAGAACATAGGTTGGAGAAGATACTACTTGATTTCCTCAAAAGCGATCTGACACTCTTCGTCCCATTCATAGGCGGCACCCTTCTTCATGAGCCGAGAAAAGGGCTTACACTTGCCAGCCCGATTCGCAATGAATCGGTGTATATAGGCTAAGTGGCCTTGAATACCTCTCAGCTCCCGAATATTATTCAGGGGAGGCATATGACTAATGGCCTTGATCTTCTCTGGGTCAATCTCGATGCCTTGATATCTAACAACGAAGCCAAGAAACTTTCTGGAGGTGACCCCGAAGGCACACTTCAACGGGATCATCTTCAAGTAGTGAGAACAGAGGAAGCTGAACACTTTCTCAAGGTCTTTGAGATGGTCCTAGATCTAAAAATATTTGACCACCAGGTCGTCCACGTAGCACTCCACTAGTGTACCAAGAATCGGCTTGAATATGCGATGCATAGCCCGTTGATAGGTGGCGCCCGCATTCTTTAGGCCGAAGGGCATAAGCTGGTAGCAGAAAGTACCCTAGGGAGCCCTGAAGGAAGTGAACTCTTCATCCTCAGGGGCCATCTAGATCTGGTTGTACCCGGAGTACCCATCCATGAAGGAGAGGGCTTGGAACCCGGTCGTGGCATCGATCAACAAATCTGTCATGGGAAGGGGAAAATCATCCTTCAGACAGTGGCAATTGAGATCACGGAAGTCGATACAGACCCTGATCTGCCCATTCTTCTTCATGACTGGCACAATGATGGATATCCACCTGGGGTACTAGACTTCCTTGACGAAGTTGTCTTTGATGAGCTTATCAACATCGGCCTCAACCATGGCACCGTGAGAGGGGTGCATCTTTTTGGGAGGCTGATTGAACCCGTGATGGTTTGCTGGAAGGCCAAGGTGGTGGACGGATAGCTGGGGATCTAGTCCTAGAATATCCTCATAACTCTAGGAAAACACATCACAGTGATGTCTGAGGAAGTCTACATACTGTTGTCATTCCTCAGGGGGCATAGCGGCGCTGACCAATGTGGGTCTCGGGTCCGCCTTGCTACCGAGGTTCACCTGCACTAACTCATCGACCGTGGTGGGGAAGCCCTCCTCAAAGGCAGGAGGAGTATCTTCCATGTCCTCCTCTCTGCTTGTGGAGGGATCATCCATGGGGGGAGCCGTTTCGGGGCCGCCAAACCCTGATGGGAAGCTGGTGCCATCTTGGGCGGCAGAGGTCATCACGTCAGGAGACTCATGTACTGCGAAGACCATGGTGACAAAGGCGGTCGATCCAATCCCATCTGGCCTTTAGCCCAAGGGGCCACGCTTTATGACATCAAAGCAGTAGTGGCGCATTGGCTTGAGTCGGTCGATTCTAGCCCGGCGAAATAGACACGTATGACATACTGCCGTTGCCATGAGCCTAACATCCCAATATCGTATAGGGGTAGGGGGCTCAGGGATCACCTGAGCCTGGTTGGTGTAAGAGTACGAGGTGATTTCTCGTCGTCGCTTGGACCCGAAAACATGCCTTCCTCTAGTACCCGAAACAAAAAAGCATTGCCCCATGTCGGGGGTCGTGGCCTCCAACCGATGGATTGGGAAGACATATGTGTCATCCAAACCTACCCAGGGATCACTCGTGATAGTGGCGGGCTCAACCTCACCTACCAGGATCTGCTTATCCTTGCTCTTGTAATAGTCAGCGTCCAGATAACGGGCTTCACAAGAGGCAAAAGGAGACGCATCTCCTTGGAGCATGCCCACTCGAACCTTAAGGGAATATTTGAGGTACTAGTGATACGATGAGGGGACTGCTACGTGAAGGTGGAGCCATGGACTGCCCATCAACGCGTTGTAGGAGGTGTCCTGAGAGACAACCATGAATTCAGTATTGGCAATTAGGCCACTGAACTGGGTCTTCAAACGAAGCTTGCCGAGTGTAGTTTTCTCAGTCTTATTATATCCCTGGATCCTGAGGTCGGAGGGAGTTAGATCATCCTCAGACAGGCCCAACTTTCGCAGCGTCTGAGTTGGGATTAGGTTAATCCTGGAACTCGTCTCAACAAGACAGCGATGGACTTCCACGCCATTGAACTGGCCGGTGATGTACAGTGGGAGAATGTTCCTTTGTATGGGAAGGTCTTCATCTCCACTGAAAAATGAGATAATCTCCTGACATTTGGAGTCCTCAATCGCCTCGGTGTGGAAGGCTTCTGCGGATGCCACCTCCATCTCAAACTGGAGGGGGCTCCTTAGAGCCTCAGCGAGCACCTCACGCATTTCAGACGATAGGAGAAGGGCCTTAAGGATAGAAAGCCTTTCCAGAATGCCGTCCAGGTGCTTTATAACATAATACTTTTGAGCCAAATGTGAGCTTCTACTTACAGGAGGTCGCTCTGCGATTGGAGGCATGACGGGCCCTGCCGGAGAGACCGGTGACTGACTGGTACTAGGCATGTCTCACTATTCACTAGTCGAAGCTCGGGAGGTGGCTGTTGGGTCGGAGGTGATGGCAAGAGGGGGGGTGAATTGCCTTCTTAAAATTAATTAACAATTTAAAACAAATTTAAATGCAGCGGAAAGTAAAATGGCAAGACACAATTGATAACGGAGTTCGGCTTTAAACTCAAGCCTACGTCTCCGCTCCCAACTCAACCGTTGGGAGATTTATACGACCGCTTGCTTTTTAATGGCTATAGCAAGAAACCCACTAGCCGTTTTAAGGTAGGCTAGATCACCTTCTTACAGCTTGCTTTTTTATTATGGTTGTAGCAAGAAACCCAAGTTGAAAGAAGGAAGAAAAAGGGTGGTTTGTTTTAATACAAACCCAATTAAGAACTAAACAAATGAAGTAAATAATTTAGAACAAACTAGAGGAAGCCTTGAGCGCCAAGAGGTGAGTGTAGTTGATGTAGAGGCAGCCCAAGCTTCAAGGGTGGCAATTGGATCTCAAGTGGCCTTTGAGAATTGTCGTAGGAGCCTCAAATGATCAAAATAGCTTTTGTATGCTTCGGTATATGATCGGTAGTCTTCCCGGCATCCATGGACGTCTATTTATAGGAGAAATACTCCCAAATACTTCAATATAGCCGTTGGAGGGCTTTCGGAGCCGTTGGGGATCAAGTGGGCCAGTCTGGTCAAAGCCTAACGACTAGTTTGACTGAGCATACCGGCTGGCCGGTGCTGATCCACCGGCTGGCCGGTGCATTGGAAGGTGGAGAGTGCTTCTGCCCAGGAGCCACCGGCTGGCCGGTGAGAAGGCCACCGGTTGGCCGGTGGTGAGACAGTAGGTCTCACTATTCCAAGGAGTTCCACCGGCTGGCCGGTGAGGAGGCCACCGGCTGGCCGGTGGTCTGGACAGAATGCATGCCATTCTGTCTGGACCCACCGGTCGGCCGGTGGCCAGACACCGGCTGACCGGTGGAACCTGGAAGAGGGCAGGGCCTTCTGCCTGGTCCACCGGCTGGCTGATGGGCTGGATTCGGCTGGCCGGTGCCCTTACCGGCTGGCCGGTGGTCCCACACCGGCTGGCCGGTGGACTTGAAAGCAGTCCACTTTTCCTCCTTTGAATTCTTCTTGGGCCAGCTTCTAGGCACCCTATTTCCTATCATCAAAAACACTTGAAACAATATTAGATTACGATGAGAGTGATTGTGATCATTAAAATCCAAGAGAGTGGGGTACAACAATCTCCCCCTATTTTGATGATCACAATCACAAAAAAAAACTTTTAAAAAAGGGTATGAAAGCTTTAAAAAAGGGTATGTCAATTGAAAACTTAAATAAAAAATTTGAACTTGGAAAACTTAGAGACGTGCCAAATATAATGATCTTGAAAGCATTGAAATACTGAGAAAGGGTTATTTTTGAAATTGCAACCAAATGCCATTTTTTAAAGAAATCAATTGAAAACAATAACTTAACCATTTAAAACAGATTTTGATGACATCAATAACTTAAAAAGGAACTTGTAAAAAGAGCATTTTAATAAATAACTATGTAATAGAGAAGTTTTCTCCCCCTTTGGGATTATCAAAATAGGAGAAAAATTATGAAAGAAAAATACTAATAAGTAATGACAAAAAGGATGGATAGATAAGATAACTTGAATTCCATAAAAGATGAAACGATACAAGGAGAATCCAAAATACAAATACAAAAACAAATCAAAAACAAGAACGGCTCTATTCACTCCTAGAGGGCCGAGAGTGACGGCGACGCCTGAAGGTCGGAGGAGCCGGAGGAGCCTGGACCGCCTCAAAGCGACGATCTAGAGAATCAATCCGTGAGTGGAGCTGATCAAACTGAGAGCTGATGTAGGAAAACTGCAAGTCCAGTCGAGTCTCAATCTGATCCTGGAAGCGTAGGAACTGATCAGCCGTCACCGGCAAGCCACCAGCATCAGCAGGAGGGGGCACAGCCTCAGCAGGCTCAGGTGCATCATCACCCTCTCCAGCCTCCTCATCAGCAGCAGCATCAGCCTCACCTTCGCTGTCACCACTTCCTTCCTCTTCATCATCATCACTATCCTCACTGTCTGAAAGAGGGTAGGCAGCAGCAATAGCAGGAGGCATGGCATTGGCAGGAGGATGGGAATGAGTCTGAGGAGAGTAGGCCTTGAGAAGACCGTCCTTGTCTACAATCCACTCCTGACGCCAAGGGTGCCAACAGATGTGCATTCGTTGCACCATCATAAAATTCACTATGCTATCCTTCGTTGGTTGCTCGAAGGAAGTAGCATGAAGAGGCACATCAAGAAAGGAAAAGATTTTAGTCAAGAAACGTCCGTAGGGTAGAGTTTTGGACCGGCGCAGGTGCTCAGCCACATAAGTCATGGCCCGGAACAGAAACCGGACCAAATTGAAGTGTATGCCTCGGGTGATAAATGAGAGAAGATAAATATCAATGAATTTGACATTATCATGATCCCCGATTCGGGGCGCAAGAGAAGTTTGAATGAGGCGCTCAATAATACGATGATTAGGAGAAAGCTGGGAGAGCTTGACAATGGGATTTGAGGGCTGCCCTGTGAGATGCTCAAGGGCTACGGCTACATCAAACTCACGGTCCCGTGGAAACTCCCCCTGAGCAAAAGCATGGGGTCCAACATGAGGAACCCCGAGCATCCGGGCAATCTCCAACGAAGTGATAGTGATGGGTTGCCCAAGAGCAGTGGAGGAGATGGTATCAATGTCATCAGAAACGGACCACGTCAAATGAGCATAGAACTCTTTGACTAGAAGAGGATAAATGACATCCTTCTCAGGGGGTTCAAAGAAAGAATGCCAATGTTGATACTCAATAATCGAGAAAAGCTCAAGACGAGCAGTAGACATCCAAGAATAATCAATTACCCTACCCGGCAGAATGACTTTGTCATGCCAAATGTCCGGGAGTTGAGGGATGGAAGGAGGAGGAGGAGCTTCTTGAGCGATTCCCTTGCCTTTGCGAGTAGATCGAGGTCCCATGATGGCAAAAGGAGCTAAAAAGAGAGAGATTGAGAGAAGAAAGGAGGTTTGAGAGGTCCAAAACAAAGAAGAGAGGCTAGGGTTTGGAGGACCTGCGGTTTTAGGAGGAGCAACCCGAGAGAGAAGAGAGAAATGAGGGAGGAAGGGTTTTAAAATAAATTTTAACCCTTTCCCCGGCCGGCCCATTAAGCAAAACCCGACACCACCGGTTAACCGGTGATGTACCACCGGTTGACCGGTGGCACTAAAAGTCATAAAAAATATAAAAAACAGAATTAAGAAAAAATGTTTTAAAAAAAATTCTAATAAAAATAAAATATAAGCAAGCCAAGAAAGTCAAATATTTAATAGTGCTCATTGACGAATCATTCCTAACTCCCCTTTAATAAAATCAAAACGGTCAACCGGGAGCGGTTTGGTAAAAATATCAGCTAATTGGAAATCAGTAGGAATGAAGTCCAAAGTGATATCTCCTTTTTGAAAATGGTCACGAAGGAAATGATGCCTTAAGTCTATGTGCTTTGTCCTAGAATGTTGTATTGGATTCTTAGAGATACTAATGGCACTAGTGTTGTCACACCGAATAGGGACATGATCATAGGAAAGACCATAATCCAAGAGAGTTTGTTGCATCCAAATAATTTGGGCACAACAATTGCCAGCGGCTACATACTCGGCCTCGGCAGTAGAAAGAGCAACACAATTTTGCTTCTTGCTACTCCACGAAACAAGGGACTTGCCTAGCAGATGACAGGTTCCACTAGTACTCTTACGATCTAATTGACATCCGCCAAAATCAGCATCCGAATAAGAAGATAGTTCAAAAGAAGTATTTGAGGGATAAAATAAACCAAGATTTTTTGATCCTTTTAAATACTTAAAAATTCTTTTGACCGATTTAAGATGGGATTCTTTAGGATTGGCTTGAAAACGAGCACAAAGACAAACACTAAACATGATGTCAGGACGGGTCGCAGTTAGGTAAAGTAGACTCCCGATCATACTCCTATAAAGCTTGTTATCCACTGGTTTCCCGGCTTCGTCTAACGTAAGCTTACATGAAGTACTCATGGGTGTACTAATTTCCTTTACTTGATCCATACCAAAACGACTTAGAAGCTCGTTTGTGTATTTGATTTGGCTTAGAGAAATACCTTTTGAATTTTGAAAGATTTGAAAACCAAGAAAAAATTTCAATTCTCCCATAAAACTCATTTCAAATTCTTTTCTCATTAAATCTGAAAAATCAGTACAGAGAGATTCTTTGGTAGAACCAAAGATAACATCATCAACATAAATTTGGACGATTAAAAGATCTTTTGAAGTGTGTTTTAAAAAGAGGGTACAATCGGCTTGACCCATTTTAAAATCATTTTCTAAAAGAAATTTTGTTAACCGCTCATACCAAGCCCGAGGGGCTTGCTTTAAGCCATAAAGAGCCTTGGTTAACTTAAAAACATGATTTGGAAATTTTGGATCTTCAAAACCGGGAGGTTGTTCAACAAAGATTTTTTCAGAAATAAAACCATTTAAAAAAGCACTTTTAACATCCATTTGAAAAAGCTTAAAATTTAAGTGGGCGGCGAATGCCAACAAGATCCTAATGGATTCTAACCTAGCAACGGGGGCAAAGGTTTCACCATAATCGATTCCTTCTTCTTGATTATAGCCCTTAGCTACTAGGCGAGCCTTGTTCCGGGTTATGTTTCCTTGATCATCAAGTTTGTTCCTAAAAACCCATTTAGTGCCAATAATTGGATGATCATTGGGTCTTTCACAAAGAGTCCAAACATTATTTCGAGAGAATTGATTTAGTTCCTCTTGCATTGCAAGAACCCAATTCTCATCATTAATGGCATCATTAACGGTTTGAGGTTCTAGGTGAGAAATGAAGGCTTGATGTTCAACTTCATTGAGGATAGATCTTCTACTTCGAGTACCGGCTTGAAGGTCACCTATGACATTTTCTAAAGGATGGTCTCTAGAAGGTTTCCAAACCTTAGGCAAGGTGGAAGGCGAAGTAGGTGAAGAGGGTTCTTGATGGTCATCCTCCTTGGGAGGAGAAGAGGAATCATCCAAATGAAGCTTATCAAGCTTATCTTCAACATCCTCAATGACCGGGTGAGGTTTTGGAAGAGTTTCATCAAATTTGACGTGAGATGATTCTTCGATGGTTTTAGAACGTTTATTGAAGACACGATAGGCTTTTCTTGAGTTGGAGTACCCAAGAAAAATACCTTCATCGGATTTGGCATCAAATTTCCCTAGGTTATCTTTTGTGTTAAGGATAAAGCATTTACACCCAAACACTTTAAAATAACCAACTTTGGGCAATTTGCCTTTCCAAAGTTCATAGGGGGTTTTCTTAAGAAGGGGTCTTACAAGGACTCTATTAATAGTATAACAAGCAGTGTTTACCGCCTCGGCCCAAAAATATTGAGGGAGGTCGAATTCACTAAGGAGGGTTCGAGCGATTTCTTGGAGAGTTCGGTTTCTCCTTTCAACCACTCCATTTTGTTGAGGAGTCCTAGGGGCTGAGAAGGTGTGATTGTATCCTTGAGAGGAACACAATTCATCGAATTCTTTGTTCTCGAATTCACCACCATGATCACTACGAAGAGATATGATTTTATATCCTTTTTCGTTTTCTACTTTCCTAGAGAATTTCAAAAAGGTTTTACAAGCATCATTCTTATGGGCTAAAAAGAAAACCCAAGTAAAACGAGAAAAGTCATCAACAATAACTAAGGTATAGGATTTTCCACCTAAGCTTGCTACGGGAGTAGGACCAAAAAGATCAAGATGAAGGAGTTCAAGAGATTTTGAGGTGGACACTTCCTTCTTAGATTTGAAAGAAGACTTGTGTAGCTTACCAAGTTGGCATGGCTCACAAATCAAATCTTTCTTAAATTTAAGTTTAGGAAGGTCACGAATGAGCTTGTTCTTATTAAGCTTTAGAAGTGAATGAGAGCTACAATGCCCCAATCTTCTATTCCAAAGCCAAGACTCATTGTCAAGAGCACTTAAACATTTAACATTTTGGCTAGCTAGAGATTTTAAATCAATAATGTAAACATTTTGAAAACGGGAAGCAGAAAATATCAACTTGTTTTGAAAATCTAACACATTGCATAAATCATTTTGAAAATTGACTGAAAAACCACTATCACAAAGTTGAATAATGCTAATTAAATTATGCTTTAAACCTTTAACTAATAAAACATCTTTAATAAAAGAGGAGCTACCAAAACCAATGGTACCTATTCCGACGATCTTGCTTTTTGAGTTATCACCAAAGGTGACATATCCTCCATCGAATTCTTCAAGTGAGTTGAACTCGGAGGGGTCGCCACACATGTCCCTTGAGCAACCGCTGTCAAGATACCATGAGCCTTTAGAGGTCCTACTCTTTTGGCGTTTATCCTACAAAATCAAGAAAGAAGAGATTTTGGTACCCATATAAGTTTGGGTCCGGAAAGATTAGCAAAAAGAGACTTTTGAACCCATAATGTTCTAGAGGGATTCCTTCTATGATACTCATCCGAGTAGGTAATGGATTTGGGTCTTCCATACCTAGCATTTTTACAATCACATTCATAAATCAAGTGACCGGTCTTTTTACAATAATTACAAAATTTGTATTGAGATCTCCCCCTTACAAAAGTAGTGGGTGCCCTAGTAAAAGTGGATTGCTTGTTATAGCCAAGTCCATGTGTGGTTCTAGCCGAACGCTGAGAACCTAGTAATTTAGTTAAGTTTTGTTCACCTTGGGTGAACTTGGCAAGATATTCCTTCAAATCCTTAATGGTAGAATTTAAAGAATCTACATTTGGAATATTTTTGACTTTAAGGGCAAGCTCCTCATTCTCTTTGAGAAGTTTGTCTTTTTCGGAAATAAGAGTTTTGTTTTTCTTTTTCAAGGTCAAAAATTTAGAGGTAAGTTCGTGAAAACCTTCCTCTAATTGATCTCTTGCATTTTGGAGTTCTTCATAAGACATATTATTATCAAAAGAAGAAGATGAGGAAGAAGAGTGAGAAGAAGAGTGAGAAGAGGATACCTCATCAAATGCCATTAGGCATTTTCCATCTTCATCGCTTGAGTCGCTTGAAGACATGGAGTCATCACTTGCACTCCATGTTGATGCTTTGAAGGCCTTCTTGTTTTTCTTTTCTTTTAACCTTTTCTTGAAAATGGGGCACTCCGGTTTGATGTGGCCTTTCTTTCCACATTCAAAGCAAGTGATTTCTTTCTCCGCCTTTGGCTCTTCCTTTCGTGCCTTTTGAAATTTCTTCTTTTTCTTCATGAACTTGCTCATTTTCCTTGCTAGTTGAGCCATCTCGGATTCACTATCATCGGAGGAGCTTTCTTCCTTTGCCTTGAAAGCTATGTTCTTTTTCTCCTTGAAGATCTTTCCTTCTTTATCGGCTTGCCTCTTCATGGTAATCTCATAAGTCATGAGTGACCCTATGAGTTCTTCAACCGGCATCTTCTTGACATCTTTCGCTTCTTGGATTGCCGTCACCTTTGGTGCCCAAGAGCTTGGTAGGACCCAAAGAATTTTCTTCACCATTGTTTCTGCTGAAACATCATCACCAAGGGACTTTCTCCCATTGCAAACATCAGTAAAACGAGTAAACATTTCAGTGATTGACTCGTGTGGGTGCATTGTGAAACTCTCAAAGTCTTGACGATACATATCTAACCTAGTGTCTTTGACTTTGTTAGTGCCCTCATGGGTCACTTCCAAAAGTTTCCAAATTTCGTGTGAGGTGGTGCAAGTAGAAATACGATTAAACTCATTACGGTCTAACCCACAATGAAGAGCATTCATGGCTTTGCCATCAAGCTCAAAATTGGCAATGTCTTCGGGGGTCCAATTAGATTCATCCTTACTAGAAAGAGTGTAGCCTTGCATAACAATTCTATATATAGGATAGCCAATACTTCTAAGAAAAGTAATCATTCGTGTTTTCCAATATGTGTAATCGGTTCCATCAAAGTATGGAGCCCGAGTCATGGAATACCCTTCGGGTGCTTGTGAGGAAGAAGCCATCACTATGGATTTTTCGTTTGTAACCGGTTAAGGTATTACACAAACGCTCCCTTTGATACCAAATGTTGGGTCGGAGGTGATGGCAAGAGGGGGGGTGAATTGCCTTCTTAAAATTAATTAACAATTTAAAACAAATTTAAATGCAGCGGAAAGTAAAATGGCAAGACACAATTGATAACGGAGTTCGGCTTTAAACTCAAGCCTACGTCTCCGCTCCCAACTCAACCGTTGGGAGATTTATACGACCGCTTGCTTTTTAATGGCTATAGCAAGAAACCCACTAGCCGTTTTAAGGTAGGCTAGATCACCTTCTTACAGCTTGCTTTTTTATTATGGTTGTAGCAAGAAACCCAAGTTGAAAGAAGGAAGAAAAAGGGTGGTTTGTTTTAATACAAACCCAATTAAGAACTAAACAAATGAAGTAAATAATTTAGAACAAACTAGAGGAAGCCTTGAGCGCCAAGAGGTGAGTGTAGTTGATGTAGAGGCAGCCCAAGCTTCAAGGGTGGCAATTGGATCTCAAGTGGCCTTTGAGAATTGTCGTAGGAGCCTCAAATGATCAAAATAGCTTTTGTATGCTTCGGTATATGATCGGTAGTCTTCCCGGCATCCATGGACGTCTATTTATAGGAGAAATACTCCCAAATACTTCAATATAGCCGTTGGAGGGCTTTCGGAGCCGTTGGGGATCAAGTGGGCCAGTCTGGTCAAAGCCTAACGGCTAGTTTGACTGAGCATACCGGCTGGCCGGTGCTGATCCACCGGCTGGCCGGTGCATTGGAAGGTGGAGAGTGCTTCTGTCCAGGAGCCACCGGATGGCTGGTGAGAAGGCCACCGGCTGGCCGGTGGTGAGACAGTAGGTCTCACTATTCCAAGGAGTTCCACCGGCTGGCCGGTGAGGAGGCCACCGGCTGGCCGGTGGTCTGGACAGAATGCATGCCATTCTGTCTGGACCCACCGGTCGGCCGGTGGCCAGACACCGGCTGACCGGTGGAACCTGGCAGAGGGCAGGGCCTTCTTCCTGGTCCACCGGCCTGCCGATGGGCTGGATTCGGCTGGCCGGTGCCCTTACCGGCTGGCCGGTGGTCCCACACCGGCTGGCCGGTGGACTTGAAAGCAGTCCACTTTTCCTCCTTTGAATTCTTCTTGGGCCAGCTTCTAGGCACCCTATTTCCTATCATCAAAAACACTTGAAACAATATTAGATTACGATGAGAGTGATTGTGATCATTAAAATCCAAGAGAGTGGGGTACAACAGTGGCCTCCATGTTAGGACCGGAAGGCTGTAGTCGGTCGGTGGCAGGGCATGGCTGGTTGCGGCACGACGAAGGTGGTTCTGCCTGATTTAGCAACACAAACGGTGGCGGAGCCGAACCTGTCGACACCGAGTGAAGGTGACGCATGTGCTGATCTCTGTATCGGGCCTACTGCCTGGTCTCAGAAGCATGCATGGCCTGACTGGAGGTGATGAATGTCATTCCGCGGAGATTCACGTAGCCACACCTCCGTTGACGTTGGCAATGGCTGGGGACATTGGGGAGGTCCACCTGGCGTTCCTCATCATCAGAAGTCAAAAAGGGATTTACCAACTCTACGGTGTAAACTGAAGCGTACCCTGGGCTTTCACTTGAGGAGTCATCCACTACCGGACGGAGTCTTGGAGGGATCCCCATTTTTGGGGGCATAAAATCGCCAAGAGTGCGGGATGATGAAGGCATTGGTAGGGAACGTTATGTATTCTTGCACCACCGCTTGCTCTTCTGGGAAGAGGTAGGCTGGGACGACGATGCCAAAGTGGCGCTCGCAGATTCTGAGGGCTCTGGCAGACTCAGGTGGGCACGAATGATGCCATGGGAATGGGCGACCGTTCTGCGGGCCATCCAGTCATTATACTTCTAGGACCCACGGTCGGAAAACTGTTTCCACTCATCCTCATTGCAACTGCTGCCATCTGATCTCACGAAGACACTTTCCACTTGTGTCGGGGCTGGGCCCAACCTGACTATGTTGTTGTCAATATGGTCTTGGAGCCAGTCCTTGAACACATAGTATCACTGGATTGTGTGACCCAGGGTCCAGTGATAAGGGCATTAGTTAGTCTGATCAGTGAGATGCACCTCTTCTAGCTTCCGGCACTCAGGCAGCCGTACGATCCTCTACTCCAAGATGCTACAGAAATAATCGGGGACTTGGGCCTCGTCAAACGAGTTAGTCTGATTCCTTCTGTCTGGAAAGGGGGATCTTGGAGGATGACTATGACCAGTGGCCGGAGGATCATGAAGAGGAGGCGGAGCCTGATTATCTCACCTAGGTGGTGGCGGTGCATTACACGGAGGTGCCTGCCGATTTTGAGGCGGTCGCTGCTGGGCTGGAGGCTGCGCCCATGGGGGTGGACCCCTATGGGGCTATGGAGATTCCCCCACTGGTAGAAGCTCTAGCTGCCTGGGGGCCTCTATCTGGGCCAGAGAAGTGGGCTCGACTCTGGCGTCTCTCCTTGCAGGGATTATAGGAGGCAGCGGGCATGCCTGACTAGCCTGTTGCAGGGCTTCTTTGAGGCGCTGAGCCCTGTCTGAGAAGTCCTGGAATCCTCCTGGGTAATTCTAAGTGATCAGAGAAGGAACCATCTCTGGCTTGATGTTCCCTACAAATATTTTCAGTAATTTCTCCTGAGTTAGTGGCATGTCAAGGGAGTACGTGAGCCCCTTACACCGGGCGACGAAGTCCGCGACCCGCTCATCGGGCCTTTGTTTGCACCTGAAGAGGTCTGCGATGTTCGTCTTGTGTATTGTGGAAATGAACTGGTAGAGGAATTTCTGGATAAGGTCCTCCCAGGTAGTCACAGATCCGACAGGGAGCTGGTTGTACCGGACTAATGCTGGTCTTTCCAGTGTCTGAACGGAGCAACGGAGGTTGGCGGCCTTCTGCTGTGCCGGAGTCCCTAACATAGGCCTGCACCTCGAGTTGAAGTGGGCCAGGTGCTGTGGTGGATCTTCAGTCCTGTTAAAGGGGTAAAAGTGGGGTTCCCAAATCCCATTGGGGCCGGCATATCATCCACCCATGCTGGGTATGGCTTGCCATCCTGCGGGATTTCCACCTGTCGAGTTTCCAGGGCCTCTAAGCGGGCGATGAGTACTTCCATTAGTTCATCCGGATGCAGATTCCTATTTTAACGGGGATCTCTAACTACAAGCGCATTTTTGGTCTCTTCAATCCAGTAGTCAATCTTAGCATCTCGTGGGGTGGCTGGCGGAGCGACTCTCGGGGCAGCGGGAGGAAACCGAGTAGGGTCCTCCAGGTGATCCCGCCGCTCGGGAGGGTTCGGAGAAACATATCGTTCCTGCTTGCCATGGGATCCATACTCTCCCCTATTTAAGAACACAGCATGGTCACGGTTTCCCGGGGGAATCTTGTCAAGGGGTAGGTGATCCTGCCCCTGCTGTCCTGGCCTAGGGTTACCGTAGTCAGGCTGCCGCTCTACAATGCGTTTGTCCAAGAGCTCATCAACCAGCCTCTTTTGATCAGTAAGCTATTGGCATAGCGTGGCCTTCTCGGGATCTTCCTCTGCCTTCTGTACCGAGGCAGATGGGTCGGTAATCTTGATAGACCCGACATGCTCTTTACCCTTGCCGATGTTTCGGCTCAGTGTTAGTACCTCAGTGGGTGTGGGGAGACCTAGGAGGCTCCTCTGTTGGCGAGTAATCCTCCCATATGGGTCCAGTAGTGGCTTGTCCTCAGGGGGAGAGTCCCCATAGTGGAGTTCCACACCATTTCCATCATCTGAAAGGTCAGCCATGTTGACTGCCACTGCCTTTGGTGACATTCCCTCAGGGCCGCCCAGTGAATCAGGCTGTCGGCAGATCGCACAGAAAAGAAGGGAATCATACTTCCCCCATCCCTGGACGTGCACGTGTGGGGTGGGTTCCTTGATAACCTTTCGGAGTACTTGAAAACTCTAGACGCATTGTTGCTGGAGGGCCCCGTGGTGGCCGAGTGACTCGGGGTGCCGAACCGCGGGGAGCGCAGCCAGGTTGACCCGACGACACTGCTCACTGATATCCTCGAGGTGTTTTTGACTCCCGGGATAGGGCGCTAGCTGATGGAGAAGATGAGAGTGAGTCACCCGAAGAGTCTGGAGGAAACATTCAAACTCTCCCGGGGTGAGTGACTCTGGCATATCAACATCTGATCCTGCGATCGGCCAAAACTTCTCGGGGAAGTGGCCCGCTGCGTGGACGGTCCAGAAGCTCCATGACTCTGATTCAGGATCCAGCCCTTACTTCCCCTGATCATCAACCGAGAATGGCCGGGGAGCTGGCAATGGCGCCAAGGCAGGCCGCCGGGCTGGTGGGCTGGCCGGCAGGGAATATGGCGAGCAGCCCGATTGGTCGGCAATCCCTTAGTCGTCCTCCAAGGGTTTCAGTGCCCTGGTTGCCAAGTCACGATAGGATGGGCTGGCAAACAGGCCTCGTGTCACAGTATCGGTGCTCGTCGAGGGTGTGCCACATTGCGACTCTTCTGTCAGTCCCCAGAAAAGTTCCCCATCTTCCCTGACTGAGGTGGAAGGTGCTTCCGGGGAGGCCAGTGGTAACTGCGGGTTTGACCCCCGGGGGTACGCCAAGTCCTCATCCTCCTGGATATACCTTCGGAGGGAGGAGGGAATTATAGGGATCTCACATTCAAAGATTATGAGACTGACGCACCGCATCCCCATCCCTACCCTCGACTCAAAGGGTTGGAGGGAAGGTTCCATCGTCGAGTCATACCCCGCCTCAAAGTATGATAAACAGACTGGTCTAATTTCCATCCGGACTCCCCTGAAATTCCTCTTACGGTGACGACGCCCTTCCTTTCTGCCCCTGGGTGGCTCCTCAGGGTAAGGATGATTTCTGTCAAGGAGTCCCCTATCCGCAATAGCGCTGGGGCAGAGGGGACTGGAGGCCGGGGTGTGAAAAGCACTGGGACAGATGTCAAAAGGGACATGGGGAGGACTTCCATGTTAGTGAGCGACTAGATACGCAACAGCTCCATACTCACGGCCAGCGGTAGGGGGAGTGACCTCATAACCAGTGTAGTGGGTGCTGGAAAGAGTCATACCCAGAGCGTAGCTGTCGCGAAGAAGCCTTCGGCTTTCCAGATCAGTGGCATGGAACGAGCCTTCATGGTGGGTGGTACTACCGCGGATTGGTCCGCGGTGGCCATTGCCTGTGCCCATGACCGGGAGAGTCAACCCAACCTACCTGAAGGGTGGTCGGGGCCTCGATCCCAATCAGGCATTTGACTTCCCCTGATCAAAGTATGCAGGGGTCTGGTAATAGGAGTTAGCAGTGGCTCGGGCCACAGTGGTTGCTGATGTTGGTGCCCTAAGATGGTAATTCTCTTCCGCTCATGCCCGACACTGGTGTCGGGTCAGATGGGTTAGAGCCGGTGGTGCGGGCACGAATATTTTCTGCTCCTCGGCTCGAGGAGTCGAGCGGCAGCGTCGACGCAGCCTGGCGGGGGCTCTTTCCGTTAACCCCTGGGACGGGTCTCCGATCGGGCAGACTCGGACACCCCCCACCTCTTGGCATAGGGGAGGGATGTGTCAAGGCGCTCCGAGGATAGGCTCCCGAAGCGGTTGAACGTCGGAGTGGGGAGCGGCAGCTCCCTGTGCGGCCCTCGGGGGTGGCCATGATGGTGATGCATAGCCGCCTCTAGATCCAAACGGGCCATGCCCCTGTTCGGGATGATCCCTTCCTCATCATACCTACAAACCATGTCATTGATCACCCTTCGCTAGATGATTTCTAACGGGGAGAGGGGGCGTGAGCACCCTAAAGTCATAGAAATCAGAGCCTAAGTGAATGTGGAAACGGCGGGACCACGCGGGGTAGCCACGTCAGTACTTCCCCTGCCCCTGCGCCAGTGGGCAGGTGGCGATCGAGCTCCGGATGCAGTGATCTGATTTCTGGAAGCAGAGAGATGAACCCATTAGTAATAACAGGAAAAGAAATCACCAACCAATAGCCCAACATCATTCCGTCTTCCATGGTTGGTGAGAGGGATCCATGCTGACGACGTCGCAGAACAGAGTGCTCAACATCCTGACTGCCTCAACCCCTGGCGGGTTTCACGTCCCGGTGATAGGTACCCAGACCTGGTGACATGCTAATATTCCGACACCCCAAACACTACCCATCTCTGTATTGAGGAGAAGAGATTCGCGTCAGGTTCACCATTTTCTATTTTCGACGCTTTTACGTTAGGGCATGCATTTTCTGTTTCTGATGCTTTTATGTTGGGTCGCGTGGGCGTGTCCTTCACGTGGGGGAGGAAGCGCAGCTTGTTGCCCCGCATTCCCGCTTTCCAAAGGCGGGCGGCATCTGTTCCGTGTTCAGGGATGTTTGCTCTTTGATCAAAACCAGGATGATGGGATGTTAGTTCTTCCTTCTGTGGATTCCTCCTCGGAGCTCGTCACCTAGTCCGGGTCTCCCTCATAGATTTAAGACGGGTTCGTGAAGCTCGTTCCTGGCGCCATATCTGCATGGACACTAGTTAATTACCCTGCTTCTGTCGAGACTCTCCAAGTGGTCTTGTAGGGGCAGCAACCTTTAGTGAGGAGAATGGTCACTTTGGGGTGTCGTTGGCATGTCTTGGCGCTGGGGATCGGCATGTCGGTCTTTTGTCCCTTATCACAGGGCTTCTCGAGGGCGCAGAACCCCGAGGCATCCCACATCAAACGCGGGGATTGTGTACCATCTGAGGTTTTCCTCAGCTTCCCATGTTTAACACGGGGTATGCCGTGAGTTTAAAATCTTGCGAGGATGGATCGGACTGAAGGACCCCCTAGGGGGAACACCGATGCTGGGGCCAGCACGTGGGAGGCTTCCCGGATACCATGGAGTAGAATGGGGTGGAATGATCTCACCGGGATGTGGCGGCCCAGGTAAGAATCAAGATGGGGGATGGAGTGACGGGCTTGAACCTCATGGCGGCTTCCTACGTATCCCCATGGTAGGGAATCAAAGTCCGCGTAGTTCGGTGGTACGGTGGGACACCTGAAGAGGCGACCTGTGAGAATGAACGCATGGATTGGAACTTGGAAGAAGTAAGATCTCTGTGCTAGGGAAAGAGCTTCCCAAGGCACGTGGGCTCTAGGGGGAGGTCAGGATGAGACATGGGTGTGAGGCATGGGGCTTACACTCTGAGGCGACCCATGATGGGGAATATGGGGCTTACAGTCTGAGGCGGCCCATAATGGTGCTAGTGAACCAAAGCGAAGGGGTCGGAACAACTGGGTGATGGACTTGAACCTCGTGGAGACTTCCTACGTACCATGTGTTGGCACAGATCAAAGTCCACATAGTTCAGGGCATACAGTTTAACGTCATGCGGGACAAGATACAGTTTAACATAATGCAGGACGAGGGCATTTGGGGCTTACGCTCTGAGGTGGCCCATGGTGGTCAGGGAACTGACGTGGGGAGGTCGGAACGACCGGGTGGTGGGCTTGAACGTCATGGAGGATTCCAACGTACCATGCGTTGGCACGGATCAAAGTCCACGTAGTTCGCTGGTATGGGTCTTACACGTTGAGGCGGCCCATAAGAGGATGTCATGATCAATGCGCGCTCAAAGCCCACGTGAGTCATGCTCGGTGTGAGAAACAAGAGGCAACAGGGACCAGAAGATCACGTCGCAAAGGGTGCGTCTGTGAGAAGCATAATGGGGCTTACGCGTTGAGCCGCCTAAAGAGGAAACAGGGGCTTACGCGTGGTTAGCGGCCCTTGGTGCCAGGGCTTACTCCAGGATGGAGGCCCGTGGTGCGACAAAGCGCAGTGGGAAAGGGACTCCACTGTCCTTGGCAGGGGGAAGTACGGAGGTGCATGGGTGCAACCTTCCGCAAGAGAGGCTAGGGGCTTACGCTCTGAGGCAGCCCTTCCCCCGCGGACAAACGCCACTCCAACAAGGAGGATCTAATTCCATCTGAGGAAGAATCCATTCCTGTAGAGACGAGTGGGGGTAAAGAATGTCCGAGCTGGGGGGACCCTGCATGAGAATCACTGGGTCAGACCATAGTTTAACGTCATGTGTTAAGTATGTGGTGCTTAACAGCTTAATGTCCTGCAACTTGGATGAGTTGGGTTCGCTCCACACCCCTAGGGCTTACATGCCCAATGCCCTATACCCCTTGTGGAAGGGAAGGCATCGGCTAGGCTGTAGTGAAGTGGGGCCACAGGGTGAACCATCGAGGGGTCCACGTTAGCGTGGTTATGTAAAAAACCAATAGTCATTAGCATGCCTATGCGGAGAAGCATAAGGAAAAGCAACGCAACGGGAAACACCCCCCAAGGGACCTTGAGGTTACTTCGTACGAGCCTGGAAGGCCGTACGGGAAAACAACAGATGGCGCGCATTCCCGGCAGGGAAGACATCAGGTGCCGGCGCGGAGAGGCATCCAAGGGGCGTCAAGGTAAAAGGTCCTGGGTGTTGCATGCAAAGAGAAGGTTTGCGCGCAAAATACCAGGATGGCACACAATACGACCAGAGGGTTGCGTGGATAGGTGATTGTGTGAAAAGGATTGGGATTGCGTGCACAGAAGGGGATTGCGGGCAGGAGGCAAGGATTGCGCGCAAGGGAAGAACCTGGAGGAGTGGGAAAATTCACTTAAGCCAGTGGAGTTGCGCACAAAGGAAAACCCCGGGTCAAGGATGTGTGAAAAGAGGAATTACTTGGATGTCATCTTGCGCGCGGGGGAGTCCGAATTGCGCGCATGGGAGTCGTTCTGAATTCTGCAACCCCAAACCGTTTGGGGTCGCCTTCTATTTATAGGCATCGGCTAGCACAGAATCTAGGTGGCGCGCGAAATCTTCTATGCCGGGAACCGTCGGCGCGCAAAGCTTCATCGCGCGGAACCGGGATGCGCAAAATTGTGCGCACCACTGGTTCGATTACGCGAATCCTGAGGATGCCTCGCGCACATAGAATTTTTTCACGTATGTCCTCATTTATTTCACGCCCCACTTCCCGAGCCTCCGGACCGGGCCTCTGATTCCGAATATGACTTCACTTTGTCATTTCGAAACTTCCTCTGAGAGTTACTGACTTTTTCGGCGTCTACAATATCCAAGGAAAATTTTGAGGGAAAATTCATTTTAAGAGGGTAGAATGTAACACCCCGAGATTTTGAAAATTATTATTTTATGAATTAATTTAATTTTTTTATTTATTTATTTCACAAAACACCAGATTTATTTTTTTAAAATAAAATCACTATGTGTGGCTTGAATTATATTATATACCAAGTTAGTCTTTCACTACATTCAACACCGACATGGCATGCGTTACATGCAACGCTAAATTTCTATTAAACAACATTTTATTATTATAATTATTTGAATGGGACATTTATAACATAGAAATTAAACATAGTGATATTAATAGAAATAAATAATTTTTAAATATAATTTCTAATGGTTTTATATTGATAAATAATATTGATAATAAGGCATGTAAATTTTATTAAAGTATTAAATGTTTGAAAATAAAATTTTCTTAAAAGAACTTCTTTTTATGTCCTCTTCTGAAAAATAATAAAATTAATTTTAGATGATTTTAGAAATATAATTTAATAAAATAAATTTTATTTTTTAATTCATAATTTCAAAATTATCTTAGGTTTATTTTTTGGGATTTTTCTGAGAAACCTCTTTCTTTGGATGAATATTCAAAAATATTGAATTTCAATTCAAAACGTCTTTTTCATCTAATTTATTTAAAGAGTTAAATTATATTTTAATATTTTTTTAAAGTCAAATTATACTAATTTTACATTTATTAATCTAATTTAGGTTATCTTAATCATTTTTATATTTAATTTAGATATATTATCTTAATGACAATTTTAATATTCTCAGTTTAAAAACCCTCATTCTTACCACGACTGCAAGATTATCATTAAACGTAATTTTACTAATTCTATGAATTAAAATTTTAAAATGGATATAAAAGGATTTAATCATTATAATATTTTTATTCTAATAGTGTCAAATTTATTTTTGACCAAAAATATTATTCAAAGTAATTAAAATTAATTACAACAATCAAGGAAAAATTAAGCTTAATAAAGACTAATCCTTAAACTTAATGGAAAAAAACCTAACCACTTTTCAAAAACCCATTGGATGGACATATTTTCTCCATAAACCTTCTATTATTGAGTGTTTTTTGTTTTTATTACTCTTTTTAGGTGAAAATGTGTGTAAACCTAACTTGTTTTCAATAATTCCAAATGTGTCCCCTCCATCCCTTATAAAAGGTTGACACCTCTACCCCTTCTTCACACCACTCAAAACAATTATGTTCAGAAAATATATACCCAATTTAATTCCTGAAATCCCTAAATTCCTCCTTTAATACTCCGTTTTTATAGAAATCCATTCAAGGAATACCTTTGGTGTAAACCAAAAGGAGTTACCCAAAGAAGAGGTAAAATCCTTCCTCAAGATCCTTTGAATTATATTCATTCTCTACCCCACCAAGTCTTATTATCACATGATTATATAATAACCTAAATATACCCAATATACATATATTTTTATATTAAAATTTTAATGGCTACACTTACATATATATCCATATATTGTGTAATGAACTTACCGTTCTTGTGTACGATGAACTACCACCTCACGAAACGATGTGGTTCATTTTTCCTTTACCACCAATATCGGTTGGTCATTATTTTTTATATGATATATTAATTATTTATGATGTATTTATTCTTATTTAATTCTTATATAAAACACACCTTCATGCTTCCAATTTTTTTAAAATATGATAACTTCGTTTATGGAAATGTGGACTACCGCCTCCTCAAAGCAATGTGATTCATTCACACTTTACGAGGAATTTTTTAAGGATGGGTTTAGTAAAATTATATGATATATATGGAAAAAATTTATAATTTAATTTTATTATATATATATATATATATTTCATTTACTTTATTTGTTTCAATACAATTATAAAATGTAAATAACATTCATGTGTACGTACGACCTACCATCTCAATCAACATTGTATTTCATTTAATATTTTTATTAGTTATATATTAATTTAAATATTTATATAATGAATATATAAGATATATAAATAATTTTTTACATTCTTCAAATCAGTAAATCATGATCTAAGTAAAAGGATCAAGAATAACAACTCAAAACATGTACAATAAACAAAGTTGTTATTACTCAAAACGTTACTTAAACATGTAATTGATAATAAAATGGAAATATAAAGTCATAACTAATTTATATATGGTATTGTATATATTAATATGGTTTAATTGAATATTTATAATAAAAATATATTTATTATAAAAGAGGATTTAATCATCACAAATAATTCCATGATTTAAGGTAAGGGTATTTCTAATCTCACTTTTATTTCTATGAGATTTACACCTTATTCACTGGTCATTTATTTTTTTTGGTGTATATACTACCCATGAATACATTATATGATTTATATCCATAAATTTATGGGTATTTACATATCCATTTCATGATCTCCCTTTCATGGGGTTTATGTTTCAAGAGTTACCAAATCTGTAATGTAGTTTTGTTTCAATTTTCCTTCTTGGAGGCACATGCCATGAACTTAAAAAACCTTGTTTCAAACACGTTTTAAAAAATGATATTTTAAGATAATTTCAAGGAAAAATATTTATAAAATATTTTATGGTTTAAATGTTATATTATTAGTCTTTAATTTATTTTTAAAGAAATATTATTCAATTTTTTTTTCAAGATTCCTTCCTAAAGAAATGGTTTTTGAAATTTTTCAGACATCAATTATATGTTTCAAGGAAAATGATTTTCAAAAAATCAACTTTAATTTCCAACGAAATGGATTTCAAAACTTTTTCAAGATTATTCTATATATTTTTGATGAAAATGGTTTTTAAAATATTTCAATATTTCTTTATATGTTTTCAAATTCTTTTCAAAGAAATTGTTTTCAAAATATTTTCAAGCTTTCTTTATATGTTTTTAAAACGTTTTTAATATTTCATTAAAAGTTTTTAGAGTGTTTTCAAAGAAGGGGTTTTCAAAAAGTTTTCAATATTTATCTATATGTTTTCAAATTGTTTTAAAATAAATGGTATTAACAATTTTTTTTAACATTATATATAAGTTTTCAAGTTTTTTTAAAGAAATGGTTCTCAAAATTTTTAAAAGATTTCTTTATAAGTTTTCAAAAAAAATTCAAGGAAAAAGGTTTTAAAAATGTTTTGAAAGCCTAAATTATATGTTTTCAAGTTTATTTTATTGAAAATGGTTTTCAAAATGTTTTATTTTTTAAAAAAATTAAAATAGATATGATATTTTCATCCAGAAATTTTTTTAAAAGATATTTAAAAAGTATTTTCGATGTAAGATGGAATCCGTTTATTTTACTCATTTATTTCTAGGGAAATAATCAAAAGGTTCCATTCAAATTCTTTCTCTAAATTTTTTATGTTTTTATATATTGATTTTTTTGAGATCCGTTTCTTTTTCAAGGGTCACGTGATTCTGAAACCCACTTTTTTTTACTATTTATTCTTTTGATGAAATTATTATAAAACCTGCCTAATTTTCAATAGGTTATGATAAGATTACATGTTTATGATACCAATTTCATTTCATGGGTTATGATATGATTGTTTATGATTTTATGACACATGTATGTATGATTTCTTTATGGGATGGATGGGACATATATCTCCCTCCAATAAATTGGGTAAAGATTTATATATCATGAGATAATGATGGGAATCAAGTTGATTGGCTTGATCCAATATGGGAAGATAGGGAAATTGTATCTTCTATGGGATTATGGGGGAACCCAATCCCTTACAAGGAAATGAATGTGGCTAGGGATAGTGTTGGGTCACTCACAGTTGGTGTAATCCTCAAGAAGTGCCACGATAAGTTCTAGAAATGTGTCTTGACTTATATAGAATGATATTACATGTTTATGTGTATGCCACAATTCCATGTCTTACTCCTATGTTGTTCTTTCAGGGATTATTCTCTTGATCCCAATATGATTCATGTCCTATGTACTTCTAAAATTTATACCATAATACATGTTTATGATCTTTGATACGAAGGGTATGATATTCTAATGTTATGGTCACATTCTCATAACCTTATGCTCATGTTTATGCTTACATGTCTCCATTGTTTACCCAAACTAATCATCTAATCTCACCCCTTTTTATGTTTCCTTCCCTATACTATGAAGATATATTTTATATATGATGTGTTTAAGAGGTGAGCTAGTCTTGGAGAACCTAGTTGGAGATAATGTCTCTCTTACGTTTCCTTGTTTCTAAAGGCCATAGACTAATACAGTCTTTGTGCATCTAATTGTGTAATGTTTTAAGTATTCTAAAAAAATGATCTAATGTATTTGTATATTAAGACTGTTCTTTTATACATCTTTAAGCATTGATGAAGGATTTCTTAAATCCAAATGGAGAAGTTCCCACCTACCAATGTGCTATGGGATTCCCTACCTTATAAAATCAGGGAATTCTTGGTATATTTCGGACTATACTGGAGAAGGGTAAGTATACCCACTGGGTTTGCAATGTCAATTATATGGATTCTTCAAATACCCACTTGTCTAGCTTCCTCACACTGTGTATAGGTATCTACATGTTGTTGGTCTATGAATCCATTAGTGGTGTGATATTTGGGGCATTTTTTATTGTGTCCAAAATAATAGAAGGGATCCATATAAGGTTAGATACACCTTTCTTGATGATGATCTATTGGTGTTTACTACATGCATACACTGGGAAGGCCCCATTCAATATTTCAGGATCGTTTTAAGTTTTGTGGGTGTGGATTGCAACCCACTTTAGTTCTATAATTGTGATAAGTGGAGTTAATGTCCCTAAAGTCTGATTTATCCCATTTATATGTTTATAGAATCGAGCCTCTAACCTTGAAGTATGATGAAGTCCTTAGGATTCTAAATGTATCATGAGAGTTAAAATTCTTCTGTTATGGTGATCTTATAATAAGGACATTTCCCAATAATGGAAAGAATGATGAAAATATAAGGTAATAAATGATTGAATTCAGAAAAATTTTATTGGTGGCCTGTATTAACAACGATATCATATATTAATCATATTCTCTGTATTGATTTACCCACCAATTCAGGTGTTAGAAATAGTCAAGTGTCTTCCCCCATGCATGATCATCTTGAGAAACACCCAATGGTGTCCCAATAGGTGTCCCAAATGTAAATCAATCTACCTTCATCTGGTTTATCAATCATACTACATTCTAGGTATTTCAGTAATTAGATTTCTTCATATTATAAAAGTTTATTATTGAAAGGTGTTCCTTGTGTTATGGACATAACAACTGGTGGCTGTGGAATGTGCAGTAGAAAATATTAAACCAAAGGTGACAATATTAAAGCTCCTACCTCTTGAAGGTGGTATTTGGAAAAGAACACTAAGTAGAAGAGGGTTTAGAAATTCATGTCTTCTATTACAAGACAATCCAGTCATCATCTCTAAGAGGAGGAGACTCAGGTCTCAAACACCTAGTCCTCTATGAAAGTAGAGAGGCCTGAAAAGTATTCAATGTCAAAGGATGTTGGCTCTTCCACACAGCCATCCACATCAACACAATATTAGCTTGGTGATCCAATATTGGTAGTGTATAAATCATGATATTAAAAAAATGTGGATATTTTTCCAAGGTAGCTTACACATCCCAAAGTTGGGAGATATCTGATCAACCTCTGATCTGCACCCTGACAGTAATTTGAATAATGTGGGATAATATGTTTGGGATTTGGAAATGTTGATATATAAAACTGATAATCAGATCCTAGACACAAAGTGAGTATCTGACATTTTTTGTTGAGTAAAACTTGAGGGGTATCTTGTCACACCAAAGTGGAATGTGACTACTATGTCAACCCTGGTGATGTATCTCTCTCTTCACCCTTATCCTTTTTCAATTTCATCCACCATAATTAATTTTGAGGGAATATATCTCACAATTTAGATGATAAGAAGAAGTAGTAACATATAGGGGGCTTGAGTTTCCAAAATATGGGCCCACAAGCACACCCATTGGAGTATTGATTGAGTCACCTAAACTAATAGAACTGTCCCCAGGTTAGAGGAAAATGGTGGAGGAAATGGTGAGAGTCTATTATTAACCACCACCTAGAGTGTCTATTACTAATACAACAGATAAAGTCTTCTTTCCATATTGAGAGGAAAAGAAATGAAATAGGGTGGAAAAGTTCACCTGGTGTATGTGTCACAATATTTCTTTGTGACTTCATTTTATATCATGACTTGATCAATGTAGTCTTTTTACCGTGCTTTCATTTTACATAATTTAAATCACATTTCCCCCTTTAAGGGATTTGGAAATTATTCTCTAAGAATCAATGGGGTTATCCTGAAGGAGGCAAAAACTTTTATTGATGAATCTATCCCCTTAGAAGATTAATTTCCAAGAGATGCAGTCGTGTCTGCTACCAATATTGCAGAGAGGGTAGAGGTCAGGGTAATTTCATATATATAGCATTAGGTTTCATGTTTTGGTTAATTAATTTCTTGATTATGATATTTTAGATCTTCCACATGCATTGGAGGACCCTACAACAACCACCTGTGGCCCAACATCTACTCTAAAAGGGTTTGACAAGGATGTGATACTATCTTTTTAAGGTGTCAGTGTTGATACTAACCATATAGTATTCAAAGATGTCGTGTCTGCTGAGAAGTCAATAGAGATGATTGATAGTAGATCCAATTTGGGTCATGATACCTACATCTCTGATACCCCTACTAGTGAGAATATTGTAATATGTGAGGGACTATATAATTAAATAATGGATAAACTAATGGACCATGAGTATAGGTTAAAAATAATTAACATGTATTCCTCTCTAGATGAGTTCCAAGAGTTAGTAGGTTATTGGATAGATGTGATTTATCTCCTTCTTACATTTTTAAAATACAATTGGTATATTTTCATTTGATTCCTCACATATGATATAAGCTTATATATATTTTTCTACAGACAATGTAGCTACATAAATTCATGAATAAGGAATCCTAGTCCATTCTGCTCCCATTACTAAGGGAGTGATGACCGAGAACCCTGAAGTGTGAGATTCCAAATATTCCATGATCTTGATTTCCAAAAACAATATCAATGGGACATTCCTTCTAAGGAGGTTCTTACCCATAATACACAATTTGGGTGTACTATGGAGGTGTTAATCCAAATAGTTGTTTCAACAATGGCTGAGTGTGGTAAAATAATTTGGATCCATTATCGAATTCACTTTATGTTAACCAACTGATGTTGATGAGGGGTGTCACTTGATATTTAGTGTCATCAACTTCAGTGTCTGAGCATGATGTGGGGGATTATATGACAGTTCATTCAAAACTAGTAGGAAGAACTGAGTCTGTCTTAGTGGTGTGGAAACAAGGTGACCTGTTGAGTTCACAAATCCAATAATAAATCTCTCCCTCAGAGAGAATCTATAAGTTTGACTTAGATATATAAGATTATCTTCCCATGAAATGTTATATCTTTTGGTGTGACATCTGGAAGGTATTTGTTGAGACAACACAAGAAGATCTTTCATCATGACATCACCGACTTATAATCTTTTTTTATTTTTTGGGGTATGGTGGTTTTGATTACTATATGATCCACCATGTTTTAAATTCAATCATATAATAATGGGAAGAGGAGAGAAGGTAATAGTGGGATGAGTCATAGTTAGAATGATAGTTTTAAGATCTTGATTTTGTTTTTTCCCAGACAGAGTTGAATCATGCTAAGGAGATCTATGAGCATCTGTGCCATATAGAAGGGAAATCTCTACAAATAGTATTATTAAAAGAAAAACTAAATGCCACATGGGATGATATTTTCAAAATTCACCATTCCTTGAATAGGGTCTCATAACAAGGTGAGGAATCTTTGGATTTAGAGAAAGATATGATTTTTTAGGCTGAAGAGGTTATTTCCACTCAACTGGCTGGGTTCTGGAAAGCTGTGGAAAATTATCGAGCCACAGTTCAACATCTCAAGTCTTATGTCGAGGAGCACCTATACTTTTTAGAAGATTGACTCCAACATGTGTAATTTCATCTGAATTTAAGAATATAAATGAAATGGAATTTTTCATTAAATAAACCATTCATGAATTGATTTACTCATTATAATAATAATATTAAACTGAAAATGTATCATTTTATTAAGATTCACCACTTTATTGTGTCATTGCCCTAATTTTACCAAAGTCCATTGATGAATTATTATTGGGAGAGACTTTTATTTTTCTTAATTCTCCCTTTGTAGGTTTTCATCCAAACAAGTTTTGTTCCTTTTATCTTTTCATTTATTGATTCTTTCCTAAACCATGCAAAGAATAGACCTAGAAATCCTGGACTTGAGTTTTACCTAGGGTGCCCTTTGTGGTTGTTCAACCTAGTGAGTATTGTGTCTCTTTCTGTGGATAGTTTAAGTTCATGCAACCCAGACTAATATTAATGTAATTTTATGTCAAAATATTGACCATGAGTTTTAGAATGATGGTCCAAACAAGGTTCACTAACCAAGAAGGTCCCAACATTCTTTAGATACCCAAAGGGGAATTTTGAGTCATGATTTTATGAATCTGGGATCTAAAACATGATATGAGACAAGTATGTGAGGAATGTCCACTGAACAAGTTTGAAAACTTGTTTCTAGTATGATATTTTTAGGGATTATGGGAATAGGAGAGGTCTCTTCTGAGGATGAATATGCCACTGGTTGACAAACCCTTTTATGGGATATTTTAGGAAAATCCAACAATGGAATATTAATTCATAGTCAGACATTCGAATCCTTTGGCTGACATGCCCTAAAGTTTGGTTTCCCACTACTATAAAGCCAAATGTGGTTTATTTCGGTATAGTCAAACAATGTTATCCTTAGGAACTCCAATATTCTAATACCAATGGTCAGGATGTTTGTCATGATCTAAATTTCTCAAGACCGAGAAGGGTGGTTTTCAAAGGTAATATGTATGAGAACAAAGAGAGTATCTATTTTATAATTTTCTAGGAATGGGAAACTGCTCCTAAATGAATTTGGCTTGTGTGGATGAGGGTAAATTATCTTGAATGGCCAACTTCATGGGGGAGGCCCCTCTTTGAAAATGGTTTAAAAAATCATGAAATTTATTGTCATGCCACCAAGACATGGATCATTCAGTTTAACAGATTATAGCGAGGAAATTGTTGTATAGTTTAATGAATTGTGAAGAGGTTTTTATGATATAATTTTTAATTTCATACATAAAATACACTGAGTGATACAATTTAAGATCCTTTAGATCTGACCTAAATATTATTGATTCTCCCATTCACATTAATATTTCTAATAATGTTCCATCATTTTATGTATGAAGGCGAAAGGTTGTAATCTATAATTAGGGTCACCATTTTGTGGGTGAATTTATGAAAATACATCCAGGGAATTCTACTACATAGTCAAATAGTGGAATATTATAGTTGGTAGGCCCTCTTAGTGGGATACTTATGAAAATAAAAATGGATTGTGTTACTGTATATTCATAAAAATGACTTTTTAGGATTTCCTATATTCTATTGTTGATAGTTGAGGGATGCTTATAGAGATTATGATTTACCTGAATATAGAGATTATTTGTTGGTTTGAAATTACCAAAAAAGAAGAATAATTTCTTATAAACTTTAACAAAGACTAGGGGAAAAGGTTTCCTACACATGTCTGAACCAAACATATGAAAATTAAGGGTTTATTTTTTTTATTAAGGTTGGGCCCGAAACATAGGGTCGTGCATCGCTGCTTATCTCATTTGAATGAGAATAAATCCATACATAGTTCTAGAAAACCATGTAGTTTGAAGTATTTCTATTAGGAATTATTGTGCATTTTAACATCTTGCTACATCGACAATATGATGTTTATAGTTTCAGGTCATACCACTAAAACCATATTATAATTGAAACTATGAGTACTATAAGGCCTACCAAACCAATATTGTTCTATAATATATTGTACATGAGGGAGGTTATTTTAAAATAAGATATTGGGGGTTCTTAGATTGGGAAATGTGACATAGGAAAATTATATAAGGGATGATCATAGGCCATGGACAATTAGAAAGTTCTAACATGATGTCATTAGGGATTGTATTGATAGAATAGGATTCTCCCAAGGAAGAATGTACCATGGGTTAAAACCCCCATTTTGTGGGAAAATTATGAAAAGTTAATAGGGGAATGTTACTAAATATTAAAATGGGGGCATCCTTTATTTAATAGTACCTTTTGGTAGGAAACTTATGTGAAGCCAACCAGGGAGTGTTACTATATAGTCAAAAAAGGGATTTCTTAGGTATCATACATTTTATCATCGATAGCTGGAGAAATATGATGAATATCTAAAATTTTCCATGATTAGGAGTATGAAATGTGGAAGGAATATTTCCAAGAATAATGGAAGAATTTAGGCTGACACTGGACATGATGTTCCCTTGCAAATATTATAATTTTATGTAGGAGAGGACATCTATGTTTCCTTGGAGGATCTATGAATGAGGTAACCCAAATTAACACCTCCTGTGTATATATTTTTTTTTATATGGGGGAGCGGTAATTTTTTTTACCTCATGGATAGAACAAATAAATGAGTTCTAGAATTCATTAAAAATATAATTTAAAGGAGAATCAAGTCACATGTAGTTCCTAAAGAACCATGAAGTCTAAATTCATGCAGTCAGGACATGGGCTATATAGTTTAACATCATGTGGTAAGGAAATTGGTGACTTTTCATGAATAAGGAATGCTAGAGCTGAGCTAGGGTACATGACCCAAGCTTCTCTACATATCTAGTTGGAACATTCATAAATCAAAAAATACAAATAAAAATGATTCCACATTCTGATTGTAATCATGTGTGGGGAAAGGATGCTTTTTTTAATACAGACTCACGCATGGGGTGATAACCCAAATTGGCTCCTCTTATGTAGATATGAATCATACATAGAATAGTTGGGGCACTTCCTATATTATGGATAGACTAGGATGTAGGATATGGGCATCACTACGTATCTCATGGGAATAAGAATCAATCCATAAATAGTTATCAAAGAAACAAGAATTTTAAATTCATGCAGTCAAAGACATATGGTGTGACTTTTATGGTCTTTTCACTAGGGACATGATAACCCTGGTTTGAATTGATATTCATTTCTTATGTAGGGAATTTATTTACCAAAACTATTAAGCCCACAAGATCTATTACCAGCATGAGAAACAAGGAGTGGAAAAGGATTCTTCCACCACACAAAGGTAATATAGGTGAATGGTATTGGAATTTATATTTTTTGGTGGCTGGTCCATGATTGGAGATCTAGGAATCACTATGTATCCTAGGATGTCACGAATCAAGTCACACGTAGTTCTTGGACAATGGTGTGGTAGGGTAGCATCTCAGAATATTTTGATCTGTTCAAACATGGATTGAAATTTCTTAACATTTCACATTATGAAACGAAGATGTAAAATGTACAGTTTTATATCATGTGGAAAGGATGTTGGCATACAGTTTAACACCATGTGATTAGGATGTTAAGCTATGTAGATTAAATTCTCATAGCTCGGACTATGATGTCTTATAGTTTCATGTCATATGACTAGGACTATGTGGATTTCCCTTTATGTTTGTGAAAATAGGACCATTATTCTATATAGTTAAATGTCATAAAAAAGTAAATTGGTGTCATTGAGTTTATTTTCTTGCGACGTGGAAAACATTTCATGCTTTTTAATGTCATGCAACAAATAAAAATGATGATGTTTAACATCGTTTAGCTAATACATGTTTCCCTTTTCTCACATGAATTAATTTTTTATAAACCTCACATTATTATGGTCTATAATGAGCTCTTCATCTATTGAGACCACATAATAAGCTCTTTTATAGTATACTATATGACTGGAATAATGTCTCTCCCACTTTGTCTCAAGCTATGGAGGATTCTTCCCTAGTATCATTGCAGTCCAAAGGAGTAGTAAAAAATTCTCTATGGAGGAACAAACATGGGAAGGAATTCTTGTTAAAATCCAATATTATTTGATTTTTATGGTCATCTAATTGATGTAATGTATGAAATCTATTCTCATCTGGTCACTCCAACTAATCTATACATTTTTGGGATTTCTCACCTATGGATAGCTACTCATACATGACCACACAGAGCAAGGGAAATTTAACTTCGATGGGTAGGACCACCTCTGTCCTGTATACTAATGAGTATGATGTCAGTTGTGTATTGATGAAAGTTTTACTATGGTAAGATTACAAGGAATAAAAGAGATTTTATGGCTAAGACATTTTATCCCTATCTACCATATTTTGAAGTATATTTGATAAATTCATAATGAAGGACTCTATCAATAAATTTTCAATAGTATGATAGTGGGATAAATGTATCGGCTTGATGTTATACTCCTAATACAGCTACTCTAACTCAAAATAATAAAAATTGGGGTTGTTTTCCATCGGTATTGTATGAGGGAAACCAAACCCGGTAATGATGTTGTCTCTCAAGAAGCTTACAATATTCCTTCTTCCAACTTCTTTATGTGGTACATCTTCATCCCACTTATAAAAGAAATTAGTTTTAATGAGAATATATTTGAACTACTTATCTGTTATTGGAGGATATGGTCATATGATATTCATTCCCCATGTGGTGAATGTTGCAGAGAATTTGGTTGTATGTAGAAACTAAGTTGGTCTATGGATGTAGTTTTCATGCACTTGGAAGGAATTAAATTTATAGGTGAATTATGTGAAATCTTGCATCATTGAATTCAAAAAATATCTGAAACTTTGATTTTATTGGAAGGTCAAAATCAGGACTAGTGGAAACCACAAGCTCCTATGTGTACTTATTTAATTACAAAAGAAATCTATTCTTTGTCAATAAATCTGATAAGGACTCATCTAAATCCTCATTTATAGATCACCTTCTGGTGGTTTGGTTTATCATAAAGAGTGAAGTTGGTTTCTCACCATCGGATTTTCTCCATTCTGGATTTATCCAAATAGAGAAATCCATATTGAATGTAGTCCATGATAGGTATCATTCAAACAGTCATAGGACCATTTGATTCAGAAATAGGAATAAATTCACTGACCTATACAATGATGACATGAAAAAAGGAGATACCATTTAGTGATGCACAATTTTTATGACTATTTCATCTCGATTTGGATCTTCCAAATCCAAAGCTACATTTGACAATGAATCTTCCTATACATTCTATGATCATTATATGTGATTTAATGTTGGTTACAAGGGGAAGTCTTCTATTAATCCTTAGATATAGTCATGTAGGGGGGATTATCTCTTCTTTTCTGATGGAATAATCCCCATTAATTTGTTTGATTACCAACTATAAATCGTATTTCACCTCTAGGTGTACCACTTGTATTTGATATACAATTTCAAGACCTATAATGTGGTTTTAGTATTCTTCCTTGTTATTTTTATATCATTATTACAAGAGTAATGAGTAAAGAAAAAACTACCTTTTGGATAAATGAACACAACTCCCAACCTGGATTTGTTGAGCTTGGGGTCTTCCATTATCGTCCCCATTGGGTTTTATGAGGCACCGTCAAAATACATTTCCCATATCTGGGGGATATCTTGAATATAAAATATCTAATAATTTGTAAACTTAGAATCTAACAATCTTGTTTCTATGAATGGTTGTTCTATGAGTAAAATTGTCAATGCATTTCCATTTACCACTTTATGAGGCATGAATTGTATGAAAAACTACTGAAGGATAACCTCCCACCATGCTAAATGTCTTTTAAATGTAGGATGGATGAGGATATAGTTGTTTCTGATATTATGATAGACCAAATGGAACTCATATTGTTACAGGTAGTGCCTCTATTTCCGATCTATGAAAATTAATACCAACCCACTCTTCTTAATATCCAAATAATGAGTCTCAATGTTGAGAATGGATTGACTGAGATATTAAAAGTTGTTCTCATTACTGGTGTTATTCATTTTCATGAGTAAATAACCCAATAAATAAACTATTTGTATCACAAAAAAATGAGATTACTTCATTCAATAGTTGGCATTAGCATTGTTGGACTCAAGAGGTTCTTCTTGAGGTTTAAAAATTCTTCTTCATAGTTTTTTGGTCCACTGATATGTGAATCCCTTATTCATCAACCTATTTAAGGGAAAACAATTCCTATGAGGTTGGCTATGAACTGTTTTATATAGTAAAGGTCTATATAAACCCCTCAAATCATTTAGGTTATGGGTTGGTGACATGTTGAGGATAGATTTTTTCTTCTCAAGGTTGAATTCAATTCCATGATGGAATATGAATAAGATAAGAAATTTTTTGGATGTTACATTAAAATCACATTTCAAGAGGCTCATCTTCAATCTATGTTGTCATAGATTATTGAATATGGTCTCAATATCTTTTAGGTGGTCAAAAAACTTTTAGTACTTATCTACCAGATCATTAATGTAGCATTTGAAAAATTTACCCAGTAAAGGTTTGAATATGTTATGCATGGAATGTTGGTATGTGTTGTCAGTATTCATCAAGCCAATGGGAACTACTCAATAGAAAAATACTCCCTGGGGATCCTGAATGTGGTGGATCATTCATATTCTGGGGCCATAAATATTTTTGGTTGTACCATAAATATCTATCCATGAAGGATAGTTCTTAATAACTATACATTGATACAATTAGTAGATCTGTGATTGGGACTGGGAAATCATTTTTCGAATAGTTCTGGTTGAGATCTCTAAAGTTTATATAGTTCCTAATCATTCCATTCTTCTTCTTTTCTATGATTATTTTTTCCATCATTTTTGGATACTGAACTTCCCGAATGAAGTTAAACTTGATAATCTTTTCCACCTCAATCTCAATTTTGGAGGCTTGAGTCAGCTGTTTCCTTCCGGATGTCTGTTTATAAACCTTGTGGTTTTTAGAAAATCCCAATTGATGAGTGACCATATCAGGATCAAGCCTATGAATATCAATGTAATTATAAGAAAAAATATACTGATTTTTATTTATTAGGGATTTATATATCACTTTTTCTTCATAATTCATAGTTTTACTAATCAAAGTGGGTTGTGGGTCTTCTTATATTCCAAGATTTATTTATTTAATTTCATCAAAGGTAGTAGGGAAACATCACTCAGATTATGTTTAGGATTCCCTAAGATATTCCTTCTCTTCCTCTTCCACTTCTTCTTGATCCTATTTATTCTGAGGGGAAGTAGGTAATGATGTGATATCTCTAGTGTTAGTATGGGATTCAATATTTTTATGTCATTTGGAAGATTAAACAACTACTTCCAACCCAAATGATGATGTAGGGACCCTTTGAGATATGAAGGGGAGATGAGGGATAAAAAATTGGAATATTCATATTCTCTCTATGATGTTTCAACAAATTATGACCCAAATAATGAGGCATGTATATTTTGAAGTGTAGTGGGTGGAATGAAGGAATTTTCACCTGGGATTTTTTTACTGTCAGGAGAGACAGTGACTTTTCCAACGCTACTATGTTTAGTTTTCATGAATGATACCATGTAAGTCATTTAGTATGTTCTTGAACCTGAACTCATTTCTTTAGTATGATTAATGTTTAGAACATAATCTTCACTAATGTACTTTAATGGATATGTTAGTTTCATTTCTAGTCCATTTGGGGCATTTATTTGAGAAACATCTCCAATCATGGGTTACTTCCCTTCCCTCCAATAGATTCCCACATCAACATATCATGATTGGCAGGATTTAAATGGGGATTTATCACTATGAAATTTTCTAATTTGACCATTAATGAAATATTTGTGGTATTGGTGGTATGGTGAGGGGATGTCCATAGGATGATGAATCCAAGGCCTTCCCATCAGAACGTTGAAGGTCGTATCTTGTAAAACAAATAATAATTATATGTTGAATATGATATCCCCAAACTAAATGCTAAGATTGATCTCACTCCGGGGATATTTACTGATCTTATCATAACACTGTAGTGTTAGAGCAGAGGGGGAAAGTGGTACTCATTGTAACCAAGTTAATGAATTTTTTGGACTGAAATGAGGTTGAATCGTGACCCATTATCAATGAAGGCTTGTAAGATATCAATTTTATTAATCCTTCTAGATATATACAATGGTCTAATGTGTCCTTTTATAATTTCATCTTTGTCCTTCTATATGAAAGATATTATCATTTTTAATTCTGTAGGATCTTTCAAAGTACAATATAATTCACCAGCAACAACATCAACCTAAAATTTTTCAGGGCCTAACAAAGCCTCAATGAGTGGTTACCAGGGGACTTTTAATAGACTCAAGGCATCCAAGATCGATAACTTGGATGGATTCATGGATAATAGCATCATAATTTCATAGTTATTGGATAAAGGTATTCACTTCCTAGTATGGGGCTGCCCTTTTCTAGGAATATCAAGTACAGAAGTACTTGAATTAGGAAGTTAGGCCATTGTAATAGTATTTAAAGTCACTTATTTCCTTGGTGGATTAGGTTGAATAGGTTTGTCTGTAAATCAGGGATGATTTGGAAGGGGAATCTCCTCTATTCAATCTCCCATAATAACCAATTCATGGAAAACTGTGGATTGTTTTAAGGAAATTTCTTCCTCCTACTAATATATTTGGAGGGCTCTCCCATGAGTATTGAATTCATTAACGGTCCTAGCAGGAATATGGATGTAGTACTAACATTTGGAATGACCACATCTTCCCCTATATGCTCAGATCTAGTGAAATCTTACTCTAATTATCCAATTAGATATATGGAATTTGATTTTATAGTCACACTCATCATTTAATAAGGGATACACTAAGTTAATAACATTAATATATCTAAATATCAATTCCTCATCCAATGATGACTCCATCTAGTGAATCGTATCTTGTTGTACCATTTGGTGGGGGTGGAACTCGTGCTTTTGGGACTGTGGGAATGATTTATGAGATATTAAAATCCAACTTTGACCTTTTTATAAGTTCAAATTCCTAATTTTATTCCTACTCTTCCATCGATATTGTTTCTTGGAATACTGGATTTCAGAAGGTTGTGGTGCTGATGGAGTCAGTTTTTCCATAGTGGAAGCGGATCGGGGCATAGTCATCAATTTTAGTTATGATCAAAAGATAACATGAGTCTACTTGATCTTCTTTCTGACCATATTGTTACTAAAAATATGTGTACCCTTGATTTTAACTTCATTTCATTCATTCTCATCATCTGGATAAGTGGTAGATTTACATGCTACTTGTGTTGGTGCCTTTCCCAGCTTTACTTTCCCATAGTCCTCCATATTCTATAGCATTTATTTGAAAATAGACCATTCTTAGATAGTGTTCCCCTTTTTTATGTAATGGGGAATAGATTTTCAGATATTTACTACCATTATTGTTGGGCTTCTTAGGCTTTGTAAACTTTATCATGTTTTTCTTCAATTTTGAGATGAAGTAGAAAGGGACATGGTGATTTCAAATTGAAAAACATTATTCTCCATATCCTCATACTATTTTCTTATCTTCTCACATTCTTTGTACTAATGAGGTGGGATTTATTGTTCTTTCTTAGTAGGGGGTAACATATGATATAGTGCAGTATTTAGAGTTGGAGTGGGTGTAGAAGACAACTTAAGTGTAATAGTGGTAGCCTTTTCTTTCTCCTCTCTATTTTCTTGAGCTTATGTAATTACTCAGGACTTATCATTTATTCATGAAATGGAGTCATCTATTATTTTATAAATATTAGGATGATTTTGAAACCCTCCTATATATTTTATATGGATTAGTGGTGTGCACAACTCATCATAAAGATTCTCTTAAAAGATGGATAAAAAGTATTCTTGAGGAAGCTATAGGATTAATAAGTACATCAACCTCTTCCACTAAGCAATGAAATATGAGATCCTTTCATTCTACCATAATTTTAAATTTGATAGGTTGAGTACTATTGCCTTTTGTAGTTTTGAGATGAATTGGAAGAGAAAATTCTAACGGAGATCTTCCCACCATGTAATTGACCGTGCCGATAAACTAGTGTACTATACAAGGGCTAGCCCCTAAAATATTTTCACAATGCAGTAGATTTTCACTATTTCTTATTGTGTAGGGGTCCCCATCATGGTATTACAATGGGACAAGAAACTTATAAAATGGTGATTTGGGTCCCTTGAGACATTGTAAATTTAAAATTTTGGGTTCCCAAGGTTTTTTGGGGGGAAGGGTCAGATCAATCCTTCGGGATAATGCTCTTTTCTAGATTTACTAGTGCATTATGTCCCACCATTTTTTACAATTGATCCATTAGTGAATAAATAGTATTGATTACCCCTTGAGGAATTTCTAGGTGAGAAGGAGCTTGAATAGGTGAAATAGTAGGAAGGGCCAACTATTATATCCCTACCAGTATCTTTCAATTGTATCTTATAGGGTAAGGTCTGTAAGAATTGTCCAAGACATGTTCTAGTTTTATACCCAATAGAGATAACTCTTGGTCTTATATTGTCTAATCCATGGTAATTGGTTTTCCGTACCCCACATTGAGTGAATATTCTAGCTCCATATTAGTTTCTATGGTGGGCCCTTATATATGAGGTGAACTAGTTGGGATTGTGAGTTGAGGATCTTTCTATAGAACATATCTAGTAGGAATTCTACCTCATTGTAGTTTTACATTGAGTCATCTCTATTCATTCATCCATTCACCTTGCTGATAAAATATTTCTTTAAGTGTAAGGGGTTTATCCTCTTCAAGAGGTAGGTGAGGAACAACCTCACCTTTACCCTTTTCTTTATTGGATACTCTTTGAGGAGAAAATAATGGAGTGGTTTAGGGAAATTCAAAATTTAGAGCAAGCATCTGGTTTTGGGTATGCACACCTCCTTCAACTATTTTGGTGTGGACCATATTTTGAACTAAAACAACCTCCCCCTACTTCTAAATATTATTATCATGTTATTTAAGTTATTTGGTGGTGGTGTTAATGAAATTGACCAATGTATAATGAATTTAAAGTTCTTCATCAGTATATTTGTGATAATCTTTTTGTTTGAACCCTCCATGATGTATTTTAATCTCCTTATCTAGTTCTCTTAGAGCTATTTAATGGATCATAATCAGAAGGGAATCTCAAAATAGTTTTTTCATGTGTGTTCCAATTGAGTGTATTGGGTCACAGCATTGGATGAACATAGAAGATTTATTCTATGGTGTTCCCCCTAATGAGGGGAAGATAATCTTTCCCTGAGGATGAGGTGGTTGAGGTAAAAAATATTGCAACACTAAGGGATAGGTTAATTCCTTTTTCACTTCTAAAACTCTTTGTGCCTAATTTTTTGACCTATAAGGTTTTGTTAAATAAAACCCTAGATCAGCAGGATATGGTTTCTCCTATATTGACATGGGAGCTACTGTTGCCACTTCCTTCTTGATTTTAGAGAGTCGTGTTTGAACATGGGTTGGGTGCATCATTTGGTTTGCACCTGAACTACTTTCTTTGGAAGATAGTTGCACTATTTGATTATTGAATTCCCTTAAATGGGAGTCTTGATCAATATTCTCAGATTCCAATTGAAAAATTATTTCAATGGCTTGGTCTCTTCTATACTGATGTCAGTGAGAGTTTGTCAGGAAATGTTTTGTTGAGTACTCCTTAGCATTGAATAGATTAACTTTGTTGAAGTCATATCAATGTTATAAAATTACTGGATGTCATATTTAAAGAAATTCTCTGATTAGGTAGTGTGGTTAATTTCAATTCTTTGGGTTCACCCCATCCTATGATATGAACAATGTATGGGGAAACTGTGATCAGCTGACACAAACCTTTTAAAATGTATATACATGCGTACTGAAGAGCTCCTTGATGTTTCCATAATTTTGGATGCACTACACGAAAATTTTTATTTAGTTGTGGTTTTGTTGAAGTGGTTTTGTAAACTATTGATAAAAGAAATTTCCAGGATTCTATTATGGTTTTCTAAAAATAGTTACCAAATATTTAGTTTTTGATAAAAATACCACATTTCCAGTGCCCCCCCCTCCACCCCTAACCCCAAACACTAGCTAACCCCCCCCCCCCATGTCTGATCACCCAAGCCCGATCTGTCCAAACCATAACTGGTGGCTCCCGATCCGCAGCCCTTGAAGCCCTTGATGGCATCTCCTGAGCCCAAGCCATCCAATCCCTCTATGGATGAGCCCAAGCCCTAATATCCTGATCCCTCTAAGCCCTTTATAGAATCTCCTGAGTTGGATCACTCCAATCCCCCTCCGACTGATCCCTCACTGGACGAGCCCAGCCCGAGACCTTAGATCTCAATACCCACAAGCCCTTGTCTACACTACTCTTCCCTTTTATGCGATGCTCTGTGCTATGGTCACAGTCTTCCAATTGAGGTATATTTACATATGGTTTGATCAATGATAAGAAGTGGTAGTTACAATATTCAATTATATAGCTACATCATTGTTTGTTATGAAAGCTAAAGTTAAACTTTGGATGATGTTTATTAGGATATGTATTTTATAAGAACCCATGCATTAGTGATAGGAATGACATACTCTGTAATCATTTTATTCTTTATTGGGGAGAGAATTTGAGTATACAAGATTGAAAAAAAATGTTCTTCTTCTAGATGGAGGTTAATGAGTGATGTTGGAAGTCTAAATCAATATGATACTCTGAATAATAAGAAAATGAACACACTTACAAAGTTTTTCATTACTTTACATCCTCAATTTAAAATATTATTCCTCTCATCAAAAACCACCAAACACATGAATTGGTATTCGATAGATAATAAAAATGATGGGTTAAAACGACATCAAAGATATTCATAATCGTGGAATACATTTGATTCATTGCATAAAGACTTCTCATCTTGTCCTATTAATGTTTTATTGGGATTAGATGTTGAGGGAATCAACCCATTTGGGACTTTTAGAACTAGTTACAACATTTGGATAGTTGTTTTGATCCCTTAAAATTTTCCTCCATGTATGTGTATGCAACAAATGTATTTTATCATTTTGATGATTATTCCTAGAAAAAAGATGCCTGGAAATGATATTGATGTATACTTGTAGCCATTAATTGAACAATTATAGGATTTATAGAGCAATTACATTCATACATATGATGCATCTTTTAGAAAAAAGTTCAAAATGCAAGTCGCTCTAATGTAGACCATTAGTGAATTCCCTAGACTTGGGAATTTAGCTAGTTGGAACATGTGCATAGTTTTGGCATGTCTTATTTGTAACTTTGATTTTGAGCTCGAATGACTACCTCATAATAAAAAATGGTGCTTTTAGTTTCATAAAATATTTCTCAATGCATAACACATATTTCAATTAAATAAGTAGAAAATCAATGGTTCTATTGATCATAAACCACCTCCAATGTTTTTGATAGGTTCTAAAATATTAGAAACACTTAGAAATGTAGAATCACACTTTGGGATGGTGTATCAGTTTAATGATAGTGGGAAACAAGTTTTAAATGCATCTTTAAGTGAAATCAGAACACAATAATGGAAGAAAAAGAATTATATTCTTCAAAAATTCGTATTGGGAATTTAATTTGTTGTGGAATAATCCTGATGTGATGCATATTAAGAAGAATTTGGGTGAAAATTTGATCATCACATTGGTTAATGAGCATGAAAAAATGAAATATCATCTCAATTATTTGAAATACTTACAATCAATGAACATAAATCATGATCTTTGGCTAGATGAGAATGAATAGTATTCTACGACAATTTTTGCAGGGAAAAAATAGGTATATAGATACATTCATTTGAATTTTAAAACATGTAAAGGTATATAATGGGTATTTAAGTAACATTTCAAGTTGTGTTTACTTAAATCATCATAGGTTACATGGATTGAAAATTCGCGATTCACATATTTTGTTACAGCAGCTACTACCATTAGCATTGGGTACAATATTACCTGAAAAGGTTACTATTGTTGTAATCTAATTTTTCACATTCTTTAGACAAATATGTGATAAAACACTAGAACCATTTGAGATTTAAAACCTTTATGAGATAATTTTATTTACAATTTTTTCAATATAGATGATCTTTCCTCCATTTTTTTTTATTATCATGATGCATTTAACTGTTCATTTTGTTGAGGAAGCTAAATTAGGTGGACATATACATTATCAATGGATGTATCCAATTGAGAGGTAACTTATTTATATGTTTTCCATTTAAGTAAACAATTCATAGAACTTTATTAAATACCCAATTATATTTTTTTCTTTTATTTTATAGATGTCTTTTGCATTTTAAATCATACGTTAAAAATAAAGCTCAACCTAAAGGCTCTCTTTCTAAAGAATATTTGGCAGAAGAGTGTCTTAGATTTTTTTATCGATACATTGATGATATTGATAAGATATTAAATTGAGTAGGATTTGTTTATGACACATCAACTCAATCTCAACTACATGGTAAATAAAAAAGTATTTCTTATTATTGGTCAATCAGTTATGAGGAGCTCAAATGTTACACTAATAGAACTGGAATTATCATAGGCACATAGATATTTTCTACTAAATTATAAAATTCCATATACATTTATTTAAGAGATGGGGATAAAAATAGAGATTAATGAGAGGTCAAACAGAAAATTAGAAAGATATAACAAGATCTATTAATAAAGAACTTATCGAATGGGTTGAACAGTGTATAAGTTCATAAATATTGTAGTCAACATAGATATTTTTTTAACACATATATTTTGTAAATATAATAATGTATAATACTTCATATAGATCATGAATACTGATATGTGAGATGATTTGTTAAAATATTTGATGTTTCTTGCTCGAGGTCCTCTAAAATAAACTAGAAAGTTCAATGCTTACAATGTGAATGGATTTAAATTTCATACAGTCAATCAGGAAGAGGGTTTGAAAACATATAATAGTGGTATATTTACATTTTCCAAAGTGGAATACTATAGAAAGTTGACTGATATTATCAAATTAAACTGCCACATGCATTTTTCAGTTATTTTATTCAAATGTAATTGGGTTGATTTAATTAGGGGTGTAAAAATAGATTCCTTGAAATTTACTTCTGTGTACTTCTCTCACTGATGGATATAGGTGACTGTAAATTATATGATCCATATATCTTATAATATAAAGTAAAAATGTTATAGTATGTGGAAGATATTTTAGATGAAGTGTGGAGTGTAGTTTCTCACATAAAATAAAGAGACTTGTATGATATGGCTGATGAAGTGGATGATTTGACCTATGAAATTGAATCCCATAAATATCAAGAATAGAACTTATTTTTTCATCATGATATTGAAAATATTAGTCTTTCAAGGGTGGATTAAGTAGTTGAAGTAATGATAGTGTAGTAAAATGGCATGATTAAAGTTGAAAATGATTGTATTTGTAGTCATCCATTCATTTATCAACCACTTATGTCATTTGTGCAGTCATTCATTGTCATAGTTGTCTATATTATGTTTTTCAGTATTTTTCATCTGTTATCATTTATAATATTTTCCATATGATATTTTTTAAATATATGTTTTGAAGTTACTTTTATTTGATTGAATGATAGGAATGCCAAGGAGGAAGCGTTATATTGATACCAGTAGAACTTCATTTGTGATATAGTAGGCCACTCTTATTTGTTTGTGAGGATATTGGCGGGTGACTATTATATGTATAAATTTTAATATGAATAAATTTATTGATGTTTTTTATACTACTAACTATTTTTTCATAAAATATGTAAACAATGATACTAGAGAGAAAAAATAGAAAATTTCAGATGTCTAGAATCTGAATGGACTAAAGATAGTTGTCCCATTTTACTGCTATGAGGTCACTATGGATGATGTCGTGGGATTATTTTTTTATTCTAGGCCAGATAGTGGTGTAACCAATTTCCATTCTAATTAAATATGATGAACGGAGACATATGCCTCTATCTTGGAAAAAAATAATTTCTTTTATTCACAAATAAAGGTAATTTTAATACATTATAGTGTAATTGAATGTCATTATGTTATAAAATTATAATATTTTTAAAAAGAATCTATTTTTATAGATTTTTTCCTCTTTATTTTTGCTGATGTTATTGCACAAAAGTGGACATTAAAAGCATTGGTTGATTTATATCAGAAGATGATCGGATCTGTCATCGGTGATATTGCATCGATAACTATTGGTGAGAAAGTAAATCTCACAATTTAAAAATCATTTTGATCACAAACTTTTATTGGTTTTAAGTATTAATATAAATATACAAACACATTTAATTTTCAATATAATTGAATTATAGGTGCTGGTAGTAAGAAGTAGATATGGAGATGATGATGGAAATGGATATGTAGAGGGTGAAAAGCAGAGTTCAGTTGGCAGTGGTTTGTGTTATTTTTGATCTTTTGAACTAATATGGAATGAGAGGGTTAATGTATTATTTGTGACAATTTCCTAAAAAAATTATGGTTTGATTTGAACTAATATATTTTTTTAATGAATTTTTTTTAATATATGTGTTATTTTATATGCTTCTGATAGAGATTTTAGGTGCTACTGATATTTGATACAATTATCTTACAAATTTTGTTTTCAGGGTAGTTTTGGGGCTACCGAATTTGTATCTTACATTTTTTTTATAAATCAACATTTATCGGAGGTTTAAGACGCCTTTACATATAGAGTATTTTTATTCTCAGTGGTTATAACTGCTGCTATAAGAGGTATTTTTCTTTTTTTCATCAATTAAAAATACAGCTAAATATGACACACTATTATTTAGCAGTGGTAGAAATCAGTTTAGCGGTATTTTTGGGGGGGAAAGAAATTTTTGAATTTATATGTGGTTATAACCATGACTAAATCCTCATTTCTCCCCAAGAAAACCACCACAAAAATGGAAATAACTTCCTCTAAATATGCTTTCTACAATGCTTACTAGAAACCACCACTATATGGAAGAAATTGTCACATATTGGATGTCAACACATTATTTAGTGGAGATTTTTTGAAATTGATGTAGAACCATGTAGTGGCGGTTTAAGCCTCTGCCAAATCAAAAAAAAACTACCACTACTCAGTCCTTTTCTTGTAGTGATTTCATTCATTCAAGAGAGCCACCAATTCAATTTGGTGTTTTATCTCTTCTATTACTATGATGTGACTTAGATAATCATCACGGGGTGATACCTTTTCTCTTAAGTGATGAATATTGTCCCATATATTAAGGAATATGTCGTGCATGAAATCTTTCAAAAACACCTCTATAATGTTATATTGGGGAGTAGTTAAGGGCTAGAACCTGACTTTTGTGTCATCATTTTCTAGTTATTTTATGATTTTCAACATATCTTCTTCAAATTTTTTCAAAGGCTCCTCAACCTAGTTCGACCAAAGTGGATGCATTCCTATGGTATTATCAAAAAAAATTGGTGAAGAATTTCTCCATCATATTGAAAGGAATATGATCCAAGGGTGGTTCGAAGAATGACAGTTTCCTAGGGTTTTCTTCTGGATGGGATAGGATTTCACTTTTCAATGAAAAAGAATTAGACATGTTTGGCCTCATTTTACCACATGCCTCATGGTATGAGTTATTTATCATTATTAAATCATCAAGAGGAGGAGCCTTTGGATGAAGTAAAACACTACTGTAGATAGAACTTTTGTAGTGAATGTAGTTATAGGGAAGACTAACATTATGGATCGATGTATGACTATAATGACAATTATTGTAGCATATACCCTAGGGAGGACCTTTAAACTGGATGACAGTAAGTAGAATACCTTATTATTGTTTGATATTGTGACCATGAAGATGGTTTTATGGACTCTATTTAGGAGATGGTATCCTGAGATTAATCAAATTATGGACATGATGTAAGACTTCATTATGAAGTGTCTGGGAATAACTTCAGAATTATTTCTATTGTTCCCATAATTTGGTAATGGGAGAGTAGGATCCTGAGTTTCCATAGATAAACATTTGAAGGCTTCAATAATTCCAACATTAAATAGAGAAGAACTATAGATCATCTCATCATTTTCCATTTATCTCTGGTGAGGGTTATTATTGGATTCCTTCCTACAAACGATTGGGGCCAATTTCTTGGGAGAGTGGTTTTCAGGTACGAAAGCTTGTTTGACTAGCTCCCATGTCACTTCTGAAATTTTCTATTAGGTTTATTGAATTTTGGATGGTTTTTGAACTTACCTTAGAGTGTCCACTGGAATAGGATAATTACCTCTATTTATAATGGTGGAATGGACCTAATCCACTTTTCATTATATCATGGGGGTTTTCCTCAAGACCCTACCAGAAGGGAGCATGGGTGTGTGTCTTCTCCAGAGTGACATGTTGATGAGTCACCTCATTTGTGGGTATGGAGTTGTGTATACATACTTCTACCACTGCTATTTTTGTTATGATATAATAGAATGTTTGAAGGATGCGGGAAAGAATTTATGTCCACCCCTTCACTATTTTTAGTATTTGATTTATAACTTCACCAATGGGAATGGGGATATATGTCCATTCTATGTCTGAAGCAAGAGTGTGTTCCTAATCCTATCCTCTATTTCCTCTAAGTGGGAACTGAAAATACTAAGTTGTGGGGGAATAGATTTGGATCTTCCCCATGTTTTTTTGAGACTCGTCAGTTGATTTGTCTGAGTGCTACTAGAAAAGGATACAATAAGGCTTGATAAATGTGGGTAGGTTTTTGAACTTCCTCATGGTTTTCTACAAAATTTATCCAAAAGGCTTTCTTCGAAACTTCCAGATGAGTTTGTAGGTAGGCTTGGTTGATGTGGGTTAGTGTTTGTAACTGCTCATGGACTTCCGTCGAATTTGACTGGCATGCTTTTTGGGTGTTGGAAAGTGTTTGTTCCCGCTATCTATTTTCATCAATATTTTGTGGGTGGACTTCTCTGGATTCTGCTAGATGAGTCTTCTAAATGGATTGATTAGTGCAGGTAGTTGTTTTTGTCTGCTCTTAGTTTTCCACCAAATTTTATTGATGGGATTATTTAGAGGGGGAATACGTGTATCCATATTCCCCATTGACCAGTTTTTTCCCTCATAAGTATTTCTTGTGTTCTGGAGTCTATATTACCTAGTACGGACACCTGAGGATATCACCCTCTTCATGATGAGGTTCCACTTCCATGCTGTGTTGGAAGCAACGATTACTAGAAGGATCCCATTGAAAAGGCCCTTGTGTTTACTGGGTGAGGTCTTTTATGACATCCTTATCTACCTCCCTATGATAAGGGGGGAGATGATTATTTTGTTATGATGATATTCTCCTAAAACTATTGGATATAGAGATTGGTTCTGTCTACTTATGGACTACCAACCATCACTAAGTGGATAATTAGAGAGGAGTTGTCAGTTGTAGGGACTATCAAGAAGCATCCAAGGTTAGTATGGTGCCATTTTGGTGGTACTCCTGAAACAGTGTTTTAGAGTCCCAACATTAAAGATGTTGTGTTGAAGATAGTGTCCTATCCTTGGATGAGGACATAGCATGAACGGTAACCAGGGAATACATATGTGTAAGCTAGTGTCACATCATTTGTATTTAATGGAGATATTGTTGAATGTTGTTGAAATATATGTAACAAAAATAATCAAGAAAACCTAATCAAAGAAATATCTCAACAAACAAACATAAGCACAATTTATTAACTTGTTTGGAACTCATTCATTTTGAGAGAGAAAGAGGCCTGAAAGGTGGGTCAAACCATCATCTTGGTTAAGGATTCATGTAAAGTTAGATATTTTTTTCATACCAGAATGACACAAGGGTTTGGAATGGAATTTTTTTATGTTAGTGATACAAATTTTACATAAAAAACATATGCTCACATCCTTTCTGGTCATTTTCCAATGGGTTTTGTTTGTGGAACTAGAAACACCCAACCAATATCATATCCATGAAGACTCATGGACCTACTTTCCAAAGGTAGGCATGAATTGGGAAACATGTCCAACAATACATACAAACTCACATTGGTTGAGAATATGGGAGTTTGGGCTCATCAGGCCCTTTTGGAGGAATTATTTCCAACTTTGGGACTCTCTTATAGATTTTAAATATGTTCATTAATCATTCATTAAGTCCCAAGTATGATGTATGTCACCTTTGAATTAACAATAAATTATTAGTATGTATGGAATTTAGAATCTTCAAGTATCTAAGGTTATTCATTAATGGAGATATATTTATGAATCTGAGGTTCTTCATTAATTGTACCCTTTTATGAATGGAATACTGATTCTTTTTTCATTTATTATTATGATGTCGATTTTGAGCTACATAGTGTGGTTATCTAGAGTGTATCATCATTCAAGTGGATGGGAGTTGTTTTAATGTTAGGATTAGGCCCATAAGAGGGGATTCATATGTATCCTTGTGAAATGAATTATAACCCATGTAGTTAGGTCTCACTTAACAGGACACATCCTACCATTTAAGGTCATGTGACAAGGACCCAACTGTACAGTTTGATGTCATGAAGAAAGGAAATATAGGTGAAGGGTTCCTAGTCAAAGTTTTGTGTGGGACTTATGTCGAGGTAGCGCGAGAAACCTAGAAGGGTTGTGGGTTCCTAGGTTATATATGACCAAGTTGGTAATGTGGCCTAGGTAGAATTAAGGTTAATTTTGGGTGTTGGTTTTCAACCTCATGGGGGATTCCTACGTATCCCATTTGGATGGTAATTAATTCCTGCATAGTTGAATTAGGTTGGGGCTTACATATATAGAGGAGGCCTATAGGTTGGGGCCTATTCCTATGAAGATTCCAATAGGTTGGTTCCTATACCTATGGAGGAGTCACATTTTAGTAATTACGGTTAGGGATTACACATAGAAGGATTCCAAAAGGTTGGAAACATATATTTGAGGACCCACGCCTATAAAGGACCTCTGAAGAAATGTGAAAGGAAGATTAAGGAAAATATTCTTGGATTAGGTATGTATCTGAAAATGTAGATGTTATGATTATCACTTACCTCTTATCCCATGTGAGTTATGCTCTAATGTGACAAACAAGAGGAAGTGGAAGATCTGGAAAACAACATGATCCTTCTTCTACTGGTGGAATATTTTGGGCCTACAAGAGAAGAATAAAGGGCTTTGATGTGACCATCTCACCCTATCATTATACTAGGGATATTAATGTTTCACTATCCATATAGATATATCCCATGGGTATGGAGAAGGCGTATGTAATAAAGCATGGTATTTCCTACAAGAGGAATTAAGAGCTTACAACATGATGGATTCCATGATCATGGTTTATGGGGAAGAGAGGAGGATAATTCATTTTCCCTAAATTGGAAAAGTAAGTGTGATCCTCTCCATCCCTATCTAGAATCAGAGATCCTTAACACCATCCCTAGGTTCAGGGTCCTCATGACCGATGGGATTTATATCTTCATGAACCCTGAGGACCCTGCCTATATGGTGGGACAAATGCATGATACCTATGACTGATATAATTAATATCCGAATGGGATACATTATTATGTTTCTATTTCCATGGTTTTTCAAGTACAATAACCTCAGTAGATGCTTTGATTTAGTTCCCTGAATATGAGGGATCCAAATGATGGGGATAACTACCATTTGTGGCTTAAAAGAGGTTTTATAATGTATCTTATGTAGGTAAAGGTTTTTCAAGAAAGAGGTGCCTCACACAGGACCAGGGAGGAGCTTGAAGTGATTCATGCAAGAGGGTAGGCCAATGAAATCATGAGGTTCCTTAAGGGATAAACCACTTCGTAAAAAAACTTAGGTGAGTCCTTACACTAGGATCTGAAGGTCTTCTCAAGTTTCCCTTGAAGGGTCTCACGCGAATCCAAGGTTTTAAAAGGGGCACCCATGTTAGTGTTTTATAATTAGGGGTAAAGTGGTCCTCACCCAAGTATCTTATGTTTCACACCCTAAAGGGAATTTGATCTCATTTTCCCCCTTAATTCCCTCTTCTCTCAAGTTGTGGAAAGATAATTGATGGATTATTTAAAGACATGAGTGTAGGGGTTGTGAAACCATATTGGAGTATTCTTCCATCCTTATATTCATATAAATGATGAGCCCTAGGATCATAATTACAGGAAAACATGGGACGCTGTTCAAAGGAGTCAACCCATGCAAGTACCAAGCACAGGTACCGAGTGTAGGTACTCCATTCAAGGGTGTCCAATCCTTTAGTGTCTCGTAGAGGGAGAAACACGATCCTTATGTTGTTCAATCTTAGTGAGCATAGGCCACTTTTAGGTGTGTTTTCTTAATCTTTATTAGGGATCTTCACCTCTCTAATCCATAGAGTATTTTCCTTAAATAATTTCATCACATAGGACAAAAAGGTGTGTCAATAACGTCTTTATGGATGAATTTACCATTTATGGTGATTTATTTGAATCCTTCTTTAATTTACTCTTTCTAGTCCTACAAAAGTGTTTCCAATGTCAACTTGTGTTAAATTTTGAAAAATGTCACTTCATGGTTGTATATGGGATTGTTCTATGACACATAATTTCTCAAGAGGGTATTCTTGTTGATCCAGCTAAATTTGAGGTCATCCAAACACTTCCTGAACCTACATCAATTTAAGACATCTGTTTATTCCTTGGTCATATTGGATTTATCAGTGATTAGTCTAGAATTTAGTAGGATTTCCCTCCCACTCACATGTCTATTCTAGAATGATGTTACATTCCATTTTGATAAGTCTTGCAATATGTCCTTCATTGAAGTAAAAGTTTCTCTTACATCTTCCAAAATAATTCAACCCTCATATTGGTCTTTACCCTTTGAATTGATGTGTGGTGCTTCTAATAGGGCCATTAGATATGTACGTTGTCAATAAATAGAAATAATCCCAAATTTGGTCTATTATTCCTAAAAAAAGTTGATGAAACTCAATCTCACTACACTATCACTGAAAAGGAACTTTTAACTGTGGTTTTTTCCTTGGATAAATTTCAACCCTGTTAATTAAGTTCCAAAATCATCATCTTTATAGGCTATTTAGCTTGAATGTTCTTACTCAAGAAAAGTTATTCCAAACCGAGGATGATAATATGGATCCTAATAATCCAATAGTTTGTCCTTAAGATCAAATATATACTGAAAATAAAACCCTATGTCTAATCACCTATGTATATTTTATAATTATTTCTACTCTAAAATCATTGATCCATAATTTCCCACTGAACACCTTTTATCTCTCACTCCAAAGTTACCATGGTATTTCATAATTATAAATTACATGGTTTGTGGCATTTTTAATGAAAAAAAATCAAAACAAAATAAGTGAAGTTGAATGGTGATTCAAAATATATTTTTTTGGAAGATAATAAAATTTGGAAAACTAGGGTTTACATTGTAATTAGAAGATGTGTTGATGAAGAAGAACATTCATCTACCTTGGAATTATTTCACTCAATGCCCTAAGGTGGAAAATTTGGACAAAAATCAACCTCCTAAAATGTCTTAGACTATTTATTCTTCGAGCCTTCGCTCTTCATGGACTCACATGAGTTCTGTCAATCATGTCCAAGTTGCCAAAATTTTGACACAATATCTAAAAGAAATGAAATTTCATGAAATCCCCTAATATTCTATGAGATATTCGATGTTTGGGGAATATTTTCATTGGACCATTTCCTCCTTCCAAGTGATTATCCTAAATTATTCCTAAAATGTAATATGTTTTTAGTTGGGTCTAGTCCAACCCCACAAGAATGGATAATGCACAAATTGTTAGTGATCTTCTTAAAGACTACACCTTCCATCGATCTGGATCTCCACATGGCTTAGTATGTGACCTAGAGACCCATTTCTGTAATTGAACGATGGAATATATTTAGAAAAATAATGGGTTTGTATATAAAATATCAACTTCATATCACCCCCAAACTAATGGAATGGATGAAAATTTTTATAGATAAGTGAAAAGAGTGCTTGATAGAATTATTAAGAATGAAAGAAAAGACTGCTCTGAATATAAAGACCCTAAAATTCCAAGTAATTTTTTTTAAAATTATTTGGGATTTTTAAGAGTCTATAATAATTGGTGGAACATGATTTCAAGGCCAAGTGTGACCAGAAAGAATTTTTTAACTTTTTTAAAGTTACATTCAGTAAATGCATGGGTGGAATTTTCTATCTTTTGAACCAGTGCTCAGATTAAAAATCTGAGGGCACCGTTGAATATACAGCGCCAGGATTCTCTTAAGGGATGCTTCACTTCAACCGCAGTAGGTCGGGAGAAAAAGTTAAATTTTAGTATTTTTAAAGAAAAGTAAAATAACATATAATTGTTATTTTATTTCTTTTTTCCCTACAACCTGTTGAGCGGCGGTGGAGGGGGCCGCGGAGGTGGTCAAACCTTTAATTATTGGGTGTTAATTGAACGGTTACACTTTGGTTGTGTAACCACCCATTGAATAATTAATGTGTCTCATTAATTACATCAATTAATGAGTCACTTTAATTAAGTCAATTTAATGAGGCACATTAATTATGTTAATTAAGGATCCTCATTAATTCCTCAATGTGTTACTCACAATTCCCCTCATATTTAAATGTTGCTTAGGGTGGGGTGTTGGCACAGCTTCTTCATTCGAGGAAACTCGGTCGGAGTTCTGCGACAACATCCACCGACGGAGGACGAAAGCTTAGGTGGAAATGATCCAGGATCGATGAATGTCGACGACTCCATCCAACATGGATGCTCCTCCTGCCGCAACCACGACACCTCCAATGGATCTCAAGGTAGGGGGTATATGTTCTTTGATGTTCCCTCTCTTCCCATTCTTGAAAAATATAGTGAACTCGGACCAACTGACTAACGAGTTGATCCACATCTCATCAAATAATGTGGGTGGTTGTTGTAGGATATTAAATTTAGGGATTATTCTTCCTTTTGATTATTGTTAATCTCCCTCCTATTTAAAACACTAACACCGAGGGTGTGGGCCGAAACCAACAAGTCTTGGACCCTCCGCTAAACTTGTCATTGGTGAGTTCTTCGTGTAGGAACAACAAACGCGGAGGCCATGCATATTTTAGGGCCCCAAAATGACGGCGACATCCAGAGAAGACCGTAGACACATCTGGAAGTAAGAACGGATAATCGGGGCTCACCCAGTGGCCCGCGGAAGAAACGCTGGTGTGACACCAGTGTAGTGATGCCAGTGACTAACATTGGCAGACAAGGGAGGTGGTTGAAAAACACCAGCCATGGTGGAAGAGAGACGTCTCTCAGCACCGCGATGGTTGGATAGGTTGCCGACTGCGGCATGCCACAGGGGAGAAGGGGGTGCACCGTCACACGCTGCATTGAAGGGTCGCGGCTTGAAGCCACAGTGGTGGCAAGCTACAGAGGACCCCCCTCCTTTGGGTCTGGGCGTGATAAGGAGGCGCCACCTAGTTCCACCCTTGATTAATCTGAATGGCTTTGGTAATCCATCTAGGAGCCGGCGACCACGTGACCCTGGCGCGGGTCGCACCAGCGGGGGAGCCGGACCGCCCGGTGCACTGGGCCGGTCTGCGGCCTAGTGCGCCATGCCCTCCGTGGCCCGACCCAATCGGGTCGGCCCAAGTCGGTTCATGCCAAACCAGGTCAGGTCGACCCGAACCGGATCGGATCGTCCCAGGCCAGGTCAGACCGGACCTAGACCCCTCTCAGGCCTAGAAACGCTTAAAGGGCCATAACTTGTGAACCAGACATTCGTTTGATGAATCGTATGTGGCACTGGGATCCATGGAGTGATATGGTCCTTTTGAGATACTCCATGAGATTTCTGGAGAAAGGTGGAGTACGAATGGGTTGGATCGACTTTGACTCCAACCGGTCTCTCAGCACTAAAAATCGAATAACTAACAGACCAGACATCTGATCGACGCATCGTCTGTGTCATAAGGACCCTTGTGACAGGTCGGTCCTTTGGAATCTAGTGGCTGACAATGACATGAAGAAGAAGGGCGACCAATATGGGTCAGCAATAGAAACTCCAGAGTGGGATGATTTAGTTTTATGACTAATCATCCCTACCTCTGTATCAACTACCAATACGGGTCATCACCCGTGACCAATATGGGTCATCACCAGTGACCAATACGGGTCAGAAACAATGACCAATATGGGTCAGCACGAACAACCAATATGGGTCAGCATCTAGAGACCAATATGGGTCAGCATACAGTGACCTATATGGGTCAGTAATAGAGTTACTATGGATAGGATGATATGTCTTCATTACCAGTCATCCCTATCCCAGTAACCTTAAGTTATACCGTTAGAGTGAGCTATCTATTTTTCTTTGTGCTTCCTAGATTAGATCATGCTTGTGATATTAACTATGTTGTATTTCTTGTGATTTTTTCCTTTGTGGATTACTGAGATACCTTCGAGGGTCTTGGGGTCCCCTACTGATTTTTTATACTCACCCCTTACTTTCAGTACTTACCTTTACACTCATTTTTAGTATCTAGTTGTGGTTTCACCTTACTCTTCTGTTGTGTTTTTCTTTTGCATAGTGTACCCTGCAAGTGTTTGTACATGTTTTGAGGAAATGCCTTCGCATTTTCAAGAAATTAATTTCTGGTGCTAGTCACCAACCCTTGGCCTATGGAAGGTGGGCTTGGGGTAGTCATGGTATGGGCCCCAGGGATGGGTTGTGACACTAAAAGACTTGGTGAAGCACTTTTGGGTTATCAAACTTCCCATAATACATCCATTGGTATGTCTCAATTTAGGCTAGTTTGTGGTAAATCATGTCATTTACTAGTTTAATTCCATCATAAATCATTTCTTTATATTAAAACTTATAATTTTTATTGTGAAAGATCTAGTGAAGTGATATTGTGGTAGTTTAATTAACTAGAGGAGATTTTACATGATTCCTATGAGAATTCCAATATATAAAAAAATTCCAAGTCACTCTATGATAAAAACATCCTGAGAAAGGTATTTCATGAAGATGAAAATTTAATGCTCTTTAATTTTTTATTTTTTCTTCATCCTGGTAAGCTTAATTTTCATTGGGTAGGTCTCTTTATTTTTACTGAAGTTTACCCATTTGGTGAAGTGAAAGTCCAATACCCCACGTCCAGAAGTATATTCATAGTTAATGGACATCGGTTAAAGCGTCACTATAAGAGGAAACAAAACCCAAGAACCGTATTGACTCCAACTGAGTCCTCAACCACTTGATTCAACCCACTATTAGTTAGAAAAAACAACACACCAAACCCAAACCAGGGGGCACCTCTTTCCATTTAACTCCCTTTCACTCTCTTCCTCATCCTAATATTTTTATCTTTTATCTCTATTTTTTATTCAACCTCTATCTTTCTCAATAGATCTCTTATTTTTTATCAATTTCTTCACCTAGTATAGTTTTTTCATTTTGTGCAAAATTTATTGAAAAGTGTTCAAAAAAATTAAAAAAAGTGAAAAATGAAAAAAAACAATAATTACTTGTCCCTTAGGAAGGTCAAAAATCACTCTTCTTAAACCTTAGATATTAGTATAACTATAGAAATTAGTGATTTGAGGAGATAAAATAGGGTTTTGGAGATAGGTGTGAAATTTTTTCTTGGTTCAACTTCTGATAGAAGGGAAAAAAGGGAAAAAGAACACTTGCAGCATTTTTTAGTGTTTTTTAAACGTTTCATATTTTTATTATCTTCTATTTTTTATCTTTTTTTTATATTCATTCAAACATTCATTCCCTTGAAAATATTGGTTTCCAAAACATTTCTTGTCTTAATGAAAAAACAATGCATTGTTTTTCCATGTTAGTGTTTTCCCCCTCTTTTCCTATCTTTGTTACGTTATATTCATAAAATCCTATAGCCACTAAAAACTTTTAAAAAGACAACTTGATTCTTCATCACTTTATAATAGGGAATTTAATTTGATAACTTTTACAAACTCTGTGATATTTTACTTTTTGTTGGTGAATGATTGAACTTCCTTGAGTAAATTTACTCCATCTTGAGAGGAGTATCTTTTGAGTTCCCAAATTTTCCAATTCATATTTTGAACATGAAAATATTTATTTAATTGACACCCGGTTTTAGTAAAAAAAAATCAATTGGAATTATTTATGAATGAGTGAACTATTCTTTTCCTCTCCTTATTGGTGAAAAAAATTAATAATTGTTAGTGATTGAATATGAATTTGTTATGGTTTTATATTTTTTGAACATGAGGACATGGACAATCCTACGTGTGGGGGATTCAGTGCAACTAATTTATTCATAATTCTTTATCTACACCCTTTACTTATTTTCAAGTAAAATTTCATAATTAATGTGAAATACCCATGTTTTAATATAAAATATAATTTGTGAGTATTATTTGAATTAATCCAGATTCAAGTATGTTTACTATTTTAATCAGAAATATCATCCTACTTATCAAGATTTTTTGATTATTATTTATAGGGTTCTTCATTAAAATTACTAAAATTATAAAGTTGTATAATTGGATAATTTTTCCTTTTAAGGACTATATGGAACACACAAGATGAACCACTATATCTGTGATGAAAAATAGACCATCCATGATGATTGAATTTCTGGGATCAAATAAGAGTCTAAAAAAATATGAAAATCCATAATATGATATAGAATATCCAAATACATATTAGATAAAAACATAAAGGTCCAAATAAACTGATATGTGTCCCAATTTATGTATGAAATTCCATCCCACAATTCTATCTGGGATAATAAAATAGCCCAAAAATTATGATTTTTCTCCCAATATTTAATTCCAATTGATCTTTAGTTTTGCGGGGAGAAATTAAAGATGTATAATATCAAATTTTTATAATAAATGGTTTCTATTTAATGACATATTCCTGGTATAAACCATATTCACATTTAAACCATGGAAAAAATATGGATATTTCTAGATAGCAGGACATGGTTTGGAAAAATAGACATAAATTTGGATCTAAAGGTATAATGGACACATTATTTGGATGGTGAACTATAAAAATACAAAAATAAAACTTGTATTAATAAATTATATCAATATTCAGCCATCTAAATAGTCAAATTGGAAATCCAACTTGAAGGGAGGTTTTGAAAGGAAAACAGTCCACCACCTTTGAATATAAATTTATCCCTTATTCTCCCTAAAGGAGGTTAGAACATTAGAAATTAATGATGATAAGTGGAATTAAATTATCCTTTCCAAGGTCCTTGGAGTAATTAATATACTGTTGTTTCAACATGGGAAAACTCTCCTCCACTTTCTAATTCATGTTTAATTTCTCTTATTTTTATTCGTAATTGTGAAAGTTTGTTTTCATTTCTATTGAATTTTAATTTATGTTTAATCATGATGATATATTATTATCATCTAGATTCTATTTCATAATTTTAATAGTCTTAAAATTTTTTAAATAAATTTTAAAAAACTTTCCTTTTTCACATTCTTGTTCAATCCGAATTTCCTGTTGAACTCCCTTTACCGTTCATGTGTGTCTTTGGTACACTAATCTTATCTTATCCCATTGTTTTTCATATATGTTTAAATCATAGACCCACAAATAATAAACAATATAAATTACCATATTAATGGATGAGTAAATAATCCATTTACATGAATCAAAATTTAGGGATTTCAAGTGATTGAGATATTTTTCTCGTTAAATATTATTTAGGTTAAAATTGTGTATCTTAAACATAAAATGTCATAACTAATTAAATTTTTTATTTAATGTATGGATTTAATAGATTATTTAAACCATAAATACACTACCATAAACATTTATTTATTGATATTAAAACCCTAGGCAAATTAATTCTTGTATTAAAGCCTTAATACTTGGGAATGTCAATCAAAAATGTCTTGTGAAGTGGTTGTTAATTTAATACAATATAATGCAAATCTCAAGGATATAATATGATAAATCCTAAATAATGAACTCACCCAAATATTTATTAAATTATTAAATAAAACTTCATACATCAATCAATTAAATTAAACTCTGAAAACAAACCCCCATTTAAAAGGAAAATAAAAACCAATCTACTTCAAAAATAGTACCATCAGTGATGATTCGACCCGGGTGTCGCTATACATATTATAGTAGAGAACTGGACCTTTGAACAGTTTATAGGTAAAAAGTATCCACTATTCAAGGATTTTACCCTTAAATCTCATTTATCAGAGCTTCCAAGGGTGATAACACCCTTGGGATTTACCCATGATCAATCTCAAGTCAAGATTCAGTAACCAAAGCATAAGTAAAACTGTTTATGGGAGAAGATCATGCTCATCAAGATCATGACCCAAACCATGTTCGTCAAACCACCCCATGAAAATCTCAAGACTCTACACCTTACCCTTAGAGTGTTTTCTAGTGTAATAAAGGGCTATGTATCAAGACCCTAATAGTATAAATTTTAATATTTTTTAATAAAATAATTATCATCTTTACCTTTTGTTATTATTATTATTATATTTAATAATTAGATAATGAGTTGATAAAAATTAGATGAAATGAAAATTTTATTTTTGGGGAAAGGTATAGATTCAATAAAGATGCTCTAGTTTAATGAATTCAATAATTTTCAAATAACTTATATTTTAATAAAATAGTTTTATTATTAAATAATTTATATTAAATATAAATTATAATATAATTTTATATCAACAAAAATAATTTTTATTAGGGTAATAATATTATTATTGTCAAAAACTATATTTTTTTTTATAAATATGGAGTTTTTATTTAAATTTTTAGATACACATAATTAGATATTTTTGTAGATCAATTAAATATTATTTTTGAAATAAGTATGTAGAAATTATCCAATGGTGATTTTTCCATAATTTTTTGTGATAGACAAATTCTAAGGTAAAAATTAAATACTGTATAAAAATACGGTGTGTGTTGTGACATAATAATGACCCAAAAGTGATTTAATATTTGTTATAAATGGTATAAATGACAAAATTTATATTTTTCATTTAAAATAATATGTTTTTAGGTTATTTTATTAAAATTTAAAACCCATTATGAATCCTATAAAACCTATATTATGTATTATGGTTTTAAAATCAATTATTTATGAACATAGATCACTTCCACATCACCATGGGTAATATATTAATGATATTTATTCTTAAGATTTTAAAATAATTAAAAACACTTCACTTTGGTAGAATTAATGGTAAATAAACTTGGTAAGGTTCATGGTTTTGAATACAATATTTTATAGAGTTATAAACCTATGTTTGGGAAATAATAAAGAACTCTCCAATATTTTTCTATAAAAACCAAACCAATTTATCAATACTCTTCACTCAAAATCCTTTAATATTTACCACACTCTATCCATCCTTCTAAATATCCCTCCCAGGGTTCCCCCAATCTTTAAAGAAGCTCCTCCCAATATTTTTGGAACCACCCTCTCAAGGTAAGGGATCCCCTTCTTCTTGTCTTTATTCAAGAACCTTCTTTGTCATTCTTGTTTTTTAGTCCCAATTATTCAAGTTGGATTTTCTTCATATGTATGTAAATTACTGTCCTTATTATTTACAATTTATTATATTCCCATTTCACTTGAATTATCCCTCTTATAAATCTTTTATTACCCTCATTATATTTCCAAAATTATCCTGGGATTTTCTATCCCAAATTTTTTTTTGTGAATACTCATCCCCATTTCCACTCAAGGGTGTTCAGCTAGATATACCTATACATTATTTATTGGGGACTTCCATATTTTTATCCCACACTCCATAAAATTGGTATTAAATTTGATGAAATATGATCCTATAATGAATGATCTATATGACACACTTATTAATCTACAGTATATGAAAGTGATTAGTGGGACAGGAATTATATAGCCCTCCAATTTATTGGGTAATGTTTTAATCTCATGAGATGTCATGTATAGTGCATGCTAGATTTTTCTAAAAACACTATTCTTGGCATTTATCCTTGACTTATGCTTATGATTCCATGTTTTAATATTTTTCCACATTACCATATTTCCTTTATATTATCATTGTATATCATGCTTTGATGTTCATGTTTATTATTCTCACCCATTTTATGTCACATTGAAATGCCTATTGACTAACATGCAATACTTTACTAATCTTTTTTTTATTACACTAGTTTTATTACTCAACCCTTTATTATGTATGTCCATAGGTTATCTCATTTATTTTTAAAAGATATGTGGTATTTTCGATCATGTTATGGATTTTTTCAATAATGTTGTGGTATCCATGTATCATGTTGATATTCTATGTACCTAAAATCCCAATGAAAATGGGATTCATGATCTTTTGGGATTATTTTATGTATAACTTTATTTAATAAATCATGAAATAATTTTTATTAAAATATGGGTTGTCATAGTTGTTATCAAAGAAATGTCTATAAATTTTTGGGATTTGGATTATAAAACTCTAGATAAAGCCTTAGGGATAATACTAAACATAGAAAAACATCACAAAATTTAGGTAAATGGTATATTAATTTTTTTCCCAAGAAAATAAATCCATTGATGGTTACTAAAAGTTGATGCGTCCTTATAACTTATGTACATAGTGGTAACAACCCTGAAAACTACATATTTAACTAGAATCGATCATGAACTGGTGCATAAAAACAAGCCTTGGTTCACACCTAGTTTGAAACTCCTAAGGAATATGCTTTGGTAAATTAAAATTATCATTAAAAAACATTATTAAGGAAACAAAAATTACTATAAGATATTATATTAGGAAATAGATAATGGATAACTTATATTGAATCATATAAATCCATAGGTTAAGGAATATATTTCAATTGTGGTCCATCCCATTAATGTTCATGGATTACCATATATGTTTTTATTAGTTTAAAAATACTCATCAATAATTGTACCTTTATTCTTGTAAATAGATGGAAATAGGAGGAACTGAGTCAACAACCAATGTAAGGGGAAATGTGATGAATGTTCAAATGAGATACCCAACCCAATGGGAGAAAGAATCATGAACTTCATGGATATAATTTCTCAATTTAATTATATTTTGATCCAAAACACAAATTAGGTGGAAAAATTAAATCCCCCTAAAAAATATAATGTTTTAATTTATATCTTTATGTGAAAAATTCCTCTAACTTTCAGCAGATCAATTGATCCCTTAATTTTGAAATAATTTAACAGCTCTATCGTAATGATCTTATTTTCCTTCAATGCTTTGAGCAAAAGAAGAATGCATTGGCTGTTTATCGTATGGAGGGAGATGATAATCAATGGTGTATTTTTTTCAAAAATAATAATCCTCAAGAAGAGATCATATTAGAGTGGAAGGTATACTAGAAAATTTTCTTTCATAGATATTTTTCTCAAACTCTCTTATATAAAATGGATAGGTATTTTCCTTCCTCAAGAAAGAGGATTATAAATCTATCATAGAGAATGTGGAAAAATCCACAATACATACATGTTACACCTTTGTATTTTTCTTCTCCCTGAATGTAAATATGACCACATATTTGTTGGGATGAATTCAGGTCTAAGGAAATAGTGGAAATTTAAGAATATTATAGTTATGAGGAAATTGTCTATAGTTCTCTCCAAGTAAAAATAGAGATCAATGAACCTCAAGGTTATCATAGGGATAAGAAGGTGTATTTAATTTTTATAGTGAAATGTAGAAATAGGATAGTGGTAAAAGATTTAAACATACCACTTATCAACGTTTTGGGAAGAAGAACCAAATAAATTTTTTGACGGGGTGAGGAAATTCTTTAGGTGTGGGAAGGAAGGTAACATAGCAAGTAATTTTTGGATGGAGAAATACACCAATGTAATGGAATAAATGAATGGTATATTCAACCCCCAACCCATTATCCATTATTTAAACTACAAGGAATAAGGAAACTATTAAATTCAATAAATATGCCAGGGGTTGTCCATGATAACTGACAATAGTATCCTCCAAGGCCTAGAGAGAGTGTAAGATTATGTCAGAAAAACTGTAGAGGTGTATCTAAAAAATGACTTGGTAACTTATAATCTAGTAATTCATTTTAGAAGAGAAAACATAAATTTTTATTTTGACTATATTCATTATTTTATATCTTGAATTTTTAGTAGAACTATTCAAAACACCAAAAAAATCATAGAAGTAGAGATATTAATGAAAATGGAAAATTGGGAAATTATTTTATCCCACATATATAAATATTATCCAATAAAAATTTATGGGATGCACTTTCTAGAAAACATTGTGATACTCCCTTTAGTAAAATCTGATGTTATTTTGGGACTAGATTAGATTTCCGTGTATAAGGCCAACTTAAATTTTCAAGATAATTAAATTACCCTTTGTATCTTAAATCACCCTCTGATTTTATAAAATTACAAGTAGGAATATAAAGATGTATGGATATTTTTTACCTATGAGAATTTTTATCTAGCTAAAAACATTGAGTCTAAGGAAAAGATCATCCTCAAAGACATTCCTGTTGTGATGGAATAAGCTGATGTGTTTATTGAAGAATTATTTGGTCTAAGCCATATCCTATAAGTTATGTTTTTAATTGATTATATACCTGGAGATTTTCTAATATCCAAGACTCCATGTACAATGGTTTTTTTATGCTTGATGACATAAATAAGGAACTATATGATAATATAGATGAGGGTTTTACATGCCCAAGTGCTTTATCATGGGGTGCACCGATCATATTAATAAAGAATAAGGATGGGTCAATGAACCTCTACATTGATTATCGTGAGCTTAACAAGATAATGATAAAGAACAGGTATCCTATATCATGGATTGATGACTTTTTTACTAGCTATGTGGAGCCCAGTATTTATCTAAGGTGTATCCTTAGTTAATATACTATCAAGTAATAGTGAAGAAGTTTCATATCCACAAGGCTTCTTTTTTTGCAATGTAAGAGGACTCTGAGTTCATAGTGATTTAATTTGGACACACTAATAATCTATAAATATTCATGGAATTTATGAATACAGTATTTAGGGATAACCTTGAAAAACATATGGTAGTATTTATGGACAATATTCTCTTTTAATCCACAAGAAATGAGGAACATGAGAAGCATTTGAATACTATACTGAACACCTTCTAGAAATTAAATATGTATTCTACATATAGTAAATGTAAATTTTGGTTGGATAAAGTAACATTATTAGGGAATTTTATCACCAAGAAAGGGATATTTCTGGACACTTCAAAAATAGAGTTAATTAAAGGATGGTCATGATCAACCTTTGTGATGGAAATTCATTGTTTCCTTATATTAGCTGGATGATATTATTGAATTTTCAGAAACTTCTTAAGATTTTCAATCCCCCTAACCATGATAGCTTAAAAAGGAGTCATGTTTTTCTAGAATGATGGATGGGAGGAATGTTTTAAAGTGCGTAAGAATATTTTAATCACTACCCTTATCCTCACATTATCCACCAATGGGGAATAATTTTTGATCTATAGTGATGCATCGTAAAGAAGCTCAGGTTGTGTACCCATGAAAGATGGAAAAGTGATATCCTATGCCTCCCATCAACTAAAGTTCCATGATTATAAAGTTCAAACTCTTGATTTATAATTGGTTGTGATGATGTTATCCTTAAATATTTAGGGGGGATTATCTCTATATAACACATATACAAATCATAAAATCCTCAAGTATATAGTCTCACAAAAGATGCTTTATATGCGCCAATAGGGGTGGTTATATCTGATCAAGAATTATGATTTTTAAATCCATTGCCTTCCTGGGAAAGAAAAAAAGTGGTTAGTGATCTAAGCAGAAAGGATCCCCACTAGTAGAAAAATACCATATACCAATGGTTTGAAACCATTGGTATAGGCCTCCAAACCATTGGTATATCCTATACCAATGGTTTGGGAACCATGGCCAAGTAAGTCGTGGGCATAGGTCTATACCAATGGTTTTGAAAACCGTTGGTATAAGTAATATGAAAAATCTATACCAACATTTCCATAAAAACGTTGGTATATGTATTTCAAAAAAGAAGAATTTGATGGGTTTTGATCCTAGTACCTTCAGTTTATTATTGAACGACCTAACCACAAGCCTAATTTGACTTTTGTGAACATAATTTCACAAATATATATATATATATATATGTATTATCATAAATATTTTAAATTTTGATTTATTTAACGTTCTCGCTAAGAAGATTCCATAAAAAATACATGTAACTATACCAACGGTTCTCAAAACCGTTGGTATAGACCTATACCAACAGTTTTGAGAACCGTTAGTATAGATTCATTGATTTTAGGACCTATACCAAAGATTTTGGACAAACCATTGGTATATGGTCTCTATTATGGACTTATACCAATGGTTTGGCCAAAACCGTTGGCATAGGTCTATATAAGTGACTTATACCAATGTTTTTCCTCAAACCATTGGTATAGGTCCCCCCTATTCCAACGGTTTGTCCAAAACCATTGGTATAGGTCCAAATTAGTGACCTATACTAACGGTTTTGGCCAAACTGCTGGTATAGGTTAATATAAGTGAACTATACCAACAGATTTCCCAAAAACCATTAGTATAGATCCTATTTCTAGTAGTGCACATAACTCTATCCTTGATGAGGATTTCAAGGGATCCACTCTTATTAGACATGAAAAGGATGGATATGGGAATAATAAAAGGAACTTTGTCCTAATTTTATTAAATAACATATCAACCATCCATTATTCAGAGGATCAAGAAGTCTCCAAAGGATAATGAGGTTTTATAGAAAAAGTTATTGAATATTTCTAAGTTAAACTTTTTATGAATATAAAGTAATATTTTTGGGAACATGGATATGTGTCCTATATAACCCAAACTAGAAGAGGGAAATTATGGGTGATTTTCATATCTCATCTTTCTCTATTCATCCATGGATCACTAAAATGTATAGAGATTTTAAGAAAAAAATCCGATGGGATAACATGAAGAGAGAGATTTAGGGATTAATATCTCAATTATTGGTTTTACCACAAGTTAAGGGTGAAAAATATACATTTAAGGGTGTGATTAAACCATTTTCTATACCAGTATGGAAATGTGAACACATAACCCTTGATTTTTTCTTGGAGTTACACTCTCTGATGAATCTTATTGAGATCTAAGGTTTTCTTCGAGGATTTGTAAAAATTTTCAAAAAGCATTGGACATAGAACTATGTTTGATCACTTCTTATCACCCTCAGATGGATGATCGGTTTGAAAAGAAAATTAAAAATCTATAGGATATGCTAAAATAATTTTCAATGGATTTCTAAGGATATTTGGACCCGCACCTTCCCCTAGTGGGGTTCTTATATGGAAATATTTTTCATTCTAGCATTCAAATGGTACATTTTTGAGGCTCTGTATATAAAGAGATTTCATACTCCAATATGATGGGATAAAGTTGAGGATTATAAGATGATGATACCTAATCTTATCCATTATATTATATATAATTTTCAAACCAATCGGTTTCAATTGAAATTTGTACAAATTTGATAGAAAATCTATATAGATAATCATCGATGAGACTCGTAGTTTAAGGATAGTGAAAAAATTACTCCTTCATATATTAACATGTAAGAAATTCATGATTTTTGAGAATAATTTAATGCCTGTTCCTAGATACATCCACACCTTTGATGTCCTTAATCACATTTGAGTAATATCCTATTGATAAGAACTATCACCTAACTTATCTCATGTGCATTATGTGTTCCAGGTATCCCTCCTGGGGAAGTACATACCAGACCCCCCACATGTAATGAATCCTAAGGTTTTACTATTTTAGAATGATATTTCAAAAAAATAATTAGCTAGAGAAGATCATAGATTATAGAGAAAATGTTTTATGAAATGCGAAAACTCACCTTGTAAAAGTGTTATGGTGAAACCCCAAGTTTTAGGAAGTGAAAAGGAAACCAGAAGAGGTGATGAAGCCAAAGTACCCTCATCTATTTTGGTGTGTTAAATGAAAATTTTAATGGTGAAATTTCTAAAAGGGGGAATAATGTAATGACATGGACATTTATAAATAAAGTTCCCTTTTGATTAAATTAAATTACCTATTATGTAACGCAGTTATAGAAAACACATGCACTTATTTTGTTATTTTGGACCTATATAAGTTATATCCAGTCGAATTTAATATTTTGATAAGAATAATAACCATTTATAACATAGTATTTAAATAGTTACCTTATGATTGTTATATTTATAGGGTAATGATAAATTCCAATAGATATAGATGAAAGAAGTGATGTCCTTGACCTGTAGTATTGTACCCTACGAATCCCATTTATATGAGCTTTTGAGGAAGATAGAAATACTAGGAAATTCCCCTGATCAATCCCAAGATATTATTTAACAAATAAATCATGATCAAATCCATTTATGGTAGAAGTTTAATCTCATTTATATCATGACCCAAACCAAGTTTGTCAAACCAGCCAATTAAAATCTCATGATTGTGCACCTTACACTTTGGTAAATTTCTAGTGTAATAAGGGGTTATGTATCAATACCATAATAGTATGAATTTTCATAAGTTTTTTATAAAATAATGATTGTATTTATATTTTTTTATCACTTTTTAAATAATTAGATAATTAGTTGAAAAAATTAGATGAAACAAAAATTTTATTTTTTGGGGAATGTATAGTTTCAATCAAGGAGTTGTATTTTAATAATTTGATTAACTTTTTAAACAAAATATATTTTTATAAAATATTATTATTAAATATTTTTTATCAAATATAAATGATAATATAATTTTAAAAAACCAAAAATAATTTTTATAAGGGTCAGAAAACAATTATGGTCAAAAAAACCAAGTGTTCATCAATTAATGTGTATTTTTTATTTTAAGGAGTAAATTATTATACATAGATATTTTTTTGGATAAAATAAATATTATTTTTTAAATAATAATATTTATATTATCTAATGGTTATTTTTTTATATTTTTTGGAGACTGTCGAATTTTTGGGTCAAAATTAAATACAGTATAAATATATGGTGTGTAATCTGACCTCATAATGACCAAAAATGGTGTAATATATGAAATAAATGGTTTAAAATACCAAATATATATTTTAACTTTAAAATTATGTGTTTTTATGTTATTTTATTAATTTTATAAACCCATTATGAGTTCTCTAAAACCTATATTATATATTAAGGTTTTGAAATCAATTCTTTATCAACATAACTCACTTCCACATCACCAAGTATAATATTTTAATAATATAAGTTATTAAACATGTAAAATAATTAAAACCAATTCACATTGGTATTAATAATGGGTAAAACCCATGGGAAGGTCTATTGTTTTGAATACTTTATTATATTGATCCCAAAACCTATGTTTGGGAAATAATTAAGAACTCCCACATCTTTCCATATCTATCCCACACAATATATCATTAATCTTCACTCAAAACCCTTGAAAAACAAATATAATCTACCCTTAACTATCTATATACCTCCCATGTGCCCCATTCTTTCATTAATCTCCTCCAAATCGTTTGGAAACACCCTCTCAAGATAAGGGATACTCTTCTTCTTCTCTTTTTTTTGAACACCTTCTTTCATTTTTTAATTTTTAGTCCTAGTTGTTCTTGGTGTATTTTATTATTACATATCAATATTACTAAAATTATTATGTCTATGTGACGAGCTAACCCTTTATCTCTCATTATTTTCTCCCATGGATCATTGAATACACTTGTTATGCTGCCGAAATTATCATGTGATTTTCCATGTCAAACTTTTATTTTGTGAATACTCATTCCTATTTATACTAAATGGTTTTTCACATATATGTATATATACTCTATTTATTGGGTAATTACAATTATTTATTCCACACTCCATAATTTTGGGATTAAATGTGATGAAATATGATCTTATTTTGAATGATATATGTGGCACACTTATGCCTGTACCAGATATGAAAGTGATGGGTGGACCCAAAATTATATTGCTCCTCAATGCATTGGGTAATATTTTAATCTCATGATATGTCATTTATGTTGAATTTTATTTCATCCTAATAATAATATGTAATGTTTTCTAAGTGGTTATCCTTGACTTATTTTTATTATTCGATGTTATAAGTTGTTTCAACATTCCCATGTTGCATTTATATTATCATATTACATCATTATTTGATGTTCATTTCTATGATCCTCACACCTTTTATGTCCCATTTAAATTTCTATTGAATAAAATTTAATAATTTCTTCAGGTTATGATTTATTTATTCCCTTATTGTGGTTTTTATCTCACCCTTTTCTTATGTATGTCCCAAGTTATCTTGTGCAGTTTTAAAAGAGCAATGGTATGTTAGATATTGTTAAGGATGCTTTCAATAATGTTGTTGTATCCATGTATCTAGTTGATTTTTTATATATATAATATCAGAAATACCATAGGATTCATATTATTTTTGGATTTTATTTATGTGTACATGTATGTAATAAATTGAGAAATATAGTGTATTAAATTATGGGTTGTCAAACCTGTTGATCTAGTTAAAGAGGGTTGATCTTCCTATAGTGTTGAAGAAGAATGGAGTTCATCTTATAAACAAGTGAGTCAAAATATCTCTTATGGATCTCTAGAGTCTCTATTTTTCTTAAATTTGGATAAAATAGAATTATGTGATGATGAGTTGTATCATATTTAACCTTCCTTCACTAATCCCTATGAGAAATAAGATTCTGAATTTGATGATGATTATGTTTTTGTTGATGATTAATATTTTGAAATTGTTTCTTCATTTTCTAGATTAGTTTAATATCCCTTTTTGAGTTAGTTAAGTCTTTCATAAGTTTTTACACTTATTCCTTAAGTTAGAATCTATTCTTTTCCAATGATAAAGGAAGTATCCTCTAAGGGGTAGATATACCCCTAATTTTCTCTACTTATAATTAATTAATCAGATTCTAAGTCGAATAGTTATTTGAATGGGGGTATTAAACCTAAATATAGTGGACATTCCATCCCAAATCTTCAATAATTTTCTATATCTCTAGAATCTTATATTATTTCCATAATTGATTTATTATAGAGGCTTTAAATAATTGTTTCTGTTTTGAGACTTCTCTAAATGATGTTAAGGTTCTAAATTATTATAATGATATAGTTCATATATTAAAAATATTATAATATCCTCATCATTATATTTATAAAAAGGTGATTGAGATGAAAAAATCCAAAAAATTGAGAAACCAATGGAAGAAAAGGGTAAAAAGATTAATGATACTAGAAGATAATCTCATCCCATCTTGATTACTTTTCCACCTGGATATGAAATATATATTTATCCTCCTCCAACTCTTGGATATTCCTTTATAACTTGACGTTAATTTGATGGTTTTAAGGATAATTTAAAATCATTAATAAGCTGGATCCATCAGATATATCATCCCCAATATGATCATGATAAAAAATGATATACATTTGATTGTGTATCTTTTTGTGTAACATCTCTAGACCAAGTTTTTTAGGGTTAGATGTTTGGAAGAGGAATATAAGATGATATTTGAACACATTAGAGTAGTTCACAAGTATTAAAGTACACGATACTTCATCTGAGTCAAAGACACATCACCATATTTGGTCAGCTAGGTTCTCTTGGATCTAGTGTTGTTGCCTCCACTTCTCAAGTTCCTCTTGTTCTATACCCTACTACTCTTGTTTCAATTCCCCCTTCCATTATGTTGTTGATCATATTATAATAATAATGAGGGGGAATTAAGAAATTTCATGGGATAATCTTTTAGTTCTCATGAGTAAGAACTCCAGGAGATAAAATATCTTAGGGAATATATTTATAATCTTGTTATAGAATGTATTCAAGAAGTTAAACAAGATATGGAAGTGACCTCTGAGTAAATAAAACTTTACATTTCATAGATATTCAATAAATTTGGTCTCTCCTCTCACTTAAAATATTTGTATGATAATATCAAGGTGACTCATGTGAATATATCTTTCAAATAATAATTGTCTTAGTCAATGGTTCTGGTATCTCTCAAGAAACCTTTTTCGGAAGAGAAGATACAATTCTTTCAAGTGATGGAACATGAATGTAGAATCCTAAATCAATATATCGAATAGATGGTTAATTTTCTATACTCTACCAAGATAAATATTATTCCCTTGATAAATATACCTCTAAATGATTCAGTTTTAGTATTTTTTTTAGTTTCAGCTTCAAAACATCTATTGTAGTTAGTACTTTTTGCCTTAATTTTTTCCAGATTAGGTGACACCTTAGGCTAGTAGTTTCAAGAATTGTTTTTAGTCCCCCTAAACCTATACATATACCTATACCTTCTCTTGAACCCTCCTCATCTGTGTATAAGTAACCCGTTTATCATTTTTCCTCTTCAAAATAGACTGACATTTATTGGGATTTAAATTAAGAAACTGATAGGTAAGTTGTTTTGTATTCTACAACTTTTTTTACTATAATTTCTTTATTATTATGGAATATCTTTTTTATTTTATTTAAATATGAAATTTTTATGTGTTTATTTTATTCTATATTTTTTTTTGATAATCCTAAAAGGTGGATAAAAAGTGGAATATTAACCATGAATTTCTAAATTATCATTTCATAATTTGTTATCTTCTTTAGAAATTAAACATTTCATATTTATTAAACCATGGTTTGTGATTATAAAAAAGGGTGTGACTATTTTATTGGTCAACAAATTCATTATTTTAATGATATAAAATCATGATTATTGAATTACTAATGTATTATATGGTGTATTATAGAGAAATATATTTTTGTAATTTCAATGAAATTATTTTATGTATGGTATGCGGTAGAAAGAAGGAACCTACAACCTTAAGAAGGAATGTATAGTAGAAATAAGGAATATTTGACCACAAGAATCAATGTCCGACCATAAGAAGGAATATCCAACCCTAAAAAGGAACGTTTGGAAACAAGAAGGAATGTACGGCCAAAAGAAAGAATTATGACCACATAAATGTTTTTATGACTATAATAAGACATTTGTGTGTTCAAGATGACATCTATGACTGTATAAAGAAATATAATACTATAATAAGATCTATATTACTATAAGAACGAATTTACCTTTGAATATGAGTAGAAAATGAGATCGTTTGTAGGATTGTGTGACCTTTCCTTAAGTCTTCTTTTTTGACTTTTCTTCTACTGTGCCTAAGTGAATTTGTGCCTATCTGAGAATAAAATAATATTTTATTCCAATAGATAGTATTTGAAGAATTAAATTCAATTAAAACCATTTAATTATTTGAGATCCATTAACATAGTATTAGTATTTATGAATCATGATTCTTAAATGGATATTTTGGACAGAAGTTCTCTACAAATTCAAAGCAGCCTCAAATGTGCTGGGAAGACATAAACCAAAGAATAAAATTTGAGTAATAACATTATATCAATGACACTCTATTTATTATGCTCTACTACCACATCATAAATAGAATCATTGAAGGATTGTTTCATCCATTTGTATGAAAATTTTAATAAAAAATGACCAACTGAAGCTTATCAAAGATTGAGGTGAAATAAAAACTCCTTATATCCTTCCTCTATATGTTTTTCTCAATTTTCGTGTTATTATTATATTTTTGTACGTTTATTTGTAACTCCTCATGTAGTTTAAATAAAATTACTTAGATACTTATTCATTCTTATTTATACACCTTTTCTCCCACATATAATTATTGAAGTGACTTGGTTAATTCTATACTAGCTTGTGTGTTTTTTTATTTTCTAAAACTTGATCCATGTTAGGTATCAGTTTATTGGTTTTAATAAATGTTATTAAAAGTGGGTTTTCGTCAAGTGGAGAGTACTAGGTTCCATCTTGTAATTGAACCACCTTATTTTTTAAAATCTATTGTGTGCGATTTACATTTTTCATACTCATTTTTTAAATTACATAACCTTTAATATTATATGTTTCAAATATAATTTATGTATGAATGTTCATGTTACATTAGAAAAACAATAATTTGATAGTTAGATTTAGTTAGTGGTATTTTTACAGTGTTTAGTGTGAGAAGTTTTATTTCAAAAGTTAAATTGATTCAAAAAATATTTTAACTAGGTTATTATTGATCTCTTGAGAAACCTATCTAACATATGAAAATATATATATCATTTATTTAAATTAACTATGTTATTTTTCAAATTGGGGTATATTTTTTAAATGTGTGTTTGAAAAAAAAATATCACATTGTCAATTAACCCCACTCTTGAGTTCTCCATTGGGACCAACATTTTAATTTTTTGACCTTCCCAATCGACCGTACCATACTTCCACACTATAACACTCAGTGTTTCATACCTACATGAATGTGTAAGGCTCCTTGAAATCATGAAGTAATCCTTAGTGTGGGGTTTTTTTCACCACATATGATTTTATCATATCCATATCAGTCCAAGGAAGTTGGTCAAGCACCTAATTGGTCATTCATGGAAGTTATGGGATCACAGAGGAAATATTGAGCTTCATAGTAGTGGAAATAGAGGTTTTTGGTGACCTGGTCATGATACAAATTGTAGAAAGTGAGGTAGTGGGAGATATCAACTTTTTTCTGAGGGTGACACACATGTGAGAAAAAATTCCACTGTTCTTGTTAAGATTTAATAAAAACCACATAGTTTAAGATACCATTTTGATTCCTCTCATGAATGGTGTCTCTTTTATATAACATAATGTGGGAAAAACATCTTAGATGAGCATCTCTTGAGGTGCCTACATAGGCTTCTTTCTCCCCAGGGCCTCTCGTGCACTGAGCCTTCCTCTATAACTCCTTGATGCTCTTAGATATTTTTAGGGATCACTTATTCTTTTGTTTGGTTTATCTATGTGTACTCTTTATTTGTCCAATGTTTATTACCATTTTATTCTACAAAATAATTACATTTTATTCTTTAATAAATACTACATCATAATTATATATAAATATTTATTTCTTCAAAATTTATATTTTAAATTTTCTTACATAAATAAAATAAAAATATATAAAATTTGGGAACTAATTAAAAATTTTACTATGTAATTAATGAAATTAATTAAATATATATGTGTGAAATGAAAAAATAAATCCTATCTCACTTAAAATCATTATTTTCCTCAAGAATAAATCACTATATTAATCAAAAAGAAAATACATGCTGCCAACATTTAAATTTTGAAGCCAAAAAACATAAAATAATTATGAATGGGGAGATAAATTTTCATTCTTTACATGGAAATATTTCTCTTCAGATCCTTATTTTCTAAGAAAACAATTCAAATATATATTTTCATTTTTTCCTTTAATAAGAAAAATATTCTTGTAACTTCTATTCGAATATATAAATTCTTTATTCGTAATCATTTAAATTATGATTTGCCTCACATTTAATATTTTTCTATACTTACACAAGGTAACAATTAAATGGAGTTATATTTAAAACTTGAATAAATTCTTCTAACTATATGATTACATTGAATATAAAATCTCCACCCTATAAATTCAATGATCGTAAATAATCATGGGGACTTGACATTAAAGTTCATATGACTCTGAGGAATTGGGTAGGTAAGAATCTATGTGAAAAAATTTAAATATAAAAAGTTAGGTTAAAGATCTAAAGTAAATAATTTTATACTTAATGATGATGATCAATGAAAATAATCCTTACAAATGACATCTCCCCACTTTCCAAAACTCAAAGTGAAATTTATGAATAAATGAAAGCAATGAAAGATATTCCCTCTTTTTCAACTTTTTTCTTCATTTTTTCCCAAATGTTTCACTTGGTAAAAATATCTTGCTCCTATCCCAAAACAAATTTGATCTCCTCATAAAACTAATTGTAATAATTATAACAAGATCATAGGTTGATCTAAGTTTGTTTTTTATCCTTTACAAGATAAAACCCATTTTTTTTTCTAAATATTACATATCAAATAAAATTTAAAAGGGTTAATAATGAGACAATAAATGATCAACATAAACCTTCTCCACAACCAGTTAACCCACCCCCCCCCCACATATTGACATCAATAAAGTAAATCAATTTACATAATGGAAAATGATTCCTACAAACTTAAACTAATGAATATACTTTAATATACCAAGATCGGGGTAAGAAATGATAATATAGGATTATAATGTGGAAATTACCTATCATGTTTACACATGGATTATAAGGGATTAAAAAAAGAATATAATTTCATGATGGGACTCAATGATAATGGAAAATGTGCCTAAATCATTTTAAATGTGATTTTTTATAATCATGGATTTTACAATATGTAATGAATGTTCTAGAAGGTATACATGTGATGACTTGGCCTGCATTACATATTCTAGTATCTTTGAACTAGAATTCACTTTCTTACAATGATGAGGATATTTTTGATATAGAGTATTATAGGATTAGGTAATGACTAATACATAACAACACATATGTTACAAAGTAGAAAATTCTACACAATATCCATTTTTTCACAAAATGAAATATTTATAACAAAACATGATTTCTTTACATGATAAATCTTCATGAATTTAAATAAGACGTCTTCTTTTTCTTTAAAAATTGGTAAACCCTATGAAAAAAAATAAAATTTTGGTATGGGAACAAAAATAAAAAGTCTATTAGTTTAGAAAAAAACATGAAAACTCATGTAATTGTTTCCTTTGTTTTCAATGTTCTTTGAGTGTATGAAATAAAACATTTTCATTTGAAAAAATACAAACAATTTTTCTCAAATAAAACCTTAAAACCAATAGAAATAAAATAAAACTATTTTTTGAAACTTATAGAATCATATTCATAAAACCTTTTCTAAGAACTTATAATTGGAATAACCATATGTCCAACATCCAATAAAATTTAAAAAAACATAAAAATTCTCCAATGCATTGGTGAGCTATAATGGGGCTCACTCTTCATGTAATCAGTATAAAGGTCACCCTGTTTTCATGAGATATAATGGAGATAAAACCTATATATATGTTATATCAGGATCAACCATGAGATATAATGGGGGTAAACCATTTTTATAAGCTATATTATGCTCACTCGTGAGATATAATAGGGCTCAACCCTTCATATATGCTATATTGGTCTCACTAATTAGCTATAGTAGGGATCAACCCTTCGTATAAGTTGTATCGAGATCACCTATTTCTTTATATAAACCTAAAATTAACATGTATAAATAATTTTAGGCTTAAAATTTTAATCATATAACCTTATAAAAATCTTTTAAAGACGTTAGAAGAACACTTTTGGATATAAAAATACACTTTTCCTTTAAAACCCCATTTTTAAAATCTATAAAATACAAACATAATAAAGAAACCATTTTATTTAAAAATAAATATGAAAACATATAAGGGAAAATTAAAATAATAAAAGAATCATGAATGCATAAAAATATGCTCATGATATAAAAGTTAAAAAACATTTCTTACGTATTTTTGTATTAAAGGTCTCAAAGTACCTCCTTTGGAAAATGACAAAAAGATTCCGTTAAAAAAATTAAAAAATTATAAACTAGTAAAATATTTAACTTAGTAAATTATAGGATAATAGAAAAACTATTTTGAAAAAAAATTTAGAAAAAATCTACATGGAAGAAAAAGATATTTTTAAGGGAAAGGTTAAAAATATATTTTTTAATATAAAGTCACATATGTTATGTTCTAAAACGTCATGTACATTATTTATATTCCTGAATAATAAAAATATGGTAATTCTTTTATTTCTTTAGAATATTCTTCAAGTTTTTTATTCCATTTATATCCATTATTTCCATGTTATGAAAATTACATAATTATTTAAGTTCACTTTGGATGTTTTAATGATATTCAGTTCATAAGTCCAAAATCTATTTGGAATTTTAACTATAGTCCAAGTGATCATTAATCTAACATATAAAAAATAGTACTCATGTAATAATTATAATTTTTATAAAGTAATTATACTTTTAATTTCAACCATAACATATGGTAATGAAAAATGAACTATGTTACAATCATGGAGACTATAGGCCTTATGTACGCATGAGTAGCATTTCCATTTTTCAAAGATCATTATGGAAAGAAGCTATGTATTATTTTATCATTAAATAATTATCATAATATCATAAATATGTTATTAATTTTTCAAATATACTTATATATATCATCCATGTGATGTCGCTATGAAAATGAACCACACCACTGCGTGGACGTGGTAGTCCACAGTTATGAACGAGCGACATTAAAAATAATTCAATGCATGGAATGTTAAAAAATTAAGTGATATATTATATTTTAATAATTATAAATATTTCATGAATATAATGTATAAAAATTATAACATAATTATAACCAGTTTTGAGATATGGTTAGAGAAGGCATATTACATAAGTTTGCAAGGCAGTAGTCCACCGTACACACAAATTATTATTTTATTTCCAACTCTATAGAAGAGGAGACAGATATATGTAATGAAACTAACATAAAATAATCCCACAATATGTATTATAATATATTTATTACTTTATCATGGTTTAAAAAGGTTTTATGGATTTTTAAAAATAAAAAAAACTAAAACATGCAAAAAAACTATACCTTTTTTTAGGAAACCTATTTTTCTTAAAACTATAAGACTGGTAAGGATGGTATTATGCCAAAAAATACCTTCAGAATGAGTTTGTATTATATTAATGTATATGGGATGTTATTGGTAGAATCAATTGATTTTTAAAGTGTTAATAAATGAGAATATGAGGTTATTTTTTATAAGAGAGGGGAGGGGCACTCTTGGAATTTCTCAAAATATTAAATTAATAAAAAATTAAATTAAATTAAAAATATCTCCAAAGTGAATTATTTATAAGATAATATTTTTTTGGTTTAAATTCACTCATACAAAACAATTTTAGAATTTTTTTAATATATTAATACCCTTATCTTTTGGTTTTAACCCTTATTTAACCGCTTTACCTCTTATTGTCAAAAAATGGAATTTTCCACTTTGGTGGTTAATATTGGTACAATAAAAAATTAAAAATGACCCACAAATTGAACATGTTTAATATCTTAAACCTTGTAATAATCACTTTTACTAAAAAAATTAATATTATACCATTTAATAAAATATAATTTACTATAAAATATTTATAGTGTCGGCTTCTAGAACTATTCAGTACATAGACTTTAATAATATCAAGATAAATCTTATAATTAAAAAAAATATTTTTACATATCATAAACATGTCATGGAAATCAATAAAATTATTGTGTCACATAAATTTTCTTAATTTATATTTATTTTAATATTTTTAATTTCATTTATTTTATTTTTCAAATAATTGAATAAATGCTTCATCAATGTTGTGCAAGAATTTAATGTAATTATTTACTTTCTAAAAATAAAAAATAAGTTACAATTATGAATATAAATCTTTTAGATTAAAAAATACTATTTATCTTATAATATATCCTCTCGATAACACCATATTAAAAAATATTTCACTTATTAAAGATGACAACAGGACTCATTTGACATTTATTTGAATAAAATTCTATAAAGGTCATAATCATATAAAAGTTACCAAAAAAAGTCATAAATTAGACCCTTATATTATTATGGTATATATATACTCAACCAAAAATATTTCTATAAGTTTTTGGGTCATCTAATATTTCATATCCATTTTTTAACATAAAATACCTGATTAACCTTTATCGTGGTAACACAAATTACAAATCTCACTATTCATATTGTCCAAAAATAAAATTGATATATTAATAAATTTAGAATAAATAATTCCTAATATTTAATCCATTTTTAAAAATTCAAATCATAGAAGTGGGTTAATTTAATTTCAAATTAAACCAGAAAAACCCAATGATATATAGTTTTTCAGAAAAATACCCTTCTTAAAATATAAAATGTTTTTATAGTAAATTAAAGTATAAATACATTCTAAAAACCCATAATTGGATTATTTTAAATAAAAATAAAATAATTAAAATTTAAAACTAATTAAAAACATAACTTTACATATTCTCAAAATTTCATCCTATGGTAATTTTAATATAATGAATTTAAAAATGAAATTAAGTTTTTTTTTCAAATTAAAATTATACAGTTTTAAAATTAAACTTTCTAAAAAATCTTATAAGAAATGAGTTTAATAAATCCATTTCCTTTTTTGATTTTGAGAGTTAATTAATATATATTTATAATGAATATAACTATATAATTTAGGAATACTACTAAATATTAAAATTATATATTCTATCATGACCTAGGTTGTAATATTCCCCCCTTATAGAAATTCTATCCTCAAAATTTTGAACTTGGGCTTGGTAACCAGGCTTTGACATTTTAAAATACCTTTGTTGAAATCACATATCATAAAAAGGATTAATAAAACTTTCACTTGATAAGATAAAAAAGGGATGAACAAGGATCATATAAAGTAAAAAAAATTGGATTTACAGGTTGGATAACTTAATTGGGAAGTAAAAACATGGATATGAAAATGAAAACTAACTTCTAAGGACCAATAGAGAGTGATAGAGAACATATTAATGAGAAGTTTAACCATAAAAAAACAATAAATTTGTGATGCTTTAAAAGTAAATTGATTTCTTGATAACAATGTTAAAAGGATAAAAAAAATTCAGGATCCTTTTACTATATTTGAGCTATTCCTTTACCATCTATAATAGGAACATAAAGAAGTATACTTACTAGATAAGTATACTTTCATCAAATAAGAAATTACTACCTCAATATCTTCTTTTTCTTCAAATTATGAGTATATAAGATAAATTAAACTTTCTTGACATAGTATATTAAAATTATAATATATCACATAATTAAATAAAAATATTACACGATATTCCACCTATATATAAAACAGTAACTATAACTAAAATAATAAGGAAATGATAAGATAATTCCAAAAAAAGGATAACCCTTCATATGAAGAAAAAAACATTAATCTATAAAATTTAATAGTAATAACCAAAGTTCAACATAAATCATTAAATAAAAAAATATCATTAAAATTCATAAAAATATTCCAAACTAATATTTAATTCTAAAAAACAAAATTATTTTAACACGTAGTCTTCCAAGATTAATTTTAGAATTTGTCTCTAAATAACATCAATTACTCTTGAAGTCTTATGCCAATATTTTCATTCCATAAACATATATTCTCCAAGATACACTATCCATTTCCATAAATAACATAAATTCCAATAAATCCAAAATATAATAACAAATGATTCCAAAAGATAATTCTTCCTTTATTCCAAAAATAAAATCCTATAGAATCATATTTACCTTAATCTTGTAATGATCCCCAAAATTAAGGTGATCTTCCTCCAAAATAACACTAATCCATTTATCACCAAATCAATTTCCAATCCTATGGTTATCAATATGATAAAAACAATGTTCCCAAAATCAACTTATTCTTCATCTATAAAATTATTTTTAACTAAAAATAAAATTTCATACTAACTAAGACTTCACGTTGTCCAATGGTAGGAAATTCATCATTACCGCCCCTCTGTTGTGGGTTCAAACCTCACATCCTTACCGGATGTGACGGGTTGTTTCATGACCTGGGGTTTTTCCTTTTTCTAAAATAATATTAATATAATACTTATAACATCCCCATAAAATTTTATAAACATCATCAGAAATAACTTTAATATATTCAATGTTAAATAAATTTTTTATCCTCAAATGTTATCTCATAACTTTCACTTTGAATTCCAAAAATTTAATAACACATAATTACCTAAAAATAAAATTTTATATAAACCCTAAAAGTTTACCAAACCTCTAAAATTATGCCAAAAATTTTAAATATATTATTCCTCAAATAATACTTCACATTAAACTTAAGGGTTACATTAAACTATACCCAAAAAAACATCTCTCAAAATTCCATTAATCATTTTAGAATTTCATTACTTAAATACATAAAAGGGGTATGTAAGATATTGATCGAATGATCAACTTCAAAATTATAAACCCTTGATGATATTAATAACTCATAAAAATATCTCACAATAAAACATATTAATATCCAAATTTTTCTAAACCCTCATATGATACCAACTATAACGACCTGACCTACGTTATATATTTTAGTGTATTTGAACTAGAATTTAATTTTCATTAATTTCAATGATCTTTTAAATTTATAATTTTAGATAATTATGTCATAACTCATACATAAAAGGATATATATTAAAAATTGGACACTTATATTCAATATCCATTTTTTTAAATGAAGCTTTTAAAGAAAAACATGTTTTCTGTTCATAAAAAATCTTCATGAATTTAAACTTTCCTTCCCCTTTTCCTTTACCCATCCATAAAATCTTTGTTTTTTTAAATGTGGGATGAGATGAAAATTTTTAGTAAGCGATATTAAAAAGGTTATATTTTATTTTAGTGAAAAGAATGAAATTTCAAGCAATGTTAACCTTTATTTTCAATGTTCTTTGATCTATTGAAATAAAACATTTTCACTTGAAAAACACACAATTATTCTCAAATAAAGAATTAAAAATTCCAAAAAACCCTTTTTGGTAAATTATAGCATCACATTAGTAAAAAAACTTTCAAACCCATTGTAATTGGAATAATCATACAGCCGCCTTCCAAAAAAAATCTAGAGAACATAAAAACTACTCAATGCATTAGAGAGCTGTAATGGGGATAACCCTTCATATAAGCTATATCGGGATCACCCATTTTTTGTGATCTATAAAGTGAATAAACCCTTATTATAAGATATATCAGGCATACCCATGGTATATAATTCATCTCAATCCATTGTATAAGCTATATCAGGCTTACTGGTGAGCTATAATGGGGCTCAACCATTCGTGTATGTTATATCGAGCACACTCGTGATCTATAATGGTGATAAAACCTTCATATAAGCTATATCAGGATCACCCTTTTTCATATAATTCTCTATTACCATGAATAAAACATTTTACGGTTGCATATTTCCATTATAAAACCATTGAAAAACTCTTTTAACCCATATGAAAAACACTTTTGGATATCAAAATACCCTTTTATTTTAAACCACCATTTTAAAAAACTAAAAAGATAATACATGATATAAAAAACCATTTTATTTAAAAATAACTATTAAAATATATAAATGAGACTTCAAATCATTAAATCATCATGATAGCATAAAAATATGCTCATACCGTATAACTTAAAAAACCATTTCTTGTGTAGTTTTGTCGGACGATTTATAAAATACCTTGTGTAGAAAATGAAAAAATGATTCCTTTAAAACCATTCTTTAAAAATTCAAATTTATATAAAAAAGGACTTCAAAAATTTTAGGATAATAGTAATAACATTTTTAAAAACATTTTTAGAAAACATGGACATAGAAGAAAAATAGAGTTGTAAGGGGAATTTTAAAAGAAAATTTTTAAAATAAATCATCTTACCTTGAGTTATAAAAAATAAAGTAACTTATTTATATTCATATATAATAAAATTATATTGATAATTCCTTTTATATTACTTATTATCAAGTTATAAAAATTACATTATTATTTATGTTCATTTCGGATGTTTTGAAAATATTTGGTTCCTAAGTACAAAATGACTTCATAAGTTTTACTATGGACAACATGTTCATTAATCCACTATATACATAATAATAGAAATAAAATAATTATAATTTTTATAAATAAATTTTACTTTTAAATTCAACCATTACAAATAGTTATGAAAAAATAACTATGTTGCAGTCATGGAGATGGTAGGGCGTACGTATGCATGAGTAACATTTCCATTTTCAAATATTATTATAAAAAGAAGGTAAGTATTATTTTATATTTATAGAATTATCTAAATATAATAAATAACATATCACTTATTAAAATATACTTATATATATCATCGATGTTATCTGGTGATGAAAAATGAATCACATCACATCATGGATGTGGTAATCCACACATACGCACGAACGTCGTTATCATTTTTTAGTGTATTGAAAGATAAGAAAGTAAATCATATATTATATTTTTATAATGATAAATATTTCATAAATATAAAATATAAACATTAATTCCATCATTATAACCAGTAATTAGAGATGTCCATGGAAAATGAATTACATCAGTTCGAGAGGCATTAGTTCATCGTACACATGATTGATGATTTAATTTCCCATTTTGTGGAAGAGGATAATGATATAGGTCATGAAACAAACATAATAAAATCTAATCATATGTTTTATATTAGATTTATTATTTTTTAATGGTTGAATAAGGTTTTAGGTATGTGGAAGAAGAAACAAAACAAAAATTTACAGATAAAAAATATACCTCTCATTTAGAAAACCTCCATTTCTTAACCCCTTAAAACCAATAAGGATGGTGTTATTTATAAAACAAGACCTACATAATTAGGGGATATATTCAATTATAGTATTTATTATTTTATGGACCAAAAAATGGTTTTTGAAGTGTGAATAAATGAGAATAAGAGGATCCCTTTTATAAGAGAGGGGAGGGGAACTCATGGAATTTCTCAAGATATGAAATTAATATGAATTAATTTTATATTAAAAATAGATTAAAATTGAGTTATTTAGAATATAAGATGATTTTGGGTCTAAATACCCTTATAAAATAATAATTATACAAATTTTACTATATTTATATCATTATATTTTGATTTTAACCCATATTTAACCCCTTTAACTCTTACTGTGACAATATGGATTTTTACTCATTAAGGGTTAATATAGTTACTATATATTGAAAAATGACCTATAAATGGAAAATGGTTTATATTTTTACTGTTATTATAATCAAATTTCAAAATTTAATATTTTTATTAATTTTATATCATTTAATAAAATATTATTTACTATAACATATTCATAATGTTAATTTTTTGAACTATTCATTACATTAAATTTAATAATATCTGGATAACACTTATAATTAAAACTAATTATTTTAACATATCCCCAATATGTCAAGGTAATTTATAAAATTCATGGATCACATTATTTGTCTCAAATTATGTTAATTTTAATATTTTTAAGATCATTTATTTTATTATTATAATAAATGAATAAATAATTCATCAACGTTGTACAATAATTTAATGTAATTATTTATTCCCTAAAATTTAAAAAAGATAAAAATAATTAATATAAATATTTTAAATTTAATAATAACCTTTATATTCAAACATATCCTCTCAATAATTTCATATAGAAAATATTAAACTTATTAAAAACCAAAGTGTGAGATGTTTGACATTTATTTAAATAAAATACCACAAAAATTCATAATCTTTTCTAAGTGGCCCAAAAGGTCATAAATTTGACAGTTGGATGATTATATTTGAGATATAATCATCCAAAAAAAATTAATCTAAGCTTTTGGGTCATTGAATATTTATTATCATTTTATTTTTAACCTAAATTACTATATTTACCCTTTACTATTGTAATAAAAATTACTAAGATAACTATTCATATTGTCCTAAAATAAAAATTATTTATTTAATAAATATGGACCCACTGATTCCAAATATGAAATTTATTCTTAAAAATTCCAAAAATAGAAGTGATAGAATATAATTTAAAATTTAACCGTAAAAAGGGAAAAAAATAGCTTTTAGAAAAAACACCCTTTTAAATATAAAATGTTTTTATAATAATTCAATTAAAAATACATTTTAAAAACTATTATTGGGTGATTTTAAATCAAAATTAACTAATCAAAATTTAAAACTAACATAAAATTTAATTTACCATTTAAATAATTCAAAATAAAACATAATATTCAATAAAAATAAATATTTTTCACTATTACCTGAAAAAACTATATTTTTAGAAAGTTTTCAAAAAATCATCCTATGATAATTTTATCATTATGAATTTAAAAATAAAATTATTTTTCTCAAATTTAAATTATATAATTTGAAAAGTAATCTTTTAAATAAAATCTTATAAGAAATGAGTTTAATAATATCATTCCCTTTTTTATCTTAAGAATTACTTAATATATTTATAATGAATACAACTAAATAAGTGTTTGATAAAGGATCAGGTATGGGAGAATGGAAATTGGGATTGAGGAGGGAGAAAAACATGGAACTGGTTCTAAATTCCAAGGAGGGAATGTTGGCATTTTTAGGAAAGCATACTGAAATTATTGAAGCCTCATTGGCGATCATTACTGGATTGAAGAGAGAAGAAAATACAGAGGTCATGGATAAATCGTGGTACCTCCTTATACACTCTGATGAAGAGATTCTTGAGATATTACAGACTATTCATGATTCTAGTGAGGATGTACAAAGGATTAATGGGTAACCGGTTCAGGTAGACATAAACATGGAGCAGAGCGCTTGGATTGAAAAGAAACATTAAATTATGACCAGAGGATTCAATGATAAGAAGATAATAGTGGATGTGCTCTTGAAAGCATTGTAAAATTTAGCTTACATCATCATCGGAGATAAATTTTTATTAAGAAATAAGATGAACCAGCAGACAAAAACCAGAAAGACCAAAAAGACCAAAGGCATGGCCCTGAGAGGTATGAGTAATGAAGTCCAAGCTCTTAACCTCTAATCAAATTCACCCCTTATCTCTTCGAAAAGAGGGAGTTCAGGAAGAAAATGACAATGAGGCATTGATCCGTAACAGCCATGGATGTGAGATGGTCTGCTACCTTGTTCCCTTCCCTCCAAGTATATACCACCGAAGTGTGGTTTCCGAGAATGGATTTACATTTTCAGATGGTGTAAAAAATTTACCATGGAATTGAAACTTTTCCCTTAGTGGAGGTGTGGATAAGAAAAAATTCAATCTCCACCTAAAATAGAGACATATTCCCTTATTGGAATAACTTCAAACCTGTGAACGTTGCTTTGGAATCCGCTTGCATTGACGTCCTTTGTCCATAGAAAGCAGAAAAATCAAGAAGGATGATGCCCCTAAAATCCCAAACCACACCTCCAGCATGAATGATCCCCTCCATGCATGAACCGTTCATGTTAAGATTGAAACCATAAGTTAGGGGATTCCACCTCACCCATTTTCCACTATTCCCCCCATAGCCAAAATTGTCTAGGGATACACTACTCTGCAAACATCTTAGGGAAGGTGCATCATGCCAGTTGTTGATACTATTAACAACATCCACTAGAAGTGACCTTGTTCTCATAATGATGGATCTTCCACATGAGTTAATGCCTTCAAACCTGGCCTTGTTCCTGGCTTGCCAAATATACCAATATGTTGCATTCAAAATGAGTGCCTTTCCCAATCTTTCTAAGGCTGAGTTATTCATTCCAAGGATCCACTGCTCTAGGAAGGTTCTTTCCAGAGTAGTAGTATAGTGCAGCTTTGAGAAATCCTCAAAGAACCTCCAAATATCATTATCCCATTCACTCTAAAAAAAGAGGTGATTCGTAGTCTCCTCTTGATGCCTAGTACAACAGTGGAATTGGGAGGGAAGGCTGACACCTAGCTTCTTGACCTTGTTATAGGTCGGAACAGCTTGGTTCCGGATTCTCGAAGTTAAAAAGTTATATTTGGTAGGAATATTACTACTCCACACAATTAAATTCCATCTATCAGATTGATACTAAGTAATATGGGTCCTCCAAAAATCCGTTGAAGTGAAGGAACCCAAGGTGGAGGGTGTAAGCACGCACCTGTACGGTTCTGAATTGATGCTAATGAGAACAAAAAACACCCTCCTGATTCTCATCTAGAATAGTGTGCATAAATCCTGGATGCATACTGGCCTCCTTGAATGTAATCTGAGGTATGACACACCCTATGAAGCTGAGCAAGGACCCCTCCCAGTTTTGGTGTCAGAAGAGGATGTTCACATCACCCACAATCAACTAAGAGTGAGAGTGGAGGGTCGGAATGAGAGAGGAAATCATCACCCAGAAAGGGGACCCAAGGGCCCTCTTGGTATTACCCGTAGCTTTTGAAGACATGATCTTTGTCCAAAGAGTACTCTCATCCCCAACCTCCCACGCAAGCTTCACATGCATATAGTGAATGGTATCTGATAGTTTCCAAAGGTTGATCCCTCCTTCGTGATTGGGCCTCTCCATCCTTCCCCATGAGGACCATTGATGTTTTACTTTTGAGAAACCATCCCAGAAAAATTGTGCCATAATTTTATCCATGTAAATAATGACCCCATTCCTTACTTTAATGGGTGATAGGGTGTGGATAGGGATACAAGAGAGGACTCTTTTTACAAGCGTAATACGTCCCCAAAAGTAGATTTAGTGATTCTTCCAATTAATCACATGGCTAGTAATTCTATTGAAAATCCAATCAAATTCTATAATACAATTTCTCCATGAATAAATCGGGGTGCTAAGGTATTCTGAAATAAATCATACTTTCTGCATATTGATCTCAGTTCACAAAGCATAGACTCGATTAGTTGAACATTTTTTAGAGATTTAAATGTTACTCTTGGATCTGTTAAACATTAGGCCACTCTAAGAACTATATTCATCTAGATTCATGTTGATCCCATGAACTGATATCCTAATACAATTTGTTAAAGTTATGTTGTCATCTGTAAACATCAAATGACAGATTGAGGTAAGATTTATTTTACTGTGAAAGGGAAGAATATCTCTAGTATAAACCCTCATGTTGATCAGCTGGCTAAGTGTGTCTTACATCAAGATGAAGATTTTAGGGGAGATCAGGTCACCTTGCATAAGCCCGTGGCTATCTTTGAAAATACCATGAGACTTCCCCATAAAAGACATAGTCAACCAAGTAGAGCTAACACATCTAAAAATGAGATTCATAGACCAGTCTCAGAAACCCATCTTCGAAATAACCCTATTCATGAATCCTCATTCGATCCTATCATAGGTCTTATTCATATCCACTTTGATTTCCATATTTGATCCATCAGTCTTGAGGTTAATCTCTCTAAGAATTTCTTTCATCAAGGCTATATCCCCCTGAATTGACCGACCTTTAACAAACCCATGATATTCCCATGAAACCCACCTAGGGGTGTATTTAGAGATTAGTGCATTGATAATGATTGAGAGAATTTGGTAATGGATTTTACACATCCCCACCATCCTGTAGTGAAGAGAAAAATAACTTCTAAGGACATAAAGAGAGTGATAGAGAACATGGTCATGAGAATGTTAACCATCACAAAAACATAAATCTATGATGGGTTAAAAGTCCATTGATTTCTCATTAAGAAAGTTAAATGGATCATGTTTTTTGTTTCAAGATACTTTTCCAAGATTTGAGTCATTCTTTGACTTTATATAACAGAAACATAAGGAAATATACTTAATTGAAAAGTATATTTTCATCCATTAATTAATTCCCACCACAATCTCATATTTTTATCCAAACTATGATTATTCAAGATGATTTTTACATGCTTGAAATTAAATAATCAACTTTTAATGGATCAAATAATTCCACAGAAGGATTAAAATTTATTCCTCATGTTCATAAACATTAACCATAACCAAATTTGTTAGGAATAGATAAGCTAATTCCCCTAAAATAATAATACTTCATATGATGAAAACTACTTTAATCTCTAAAATTTTACAGTAATACACAAAGTTCAACATAAATCATTTAATAAATAACTATACTTAAAATTCCTAACAAAATATTCCAAACTAAAAATATAAATACAAAAATAAAAATTATTTTATCACATAATCTTCTAAGTTTAATTTTAACATTTATCTCCAAATAACATAAATTACTCTTGAATTCTCATAACAAAATGTGCACACCCTAAACATATAATCTCCAAGATACTCGAACCATTTTTATAAATTACCTAAACCTCCATAAATCCACAATAGAATCACATGTGTTTCCAAAATATAATTATTCCTTTATTCCTAAATAAAATCCTAGATTATATTATTTTAATTAATCCTGAAATACTCCCTATAATTATACTAATCTTCTTCTAAAATTACATTAATCACTTATTCACCAAATCATTTTCCAAACACATGGTTATCTAAAAGATAAAACAAACAATCCCAAAATCATATTACTATTCATCCATAAAATAGTTTAACTAAAAAGAAAATTTCATACTAATAGGGACTTAGTGTAGGATAGTGGTATGTGATTCACCCATTTTTCTATTCGATTGTGGGTTCAGACCATGCTGACTTTCCAGATGCCATAAGTTATTTCTCTACCAACAGGTTTCCATTTTTCTAAAACAATATTAATATAATACTTATATGATTACAATAAATGTAAGAAACATCCTAAAAAATAACCATAATATATTCCACATTAAACCAATGTTTTAACCTCAAAGGTTATCTCATACCATTAATTTTTCATCACAAAAATGTAACAACCCAAAATTACTACAAAATCAAAGACCATATAAGCACTAAAGGTTCTCCATACCTTTAAAATAATGTCCAAATAATTTAAAGGTTTTCTTCCTCAAATAATACTTTACATTAAACCTAATGGTTACATAAAACTAAACCCAAAACCAAAAATCTCCCAAAATTTCATTAATCTTTTCAAAATTTCATTATTTAAATTCTCTAAAGGGGTGCCTAAGATATTGAATTTATAATAAACTGAAAAATTATAAACCCATAACGATATCCATAACAATTAAGAATAACTCAAAAGAAAACATCCAAATATCTAAAGTCATATAAACCCTTTTCCAATACAAATTGTAACTACTCATCATGTATTACATATTCTAGTGTCTTTGAACAAGAATTCACTTTCTTACAATTCAATGATATTTTTGATTTATAGTTTCAAAGAATTTGATTAAAATCATACATAAAAATTCATTTATTACAATGTATACACTTCTAATCAATATTCATTTTTTTATAAAATGGATCTTTTAAAGAAAAACATGATTTATTTTCATGAAAAATCATCAGAAATTTAAACTTAACTTCTCATTTTTCTTTACCGATATTTAAATCCTGTGAATTTTTTTAAAAAAACATGGTATGATCACAAAAATCTCATTAAGGGAATTAATGAAGAATAAAACCATTAATTCAGTAAAAACATGAAAACCCATGTAATGTTTACCTTTATTTTCAAAGTTCTTTAAGTGTATGAAATAAAACAATTTTAGTTGAAAATACACATAATTTTTCTCAAATAGAACCTTAAAAACCTATAAAAATAAAAATAAAACTCTTTTTTTAAACTTATAGAATCACATTTATAAAACCCTTTCAAAACCCTTGCAATTGGAATAGCCATACATATGACTTCCAAGAAAATTTCAGAGAACATAAAAATTACCCAATGTATTTGAGATCTATAATGGATCTTATCCTTAGTATAACATATTTAGTGATTGCCCATTTTCATGGGCTATAATGGGTCTTAACCCATTATATAAGCTATATCGAGCTCAACCATGAGATATAATTGGTCTCACCTCTTTATATATACTATATCAGGCTCACACGTGAACAATAATGGGGATCAATCCATCATATAATCTATATCAAGCTCACTTTGTTTCATATAATTATCATGTACCAAGAAAAAAAACATTTAATACATACACATTTTCCTCATAAAACCTTTTAAAAAGTTTTTAAAACCCATATGAAAAACATTTTTAGATATTAAAATACAATTTTCCTTTAAAAACCCATTTTCAAAATCTAAAAACTGTACACATAATAAATAACCAACTTTATTTAAAAAATAACTATGAAAACATATAAAGTAAACTTCAGATCATTAAATCATCATAATGGTGTAAAATACTCTCATTTCTTATAAGTTATAAAATGACTCCTTTTGTGTTTTTGTTGGAAAAGTCACAAAGTACCTCATTTGGAAAATGAGAAAAATATTACTTTCAAACCATTTTGTAAAAAGTAAAATATGGCAAAAATGGATATATAAAATTATTTTATCATATTAAAAACATTATTGAGAAAATTTTTATTAAACATGTATAAGGAAAAATGAGTTTTAAGGGAAACTTTTAAAAGATAATTTTTAAAATAATGCCTCGTACCTTGAGTTTTAAGATGTTATGTATGCTTTTTTATCTTCTAGAATAATAAAATTATGATAATTGTTTAATTTATTGAGAAATTTTTTTAATTTTATTATTCCTTTCATATAACTTATTATAATGTTATAACAATTATATAATTATCTAATTTCACATCAGATGTTTTGACGATATTTAGTTCATAAGTCCAAAATCACTTTGGTAATGTGAATGAATTCAAAGTGTTCATTACTACACCCTAAATAGAAAATTATAAATGAAATAATTATCATTTTTACACATAAATTATAAATTTAAATTTAACCACCAAAAATCATTATGAAAAATGAACTATGTTATAATCCTAGATATATTTGGTTGTACATATGCATGAGTAACATTTCAATATTTCAACAATCATTATGGGAAGAAGGTAAGTATTATTTTATCTTTATAGAATCATAATAATATAAAAAATATACTATTAATTATTAAAATATATTTATATATATCATCTATGTGATGTGATGATGCAAAAAAATCATATCACCTCGTGGATGTGGTAGTTCACACGTACACATGAACGAAATTATCATTTTTAGATGAATGGAAAGGTACAAACTTAAATGATTTATTATCTTTAATTAATGATAAATATGTACTTAATATCATAAAAACATTAATTCCATAATTATAAGAACTCATAATAGATGCTGATGGAAAATTAATTACATCAGTTTAAGAGGCAGTAGTCCACTGTACACACGAATGATGATTTCATTTTCCATTCATTGAAGGAGGATATGGATATAGTTCATAAAGATAACACAACAAAATATAAATATATTAATTTTACTTTATTTTTTATTTTATCATGGTTTAATAATTATGTTGGTATGTGGAAGTAGAAACAAAAATAAAACATACAGGCAAAAATAATACCTCTTCTTTAGAAAATCACATTTACCCAACACCTTAAGAACCCTAAGGATTGAGTTAGGACTCAAATAATATAACTATAATGAGGGGTGAGGTTATATAGATTTATTTATTTTTTTCCTATCTGAACCAAATAGGTTCTTAAGTTTGAATAAATGAGAAGAAGATGTGCCCTTTTAGAAGAGAGGAGAGGGGACCTCTTAGAATTTTCAAAAAAACAATTAATTAATGTAAATTAATTTTCATTTCCAAATTAATATAAATTAATTTATTTAGAATATAATATTCTTCTAGGTCAAATTATCCTCATAAATTATAAATTTAAAGGTTTTTTACGATATTTGAAATTTTATGTTTTGGTTTTAACCCCTTTAACTCCTACCGCAAAGACATAGATTCTTACCCATTGAGGGTTAATATAGTTACTATAAAATAAAAATCAATAAGTAAATTTAATATCATTCATATTTTAAACCATATCCAAATCACATGGCTTAATTTAATAATTTTTTAAATTTTATATCATTTTATTATAAAATATTTATAATGAAACTTTTTAGAACTGTTCATTGCTTTGAATATTATAATATCAAGATAACAATTATGATTTGAAAAAAATAAAAAAATAACCCAAACATTTCAATTTCATCTAAAAAAATCATTTATCACATTAATTAACTCAAATTATATGTTTTTTAATTTTTGAATATCATTTATTTAATTTTTCCAATAATTAAATAGATACTTCATCAACAATGTACATGCATTTAATATAATTAATTATTCCCTAAAAATTGAAAATAAATTATCCGGATAAATATAAATATTTTATATTTAAATATATTATTTATAGTTTTACATATTCTCTTGATAACACCATATTAAAAATATTACAATTATTAAAAACAGTAGTGTGAAATTTTTGACTTTTCATTAAATAAAATACTATAAAGGTCATAATTATATCCAAGTGGCCCCAAATCTCCAAACATTCAACTTTAGGATGATTATGGTTAATATATACTCATCCAAAAAAATTTAGGATAGTTCTATCGTCATTTAATATTTCCTATCTTTTTATTTTTAAACTAAATTAGCTGATTTTCCCTTTACCTTGCTAATAAAAATTAATAAGGTTACTATTCATATTATCCAAAAATAAAATTGACATATTACTAAATTTTGACCAACATATTCCAAATATAAAATATATTTTCAAAAACTCAAAACACATTAGTTGTATAAATAAAATTAAAATTAACCCAGAAAAACTTAACGAAAAATATTATTTTTGAAAAATTCCCCTTTAAATATAAAATGTATTTTTATTAAATTCACGTATAAATCCATTTTTAGAAAAAAAAATTATATTTTTTAAAATAAAAATGAACCAATTAAAATTTAAAACTAATAAAAAAATTACCTTGTAAATATGTAAATATAAAATATAGTTTTCAATAAAAAATTAGAATTTTTCACTATTTCTTGAAAAATTAATATTCTTTGAAAACTATCAAAAAATAATCCTATGATAATTTTAAAATTATGTAATTAAAAATGAAATTCATTTATTCAAATTAAAATTATTTGATTTTAAAATTGAACTTTCGAATTAAATCATTTAAGAAATGAGTTTGACAAAACCATTTTATTTTTTTAATTTAATAATTACTTAATATATTAATAATGAATATAACTAAATAATTCATGAATAATTAAAAATATTGAAACAATTTATTATTTCATTAGATTGGTTTTTATAATACTTTCTAGATTTTATCCCAAGAAATATATAATAAATAATTGGAAAATTAGGTCTAGACTCCTCTTGGAAATGTGAACATGTGATGAAAGAGTTAATCACTCATTCCTTGACTAATAATAAAAAATCTATCTACATGATTTTCAAAATTTCAAATAATGGGAACATGTGATGTGGATTTTATATACATGATTTAACTAGCATCCATAAATCACGATTTATTAAATCCATGCCCCAATGTATATCTATTATCATTCAATCACCCATCTTACATATACAACATTTATAAAATTTAAACCAAAAACATATAATCATGGGATTTGTAAGTGAATATTGTATCCTAGAACAAAATTATATCAAGAATCTAAGTTCATGTCATGATTTTTTAGTTAAAATTAAAAAAATGAAATCAAAATTTAATGTAATTACAAAAAAAATGGATTTAAAATATTACTCCCTTTTACCTTGAAATGCTTCCTCTTCTTCTTTCATTCTCTTTATTCTTTTCTTCATTATGGACCTAAAAAAAATTAAGTGTAATTCCAAGGATCGTGTTATGAAATCTCAATAAGATAATGTTAATTAAAACTATATCCTACTATATTCCAAAAATAATTCTTAGGTAAAGTGAGAAACAACAATGTTAATATAAAGAAAATAAAAAATTAGGTTACCTTCCCACAAATAGATTTTGTTAAGGTTATTAAAATTGAACACACCTAATCATCTCACATTATAGAACTATGGTGTAATTTTAATAATCTCATATTTGTCCAATTCTAACTTTATAATTTATTTGGGCTAGGTCTTCTATTCCTCCTTTTGAAACACACCTTGAAACTTAGTGGAGGAGGGCACCAAAATTTAGAAAACATAAATGTTTGGATAAGAAGTTCATAATGTTTCCATCATTATCAATACTCTACTTGTACTTCATCTTCCTCATGCTTCTCTTCACAGTCTTTATTTTCTAATAAAAGTTCAGTAACTATCAACTCCTACTCTTCCTTATTTTTTTACAATTTTCTATAAATTTTCTATTTAGTTTCTTAATTTCAACACCCATTTATTCTTCTTCTTATGTATATCTCAGATTATCAATAATTTCTATTATTAATTTTATATATTTCATTATATCCACCTTCTATTATTATTATTTTTTATGGATGCTTATTTTTTTCCTCTTCATCTTTGATAAATATAGTTTTGAGGGTGTCTTCTATAAAAATTGATTCATCCAAAAAATTAAAAATTACCTCTGAATTGGAATTGAAATCAGTAGGTCCTTTGGTCTTCTCCTTGGGTCCTAACTCACATTGAACCTTCTCTTTGGATACCTAATTTGAATCCTCATCTACCTTTTCCATGTTCTATATATTTTCAACCCTCTGTTGAATGTTTCTTATAGGTTTTGGATTATTTTCTAATCTGGAATCAAATATGGTTGTGGGATCTATAGTAGAAGTTGGTTCTCTCATCCTTTTCTCTGGATCTTATTTTTTAGTGCATCGGTTTGTTTTGGGAGGTTTTCAATTTGGATATCCTTTAAGATGTGGTATTTTATCTTTATTTTCACTTATACTCACAACCAACAACACTCAATCACATAAAAGGAATATAAAAAATAAAACCTACTCTAATCTTAAGAAACAAAAAAAATATATATGGAAAAGTATTTTCCTAAATGTTAAATTAAATTATATTCTAACCAAGCCCCGAAAATTGGTTCCAAAAACATGATCTTCACATAGAGAATTGTTAATTCTATATGATCTTGATTAGTTTATAATTTTTTAAGGGCATGAACCACTAATCATTAAATAAAAAATTAATCATTATTAGACCATGTAGATATTAGGTCAATCCCATAATGAATGGGCCATAGAAACCTTCAATTTAATAATAATGATCTAAAATTCAAAGAGGAAACTAAACTAATTATTATTTTAAAAGAAAAGGGTGATTATGATTGAGATGTTCAAGAAAAATGAAAAGTAATATGCAATTGAATATCCAATTTCATCAAGTAATGAGGCATAAAATAATAAATGATGAAATATTATGTTTTTGGAATTGGATCGAAGTGAATCCCTTAGTCCGGGAAGACACCTTCTACCCTTAAAACTCCATAGTTTTGATGTTCATGTCCTTTGGGTTATTAATAGGATAGGTATAAGGCCCCAACATTAAACATTACATAATCTTGAATTAAGTTAATAATTCATATTGAGGGAATTTTCAGGTTTAGAGTTTTAGAGATTTAAGCCATAACTATTACATTACATATCAAATATTAAAAATTATACATTTCTATTCAGTATCTATTTTTTCATAAAATAAAATTTCTTAAGAGTAAACAATAATTATTTTCTTTCTCTAAATATTCTTGAATTCTTCCTTTCTCTTATCCTTCCTTAAACCCAGTGAAAAACATTTCAAAAACTTGGGATGAGCATAAAAAGCTCAGTAAGGGTTATAAAATAAAGAAAGAAATCATTATTCCATAAATACATACAAAACATAAGCTCTTTTACATACCTCATGAAATCATAATATTTATGGATAACAAATAAAAATCATAAATCATAATGGTAACTTGTGGAATTCATATCAAACTTATGTTGTAGCCTTCACAGCTACATAGGGATTTATATTTGGAATACCAATCATAGTATATTCCCTAAATCTCTTAGGAGAAACATTAAAATTTACCTCCATCATGTTACCCAATGTATTGGAGAGCTATCCTGGGCTCACCAACCCTAGGTTTCTCATTGAACCATTCGTATACATAAACAATTCCCAATAACCATAACATATTCATAACACATAAAAAAACATAAAGGAAAGATAACATTTCTACATTTCAATCAAAATATATCTTTTAAATATATTGACATAACCAATAAATTATCAAAACCATTTTCAATAACAAAATATGTAAAAGAGTATATGGTATTTATTTTCCTTTTAAATACATTATGAATTGTTAAAGAAGCCAAATATCAAATAATGCTCGCGGCGGCGGTAAGGTCGTTGTCACTGCGTACGTTAAAAAAACATTACTTTTTTTCATTTAGTAAAACTCTACATAGAAAAAAGATTCCCTTTGAATGAAATGAAAATTCAAATGGTTTTATACACCGTATAAAATAAATTCTTGTATAAATCAAAGTATCCCTCAAAGAAAGGTGATTTAGATAAAGTCTCTTACCACATGTCTGACTTGACTCGTTCGTTCTTTAATATCATGAATAATAATGTAAAGTTAATTTTTTTACTTCCCTCAAAACATTTTTCAAGTTTATTATTCCTTTTATATCACTTATTACCATGTTATAAACATTATATAATTATTTAAGTAAATCACTATCATTTTGTCGATATTTGGTACTTGAGTCAAAAATGAACTTCTTATAATTACAAATTGTCCTTATGGTAAAAATTACATTATCTACATAATGATATTCATGATTTAGATATCATATATATCATATATATCTAGTATATATAGGTATTTATAATAGTACATAACATTTGAAGATAAGAAATGAAATACGCTGTTCATGGAGACGGTAAACCTTATGTACGCATGAATTCTACTTTCATTTCTATTTCCTATTTAATGGAATTAAAACTTAATGATAAATAGGTATATAATAATTCCATTATAATTTCATATATAATTTCACTAATTCCATCCTTCATACATTCCATGTATGGCATGAACGAGTCGTATCACTTTAAGGGGTGGTAGTCTGCACTTCCTCAAATGAAATTATTGCATTTAACCATTATGGAAACCATAAAGGAATGATATAAATGAAAGATAAAGAAGAATAAAGACAATATAAATATAATATATATCACATATAAATAAAGTACCATCATAATGGCCACCATGAGAGGCGGTAGGAGATAATCGAACAATCATCATTTTGTGAGGCAGCAGTTCGCCGTACACAGAAACAATATGTTCGTATCCATTAGATAGAGGTGATTGTAAGTATAGTTTGAATCCTTATCATAAAAAAACCAATTATATTAATTATATTTGTGTTTTTATGTAAATAAGGAATAAAAATAGAAAAGGGAGTGAAGAAGTAAAATAAAATAAGAGAACTTGAGAGAAGATGTTACCTTTAAATTGGGTAAATCCCTTTGGTTTGAACAAAAAGGCTTCTTTGAAGTGCCTTCTACCTAAGGTAAGGCTTCTTGGAGGAACAAATATATTTTTGGAGCTTATTTGGGAAGATTTTGGATGATCCAAGGGGCTTGAGAGGTGTTTATAATGGGTTAGAGGTGATGACCTTTTATAAGGGAGAAGAGGGGCTCTTTAAGAATGTTTTAAAGTATAATTTTATTATAAAATATTTTTTGGTTTAAAAAGGTCCAAAACTCATTAAATTAGAATATAAGATGAATATAAGTCGAAATAAATTTATACAAGTCATACCCATCTCTAAAAATCCAAACCAATATGATTATTTGGAAAACCTTCATTAATTAAAATATAACAAGTCATAACTATCTCTAAAATTTGTGGATGGCATAAAAAATTTCAAAATAAATTTATTTTAATATTTATAATTTAATTTATTTAAAGCATCATTAATGAGGTAACCATTACTCAGCATTGTGTTATAAATAAATTTATTTATATGATGTATAAAAATTATAAATAAAATATCATGATGTATGAAATATTTTTAGCTTTTTAATGACTATTTATAGTCTAAGATATCAATTATATAGCCCCACATTAAAATTGTTTTGAAAAAAAATACATGTTTATGATATTTTTATTTCATACTTTAAATAAAAAGTTATTAATGTCATTATCTTACCCAAATGGCTTTCAAAGCCCAAACGATCTACCCAAGGATTGTATTTTTCATCCATGATTCGTAAAATAATTTTAGGAAAAGTGTTAAGATAATCTTATATTATTATAATATTATTTTTACCTTCAATTAACCTATTTAACTTTAATCGCGGTAAATAAAAGTCAAAAGTTACTATTGACCAAAAATTATTTTCATCTTATTGAACCATATTTTACTTACTTATGATAACCATGTTTTTCAAATTTTTGAAATTCAATTCACAGAAGTGGTAAATTTTCATTTAAATGAAAAAGTCGGTTTTTAACTAATATTTAGTGTTTTTTCACTATTCATCAAAAATTGAACGTTTTCAGAAAAAATACCAAAAAATTACCCTAATATATTTGGAAATTTCAAATTCAAAAATGATTTCTATTTTACCAAATTAAAAATATATAATTTTCATTAATTAATTTAAAATTAATTTATGTTGTCAGAACTAGAAAGCGTGTTTTTAAGAAATAATAACTATCAAAAGATTGACATTTTTTATATCCAATTTTAAAGTGAAATTACATTTAATGAAAAAAATTGGATTAAAGGGTAAAAATATATTCCAATTACACTTTAAAACCATTTAAAAAATAATCTAACCATATAAATAAATTAGATTAAAAGGCAGTTTTGAATTAAAATGCAGCATTTTTCACTATTCATTAAAAAATGAACATTATTAGAAAAATAAAAAAAATTAATCCAAAGTAAATTTTGATGTCCCGCTTCTAAAAAATATTTTTTTTCAAGTATAACATATAAAAGTGAAAAAAAATAGATTTAAAATGTATTCACCATCAAAAGGTGGTAAAATGACCTTTAAAATATATTAGAGTATTTTTGCATAAAATTGGATTCATTCACATTTTAAGATTCTAAATTTTGTTAGATAAATGTAAAAACATTTAAAAAACATGTATAATTATATTTTAGTTAGTTCTATTCATTCTTGACAATACAAAAAATATGCATTAATGTCCATTTAAAATTATGTTATGTTATTATTTTTCATTATAACTCAACATGGTGTGCAATATAAGATTTCAAAGAAAATCGTTGTTGCGTATTGGGTATGTCATCGAACATAGAATCCCATTTAAAGTAAAATTAGTATTTAATTCACTAATATTAATAAATATGAAAATTTCATATTCTTTATTTATCTGGGATGTTACATCCTTCCCCCCTTTTGAAAATTGCATCCCCACAATTCTATTCACTTATCAAATAAATGGGGGTATTTGTCCTTAATAGAATTTTCATATTCCTATGTTTCCTCTTCAACCAAATGGTTTTTACACAAATCCTTTCCCTGATGAATTACCTTATTCCGCAACACTTTCTCTGTTGTGGTCAAAATTTTGGATTGGTTGTTCCTCATAAGAAATATTGTCTTCTAACGAAATTACCTCTAGATTCAAAACATGAGATGGATCTAGCATATACATTATCAACATTGAAAAATGAAAAACATTGTGTACCTGGGATAAACTTGGAGGTAAATCCACTCTATAGGCAACCAATCCAACTTTCTCCAAGATTTCATAGGGTCTAATGAACCTCAGACTCATCTTTCCCTTCTTACCAAAATGCATAACACTTTTTCAGGGAGAAACATTGATAAAGACATGATAACCTACCTCAAAAAAATATCCTTCCTCCGATTATCCGCATAACTTTTCTGGATGCTCTAAGTTATTCTCATGTGCTTTTGATTCAACTGAACTTTTTCTACCATCTCTTCTTCAAATTCAAGTCCCATCAACTTCCTTTCACAAACTTCATCCCAAAAAGCTAGAGTTCGACACCGCTTTCCATATAATGCCTCAAATGGAGCCATATGTATATTGTAATGAAAACTATTATTATATGAAAATTCAACCAAACAAAGATGTTGGTTCCAACATCCCTGGAAATACATTGGACAAGAACGTAACATATCTTCCAATGTCTTAATCATTAGTTCTAACTGCCCATCTGATCGTGGATGAAAAGTTGTACTAAAATTTAATTCATTACCCAACGACTTCTGAAGGCCTTTCCAAAAGTTAGAAGTAAACTTGGGATCATGATCAGATACAATGGAGAGGGGAACTCCATGCAACCTGACTATCTCTTTAACATACAACTGAGAAAGTTGATCTAGAGACAAAGTATCTCAAATTGGAAGGAAATGAGTATATTTAGTCAATCGACCAACAATAACATAGATTGAATTATTACCTTGAGAATTCTTTGGTAATCCCACGATGAAATCCATGGACAAATTTTCCCATTTTCACTTTGGCACCTGTAAAGGATGAAGCATCCCTTTCGGTAACTTCCTCTCTACTTAACCTATTGACAAGTCAAAAACATCACAGTAAAGTTAGCAATATCTCTTTTCATTACATCCCACCAATAATACTTTGGAATATCTCTGTACATCTTAGAACTGTAGGGATGAACTAAAAATGGAGAACTATGATCTTCACATAACAGCTCTTTCTTCAACTGTGAATCATAAGGAACACATAATCTCTTCCCAAACCTCAAAACACAATCTTTATCAATGTTAAATTTAGGCAACTTACCCTTCTGAACCAACTCTCCCTTTTTCTATAACTCACTGTCTTCCTTCTGTACTTTCTTAATTCTTTCTTATAGAGATGATTTCACTGACACCTGAAACCAAACAGAGGAATTTCCTAAACCAACAAATTCTATACCAAAGTTCAAAAAATCTTTAATCAAAGTATCTTATTCTGAATGTAACATGGTTAATGTAACATTACTTTTTGACTCAAAGAATCAGCCACTTTATTTTCCTTTTCAGGATGGTAATGGATCGTGCAATCATAATCCTTGATTAATTCCATCCATCTCCTATGACTCATGTTCAATTCTTTATAAGAGAATATATACTTCATAATTTTTTGGTTAGTATATATTTCACATTTTACTCCATATAGATGATGCCTCCAAATTTTTAAAACAAAAATAATAGCAGCTAATTCCAAATCATGTGTAGGGTAATTTAACTCATGAAGTTTCAACTGACATGAAGCATAAGTAATTACCTAATCATTTTTCATTAGGACACAACCAATTCCTTTAAACAAAGCATCATTGTAGATAACAAATTCCCCATATCTAGAAGGAAATTCCAAAACTGGAGCATTCACCAATATTATTTTCAATTCATGAATACAATCAACACATTCTTTTGTCCAAATGAAATTAACACCTTTTCATATTAACTTAGTCATTGGGCTATATATCCGTGAATTTTTTTTCAAAAAACCTCTAGTAATAACATGATAAACCAAGAAAACAATGGATCTCAGTTATATCTGTTGGTCTTGGACATTATTCAACAACTTTAGTTTTAGCATGATAAACAGTTATGCCATTTTTTTTAAAAATGTGACAAATGAATAAAATTTGTTGTAACCAAAATTCAAATTTTCTTAATTTCCCATACAATTTATTTTCCTTTAAGGTTTTCAAGACAACCATTAAATGACTTTAATGTTCCTCTTTACTTTTTTAATAAACCAAAATATCATCAATAAACTCAACCACGAAATTATCCACGAACTCACGGAAAATTCTATTCATAAGATCCATGAATACAGTAGCTGCATTGGTTAACCCAAAAGGCATAACTACAAATTCATAATGGTCGTATCTTGTACAAAACACAGTCTTCAGAATGTCTGCTTCTTTTACTTTCAACTACTGGTTCCCTGACCTTAATTCAATCTTCGAAAAATACTGAGCTCCATGGATCTGATCAAACAGATCATCGATATGAGGCAAATGATACTTTTTCTTAATAGTGATGTTATTCAGTGCCCTATAATCAATGAAAAGTCTCATTGAACCATCTCTCTTTTTAACAAACAATATAGGAGCACCCCATGGTGATGTGCTAGGTCAAATGAAACCTTTATCTAAAAACTCCTTCAATTGATTCTTTAACTCTAAAAGTTCAATTTGAGTCATTCGATAAGGGGGTTTTGAAATTGGATTAGCATCAGGAACTAAGTAAATAGTAAATTAAACTCCATGATCAGGTATTATACCAGGAAACTCATAAGAAAAAACATAAAGATACTCATTTACTACTAGCATATCGTTAATCTGAACAGTTCCTCTGTTTTCAAGAATATGTGCAAGGTAACATTAATTTCAAAATTTTACTTGTTTCTCAGCTTCCTGATATGTTATCAAAATTAATAGTTCATTATTGTACACAAACATAAATTATTTCTGAAAAGAAATATCTTTAGCTCTATAGTCAATATCATCATGATAAATAGAAACCCAATCCATACCCAAAATAACATCAAACTCTACTAGGGGGAAATAATAAGGTTTTCAGGTAGATTATTTCCACACAAAAGGACAAAAAGGTTCTTATAATTTCTTTTTGTCTCAACGTTTCCTCTCGGTTCTTTTACAATAAGTTTAGGAAGAATATATTGAGATGGAATTCCTAATTTACTAGAAAACCTCTCAGAAATGAAAGAATTCTTAGACCCTAAATCAAACAACACATTATCATGATTTCAATAAACAAACAGTGTACCTAATACTACTTCATTAGATGGCCCAACATTTTTTGAAGTTGTTGCAAAGGATTTTACCACCCCTGTCTACTTGTAGTCTGACTGCTTTCCCTCTGTTGAGTTCTTCGTTGGACACTGATTTTCATATTGACCTATTTCATTGCACTTAAAACTTTTTACTGAATATAAATCAGATTTTTTCTTACCATTACCCTGATCTTTTTCAATGAAATTAAGAGCCTTATGTCCCATTTTACCACATTGGTAGCACTTACCAGAATTCAAAAGACTTTCCCCAGCATTCTTTTTACCACAATTTTCACAAACTGTAAACTTAAGTTTCTTACCATCAGACTTTTTTGAAGAGTTCTTACCTTTCTTATGTCACCTCGACCTCTTATTCTATTGTTTTTTAAAGAACACCTGGTCATCGGAAAACTCTATTTCCACATTCTCCGCACATCGGACAAGTTTTTCATAAATTTTTAACTCACGAGAAGCTAAATCCCTTTGATACTTTGGCTTTAATCCGGAGTAAAAATGGTTGATTTTACTATCAATATCTCAAATAAAATTTTGATCATACCTTTCCATTCAAGTGAATTTTTCTTCATAAGCATCCACTGAGTCAACCTCCTGCCTCAATTCTAGGAATTGTTTTTCCATCCTAAGAATAACCACCTTAGGAAATTATTTCTCAAGAAACATACCTTTTAATTCATCCCAATCAATATCATCAATCACCTCACTGTCCCTGATATTTTTAACCATCGACCACCATTGATCGGCTTCACCTTAAAATGGTAAACAGTGAGACTAACCTTTTGATGTTCTGAACACCCCATGACATTGAAAATATTTTCCAATGCTTTATTCCACCCTTCAGCTAGCACAGGGTCATATAATCCTCTGAATGATAGTCGATTCTACCTCATGAAATGCTCCACTTCTGACATGTTCCTCTATGATTGATATGGCTGATCTCATACATGGATTCCACCACCATTAATATCTTGAGTCAATTGTTCCATCCCTACAATAAAATGCTTCGGTTTGATTTTGACCATCTCAGGTTGCTGATTTGGAAGGTTTTATTCCTCCTGATGTCGTCTCATTATAGCTTCCATGTTTCCTCTACGGAAAACCATTCTGAACACAAATATTTCTTTGGCGAAGCAACATGGTAATCTATAAAAGATATATCATTTCAATATTAACATAAATTAATTTATGGATATTAATTTAACAATATTCTAACTTCTAAAGTTACCTAAACCGATCTCTAATACCAACTATATAGCCACAGCCTTAAACATTACATAATCCTGAATTAAGATAATAATTCACATTGAGGATCTTTTCAGGTTTAGAGTTTTAGAGAATTTGTCCATAATTATTACATTACATCTCAAATATTACAAAGTATACATTTCTAATTAGTATCCATTTTTTCATAAAATAAAATATCTTAAAAGAAAACAATAATAATTTTCTTGATATAAATCTTCTTGAATTCTTTATTTCTCTTACCCTGCCTTATACCCTATGAAAAAACATTCCAAAAAACATGGAATGATCATAAAAAGCTCAGTAAGGGTTATAAAATAAAGAAAGGAATCATTATTTTATTAAGACATACAAAACATAAGCTCTTTTACATACCTCACGAAATCATAAGATTTATAAATAACACATAGAAATCATAAATCATAATGGTAACCCGTGGCATCCATATCAAACTTACATTGTAGCCTTCACAGCTACATATAAAGTTATGTTTGGAATACCGTCACAGTATATTCCCTAAATCTATTAAGAGAAACATTAACGTTTACCTATGTCTTGTTACCCAATGAATTTGAGAGATATCTTAGGCTCACTCACCATAGGTTTATCACAGAACCACTTGTATATGTTAAAAATTCCTAATAACCATAGCATATTCATAACATATAAAATAAACATAATAGAAAGATAACATTCCCAAATTTCAATCACAATATCTCATTTAAATATATTTATATAACCAATACATTATCAAAACCATTTTTTAATACCAAAATATGTAAAAGAGTATATGGTATTTATTTTTTTTAAACATTATGACTTGTTAAGGAAGCTAAATATCAAATTAGGCTTGTGGCGGTGGAAAGGTCATTGTCACCATGTACGTTAAAAAGAAACATTCCTTTTTTTCATTTAGTAAAACTCTATGTAGAAAAAATATTCCCTTTAAATGAAATGAAAATTCAAATGGTTTTATACACTATATAAAATAAATTCATGTATAAATCAAAGTATTCCACAAAGAAAGTTGATTGAGATGAAGTCCCTTACCTCATGCCCAACTTCACTCGTTTGTTCTTTAATCTCCATAATAATAAACTAAAGTTTATTTATATTTAATTCAGAACCCTTTTCAAGTTTATTATACCTTATATATCACTTATTACCATGTTATAATCATTATATAATTATTTAAGTTAACAACGGTCATTTTGTCGATATTTGGTACTTGAGTCAAAAATGAACTTCTTATAATTAAAAATTGTCCTTGTGGTAAAAATTCAATTATCTCCAGAATGATATTAAAGATTTAGATATAATATATATAAAATATATCCAGTATATATATATATATGTATTTATAATAGTATATAACATTTAGAGATAAGAATTGAAATGCACCATTCATGGAGATGGTAAGCCGTACATAAGCAAGAACACTACTATCATTTCTATTTCATATTTAATGGAATGAAAACTTAATGATACGTAATTATATTATAATTACATTATAATATCATATATAATATAATGAATTACATCCTTTATACATTCCATTTATGGAATGAATGCGTTATATCACTTTGAGGGGGCGGTCGTCCACACTTCCTCAAATGAAATTATCGCATTTACGCATTATGGAAACCATAATGGTGTGCAATAAATGAAAAATACAGAAGAATAGAGACAATATAAATATAATATATATCACATATAAATATAGTTCCATCATAATGGACACCATGAGTGGTGGTAACATAATTGAAAAATCATCGTTTCGTGAGGCAGCAGTTCGTCGTACATAGAAACAGTATCTTCGTATCCATTAGATGGAGGTGTGTGTAATTGTAGTTTGAATCCCTCTCATAAAAAAACATAGTTTATTGAGGATATTTTTTTTGTTATGTAAAAAAATAATTATAAGATCTTAGGTAGTGAAGATGTAAAATAAAAGAAGAGAACTTAAAGGAAGACATTACCTTTAAATCAGGTAACTCCCTTTGGTTTGAACCAAAAGGCTTCCTTGAAGTGACTTTTGCCTTATGTAAGGCTTATAAGAGAAATAGAGGGATATTGGGAGATTATTTGGGCAGATTTTGGAATATCCAATGGGCTTGAGAGGTGTGTTTAATGGGTTAGAGGTGATGGCCTTTTATAAGGGAGAGGAGGGGCTCTTTAGGAAAGTTTGAAAGTATTATTTTATTATAAAATAATTTTCAGTTTAAAAATGTACACAACTCATTATATTCGAATATAAGATGAATATAATTTGAAATAAAATCATCCAAAAGTAATTGGACAGGTTTTGGATATATTTTTAAATCCTTATCGTTTTTATTTAACCCTTTGTTAATTTAGTTAACTTTTACCATGTCTTCTTGTATATTCATACTATATGGTTAATATATTTACTATAAAATTACAAGATACCTAAAATGAATCATTAATTAAATTTTAAAATCATATTTTTCTTGGCCAAATATTATATTTTTAGTACTATTTTATCATTTAATAAAATATTAATTGATTTAAAAACTAATTTATGTCAATTTTTATACTATTCATATAATGACTTTTTAAGAAATACAATCCAACTTGATTATTTCCAAAAACCTTAATTAATTCAAATATAACAAGTCATACTCATCTCTAAAATTCTTGTATGGCCTAAATATTTTCAAAATAAATTTATTTTAATATTTAGAATTTAATTTATTTAAAACATTCATTAATGAGGTAATCATTACATCATCATTGTGTCATAAATAAATTTATTTTTATGAAGTTGAAAAATTATAAATAAAATAGCATGATGTAGGAAATACTTTTAGATTTCTAATTTTTATTTATAATCGAGTATATAAACTATATAACTCCACATTAAAATTGTTTTGGCAGAAAAATATATGTTTATGATATTTTTCTTTTTTACTTTAAATAAAAAGTTATTAATGTAATTATCTTACCCAAATGGCTTTAAAAGGCCAAATGTTCTACCCAAGGATTGTATTGGTCGTCCATGACTCTTACAATAAGGTTAGGACAAGTGTTAAGGTAATTTTATATTATTATAATATTATTTTTTCCTTTAATTACTCTATTTACTTTTAACCGCGATAAATAAAAGTCAAAAGTTATTATTCCCCAAAAAACATTTTCATCTTATTGAACCAAATTTTACATAGTGATGAAAACAATGTATATTGTTTTTTTTAAATCCAATTCACATAAGTGGTAAAATTTCATTTAAATGAAAAAAAATTTTAACAACTATGCAGTGTTTTCACTATTCATCAAAAATTGAATGTTTTTAGAAAAATACAAAAAAATTCTCCCAAAGCTAATTTTAATATTCTGAATTCAAAAATGTTGTCTATTTTACCAAATTCAAAACATATATGTTTCAATAATTAATTTAAAATTAATTTTCATTGTCAAAACTAGAAAGCCTGTTTTTAAGAAATAATAACTATCAAAATATTAACAATTGGTTATATCCAATTTTGAAGTGAAATTACATACAATGACCAAAAATGGATTAAATGGAAAAAATATAGTCCAATTACAGTTTAAACCCATTTAAAAATATAATCTAACCATATAAAAAATTTAGATTAAAAGGCTGTTTGGAATTACAATGCAGTATTTTTCACAATTCATTAAAAAGTGAACATTATTAGAAAAATACCAAAATTCCATACAAAGAAAATTTTGATGTCCTGATTTTAAAGAAGAACTTTATATTTCAAGTAGAACATATAAAAGTGAAAAAAACTATATTTAAATGGGGTTCTCCACCAAAAGGCGGTAAAACAACCTTTAAAGAATATTAGATTATTTATGCTTAAAATTGGATTAATTCATATTTTAAGACTCTAACTTTTATTGGATAAATGAAAAAAAATTAACAAAACATGTATAATCATATTTTAGTTAGTTCTATTCATTCCTTCAAATACAACGGCTAGGCGTTAACTACCATTTAAAATAATATTATATTATTATTTTTCAGTATAACTCAACATTGTGTGCAACGTAAGATTTCAAAGAAAACCGTTGTAGAGTATCGGGTACGCCATCGAACATAGAATCCCCTTTAAAGTAAAATTAGTATTTAATTCAGAAATATTAATGAATATGAAAATGTCATATTCTTTATTTACCTAGGATGTTATAATAGGTGACTCAAAACCATGTTTAAACATACTAAATAACTCACTCAATGTTCATAGATATATTCACCAACTATTAAATTCACTAATATTATCAATCTCCCACTTTTCAAACAATGGTTATGCATGAAAAAATAGTAAAATATAATTCAGATATAAAATATGAAACATAAATCCAACATAAATTGCATTAAAAAATAAAATACTTCAAAATATTTGATCCCCTTTCATTGAAACCATTATAAAGAAATTAAAATGATATAGTGATGAAAATAATGATAATATATATAAGGGAAGCATCAACTCCAGTAAAATCGGACCTTTCACTCCTTTAGGTCTAAATCTCCGATAAATTGGTTATTTTATACAGCTGAGACTCCCTCCCTTAAATATACCTCTTCCAGTACAATATATCTTATTTATATCATACCTCATATCATGTATCTTCATATTGGTCATGTATATTATCTTTTTAATTATGTTTTAAATCATTTAATCCCTTATATAGTTCACACATAGTGAACGCATCTCATTCTTCTTAGCCAACTCCCACTTTTTGGAACTATTGAGGATAAATGCTTATTCCAAGATTTCTGGTTCTTCTATGTCTATTAAAAGTACATAGTTTATGTTAGATCCATAACACTTTACCAGTCATCTGATTCTTGGATTTCTACAATTGAAATTATCATTTTGATCTTTATTTAACTAAAACCTCCAAAGTTTCGTCCTAAGGAACTCTAGACTGAGCATCACCAATTCTCCATCTATTAGGTATATATTCCTCTAGCCTCATCCTCAAAAAAAATTGTTTTCCTATAAAATTCACTCTAGTTTTTTTTATATTATATTAGACTCATTACCATCCTAACTCTTCAAAAAATTTAAACTTTTTTTCCCCCATTTAGATCAAATTGAGATGAAGTTGATTCTTTTCCTTCAACTTTCTTCACCTTAAAGTTTTCATCCTGCTATGAGAAATACTCATTAAATAGGACATTAATACTTCTGATTATATGTTTTTTATCATCATAATAGAGTCAAAAACATATATTATCATCTCCATATCGAATGATGAAACATGCTCGATATTTTTATTCTATCTTATTTATGTCTTAAAAGTCAACATGTGGATAGACTAAACTTCCAAATACCTTAAGATAATCAAAATTCAATGTCTTTCAATCCACAAATATTCTGAAAATTCCAATATCATTGGTATTAAGGGGTTTTGAATGATTAGATATGTTTTGATATTGAATTCTTATACCAAAAATACCATCGACATTCCTAAATGTAGTTCTATACACTGCACCCTTTCCAAATTATTTTATTCATTCATTAATCTACACCATTTATCTCTAGAATTTTAGGTACAATATTATCATTTATAAAGCCTATGTGACTTCCAAAAACTTATTCTAGTATACTCACCTATATTATATAAACTTAAGAATTTCATATTAAATCACATTTCTTAGTCTTCTATATATTTACATTTCATGAACACTATAAACACTTCTTATTTATATTCCCATAATTATATCCATAATTTCCTCATAGATTCATCAATTAAAGTAAAAAATTATTGGGAACTTCTATGAGATATAACTAGAGAAGTTCTTAATACATTTGATTGAACCATCTCTAGATTCTGTAATTTCATATTTCTTTCACTCAAGTTAATACTTTCCTTTTGTGGTTTATCGAGTATGAAAATATAACAGCTTATGAATTATGAATATTCCATCTTTGGAATACCTTTATCCACTTAAACATGCATACATTCCCCCTGAATTTCCCATGTAAACTTTTTTATAAATATAAACCTGTATAAATCGTAGTTTTAGATAGTGTATCTCCCACTTCCATTTTAGAAATGTACACTGTACTATCCTTTGTACCTCTATCTATGGCCAACATAAGTTATTTTCCAAACTTTATCAGAAAAGATAATTCTATATGAACCTTTATCCAAATATCCTACTAAAAAAAGATTCTTCAAGAGATATGGAATATATTTGACTCCATTCATCTTAATGACATTACCATTCTTCAACCATATTTTTAATTCCACCTTTCCTATAATGTAAATATATTTTTATCCGCTATATTAAATCCTACAAATATTTTAGATACATAATTTGTTACACATCCCTTTTTGAATGTGTATTGGAAAGATTCATTGGAATCTATAATCCAACATCCCACGAGTGTATTGACGCTTTAGATTAATTTTACACTACACTCTCTAGATAATCAAATGGAACTTAAACCTCCATAATATGGCCTTCTATAATTTCCTTTACCCTCACAAAAATCATTATTAATTTGATTTTTTTCCACAATACCAATAGGTCAGCCAAGTATTATAGATTTTATTCTACTTCTTTTTCTCAAATTTACTTCTAAATACCTATGAATTCATTTATAAGGAGAGTTACTTCTTCCATTGGTATTCAACACATCACTGAAAGTTGAACAAGTTTCCCTTATCCATAGATCTTCATTCAAAATCAAATTTCATACATCCTAAAATATCAAGATTGTTTTTCCCATAGATTTACTTATTGTTATCACCATAATATCCCAAGGTTATGGTAATGATGATAATAATTGTATGTCTTAGGAATCATCATTGAAAGCTACTTTCACATACTAAATATGGATTCTAATAATGTTGAAATCATTCACATGATCATATGTAGACCTTTCTTTAGATAGGATCATGATGAATAGTTATCTCATTATGTATACCATGTTGAGTTTTGTAGGATCCTCATATATTTATTCTATAATATTCATCAAATACACCATATTCTTCTTCTCTCAAATATTGGAAGCCACATTCCTTTCCAGAAACATCCTCACTATTCATAAATCCTTTCTATACATCATTTCTCATTAATTTTTTTCTATTTCCTTTTCTTCAATTCCATTAAATAGAATTTACATGAATTTTTAGATGAGATACTCCTCTATATCCATCCTCCACAAATTGGAATCTATTCCATAAAATATATTGATTAAGAACTTTCTATCTTCTAACTCCATCACCTTCTGACACAATGAATCACACTGAATCAAAATACATATGAGTATAAATGAAAGTTACTTGATCTATTACCCAAAAAAACTATAGAGGATACTAAAACTTCTATCTATATTGAAACTAGTTTTTGAGAATCCTACATGGACATAACACACCAGATGTTCACCACCATAAGATAACACTAGCTGAAACTGATCTCTATAAGGAACTCTCTGAATTTCAGTGTACCATAACATATAAGAAAATAACTTTACCCAAGTCACCATATTGAATTTATTTCTCATAATTTTTTAATCCAAATAACCTAAACATTCAACAACAATTATGAAAGGAAAAAGAACCTATTATAAGGAAACAACAAGGTTTTATATGGTGTGGAATTTCTTTATATTCCCATGGGTACAACAAATAGTTTTCAATATATCGGAAGTAAAAAACATTAAAATCTCTTATGACTAGGAAACCACATAGATCAGGAAAATAAATAAATATATAACACTTAAATAATTCCACCCCCCATAGAGGGTCCCACCCAATCCCTTATATATTTCTTCGGTCTAACTACCTATCATAGGTAAGGAAATAGTGTTCCCAACACATCACTTTTTCATACAAAGTCCATGCTGAAAAGTGATCCAAACACCCACCACCTCCTTCTGATAATTGCAACACCTGACAAAATTTTGGTGGTATGACCAACAGTTAAGCATCTATTAGAAGAAAAATATAATTCAAAAAACACATCATTCTATCATTGACGCCTACTTTCATTGAACTGATAAGGAAGAAGGGTACCATAAAGTTCATATTTATCTATAAATCACTCTAGTTCTTAAGGAATCTATATAATCCCAAGACTTTGTCTTTTACATGTCATCCAATGAGATATAAAAATTTAACTAATGCATTTAATATATATGTATTTTTTGTTTTAATTTTTACATGATGAAAACCATACATATCTATATCACATTAATATGAAAACATTCATAATTTTATCAGAACTTAAATAACTTATGAGAAATAAATGGGTTTCATGAAAATTTTCATAAGAAATTATCATATGTCATCCAAATAATGAAGATGTATTTTTTCATTAGATCATGCCCCCATTAAAGTATAAAAAACAATAAAGGATTCAGAAATCGATGAAAAATACTTTTATAAGAACATTAGAAAATTACTTTTGAAAATAAAGAAGAAACATCTTTTAAATTTTGATAATTTTATTTTAAAAGGAATTAATTTATAAAACAAAGGGGATATAAATAACTCTAGAAAACCTTAAATAATTAAATAGTAATATTATTAAATAAAAACAAAGATGATTGTGAGAAAATTCAATCATATATAGAATGTTACAAAAATATTCATTTCACACTTGTGTAAATAAAAGAAATAATTATAGAAAATGATTTGTGAAAAAACGTTAAAAAGATATTCCATTCATTATTTTGTAAATAAATTCAAATTAAATAAAAAATTAACATAAGAAATCATAGAGGTATAAATAATTAAATTTATAAACATAAATAAATAATATGACCATAGAGGTAAAATATCCCCTACCAAACAAAATAGATAATGATGGTTCCACTTTCAAACATCCATTCAGTTGATTTATGAAGCTATTGGAAATTAAATGGAGGTAATACATATAAAAAATATAAAATAACCATAGTAGGAGAAAATATAAGAGGTCTTAGTGAAATAGAACAAAACATTATATTAATGAAAATTTAATATAAATAACCTCAATTTCAAAGTGGGATTGGAAAATAAACCCTTACCTCAAATTTTTGAATGATCAAGCATGCTCTAACACCAAGTATGAACAACCATGGGAAACGAAAGGAATTGAAAATCCAATGAAATATATATTATAATTTTTATAAATAAATCATATCATGTAATCATATAAAATAAACCATTTAGGAGACTTCTGCAAATCAGGTAGAGTTTATTTTAATTCATGAGACACATTGATAATGAGTTTGGTTGATATCAGTTATTCATTATATCATAAGTATTTTTGGATTGAATATAAATAATTATAGTCCAACTACTTTATATGAAGATAATTTAGATTGTTTAATGAAATTAAAATTTGATTGTATTAAAGGTAATAAGACAAAACAAATCTCTCCAAAATTATTTTTTACTCATGAGGTTCAAAAAAATAGTGAGGCGGGTATCCAATGAATTAGGTTATGTAAATTTTTGAGAAAGTAATATTTCCCCTTCTACCCATCACATTTTTATGATTTCAATAAATTATATGAATTGTATGAATCAAAAATTTTGGTTTTAATTATCAAAATAAATTTAAGTTAAAAATTCCTATGACATACTCAAAAATGATAAAACACATTCTGATTGTTTTGATACATTGTAAAAATGATTTATAAGTTGATTTTTATATGTAGGGATCACTCGTACCTTAATATGATACATGGTGTGACTGGTATGACTCTGACTAGAAATTAAATTTTTATTTCAAAATCACTTTTAAGTAAAAAGTGGGAAACCTAAGAAGAACCACAGACAAGACATCATGCCCAAGGGGATCCACCATTGTAGGAATGAGTTAGAACAAACCCATAAATCAATGTTATAGTTGAGTGAGAACCGGAAGTCAAACTAAACAGTAATCCTCATACATAACTTCAGAATCATCATGTTCCCTCGCAAAATAATGTTTTGAATCCTCATAAATGAGACTATATTGGCGGCTGATGGAGCGGGTGCACATCCTACCCAGCCTTCCTGCCACCCCCTTCTAGCTAATGACTCAAAACGTATGATTTTTGTTTATAATGAAATTAGTTAAAAACATGTATCACTCACTAAAAACTAAGAAAATGTGATCAAATTATCTTGATACTATAGTAAAATGATTTATATTTTATTTTTGAGGCGTAAGAATCGAACACATGTCAATACGACATAGGATGTGACCAGTATGACTCAAAGTGTGTGTTTTCAGTTTAAAATTTACATTTTAGTTAAAAACATTTGTCACTAACATTTATACCTTGAATAACACTCAGCTTTTATTGATAATTTTGTAAAGTTATCATTATTTCATTTTTAACATTTAGGAATCATCCTAACTTTAATTTGACACATTGTGTTAATGATATCACTCAAAGTGTGTGTTTTTATTTAAAATTGGCATTTAATTTCAAAAGAAATGTGACATACTCAAAACTGATAATTCAATTTCATATTGTGTTGATAATTTAGGAAAATAATCCATAACTCATTTTAAACAAGTAAGAATTAACCTCACATCAATATGATACACGGTACAACCGGTATGACTAAAAATGTTTGGTTTCATCTTAAAAAAGACATTTTTGTTAAAAAGATGTGTGGCATACTCAAAATAGATAAAACACTTTCATATTGTTATGATGCTTTAAAATAATGATCAATAAGTTATTTTTGATGTATATGAATAAGTTTTACCTCAATCTGAAACTTGGTGTGACTAATATGATTCGAAATGTGTGTTTTTAGTTTAAAAATGTCATTTTTAGTCAAAAACATGTGTCGCTCACTAAAAATTGAGAAAATGTGCTCATATGTTATTGATACTTTATTACAATGATCCAAACATCTTTTGTGATGCATAGGAATTATTCACATGTCAATCCAACACACTGTGTGACCAATATGAATCAAAGTATGTTTTTTTAGTTTAAAATGACATTTTAGTAAAAAAATGTCACTCAATGACATTTGAGAAAATGTATTAATTTGTCTTGATACTTTAGGAGAATGATCTATAAGTAATTTCTGATGGGTATAAATTATTATCATAACAATCCAAATCAGGATGAGTCCAATATGTCTCAAAGTGTGTGTTTTTAGTATAAAATAGCATTTTAGTTAAAAACATTTGTCACTCACTAAAAACTTATAAAATGTACTTGGATTGTTTTGATACATTAGAAAATTATCATTAAGTCATTTTTTATGTTAAGAACTCAATCGCATGTCTATACGACACACGCTGTGACCAGTATGACTCAAAGTGTGTGTTTTTATTTAAAATTGAAATTTTAGTTTAAAACACATATAACATACTTTAAATATAAAACATTTCCTCAGATTTTCTTGATAATTTTGAAAAATGATCCATAAATCATTTTTTGACTTGTAAGAATCAACCACTCACTAATATGACACATGGTATGCCTAGCATTACATGAAGTGTATGTTTTTAGTTTAAAATTGACACTTCAGTTCAAAACACACACCAAATATAGAAAACATTGAAAATTCTCTTAGACTATCATGATACTTTATGACAATGATCTATAAATCACTTGGGATTCTTAGAAATTAATTATACATTAACATGACACATAGTTTTCCCAGTATGACTCGAAGTATATGTCTTCAGTTTCAAAGTGACATTTTATAAATGTATTATTTCATACACTTCCATAAATAGGCACATGTGTAACACATATATTTACCAGTGCTAAATAGAAATCACTAATAAAATTGTCACCTTTATCGGTGCTAGAAAAAAAAATGTTGATAAAGGTGTACCCTTTATGAGAACTTTTGTAGTGCTAATAAAGGTTGATCTTTATCATTGCTATTATTAGCACTGATAAAAAAATTTCATTAAAAATAATTTTAAAATATTTAATTATTATATTTATATTCAAAAAATAATGTTTATGTACATACATTAATTAAAAAATTTGTATTTATAATTAATATAAATATGATATATTAATATATATTTTTTAATAATTCAAATATATATAGTGTTTTTAAAAAAGTATTTATAAAATTATAAATATATATATATATATTAAATTAATTATAAAATTATAATAATTATACTAAAATAATAAACATTTTAATTGTATATGTAACTATATATATATTAATATATATATATAGAAATATATTTATATTTAAATAAAAATATTTATAAAAATATTAATATATAATTAGAATTATAAATAAATATATATTTAAATAATTATTATATTATAATAAATATATTTTAATAATATATATTTACTAGATTTATAATTATATATACTTATTCAAATGGCTCAGTCATGGGTTCGAACAAACCCATGACTCCAAAGTTTATTAATTAGTAAAGGCATATAAGGAAAAGGAGCATCAAGTCAAACATGATATAATTTTCCAACATTAACGTAAAATGATCCAAAAGAAGGCCAGACCAGTTAATTAATTTTAGATCCCAAGTTCCATGGGTATATTTATCTTCCTTTTGGAAGTTGAACTCATCGTGATGTCTTGGACCTTTGGAGGCCTCACATTTTTTATCTCATGATGACTCGAATAATCCCACTAGAGTGGAGAAGATCCTGAACATCCAAGATAAATCCCTAAAGTCCATTTCTGGGTTGGTACATAGTCCATCTTCAAGATTAATTGATAAAAACTTCATCGCTACTACATAATCATTGAAACCAAAAACATTTAGTTCCATAAAAGAATAGGTAGCCTCAAGCTGTAAGAAATAAAATTATGTCGCCTCTTCACTAAGTCCAGTAACATTTCTTTCACCTTCTAAGTCCATTGAGGATATAATATTGGAGTTTCTTGCACATTCCATAACACATTCCTCAAGAGAGGCCCTACCAAAAACAATATATTCCTTTATCATAAAATCATTAAAATGAGGATAATAAGACCAATTTGCTCCCTCAAGACTAACACCACTCCTACTGGTGTCATCTTTCATTTGAATCAAAGAGTCTAAATCCTACAAAACCTACAATTATGTGTCATGTAATTTGGATTATCGAGGGATAACCAATTGAAATTCCTCTTTCTCCGCCACTGTTTTCTTGTATTTGGATAGGGACCCTTCCACTGTACATCCTCACACATGATTTTAACCATGGATATTATCCTCTAGGAAAGTCCAAACACCCCTACCAAAGGTTTTAGTGCACTTGAGGCCATGGAAACCAGTGTAATGACTTTATCTTGAGCACCATCGGCTTACAACATAGGAACCTGAACTTTTTCTACGTTTTTAATCATCCTAGGAGATTCATCATTCAATTTTTTCTTCCCTTTATATTCCCTATCAGAAACAATCTACTCTTCTATAATCATTTGATCAAAGGAGTCTTGAATGGAAACTTTATCTAGATATTGATCAACCATTGTGTCTTCCTCCAGTCCAACATTCAAATATAGTCCTCCCCTTTTAGGATAGAATGTGCCAGCAGGAATAGTTATAGTATCCTCTGAAGTTTTCATAGGGGATCCAATAGGTGCAGTGACCATGTCTTTATTGGAGGATATGTTCTTTCCACCCATGGATATATCCAATTTCCTATCACCTTCAGGAGGGATAATAATCTCATCTGATTGTTCATATGACTCGTCAGTAATATCATCCCACGTCCTACTCTCCTTGTAAGGCCCCATCCTTAAACATTACATAATCTTGATTTAAGTTAATAATTCACATTAAGGATATTATCAGATTTAGAGATTTAGAGAATTAGTTCATAACTTATACATAACAACTTAAATATTACATGTTGACACTTCTACTCATTATCCATTTTTTCATAAAATAAAAACTCTTAAAAAAAGAAACATGTTTAGTTCTATGTTTTAGACACCATAAATTTTCCTTGATCTCATACTTGACCCTATTCATCTTTAAGTCTTGTGGAAAACATTTCAAAAACTTGGAATGATTATAAAAATCTCATTAAGGGATATAAAATAAGGAAAGAGAACATTAGTCCATGAATACATACAGATAAAAGAAATTATACTTTTCAATATTAAAACATAATCACTTTAATATACCTCACAAAATCATAATATTTATGAATAACACAAAGAAATAATAAATTATAAAGGTAACTTATAACATCCATAACATACTTACATTGTAGCTTTCACAACTACATAGGGAGTTACATTTGGAATACCCATCATAGTATATTCCCTAAATCTCTTAGGATAAACATTAATGTTTACCTCCATCACGTTACCCAATTCATTGGAGAGCTATCTCAGGATCACCCGCCCTAGGTTTATCACGGAACCAACTGTATACGTAAAAAATTCCCAAGAACCATAATATAATCATAACAAATGAACAAGTATAAATGAAAGATAACATTTCCACATTGCAATCACAATATAACATTTCAAGATATTGACATAATAAATCCATTATAAAAACCATTTTCAATACCAAAATACATAAAAAGAGTATATGGTATTTATTTTCCTTTTAAAAATATTACATATTGTTAATGAATATAAATATCAAATAATTCTTGCGGTGATAGAAAGGTCATTGTCACCGCATATGTTAAAAAGAAACATTCCCTTTGTCATTTAGTAAACCACTGCATAGAAAAAAGATTCCCTTTGAATGAAATTAAAAGTAAAAGTGGTTTATAAACCATATAAAGTAAAGTCATTTATAAATTAAATTATTCCTCAATGAAAGGATATTGAGATGAAGTCTCTTACAAAGATCATTTTTTAAATAAAATAGATCGATTATGTGTATTCACTATAAGTACACATAAATCAAGTATAAATACAAGATAGGATATCAAAACTTATTTCCAAGATAATAATAGCATGAAATAATCAAGAATTAGAAGATTAACCCAAATAATGGAAATTAGTTTAAGAAGTTCCCTTACCTCGGGTCCGACTTGACTCGTTCGTTCTTTAATTTCCTTTAAATCGGGTAACTCTCTTTGGTTTGAACCAAAAGGATTTCTTGAATTTTCCTTCTGCCTAGGGTACGGCTTCTAAGAGGAATAGAGTGATTTTGGGAGATTATTGGATCATAGTTTGGACGATCCAAGTGGCTTGAGAGTTGTGTGTAATGGGTTAGAGATGATAAACATTTATAAGGGGGAGGGGCTCTTTAGGAATGTTTGAAAGTATTATTTTATTATAAAATATTTTAATGTTTAAAAAGGTCCAAAACTCATTAAATTAGAATATAATATGAATATAAGTTGAAATAAAATTATCCAATAATAATTGGAAAGGTTTTGGATATTTTTTAATCATTATTTATTTATTTAACCTTTTTTACTCTTGTCGTTTTATCAAGCATTTCACACTTTGAGAATAAAAATAGTTAGCAAAACAAGAAAAATATCCAAATAAAGTATCATTAATAAAATTTCAGACATATGATAACTATTTGTCTAAATATTATATTTTTTATAATTTTATAATATTTAATAAAATATTTTATATTTTAAAATATGAATTGTGTCAATTTTGACACTATTCATATCATGAATTTTTAAAAATGTATAACAACCTAATTGATTATAGAATAATTCATTAATAAAAATATAGCATGTAACTATCATCCAAAAAATTCTTGGATGACATCAAAATAAAAAAATACATTTATTTTAAGCCACTAAAATGTATTGGATAAATGTAAATATATTTAAAAAATATGTGAAATAATATTGTAGTTAGTTCTATTCATTTCTTCCAATACAATGGCCAGGTGTTTACTACCATTTAAAATAATAATATTATTATATTATTTTTCAGTATAACTCAAAGTTTTGTGCAACGTAAGATTTCAAAGAAACCCTTTGTTGCATGTTGAGTATGCTCTTGGAAATAGAATCCCCTTGAAATTCAAATTAATATTTAATTCGCAAATATGAATAAATATAAAAATATCATATTATTTATTTACCTGGGATGTTACACTCTGCCTACTCATCTTGATCCAAAGAAGGTCATATATATTAGTAATTAACACTTCTTTTCCATTCACATCAGCAACCATGTTAGGATATGCATTCCTCCCTACATTTCCATAAAAACATAAGGGTATATAGACTCGGCCTCCTCATTCAACATGAATTTATCCCTTTTCATATTTCTTCCTCCTATATTCTAACACCACATTCTCTTTCAATTTATAAAAAATGCAACAAGCCTCCTGCATGCATCTTTCTGTGGTATGACCAATGGATTTGAAACTACTACAAAATAGAGGTTATTTATCATATTATATGGTTAAATAAAAATTATACTCAGTAGAAAATAGACTCACATTATCAATATGATTAGAGTCAAGGTCTATTTCCACCAAGAAACGTGCAAAGAATCCATAATGTGCTTACTCTGTATCACTGTCCAATTTGATTGGAGTTTCAATCACTAAGGAAATATCAAATAAAATTCAAGGATGCCACCAGATCCAGTTTAGACCACAAATATGAACCCAAACATGGGACCTTTATCTCTGTGATGTGAACATATTGAAGTCAGGATACCGATTTTAAAGAAAAATCATACTTGGCCTGAGGAAGATCAACTCAAACCCCCAATCCTTACATTCAAGTCTTCTGATGAGAATATGATGTGGAAGTAGCCACATCCACACAAAAAAACTTTCAATCATGGAATCCCAAGACAGTGGAAAGCCTTTGACTCAAATATTCAATTTTTTATTCTTTGTTTACTATACATGTAATATTTTAAATATGTTTGTAGTTTATATAAATAATATTTATTTGTTTTTATTTAAAAAAATTTAACATTTAAAATATTTTTTAAATTCACATAATTAACTTATTTAATTTTTTAATAATTTGGTAATTTAAATATTTAATTATACAATTATAAATATATAAATTTTCTAAAAAAATGTATTTCTGAAATTATAAATAAATATTTATATAAATATTTATATATTTAAATAATTATAAAATTGTAATAAATATATTAAGATAATGAATATATTTTACATATTTATAATTGTATATATTAGTTGCTTGGGGGGTACAATTACAATTAAACACACACACGCCTCATACACAGACCAAAAAGGTAGGCCATAGCCCCCCCCCCCCAAGGGGATAGCTCACCCATCAAGCCTTATTTATTCAAAACATGGCTCATAGGCCTAGTGGGCATGAAGCTCATTACATGGCTTGTTGGCCCAATGGGCTTTAAATCCCATTACATGGCCCATGGGCCCATAATTTTTTTCCCAAAGGCTCATCAGTGAATAGTACTGCTATAGTACCCAGGCTCATATAATACTCATTACAGTGTTGTCACCACTACAGTTCCTACTACAGTTCCCACCAACACAATAATGTCACCATTCCTACAGTTCTACTACTACTACAGTGGTCCTACAGTACCACTCTAGTGTTGTTCCAGGACCTTCACTCCATGGGCTTTGAACCCCCAACCTCGATGTAGTATTACGGGGTGCTTACCACTAAGTCAAACCCCAACTACAATATTTATAATTATATAATAACAAATATATATATTTGTATAAATATAATTATAATAATATATAAATACATTTTAAATATATTTATTTATAACAATTATTATAAATAAATAAATACCTATTTAAATAATTAAAAAATAATAATAAATATATTTATTATATTTATAATTATATATAAATACTTTTTAAATATATTTAAAAAATTATAAAATTATAATAAATATATTTAAATAATAAATATAGTTATTATATTTATAATTATATATATTTATATACTGATATAAATATATAAAATTATATAAATATACCAAAGTGGTGCTAACCATGAGGTATAATTATATAAATATATATAATAATATAAATATATTTATAACTATATATAAATATTTTAAAATATGGTTGGGGGCTTACTCGAGTGGAAATGGATCCATGAAATTATGCATCAGACTGAGGTTCAAATATGGGTGGGCATAGGTACTATTACAATACTATATAGGCGGTAATGTAGGAATAATGAAAGTCGGGTGACATAGATAGGATGATGCAGGTGTGACACTAGAATGGGCTTTGATGCCATGTTATGGGCTTCATGCCCACTGGACCTACAGGTCATATACTAAATAAATATAGCTCAAAGAGTGGGTTATCCCCTTGGGGGGTTAAGGTCTGTCTTTCCAACATGTGTGTGTGATGTGTGTGTGTGTGTGTGTTTGAATGTAATTGTACCCCCAAGCACAATATATATATATATATATATATAATTAGAAATAATAGAATATATACTTAAATAATTATAAAATTACAATAAATATATATAATTATTTAAATATTTAAATATATTTAATTTATACACAAATATTTATAATTATATTTATTTATATTTATAACTATAAATAAATATTTATATATTTTTAAATAATTATAAAATTATAATTAATATATTTCAATAATAAATATATTTATTATATTTATAATTATATATATATATAAATCTATTTATAAATATATATATATATATATTTATAAATATATATATATATATATATATATTTATAAATATAATTATTTATAATTATAATTGAGAATAAATATATATAAAAATATAAATATATTACAAATATTAGATATTTATTAGTGTTTTTTTAGCGCTGATAAAGGGGTATCTTTATCAATTCTAAAAAAGAACTCATAAATAGTAGTTTTATTAGTGATTTCTATTTTAGTGTTGATAAAACTACTATTTATCAGATATTTTTTAAAGCAGTGATAAAATCCTTACGAGTTCATATAAAAAGTACCCTAATAGAGAGTTTTGACAGCTCGCACCTTCATGATTTCGTGGAAGCAGTGTGTTGTTACCACTGTCATCAGACCCTACTATTACTTTTGGTTGTCTTTCTCGATGAATCAATCTCTCTAAATCTAAGGAATGTACTGATTTGTCTTGTTAGCACCTCCAACCACACTATTTAGCCAGTCACACCTCACCAAACCCTACCACACACATCTTCACTTCTTCTCAATAAACCAAAAAAATATCCCCAAAAACCATCCTTGTTGTTCTTGATCAACATATCATCCACCACCATCATTTTACATGACCTCATCTCCTTTAAAACATACTAGCACTCACCCACATATAACTAATACATAAAACCACCTACCACAAAACACTATCCACATCTCCATTTTCTCTAGGGATCGTGATTATAGTTCTCGGGTTTTTAGTATATATTGTGTACAATATTAGTCTTTGGTTTGTGTGCGCAATTATTTGAGGGATTCGTTGGTTATGTTCATTTCACATTAATTCTAGTTTCATATCTAGGTGTGGGCAGTTCATGAGTGTCAATGATTCATGTGGGGTTTTATTTTTTTGTATTGTTATTGAAAAATCGATGTTTCATATATGATTATAAAATTTTTAATTATTTTTAAATGAACTTTTTTTTAAAATGGTTTTTATTTAAGAGATTAATTAGGGTTTTCATTTTGTTTTATTCTAATTTTTTTTATAAATTTATAAATAATAATCAATAGAAGTTTATAATTTTAATTAGTATATTTTGTTATATTTATACATCTATATATAATTTTTATACTTATATATACATCTATAAATTATATTATATCTTATTATATTTATATAATTTATATATAAACTTTTGTTAAACATTTATAATTTTATAGTTTTTTTAGTTTTTAAATTTATATACCTTTATAAATTTTATCATATATCGTACTATACTAATATAATTTAATAATAAATATTTATTAAATATTTATACTTTTATAGTTGTATCCATTTATAAATTTATATAAATTTATATATTTTATAGTATATCATATTATACATATATATTTTAAATATAAAATTATATTAATTATTTATACTTTTATGGATTTCTAGATTTATAAATTAATATACAATTATAGTATTATTTGTTTTAAATTTTTATACTTTTATATTTTCATAAATTTTACTTTTATATATTATAATTTTATACTTTTATAAATTTGTAAAACCATATAATTCAATAAATTATGTATACTTTTATAACATTTAGGTACTTTTATATATTTTTATAAATTTTTATACAATTATAAATTATGTATATTTCTTTAATGTGTATATTCATTTATAAATTATATATAATTTTATACTTCTATATATATCTATAATTTTATATACTAATATAAATATATATACATTTGTAATTTATACTTTTATACTTGTATACTTTTTCCAATTTATCAATAGTTTAATATTTTATACTCTTACAAATTTTATTTCTATAAATTATAATTTTATAATTTTATAATTTTGTAATATGTTTTTTATTTTTTCGATATATTTATTTTTCTAATTAAGTGTTCTTTTATTATATACAATATTTTATTATTTAAATCATAATGGATAGAAGTTTCATATATGCTTCTAATGAAGTGTTGAATGAGTTTCAAAATTAGCTTTGATTTTTTTTTAGATTTCAGGTTTAATAATGTATCTAAGGGGAAACTTATTCGATTCCATTTATAATTACATCGGTAAACATTGGTTTACTCATAAAGAAGTAAGTTATCATATCAACAGATTTGGTTTTCAAACCAACTATAAGGTTTTTCCCCATAAAAAAGAAACAATTGAACAACTAGAAAATGTTGATAGATCTAAAAGGTGTGATGTAGAAGATATAATATTTGATCAATTTTGTTATCTTTCACAATTGAAGTTTGAACATAATGACTAGAAATTCAATGTCAATGTTGAAAATATTTTAAAAAATATAATAATTTCTTTTTATTTTATTTGTGAAACCATTAGGATATTAAATATCTTTATTTTCTAATATGAATTTTTTTTTAAATAATACTACTTTTATTTTTTATTTTTTTCCATTATTACATTCAATAGTCATACTTTCATCAGTTTTTCATAATGTAAATGTGATTTTAAGGGTTAATGAATGGTTTAAAAGTTAATATATTGTATTTATATGATGTTTCATAATGAGGATGATATTTTGGATTTCAATGATGATATAAATAAATGATCTTTTAAATTTCACATTCATGTTAAAATAAAATTTTGTGATTTGAAATTAGAGTGATTAGATTCACAAATTTTTTTATAATGTAGTATGCTCTACCAATGGTATGACTGGTATATGTATTTTTAAATGAAAACATGTGTAAGGAAAAAGGTTGTTATCAATATTTATATGATCATATTAACTTTCAGAGACCTCCTAGAAACACAGAATCACATCTTCTATATAATATAAATTAATAATAACACCAAGGAAAGGGAATGTCACTGGCTTTATCCAACCCATTGGATATCCATCATGACCTCACTCCCATAAAATGTGAATTAATGTTTAACCCCATTTTAAATCCTAAAACTAATTTTCATCCAACATCACCTACATGGTTTAAATTGGGGGTCCTTTATAAATACATCTCCTCTCTGATTTTGTGTTAGATTCTAAGGGGATGAGTCTCAGGAAAAAAAATTCAAAAATAACCTTCATCCTCATTAGCATCATCTCATGAACAGTTATTATTTCATTTTATTTCTTAAGACACATCCACAAACTTTTCTATACATGCACCTATGTATCTTAATCTACTATGAGTGGTAGTCATCCCATTCTAGGTACTGGTGATCATTATGGATGAATTTAATGGATTACACCACCCACCAGTGGAGTAATTATTTTTCTAAAATCAATTACCCATTTCCTTCAATGCATGATGAAATTACTTGAAACATTTAAATATCGGGTTCCTCTTATTTGAAAGTCCCCTTGTGTATTTATTTATTTTGTTAAATATTAATATTACCAATTCAAATAGGATGGATATGAATAAAAATTGATGGATTCCAATCATATGAAAAAAGAGTATCAATATGGGGTGAAAGAGTTCATCAAGTATTCAAAAGATCATGCATGTAAACCTTCTCAAATATGTTTCCCATGTTTCACTATTATTATTAAAGACTAATTAGTGAAAATGGTTTTTTAGAACACTTGATCAATCATCGAATATATCAGATTTATAAATTTTAGAATAAACATGGGGAATAAGCGAAGGTAGTTAGTGACTGAGATAACACTGCATTTTATGGATCGTATGATATAATTATAGGTTTGGAAAATGAAGATGATTGTATCGAGGATGTGATTTTAGTTTTGAATGATGATGAAGATACTATTGAGTAAATGAAAATAAAAGTCGAAGATGAACTTCATGATTTTACAAAAAAAATCGCGAAGTTAAAGAGTTCTGAATAGACATTGTTTTATGCAGGTTTCACTAAATATATAGCATTTCTAGCTTTAATGAAGCTATATAATTTAAAATCTATAAATGGATGAAGTTATTCTAGTTTTATTTAACTACTTACTCCCTTGAATGATATTATCCCAGAAGATAATTATCTTCCTATAAGAACATATAATGCTAATGGAATGATATGCTCAATGATTATGATCTATAAAAGAATACATTCTTATCAAAATCATTGTATACTTTTTCACTAGGACCACAAATCACTTAATGAATTCCCAATGTGTGGTCCTTCTTGATACAATAAATCTGAATTGGGTCCTATGAATGTTTTATGGTACTTTCAAATCATTCCAAGATTTAGGCACCTATATAGAAGTGAGGAGGCTTCAAGGAAATTGATGTGTCACATAGATAAACTAAATAAATAAGGGAAATTTCATCACCTGGTAGAATCTCCTTGGTGGAACAGAATTGAAAATGAGTATCTTGAATTTTGAAATTAGTTGAGAAACATTCATCTTATGCTATCTATAGATGGTGTGAATCCTTTTTGTTTTCAAAGTAACACTCATAGTACATGGTCGTTTATGCTGGTAAATTATTACTTTCCACCATGGTTATACATGAAGAAAATATAAATTATGTTATCTTAGATTATATCAAGGAAAAAACAATAGTGTAATTATATTTATGTTTATTTGGATCAATTTATTGAATATTTGAAATTATTTTGGGATTCAGGTGTTATGTTGTATGATACTTATAGAAATAAATATTTCATGTTGAGAGCCATGTTGTATGAGATGATAAATAACTTTCCTACTTATTGAAAATTTTTAGGATATAGTATTAAAGGTACTCAAGGGTGTCCCATTTTCAAATAAGGTATAACGTTAATTAGGTTGAAACATTCATCAAAGACTATGTTTTTAAGACATCACATATTCTACCCTAAAGAAATAAGTATATATATTGGATGATATACTTATATGGGAGTTTAGAATAATATACCGCACCGTCTCCACTAATAGGTGATGAAATTTTTTAGAAATTAAAAAAAAGGCTACAAATTTTTGTAAACCTTTTTCGAAAAACCTCTTGGAAAAGGTGATATATTTTTTTTGAATTTACATATTATAATAATTTTCCTGTCCATAATTTTATTAATGTTATGCATTTTTAAAAAAATTATGTGATGGTGTGATTAACCTATTACAAAAGGAGACCATAAAAACAAATGGAATTTATTCTAGGTTGGACATTATTGACATGGGAATATTGGAATTTTTACTTCCAATGAAGGGTGAAAATGGACTTTTCTTCCTCCAGATTCATATAATCTTTCCAGATAAGAGATATATCAGTTTTTAAACTTCTTGAATGATGTAAAGGTTCCATAAGGGTATTCATTCAGTATCATTAATATCATTTCTATTACTTTTTTAAAGTTAAAGGGTACGAAATCAAATGACTATCATGTTTTAATGAAACATCTAATGCATATAGATTTACAAATCAATTTTTCCAAAAAATTATATTATACCTTAACCAAACACTATTTATTTTTCAAATATATATACAAAAGAGTTACAGACCTAGAAAAATTAAAAACTATAGAAAACAATTTGTCATCATATTATGTGAATTGTAAATTTTATTCCCACCAACATTATTTGATGTGATGGTTCACTTAAGGGTTCACTTGGTGAGATATATTTTATGATGTGGTCCTCTATATTATAGATGGTTGTACCACATTCAATATTATATAGATATTTTCAAATTGTATGTCAAAAAGTAATTTCTGGAAGAGGAATGTATTTTGGATCAATATATTTTTGAGGAATCAAATGAATTTTATACCAAATACCTATATAGTGTGGAACACATTGGTCTACCGAAATATCATCACAATTGGAAGCTTGTCGGTGGAGTAATTTATAGAATAGATGTGTTCATAATCAATATTACAGATCATGATCAATCCCTCCTTTCCATTTTTCATAAAAGTACAGAGGTTTTCTAATAAGTTGGCACTCACAAAAAAATTATGAGGCATTTGAATCCATCAAGGGATGAAATATGGATATCAAATACAAATAATCAATAGTTTATAGGATGGTTTTGATACTATATTTCTATGTTGTTCGATGAAAATATGGATTCAATTTTAGAATTAGTTTTATGGTTAGACAACGGACCAAGTGTTCATGTATTATCATATAATTGTTATTTAATTAATGGTTATATGTTCTATACAAATGAACTTGATGAAGGTAGTACCATGAAAAGTAGTGTAGTTAAACTTGTGGATGAATTGATGCATGTATCTGGTACCAAGGATAAAAATCCAATTTATGCAGATATTCCATACTTTGGCATCATTAAAAAAAATTAGAATTTGGAATATACATCATTCTATATGCCAATTTTTCAATGAAAATGGATTGATAATAGGAGTGATGTTAAAATATATGAATTTGGATTCTTGATAGTGGATTTCAGTAAGGAAGGTCACAAATATGAACCATTTATAATGGCATCACAGGTAGTACAAGTATTTTATATTCTATATCTCACAAACATAAAGTGGTCAGTTATTCTATTATCGAACAAAACAACTAAAGGGTCAGATGAAAATTCAATTGAATAATAACCTTTAATTGTGATGTAAAAATAATTTTGTGGAGGTCCCAATGTATAAAAGGTATTGTATGTCAGAGTAGACCACAATGAAGGGGTTTTGAAACTTGATAGAGGGTTTGAATCTCTTCAACCATTAAAAATAGATTTTAATAATCAAGTTGTATATATATATATATATTTGTAATATACATTATATTACCTCATGTTATTGTATTTTTACTGTTGAATTTATGTAATCTAAATAAAATGTTCATCCACTTCGGTAGATAATGACTTTTTCATGTGTTGATTCTCCCAATCCTTTGAAATAATAAGTTTCTTAACCAACTGTTGCTCCTAGTGCTGAGGAACAATATCCTTCTACAAATGATGATGCTACCAATAAAGATGAACAATATATTAATGATGTTGAAACTATGTAAATCGTATATAAAAAATATCTGATTTCCTACAAATAATAGTATAATCATATCATGATGATGTTAGCAAAAATTATTAATGAAAAATGAAAAGACATCAAATTCAAGGTCGGTTGAAATGTGCATGAATATCTTATTAGCCCCCAAAAGGATAAGTTCAGTAGTTTCATTAGGCTCATCACTCGTCAGATAGTGCTGATCTATGTATATTCATGGAACCATTCTGTTCCCACACTTGAGATACTGATTTGGGAAGTGATTAGGGTAACATTATGATATCCTTTACTTATTTTACTAAAAAATAAAATAATAAAACATTTACTTACTCTTCATTATTCTTTGAAGAGTGAATTTATAGTAGATGAAACCCGCAATATATTTGTATAAATTCTTTCTAGAAAGGATCATAGATTCTTTCACAAAATTCTAACAAAATTTCATCTCAAAGAAGCTAATGGGAAAAATAAGCATTCAACCACCACATATGTATACAAACCTGATAATCCAAACATAAGGGGAATAATTTACTATCCATCCTGAGGATATATCTTTTTAGGTACATTTCAGTTTTTCATACATTTTTTTAAAATATCTTTATTAATAACTTTGATAAATTTATGAAATAGAAACTAAGTACTGAAAATAAGAAACATGTAGCAAAACCAACATACCTCTACTGTAAAGCAATGATAGGGTACGGTTCACTTGAAAAAATATTGGTATATATTTTAAATCTACCATAATACTTTTTTGTGACATGAAATAATAACATAATTATGTTTCACTATTTACATGAATATTTATGAATACAAATACAAATTCACTTCCATCCCATGTCTTTTACTATGGAAGGATGCATGAATAAATAAATATGGGATGCTGATAGGTTAAAACACAGAAAAACTGAGGGAAACATTTGTAAGTATGACATAATAAAAATTCATTTTTCTTTAAATCACTATTAAATTACAATGATTACTTATTTTACTAAATTTTCTATTTGAATTAGATAAAGTAATCATCAACAATGGCACCAGATGACCACATAATATCAATGACCTTGAAGCATCCAAAATAGTATGGTCGCATCAGAGGTGAGAATTTTGGGGTGACACCCAGAACATATTTTTAGAAAAGAAAAGAATAGGGGGGTATAGATAAACAAATATAAGAGATGCATGAAAAATAATCTTCCCTCAAAGAAAATTTTAATAGGTAGTCTGAGTTTCTATAGAATGTTATGGGGGGAAGCAAAGAGATGAAACAACTCAAGAATAATCATTGCGTGAACATCCCCCCCCCCCCACCCCACACCCTAATCATCATTTAAGTTATCCATTCCCATAAAAGAGTTTTCTTAGATGAGGTACAAATATTCTCATAATTTTTTCTATGAAATGGGAACTAGGAATACACTGATACCTTTAATGTACTAAAATTATATAGGGTGAAAATAAATGTGATTTATATCTATTAATACCCATACATTGCCTTGTTGTGACGTCTACCATCTTCAATATCCAAGAAGACTCTCTAAACAATAGACAACTTCCAACAATCCATGTCAGAGTGGATATTATCATATCTCATGAGCTTATAATCGATCTGGTTGTTCCACTTGATGATACAGATATACATATGGTCGAGTAATCTATTTGAAAATTCATACCATGGCTGCCAGATCTTGTAAAAAATGTCAATAATAAGGTATTCATTTCCAATATATTTTCCATGATAAACCTTTAACAATTAATGAAAAAATTTCTAAACTAATGAATGTTATTACAAATGGAAAATGGGAAGGGGTGAAATGAAAGGTCAAATAAAAATGATCTAAAGGGTCAACTGACTGATCGAAAATATATTCACAAAGTACCTTTCCCCACTCATTGAATATCTACATTTACTAACATTGAATTTTCAGGTGGATACAAGGTTATAAAGTGTTAGAAATCACATAGTTAGATTTAAAGAACAAATGTATGGAGAGGACACTTCAGAATTCATTTCTCTTGAGAATTTAAATGAAATCCTCAAGTATGAATGACTAGGAGTCTCAATTGTAAATGTATACATGATGTGTGATTTCACAATTTTTTTCCAATAACTGATCTACTATATCAATTATGAATTAATATAATTTATATTTTATAAGACACTATATAAAAACTATTTTAAGGGAACACCCTATGAACATAGATATGAACGCATTAGTCTTCACATCACTTCTATAGAACAAAAAATGGAATCAACTAAAATTAATGAAATAGTAACAAAATTGGATGTAAAATTTGAAAGAAATATTATGGATGACAGAATATTATTATTACCAATGATGAAGGGGTAAAACTCTACAATTTAATCATATCAAATAAATTTTCATTCTTTTCATTAGTTATTCCTTTTTTAGACTCTATTGGTCAATCATTGAAGTCATTTTAGATATTCCAAAAATTTATTTCCTAGCTTCACGGCATGGATACCCATAAAACCAACTACGTGTGATGAATTTTATCAATTTGTTAGAACTAAAATTCAAATTATATATTTTATATTATGTTTTAATGATAATTATATTCTGATAGGGTGGTTTTTAAATATCATTAAAATCATGGAATGAAGAAATTCCCTTCACACAAGGAGCCTGTTGACTTTTATTAGGGGATAAGTATCAGGGTATATATAATAATATTTCAATATCAAAGAACATATCAAAAAACTTACATATTTTTATCAATGTTTCTGAAATGTATAAAATAAACCAAATGAAAATATTGTGGTCATCATCTTTACAAATTTATGAGAGATATCATATACCATTAATAAATTAGAATCCTTGAATATGTTTTTTCGATGATAATTACTATTTCATTTAAGATATTTATTTCTACTTTGTGTATTTATATTTTTCAAGTACAACCATGTATGGTGAAAGTCCTTTTATTCACAAGATGACATATATTTGTTTAGAAAATATTGTACAACATACTTGATGTCATATTGTACATATATATCATGAAGATGTGACCTTATATTTCCTATTTAGTTGATTTTATTATTAATTTATCTAGATTTTTAGTTAATTTTATCATCATTTCAATTTGATACTAATTTTTTTTAATTTTTATAGAAATAATGAAAAAATGACTACATCAATAAGGATGATTCACTCTTGTACAATGATCATGCACTGAATATGCTTTACGATGTACCTGGTATGACTCAAATAGTATGGTTTCAATTTAAAATTGAAAATTTATTAATGTATTGTTTCATATTTTTGTTTAATTTATTTATTTATAGTGCTATTTACATAGGAATTGTTTTCTTATATAGGTGGATTATTTTTCAAGGGTTGGGTTGTTTTTTTTAAGTAGCTTGTTCTTGTGAAAGATTGGACATTGAGGCTACAACATAGATAATGAAATAAATGAAATGGGTCAAGAGTGTATAAACCATATTGAAAAGGTGAATTCCTATAACATATTTAATTAATTTTTTCATCATTTTATCTAGTACTTGTAAGTTAATTTCATTATCATTTTTAATAAATACTTATTTATATTTTTTTAACAGATCTTTTGGGAAGTCATATTTTGATTTCAACTAGCTCCAAAAAGACATAAAAGAAAGAACATGATCTTTTTTATGGAAGATTAAATCCCATACTACCTGAAATGTGAAGTATTTTAGGTATAATGGCATTTCTTATTCTATCAGAATGGAACATGTTATCTATTTTCCATATTTTTTTAGATAGTTGAAAGAAAAACACATTTCAAATACTCAATCATCCAGACCTCAATCTGATACATAGTTTGATTAGTATGACTTGGATTGTCTAATGTCCCATACCTGGATTCCACTGAATGGTGCCCCGAGCATGGTTGTCCACATGACCTCAAGTGCATCACCAAAAATTTCACAGGCTGATGACTAGCAGTGAGGACCTAGGGTGTGTTTATTTGGAGACTATTCCCTCTTTTCAAAGTATAACACAGTGGTAGAAAACATAAAAATCAATATTAGAAGCTGTCACGACCCGTCCTCGGGGCCCGTGCCGTGACTACCCCAAGCACGCTTAACTATAGAGTTTTAACCATGTAGGCTCCCGAAAAGGAAGGTTTACCATGAGTATAGTATACTGAAACGACCGTCTCGATCATAGGATAGTGTTTCCTCTGACGGAGAGTCGTTTGGAGGCCCGTAGCCCAAGATACGGGCATTTGACCAAAGGTTGTCCGAAACTGGGGGTCTGGGCCCGGGCCGACCCGGCCCGACCCCCCCCCCCCCCTGGGTCGGCCGGACCGGGTCGACCCACCCCGGGCGGCGACCCGGCCCGACGAACCGGCCCGGCATGGAAAACCCGGTGGCTCGGGCCGGTGCGGCGGCGCGGTCCGGCGCGGTGGCACGGTCCAGTGTGGCGGCGCGGTCCAGCGCGGTGGCGCGGACCGGCACGGCGGTGCGGACCGGCACGGCGGCGCGGCATGGGCGTCGTTCGCGTGCTGTGCACGGGGGGAAAATCCCCCCCCCCCCCTTTGAGAACTGCGGCCCCTTAATTGGGGCCTCTTTTGAGACCCGGCCGGAGGAAATTAATTCCCCCGGTCTCCACTGCCCGGCCGGCCCGCACTGGCTGGCCAGTTTCGCCAGCAAGGACCGGCGACGGCCGGTCCTTCCTTCGCCGACACCGGCGGCCCGGTGCCGGCCGCCGGTCATCTTGCTCCACCGCGGCCCGGAACCGGCCGCGGCCTATGCCATTCGGCGCGATGCGACGGCATCGCTTCCCTCCGCCGCGGCCCCGCTCCGGCCGCGGCACCTTTGACTTTCTTCGACGTGACGCGATGACGCCGCGTGTATCTTCTGCAATAAATCACGTGGTGCGACGGCACCACGTTTTCTCGTATCATGCTCAAGAAACTATCACGAAAAACAAAGGAGGAGGGTCGGCCGTGTTTGTGCGGTCCGACCCCCTCGCGTTATTCGATAACAAAAAGGGTTTTAATCCACGATCATCACCAAGTTTGTATTCATGAACAATTAAATAAATAAAAACCATCAATCATCAACCTCTTGATCGGACGATCTGCGGATCAACCCGGTATTGGTTGGTCTGTGCTCGTCGTTTTTTTCCTCAAAAGATAAGAGAATTCCAAAATAAATTCCCCTACCTCGGCTTCAAGAACGGAGTTCTTCAACGACCCGCGAAAGACAAGTGTCGCTTAGGTCGGGCGTCGTTCCGTCTAGGTTGGTGGGAGAAGAGCTCGGTGAAGTTGAGCCGAGACGTCACCCTCTGTATACTTTGTAGGCGGCGGTGCTTCCCTTCCTTACTCCGGTTGAAGATGGTCAGAGGTGTTGCTTCACGTTCTTCGAAAACGTGGAACGTTCTTCCTCGAGTGGTTGGTGATATTCCAAGAGTTCTTCTCCTCTCCTTAGTTCTCCCCACAAGGTTTATGCCAACCCAAAAAGAAGAATATAATCTCTCTTTTTAATGTTGGAAAAATGAATTCAAAAGAATTCAAACACTCAAAATAATTAATTAAGTTGGTTTAATTAATTAATTGCAAAGTGTTTGCAAGAATTTCAAAAGATTGAAATTCAAATAAACCATACTTAACTCACCTCATTAATTAATCAAGTTGCCAAATATTAAAGAATGTGAGTTAATGGGGAGTTGGAATGTGAGGGGTTAAGAGGGTTAGGGGGTTTAAGGAATTTGAAAAGGTGGGGGGGGGGGTTCGTGTGGGCCCCACCCTTTCAAATATCCACACATATGAAGTTGGATGGATGTGGGCCCACCACCAACTTCCCATGGGAGAAGTTAACCACTTAACATTGTCAAAATTTGATTTAACAATTTTATTCACTTTTTTAATTAAACCCCAAAAATTAACTTCTCTTCCCGCACAAACGCAACTACAGTAAAGGTTCTCTTAAGTGATTACCGGTGTTGCGAGTTCATAGGTGCAATCAGATTTCAATTCTGAGCACCAGTCCAAAAGATAGAAATTCTCGCTCGCTCGTTCACTGAACATACCCGAGCCAAACTTCGGAAATTAATTCCGGGCACACCGGGCCTCAGAATCAGGCGACGTCAGAAACTGTGTCCTTTTAAAATTCAAAAGAAAATTAAGAAAAAAATTTCCTTGAAATTTACGGGTCTTTACATTACTCCCACCTCAGGGCTTTACGTCCCCGTAAAGCTTCAACACAAACTAGGGTCACAAAAGCGGTACAGAGCACGCATCTGAGCCTTCCGCTCCCATGTGCTTACCTGGAGATTCCGTACTTCCAAAGAAAGTGCACCCGAGGAATCGATCATCCTCGTATGATCTGCTCCTGTCGATCCTCGATCCCCACTGGAATCTCCATGAAAGACACCCCATCGCCATCGTCCAGCTCCTCATGGTCGATGGTATGCGAAGGGTCGAGCACGTATCTCCTCAGTTGAGATATGTGGAAGTCGTCGTGCACCTGGTGCAACTGCGGTGAATGGGTCAAGCGGTAAACCACCCCTCCTACCCAGCTGGGGACCTAAGAATGTTCGCTGAACCCCGTAGATAACTTGCCGCCTTGGCCACATCTCCGTAAACCTCGTCGAGGTGAGACCCGTATAAGGACGTGATCGTCATCCTCGAACTCCAGAGGTCTCCATTTTCTGTTAGAACTGGAACTCGAAAGGCTGCTGCCACGAGGGTAAGGTTGACCGACTCAAGAGTGATTGGTCGCACCCTCCTGTGCAAGAGTTACCCTGCGCTGCCTGGGGTTTCCTTTTCTACCGACCAAGGAAAACCCATCCCGACGTTTGCCTAAAACCGTCAATTTGAGTATGAACAGTTATTGCCCATTCTATACTCAAACTAACGTCGTAAGGCCTCAACGCTGCCACCAAGAGATTCCAACTGAAACTCTCGCCTTGAGGGTCTGACCACACCATCGGCATAAGTGTGATTATCAAGTCCCCTCCCAAGGTATCTCCAGACGTGAGGGTCAAGTCCACGGCTTACCGGAAACTCTAGGTCTGGAACAAGATTTGTGAAAGCGAGGAATGATTCATATCGACGTCTGTTACTATAGCAGCTAGTAGTGGACATAGACTATCCCTTGAATCATTTCTAGAGCCATTGGGTCACACTCCTTGACCGCATGCAGCCGAATTCTTCCACCGCCCTCCAGCTCCCTGAGCTTGGCGGGGATAACTAAGGCGGGTGGTTGTAGCATGTTAAGATGTACAACACCTCATGCTTCTCTCCTAGCTCTGCCTCCACGTCTGCCGCTTCGCAGACTCATCTCTATTTAAATCTTCCTCTTCTTGAAACATTTAACATGCCCGAGTCTCTAAGACTGGCACCGGTTCCCTGTTTCTTACTGCACTGTGCAGTCTTCATCCGCTCCTAGATGAACTGCACCTCCTTTAGTCTCACAAGAGCTGCTATGATTTCTTCTTTGCCGATAAGGGGAATCTGGTCTCATCCCCTGGATGAACCACATTCGTTGCCTAATACAGTCAATCCTGACATGAATGATGCATTCATGCCATGGATGACGTCGTAAGGCCTCGACGTAACTACTAAGAGATCCAACTGTCACTCTCACCTCCAAGGGTCTAGTCACACTGTCGGCATCAGTCTGAGGTCACTGGGTCCCCTCCGGTAGAAATCTCGAAAGTGAGGGTCAAGTCAACAGTTTAACCGGGACCACTTAGTATCAACCAAACAAAAGGACATGAAAGCAAACAAAGATAAGTGTCTTTTTATTATTGCAGCTCATAGTACAAAGACACGAATACAAAAGCAACATGGAACTAGAAGTACAAAGGATGTATCCACTAGTTCCTCTCCTGCCCACCTGCTCTCGGAGCTCTACTGCCTTGTCCACTGCTCGGCTGTTGCTCAAGCACTCGTCGCTGCTTCTGGCTCGGTGGCTCCTCCAACACCTGCGGATCAACTGTATGAGGAGTCGGACAGTCACGTGCCAGGTGACCCTTTCCGCCGCATGAGTAACACAACCTGCTTCTGGCACTCCTAGCTCTGTTCCCACCCCGGGTGCCCCGCACCACCGGTCCTAAAACCCGAGATCGTCCAACTACTAGTCTGGTCCTCCTGGACCTCTCCATCATCTTTCTACTGCCTACAGATGACTCGGCTACTGATCGAAAAACACGCGGCAAAGGCAGAAGCTCCTGTACACGCTCGGGGTGTAGAGCTACTGGCACAAACTCCACCCTGAAGAAGGTCTTGAAGTCTTCCCATGCGAAGTTCATCCCATCGCAAAACTGAAACAAGTGGCTCCACCACCTGCCTGCTGCTGCCTGAAGGAGGCTGGTAGAAAAGATCACCATGAAGTCTGCCGGTGTCCCCACTAGCCCGAAGACTCTCACCACAGCCTCTAGCCAAACCTCAGCTGCCTGCGGGTCCATCTCTCCCCGGAACCTGGGTGACCTCTGGTGCTGGAACTCGTGCAGCGCGCTCAAGAGTCGTGCATCGCCTACTACTGGGGCTGGTGGCATCGGTGGCCCAACGGGTAGCAGTACCGCTGGTGCCTCTGCTGGTGCCTCAACTGCAAGAGGGCCCTGTACCGAAGCCTCGTCGCTCGACAGGTTGTCAGCACGCACATCCCTCTGGGCTCTAGCTGGTAGTCCATGAAAAGGCATCCTGAAAGAAACATCATGACACGGTCAAATGTTTGTACCTGGTGAGATGACCTGGTTTGAGCTGTTTTAAGGGAAAACCTTTGAAAACACACACGAAATCAGTGTTTCGTGCACAAAGTCGGAAATCAGTTGTCAGGGTCCTGGTGTATGGATACGTCGGCCGCCCGCACCAACACTGGACTCCCTGAACTGAAAACCACACTTGGTACTCTCAACACTATTTCTTCACAGAAATAAACATCATATTTATAAGTTCTGTGGTAGAACCGAACTCCTCTGATACCAATTTGTCACGACTCGTCCTCGGGGCCCGTGCCGTGACTACCCCGAGCACGCTTAACTATGGAGTTTTAACCACGTAGGCTCCCGAAAAGGAAGGTTTACCTTGAGTATAGTATACCAAAACGACCGTCTTGATCCAAGGATCGCGTTGCCGCTGACGGCGAGTCGTTTGGAGGCCCGTAGCCCAAGTTACGGGCATTTGACCAAAAGTGGTCCGAAACTGGCGGTCTGGGCCCAGCCCGACCCCCCCCCCCCCCTGGGTCGGCCGAACCGGGTCGACCTGCCCCGGGCGGCGACCCGGACTGATGACCCGGCCTGGCTCAGAAAACCCTGCCCGGCTCGGAAAACCCGGCGGCGCCGGCCGGTGCGACGGCGCGGTCCGGCGCGGCAGCGCGGTCCGGCGCGGCGGCACGGACCGGCACGGCGGCGCGGCCTGGGCGCTGTTCGGGTGCCGTGCGCGGGGGGCAAATCCCCCCCCCCCCCTTTGAGAACCGCGGCCCCTTAATTGGGGCCTCTTTTGAGACCCTGCCGGGGGAAATTAATTCCCCCGGTCTCCACTGCCCGGTCGGCCCGCACTGGCCGGCCGGTTTCTCCAGCAAGGACCGGCGACGACCGGTCCTTCCTTCGCCGACACCGGCGGCCCGGTGCCGGTCGCCGGTCATCTTGCTCCGCCGTGGCCCGGAACCTGTCGCGGCCTATGTCTTTCGGCGCGATGCGATGGCATCGCTTCCCTCCGCCGCGGCCCCGCTCCGGCCGCGGCACCTTTGACTTTCTTCGACGCGACGCGACGGCGTCGCGTTCTTGGATTTCTTTCCACGGCGCAGCGCGACGGCGTCGCGCGTATCTTCCGCAATAAATCGTGTGGTGCGACGACACCACGTTTTCTCATATCATCCTCAAGAAACCATCACGAAAAACAAAGGAGGATGGTCGGCCATGTTTGTGCGGTCCGACCCCCTCCCGTTATTCGATAACAAAAAGGGTTTTAATCCACGATCATCACCAAGTTTGTATTCACGAACAATTAAATAAATAAAAACCCTCAATCATCAACCGCTTGATCGGACGATCCGCGGATCAACCCGGTATTGGTTGGTCTGCGCTCGTCGTTTTTTTCCTCAAAAGATAAGAGAATTCCAAAATAAATTCCCCTACCTCGGCTTCAAGAACGGAGTTCTTCAACGACCTGCGGAATAGAAGCATCGCGTAGGTCGGGCGTCGTTCCGTCTAGGTTGGTGGGAGAAGAGCTCAGTGAAGTCGAGCCGAGACGTCACCCTCTGTATACTTTGTAGGCGGCGGTGCATCCCTTCCTTACTCCGGTTGAAGATGGTCGGAGGTGTTGCTTCATGTTCTTCGGAATCGTGGAACATTCTTCCTCGAGAGGTTGGTGATCTTCCATGAGTTCTTCTCCTCTCCTTAGTTCTCCCCACAAGGTTTATGCCAACCCAAAAAGAAGAATATAATCTCTCTTTTTAATGTTGGAAAAATGAATTCAAAAGAATTCAAACACTCAAAATAATTAATTAAGCTGGTTTAATTAATTAATTGAAAATTGTTGGCAAGAATTTCAAAAGATTGAAATTCAAATAAACCATACTTAACTCACCTCATTAATTAATCAAGTTGTCAAATATTAAAGAATGTGAGTTAATGGGGAGTTGGAATGTGAGGTGTTAAGAGGGTTAGGGAGTTTAAGGAATTTGAAAAGGTGGGGGGGGGGAGGGTTCGTGTGGGCCCCACCCTTTCAAATATCCATACATGAGAAGTTGGATGGATGTGGGCCCACCACCAACTTCCCATGGGAGAAGTTAACCACTTAACATTGTTAAAATTTGATTTAACAATTTTATTCACTTTTTTAATTAAACCCCAAAAATTAACTTCTCCTCCCGCACAAACACAACTACGATAAAGGTTCTCTTAAGAGATTACCGGCGTTGCGAGTTCATCGGTGCAATCAGATTTCAATTCCGAGCACCGGTTCAAAATATAGAAATTCCTGCTCGCTCGTTCACTGAACATACCTGAGCCAAACTTCGGAAATTAATTCCGGGCACACCGGGCCTCAGAATCAGGCACCGTCAGAAACCGCGTTCTTGTAAAATTCCAAAGAAAATTAAGAAAAAAATTCCCTTGAAATTTCCGGGTCTTTACAGAACAGTAAATAAATCATAAAATATATAAACATCCAAATTACATGTATATATAACAATTCTAGAAGTAATATCATATACAATGATGATCATATCATGTATCATAGATGTAACAAAAATAGGTATACATGTAATAGTACAATACATGAAAAAAAATACCAAAAAAGACCAAAAAATATCATAATAAGAATCATGAGCCTCAGCTCGGCCTCGTGCTCTCCTACACCTAAGCATGGCACAAATTCAATCATCAATGTGTGGAAACTTTCCCTGATCCCTACCTACATCCATAAATTCTTTTCAGGTACCCAATAATATCCTAAATATGGTGTGAGATATAATCCTAGAATATCACCATCCAATGATTCTATAAAAAATCCTATATTTGAAATACAAGCTAAAGCAGAGTGTAGAATATAACAGGTATGACAATACAGAAAGTAAAATGACCATCGAGAAATTAAAAAAACACGTGATCTTGTACAGCTATAAAGGGCTCCATAAAAAATAAGTTTCAAGCTCATTTCACAAGTAAGATAATAATAAAAATTAATTAAACATCATAACCATGTCATATACATGGAATATAATATCACCCATGTCCTTTCCATGTAACCTGAAGTGTCAAAATAACCACGGTCTAGCCGTATAATCATGCATGTCACATTTACCATGGTCATTCCATATAATTAGAAGTGTTAGTCCCATGGGGATGGATCCAAGGTATAGAATTCCAATTCATACCATGATTATCTCAATGGAAACTTGATAATGGAAATAGTGGCGTCCAAGGATCATGTCAACAGAGCATTTCCAATGCGAGTCCAACAAGATGGATCTAAGGGGTAGAAATTCCCTTGTAAACCTATGGAATCAAGATCCATGGAGTATACTGGTCCAAGGTATATTCTACCATAAATCAAGACCCATGGGTGAAACATCTATGGAATCTAAATGAAATAAATATCCATGGTATACTAACCAAGGTATCCACTACAATTTTCATTCATATCTCATTATATTCATCAATTCACAAGAATTCACGTTCCAGGTGTATATCCACTCATCAAAAAATAAATATAAACCATTAAATAAAATTGTTCAAGGCATATCATGTCATCAAATGGAAAATGGGGCATCACTATCTCCTAATTAATCCAATAAATTAATTTCATTTTTAAATGTCCTTCATCTAACTAAGAAAGCTAAACTCACACCCCATGGGTGGTATAATAAGGTAAATATCAAGGTATAACCCATGTTTGACCTTGGTTGGGGAAAAACCTCCAAGAAGTCTAAATGAACTTGTGGGAATCCCAAATAGTTTCCATAACAATGAATTTAATTACTAAATTCATTTTCGGGGCCTCGTCGAATTGTTCAACGGGGGGCACAAAGTCAACTAGCTCTATAAAGCACCAACCCACTTAGGAAAATCATATACCATATACCATTGTTCTATAGTAGAGGTATCATCCAGTATCAGCTTTTAATTTTTCTCATATAGAGAGAGAAAAAGAAGAACATACAAAAAACTTGAAAATATGGAATATTAGCTTCCACCTAAATAGTACATTCTATACCAAGTTAAATGAATAATGACACCAATTGAATGGATTACTCACCAGCACAGATCCAATGAGACTAAAAATGCAATAAATAGAGTCTAGATAAGGAATTGGGATCCAATATTATCTTTATTCTTCCTTGGGTATTTCTACATGAGAGATAAGGGAGAGGTGAGGGTCCTATCAAAAAATGAGGCCCCTACCACTTATTTAAAAAATCGGACTAAGGAATTTACATGATGTGTGAATTATTTACACATCACATAAATATCGGGGACATCCTCAATAGGAAAAAAATCCTTGCATGGTGTGAATTATCTTACCCAGGACATTACACGTCATGTAATGAGTACATGTCGTGTAGTCTAATTACACTATGTATAATTGAACTTCAGCCAACTCACAACCCCTCAGACTCTTCCCTTATAAAAACAACACACCGGACCTTAGTCCCAGCTTCAAGTTCAAAGAAAAAAAGAGGATATAAATATGAGTTCAAAAGTAAAAAAAGATTTGTACATTGTCAAAAGGAATGGGATCTTACAATATTCCCCTCTTATAGAAATTCATCGCCGAATTAACCTTCCAAGGGTAGTAAAGAATTGTCTAAGAATATATCTAACCACTAAGCATGTATGATGACCTCCCACTCCCAAATATCTCTATATAAATGGCCATGCTACCATAGCACTCGTACTATAGGAACTAACCAGCCTCAAGGAACTTTTTTTCTCCTATCAAGGATACATATAAGATGCTCCTCAAAGGATACATCAACCTATAACTCCACCTCATCCAGTTGTAGAGTATGAAATGGTTCTGAGTAATAACATTGATTTTGAGATACATGGAAGATGTTTGCAACTAATAGACTACTAGCTATAATCTCTCTATAATCTCAATCGGACTAACATATAACAGTGAAAGCTTACATAGTCTCATGATCCATATGTGTCCTAGCCTTAGTGAGATACACAAAAAGTCCCATTTCCAAACCATAAAATCTAGAGGTCATCTTTGGTGATTAGCTTAAGACTTTTGTTGAGATTTCTTAGTATCCATTCATTTCATGATCAGCTAGACCTTCTCAGAAGTCTCTTACATGATATGTGGTCCTAGTAAATCTGACTCACTTACCTCTAACCAACACAGGGGTGATCGGCATGGCCTATCATGAAAATCATCATAAGGTGACATATGTATCATCTTATAATATCTATTACTATAGGAGAACTCAACCAGGGGTATATTCCTCTCCCAAGATCCCCCAAAATCCAGTATGCATGCACACAACATGTCCTCAAAAATCTATATTGTATTCTCTGACTGGACATTCAGTATGAGGGTGGTATATTGTTCTCATAAGTACCACTATACCTTGTGACCACTACAAACTCTGGCATAAATTATATGTAAATTGAGATTCCATATCTAAAACAATAGTGTGTAGGACCCTGTGAAGTCAAACAATCTCATGGATATACAACTTCTCAATATCATCTACACTGAAGGTCTCCTTGATTGATAGGAAATGTGCAACCTTCTTGATCCTATCAACAAAAACACACACAAAATTTCTACCACAAGGAAACCTCATAAAACCAGTCTTGAAATCCATTGCAACAACATCCCATTTCCACTTGGGAATAGGTAACTACTATAAAATTACATCTAGTCACTGATATTCTACCTTCACCTTCTGATAGGTGGAAAATCTCATGACAAAACCAACTACCTCACTTTTCATACTAGACCACCAGTATTGATAGCATAAGTCACGATAAATCTTGGTAATTTAGGGATTAACCACCCAAAATGAGGCATAAAACTTCCACATCATCTCCCTGTGTATGTCCACTAGAACACATACACGACCATGGATATACATGATCTCATCCTCACCTATGGTCCAACCAAGAGGTGGGTTCTCACCTGACACACTCTCTCATAGAACTACGCCCTCTGGATCTGATATATTCCTTATCCTTACTCTATACAAAAAGGTATAGGTCATTGATAAGGATAAAAGAAAAGTTTAACCATGAATTTCATGCAAGTTCAAATGTATTTCAGAGAAAAAAAATCATAATATTTCACTCGCTACTGGCTTGTTGAACTACCTATATCAGATTACTCCTACTCAGTTCATTGAAAACTGAATCACTCTTCCCTGGCTTATAGGAAATACCAAATTTATAATAATAAAGTATTCAAACCACCTTCATTATCTCATATTTAGATCAAACTTTATAAATATATACTTTAGGATTGTATTGTTTGTGTAAACCAGAGGAATTTCCATCCACCAACGCTCTCTCTCTCCATCGATGGACTAGGTCATCTTCATGCCACCACCTCCCCTCCCTGGAGCTTCCTGACCCAGGGGGAGGAGAGTCTTCCCCCTCCCTTATAATCTCCTCATGCTCCCCCATTTTCCCCTTTCACAGACCCAACTACCCTCCCCATCTTTCCCCCAATTGAAGTTTTCCCTAAGGTCCAGTTGCTCGAGCATGGAGTTCTATTGATACAACATTCTTCCCTAGAGTTAATTAGAGCTTCGGTGATGTTGGATATATCTTTGGTTTCTCTCTTTGGGAAGAGTCACCCCTCTATGGACACCTTCGACAAATATGTTTCCTCTTCATGTAAGCTGCATGAATGAGCAATTGTATGGCTTCTGTATTTGAGGTACATTTTGATCTATTTTTAGAATGAAGATGATATTATATATACATTGGCCCATGCCCCCCGTTTTCTTACAGGTTTCCTTTTTTCTCTCTTTAGGGGGTCATTTTATTTTCATCTTCAGCGTGACACTCTTTTTATGGAAGTTTGGATTTCTATTCCTAGTCTCCCTTTTCCTTTTCAAAATCTGGGGGTTTATCATTTGATTGGAAATATAGTGGGGCGTTTTCATTTCTCAGACCTTCGTACTCATTCTATGTGTCATATAGTTTCCCCTAGGTTTTTCATTGAATTTGAAGTATCCAAGAACCAGCAGGATTCCATCTGCATCAAGTTTGAAGGAGAATTATTATGGTATCAGAAGGTATGCTTTGAATCGTGGGTTCCATTTTGTTCATTTTTCAAGAATCTTGGTCAGGAATCTGGTAGATGCAGGCATGTTTTGTCCTACAAATTTTAAGGAGGTTCTTCCATCATTGGGAGAGGATCAATCTTTTCTGGTCGCAGTGAAGGGAGGTCCCAATATCTCGATCTCTGTTTTAGCTTGAATTTATCCTAAAGTGGACAATCGGGGTATTGGGGAGGTGATACTTACTAATTCCATCTAGAAGGAAATGGGATCGAGGATTTCATAGCTGAGCGTAGAGGATATTTTTGTCATATAAGGTGGTATTTATGTGTCAATCCTTCACCAAGGTTGGTCCAAGATATCTTAGGGGAGGATGAGGGGGTGATCACGGGGCCAAGAATCCCTCCCACATATGCAGAAGTTGTGATATCTATTTTCAATTCTCCCCAAGAGGTTATGGCCTTGGAATCAGGTAAGGACGGACCTTCCAGTTTTAACAAATCTGCAAGGATGGGGATTCTTAAAGATCAGGGGTCTTGTTTGAGTATAGTTAACATCCCATGCCTAGTTAAGATCCTAGTATGGATTGAACAAGTCCTTGGTGAGGGCTCAAAGCCTCCCTCTCCTATCCGCATTAGTGTAGCTAGGTTTGTTGGTGGTTCTCAAAACCGGTTTGCAGTGCTGGGTGAAGATGATCCTCCCCCATTTGAAGAAGGGACTCTCAAGGAGGATGGACATGAAGAGATCCATCCTTTACAAGGAAGGTCATATGATATAGAATAGGATAATTATTCTACCTTATAACTCTTTTCCCCAAAGCCCAAAGAAGAAAAAATAGTAGAAGAGTGTCTTAGGTCCTCTTAAAAGAAAGGGAAGGACACCCTTGTGGATTCAGATGGGTTTATTCAGAATAGTTGGAGGCCGAGGAGACTAAATGACTACTCAACCTTATCTAATACTCCTATTACAAGGTCTTCTAGTAAAGGAAAATCCCTCCAAAAGATTGTGGAAGCTACTGCTAACATCTGAAAGACCAAGGAGAATGTTAAATTAGACATCATTTAAGAGATTCTCATCCATTACAATGAAGAAATGCTATAGGAATCTTTCCTGATCAATATTTCAGAGTAGGATACACATATAATGTTCAAAAGACCACTTCGTGATGATTTGAGTGAAGAACAATCCTCTTGGATTGACAAATATAATAGGATTTTTATACGTGGTTTCAACTAGGGGAAAACAAGCCTAGAGGAGCATGTGAAGACTTGGGATAGGATGGAATCCCACTTCTAGGATCTCATTAAAGACAACTCTGATATAGAGGTCACCTCCATAAAATGGTGTCTAGTCAAGGTAATGTATTATAACTGATTTAATTTGTTCCGAAATATCCTGATGATTTATTATGGGGTTTTACTTTTTATGTATTCTAAACCCGGTTGGATTTCTACTATTTCCTTAAAAGTGATTTCTGAAATAAAAAATATTTTTATTTGTGGTGTACGCCAAAAAAACTCTCTCCTAGTAAGTAATTTTTCCAATATCGCAAAGCATGAACAACTGCATCTAACTTGAGATCATGCATCATGTAATTCCTCTTGTGTGGACTCAACTACTAAGACTCGTATTCCATTACTCCATCCACATATATCATCACTACTCTAATATTGATACCAAATTCATTGCAATACACAACATAACTCCTTCCATTCTCTGGTAGAATCAGGATTGGTGCTGAAGTTAATCTCCCTTTCCACTCTTGAAAGTTTATATTGAAGGTATATATCCATATAAATTTCATGCCCTTATTAGTCAATCATGTCCACAATGCTGATATAAAAGATAATTCCTGTATAAAATGCCTATAATATCTAGTTAACCCCAAGAAATTCTATATATCAAAGGCATTCTTATCATACTCCTAGGATACTACATATCTCACCATCTCTAGGTCTACTGAGACTCCTATATCTGAGATAATATAACCTTTGAAGTGAATATTGTACATCCAAAAGTTCTACTTTCTGAATATAGCGTATGAATGACAGTCTCTTAGTGTACCAAAAATGATCTCATAATTCTTATCTTGGTTATGTTGATTGTGAGAATACACCGATATATCTTACATGAAAACCACCAAAAACGAATCTAGATAAGGATGGAAAAAATAGTTCATCAGCACCATGAAAATCATCAGTATGTTCATGAGATCGAATGGAATAAATAGAAACTCATATAGACCATACTGACTATGAAAAATTGAATGAGTTATGTCTATAAGTCGAACATGCACCTGATGATATCTATACCTCAAGTAATTTTTTTAGAAAACTCAAGCTCCCGAAAGATGATCAAACAGTTCATCTATATATGGTTGGGGATATCGATTATTAACCCTCAACTGGTTCAATTTTTCATAATCCATGCATAGCCTAAGGGTACCATCTACCGGTATTTCAAAAAATACTAGTGAAACCCATGGGGAAGTATTGGGTCATATGAACCCCATTGTCTCCAAATCCTCAAGTTGCTTCTTGATATCCTGAAGTTCCATCATGTCTATCCTATAAAGAATAATACATACCAGTATAGATCATGGAACTAGGTCAATGGAGAACTCAACCTATCAATCTTAGAAGGTAAAACAGAAATGTTTTCTAGGAATAAATCCCCAAATTGATCAACCTTTGGTGAGAGATATACCTAACACACTACCAGATCATACAGATATAAACTAGTGATTTGGGTTTCCATCCTGCCTAGACCTTGATGCTCAGGTCCATATCTGCTTTCCTAGACATCTCATTCACCATTGTGAATAAACACTCCGCCCTATGATGATGTCAAATTCACCCCCTCATGATATCAGTCAATGTAGGCTCGATAATCTACTATCCATTACAATTTGAGTAAGTCGTCAAACCTGGTCATCTAGAGGAAACAAATTCTAGAAAAAGTGACACATGCCAATCTCAAGGGGGAATTCCCTACACTAATATACATCCTAAGTTATAATCCCCAATTTATTTTATAGTGCTATAACTATCTCAAAAATATAAATTACAATCTCAAGTATTTCCACAATAGGTATTGATATATAGCTATGTGACGCACCTATGTCAAAAAGTTCAGATATAAGAGTTGATGATGCTAATATAATACCACTCACAATATATGGTTTGGTGCCCTGCTCCTTAGGGGTATGTTGTACGTAATATATCTGGATTATACCACAGCCTTGTGACACAAATTCACTACCCAGAGTAGGCACACTCTACTTTCATAGTACAACAGGTGTCTGGATGCCTCATCCATGACTACCACCACCTCATCCTGATTAGCTGGTACTACTCCAACTCCCATCCTGACATGAAGCTGTGAAACCCACTCCTTAAATTGGTGTTGGAGATGACCCCTACCATATAACGACCCATACTTTACATATATTGTTAATACTTCAAAATTGAATCAAACTTATTACAACATATAACAAAACCATGAAAGAACCGTATAGGTATAGTGTCTTTAGAAACTGGGAAACATAAACAACTGGTTCATAAAGAATCTGCATTGTCTCCCATTTATTTCATCATATCTAGAGTCCCTTTTGGCATATCCTACTTAATAACCTTCTTCCTGACCTGGGGGAAAGAAAATATACAAAAGGGTGAGCTCAAATGCTCATTAAGGGTAAAAAATAAAAATCAATCACATCATATTCATAGGAAAATAACATTTTGGAAATCTTAACCTGCAAAAGATATCATAATTTCATAACATGGGATAAATCATAGTAGTGAAATGTAATCCCAATAATTATAACATAAAACATGAAACTTTGTGGCATACACACATAATCATAGAGAATCATTTCTTATTAGTCAATACTCATTTCCAAGACTATCTTAGTGGACAAAGTCCATTTCTGAACCGAGTTCACTCCTCGTTTCAGTCCTGTTTCACTGAACCGGTTTAACCTGTCATTCCAGCCATGTCTATCTCATGAGATATAAATCTTTGCCCAATTCATTGGAGGGAGATATAGGTCCCACACATCTCATAATGATACCATTCTTATTTGTTCCACAAAATCATAAATCATACATCATTGCATAACCCATGTAATAAAAATGGGATTCTTAAACATCATGACATCATAAAACAATTCATATAAGATAAAGGAATTCATAAAAATAATTCTATCACAACATAATCAAATCAATGTAATAATAGGGATACAAACATAAACCTATATTATCTTAGATTGAAAATAATTTTGATAAAACACTTGAACTCCATTCTTGAAGAAAATATCCTTTCTACTTCAAAAACATTTTCCTTTCTTAACATGTCATACAATTTTAAACTAAAAGAAGTTGATTAAAAATAAACTTGAAAACTTTTAAAGGAAGCTTCTTGGAAATAATGTTTTAAAAATACATTCATGCCCTATAAGTTAAAAAAACATTCTTCTCATACTTTTTTCGGAAAAGTCAAAAAGTACTTCGTACGAAAAACGACAAAAGATTCTTTTCATATCCTTTACTAAAAACTCACTGAAGGGTAAAATTGTATTTAAACCATTGTAGGTGGATGGAAAAAATATTACATATTGAGGTAACATGGATGTGGATGATAAAATACACCCCAGTAAATACCAAAGTATAAACAATCTCAGATAAAAATGAGATTGTGATATTTTCCCTAACCTTAGGTCTGATTTGCTTCGTAAGTGTCTGAACCTCCTGTATAATGATTTAAATAATGTCATTGACTTATTCCATAATCATACTCATTGTTATAATATCATATATGGTCATATTCTTAGCTTTTTATTAGTAATATTTCATTGCTACTTGTTATTCAGGGGTTTATTACTTTTTGTTCTTATGTGTGTTTTGTCGAATAAATTATTATTATTCTATTTAGGTTATAGATACCTCATTTACAGAATGGTATTAGTATAATATATATCATATTCATTCATTCAATTCATTTATATAATCATTATGCAATGAAGATCATGGAGAATGAGTAGCATCACATCGTGGAGACGGTATTCCGTACGTACGCACGAGCGATGATATCATTCCCGTGATCGTGGAATTGTATTGGAGTGTATATATACTATATCAGAATCAATATAACTTTAAAATAATCATATATAGTTATTTATTTGCACCATTATACCCATCCAAGTAAGGTGGTGATGGAAAATAGATTACACCACGACGTGGAGACGGTATTCCGTACGTACGCACGCGCGGTGATTTTGTTTTCCGTAGGATGGATAGATGGTGAAATAGGGTTGTCTCATACTTATAATAACATATTAGTATATGAGTGATATGGATGTTATTAATTCATAATGAAACAAAAAAATAATAAGAAGTGGAAGAAGAAATAAAGTTGAAAGAATTGGTAACGGACATTACCTCTTCTTTGAAGCGCCTCTTTGAGACCTCCTCTTAGGGCACTACAATTGATCTTTGAAGAATACCAGGACCTCTAGGATGTTTCTAGGGAAGTGGGGAAGTGAAATGGTCAGGGATTGGCCGAGCTTGAAGGCTCAAATTAGTGTGAGGAGGAGAGGGAGGAGGATCCCTTTTATAAGGGAGGAGAGGGGCACCTTTGGAAATATAAGAAATATTAGTTTATATTAAATCCCAACCCCACTTAAAAACTTCCAAAATGACTCATATCTGAAGATTAGATGAGATAGGTTCGTAATCTCATCAACCAATAAAATTTAGACATGTTAGGAATTTATTTTAAACATTATCAACTTGATTTATCCTTATTTATCAATTTAAGTTTATTTGTGGTAATAATATTCTAAATTTTAAATTATTATAAATAATTACATATGTGTTGTGAATTTTCAATAATTTGACACTTTATGACATTTTAGACCATATAAATTTTAATTTATAATTTTTAAATATTTTTGTGATTTTTAAACAATTTTATAATATGATATTTTTATAAAATAACAATAGTGTCAATTTTGACACTATTCATTTATTTGAATTTAAATAAAATATATACAGAAGATATGTTTGAACTAAAATCTTTAATAGATTCATAAAATTTCATACATTTCTAGAAAATTAGTGTATCACATTAAATAGTTCATATAATATTTATTTTAATATTTTTAAAACCATTTATTTGATATTTTAATTAATAAAATAATTTCAACATCACTATTGTGTCATAATTAATGATAATTATTTAATCCCTAAAAATTGTAAATAAATTCCTATGATGTAGATAATTGTATTAAATTTCTGGAGACTATTTATGTTTGAAGTTTCATTAAGTTTATCACTAAATTAAAATTATTATACTTATAAGATTTAAGAAAGTGACATGTTGTCACATTCTTTTGTTTTAATAATAATTAAATTATTTTCAGGGACAAGAGTCCATTAAATGAATCTAATCTGACCCTTAGGTGATATGGGTCGACTTTTAGTCATCCAATAGGATTTTTTCAGGTGTTAGGGTAATTTTATAATCTTATATTTACCCTTAATTACCCGATTTACCTTTAACTATGGTAAATAAAATTTACCGTAGTTACTATTCATAATGCCCAAAAATAAAAAAGTAGCATATTAAAATAATTTGGACCCACTGATTCCAAATATGAAATACATTTTTGAAAATTCAAAACATATAAGTTGCAGTAATTAATTTAAAATAAATCTCGTTGTTAAGAAAACAGGTGTTAGAAGTTAAAACATTGCCAAAGATTGAAATGTTTTTACCTATGAATTCAATTTGAAATTAATGCTAATGACATACATTATATTAAATGGTAAAAATATATTCTATTTATACTTTAAAATCCATTCAATATTATAATTTAACCATATAAATTATCTCAATGAAAAAAAGTTGTTCTTAATTAAAAATTAGCGTATTTTTACTATTCATCAAAATATGAAAGTTATCAGAAAAATATAAAAAAATTATCCAAAGTAAATTTTTATACCCTGATTCAAAAGAAGAATTTTATTTTGTCAAATTTAACTTATAAACATGTCAAAAACTAGATTTAATGTGGGTGCGCCATCAAAAGGTGGAAAAACAGCATTTTTTGAAAAATACTTATTTTACCCGAAAAATTTATTTTGTTCTCTTACCATGTTCTAGAAAATGTGTAAGATGAAAAATAAAATTCAAAATGTAGTTAATACTATTCATAATGGCTAGTTCATAATAATATATCATTGTTTAGTGAAACCCGGTATTGCGTAATACACACGCTATCTAGGAAGGTCGTGATTGCGTGTAATGCAAGCCAAGTCCGTATTGTGTGCTGTGAAAGATACCTTTGGTGTTGCGTATAACATAAGACATAAAAAAATTCTCATAAAATCTCAGGGTGTTACATTCTACCCCCCTTAAAATTAATTTCGCCCTCGAAATTCGTCACTTCATTACAAACAGATGAGGATACATCTCCCTCATCATATCCTCAAGTTCCCATGTAGCTTCTTCTAATTGGTGGTTCCTCCATAAAACTTTCACCAAACGAGTGGTCTTGTTCCGTAGGACTTTTTCACTATGATCCATAATCTCTATCGGTTGTTCTTCATAAGAAAGATCTTGCTTTAGCGGTACAACTTCTGAGCTGAGTACATGTGAAGGATCAGGTATGTACTTTATCAGGAGAGATACATGGAACACATCGTGAACTTGAGAGAGATTCGGTAGAAGCACCAATCAGTAATCTACCTTCCCAACACGATCTAGAATTTCAAAAGGACCGATATATCTAGGGCTCAACTTTCCCTTCTTTCCAAATCTCATGACCCTCTTCCAAGGAGATATTCGTAAGAACACTTTATCACCCACTTCAAACTCTAGGTATTTTCTTCGGTTGTCGACATAACTTTTCTGTCGACTCTGAGCTGCTCTTATGTGTTGTTGAATAGATCTGACCTTTTCTGCCATTTCATCGACAAGATCAGGTCCTAATATATTTCTTTCCCCAACTTCATCCCAGCAAGTTGGATTCCTACATTTATTTCCATATAGAGCTTCATAAGGAGCCATCTGAATACTGGAGTGAAAGCTATTATTATAAAAAAAATTCCACCAAAGGTAGGTGTTGATCCCAACCACCTTTGAAATCTATAGAGAAATCTCTCAACATATCTTCTAGAGTTTGAATTGTCCTCTTAGACTGACCGTCTGTCTAAGGATGACAAGCAGTGCTGAAACTCAACTCTGTATCCAGAGTATGCTGAAGACTTCACCCGAACTTTGAGGTAAACCTCGGATCCCAATCAGATATAATAGAAAGTGGTACTCCATGCAATCTTACCACTTCTTTTACATATATCTTGGTAAGATGATCTAGAGAGAAATCCTCTCTAATCGCAATGAAGTGTGCAGCCTTTGTAAGACGATAAACTAGGACCTAGATAGCATTATTTCCTTTGGATTTTTTAGGAAGTCCAATGACAAATTCTATAGTGATGTTTTCCCATTTCCATTATGGTATGGGTAATGGTTGTAACATCCCCTTGGAATTTTGTCTCTCAGCTTTAACTTGCTGACAAACCAAGCATCGAGAGACATATTCAGCAACATCTCTTTTCATGCCATCCCACGAGAAGTACTCTTTCAGGTCCCTATACATCTTCGTGCTTCCAGGATGAATAGAGAATGAAGAACTATGAGCCTCATCCAGCAGCTCCTTCTTTAATTCTGGGATGGGAGGAACACAAACCCGATTCCTGAACATTATTATCCCATCACAATCAAGGTTGAATTTAGGAACATTTCTCACCTTCTTTTGTAACTCAACATCTTCTTTCTGCGCCTCTTTAATCTTCACATGTATAGATGGTTGAACATTCATTTGAGAAAGATAAGATTTCTCCCCTTCCATTAAAATTCCAAGATCCATCCTTTGTAAATCCATAAATATTGGATCTTTTGTGATCCTCATCATGGATAAGCTAGCATGGTCTTGTCGACTTAATGCGTCTGCTACCTTGTTTGCTTTCCCAGGGTGGTAATGAATTGAGCAGTCGTAATCCTTAATCAGCTCCAACCATCTTCTTTGACGCATATTCAGATCCTTTTGTGTGAAAATATACTTTAAACTTTTATGATCAGTATAAATATCACACCTTTCACCATAAAGGTAATGCCTCCAAATCTTTAATGCAAATATTACTACAGCTAACTCCAAATCATGAGTTGGGTAATTTTGTTCATGGATTCTCAACTGTCGTGAGGCATAAGCTATCACCATATCATTTTTCATGAGAACACATCCCAGTCCCTTCTTGGATGCATCACTGTAGATCACAAATCTTTCTCCACTGCATGGTAGTGTGAGCACAGGTGCACTGGCTAACCTTCTTTTCAACTCCTTGAAATTCTCTTCATATTCCTTCGTCCAAACAAACTTAACTCCTTTCCGAGTCAACTTGGTGAGTGAATTAGATAATCGTGAAAAATATTTCACAAAACGTCGATAATATCCAGCCAAACCAAGAAAACTTTGGATCTCAGTTACTTCTGTTGGTCTCGACCATCTTTCAATAACCTTTGTTTTTGCTGGATCCATAGATATCCCCTCTTTTGAAATTATGTGACCCAAAAATGCAACTTTTTGAAGCCAAAGTTCACACTTGGTAAATTTGGCATAAATATTCTCCTTTATTAGGGTCTTTAATACAATTATCAAGTGATCTTCATGTTCTTCCTTTATCTTTGAATAGACAAGAATATAATCTATAAAGACTACCACAAACTGATCAAGATAGTCTCTAAAGACTCTATTCATCAGATCAATGAAGATAGCAGGGGCATTAGTAAGACCAAATGGCATCACTATAAATTCATAGTGTCCATACCTTATACGGAAATCCGTCTTTGGAATATCCTCACTTTTGACCCTTAATTGATGATACCCTGAATGAAGATCAATCTTGGAAAAGTATTGAGCTCCGCATAGTTGGTCAAATAGGTCATCAATGTGTGGGAGAGGATATTTTTTCTTGATAGTGATCTTGTTAAGTTCTCGATAATCAATGCAGAGTCTCATTGATCCATCTTTCTTCTTAACAAAAAGAACAGGTGCTCCCCAAGGTGATGCACTAGGGCGTATGAATCCCTTATCAAGATTCTCTTGGAGTTGCTTCTTCAATTCATGCAACTCAATTGGAGCCATTCTATAAGGTGTCTTTGAAATAGTCAAAGCACCAGGTACGAGTTCTATTGAAAACTCTACTTCACGATTTGGTGGAAGACCTGGAAATTCCTCTGGAAAAAAATCGTCAAACTCCCGTAAAATGGTCATATTCTTAATCATGAGTTTCTCACCAACCATTTGAGATAAATAACCTTCATTTAGTAGAATCAAGACCCATAAGATGGAAGAAATTTCCACTGGAAGGTTATTATCATCCTTGCATCGATAGACGATCATAGATTGATCTGGAATATGAAATGTGACTTCCCTTCTGTGGAAATTGATATGAGATCCATATAAAGAAATCCAATCCATGCCAAGAATCACATCAAATTCCACTATAGGAAGGATCACAATATTTGCAGGAAGCACTTTCCCACAAACTTCAATCGGAGAATAATTATAAACTTTTGATGTGAGTATTGTGCCATTAGGAGTTGTCACAGCTAACTCAACATCTAATTGTTGAGGTAATACGGTGATACACTTAGAAAATTATTCAGAAATAAAAGAGTGGGTGGATCCAGAATCAAATAAAACATTTTCTACTTTAGAGTGGATGGTAAGTGTACCTTTCACCACTTCGTTATCATACTCCACATTGCTGATAGAAATTACATGTGACTTTCCTTTGTATTTAGCCTTAAGAGTTTGTTGACGTCGATCATCATCATCAACCCTTGGATTAGGGCATTGATTAGCATAGTTCCACATTTCCTTGCACTTGAAACATTGAAGTGTATTAGGTTCATTCTGTGTATCCCTTCCTTTTTTTCATCATTAGACATTTTCCTCCCATTATTTCGACATTCAATTGCCCGAGGACCTTCTTTTCCACACTTATAACATTTTCTTGTCCCCTTAAGACAATTTCCTCCATGTTTCTTTCCAAACATTGAGCATAAGGGAAAACTCATCTTCTTTTCAGTGTTCTCTTTAGATTTTCCTTTCAATTCCATTTTCCTCTTCTTATCAAACCCATATGACTGATGGGTTACTCCAATCTCCATCTAAACCTTGAGAGCACATCAAACGATTTCCTCATAGCTATTGAAGTCCCTTATGGCTAACGCCCTTCGAAGACTTGGTTTTAAGCCACTAAAGAATCGATCGATCTTACTATTGGGTTGGATAATAATACCAGAAGCATACCTTGCAAGTCTTGTAAAATTTGCTTCATAGGTACTAACATATTCATCATCCTTTTGCTTCAGTTCAAGAAACTCCTTCTCAATCTTTGTTCGAAGAATACGAGGGAAGTACTTATTGAAAAATAATTTCTTGAACTCATCCCATTCCATGGACTCAATTTCATCCCTTTGCCTTATATTCTTAATAAGATTCCACCATTGATTAGCTTCACCTTCCAAACGATAAACTGCTAAGATGACTTTATCATGTTCAGAACATTGAAGAACTGAAAATATATTTTCAGTGGTATTTATCCATTGTTCAGCCACTAATGGATCAGAAGACCTGCTAAATGAAGGTGGACGCTGCCTCATGAAGGATTCAACAGAATGTTTCTCCTTACTTTTCTCATTTGGAAGTCCTGCATGATTCATAGATTGAGAAATTTGTGTGAGCATGGCTACACGATTTTGCATTTCAGCTCCCATAACATTTTGTTGCTCAGGGGGACAATCATTGCATTGCTCTTCGCATTCCGCATTAACACGGTTCCTTTGGGTTCCAGCCATTGACTAAAACCAAGAAGAATAGTGTGCACAACACTAATTGTAATAGGAAAAACACATAATCATGAATAAAATTTCACACTTAAGGTCTTATCTTAGGTTATTCATGGCCATTTTTAAAACACTAAGATTGTTTTCTATGCTTAGACTTATCCTTAGGGTTCTTACTAAGGCTTTCACATCCTAGTTTCTAAAGGTTGACTATACCTTTCCTCTGATACCAACTATAACGACCCATACTTTACATACATTTTTAATACTTCAAAATTGAATCACACTTATTACAACATATAAAAAAACCATGAAAGGACCATATAGGTATAGTGTCTTTAGAAACTGGGAAACCTAAACAACTAGTTCATAAAGCATCTACATTGTCTCCCATTTATTTCATCATATCTAGAGTCCCTTTTGGAATATCCTACTTAATAACCTTCTTCCTGACCTGGGGGAAAGAAAACATACAAAAGGGTGAGCTCAAATGCTCAGTAAGGGTAAACAAAATAAAAATCAATCACATCATATTCATAGGAACATAACATTTTGGAAATCTTAACCTGCAAAAGATATCATAATTTCATAACATGGGATAAATCATAGTAGTGAAATATAATCCCAATAATCATAAATTAAAACATAAAACTGTGTGTCATACACACATAATCATAGAGAATAATTTCTTATTATTCAAGACTCATTTTCAAGACTATCTTAGTGGAAAAAGTCCATTTCTGAACCGAGTTCACTCCTTGTTTCAGTCCTGTTTCACTGAACCAGTTTAACCTGTCATTCCAGCCATGTCTATCTCATAAGATATAAATCTTTACCCAATGAATTGGAGGGAGATATAGGTCCCACCCATCTCATAATGATACCATTCTTATGTGTGCCACAAAATCATAAATCATACATCATTGCATAACCCATGTAATAAAAATGGGATTCTTAAACATCATGACATCATAAAACAATTCATATAAGATAAAGGAATTCATAAAAATAATTCCATCACAATATAATCAAATAAATGTAATAATAGGGATAGAAATATAACCCTATATTATCTTAGATGGAAAATAATTTTGATAAAACACTTGAACTCCATTCTTGAGGAAAATATCCTTTCTACTTCAAAAACATTTTCCTTTCTTAACATGTCATACAATTTTAAACTAAAAGAAGTTGATTAAAAATAAAATTGAAAAATTTTAAAGGAATATTCTTTGAAATAATGTTTTAAAAATCCATTCATGCCGTATAAGTTAAAAAAATATTCTTCTCGTACTTTTGTCGGAAACGTCAAAAAGTACTTCGTACGAAAAACGACAAAAGATTCCATTCATATCCTTTACTAAAAACTCAAAGAAGGGTAAAATTGGATTTAAACCATTGTAGGTGGATGGAAAAACTATTACATATTGAGGGAACATGGATGTGTTTGATAAAATACACCCTAGTAAATACCAAAGTATAAACAATCTCGGATAAAATTGAGATTGTGATATTTTCCCTTACCTTAGGTCCGATTTGCTTCGTAAGTGTCCGAACCTCCTGTATAATGATTTAAATAATGTCATTGACTTATTCCAGAATCATTCTAATTGTTATTATATCATATATGGTCATATTCTTAGCTTCTTATTAGTAATATTTCATTGATACTTTTTATTCGGGTGTTTATTACTTTTTTTTCTTATGCGTGTTTTGTCGAATAAATTCTTATTCTTCTCTTTAGGTTATAGATACCTCATTTAAAGAATGTTATTAGTGTAATATATATCATATTAATTCATTAAATTCATTTATATAATCATTATGAAATGAAGATCATGTAGAACGAGTCGCATCACATCATGGAGACGGTATTCCGTACGTACGCACGAGCGATGATATCGTTCCCATGATCGTGGAATTGTATTGGAGTGTATGTATACTATTTCAGAATCAATATAACTTTACATTAATCATATATAGTTATTTATTTGCACCATTATACCCATCCAAGTAAGTTGGTGATGGAAAATAGATTACACCACAGCGTGGAGACGGTATTCCGTACGTACGCACGCGCGGTGATTTCGTTTTCCGTAGGATGGATATATGGTGAAATAGGGTTTTTTCATACTTATAATAACATATCAGTATATGAGGGATACTGATGTTATTAATTCATAATGAAACAACTAAAGAAGAATAAGTGGAAGAAGAAATAAATTTGAAAGAATTGGTAACGGACATTACCTCTTCTTTGAAGCGCCTCTTTGAGACCTCCTCTTAGGGCACTACTATTGGTCTTTGAAGAAGACCAGGACCTCTAGGATATTTCTAGGGAAGTGGGGAAGTAAAATGGGCAGGGATTTTCTGAGCTTGAAGGCTCAAATTGGTGTGAGGAGGAGAGGGAGGATGTTCCCTTTTATAAGAGAGGAGAGGGGTACCTTTGGAAATATAAGAAATATTAGTTTATATTAAATCCCAAACCCACTTAAAAACTTCAAAAATGACTCATATCCGAAGATTAGATAAGATAGGGTTGTAATATCATCAAACAATAAAATTTAGACATGTTAGGAATTTATTTTAAACATTATCAACTTGAATTATCCTTATTTATCAATTTAATTTTATTTGTGGTAATAATATTCTAAATTTTAAATTATTATAAATAATTACATATGTGTTGTGAATTTTCCATAATTTGAAACTTTATGACATTTTAGACAATATAAATTTTAATTTATAATTTTTAAATATTTTTTGTGATTTTTAAAAAAATTTATAATATGTTATTTTTATAAAATAACAATAGTGTCAATTTTGACACTATTCATTTATTTGAATTTAAATAAAACATATACAGAAGATATGTTCGAACTAAAATCTTTAATAGATTCATAAAATGTCATATTTATCTATAAAATTAGTATAGATCATTAAATAGTTCATATAATATTTATTTTAATATTTTTAAAACCATTTATTTGATATTTTAATTAATAAAATAATTTCAACATCACTATTGTGTCATAATTAATGATAATTATTTAATCCCTAAAAATTCAAAATAAATTCCTATGATTTAGATAATTGTATGAGATTTTTAGATACTATTCATGTTCAATGTTTCATTATGTTTATCACTAAATTAATATTATTATACTTATAAGATTTAAGAAAGTGACATGTTGTCACGTTCTTTGGTTTTAATAATAATTAAATTATTTTCATGGAAAAAAGTCCATTAAATGAATCTAATCCAACCCTTAGGTGATATGGGTCTACTTTTAGTCATCCAATAGGATTTTTTCAGGTGTTACGGTAATTTTATAATCTTATATTTACCCTTAATTACCCGATTTACCATTAACTATGGTAAATAAAATTTACCGTAGTTACTATTCATAATGCCCAAAAATAAAAAGGTAGCCTATTAACATAATTTGGACCCACTGATTCCGAATATGGAAAACATTTTTCAAAATTCAAAACATATAAGTTGCAGTAATTAATTTAAAATAAATCTTGTTGTTAAGAAAATGGGTTTTAGAAGTTAAAACATTTCCAAAGATTGAAAAGTTTTTACCTATGAATCCAATGTGAAATTAATGCTAATGACATACATTATATTAAATGGTAAAAATATATTCTATTTATACTTTAAAACCATTCAATATTATAATTTAACCATATAAATTATCTCAATGAAAAAAAGTTGTTTTTAATTAAAAATTAGTGTATTTTTACTATTCATCAAAATATGAAAGTTATCAAAAAGATATCAAAAATTTATCCAAAGTAATTTTTTATACCCTGATTCAAAATAAGAATTTTATTTTTTAAAATATAACTTATAAACATGTCAAAAACTAGATTTAATGTGGGTGCGCCATCAAAAGGTGGCAAAACTGCATTTTTTGAAAAATACTTATTTTACCCGAAAAAATTATTTTGTTCTCTTACCATGTTCTAGAAAATGTGTAAGATGAATAATAAAATTAAAAATGTAGTTAATACTATTCATAATGTCTAGTTCATAAAAATATATCATTGTTTAGTGAAACCCAGTATTGCGCACTACACACGCTATCGAGGAAGGTCGTGATTGCGTGTAATGCAAGCCAAGTCCGTATTGTGTGCTGTGAACGATCCCTTTGGTGTTGTGTATAACATAAGACATAAAAAAAATTCTCATAAAATCTCAGGGTGTTACATACCACTCATTGATGGGGGAGGGTCCTGCCGAAACGTTGCATGTGGCCAATCCTGTTATAATCTCAGAACTCAACTAAGTTGTGATTACATTGATATCTCATGTGGCTTCATCTTCCATACTAATGATAGAAAACCAAGCTACCAGTACTCATATCCTGACTGGTACTCATCTCATGGGAAGCCTAAAAACGTTACTTCCTACCACTATAATTTGAACCACTGGGCTGAGAGGATACACTGATCTACTCTACTCCCACAACTTCCCTTAGGTTCCACTTTGTAATTAGTTCCAAATTTACCATCTCATTAATATTCATCAATATAAACATATTGACCAGATATCAAACTGCATGTCATCAACCTTCCTCAAAGCATCACTCTATGGATTCCCCATCAGAATGATATATCAGTGAATAATGTTGTAGTTTTGTAAAGAATGATGCATACTCTATAACTATCATATCCCCCCACTCCATACCCATGAACTCAAAATCTCACTCTACTCTCAAAGTCTCAAGGAAAATATATTCCTAGAATCTGGTTTGTAAATCCTGCCAAACCATTTCATGCAGTACATCATCCCGATTCAGAACATTCCACCAGGGATTTGTGTCTCCCCAAAGCATATAAGTTATAAGATTCACTCTCCTCTCAAGATGAGTCTCTAGATGTTTGATGATTGACAGATTACTCTCAATCCAAAACTCAGCATCTTTTGGACCACAATCCCCTAAAAATATGGGAAGATGCTACTACTATAAAACACATGTTAGCTCAACCATAGATGAGGTAGGTTTTTATGATCCTTCATAATTTGTCATAAAGTATGTAAATATCTCTTATAACTATGCCAATTCACCTATGACTAGAATAAAATATGGTTCCTCGACTTTCACAATATGAGGAATCACTGGTATCCCATGGCCCACCACCTCTATATTGTGTTATTTTTCACCCTTCTAGCATAAAATTGGTGCTATTCATGGTGGAATGTCTCTACAATAAAAAACAAACACCTCAAAAAATATTGATATTAAAGTTCATAGCTCAAAGTATAGGATAGGTCAAAACCTATCTATAAAAAGGTCATACCACACAGCTTTCTCTTAAAGTTAGGACTAGTAAAAAGAAGCAGTCACAAACATTAATAGAGACACTACCTAAGTCCCACTTAAAATTTAAGCCAAGGTAAATTATCTATTATATAGTTTTCAATTTCCATTTTATTTTCATATTTATTACACATTTCATTTTAAATGGATAAACCAAATCGTTCACCTATTCTGATCCATAAGGGCCCATAATCCTTATGAATTGAAATGTGTTGGCCACCTAATCCACACTATTATATATTCTAGTCCATGTGATTCATGGTCCATGACTCAAATTTCCACAATTAGATGAATGGGGTATCTGTTGTAGCCTAATCAGAAAAAAATTATTAGGTTATGATAGACAAACTATGTACCAACCATGTTTTCTAAATCCCTTCAAAAAATATCTATAAAAATAGCAGGTCTATCACACAAAGAACATATCACAAATCCATCCAATCAAGCAATCCACCCTATATGGAATGGGATAATACGGGGAATTTGAATCCTATAAAGTGCCTAAATTGGGTATGAGATTGAATACCCTCATCTCATTAGGTTTAAAAAAATATAATCCACAATCGTATAAATGATAACATCACAATTCAAGTTCATCACCTAACAGTGGAATCAAATCAACTATAATATCCAAATTCTAGAAAACAAAAAATCCATATGTGGAAAATATAATTTTTCTGATATGTGGATTGGATACTCTCAAGAAAGGATCCTTAAAAAATTATAATACTTCTTATACCCCATTCTATTGTCTCAAAATAATAAGGAAAACTATAAAAGAATCTCTCTGATACCACTTTGTAATATCCCAGACCCAGATGCCATATAAAGGTTCCCAAAGCTCAGTTAGCCACATAACCTCTACCACATCTACCAAAATTCAAAAGGTTATCAACTATTAGTGAGGGCCTAGGGTTTGTCAATGTGGATACTATTACCTCTTGTAAGAGTGTAACACAGTAATAGAAAACATAAAAATCAATAGCGGAAGAATTAAATCAATCATAAAATAGATAAACACCAAAAAGACAGGTATATATAAAAATTCCATAAGTAATCTTCTATAAAATTATGATCATGTCATATATCTACAAATAATAAAAAATAGGTATATTTTATATAGTACAATACATTCAAGAAAATAACAAAAAGACCAAAAAATATCCCATCTAGAATCATGGTCCTCAACTCAGTCTCATGCTCCCCCTCTTCCTAAGAATGGCATAAAGTCAAGCACCAAACATTGGGAGTTTGACAGAGTCCCTACCTATATCCATAAAGATTGTATGGGTACCTAGCGGTGGCTTGAAAAGGGTGTGGGAAACAATCCTTATAGATAACCACCCAATGTTTCTATAAAAAATCCTGACTATGAAATACAAGCTAAAGAAGAGTGTAGAATATAATAGGTATAATAGTATAGAAAGTAAAGTTCCCATGGAAAAAGTAAACAAACATGTGTTCTTGTACATCCATACATGGCTCCCTATAAAACAAGTGTAAAGATCCTATCACAAGGTAGATAATAATAAAAAGGAATTAAAAAATCATAGCCATGATGTATACATTGTATATCATATCACCAATGGACTTGATGTATATCCTGATGTTTCATAACAACCACGATCGAGTCGTTTAATCAAGCATGTAACATTTACCAAGGTCATGCCTTTTAATCAAACAATTCATACCACACTAGGCTAGATCCAAGGTATAGAATACCAAGTCATTCTTTTCGAGTCCCAGGAGCATCTCGATGGAAACTTGATAATGGCACTGGTGGAGTCCAAGGATCATGCCAACAGAGCATGTCCAATGCGAGTCTAGCAACATGGATCCAAGGGGGCGAAATGCCCTTGGAATCCTATAGACTCAAGATCCAAGGAGCATTCAAGTCCAATGTATATTCTACCATAAATCAAGACCAATGGGTGAATCATCCATGGCATGTAATTGTAGAACCCTGGGACACCCTGAGAGGGGAGGGGTGAATCATGGTGTAAACTTTTTCTTTTAAAAAAGGATCTTGTTCCCACATTGGTAGGAACTAGTTAAACATGTATGATGGAAAGAATCAGTAATGAAACATTCACATGCAAAGATATGACACAACACTTTTTACATGGTTCACCTCTAAGGGCTACCTTCAAGGAGCATATGCCAACAGGTTGTTGGTCGTACCTAATTCCACTATTCTTCACTAGTTGTGGATTACAATAGTTTGGAAATAGTCACTCTATCCTAGGCACACTGCCTTTACAGATGTTCAGGGATAGCCCACTACGTCCCTCGGGTCACTCCCGTGGACTCCCCCTAGCTTACTGCCTTTGGTGAAGTCTCAGTCAGTTTATAGACGTGAGGGTCTATTCAATATATTTTCCTTTAATTCTTTGTCTCTACTCAGCACGAGACTATGCTTGCATAGAAGTCCTGAATTAATGCTCTTGAACACACAGAACCATTGATCCGGATAATCAGAAACTCGTAAAAAGGTTATACTAAAGATTTTGTGCAACTCCTACCCTTTGCACGAAATAACTCACTTTTGCGTGAAATACATGATTTTCGTACAAAAAATATTTTGTGCAACAACCTCCTTTACGCGTAGCTTTACACGCAACACCTTTTTCATGCAGCTTGGCATTTTTCCTGTAGCCCAGCCTTTTTCGTGCAACTTGAACTTTTTCACACAACTGTAACGCCCCAACCCTAGAAACCCAGAGTTGGTGCATTATTACATAACATTGGCATGATCACAAAGGATCAAGTCTCAAAATACCGATTAGTTTAGCAGTCTTGGAAACACTAGATATATTCATAAGTCTTACATTACATCATAAGGTAAAAAAACTACAACAACATCTTTTCTTCATATCCCCTCATACTATCCCTGCAGGTCATTCATAAATTACTTCTTCACATCCTAGGAAAAATAAAACATTGAAAGGGGTGAGCTCAGATGCTCAGTAAGGATTACAATATAGTAAAAGCTTTCATAGATAAGCATAAACACTTAAAGAAATTTATAACTAAAAAATCATTTTAAACATGAAATTCAGCATAATATGGCAAAGATAAAATGAAATAATGCCATTTACTTATTCACATGCATATTCTACTAGTCAAAAAATCACATTAAATATCAATAACCACTTTCATAATGATGGAATGCATAATGCCAAACTATCATAACCACATAGCCAAGGCCTCGTGCCAAGACTAAAAATAAGATTTTTCCAAGGCCTTGTGCCAAGACAATAGTTTGTCTCATGAGACCTACTGAAGCATCGAGGAGCTATAGAGGGCTCCACCCATCACTTACTAAGTCCAATTCATTAATCATATGAAAAGTTTGAAACATAACATAAACATTTGTATTAAAACTAGCATACGAAATGTCAATACTTTATCCACAAACCATGAATGGTATAAAAATAGAACATCCACAGTCAAACATAACTCATTCGATACAATATGGAAGATTTTATTGTATCAGAATAACCTTAATAGATAATGACAAAGGATAGATGAAAATAATCATCAAAACTATTAGAGAGAAATATCCCACCTTTTCTTGAAATCATTTAAAATTCGCATTATTTGTCAAGAAGTCATTTAAAAACATATTTTTTAATCAATGTGTCCCATCCCACTTTGAAACTTTTAAAAGTAATTTTAATTTTAAAACTATAATTTCCATATAAATAAATCTTTAAAACCATTTTTAAAACATGGACATTAATGAGAAATATTTATAAGAATAAATCTTCAAAACATTTAAAAATGATACTTTAGTTAGAGTTTCTAACCAAAGGAGAGACACTTGAATACAAATAATTGAGGTAATAAAAGACTTTTTAATATCATTAGAATATATGGATTCATGATATACTATGTCAAAGTACCTTATATACACCATATAAAAGTGATTTGGTGTATAACAACGAATAAGTCTCAATGGAATGTAAATTGAGATGAAATATCTCATAAAGGCTGTATCCTTAGGTTAAGGATAAATCAACGACATAGTTATGTGTGACAAATATAAATACACTAAATATGATTGGATATTTAGTGTAAAACAATCAAAGGACATTCACACATAATCTTGTAAAAACAACACCAATGAATTGGATGTTTAACTCAACAAATGGAGAATGAGTTAAAATTACTGTTATCAAATTCATATCGATGACTTGAGAAATTATCAATGGAGTGATTATGTGTATCAAAAGTATATCCACAGAAAGGTGAGTGGAAATTATGACATAATCAAATGAATAGTGATTCCACACATAATCTTGGAGTAAAATAATCAATGAAGTATGCGTAAAGCCGAATAAATGGAAATTGAAATTTAAAATTCCCTAATTGATTTGGTAACATAAAAAAAATACACCTATGAAATAAGGATCATAAAATTATGATGTAAATATACATGAATTAAATTATATTACACAATGAATACAAACATGGGCAGTACACACACCACATGTAATAAATATGTGGTGACCAATGGAATTCTCACGGAATTAAAAGTGAGATAAGAAACCCCTTACTTTTTACTTTTTCCTCGGTCGATGGTAGGTTAACCTCCTGTATAATGGTGAAATAATTGTTATTTAATTATACAAGAATCATTTACATTAATATTATATCATATATAATCTTTTAACATTGATTTGTTAATAATATCTTAGTATTGTCATTGTTTCGGGTGTTAACTTACTCATTTTATTTTATATGTTTTGTTACATAAGACATGTTTGTCATGGATAGGTTGTATTTTATTCATATACATAATGATATCAAGTACTTAAAAATTATTTTTAAATAATCAAATGATAATTATACTTGAAGGAATACGATGGAGAATGAATCTCATTGCATTCGTGGAGACGGTAGTCCGTATGTACGCACGAGCAAGAATATCATTCTTTTGATGTTAAAATAATATATAATTGGATGGTATACCATATAGAAATAATAATTATCATGTTATATTTACTATTTACATGAATTACACATCATTTTTATACCCATCCAAATAATAATTTATTGAATGACAATTACACCACGACGTGGAGATGGTAAGTCGTACGTACGCACGTATGGTGACATGTCATTTAAAGGATGGATAGAATACTAAATATGGTTGTAACATATTTATAATAACATCACAGTATATATAATATACTGAAGTTATTATTTTATAATGGTAATAACAAAGAAGGAAGAAGTGGAAGAAGAAAGGAACTTGAAAAAGGGTGGTGAAATCATTACCTCTTCCTCAGGTTCTTCCTTTTGATTTGATCAAAAGGGATCCTTAGGTTGGCTTTATGACTAAAGTAAGACCTCTAGGATTAAGTGAGAAAGTTGAGAGAGTATTTGGGTAGGGTTTGGCCGAACCAAAAGGCTTTGATGGTGTGAAGTAATGAGAAGGGGGGGTGCACTTTTATAAGAGGGGTGAGGGGCACCTTTAGAAAAGCTAGAAATATTATTTTATAATAAATTAATATTCGGTTTCTAATGGCTCCAAAGTAGATTATTTAAATTATAGGGTGGGTATGGGTTGAAAACCACTCAACCAATAGAATTTAGGCAGGTTTTGGTTACTATATTAACCTTATCATTAAGTATTAACTCTTAGTTAATTAGTTTCACTTTTACAATGTCTCTTTGTATTTTTATATTATATGGTTAATAAAAATACTATATGCATCCAAGAGACCCCCAATTGGTCCATTAATGATACAAATATCATTATAAAAGTCTCGTGGCAGAACCTTAGATTTTTAGGAATTTAATATCAATTAATAATATAATATTTGTTTTAAAAACTCTTTTATGTCAATTTTGACACTATTCAATAATTGATTTTTGTAAAAATCATAACAGAATGATTATTTCAAAAAACGTTAATTAAATTATTCCTAACATGTCATATTAACCTTTAAAATTAGTGTAATTCATAAAAAGTCTCAAATTATATTTATTTGGGTATCTACAATATCAATCATTTTAATTTTTCACTATTATGGTAATTACTGCATCACCATTGTGTCATAAATAAATTAAATTATATAATGTCTAAAAATTATAAATAGAATATCATTATGTATGAAATCTTTTTATCTTTTAATTAATATTTATAGTCGAAAATACAACATATATAACCCTATGTAAAATCTTTTTTTCTAAAAGATATATGCTTGTGTCATTTTTGTATTCATTTTAACTTAATTAAAATAAAGTGTCCCTATCACTTACAAGTGGCACCATGGGGTCCCAAAATCGACCCAAAGATGCCCATGGTAGGACATGTATCAGAAAATAAGGTTAGAACACGTTTTTGGGTAATTTTTTATCATTATAATATTATTTTTAACCGTTATTTACCGGATTTACCCTTTAACCATGGTAAATAAAATATTTACCGAAGTAATTATTCAAAATGTCTAAAAATAAAAGTTACATATATACACAATTTGAACATCCTGATTCCAAATAAGGAATCCATTTTTCCAAATTCAAAACACATAAGTGGCAGAAATTAATTTAAAATTAATTCCCGCTGTCAAAATAAAAAAGTGTGTTTTTAAGATATAATAACTATCAAAAGATTGATACTTGTTTATGTTCGGTTTAATTGTGAAATTATGTCCAATGACCAACATTGTATTAAATGGTAAAAATATATTGTAAATATACTTTAAAACCACTCAAATTCATAATTTATCACTATTAATTATTTTGATTAAAAAAGTTGTTTTTAATTAAAATTTAGTAATTTTCAATATTCATCAAAATATTAAAGTTATCTGAAAAGTACCAAAATTTCAGCTTAGGCTAAATTCGATACTCCAAATCCAAAAATGAAGTCCATTTTGAGAGATAAAATCTCTAAAATTTTAAAAAGTAGGTATTACTATTCATAACGGCTAGTTTGATCGGTTGTGGTGTGTGTTAGAACTCAATGTTGCGTACAACACACGCTATTGCATTATTCAAAGAGAAGCGTACCGTAAAATCTTGGGGTGTTACATTCTCCCCTCCTTCAATAAATTGCATCCTCACATTTTTTAAAATTGGTCTTGGGAATATAATGGAACACATCGGAAAAATAGTCAATAAAACTATCACTTTAAAAGATAGAAAGATAAGTATAAAGGTCACCCGAGATAACTTATACTAGGATTACATGTAGAAAAACATGGATATGGATGATAAACTAAGTTTCAAGTTATGATGGAGAGGGATAGAGAACATGATTAGGAGAAAGTTAACAATAAGAAAACAACAAACTTGTGATGGGACAAATGGTCATTAGTTTCCCAGTAGGAAAATTAGACGGACAATTTTTTTTTTGTTTTTAGTTACAATACATAAAGATAAGGAATTAATTTATGATATTGACTAAGAACATAAAGTGATATACTTAATTTTTAAGTAGAGTTTCATTTATTAATTAATTTCTACCACTAACTCATTCTTTTAACAATGAATATTCAAGAAGACTTGGTCAGACATGAAGAGCTAGAATAAAATTCTATAGAATAACATTATCCACATAGGATAAAATATATATTTACCTTGTCTTTAGAGATTAATCAAAACCAAAATGGTTAGTATAATATCTGATGACCTCCCAAATAGATATTCCATTAGAGAAAAAAAACTAATCTTAATTTCTAAAATTAAACCATCAATACCCCAAAGTTAAATAAATACCATTCAATAATCAATTGTCCTTAAAATCCTTTAATATAATCCAAACTAATATTGAAACTCAGAACTTATAAGAATGTAGTCTTCCACGTTAAATTGTATCTCCAAATGAAATTAATTACTCTTAAAGTCACATACTTAAAAGTAATTTACCTAATCATTTCCATAAACAACTCAAATCACTATAAATCCACAATAAAAACATAGATAAAAATCCACCATTACTCCTCAAATGAAATCCCATACTATTCTATTTTCCATACAACAAAGCGAACAACATCCAAAATAACATTTATCACTTAATTACCAAATCATTTTCCTATACTAAGGGTATTAATTTGATAAGACATATGATCCCAAATCAAATTATTATTGATCAATAAAATCATTTAACTAAAAATAATAGTCACACTAACTAGGGACTTCACATAGTCCAGTGGTAGGTGATAAATCCCAATCGCACTTTGGTTGTGGGTTCAATTCCCACAGCTTTGTCCGATGCGATGGGTTGTCACACGGTCTGCGTGTTGTCCTTTTTCAAAAACTATATTTTATAACATTACCAAAATGAGATAAATTTCTCAAAATAACCATAACATAATTTAACCAAAAATATTTTCTCATACCTTTCATTTTCATCCCAAATTATAATAAATTATAATTTCCTCAAACCCAATGATCATATAAGACCAAATAGTTATTTATAACTATATCCACAACAGAAAAGATAATTCTTCCTCAAATATCATTTTCACAAGATAAATTGTAGGTTTACACATACAGGAGAAAATTATTCCAATTTAATCCCATCAATAAGAGCACTAACACTTTTAAACATTTCACCATCCATTTATTTCCACATAGATTCTTCATCATATGTTCCTCGGGTTCCCACATTGCCTCTTCCATCTTATGATTTCTCCATAGAACGTTTACCATACGAGTCATACGGTTTCTCAACACTTGATCTTTGGTATGAAGAATTCTAATAGGCTCTTCACAATAAGATAGATCGGGTTCTAGTTCTAATTTTTCATAGGTGAGTACATGCGTTGGGTTAGGAATGTATTTTGTCACTAGAGATATGTGGGTCACAACATGAACTCTAGAGAGACTTGGCAGATTTTCCTTTTGGTAGAATGCGTTCATGTGTCACAATGGTACCTCAGGAATTTTTCAAAATCATCTACTTCCTTTTCCCAATAACTCCTCATCCATCTCGGATTATATTGATGGAAGCATCGATGCATCATAAAAAAATAGGTATTTCTTATATATAATTTTGAGACATCGTCTTTAACATGTTTTTTGAGATAAATTCTCACTGATTCATCTTCAAATATTTTAAAATAGGGTTTTGGTAAATCAGTTTCTGTATATCCCAAAAGACATAAATATATAATTTGATACATATAGGCTGCTCGAAGGTCTCCCTCTTCTGAAGCATCTAGAAAATCATTTAGTGCATCGTAATTTTGAGATAAAGTGAATAATTTGAAAAGACCCTGATGGTACTTCCCACGCTTAGTGTGGTAAGAATGTTGAGAGCACAACATTATCCCATATTCGTTACTTGATCCTTGAAAGAATCGCGCAATGCTAGAGGTATTGGATGTCTCATAAAGTTGTTTGCATGTAACTTGGACATTTGAAAAAGTTTCAACATCATCTGCGCATGACTTCTGGATAATAATTGTAAGTAGTTCTTCAAGAAGAGAGAGAAGAGTTGTTCGTGATCTTGCACCCTCCATGTTTCAACTAACAAAAAGAAAATACAATTAGGGTTTTTTAATACTTATCTAATAAGAATGTAAAAAAATAGACATAATAGGATAATCTTGTAATTGATCAATATATCCTAACATGGGGTACCCTATGTTAAAATCTAGGTTATCCACTATCTATTTGCCGACATATATTCTTAGGGGAATTTTTTTATTCCCTTAATAATGGTTCATACTAATCTTGTTAATTTACCAAATCATATCCCCGGGGAGTGTCGTTACCAAGAGTGCAGCAAGTCCCATTATCGTGCACCAGTTCCCGTTCGAGTCTACCTCAAAGCGGTGTTTTCGGGTTTTACCCCTAGGTACATCTGTGCCAGAGCCGCCTCTACCTGCTCGTATCCAGACAAGGATTTATTGCTCGGAAATCTCACAAAATATCTACAATACCAAAATTCTTGTATGTTATTCTATACTAATCCTAAAATTCTCTCTTAGGTCTATGTGATCTAATCAGAGTTTATCTAAATCTAGCTTCCAAGGTTTGTACTAAACTTCCTCTGATACCAACTGTAACGCCCCGACCCTAGATACCCAGAGTCGGTGCATTATTAAATAACATTGGAATGATCACAAAGGATAAATTCTCGAAAGACCGATTAGTTTAGTAGTCTTGGAAACACTAGATATATTCATAAGTCTTACATTACATCATAAGGTAAAAAAACTACAACAACATCTTTTCTTCATATCCCCTCATACTATCCCCACAGGTCATTCATAAATTACTTCTTCACATCCTGGGAAAAATAAAACATTGAAAGGGGTGAGCTCAGATTCTCAGTAAGGATAATAATATAGCAGAATATTTCATAGATAAGCATAAACACTTAAAGAAATTTATAACTAAAAAGACTTTTAAACTTGAACTTCAGCATAATATGGCAAAGATAAAATTAAATAATGTCATTTACTTATTCACATGGATATTCTACTAGTCGAACAATCACATACAATATCAATAACCACTTTCATAATGATGGAATGCATAATGCCAGACTATCATAACCACATAACCAAGGCCTCGTTCCAATACTACAAATAAGATTTTTCCAAGGCCTTGTGCCAAGACACAAGTTTGTCTCATGAGACCTACCGATGCATCGACGAGCCATATCGGGCTCCACCCGTCACTTACTAAGTCCAATGCATTCCTCATATGAAAATTTTGAAACATAACATAAACATTTGTATTAAAACTAGCATATGAAATGTCAATACTTTATCCACAAACCATGAATGGTATAAAAATAGCACATCCAAAATCAAACATAACTCATTCGATACAATATGGAAGATTGTATTGTATCATATTAACCTCAATAGAGAATGATGAAGGATAGATGAAAATAATCATCAAAACTATTAGAGAGAAATATCCCACCTTTTCTTGAAATCATTTGAAATTCGCACTATTTGTCAAGAAGTCATTTAAAAACATATATTTGAATCAAAGTTTCTCATACCACTTTGAAACTTTTAAAAGTAATTTTAATTTTATAACCATAATGTCCATATAAATAAATCCTTAAAACCATTTTTAAAACTTGGACATTAATGAGAAATATTTAGAAGAATAAATCTTCAAAACATTTAAAAATGATACTTTAGTTAGAGTTTTTAACCAAAGGAGAGACACTTGAATACAAATAATTGAGGTAATCAAAGACTTTTTAATATCATGAGAATAAAGGGATTCATGATATACTATGTCAAAGTACATTATATACACCATATAAAAGTGATTTGGTGTATAACAACGATGAAGCCTCAATGGAATGTAAATTGAGATAAAATCTCTCATAAAGGTTGTATCCTTAGGTTAAGGATAAATCAATGACATAGTAATGTGTGAAAAATATAAATACACTAAATATGATTGGATATTTAGTGTAAAACAATAAAAGGACATTCACACATAATCTTGTAAAAACAACACCAATGAATTGGATGTTTAACTCAACAAATGGAGAATGAGTTAAAATTACTCTAATCAAATTCATATCGATGACTTGAGAAATTATCAATGGAGTGATTATGTGTATAAAAATTATATCCACATAAAGGGGAGTGGAAATTATGAGATAATCAAATGAATAGTGATTCCATACATAATCTTGGAGTAAAATAATCAATGAAGTATGCGTAAACCGAATAAATGGAAATTGAAATTTCAAATTCCCTTATTGATTTGGTAACATAAAAAACATACACCCATGAAAGAAGGATCATTAAATGATGATGTAAATATACATGAATTAAAGTATATTACACAATGAATACAAACATGGGCAGTACACACACCACATGTAATAAATATGTGGTGAATAATGGAATTCTCGCGGAATTAAAAGTGAGATAAGAAACCCCTTACTTTGTACTTTTTCCATGGTCGACAGTAGGTTAACCTCCTGTATAATGGTGAAATAATTGTTATTTAATTATAAAAGAATAATTTACATTAATATGATATCATATATGATCTTTTAACATTGATTTGTTAATAATATCTTAGTATTATCGTTGTTTCGGGTGTTAACTTACTCGTTTTCTTTTATATGTTTTGTTACGTAAGCCATGTTTTTCATGGATAGGTTGTATATTATTAATATACATAATGATATGAAGTCCTTAAACATTATTTTTAAATAATAAAATGATAATTATACTTGAAGGAATACGATGGAGAATGAATCTCATCGCATTCGTGGAGACGGTAGTCCGTACGTACGCACGAGTGAAAATATCATTCTTTTGATGTTAAAATAATATATAATTGGATGGTATACCATATAGAAAGAATAATTATCATGTTATATTTATTATTTACATGAATTAAATATCATTATTATACCCATCCAAATAATAATTTATTGAATGAAAATTACACCACGACGTGGAGACGGTAAGTCGTACGTACGCACGTATGGTGACATGTCATTTAAAGGATGGATAGAATACTGAATATGGTTGTACCATATTTATAATAACATCACATTATATATAAGATACTGAAGTTATTATTTTAGAATGGTAATAACAAATAAGGAAGAAGTGGAAGAAGAAAGGAACTTGAAAACGGGTGGTGAATTCATTACCTCTTCCTCGTGTTCTTCCTTTTGATTTGATCAAAAGGGCTCCTTAGGTTGGCTTTCTGACTAAAGTAAGGCCTCTAGGATCAAGTGAGAGAAGTTGAGAGAGTATTTGGTCAGGGTTTGGCCGATCCAAAAGGCTTTGATGTTGTGAAGTAATGAGAAGTTGGAGTGCCCTTTTATAAGAGGGATGAGGGGCACCTTTAGAAAAGCTATAAATATTATTTTATAATAAATTCATATTCAGTTTATAATGGCTCCAAAGTGGATTATATAAAGTCTAGGGTGGGTATGGGTCTAAAACAACTCAACCAAGATAATTTAGATAGGTTTGGGTTACTATATTAACCTTATCATTAAGTATTAACTCTTAGTTAATTAGTTTCACTTTTACAACGTCTCTTTGTATTTTTATATTATATGGTTAATAAACTTACTATATACATCCAAAAGAACCCCAAGTGGTCCATTAATGATACACCTATCATGATATAAGTCTCTTGGCCGAACCTTATATTTTTTTGAATTTAATATCAATTAATAATATAATATTTGTTTTAAAAACTCTTTTATGTCAATTTTGACACTATTCAATAATTGATTTTTGTAAAAATTATAACAGAATTATTACTACTAAAAAACTTAATTACATCATTACTAACATGTCATATTAATATATAAAATTATTTTAATTCCTAAAAAGTCTATAATTATATTTATTTGGGTATCTACAATATCAATCATTTTAATTGTTCACTATTATGGTAATTACTGCATCACCATTGTGTCATAAATAAAATAAATTATTTAATGTCTAAAAATTATAAATAAAATAAAATTATGTAGAAATCGTTTTATATTTCTAATAAATATTTATAGTGGAAAATAAAACATATATAACCCTATGTAAAAACTGTTTTTCTTAAAGATATATGCTTGTGTCATTTTTGTATTCATTTTAACTTAATTAAAATAAAGTGTCCATATCACTTACAAGTGGCACCATGGGGTCCCAAAATCGACCCAAAGATGCCCATGATCGGAAATGTATCAACCAAAAAGGTTAGGACACGTTTTTGGGTAATTTATTATTATTATAATATTATTTTTAACCCTTATTTACCGGATTTACCCTTTAACCATGGTAAATAAAATATCTACCGAAGTAATTATTCAAAATGTCTAAAAATAAAAGTTACCTATTTACACAATTTGAACATCCAAATTCCAAATATGGAATCCATTTTTTCAAATTCAAAACACAGAAGTGGAAGAAATTAATTTAAAATTAATTCTCGTTGTCAAAACAAAAAGCGTGTTTTTAAGATATAATAACTATCAAAAGATTGATACTTGTTTATGTTCGGTTTAATTGTAAAATTATGTCCAATTACCAAAATTGTATTAAATGGTAAAAATATATTCTAAATATACTTTAAAAACAATCAAATTAATAATTTATCACTATTAATTATTTTGATTAAAAATGTTGTTTTTAATTAAAATTTAGTAATTTTCACTATTCATCAAAATATTAAAGTTATCCGAAAAGTACCAAAATTTCTCCTTAGGATACATTCGATATTCCGAATCCAAAAATGAAGTCCATTTTGAGAGATAAAATCTCTAAAATTTCAAAAAGTAGGTATTACTATTCATAACGGCTAGTTTGATCGGTTGTGGTGTGTGTTAGAACTCGATGTTGCGTACAACACATGCTATTGCATTATTCAAAGAGAAGCATACCGTAGAAGATTGGGGTGTTATAGCAACTCAGACTTTTTCGTACAACTCCCTCTACATGAACATTTTACACACATCAGCACTTGGATCTTCTATAAGTCTTCAACTGTATGGAAAGAGAGGGCTCACCTCTTATTTATAGGCTTCGTTGACCCCCATGTGAAAAACCCACTGTGGTGCGAAAAACCTCTCATTTGGTGCATAATATATCACACAGGTACCGTTTTTCATGCACATCTCCATGTTTTTTGCAAAACCCATGCCTTTGCTATTTTTTGACGTTCTGATTCTAAAACACTACTTAGGTGAAAAAACTCACTCCACTATATCACGCACCACGTTGTTTTTCACACACACCAATATTTTTCGCGCACGTCGCTGTTTTTCACGCACGCCGCTGTTTTTTCACACACACCACTGTTTTTTTCACGCACGTCGCTATTTTTTGCACACGCCGCTGTTTTTCACGCACGGCTCCCTTATTTCACGCACCAATTCCTTTTTGCATGCACCTCCTCTTACCAACAATTTATGTCTTCATTTTCTGATTTTCATGTCCAAAAATTTGGCAAACACTGGAGAACAGCGCCACCTTTAATATTGTTTTCTGCTTAAACTGTATGATCACTTTACTAGCACACATTCTAATCTTCCACTAAGGATTGACAACAAACACAAACCATGCTCCAATTCTTGCATAGAAAATCCATGGTTCCAACAGTAATGAAATCAAGATCCATGGTATACCAACAATGGTATCCACTACAATTTCAATTCACATATCATTCCATTCATCAATTCCAAATCATTTAACTTCCATGATTATACCCACTCATATACAAATCCATACAAACCATTCAATCAAATCAAGTAAGGCATATCTTGTCAACACATGGAAATTGAGGCACCAACATCTCTTAATTAATTAAATCAAATCACGTCATTTATAAATGGGATTACTATAATAAGGAAATCTCAAACTCACACCCCTTGGGTGGTATAACAAGGGAAATCTCAAAGGCACACCCAAAGGGTGACCTTGGTTGGGGAAACAACCTCCAAAAAGTCTCAAGTAACTAGTGTAAATCCCTAATAGGTTCCATTACATTTTAATTAATTATTCAATTCATTTTCAAGGCCACGTTGGAAATTTATGCAGATGAAACAAAAAAATCTAGCTTTATAAAGCTTGAAACCACTCGTGAAAAGTATATAACATCAACCTTAGTCTAGTATTTGAGTTTTCATATTATATCAAATTCTGATTTTGCTCAAATCAAGAGAAAAATGAAGAATTTATGAAAACCGTGAAAATAAGGCATATTAGATTGCATATAAATAGCACATCTGATACCATTTTCAATGAATAATGGAATAAATGGAATGTAGTACTCTCTGTTCTGAATACAAATGTACTGAAGGTGGAATAAATAGATTTCAGATCACAAATCGGGATCCAAACCTATGTTTACTCTTCCTTGGGGATTTCTGTGTAAGAGAGATGGGAGAAGTGAGGATTCTGTCGAAAAAGGAGTCATCGGCCTATTATTTTAAAAATCAGACTCAGGCATTTACATGGGGTGTAAATGATTTACATATCATGTAAATCTTGGGGTCTTCCTCCCTGGGAAACCCCTTACACAGTGTGAACTGGCATTCCTAGGCCATTATACATCATGTAATGAGTACACACCATGTATTCCAACTACACAATGTGAAATTGGACTAAAACAAACTCACAACCCCTCATCCATTTCTATTTTAAAAACAAATCCATCTTCCCTTACCCAACTTCATTGTCAAATCCAAAAAGAGAACTTAAACTACAGTTTCACCTGAAATAAAATTCTATGTACCTTGTTGAAAATGTCAAAATCTTACAGACTATATGCTTTTATTTTTTATTTTAGATTACAGTTCAAGACACACATCACATACTCAAACCATGAAAATTCCTTAATATTGTTTTGATACTTTAGGAAAATAATCCATATGTCATTTTAATGTGTAAGAATTAGCCACACCTCAATATGAGGCATGGTGTGTCTAGTATGACTTCAGGTGTGTCTTTTTATTTAAAATTGGTATTTTATTTAGTAAAAAGAACAAGTGACATACTAAAAACAAAAAAAACACATTCATATTTATTTTATACTTTAGTAGAATGACCCATAAGTCATCTATGGTGTGTAGGAATCACCTGCAAATCAATTTGATGAACAATGTGACCAATATGACTCCATGTGTATTTTTTATTTAAAATTAACATCAATTTTAGTAAAAAGAAAAAGTGACATACTAAAAACCAATAAAAATAATTCATATTGTTTTGATACTCTATTACTATGATTCATAACATATTTTTGACTTGTATAAATCATATTTACCTCAATTTGATGCATGGTGAGACCGGTATTACTCCAGGTGTTTATTTTTTAAAATTAACATTAATTTTAGTAAAAATAAAAAGTGGACACTAAAAACTAAGAAAAAATAATTTAGATTGTTTTTATACTATAATAAAATAACCCATAAGTCATTTTTGATATATAGAAATTGGATACCACTCAATCAAATATATCATGTGTCCAGTATGACTCAAAGTGTTTCTTATCAGTTTAAAATTGAAATTTTAGTTCAAAACATGTGTCACTCACCAAAAACAAAGAAAACTCACTATGATTGTATTGATACTTAGAAAAAATATTCAAAATTATTTTTTGATTTTTAGGAAGTAGTCTTATGTAAAAATGATAAATTATGTGACCGTTATGACTCAAAGTGTGTGTTTCCATATTGAAATGAAATCTTAGTAAAAAACACAAGTTTCATACTCAAAAATGAGATCACACATTCTGATTATTTTGATACTTTAGTAAAATAATCAATAAGTCATTTTTTACGTGTATGAATCATTATCACATCAATATGATACACGGTGTGACCGTTATAACTATAAGTGTGTCTTTTTATTTAAAATTAGCATTGACTTTTGTAAAAAGAACAAGTGGAATACTCAAAACCAATATAACACATTTGGATTGGTTTGATACTTTATAAAAATGATCCATAATACATTTTTGATTTGTACGAATAAACTTCACCTCAATAAGATACTTAGTGTGACAATTATCGCTCTAAGTATGTATTTTTATATAAAATTGACATTAATTTTAGTAAAAAGAAAATTTGGCATACTAAAAATGAATAAAATGCATTCGGATTGTTTTGAAACTCTAGAAAAATGATTCATATATAACTTTTGAAGCGTAGGAATCAACCACATTTCAATCCTATGAATTGTGTGACCTATATGACTCCAAGTGTATATTTTCATTTAAAATAGACCTTAATTTTTTTAAAAAGATCATTTGGTATACTGAAATATGAGACAACTCATTTGGATTGTTTCGATACTTTAGGAAAAAGATCTATAAGTCATTTGTGATTTTTAGTAATCAACCACTCCCCAATATGATGCACAGTGTGACCAGTATGACTCCAATTGTGTCTTTTTATTTAAAATTAACATTAATTTTAGTATAAAAGAAAATTTTCATACTCAAGACCAAGAAAAAACATTCATATTTTTTTTATACTATAGTAAAATGATCGATAAGTCATTTTTTATGTGTAGAAATTATATTCACCTCAATCAAATGCATCATTTTTTTGATGTGACTCATTGTTTTTGTTATTAGTTTAAAATTAAAATTTTAGTTTAATACATGTTTCACTCACTAAAAACCAAGAAAATGTGCTCCAATTATCTTGCTAATTTAGGAAAATTATTTACAATTCATTTTTGATGTGTATAACATAGTCCCACTTCAAACATACACACAATGTGATAAGTATGACACAAAGTCCATGTTCCCATTTTGAAATGAAATTTTAGTAAAAACACAAGTGATATACTCTAAATTGATAAAACACATTCAGATTGTTTTATACTTTAGTAAAATGATCCATAAGTCCTTTTTAACGTATAGGAATCAGCCACACCTTAATCTGGTATGTGGTGTGATCGGCATGACTCCAAGTGTGTCTTTTTATTTAAAATTGACATTAATTTTAGTTAAAAGAATAAGTGACATACTCATAATAGATAAAACACATTTGGATAATTTTGATACTTTATAAACATGGTACATAAGTCATTTTGAAAGTGTAATAATCAACTGTACCTCAATCAGATGCATGGTGTGACCGATATAACTCCAAGTGTTTCTTTTTATTTAAAATTGACATTAATTTTAGTAAAAAGAACAAGTGGTAGGTTAAAATCCTAGAAAATGCAATCATATTTCTTTTATAACTTAGAAATATGACCCATAAGTCATTTTCGAGATGTAGGAATCACCCACACCTCAATTCAATGCACTGTGTGACCGATATGACACCAAGTGTGTATTTTTATTTAAAATTGACGTTAATTTTAGTAAAAATAACAAGTGAAATCCTAAAAATAGAGAAAACACATTCATATTGTTTTGATACTTTACAAAAATGATCCATAAGTCATTTTGACATGTATGAATAAACCACACCTCAATATGATGTATGGTGTGACCAGTAGGAATCGAAGTGTTTGTTGTCAGTTTAAAATTAAAATTTCAGTTCAAAATGATTATCACTCATTAAAAACCAAGAAAACATGCTCTGATTGTATTGATAATTTATTAAATTGATTCATAAGTTTTTTTTATGTGTAGAAATCAGTCTCACGTCAAACTCATACACTATGTGACCGGTACAACCCAAAGTGCGTGTTTTTTTTCAAATGACATTTTAGTAAAAGGAACTGGTGACGTACTCAAAACCAATAAAACACATTTAGATTGTTTTTATAATTTAGGAAAACAATCTAGAAGTCATTTTTGACATGTATAAATTACCCACACCTCAATATAATGAACGTTGTGACCGATATGACTCAAATTGTACAATTATAATTAAAATTGAAATGTAAGTAAAAAAAAGTAACACACTCAAAATAGATCAAATGAATTTGAATTATTTTTATACTTTAATAAAATGATCCATAAGTCATTTGTGATGTGTTGGAATCTGTCATACCTCAATTCGATACATGGTGTTCTCGGTATGACTCAAAGTGTTCTTTATCTATCTAAAATTGACATTTTAGTTCAAAACAAGTGTCACTCACTGAAAACTAAGAAAATGTTATCATATTGACATGATACTTTAGTAAAATGATTCATAAGTCATTTTTGATGTGTACAAATTAACCTGGTTTCAAACCAACACACTACGTGATCGATATGAATCAAAGTTTGTGTTTGTAGTTTAAAATGACATTTTAGTAAAATAGACAAGTGACATACTCAAGACTAAGAAAATTTATTTGGATTGTTTTGATACTTTAGTAAAATGATCCATAAGTCATTTTTGATGTGCGGGAATCCTCCCCACCTCAATCTGCCACATGGTGTGACCAATATGACTCTAAATGTGTCATTCTATTTAAAATATATATTTTATTAATGTATTTTTTCATATTTATGTTTAATTCATTACTTTATAATATTACTAACTTATGATTTTTTTCATATATAGGTGGATTATTTTTCTTGAGTTAGGGTGGTTTTTTTAGAAATGGATATTGTGGTTGGGATTTTTTTAGAGGGGGTCACAAGTTCCGAAGATGATGAAACATTAATGTTTTTAAATGTTTTTGGAGTGTAATTATAAATGTAATTATACAAAATACTATTTTAAATTTATATAGTAGTGTTTCTTTTATTTGTCGTGTAAAATTACTTTCAATTAAATTATGTATTTAAGTACCAATTACAGGTGAATTTGCTATAGTGAGATGTTATTCAAACAGTACATTGCAACAGGTGGGCCTTTATCAGCGCTAGTTTAGCGATGATAAAGGGGATCGCCCCCCCCCCCTCCCTTTAAGGGAGCTAAGAAAAACAGTACTTTTTTAGCGTTGTTAAATCCCTTTTTTAACGTTGTTAAAGGGTATATTTGTAGTAGTTCTATTTAAATTTAATTTATTTATTTATCGTATTACTAACATAATAATTTTTTTAATATAAGTAAAATTTTTTGCTTAATATTGGGTGGTTTTTTTAGAAACTGATAGCATGGTCATGTTCTTATGAGAGGGGTTCTGGGCCAAAGAAAGTATAAAATTAATTATTTTTTATTTTTTGATTTTTGTGATAAATTTTATGTACCAATGTAATTTCACAAACTAATGTTTGAAATGTTTATTATTTAGTTTTTTTTCTTTTATTTGTGATGTAATTTTAATTTCAAATAAATTTTGTATTTTATGATGCAATGTGATATAATTTTGGCATCGCACTACTACAACATGAATTTTATCAGTTTTAATTTGGCACTAATAAACATTGTTGGATTTTAAAAGCTCATACAACATCAGTGATTTTTTTACATTGATGAAGGATATTTCTAACACTTTTAAATCTTATATCTATTATAGTGCATGATATAACTCTCTATATGAACAACCATGGGGAACAAAAGGAATTTAAACTCCAATGAAATATATATTATAATTTTTATAAATCAGTCATATAATGAAATCATAAGAAACAAACCATTTAGATGACTTCCACAAATCCTGTAGAGTTAAGTGTAATTCATGAGACAATTTGATAATTGGTTTGGTTGAGATCAGTTATTCATCATATCAAAAATAGTTATATATTGAATATGAATAATGATGTTCCCACTACTTTATATGAATATAATGTGGATTGTATAATGTGATTAAAAGAGGAGCATATTAAAGGAAATAAGACAAAACAAATATCATCATAATTATTTTTAACTCAAAAGGTTTAAAAAAATTGTGAGATGGATATCCAAGGAAGGAGGTCACGTTATAATATTTAAAATTAACATTATCAACTGTGATTTTGTGATAATTTTTTTTTCTTATTTGTTAACATTGTTTATTTTGATAATTTTTACCAATAAAATTAGATACTCAAAAATATTAAATGGAGAAAAGTACAATAATGTGGAATCATAGGGGATAATGAATCTCTTAGTGGTGGAAGCACATCGATTGGTTTTCCCTGCCTCATGGTATCCTAGAAAATACACTTGAAACCTTTCCTTGAATTGCATAGTGCCTCACTCCTCTTAGATAGAGTAGTCTCTGCTCCCTATACTGGTGCCTCTATGATCAGTATCTCCCACTCAAAACTTTTTACACCCTAACACCAAAATATGCACCCTCGAAAATCAAACCCCCATATCTCCCCCATTCTCGCTCCTAAAACCCACCCTAGAAAAATCTTCAAAAATTTATCCATAAAGATTCCAAACCCCTACAAAAATCCTCTCCCATATCTCCCTACATAATCTATAAGACTTTTATTTCATTTAAGTCTTACCTATATTTCTATATCATGATGGTGAAGTAGCGGGGTCACCATCTTCGGTCGTTGTAGTTGAATCTTTCCTTAGCATGAGGCCACCCCCACCACTGGTCCTCCTTATCATTTCACATTCAAGCAAAAAATACTCTCATCAGGACTACCCAGGTTGATGAGACCATTGATGATTTGTTCACATTCCTCATCCTTTCGTATCTCTCTCTAGTGACGTCTTATCATCCACCGGTGTAGAACAACTTGATAATCAGTGATGATTAAAAGACGGTGAGTTTCTTCACATTCTTTGATTCCTAACAAGTTTTTCATCTACTTATATATCATATGACTCTACTATGGGGGATATTTTATGGTCATAATTAATGGTGCATCTAACTATGTATGCTAGGATTGTCACATTCTTGATATGACTTCTAGTGGGGTTTATGGGGACTCTTTAATCTATTTAGGCTTCATAATTGATGACAAGGAAATTCCCTCCATCACATTGAATTCCTAAAACTATTATCTAATATTTCTACAAAGATCGATGTCAAATTACCATTTATTAAATGATCTAAGAGGGAACATATTTTCTTTGTCTCTAGATTAATATGGTTGTAGATTATTATATGGGAAGTTCCACTATATATCCATGGAAGCAGTTGGCATGGTTTTTGGGGTGGTAGTTTCTTATTTGGGCATCCTCATGGTGGGCCCATATGGTAATTATCTTTTCTAGAAGCTCATTGTGGTGTGCTCTAAATTAAAGATGGATTATATTATAATAGATATTGTTTCATTTGAGTATCATCTCTTCGCAATCTATTTTGACATATATGGGTAAGTTGGGGCTCATCATCATTCAAATGAAAATTTGGTTACGATTCTAGGTTTCATTAAGGTTCCTTGTTTATTCTTCTCACTACGGAACTTGTTCTATGTAGATACTATTTGATCATATGATGATGAAGAGCCATATAGTCCTAATTTTGTCAGCACTGATCCATGGAGGTGTCCTATTGTCAATGGATATCAATGTCAATCATGTGATAAAGCACTTATTATAGTGTTTCCCTCAAGAAATTAATAGGTTAATATCTATAGAACCAATGTTTCTTTATTTTTTATGATAATCAATGTTGCATGCCTTATATGCACTTCATTTTTCCATTTTTTCCATTTTTCTTTTACTGATCATGAATTGGTTCCACTATTAAGATGTTTGTGTCACACAAAATATCTATTCTCATACCTATTTTTTGTGGATTTTGGTGTTAGTTTCTTTGAATTTTCATGTAGTAGTGAAAATTCAAATTCTATCATCCAACATTATTTTTTCTAATGACTCTCTCAGTTATTTGGGTAGATTATTCTGAGAAAGAGAGAGAATAACTATGTTGAGGTCACATTAGAAAAAAGTGTTAGTTTTGTGGTAAAATTATGCATGAAAATCTCCTTGGTTTAATTTGAATCATTCCTCATGGATGAGATAATATACAACTCTCTAATTATAGCTGAATATTGTTATGGGTTTGTATTGTATAAAATTTTATATGTTTGTGCACATTCATAAGTCAATATGTAGCTATATCATAACAAGTTTGTATTCTTATTGTATAAACTATAAGGTACGGTACGTACTATACATTTAGGGTTCAATTTCAAAAATCATTGGGTGGTTGAGATGTAAATTTTTCCCTGTATCATGCAACAATTTTGGCAGTAATGTAGTGAAAAATTTCCTAAAAGTGTCAAGAAATGGTCAAAGGGGACATATCATCATGGAGTATAACAACATCTTATGTTTCTCATTGATACTGGTCATTCCGTTTAGAAACTATGTGGTGAATACCACTCTATCCATGCTAGAGGTCATCTCTTCTCAATCTAGTAATAAACATTCATTTCTTTATCCTCTTATGCGCACTAAAAATCTTCAGCACTAACTATTTTCTAATAGATTATTAGATATCTTAATGGAAATGTGTTTTGAAACACATTTCACTCCTCTAATGAGATTTTTCTTCTCTTTAGTTATAGGGTTCCATGGAGAGGGTTCTCTAAGATCATATCTAGGATCATTCTCTTTGCATGAGTAACCACCATCATGAGATGAATTTCCTCTCCTAGATTGACAAGAAGAAGTGCCAGGCCTGAGGAACGGGATCTCCTTAATGTAAATTTGACATTGCGGGAGATGAGTAAAGGTGTTGGATGAAATGGATGAGTGGTTTTTTTTATTTTATTGGTGTTTTGGGATATGGGGCATTGTTGTGTGATAGGTGTTTTTATTTTGGATATGTATGTGTGTCTGTTTGGGGTGGTGTTGTACAAGAATGTTTATTAGTGTGTTTGTAGTTTTATATGATACATCAACTGTATTGGATATAATATCAAAGTTCGCATTTTTTCAGAAAATATTTTCTAAAAAATAAAGAATATTATTATTATATTTATTTAATTACATTGAAGGGTGAATCGTACATTTAATTATATGAAAAAAATTCCCTCTATATCGATGAGGGAAAGGGGCCACATTACACTCTTTTTGTGGATGACACAAATAGTGTGGAAAAATTTTCACTATTTATGTAATGATTATTTGTTTTGGAATATTTCATTAGTAATTTTGATTTATGGTTTGTGTCCCCACTTCCACATCACAACACTTCATGGTTCTCACCTTCTTGAAAGTTCATTTAGTGTTCCTCAGTGTGGTTTCTTTGTCACAAATGGGCATATCATCTTTGTATCAACTCTAATTACATCAGTTGAGATACTCCTTGATCATTCTTGGTAATTATGATATCATAGTGGCATGCTCAATCTTTTTAGTGGAGATAGTAGAGGGTTTTAGGGACCTGGTCATGATCCAGATGGCGGATGACAAGGTAGCCGGTGGTTTTGGTTTTTCACAAGGTGGTGATGTGAACGTGAGTTAAAATAAAATCATTTTTGTTTAATTTTAATAGTGAAATCATAATTTATCATCCCATAGATATTTTGTATCCTTCTTAATACCACATATTACACTCGTGCTAAAAAACTACTAAAAAGTAGATATTTTTATCATTGCTGATAAAAAGATACCCTTTTCCATCTTGTATAGAACTAATAAAAGTCATTGTTAATTTAATTTATATATAAATATTTATATTTTTTAAATAAATAATATTTATATTAAAATAAGTATAAATATGTAAATATAATATATAAATATGATTCATGTAGCTTTTAATAAAAAATGAATCTTATTTTTTATAATTTTTTATATCAAAATTTATAAAATTCATATTTATCAAAGTGTATAATAGTATATTTATATACATTAATTACTAAATTTTTAAATAATTAAAATAAATATAATATATTCATATTTTCTTTAAAAAAAATTAATTAAGGTAGGAGGGAAGCCCCTCTTTTTATTAAACTGGGAAACACCACTTTTTCTAGGAAAAGAGACCCTATGACATGGCTCGTAGACCCAATAGACATCAAAGATCTTTACATCATTGCCTAAAGAACAATTGAACTAACCTAGAGGCCCAAGACACGAATGCATTTTTATCTTCTGTAAAGTCACTGCTACCCTTGAATCTATCTGAAAGCCCACCCACACAAAGGTTTCCACCCATCCCTCACGTTGTTGCATTTGTTGTTGTCGTAAGACCTACACCCTCTAGCACCAACTCTGCTTTAGTAGCCTTCTTTCATCGACCGATGAACACCACCATTTCTCCAACGCCAATAAATGATAAATGCACCCACCTCTAGTAAAAGAACCACCACTGACATACCCTGTCACTATCAACAACCATATGCATGTCAACATAATAACACCCACCACTGTTCATCTTGTTCCCACCATTCAAGACAACCTGTTGTCATCATGTCGCATGGAGCCGATAACCATCCGCCAAGATAACTACCTCTGCCTCAAGTCCGGATTTAATCCAACCGCCCCAAATATTGGGGTTATCCAAGATTTGATCCCAAATTTTATACCGGATTATGTGGTGCCATTTCCACTAGTACAGAACTCAAATGCATTATTTATGAAATTATATAATATATAATTGAATATATTTATTTAAATATATATTAATATTGATAATAAATAATTTAAAAAATATGTACATATATAATTGTATGTCTGTATGAGTATGTGTGTATATGTCTGTATATGTCTGTTTATGTGTGTGTGTAGATGTGTATGTGTACATATGTATGTGTGTACACAAGTATGTTTATCAATTTAATATTATTTATTATTTTTTAATATCTCTTCATTTTTAGTAATTTCTGTTTTTATTCACTTTTAATATATATTCTTTTTTAACATATATTTATTTTAATCAATTCATCATGAATATATGTGTGTGTTTTAAATTTAATTTATTTAATTGAATTATTAAAATTTCTGTATAGTCAATATAATTTGTTTTTAATGATTTTGTTACTTATATAAATAATATCATATATTTATTCATTTTTATTCATTTTTTATGTGTCTGTAATTCACGTAAATGTTACGAATTCACTTTTTAAAATGTTCTTGTAATTTATTTAATTTTATTATTCATTTTAACATTAATTCGTTTATTATAATGTATTCATTAATAATGTTAAAATATATTTATAAAAATATATTTATAAATAAATATATTTATATTTATATATATCAATAAAATTTTAAATGTATATTTACTACATTTATAAAATTATATATTTATAACTATAAATATATATATTTATTTATTTAAAAAATGTATTTGTAAAATTATAAATAATTAATTATATGTTTAAATAATTATTAAATTATAATAGATATATTTATTATATTTATAATTAAATAAATAATATTTTATTTAAAATTATATACATTTATTTTAAAAATTATATTAATTACATTATAAAATATTTATCAGTGTTTTCTATCACTGATAAAGACCGATCTTTATCAGCACTATAAAAGCACTAATATTGAAAGTTCTAATCAGTGCTAATTATTTTAGCACGGATAAATCCCCACTTTATCAGTGATTTTTTATAAGCACTGATAAAACTTTGTGTTGTATTATAAATTTAGCCCTAACTAAATTGATTGTGTCACATTTTTCAAGCTTTCACTGAACTAAAACCTCGCTACCACTCTCCCTCCCCTGTCGCCGCTCTCTCTCATTCTCGTTTTCTCCCCCTTGCATCCACATTCCCTTGCTGTCACACACTCTCCCTTGTCACTGTTCTCCCTCATCATCACTCTCCCACTTCATCGCACTCTCTCCATCACTCTCTCTTTCTCTCCCTCAGATTAATCCACACTTTCAAATCTCATAGTATGTGACTTCTTATCTTTCATTCAACATTTTATCACTTCTAGTTCTTCTTTTGGTGTTTTTAATTTTCCCAAAGGATTTGAACAACACATCACCTCCCTTATGCATAACTGATATGACACCACCATCACACACAACATAGATATCACCTAGTTTACCATAGCATTTGGAAGGAGTGTGAAAGTTTAGGTGACTGATACTTTTCCTGCATGAAATTTCAACACCGACAAGTGTCGGCCACCCAAACATTCCCACTACTATATATTGATGTAATTTTGGAGTGAGGGATTGGATTGAACTTCAAATTCAAGGGATTAGAATCCATGTTCCATGTATAATTCCCACTCTTTTGGATTAAAAAAACAATTCTTTCCATTTTCATCCATTAACAAACAATATAAACTCAATCCTTTCAGTATTTACATTTTCATGGACATATTTTGATCCCACTGGGAAATATTAATTTCATATTTTTCATCATTTCCATCACCATTATCTTCATCACTAGGTAACTCATCATCGTCCACTTTTTCAATCAATAACTCCATCTCTGATTTACTTAATATTTCAACTTTAGTAGCATAATCACCACATTACTAATCATCTAATTAGATAATAAATGTATGTTTTTGAGTTTTTAGAAATTATTATCCATTCTCTATGAGGGAAAATTATGGTTTCTAAATTGTTTATATTTCTTATTATGTGAACTTCTTTTGAAATAAAATTCATTTTCACTTTAATTTTCTATAAAAATTGGAAAATTGGAAGTGAAGTACAATATATCCACATTTAAATCACTTCAATATAATTTTATATTACTAATTTTTTTATCTTTTTCAAACAATCATAAAAATATGTGTCAAAATGATAAGGATGTATTATATATATATTTAAAGAAAATCATTGTTATTCTTTAGTCCCTACCAATTTTTCTATCGTCTGATATAAGATCAAATTCATCTCCTAAACATCTAGTCACTTAAAAAACACCTGGTCTGCCACATACCAAGTGAATAAATGAATAAACATCAACTCCTCCCTCGTATTGTGAAACCACCTAACAAAGTTACATAAACCATCCTAGATCTCTGTGTTTTACAATAGATGAAGATTTAATTATATCCTTTGTGATTTTACAGATATCACACATTCATTCTCTTAAATGATTTCTACCACTAAATATAAATATCAATACGAATCATTGGGCTCTTATTATCTTAAAAAAATGAATTCATGTAGCTTTAAAGATTCTTTAGTAATGACTTTTTATGGTTTCCAAGCTCATATTTTTTGTATTTATTTATTTTATTACATATTTATATTATAAAATCAAATAAGATGGATATGAATTAAAAATGGTCGGATGTCAATCACATGAAAAAAGAGTATGAGGATAGAGTGAAAGAGTTTATCAAGTCTGCAAAAGAACATACAAATGACCCTTCTAAAATCATGTTTCCATGTTTATGATGTTGTTATTAAAGTATAGTTTGTCTAGAGGAGTTGGAAAAATACTTTATCTATCAGGTAATAGATCGAAGTTATAAATTCTTGACTAAACAAGGGGAAATATGAATATAACTAGTGATTAGGATAATACTATGTTTTATAGATAATTTTATATGATTACAAGTGGTTCACGCCCAAATTTACCCAAGAGAAGAAGGGTAGAACAGTCCTTGTAGTGTAGCTTGGGTTGTCGATTCCACAGAGACCTAAGAAGATACCTAAGATACACAACCTAAGGGATGGATTTTTGGATATGAAGTGGCCAACTTGGATTGATTTTGGATGGGTTTTAAAGATATCTAATAGATTTAAGTGGATTCAATTTAAAATAATGAGTTGATCCTAGGTTATCTCTTGGGGTGGATTGGACGTATTTTCTTTTTAATGATTTCAATTTCTTAAATTTGAGATGGGTTTATTTAAGGAGATAAAACAACATCATCACTTGCTGGTTTAATTCCTACACCCTCTAATACTAATCACCTATACACTTGAAGGATCAAAGTTTTGAGCACTTCAAGGTAAAGGATCGTATTAGTACTTGATGTGTGTGGCCTTAAATTCAACAAGGACGATGAAGTTTAAAAATCATCAAATAAAAATCCCAATTAAAGAAGTGATTATACATTAATTAGGTGATAAATAACATCCAATACAGCCCCTTGCTACTCCCTTGGATCAACCCATAAGTGGGTTATCCCTCCATTGATCCCATGGTTTCAATGGAAGCGGAAAGTAGACTCATGAGGGAGGAAATGGAGAAGTAAAGAAAACAACAAAAATAAAATGATCACTCCACCGTTGTGTGAATAATTTCACAAGGTTTGGTGTGAATAAATTCACACCTTGATCCAACGGTATCAAAGTGATATTAAGAACAATAGAATAAGAGTAGAAGAAGAACGTTTATTAAGAAACTAAAGTGAATTGAACAACTTACATGTGAAAGACAAGATTGAGGCAACAAAAATGCAGCATAACATTACAATTGAACAAAGCATCCAAGATCCTCAACTACTTCACCACCACTGCCTTAAATAGGCATTTTGGGAGCCTTGGGTCGAACCACTAACATTACAAAGAATCTTAATTAATTTTTCTAGGCTATAGGTGGTGGAAAGCTTGTGGAATTTGGACTTTTCCACGTTTGACCCGAGGTGGCAGCCAGCTTTCCTTCACCGAACAGACGCGTCTGGAATACCTTCTAGACGGCCGAATCAGGGTGGGCCATAGATGAAGAACATGGAGCCCCGGATATCGTCTAACCGCCTGTAAAATGTGGTCCCATTTAGAGTTGTGTATTCCGAGATATGATCAAATTAGTGGACTGTTTTTCTGGGCCGCAGAATCTGGCCCAGAATTGTATCTCTAACGTGGGCTGCCTAAATGACCACCATGGAGGCCGAATTGGCATTAACTCCGGAAGAGTGATTTGTTCCTATATATGTCTTCTAGCATACCACGAAATTTGGGATTAATTGGGCCTGTATGTTGGGCCCCAAAGTCTCATCAGTGGGCTAGTGTCCAATATGCCTTCTCCAGAATTGCTTCCTTTCATTGCCAAATATCTCCATCATCCTCCATGAATTGTCCATCGATCCCCGAATGAAACATGTTCATATTGGAGTGTAGATAAGTTATAAAATTAAAATATGTATAATAAGATGAATCATTTGGTACTTTAAATGATATTAAAAAATGTACCACATAATAGTGCATTTTAAGAAGGTATTACAATCATAATGTGAAATGATGTTCAAAGTGTAAAATGCACTAAAATGGTGTTTCTGAATAATAAAGAACATGAATATTATATATATTACCAATGAATATTAGCCTTATTTAGTGGCTAATCACACCCCCCAACTTGAGTTTTGCTAGTCCCGAGAAAAATATATCTCATCAAAAATGAAATTCGAATTCCCTTTTCTAAAAACATTTTAATACACAATGATCACCAAAAAACCTTATACAAAACAATCATGAAACCCATCAAAATATTTTAATACAAGATATTTTCATAAGCAGATCCCAATCCCAAGCTCATTCCTTTGATCAAATCCATCATCATACTTCATCCAACTCAATTAGGTGTAATAATGTGTTGTGAATCACAATAGATATGGGGGTTCATTTTCATTCAAGGGGGAAATCATGGAAGCGCTAGGTGGAATCACATTTAATCCTAATATGAGTATTCTTCATCCCTATTTTTTTTTTGATTTTTTTTTTGCAATATTGCTATAGTAATTGATATTTCAATTAATCAAATTAACCCATGTAGCAAGACTTTGCCGATGACTCCCAGACTCAAAGGCCTTAGGGCACCAAGTGAAGCCCACATACTCGGGCATCGTCTCGAGTTAACTTAATAAAAAGAAAGTCATATTACCATAAATAGAGATAGATTGAAAAACTCAGGGCTAGACAACTCTGGAGTCACGATCCCCAAGTGACGAAAGCCTCGCATTTTATCAATCCATTGCTCTACACGCAAATTTTTATTTTTATTTTTTATTTTTCATTTTTTAATAATTTTTTTTTAAAATTTTTTTTTTTTTGAATACTCATATTATTCATAAAAATAAAACCATCCTATGATATTTATTATGGGACCCCAAAAATTCAAATTAGTACCCCACAGTCTAGAGGACGTGCATTGTGGCATTTTTTTTATTTGGATGAAAATATAAATGATGAAATATCACATTGGACAGCCACACTTTCCAAAATCTATGCTCATGAAATTATACAAGGATTAAAATCAGAATCAGGGCATGCTAAATTATTTGATATTCAGTTTCAAAGTGTTCAATGTGTATTACCATGTTCAAAGTTAATGGAATTTTTCCTTCCATTTACTTTTTTTTTCAAATCATTCAATTTTTGTTTTTGACACAAAAGCATTTTTTTTATTTTATCTCCCCCCCAACTTAAAACAACACTGTCCCCAGTGTTTGAAGAAATGAAAAATTAGAAGGAGTAGAGGCAGGGAATAAAAATTTAAAAAGGAAATTGAAAATGAGGATTATGGAATGAAGTCACCTAGTGGTTGAAGTTTGAAGTTCTTGCCGCTCGAATTTATTCCTTTGATATCCATGTCTCTTACAAAGTTCCCTAGTGGAAAAAGGAAAAAACAAAACAAACAAAACAAACAAAACAAAAAAAACAAACAATATATATATATTTATATTTATATAATAAAGGAAGTAAAATATAAGAATATATATAAAAATTATAGAATAAGGTAGCACAAGAAGCCGCAGGTCAGTGGTAAGCGCGCGCCCCTGTCTCCCTTCGGTCCCGGGTTCGAGTCCCCGTGGCTTCGCCGGTTGTGACGGGGTTTGCCCCACGGCCTATGGCGTGGACTTCTTTTTTGTATTATTATATTTTTTTTCTTAACCTATTGAATAATAAAAACAGAATAAACTAATGATACATTGTCTTCTTTTTAAATTTATGGGTAAGGTATTACTCAAGGATCACACCACGTGACACAGATGAATATGGTGCTCCTCTTTCGTACCCATCCATACTCATAATAGAAGAACAGGTCAAAAGTCTATTTTTTTATTTTTAAATATAAAAATGATTAAGTAATCTTATTTGAAAAATAAAGATGATTCAGAAATATTAGAAACATAAAACCACGGGTTGCCTCCCGTGCAGAGCTTTGTTTAACGTCGTTAGCCCGACATAGATCCCAAATTTATCAATTTTTTCCTGGTTCATAGATTGGATCAATTAACTCAACATCTATTTCCTGTTTATTGAATGATTCAACGAATGTTTTTAACCTTTGACCATTGACCTTGAAAATGTGACCACTTGTGGGATCTTGAATCTCTACTGCCCCATGGGGGAATACATGATACACTATGAAAGGTCCTGACCATCTAGACCTTATCTTTCCCGGATGTAAATGAAGTTTTGAACTATACAAGAGCACAAGTTTTCCCGGTTCAAAATGTTTGACCTTGATATCCCTAGATTGGTAGGCTTTAAATATAGCTTTATTGATCCTTGAATTTTCATAAGCCTCCATCCTTAGTTCCTCCAGTTCCTTGAGATCTAATTTCCTTTTTGTTCCGGCCAATGAGAGGTCATAATCCATTTTCTTAATTTCCCAAAAGGCCTTATGTTCAATCTCCACTGGCAAATGGCATGCTTTTCCATAAACCAACCTATATGGGGAAATTCCTAAAATGGTTTTATATGCAGTTCTATAGGCCCAAAGAGCATCTAAGAGTTTCTCAGAACAATCTTTCCTAGATGGGTTGACAGTTTTTTCAAGAATTTGCTTAATTTCACGATTGGCTAACTCAGCTTGACCATTGGTCTGTGGGTGGTAAGCAGTGGACATTTTGTGAGAAATTCCATATTTTTCCATGAGTGATGATAATGGATGATTGCAAAAATGAGTTCCACGATCACTTATGATAGCCCTAGGAATTCCAAATCTAGAGAATATGTTTTCTTTTAGGAATCTAATCACAGTTTGATGATCATTGGATTTTGTGGGAATGGCCTCAACCCATTTTGAGACATAATCAACAGCTAAGAGTATGTAGAGGTATCCCCGAGAGTTTGGGAAGGGACCCATGAAATCAATTCCCCAACAGTCAAATATTTCTACCACTAAGATGGGAGTGAGTGGCATTTGATTCCTTTTTGTGATGGACCCTACTTGTTGACACCTAGGACAAATTTGACAAAATGTGTAGGAGTCCCTTGAAAGGGTGGGCCAGAAAATACCACATTGAAGAATCTTAGAATATGTTTTCTTAGAGGAAAAGTGACCTCCACATTCCTCACTGTGACAGAATTTAAGGATGGACTCTTGTTCAGATTCTGGAACACACCTCCTAATGACTTGGTCAGGGTAGAACTTATAGAGGTAAGGATCATCAAACACATAGTGTCTAACATCCGAAAGAAATTTCCTTCGAGCTTGAGTCCCTAAGAATTTTGGAATGACTCCGGTCACTAAGAAATTTGCTATGTCAGCATACCAAGGGTAGTCACTCACAGAGTATAGGTGTTCATCAGGAAACGAATCAGACACAGAGAGGTGATTTGAGTTGTCTCTGAATTCCATCCTAGAGAGGTGATCAGCTACAACATTTTCAACTCCCTTTTTATCCTTGATTGTGAGGTCAAATTCTTGTAAGAGAAGGACCCACCTAATCAGTCTAGCCTTAGCATCTTGTTTTTCGAAGAGGTATTTTAGTGCAGAATGGTCAGTGAACACAGTGATGGGTGATCCTAAGAGGTAGGACCTAAACTTATCTAAGGCAAACACAATAGAAAGTAACTCCTTTTCAGTGGTGGTGTAGTTGATTTGGGCATCATTTAAGGATTTGCTTGCATAAGCAATGACATAAGGAGTTTTATCACAACGTTGTCCTAACACAGCTCCAACAGAAAAGTCACTAGAATCACACATAAGTTCAAAAGGAAGGTTCCAATTTGGAGATTTCATAATGGGAGGAGAGGTGAGAGAGGATTTGAGGGTTGAGAATGAACCCTCACAGTTTTCTGTCCAAACAAATGGAGAATCCTTTACTAAGAGAGCACAAAGGGGACGGGATATTGAACTAAAGTCCTTGATGAATCTTCTATAGAAACCAGCATGTCCTACGAAAGACCTCACTTCCTTGACAGTTTTGGGTGATGGAAGGTGACGAATGATGTCAACCTTTGCTTTATCAACTTCAATCCCCCTACTCGAGACCAGATGGCCTAGAACAAGTCCCTCTTTAACCATGAAATGGCATTCTTCCGAGTTTAGGACCAGATTTTTTTCTTCACATCTTGACAAGACACTCTCCACATTCTACAGACATCCCTCAAAAGTATCCCCAAACACAGAGAAGACATCCATGAAGACCTCAAGAAAATACCCTACCATGTCTGAGAAGATTCCCATCATGCACCGCTGGAAGGTTCCAGGGGCATTGCATAACCCGAAGGGCATGCGTTTGAAGGCAAAGGTACCGAAAGGACATGTGAATGTAGTCTTCCCTTGATCCTCTAGGGAGACCTCAATTTGATTGTACCCCGAGTACCCATCTAAGAAACAGTAGAAGGCATGACCTGCCACTCTCTCAAGGACTTGGTCAATGAATGGTAAGGGGAAATGGTCCTTCTTGGTGAATGATTTTAGTTTCCTATATTCAATGCAGACCCTCCATCCACTACTCACCCTTGTTGGAAAAATCTCTCCATCCTCATTGGTTATCACTGTGATTCCAGCCTTTTTTGGAACCACTTGGATTAGGCTCACCCATTCACTCTCAGCTATGGGATATATGATACCAGCTTTCAACAATTTCAGAAGTTCCTTCCTTACTACCTCCATGATATTAGGATTGATTCGCCTTTGAGGTTGACGACATGGATTTGAATCAGATTCTAGAACAATCCTATGAGTCCCGATAAGTGGGCTAATCCCAGGAATATCAGAAAGGGTCCAACCAATGGCTTTCTTATGCTTCCTAAGGACATCTAGAAGCATCCTCTCATGATTGGCTTCAAGAGAAGAAGAAATGACAATAGGATGTGTTTGATTTTCCCCTAGGAAGTCATACTTTAGTGCAGTAGGAAGTTCCTTTAATTCAAGATCAGGTTGGTTCAGAATTTCAGCAGAAGTTTGGGACATTGGATCAAGATCAATTTCTTTTTTAGAGGTTCAGATAGTATTGATTCCTCACATGTAGAAGTTTCAGCTACAAGATTGGCTTGATCAGATTTAGGGAAGGAATTTAGAGGGGTCTCTATGAAATTGGTTTCTTGAAAGGTTTCACTGATTGTTGGACCTTAGACTTCATCATAAGAGCAATTTGAAAATGATTCAAGCCAAGGAGATAAACTTCCTTCATATGAACGAAGGAAATCAATCTCATTCTGACTTAAACATTCATAAAATATTCCTTGATGTTCCATGGATTCATTATCAATGCTTCCTATCATGTTTACTTCATGAATATCCTCACCATCCCCTATTTGTGAGCTTTCATTATAGATGTTCAAGTCTAGACTCATGTTCCCAAAGGTGATGGTCATGTTCCCATTTCAGACTCGGATAACAGAGTTGATTGTTGCAAGGAAACGACGACCAAGGATGATTGGGGTTTGTTCCTTATTTCCTAAATTTGGATGGTTGTCAAGGACAATGAAATCAGCAGGGTAGATGAAGTTTTCAACCTTTACCAGAATGTCCTTTAAAATCCCCTTGGGAACCCTAATGCTACGATCCGTAAGTTCAAGTGTGACAGATGTGGGTTGGAGTTCTTCTAGGCCTAACTGGCAGTACACAACATATGGGATGAGATTGACACTAGCACCTAGGTCACACAAGGCCTTGACAACTTTCCTCTCTCCTAGTTCAACATTGATGTAAGGGAAACCCGGGTCTTTCAACTTAGGAGGAATGGTCCCTTGAATGGTGGTACTCACATTAGCATCCAAAAGGACTTGGTTTTTATGTGAAAAGTTTCTTTTAAATGTGCACAAGTCCTTAAGGTACTTTGAGTAGGAAGGTATGGTTGGGATTGCATCGAGAATGGGTATGTTCAACTTGACTTGTGAAAATATTTCTCTCAACGTTTCACTCAATTCAGGATTGGGTTTCCCCCTCATGCGTTGAGGAAATGGTGCAGGTTGTGGGGTTGTTTGTTGAAGAGTTGTTTCCTTCACATTGTTATCAGTTTCCTCAGTTTGATCTTGTGGTTAATTTAAATTTTCATCCATGTTTGAATCTTCAGGTGGGTTCTGAATTAGTTGTTCAGGTTTCTCAATTGATTTCCCACTTCTTAAAACAGTCACAACCTTTAGTTGTTCATGAGTTGTTTGAGCACAACTTGACTCTCCCCTTGAAGTTGAGGATGGCACCGCCTGAGTAGGCATGGGTGCCTTTCCTGTTTTGATGGTTTGAAGTTCTTGTTTTAGGGAAGAGACTTCTGATTTCATCCTCTCCATTTGTTTGCATAGTTGTTCTAGTAGGCTTTGTGGAACAGTTTGGGTTGGTGCTTGAGTAGGTTGGTTTATCCCAGGGGGATATTTTGGAGGTGGGATGGTTTGTTGAAAATGGACCGGTGGCTGTTGGTATTGGATAGGTTGGGTTTGGAACTGGTTATTGGTTTGGTAGTTCTGTTGAGGGTAAGGATTTTTCCCTAGTGGTTGACTATGTTGTTGGTTATCCTTCCATCGGAATCCTGGGTGGTCATTGTACCTTGGATTGAAGGCGTTTTGGTATTGGGTATTTTGAAATTTTAGGGCATTGACTTCCGCTGGGGGTCCTCCTAGAAGAACATCCTTGATGGATGGAATGGTTGGGCAGTTGTCTGTTTTATGGTCATGTTTGTCACAAATTGTGCAAACAAGGTCTACATTTTGGATCTCATGGACTTTCCTAAGGTCTATCTCTTCAACCTTCCTAGAGAGTGCTGCGAGTTTATCCCTAAGGCTTTCCTCTTCTCTAAGTGTATGAATTCCAGTGGTTCTTTGTGGATTTTCAGAATAAGGTGAAGTTCCCCAAGTTTGGTTTTGTTCAGCCAGACTTTCCAGATACTCGTAAGCATCATTTGGGGCTTTGTTTTTAAAAGTTCCATTACACATCATGTCAATGAATTGTTTATTACCTGGACCCAACCCTTCATAGAAAATTCTCACTTGTTCAGGTATGGAAAACCCATGGTGTGGAACCATGTTTAGGGTGTCTTTTAACCTCTCCCATGTTTCATAGAATGACTCTCCCTATTTTTCAAAAAAAAATTGGCTGCTCTTTTTAAGTGCAATTGTTTTGTGATGAGGGAAGTATTTTTTGTAGAATTCTCTTTGCAGTTGGTCCCAAGAGTGGATTGATGCAGGTCTCAAGTTGTTTATCCAATTTTTAGCTCGATCCTTTAATGAAAAAGGAAATAGCCTCATCTTAGCGGATTCTAGTTGATGTGGGGGACACATTGTTTCAACAATGTCGTTGAACTCTTTGACATGAAGGTATGGCATTTCTGACTCCATCCCATGAAAGGTTGGAAGGTGGTTTAGGACATGGGGTTTGAATATGTAGTTGGTGTCTCCTATGGAATTGTGTCTAATGCATGAGGGGGCATTGGTCCAAGCTGGAGTGAGGTAGTCGTTCATGGTTTGATCAACTACATTCCCTAAGTTTGGAGCTTCTTGGTTTTGGTTTCCCATTTGATTCCCCCCAGGGTTTACAATTTGATTTTGTGGATAACCCTCCATTGGACTTGTTTCAAGTTCTGACTTTGGGGTTTCAAGAATATTTGAATCTGATTTAAACAATCCCTTAGGTGAACTTGACTCCCCTATCCTAGGACTTTCCACCCTAACTAGTCTGTTTGAGAAATCCTGGGTGTAGGCGGACATGCGCCAAAAAAAAAGCGAGAAAGGGACAAGATAAGAGATCTTGGGTGAGAGTAGAAGAATGGAGGTGAGGAAAGAAGTTTTTTTTTTGGATCCAAGGTACTTACTTGGTCCCCGGCAATGGCGCCAAAATTTGGTTCACGCCCAAATTTACCCAAGAGTAGAAGGGTAGAATGGTCCTTGTAGTGTAGCTTGGGTTGTCGATTCCACAGAGACCTAAGAAGATACCTAAGATACACAACCTAAGGGATGATTTTTTGGATATGAAGTGGCCAAATTGGATTGATTTTGGATGGGTTTTAAAGATATATAATATATTTAAGTGGATTCAATTTAAAAGAATGAGTTGATCCTAGGTTATCGCTCGGGGTGGATTGGACGTATTTTCTTTTTAATGATTTCAATTTATTAAATTTGATATGGGTTTATTTAAGGAGATAAAACAACATCATAACTTGCTGGTTTAATGCCTACACCCTCTAATACTAATCACCTATACACTTGAAGGATCAAATTTGTGAGCACTTCAAGGTAAAGGATCGTATTAGTACTTGATGTGTGTGGCCTTAAATTCAACAAGGACGATGAAGTTTAAAAATCATCAAATAAAAATCCCAATTAAAGAAGTGATTATACATTAATTAGGTGATAAATAACATCCAATCCAGCCCCTTTATACTCCCTTGGATCAACCCATAAGTGGGTTAGCCCTCCATTGATCCCATGGTTTCAATGGAAGCGGAAAGTAGACTCATGAGGGAGGAAATGGAGAAGTAAAGAAAACAACAACAAAAAAATGATCACTCCACCGTTGTGTGAATAATTCCACAAGGGTTGGTGTGAATAAATTCACACCTTGATCCAACGGTATCAAAGTGATATTAAGAACAATAGAATAAGAGTAGAATAAGAACTTTTATTAAGAAAATAAAGTGAATTGAACAACTTACATGTGAAAGACAAGATTGAGGCAACAAAAATGCAGCATAACATTACAATTGAACAAAGCATCCAAGATCATAAACTCCTTCACCACCACTGCCTTAAATAGGCATTTTGGGAGCCTTGGGTCGAACCACCAACAGTACAAAGAATCTTAATTAATTTTTCTAGGCTATAGGTGGTGGAAAGCTTGTGGAATTTGGACTTTTCCACGTTTGACCCGAGGTGGCAGGCAGCTTTCCTTCACCGAACAGACGCGTCTGGAAGACCCTCTAGACGGCCGAATCAGGGTGGGCCATAGAAGAAGAACATGGATCCCCGGATGTCGTATAACCTCCTGTAAAATTTGGGCCCATTTGGAGTTGTGGATGCCGAGATATGATCAAATTAGTGGACTGTTTTTCTGGGCCGCAGAATCTGGCCCAGAATTGTATCTCTAACTTGGGCCGCCTAAATGACCACCATGGAGGCCGAATTGGCATTAACTCCGGAAGAGTGATTTGTTCCTATATATGGCTTCTAGCATCCCACGAAATTTGGGATTAATTGGGCCTGTATGTTGGGCCCCAAAGTCTCATCAGTGGGCTGGTGTCCAATATGCCTTCTCCAGAATTGCTTCCTTTCATTGCCAAATATCTCCATCATCCTCCATGAATTCTCCATTGATCCCTGAATGAAACATGTTAATATTGGAGTGTAGATCAATTATAAAATTAAAATATGTATAATAAGATGAATCATTTGGTACTTTAAATGATATTAAAAAATGTACCACATAATAGTGCATTTTAAGAAGGTATTACAATCATAATGTGAAATGATGTTCAAAGTGTAAAATGCACTAAAATGGTGTTTATGAATAATAAAGAACATGAATATTATATATATTACCAATGAATATTAGCCTCATTTAGTGTCTAATAAACAAGTGTGAAAAATATTGAAGATTGTATCAAGGATATGATTATAGGTGTCGATAATGATGATGATTGTATTGAGTAAATGACAATAACATTTGATGATGAACATCCCGATTTTCCTAAATTGTTTGATAAGTTAAAGAGTTGTGTCAAGATTCCAATGTATACTAGTTGCAATAAATATATAACATTTTCATCCCTAATGAAAATATATAATTGAAAATCTGAAAACTGATATAATAACTCCAATTTTAATGAACTACTTGATCTCTTGAATGATATGATCTTGAAATATAATGAACTTCCTTGCTGAACAGATGATGCTAAAAAACTACAACGTTCAAGGAGTATGATCTCTAAAAGAATACATTCCTTTAAAAATGAATGTATATTATTTCTCTACTAATTTGAATCTCTCTCTTCCTTCAATTTCTAAAATCTATACATAAATTGATATATCACAAGCTTTTCCATCACGTTATTGGATTCAAAATGGATATTGTGGATTTGTTCAGGATTTTATTTTTGAAAATGGACAAATCTACTTCCAAATGTGTTTTAGAATTTGAAACTCAACAGAGGAATGGGAGAATAAATTTCAATCTACACACCCCCATTCTCATTTTAACTCAATTTGGGTCAAAAATATATATAAAAAAGGGACGGTTTTCGTATCCTTAGTCTAACAATGAGGTCATATTGACAAGAATGCGAACAAGAATACTTCTAGTTCTTTTAATAATAAGATCCCCTCTACTAGACTCTCACATTTCATGGATGTGGTTCATAATAATTGGTCTACTTATGATGATAGGTAATTACTTTTTATATTTGAGACATAGGCTATAGGGACCACACAAGTAGATCATGGAGATAACAAAAATGATCAATCTGATTTTGGTGAGTCTCTTCATGATGATTTTGATAAATCTTTCTATTGTGAGGAAGACTTCTTGATATCAAATGCTAAAAAAGGTAAAAAAAATAAATGATTTAGTTGGATAGTTTCATCACTTCAAATACTAAGAAAACTCAAAAATTTAGTGATTACACTAACATTGAGAGAACTGTTACCATAGGATACTTAATGGTTTCTAAGAATGAAAAAAATATTACACTCCCAAAGTCTATGCTTCCTGAATATTTGACTTCATCATTTGAAAAAAAACTCACTTAGAATACATTAATAGTGATTATGATGATGACCCTACTTTCAGGGATTCCTACCACATTGAGGAGAAATTGGACTTTTCTAAAGAACTTGACTCTTGGATGGAAGAGGATGATACAAATACATTTTATCAATTCAAAGGTGGTGAAATGTATGATGATATCTACCTTCAAATTAGAAAGAGTATGTTTACTAAATTGGTAGAATATCTTAAGAAAAATACAAACATAAACTTCATATCTATTCCATAGCAATAACTCTACATTATTTTCTTCCTCTTGATGATGGTTTTTGTCTAACTTGATATTATTGTTTGATCTTTTTCTCTATTTTATTCAGTTTATTATTGAAGTATACTAGTAAAGGGATCACTTTTGAGAAAAGGGAGCAACTATTATTTCTCCTTGGTTAAAATATTGATGATATTAGGGTTTTGAGACTTTCTGTCAAGATTTTACTTACTTTATGAGCTATTTGGGCCATGTGTGGTTTTCTTCTGAGTGATGTTATCAGTTTCAGTAGCCTACAATTTCATAGAAACTATATTTATTACAATAACATATTTTCCTAGTATTATGAAGTTTTTAATAGAAATAAGTTGTAAATGAAGCTTTAAAAAACAAACACTGGTGTCTTTTTCATGATTCTTGTTAACCAAACTCTATGATAATTTCTTAATTTTTTGAAGGATGGATCACTTTTTTATTAAAAATTTTGGATGTTTGTTTGTATTGTGCTTTTGATTTTTAGATCCACATTTATTTGGGAACTCTTCATACAATGTTATGTTTATTTCCCTTTCTGTTTCACATGGAAGATATGGTAGAATCTTGATGGAATAATGGTATCCCTTAGCTTATGGTTCATTTAATCATGTGGTGGTATTTTTTTTATTTGGATATCTTTGATAGCAGGCTGGATAGTTTTTTTTCTCTTTATTTTCAGCTTGGTCCATTATTTCATTGAAGATTTTTTATTAAAAAATTGATGCACTGCTAAAGAAAGCAATGGTTCCTTCTTCATGGTCTACTTCTTGTAATTTTTTCTTATTATACTAGATTAAACGGTGATCCTTTTCCTCATATTGTGATGGTTTACTATCTTGAATTTTTTTTATCCTCCTTCATTTTCTTAATGATACAATCTCTTTTCACCTTGAATCTACATTGTATATTAAACCTTTTTTAATAAATTTATTCTAGGGAATGGGTTAGAAACCAACTCATATCTCAACAATTTCAAAAAAGTATACTATTTCTCCAAAACCAAAAATCACTTAAAATTTACCAAAGTGTAATTCTTATGGATATAAAAAATGAATAAAATCCTATAAAATTTGTATTGAACATCCCAATCATTCCAATTTTTAAGTGATTATATGGAAGTGAGGATATTGAAAGGTAATTTACATTCTATGAATATACAAGAAATAAATATAGAAAAAAATTTCACCTGAAAAAACTATCATCATTTGTAGAAAATTGATCATGAGTATCCTAAATTTGGGAATGATCTAAGAAACCTTCATATTATTCTATCTATAGATGGACTGAATCTTTTTGGTTTTCAGAGAAGCACTCATAGTATATGGTCGGTTATGTGTGTAAATTATAACTTACCATCATGGTTATGCATAAAATAAAAATTCATTATTTTATCTCAGATTATATTAGTACCAAAACAACAAGGTAATGATATTGAGGTTTATTTGGATCCATTGATCGAATATTTGAAATTATTATGGGATTATGGTTTTATGTTTCATGATACTTACAAAAATGAAGATTTCACATTGAGAGCCATGTTTTGTGGAATAAAAAATAACTTTCCTGATTATAAAATTTTTTAAGATATGTAATTATAGTAAATAAAGGGTGTCTCATTTTTTGAACATTGTAAACAATAAATTATGTTGAAACATTCATCAAAAACATTGTTTTTTGGACATTATGGACTTTACTCGGATGATGTAAGTACTGATCTGGGAGGATATCCTTTGATCTGAGTTTAGAAGAGGGTAGAACAACATCTTTATTAATATGTGATCAATTTTTTGATAATGTAAAAGATCTGAACACTACTTTTGGTAAATATTTTTCGAAAAAAAACACAAAAATTTGTTGGAAAAATAGATCATTTTTTTGATTTACCATTCTTGAATTTTTTATATGTCAGGAATTTTATTGATGTTATACATGTGGAAAAGAATGTATGTGACAGTTTTATTGGCATATTACTAAATTCAACAAGAAAAAAATGATTGAACTAAGGCTCGGTTGGATGTGATTGACATGTGTATACGAGAAGAGTTGGCATTTGTGAAGTGTGAAAAGTAAAATTTTCTTCCTCCAACTGCTTACACTCTTTATAGATAAGATATATATTAGTTTTGAAACTTCTTGAATTATGTAAAGGTTACATAGGTTTATTCATCAAATATAAATAATATTGTTTCAATGACTGGTTGAATGTTAAAGGGTTTTAATTCAAATGACTTTCATGTTTTGATGCAAGATCTAATGTCTGTAGATTTACATTGAATTTTTCTCAAGAATGTCCATCATAAATTATCCACAATTTGTTTATTTTTCAAATCTATATGTAGCAATGTTATAGACCTAAATAAATTTCCAACTATGGAAATGGAATTTTTTTCAAGTAATGTGAATTGAAGATGTTCTTCCCTTAGACATTCTTTAATATGATGGATTTATTGATGATTCACTTAGTAAGAGAGATTTGACTATATGGTATTGTAAATTATATAAGGATATATCCCAATGAATTTTATATGAACATTTTTAAATGGTTAGTCAAAAATAGAAGTCAGATATAAGTTTTTATTGTGTAGCGATATTTTGATGAGGAATCAATTGAATTCTATATTGATTACCTGTCTAATGTGGAAAGTATTGGTCTACCAAAATCTCATCACACTGGGCAGCTTGTGGGTGAAGGAATTTCTAAAATAGATGTTCTCACAATTACTACTATATAGAAGGAGCAGGCTCACCTTATAACATCCAAAGACCCGCAAACCTGGATCTAGTGCTAGATTCATAAGCTTTACATTTCCAACCTTGATGTTGATAATTGTGACCCATTTTTCCCATCAAAACCTTACAAAATCAAAATTAAAAATTGGTTATCTTGAATTATCAAGGAAGTTTTAGGTTTATAGTTTTTGATAATTAGGAAAAAATCCTACAAAAACGATTCACATGAATTTAAATGAGAATTTCTCCCACTTAAACCTGCACTTATTTTTCACATTAAGACATCACCATCATGCATATGAAATCCTTTATAGACACAATTTTTTCAACCTCTTTCTTTATAAATTGGAGAAAATAAAATATAAGAGGGATTATATAAAACTCTTAGTAAGTTAAAATGTAATAATTAACAAATAAATTTCATCAGTGATCATAAGAAAAGCATAATGGTATGATGACATAATCAAAGTGCATGAGTATAACATAGGAATTTTTACACCCATCAATTGTTGGATTAGAAAACATGAAAACATGGAATAAGTAATTAAAAAAGGAAAAAATCATAATAATAAATAATTATTTTCCATGTGATATCGATCTTGATTAAAACATCATAAACCCATAGAAATCATGGAAAAACATATTGGTATCTTGGAATGTCACCTCATTAAAAACTTATAGAACCCATAAAATTGGAATTATCATATGACTGACTTCCACGATAATTATTTGGATAACATAATCATTACTAAATGCATTGGATAACTATCTTGGTGCACACATCAGATAATTTTCAATAATTAAAACATGAATAAAGTACATAGATATTTCATAAAAAAACTCATAGAAACAATCATTATTATTATATCACCCAATTAAACCATGGAAATTAAATAGTATTTATTTAAATATATTTAAAACATGATTAACCCATGTAAAAGAAATGGTTTCCATAACAATCTCTTTGAAACATGATTAACCTGTGGAAAATAAATGGGTTTCAGATTTTTTTTGAAACAATCTAAATCCACATAGATAAAGGATGACATCGGTATCAATACCAAATGTCTACAATGGAGGATAAGTAAGAATAAGGTTTTTTGAGTTTTATGAATATAATTTCCATTAAAATATCATTATAAACATTCTTAAGGAAAATATCCTTTTTATTTGGAAAATTACTTTCTAAAACATAAAATTGTTTGAAAATTATTTCATTTGAAAATAATTTAAAAAAAACAATAACTTACAGTATATTAATAAAAAATTCATTAAAAATAACATTTTAAACTTTCTATGGAATATTAAAAGGTATTACGGTTATTTCAGCAGTTAATTCCATACATTCTATAAATAACATTCATTTTCCATGGTAAAAAGGTTATAAGAGTTTCTTGTTTGGAAAGTGAAAAGAATATTCCTTTGAAAGAATTTTATAAAAAGATAAAATAGGTAAAAATTTATTCAATAAATAATTTTTGAAATAGTTTAAAACATTTTTAGAAAATATTTCTTTAGAAGAAAATATTTTTTGACGGAAGAGATAAATAAATTCAAACTTTCATAAAAACATTTTTATCAACAATTTTAATTACCAAGGAGTGTAAAATGGTACTATAACTTGTAAATGTCATGAGTAACCATGGGATAAGTAAATACATGGTTTTATTGAGATATTGATCATAATATCTCATCATTGGTAGCATAATAATAAACAATCCTGATAAACGATGAGATTATAACATAAAACTCTTTCCACAAAGGTATCTTTGAATCATAAGCCCCATAAATGTATTACATTAAATGAAACTTAAAATACCATGAGAATAAATAAATTTTTGATATTAAATTTCAAATTATATGTATATAAACATCATAAAATAATATATGTGTATAACTTAACATAAGTTTTAAAGAAGGAATATTTTGACAAAAATTCATTACCGCTTTAATAACTTTGAAACCATAAACCCCAAGAAAGAGAGATCCTAAAATGAATATATAAATCCAAATAAATTTAAGGATAATAATCCTAAAATGCATTCATGGTTACTATATACACCACTCAACAAACATTAGTTCTTAATATGGCCTATATCTCATAACAATAAAAGTAAAATGAGAAAAAACCCTTACTTTGAGTATAAGTAATCACAGTTATAATTTGAATTCATGAATAATATACTTATTTTAATTAATAAAATGATTTATAAACTTTTTAAAGTTTATTTTTTATTTTATTTCACTTATAAACAAGTTATATATAATTACTAAATAAATTAAGTTTAACTCGAATGTTTTGACCATATTCAGTATATGTGTCAAAAATGACTTTTGTAGGTTAACTGTGGTCAAAATGTCATTATTTAAACATATAAATAATAATAATCATTAAATAATTTTCATATTTATAAATAAATTATAATTTTATAACCAATCATGAAATATGGTTATAAAAAATGAACAAACTTTATGATCGTGGAGATGGTTGGTTGTACGTACACATGAGTAAAATTTCCATTTTTTAATAATCATTACAGAAAAAAGGTAAGTAATATTTTATATTCCAATAATTAGAATTATATAATAAGTACAATGATATTTAATTATATATACTTATATATATCATTATTGTGATGTAAAAGGAATCAAATTGCTTTGAGAAGGCGGTAGTCCACCCGTCCACAAATGACATTACAACTTTTTCTGTGTGAGAAAAGGTAATAAAGAAAATGATATATTATATTTATAGAAATATAAATATTTCATTAATATAGTAATTATTTCATGTAAATCATATATATTTAATTTCATTACCCATATTACCTTCCATGTAATGTGTTAGTGAAAAATTCTTCACATCGCTTCTTGGGGAAGTAGTCTGATGTACACAAGAGAAACATTATCATATCCCCTATGGTATGTAATTTAAAAAAGGTTATATTTGATATAATTACTATATAGGTTTAATTATGTTATAAATATCATATATAAACTTTATATCCATCATTATTCCCAACCTAGGAGGTGGTAATGGAAAAATAAACAACATCAGTTCGCAAAGTGATAGTCTTTCATATACACGAACAATTTCTGCCCAAATTGAAAATTTTATAATTTTAGGAGGGAATTTTTGAATTTATTTGCGTAGATTTTTGGATGATCTAAGTTTCTTGAGAGGTGCGAATAAACGAGGGGAGTGAGTGGCCTTTTATAGTTGAGGACGAGTGGTATTCTTGTAAATACTCAAAATTATTAACTATTGCGGGGTATAAATTACCTAAATTGGATAAAAATTCATAATTTATGGTTTCTATCAATGATATTGTCGATAAAACCCTCCACAACACATTTAATGAAATTTTCTAAACATTTTGTTCCTTAACTCCTCAGTTTCCTTATTTTTTTCATTTTGGTTTTTCATTAAGGCAACTAGTTTTATAACCTAACTAATTTATAAATTATGAAAAAAATAAATTGAAAATTATTAGATAATTTTTACCCACTGATTCTATATATTAAATCAAATTTATCAAATTAAAATATTATGTTTTTTTGAAAATTATTTTTAACACAGCGTAAGAAATGTGAAAAACATTGTTTTAACCTTAAGTTTTCTAACATAGTTTTAATTAATTAGGGGTTCAATATGTTCATTATAAAAGATATAGTGTTAAATTAATGGACAAAATTTTATAATTATTAATATTTAAAAAGAAATTGGAATAAGACAACATTTTTAGTAATTTTAAAACATTTAATAACATATAATTTATTATAAAATAACATTAATATCAATTTTGACATTATTCACTAAAATTGAATTTGAAAAAATATCAATAAAATGATGGAATTTTAAAATATTTTGTTAAAAACTTTTTAAAATTATATATTCATCTACAAAAAATAATTTACCACAATAATTTTCTCAATTTACTTTACATTTAATATTTTTAGTGATATTTGTTTCATTAAATTTTAACTAAATAAGTACTGTTTTGGCATTTATTAAGAATTTTTTGTAATTATTTCATATTTAAAAGTTAAAGATAAATAATTAAGATAACAACATCTAATTTATATTTAAAAATAAAATATATATACAAAACTATCTTATTTTTCCCCATCCCAAATCTTTAAAGAAAATAAAAGGAAAAAAGTGTTCATTTTTGTCTTTTTCATTACTTAACTTATTATACGGGACACTTTCATGGGCTAGTATCTCACTAACATATAAAACTGTATCGTAAGGTCATTATGGTTTACATATTTCTAGAAAATAGGTGGTGTTGGAAGTTATGTAATCAATGATATTATTTTTCTCAATATTCTAAAAAATTTACCTTATAAATTATTTATACAACCCTTCCTTTTTAATCAATATTTAACCATTCATATCAAAGTTCTTTTTAATTTTAAATTTTTATACCTTAACCTTACTATTTCCTTTAATTACATCTTGTTCTCTGTTATCATAGTGTATTCCTTAGCAAGTTATCTTTATTCATTATAAAACTCACTATCTACTGGTGAATCATCCTCTGATGTGTCAATTCCCTTCTATTCTTGTGCCATGAGGAACTTTTGAGAATCCTTTGGAGTTTCCTCACCATCAAAACTCTAATTACTATCAGATATGTATTCTTTAACATACAATAAATTCCTTTAGAAGAACATGGATTTCATTTTATTCTTTCATTTTGATGAAGATTGATTTCTCTTCAATGGGTCAATTTTCTATAGATTGTTTTAATAGAATTATCATACTAATTTTTAATCAGTACAATCATGGGAAACATGGAAAGTAAGTGAATGATATTTCTATATTTGAAACGTTTAAATGGGATTTTCCCTTTATAATCACCTTTCTATTTTTTGTATGATTTTAGACATATAGGAAAGGGTATTAGAAAAATCATATACATTTCCTTCATCCTCAGAATAAAAATTCTCATCTTCGATATTTAAATTTTTAAAATAATTAAAATAAATTTCCTTATATTTTTTACCATTATTTTGAGATCCACTCCACTTTTCATCTCATTATTAATGGAATTATCATGAATATCAACCATGTTAAAGTTATCAAGGTCTTTATATTCAAGCTCCAAGAACATATAATCCAACTACTCTGATAAAATTATCATAAGTTTGTTCACTATATTATAATCCTTAAGAGTTTCTCCAAATCCTATGATACTGATAATAATCACAATTATTCTAGTAAAGAATTCATTAACTTAATAATCTTTATGAAATATAACATATTAAAAAAATTATAAATTTAATACTTATCTTCCTTCACCTTCTTGTTTTCTTTATAAATAGTGTGAATTTTTTCCAAAATCACATTTTCAATTTGGAAACCCATTAAATTTTTAGTTATTTCTTAGATAAAGAGGATAATAAATAATTTTTTTCTTTTCACCCACTTTGAACATCCATCTTATCAAATATATACCATGTAAAATTCTCACTTGGTACTATGAAACCTTTTTGAATAGAATCAAGAACATTAATATAGAGAGAGTCGAGATAGGTTTCCATTATCCCCTTCCAAATATGAAAAATCATTTCATTGAATGTTGGAGTGCCTTTTTTCTGACTAATTTTTGTTAATCCATAGAATTGTTAAATGAATATCGATAATATAGGGACTTGTTTTGATAATAATCTTGAGTATCACCTGAGATATGATAAACATAGAGAGGGGTAAATCAATGTGTATTTCTTTTAAATCACAATCACTCTCTTACTTATATATCACAACCCTCTTAAACTCACACTGATGAAAAAAAATTATAACATAAAATATTTCATAATGAGGCTCACCTCCAAGATAGATGAATATGTCCCCAGTGTGTAGTGGTTTTTATCTTATGTACACATAACTCTCCATTTTTTATCAATAAGTATATATATAAAAGTTAATGGCCTTGAACCTGCTATATTTTTTGTCACCAACTAGATTTGAATAAGAACCAACTTAATATAATCAAAATAAGAAACAATTCTATGAAAAATGGTAACTATTGTTAGTACAAGTAACACAGACCAAGTATATGTGATCTTCTTCTTTATGGACTCAACAGTAATCTTTGGTAGTCACTCGCGCCTTTCTCTTTGATTATTAGGTACATATTTAGAAAAATAAAATATCAAATCCATTGTCTTATTCTTTATTTTTTAATATATTTAATATTAAATTTGTATTTAAATATTTTAATATGGAAATATTCTTTGAATTACAGTATAATTCTATTCTCCACCAATTCTCACTCAATCCCTAGTCAAAGATAACACCATTTAATCATCCATGCGACTCAGGATTATCCTTAATAAAATATTCCATGAAATTTTTTGGCATATTAATTTACACATAATTATATAATAATAATTTCTATAATTCATGGTTCAACCCTTCTTATCATGATATTACTGAATTTACACTTTTCTTCTGAATGACATAGTTGAGACGATTCCACTCCTTTCATGGTCAAGAAAAAATCCTTCATCTCATTTTAACATTGCATACCTTCTATAACATGAAATCATGGTGTTAATATACACCATGACATATTCTTCATCATGAACCATGACATGGATTTCTCCTCACACTATAGAAACATCACAAATGATTGATTCAACTCAAGTTGTCAATTCATTCTCAAAAACCTCATGGTTTGACTCATATCATCATGGGATGGAAACCTTCTACATTATTATTGGCTTGAACCATGGATTGATCATTAGATTATGATGTTTGATACTTTAATAATAGATTCAACTTCATATATGTAAAATTTCATAAGAATCTTCCTGACTTCTTCAATATTAGCATATTTTTTCAAACTTAAAAACCTTATATAATAAATAGAGTTTCTCATGTATCACTCTTATAGACTCTAAATATATTATGCATGATCATAAGTATCTTACACAATGTGTAAGGTTTTTTTCCATTTTCTAAATATTCATCCCTCTGGTGATTTAACTATATACAAGAAGTATTTATTCTTATATATCATAGTGAAATTCAACACCTAGTACAATTTCCTCTAACTAATAACTCATATATTATATTTTTTAACACTTATGTATTAATTAAGGTATTATAATTTTTTGTGTTTCCCATGAAAATCTTACTTTCCATATATAAAATTTTACATATTTGGTGTAACTTTCATGTAATTTTCCAAATCACTACCTCTGATAAAAAACTTAAGCATCCAATGGATTTATATATTTCAAATTTCACTCAGAATTCCCTAAAAATTCAAAATTATATTATATTATATTCCAATATCCTTAGAGAGTCCTTAAATTATTGAATAAATATCAAAATAATTTTAATGGATTTGGAAAATATATTAATATTTTCTATTCCCTTCATCTTCACTTCTAAATCATTGCAAAATATGAATACTCCCTTTGATCATTTCCATGTTATTTTATTGCCACATCAATTCCAGATCCCTTTTAGACTTCACCAATGATACAAAAAGAGTCCTTTCATTATATATTAATTAGTTCAGTTACCACCTCATCAACTTAGCGCACTCATATATATATAAAAATAATAAAACATCACACTCAAGTAGGTTCTACATTCCCTTCAATTATTTCCCTCATCAGATGTAAATTTCAATGCATCCCTCTTTAGGATTTTTTAGTGGTACTTGGATTAATTTTATTTTTCCTTAAAATATACTCGTTTTGATAACCACCCATCCCTAGGATAGCATTAAAGATGATTATGAACCTTAAGACCCACCTCCAATTGCTCAAAATATGGAAACTAGCATCGAGAGTATAAAACACACATATAAAAGTCATTAAAATCACAAATCCCATGAATAAGGAAATAAATTCCAATAAAATATATAAAATAACAAATAAATAAATACCTTAATGTATGTTATTTCATGAATAAACCAATGTCTCTAAATGAAATACCATGATACAATTCATATATAAGTAACTCCAAGAACACCCATGAGAAGCAATAACCACCACATGCTAGTAATGTCATGTCTTCTCACCAACCACATCAGGAAAACCTAATATGTTTAAGTGCGGGGAGAATAAAAGTAAACATAGAAGGATCCTCCCTAAAACAACTCAAGAAAATATATAAGAATCATATCAATTCCTCAAAAAATAAATAGTTTAACCAACTTGTCACCTATACTAGGTCAAATAGTTTCCAACCTCACCAAATCCCACTCAAACAAATATAAATATAGTTAGTGAAGATAATATCAAGAAAACTATATGAATATTTTTGGGGTGTTTATTAAATCACTGAATCACTTATTTATTTATTTTTTGAAATCAAAATAATCTTCATACAAAAATGATCTATCTTAAGTTTCTATTTAAGTTCTTAAGTTGTTTTACATAATGAACTTATAGTAACTGAAATAAAATAACTTTGAAATAATTTACTAAAATATAGGGATTTGAACTTCAAAGATAAAATTACTTCCATTAGATTTAGGCAGATCTCTAGTGGGGATGATATAACACATTAGTAGATAAATTAACATAATGAGTTCATCTCTAGATAAAAAAAATTATTGATACCATTACAACTAATCCAAGATTTTTTGAAATTTTACCATTTTATTTTATTACAATGTTCCTTATAAATGAAGTCTCACATTGATAATCCAAACAAAAACAGTATAGTATGAAGTATATAAAGAAATTTGTTTTTATTTTTAAAATAAATGTAATTTTTTATTGTTGAGTTCACTTTAAGTCAGTGTAATTTTTATTTATTACTATTTCTACTAATATATACTAATTTTGTAAGGTTTTCCTTGTAAATATATTAGTATTTCTATTTTAATAATTCTACTTTTGATCATGTGTGACCAAGGTCTTGTGAGGATAGGAATATGGAAAATATAATCTTTTGATTGAGGGATTCCATGACTAGGAAGACAAAGCTCTTGTACATCCATTGTGAAGTGAGCTGTTATCGATAGGTATAGTTGAGGGATTCCAAAATATATATATACCTTATGATCTGTATAAAATTGGGGATACTTTATGATAGGTTGAAACTCGTCGATACCTCATATCGTTTCTACAGATCTACCTTTCACTTTTGTATAAAAGTGAGGTTTTACTATATATCCTTTTAAATGAGTATTTGGGTTTCTAACGAATACTCCATGTTTTTTTCATAAACTTTAGTATAATTTCTTCTAAATTTTATTTGAGTTAATTCTTATTTCATTTTCTGTAATTTAGATTGTTTAAGGTTCCACTACTTCAACTCTTTTATTATTAATTTATAATTTTGATCAACTTATTTCCAATGTGAAAACTATATTTTAATATAGTATATTTATAAGTTACTCTAATTGTTAATTTCATTGGTAATTCAAAAATCAAATCAATAATTGATGTCATCATTATTTAAAAAAATTGATCAACTTAATACTTTTAAAGGAAAAAAATTATTGGTTTTTTTACTACAATTCACCCCCTCCCCCCCTCGTGTTTTTAATTTTCCATCATACCCTTGGATAGTAGTGGGTACCCCACATACACTTCCCCATATATATAGTCTCCCTCATAACCCAACTGTATATGTCATGGTGCTCCCATACCCTCTATATTCTCATATCCAAATAACTATATATATCACCACAACTATAACCACACATCTATATCCAAATATCTACCATCTTCGCATATTGTCTCACGATAAAGTATTTAATCATGAAGGACGTCGACCTTGTTCCCTCCTCCTTCCATGTACACCACCAACATTCATCCACATCATAGATATATACACAACCCATTATGAACCATACTATTTCTAAATGAGAGAGTGGGGAAGGGGAAGTATTTTTTTCTTGTATAACCTATATAACTTGGATGTTGGGTAAAACACATAAAAACCAAAACCACATATGGTTGTTTATTGCATTGCCCAATTCATGTGGTGGTTTATAAGAAATAAAAAATACTACAGTGAATATATAATTTCACAAATACCCAACCTAAGGTCAAATACCTTACACACAAAACTATAACCATAATCATCATCAGCATATATCAACTTTGTTACCACCTCTAGACACAACACAAACTAAATCCACAAAGACACCACAAAAACACTACTATAAAAAATATCCCATTTTATATATCATTATTAGTTTATCATTATTCATTATTATCCTTTATATATTTATATTTTATCATTTATTCATTTATTAATACATTCAATTCCAACAATTTTTTTAATTACATTAACATTTACCAACCACATTATACTCATCATTCGACATATAATTCTAACAATTATAATTACACATGAACATTCTGATTTCAACATTATTAATTAAATTTACATTATCTAACTAGCACCTCGCTAATATAACATAACATTGTTCCACAATAATTCCTTCTACTTATGATTAATCATTTCATTCATTTTATTATTTTAGAATAATTTAATATTAACATATCTCATTCCTATTAATCTTTACCAATAGTTCGTTACTATTCTGTTATTTTGGGCTATTATGACATAAACTCAAAAACCTATAAACATCATCGCATCAATAACTGAGCTAACCCCCTATAATATCATCAACAACAAAATATCACATCAATCATAGAAAACTAGCATCATAGTAATCACAATGTATCATCACCTATCAATACCACCAAATCACTTCTTCCATAAATGAAGTGAACCAATCATTATAAGACCAATCTAACCACTACAAATAATAAAAACAACAACAATTTCAGTAGAAAAAAACGTCAATAAAAATAGAAAATAAATACTAAAAATCATGCCCAAAATTGATTCACTTAATTTAAAATATTTCACACCTTAACAATAAAATATAAAAACATATGTTTTAATATCTTTATATTAAATTATTTAAGTGAATATCATATTATTAACATTATAAATAGGTCAAAAACCATCCCGATATCACGTCAAAAATATTATTAATCAATTTAAGAAATAACACACAATCAATATCATAAAAAACATGTAAATATCATGTGAGTCACATCACTCACTTTTAATTACTTAATCTATTTCATTACAATATTTAGGTTAATTTCAACCATATAATAAAGGAAACCCCCATTAAAATTTAATATTTAACATGTAATATAGAGTAGAGAAATCAGAAATTGAATTTCCCAATCAGTATTATTGTATCACTGAGTGGGGGAGGGGATGAATTAGTGATATCTTTTTATTTTATGTTTCCTTTATTTTAAAACGACCTTAACCTCATGTTAAATAATTCGTTCTCTGCTAAAAACAAAGCAAACACACACCACATGAACACAAGAATTTATAAGGTTCACTACTCAGTGAAAGTAGTTATGTCCTTGGTATAGTTTGTAAACAATCCAGTACCACACAATCCACTAGAAAAAATACTTTTGTGTCGAATACAATGGGTAGTATATTCCCTTACATTCGTGTAGCAATATTTTCATTAAAACAATGCATGTTCTTCAAATAGTATGAAATGATGTAACATAATTTTTTCCTTCCTGATCATCTTTCACAAAACATAATATTTCAAAACAATTATTTACTATCTTAACTAAGAGTAGGTAATAACTTCATGGAATTCATATTGACAATCATTCTAATTTCCCATCCAATTCCCATGTTTGATTTATCAATACGATAATATTTCTCTGTCAGAATACCACTGAGATAATTCTAAACCACTTCTATTTGAGTTTAGAAATCCCATTCTATTTCCCTGTAAAATGATCCATACTAATACAATGATCAGATGAAAATGATATTGTCTATTATTCTTTATTCTTTTGTCTGGTAAGCTTTTTCAAGAAAACACAATCCAAAAACTTCTTCTTGCTAGAATTGCAGAGCTTCTCTCTCCTCTTTTGTGAGTGATTAAATTTATAAAATAAACAAAGTGTTCTTCTCCTTTTATAGAAACTCCAAAATTGTTTAAGTAGGATTCTGAAAAGGTTTTCCCACTTTACTAAATTTCACAAATCTTCAATATTTATTAAATCTTGGATATTTATTTGACTTCGTTAAGAAACTTTAATTTCCCTTCAATTTTGGATCTCTCTTTGAATTATTCAATACTTTAGAATTCCTAATAAATCATCAGTCAAAATCTGATTCCTGCATCAAATTTATGAATACAGTTTCTTTATTATGATAAAGTAATTTGGCCTCTCTGATTTTCTTGATCCACATGAAAACAAATTTGAAATGAAGACATCTCATAATGTTTCTATACACCAACTGAAAAACTAATCTTCCCATTCCAATTTTATCATTATGTTAAAGACAACATATTCTTCAATACATTTCTCTATATCAATTATGAAAAATTAAAAACACATGCCTTCTCATTATAATACTTCATACCAATTAATAAAAAAAGTCAAACAAATTCTAAGAACATTAAACAAGATTCATGTCCCCCTTTGACAACACTTTCAAAATTTCTTCAAACAAGACTCTTATTATTCTTCTTTTATCTTAACCCACTTGTTAGAGATATTAAAAACATTCTTCATCACTTGACTCAGTAAAAAAGATACTTGATGAGAAATAGTTGATTGTTTTGTTGATTGATCTCAGTCTCAAAAAACTTTTCTTATTCAGTTATCCCAACATCTCCCAAGACAATTCTTCATAAAGAATATTTTTCTTGAACAAATTTTTTTATCAATACTCTTATGATTTCATAAGGATACCAAACATATGTAATGACTAATCGGTGTTAGTGTAACTCCAATTATCAGTGGAAAAATGAGTCTTATGGATCGGTTCTAGCAACTTAGACATCAAAAACTTCTTTCTTATTTTGAATATGATACCTCAAGTCATCCAGACAACAAATAATTCTAAATATGGTGATCCAATACTGATGAAATTTTGACTAAAAGTTTTTTCCATCAGAAAACTTTCTTTTTCAACAAACTCTTTCTTGAATCATGAATTCCTTGTGACTTTGGAAATTGTTGATGGTCATCTTCATCATCTTCTGACTTAATAATGAAAATTATTGTAACATCCCATTCTTATAGAAACATATTTCTTTCCAACCGACTAAATATGATTAATATTACCTTTTCTCACAATTTATTTTCTCAATCTAGAATCACATGTTTTAAAACTTACTTATAATTTATGATAAATAAAAAAATGCAAAGCATCATCATATTGTCATCAGATCCAAGAAAAATCTTATTCTCTTCCTCATAACGATCTTACATTAATTTTAAACCCCATGTGAGGCTGATGAACCTTTTCTTATAGAAAAAATTTCCCAAAATAACAGACCTTGTTAAGAATTATGAGTCAAATTTCATAAATATGATGATCAGTATGATTTTCCATATTTACAAATGGAATTTATTTATCTTCTTTGAAAAAAATTACAACACATTTATAATAAAAACATCTTCTTGCTTTCAAACATTTTCTTCATCAAACTTGGTCCAAACAACACCCCCTTTGGATTTTGTTTTCAACCAAGATTCATAAATCACATAACTTTCAATCCTCAATCTACATATTACTTATCAACAATTATAAGTCTATATAAGGAAACTCATTGTAGGAAACAAGAATTATTGAAAGCTAAACCATGTTGTCAAAAATAGTGACTCAGGAACCCTCTTCATCTTTTCTTCAAAACATTCTTCACTTCATTTTTTTCTTCTTCCACATTCCTATTACTAAATTTTCCTACAACCACTCCAACAAATAGTTATAATAGTTCACACGCTTATAATTATGGATTCACATCTTACCCACAAATCCTCCTTTTTAGGTGCTTCCATAAAAGGTTTAGCACATAAAAATGAATAGATTTATGAAACATTATCTCCCTTGACAACACTACCCAAATAAAAGTTGAGAGAGGGTAAAAATACACATACCTAAAACATGATGAGAAATAGGTTGGACACCCTTGTTCAGCCTAATTTTAGAAAGAAAAATTGGTAAAGGTTTTTTGAAAATGTCAGAAACTTGTTTCAATGTAGGAGCATATTCCATATTCAATTAATTCTTCTCCAAATTCTCTTTTATGAAATTATATTTGATATCAATGTTTTTTGAATGATATTGTTGTATTGGACTCTAGGTAAGTTTGATTTCACTTTGATTATCACAACCCAAGAACATGGTTGACTTCACTTCAATAACTAAGTCTTTTAACAGATTCTTCATCCACTTAAGTTGATAAGCGTATTGAGTGGTATCAAAATACTCAACTTCATCCATGATAAGATTTACTAAATTTTGTTTCATTATATGCCAACTAACATAAATTTTCCCCAGAAATAAAATCCCACTAGGTGTGGATCTTCTATCATCAACATTTCATACCCATTCAGCATCTAAATAACCAAAAAATCAATACTTTCTAAGTTATAATAGTTGATCATAAAAAATTTTGTACCTTTGCTATATCTGAGAATTTTTTTTCCTGCCAATAGATTTTATTCTTTTAGAGAACTCTGAAATAATTCACATAAGGTAAAATCATAAATACTAACAGGTCTTGAGGAATTCAAATATAAAAACTTTCAATTATCTTTCGAAACCCATTTTGGTCAAATCTGTTTTCCTTCTCCATCATTACTCAACATGGTTCTCAGTGAAATTGGTGAGGAAACTAGTTTTGAATTCTCTATGTAGAACTTCTTAATAATTTCCTTAGCATACTTTTCATGAGAAAGAAAAATGATTTTCTTATTTTCTAATATCTGTAACCCAAGAAAGTACTTAATTTCCCCATGTATGGACTTCTCGAACAACTATTTCATCTCTTTATCAAATATTTCACAAGATCTTTAATAATTCCCAACAAATATAATGTTATCAATATAAAAATTTACAATAAGGGAGAAATCATGAATTTCCTTGATGTAAATATTTCTCTAAACTCTTCATTTTTTAAAATTCATCTTCCTTAATAAAGTATCCAATTTGAAATACCATCCTCTTGGAACTTATTTTAGCAAATACTATGATTTATTTATCTTACACACATAACTTTAATCTTTCCCAACAAAAAATTCACTTGTTTCATCAATGTATACTTCCTCATCAAGATCCCAATTCAAAAATTCAGACTTCACATCCATTTAAAAAAATGTATCTTTGTTTTGTAGCAAAAGAAATAAATATTCCTATTTTTTCTTACCTTTCCACCAGATCAAAAGTTTCATCAAAATCAAAACATTTAATTTTTGAGTAACCTTTTCACATTAATATTTCTTTATTTCTTATCACTTCACCTTCTTCATCCATCTTGTTCCAGGAAACCCACTTTGTACCAATAACATTTTTGTTATCTAGATTAGGTTTGAGTTCCCATGTATCATTATTTTCTATCTGATCCGACTCTTTATTCATGTATTGAACCCATTATAGATGCTTAAAAGATTCATTCACATCATTTAAATAGACTTTTGAATATAAAAAAGTTTTTTAAAAACTTTTTAGGTTCTTCTTATTTGAACCTTATGATGTTAATCAACAATAATGCACTGAGCCAACAATTTCTTCCTCATCCTGGGATGATATTTTTGAGTTTCTTCTTCATCACTTGAAATATATGAGTCTTATTATTCTTCTTTAGTATGATTACCACTGTCAGTATCCTTATTAGAATTGTTAACAAAAAAATTTATCCTAATCAACTTCCTTATCTTCCCAATAATTTTTCTCTTCTTAATCCTTTTAAATAAATTCCAAATCAACTATATCAAAAATTCTTCTAGTTTATTTTTTAAAACATTTATTTTTTATTCCTTTAAAAGAATAACCAAAAAAGTCATCTTCACTTTTTTTATCAAACTTTCTGAGGTTTCCATCATTCCTTTTTAGTATTCTTTGACTCCCAAAAAGTATTAAGTATTTCAAACATGTATTTTTATAATAAAACATTTTATATGGAGTAATATATGAACTTTTCCTATAAAATCATCAATTTTGGAAATACACAGTAGTACTCATGGCCTTCCTTGAATAGTAATGAGAAAGACCATGTTCAAGTAACATAGTTCTCCCCATTTCCACTAAAATTTTGTTCTTCCTTTCAACAACCCTATTTTATTAAGTCATTTATGGTGAAATAAAATCATTATGAATTCTATGCTTCTCAAGATAAATTTAAAATTATTCATTTCTTCATTAACCTCAATTATCAGTTCTCAACTTCTTCACTAAATACTCACATTCCTTCTCAGCTTTCCTATTGAAACTTTTAAACATTTTTAGAGCATCTTAATTACATTTCATATACATAACAAAATTAATGAGAGTAAATTCATCAATGAATGTGATGAAGTACTTATATATATATTAGTTTATTTTTTCTAATTCTCCCATGGATATCAAAATTTATAAGATACATTGGTTGTCTTGAACAAATATCATATTTAATATACACGGAATTAGTAATTTTTCCTTTCTGATAAACAGTAAAACGCCAATATATTCTTTTTCACATATAAAGAATATCTCAGACACTATCTGGCTTTTATAAATTTCTCATTTTTCTCTAAAACATGTGTCCCATCCTGTTATGCCACAACTAATTCTCTTCCACCATACCCATGTAACAATATTTTTTTATTTCACCAACTTGATATAAGTTTTATTTTTTACATTAGCCTCTTATAACTATATTTTCATCTTCCTGACTCTACACAAAAAAATCCTTTTTTTCTAAAAATAGTTTTTTTCTTCATCATAGAGTTTTTAAACACTTAGAAAGTTGTGTTTTATTCTATCAACATACAAATAATTTTTATATTTTATCTTTTCTTTCCCAATGATGGTTAATCCAACACCTTTGATTCTTACAGATTCATCATCACCAGATGTCATCATTCCTTCTTTTAATTCTTTCACATTATTAAAAAAATTATTCTCCTATCATATGAGAAGAACGCCCACTATCAAGAATCTAAGGTCATTCTCCTTTTGTATTTTTCAAAGCTATTTCTAAAATAATAGGTTTTTCTTTCCATTTTATTTATTCTTCTCTATATTTTGAGAAATGTTGAAAAACTTTCATTATGTTGGTAAAAAACAAAATATTATTTTGTAAGGTTTCAAGGTTTTTCACATATTTCACTAATATTTTGAAGAGGTTGGAACCTATTTTCAACTTTTACACCAATATTTATAGGCTTTTTTAAAATATCCTTCTAAGGATTCTCCCTTTGTGAGGATTAAATCCCCCTCAAAATTTACCTTCTAAATTTTGTGTAATAGTTGTAATGTTGTTGGTTAAACCAACACATTTTTGTTATTTGAATGAATCCACCACAATTCCATCAGTTTACATAGAAATAATATTTTACTCTAAAACTTCCTTACTGACTGGATTTGTGAATATGTTTCTCAAAAACCTTATTGTCTTTGTTTTCCTAACTTTATTGACTGTTAACCTTTCTTTTATCAACCAGAATATTATTTTTTATCTTAGTTTCTCTTTTTATCTTTATTAGAACCATAAGTAATAGAACCCTTTTTGGACTCAGAATTTTTAGAATCTTCTAACTTCTCAACTTTTTTGGTCTTGGAAACTTCTTCTAACATACAATTTTATATTTCTTCTCAACATTTTAAGGTAAATTTTGTTGATCCTTCTCATGTTCCTCCTTAAAAGAACATTCATCAACTTTATAGATATTGTCTTTGAAACTTCTATCTCTATGTTCAACTATATAAAGTTTTTACCAAACAAGTTCCAACTATTCTTCTTTTTCATTTAACTTCACTTCCATATGTTCATTATGATTATTTTATTTTTTAAGATATTTCTTCAAATAATCAATCTCCTTCATCATCTGGAAAACCTTCTAGGTTTTTTGTTGAAGAGTTTTCACATTTCATATCCTTGATTTCATTTTCAAGTATCCCAATCTTCCTTACACATTCTTTAAATTATTCTTTAAGATGAAATTCTAATTGGGTTTCTTCTTCTTCAGAGTTATTTATTCCAAACACTTCATTATTCATTATTACGATAAAATTATTCTCACCAACATGATCAGTAGATTTTTCAAATTCAACTTAACAGCCTCCCTCTTCATCATATTTAGATAAGATACTTCTCCATTTGGATATTAAAAAATTTCAATATTTTGATCTTGAAAAATATTTAGCTTTATCACCCTATTTCTTCCATAACCTTCTTGGCCTTCTTTATTCTTCTTCAATGTCCTCTTCTTTATCTATTCAAGGAAAATTATCCATAAAGTATCCAATATATCCACATTCAAAACACTTCATGCAAATTTTCCCTTTGTATTTACCCATAACACTTCTAACATTTTTAGAAAATAAGGATTAAAATTAATAAATATTTTTTTATACTTAAATTTTTGAGTTAGAGTTAGCAATATATTCTTCCTAAAGAATATTTTTGGACTTTCCTATCTTGTAATCCTTGAAAGACAATTCACGGTCACCTTTTATTTTTTCATCAAACTTTTCTGGAATAATTCTCAATATCTTCTCAAAAATGGTTGATACTTATAGCTTCTGACCAAGAAATATTACGGTACTAAAAAATTCATTCAACCTAGTAAAAAAGTCACCAGATAATTCATATTCACTCATCTTGAGATCATCATACTTCAATCTCCAGATTTTTAATTTTGACTTCTTCACTTTTTTATTGCCTTAATATATGTTTTTAAACTTATCCCAAATACCTTTGGAAATGGAAACACCATTCACTCTTAAAAAATAACTTTCAAAAAGTGATGAGAGTAAATCAATTTTAGCTCTTTCATAATTATCAATATTCTTCTTATCAATAGATGTAAGAGGAACCTTATCTTCAACAGGAGGAAATCCATCTGTTGTAGCTTCAGAAACATCACACCCAAGAGAAAAAAATAATTCATTATTTTATCTTTCGAGATACAATAGTTCTTTCCATAAAAAATCTAAATCCCCTTACTGTTCACACAATTTAGATTATTCATCACAACTTCTCTTCAAAACACTAGTAAAGAGAAAATGAAGTGAACCTTCGGTCTGGTACCACTTGAAATTTAATAGCCATGATTTTGTATCCCTGAGAGGGGGAGGGGTGAATTAGTGATATATTTTTCTTTTATGTTTCTTTACTTTTGAAACAACCTTTTCCTCCTATTAAATATTTCTTTCTCTTCTAAAAACAAATCAAATATACATCTACATGAACACAATATTTTCCAATGTTCACTACTCAATAAGAGTAGCTATGTCCTTGGTATGGTTTTGAAAAATTCCAATAATAATAAATCCACTATAAAATAATCTTTTTGTGTGGAATTCAATTAGTAAGACATTCCCTTACACTCATGTAGCATTATGTTCAATACAAAAGTGAATGTAATTAAAATTTCACTAAATGGTATAATGAAATTGTTTTATTCCTGGTCAAATTTCACATAACATAATCCTTTAAAATAGTTCTTCACATTATTACCTTGGAGAAGGTTATAACTTCTAGGACTTTGTAAGGACACTAAGTCTAATTTCCCATTTTAATTTCCCAATCTAATTCCCAAGTCTGATTTCTCAATACAATAATATTGCTCTATCAGAATACCACTGAGACAACTCAAAACCACTTATATCTGAGTCTGTAAATCCCAATCTGATTCCCAGTTCAATGATATATCCTAATACTATGATTAGATTCATATTATCTTGTCTTTTCTCCTTTCCTCTCATATCCGGTAAGATTCTTTAAGAATACACAATCCAGAAACATCTTTTTACTATAATTGTGGAGCTTCTCTCTCTTATTTCATGAGTGATGCAAGTTATAAAATACAAAAAAGTATTCTCCTCCATTTATAGACACTCAAAAAAATTAAGATGGATTTTTAAAAGGTTTTAATTCTTTAATAAATTTCATAAATCTTCAATATTCCTTAAATATCGTATCTTTATTTGATATTGTTCAACACCTTTAATTTCCCTTCAATTGTGGATATCTCTTTGGCTTCTTCAACACTTCAAACTTTCTAAAAAATCTTTATTATGAATCCAATTCATGATTCATATTATTAGATACAATTTATTTATTATGATAAATTCATTTGTTCACTCTGGTTTTCTTGACCCACTTTTAAACAAATCAGAACTGAAGACATCTCATAACATTGTTCTACACCAATTGAAAAATGAATCTACCCATTTTGATTTCCACATTATGATAGATATAGTAGATTCTTAAAAACATTTATCTGTATCAATAGTTACAAATGAGAAACATATGCCTTTACATTATGATTCATCATACCAACTGATAAAAACAATGGAAAAAATTTCGTAGGACATTAAGAAATCTTTTTGTCCCCCTTTATAACACTTTCAAAAATTCTTCAAACAACACTCTAATTATTATTATTTTTTATTGAACCACTTGTTATAGATATTCAAAACATTCTTTATCACTTGACTCAGTCAAAAAATAATCTTTATGAGAAATGTTTGACTATATTATTTATTAATATCAGTCTCAAAAAACTTTTCTAATTCAATTGTCCCAACATCTCTTAATAAAATTCTTTATAAAAACATTTCTATATCAAAAATAAATTCTTGTCAGTATACCTATGATGTCATAAGGATAAAAAAAGGTAAAAAACTAATCAATTCCATAGAAACTCCAATTATTGATGGAACACTAAGTTTGATGGGATGGTTCAAATAACTTTGACTTCAGCAACTTCTTTATTCTTCTAAATATGATACTCCAAGTCATCCAGACTAAAAACAATTCTGAATATGGTGATCCCATATTGATGAACTTGTGACTAGAAAGTTTTTCCTTTAGAAAAATTTATTATTATATACCTCTTACTTGAATCATGAATTCCCCATGACTTTGAAAAAAGTTGAAGATTATCTTTTACGTCATCTAACTTAATAATGTAAATTATTGTAACTTCCCATTCTTTCGGATATATATTTCATTCTAACCAATTGAATATAATTGGAATAAACTCACCCCACCCCCCTTCGTTTATCAAGATAGCATGACAAGTTTTAAAAATTACTTATGATTTGTGAGAAAAAAATAGCATAGAATCATCATGTTTTAATTGGATCCATGTAGAATCTGAATCTCTACCTCATTATGATCTTCTTTTCATTACGGACCTGAGGTGAGTCTGATGAACCTTTAATTATAAAAAATATCAAAATGATGGACTTTATTAATCATTTTGAGTCCAATTTCTTAAATATGATGGTCATTTTGACTATACATATTTAAAAAGTGATTGATTTATCTTATTTGACCAAAAAAGATGATACACTTATAATACAAACTTCTTATAACTTCCAAAAACATTATCCATCCAACTTAGTCCCAACAATGAACCCCATATCTCAAATGAATCTTTGAAAATCATTGTATAATAATAAGAAGAGAGAGACAAATATATCATCAGATGTTCTCAACAGGAAGTCCAAACAACCTATATACATCATACTTCCATCAATACTTTGACCAAGAACAAAAAAATATGAAAACACCCAAGGTCATAGCCTTTGAGAATAGAAAATATAGTAATAACAGAGAAGGATAGAGAAGATAACTTTGTGTTAAAATGTATCGATCACACAAAGAAATATCCAATGGATCAATAAAAGAGAAAAAGGACCAACAAATAGAGAACCCATAATGGCCTAGAGTTTGAGAGAAAAATGGATAATCAAAACAAGAGAAGATAATGACTAAAATTTATAATAATGATGAGGTTCCCCATACACGACATAGTGATGACACCACCATGTAATAATAGGGGTTACTCAAAGGAGATCCAAAATCTCATAAATTCAAAGAGAAATATACCACCTTAATTTCATAACTATTTCACCCATTTTAAATATGGTCTTGATCTCTTCTAAGTTATAGTGGATTCGAAAACAACCATTTTGGATTTGAACCCAAACTCAATCCAAGAACCACAATGGTATAATAGGATGACCCATGCTGATTTAATCCTACCTAATCAAGTTTCTTTGTCACAAAACCCTTCTAAAAACATTTTTTAAAAATGAAAACATTAAAATTAGTTATTTGAGAACTCGCTTTTTCCTATTGAAATTCCACTAAGAACCATAAAGTACTGTGATCATAAAAATTCCACCCTCCATGTCACAAATGAATAACATGACATAAACACCCTCCATAATGTGTGTTTTAAACACCAAATTTACAAACCAATCAAAACATATAGACCACTATTATTATAATTAGATCATGGAATCTACCATGGCATAATCCTTCTCAAAATGGCTAGTTTTACCCTATAGAAGACAAAAATTAATCTTTATCTATCAAAAAATATCTATGATCCACTCTAACACCTCCAACAGCCCAAAACAATAATGTAAAGGGTTAAGGAGGGTATGGGACTCTATAATATATACCTATAAAGTGATTATTATCCTTGAGAATAAAAAAATACCTAAAAGAGAATAAAAAAATAATGAATCCAAAGCACTATTTGATATTCTTCTAAAATAGAAATATTATCATTACCAAAAAACACAAACTTAGAACAATGAGAGGATAACAAAAATCATATCAGAATAATAAAAGCTCAACATCTCAATAGAATCAATCATAAAACAACACAAGATATTAATCATGCATCTATAACTCATGTTAATATGTACACTCCCCCAATATATCATTCCACCATAATACATGAACCAAAGGGATGAAATTAACACAAAACACATTTTATTAATGGTCTTGAATCTCAATAGGTCCCTCTACAAACATCACATCATATTCATCATCCAAATCACCTTAATATATGACATCAGAGTAATAATAAATATACCAACATATCTAAGATATATAAAATAATATCATGAAATTAATCCACAAATGGATTAAGATCTAACTGATATACTACCTCACTGGCATTATCCAACACCTTGAAAGGTTGTATAAATTGATGATAAAGATTAATCCCATAGCTAGACCTTTCTACGTATAATGGGGAGATAACTTTAAAAACACATGATTAATAACCTCAAACATAAGAGTCTTCTCCTCCACTTAGCATATAAATTTTAGAAGTGTTAAGAAACCATCATCCAATTATGAATTATCTACACTTTATTTATCATACTATGTAATAAATTTCCTCCATCAATATCTGACTCTCAAACATAAATATAGTACAAAAAATATGTATAGGTACTATCATAAAACACTTCAATCAAATACATACAAAAAATTGAGTGATAGTTATTGTTGTAGGAAAAATCCAACAAAGGTAGGTGATTTGACCATGAACCTACAAGCTACTGAACACATTCACATAACATTTCATCCAATGTCTGGATAGTTTGATCCATCTAACCATCCATAAGAGGATGGAACATAGTGATAATACATTCCTAAGATCCTAAAGAAAATTGAAGACCCTTCCACAGTTTTGAGATAAAATAGAGATCACAATAAGAGATGATCATTATCAAAAACCCATGAATCTAGACAATCTCCTCCACATACAGACTTCATAAAGCATCTAGTTCACTCAACTATATTATCACCATGAAATGAGCCAATTTTTTTAACTGATCCACAATCATCCAAATAGCATCACATCCTCCCTAAAAATAAGGAAAACTAGGAATGGAATCCATTTAAATTACCTCCCTCTTCTAACAAGTAATTTACAATGTGTGCAATAGACTAATAGGAACACGATGCTAAAGTTTCACCTTCTTATAGACCAAACACCAAGACAAGAACTCTGTTATTGACCTCTTTATTCTTAGACACAAAAACTAATTCCTCAAATCATGATATATCTTATTAATTCTAGGACTCGGTACTAAATTTGATCTATGAAACTCATGGAGAACCACTACATGCACTTCTATAAGAATGAAGTCCCTCCCCTAAAATAGACCTAATATTTCCTATCCACCGAACATCACTTAGGAACATCATCATGGACAACATGATTCTTCCAAACCTTAATCTTAGGTTCTCCGAACTAATACTCCCCCACCCGAAGTATCATGGATAATTTTACTAACATCTAATATAGTCATCCTATGTCATAGACTTTATTCATATCAAGATGCAAGGTTGTAATCTCTATGATCCTTCATGTATCTCCAGACTCTTAAGAAACACCTCCAAACTAATTCCTACTCAGTACATCAACCACAAAATTCCCTTTCCCTAGTTTTTGAGAGATATATATGTAATAATACTATAATAAACCCATCCATAATCACTTATATAGATTCAAATCATGATAATAGAAGATATATCCCAAACTATTGTGTTTTGAGAATATCAAAAGTCACTCTATGATAAGATAGTATTGCCATGTCATTATGGAAAAAAAAAATCCACAAGTTTCAAATCATGGGCAGTGTGGTTAAGTTTATGAGTTCTTAACTACCAAGAACCATACAAGATGATTTCCCTCTACTGTATTAGAGAATTACCTAAACATAGATGATTAGTAAAATAGAAAACCTGAAACATAACTCTCACATCTAAAAAATAAATTACATGGGAATAAAATGTATTCTCTTTTAGATACTTAAACATTGATTGTCATTTATATATCCATATAAGAACCTGAATCTCCCTAGTTAAGGTTATCAACGGATATGTAATCTAAGATAAATCAATCAAAAAATAAGATAATTGGGAACCAATGTATCATTCCTGGAATCCATCCAAGATATAACCCCCTCAATATTATAATTATTGACTACAAATCCCTCATGAGATACAAAATTCCCAATAAAATACACCTATCATAACAAAACTATGCACTTGGATTTCTTTCTATAGTATTTATTTCATCTAAGACTCTCTAAAACAGCTCTCAGATTCTCAACATGATCCTCTTTTAACATCAAATATTCAAGGATGTCATAAATGATCACAACCAGAAACTAATCCAGGAACTCATGAAACATAGAGTTCACCAATCCCATAAAAATATCTGAATAATTCATGACACTAAAAATAAAAACCATAAACTATATTTGTTTATAATGACTTAATGACCCATGATTTTAGTAATTAATTTTACTTAATTAAATACCATGTGGGTAGCTTCTCTTACATGAAATGTTGAATTAAAACAAAAAAAATTACATTAATAAAATTATTAAATATTATTTTTCTAATATATTCATTAAATTGGTAGTTATCACTATAAGTAACCACTTTATAAAAAATATATAAAAGGGTAGAATAAAACAAAGGTCATTTTATTCTTATAAGATATATGTTTCTTAAAATTTCTTTTATGAATTATGAGAAATTATATTAAAAATAATTTTTACCACTTTCAGAAATTGAATTAGATTAAATGATTTGAATATTTTTAATTAGCATGATCAAATTAATTAATGTGTTCGATTTAATTTTTTTGTGTAAAATTAATTTTACAAGGCAAATATTAGTTATCATAGTAAAATTATTATTTTTCGATGAATGATTGTTTTCTAAATATATTTTATTTTTAAAAATTAAATGGTTATATTTTAAATTAAGAAATTAATGATGATTAAAAATATATAAAAATTTATTAACACTAATTTAATTTGTAATCAATGATAAATAAAATTAAAAATGATTTATAATTAAAACAGCATGCTTCTACAAAAACATTTTTTCAACATATTATATATTTAAATTTAAATTTTTATTTTCCAATATTTATTAATTTAATTTGATTAAATTGAGTCAAAATTTGGATTAATCATGTAAAAATTTGGTAATATTTTCCATATTATATTTATAGTGGTAAAATAATTACTATGGTTAATCTTTAATCAAGATTAATAAGTGTTAAAATGGGTAATTTGATGTGGCTCAAATTTTAATAAATCAATTTGACACATAAAACATATAGAGTAACTTTTCTAGGTTTTAAATTAATAACTACATCTCTTACCAAAATTTACCCACTTAACTCACCAAAATATCATTCAATTCCATTCTTACCCCTTACCCAACATTCTTTTTAAAGATTTTTCCCTCTTTTCACCTATAAAAGGAGCTCACTTACACCCTTTTCAAGACACACATATAGTTAAAAATTGAAATAAAATATTCCTAATTTAATTATTCTATAGAACCTATACCCATTTAGCAGTCCCTATCCTCAAAAAAGTACCTCAAGTCCTTCATTTTCAAAGGATAGTTCAAGAGAATATCTGAAACTCTAATGTAAGTATTACTTATCCTTTTACTTCCATTATTTATCATTCTCAACCGCCCTCCTCCAAAAATATTTAACCATATGTACATAATTAAATCATTTTAAGTAATATATTTAAATTTTATTATATTTACAGTAAAACCATTATCTATTCTCCTCTCATTAAATCAAAAAAATGAAAACTTTCCCATGAGCAGGTGTGGACTACTGCCTCCATAAATGACACATTTCATTTTTCATCAACACCTTTCAAGAATGGTATTAAAAATAGATTTAATGAATATATATTATTTATGTCATGATTTATAATGTGGAAATATAAATTAGTCATTCTGTAAGTAATAATATAAATAAATAATCATTGTAAAACTAACCACCTAAAACAAATATACCAAGTGGAAAATCAGTTTATTTATAAGTGAAAAATTCATTTCATTTACCTTCTTATAACAAATTGAAATTATGATTCATCAACTTAATAAAATATAAATAATTTTATTATACTTTTTTGATAGAGATATTATAACAAAAAAATATCTTCTTATAGCCATACTCACATATATATTAATGCATATTATTATTATGTCAGTTTAGATACCAAAATGAAAAATGATATAAATTTCACTCAAGTATGGATTTAGTAAATTAATATAGGATATTAATAATTATATAATTATTATTTTTGGTTTTTTATTATTAATATAAACATTAAACTCATTAATCAATATACCACTATTCATTTGTTAAAAATCATAGAAACATGATCATCCCAAATTTCATCTACATGAACCTTAACTAAAAATATCATAGAATAAAATAATAACTTTATATAATAACCTAAAACATCAATTATAGTTCCCTTTATTATATAGGAATGATAAAATTTGGATAAGAATGAATAACGGCATTGTGATTGTGAAACTAGTCTAAAACAATCATGATTACTCATACCCAATTTTGAAAATTGATAATAACCAACTAATATACAAATAGAGAATAATTATAAATGATGATTATGTGAATAAGTTTCTGAAATAAGTGACTAATATAGTTATTTTTTATACCTGAGGTTTTAACTCTAGCCAACTAAGTGATAATTCAAGGTAAGGGCTTCATAGACTCAATTTATGATTCATTGGGTCATAGTATTTATTACATGAATATAATTTTTAAAGACTTTTTTTATCATTACATTACAATATTTTTTATGTTATGTCCTATTTTTCTATGGTTAAATTACATATCATCATCAATAACCGCTTATTTGATAAAATATTTTTCAAAATAAAAGTATAAGATTTGTAAGAATAACTCTTATCTTCCATATCCATGTTTTTTCTATCAAAATTGTTTTCTTTAATGAAAAAAAATATTTATTGTATTTTATATTCTTCAAATTTTCCTTAAAATATTTTAGGAAATAAAATTATTTCAATTTATCCCCATTTTTTTTAATAAATGCTAAAAACCCTAATAAAATCTTTTCTTTAATTATATACCACATCAGATTTATTATCTTGATTTTTATTTCTTTTAAAGAATCTTTTATTTTTAAATATTTATAATAATGTTTTAAAAAAATTCCCTTTTATTTTAAGAAAAATTTAAAGTAATTTTCAGTTTATCTTCTATAAAAACATTTAAATGGTTTTGTAAAAACGTTTTTATTTTAACTTTTATCCCCCCCACAAGGATTATCTCACATGACATGATCTTTTGATCGCCCAATATATGTTATTATGATATTAATACTTTATGATAATTATTTTTTGATATCCAATGATTTATTAAGTTTATATTATGTGGTTTTTTTTAATATTAAGAAATCCATTATTTTTCCTCGGTTTCTTTAAGATATAATGATGATTGATTTTATAAGGCACATATTTGTATTGATGATGGTAGGTGGGGTCCTATATTTCTCTTGAATTAATATATTTAAGTTTATATCTCATGAGATATATAGATGTGGATATATTTAGTTTATTCATGTAGTGGTGTGTATAATGGTTTTATTCACATTTTCTAGTGTGTATATAATGATTCTGTTCACATAGGTGTGTGAATAATGGGGTTTCTCACAATAATTTTCATATGATTATGGTTTTAACACATTTATAATTTGTTTATAAAGTTTTTCCACATTTTTGATATGCATTTTATTTAAAAAAAAATCCATGTTTTCATGATTATACTATATTTTAATTTTATTTTTCACTTTTATGTCATCTTTGTATGTTTTATGATTATTTATATGTATTTTAAGCTATGTAATAAATTTTATACTTATTTAATGATTTTTTATGATATTATACTACTAAAAAATGTTTTATGATTATCAACTATATTCTTATGATCTTTTAATGAGATATTAATTATTTTAAAAATGTTCTCTTTCATGTTTATGACCTCATACATTATAATATGTTTTTTTCTTACTGAGTGTCTCATCTCACCCCTTTCTTATGTTTCAAATCCATAAATTATAAATATTATTAAATCAAGTGAGCTATATAAAAAGGTTCTAGAGGATCATGATTATATTTAAATCTTCAAAAGTGATGCAAAATAATATGTTTATATATCTAATATCCCACACACAAATATTTTTGGTTCATAGTTTGTGAAACTCATTGAGTGATGAATTATTTAAATCATGATACTAATGTATTATTTATGTTACATTTTACTTGGGTCACCTCAATGACACATGAATACATTATTTTGGATATATTATTCTATAAACCTCATCTAATGATACCCCAACTGTAGATAAATCATTGATAACCAATTATCACACTATAACTGATTAAATAAACTATAAATTCTTGGGAAGGGGTAATGGTTATTCACTATCACTTGATTTAACCATTGGTAATCAATACACAGCCACATAATTCTATCAAACTTCACTGTAGACAATATCTAAGCACCTCAAGGTGACACACTGGTCTAAATGAAACCCTTATACAATAGATCATTAATATAAATCCATTACTCCCATAACTCAAAAAGAGTTATCTGATAAGAATAAATTGATATTGTAGAGACATAATGTTGTAACATTATCTCAAACATGATATCACATTGAGGGGGTAGTGTTACCAAATTATTAAAAAATAAATAAATAATCCATATATTTTAAAGACTCAGCTATCTGAACTTCCACCAATCATAATAGTGATTTTTCCAATTGAGAAGAAAGAGGCACCATATGTCTATAACCCATCTAATGCTCTCACTCACCATCAAAAATTTCATGATCGCCTTCAACATTAATGAAAAAACACTTCTATAAGAGAAATAAATAATATATATCACTAAATACAACCAATACATGTTAAGGATGACATCATGTATTTGTATATACAATAAGAATAACTCATCAATCAATTCATACCACCCAGTAATCATCTCACAACTGCAAAACACTATAAAAAAGATGGAATGGCCTCAAACAGGCTTAGTAAACACTAACGTAATTATAAGTCTCTCCATCACAATCCCCAAAGCATGAACCATGGTAAGTATAATGAAGGTGTGAAATGTTCATGAATCAAAAAAAGAATATAGAGTTGTAAAAGATAAATAGATGATACCTCAATTTATGTCTCATTTTCTTGGAACTGACAACTCCACAACATGTATATGCCCATGCCCTTATCCTCTACCTTACTATCCTTAATTAGGATGAACATAATGACCTCCCTTATTCCTACGCCTTTAAGGACATTGGATATAATGGGTTTATCTTATGATAATCTATCTTATCTCTTTTTTCTAAACTATAAGAATATTCTTTTTACTACTAATAAGGCCTCATAAGGAACTTCTATAATGGATTCAATTGAAGAAATAATACATTTCATGAACTAACCCTTCATCACCCCTCAGGTAGACACTCGAGCTCACCCATGGTAAGTCCATAAGTGGATTTATGATCCCAATGGGATGGAAACTAGTGTCAGACATCAAACTATACCTGATGGTATTGAATTTCTCCTTGTGAAATAATATTATACATCCAGTAGGGTACTAGTAGAATTATTATATAAAGAATCCATACATTTTACTTCCATGTAAATTAAATTAATATATTCAAAATTTAAAAAAATACAAATGAGATATAATATAAACACACTCATCCAACTCAAAATAAATATATCAAAGTTGATGAAATAATAAACACTGTGAGAAAGAAGAGGGGGTTGATACATCCATGATAAAAATAAAACAAGAACCAAAAATACCAAAACCATGATCTCCACATGAACTAGAGGTCTCCATCTTATCATCATAAAATATGCTTCATCAGAGAAATGAATGAAGGAGTCCATATAAAAGTGCTCCAAGAGAACCTAAACCTGAAAAAACCACAAATTATACCAACGATGAGTGGTGTGGGTTGGGTGTGAGCATAAAAACAAAGTAGGATATGACCAAAGAGTCCATGAAATCAATCTAACAAAAAAACTAAAAATTATAGTTTGAAATACAATATATAAAATTATAGTTTTTATCATTCTTTGAAAAATGAACGCCAGATTTTTTCCAAATATAATTATAAAACCAGAAAAGTTCTTTTGAAGAAAATGAAATTTATTTAAATATTCCCTTTAAAAAATTCCTTTTGAAATATCCTTTCAAGATACACTTTCAAAACATTAAAAAAATAAACCATAAAATTACAAAATACTAAAAAAATAATTAGAATCAATAATATATGGAATTTAAATAGTAAAACAAGTCAAATACGAAAAATATGACAGGATAAGTACAAAATAATCATAACATAAAATTGAAAAAGTTAAATATATCATGATAAAAAATATGTAATAAAATTAAAAAACAACTAAAATAAAGGGTAGAAAAAAAGATCTGATGAAATTTAGATAATCATTGATAAATACTAAGAATATAGTGAGATAATCTGATACATACTATAGTGTGACAATCTAGAAGCATGTCGATTCATTTTTAGACAATAACAACTCATTCTAGTCTAACTAGCCTCACTGGTGGCAGTGGTACTCACCATAGTCAAAGTAGGTCATGTGTTAGGGGACACTAGTCTATCTCATTATGACTAGTATATAAATCTTCTCTCATATCTCACTATGATTCCTAGGATCTCTTTTAATAAAGTGATAGGAGGTAGGGAAATATTTATCAAATATAAATCACATATCAATATATCACCATCACATCTCTTTTTCCCACCTCCTAACACGCTATAATGAAAACCACATTTTAATAAGAAAAAAAACATCACAAATCCCATAAATTCTCAAACTCACCTATATTATAACAACTTCAAGATTCCAATGAGGGTGTATCTCATTTATGAAAAACATTTTAAAGAAGCTACCAATCGGGCCAGGGAACATTAAAAAAAATTCAAACATCCATTTGAAGAATATTTCAAAACCAATTTTATTCATAAATCCATTTTCAATTCAAGATATTAAATGGGCCTTTAAATTGTGTCTTATAAAATATAATTAAAATATTCTTTGCAAATAATTTGGAAATAAAAACATCCCTTAAACCCCATTTCAAAAACCTAGAAATAAAATTTTTATTTAAACCATCCTTCACATAGTATACACACACAAATAAAATATCATAAAACTAAACATGAAAATACAAATAAACAAATAATATATGAAAAATATATAAATTTATGAATTAACTTCTACAAGATCCCTAAATAATAAAAAACTATTCAAACAAGGCCTCAAGATCATAATCTGATCCCAATGAAAACATTAATAGTCCAAAAAATCATATAAGTAAATAAACTATTTGAGGGAAACGACTTAATAATTTTTTTAAACACATTGTATGCATATCCTTTATTTATAAAAATATAAGAGTTAAAGTCCTTGGAAACCACTTTTGAAATCGAATAATGAGTTTATGAAACCCTAAACTCAAAATATTATTTCACTAAAACTCAAGAAAATATACATACTTTTAAATGGAAACATGTTTGTAAATCACATAATAAGAAATTTTAAGAAAATAAAAAATCATTGAAACAATTGTTAGTGATAGTGGATTTAATGTAAATAATGAAACATGGGTGAATTAGTGTGAAACCACATTTACAAAAAAAAATATTTAGAAATTATTCTCTATGAAAAGTTAATACTTAATTCTATATTGTATATTTAAACTCATCCTTACATGATAAATTCATAAAATAAAGTAAAAAAAGTAATACATCAATTTTTATAAGGTTCACCCTCACTGTGAGAACTTACTCTTTACCACAACTATTGTTTATTCTGGCCTATATATTTCTCATTATAAATATAACACCAAAATATGGTGATGTTCCTCTTCGAGTAAGAAAATAATAGTTTTTAAGAAATACTTCTAAATTATTTAGAAAAACATATCCCATAAATCCTACCCAAAGAGTAAACATGGAAGGCCAATGGACTACTCTTTCTTACTACATGAAAACCCTTTGATGGTACACTTCTTATTATTCTACTATAATCAACTCTATAAGCTAGAGTAATATAGTTTTTCAAATCACACTCCTCATTAGATTCAAGTTCTCCTTTTATTTTAAAAACTCAATCACTCACACCATTAAATTACTCTAATAAATATCAATATATAATAATAGAATAAAAATATTAATTTTTAATCCTCTAGAAAAAAATAAAAAATAACCACTTTTATGTTCCATATGATTATGAATGTTCTTATCAAAAGGATTTCAAATACGTAAAAGATCTCTATATCTACTTAAAAAAATTCCCTCCAGATCTTCAACTTATTATAATAGCAACTTTGATCTTCACAAAAAAATCAAAAAATGAAACTCATTATATCATAACAAAAAAACTCAACAAAATTCATTTTAACTTTTCCATAAAAAAATTTACATAAAAACTAAAATTACCACATGAATTATTTATTCATGTAATAATATTGTCTATTATTAGCTTCAATAAATGAATTTCACTTTCAAATAATAGAGATATGTCTTCCAAAAAACTATCTTAAATCACAATTTATTTTTTATATTTAAAAACTAAGAGGAATAACCTGAGCATAAAATCAACAATGTCTATGTTATTCCTAAAAAAATATTTAATCTTACTTTACTTTACCAAGAATCACTTTTATTCATCACCAACTTGAATCACACAACCTTTGAGTGTTTATAATGTTTTATTCATTAAAGATCCTTTTTATAATTGTCTTGTTTAATTTATTAAGAATTTATAATTATGTATATTCTCATAAATTTTTACAAGGATGGAACCTTACAATGTACCTACTCAACTTTATGATTTTTTTGAAGATTACGAGTAACTAGAACTAGTATTATGTTAATAGAGTCTCAACCTTATAATGACATGTCAAAAACTCATGAGGAAATGAATCATCCTTATGATTTAGTTTTCCCAACATTACAAGGAAAGACTCAAAATTATGATGACATGTAAAAACCTCATAAGTACATTTTTAAACCTTATTCTCTAGATTTACCAACCTTATAAGGTGTCTATTTGAACCTTACAACCATCTGTTTCAATATTACATGATATATGTATTAACCTTATGTGCTACAAACCAATAGTATGATAATTAAAATACATTGAAAATATCCAACCTAAAACTTGAATTTTATAATGCCATTTTAATAACATTCCAAATAACTAAAATATACAAGAGAGTTCTTAAAAATTATTATGAAAGGTTTACATCAAATATATCCCCTTAAGAATTCAAAAAAATAATCTAAAATTTCAAATAGAACTTTAATCTCTCCCTTTATATTTGTTTTCAAAAAATATCAACCATTTATTGTTAACATAATTATTTTTCAAGAACTTATTAACTAATTTTATAAAAATAAAATCTTATAAGAATAATCAAATTACATCCTTTCTCAAATGAGATTTATATTGCACCACACTACTGGATAATAATATATTTTTGAGAGAATTATATCCATTGGGGTTAAGAGGTTGTGTTAAAGTGAAATAGATGATCTGCCTCTCAATTCACACTTCCATTTATTTCATTCTTCTACCCTATTCAGCAATATCCAAAGTTCTAGATAAAAAAATAGGGTACAATTCGATTTTTACAAGGAATATCTTCCCCATTTACAAAGAGTTGTGTCGCTATTTATTTCCATTTGAAAATATAATCAAAAGACCTAGGGGTAGCTTATACACATTTTTAAGCGAGTGTGGAAGGATAAACATAAATCTTTATCATTAATTCATATAACCTCACTTTGGTAAATTATTTAGTAAATATATTTTTAACTCATTCATTAGTTCTAATAAAATCAATCTTTCATCATCAATAGACTCATTTTATTTAATAAAATGATATCTGATATCAATGTGCATTAATATTGAGTGTTGAATTGGATTCTCTGAAAATATTATAGCACAATGATTATCACAAGCAATGCACTATAGATTCTCAACTTCAACCCTCAAATAAATTTTATGTGGGTGTATCCATATCATCTAAGTAAAAGCTTGTGTGGATGTTATGTATTCAAATTTAGTTGTGCTCAATGTTACTAAAGTTTTCTTATTATTATATCATTCCACACAAATTTCAAAAATAAATAATGTACCACATAAAGTGGAATTCACTTCAACACAATCCCTTAACTAGTTGGCATCTAAAACTCTCTGTAAAGTCTAATCTGAGTAAGTTCTATATATTAGTCTAAAACTCATTTTATTACTAATGTATCTCGGAATTATCTTATCTAATAACATGTGATACTTATTTTGATTACATTAAAATATATAACATATTCTCCCAAAAAATATAAAAATAATTGCTGGAAGTTGTTAATTAAAGAAGGCTCCTAATTCTTTTCCTATATTCCCTTTAATTCAAATATTTCAAAACATTATCTCTAGTTATTTTAATACAAAAAAATTAGTAATTCCTTTGAAATATTCCATTACAAATATTTTCAAAAATTATTTAGAGTATTTCTCTTATGATAGAAAAATATGATCATCCCCTTAGATGATTTGAAATCATATAAAATATTTCATCTCACCCAAGATGGATATTTCAAAATTACTTTTTATTTACTTAGTAAATTATTCACATAGATACTCTTTATCACCTATAAAAAATTAAAAAATATGTACAGTTACTATGAGAGTACATATTGAAAACTCGTTCACATATATACATTTCTACCAAATTTTACTTTTTAAAATGCCATGCCTCATAATCATCCATCTAGATTGGAATATCAGGATCTGGGGGATTATTTTAAGCCTCATAGAGAAATCACAATCTTGGGCACCATGCTCCCATCAGTGTCAAGAATAAAAACCTCAGGTTGTTAAGTAAAGACCTCTACTTCTAGATCATCATTTAGGAATTAATATTTCACGTCCATTTATTATATCTTGTAATATCTATAACATCCAACTTGAGTTTCTTTATTTCTTCAATAAGATCAGTTTCCATTTTTAGAAACTCTTTATTATGGTTAATATTCTTCCCATCATATTTATTTAGAAATTTAATCTCCTTCTTGATTTTTTTTATTTTTCATACAACCTTCTTCTAATTATGATATAATCATTCTCTATATATATGATTCTTATACACCTTCATCTTCATTTCTTATGGAATTTTCTTTCCTCTCCATATCTTCCATAATTGTTTTCTTTCAAAAACTTCATCTTATTATTGGATGCATGATGAAGTGTCAACCGATTCTTCTTTACTCATAAAACTCCTTATTTTCCTCCATGAAAAATTCTTTTTGTTTCCAACAATCGTTTTCACTAATATATATCCTTTTTCCCAACTACTTCTTATTAAGATTTTCATTAGGTTCATTAGATTCCTACTCAAGTGTCTTTTTCTAATGAAAGTTAAAAAAAAGTTAAATATACCTCTACACTTGTATTATTTAAAATAAAAAATCCCTTCATATTTTACTTTTCCTTTTCTAAAGTTTTTTGAGATAAGATACATCACCCTTTTGAAGTCATCTTTCTAATATTTATCATCAAATCCACTAGATGCTTCAGTTTCTTCTTTCTTTGATTTGAGATTCCACAAATAATCAAAATCCCTCTATTTTTTCACCTTTTTATTGAATGGAGGATCCTTTATCATTTAATAGGAAATGTGAATATTTTGTATCTCATCAAGTGAAATATCCTCTATTTCTTGAAGATTTTAGATCTTAAGATCAAATTTATCAAGGAAGTTTCTTAGGAGTTTCATTACAATGATGAAGTCATCAATTATTTCACCCAATCCTATAAAATTTCTCACTATTTCGTTAACATTGGTGGTGTAAAAATAAATAGTATCCTCATATTAAATATTTATATATTCAAAACTACTTATATATATTTCTAACTTTTCCTCTTTCACTTTTATATTCCCTTCATAACTTATCTCCAGATTATCCCATACTTTTTTAGCAGTTTGTAATCCCATCACTTTAGTAAATGCCTTCCCTAAGAGAGAACAGAAAATAGATTTTTAAATTTTACATCATCCTAAAAATTTATTTTATCAAGAAAATTACCTTTTTCACCCATTTATATGGATTTAAATTCAAAATTAGAAACATAAAGAACCTCAACACTGAGATAGAATAGGTATATAAGCATTCTATTCTTCCATATATGAAATTTATTTCCATAAAAGATAAGAACTCATATTATATTAATATAATTGATGTTGTTAGTATTTTAAAATAAAGAAAGAATATAATAGAGGTAATATTTTATTTTGATACCAATTTTTAGTACCATTAGATCGAATGGATACACTGAGAGGGGGTAGAATAAGTGTATAACAACTTTTAAAATTTTTTATGCTTTACAAATTACCTTTTTTGTCCAGTTAAAATCTAATTATATCTTATTTATATTTTCATTCATCCTTGCATGATAAATGTATATAATATAGAGGAAAAAAGGCACACATCAATTTTTATAAGGTTTAACCTTGATGTGGGTACCAAATCCTTACTGCATCCAATGGTAATCTCAATACATATATTTTTCACTAAAGATATGACACCAACTTATAGTGGGTAGGAAAGTATCATTATTCACCTACATTTCACAACTATTATTAGTTACAAGGTTTTTTACCAACTCCCACCAGTTATAATGAAAAAAAATTACTACCTAATAAAGACCATTTATGGATATAGGTTTATTTAGTAATTGATGAATGACATTCTAAATTGACCCAATAGATAAAAAAATACTAGAAATCATACTCACTTATTCAAAAAACACATCCTAGAAATTATACCTAGTGAGTAGAAAAATAATTCCTCTACACTACTCATGATCACTAAAAAACCCTCCAATGGTGTGCTTCTTATTCTCCACCTATACTCGACTTTATAATCTAGGGTAATCAAGTTTTTCAAATACCATTACTCCTCATCTTTAGGTCTCTTTTTTTTTGAAAACATAGCCACTCACACTATTCTTTATATACAAATACAATACATTATCCTTATCAATATTTAAATTTTGAAGAACCTTTATAAATTCAAAAGTTTTCTAAGGTAATTTAATTTCTCCCATTTATATCAATATAAAAAAATAGAATACATAAAATACATTTTAATCCATCAGCCAAAAATAAAATAATAACATAACCAATTTTGAAAAATCACTTCTGAAAAATATTTCTGACATGGACAGGATATCCACATCAGTTTATAAAAATTACTCCCTAATATTTTACTTTTCAAAATAAAATATTTTATCTTCACAATAGAACTCAAAAAGTGAAAATCATTCAGTATTCAAAAAAAACTCCAGAGAAATAATTTTAACTTCTCAATGGAAAAATTCTTAGTGAAACTATAGTCATAGAATGAATAATTTATTAATGGTGGAAAACAATATATTATAAAATTCTACAAATGAATTTCACTTTAAAAAAATATAGACCGGTCTTCTAAAAATTTTCTTCAATCATAATTAATTTTTGATATTTAAAAAATCTAAGGAACAGTTTGAGTATCATCTCAACAATGTCTACATTATTCATGAAAACACATTTAATATTTACTCACTTTATCAAGAAGCACTTATTCATGATCACCTACCTAAATCACACACCCTTTGAGTGTTTTCGATGTTTTATACACTGAAGGGAAGTTCTAGAATCACCATGTTTTATTTTTTCAAAATTTGTAATTCTATAAATTCTTAGAAATTTTCACAAGGATGGAACCATATAAAGTCCCTACACAAACTTACAATGTAATTGAACCTTACAAGGAACAAGAACCCACCTTATAGTGATAGGGTATCAACCTTATAATTAAATTTTTGAACCTCATGGGGACAAGTAACAACCTTATGATCTTGTTGTCCCAACCTTATGAGTAAAAACTCAACCTTATGAAGTCATTTTTGAACCTCATGAGAACATTGATCAACCCTATTATTTAGTTTTCCCATCCATAATAAATATTTTTCTAAACATTGAGGCCATCTATCTCAACCTTACATGATGTATGTGTCAACCTTATGTGGTAAGAACCAACTATATGATAATTCCAATACTTAACCAATATTCATCCTTTAACTTGATTCTTCTCATTTAATCTTAAAAATGTTCCAAAAAACTAAAAATCTAAAACATTTACCTAAAATCGTCATGAAAGGATTACAATAAATAAATCTCATAAATAATGCCAGAAAATATTCAAAAAATTTATAGGTAACTTTAATATGTACCTTAGATTATTGATTTCATTAAACATGGTCTTAGTTCATCTCAAAAAACAATAGATCACCAAGAGACCAAGAAAAACCATAAACAAAAAAATCAAAGTAAAAAATCTATTGTAAGTGAACCCTATGTTATTGTACCTTAATTGGGTTGGAAATAAAGGTGAAACAATGAAAGAGTGTATTATATAAGATAATGAGAGACTATCCTAGAATAAAAATATTAAAAATAAATAAAATATCTAAGAATCAAAGGGTGAAGCTGAGGCAGAGATTCCTAGACCTCCCCAAGAGTACATCATATGAATGGGAGGAAGAAGATACCCATTTTGTTCTTAAATTAAATTGGGAAGAATTAGAATTTTGTAGTATTTAAATTCATCATAGGGGATGATATCCAACATTTTCAAGTTTCTGATATGATTTTTAATGGAAATTTACCCCATAATTGATTTAAAACTAGGGTAATTCATTTATATTTATACTTTTGTAAATTTTTTATCAAGTTATTAATTGGATTAAATCATGTTTTTTACTTATTTTATTAAATTTTTCATAAAATTGGAATCCATGCATTGATTCTTTATTTTTTATGATAAATTATTTCAAAGGATTTTGATTATAATTTTTATTATTGAATTTATTTTGATTCAATTTATGAATAAAGACTACATAAAAATTTTCTTTTTCATGAAATTGATGTCTAGGGAGGGATAAAATTGAAAAAGGAATGTCTTTATAAGACTTTTCCTAAGTGGATTGTATGACTTTTGTTGGAATATATATGACATTGGAGATTTTAAAAAATATGAAAAAGGGTCAAGCGTAATAATTTGGCCCCTGTTGCATTAGACTTTAGATGGGGATCATGTATGGACTTAGTAAATACATATGAATTTTTTAGATTTTTGTAGGACTTTATAATTGTCATATGAATTTTACATGGCTACTTTGTTATAATTCCCCACCTAGGTATGGCTTCATCCAGTGAGCATATGACATTAGTCCTTCTATATGACTTTGGAAAGGGGTATGTACAATGTTCAACACATTGTAATAATTTTCCTCAGTTGTGTATGAATTAAGCCAATGATATAATAATTCAAGGCATATTAAGATTTCAAATTCATGAAAAATGATATAACTATTTTTTTCATTTCATTTTAAGAATTTAAAAAAAAATGGTCCATGAGAGTTAATATCTGAAAATACCAATTTAAGATGGGAATATCAAGAAAAAATCTCATTTCCACTATTTACAAAAATTAGGAAGAACTTATCTCGAGCTTTCAAGTAGGAATAATCCACTAAGATAAAGGAGGTGGAGTTCATGGGAAAGGACTTCAGGGATTGTAATGTTTGATATAATCTCATCTGATGGAATACAAACCCTTGGCCTACTCATGTGGTAAAAATAAAAGAAATGGGAGTTGATCATTGAATCTAAAGAATATTCTAAAGGCACTACACTCAATCAAAAAAGGATAAAATGCTACTCACATGGGACATACAGCTCTTGAAATTCATAAGGATCCTTTTGGCCATTCTACCACTTATATAAGAGGTGGATTTCTCACTACTACAAGGGGTAGTATATCGATCTACTAATTAGTGGATTGAGCTACTACTGTATTTCTTTCTTTTTATTTTGTTTTAATCTCTAATGATGGAACACTAAACCCTTAATTTTCAATCCATTTATAATCTCCCCAAACCCTATAAATGAATTTTACTTTAAATGTTAAATATATTCTTCTCATTTTCTCTTAAAAATATTGATTGCCTTGGATAATTGGAGGATATTATTATTATTATTTTCATTTAATTTCTTATTCCATCATTCTAGGTTTTACACACACTGGCCCCATGAATTCTCTTTAATCTCATATGATGGTGACTATTGAGTTGATATTGGATATATTAGAGGTATTTTATCACTTGACAAGGAAATGATAGTGAATATAGAGGCTATTTTATTTCTCTATTCAAGATGAAATCAATGTATGAGGGTGAATAGTTAAGGTTTTATCTAATTAGATCTGGAGAATGATAGAAAATTTGAATAAAGATATAACAAGTGAGGAAATTATTTGAGGTTAAAACACTAGTTTTAAACACTATATTCAAATAATAATCTAATTTAATTCTTCACACATAGAGAACCCACTAAATTCACCTTTATTTAAATCACTACAACAACAACAAAAGTTTTCCTCTCATTCTATCCATGAGATGGTAATGAAAAGAATAGAAATATACAAAAGTAAAGTAGAAAATCAGATTGAGGTAGACCCTTTTTTAGTTCTATAGTATTGTTTCAACTCTGAATCTCCAATTGACTAATTTTTTTCATAGTCAAGACTCTCTCCTTTAAATATTCCTCTTCCCCTCCAATATATCATATGTATCTCATACCTCATATCCTATATCTATCTATTTTCTATATCTATTCTCAATTATTCTAGAACTCTTCTTATCCATTATGCCAATGTACACTTATATGTCCTTTATCATTATATTTAATTTTCTAAATGATATAAGTTTTATCAGACTGTATGTATACATTATCATTTCATATATATACTTATCAGTATGGACTGTAGCACGTTGAATGAACTGGTCCTTCACCCACACTGGTCTTCATGGAATGTGTGGTATGTGATGTGAAGGCTTCAACATAAAGCACTAACTCCTATAAATCCTAAAATATATAGTATCTAAAACTTCACACCAAAAACCAAAATCTTCATGTAATGAATGAAAATAATGAAAAATATTATTTCTTTTCTAGTATGTATGCAGTGTGGACAAAATATTTCATGACATGAATGAAAATAAAAAAACACATATCCACTTCCATGTGCATTCACAACACAAAATAATATCATTTTAAATATAGGGATTATTCCAAGAATATATTTTCCTTTTTTCATGTTTAAACCATAAATAAAACTCTTTTATGGTATAAGAACCCTTTAAAATTCATTCAATGTGGAACTATGTTAATGGATTTGGTCATTTCTTGAAACATATTCACTTTTTCCTTAACACTTGTACACTAATGTGTAAGCCATTTCATAGAAACATATTCAATCATTTCATTTGGAATTACATTCATCATACTCGTGGATCACCACTATATCAAACAATATGTCGAACTCATTGACATTTTTGTTGGAATACTCTAGAAATTTCTTATTTTAATGATATAAAATCATGATTATTGTATTACTAATGTTTTATGTGGTGTATGATATAGAAATATATATTTGTAAATTTTAAGAAATTCTATTAATTATAGCTTGAAACCGCAAGAAGGAACCTATGACTGTAAGAAATAATTTTCAACCATAAGGAGTATTCAAAAAAATAATGAATGTACAACCATAAGAAGTAATTTCTATCCATAATAAGGAATTTTTATCCATAAGAAGGAATGTATGGTCACAATATGGAATGTTCAAACACATAAAGAATGTTCAGCCGCAAGAAGGAAGTATGACTTCGTAATGATTTCTATAACCCTAAGAACACATGTACGATCACAAGAATACATGTGCAACTATATGAAAAAAATATGTTACCACAAGAAGTAATATCTAGTAATAAAAAGGAATTAATAACCATACGAAATAATTTTCAAATAGAATATATAATTTTATAAGAATAAATATTTTTAAGACTGAAATAAGACATGTGAGACCACAAGAAGACTTTTGTGGTCATATAAAAAACATATTTGACCATAATAAGATCTATGTGATCGTATAAATGAATGTTCCTATGACTGCTAGAAGAAAATGTGACCATGTGTAGGATTATGTGATCATTCCATAAGTCTACTTCCATGATATTTCCTTTTCCATGCCTAAGTGAATTTTTTCTTATCCATGAGTAAAATAATATTTTATTTTAATGGTTATCCTTTTAGGAATTAAACTCAAGTCAAAGAATTTAATTCATCGAGATCCACTCACTAGGTATGAGGATTTAAGAATCAATATTCTTAAATTTCTATCTTGGATAGAAGTGGTCTTTAAATTTAAAGGATCCTCACATGTGTAAGAAATTGAAGAACTAGATAATAACATATAAGGATTAACTTTTTATATATGACACTCTATATTATGTGGTCCACTACCACATATTAAATATAATCTTTGAAGTATCATTCAATCTACTTGTATGGATAGATTTAAAGAAAATTGATTAACCAAAGCCTATCAGAGATTGAGGTGCACCAAAAACTCTAATTATCCTTCCTCTCTTTTTCCTAAATTCTAAATTTATGATTTTATTTATTGTATAATTATTTATAAATCCTTATTTAGTGTAAAGAGAAGTATTAAAATACTTCTTCATTATTATTTTTAAAAACATTATCCCATGTGAAACTATGGAAGAGAATTGGATATGTCTGGAAATTCTTGTATGTTGTTTTATTTTTTTAAACTAGATCCAAGTTGTGGATAAATTTATTGGTTTTAATAAACATGCATTTCTATAGGTTTTATATCATTTAGAGAGAACTAGGTTCTATTTTGGAACCGAACCTCTTGAATTTTTTAAAAAAATTGTGAGTTATTTTTGTTTTTCTTACTTTGTTTTTAAATTATAATATATTATAAATTATATGTTTAAAATATACTTTCTGTAAATATTTTCAACTAACATTAACAAAATAATACTTAGATATTTTTATATTTAATCAGTGAGAATTATACACAATTTTTTGTGGGTAGATTTATTTTAAAATTTAATGTGATTCTAAAATCTTTTTAACTTGGTTGGATATATCCCTCAAGAAAACTTTCAAAAATATAAAATTTTATATATCTAATATTTTAGTTAACTGGTATATTTTTATATTTTTTGTATTTTTCTTTCTAAAAAATTAACAAAAAATTTTATTGGATTCTCAATTGACCCCCCCCCCCCCCCCACCTTCTTGAGTTGTCCACTAGGATCACCATTTGGTATCATAGATTGTGTATTTATTTATTTTACTTATATAGATCTAATTTTGAAATAGTTTTGAAAAAAATCTAAATTTATGTCTGTTATAAATTTCTATATTTATGGATAATAAAATACTTGAGGGAACTGCTACCAACATACCTCCATATTTTAAGGGAACTAATTATGCTTAAAGGAAAATTAAAATAAATATACATCTTGAAATTATGTTATTTGATATTTGGACCACCATTGAGAAAAAATATGAAAAACTCAGAGATCCTAGAGCTGACTAGAGTGATTTCATTAGGTAGACCTATTATTGTAGTTGAAAATCAATGAATTATTTATACTTTTCATGAGGAGAATATGAATTTAACAAAATATAATCATGATCTATAACCTATGAAATTTTGGATACCTTAGTTGTGTCTCATAAAGTCACATAAAATGTTAAATAACATTAATTAAGTACTTATAATATTAAGTATGATACATTTAAGATAAATCTTGGTTATTATATTTCAAATATGTATCTCGGGTTTAATGATATTATGGAAATGATGCATTCACTATGAAATATTTTTGATAATAAGTTAAAATTACTGAGGATGTTAAGATGTGTACCTAATCAATGAATAGGAATTGTTATATCCATTCTTAAATCATGTTACATGATAAAGCTACCAATAAAGGATCTCATTGGAAAATTATTTATGTATTAATAAGATCTTAAAGTGAATTATGATGATAATGAACCTAAAAAATCAATCGCATTTAAATAATATCAGTCAAATTGATAAAGAGGTAACCCAATAAAAGAGCACCAATGGAAGTGATAATGACTCTTATAGTGATGATGATATGGCCCACATGTCCAAAAGAGTTATGAAATTATATATAAATAAGATCATTTTTTGGAAATAAAATTTTAATTTAAAATACAATAATAAAGAAAACTTGAATAATTATTATAACTTCAATGAAGATATATATTATGAGTGAAAAATAAAAGGACACATTGAAGATAATTTTCCAAAATTGAAGTACAAGAAGAAATATGATGATTGAGGAAATAAAAACAATAAATCTATGAACTCAACATGGATTTCTTCATATGATAGCTTGAGTGATTCAGAGTCATCAAGGAATGATTCTCATGAGAAGGAAAAAATATTGGCATTACACCTGAGGTAACAGATATTATTTTTTTTCCTTATGAGAATAAAAATCATGAACAATATGATATTTCAAGTGAATATTAATTAAAATATTTTAATATACTGGAACAAAACCCTTAATGAACTAAAAGATAAGTATAATAATTTAATGAAATAGAATGTTTGATGTTCCAATATTAAATATGATCTTGTTGTTAAAAATGATAATAATAAAATGATTCTCAAGGAAAATTATTATTTGAAGTTAGTGGATGATCAACTAAATAAAGTTATTAAATGTTTCACTAAGAGAACTAAAACTCTCTATGAAATTTTGAGAATTCCTATTATACCTAAACTAAAATATTTTTTAGTTTTCAACCAGTCTAGAAAAGAAAACTCTATAAAAAACTATTTTATTCTTAGTTTAAATGATATCAATAAATCTATAATAAATTTTATGAAGGGAAAATCTAAATCTGGAGAAATATAGTTTATACCAAAAAGATATTATTTTTATTATTATTTTAAATCTATTCATAAATCTGGGAATAAATATATCAAAAAAATGTGGGTCCTTAAATATTTAATTTGTAACCTTTCTAGACCCAAATATATCTAGATATTGAAATATTGTTTTATTTAGTTGATTATAGGAAACCCAATTAAAACGTACCAGTAAGAATTTATATTATCAATATAGTGGTTATTCTAGACATATGACTAGATACTTCTAAAGATTCTAATGTTTAACCAGTGTAAATGGTGGTCATGGAACCTTTGGTGACAATTCTAAATAGAAAATTATTGGCCTTAATCAATTAAGTAATTATAAAAATTCTTTAATTTTCAATGTTTTATTTGTTAATGGATTAAAATATAATATACTAATAATTCCTCAATTATGTGATGATGGATTTCAGGTTAATTTTTATAATACTACATATAATATTTATTATTCTAATTTTAATTTATTTTTCACTCTTTTAAGAAGTGATGATGTTTATGCAATTGATTTAAAATATTTATTTACACAAAAAATTTCATTTTTAAATGTATTTAATCATGAATCCTAGTATTGGAATAAGAGACTAGGTTACTATAAAATTTAATCACTTATAAATCCCACTAAGAATGGTCTAGTCAAGGATCTACCTAAAATATATTTCTCAAAATAAAAATTATTTGATCCCTATAAAAAGGGAAAGAAGAGAAATATTTATTTAAAACAAAATGAATACATTTCAACCTTTAAATAGATATAACTAGTTCACATGGACTTTTCTGGACTATATAGAGTTTCAGTTTTATCTAGAAAACACTATGATTATGTAATTATTGATGATTACTCAAGATTTACATGGGTATATTTCTCGGATCATAAAAGTGAGTCTTGGAGATTTCTATTAAGTATTCTAAATCTGTAAATAACCATATGGGACTAACCATTAAGAGTATGATAAATGATCCTGTTCATGAGTTTTATAATTAATAATTTGAGATATTATGCTCAAAACATAGAAATAATCATAAATTCTATACTCCTCAAGCATCTCAACAAAATGGGGTGGTTGAAAGAAGAAATATGACCATTATAGAAATACATTGGGTAATTATTTGTGACTATAACTTAACTATTTATTTTTGGGATAAATATATAAATACATATTGTTATATAATTTAAAGAGTCTTCATTATAACCCTTTTAAAGAAAAAAACTTATTAATTATTGAATGAAAGAAAAACTAAGTTAAATTATTTCAAAGTGTTTGGTTTCAAAGTGAAAATTCTTAAGATGTTGTATAATGTGGAAAAGTTTTCATCCAATAGAAATGATGTAATTTTCCTCAGTCATTATATATCCAGTCAATGATATAATTTCTTTAATAAAATAACCAAAGTGGTGTAAGAATATGTTCATGTTTCTTTTAATAAAATATATCCACATGAGTCTAAACCTTCCTTAGAAAACCTAGAGGGTGATATTTATAATTTAAATATCAATAATACCTATAATAATAATGAACATCTTATACATAACCTGAAAAATATCTTAGATTAAACCACATAGATGAATTCAATGATTAGGAAGACCTAGAAGAACTGAGTACCACTCTTCCCAAAATAGTTAGTACCCATAAATATAATCCTTTAGATGGTATTATAGGTGAATTGGGTAATGGGAATCAAACCCAATATTCACTTAGAAACAAAGTTAGATATCAAGCCTTACTGTCACAGATTAAACCCAAAACATTAACAAGGTAATAAATTATGAACATTAGGTGTTACTTATACAAGAATAAGTAAATCACTTTAAAAGGAATAGAGTATGGGAACTAGTTGGGAGACCCAAAGAATACTTGAATATTGGAAATAAATGGGTATATAGAAACATGGTTGATTAATATGAAAATATAATTAGAAATAAGGCTATATTGGTTCCATAAGGTTATAGTCAACAAGAAGGTATTGACTATGAGAGACATTCTCACCAGTAGCTAGACTTTAAGCCATTAGGATACTATTTTCTTATGTAATGCATCTAAATTTCAAACTATACCAAATGGATATAAATAATTTATTTCTAAATGGTGTTATAATTTACTATGTTTTGATTATAAAACTCTCTAGTTGTTCAACTACTCATTTTCCAAGTAATAATTTTAAACTAACATATGTACTTTATGTTTTAAAATAAGCACTCAGATCTTGGTATGATAGTTTCATCACTTCTCTTATTTCAAATGGTTTTAAAAAAAGTTTTTTTGATCCTAAATTTATATATCAAAATAAATTCAAAATCTTTTTTTGGTTTCTTAAATATATGTTTATATTATTATTTCTAGTTTTCTAAGACATTTTTTGTGTAATAAATTTTCAAAATTGATAAAAAAGAAATTTAAAATGAGTTTTATGGGTGAAAAAAAGTTATTTCTTGGTTTTTAGAACTTTTAAAATGAGTGTGGAATTTTTTTTGAATAAAATTAAGTACACCAAATATATTTTAAAACAATTTATCATGGATAGTACTAAAGGAAGTAATACTCCAATGTGTACAACTTGTAAACTAGATTTTGATGAAACTGGGAAAACTGTTGTTGAAACTAGATATCAATGTATGATTGGGATTTTACTTTAATTAATAGTTTGTCATCCTAACATTATGATTAGTGTATATATGTGTGCACAATTTCAAGAAAACCCATGTAATCCCATATTAATTTTATTAAAATAATATTTTAATACCTCAAAATTACTTCCAACTTTGGATTGTTATACTCTAGAGGACATGATTTTGAATTAATTAGTAATTAAAATTCTAGTTTTTGTGGTTTTAAGATAGAGAGAAAAATTATATCTAGAACATGTCACTTTTTTGTCAAGACACTGGTATCTTGATGTAGTAAAAAGAAAAACCTTGTTGCTCTATCTACCATAGAATATTAGTACATAGAAATATTTAGTTTTTATACACAAGTTATGTGGATGAAACACAAATATATAGACTATAGATATCAATTCAAAAATTGAACTATAATCTTATGATAACACAAGTGCTATAAATATTTCCAAAAAGCTAGTTACTCGTTCCAAGAAAGAACACATTGATATAAGACCTCGGTTTTTGAGATATCATTTTTAAAAAGGTGATATCAATCTTGAATTTATAGGAATTTAATAGTAACTAGATGATATTTTTATAAATCCTTTGAACGTTGAGAGATTAAACTATTTTATATATGAACTTGTAATGATTAATTGACCTTGATCTTTTAGTATTTGAGCTTCTGGATTATTTTAAGTTTTTATAACTTCTAAATTCTCGGTCCATAATTACATTTGTTCAAAATTTTATGTATATCTCATTTTATCTATAAATTTCATTTAGTATATTATTAAATCTAATAAAGTTGAGCTATAAGTTAATTTATACCATAGACATTCTACTATGTATTTTCTACTCTGGATATTCTATCATGGACATGATATTGTGGACATACTACCATGGCCATGAAGACATGCTACCATGGACATGCTATAGTGGACATGTTATCATGGACATGATACTATGGAAATACTACCACAGATATGAAATCATAGATATGCTACTGTGAACATGATACTATGAGTATTTTTTCTTCCATGCCCAATTTCAATGTTTAATTACTTTATGTTTATAATTGTTTTTTAAAAAAAATATTTACTTTTTTTGTTTAATTTAACCCTTAAATGATTTAAAAGGCCTATATATGAATTCTAGTTGCACCATTTTAAACCCTAAATACTTGCCCCACTTGTTCAAGCCTTCAGTTAATCTATCTCTCTATCTCTCTCTCTTGATCAGACCTATACCAACAACCCTCTAAATCTCTCTCTCAATAGCTCAGATGAAGTGGGAAAACAATTCTACTTTTCCAAATGAGTCACGACATCCCATGAAATCATAATTTAGACCGAACAGTTTTGTTGAACCTTTAAATCTATTTCTATTTAATCTTTAACATTTCCCTTATAATTAAATGAACATTGATTGGTTAAAGACCAGTCGATATTTAGTGTGGAAGGTCATACAAGATAAATTATAGGATGAATGGTTTACCACAAATGGATGACCTTTTCAACTCATGTTGGTTTGATATTTCTCTCTTCATGTTTTAATATGAGTTCAGTGTTGTGGAAGATTTTATGGGGATTATCAAGAATGGAGAACTTATTTTTTAATTAATAAAATATGGAAAATTCACAAAGGTACCCCTCAAGGGTGAGTTTAATGATTTCAAGATCTATTCCACTATCATTCATTTGAGTTTTTAAATCCAATGTGGTCTTCTTAAGCTTATAGAAGATAGATATCCCAAGAGACCAAAAATTTTAGAGTTTAATGATTCATGTAGGCTGTTATTGAAATTTATATATCATTTAATATACCTAATAAAATGGTAATGTAATATTTTTAGACATCAAGATTTCATTTTTTGTATCTCTTGAACAACAGAGCTAAAGTGATTTTGAGAAAATATATTATGAGACAAAGTTAATGGTTGTGTGAACCATATTTTAGATTCAATTATCTATATTATTTGAATATTTTTCTATAATTTTTTAGTCTAATAATCTCATTTCTGAAAGAGAGGATAATTCTATCTCTTCGAGTGGTCTTTTTTTAGGCCATGATATATATTGAAGGATGAAGGTTAATTAGTACCCATAAAGAAGGTTATGGGTTGTGAACGGTGATAATATTTATGAGAATTTTAACCCTATTAAAAACCCTTCGAGTAAATGAGATTTGATTGACACTAGTTTGGAACCTAATAAGGTTCTTATATATTCTTCTAAGGAAGAATTAGATTCTACAAGTAATAGGAATCAATAGGAGTCTATTGTAACGACCCAAACATATATAAATAAAATTCTTGTTTGTGATTAATTAAATTCCCTATTATGAAATGGGTTTATATAAAAAAAATGAACTTATTTGGTTATTTTGGACCATTATAAGTTATATCCTATCAGATTTAAAATATTTTTTATCATCATTAGCATTGATAATATAGTTGTTGAATAGAGATCATAATATTAGTACATATATATAGGGTTATGATAAAGTACAGTTGATTCATACAAAATAAGTGATGTAATAAACTAATAGGATTGATTTCATTCATTTATTAATAAAATTTTATCTAATCACTTTACTGATTTTCAATTAAAATTTTATAATTGGTGTGAAATACCAAGTTTTTTATTTTAAATATAATTTTTAAGCATTATTTGAATTAATCTAGATTTGATTCTATTTACTATTTTACTAATATTTATTAGTATACTAATCCAAATTGTATGATTATTGTTTTTTATTATTATTTATTAAATTTACTACAAATCTTCAAACTAGAGAATTAGCTAATTTGGCCTTTTGAAGGTCCTTTTAGGCCACAAAATAAGACCCATAGAATGTGTGATAAAAACTAGACCTTTCGTGATAATTGAATTTATGGGATCAATATGGAAGCAAAAATTTGATGAAACTCCATAATATGTTCAAGTATATACAAATACATTTTGGATATAAACTTTAAGTCCCAACTCAACCAATAATTTTCCTAATGGATGAATGAAATTCCATCCCAAAATTCTGTTTGGGATATGAAAATAGATCACAATTCTTGACTTTTCTTCCAATCTAGAAGTTCAATTGTGATGTAATATTTTAGGTAGAAAGTAAAGTTATAGGATCCAATATTTTTATAATAAATTTTTCAGATTTTATGGATTCTTTAGAGTCTAAAACCCATTCACATTTAGTCTAAGGAAAATTTCTATATATTTCTGGACAGCACCACATGGTTTGGGAAAACATCAATAACTTTTGATAAAAAGTCAAATGGCCTCAACATATGGAGGGTCAAATTCCTATATCCATATATAAAACTTTTTAGAATAATATATCTTGATATTAAGCCTTATAAATGTTAAAATTGTTGATCTAACTTGAAGGGAACTTTTGTAAGGAAAACAATCCACCACCTTAAGATATAAATTCATCATTTTATTCTTCTTGTAGGAGGTTGGAACTTCATCACTTAAGAAGGATAATTTTAATGAAAATATAATTTGCAAGGGATTTCGAGGAATTTCCATAATCTTTTTTTCAATAAGATAATTCTCTCTTCCTCTTTCTATTTCATGTTTACTTTCAATTGTTTTCATTTGTAATTGTGTATGTTTGTTTTCATTTCAATTAAATTTTAATTTATGTTTATTAATAATCATGTATTATTATCATCCACATTATGTTTAATATTATTAATTTTCTTAAAATAGTTTAAATTAATTTCAAAAACCCTTCTCTATTACAAATTATTATTCAATAAAAATTACTTGTTTAACTCCCTTGATCGTTCATGTGTGTGTCCATCACACTTATCTTATCTTATATAATTATTTTTCTTATCTATTTAACTCATCACCTTAAACATCATAAAACATATTAATAAAAATATTAATAGAAAATTAAATCATCCATTTGGGTGATTCAAAATTTTGGTATGTCAAGTGATAGGGATATTTTTCTCATTAAATATTATATAGGTTAACATTGTGTATGTTAAACTCAAAATAGCATGGATTAATTACATGTTTTGTTTAATGAGTGGATTACATGGATTATTTTAACCATAAATACAATACTATAAACATTTATTGATTTAAATTATAACCATATTTATGTTAAGTCTTGGATTAAATCCCCAAAACATAGAAATTCTAATCAAAATCATTTTTTGAATTAGTTGTTAATTTAATGAAATATGATGCAAAGATCAATGATATCATAAAATTAAATACCAAATAATGAAATCAAAACAATATTTATCAAGTTTTTAAATAATAATTCAAACATAAATTAATATAATTAATCTCTACAAGAAAACCCCCATTCAAAAGACAAATAAAAAATAATTGACACCAAAAATAGTGCTATTATAAATTATTCAACCTGAGTGTCACTATACACATTATAGAAGAGAACTAGAAATTTTAAAAGTTGATAGGAAAAAATTGATCATGCTTCAAATGGATAAATTTATGAATATGGTGTAATAATTATTCAATCGTTTTAATTTTTTGAAAAAAAACAAAAAAAAAGTGAAAAAACTCCCTACCTCATCCTTTAAAAATTTATCTAAATTCCCTGAATCCTGCCAATAAATCCATTAGTTTTTTTTATATTAAATCAATAGATATATTTCCTAAATTATAAGTAACATTGAGGATAAAAAATCACTCATGACTCATTCATTTACCATCTAATTCAAATAGAAATGGATAATCCTAGGGAAAAGAACCCTTAAAGAACACACTTCCCTTGATATAAATTACCAACACCTTGGTATTAATATCCAAACATAGAGTACAATCTATAACTCAATTTTGTATTGATTCATATTTTTCCTCACTTCTATGTGATATCCTATGAAGATCCTCATCTTCAAATAAAAGAGTTCCAAGTTTTGTACTTTACTATGAAGCCTCAAGGGGTTTCTGAAGAACAAATAAAAATTTGATCATTCCCTTTCTCTTAAGTTAACTCTACTAAATAATGTCTATATTACATTCCTCCTGGTTCCATAAACATATGGAATGACATGAATTGACTCTTCTTATATAAATTCTTCTTTGCTTCTTGAACTGCTTCTATACAAAAAAATTAATGGTATCCATTAATTCATTAGTGATCCACCCCATGGGTATTGGTAGAGGTTCAAAAGGATTGTGGAAACATTCCCACACCACCAAATCGATTACCTAATCTTGATCTAATATTTCTATGAGGGTTTATTGGATATTTATATAACTCCCATCAATGTCTCAAGTGGAATCTCTCTTATCGAAAAAACACCTACTGTTGCATGAGATCTCATAAGAAACATAGTTGTAGACATAGATCAATTTCATAATAGAGAACATTATCACATTAAAAAAATTTAAATAGTATCAATCCATAGAGCCAAAAAAGATGAATGAGTGGATGAGTTAACTTATAAGTCTTGTGTGATGGCTAGAAGTGGCTTCAAAATCCCCAAACTCATCTTCTTCACAGATTATGTTCCCTAGACCTGTCAAGAATTATTAAATATGAAACACACCCATTCATCCAACTAACACATGTCCACAACTATAAGATGATCCATTAGATGCATCTAGACAAATGGATATCAATGCAATATATTCCCAGTGGAACACCAACCCTCAATAAGTAGTTCTGTTTATTAAAAACTCCAACCAACCCCACTATAATTCCTTATCCTCTACCTATAACCTAGGCTTGAGGTATGGTAATCATGTCTCTTATACCCTTCAATTCCCTCATAAAAATCTAAATCACTTATAACATGGTCAAGGTGGTGGTAAATTCTAACAACCTTATCCTTTTGTACCTCAACATTAAATTATTAATCATCCTCCTTCTCCTCATGTCTTCCACTCTCCAAGTGTTCCTTATCAATTCCCTACACAATACAAGAACTTTCCCAACAACCAAACTCAAGTAAATCCTAATGTGGGAAAAGATTCTAATTTTGAGAAACCATGTGAAAGTGTCATGGAAGATCTTGCATCCTTCACCCGTTCTATCCTTAAAAACATTGAAAACCAAATTGGCCAAATTTCATCCCACCTAAGTTAGTAGCAATGATCCAATTCTTCCTAACTCCTAGATTAACCATTTCCCAACCTTAAGGGTAATGTAAGTGAAATTTCACTTCTATTTGAAAATAAAATAGTTAGGCCTTATGGTGAATCATATAAATCCCATTTAAATGTTGTGATATAAAAACGAAATAACAAAAATAAATAAAAAGAACATAAATCCACTCCCTCACCACCTTCCATTCCTCTAAGGAAACCAATTTATTTTCCTCAAGCCACCTCTAAGACAAAAGATCCAATTGATCTCGATTCTGAAATTCTTGACGTGTTTTGAAGTGTTTAAGTAAAAATTTCCTCTTATATTCCATTAAAAAAATACCTAAGTATTCAATTTTTCTTAATGAATTTTTCACCCATAAGATAAAACATAGTAACATTGAAAATGTTTCAACCCAACAGTCCATTCCCATGAAGTCAAAAGATCAAGGGACCTTTATGTTTCCATTAAAAATAGGGATTTCTAACTTTGAGGATGCACTCATAGACCTAGGAGCCTCAATAAATGTCATCAAAAAATCTATCTTCTCTAACCTTGATCAATGTACCTTTCACTTAATGAGTGTTTTCATCCATTTACTCAATCAAATTACTACCAGTTTTGAGGGAATAATCAAGGATTTCTTTGTTTGAGTCAATGATCTTATCTTCCTAACTAATTTATATGTCCTTAACATGGAAAGTTAGACATACTATTCTTTATCTACATTGATTATAATAATTACATTCCTCATGACTGTTAGAACAAAAATTTATGTCCATGAGAGCATCTTATCCATGGAATTTAGTGACCCACTGTTCAAGTTTAATATTTTTCAATCCATGAGATATCCACTGGAGGATAACTTTTCATTATCTATCCATACTTTTAAGGACACTTTTTATTGTGGTTTTACAATTGTTCCATCATGTTATTCTTGTTATAATGAGAATGGAGTTTGTAAAATTTTCACTATTTTTAACCAATTCATAAATGGAGAAGCTGATGTTCACCATTCATTTATAGACTCAATAAATCTAAAGTATCTTGAAAACTCATTGGAATCCTATATCACCTCTGATCTCTGCTATTCCACCTTGTAAAGTGATGAGTAAATTGAATCAAAAAAAATTTAATCCCTTTCTCTATTCCTATATTGTTGTTCCCACAAATGAAGGATGAAACTGATCTGAAAGCCTTTCCTTCACACCTAAAGTCTTCATTACTTTCTCATGATCTCTCTTATCATATCATTGTCTCTCCTTTTATTACTAAAACTGAGGGGTCCAAAATTGTTCAGGTGTTACAGGAAAAAAAATTCCTCAGGCCCTTTTCATGCATCACATCTATCTTGAATAATAATCAAAACCTATCATACAACCTCAAGAAGACTCAATCCACTCATAATTGAGAGATTTATGGAAGAGATCACCAATATTATTCAAGATTTTATTATCTACCCAATTTTCAATAGTGAATAGATTAGTCAGATTCAATTGGTAAATAAAAAGGGTGGATAACTATTTTCAAAAATGAACATGAAGAGGTAGTCATAACTCGAGTGAAAAAATGGTGTGTGTGCATCGATTATCAGAAATTGAATGCTTAAACATGAAAACAACACTACCATCTTCCTTTCCATGATCAAATTCAAGAAATATTAGATGTAAATTTGCATTATTAATTTCTTAATGGATACACCAACCACTTCCAAATCCCAATCACACATCAAGACTAAGAAAATACTACATTAACTTTTCCCTTTCAAATATATACATATACGAGAATGCCTTTTATCCTTTTCAATGATCCTATAACATTCCAGATATGTATGATGAGTATATTTTCTGAATTCATTAATAATTTCATGGAGATATATTTCATCCCTCAATACCATGTGGGTTTGGAATGGTATTTTATGGTATTGGTGGGACAACAATTACATTAGACACATATGCTCATGTCCTTTCTGGATTTTTTCCAACAGGGTATGTTCATGGAACTGAAAACATATAGCGACTCGTGTATCTATCATCACTCATAGACTTTCTTTATAAAGGAATTAAATTATTGGGAAACTTGTACAATGATACTTATGAACTCACATTGGTCAATAGGATGGGAGGTAGAGCTCATAGCACCCTTTTAGAGGGAATTTTTTCTAACTCTAGAAATCTCTTATAGATTTAAGATATGTTCTCAAATCCTTCATTAATTTACAAGTATGATGTGAGTCACCCTTTAATTAATAATAAATTATTAGTATGTATATAATTTAGAATTTGTATGTATCTGAGGTTCTTAATTTATGGAGATATATGTATTTATCTGAGGTTCTACATCAATGGTACCCTTTTATGAAGGGATTATAGATTTTTTGTTGTTTATTATTACGATGTTGGTTTCGAACCATATAGTGGGGTACTCTATAGTGTATCATAATCTAGGGAGATGGTAGGTGTTTTAATGTCAATATCAGGACCATAATAGGGTCTCCCTATGTATCCTTTTGAAATAATAAAAACACACATAGTTTGGTTTCACTTAATGGGACACATCATAACTTTTAAGGTCATGTGATAAGGACCAAATTGTGTTGTTTGACGTCATTCAGTAAGAATGTCTAGGAAAGAGGTTCCTAGTCAATGTTTGGTATGTGAATTATGACGAGGTGATCCAAAGGGCCTGGAAGGGATGTGGGTTCCCAAGTTAGATATGACCCTACTGGTAATGTGGACCAGAGAGTATTAGGGTTGATTTGTGGTGTTGGTTTTTCACCTCATGGAGGCTTCCTACGTATCCAATTTAAAATGGAATTAAATATCATGTGGTTCTATTATGTTGTGGATTACACCTATGGAGGAAACCCATTGGTTGGGGATTATACCTATAGAGGAGGCCCATGGGTTGTGATTTATACCTATGGAGGAGGCCTGTTTGGGTGGGTATAGTTAGGTATTACACACAGAAGGATTCCCATAGGTTAGATACATAGATTTAAGGACCCACCCATATGTAGGGTCTATGAAGAAAGGTGAGAAGAATATCAAAGAAAATATTCTCTATTGACACATGCATCTAACCATGTGAAAGTTGTGATCTTCACTGACCTATTATCCCACATGAGTCATGCATGAATGTGAGAAACAAGAGGAAGTGGAAGATTTGGAAAACTATATAATCCTTCTTCCACTGGTGGAAGAGGCTAGGAATATGGGGGAAGAATAAAGGTATTTGATGTGCCCATTTCATCCCATTATTATACCCTAGATAGTCATTTCAGACTAACCATATGGACACATCCCATGGGTATAGAAAATGAGGAAGGAATGAAGCTAGAGAGGTCCTGAAAGAGAGATTAGTGGCTTACTCCATGAGGGATTCCCTACTCTTGGTTCCTGGGGATAGAGGAGGATATATCCCTATCCCTCAAAGAGAAAAACTAGCCTGGTCATCTCCCTCCTTCCTAGAACTAGAGATCCCAAACACCACCCCTATGGTTGGGGTCCTTGTGACTAAGGGGATGCATATCTTCATCCACCCTAAGGACCCTACACATTAGGTGGGACAAGTGTGGGACACCTCAGACCAATGTAATGTATATCCGAATGGGATTTATGATTATGTGTCTCTTACCATGGATTTTCATGTCTGGAATCTTCCTTGGAGGACTTGATTTGGTCCCCCTCATAATATGAATCCAAATTAAGGGGATACCTACCATTGGTGGATTGAAAGAGGTCTTAGAAGGTGTCTCATGTAGGTCAAGGCTTGGTGAGAAAGAGGTACCTAGTGCATGACCAGGATGAGCTATAAGTGATTCACATAAGGGGTAGGCATGCATGAGATGGAGGTTCCTTAATCGATGAACTTAATAGAAAATAACACTTGGTTGAGGCCTTACTCTAGATGCCAAGTGTCTCCCTAAGTGTCCTTATAAGGGTGTCACATGGGTCCTAAGTTTGGGAAGGGACCTTCATGTTAGTGGTTAACAATAAGGGGAAAAGGGGTCCTCATTTTGGTGTCTTTTATTTCAGGCCATAGAGGGGCTTTGATCTCATTTTACCCATTACTTACCTGTTCTCTCTGGTTTTGGAGAGCTATCAGAGGTATTTTTAAGGACTTGGGTGAAGTGGTTGCACAACAAGAGCTTGGAGTATTCTTTCGTTTTTCAATTCCAACAAATGAGGATCCTCATGGTCCTATTTATAGGAAAACTTGGGACCCTGGTTGAAGGATTTTCCCTATGTAGGTACCTATTATAGGTACTCGGTGCAAGTACCTAGAATAGGAGTGTCTGGTACTTTAGTGTCTCATAGGGGGGCTACTCGAGTCTTCTGGTGCATGGGCTTAGTGAACGCATGCCACTTTAAGAAGAGTTTCCTTAATCCTTCTTAGGAATCTTAACCACTTTAATACTTGAATTATTTTCCTTAAATATTTTCATCCCTTATGAAAAATGGTGTTTCCACAAAATCCTCCCCTCGGGATTGGATCTGATCAAAAGAATAGGGTCTAGTCCTGAGGTAGAGGGAGGAAAAGATTCTAAAGGTTGTGCAGGTCATCTGCACTAGTTTTCTGCAAAAGTCAGCAGCACAGGACTGGTGCATAGGTCGAATAAGTAGGTTTTACATATGAACTGGATGAGTAGGCTATCAGTGTCTATAAATACCACTAACCATCAATCAAATATTTCCTTCCATGTTTATGCTCTTTTCTCTCATCACACAAGTCATTTGCATTTATTTTCCATGATTTTAATTTGTCTAGGTCTTCTGAAGGACTTTATTGTGAACATAAATTGTAAAATCATTTGATCGACCTCCCTATGTGGAACTTCCTTGTCAAGGATCATGTGTAAGTCATCTAGTCAAGGGACCTATGTTAGGGACCTATGTCAGGGACCTATTCAAGGGTCTTGCGCATCGCACCTGGTCAAGGGGCCTATGTGAGGGACCTTTCTTTCCCAAAATTCCTTAATATTCTAAAATCAATATTTTTACCTTAATGAAAAATCATGATATCATTATGTAGGTTTACAAAGGTTTCCCCAATGAATTATCATGAAAAAGTTGTTGCACATCACTCAGTGATGATTAAATATGTTGGGCTAGATTATTATGACACATGTGAATCCAATCTCCCATATTTGGTGATTCTCTTGATGCAGTATCAACATGAGTATCCATGAAGTTATTATCTACCCTTGTAAAATCATAGACTTATTATAGATTCCCTCATCCCAAAGGAACATATTTATCTCCAAAAATATTGGTTCTTGGAACATGCCAATTGTCTTATTGCCAATGCATTATCTAAGGGTGTATAAATCAAGGAAGTGATGGTTCCCACTACCTGTTTCATGAACCACAGTCATTTTACCCTAGATATAAAGTCTTATACCTCAGATTCCTGGCCTCAATATTATGATTCAACCTTCCAAACTTCACAGAAAAACCATTCTCAAGGTTGGAAGGAGGACCAGGTGTTCTGCTCTATAGGGGGAGTCAGTCTTGAATGTATGTGGCTATACTTGGTAAACTATACATGTGAAGAATTCAAGAAGGTGTTGAAATACATTAGTATTTATGAGGATATTTGGGTGGGGAAAATGTATATTTAAAGAACCCAGATATTATCCCTAATATGTTGTGCCGATGGAGTCCTTAAAAAAATCTTTCATATAATGCATGGTGAAGTCGGCACTAGCTTGTGAGACGTATACATAATTTTTGTAGCCCCTATCCTTAGGGAAATATATAATGAGTTTAGCCCACTAAAGACAACATGTGATGATGTAGAAAGGACATCAATTGTATCCCACAATCTTTTTAAGGTGTCTTGAGAGGTGAAGAAGAAAGACCCTCATCCAAGGGCAGATATTCATCTTGGAGCATGGATGAATGCTTTCCCCAAGCCATAATGAGAAGGTCCCACTTTACAAAGCCCTACTGGATACCCTACCTTAAAATATTAGGTCATTTCTAGTAGGTCATATCGTGCACTGGAGAAGGTTCAGTATACCCATTGGGGTTACAAGGTCAATTATGAGGTTTCTATGAAGACCCATCTATCTGGATTCCTTGCAATGTTTCAAAATATCTACCAGCTGTCGGTTTGAGAATCCAACATAGGCATGAGACCAGAGACATTTTTTATTGCAGAAAAACTAGTAGAAGGGATCCATATGGGGTTTGTTTCATCTATCCTGGAGAAAATATATTGGTTTTTAATTCATGTGTACACCAGGAAGGCCCTATTTAGGATTTCAGGGTTGTTTCAAGTGTTGCGGGGGTGGATTGCAGCACACTTTAGTTATTAAGTTGTGATAAGTGGAGTTAAAGTACCTAAATGCCAATTTAACCCATTTTTTAGGCTATTTCTGAAATCTAGCCTCTATCTGTGAAGAATTATGAAGTCCTGAGGATGTTTAATGTATCTAGAGATTTCTAATTCTTCTTATATGTTGATCTGTTGATCTGTACTTTAACCAATAATGGAAAGAATGATGATGATCTAAGGATGTACATGATTTCATTCAGAGTTATAATTTTGGTCTCCCTTATTAACAACATGATCATATGTGAATCACATTATCTATATTATTTTACCTTTAAATTTAAGTGTCTATAATATTCAAGTGTCTCCCCCCCATGAAATTTTATCTTGAGAAACACTCGATGGTGACCTATAAATTCTAGATCCTGATGGCCATGGAGGTGTCCAAAATGTAAATAAAACTACCACCATTGGTGGAATCAATTAGAATATAATATGGGTATTCTAGTTCTTGGATTTATTATACCCTCAAGGGGTATTAAAGAAAGTATTTCCTTGAGTTGAGGCCACAACAACTGTTGTTCGTGGCATGCGCATTGAAAGGATCATACCAAAGGTGACAATACGAAATCATCTAAGACTTCATGTCTGTCTCAGGAAAAGACCATTGAGTAGTCTAGGGTTAATAAAACCACATCTTATAGTCCAAGGAAATCCGGTATTCATCATCAGAAGGAGGCTCATGTCTTGGTCACCCAGCCCTCTATGAGATAAGAGATGCCTGAAAAGCCTTCAAAGTCAAAGGACGTTGGTTATTTCTCACATCTAGCCACATTAATATAAGATTATGTATGAAACCTAGCTATCCAAGATTTTAAAGGTATAACTCTCAATATCAAAGATGTGTGGATATTTATCTAGGTTGGAATACGCATCCAAAAGTTGGGAGATATCTGAGCACCCTCTGATCTACACCCTAATAGTAATTTGACTATGGTGGTAAAATATGTTTGGGAGATGGAAATTAGGATATATGCAGATAATGATCAAATCCTAACCAGAAAGTGAGTATCTGACAATTTGGATCGAGGAAAAATTGAGGGGGTATCTGGTAACACCGAAGAGGAATTGGAGGACTATATCGATCCTGATGATGTATCTCTCATTTATCCCTTCTCTTTTTTTCTTTTATCAACCATAATTAATTTAGAGGGGATATATCTCATAGTTTTGAGGTGAATAATAATAATTATAATAGTGTTAACTTGATTCACCTAAATATGGTCACATGAAAACCCTTATAGGAGTAGTGACTGAGTCTCATGAACCACCAGAACTATCCCTAGGTCATAGGATAATGGTGGAGGAAATGGTGAGAGGGTCTTATTGACTAAAACCTCAATTTCATGTTACTAATAGGATGGATATGTTATCCTCTCCATCTCAAGATAAAAAAATGAAAGTGGGTAGAAAATTTGGCTCGCCGTATGCACTATAGTAAGTATTTGTTCTTTTATTTGATCTTATGACTTGAAAGACATACTCTTTTGACCATGGTTTCCTTTTAAAGAATACCCATTTTTCCTCCCTTAAGGGATCCGACATTGATCCTTCAATAATTTAGGAGGAAATATTGAATGAGACATGGTCTCATACTAATTAATCCATCCCCTTGATAGAGGAAGTTCCAAGAGATGCATCTGCATCTTCTACCATTATTACATAGAGGGGAGAGGTTTATGGTAATTTCATATGTACAACATAAGTTGTCATGTGTTGGTTACAGACTTTATTCCTTGTGATACTTTAGATCAGACACGTACACTAGATAATCCTAGGACAACCACCACCATCCCCATCTCCACTTTATAAGGGTTGATAGGGATCCCATATGGTCTATTGAAGGTGTCGGTGTTGATCCTAACCCTATAGGGTTATAAGATGTTGTTTCTGCTGAGAATTTGGTGGAGAGAATTAATGGAGAGGCTAATTTGGGTCCTGAACTCTGCATATTGGATACCCCTACTAGTAAGGATGCTACAAGATGTGAGGGACTATATAATTAAATAACATTTGAACTATAAGACCTTGAGGATAGGTTAAAACCATTAATATTCTCTCCTTTCTAGAGGATTTCAGGGAGTTTACTAGTTTATTTCTAGGATTTGTGTTCTCTCCTTCTTTAATTTTTCAAATATATTCATTCTCTTTTCATTTTATGTCTCGTATTAAATATCTTCCTATACAATTTTTTCTGTAGAGAACATTTCCAACAAAATTCATAAACAAGGCATCTAAGTCCATTCTTCTCCCATTTTTTAGGGAGTGATGGATGATAGCCCTGAAGTGGGGGATTCCTAAGAGCCCTTGATCCCTATTTTTGAACCAAATCAGAAGGAAGTTCTATTTTAGAAGTTTCTTAACCAAAATGTAGAGGCCTAGAGTACTGGGGAGGCATTAATCCCAATTGTTGATCCAACAATGGGTGAGAGAGTTCAACTTCTTTAGATCCTTCACAACCTTCACTTTCATTGAAACCCCCTGATGTTGATGAGGTGTGTTACATATTATTTAGTTTCATCAACTTTACTGGTCAAGAAATAAGTGGGGGATTCTTTTCCAGTTCATTTGACACTAGTAGGAGACACTGGGGCTATCTTGGAGGGAGAATAACTAGGCGACTCATTGAATTCACTAATCCCAAAATACAACTCTCCCTTTTAGAGAAACTCTAATTAAAACTTTTTGATATGGTATTCTATTTGTATGAAATTCCATATATTTTGGAGAGACGTCTATAATATAGTTGTGGTGACACCTATTGAAAATATTCCTTCGTATTTTCACCAACTTATGACCTTGTTTTCCTTTATGGGGTATAGAAAATTTGATTACTTCATAATCCACCATGTTATAAAATCAATCATCTAGGAAAGGAAATTGGAGTGAAGGTCATAGCGGGATGAGTCACAGTTAGTAGGCGAGTTTGAAGATCTTAGGGATAATATGTCCAAGGCAGAGCAGAATCACACCAAGAAGCTGGAGGATCATCAATGTAATTTAGGTGAGAAATATATCCAAAGGGTACACCTTCAATAATAACTAAAAACTATATAGGAATAGATTATAAAAATACACCATTCCTTTAAGAGGATCTCAACACAAGGTGGAGAATATTTGGCTGTGGAGAAAGAAAATATGTTTCATGCTGAAGAAGTCATCACCGATCAACTAGATGGGTTCTAGAAATATATAGAAATTCTCAAGCTATAGTTAAACATCTCAATGCTTATGTCATGGAGAAACTATAAAATTTTACAGAGATAATCCAACATGTTTAATTAAATTTGTATTTGAGAACATAAATGAAAAGTTTTTTTCTTCTAATCACATGTTCCAGCATTCCTTTCCTCATTGTAATCATAATATAACACTAAAAATGACTCATATGATTGGACATAATATCATTATAATTACAACAAGGGTGAGGTATGGCTCTAGTTTTTTCATAATACATGGTTCCTAGAGAGTGTAGTTATACTATTGCTAGGGTTATATAGATAACCCTACAAACATCACATCTATTGTTTCATTGCCCTAATTTTTTCTTAAGTCCAATAAATAATACTTAGTGGGTGATTCATATATTTTTTCTTAGTTTTACCTTTGTGAGTTTTCAGTATAACATGTTTTGTATAATTTATCTTTTCATTACATAATTATTTCTTAAACTATAAAGATCATAGGCCTATTGAGCTGAGACTCAACTTTTACCCAAGGTTCCCTTCATCGGTTTTCAACCTAGTAATTACTATATCTATTTTTTTAGAAATTTAATGTTATGCAAGTAGGACTAATGTGATGGGTGTTTTAGGTTGAACATATTTGACTATGAGTTTTGCGATGATGACCCAAATATGGTGTGTTAACCAAGAATTTTCCAAAATTCTTCAGATACCCAAATTGTAATTTTGAGTCATGGTTTTTTTATTCCCGAATCTAAAACATGATATAAGACAAGTGTGTGAGGAATGGTCATGGACCAAGTTTATTAATAATTTTAAAACATGATATTATCGAGTCTTATGGGAATAGATGAGGTCTCTCCTGAGGATGAATTTTTCACTAGTTGACAAATCCTTTTTTGGGAGATTTTATGCAAATCCAACTAAGCATATTACTGTATATTCAAATAGTGGCATCTGAGGACTTACAGGCCCTTCAATTTGGTAGGAGTATTATGAAAATCCAAATGGGGTGTATTAATTCATATTCAAACAAAGTTATCCTTAGGAATTATGGAATTGTACTACCAATGGTTAAGAAGTTTTTGAAGATCCAGATTTCTAAAGACCAAGAAGGGTGGTTTTCCAAGGGAAGGTATCATAGAATGAAGAGAATATATGTATTAAGATTTTCCATGAATGTGAAACAAATCCAACATGAATTTAGCTTATGTGAAGGAGTTTACATTATATTAAAGTTTAATTTCTTATGATTAGTTTGTTGGTATAAAGTTTAATGCCTTATGATAAGGATGTTATTATATGTAGTTTAATATCATAAAATAATTTCATTTTTGGAAATAAATTAAGGTTTTTTAGCTCTGACCGAAAGATTAATGATTCTCCCATTCATGGTATTTTGTCTAGGAATGTGCCATCATTTTTAGGTATCAAGTGGAGAGGTTGTAAGTTGTAATCTAGGGACCTACATATCTGAAAATTAATATGAGGTATAGAGATTATGGAGATGTATAAGGTCTCTCCCAAGGATGAATGTACTACTGGTTGACAAACCCATTTTGTGGGAAACTTTATCTAAAGACAAATGGGGCATGTTATTGTGTAGTAAAACAATGGAATACTTTGGATTGCAGGCCATTTTGGTTGGTAACTTATGAAAATATAAATGTAGCATGATATTTCATAATCATAAAAAGATGTTATAATAAATTCTAACATTCCATTGTTGATAGAAATAGGAAGTTTATTGAGATTTATATTTCCCCAGACACATAGTTTGGTTGGTGGAAAGAAAGTACCTAAATACGGAAGGATAATTTCAAGTCAAAATTTCCAAGAATGGGGTAAAAGGTTTCCTATTAAGGTTTGACCCAAATTTAGAAAAGACAAGTTTATTTCTTATTGAGACTGGGCTTGAAACACAAGGTCTAAGAATCTCTATGTTTCTTATTTGAACGATAATCAATCCATATACAGTTTTGGAAAAACATGTAGTTTAAATCCTTTTTTCAAGACTTATCAAACATTTTGACATCATGCGAAGAGAAAGATATGATTTATGTAGTTTCATGTCATACAAGGACCATATCATTACGAAAATGCTAAGTAATATGAAGCCTACCGAACCAAGATTGTTCCAGCATAACTCAAACATGAAGAAGGAAATTTTAAATCAAGATCTTGGGGGTTCTCTAAATGGGAGAAGTAACATGGGACAAGAATAAGAGGGGTTACCATAGAACGTGGTTGAATAGCAGGTTCTGACATGATTTCTTTAGGTCTTACGGAGATAGAAGAGGCATCTCTTGAGGATGAATGTACCACTATTTGAAAAACCTATTTTTGGGCAACTTTATGCAAATCAAACTGGGGCATGTCACTGCATAGTCAAATAGTGGAATCCTATTGATGATAGGTCCTTTGGGTGGTCAAATTATGAAAATCCAATTGGGTTGTGTTACTAAATAGTCATACAAATGAGTCCTTAGGTATCATACATTCTATCAATGTTAGCTAGAGAAAATTATGAAGATTTTTCATTGTCCAATATTAAGAGTATGACGTGTGGAAGGAATGTGTACGAGCATAAAGAAAGCATTTGGACTATAATTGGACCTAAATTTGAGAGTCCCTTGCATAGATCTGATATATATATAGGAGGAGACATCTCTTTTTCTTTAGTGGACCTCTAAATGAGGGAAACCAAATTAATATCTCATGTATATATTTTTGTTTCTATGAAGGTGAGGGGTCATTTTTCTTTACCCCATGGATAGTAAAAGGACATGAGGTCTAGGAGTCACTATGTATATCATTGAAAGGAGAATCAATAAATATGTAGTTATTGAGGAACTAAGTAGTTTAAAGTCATGTGGTGAGGACATGGATCATGAAATTTAATGTCGTGTGGTAAGGACATTGGATAATTTTCAATAAAAATGAATTTTTTGGTTGGTCTAGGGTATAGGACTTAGGAATCCCTTCATATCTCATTAGAGTGATAATCAAGCCACATTTCATTCTAAAAAATATTCCCTATATTGATTTAATCCATGTGTGGATAAAATGTTTTTTTTATACAAGCTCACACATGGGTTGATAACCCATATTGGATCCTATTATGTAGATATGACTCATACATAGGAGAGTGAGAGCATTTCTAATATTGTGTATGGATAGGGATGTAGTATCTGGGCATCACTTCATATCTATTGGGAATGAGAATCAAGTCGTATATAGTTCTTAAGGAACCATGCAGTTTAAATTCATGTGATCAAAGACATTTTGTGTGCCTTTATGGTCTTGAATCCATGACCATGATAACATCGATGTGAATCAATATTCTTTACTTGTGTAGGGAAATTTTTTACCAAAACTCCAAAGACCACATGAACTATGCTCAGTGTGAGAAACAAGAAGTTGGAAATGTTTCTTTCTCCACACAAAGGTGATACAAGTGAAGGATATATGCATTTAGATTTTGTGTTGGATGGACCAGGATTGGAGATCCAATCATCACTATGTATCCTATGTTGGAGGGAATCAATACACACATATTTCTTGAACAAAGGTGTTGTAGGGTACCAGCACCAAGGATTGTGATTCTATCAAACATGGATTAAAATGTTACACAATTTTATATCATGAAACATGGAAATGAACCATGTATTTTTACATCATGTGGAAAGGAAATTTTCATACAGCTTAGAATCTTGTGAATAAGATGTTAGGATATGTAGTTTAAAGTCTCATAACATGGACTATGATGTCTTGTAGTTTTGGGTCATATGACTAGGACAATATGATGTGCCTTTTAAGTTCATGCATATTGGACCATGATACTATGTAGTTTAATTTCATAAAACAAGGATGTTGGTGTTAGTGGTTAATTTTATTCTAATTTTGATGAAATGTCACCCTTTTTAAGGTCATGAAACAAAGACTGAATACATATTTTAACATCATTCTACTGAGACATGTCGTAATTTTGTCACATGAAGTAATTTTTGAGAAACCTCACATCAGTAGGGGTTGTATTAATTAATTCATCTATAAATATTATGGAATAAGTTCCTTCAGAGTGGACCTTGTGTATAGAATAAGGTCCCTCCCACTTTGTCTCATGCTTTTGGAGGCTTCTTCCCTAGTAACATTGGAGTCATAAGGACCGATAACAATTCTTCTTGGAGGAATGAATGGAGGTGGGCCTTCTTTTTAAAATCTTTCACTATCTGATTTTTATGGACCTCTAAGTGATGCAAGGTATACAATCTCCTCTCATCTAGTCATCCATCCATTTTTGGGATTTCTAATCTATGGATATCTAGTCACATATGGCCACACATAGTGAGGTAAATTAAACTTTGATTGGTAAGAACACCAATGTCCCATATACCAATGAGTATGGGGTTGCTTGGGTGGTGGTGTAGGTTGTAGTCTGATAAGCCCACAAGGAATACAGAAGTTTATACAATGAATAAATTTTATCCTTGTCTACCATATTTTGAAGTATATTTGATAAGGTATTGTTTAAGGCCTCTATATGTCCATTTTCTATTACATGATAGTGAGATGAATGGTTAAACTTGATATTATACTCTTGATATAGATTCTCCAACTCAATAGAATAGAAATTGGTACTATTTTCCATCATTATTATATGAGGGACACCAAACTTGGTAATGATGTTTGATCTCACAAAGATGAAAATATTCCTTCTTAAAATCTATTTGAATGGTATAGTTTTGGACACTTAGGAAAGAAATCAGTTGTAGTGAGAATATATTTGAAATGATTGGTTGTGGCAGGAGGATATGGTCCTATGACGTCTATTCCCCACATGGATAATGAACAAGAGTATTTGGCTATATGAAGAAACTTCAGGGGTTGATAGATGGAGTTATAATGCACTTGGAAGGAATAATATTTCCTGTTTAACTAAGTAAATTCTTGCATCATTGAAGGCCAAAAGTATTTGAGCCTTTAGATTTTATTGTAAATCAGACATCCTAAATAGTGGCCACTATCGGCTCCCATGTGTACTTATTTCATGACAACAATAGTCTCTTATTCATTGATACATCTGAGAATTAATCCATCAAAGACTCATTTATAGAGGACCGTATGATGGTTTTGGCCATCATAAAGTGTGAAGTTGGTTTCTCACCATCATATTTTTTTCTTTCTGGATTTTTTCAATGAGATCACTTCATCTTGAAGTTATTCCATGCTAGGTATCATCTAACCAATAATAGAACCATATGATTTAGAAATGGGGATAACTTAATTGAACTCTTCCATTTTGACATGATAAAAAATGAAACCATTTCATGATGCGCAATGTTGATGACTGTTTCATCCTAGTTTGGATCTTCTATAGTCGTAGCAGCATTATTCAATTCATCTATATATGAATTCTACAATCATGGTACATTATTCAATGTTGGTTCCAAGGGGAACTATTCCATAAACCCTATAAAATAGTTAAGAGGGGGTATTTTATCTTCTTTTCTAATGGAATAATCCCCAATAATCTATTTGATTACCAACTCTTAATCACCTTTGACCTCTAGGTAGCCAAATAGTATCTAAAGTACCAGTTCTAGTCCTACAATGAGGGCCTAATATTCTACATCATTATTTATACAACTATCTAACAAGATAAAGGAGTGAGGTGAAACTACCTTTTCCAAATAAATGAACACAACTCTTGGATAGACATTGTTGAACATGGGGTCTTTAATTCTATTCTCTATTGGGCTCTTAAAGGCGCCATCAAAATAAATTTCCCATATCTTAGGTCCATCTTGAATATAAAATAACACTTTATCTATAAATGAAGTATCTAAAAATTTTGTTTCTATAAATTGGTGTTCTTTAATAAAATTTTATAACGTTTGGCCTTTCACTTCTTTTTGAAGCATGAAATGCATGTTAAACTATTGCAGGATAACCGTGCATCGAGATAAATTTCCTATCAAAATAGGATGGTTGGTGATATATTTGAGTAGGTCATTATGAGAGACCAAATAAACCTTATGGTGATATGGGTTGTGGAACCATTTCTGAACTGTAAATATTAACACCAGAAATATCTTCTTGATATCCAAACAATGAGTCTCAACATCGATCATGGTTTAATTAAGATAATAATGTTTTTTTCATCATAGATGTTATTCTTTTGAACACAAAAAATCACCCAATGATCGCTCTAAGTATTTCACATATAAAATGAGTAGCTTCCCTTCAATAGGTGGCATTATCACTAGTGGAATCAAGAGTTCATTCTTGAGGCTGTCAAATTCTTCTTGATAGTAGTTGTTTTACTGGTAATTGAATTCTTTCTTCATCAACCTAGTGAAGGGAAAACCCTTTCCTATGAGATTGGATATAAATAACCAAATGTAGGCAAGGTGTCCCTGTAAACCCCTAAACTCTTTTAGGTTTTGGGGTGGTGATATACTGAGGATATCCTTTTTCTTCTTAAGGTCTAATTCAATGCTAGGATGTAATATGAATAAGCTAAGAAATTTTCCCACTTTTACCCTGAAATCACATTTTAAGGGGTTCATATTCAAGCTATGATGTCATAGTTTGTTGAATATGGTATCAAGATAAACTAAGTAGTCATAATTCAATCAGGACTTAACCACCATATCTTCAACATAGCATTTGAAAAATTTACCATAGAATGTTTTGAAGATTCTATGTATGGCACATTATTATATGGCACCAACATTATTCAAGACAAAGGGAATTACTTGATAGTATAATACTCCCTAAGGGACCCTAATGGTGATGGAGTCTTCATATTCTAGATCCATCTAAATTTGGTTGTACCCTGAATATCTAACTATGAAGTAGAGGACTTGATAATCATACATTGCATCAATCAGTATCTTTGCGATTGGGAATGGGAAATCATCTTTCGAATAGTTCTAGTTGAGATCTCTCAAGCCAATGTAGACCCTAATTTTTTTATTATTCTTATTTAATAGGATGGTGTTGTCCATACATTTCAGATACTATACATCCCAGATGAATTCATCTTTGATAGTCTTTTCCACCTCAACCTCAATTTTGGAGGTGTGAGTCGGTTGTGCCCATATAGCTTCATGTTTATATCCCCAATGGTTTTTAGGAAATACCAAGTGATGACTGGTCACCTTAGTATCATAGCCAAGAATATATGTGTAATTCTAAGAAATCATGTCTCAATGTTGTTTCAGGAAGGAGATATATACCTCTTTTTCTTTAGAATTAATAGTCACAATGATCAATGTGGGTCATGGGTCTTCTTCTGTTCTCATATTTATTTCTATAATTTCATCCATGATAGTAGACACACCTTCCTAAAATGTTAGAGGGGAATACCTAAGGTATTCCTCCTATTCCTATTCCTCTTTCTGCACTTTATTCTGATGGAAAGAAGTTAATAAAGGGATCTCTCTAGAGTTGGTAGGAGAGTTAATATTTTGACAACATTTAGAAGATGAGGCAACTACTTCTAACCCTATCGATAACACAAGGCCCCTTTAAATATCCAAAGTAGAGACAATGGATAAAGAATAAGAATACTCATATTATCTATATAATGTGGAAACCACTTATAACCCAACTAATGAAGTAAGGATTTGTTGAAGTGAAGGGGGTGTCATGGAGGAATTTTCACCCAGGATTTTATCACTATCTGGAGATTCAATGAATTTTCCAATGCTTCTAGGTTTGGTATTCATGAATAGTGTCCTAGAATTCCCTGAATTTGTCCTTAAACTTAGAATCATCTCTTCAATTTGATTGATGGGAATCACATACTCTATAATATTCTATTTGAAGGGATTATTTGGGGGCATCTTAAGACCATTTGGGGAATTGATTCGAGAAACATTGCCAATCATGGGCTACTTACCTTACCTCTGATAGAATCCTACATCAATATATTGTGATTCATTGGATTTAAATGGGGATTTATCACCATGAAATGTCCCAATTTGACCATTAATGAATTATTTGAGGCATTTTTGGTTTGATGAGGGTATAGTCATATGTTGATGTAACCAGGGCCTTCCTAGAAGAATGTTGAAAGTCATATTTTATCAAATAACTAGGAATTATGAGTAGGATACTAGATCCCCAAACTAAGTCTTGATCTTGATATCAATGAGGGTATTTTTTTCTCTTGTATTAACACTATAGGTTTAGAGGAGAGGGGGAAAAGTGGGACTCTTTGTAACCCAGTTGACAAAGTGTTCAGACCAGAATGATATTTACTCCTGATCCATTATCAATAAAGGATCATCAGATATCAACATCATTAAACCTTATGAATACATACAAAGGTATTATGTATCCTTGTATAATGGAATATTTTTCTTACTCTATGAAAGATATGATCATGTATAATTATGCAGGCTCTTTCTCTACATGATGTAATTCAGTAGTAGCAACAGAAACCTCAAATTATTGATGTCTTGACAAAGCCTCTAAGAGTGCTTCTTGGAGGTCTTTTGATAGACTCAAGGAATCCAAGATAGATAACTTGGTCAACACCATGACTAATTTCATTAAAATTTTATACTTATGGGATTAAGTTTTGCGCTTACTAGCATAGGGATTCTCTTTTACAGGCACTTTAGGAATTAAAGTATTTGATGTAGGAAGATTGGACCTTGGAATATGATATAAAGGAACTTGTGTCATTGGTGTATTATGTTGACTAGGTCTACCTATACATCGAGGCTGATTTGGGGAGGGTGTCTCCTCTAGTCGATAATATAGAACGATCAAGTTAGACTAAACCCTTTCATGTGTGAGGGAACTTTCTTTCTTCTTCTAATCTTGTTGGGGGGCTATCCCATGAGTTTTTTCCATGTAGATAGTAAGAGTGAGGATGTGGACAGAGTATTGACTTCTGACCTGACCACATATTCCCCTGTATCCTCATATCTAGAAACCTATTACTCTAATTCCTTAATCATATTTTGTGAATTTGGGTTCATAGTCACAGTCATAATATAACAAGTGATCCATTAAGTGAATAACATTAATATATCTGAAGATCAATTCCTTATTTGGTGAGGACTTCTTCTGGGGATTCAACTCTTGTTTTACTGTTTGGTGGGGAAGTGCTTGTGCTTATTTAACTATGGGAATGAATTTTGAGAGATTAAAATACTACTTATGCTGTTGTATAGGTTCATATTAATTTTTTTTCTTCCTACTCTTCTAGCCATATAATTTCTTGAAAGACTATATTTTAAAAAACAGTGGCACTGATGGAGTCGGTTGTGCCATAGTGGAAGCAATTGAGGGAATATTTGGTTGTTTCAACTATTCTTAGAGGATATCGTGAGTCTATTAGATCATATTTATGACCATCCAGTCACTGAACTTTTTTGTACCCTTTTTTTAACTTCCTTCCATTTATTCTCCTCCTCTAGATTGGTGGTAGAAACGCATGCTACTTCCGCAGGTGGCTTTCCTCGATTCAATTTCCCAAAGTCCATCATCTTCGGTAGGATTTCTTTTAAAAAAACATTACAAGATTGTGTGACCCAATTATTTATATAAGGGAAATAGTTTGGGAGATATTAATCACCATTATATTTGGTATTCTTAGGATTTGGTAACTTGATCAAGTTTTTCTCTAATTCTGAGATGAAGTAGATAGTGACCTAATTATTTCAAAAAATATATAAAAATTATTCATCTCCTCAAACTATTTTTTCTCTACTCCCTTTTTTCTTTCTAATTAGTTGGGAATTGTTTTTTATGCTCATATGGGGGGACAACATGATATGGCATAGTCTTTGTAGTTGGAGTGGGTGTAGGGGTCGGCTTAAGTGTAATAGTGGAATCCTTTCTTTCCATATTCTCTTTCCTTGAAATGATGGTATTACTCGGGACTAATCATTTGTTTGTGTGATAGTGTATTACATTATTTGATAAATTTTAGAAAGATACTTAAACCCACCTATATATTTTACATGGATAAGTTGTGTGTGAAACTTTTTGTGAAGATTCTCTATATGGATGGACAATAAGTCTTCTTGAGGAAGTTATAGGCTTAAGAAGTATTTTAACCCCTTCCATAAAGAGATGAAATTCAAAATTCACTAATTCTATCATTGTTTTTAGTATTAGATGATGATGACTATTTTATTCTATGGTGTTGAGCTAAATTAGAAGAGAAACTTATGATAGAGATCTTCCCATCCTGTAATTGTCCGAGATGGAAAACTAGTGTACCATACAAAGGCTAGAAACTGCATTGTTTTCACAAAGCACCTAAGTTATAATACTTATTATTTCATGGGGGTCCCCATAATGGGATCACAATGGGACATGAAATGTGTTAAATGATGCTCCAGGTCCCCTGAGCAATTGAAAATTTAAAATGTAGGGTTCTTAAAGTTTGATAGTGGAGGGTCAAAAAAACCCATTTAGGGTAAGGAATGTTTTTTGCAACACCAATGCACTTTTTTATCTATAGATTCCAATCCAGATGTTAGAAACTCAATAATATTAATGAGACCTTGAGAAATGATTGGATTAAAAGGATCATGAATAGGGGAAGCTGTAGGAAGAGAAAATTTTGGCAGACCTACTGTTATCTGTTGTGGGTAACCTATAGAGTTTGGTCTGTAAGTATGTGCCTATCCATGTTCTAGTTGTATACCCAATAGATGGAAATCCTGATCTACAATTATGGGATCCAAGTATAGTGGTTGTTGGTAACCCACATTGATCAGATGTTCTAGATCTATCTCAGTTTTTGCAGTGAACCCTATTTATTGAGGTTCATCAGTTGGGAGTGTGAGTTGATTCTCTATTTAAAGAACATATCCAGTAGGAATACTACATCAGAGTAGTTCTACATTGATTATTCTCAATTATTTCATCTATACCTATTAATTTGAAAATATTTCCTCAAGTGTAAGGGGTTCAACCTCTTCAAGAGGTAGGTGATTTGAAACCTTAACTTTACCATTTTATTTTTTAGATTCTATTTGATGAGGTAATAATGGAGTGGTTGTGGTAATTCCCAATTTCAGTGTAAGAATATGCTTCTAGATATGCACACCTCCTTCAAGTATTTAAGTATGGATAGTATTATGGATTGAAACTTCCTCCTCCAGCTCCCCTATATTGAACTCATGTTATATAGGGTCTGTAGGGGTGGTGTTAGTGGAATTCACTGATGTGTAATGCATTAAAAACGCTTCATTAGTATAATTACAATAATGATTTCATTTTCACCCTCCATGCGGTGTTTTCCTACCCTTCACTAGTTCTCTTGGAGTTGTTTGATGGATGGTAATACAAAGGGAATATCTTGACATTTTGGTCATGCACATTCTCAATGAGGATACCAGGTCATAGGATTGGATGAACTGGGAGGATTCATTCTGTAGTGTTCTCTTTAATTGGGAGAAGACTAACTTCCATTGAGGAATGGGTTTTTGAGGTAAAAAATTCCCCATCCCTGATGGTTGGGGATATTCTTATTCCACTTCCACAACTCTTTGATCTTGGATTGTTGACCTCGATGTTTTTTTTAAATCCCCCAGCCTTTTGGGATTGGTTTTCTCTTATATTGTCCTAACAGTTACTATCATGGATACCTTCTTTATTTTTATGGAGTCATGTTCAAAAAGGGTTAGGTGTATCATTCAGTTTGTACCTGAATCACCTAATTCTGAATACATTTATGCTACCTGCAACATTTTCCCAATCTGATGATTGAATTCCCTTAAATGAGAGGATTTCTTGAAAGTTTTTTTTATTGATGCTAAAGTATTTCAATGAATTCTTTCTTCTATCCCAATGTTTGTGAGATTCATTCAAGGCCTACTTTTTTTAATCATATCATTGATTGTTAGAAGAATCCATTTGTTTAATTTGAACCAAATCTATGAAATTTCATGATGTCATCTTTGGTAGACTTTATAGATTGGGGAGCACAATGAAGTGAAATACTCGGTTTTCACCCAATCCTCTAATATGAACACTCTATGGGGAATCTTCAATCAGTTGACACAATTATTTTAATGCTCTGATACATGCACACTGAAATGATCCTTTTTTTTCCTCAATTTTGGATGTTTTGTATCCATGAGATACACTAAGTCAATTTGGAGTTGTATCCCTTATATTATATTGAAATTAATTAGATACTCATCATAGGGTAATACCTTTTCTCTTAAGTGATAAAGAGTGTTACATATATTGAGGTAGATTTTTTCCGCACAATATTCCAATAATTCCTCTGGAATGCTGTAGTGGGGAGTGGTAAAAGACTAGAATAAGATCGGTATGTCTTCTTTAGCTAGATATTTTCTCATATTCAACTATCTTATTCATCATTTTCTAGAGGTTCCTCATTCTGGTCTGACCAATTTGGATGCTCCCTTATGGATTTATCATAAACAGAAAGATTGTTGTGGACTTCCTCTATCATATTGGAAGGTCGATGATCCAAGGGTTGTTTAGAGAGTGATTTTCTCCTTTGGTTGTCTTCTAGATGGGATCTGATTTCACTTATTAGTGATAAGACATCAAACATGTCTAGCCTCATTTTCCAAAGTTTCTTCTAGTAAGAGGGCTTTTCCATCATCAAATCACAAAGGGAAGGGCCCTATGGATGAAGTAAAGCACTACTATGAATAGAAAGTTATCAAAGAATTCTATTATGGGAAGGACTACCATTATGGATCGAAATATGACTATAAGTATAATTCATATAGTATATACCCAGGGGAGTACCATCAGGGTAGATGACAGAAAGTGGAATACCTTCTTGTTTTTTGATCTTCTAGCAACACAGAGGGATACCATGACTCTCATCAGGAGATTGACACTCAATATCAAACAGATTATAGACATGAAGAAATCGTTCATGGCGAATTTTCTAGGGAGGAACTTTGGAATTACTACTATTGTTCTTGTAATTTTTTAATGGGAGAGTAGGATCCTAAGCTAACATAGATAAATTTATGAGGGCTTAAGGAACTCTAGCATTAAGTAGAGAAAGATTGCAGATCAGCTCCATATTTTCCAATCATCACCGGTGAGACTTATTTTTAGAATCCTTCTTGAAATCAACTGGGAACACTTTCTAGGGAAAGTGTTTTTTAGGTACATAATATTGATTTAAAATCTCCCATGTCACTTTTGGAATTTTCTAGTAGGATTCTAGAATTTTGGAAGGGGTTTTTTCCTGCCTTGAAGTGGCTATTTGAATAGGCTGATTACCTCTAGTTGGAATGGGGGTATGGACCCAATCTAGTTTTCTGTATATTCGAGGGGAGTATTCTCTATGACCCTTCTAGAAGGGAACAAAGGTGTGTGTCTTCTCTAGAGTGACATGTTTATGAGTCACCTCATTTGTGGGGATAGAGTTGTGTATCCATACCTATGCCACTACTGTTACTATTATGATATCCAGGATGGTTTTTTGGATGTGGGAAGGAATTTGTTTATTCCCTTCACCATTTGAAGGATGTTATTTTCAACTTCAGTGACTGGAATGGGGATATATTCCCATTCCATTTTTTGATAAGGGGGTGTGTCTACCCCTTTCCTCCATTTTCTTCCAGTGGGTACTGATAGTACTTTGGTGTGGGGGGAACAGATTTTGGTCTTCCCCCTATTTTTTGGGACTTTTTGGATGATTTATAGAAGTTCTTCTATACGAGACTACCAAAAGGATTGATAAATATGGGAAATTTTGTGCGCCTACTCGTGGTTTTCTATTGAATTTGGTCAGTGGGATTATTTGGATGTTGCCAAATGAGATTTTTGGTAGGCTTGGTTGATGTGGTAAACTGTTTGTAATAGATCATGGATTGCCACCGAATTTGATTGGATAGTTTTTTGGGTTATGAAAATTGTTTGTTCCTTCCCTTTGTTTGGCACTGAATTTTGTTGGCGGTATTCTCTGGATGCTACCAAACAATTTGTCTAGCTAGATTGATTAGTGTGGTTAGGTGTTTTTTTATGTTCACAATTTTCCACCAAATTTTATTAGTTGTATTCTATAGAGGGGACATACAGGTATCCAAATTCCCTATTGACCACTTTTTGAAATCATTGGATCGTCATGTGTTCTTTGGTCTAGATGACCTGGTCTGAACTCCAAATTATAACACATTCATCATGTTAAGATTTCATTATCGCACAGCATTTCTGGGGGTGATTAATACTAGGATCCCTTTGAAATAACCCCTAAGTCTTCTTTGTGAGTACATATATGGCTTCTTAATCTAGCTCCCTAAGATAATTGAGGAACTGATTGTTTTTTTTCAGGTATAATCTCCCAAAATAGTTGGATATAACGAATTTTTTTTCTACTTCTAGACTATCATTCATCACCGAGTGTATGACTGGAGAGGCCTTGCAAGGTGGAGGGCCTATCGAGCTACCTCTAGGGTTGGTATGGTGCCATTTTGGCAGTACTCTCAAACCAGTGCATTTGAGACCTAATGTTGAAGATACTTGGTTAGTGATGGTGTCATGTTCTTGGATAAGGACCCAATAAAATGGTATTTAAGGCATATGTATGTGCGAGCTAGTGTGTCATTATTTGGATTGAAGGGGGGTCTTGTTGAGAATTCCTGAAATATATATATATAAAACACAAATAAGAAAACCCCATTAAAATTAGCATCTCAATAAAAAAACACATGCACAATTGATTTTCTTGTTTGGCCCTCTTTTATTTTGAGATAAAAAGAGAACTAAAATGTAAGTGATGCCATCATCTTGGTTAAGGATTCACGTTAGGTTCACAATTTTTTGTTTCTTCCCTAATTTCTACTTGGGGTTGGAATGGAATTTTTTGGTGTTGGTGGCATAAACATTGCTTTAGAAACATATGTTTACATCCTCTCTTTAAGGTTTCCAATGGGGTTTGTTTGTGGAACTAGAAACACCCAATGTCTCTCATATCTTTGATGATTCATGGACCAGCTTTACAATGGAAGATGGTCATTGTGAAACATGACCAATGATACTTAAGAACTCACATTTTTTGATAGGATTGGAATTTAGGCTCATCACACCCTTTTGGGGGGAATTTTTTCTTACTCTAAGACTCTCTTATAGATTTATGATATGTTTGTAAATCCTTCAGTAATTCCAAAATATGATGTGGGTCACCCTTGAATTAACAATCAATTATTTTCATGTATGGAATTTAGAATATGTATGTGTATGATGTTATTCATTAATAGATATATCTATATGTATTTGAGGTTCTCCATCAATGTTAACCTTTTATAAATGGATTAGAGATTATTTTGTTGATTATTATTAAGATTTTAGTTTTGAGCCACACAGTGGGGTTCTCCATAGTGTATCATCATCCAGGGAGATGGGAGTTGTTTTAATGTTGAGATAGGTCCTATAATAGGGGTTTCCTATGTATCCTTATGAAAGGAATTAGGAGCTATGTAGTTCGGTGACACTTAATGGGACACATTATACCTTTTAAGGTCATGTGACAAGGAAAAAATTGTGGAGTTTGACATCATGTAGTAAGGGAATCTATGCGAAAGGTTCCTAGTCAATGTTTTGTGTGGGACTTATATTGAGAAGGCCTAAAGAACCAGGAAGGGATGCGGGTTCTCAAGTTAGAAATAAGCCTTCTGGGAATATAACCTAGGGAGAATTAGGTCTGATTTGGGGTGTTGGGTTTTTACCTCAATGAGTCTTCCCATTTGGATGGGAATTAAATCCCACTTAGTTTGATTAGATCTAGGAATTACACCAAAGGATTATGCCCATAGTTTGAGGCTTATACCTATAGAGGAGGCCCATTTGAGTGGTCATGGTTAGATCCTACACTTATAAGGATATCCATAGGTTTGATACATGGATTTGAGGACCCTTGCCTATGGAGGATTTTTAATAAAAGGAGAGAGGAAGATATGAGAAAATTTTCTCTCCAGAAACATCGATCATACCGTGTAGAAGTTTTGATCATAGATAATTTTTAAGCCCTTGTGAGTCTTGATTTAATGTAAGAAACAATGGGAAGAGGAAGATCTGGAAAACCGAATGATCCTTTTTTCTCTAGTGGAAGATGTTGGGGCTATATGAGAAGAAGAAAGGTCTTTGATGTGACCATATCCTACCATAATTGTAACATAGATAGTCATATATAACTAATCATATAGATACATCCCATTGGTATAGATAAGGAGGAAAGAATAAAGACATGGAGATATTTCAAGATAGATTAGTTTCTTACTCTAGGAGGCATTAACTGCTCCTAGTTCCTGGGGAATAGAGGAGGATAAGTCATTATCCCTCATAGGGAAAAAATAATGATCCTCTCCCTCTCTATCTAGAACCAAAAACCCCTGACACTTTCCGTAGGATCAAGGTTCTCATGACTGATGGGATGAATATCTGCATGCACATTGAGGAACCTACCCATCATGTGGGACAAGTACAGTGAATGTATATCTGAATGGAAGACACACTGACTTGTCTCTTTATATGATTTTTCAAGTACTAAGCCTTATATGGAGGCTTCAATTTGGTCCCCCTAAGATAAGGGATCCAAATGAAGGGGATCCCTACCATTGGTGGCTTAAAATAGGTCTTATAAATTGTCTCATATAGGTCAAGGTTTTGTGAGAAAGAGGTGCTTCGTGCCGGACCTGGGTAGAGCTAAAAGTGATTCGCGCGGGGGGGTGCTTTCATGAGATGTAGGTTCCTTAATTGATGAACCACCTAGGAAAAAAACTTAGTTGAGGCCATAATCTGGGTTCTAATCATATACTAAAGTGTCCCTATAAGGGTCTCACGTAAGTCACGGGTTTGGGAAGGGACATTCATGTTAGTTCTTTCCAATTAGGTGTAAAGGGATTCTCACGCATGTGTCTTATGTTTTCGATCCTGGAGGGAATTTGATCTCACTATCCCCCAAAATTCCCTATTATATTGAGTTTTTTAGAGCAAATTGAGGTATTTTTTAGGACCTGGTTGAAGGTGTGGCACTATTGAAGCTTTGAGGCTTCTTCCATTTTTGTAGTCTTGCAAATAAGGATCCACATGGTCCTATTTATATTCAAACGAAGGACCATGGTTGAAGGAGTTACCCTATGAAGGTACCTAAAATAGTTACTTGGCATTGGTACCTGGAATATGTACCCTATTTAGGGGTGGTTGGTCCTTCTATGCTGCGTAGGGGGGGTTGTGCACATCCTCTAGTGTGCAGGTTTGGTGCACGCATTCCATTTTAGGTGATTTTCCTAATTCCTTCTTGGGTATCTTCACATCTATAATACTTTCAGTATTCTCCTTAAATCATTTTATTCCTTATGACATAAATTATTTTCAATAATTTATTCAGGTATGATTTTACCATTTATGGTGATTCATTTGAATCTTTCTTGTATTAACTCTCTCTTGTCTTATAAAAGCTTTTGAAATATAACATTGCATTAAATTTTGAAAAATGTCACTTCATGATTGAAAGTGGGAGTTTTCTAGTACACATAATTTCTCAAGAGGTTATTCAAGTTAATCTAGCTAAAATTGAGTTTATCCAATCACTTCCTGAACCCACATATGTTTGATACATCTTTTCATTCCTCATTCATGCCAGATCTATCAGCAATTCATCCAGAACATTAGTAGAATTTCCCTCCCACTCACTCATCTACTCTATAATGATGTTACATTTCATTTAACGAGTCTTTAAGGAGATAATTAATTTTACTCAAAAATTCTCTTACATTTACCCCAATAATAAAATCCCCATATTTTTTCATACCCATAGAATTGATGTGGGATGCTTTTGATATGGCCATTAGGGGAGTACATGGTCAATTAATAGAAATAATTCCTCATTTAATCTATTATTCCTCAAAAACACTGGATGAAACTCAATCTCACAAAAACTATAATTGAAAGGAAACTTTTATATGTGGTTTTTTACATGGATAAATTCCAACCCTATCTCATAATTTATGAAATCATCATCTTTATAGACCATTTAGCTTTGATGTTATTACTCTAGAAAAGTTATTCCATACCGAGGCTAATAAGATAGATCCTAATGCTCTAAAATTTTGACCTTGATATTAAATATATATCTATAAAACAAAATCTTATGGATAATCACCTGATTAGAATTTCTAATTTTTCTCATTCTAAAATCATTGATCCTGAATTTCCCACTAAATGCCTCTCATATCTCACTCCAAAGTTTCAATGGTACTCCCCAATTGTAAATTGTTTAGTTGATGGTGTTTTTTCTGAAAAAAAATTCAAAATAAAAAAATTGAAGTTGAAAATTAATTCAAAATAATATTTCTAGGAATATGGTAAAATTTTGAATACTAGGGCTAACATGGTGATTAGGAGATGTGTTGATGAACATGAACATTCTTCCATCTTGTAATTCTACCACTCAATACCCGAAGGTGGAGACTTTGGACCACAAAAGACCTCCTGAAAGATTATAAACTCTATATTATTCTATCCTTCACTATTCAAGGACTCACAAGAGTTATTTAAATCATGTCCCACTTGCCTAAATTTTGGCACAATTTTTAAAATAAATTAAATTCCCCAAAATCCTCAAATCATATGTAGGAACATCAATGTATGGGCCATCGATTTTATGGGACCACTTCTTAATTCCAATGGATTATAAAAAAAATCTTTATGTGTTTCACTGTGTTTTTAGGTGTTTCAATTTCAACCCCACTAGAAAGGATGATGCACATACTGTTAGTGAGTTCCTCAAATCCCATATCTTCCATTGATCTGGAACTCCACGTTCCTTGGTAAGTGACTTAGGAAACCATTTATATAATCAAACCATGGGATATATTTTAAAAAATAGTGGTTTTTTACATAAAATATAAACTTTATATCACCCTAAAACAAATGGAATGTCTAAACTTTCTTATATATAATTTAAAAAGTGCTTGATATAATTTTTAAGCCCACAAAAAAAAAGACTAGTCTGAAATACATGGTGTAGCGCTTTGGGGTTATTGAACTAGCTATAAAAACACATTAGGATGTATATATTTAGAATATTTTTTGTTAAATAATGTAATTTACCATTTGAAATTCAACATAAGTCATTTTGGTCTATAGAAACTTGTACTTTTGATGGTGAAAAATCTAGTGAAGAGATATTGTTTCAGTTGAATGAAATGGAGGAGCATTGACTTCATTCCTATGATATTCCAATCTATAAAAAGAAAATTCTAAGGAAATCCATGATGAACACATCCTATGAAATGCATTTCATGAAGGTTAAATGGTAATGATCTTCAATTTTCTATTTTGGATTCACCTAGGTAATCTTAATTCTCATTGGGAAGGTCCTTTTTGTTACTAATGTTTGCACATTTAGTGTAGTTGAAGTACAAGAATCTACTTCCAAAAGGAAATTCATAGTTGATGTAAATTATTTTAAGCATCAATATGCGAGTACACACACCCCAATAACCACATAGACATCAATTTAATCTTCAAATGCTGGATTTGGTCGGCTATTTGTTGGAGATAATGAACCACTAAACCTAAACTGGGGGAACCTCTTTCTCTTTAAGTCCTTATCCATGTCTTCCTCCTCATTATCTGTCACGAACCAACCCGGGCCGACCCTAAACCAGTCACCCGAGCTGGTCTGCGACATGGCCCGAGAGGCATTCCCGATCCTCCTGGGCTGGCGATAAGTGACAAGGAATCAACAGAGGCTGTGGGAACGATTTCTCCCAGTATAAATAAATAAATAAAGCAACTGATGTGAAACAGAGTAGCGCAAAAAAAATAAACAGAGTAAAGTGACTAAACAAGAACAGAAGAAAAATAAAACTAACCGAAAGAGACAACCATTATCTCCGTGTGACCTCATGGGTCACTCTCCAACTCACGACCAAATGTCTCCCAAGGCGAACGCACCCAAGATGTAGCCTTCACAAACACTAAAAACAGAAAAGAACTATAGGCATTAGTATTAAAACTCAGTAGGATATCCCGATATCTATTCCCAAAGCACTACCTTTAAATAAATAAATTTACTAATTCCATGTTTGAACTAAATTATATAAAATATTAGTTTCCACACACACTTTCATTTCTAAAACATGTAACAGTCCATTGACCGTTTTAATTTAAAAACAATTTTTAATGTTTGAAAGGAACAAGTGCATTGCATTTTAAAATGTTGTTGCAAACAAGTAGAAAACCAAGATTTAGTTATTATCCAAAAAGGAGAACTACACGTAACACACAACACATACCAAGGGAAATGGATAAAGTGGCACACATTGGCTAGCAACCGAACTAGACCTCTCAACCGTCCACCACATACAAATAAACACAAAAAGAAACATGGGTCGAACCTAGGAGATCATGAAAAATCCAGAACGTACTATACATGTGAATCATTCTGAAGGCATGCCCTTACTCGATGACGTCATAATGCCCTAATTCTTGGCATAGCCCTACATGGCCTAATTGAGGGGCCCAATCCCCATATCAGAAATAACTCAGTATTACCCTGCTATGGGGCCACTATCCAGTGCATAATCTAAACCAGTCCAGCAATCGTTCTCAGAAGATTCAATCACTATGCCAGGTTCCCATGTCAACACAAGCAATAAAAAAGGGGTGCGTCCACAATGTAAATCAATCAATCATGATGCACAAACATTACATGCATCTCACGCAATCAACAGACACCAAAGATCACCCCTGAATAGGTTTTCCAAAATAATTTATTTTATTAAAGTGTCAACGGGCCTTTACAAATTTTAAAGCAAAACCACATTTCTCGAGAAAACCCAAAACACTTGTTCAGAAAAAAAATCATTTATCATTAAAACTAGAATTACATTTGAAATTCCGTGAATTATGTTTAAATTCTAAATGGGCATTCTTTTATTACTGGGTGTCCTCTCGTCAAGAAAATGTTTTAAGTGTTCGGTATAAAATAAACGGCTCTTTTCACACCAAATAATCATTTAAAAATTAATTATCTTATATTATTTCTCATTCATTAAAATTAATAAAAAATCAAGAAATTAATAAATTATAAATTTAAAGGTTAGTGCAGTGGGGACCTTCCTCGGCTCGCTGCTCAGTTATGAAGACGATGCAACATGTCTCACACTCACGCACAAGAACGTGCAACCTACTAACGACCACAGTATCGCGGGTTTTCCTCGCCAAGGCACTTCAACAAATGCAGAACAACTGAAAACCCAAAACCACTAACTTAGAATAATCCAAACAAACAAACAACGCAAAAACCCCTTCGACATGTTTTCAAAACATAACATCAAAACAAGTATCAAAACACAACCAAACTCTATATTAGAATCCAACCATGATCTTTAGACACACCAACCGCCTTACAAACATCATATGCACCACATGATTAAAGAAATAAACCATTTGAATAATTTATAAAACATCCCCAAAAGGTGAAACCAAGGTTCACATCAAAACATATTCAGTTTCACATAATAAAACATTTTAAAATAAAACACACAACATTGTCACACCAAAACATGACTCACACATAACAACTAACCCATAAAACAATTTTATAAAATAACGCACCCGTTTGCACACACAAAACATCGCTGCTTTCCATTAAAAATTATGTTCACAGAACTTACACATGTTCACCACCTTAAAAAATAAAATTTCACACCCAATAAACAATTGATTAAACACTTCTATAAAATAACCAAAACAAAACCAAAATGAAAAACACACCATTTCTAATAGAAAATACAATTTCATCACACGCGCATGCCAAAACATAAACAAGGAACACTTCAAGGGCTATTTTTAACTAGTTATAAAAATATATAAATGTTATAAAAGACTAATTATCTATACCATGAAACAGTGAATCAAGTAAAAATAATAATTGAAGTAACATAAGCACCAATTGATTGTTTCAGAATGGAAAGGGGCGTAAACGCCTACCTCAAACCAAGAGTAGACGCGAAAGAGCCTAAATGGAAGGAGGAACAACACCCCGCAGACCAATCACACACCTAATACAATGAAAAAAAACGCATGAATTAAAATTTCCACAATTAGGGTGTGGTTAAATTGAATGAAAACCCTTAAAATATGGAAGAAAAATACTGGGGAAAGGGTTGTTGGACAACGCAGATTCGCCAAAAAAAAGGACTGCGGCCGGATGGAGTGGGAGAGGGATCAGGGGGGAACCGCCGCTACTAGAGCAGGCCAGACGGAGGCCGGGGACACCTAAGCAGAAGTACTGGCTAGAGATGGGGGTCGGGTTCACCGACGCAAGGGAAGGGAGCAAGGGGGCATCGACCATCGTCATGGAGAGGGAGGCCGCCGCTGGTGGGTGGCACTGCGAGGAGGGAGGGGGTGCTGCAGCTGGCTGAAAAAGGCAAGAGGAGGCCGTAACAGGGGGTGCGCAATGCTGGATAGCGAAGGGGGGGATGGGAGGCCTGGAGGGTGGCAGGTGTGGAGAGGGCCAAGGAAAAGGGAGTCGGCGAGCGAGCGTCGACTAGGAGGAATGGACGGCTGCGGACAGGGGTGGCGAGGCCGACGCGGGCGAGGGGTGAAGGGGAGTGGAAGTGCCGCGGATGGAAGGCAGGGTCGGGACAGCGAATCCAGGGCATGAGCGGGGCTGGGCATGGCACAGGATAAAGGAAGGAGGACAAAAAATAGGGTCTCCTCCAGTCTAGGGTTTTCCAGGTTTTTTTTATTTTTCTTTTCATTTTTTTCCATTTTATTAGATTAGCAATATCATTATTACAACAATAATAATAATAATAATATTATTATTATTATTATTATTATAAATAACATAATTATAATCATAATAAAATTAAGAAGAATAAAAATAATAATCTTATTCATTCTATTTTTCTTTAAAAAAATTAACAACATTAATAATAATAATAATATAACATTAATAATTTTCTTTAATCACAATTTTCTCATAAAAAAAACTAAAAACACTTTTAACAACCAATTAACATTAAAACATATTAATTTAAACAATAACACTTCCACACAACAATAATATTTTTATTATCATGGCGCAAACATTTAACACACTTTATTTTTACAAAATTTTATTTATTTTAAACACTAGATAACTGCATAGGTATGTGGACAGACCGCGCGGATACAACCGCCCATGCAGTGCCTGCACACTAGTCTGAAACCCCCAAAAAAAATTAAACGATAAAAATATTATACTCGTGCTCGCCCCGCACCTTGTCAAGGCTAAATAAACCAATAGATAATAAAATAAAATAATTTAAGGAGTCGGGGTGTAACAATTCTCTCCACCACAAAACTTTCTGCCCCCAAAAAGTCACCAATTCAACAATTGACACAACTAGATTCCATGAACAGACCTAACCAAAAGAAACCAAGAGGCTCGGGGTGACTATTACCAACACACGTCACACCCGACCAACTTAAGAACAAACAATGCCCGAAGTTGAGGGGAGAACACAGGAGGGTTCTCCCCACCACAATAATTCACTAATACGGAAACCCTTGAAACCCGAACACACCATCCCCTGGGGGGAAATACGGGAACTCCAAAAAAAACTCATTCATTTTCCCCACATGGATCGAACAAAACACCTGTGTATTTGACAGAAAACTCATTACAAAACAACCCAGCAACTTAAGGATGAAGAATTAACTCAACACCTCCCATCAATTTCACAAAACAAACATCCCCTTAACAAACACAATTGCGACCAACTCAAAATCATAATAGGTCCATTCATTCATAACCCATGCCATTTAAAGAGATATAACAATTTAAAAACCACAATGAGAGTAGATAAGACCTCTTGGATCGTGGGAGAACGCGCTCATCACGCCACCACAACAAGGACGAGATTACGAAAATGACGATAATGGAACAAGGAAATTTTGGATATTTCCATCTCAAAGATGAAAACATTATCCGAACCGAAGTTGCACACACCTTCGGAAACTCCTGACTATGTGAGAGCTTCACCCCGAGACCCGTGGCTAGGGCCCTGATGGCTGAAGCGTCTCCTACCTCAAAGTCAATCATTTTCATCTTTTGGTCTCTAACTCCTTATGTTTGATGTTTCAAATAACCACGATGGTCATACGTTTTCAAAGGGATGCAACATGATGACTTAGAATGTCCGGACAATCCATACTGGTGGCGCACAAGAGAGCGGTCCGATGAACTAGGAGCCGGTACTGACGAGGATGGTTTCTTGGAGACAGGTTCCATCGGCCAACACACCTTTTCCAGGTATGGATCCTTCATGGAAGTCGACCATAATTAATCACACCCAAAACTCTAACAACGATGAGAAATTTCTTCTTTACTAACCCAAAACTGAACCCTCAAATAAACCTGAGATGGTTCGAACCTTATCACCCCCGGGAGTTCCCACAACCCAAAGACACACACTATCTCCATGGACCATAAAACTGCCTCTAATAGACTTCGATTACCACGATAAGCAAGCAACACACAAAAGAACTGGGAACTGGGCATAACTCATTAACAACTTTTGGAGGATTTATGGGTGGCATACTCATAATGACACGAAAAACACAATCGAAACTGGCATCAACCCAAAACTTAATCAAAGCAACAACACAAGCTAAGGACAATATTCCCATAAGCCAAACATATACAACACAAGGAGAAATCACTTATCCAAAACCATCATTTCTTTAAAAAAAATTAAAACTCTCCTATGGAACCTTATGAACTGTCACATGTGCGTTTATTCAATCTCACTCATATCATCTACAAACACGTGACCCCACGCACTTTCTATACATACCCACGCACGTGTGACCCTCCATAAGAAGTGAAAAGGTTCAAGCACTTCTTTTCATTAACCAATCCAAAAACACACCACGTTTTATTTTTCAAACTGATATACTTGGCCTTTAAAAACCCACTTTAATAATTTCAAAACAATTTAAAAGAAACACTTTTAAATTTCAGAAATCAATTTCACTTTTAACGCACACTCGCATCAACTGAGATTAAAACGAGACACCACCAACAACAACCCACTTGAATGAGGAACTAGTGTATGTGCCTAACCCGACGACATGGTGGTGAGACATGTCCCAAGTAAGGAATAACACTAACAGGACCTCAAACCAGCACTTGGACTCCACATGGGTCACCACCCCATGTGAGGCCACAACGTGAACCTATTCACCCCCATTTTCATCCCTCAATCCAAAAAAATGAAAAAAGACTTAAATCCCGGACTACCCCTGGTAACTCAGGTCTCGTCACGAGCGGTGGTGATCAGGCACTGACCTGTTACCGACCTCCTGAGCCCTGACAGTCCTAATCTCCATCTACCAGACATCCCATATAACAAAGGGCGCTCTGAAAAGTGGGGTCCTCTAAGAGCTGACATCCAATGATACCATTTTTTCACGAACCAACCCGGGTTGACCCAGCACCTGTCACCCGAGATGGTCCTCAACATGGCACGAGAGGCATTCCTGATCCTCCTGGGCTGGCGAAAAGTGACAGGGCATCAATAGAGGCTATGGGAACGATTTCTCCCAGTATAAATAAATAAATTAATTAACTGAAGTGAAACAGAGCAGCGTAAAAAAAATAAATAGAGTAAAGTAACTAAACAAGAACAGAAGAAAAATAAAACTAACCGAAAGAGACAACCACTATCTCCGTGTGACCTCATGGGTTACTCTCCAACTCACGGCCAAATGTCTCCCAAGGCGAACGCACCCAAGCTGTAGCCTGCACAAACACTAAAAACAGAAAATAACTATAGGCGTGAGTATTAAAACTCAGTAGGCTAGCCCGATATCTATTCCCAAAGAACTACCTTTAAATAATGAAATTTACTAATTCCAGGTTTGAACTAAATTATATAAAATATTAGTTTCCACACACCCTTTCATTTCTAAAACAATTAACAGTCCATTGCCCTTTTTAATTTAAAAACAATTTTTAATGTTTGAAAGGAACAGGTGCATTGCATTTTAAAAGGTTGTTGCAAACAAGTAGAAAACCAAGATTTAGTTATTAGCCAAAAAGGAGAACAAAATGTAACATACAACACATACCAAGGGAAATGGATAAAGTGGCACACATGGGCCAGCAACCGAACTAGACCTCTCAACCATCCACTGCATACAAATAAACACAAAAAGAAACATGGGTCGAACCTAGGATATCATGAACAATCCAGAACGTACAATACATGTGAATCATCCTAAGGGCATGGCCTAACTCGATGACATCATAATGCCCTAACGCTCAGCATAGCCCTACATGGCCTAACTGAGGGGCCCAATCCCCATAGCCGCAATAACTCGGTATTCCCCTGCTATGGGGCCACTAGCCAGTGCTTAATCTAAATTAGTGCAGTAATCGTTCTCAGAAGGTTCACTCACTATGCTAGGTTCCCATGTCAACACAAGCAATAAAAAAACGGTGTGTCCACAATGTAAATCAATCAGTCGCGATGCACAAATAGCACATGCAGCTCACGCAATCAACACACACCAAAGATCACCCTTGAATGGGTTTTCCAAAATAATTTATTTTATTAAAGTGTCAATGGGACTTCACAAATTTTAAAAGAAAAGCCTCATTTCTAGAGAAAACCCAAAACACTTGTTCAGAAAAAAATAATTTATCTTTAAAACTTGAAGTACATTTGAAATTCCGTGAATTAGGTTTAAAGGCCAAACGGACATTCTTTCAATACTGGGTGTCCGCTTGTCAAGAAAATGTTTCAAGTGTTCGGTATAAAATAATCGGATCTTTTCACACCAAATAATCATTTAAAAATTAATTATATTATATTATTTCTCATTCATTAAAATTAATAAAATATCAATAAATTAATAAATTCTAAATTTAACGGTGAGTGCAGTGGAGACCTACCTTGGCTCGCTGCTCGGTTACGACGACGACGAGACATGTCTCACACTCACGCACAAGAACGTGCAACCTACTGAAGACCACAGTATTGTGGGTTTTCCTCGCCAAGGAACTGCAACAAACGCAAAATAACTAAAAACCCATAACCACTAACTTAGAATAATCCAAACGAACAAACAACGCAAAAAACCCTTCGACATGTTTTCAAAACATCACATCAAAACACCTATCAAAACACAACCAAACTCTATATTAGAATCCAACCATGACCTTTAAACCATTTGAATAATATATAAAACATCCTCAAAAAGGTGAAACCAAGGTTAACATCAAAACGTCTTCAGTTTCACATAAGAAAACATTTTAAAATAAAACACAAAACATCATCAAACCAAAACATGACTCCCACCTAACAACCAACCCATAAAACAATTTTATAAAATAACGTATTTGCACATAAAAAACATCACTTCTTTCCATTAAAAATTATGTTCTTAGCACTTACACATGTTCACCACCTTAAAAATAAAATTTTATGCCCAATAAAATTGATTAAACACTTCTATAAAATAACTAAAATAAAACCAAAATGAAAAACATACCATTTCTAATAGAAAATACAATTTCATCACACGCGCATGCCAAAACATAAACAAGGAACACTTCAAGAGCTATTTTTAACCAGTTATAAAAATCTATAAACGTCATAAAAGACTAATTAGTTATACCATGAAATAGATAATCAAGTAAAAATAATAATTGAAGTAACATAAGCACCAATTGATTGTTTCAGAATGGAAAGGGGTGTAAATGCCTACCTCAAACCAAGAGTAGACGCGATAGAGCCTCAATGGAAGGAGTAACAACGCCCTGTGGACCAATCACACACCTAACACAATGAGAAAAATGCATGAATTAAAATTTTCACCATTAGGGTGTGGTTAAATTGAAGGAAAAACCCTAAACTATGGAAGAAAAATAATGGGGAAAGGGTTGTTAGACAACGCAGATTCTCCCAAAAAAAAGGACAGCGGCCGGCTGGAGTGGGAGAGGGATCAAGAGGGAACCACTGCTCCTGGAGCAGGTCGGACGGAGGCCGGGGACACCGAAGTGGGAGTGCTAGCCAGAGCTGGGGGTCAGGTTCACCGACACAAGGGAAGGGAGCAAGGGGGCATCGGTCATCGTCATGGAGAGGGAGGCTGTCGCTGGTGGGTGGTGCGGTGAGGAGGGTGGGGGTGCTGCAGCTGGCCAAAATGGAAAGAGGAGGTCGTAACAGGGGGCGTGCAGTTCTGGAAAGCGAAGGGGGGGACAGGAGTACTGGAGGGTGGCTGGTGCGGAGAGGGCCAAGGCCAAGGGAGGCGGCGAGCGGGCGTCGTCCAGGAGAGAGGGATGGATGCGGACAGGGGTGTCGAGGCCGGCGCAGGCGAGGGGCGAAGGGGAGTGGAAGGGTCGCGGATGGAAGGCAGGGTCAGGACGGCGAAGCCAGGTTTCGAGCGGGGCTGGGCACAGTGCAGGAGAAAGGCAGGAGGAAAAAAAACTATGGTCGCCGCCAGTCTAGGGTTTTTGAGGTTTTTTTATTTTTCTTTTCATTTTTTTCATTTTATTAGATTAGCAATATCATTATTACAATAATAATAATAAAATAATTATTATTATTATTATAAATAACATAATTATAATCATAATAAAATTAATAAGAATAAAAATAGTAATCTTATTCATTCTATTTTTCTTTAAAAAAATTAACAACATTAATAATAATAATAATATAACATTAACAATTTCTTTAATCACAATTTACTCATAAAAAAACTAAAAACACTTTTAACAACCAATTAACATTAAAACATATTAATGAAAATAATAACACTTCCACACAACAATAATATTTTTATTATCATGGCACAACATTTAACACACTTTATTTTTACAAAATTTTATTTATTTTAAACACTAGATAACTTCATAGGTATGTGGACAGACCGCGCGGCTACAACCACCCATGCGGTGCCCACACACTAGTCTGAAACCCAAAAAAACATTAAACGATAAAAATATTAGACTCGCGCTCGCCCAGCACCTTGGGAAGGCTAAAAAAACAAATATATAAAAAAAATTAAGGAGTCGGGGTGTGACAATAAAATATGACAACAGGGTCCCAGTCACAACACAGACACCCCGCCCTTAACATGGTTGTCGGGTCTTGGCCTACCAGGTACCCCTAGGTCCCCCGCAGACACATGGGTCCCACCCTAGGGTCCACCAATGTGCCTGAATAGGTCATCTGACTAATTATTTTCCCCACAGGCCAACACATGTCCTTTCTAGTGTGTTTTGTCCTCACTCACACACACCCTGGGAAATATCCCAGAAGGTCACCCATCCTGGAAAAGCACGCTTAACTGTGGAGTTCTAATCAGGCATCCTCCCGAAAAGGAAGTTGCACCTTGTTGACATGAGTCATATCATTTATTCATTTAACCCTTTATCATTTGGGGGTGTAACAATCACCCCCCCCCCCTTTAGAGCACAATGGCCTCGTTATGGGCCCTACATCTCAACCCAGGCAGTGCACCGCACTTAAGGCTAGGTACCACCTCTGATGCCAAATGTGACAACTAGGCCCTGCCCACCAGTTGCCCCACAGACACGTGGGGCCCACCCCAGGGTCCACCCATGTGCCTGAACAGGTCATCTGACTAATGATTTTTTCCACAGGCCAACACATGTCCTTTCCAGTGTTCTTTGTCCTCACTCACACACAGGTCATCTAACTAATGATTTTCCCCAGAGGCCAACACATGTCTTTTCCTGTGTGCTTTGTCCTCACTCACACACAGCCTGGGAAACTTCCAGGAAGGTCACCCATCCTGATCACTACTCCAAGCCAAGCACACATAACTATGGAGTTCTAATCAGACAGGCTCCCGAAAAGGAAGGCACACCTTGTTGACATGAGTCATATCATTTAGTCAGTTAACCCTTTATCATTTGGGGGTGTTCAATTATCTTTATATATTTATATCTATTTCCAATTCTTCCTATATCCTAACATTATCTCTCAATTTTTATAACTTTATTCATCTAGTATGTTTTTTTATTTTGTACAAAATTCTTTGAAAAGAGTTCAAAAAACATGAAAAAAGTGAAAAAAATGGGAAAATAATAATGGTTTTTTCCTTGGGTGGGTAAAAAATGACACTTCCTAAACCCATGATTGTTTTATAACTATTTAAATTAGTTATTTGAGGAGATCATACAAGTTTTTGGAGATGGGGGTGAGATTTTTTCCAAGATCAACTTCTCAAAAAACAAAATAAAACACTTACATCATTTTTTATTATAACATTGAGAGAACTTGTGTTTTTTGTAAATATTTTATATTTTTATTATCTTCCAATTTTTTATCTATTTTGTGTCTTCCTTTACACATTTTTTTCCTGGTAAATATGTGTTTCCATAACCTTCCATGTCTTATTTCAAAAATCATGAATTTTTTTTCTATGTTGGCATTTTCTCCCTCTTTTTATCTCTTTTTGACATTATATTCCTACCATACCATAGCCACTAAAAACATCAAAAAATATCACTTCATTATTTTTCACTTTAGAATAGATAATGGATGCTTATATCTCTTAAAAACTCTATAATTTCCATTTTTGGGGAATGAGTGAACTTCCTTGAATATTTTAGGTAGGAATATACAAATATACATAAGTTGGGGTGAATTTTTTCTTTTCTACCTTTTTCAAAATATTTCACAGTTATTCCTTTTGATGTTGACTGATGAATATAAAGGTAGGAAGTGTTTATATTCTGTATGAAATTATGAATGGTGGATAAAAAAAATATAGGACATGGCTGTTTATAGTGGTTCAGGGCAAAAAGAACCCCTATTCCACTCCACCAATTACTCTCTCTACGAGTCTGGTGAATTTCCCCAGTTAGTTCTTCATATCATAAGACCAATCCACAACTGAGTAAAGGCAGTTGACACCTTTATAAATAAGACAAAAAAACATATCTTTATGGTTCTATAACAGAGAACCAATAAACCACAGCTTAGATTAAGAAGCTGATACTATACCACAATTGAGTACGAGTAGTTGAAAATCTCAATAAAAATATATTGATTAAAAAGGGTTCTAGTTGAACTTTACAGTTTAATATCAACATATGGTAGATAGATATTATTCTTCAAAAAATAGTTTCTTCAGGAAAAAGAAATTCCAAAGTGATCAGGTTGTAATAAATATTTGAAATAAAAACAGAAATGAATATAATAAACAGACTTACAACACATACTATATTTTAAATATGTATATCTCCACTACAACCTCTTATGTAGAAAAACATATTCAGATTCATTGTTGTAGTAGATATGTAAAATTGTTTCACAAGAATGCAGTTTCAATCGTGAATACATGTCGAAATATATTTCTCAATATATATCTCAATATATATTCTTATTTTAATCATACACACATATATATATAACAAATACATTGATAGAATAAGTAAAATAGAGAGCTTGTCTTTTTAATTCCATATCTAATAAAATTACCTGATTAATCGTAAGAATTCAAATTCTTGAGACATATCAGAGTAGTCGTATATTTACTTATGAATAGTAGATAATTTCTCTACTTAATATGATTCTTTTAATTAATCATAATGAGATTTCAATCATTTGAAAATGAGCTTTAAATCATCCTAATATTCCATAAATACCATTGTATGAAACTCTGATAAAAACGTAAATTCAAATCTCTGATGATGAAAAGTCAAACGTAAGGTTCCTTCATAAAATGAAAAAAAATAGCAAAAATAGGGTTCAACTACATAGAATTCAATCTCTGAACGTAAGGTTGATAATGTAAGTTTGATCACAAAAGTAAGGATAATGATCCATATATTTTCTTCTCAAAAGTAAGGTTCCATACTTATGTAGGGTTATTTAACCATAATTTTTATCTTTGTCAAACGTAAGGTTTCATCCAAATTTAAGGTTCTTTATCTATAGGTTTCTATCAACGTAGGTTTCATTAACCATACATGATGATTTTTCAACATAAATTATAATATAAACATAGGGTTTGTTCCATACATTACATCCTTCAACGTACGGTGTGAACACTGTTTCCAGAATATGCTTAAGAGTCTTCCAAACACTTTGACTGATATTCCACATGAATAATAAGCTTGAATATATTTCCAAAATAAGGAATATAGAGAATATTAATTTCTTGAAATACACTTAAATTAATATCATTATTAAAACAAACATGGTTATTTGTGAGCATCAAAATCAATAAAATTTATATAGTATTGTTGAGACAATACATGCCCAATATAATAGATTTAAATCATCTTGAGAGGAGTATGTTATGAGTTCCCACATTTTCTAATTCAAATTTTGAATATGAAGAATTAATTTTATTAACACATTATTTCATTAAAAAAATTTGGTGGAATTATTTATGATCAGTTTAGCTACTCTTGTCCTCCCCTGATTGGTGAAAATAAAATTTTAATATTTTTTGGTGAGTGAAAATTATTTTTTTTATGTTTTTTTATTTTTTGTACATGAGGACATGAAAAAGACTATGTACGGGGGATTTGAAGTTACTAATATATTCATAAATTTTTATATACTCCCTTTACTGATTTTCAAGTAAAATTGCATAATTGGTGTTAAATACTCATGTTTTAATATTAAATATAATTTGTGGGCATTTTTTGAATTAATTCAGATTCAAGTCTGATTAATATTTTAATTATAAATATCACACTACTTATCCAAATTATGTTATTATTATTTTTATAGGACTCATTATTCAAATTACAACAAATCATCGAACTTTATAATTAGCTAATTTAGCCTTTTTAAGGGCAATTTAGAACACACAAGATGGCCCATTGAATCTATGATGAATATTGGACTGGCCATGATTATTTAATTTTTGGGATTAATAAAGAATACAAAATTTTAATAAAATTTATAATATTTTCTATAATGTCCAAATAAATATTGGATAAAAATTTTAATTCCCAAATAAACCAATAAGTGTCCCGACTAATGCATGAAAGTATATCCCACAATTCTGTCTATGATATTAAAATATCCCAAAATTATTGAATTTTCTCCCAATATAGAAGTCAAATTGAACTATAATTTTGTGGGTAGAAATTAAAGATTTCGAATCTAAAATTTTCAGAAGAAATTATTTGGATTTGATGGAATCTTCCTGGTCTAAAACCTATTCACATTTAGTCCATGGAAAAATTGTGGATATTTCTGGATAGCAGCACATGGTTTTGGAAAACAGCCATAAATTTGGCTCAAAAATCAAATGGCCGCCAAATTTGGAGGTTGAACGTTAAACATCCATATCTAAAACTTGTAAGAATAATTTATCTTGATATTCATCTATCTAAATGGTATAATTGGATATCCAACTTGAAATAAAGTTTTGAATGGAAAAAATTCTACAACCTTTGACTATAAATTCATTCCCTTATTCTCCTTGTAGGAGGTCAACACTTCAGCATTTAATGTGGATTATTTGAATGAACATAGGATTTCCAAGGTCCTGGTAGGACTTTAAATACTCTTATTTCAACAAGAGAAACCTCTCCACCACTTTCCATTTCATGTTTATATTTTCTTGTATTCAATTGTAATCGTGTAAGTTTTTTTTTAATTTATATCGAATTTTAATGCATTTTTTTATCAACATATACTATTCTCATCCACATTATGTTGAAAAATATTAATGGTATTAAAATAATTTAAATCAAATTGAAAACCCTTTAATATTTCAATTTCTAAATCAATACAAATTTCGTGTTTAACACCCTTCATCGTTCGTGTGTATGTTTAGTGAATAATTATTATCTTCTCCCATTATTTTTCTTATATTTTTAACTAATAAACATAAACATAATAAGCCATATTAATAACCATATTAATGGCTGATTAAATCATCAATTGGGTTGAGTCAAAATTTGGGGATTTCAATTGATTGATATCTTTTCCTCGTTAAATATTCTTTAGGTTAAGATTGTGTATGTTAAACTTAAAATGTCTTGAATTAATGAAATTTTTTGTTTAATGAATAGATTTCATAGATTATTGGAACTATAAATTCACTACCATAAACATTTATTGATTGATATTAGAACCTTAATTATGTTAAGTCTTGGATTAAAGACTCAAGACTTGGGAATTCCGATCAAAAATCATATTGTGAAGTGGGTGTTAATTTAATAAAATATAACTCAAACCACAAAGATATCATAAGCTTAAACCCCCAACAAGAAACTCACCAAAATATTTATCAAATTTTTAAATCAAAATTCATCCATCAATAAATTAAACTAAGATCTGCAAACAAACCCCCATTCAAAAGGCAAACAAAAAACAATCGACTCCAAAAAAATTACAATCACTGAGGATTTGACCCGTGTGTCTCTATACACATTATAGTAAATCACAAAATATTTGAATGGTTGATAGGTTATATTCAGCCACACTTCAAGGATAATACCCTATAAAACTGATTTATTAGAGCTTCTAAGGGATATAGAACCATTGGGATTTACACTTGATCAATCCCAAGATGATATTCAACAACTAAAGCATGAGAGAAAATGTTTACGGGATAATTTTAATATCATCGAGATCATCACCCAAACCATGTTCTCTAAACCATACCATGAAAATATCATGATTCTGCACCTTACCCTTATGGAGTTTGATTGTGGAATAAAGGACTATATCAAAACCCTAATAGTATGAATTTTAATATTTTTTAAAAAATAATTATTAAATCTATATTTTATGATTATTATTACATTTTTAATGATTAGATAATGAGTTAATAAAAATTTGATGAAATAAGAATTTTATTTTTTTGAAAATGTATAGTTTTGATTAATACACTCTATTTTAATGAATTCAAGAATTTTTTAAATAAAATATATTTAAATAAAATATTGTTATTAAATAATTTTTATTAAATATAAATTATAATATAATTTTACAAAGTCAAAAATAATTTTTCTAAGGGTCGGAAAACTATTATAGTAAAAAACATGTATTTTTTTATAAATGTGGATTTTTTATTAAAATTTTAAATCCACATAGTTAGATATTTTTTATATTAAATAAATTATATTTTTGAAATCAGTATGTTGAAATTATCCAATGGTGATTTTTTTCATAATTTTTGGACATAGATGAATTTTTTACTAAACATTAAATAAAGTATAAATATATAGTGTGTATTGTGACATTATAATTACCCAAAAGTTATATAATATATGTGATAAATAGTATCCATGGATAAATATATCTTTAACCTTTAAGATAATTTGTCTTTATGTTATTTTATTAATTTTATAAATCCATTATGAATCCTCCAAAACCTATATTATATATTTAGGTTTTAAAATCAATTCTTTATTAACATGACTCACATATACATCACCAAGTGTAATATATTAATGGTTTTGGTTCTTAAACATTTAAAATAATTAAAATCACATTAATTTTTCATAATTAATGTGGAAAAACCATGGGATGGTTTGTGTTTTTTAATAATTTATTATATATAGTCCAAAACCAAAGTTTGGGAAATAATAAAGAACCCCATATATTTTCTTATATAAGCCCACCTAATTTCTCATTAATCTTTACTAAATATCCTTGTATAATTACTATAATCTACCCTTATCTATATATATCCATCCCAATATTCCCCCAATATGTCAAGAAGATCCTCTCAGGCTTTTGGAAACACCCTCTCAAGGTAAGGGGTCCCTTCCTCCTCTTTATTCAAGAACCTTATTTGTATTTTTCCCTTTTTATTACCAATTATTAAAGTTATATAATGATATGAAATATCCATATTATTTACCTTATTATTTACAAGTTATTAGATACCCCTTTCACTCTCATTAATCCCTCCCATGAATCTTTGAGTACCCTTCTTATGCTGCCAAAATTATCCTTCGATTTTCTATGAAAAACTTTGGTTTTTTGAATACTCATCCCCATTTACACTAAAGGGTATTCACCTATATGTACCTATCCTTTATTGATATGTTAATTTCATGTATTTATACCACACACCTTAATTCTTGGATTAAATGTGATGAAATATGGTCCTATGTTGAATGACTGATCTGGCACACTTATGCATGTACATGATATGAAAGTGACATGTGGTCCGGGAATTATATAGCCCTCCAATGAATTTGGAAATGTTTTAATCTCAAGATATTTCATTTTTTGTGTGTGGTAGGTTATCCTAAAAACACTATGTTATGTTTTCTTGGAATTTATCCTATACTAGTGTTAATGATACCATGTTTTAAGTTGTTTCTACATTCACATGTTGCCTTTATGTTATCGTTGTATATCATGATTTGATGTTCATGTTTATGATTCTCACCCATTTTATGTCCCATTGAAATTCATTTTGACTAACATGTAATAATTTATTCATGTTATGATTTTTTTATTCCTTTATTATGCTTTATATCTAAATTCTTTATTATGTATCTCTTTAGGTTATCTCATGTAGTTTTAAATGATAAATGGAATTTTCGAGTATGTTAAGGAATTTTTCAATGATATTGTAGTCTCCATTTATCAAGTTGATATTATATGAACCTAATATCCCAATGACACTAGGATTCATGATCTTTTTATATTTTTTATGTGTAACTTTATATAATAAATCATGAAATAAAGTGTATTAAAATATGGGTTTTCATAGTTGGTATCATATAAAAGTAGGGTTTTTTTGGGACTAGGATTAAAAAAATATACATAAAACCTTAAGGATAATACTAAACAGAGTAAAACATCATTAAATTTTGGTAAATAATATATTAAGTGGTTTTAAAGAAAATAAATCCATTTATGGATACTAGAAGTGGATGTGACTCTGGAATATATGTACCTAGGGGTAACAACCCCAAAAACTGCATATTGAGCTAAAATCAATCATGAAATTTTGCATGACAACATGACTTGATTCACACCTAGTTTTACACTCCCAGGGGATATTCTTTGGTAAATTAACACTGTAAATATGAACCATTATAAATGGAAAAAATTTCCCATAAGATTTTATATTAGGAAATATATCATAGATAACTTATATTGTGGAATAAAAATTCATAAGTTAAGAAATATATGTAATTTATGAGTTATCCCTTAAATTTTCATTGTTTTCCATTTATGTGTTTAATAGTTTAAAAATAATCATCCATAATCTTCCCTTTATTCTAGTTAATGGATTGAAATATGAGGAACTGATTCAACAACCATTGTAAGGGGCAAAGTGATGACTATCCAAAGGAGATTCTCAACCTGATGGGAGAAGGAATCAAAAAGTTCATGGCTATAATTTCTCAATTTACTCAAATTTTGAACCAAAACCTAAATTAAGAGGAATTCCCAAATCAAATAAATAAATAGAAAGTTTCAATTGAGATCTTTATATGAAAAAGGCCTTTGACTTTTAGTAGATCTTCTGATTCCTAAATTATGGAATAATAAATTAAATCCATTGACAATATATTCCCTTTACATTAATTCTATAAGAAAGAGCAGGTTATTTTGATTGTTTATCGTATAGAGGGAGAATCTAATCAATGGAGTATGTTGGTCAAAAATACAATTCCTCAAGAAAATATCAGAGCGATAGAGTGTAAGGTATACTATAAAATGTTTTTTGATAAATATATTCCTCATACTCTCCAACTTGAAATGGATAGGGGTTTACTTTCCCTCAAAAAAAGGGTTATGAATATATTAGGGTGAATAAGGAAAAATTCACAAGACTGGCATGATATACCTCCAGATTTTTTGTTTCCCTTGAATGTAAAGATGACTACTTATTTGGTGGGATGAATTTGATTCTATGGAAATCATTAGAAATTCGTGACTTTGTTAGTTATGAGAAAATTGTTTAATGTTCCTTCAAAGTAAAAAATAGAGATCAATGAATCTCAAGGGTCTCGTCGGGAGAAAAAATAGAAAGTGGATTTAATTCTAGAATTTTGATAGAGAAATATAACCACGGTACGAAAATTCAACATCCCACTTGTCAAAGGTTTGAAAAAAAGAACCCAAAAAATTTTCTGAAGGGGATGAGGAAATACTTTATGTGTGGGAAGGAACAGAACCTAGCTAGTGCTATTTGGCTATAGAAACCCCCTAATGTGATGGAATAAATGAATGATCAGGTTATCCCATAAACTATTGTCTACTATTTCAACTTCAATGAATAAGAACACAATGAGAATCAATGTACTAAGCCATGGGTTTTTTATGATAACTAATGATAGAAACCTCCAAGTCCTATAGAGAAAGTGTGAGCTTATGTCATTATAACTATAGAGGTGGATCCCAATAATGAAGTATTGAAAGGTACGATAGTTATTCATTAAATAATAGTGAACATACTTTTTTATTTTGGTTCTATGCATTATTTTAAATCTTGAATGTTTTGTATAACTATTAAAACACCACTGAGAATCATATAAGTAGAGTTATCATTGAAAAGGTAAAATTGGGATATTATTTCATCCCAAGTAAATAACTCCACCCCTATCAAATTTTGTGGGCTGAAATTCCCAAAAAACCTTATGATACTATCTTTTGTACAATTTGATGTTATTCTGGGTATCGATTGATTTTCTTTATATAGATCCCAATATAAATTTTCAAGAGAAGTTAATTACCCTTTATATCGTAAATCACCCTTTGAATCTATACAAGTACAAGGAGGAGGATGAAGCTGTATGGATATTGTTAACCTATGAGAAAGTGTATCTAGATAAAATTAATGGGTCTTGGGAAAATATCATCCTCGAATACATTCCCATTGTGATAGAATATGCTAACGTGTTTCTTGAAGAATTTTCTAGTCTTCCTCTTATCATGTAGATTGAATTTTTAGTTGACCTTATACCTAGAGCTTCGCCAATATATGAGAAACCATATAGAATAGTTGTTTTTGAACTTGTGGATATAAAGAATAAACTACAAGAGAATCTGGATAAAGGTTTTATACACCAATTGCTTCACCATAAGGTGCACCAGCCCTCTTTTTAAAGAATAAGGATGGGTAAAAGCACCTCTGCATTAATTATCATGAGCTCAAAAATATCACACCAAAGAACAAGTATCCTATATCATGCATTGATGACTTATTCAATCAGATATGTGGATCCCAATATATCTCTAAGGTGGATCTTTGGTCAGGATACTGTCATGTAAAAGTGAAGAAGGAGGATATCCCCAAGAATACTTTTTGTACAAGGTATGAGCACTATGAGTTCATAGTGATTTCTTTTAGACTCATTAATACTCCATAAATCTTCATGGACTTGATGAATATAGTCTTTAGGGATTACCTTGAAAATTTTGTGGTAGTTTTTATGGAAAATATTCTCATTTACTCTACAAGCAATGAGGAACATGAGGATCATTTGAATATTGTACTAAATAACTTGTGATAAGAAAGGATGTATGCGATGTATAATAAATGTAAATTCTTGTTGGATAAAGTAACATTATTGGGGAATGTTATCACTAGAAAAGGGATATCTATGGACCCTTAAAAATTGTGGTAATTGAAGGATGTCCAAGACAAACCTCTATGAAATAAAATTTATTTTTTTACTTGGATTATCTTGTTACTATCATCGATTTTTTAGAAACTTGTAATTATTTTCAATCCCCTAACTAAGATAGATCATAAATGAGTCAAGTTTTTCTAGAATGATTAATGTGAGTAAATTTTTAAAGTGTGGAAAAAGATACTAATAAATATATCTATACTCACATTACCCACCAGTGTGGGAGTATTTGTGATCTATAGTGATGCATCCAAAAAAATATTGGGTTGTGAACTCAGGAAAGATAAAAAATGTATAGTTTATACCTCCCACCAACTAATGAACTAATGATCCATGAGAAAAAAATACCCAACTCATGATCTAGAATTGGATGTGATGATTTTATCATTAAATATTTGGGGAAATTATCTATATGGGGATAATTGTGATAAATATACAAATCATAAAATCCTCAAGTATATATTAACACAAAAGGAACTTAATATGCACCAAAGGAGGTGGTTAGATTTGATAAAGGATTATGATTTTTCAATCCATTACCATCTTGGGAAATCAAATAAAATATAAGATTCTCTAAGTAGGAAGGATCTGGTAACCCTATCTAGGATGAGGGTTTCAAGGGATACAATCTTCTTGAAAATGAAAAGGATTTATATGGGAATAATAAAAGACACTTTTTCCTACCTTTCTAAAATTACTACTCAACCATCCATTCTTAAGTGGACCAGGGAGGTTTAGAAGGATGATGAGGTGAAATATTAAAATGTGGTGAATATTCTGGAGTTAAACTCTACTCAATATGGAGTTATAAGTTTTGGAATATTGATATATCTCCCATAAAAATCATAATTGAAAAGGGAACTTATGGATGATGCACCAAGCTCATCCTTCTCTATTCATCTAGGAAGCACTAAAATGTATAGAGATTTGAAGAAAAATTTATGATGGGATAACATGAAGATATATATTGTGGGATTCATATCACAATGTTGGGTATTCCAAAAATTTAAGGCTGAATGATAGAAGTCTAAGTGTATGATTAAACCATTTCCTATACCAGTTTGTAAATGGGAAAAAATAACCATTTATTTCATCATAGGACTCCTCGAGACATGTAAAGTTAATAATTCCATATGGGCGGTTTTCGATCACCTTACAAAGTTAGCACTTTTAATTACAACAAAGAATATTTCTATCATAAACAACTCACTAATATATACATAATAAAAGTGTTAAGACTATATGGAGTGTTATTCTCCATTGTATTTGATCAAGATCTAAGGTTTACCTAAAGGTTTTTGAAAATACTTCAGCAAGCATTGGATATAGAACTTAGCTTCAGAATTGATTATCACCCTCAGATAGTTGATCAGTCTGAAAGAACCATTAAAATTCTAGAGGATATGCTGAAATCATGTTCAATGGATTTACGAGGATGTTAGGACCAATGCCTTCCCCTAGTAGAGTTATCATAAAGCAGTAATTTCTATTCTAGCGTTCAAATGTCACATTATGAGGATCTATATATGAATGGGTTATGGACTCCAACATATTGGGATGAAGTTGATGAGTAGAATATGATAGGACCTTATCTTATCCAAGATATTATAGAGAAGTTTCAAAATATTTTGCATCATATGAAATCTACACAATGCTGAAAAAAAGCTATACATGCAATCATTGATGAGACCTAGAGTTTAACGTCGGTGAAAAGGTGTCCCTTAATATATCACCATGTAATAAATTCATGATGTTTTTGAAGAAGGTAAAGCTTAGTAATAGATAAATAAACCCCTTTGAGATCTCTAATTACCTTGGAGTAGTTTCTTATTAGAAATAACTCTCACATAACTTATCTTAAGTACATGATGTGTTCCATGTATCACTCTTGATGAAGTACATGTCATACCTACCAAATGTACTAAATCTATAGTTGGTGCCGATTAAGAATGATATTTCATAAAATGAGTACATGGTGAATATATTATATCATAGATACAAAGTTCTTTGAAACATGAAAACTCGCCTGGTAAAAGTCTTATAGAAAAACTAGAAGTTTGAGGAAGTAAAATGGGAACCAGAAGAGGTGATGAAACCGAAGTACTCTAATCTATGTTAGTGTATGAAATGAAAATTTTGAGGGTGAAATTTATAAAAGGGATAATAATTTAAGGATATGAACATTTATAAATAAAATTCCCTTTTTTATTAAATTAAATTCCCTATTATGAAATGTGGTTATATAAAACACATGCATTTATTTGGTTATTTCATATTGTTGTAAGTTATATCATGTCGTATTTTTAAGTTTTTTAATCATCACAATCATTGATAATATAGTATTTGAATAGTTATCATATTATAATTATATATATTGTTTTATGATAAAGTCTAATTGATACAAACAAAAGAAGCGATGGCCATGACCAACACTATCATACCCTATGAATCCCATTTATAAAATCTTTTGTGGGAGATAGAAATACTATTTTTTTCATTGATCAAACACAATAAGAGATTCAACAACTAAAGCATGGGAAAATCTGTTTATGGTAGAAGTTCAATCTCATCGGTATCATGACCCAAACCATGTTTGTCGAACCACCCTATGAAAATATATCAATTGTGCACCTTAATCTTATAGCATTTACTGGTGTAATATATGGTTATGTATCATGACCATAATAGTATGAATTTGTATAATTTTTTAATAAAATAATTATTATATTAATATTTTAAGATTATAATCACTTTTTTAATGATTAGATAATGAGTTGATTAAAATTCGATGAAACACAAATTTTATTTTTTGGTAAATGTATAGTTTTGATCAATTCACTCTATTTTAATGGATTAAATAATTTTTTAAACAAAATATATATTCATTAAATATCTTTTTTAAATATTTTTTTAAATATAGATGATAATATTATTTTTCAAAGTCAAAAAAATATAAGGGTCAGAAAACTGTTCGAAAAGACCCAGAAATTTCAAGGAAATTTTTTTCTTAATTTCTTTAGAATTTTACGAGTCCGCAGTTTCTGACGGCACCTGATTCTGAGACCCGGTGTGCCCGGAATCAATTTTCAAAGTTAGCTCGGGTACGTTCAGTGAACGAACGAGTGGGTTTTTCTAACATTTGAAATGATGATCAGAATCGAAATATGAGGGCACCGATGAAACCGCAGCGCCGGTAATTTCTCAAGAGCACCTTTTCTAAAGGTGCGTTTTCTCGGGAGGAGTTGTTAAAATGTGGTTTTAGTGAGGAATAAAATAAAATTGTATTACAATTTTATTTCCTTTTCTCTAAGTAGTTATATCCTAAGTAAGGGAGTTAGGGGTGGGACCCACTTGTTGTTAACTAACCTTGAGAGGATAAAGGTGGGGTGGGGCCCACACGAGCCCAACCCCTCACATTCTTAACTCTTAAACCCCTCTACCTCCCAAGCTTTAATGAGGCCATCTCTCCTCTCATAATGTGTGCCAACCCATTTTGTTAATGGATTGATTTAATTTGGGTAATTATAATTATTTTTGAATTTTAAACCATTCACCCTCCTCTCTCTATTAAATATGCCAACCCATATAATTAATACTTTCATTGATTATTTTGGAGTGTCAAGAATTCTTTGAATTGTTTCATTTTGCATGGAAATGTTTTATTAAAGGGGCCTTGTAAAATATTTGTGGAGAAAATATTTAGGGTGGGGGAAAACCTCTGGAGGAATTGGAGGAGAGCTCCCTCCTTCCAACGAAGAACAACGCCTCTTCGACGAAAAAACACCTCCGATGGAGAACGCGAAGTCACCGACAACGTGCCTTCTCTTCTTCTTTGTCAGCGTCAAGGGAGGAGATACCACCATGGGGAACGTCTCCATCAACGACGACTCTTCCTCCGACATCAACAAAATCGGCACCGATCTACCATGACGCCCGATCATCGCGATGCTTGACTCTTTTCACGGCTCAACGTCGTGCGACGTCTTTACGAGGTAGGGGTTTGTTTTTATGTTTGTGACTTTTTGGTGTTTATTGTCAATCTTCTTAGTCGCCTGTTGTCAAATTAAAGGGAGGAGGTCGGACCGTACAAACACGGACGATCCCCCCTCCCCTTTGTTGATGTTCACCGTTGTGGTTTGGAACGAAGGTGGCGCGGTGCAACGACACCGCGCGAGAACAAGGAATAACACGCGGCGAAGGGCCGTCGCGCCGCGTCGTTGTGGCCGAAAGAAGCCGCGGCCAGAGTCGGGCCACGGCAGAGGGGCGCGGCGCCGTCGCGCTATTCTGGAGAACCATGGAGGGTCGCGGCCGCGGCGGTGCAGGGGAGGGCGGCTGGAACCTTCGGCTGCTGGCGCTCAGGAGGCGGGACCAACCGGTCCCGCGCGGCACAACCGATCGACCGTTATGGCCGGCTGAATCCTAGAAAACCGTGGGTTTGTACCCTCGGCCAGCACAGCAGGGCGGACCCCCCATGGGTCCGCCATTCGGTTCGAAGGGGGCGAAGGCTCCCCACCTTCCGCGTCCGCTCAGCACGCGGGCACCCGGACTGGTCCGAACTAGCCGGGCCGGGCCAGACCGCCCGCACCGGTTCGGGCCAGACCCGCTGGGCCGGACCCCCGCGCCGGGCCGGGCTACACCGTCTAGGCCGGGCCGCACCATCCAGGTCGGGCCGCGCCCAACCGGGCCGGACCCCGACCCTTGTCGGTTTGACCCAGGGGGTATTGAGTTGGGTCGGTCCGGGCCCAAACCCCCTAAATTCGGTCAGAATCGTTTTAAGGCCCATAACTTGGGATTCGGACCTCCGATCGACGCACCGATAGTTACGATGCAATCCATGGATCGAGAAGGTAATTTTGGTACATTACACTTAAGGTTTTGGAGAACTTTGGGTATGGACGGGTTGGTTCGAATCCGAAACCAACCGGGCCCTCGGAGCGGAAACGCTTATAGCTTGAGTTTCGGACGTCCGATTGAAGTGTCGTCAACTTTGTTGGATTCCTTTCGGTGAGACGGATCTTTTTTTATACTTCACATTAGGTTTGGAAGCAGTTGTAATATGGCCGGGTTGGATTGTACCCGAAATCCAACCAGGCCCCTGGAACGGAAAAGCCGATAACTTTCAGACCGGACGTCCATTTGACGAACAGTCAGTGGCGTTGTTGATCTTGTTGAGAAACAGTCCCTATGAGTATACCCTATGAGATTTTGGGGTACAGTTCAGATACGGCCAGGTTGGTTCGTACACTAAACCAACCGGGCCCCTTGAACTAAAAGGGATAATAACTCACAGGTCGGGCATCCGATTGATGCGTCGTCTGTTGTGTTGAGACCCCTATGATGAGGCGGTCCTTTTGGATACTTCTTCGTGAGACTTTGTGATACTTAGAGTATCGACTAGTAGCTCGTAGAGCGGACCCTCCTGGAGACGACTGTACGGAGTACGGAGACCGTGAAGCTGGCTGAGACCCGAAGACTTCTTTTTCGATTCGAGTCGGAGTGACGTATATAGCCCAGTGGGGAGCACTATTGTGTTCGGGTGGAAGACCCACGACGGGAAGCACTACTTTGTTTGGGTGGCAGACCCATGGTGGGGAGCACTACTGTGTTGGGGTGGCAGACCCGCGGTACTCGACAGGAGGAGTACCTCTGCAGGTTGTTAGGGGGGTGCACTACTGTGTTTGGGTGGCAGACCCCGGCGAGAAGCACAACTGAGTTTGGGTGGCTGACCCGCGGTACTCGACAGAAGGATTACCTCAGTAGTCTTAGGTTAGTGAGAAATACCTTGGAGTCATGACAGGTTCACTGTACACATCAGAGATGGAGCTCTTCAGCAGTTGCGGTTTCAATAATGAAAATCCTGGTTTGAGATGAGTCAATGACCTTTGTGATTTCCTCATGATTGAGATAGGTTACTAGATAACTTACGTATATGTATGGGAATATACCTATGTAGTGGTTATCCGTCGACTTTATATCTGTGTGATACCTCATGGCTGAGATGGGTTACTTGGTAACTTAGGTATAAGTATGGGCTTATACCTAAGTAAGGGTTATCTGTTGAGAACTTTTTTGTGATTATCCTTGTTGGACTTAGTGATACCTTTAGGGTCTCGGGGTCCCTACTGAGTATCGTATACTCACCCCTTCATGGGATTTGCCCGCACCTCATTGTGTTGGTTGCATATGACGGACATCACTAATTGTGGTTGAGGCTTGTAGAGCCGGTCGGTACCCAGAGGTGGATCTCACGACAAGTCGGTACCCGGAGGTGGATCTCATGACGAGTCAGTACCCAAAGGAGACGGAAAAATGTGGAGTACTCAAGAGGACATCTGTACCTACCCTTCAGGTAGGAAGCCGTAGGACGATCCAGGAGCTGCGTGTCCCCTTTCAGCTGTTGTCCTTTGAGTTGTAATTTACTTTCAGTTGTAGTTGTACCTTTCTATTGGGCTTGTATTTTTGGCCCCTTGTACTTTCATCATGTTTGTTTTACTGCTTACTTAGTGTAGCTTCTACTTGTGCTTTGTTTTTGTGTGTTTTAGTTTCATAAAGGCAATGCCTTCCTTTTTTTGGGATTTACACCTTTGGTGCTAGTCACCAGCCCCTAGCCTATGGAAGGCGGGATTGGGGTAGTCACGGCACGGGCCCCGAGGACGGTTCGTACCAAATTGGTATCAGAGGAGTCGGTTCTACCATAGAACTTATAACTCTGATATTTCTTTTCTGTGAAGCAATAGTGTTAAGGGTACTTAGTTTGGTTTTCAGTTCAGGGAGTCCAGTGTTGGTGTGGGCGGCCGACGTATCCATACACCAGGACCCTGACTTCTGATTTCTGACTCAGTGCACGAAAATACTAATTTCATGTGTGTTTTCAAAGTTTTTCCCGTTAAAACAGCTCAAACCAGGTCAGCTCACCAGGTATAATCGTTTGACCATGTCACATCTGTTTCTTTCAGGATGTCTTTCCGCAGATGATCAGCTAGAGCCCCGAGAGATGTACGTACTGACAGCCTACCGAGCGACGAGGCCTTAGTACATGGCCCTCTTCTAGTTGAGGCACTAGCGAAGGCACCAGTGGTACTACCACCCATTGAGCCGCCGATGCCACCATCCCCAGTAGCAGAGAGTGCATGTCTCTTGAGCGCACTGCACGAGTTCCAGTTCCAGAGGCCACCCAGGTTCAGGGGAGATATGGACCCGCTGGCGGCTGAGGATTGGATGGAGGCTGTGGTGAGAGTTTTCAGGATAGTAGGTACACTAGCGGACTTCATGGTGATATTTTCTTCCAGCCTCCTTTAGGAAGCAGCATGCAGATGGTGGAGACGGATGCTCCAGTTTTTCGGTGAGATGACCTTCACATGGAGATACTTTGAGACCTTTTTCAGGGTGGAGTTTATAACAGTGACTCTACACCATGAGCATGTTCAGGAGCTGCTACCTTTGCCGCAGGATTTTCCATCAGTAGCTGAGTCATCTGTAGGCAGTAGACAGATGATACAGGGGTCCAAGAGGACCAGACTAGCAGATGGGCGGCCTCGGGATACAGGTTTGGTTGTGCGAGGCACACGAAACCGAGATAGCCATTTGAGGAGAAGGAAGTTTTATGCATGCGTCAGGAAGGGTCACATGGCACGTGACTGTCTGACTCCTCGCACAGTTGATCCTTAGGTATTGGAGGAGCCACCGAGACAGAAGAAGCGGTGGGTTCTTGAGCAACAGTCGATCAGTGGACAAGGCAGTAGAGCTCCGGAAGCCGGTGGACAGGAGTGGAACTAGTAGATTTTTTTTGTTCTTGGTACTTCTAGTTCCATGTTGTTGTTTCATTTGTGTATTTTTACTTCAAGCTTCAGTAATAAAAGACACTTATCTTTGTGATGTTTCCTATCCATTTGTTTGGTTGATACTGAAAGGTCCCAGTTAAAATTGTTGAATTGACCCTCACTTTCGAGATTTCTACTAGAGGAGACCCAGTGACCTCACACAGATGCCGATAGTGTGACTCGACCCTTAGAGGCGAGAGTGACGGTTGGATCTCTTAGTAGTAAATTCGAGGCCTTACGATGTCGTCCATGGCATGAATGCATCATTCATGTCAGGATTTACTATATTAGGCAATGGGTGAGGTTCATCCAGGGGATGAGACCGATTTTATCCTCTCGAAAAACAAGGAAAATCTGAGCAGCTCTTACAGATCGTAGGCGGAGAAGGTGCAGATCATCCAGGAGCGGATGAGCAGTAAGAAACAGGAAACTGGTGCCAGTCTCAGAGACTCGGGCATGTAAAATGTTTCAAGAAGAGGATGCATTAAGGACAGATGAGTCTGCAGAGAAGGAAATGTGGAGGCAGAGCTAGGAGAGCATCATGAGGTGGTGCACATATCAACATGTTACAACCACCCGCCCCTGTTATCCCCGCCAGGTTCAGGGAGCTGGAGGGCAGGGAAAAAGAGTAGTTGCATGCGTTCAAGGAGTGTGACCCAATGGCTCTAAGAATGATTCGAGGGACATTCTATGTCCACTACTAGCTGCCTTAGTAACAGACGTTGATATGAATCATTCCTTCCTTCCACGAATCTTGTCCCATACCTACAGTTTCCGGTAAGCCGTAGACTTGAACCTCACGTCTGGATATATCTTTGGGAGGAGACTCGATAATCACACTTACGCCGACAGTGTGATCTGACCCTAGAGGTGAGAGTTTCGGTTGGAATCTCTTGGTGGCAGCGTCAAGGCCTTATGATGTTGGTCTGAGTATGGATTGGATCCATAGTTCATACACAAATTGACTGTATTAGGCAAAATGGTTGTGGTTAATCTACAACGTTGGGATGGGTTTTCCTTGGTCAGCGAAAAGGAAACCCCAAGCAGCATAGGATAAACTCATGCACAAGAGGGTGCGGTCGATCACTCTTGAGTTGGTCAACCTTACCCACGTGGCAGCAGGAGTTTTGAGTTTCAGTTCTAATCAGGAAATGGAGGCCTCTAGAGTTTGAGGATGGTGATCACGTCCTTATACCGGTCTCACCTCGATGAGGTTTACGGAGATGTGGCCGAGGCGGAAAGTTATCTCTGAGGTTCAATAGACCTTTCTAGGTCCTCAGCAAGGTAGGCGGGGTGGTTTACCGCTTGACCTTTCCACCATAGTTGCATCGGGTGCATGAAATCATCCACGTACCTCGGCTGAGGAGATACGTGCATGATCCTTCACACATCATCGACCTCAGGGAGTTGGACATCGATGACAGGGCGATATGCACAGAGGTTCTAGTGGAGAACGAGGATCGACAGGAGCGGGTCCTATGTGGACGGTCGATTCCTCAGGTGCTCTTTCACTGGCATCACGGGAACCTCCAAGAGAGGACATGGGATCGGAAGGCTCAGATGCATGCTTAGTACCACTTTTGTTTCCCTAGTTTGTGTTATAGCTTTACAGGGAGGTAAAGCCCTGAGGTGGAAGTAATGTAAAGACCCGGAAATTTCAAGGAAATTTTTTTCTTAATTTCTCTGGAATTTTATGAGTCTGCAGTTTCTGACGGCGCCTGATTCCGAGACCTAGTGTGCCCGGAATCAATTTCCAAAGTTATCTTGGGTACGTTCAGTGAACGAACGAGCGAGTTTTTCTAACTTTTGAATCGGTGCTCGGAATCGAAATCCGAGGGCACCGATGAAACCGCAGTGCTGGTATTTGCTCAAGAGAACCTTTTCTAAAGGTGTGTTTTCTCAGAAGGAGTTGTTAAAATGTGGTTTTAGTGAGGAATAAAATAAAATTGTATTACAATTTTATTTCCTTTTCTCTAAGTAGTTATATCCTAAGTAAGGGAGTTGGGGGTGGGACCCACTTGTTGTTAACTAACCTTGAGAGGATAAAGGTGGGGTGGGGGCCACACGAGCCCAACCCCTCACATTCTTAACTCTAAAACCCCTCCACCTTCCAAGGTTTAATGAGGCCATCTCTCCTCTCATAATGTGTGCCAACCCATTTAGTTAATGGCTTGTTTTAATTTGGGTGATTATAATTCTTTTTGAATTTTAAACCTTTCACCCTCCTCTCTCTATTAAATATTCCAACCCATATAATTAATACTTTCATTAATTATTTTGGAGTGTCAACAATTCTTTGAATTGTTTCATTTTTCATGGCAATGTTTTTATTAAAGGGGCCTTGTAAAATATTTGTGGAGAAAATATTTTGGGTGGGGGAAAACCTCTGGAGGAATTGGAGGAGATCTCCCTCCTTCCAAAGAAGAACGTTCTTGACGAAGAACAACGCCTCTTCGACAAAGAACGCCTCTAGTGGAGAACACGAAATCACCGACGATGTGCCTTCTCTTCTTCTTCCTCCGCGCCAAGGGAGGAGATAACACCGCGGGGAACGTCGCCATCAATGACAACTCTTCCTACGACGTCAACGAAATCGGCACCGATCTACCGTGACGTCCGATCATCGCGATGCTTTCCTCTTTCCACGGCTCAACGTCGTGCGACGTCTTTATGAGGTAGTGGTTTGTTTTTATGTTCATTACTTTTTGGAATTTATTGTTAATCTTCTTAGCCGCCTGTTATCAAATTAACGGGAGGAGGTTGGACCGCACAAACATGGTCGATCCCCCCTCCCCTTTTTTAATGTTCACCATTGTGGTTTGGAACAAAGGCAGCATGGTGCAACGGCAACGTGCGGGAACGAGGAATAACAGGCGGCGAAGGAGCGCGACGCCGTCACGCCGCGTCGTTGAGTCCGAAAGAAGCCGCGGCCAGAGTCGGGCCGCGGCAGAGGGGCGCGGCGCCGTCGCGCCGTGCCGGTCGGACCAGGGCCGCGGCGGTGCAGGGGAGGGAAGCTGGAACCGCCGGCCGCCAGTGCTCAGGAGGCGGGACCAACCGGTCCCACGCGGCACAACCAGTCGGCTGTAACGGCCGGCCGGATCCGGGAAACTTGGGGGTTTGTACCCCCAGTCAGCGCAGCAGGGTGGACCCCCCGCGGGTCTAAAGTTTGGTTCGAAGGGGGTAGCGGCTCCCCCCCTTCTGCGTCCGCTCAGCACGCGGGTGCCTGGACCGGGCCGAACCGGCCGGGCCGGGCCGGACCCCCACGCCAGGCCAGAACATACCGGCTAGGCTGGGCCGCACCGGCTCGGCCGGGCCGCGCCCGCCAGGCCGGGTCGCGCCCAACCAGGCCGGACCCCGACCCAGTGGGTATTGGGTCGGGTCAGTCCGGGCCCAAACCCCCTAAATTCGGTCAGAATCATTCTAAGGACCATAACATGGGTTACGGACCTCCGATCAATGCACTGATAGTTTCGATTCAATCCTTGGATCGAGAGGGTCATTTCTGTATATTACACTCAAGGTTTCGGAGAACTTTGGGTATGGATGGGTTGGTTCGAATCCGAAACCAACCGGGCCCTCGGAGCGGAAACGCTTATAGCTTGAGTTCCGGACGTCCGATTGACGTGCCGTAGACTTTGTTAGATTCCTTTTGGTGATACGGATCTTTTGTTATAATTTACCTAAGGTTTGGATGCAGTTGTAATTTGGCCGGGTTGGATTGTACCCGAAATCCAACCGGGCCCCTGAAACGGAAAAGCCGATAACTTTCAGACCGGACGTCTGTTTGATGAACCGTCAGTGGTGTTGTTGATCTTGTTGATAAAAAGTCCCTATGAGTATACCCTATGATAGTTTGGGGTACAGTTGAGATACGTTCAGGTTGGTTCGTACACGAAACCAACCGAGTCCCCGGGACTAAAAGGGCTAATAACTCACAGGTCGGGCATCTGATTGGTGCGTCATCTGTTGCGTTGAGACCCCTGTGACGAGGCGGTCCTTTGTGATACTTCTTCATGAGACTTTATGATAGTTGGAGTACCGAACAGTATCTCGTGGAGCATACCCTCCTGGAGACGAGCGTACAGAGTACGGAGACCGTGAAGCTGGTTGAGACCTGAAGATTGCTTGTCCGATTCGAGTCGGAGTGACTTGTATAGCCCAGTGGGGAGCACTACTGTGTTTGGGTGGCAGACCCACGGCGGGGAGCACTACTGTGTTTGGGTGGCAGACCCACGGCGGGGAGCACTACTGTGTTTGGGTGGCAGACCCACGGTACTCAACAGGAGGAGTACCTCTCCAGGCTATTAGGGGGGGTGCACTAGTGTGTTTGGGTGGCAGACCCCGGTGGGAAGCACTATTGAGTTTCGGTGGCTGACCCACGGTACTCGATAGGAGGAGTACCTCAGCAGTCTTAGGTTATTGAGAAGTACCTCAGAGTCGTGATAGGTTCACTATACACGTCAGAGATGGAGCTCTTCAGCAGTTGCGGTTTTGATAATGAAAATACTGGTTTGAGCTGAGTCAATGACCTTTGTGATTTCCTCATGATTGAGATGGGTTACTAGATAAATTACGTATATGTATGTGCATACACCTAAGTTGGGGTTATTCATCGACTTCATATCTGTGTGATACCTCATGGCTGAGATGGGTTACTTGGTAACTTGGGTATAAGTATGGGCTTATACATAAGTAAGGATTATCTATTGAGAACTTTATTTGTGATTATCCTTGTTGGATTTAGTGAGACCTTGAGGGTCTCAGGGTCCCTACTGAGTATCGTATACTCAAACCTGCACGGGCTTTTCCCGCACCTCATTGTGTTGGTTGCAGACGATGGACATCACTGATCGTGGTTGAGGCTTGTAGAGCTGGACGGTACCCGGAGGTTGATCTCACGACGAGTCGGTACCCGGAGGTGGATCTCACGACGAGTCGGTACCCGGAGGAGATGGACGGAAGTGGAGTACTGAGGAAGACATATGTACCTACCCTTCAGGTAGGAAGTCGGAGGACGATCCAGGAGCTGCTTGTCACCTTTCATTTGTTGTCCTTTGAGTTGTACTTTACTTTCAGTTGTAGTTGTACCTTTCTTTTGGGCTTGTATTTCTGGCCCCTTGTACTTTCAGCACGTTTGTTTTAATGCTTACTTAGTGTAGATTCTACTTGTACTATGTTTGTGTGTGTTTTTGTTTCATAATGGCAATGCCTTCCCTTTTTTTGGGACTTACACCTTTTGTTCTAGTCACCATCCCCTGGCCTATGGAAGGCGGGCTTGGGGTAGTCATGGCACGGGCCCCGAGGACGGGTCATGACATTGTTTTTATCAAAAAATAGTATTTTCCAATAAATATGTATTTTTTATTTAAAATTGTAAATTATAATACTTAGAGATTTTTTTTGATAAAATATATATTATTTTAGAAAGTATAATTTTGATATTATCCAATTGTTCTTTTTTTATAATTTTTGGAGACTGTCAAATTTTTGGGTCAAAACTATAAACGGTATAAATATATAGTGTGTATTATGACATTATAATGACCAAAAAGTGATTTAATATATGACATAAATCATATTCATGATAAAATATATATTTCACCTTTAAAATAATTTTTTTAAGGTTATTTGATTAATTTTATAAACCCATTATAAATCCTCTAAAACCTATATTATATATTAAGGTTTTAGAATCAATTATTTATGAACATTACTCATTTTCACATCACCAAGGGTAATATTTTAATGATATAGGTTATTAAACATGTAAAATAATGAAAAAAAATAAACTTTGGTACAAATCATGGGAAAACCAAATGGTAAGGTTTGTGGTTTTGAATACTTTATTGTATAGAGTCCAAAACCTATGTTTGGGAAATAATAAAGAACTCTCATCTCTTTTCCTATCTAACCCACCCAAGATCCCATTAATATTCACTCAAAACCATTTAATCAAAAATATACTCTACCCTTACCTATATATGTCCCTCCCAAGGTTCCCCCAATCTCTCATGAAGATCCTCCCAATCTTTTAGAAACATAGTCTCAAGGTAAGGGATCGTCTCCTTATCCTCTCTATTCAAACCACTTAATTGTATTTTTCCTTTTTAGTCACAATTATTCATGGTTGATTTTATTCTTAAATATCCCTCTTAATTCTCTTATTATATCAAAGTTATGAGATACCCCTTTCACTCTCTTTAATCCATCCCATGATTCTTTTAATACCCATGTTATGTTGCCAAAATTATCCTGTGATTTTTCATGCCAAACATTTGTTTTGTGAATACTCATCCCCATTTCCACTCAATGGTATTCACCTAGATGTACCTATAACTTATTTATTTAGTAATTACATTTATTTATTCCAAAATCCTTAGTTTTGGGATTAAATATGATTAAATATGATCTTATTTTGAATGATAAATGCATCACACTTATACATGTACAATATAGGAAAGTGACAGGTTGGCCCAGGATTATATAGCCCTCTAATACATTGGGTAATGTTTTAATCTCATGATATGTCATGTATGGTGCATGGGATGTTATAATAAGAACAATATATTATGTTTTCTAATATTTTATCCTTGAATTATGTTTATTATGATATGTTTTAATTTGTTTCCACATTCCCTTTTTGACTTTATGTTATCATCATATATCATGATTCGATATTCGTGTTTATAATTATCACACCTTTTAGGTCCCATTGAAATTACTATTGACTAACATGTAAATACTTTCTTTATGTTATTATTTATTTATTCCCTTACTAGGATTTATATCTCACCCTTTTTTTATGTATGTCCCAGGTTATCCCATGCATTTTTAAAAGAGAAATGGAATTTTAGATCATGTTAAGAAAGATTTAAATAATGTTTTTGTATCCATGTATCAAGTTGATATGATATGGACTTAATATTCTAAATAAACTATCCTTCATGGTCTTTTGGGATTTTTTTATGTGTACCTTTATGTAATAAATCATAAAATAATGTGTATTGAAATATGGGTTATCATACCTATTGATCTTATTAAAGATACTTGAACCACCTATAGTGGTGAAGAATAAGGGAGTTAATCTTATAAACTAGTGGGAGTTCAAAATATCTCTTATGGATCTCTAGAATCTCCATTATTCTTATATTATGAAAAAATAGAATTAGGTGGTGATGATTTGTATCATACTAATCCTTCCTTCACTAATCCCAATGAGAAATAAGATTCTAAATATGATGATGATGATGATGTTATTGATGATGAATATTTTGAACCATTTTCTTTAGTTTCTGAATCAGTTGAAGCTCCCAATGACAGTAAGTTAAGTGTTTCATAATTTTTTCCTCTCAATCCTAAATTTGAAATCTCTTCTAGTACAATGAGAAATAAAGTATCATCTAAGGGAGTAAATACCTAGGATCTTCTCTTCTTATAATTAATTACTAATATTCTAAGTAAGATAATGATTTGAATTAGGGAAGTCAACCTAAACATGGTGAACATTCCATCCAAAATATTCCAGAATTTCATGTAGTTCATTAAGGTTCTCTTTTTTCCAAAATTAATTTAGAATATATTTTTAAAGTGATTGTTTATATTTATTTTTATATCGTTTAGATTATTATAAATGATATTGAGGTTCTTAACTCTGTTAATGATCCAGTTCCTACATTAATAATATTTAAAGATTCTAATAATTCTGTTGATACAAAGGTGATTGAGACTGAAAAATCAGAATTTGTTGAGAAACTAATGGAAGAAAAGTGTAAAGAGATTAAGGATAATAGAAGAGGATCTCCTCCTATTTTTATAGCTTCTTCAACTGAATTGGAAGGATCTTTATCTCCTCCTCCAAGTCCAGGATCTTTCTATATTACCAGGGGTGATTTGGATGCTTTTAAATATAATTTGATATACTTAATAAAAGAGATACCTCAAAAATATCCTCCCCAATATGATCATTCTAAATATAATGATATATCTTTGATTATTTCTATTTTTGTTTCACATATTCATATCAAGTTGTTTTTTATGATTGTAAATTTAGAAGAGGAAAATAATATGCTAGTTTAACACATTAGATTAGTTCAAAAATATTTGTATGATATAATACATCATGTGATTCAAAGGGACCTCACTATATTTTCTCAGATAGGTTCTCTTAGATCTAGAGTTGTTGCCTCCTATTCTAAAGATCTACCTATTCTAGCCCCTACTGCTCTTGTTTCACTTCCCCCTTCCCATTTTATTATTGATCAAGTTATAATAATATTGAGGTATGAATTAATAAATTTCTGGGAGAATATTTGGATTCTTAGGAGGATAAAATCAGGAAAATAAAATCTCTTGGGGAATAGATTTATAATCTTGTTATATAATGTATTCCAGAATCCAAATAAGATATAAATTGGTATCTAGGGAAACAAATTATTGCCTTTATAAGATCTTCACCAAAGATGATCTATCTTATCACTTAAAATATTTGGATTGGAGTAACAAGGTTCCTCATGTGACTATAAATTTCAAAGAATAATTGGATTAGTTAAAGGTAATGGTACCTCTCTTTAAGTGTTTTTTAAAGAGAAAAAATAGTTCTTTTAAGTGATGAAACCTGGAAATAGAATCATCAGTCATTTTATTGAATTAGTGGAACCTTTTATCTACTCTACTAGGATAAATATAATTTCCCCTATATATATACCTTTGATTGATTCAGTTTTAGTACATTCAACTTCAGTTTTAGGTTCCACGACTTCAATTTAACCATTCATGTTAGCCTTACTTCTATCCATATTGTGTGACACCTTAGTCTAGTAGCTTCAGGAATTTGTTCTAGGACTCCTACACCTATACCTACACCTAGACCTACTCTTGAACCCTCCTTTTCTAATGATAAGGAATCTGTTGATACAGTTTCATCTTGAAACTAGGTGACTTTGATTTGGATTTAGATTAGGGGAATGATAAGTATGTTTTTTGTATTTTAAAACTTTTTTTACAATACTTTTTTATTATTATTGAATATATTTTTTATTTTATTTCATTATGAAATTTTTATGTGTTGAGTTCCTTATCTATATTTCATTTTGATAATCCTAAAATGGGGATAAAAAGTGTAATATTAACCATGAATTTATAAAATGATTATAATACCCTGCTATTTTAAGGTAAGTATCTTCTTAAATAAATTCAACTTATTCAATAGCTTAAGTTTCACGCAACACCAAGCTTAAATGAACTATAATATACTATTACATATTAACATAACCATTGTAATAGTAAGGTAACTATTAGGAATAATAAACTGGCTATTAGAATAATAACCTCACCTATGAAAGTATAAATAAAATTTAGGTATCACATAAATAAAATATGATATATTTATATCATTTTATAAGTAAATAAATATTTTAAAAATGAGAAATTAAGTGTTTGTGTTTTTGTGAAACATAAATGTTTATTTATAATTTTATAATTAATATGACGATTTAAAAGAAAAATTATTTTCATAAATTAATATTTTTTTATTATAATTGTAATATAATTTTATGAGACCTTAATTAATTTCTCAAAGTATCGTAAAATTATTTATAATTTTAAAATTAGTATTTTTTGAATAAATGGTGATTTTAATGAAAAATAAAATTTATAATATTTATAAAATTATTTTCATAAAATGGGGTATATTTTTTAAATCTACACACTAAAAATGGTCAGGGTAAATTTTTTGGGATATTTCTGAAATAGTTGAATTTTTGGTGAATAGTGAAATACGGTAATTTACAGTACTTAACATTTTTAAGTCAAATACACGAATTTTTGGGTCAAGCATGATGTAAGAATCCATTAGTTAAAAATCACATGCACTATTTACTATAATTATTCACAATAATCAATACTATTGATAGTATTGATCCAAAATAATGAACAAATGAATAAAATAATCAAAAACACCCCTCTCCTCCACTATAAATACCACCCCTCACCACCCATTCTCCTCAAACATTATAAGACTTGAATATTGCCTAAATTATACCCAATTAATTTTGAAATATTATTCCCTATGTCTAAGACCTTATTGTATTACAAAAATACTGAATATAAGTGTCTTAAGGAGGTTCCCAAGAAGATGATATTCAAGAGGTAAAATACTCCTTCATTCTCTTTTAATTTCTTTTATTTTATTATCCTATAATCACCTCCCCTATACAAAGTGGAATGGTAAATAGAATATCATATATATACTATAATTTTATTTTTTTATTTTAATTATCAACATCAAATCTCTTCTTCTCTTCTTTTAATTCTAAAAATGAAAACATTGTTTGTGAGGTGTCGATTCACCGCCTTCATGCTTGATGAGTTTTTGTTTTTCATTACTTTCTTCAATGATGGTCATAAAACCATTTTTTTAGTTAAATTATATTATAATATTTGTATTAAAACTTATTTAATGTTATTTAACCAGTATATATAACATAATATTAAATAAAATCTTACTAGTCTGTGATGGTTGTAAAAACCGCCAACATAAAATAACCATTTTTCATTAACATTTTATCAAATTAATCATCCTCATACAATATAAAAAAATGATATATGAGGACTCTTTATTATGATATAAGTATATTAATATCATTACATTCCATTTCTATAGTTTTTCATCCATTTGATAAGAAATCCCCTAATTATACACAAGGGAACCAACCATAAAAACAATGAAAAGAATGCTCCTGGAACAATGAAATTAGACATTATAACTCATTAAAATTGACATAAATGATCTTAATAAAAACATAATAAATTAAATATATGTTAATTAGGTTATGAATTAATTAATTAGTTAATATAATTTGGTTATATAGGAAATTAAGTACAAGTTCAGAACACTTTCGTACATAAGGTAAGGGACTTTGTCTCAATCTCCATTTCATTATGACTTACTTTGTATTGAGCACCTCGTCCCTTTTATGTGGTGTATCTACTACCCTTTTCAGATCATTTTTCATTTGAAATTATATTTATCTTTCTTGTATCATATATATGATTAGTTTCTAATTCATATACCATTTTTTGTACATACAGTGTTTACTTTGAATGTTATTTAATTAACTGTGAAATAATCATTATCTTTCACTCAATATGGATATTCATTGGTAAGGAATATTGATTTAGTGAATTAAATTGATCATTTTTATACTTTAGGAATTATTTGGAAATGACTACATGGGTGGATCCTGGTTATAGATAGTCCATCGATGTATCAATAGGTCTCATGAGACAAAACAGTTTGTGACAAACCCTTCATGTTTGTTTCTGAGAAGAATCAGACGGGATTCATCCCTCATACCTAAACCATATTTTGAGAGGTATTAATGGTATTTGTTAATGTTCTAGATACATTAAATACAATAATTAATTATTCCCTCTATTCAGAATTTAGTTATTACTATTCATGATATTTCCACTATGGAAAAATCTATGGATTTATTTTCATTCTCAGTTTATTGACTAAATGGAATGTGTTTTTAAGTTATTCCATATTGATTATTATTAAAATATTATTGATTCATTTTTATGTTGTATAGAACCGCTGTTATGAATTTGAGCTTAGGATTTTGTTTTTTTTCCTTCCCTAGGTTATCAAGATGAAATATTTGAATAAGTGTCAATGAATAAGATTATTTTCCTTTTTTATGTTATATGTTTAATTACCAACGTAATAAGGAAATCATATATTTATCTAGTTCTTCAAGACTACTAAAATGATCGATCCTTGGTGATTTTATCTCTTATAACTATGTCATTGTAATAAAAAAACCATCGACTGTAGGCTACTGGGGGTGGGGTTGTTACAGTTGGTATCAGATAAGGTTTAGTAGAAACCTCGAGAACTAGATTTTAAATAAACATTAGAATTATAATAATTCCTTATAGTGAATTTTTTTGCTCAATACTCATGATAATTATGAGCTAACTCAGTGTGTGACATTATTTAGAGATGGTGCCTAATGGAAGAAAGGGAATCAATACCCACAAACAATGTAAAGATTTTCCCACTGAGAAATTCAACACAGTTGGTGTTGGAGAAGAGATGATCAAGGCCATATTATGATAGATTACTCATGTTATGATGAATAAACATACAAAACCTATGTTGGATCATTTATTGATACAGAATCCCCCGTATTTTAGTGGAACTACTAATCTAGTGGTAGTTGAGAAATTGATCAAGTACCTTAAAAATATATCACTAGATTTGGGATGTGATGAAAGGGAAAAGGTAGCACTGGTAGTATATTACCTCAAAGGATAATTTGATCAATGATGGTAGTTGATCCATAATACTAAGGAGGAAGATGAAATAGAATAAATGGAATGGATAACTTTTAAATAAAAAAATCTTCAAAAAATATTTCCCCCATGAGAAATGAATTGAAATAAAGAGATAATTACTTAGCTTAAAGTAAAAGTAATAAGAATTTGTTATAGAGTATGAGTATGCCTTCACAAGAAAATCTAGGTATGCTACACATTACATACGTGATTCGTAAAATAAGATTGATTATTTATTTAAAGGCCTTAAACCAAGTATCTGAAGGAAATCGTCTTCTCAAACATTTTCATCATATGATGAAATATTATTAAGTTATATAAAAACATAAAAGGAATTTTATAGATCATATATGTTTAAGGTAAATCAAGATAAGAATTGGTCTTTTGATAACCATGAAAAAGGTAAATCATCAAAGAATAATAGGGGAATAATGCAATTACCATTATGAAAAAATTGTGGAATGAATCATCTTGGTAAATACTTTAAAGGCATGTGAATTTTTTATAAGTGCATATAAAAGATTCATCGAGCTAATGAATGAAAAGGAAAGAAACAAATCAATGATTTTCAATGCTTTAACTATAAATAAATGGTGCATTCTTTAAACTAATTCTCCATGTTCCAAGGGGAGATTTTCAAGATTATGTGATCTCTAAAACTAAATTAGAAGTACCCAATGATGTGGTTTAAGGTATATTAATACTGTCTTAAAATTTAGACAATGATTTATTTGATTCTAGATCATTATACTATTTTATATCTACCCATTTTTCCATGAAAATCAGACATTTCCCTTTTGATTTAATAAGGGAGTTGTCAGTCAAAACTCTTAGGGGAAGTCTCATTGAAATAAAGATGTGTTGAGTAGTCCCCATTATGACATATAAACATGATTTATTTTCTAACCTTATCATCATAACTATGGTTTACTTTGATATAATTATTAGTATGGACTAGTTTTCAAAATATGATGTGAAAATTAATGACAATAATGAAATTATAATTTGTGAGTAAGATATAGAATTCCTTATCTTTAGAGAAGAAGCTTCATCGTATGATTCTTATCTATATAAACCCCCATTAGATCTAATGAATGAAATTCTTGAGGAGGAAGAGAAAAAAACATCTAGGGATGGGGAAATTAATCTTTAAATTGAGTATGTACCAATTGTAAAGGAATACATTGATGTATTTCCTAAGGAATTACCTGTACAACCCACAGAGTGTGAAGTTGATTTTATGATTGATTTAATCCCTGGTGAAAGACTAATAGAAAAGACTCTTTATAGAATGGATACTATGAAATTAGTGGAGCTGAAGAAACAACTAGAGGATTTGAGTAATAAGGTATATATTCCCCCTAGTGTTTCTCCATGGGGAGCCCTTATTCTATTTATTAATAAGAAATATGGATCCAGGAGGCTGTAAATTAACTATATAAAAATAAATTCATTATAATAAATAAAAAGTGTCATCTACCTCATACTAATGATTTATTTTACTAACTTCATGTAGCCCTATATTTTTTGAATATTGACCTCCATTCTGTGTATCATCAATTTCAAGTAAAGAAGGAAGATATTCCAAATATAGATTTTTGGATAAGGTATGGAAATTATGATTTTATAGTAATTCTATTTTGGTTAACTAATGCACCCTCTATTTTTATGGATTTCAGGAAGAAAATATTCAAGGAATATCTTGAAAAAATATATGGTATTCAATGATGATATTATAGAATAAAATAAAACATATTAAGACCATGAGAATCACTTGAGAATCATTCTTGATACTCTCATAAGAAAAGGGTTATATGGTAAATTTAGAAAGTGGGAATTCTGTATTCTAGAAATTTTATTTCTTGGATATATTATCTCTATGGATCGAACCTCAGTTGATCCTATAAAGAAAAATATAATCCAAGAATAGCCTATTCCAATGAACATAATTGAGGTATGTAGTTTCATTGGTTTAGTAGGATATTATTGGTGTTTCATTCAAAATTTTGTCTAATTGGATAAATTGTTAACCAAGATCACACATAAAGGGGTTAAGTTCTCATGAACAAAAGAATGTGCAGAATGTTTTGAATAATTGAATAGAATATTACTAAATGTTCCTATTTTGACTCCACCATCAGGAAGTGGTGGGTTTATGATATACATTGATGTATAAAAGAAAAAAATGGGTTTTTTCCTTTTGAAAAATGATAAATTTATTTCATGTGAATCAAATAAGTTGGAGATTCATGAACAAAAATCATCCAACTCATGATCTTGAGTTAGAAAACAAAATATTTTCTCTATAGATATGTATAAAATTTATCTATGGTGAAATATGTGATATAAATAAATATTAAAAGAGTCTGAAATACATCTTTACACACAAAGAACTCAACATGAGGCAAAGATGATAGGTCAAGTTACTCAAATATTATGATTTATCAATACAATGCCACACAGGAAAAGAATATAAGGTTGAAGATGCATTAAGAAGGAAATATTATGGACTTCTAACCCAAATGAGGATTGAGAAAGATCCTATATTCATTGATATAGTAAAGATGGATACAGTAATTGTTAAGGAATTGGAAACATCACTACTTTATCAAATTATTGTGAAACCATATTTATTGGAAAAGATAAAAAGATCTCAATTTGAGGATGATAATTTTCAAAATAAAATTAAAGTCTTTAAGGATGGAATATTGGAAGAATTTGTGTATGAGGATGGAAATTATGAAATTTGGGAAGAGGCTATGTGTTCCATTAATACCTTAGCTAAAAGGGGAACTATTATATGATTCTCATCGCTCAAATTTCTCTATACACCATAGTAGTAACAAAATGTATAGATATATGAAGAAAAAAATTTAGTGGGATAAAATTAAGTGAGAAATTATTGACTATGTTTCAAGATGTCTCATTTGACAATGAGTTAAGGATGAGAGATAACATTCTAGAGGATTCATTCTACCTCTACCTATTTCTATGTGGGAGTGGGATGAAATTACTATGGACTTCTTCATTGGATTACCAAAGACCCCCAGAAAGAATGATACGATATGGGTTATTGTTGATCACCTTACAAAATTGGGATATTTTTTACAATAAGAGAATATTTACCTCTTGAAAACCATAAAAGAGTCTATATTAATGATGTTTTAAGACTTCATAGTGCACCACTATCAATTTTTTTCTTATCGAGATCAGTGTTTTATATCAAAATTCTGGAAGATACTTCATAAGTCTTTAGATACTGAGATTTATTTGAGTACTTCTTATCACCCTCAAATCGATGGACAGAATGAAAGGACTATTCAAAAATTAGAAGAAATTTTTATATCATTCTCACTTGACTTTTGAGGTATGTATGATCAGTATTTACTTTTGATATAGTTTTCCTACAATAATTGTTTCCATTATAGTATTCAAATGGCATCATATGATGCATTATATGGAAAGAGATGTTGTAGTCCAACTTTTTGGAATGAAGTTTTTGAGAAGAAACTTATAGGGATAGAACTTATTAAATATACAAATAAAAAGGTATAGACTATGGCATCCCGTCTTTTTAATACATAACTTTTCATTACATTTTATATACAGAGGATCTTTAAAGTCTAGTGTCTTGGAAATCAGGAACAATAAAACTTGAATATAACATAAAAAATTCTTCTAATCTACTTTTAAGGCTTCATAATAAGATCATCCTAGGTAAAATTACTGCCTTTCATATCCTGTAGACATACATCAAAGGAAAGGGTGAGCAGAAGGCCCAGTAAGGGTAAACAAGGGAATTAGTGTACTTGTGATATCAATAAGAACTTGAATGACAACATAAAGATATGAGCAATGGAAGTATAGGAATATAATAATGAAAATAACTTGAATCATAATTTTAATATGTGGCTACAACATTTCATTTAGACATTCATGAACATATCACCAAGGTCCATCCCCAAGGTATCATAAAAATTACCAAGGTTATTCACCAAGGTATCGTGAAACTTTTCATCTCTAGAGATTAAATCTTTACCCAATGCATTGGAGAGATATCAGGGTGCACCCTTAATATGTATTTACTTACATGTGATCCACATAGATCATATTCAAACATTTCATAAATAACCCATGGAGAATAAAAGGAATGGTTTTCATTTCAAAATCGTGACGTTTTAAAAGCTTTTAAAAATAAGATCATTATATCATTTATAACCCATGGAAAGGGAGTGAGGGTTATATGTATGTACATTCCAGAATCAAATATGTCATATTTATATATTTATGAACACCCATATAAACGAAATAGGTCTGGGTATTCACATAAATAAACAAGGGAATTTCTTGAGAGAAAGAAATATAAATTTTGAGGTGAAATGTTTGCAGCATAATGGCTATATAACATGGTTTTAGAAAACATTGGAAAGAGAGGGTATAAGAGTAACCCACTCATAAATAACTTATTATACAGTATAAATATAGAAAAACATGTAGGTAAGAACAAGGTATGGAAATTTTAATGACATACCACATGAAATAAAAGAGAAGACGTGATTCCTTTTAAGAGAAAGTCGGCAGCCTATCGACGTCACTTAAAAATTCAGAAAACAAATTGATGAGAGAAGAAAGGGTATGTCATCATTTGGACATAAATTTAGAGTAATAATAACATATAATAACATACCCTCAACATAAATAGATGGAAAATATAAGACACAACATAAAGGAATTCATGACTTAAAGGGAGGGTAAAAGGATCCCTTACCTTGAAGAGTAACTTTGAAAGCTTGAAGGTCGGGACCTTGGGAGGATTGAGGGAACCTTGGGATGTAAGGAGACCAGAAATTCATTGAGGAGGATTTGCAAATGAAAATAATGAGGTAAAGGCTTGGTATTTATAGGATAAGTGAGGGGACAAGTCATTAATGGCCAAGGGACACCTCATCGGTGGTATTGGAAAAACCATGGGCTTGCCCAGGGTATTTTCCCATGGTATTGGACACTTGGGACACCTAATACCTTATATTACTATTCATAAGTCGACCAGAATTATTTCATAATTATTACATCCTTAATGATGTCATTAAACACCCGAAACTAAAAACTGTATTTTCTCTATTCACCGAAAATTCATTTTTTTCAGAAAAATCCCAAAAATTCACCTTAACAAAATATCGATTCTCTGAATTCAAAAATTAACTCCATTTTATAAAAATAATTTTCTAAATATTTTTAATTTAATTTTTAATTCAAAAACACTATTCACTCGAAAAAACTAATACTTGACTAATAATTTCTGAAACAGTTATTTACCTATTTTATTGAATCACATTACTTAATCAAGGTGCCTAAATTATATTAATACTTTCTTTAAGTGATATTACTAATCCATTTGTTCACATTACTAATCCTAAGCGTAAAATCACTATTCATAATTTACTATTCACAAAAAATTAAGTTGATCTTATTAGATTCTAAATTTTTTACTGAACACATTTCTAGAAGACCATTTTTTGAAAAACATTACACATAATTAATTATTTAAAGTTTACATAAATATTTTAAAATATCCCCTTTTTCCAAAATTCATCAATATACATCCTATATTTATTTGAATATCTGGAAAAAAAACACAATCTTCATCATAGGAAGAAATCACAATTTTATTTATCTCAAAGGATTACACATAGTGTTTATGGTCTCATTACATCTCTCATTATAACCCCAGCATATGACCTAAGTATAAGGTGTGCTAAGGTGAGAGAATCTGAGGATGGCTCGGCCAACATTGTCTGAGTAGTGATTTCTATAAGCTTGAACTTTTCTCGAAGGCGATTCCGCTCCAGCTTCACACGATGAAGTTCGGCTTGGGTTTGGTCTAGAGCAAATCCCAAAGGTGCTACCTCCTTCCCAATTTCTGTCATATGGGCTTCGAACGGCCCGAGACTACTGGTTGAGGCCATTGAATCTTATTTCTATATTAATTAACCAAGATCACTTGTATTTAGAGAAAACAATCGCAACATTTAGTTTCCAATGGTCATATTGACCAACGATCATATAACATTCTAAAACCAATGGTCTCATTTTAATTATACTCACATCATTAATTAAAGAATATATTTTTGTTGAGTATAAACTAAAATAACACACAAATTTATGGAAAAAATTCATTCAAAATTTCGGGTCGTTACATTCTTCCCCCCTTAAGAAATTTCATCCCCAAAATGTTAACTCGTATCCTCAGAAAAGAAAAGGTGTGGGTACTTCTGCCTCATATAATCCTCTGGTTCCCATATGGCTTCTTCATATTTTTGGTTTCTCCACAAAACCTTAACAATGTGGGTAGTCTTGTTGCGTAGAACCTTGTCTCTACGATCCTAGATCTCTATCGGCTGCTCCTCATAAGAGAGTTCATTTTCCAGTTGTACCACATCTGGGTTTAGTACATGTAAAGGGTCAGGTATGTACTTCCTCAAGAGGGATACATGGAAGACATCATGAACTTGTGCTAGATTTGGAGGAAGTGAAAGTCGATGGGCCACTACTCCCATGCGATCAAGGATTTCATAGGGGCTAATGTACCTAGGGATGAGCTTCTCTTTCTTCCCAAACCTCATGACTCTCTTCCAATGTGAAATTAGAATAAATACATTGTCACTGACATCAAACTCAAAGTCCCTTCGACGGTTGTCGACATAGCTCTTTTGCCGACTCTGAGCAGCCTTAATGTGTTGTTGGATGGCATGGACTTTTTCTGTCATCTATTGTACAAGATCAGGCCCAAGAAGATTTCTCTCACCAACTTAATCCCAACAAGTAGGAGTTCCACATCGCTTCCCATATATATCTTCATAGGGTGCCATTTGAATGCTTGATTGGAAGTTTTTGTTGTAAGAGAACTCAACTAAAGGGAGATGTTGATCCCATCCACCCTTAAATTCCATTGAGCACGTTCTCAACATGTCCTCGAGTGTTTGAATAGTCCTTTCAGATTGGACATCAGTTTGGGGGTGATAGGTCATACTGAAATTTAATTCAATGCTCAGATCTTGTTGGAGACTTCTCCAGAATTTTGATGTGAACCTTGGATCATGATCAGATACGATAGAAAGTGGAACTCCATGAAGCCTTAACACTTCCTTCACGTAAATCCTGGAAAGTTGATCAAGAGAGAAATCTTCCAGGATAGAGATAAAATGGGCAATCTTGGTGAGACGGTCCACAATAACCCATATCACATTGTTTCCTTTGGAAGTTCTTGGAAGACCAGTGATGAAGTCCATAGTGATATTTTCCCACTTCCATGCTGGTATGGGTAGTGGTTGAAATTCCTCCTTTAGTAAGTTGTTGCTCTGCCTTCACTTGCTGACATACTAGGCATCTTGAAGTGTAGTCAGCAATCTCCCTTTTCATGTTATCCCACCAATAATGATCACAAAGGTCCCAACACATTTTTTGTGCTTCCAGGATGTATAGAGAAAGTAGAGCTATGAGCTTCATCCATCAACTCCTTATTTATGTCCAGAATAGATGGAACACATAGTCTTGTATGAAATCTCAGTACACCTTCTTGATCAATATTTAACTCAGGAAACTTTCCATCCTTTATAGCCTCAAAATTCTCTTATAACAAGGGATCTTCTTTCTGAGCCTTCTTGATCTTCTCTAGTAATGACGGTTGAGAAATAATTTTGGTTAGGGTTGATGATGTCCCTTTCCTTATAATTACCATTTCCAGCTTTACTAGTTCATTGATCGAAGGATTTTTTCAAATCCTCATTATGGAAATAACAACTGGGTCTTTCCTTCTTAATGCACCAGCAACTTTTTTTGATCTTCCAGGGTGATAATGAATTTAACAATCATAGTTTTTAAGAAGTTTCAACCATCTCCTTTGTCTCGTGTTCAATTCCTTTTGTGTGAAAAATATACTTCAAACTTTGATGGTCTGTGTATATATCACATTTCTCCCCATAAAGATAGTGCCTCCATATCTTCAGAGAAAAAACAACTGCAGCCAGCTCCAGATCATGTGTAGGATAATTCAATTCAAGAATATTCAACTGTCGAGATGCATAAGAAATGACCTTGTAATTTTGCATGAGGATTCAACCAAGCCCTTTTAGAGATGCATCACTAAAAATAATGAATCCTTCTCCACTTGAGAGCAGATTTAACACAGGTGCAGTAACCAATCTCTTCTTTAGCTCTTGGAAACTTTCCTCACATTCCTTTATCCAGATGAACTTGACCCCTTTTCGAGTTAACTTGGTTAATAGATTAGAAATTCATGAAAAGTTTTTCAAAAACCTCCTATAATATCCTGATAATCTAAGAAAACTACGAATCTCAGTTATCATTGTAGGTTGAGGCCACTCCTCTACAACTTTTTTCATTGCAGGTTCAACTGTGATTCCTTCATTGGTTACAATGTTCCCTAAGAAAGTGACTTGTTGTAACCAGAAATCACATTTACAGAACTTTAAAAATAGCATCTCCTTCCACAGAGTTTGCAAAATAACCCTTAGATAATCTTCATGCTCCTATCAAATTTTGGAATATATTATAATATCATTAATAAAAACTACCACAAAGTTATCAAGGTAGTCCTTAAAGACTCTATTCATCAAATCCATAAAAATAGCAGGTTCATTAGTTAGTCCGAAGGGAATAATAACAAACTCATAATTCCCATATCTTGATTGGAAGATATTTTTTGGAATATCTTCTTTCTTCACCCTCAATTATTGATAACCAAATAAAAGATCAATCTTAGAGAAGAATTGAGCCCCACGAAGTTGGTCAAATAAGTCATCAATTTCTGGAAGAGGGTATTTGTTCTTCACTATGATCCCATTCAGTTCTCTATAATCAATGCATAGCCGCATTTATCCATCCTTCTTCTTCATAAAGAGAACAGGTTATCCCCAAGGAGACAAACTTGGTCGGATAAACCCCTTCTCCAAAAGATCTTGGAGTTGTTTCTTTAATTCCTCCAGCTCCACGTTTTCTATCCTATACGGGGTCTTTGATATCAGATGAGATCCAGGTACGAGTTTAATGGATAAATCCACCTCTCTTTCTGGGGGAGGTCCAGGCAACTCCTCCAGAAATACATCAACGTATTCCTAGATGATGGGGACATTTTCTATCATCAAACTCTCATCTCATTCTTCTTCTTCACTAATCAACTCCATAAAGAAGGATATAGGGGGTTATTTTAGACAAAGATGAGGTTGAGATATCTCTCCTTATAAGATAACGGTAGGTTTTCCATTCAAGACTACTGATATTTCCTTGCTTCTGTAATTGATCTTAGCATTATACTTTGAGAGCCAATCCATCCCTAGTATAATGTCGAATTCCATCATGGGAATGACTAATAGATTTGTGATAAGATTGTGCTCACTAAAGTAAATACTAGAGTTTCTAAACACTGAAGATGCTTGGATAGTCCCACCAGGAGTCTTGACTGACAACTCTACTTTTAGTAATTTGGGGGTTGATTCTAAATTCCTTGCAAACTTGGAGGAAATAAAAGAATGCGTAGAAACAGAATCAAACAAAGTACTTGCTAGATGTGAGAGTACAATAAGAGTACCTTCTACTACATCATTTGGAGCATCAACTTCAGCTGTTGCGATACCAAAAGCACAGCTTTGATCCCTTGGCATTTGCTAAGGCTGATGGTGGTTCCCCTCCACTACCCTCGGATTTGGACAGTGATTGGAAAAGTTCCCAAGTTGTCCACACTTGAAGCACTGGACATCAGGTAGGGCCTTCACCATCTTCCCCTTTTCATTTGTTCTTGGAAGTTGAGGTTTCACCTCCCCATGAAAATTCCTCACAATGTGGCCATCTCTGCCACACTTGTAGCACTTCCCACTCCCAAGAAGGCAGTTCCCTGAATGCTTCTTCCCACATTTATTACATGTGGGAAGTTGCACTTGCTTTCATCCTCTTCCTTGATCAAAAGTCCTTCCTAAGATGGGCTCCATCGATCTCTTCTTGTCATTGGATTTGTGAGAACATTTCATCTCACCAAACTCTAGCTCGACTTTCATCGCACTTCGCACGATCTCCTCATAGCTATCATAATCTCGGTTGGATAGATTCTACCGTAGATGAGGTCTCAGTCCACCAAAGAATCTATCAACCTTACCATTTGGATCCATGACAAAGCTAGAGGTATATCATGAAATCCTTGTGAAGTTCATCTCATAGCTTCCCACAGATTCATTCTCCTTCTGATTCAGCTCGAGAAACTCCTTCTCCATTCTTGTTCTCATGGAGCGAGGGAAATACTTACTAAAAAATATCCCTCTGAACTCTTCCCACTCCATATCTTCAACTTCTACTATTTGCCTCATGTTTTTGATCAGTTCCCACCACTGATTAGCTTCTCCCTCTAAGCGATAGACATCTAGGGTGACCTTCTCTTGCTCTGAACAATGTAGCATAGAAAAGATCTTCTAGATAGAGCTGATCCATTGCTCAGCAATCAATGGGTCAGTCGATCCACTGAAGGTTGGTGGTTGTTGGCGCATGAAGGACTCAACAGAATGTTTTTCCCTTCATGGTGAGATCGGCCTCTCAGCTTTATTTAAGTTATTACTCATAACTTGAGTCATTTGGTTCATCATTCACATGAATTTTTCCATTCCAGCTTCCATCGGAGGGCTGTCAGTGCATGGTCCATTGCGGTCACCATTTTCATGATTCCTCCTATTGCCCGCCATTTTCTAAAAGAATAAAATCTTAGTGAGAAACTTGTTTCATTTACGAATCTTTTAACTATAAAGGATTCTATGTCTTAAAACTTCATGCTTAAACAATTATATTTCTCTATAATTCCTTCATAATGATTCATAAAAAGCTTGCGATTAACCAAACAAATCCCCCAGGAGTGTCATAACCAAGAGTGCAGCAAGGCCCTTTGGCAGGCACAAGTTCTCATTCGAGACTAGCTCAAAGTGGTGTTTTCAGGTTTTACCCTTATGTATATTTGTGCCAGATCCGCCTCTACATTCTCATATCCGGATATGGATGTATTTGTTTGATAAACCACTTACTCAATACTCACCAAAATACCAAGAAGTTTTCCCTATATTTAAACTTTTCTATAGGGTTCTTCCTATAGTTTTCATAGCCTAATTTACATAAATAACTAAACTATCATTTGATACCAACTCTGGCATCCCGCCTTTTTAATACATAACGTTTCATTACATTTTACATACAGAGGATCTTTAAAGTCTAATGTTTTGGAAATCATGAATAATAAAACTTGAATACAACATAAAACATTATTCTAATTCACTTTTAAGGATTAATAATAATATCATCCTAGGTAAAATTACTGCCTTTCATATACTAGAGACACAAATCAAAGGAAAGGGTGAGCATAAGGCCCAAAAAGGGTAAACAAGGGAATTAGTGTACTTGTGATATCAATAAGAACTTGAATAAAAACATAAAGATATGAGGAACAGAAGTATAGGAATATCATAATAAAAATAACTTGAATCAAAACTTGAATATGTGGCTACAACATTTCATTTATACATTCACGAACATATCACCAAGGTCCATCCCCAAGGTGTCATAAAAATTACCAAGTTTATTCACCAAGGTATAGTGAAAATTGTCATCCCTAGAGATTAAATCTTTACCCAGTGCATTAGAGCGATATCAGAGCGCACCCTTAATATGTCTTTAATTACATGTGAGCCACATATATCATATTCAAACATTTCATAAATAACCCATAGAGAATAAAAGGAATGGGTTTCATTTCAAAATCATGATGTTTTAAAAGCTCTTAAAAAAAAGATCATTATTTCATTTATAACCCATGGAAAGGGAGTGAGGGTTATATGTATGTCCATTACAGAATCAAATATATCATATTTATATATTTATGAACACCCATAGAAAAAAAAAATAAGTCTGGGTATTCACATAAATAAACAAGGTAATTTCTTGAAAGAAAGAGATAGAAATTTTGAGGCGAAATTTTTGCAGCATAACGGCTATATAACATGGTTTTAGAAAACATTGGAAAGAGAGGGTATAAGAGTAACCCAACCATAAATAACTTATAATACAGTATAAATATAGAACAACATGTAGGTAAGAACATGGTATGGAAATTTGAATGACTTACCACATGAAAAGGAAACATGAAAGAAAAGAGAAGACGCGATTCCTTTTACGAGAAATTCGGCAGCCTATCGGCGTCACTTAAAAATTTAGAAAAAAAATGATGAGACAAGAAAGGGTCTCTCATAATTTGGAAATAAAATGTACAGTAACAATAACATATAAGAACATATCCTCAATATAAAGATATGGAAAATATAAGACACAAGATAAAGGAAGTCATGACTTAAAAGGAGGGTGAAAGGATCCCTTACCTTGAAGAGTAACTTCGAAAGCTTGAATGTCGGGACCTTGGGAGGCTTTAGGGAACCTTGGGAGGACTCCTTGGGAGGTAAGGATACCATAACTTAGTTTAGGATGATATTTAAATGAAAATAATGAGGGAAAGTCTTGGTATTTATAGGTTAAGTGAGGGGGTAAGTCATTAATGGCCAAGGGACACCTCATCGGTGATATTGGAAAAACCACGGGATTTCCCATGGTATTTGCCCATGGTATTGGCCACATGGTACACCTCATACCTTATATTACTATTCATAAGTCTACCAGAATTATTTCATAATTATTACATCCTTAATGATGTCATTAAACACCCGAAACTAAAAACTGTATTTTCACTATTCACTGAAAATTCATTTTTTTTAGAAAAATCCCAAAAATTCACCTTAACCAAATATAAATGCTATTAATTCAAAAATAAACTCCATTTTATAAAAATAATTTTCTAAATATTTTTAATTTAATTTTTAATTAAAAAACACTATTCACCCGAAAAAACTAATACTTGACTAATAATTTCTGAAACAGTTATTTACCTGTTTTATTGAATCACATTACTTAATCAAGGTGCCTAAATTATATTAATACTTTATTTAAGTGAGATTACTAATCCATTTAGTGACATTACTAATCCTAAGCATAAAATCACTATTTATAATTTACTATACACAAAAAATTAATTTGATCTTATTAGATTCTAAATTTCTTACTGAACACATTTCCAAAAGACCATTTTTTGAAAATCATTACACATAATTATTTATTTAAGGTTTACATAAATATTTTAAATTATCCCCTTTTTCCAAAATTCATCAATATACATCCTATATTTATTCAAATATCTGAAAAAAACACAAACTTCACCATAGGAAGAAATCACAATTTTATTTATCTCAAAGGATTACACATAGTAGCTACAGTCTTGTTACATAGACCCTTATAACCCCAGCATAGGACCTAAGTATAAGGTGTGCTAAGGTGAGAGAATCTGAGGGTGGCTCGACCAACATTGACCGAGTAGTGATTTCTATAAGCTTGAACTTTTCTCAAAGGCGATTCCACTCCAGATTAACACGATGAAGTTCGGCTTGGGTTTGGTCTAGAGAAAAGCCCAAAGGTGCTACCTCCTTCCCAAGTTCCGTCATATGGGCTTCGAACGGCCCGAGACTACTGGATGAGGCCATTGAATCTTATTTCTGTATTAATTAACCAAGATCACTTGTATTTAGAGACAACAATCGCAACATTTAGTTTCCAACGGTCATATAACAGTCGAAACCCAATGGTATCATTTTAATTATACTCACATCCTTAATTAAAGAATATAGTTTTGTTGAGTATAAACTAAAATAACACACAAAATTAGGAAACAAAAATTCATTCAAAATTTTGGGTTGTTACATAGACTATTCATATTCATATTAAAGCATCTCAAAGTAGGCTAAAGAGTTATGATAATAACCAAAGAAAGTATTTGGTATTTCATGTGGAAGATCATATCTTTCTAAAAGTATTTCCATGGGAACAATCCATAAGATCTGGTAAAAAGGGTAAACTGATCCCTTAGTACATTGGAAATTTTTAAATTATAGAAATAAATGGAGTTGTATATTTTTTATTAACAATTCTACCAAGTCTCTCCAAATTTCATGATGTGTTCCACATATCGTTGTTAAAGAAGTATATTTCAGACCCAATGCATATAACCTATGAAGAAATTGAACTAGTGCCTAATTTTTCATACTGTGACTATTTTTTTGAGATTATTAAAAATAGAGAGAAATTATTGATAAATCAGATGACTCTACTAGTAAAAGTTATTTAGATAAACCATAAAATGGAAGAATTGATGTGGAAACCTAAGGATGCTATGAATAAGAACCATCCTCATCTTTTTAGATTGAAATATTCATGAAAATTTTCAAGGATAAAATTATCAAAGGAGGGAAGAATATAACATCCCATGATTTTATAGTATGTATCTTCTTAAAAATATTCAATTAATTTGATATCTTACATTTCAAACTACACTGAACTTAAATGAACTGTGATATACTATTAAATATTAACATGATTGTTGGAATAGTAATTTGACCATTAGGAATAGTAAACTAGACACTAGAATAACAACCTCACCTATGAAAGTATAAATAAAATTTTCATATTTCATAAATAAGAAGATGATATATTTATATCATTTATTAAGAAAATAAATATTTTAAAAATAATAAATTAATTTTTGGTATTTTTGTGAAAGGTAAATGTTTATTTTCAATTTTAAAATTAATATAATGATTTAAAAGAAAATTTATTTTCATAAAATAGATTCATAAATTATTATTTTATTGTATTATAATTTTAAGATAATTTTATTTGACCTTAATTAATTTTTCAAAGTGTCATAAAATCAGTTATAATTTTAAAATTGGTATTTTTTTAATAAATGAGGATTTTAGTGAAACAAAATTGTCATATTTAGAAAAATATTTTCATAAAATGGAGTCCACTTTTTAAATGTAATGGTTGAAAAATGGTTAGGCTGAATTTTTGGTATTTTTCTAAAATATTTTAATTTTCTATGAATAATGAAATATGGTAATTTACGGTATTTAACATTTTCAGAAAAATACATGAATTTTTAGGTTATGCATGATGTAAGAATCCATTATTTTTAACTCAAATGCATTATTTACATTACTTATTCACAATAATCAATACTATTGATAGTCTTGATCCAAAATAATAAACAAATGAATAAAATAATCATAAACCACCCCTCTCTTCCACTATAAATACCACCCCTCACCACCCCTTCTCCTCACACCTTCTAAGCCTTGAATATTTTCTAAATTATATGCATTAAAATTCCAAATCCTATCCTCTGCATCCAATTCCTGATGGTATTACCAAAATACCAAATCCAAGTGTCTTAAGGAGGTTCCCAAGGACACGATATTTGAGAGGTAAAATACTCCTTCATTATCTTTTTATTTCTTTAATTTTATTAACCTCTTATAACCTCTCTTATCCAAAGTGTCATGGTAACTCTATTATGAGAAATATACATGAATTTTATTGTGTTAATTGGATACTCTTCATCAAGTCTCTTCCACTCTCCTTTTCATTCTAAAACTGAAAACATTGTCTGTGAGGTGTTGATTCATCACCTTCATGGATAAAGAGTTTTTGTTTTTCATTACCACCTTCAAGGATGGTCATAAAACCGTTTTTATGGTTAAAAAATATTATAATATGTTTATTAAAACTTATTTATTGTTCTGTAACCAATATATAAAACATAATATTAAATAAAATGTTACTAGTATGTGATAGTCATAAAAACCGCCAAAATAAACTAATAATTTCTCATTAATGTTCTATCTAATGAATCATCCTCATACCATATAACAAAATGATATATGAGGAATATTTAAAATCATAGAATTATATTAATATCATTCAATTTCACTTCTTGATTTTTTCTTCCATTTGAGAAGAACTCCCATAATTATACATAAGGGACCCGACCATAAAAACCATTAAACGAACACTCCTAGAACAATGATATTAAACATTATAACTCGTCGAAAATAAAATAAAATAAAATAAAATATATGTTTTAGAGGTTCTAAATTAAGTAATTAATGAAACTAATTTGATTATATTATAAATTAATTACAAGTGTGGCATGCTTTGGGACATAAGGTAAGGGACTTCGTCTCAATCTCCATTTCATTGAGACTTACTTGGTATTTGTGCACCTGATCATTTTTATATGGTGTATCTACTACCCTTTTGAGGTCATTTTTCATTTGAAATTATATTTCTATTTCTTGTATCATAAATATGATTATTGTATAATCTTTATACCATTTTGGTGTTTACTTTGAATATTATCTGATTAATTAGGAAATAATCTATATATTTTAATCAATAGGGATATTCATTAATAAGGATTGTTGATTTTATGAATTAAATCAATCATTTAGATATTTTAATAATTATTTGGAAATGAAAACATGGGTAGGTCTTGGTTATAGATATATCCTTGATTCAACGACAAGCCTCATGAGACAAAACAGTTGGCAATAAACACTTTTCATTTGATTCCAAGCAGAATCATATGGGTTTATACCCTTAGATTTAAACCATATTTTGAAAGGTCTTTATGGTATTAGTTCATATTCCATATGCATGATGTATAATAATTAAGAATTCCCTTTATTCGAAAATTTATTTATTATTATTCATGATATTTTTAGTATGACAAAATTTATGGATTCATTTTCTTTTTCTTTTTATTGATTAAATTGAATTTTTTTAGTTATTTCATATTGATTAAGATTCAATTATTATTGATTTATGATTATATTATATATAACCCTTAGAATTTTATCTCTCCCTTTTTTCCCTTCCCTAGGTTATGAAGATTAAATCTTTGAATAACTGTCAAGGAATAAATTTATTTTCATTTTTTATGTTCTATATTCAATTACCAGTATAATAAGGTAATCATATATATATATATATATATATATATATATCTAGTTCTTCAAGAATACTAAACTGATTAGTCCAAGGTGATTTTATCTCTTATATCTAATTCATTTTAATAAAATAACCACCAAATATAGGCTATGGGGGTTGGGGTTATTACAATGATCATATCATATGCTCTCATCTTCTTTAGAAATTTAACATTTCATATTTATTAAACCATAGTTTATGATAATTAGAAAGGGGGAGATTGTTGGATTAGTATATCAATTCCTTATTTTAATTATATAAAATCATGATTATTTTATTACTAATGTTTTATGTGATGTATGATAGATAAATATGTTTCTTTAACTTTATTGAAATTCTTTTAAGTATGGTATGTGGTAACAAGAAGGAACCTAAAACTGTAAGAAGGAATGTCTAATTACAAGAAGGAATGACTTACCTTAAGAACCAATTATCAATAATAAGAAGGAATTTTTGACCGCAAAAAGGAATGTCTATCCATGAGAAGGAATGTATGAACACAAAAAGGAAATATGACCACATGAATATTTTTATGACCATAAGAAGACATGTGTGACCTCAAGATGACTTATGTGAATGTATGAAGAAATATATGACCATAACAATATCCCTATAAAGATAGAAAGTAATATGACTTTGACTGTGAGAATAAAATGAGACTGTGTATAGGATTGTGTTCCCATTCCTTAAGTATTATTTTGTGAGCTTTCTTCTACCGTGCCTAAGTGAATTTGTGTCAATCCATGAATAAAATAATATTTTATTCCAATAGATAGTCTTTAAGTAATTAAGTGCAATTAAAACCATTTAAGACTTTGAGATCCATTCTCATAGTATGATAATTTAAGAATTGTTATTCTTAAATGGATATTTTTGACAGAAGTGCTCTATAAATTCAAAGCAGACACACACAATTTGGGAAGGCATGAACCAAAGAATAAAATATAATGATTCACTTGATATCTATGACACTTTGTTTCCTATGATCCAATACCACATCTGAAAGAGAATCTTTGAATGATTATTTCATATTTTTTTATGAAAAATGTAATAAAAATTAATCAACCAAATATTATCAGATATTGAGCTAAAAACCCTTCATAACCTTTCTTTATTTTTTCTAAATTTTCAAGTTGTGATTATGTTTATTATACGTTTATTTATCACTCCTCATGTAGTTTAAATAGAAGTACTCAGATACTTCTTTATTCTAATTTATACACTTTTTATCCCACATATAATTATGGAAGAGACTTGGATAATTCTAGAAATCCTTGTGTGATGTTGTATTTTTTAAAATATGATCCATTTTATGGATTAGTTTATTAGTTTTAATAAATGTACTTGGTAATGGGTTTTATGTCAGGTGTAGAGGACTAGGTTCCATCTTGGAATTGAACCTAATGAATTTTTAAAATCCATTGGTTGTTATTTAAAAAAAATTTCACATTTTTTAAATTATTTTACCTTCAAAATTATATGTTTCAAATATACTTTATGTACGTATTTTAAAGTTACATTAGAAAAAAAAAATACATTGATATTTTGTTTTAATCAGTGATATATGTATGTTTTTTGATGTGAGAAGATTATTTTAAAAATTTAAAGTAATCCTAAAATAATTTTAACTGGCTTATGATTGATCTCTTGAGAAACCTGTCCAAAATATAAAATTATATATATCTGTTATTTTAATTAACTATGTAATTTTTTTAAATTGGGAGATTTTGTTTTAAATTGTTTTTTTAAATGTTGGATGCTTAATTGAACCCACTATTGGGATGTACACGAGGACCAAAAAATTAATTTTTTTGAACTTCCCTATCAACCATTCCCATACTTCTACACAGTAATACTCAGTGTTTCACACCTACATACTTGTGAAAGGATCTGGACATTTATTTATTGATCCTAAGTGTGGTTTTTTCAACATATTTGAGTGTATCATCTCCATATCATCTCCATGTAAGTTGGTTGAGCACCTAATTGGTCATTATTGGTAGTTATGGTATCACAATGGAAATCTTGAACTTCATAGTGATGGAAATAGAGGCTTTGGTGACCTATTAATGAAGAAAATGGCATACGGTGAGGCAGCGGGTGGTAGTAGATTTTTTATAAAGAGGGTGACACACATGTGAGCTAAAAATACATATTTTTTTTGAAATTTTAACAACTACCACATCATTTACCATACCATATTTATTCAGGTCACAGATGGTTTCTCCTTTATATACTAGGATGTGGTAAAACCCTCTTACAAGAGAAGATCTTAATGTGTCTGGCTGATCTTCCTTCTCCCTAGATCCTCCCATGCACTAATCCTTCATCTATTACTCCTTGATACTACTACATCTTTTCAGGGATCACTAATTCTGGTGCTTGGTCTATCCATGCATACTATTTAGTTGTCCAGTGTTGAGGCCCTTTTTCTTCTAAAAAATAAATACATTTTTTTATATAGAAATTGTTCATCAAAATTATATATATATATTTATTTCTTTAAAAAAATATTTTAAAATAACTTTTTACATTAATATAATAAAACAATATTAAATTGGGAAATAATTAACAATTTAACTCTAAAATTGATGAAATTAATTAAAACAATGTTTCTATGAAATGCCGACATCAAACCCCTTGAACTTATAATTATCATTTTCCTCAATCATAAATCACTAAATTAATAAAAAATGAAATACATGATACAAATATTTAAATTTTGAATCAACAACATAAAATAATTATCAATGGGAAGATAAATTTTTATGCTTCACATAGATATATTTCTTTTCAAATCCTCATTATTCAAGTAAACAAGTCAATAATGTATTTTACTTTTCCCTTTTGATATGAAAAATATTCTCCTAAATTACATTAAAATATCTCAATTCTTTATTTGTAATCATTTCAATTATAATTAACCTCACATTGAATATTTTTCTACACTTACTCAAGGTAATAATTAAATGGATTTATGCTCATACCTTGAATATATTCTCCTTAATATAGGATTACATTGAATCCCAAATCTCCACCCTGTAAATACAATGATAAAAAATAATCATGGGGAATTAACATTAAGGTTCATATGAAATTGAGGCTTTGAGTTGGTAGGGATTTATGTGAAAAAAATTAAATCTCAAAAGAGGGGTTAAAAATATAAATCAAATTGTTTTACACTCAATGATTAATATAAATTAAAATAATCCTTCAAAATGAAATCACCCCACTTTCCTGAAATCAAAGTAAAATCTATGAATCAATAAATGAAATGAAATATACACCCTATTTTTTCTAATTTTTTCTTTATTTTTTCCCAAATGTTTCACTAGGTAAAAATATCATGCTCCTCTCTCAGCCCATATTTGATCTCCTCATGACACTAATTGTAATAATCATAATAATATCATAGGTCAAGATAAGGGTGTTGTTTAACCTACCCAATACACAACCAATTTTTTATTTGTTTTTTCATTGATATTATATCAAATAAAATTCAAGAGAGTTAATAATGATAAAATGAATGATCCATTTCCTCTATGTAAAATTCTTCCCACACACTTAAACCAATTAATATCATGCAATATACCAATATTGTGGTAAGAAATGATAATATAGGATTATAATGTATTTATTCCCTATCAAGTTCATTCATGGTTTATAAGGGCTTAAAATAAGCATATAATTTCATGGTGGATCTCAACTATAATGTCCTAAAACAAAAAAAATCATCAATCATTTAAAATGTAATTTTTTATAACCATGGATTTGAATATAATGTAATTAAATTTCTAGAAGGTAGAAATGTGACAACTCGGCCTTTATATCATATTCTATTGTCTTTGAACTAAAATTCACTTTCTTACAATCCCATTGATCTTTTTGGTTTATAGATTTATAGAATTAGGTCATAACTCATATATAATAACTCATATGTTAATATGTGGACACTTCTATACAATATCTATTTTTTCACAAAATAAAACTTTTATAAAAAAATTATTTATTTACATGAAAAATTTTCACAACTTTAAACTTGAACTATCCTTTTCCTTTACCCATCGCTAAACCCCTTTGAAAAACATTTTAAAAATGGGGGTGGGAATAAAAATCTCAATAAAGGACATAAAACTAATAAATCAGTTATTTTAGAAATAAACATTAAAATCTATGAAATATTTACCTTTATTTTCAAAGTTCGTTGAGTGTATGAAATAAAAAAAATTAACTTAAAATTTACGCACACTTTTTCTCAAATAAAACCTTAAAAATAAATAGAAACCAAATAAAAATCATGTTAGAAACTTAAAGAATCACATTCATAAAAACCTTTCAAAACCCTTGCGATTGGAATAACCATATGTTCAACTTCCAATAAAATTCTAGAGAATATAAAATTACCCAATGAATTAGAGATCTATAATGGAGATCATCCTTCATATAAGATATATTATGCTCACCCATTTTTCATGAGCTATAATGGGGATCAAACCTTCATGTAAGATATATCGGGATCACCCATGAGCTATAATGGGGATCAACCCTTTGTATAAGCTATATCAGGCTCACCGGTGAAAAATAATGGGGATCAACCATTTATATAAGATATATTAGGCTCACTCATAAGCTATAATGGGGATCAACCCTTCATATAAGTTATATCAGGATAACATGTTTTCATATAATTCTCAAGTAAAATGAATAAAACATTTTATTCTTGCACCTTTTCACTATAAAACGTTTTGAAAAACTCTTTTAACCCCATAAGAAAAAAAATGGTTATCAAAATACCGTTTTCATTTAAAAATCCATTTTCAAAACTTAAAAATTTTGCACATAATAAAGAGACCATTTTATTTAAAAAAATATGAAAAACTACAAAGGAAAATTTAAATCATCATAGTATTAGGACAGCGAAAAAATATACTCAAGAAGTATAAGTTAAAAAACATTCCTTCTATATTTTTATAGGAAAACTCACAAATTACCTCATTTGTAAAATAAAAAAAATATTCCATTAAAACCATTTTTGTAAAAATTAAAACATAGTAAAAATGACTTTAAAAAATATTGGATAATAGTAAAAATATTTTTGAAATCCTTTTTAGAAAACATGTACATGGAATAAAAATAAAGTTTTAAGGGAAACTTTAAAAATGTAATGTTTTAAATAAAGTTCTTTGCCTTGAGTTATGACACATCATTGTTTTGATGGGAAAAAGACGATTAAGGAAACCCTAACTGAGGCAGGTTCGGTTGGGTCAGATGGTTGATTTTGGGGTATTTGACCTCTTAAAAAATCATTAACATCAAATCATTGTCATTCTTAATAGAAACTCTTGATGGTCCCTTCATCCATAATTGGTTATGGAACTACTTTCCAAAGGTAGGTGGTCAGCTGGGGTTTTAGACCTAATAAAATTTAGAGAATCACATTGGTTGAGAGGATATGAGGTTGGGCACATCACACCCTTATGGGGGGATTTTTTCTTACTCCAGGACTCTCTTATAGATTTACGATATGTTCAAGAATCTATTTATAATCCCAGTACAGGACTGGTTACCCTAGAAAAATGATTATAGGTTAACTCTCCTTATATAAAAAATAAAAGGGATCTCATTGATGAACAAAGGAAAGGGGATCTCATTAATGAATATGTATGTCTATATCTAAGGTTCTCCATCCCTTTATATAATAATGGGTTGTTTATTTATATGTTTAATCCATATAATCATATTATTTCAAATATGCTGCCATTCAAGGAGCTGGTTTAATATTATGATGAGGTAATTGATCCATTTTGAGGCATCCTACATATCATGTTTATTGCGGGAATCAAACCTCATGTAGTTAGTTAAACCCATGCAGTTTAATGTCATACAAAGAGAAATTATTTGTGGTCATTGAGGCACCAAATTCTTGAGCTCAAGTCTTGCAAATATTTCCTTCATATCCTGGTTATGGAAAGAATCGGAGTTATTATAGTACAATCACACCCATGGAACTGGACCTAAGGTAGATTCCCTTGTATGAGGGGTGTTCATATCATTCCACTCATTGAGGCTTACATACTAGGATTTCCCTAGATGGTGGAGATTCATGAGGCCAATGAGGTGTTCATTACAGCACCATAATCCCATGTGAGCTATGATTAGTGTGTGAAATAAGGGATGACACATGATTAACCTCATGATGTATGAGTGTGGAGACTTAAGTACTGGGACTGATCCTGGGATGTTTTAATATGGAGCTCAATCCATAAAGAGGAATCATACGTATCCTAATTATGGAAGGAATCATATTCATCGTAGTTCAGTCAATTTCTTAGTCCAATGATGGATGAGTAAATATGATCAGTCTATGGGAATTATTGGGTCCCAATGGTTGAAATGTTAGAGACATGGTGGGACTTATGCTGATATGGATTCCCATTTTTATTTGGACTCAGGCCTTATGAAGGCATCCTATGTATCTTGATTATGGCAGGAATCGGAGTTTTTGTAGTTCCCTAGATTGGGGCTTGTACACTGACACTTCCCTTTGCCTTTATAGAGGCTTATAACACAAATTATATGATTATTGCAGCTCCCTAAGCCCATGTGAGCTATGCTCAGTGTGAGAAACAAGGTATGGAAAATGATTAATCTTATTTTTTTTATATGTGGTCTCTATAAACTAAGATATCCCTAGATGTGTTTTAATATAGAGATCGAGCCTTAGGGTGGAATCCTACATATCATGGTTATTATAGGAATAATATTCTTATAAGTTCCCTTGATCGGGGCTTACACATTGACATTTCCCTTTTCCTTCGTAGAGTCTTATAATGTAAATGATATGATTATCGCAACTCCCTAGCCCATGTGAGTTACACTTGATTTGAGAAAAAAAGGGATGGAAATTTATCAGTCTCATTTCTTATAGATGTGGGCTCTGTGTACTGATATATCCCTTGAGGTGTTTTAATATGGAGCTTGGGCCTCGAGGAGGCATCCTGCATTTCCTGGTTATTTCATAAATTATATTTATCATAGTTCCCTTGATTGTGGATTACACACTAACATTTCCTTGTGGTTAGGGATTATACACCAAGGGTGGACAAAGTTATCAAGCCCTAAGATGCCCTATTGACTTGGCCTTCTTTTCTTCCTGTCATGTGTTGGTTGTCCATTCTACATGCCTTGGTTGTATTCCTGATATATCGGAGAATGTTTGTTTGACTTGTTAAAAGGAAATTGTGTGATCTAGTTGAATTTTCCATAGGAATTATCATATCCTATATGGAATGTATATGGGTTTGTAGAATGATTATGGTTGGATTGTCTCGAGTACATTGAAATAATTGGATGGTTTTCCCTAGAATCTATCACATGATCTGACTGACATGTTTAGAGGGTGTCGCATGATCCAACTAAATTACCTCGATGTCATCACGAGTGATGGATGACACATATGGAGGGTGTCGCAAGAGTCTATGTGACATGTCTCGGAGGTTGTTTCAAGTATTTACTAACATGTTTATATGGAATTGTGAGACCTATATGGAGTACCTAGAGGGCACCAGAAGAGTCACTTGAAATGCCCGAGTGCTACCGCGAGATTCAGGTGACCTAAACTAGTGCCATTATATGAGTCGGGTGACATGTCTTGAAGTTAATAGAAAGGCTTGAATGGAAATCCTGGAGGGATTTATGAGACTAGGGTGACATGCCTAAGCGGTTCCGTGTGACTTTCTTTGACATGTCTGTAGGACTGCATGTGATTCAAATAATACACTCAAGGGGTGTTGTGGGTCCTGGGTGACGTACCATGGTGTCGTTTCATGACCTGGGTGGTTCATGAGAAGTGCATGAGGATCAGTGTATATATCATCTCCTGAGTCTCCCCATTTTTTATTCTTATTTATAGCCTTTAAATTGATAATTCATTATATTTGTTCAGTGATAGCTTCTTTAAAGTCTTGTGTGATCTAGAAGGTGTGAGGTATGTCCTTTGCATGTCCATCCAAAAGTACTTCACGTGATCTATAAGTGATCACATGAAGCGCCTATAAAAGTTTCATGGTCCCTCTATATGTTCTCCAGTATATTAACTAATAATTAACTTTATGATTGCGAGAACCACCACTCTGAGAAATATGATCTAGCATCATTGTGAGGTTCCAAGGGTTCTTCCATCTTCCCAGTGTAGCCTGTTCATCCTCACAATAAGTCCTTGTTTTCTTCATGCTAGGGTACTAGATTGATAGGCCTCATCACCCCATTTGTTCACCTTTTTTACAGTGTATATTGCATGAATCCAGGCTTGAGTCGGTGAATGGGTTTGGAATCACACATTTTCATAAGTCCTTATCATGGACCGCTTATGAGGGCATCACCTGATTTTCAGCGATCACAAGTATCTCCTATCAATGTCTCCTTTATTGGATTGTCACCAATTAATGCAAACTTTTTGAATCATGTGAGTATGTTGAAGGAATTCCTTTTTTCATATTGAAATTTTCATGGACCTTTTCAAGATCAGGGAATCTATTGAATGGCCCTCATGTGACTTTTCTAGGATTTCATGAGATAAGGATGGTTTGTTAAGGGGCCTTTACGGGATCAGGCTGGCTTGTCCAAGAGTCTCAAAAGACTGTGCTACATACTTCCTTAGTACATCACAAGGGTTTTATGAACAATAGAGTATTCTACCTCATTTTTTTTATTTTAAAAAGGTTTGGGGTTTCATGAGGTTGCACGAGTATTTTCAAAGACAAATACTCTATCTATTGGTGATGCATCGCATGACCAGAAAAGGTCCTATAGATATGATAAATCATTTCATGAAAAAAATTCATCAATTTTTCCTCATGGAGACAAAGGAGGTGAAATTTTTCCTAGACATACCTAATGATCTTCACATGATGAGGATGGAATACCTATGATCTTTCAAGAGATGGGGAAAACATGTTGTCAGGGTCTCATTATTCGTGCAGCCTTCAGATAGGGATAAAGAGTAGGGAAAAACTTATTTCTCTAGAGAGACAAATACAACCCCTAATCCAACCCGATTGAGCTTAGGGTTTTCCATTATTTTTCCTATAGTACTTTTGGAGGCACCATAAAAATTCATCTCCCATGTCCAGGGAGTGTCATGGGTATAAAATACCTTCTCGTCAGGAAGCTCAGTGTCCACTCGTTTATTTTTTGGTCTAGGATATGCTACAATGAAATTAGTTAAGGATTTTCCTTTCAAAAATTTATGTGATATGAACTAAATGTCATATTTTTGAAGAATGGCTGCCCATCATGCCAAGAACCCAGTAAATATAGGACAAAAAAGGATTTATATGAGTTGATTGATACGAGAGACTGGATGGAATTCATGGTGCTATAAGTAATGCCTTATCTTTTTCACAATGAAGATGAGTTCAAGTTATCTCTTCTCATCATCAAATTAGCGAGCCTCTATAACTAGAATCGTCTGGATGAGGTAATAGAGACTATTCTCACTCCTCGTATTTTTTTTATGTGTGAGGAGGGTACCCAATGAGAATTATATATAATCCACATATAAGATGAGTGGACTCCCTTATACCAGAGGCGTCAGGACTAGTGGGTGTAGGAGATAATGCTTGAGACTTTCGAAGTCTTATTGTCAATCATTGTCCCATTGATAGGTGATTCCGTTCTTCATTATCCTGGTCAAGGGGAGACCATTGATATCTAGGTTGGAAATGAATCACCGAATATAGGTGAGTTTCCCTTAGATCCCCCTAAATTCTTTGATATTTCTATGGTGTGACATTTCTAAGATAGAACCATTATTCTCTGGGTCAACCTCAATGTCACAGTTGCATACCACAAAGCCAAGGAACTTCCTTTATGTTAAATCAAAGGAACATTTCATCATATTCATCTTTAGAATGTGATGTCACGGCTTGTTGAAGACTGTTTGAAGGTACGTGAAGTGATCACATTTCTTTTGTTATTTGACCACCATGTCATCGATGTAACATTCATTTATCTTTCCTAATAACAGAGTAAAGATATGATGCACGGCACGTTGGTAAGTGATTCCATAATTCTTTAAGACAAAGGGCATGACCTAATGGAAAAATATCCCCTAATGTGATTTGAAGGTATTAGTTTATTCATTTTCAGGGGCCATATTTATCTAATTATACCTCAAGTACCCATCTATGAAAGAAAGGAATTGGAAGCTATTAGTTGAATAGATCAAGAGTTATGTGGTCTACAATGGTTAATCTTCCTTTGGGAAATGTCGATTAAGGTATCTAAAGTCAATAAAGACCCTATTCTTCCCATTATTATTCTTTATGGAGAGTATTTTGGAAATACATCTTGGGTATTTCACTTCTCATACAAATTTAGCTTTGATCAACATGTCAACTTCCACCTCTATATTGGTGGCATGAGAGTGGGGCATCTTTTTTTATGCCTTATTGAAGCCTTGATTCTCATTAGGTAGTCTAATATGGTGCATAGAAATATCTAGATTCATCCCTAGAATTTATTTGCAGTTCCAAGAGAACACATATTGGTGCTCCTTCAAAAATGTGATATACATCTCTTGGTCTTTGAGTGGAATAGAGGCACTAATTAGGATAGGTCGCATGTCTTATTTTATTCTGAGATTTATCTTCCTAAATTCATCGAATGTGATAGATACACCTTCCTCAAATGTTGTAGGGGTTTTCTTGAGGTTATCCTCATTTTCTTCCATCTCTAAGTCTATGGATCCATATCTAGATTATGCTAGAAATAAATGGGAATCTCTATCACTATCGAGGTGAGAGAGGCCATGAGAAGAGACATTATCATCCCCTATTTCCTAAGTCCTTGTGGAGTGATGTCAGAGACGGTTTCCTTTAATGTTATCACTGGGGACAAAAGAAGCATGGACCTTAGGGTCCAAGTTTATTACCTCGACCAGATTTATGGGGAGCACATAGTCTCTGTCGATCATACTCTAGGGATTCATAGGGGCGGTCCCCAGGCCATTGGGGCCTGCAACATACATATCATCATTTTCCATTGGTTCTTTCCTACCTTTCATAGAAATATTCTTTAGCATATATGTATCTACTGGTCTCTAAGGGGGGACTATCACTATATATCATTTTGACTTTTCCATCAATGGGGTACTTCAAACATTGATGGAATGTTGAAGGTATCGTCGGGTGGCTATGGAGCCAGGGCCTTCTAAGAAGGAAATTTTATGTGGTGTCTTACTAGATAGCCAAAAAAATTAGCATCATATTTGAGATCCCCATACTGATCTTTGAGATAGATCTTTTTTATGGGTCTTTTCTCACACTTATCATACCCTTGAATATTCATATTTTGGGGAGACAAATCTCCTTTACCATATCCCAAACATCATAGGGTTTGAACTGGGGTGAGGTTGATCCAGAAATCATTATCAATAAGATCCATATATACATAGACATTATTGAGTCTACCTAAAACATATAGAGGTCTAATGTGCCCATAGATGACCTCTTCCTAATCTTGTTCAGTGAACGGGATGGCGACATGGAATTCTAATGACATGGTCTCCACTTGATATACCTTGGTTGTAGTGAATTCTATCTAGAACTCTTGTGGATTCTGTCGGGCTTCAAAAAGTTCCTCCCTAAGTTCTTTTGAAAGATGGATCACATCTAGGACTAAGATCTTGGATAGGATAACAAATGTCTATTTTAAAACAGTGTACTTTTGTGCCATAGGTTAGAGATTCGTGATGTGGGTATTCTTCTAGATATATGGATCAAGATCTGAGGCATTTTAGGTGGATGGTTCTGGTGCTTGTGAAGAGGTCAAGGTAGTATCTACTTCCAGTGGTGTGGGTCATGCTAGACTTCCCCATTTCTTGGGTTGATTAGATAATTGAACCCCCACTAGGTAGTCATATAGGAAAATTGGGTGAGGATGACTAATGGGGGTTCTAGGATGCCTCCATGTCTCTTTTGAATATTCTAGAGCACTTTCCCATAGGTCTCAGCTACATATATATCCTCCATGGGTATATGACCAGAATATTGGGTCTGACCATGTTTGTGTTGTCCCATGTATTCTCAATTTCAGAACATACGGCTTCCCGCTCCCCAGTTATATCTAGGGAACTCATATACTAAGGAATATTCATCATTGGATAAGGTTTATTCCAAGTGTATCACATTTCTGTAAACAAATATGAGTTCTTCATCCGATGAGGATTCCGTTTGGTGGGGTGATTCCCATTTTGCGGATGTTGTGGGGAAGAAGTATGTGATAGTCAGAGCTTGATTTGGATCAGAATATGACTCTTCCTATTTTGTTTATTTATGCTTCTCATGGTCACACCTACCTTTGGGAGGTATATTTGATATTTCCTCCATGGGTGGTGGATATATTTTGGTTCTGCATAGTTGTGCTCTCAGGGTGGCATCAGTTCTGTCAACTTTTGTTTGAGTTATCTAGTTGTCCAACTTTCATGCATTCATGGCCAAGACATTATGCCGGTCACCCAATTCTCATAACTAGTAAATAGTTATGTAAGACACCTACTCTAAGGATTTATCTAGAACCACCTATCTAGAATTTACCATGACTTGAAGGGTTCCTTTGAAGATAAAGCAGTCCTGGATATTATGACCCAGCCTTCTATGAAAAGGGAAGTGGTCAGGATAGCCAGTGAGGTTAACCTCATTAGGCCTCCTGGGATGTGGAATCATGAGCATGTTGTTATCCATCGCTACTAATAAATAACTTGGGAATTTTTCATTTTTGAAGGATTATTATTTACTCATGTGTTCCTCAAATCTTGAGAAACCTTGATTTCTTTATGCTTCAGGCCAAAGGAAATTTGGTGGTTTTTTCCTCTAAAGAAGAGGTGATGGGTGGTTTGGGACCAGCCTAGGTGTTGGGATGGGAACCACTACCAGTTTTAGAGTAACAATCAAATATTTTTCTTTTCTTAGCATTTTTTTCTATGTTGAGGTCATGAGTCGAGGCTTGGGTCGGGTTCGCTAAATAGAGTCTTTGAGATGTTGTACCATTTCTGTGATCTCATGGAACCCACCCAGATACTTCATCAGGATCAGAAGTGCCTAAAATTCATCCCAGATGTTTTCAGAAAAAATTTCCAATAGATGTTCCTATGAGTGAGGGATGCTAAGTGAATAGGTTAAACCTCTCTATCTCTCTATGAAGTCAGAAACCCTCTCATTTTCATGTTTCTTGCAGTTCCTTAGGTTGACGATCATTGTTTTCCTCATTGTAGAACTGAATTGAAAAAGAATCTGATGATAGAGTTCTTCCTATCCTACAATGGATCCAGTTGGTAGACTATTATACCAAACAAAGGTTTTCCATGTAAAAGTTTGTACAAAAAACCTTATCTTTGTTGCCTCTAATTGATCTCAAGGGCCCATCATCATCCCACATCAGGATACGAAGTGTGTGAGATATTTTTCGGTGTCACCCGCACTATTAAAGGTAAAGGAGATAGTATTTAAAAAAATTTATAGGGTCATAGTTTCATCTACCCATTCGGGGTATGGATTTATCTTAGGTTGCACAGTGTGTATCTCCCTTCCATGGCTATCATCCAAGTAGCCAAAGACTCAATAACCTTAATAAACTCTAGGGGGACTAATGTCTGAGTCATCACCTATCTACAGGGAGCTTTTGTGTATTGATGATGTGGCCCCACCTTTGTCTCCAGCTGATTTTCAATTCATCCAATACTGAATGATTTCCCTAACAAGGGATAGGTTGTCTCTACAATAGATAGAAGTCATGATTGTTTTTGACTTCCTTGTTTATGTAAACTGGCTTCTTAGATTCAAAGCCAGCCTAATACTCAAATAACACTATTTCTGGTGGATCAACTATAGGAGGGATAATATTCATCTCTATCTAAAGATGATACCTTGTGGGAATATTTACCCTGAGTATCTCTTCATTGAGTTATCTGAGAGCATGTATCTCACTCTCTTATTATGACAACTATTTTTCCATGGAAGTAGCCTAAACTCTTCAGGTTGGTGAACAGTATGTTTCTCTACCTTTACCTTTGGAAATATTCTTCCATGGAGGTGTCAAATTAGTATTTAAAGCTTCCATGTTTTAGAGCCTTCTTTGGTTTTGGGTGTGTGTAGCCTCATTTGGTGAATCCAGATCACCCTCCTCTCGGGGTATATTTTCCGTGTTGTGGACCTCTTCATTTTTTTATTGATCCAAAATGTATTCCATATTGATAGTGACAACATTCATAAAGGAATATTGGGAAATTGTGGTTCTTCCATTACTTTAGATGCAACAAGATGATTCTTCACTACCTCCATTAGGGTCATTATTTGAACCCTTGGCCATTTTGGGTCATTTTGGGTTGTGACCCTAGAAAGGTCTAATCACCTTATTCATATGTTTCCCCCATCTTGTTCTATGAATAGTGAACTAGAGGGATTTTTTGGTCATGATTTCTGAATGGGCCCCAACCAGCAGAGGTCTATCTTACGGTGGGAGGAATAAGTGGGATCATGCCCATTGATTTTTTCCTCCTAGCCTAGAGAAGACTAATTCTCTCTATGGTGATGATGATGAGGAAAATTCCCCCAACCCTATGGGATGGGGGTTATTCGGGGCCACATTTGGAATTGATTTGTCCTATTTTTGAGGATCCAATGACTGCATTCCGGGATTTTATTGTAGGTTTCGGGCGCAGCGGAAGCGCGTTGGTGGGTTTGCCCAACTTTAATTTTAACGTTAAACAACGTTCAATCCGAGATCCGTCATGATATAAAACGCCGAATCTTCAGAATAGAACGAAGAATGAAAAGAAAAGAAGAGTCCCGAAACCCTTGAGGAGGATCATCATATGTTGATTATAATTAATTTAATTAATGCATAAGAATTACCTTGTTGGAATTATTTCTTCGTTGATGTGCCCGGTCACGATTCGGTGATCCGTCGTTGCGTCGTAGAATCCAAGTGTAGGATTCCTCTAGCGGTTATCCACACGTGTGTCACGTATCTCCGGACATCAACGAAGAGATCTCTGGGTGCTAGCGTGGAAGAACCTTCGCTTGCGATGTCCGCCTTCGACCGCATTGATCAGGTGGAGGATCTTGCTCTCGTAACTTGAGGGCGTTCTTGGTGGAAAGGGAATTCTCTCTTGGCTTGAGAATATTTCCAAATCCGTTGTGCACAACAATGTCTCTCTAAAAAATGTTGGGGTTGCGAGGATATTTATAATCAGGTTTGAGGTTAATATAGTTATGATAATAAATAAACGTGTTACGCATTTTATTTATTTCATTAACTCTTATTGAAAACCCCCATGTCGAATTATTAATTCCTTGACATGCTCCCACGCTGATTATAATAAATATCATTTAATAAAACAATATTAAATCCTCAAAATCCCAATTGGAAAAACTACACGGTGTGTAATAATTAATACATGGCGTATACTTGTTTTCCATAAAACTACACAGCGTGTATATTTAATATACACGACGTGTACTTTTATTTCCCATTTTTCTCCACCACATTTATAAGACCTTGAGTAATGACTATTTATTTCTTAAATAAATGTAACTGCATTACTCGCTAATAAATATATTATTTTATCCACAGTATATTCTCTCGAATAAATAGTGTCAAAATAAATGCGATCAGACATCCTTAAATAATTATTAAACCACAGTCAGGAATAATATTTATTTAACTTGTTAAATTAATATTTAACTGAGATACATGGACACACTTAGTGTGTGACCCTCTAGGCCTCTTTCTCAGTGGCATTAGGTTGAGCCTGCCTAAATTCTAAGGTTAGCGTCTAGCAACACGCCAAGGCACCCATAGAGAAAGAAGTTAACACCGTAATGACGTGTTACCTCCTACGAACGCTTACCATGTAATATAATTCCTTTGTCTCGATATCTCTAATAAAGCGGGTTGCATGCTAGTGTCATCAACCCATGTGCTTGATTATTCTTTCTTTGACTTCCCAGAATTGAACTTGTCCATACCTTACCATGGCCATGGATTTATTTAGGCTACATCAATTCCATCAAAGGGCCTGAGATATCTACTTCCGTTATGGAACGGAAGGGACAAATCCTTTCTTGCATTATCTATTAATGCGGTATTACTCGTGACGCACCCAACGTATCCTACCTTGCTGCGAACAGTGTGTCGTCACAGTTTTCGTCAATACATCTAAGTGCGCGAGTTGTAATACCCATTAATAATAATCTTAAATTCTAAGGATCAATACACACGTCCGTAGATAGGAACATCCATTGACACTATGAAATGTGGATTTCCTACTGGCGGGTCTCGTTCTCATAATATCCTTCGGGATATTACCAAGGGCGCACACCATGAGAAGGTGCCTCAAAGTTTTATGAGTCCTCACCCCTAATGACCTGTATTATTTGTGTCCCTCAAATAATATCATCTGGCCATAGAACATACATTCAAGAACAGTGTTATGGCACTTTCGGGTTCTCATCATAGCAGGGATCTGATACGACCCTTTAATGCAACAGCTGTCCTTAGGACATTATCACATGACATGTCACGCAGAAGAACAATCAAGATGTGATAAGGCTTTTATTTAATGAATAAAGTACAAAGTAGTTGGTTCTAGACCACCAACTCCAACAGAATCCCACTTGGACTAGAGCCAACTGCTAACAACCTTTAACCTGCTAGCTCTCACATGATATTCATGCTTCTGCTGAGATAGTCCTTTAGTCATGGGGTCCGCCACGTTCTCTTCTGTGGACACTCTGCTCACTGCAACTTCACCCCTTTGATAGAAATCCCTCAAGAGGTGATACTTCCGGAGTATGTGCTTTGTCCGTTGATGTGACCTTGGTTCTTTTGAAAGAGCCACCACTGTAGTATTATCACAATAAAATGTAATGGGATCTTTACTGCTAGGCACCACATAAAGCTCCTGGACAAAGTTCCGAATCCAAACGGCTTCTTTGGCTTCATCAGAAGTCGCTATATACTCAAACTCCGCTGTAGAATTGGCGACAACTGGCTTCTTTGAACTCTTCCAGCTCACAGCTCCTCTATTGAGACAGAAAACATATCCAGATTGTGACTTCATATCATTCTGATCTATTTGAAAACCAGCATCAGCATACCCTCTGATGACAAGATCCTCGTCTCCTCCATACACCAGGAACATATCCTTAGTTCTTCTCAGATACTTAAGGATAGTCTTAACAGCAGTCCAATGCTGTTCTCCTGGATCTTCTTGATATCTGCCTACCATGCTTAGTATATAGGCAACATCAAGCCTGGTACATAACATGGTATACATGATGGATCCTATAGCCGAAGCGTATGGGATCTTGCTCATCATATCTTTCTCCTGTTGTGTCTGGGGACACATTTTCTTAGAAAGATGTAAGCCATGTGACACTGGAACCAATCCCCTCTTGGATTTTTCCATACTAAATCTCTTTAGTATCTGGTCAATGTATGTACCCTGACTTAGTCCAAGCAGCCTCTTGGATCTATCACGAATGATCTTGATCCCTAGAATGTAGGCTGCTTCTCCTAAGTCCTTCATGGAGAAACACTTGTTCAACCAGTCCTTAACTGACTGTAAGGCTGGTACGTCGTTTCCAATAAGCAATATGTCATCAACATATACCACTAGGATGATGACCGTATTCCCATTAAACCGCTTATAAACACATGGATCACATTCGTTCTTAATGAAACCAAATTCCTTTATGGCTTCATCAAATCGAATGTTCCATGACCTGGATTCTTTCTTTAATCCATAAATGGATTTCTGCAACTTGCAAACCCGTTTGGATTCACCTGGTGTCACAAACCATTCTGGTTGTGTCATATAGACATCTTCCTGAAGGTTCCCGTTAAGGAATGTTGTTTTGACATCCATCTTCCAAATCTCGTAGTCATGGTAAGCTGCTATGGAAAGTATGATTCTTATGGATTTAAACATGGAAATTGGCGATAAGGTTTCATCATAATAAATTCCTTGACGCTGTCTGAATCCTTTATCCACTAGGCTTGCTTTATAGGTGCTAACTTGACCTTCCATGTACATCTTTCTTTTGAATACCCATTTGCATCCAACAGGCTTTACATCAACTGGCTCATCGACCAGAACCCAAACTTGGTTCTGATACATGGAATCCATCTCAGAATTCATAGATTCTAGCCATCTTGCAGCTTCTGAACTTTCTACTGCTTCCTTGTAGGAGATAGGTTCATCATTGTCCAACAATAATGATTCACCATCCTCGGTGACTAGGAAACCAAATCTCTCTGGTTCCCTTACCTCTCTTGAGCTCCTACGCAGTACTTGTGTTTCTGGAACCTCTTCCACGGGGACCTGTGGAACTTGTTCCTGTACCAACTCCTGTGTATCTTGAGCATCAACTTCGTCGAAGTCAATCTTCCTCCCACTATCCTTCTTGAGGATGTTCTCCCTCTCAAGAAAGACGGCTTGTCTGGCGACAGTCACTTTCTTGTCTTGGGGGTTATATAGGTAATATCTTTTTGTTTCCTTAGGATATCCTATAAAGATACACTTTGTGCCCCGGGGTGCTAGTTTGTTGCCTGAGAAGGCCTTAAAAACGCCTCGCATCCCCATACACGTGTGTGCGACAAAGTGGGTTTCCTTTCATTCCATAACTCGGATGGAATTCCATTTGCCGCCTTAGTTGGTACTCGGTTTAATGTGTATGCTGCAGTTTGTAATGCATATCCCCAAAAGGATAATGGAAGATCTGCATGACTCATCATCAACCTCACCATGTCCAACAAGGTACGGTTCCTCCTTTCACTAACACCATTCCACTGTGGTGTATAAGGAGGAGTGAGCTGAGATAGAATCCCAGACTCCCGTATAAGATCGATGAACTCTTGGTTCAGATATTCTCCACCTCGATCCGATCAAAGCTTCTTTATCTTCTTACCAAGTTGATTCTCTACTTCATTCTTGAATTCCTTAAATTTATCTAAGGAATCTGACTTATACCTCATTAAGTAGACATAGCCATATCTACTCAAATCATCAGTAAAAGTAATAAAGTAAGAATATCCACCTCTAGCTTCTACTGGAAATGGTCCACACACATCTGTGTGTACCAATCCTAGAAGCTCTGTGGCCCTTTCACCTTGTCCACTAAAAGGCAGCTTGGTCATTTTTTCTTGTAAACAAGTGTGACATCTATCAAGTGGTTTTAGCTCAGTAGAGTCTAAATAGCCATCTTGGTAGAGCTTTGTCAAGCACTTCTCATTCACATGACCAAGGCGGTGATGCCATAACTGGGTGATGTATGAGTCATGTGAGTTTGTTTCATTATCGATTGCCAACACTTGGTTTTCGTAATTTAATACATACAAACCATTATTCAAATGTGCCATACCATAACATATGTTGTTCTTATAAAATAGACAACCCTTATTTCCAAACTTGAAAATAAATCCATCCATATCCAAACAAGATACAGAAATTATGTTCTTGGTAACACTAGGCACAAAATAACAGTTTTGTAAAACCAAAATCATGCCAGTTGGCAATGAGAGGTGATAGTCGCCAATAGCCAACGTAGCCAGCCTTGCGCCATTGGCAGCTCGAAGATCCACCTCTCCTCTGGCGATCTATCTAAATCTACTTGGTTCCTGCATTTGAATATAGATATGAGCCCCACAAGCTGTATCTAATACCCAATGTGTAGAAATAGAAAGATTGCACTCGATAACGAATGCACCTTTAGCGTCCCCATGCTTCTGGGTGCAGTTCCTCTTCCAGTGGCCCTGCTTTCCACATGCAAAACACACTGCTTCCCGTTCCTTTCACTACCTCTGGATCTTCCCCTTCTTGGAGGGACGGTGCTCGGGGGCTTCAGACCGTTTATAAGTCTTTGTCCCCTTTGCCTTGTCCTTCCTTTTCTTGTTCACCATAAGGACCGTGGGTTTGTCATGCCCCATGTCCTTATCTACCTAGAGAATCAAGGTTAAAATCTCCGATAGACTCTTCTCATTGTCGCTCATGTTATAGTTGACAATGAAGCTAGAGAAGGTCTTGGGCAATGATGATAGGATGAGATCTGTACGCAACTCATCTAGGAATTTAATCCCTAAGATGTCCAAGCGTTCAATGTAGCCAATAAGCTTGACCACATGAGGCCCAGTTGGCGCAGACTCTCCAAGCTTCATGGTAAACAAAGCATTGGAGATCTCATACCTCTCATGTCTCGCCTTCTCTTGGTAGAGATCTTTAAGGTGAGACATCATGCTATACGCATCCATGTTTTCATGTTGCTTCAAGAGCTCATTAGACATGGCCGATAGCATGAAACACTGGACATCTATGGCATCATCCATGTGTTTCATGTAGAGAGATAATTCCTCATCACTAGCCTCTTTCCCAGGCGCAACTGGAATAGGCTCTTCCAGCACATACAATTTCCTTTCGTGGCGAAGGACGACGCGTAAACGCCTCTGCCACTCTTGGAAATTGGTGCCGGTGAGAAGGTTTTCTTTTTCGAGTATGGTGCGCAATGATATGTTTGAAGTCATTTTCTTACTATTTCTACAATTTAAGAAGAGCAAAGGTTTAGTACATTATTATAAAAATTGAGACAAATAAATAAATTAATACTTATTAGTCTACTACTATTTTATCGAAATCCAATAGCCCTCACCATTGACTTCAGAATATTCTATTGCGTGAATATTCTAGTGGCAAGGATCCATATTGCCTTTCGTATTACCCCAACTAGGGTTGGTCAAGCAACTTGAAGGGTTTTAGGTAGGCATTCCAAATGCCAACTGCATTAACTCGCAGTTCCTTGATCCGCTGAGTGGACTCCCCAATCCTGAAATCCTTTTTGGATTTCCTCAACCTTTTCCTCTTGGTCACACCAAGTCCTACTGTGGCAGTCAAACCTTGATGCGAACCAAGTCAAGTCAACCCCAAACCTTGAATTAGAATTCCCCGATAATTGAAAGCACCCCAACTAGGGTTGGTCAAGCACTTTGAACTATGGTTCGATTCTAACCAAGATTATGGAAGGCTATGCCGACTTAATATTTATTTTGAGGGATTTTATCCTTATACGTAAATTTCCATTTTATTATCTTTGATTACATGTTTTTTAATATTAAGTGGGATATACTTAAGTGATTAACCATGTCTAAGATAATATTTACGTATAAGCCAATTTTATTTTAGTTCCAAATTGCATGCTCGTTTAATTCATTAATTATGTGATCGTGACAACACACCCACAATAAATAAACCATGAAACTGACAGAAATAAAATAAATGGTATGATCATGAGCTTTTCTATTGGTTATTTTATCTAGAGGTTGATAAACAAACCCAAGACCTAGGGGAGAAACACCTTGAACCTTTCGGGTTCGTGTTTACAGCTTTCCACCTGTCCACCTTTGTATCTCCTTGGATTGGTTTCATCTTGGCTCCTGACTTGAGCCGCCTCCACTAGCTTGGGAGCTCTATCAATTACATATTCATTTATCTCACACACAGGTGAGGGGAAAAAGGGGTTTTTACATATAAGAATCCTTGGGCACGCAGGCCCTACATATTAATGAGGAGATGGCTCGCAGGCCAACAAATTTAATTTAAATAAATAAATTAAAAGAAACCATTCACATACAAAGGTCTCGGTCTAGCTCATGATCATCCATACATGCAACGATATTTACGCATAAATAAAACTAGCATTCAATTCTTTAATCATTCTTGTTTAAGATAAATCACGCTCGAATCAATTAATTATCTTTAATTAATCAATCCTTTTATCTTAAATCCCTTTTCTGAATTTCCTTGAGATTCTCATCCATCATAATTTTAAACAAATAAATTCATTTAAAATTATCCTTGTACACAACTTGTACCTTGGAGGAAACCCGACGAATTTCCATTTATTACGTAGATGTTAAATTAAACACATATATATAAAACACCTATCACGTGTTGTGCCTCAGCTTTACGCCTGCACCATGGTACACGTCTCAAGGGTTTGTATAATATAATAATAAATTTTAATAAATTTGTGTAATTTGGGTGAGTACACGGCGTGTAGTTCCGACTACACGGCGTGTACTTTTTCTTCACCGTCCATCCGAAGTACACGCCCGGGGATATGGTGTGTTAATGTACTTCGGAAATTTTCGGAGTACACGGCGTGTACAGTGGGACACACGCCGTGTAGTTTCCGCGTTACACGGTTTCCAGCCGGGCAGGCTATGTACGGAGTACACGACCCAACCCTAACCCGAAGGGACTACACATCGTGTTCATTGGACCACACGGCATGTATTCCAGAAACTGTGTGCCACCTGTTTCTGATCAACACACGGTGTCTTAAATTCTTAGAAAGAATCCAATACACTGCCTGATTTGGCGGATCAGTCAATGCATTGAACCTAGACTACACGGTGTGTACTTCTGAATACACGCCGTTTATTCTGGTTTTATACGGATAGAAACATTTGGCTCCTCCGGATGAGTTACTATATTTTATTTTAATCAAAATTAAAAGAAAAATCCGTTTCTCTGAAGTGAACGAGAAACGAGAGAGGAGGAACAGATCTCGATATTCAGATTTCCAGAACTATTAAACATGAATTGAAATAACTAAATTATTAAATGCGTAAATCACCAACAAAAAACTAAATAATTATAACCAACGATATAACCTCACTCTGATACCACTTGTAGGTTCCGGGCACAGCGGAATCGCGTTGGTGGGTTTTCCCAACTTTAATTTTAACGTTAAACAACGTTCAATCTGAGATCCGCCACGATATAAAATGCCGAATCTTCAGAATAGAATGAAGAACGGAAAGAAAAGAAGAGTCTCGGAACCCTTGAGGAGGATCATCATATGTTGATTATAATTAATTTAATTAATGCATAAGAATTACCTTGTTGGAATTCTTTCTTCATTGATGTGTCCGATCACGATTCGGTGATCCGTCGTTGCGTCGTAGAATCCAAGTGTAGGATTCCTCTAGCGGTGATCCACACGTGTGTCACGTATCTCCGGACATCACCGAAGAGATCTCCGGGTGCTAGCGCAGAAGAACCTTCGCTTGCGATGTCCGCCTTCGACCTCCTTGATCCGGTGGAGGATCCTGCTCTCGTAACTTGAGGGTGTTCTTGGTGGAAAGGGAATTATCTCTTGGCTTGAGAGTATTTCCAAATCCATTGTGCACAACAATGGCTCTCTAAAAAATGTTGGGGTTGCGAGGATATTTATAATCAGGTTTGAGGTTAATAGAGTTATGACAATAAATAAACGCGTTACGCATTTTATTTATTTCATTAACTCTTATTGAAAACCCCCATGTCGAATTATTAATTCCTTGACATGCTCCCACGCTGATTATAATAAATATCATTTAATAAAACAATATTAAATCCTCAAAATCCCAATTGGAAAAACTACACGGCGTGTAATAATTAATACACGGCGTGTACTTGTTTTCCATAAAACTACACAGCGTGTATATTTAATATACACGGCATGTACTTTTATTTTCCATTTTTCTCCACCACATTTATTAGACCTTGAGTAATGACTATTTATTTCTTAAATAAATGTAACTTCATTACTCGCTAATAAATATATTATTTTATCCACAGTATATTCTCTCGAATAACTAGTGTCAAAATAAATGCGATCAGACATCCTTAAATAATTATTAAACCACAGTCGGGAATAATATTTATTTAACTTGTTAAATTAATATTTAACTGAGATACATGGACACACTTAGTGTGTGACCCTCTAGGCCTCTTTCTCAGTGGAATTAGGCTGAGCCTGCCTAAAGTCCAAGGTTAGCGTCTAGCAACATGCCAAGGCACCCATAGAAAAAGAAGTTAACGCCGTAATGACGTGTTACCTCCTACGAACGCTTACCGTGTAATATAATCCCTTTGTCTCGATATCTCCAATCAAGCGGGTTGCATGCTAGTGCCATCAACCCATGTGCTTGATTATTCTTTCTTTGACTTCCCAGAATTGAACTTGCCCATACCTTACCATGGCCATGGATTTATTTAGGCTATATCAATTCCATCAAAGGGCCTGAGATATCTACTTCCGTTATGGAACGGAAGGGACAAATCCTTTCTCGCATTATCTATTAATGCATTATTACTCGTGACGCACCCAACGTATCCTACCTCGCTGCAAACAGTGTGTCGTCACAGTTTTCGTCAATACATCTAAGTGCGCGAGTTGTAATACCCATTAATAATAATCTTAAAGTCTAAGGATCAATACACACGTCCGTAGATAGGAACATCCAATGACACTATGAAATGTGGATTTCCTACTGGCGGGTATCGTTCTCATAATATCCTCCTGGATATTACCAAGGGCGCACACCATGAGAAGGTGCCTCAAAGTTTTATGAGTCCTCACCCCTAATGACCTGTATTATTTGTGTCCCTCAAATAATATCATTCGTCCATAGAACATACATTCAAGAACAGTGTTATGGCACTTTCGGGTTCTCATCATAGCAGGGATCCGCTACGACCCTTTAATGCAACAGCTGTTCTTAGGACATTATCACATGACATGTCACGCAGAAGAACAATCAAGATGTGATAAGGCTTTTATTTAATGAATAAAGTACAAAGTAGTTGGTTCTAGACCACCAACTCCAACATTTATGAATCTCAAGATAGACATAAAGATATAAATGCATCCAACCCAGTAGGGTGTGGTTGATCTGGAATCACTACTAATTTCCCAAGGACCCTATCGGGGGATGATAAATCTAGGGAGGGTGATTGAGATATAAATTCCCCCAACCCAGTAGGCTAGGGTTTGTTCACGACTATTGTCGATGTGTCCCAAATATTCTTGGGAATTGATGATATGAGAGGTGGAGGTGGTGGTAGATATTCCCCTAGCCCTGTGAGTTGGGTATTCTTCTGTACGATTTATATTGTAGATACTAATATGAACCATTTAATGCGTTGAAGTTTTTCTTACATACGATATGGGTTCGATGGAATCCCATTATGAGAACCATTCCTTACATTAATTTTTCTGGGTGATCACAACTTTGGTCCCCATGTTCAAAATTCATTATCATTGGTTTAGGGGAGGCCTATTTTGGAATAATGTTGGCTATAATCTCAATCTGTTTGTGATTTTTGGGCACTGTTGAAATGGGATCATTCCATTGTAGTGGAAAACTGGCCTATGCATTACCCATTCCCCTAATTTTTTTGGAGACTGTGACACTACAGGACACCATATCTGAGGGTTTCTATTGTTCCAATGGTGAAACAAAGTTTAATGATCCATATTGTCCCCATCCTCCAATAAATATGCATGAATTAGCTTCAGAGATCAACTTCTAAAGAGTTGTAATGCAATGGCAGCAAGCATATTGTATATTTTTGTTGTGATTTTCCTGTTTTCGATCCCAAGACATGGAGATAGAGGCTAGGTCTAGCTAAAAACTGAGTATCTTGATGATCTCAAGGTGACCCTAATATAATGGATAAGAGAGGTGTCTAGACTACATCTGATGATGAGTAGCTCGCATATTTTGGCATAGATAAGGCATGAACTCCTTTTCTAGGTCATCTGGGATCTAATATTTAGAATTATAAAGGGGCCAGAACATGATGGGAGGTTTTTTTCAGCTAATTCTCTTCATATGTCGATGTCAGCCTCCTCTTCATCAGACTTACATGCCTTCATATAGTCATACCATAGAATATGATTCTAAAGGTTTCCTTCTAACAAGAGTGGAGAGCTTCTGGAAGTTTATGGGGAACTATATACCATTAACCTTGATGTTTCAATCACCTCTTTATATGAAGGTGTTAGATTTTTTGGACACCTCACTATGAGGAGGTGTCTGCGAAAGGGAAGGATATCCTTATCTTTGGGAGATATATCCATTGGGAGGTTGACCACAATGGATGTGATAAAAATAGTCCCTACAATCCATCTCCACACTACCATGAGGAGGAATATCATGGTAATGACCATCTTATGCTTTAGTTAAAGAGTTGATAGACCCTTGGGGTGTTGATAATGTGTCTCAAATGACCTCAAGGACATTGGTATTGAGAAAATTAGAAATATGGTTCATGTTTTGAGTTGTGGTTGGAATATACTAACCTAATTTTTTAAGATTGTGTAGGGATATGAGTCTACTTTATGAAGGTTTTTAGAACTTACTTGTAATCATTTGATGTTGCGGGAGTATGATCCCACAGCTGAGAAGCTTCCAGAATATGCCGATGAGTTTTCTCATTATTGACAACAATATAAACATGTCCCGAGGCATGTTCCATTCTCACTTGTTTAACATATTTCATAATGAGAGTATGAGCACAATATTGAGCCTTTGGAATATACCATTGTTCTTTCATGGTAGGAGTGTGAGCCTGCCCCGAGGCATGTGTTTCTCTCACTTGGTGAGCCCTGATTGGAGCAGTAATTTGAGCCTAGTACAAATATGCATTCCCCACTAGAATATGAAAAAAAAACTCCATAATTAGATAATTGATATAAGACTCCTTCTATATTGACTTGGAATGATGCTGGTGAATTCATTTTTCAGTAGAAGTAGGAATATACGCTTGGACTTTGTGATATATTGGAATATACTGGGAAGATTTACTAATAGAAATATGAGCATGTCCTGAACCTTGTCCCATTATCACTTGGTTATCCTCAACCATAATAAAGATATATGCTCAATCCTAGACCTTTAGAGTATGCCTCTAGACTTCTTCAGCGGGAATATGAGCCTGTCTCAAGGCATGTGCCCCCACTCACTTGGTGAGTCCCATCCAGAACAAGGTTATGACCCTGATCCTAGGCCTTTGGAATATGCCACCAAATATTTTTGATAGGAATGTTCCTTTATACTGAGGTATATACTACTCTCACCTAGTGATCCCTAGTTAGAATGGTAATATGGTCCTAGTCCAACTCCTCGCCCTTTATTAGAATATGTCGATAATCCTCTTGGTTGGGAGTAAGAATGTGTGCTTTCCACGGTAGAGACACTTATTCGCGATGATCAGAGTGTTGATTTATACTAGTTATAAGGATATGAATATGATCATTTCCCTATATTTGAAATAGTTATGGATTATGCTGGTGGAGTTCTTCAACTGTTTCTAAAATATATCGGAATTTTAGAAAATTGTGTACAGGGATATAAGCATGCACATTTTATTTCTCCATTATACACTAGAATATATCTTCAATTGAAGTAGGAATATGCACCCGCATCTTTCCTCCTTGTGACACCAAAATATTCTAATGGACTTCATGCATGGGAGTATGGATATGCGCCTCCCCCATGCCTGTTGTGGGAATATTCCCATAGACTTGTTCCGAGCGAATTGGGATATGAGTCTACTTACTTATTCCTATAATAATATTTCAATAGAAATCATTAGAAGGAGTGGGGATATGATATCTCTTCTAGATATCCAATTTCTTCCACCTCCTATGAGCCTTCCTTGTTTCCTATTCATGGGCGTCATATGTGGCAGTGTGTCGGGTGGTATCCTCAACAGACGACTGGTGGGTACTGGTGAGACGATGCTGGTGATAGTGGTTAGCAGCAGCCCTCTTGGGCATCCCCTGAACTGGAAGGGAGCTTTATTTGGATTCCTAGTCCGCCTTCATTAGAGAATTAAGGTGGAAATTTTTTCACTCTAGGTTTAATCCCTTAAGGCAGGTGGTTGTGGCAATGAGGGGCACTATCTTGACTGCAGTTTTCCCTGGGCGATGTGGACTCAACGATTTCCATTCTTGGAGAACCTCAAAGGATGCTTTCAGAGTCAGTATTGTACCACGTCAGTGGTATTCCAAGACCATAGTGTTCTCCACTTATCGTTGGAGCTGTTGAGTAGGTGATATTTTTTGTGACCCATGAGGGTTATAGCCATAGAGGATTTACCAGAATGATTGTTGGATGAAGAAAAAATTGTCTCAGATTGGGATGTTGGTGATGAGAGTGGTATCTATAGTCACACAGTAAAAAAGGAAAAATTTCACCAATTAGTGAAATATTGTAGGCAGGATGTGATCAATAAGATATGCATGGTTAACACAATTGTCCTGTTATTCCTGATCCATCCATTATACTTGTTTAGAATTTTCAAAATGAGGATGGACTAATTTCATGAGAACCTTGGTTATAGAGGATTATCTATAAGATCATTCCAGTATTACTTCTTTACTTATATAGGGTATGAAAAACAAATTATCCTGATTCATGGTTCATCAATCATTCTATTTCTTAAGAGATTCACATCGATTTCACCATTTTTTTACATATGGTGTGCATAAAAAATGGATTGAAGGATTAACCCAATCATTTTGTATTTTAGATATTCACGTCGGGTTCACTATTTATGTTTGTGTATCATAGGAAAACAAAATGGCCTGATGTAAAATAATTTAATAATTTGGTTATTTGAGATATTCACATCAGGTTCACCATTTCGTTTTTCATATAGTGGGAAAACAAAATGTCCCAATGGACAATAACCTAATCATTTTATTATTTAAGAGATTCACATCAGGTTCACCAATCAATGGGAAAGAGATGATTAGGGAAACCCTTACTGATGTAGGATCAATTGGTCCAGATGGTTGATTGTGGGGGATTTGACCTCTTTCATAATTATTAACATCAGATCATTTTCATTCTTAATGGAAACTCCCAATGGTTCCCTCATTCATAACTTGGTATGGAACTACCTTCCAAAGGTAGGTGATCAGCTGGGGTTTTAGACCTAACGACATGTAGGGAATCACATTGATCAAGAGTATGGGAGGTCGGGCTCATCACACCCTTATGGTGGGTATTTTTGCCTACTTTGAGAATCTATTATAGATTTAAGATATGTTCATTAATTTCTTCCTAATCCCGATACGGGACTAGTTACCCTAACAAAACTATTATAGGTTAAATCTCCTTATATAGAAAATAAAAAGGGATCTTACTGATGAAAAAATGAAATAGGATCTCATTAATGAATTTGTATTCATGTATCTGATGTTCTTCATCCCTAATGATGGGTAACTTCTTTATATGTTGAAGTTGTATAACTAGATTCTTTGGAATATACTCCCACATAGGGAGGCGGTTTAATATTCTGAGGAGGTGATTGATCCATTATGAGGAATCCTACATATCCTAGTTTTTTCAATAATCAAACCCCATGTATTTCATTAAACTCGTGTAATTTAATGTCATGCAGAGAGGATATTTTTATAGACACTGATACACCGAATGCTTGAGATCGAGTCTTGTGGAGACGTCCAATATATCCTAGTTGTGGAATAAATCAGAGTTATCATAGTTTGATCATGCCCTTAGGATAGGTCCCATGGTATGTTCCCTTTTATGAGGGGTGTTCATGTCATGCCACTCATTGGGGTTTACATACAAGGATTTCCCTAGCTAGTGGAGACTCATGATTCCAATTAGGTGTTCATTGTGGATCCCTAATCCCACATGAGATATGCTAAGTGCGAGAAAAAAGGGATGAAAAGTGATCAACCTCATGAAATATGGGTGTGGAGAATTATGTACTTGTACTGCTCTTGGGATGTTTTGATATAGATCTTGGGCCTTAAATAGGATTCATATGTATTCTTATTATGGAAAGAATTAGAGTCATTGTAGTTTAGTTGATTTCTCAGTTCACTTAGGGATGAGGGAAGATATCATCCCATGGGAATGATTAGGTCCCGATGTTTGAAATGTTAGAGACATGGTGGGACTTACGCTGATTTGGATGCCCATTTGTATTTGGAATCAGACCTTAGGAAGGCATCCTACATATCCTTCTTATGGTAGGAATTAGATTCTTCGTGGTTCCCTTGATCAGGGCTTACACACTGACGCTTCTATTTTCCTTCAAAGAGGATTATAATGAAAATGATATAATTATTGAATCTCTTTAATACCACATGATCTATGCTCGGTTTGATAAACCATAGATGGAAAATGATCAGTATAATTGATTATGGATGTGAGCTATATGTACTAAAACAGCCCTTGAGGTGTCTTAATATGGAGCTCGGGCCTTAGGGATGTGTCCTATGTATCTAGGTTATTGCAGGAATCAGAGTTTTCATAGTTCCCTTGATTAGGGATTACACAATAATGTTTCCATTTTCCTTTATAGAGGCTTATAACTCAAATGATATGATTATTGCAGCTCCCTAATCCCATGTGAGCTACACTCAGTGTGAGAAACAAGGGATGGAAAATAATCCATATCATTTCTTATATATGTGGGATCTATGTACTGAGACATCCCTTGAGGTTTTTTAATATGGTTCTTGAGCCTCGGGGAGGTGTCCTACATATCTTGGTTATTGCAGGAATCAAATTTCTCGTAGTTCCCTTGATCGAGGATTACACACTGACATTGACCTATGGTCAGGGATTACACACCAAGGGTGGAAGAAGTTATCAAGCCATGGGATTCCCTATTGACTTTACCTACTTATCTGCCTGTCAAGTGTTGATTTTTTGTTTCGACGTGCCCTGGTTTTCTTCATGATATGTCAGAGAATGTTTACATGGCATGTTAAAAGGAAATCATGTCATCCAGTTGACTTTTTCGTAGGACTTCACGTATATTTGATGGAATGTATAAGGGTTTGTCGCATGATTAGGGTTGGATTTTTTGGAGGACATTGTAAGACCCATATGGTTTTTCTTAGAATCCATCGCATGATCCGTCTACCTTGTTTAGAGGGTGTCGCATGATCCATCTTACTTTCCCTAGTTTCATCGCAAGAGTTGGCTGACGCATATAGAGGAAATATTGAGAGTCAGTGTGACATGTACTATAGGGTGTCACATGTCTTGGATGACATGTCTGGACGGAATCACAAGACTTGGTTGGCATGCCCAAAGGGTGCCGCGAGAGTCAGTTGACATGCCCAGGTGCTACTACGATATTCATCTAACTTGAACTAATTTCATTATATGAATCAGGCTACATGTATTTAAGGTCATCACAAGGATTGAATGGTGATCCTAGAGGGATTCATGAGACTAGGGTTACATGTTTGAGGGGTTCTATATGAACTTATTCGACATGTACAGAGGACTTCGTGTGATCCAAATAATACACCTAAGGGGTGTCACGGGACCTGGGTGTCATACCCTAGTGTTGTCGCATGACCTGGGTGGTTTGTGAGAAGTATATGAGGATAAAAGTATATGAATTATATATATTATCTCCATTTATTCTTATTATTTATGACCTTTAAATCAAAAAATCATTATATTTGTTCATTTTTAGCTTCTTTTAAGTCTCGTGTGATCTAGCAGGTTTGTGGGATGTCCTTCACATGTCCTGTCAGAAGTCCTTCAGGTGATCCATAAGTGATCACATGAAGTTCCTATGCATATTTTATGGTCTCTCCAGCTTTTTTCTATTATTATACCTTATGATTAACTTTTTTTCATGAGATCCACTACTATGAGAAATCCACTCTAGTGTCACTGCGAGGTTCTGAGGGTTCTTTCATCTTCCCAACGTAGTGTATTCATCCTCATAGTAAGTCCTTGTTTTTTTCATGTTGGGTGGGGGATTTATAGGCCTCCCCACCTTGGTTTGTTTCCTGTTTGTGTGGAATATCTTGTACAAATACAGTTTAGAGTTGGTTATGGGATTCGGCGTCACACATTTTTGTGAGTCCCTACCATGGACTTCTTTTGAGGGCATCACCTGATGAGTATCTCCCATCAAAATATCCTTTATTGGATTATCTCTAATTAATGGGAACTTGTTGAATCATTTGGGTATATCAAAGGAATTACTTGTTTTCATGTTGACATGTCCAAGGGCCTTTGTTAGATCAGGGTGCCTGTTTAAAGGCCTTTGGGTGACTTGTCTAGGAATTCCACGAGACAAGGATGGCTTGTCAAGGGGCCTTCGCGGGATCTTTCTGGATTGTCCAAGAGTCTCATGAGACTATGTTGCGGACTTCCTTAGTGAATTGCAAGGGTTTTATAACCACAAGAGGTTTACAACTCCTCTATATTTTATTTCCTTTGTTTTATTTTACAAAGGATAGGGGGTTCATGAGGTCGTATGGGTATTGTCAAAAACAAATAATATTTTTCTTAGTGATGTGTTGCATGACCAGAAAAAGTCCTATGAAGATGCATGAGCATTTCATGGAAAAATCCGTCCATTTTTTCTCATGGATCCAAATGGGGATCAAGGTTTCCTGTACATACCCAAGACTCTTCACATAATCAAGACAGCCTATAGATGTGATTTCACAAGATGAGGTGGACATGTCATTGGGGTCTCGTGATGCCTTACGGACCACTAGGGGTGCATCGTGTGACTTTTATAACCATGAGTTTCTCCCTGCATTCAAATATTTTCCTCCTTTATTTTATAAGGCTTTTTGAGATCTCATGCATCTATGCAAGTGTTTTCAAATACAATCACTATCCTTGTCTACAATGTGTTAGATGATCAATAATTAATATCAAAATGGTGCGCAATGATTTCCATAGATAACCCTTCTATTTGTATGTGGTGCATTTCATGATCAGTGATGGATCTTGTGATTTCATGTGGATATTTTTAAGGATAGTTTCTTTTCTCACCTTTAATGAACTGCATTTTCATTGATGGATCTTGAGACGACGTGCGTACATTATGAAGGAAATTTAATTTACTCACCTTTTATATGTCATGTGTTCATGGTTGTATGATTCCATAGTGTGTCTAAGGGTGCTTTCATTTCAAGGTCGTATGCAAAAGGGTTCATGGATAGTGTTTCAATATATCTCATAAATGTCACATAACCCAATCTCATGACACATGTACATGAAATATTTACCCTCTTCACATGATGATATCAATCACAACTTTAAGATTCTCATGAACACATGAATATTGCATTCATGTGGTGTGTAATTCCATTAGATTGGAATGGTGAATTGATCCTTGAATCTTGTTCATGTTCTTATTTTATGACACATAAAATAAATTCCTTAGAACATGATCATAACTAGACATTGATTCACTATCTTCAATTCTTTACACAACCAGGTATGCAGAAATTTAGTCTTTTTCTAGGTAGAGGAAGGACTATGATATGTTCCTAGTTCCATGTTTGCATAATAGTGTATATACACAAGGTTCATCTTCTCTCTGTATGATAGAGTATATGGTGCCACATCCTTTCTAAAGATAGGTTTTTTAGTGTAAGCCTTTAGTGTGATGGGTTATGTGATTCCATAACCTTTTTCATGATAGGTTACATGGTGCCTCAGATTTTGGTGTGGATTCTTATGTGAAGGAATATTATGGGTTTTAGCCTCTTTGAGAGAATGATTATGTGATGAATTTCTTACATCTTCTCTTTCACATAACAATTATATGGGCTCACGGTGCTCTACTTTATGATAAAAATGGGATCTCTCTTCCTCTGCTTGGAAATGGCCTTATCTAACATGTGATATCATTGTATTTATAGACAAATGATTACACTACATCTACTTTCCTGAGAAAGGTGGCATGGCCTGTGAACATTCTCTACCATCCATTACACCGATGTACTTAGCCTGGGATCAAAAAAAAACATGTTGTGTAAAGGTATGTCTTCAAATAACTGAAGATTTCAGCATTCTTCATGCCACGTGCATTTGTATTTGAAAAATCACATGACCTCATGTAGGCTCTACGTTATTACATAACTTTCTCTAGGGGTTTTATACACACACTTTAGACTTTCCTTGCGTATAGGATATTTTGATACTCACTATTATCACAGTGGATTTTTTTTATGCATTGTATTTTTTCATGGTGGAATCTTTGAGTAATTTCATCAATGGATACTCTATTCTCATTGCCAAATGTAGGTTCTTCCTTTCTTGGATATTTTCCAAGGTGCATAGTCACAAACCAGACCAGAAAGGCATGGCTTTCCCTACTTCTCATGAAGTGAGATCATACAGGAACATGCTTCCCAAGATAATATTTGTGGATTCCATGGGTGATGCTCAGATTCTATCCACTAACAGTTTTATCGGCATCACACGCCTACCCAGAGACTTCATGATTACATGGTTTTTATTCTATATGATGATAGTTAAGTGGATCCATGCATTATCCTCCTTCCATGTATCATTGTTATCTACATATATTTTCTACATGAATGGTGATACAGCAACACGTGATCCCATCAAGATTGATCATGTTGGATCACATGGTTCATCATGCAATTTGATCATCTTATGGTAGTTCTTCATATGAAATTCTCGGCATGAACATTGGAATTTCAGTGCAAGTCATCTAATGTGATGATCACAAAGGACATTTTTTTCTTCTCTTTATGTGATATCATAAGAAGATTATTCATGTAATGATAATTTCTACATGAGGAGTTATGCGCAATGAGGCCAAACCCCTAGTTGTTCTTTCAGTCGAAGAATATGAAGTTGAAGATGATCCCATCCATGAGGATATTGTGTATTTTCCTCCTCATTTTTGGTGATTTATGTCAGTGTATATGTGATATTCACATTATTACAGACTTAAGATAATGTATGTGGAATCATCATCACATATTTGCTTCACCGATGTAGTCTCTTATTTATGGGAAGATTGGCCATAATGTTATACCTTGCACCCAAAGAAGGATTGGTTCTTCTCTGGTCGCATGAATGTAAGTCAGGTAGATTATGTTTCTTCTTCTCATGATATAATATCAAGTGTTGGATATCCTTATGATTACATCTCACATGGATCTCTTGGAAGGAGGAGATTTAGTGTGAGGAAGCTCATTCACTTTTTGATCTTCTAGTGAACAATATATTTCTGAGGTGAAACAAGCAAGATGAAACTCTGGTATAATGAGGTCTAAGATGATGATTCATGATTTTATTTATTCATTACACGATATTCATGACATGGGTCCTTTCACAAAAAAGTGTGTGATGTGAAAATATGAGTGCCAACAGTCACGTACATTATTTATCTTCATGAATAATAAAAATATTGTAATTATTTAATTTCTTGAGAACCGTTCTCAATTTTCTTATTCCATTTTTATCACTTATTACTATGTTATTACATTTACATAATTATTTAAGTTCATGTCGGATGTGTGGATGATATTTGGTTCATAAGTCCAAAATGACTTTGGTAATTTGACTATGGTCAAAGTGTTCATTAATCCACCATATCTAGAATAATATTCATGACATAATTATCATTTTTATATATAAATTATACTTTTAAATTCAACCATTACATATGGTAATGAAAAATGAACTATGTTACAATCATGAAGATGGTAGGTCTTACGTACGCATGAGTAACATTTCCATTTTTCAACGATCATTATATAAAAAATATAAGTATTATTTTATAATTACATAAAGATAATAATATCATAAATATTATATTACTTCTTCTAATATAATTATATATATCATTCATGTTATTTGGGGATGAAAATAAATCGCATCACTTCGTAGAGGTGGTAGTCCACACATATGCACGAACGATGTTATCATTTTTCAGTGCATGGAAAGTTAAGAACATAAATGATATATTATATTTTAATAATGATAAATAGGTAATGAGTATAACATATAAATATTAATTCCATAATTATAAATAGTCTTTAGAGATGGTGATGAAAAATAAATTACATTGGTTCGTGAGGCGGTAGTCCGTCGTACACATGAATGAAGATTCCATTTCCTATATGATAAAAGAGGAGATAGATATAGGTTATGAAACTAACATAATAAAAACTAATTATATATATTATAATATATGTATTATTTTAACATGGTTTAATAAGGTTTGTGGGTTTGTAAGAAGGAATAAAACTAAAACATGCAGATAAAAACTATACCTATTTTTTGGAAAACCTTCTTTATTTAACACTTTAAGACCACTAAGAATGGTTTTATGCCTAAAATTTTCCTCTATAATGATTGTATAGATTCTAGTAAGGTATTTTTTATTTTATTTTCTAAACCAAATGGGTTTTTAAGTGTGAGGAAATGAGAAGAAGATATTCTTTTTTATAATAAGAGAGGGACACGCTTGGAATTTCTAAAAATATTAAATTAATATAACTTAATTTAAAATTAATAATGGATAAAAAGTGATTTATTTAGAATATATTATGATTTTTGGTTTAAATCCACTCATAAAATAAAAATTAGAGAAGTTTTTATCATATTTATACCCTTATCTTTTGGTTTTAACCATTATTTAACCTCTTTAACTCTTACCGTGACAACATGGATTTTTACTCTTTAAGGGTTAATATGGGTACTATAAGAAAAAAAAATATCCATATACTGAATATGGTTGAAATTTTAAACCTTATAATAATAAAATGGCCTAATTTAATATTTTTTTAAAATTTTATATCATTTAATAAAATATTATTTACTATAAAATATCCATAATGTCAACTTTAAAAAACAATTCATTACATTGGATTTAATAATATAAAGATAAAACTTATAATTAGAAAAAAAATATTTAAACATATCATAGACATTTCAAGGTCATATATAAAATTATTTTATGACATTTATTAACTCAAAATATATTTATTTTATTATTTTTAATATCATTTATTTTATTTTTCCAATAATTGAATAAATACTTCATCAACATTTTACAAGAATTTAATGTAAATATTTATTTCCTCAAAATTAAAAAAAAATTACCATGATTAATTTAAATATTTTAGATTTAAAAATACTACTTATAGTCGAATATATATTCTGGATAACACCATATTAAAAATATTACACTTATTAAAAATAAGAGTGTGACTTGTTTGATATTTCTTTAAAAAAATACTACAATGGTTATAATATTATCAAAGTGGCCCCAAAAAGGTTATAAATTAGACCCTTATATGATTATGGTCGATATATGATCATCCAAATAGATTTAGGTAAGTGTTTCGGTCATTTAATATTTCTTATAATTTTATTTTTAACCTAAATTACCTGATTTACCATTTATCGTGGTAACAAAAAATACTAAGGTTGTTATTTATATTGTCCAAAAATAGAATTGACATATTTACTAAATTTAGACCTGTCACACCCAAAATTTTGATATGATTTTATTTTTATTATTTTATCTGGATTTGAAATGTTTTGTTGAGGTGTGGGCCGAACCCGATTGAAATTTTGCATTGTTGCTGATAAATGCTTGGTTTGGGTGTGGCAGCATCTAGTGCATGGGCAGAGCATGGCTTGGAAACTACATGGCTTTACTCAGGCCACCGTGTGACCTGAACGATGTTCAAAATAATTAAATAAAATGAAATTAACAATAAAGAAATAAAATTAAAAGAGTGATAAAATGAAAATAAAATAAAATAAGAAAAGTGTAATAAAATTTCAGGAATTGTTTAATGATAATAATAATATTATTATTTGAGATTATTATTATTATTATTAGTGTTGAGAATATAAATTTTATTAATTTATTATTACTTTTATTATTATTATTATTATTATTAACTTTTTATTAAGTTATTATTATTATTATTATAAATCATGTTATTATTATTATTCTTGTTAATTTATTTTTATTATTGTTTTCATTACAGTTATTATAAATTTTATTAGTATTAATTAATTATTAATTTTTTTTGGTTAGGGTTTTCTCCTCCCCCCTCTCTCCCAAATAACATCGAACCCCCTTACCTCGCCCCCTAATTTTTATCGCACTCCACCCCTAGTGCGCAGCCCATCTCTCTTTCGGCCAACCACTCTTCGGTACCCTGGATACCCTCAATCCTCCCCACTCACCCTATGTCATCCCCCCATCATGACCTCTCCCTATCAGCATGCACGACCCGACCAAATCTCCCCTTCGGCGCGTGCACCCCCCTACTGGTGCAATTTCTAGCACCCTATTCCTCTTCTCTGGCACATCTCTACTCCCGGTACGCCCCTCTTCCCCTTTACCTAGGGTCTTGGTTTATGTTACTTGGGGTTTTAGGTTTTTAGCTGGTATGGTATTATATTTAGGATTGCATCATGTTTGATCTTGTTTTTTGGATAAATCTTGCCTTCTTAAGGTTTGTGTGAGGTGCGGTTGTGGTTTCACACAATTTTTTGAATGTTTCTCTACAATAGGTTGGTGGTTTCATCAATAAACACTATTTTATGAGTTAATTTTAATTATTAATTTTTTTATCATGTTCTTTGATTCATATATTGGGTTTTAAAGTTGTTTTTGAAAGATATTAACATGTGTTTGATTTTTATATGGAATGTTTATGTGAAATGGGGGTGTTTTTGAAATAAACCCATTTGGTATTATTTGGTGGTGTTTTATAACTTGTTCAATTGGTTTATTAAATGATGCAAGGGCTGAAAATTACATTTTGGAATGGTATTAGTGTATGTTTGATTCTAAAAATGTGATTTTGGGTATGTTTTTTGTGTAAGTCTGTGTGGTGCTTCTTAGAATTGCTTTATAGACTTTTTAAATGATTTATTAAATTATGTGAGAGGTGCGGATTATGTTTTGAAAGAGTTTTAGTGTGCATATGTTTTTAAAATGGATTACCTTGGCATGATGGTTATGTTGTTCACCCTTTAATATGAGGTGTACACTGTTTAAATTGTGAAAAACAAGTTTTAAAATTGACTTTGGTTTTAGTGTGGATTTTGAAAGGGGTATTGGCCTTTGGAAACAGTTAAATTGATTATGTCCTTTTCTTTTAATATTGTAAAATAGGTTTTATGAGTTATGTAAGAAATATGAAATGTATTTTCAAATGGTTTTAGTGTGCGTTTGGGTTTAAAGAGTGTTTTTGGTATAAATTTTTGTGGTGCTAATTTTGAAGTGTTCCATAAATTTTTTTATTGATTTATTAAATTATATGTGTAGTGTGTGGTCCCTGCTTGATGGTTTCGAGTCTCCAGGTCTAATATAACTCACCTACGTGTGAATAAGTAAATGTGTGTGTGTGTGTGTGTGTATGTGTGTGTGTGTGTGTTTTTGTGTGTGTGTGTTTTTGTGTGTGTGTGGTGGTTCCCCCATTACATGTATCGTCATCCATGGCAGTGAATATACATGTATGGGGAAAGGTTTTCCCATGTATATATATGAAAATACATATGTAGGTGAGTGGTGACTAGTATATACAAACAAGCATATATTTAAGGATACCATTTCACACATTAATTGCCACGTGGGTGTGTTCATAGGGGCTTGGTGTCCTTATATGTATGTGAAAGTGTATATGTTTAGTGGGGGAGCATAAACTCTTAGTTAGAAAGATCTAAGGGTCGGATGTTCGGTTTGGTTCAATCCTGAGGTAGGTTCCCTATGCCCTGACCTTTAATTAGAATTTTCGTAATTTCTTGGTATTCTATTAAAAATGTTTTTTCTTCTTCTACATGAAATTCATATGAAATATATATATATAATATGTATGTATGTAAATGGTTGTGGTTCTTGAAAAGTGATTTATTTTATGTTTTGAATTTGAAGTGGGTATTTCCAAATATGTGTGGTCTTTTGGTCGGTTTTGTTGTAAAATATAAATGGAATGTTTTTTTCCAAAGAAGTTCCAAAGTGATTTCCAAAAATGGGTTTTGGTGTGAACTCAAGTTTAAAGATTATTTTTATTTTCTTAAAATGATTTCTTCATTTTTAAGTGTGGTTTTAAGCTTTCATTAAATATGTAGTACCTTGGTCATTTATTTAATCTTTCAAACTATTTTGAAAACTTAAATATGTTGGGTGATTATGTTTATAAAATGAAAAGTACTCCTTTTAAGTGATTAATCCCATTTGGAACTTTAAGAATGATTCATAAAAAATAAAAACCCTGCTTAAGCCTTTCCCTCTTGCTTTAGAAAAATGATGTGTATGTTTAATGTACGAATTGTTCTATGTTCCTAGTGAAGAGGCTTGTTCAATAATGTGTATTTTTAAAAAATAAAGGGTATGCTCTTAAGGGGAGAGTTAAGTGGTGAAAACTATAAGGTTTTTAGATTAATAATGTGATATGTGTGTATCTTTACATGATAATTAAACTCACCACCACTTGAAATGGAGCACATGGGAAACCAGGGTATCTAGGTGGATGAACTAGGAATAGTATGCTAGATGATATGGAAGTGGTTTATCCCAATTTTTTCTAGTAGGATTGACGCTTAAAACACTAACTAAACATAATGATGATTGATTGGAGACCACTAGGTTATGGGTGTGATCCCTACTAGTGGCTCGTGCATTAGAACGTAGTTCATTGTGGTTGTTATGACACATTTCACTAAGGTAAGAGGATCCTAGGTCCCCAACTAACACTAGATACTTTGGTATTTCCCATGGTGCTTGTGATATGATTTTCAATTTAGTTATTTCATGTTTATTCCTTCTTTTGTTAAAAAACATATTTTTAATCTAAATTGGTCTCCTTTCATTTTGAAATGTTAACGCATGCTTGGAACCTATTTTTAGAACTAAGTGGAAGAGAAATTCCTTTCTTGAAAGTTCAAGTTTTTTACTTGAATTTGAAAATAATTAAAAACATTATTTTATTATGACTTATTTTCAAACTAGCACATTTTTGGTTTTTTTTTTGAAAGGTAAGGGCATAGAATGTTGTTATACTTTTCCATTCCTACCAAGCATCTCGGTGCTTTTCCTACTTTATCTTTTCATTTTCAGGGTATAGTTTTGCATCTCTCTTGTAGCAAGTGTAATTTATGTTCCATGGTGACCCATGAGGTCACTTAAGGTATGTCTCGTTTCTTAGTTTATCCCTTTTTCTGCTGCCAGTTTGTTCAGTTAATCTTCTTTTATTTATCTATTTGTTCTATTTATGTTTATTTATCTGTATTTTTCTTTGGACCAAATAATTTCCAACTAGTTTATGTTGATTCTCGGCCCTAGTTTTCAGCCTGTGGGGATCGAGAATGCCCTTCGTGCCTTGTCGCGGATCGGGTCGGGTGCCGAGTTAGATGGTGACCCAGCTTGGTTCATGACAAAATGGTATTAGAGGGAGGTTAAGCTATTTTGGTAATTGTTTCTTAGGAAAGAGTCATGGTAGATCGATGCTAGGATTTTCATAACTTGATGTTTTGTTTGCGAGTAAGGTGCATGGCCCACACACCATGTATCAGGACTTGAGTTACAAGGGGAAGTCATTTACAAGTGAATTTTCTGGTCCTTACAGTTCATTGATGTTTGGAAAATGGAAATAGATTTGGGTTAATGGTCTCCATGAGCTCACAGGGCCTAGAAATCCATGTGGACCTGGGGACATTGTCCTATAACACTCTTCATGACGCTGGCGTGACTGGCGTATAGTCTCCAACCATATGTCTGAGTCACCCATCGACACTAGTTTCCAATTGAATTGTCTTGTGACTTCTTCAATTCTGAAAATTGTTTTTGAAATCCATTGTTTGAAAAGTATGGGAATTTAATTTTAAGATAGAAATGGTTTTATTGAGTTATTGGTCTCCTTGTCAGCTAGTGCATGCCCCTATAAGGAATTGATGCATGTTCAAAATCCAGCGATGGGTGATTCTCCATTTGATGGTCCTCCAGTTGATCAAAGTTTAGACTCTCTTCTTGGTTTTTAGGGTTGAGTTTATATCTCTTATTTTTTTCATATCAAGAAAATCCCCTTGTGGTAAAAGAGTGAATACGGAAGGTGTAAAAATAAATCATGATTTCTTGAGTTTCCTGAGTCATAAAAGGTGATATCTAACACCGGTGAGTTTGTAGGTCCTGTCTGGAAGCGATGAAATAAATTACAATAGGGAAAAGTGGAAGAAATATGAATCTCTATGTTCTAGCTGCTATTTTAAAGGGCCTTTGGGTCTTTCATTAGATTCTTCTGAGTAAGGGATCCCGTTAAGCCACCCGTGTGGTGAATCGGGTTATAAGATGTTGTTATGGATGCTTGCAGTAATATCATGTTGTTAGGGACTCGGTTCAAGGTCCCTCTCCTTGTAATGTCTCTGATGGTTGTAAGGTTCATGTTCAGTGGTGTATTGTTGTGTTGTGTTTTCTTTAAAGGGTGAAGGTATATATTGTATAACTTTTGATAACTTCTACTTAAATTAAAGTGTAGTTCTGAATTCCTTATTATGATGTCTTCGGGGTGGTATTCCTTTTGTCGCTTCTTGTTTGGAGTAAGAGGAGAAATGCATATTCATCTTTTAGGCCTTCTGTCTTGGGAGAAGTACCATGTGATAAGTAAGTGGGTTTTATGATTTCATATGTACTATTGATGTCGTTGGATCACAGTATGATTTCTTGTAGAATGAGAAGAAGAAGTTTCGATCGGGGGTTTTCAATGCCTAACTGCAAGGAAGGAGATGCTTCAATCATCAAAGCTCCAGCCATAGGTCTTGGAGTGAATCTGGTGCATAGTTAGGAACTTACCTAGAGTTTCAAGGGACCTTGGTCCAGTCTCAGTATTTAATTTGGGAAATAAAGATAGTTTTATTCTTATGTAGTTGTCTCATTCTCAGCATCCCAATTTGGTGGAAAGAGGTGTAGGGACCTTGCTTCCATGTTGTGACCTACGTGGGTGGAAGAATTTCTCCTTGGTGGTAAATAGGTGGCCATCCCTCTTTATTAGGACTCTAGTAGTTGTGTCTCACCAGGTCTGATTCTTTGTTTGGTGGCCCTTGTATGGCCATCCTTGTGAATTAACCTCAGTTTTAGTCGAGGCTCATCTAAGGACAAGTAATACCCCTTGGGAATAAAGAATCATTTTGTTTGTTTCCATCAGGGCTAGAGTATTCTTACGCTGAATCCCTTATGATAGGGAATCTTGTAGGTGCAAAAAGTTTTTGATTTAACCCATGTCGGGTTCTTTTGTCTATTTGTACCAATCAGTTAAGCTAGTTGGATTCTATGGTGGAGAGACCCACTATGGGTCTTACTGAAATTCCTCGAAAATGAATCTATGTTAGCCCTTTTTTATGGTGGGGATTCTGTTCAGGCCTCCCCCTATTGGTATCCCAATACCACCTTAGGTGTTAGTTGCCTCTTATGGTGGGGAATCCACTCGGGCCTCCCCGTGTCAATAACTCTATTTCGTCTCTAGTGTTGGTTCAGCGATTGGTAGTCTCGTTCAAATCTTTCCAACCCTAAGACCCTTTCTTGAGAAGACATTGGGGTCGACGCGCACCCAATAGAATTGTGAAGTAAGGTTTTGTTAACCTTGTTGAGTTCATATTTTGTTTTTGGTATAATGCATGAGCCTTTTGGGGAATGTTTAAGGTGTTTTTTCTTGGTACATCAAATGGTGCATTGTTAAAGTTTCTATCTTTTGATCATCAAATGGAGGTGAATTAACTTTTGGGGGTAGGAGTCACTTGGTGGGGAGTCCATTTTGGGTCTCCCAAGTTTATTTTGTAAGTATATTCCTTTTTTGATAGTGTCCTAACCTTTTCTTTTTGGTTGTTCATTGAGAATCTCCTTGGAATGGGAAGTGGCATCGACTTCTACATTGTGGTTAGGCCTTATTGTGGCTTTTTGGGGGAGGAAAGCTTTATGGTGAGGAAAATTGTCACACCCAAACTTTTGATATGATTTTATTTTTAATATTTTATCTGGATTTGAAATATTTTGTTGAGGTTCGGGCCGATCCCTGATTGAAATTTCACATTGTTGTTGATAAATGCTTATTTTGGGTGTGGAAGCATCGGGTGCATGAGCGGATCACGGTTTGGAAACCACGCGGCTTCGCTCAGGACACCGTGCGACCTACCCAATATTCAAAATAATTTAATAAAATTAAAGGAACAATAGATAAATGAAATTAAAAGAGTGATAAAATGAAAATAAAATAAAATAAGAAAAGTGTAATAAAATTTAAGGAATTTTTTAATGATAATAAAATTATTATTATTTGAGAATATTATTTTTATTATTATTAGTGTTAAGGATAAAAATTTTATTAAGTTAGTATTATTGTTGTTATTATTATTATTATTAACTTTTTATTAAGTTATTATTATTATTATTATAAATCATATTATTATTATTATTATTCTTGTTAATTTATTATTATTGTTATTGTTATTACAATTATTATAAATTTTATTAGTATTGATTTATTTATTTATTTTATTTTTTTAGGTTAGCGTTTTCTCCCCCCCTCTCTCCCAAATCGTGTTTCACCCCCTTACCCCCCCCCCCTAATTTATGTTGTGCTCTACCCCTGGTGCGCAACCCATATCCCTTCCAGCCAAACACTCTCCAGTGCCTTGGCTTCCCTTGCTCTGCCCCACTCACCCCCGTACCACCCCCCATCATGACCTCTCCCTGCTGGCATGCACGACCCAGCCGAATCTCCCCTTCGGCGCGTACCCCCCTGTCAATGCAATTTCTGGTACCCTGATCCTCTTCTCTGGAACATCTCTCCTCCTGTTACGCCCCTCTTCTCCTTTCCCTAGGGTCTTGGTTTATGTAACTTGGGGTTTTAGGTTTCCATATGGTAGGGTATTATATTTAGGATTGCATCATGTTTGATCTTGTTTTTTTGGATAAATCTTTCCTTCCTAGGTTTCATGTCAGGTGTGGTTGCGATTCCACACAATTTTTTGGATTTTTCTCCACAATAGGTAGGTGGTTTCACCAATAAACACTATTTTATGAGTTAACTTGTTTGCTGAATTTTTTTAGCATGTTCTTTGATTCATATATTGGGTGTGAAAGTTTTCTTTGAAAGAGATTAACTTGTGTTTGATTTTTATATGGCATTTTTATTTGAAATGGGGGGTGATTTTGAAATAAACCTATTTGGTATTATTTGGTGGTGTTTTATAACTTGTGAAATTGGTTTATTAAATGATGCAAGGGATAAAAATTCTATTTTGGCATGGTATTAGTGTGCATTTGATTCTAAAAATGTTATTTTGGGTAAGTTTTTGGTGTAAGGCCATGTGGTGATTCTTGGAATTGCTTTATAAACTTTTTAAATGATTTATTAAATTATGTGAGAGGTGCATATTATTTTTAGAAATAGTTTTAGTGTGCATATGTTTTAAAAATGGATTACCTTAGTGTGATGGTTATGTTTTTCACCCTTTAATATAAAGTGTACACTGTTTAAATTATAAAAAGAATGTTTGAAAATTGACTTTTGTTTTGGTGTGGATTTTGAAAGGGGTATTGTCCTTTGGAAATGGTTAAATTGATTATGTGCTTTTCTTTTAATATTGTCAAATGGGTTTTATGAGTTTTGTAAGTGGTGTGAAATATATTTTCAAATGGTTTTAGTGTGTGTTTGGGTTTAAATAGTGTTTTTGGTGTAAATTTTTGTGGTGTTAATTTGGACGTGTTTCATAAATTATTTTATTGATTTATTAAATTATATGTGTAGTGTGTGGTCCCTGCTTGGTGGTTTCGAGTCTTTGGGTCTAAGGCGAATCGCCTGTGTGTTCATAGGTAAGTGTGTGTGTGTCTATATATGTGTGGGGGGTGTGGGTTCCCCCATTACATGTATATTCATCCATGGAAGTGAATATACATGTATGGGGATAGGTGTGACCATGTATATATATGAAAACGCATACGTAGGTGAGTGACGACTAGTATATGCATATAAGAATATATGTAAGGATCCCCTTGCACGCATTAATGTTCATGCAGGTGTGTGAATAGGGGCTAGGTGTCCTTATATGTATGTTAAAGTGCATATTCTTAGTGGGGGAGCAGTAGCTCTTAGTTAGAAAGCACCAAGGGTTGGATGTTCAGTTTGGTTCCACCCTAAGGTAGGTTCCCTGTGCTCTGACCTTTAATTATAATTTTCGTAATTGCTTGGTATTCTATTAAAAATTCATTTTCTACTTCTAAATGAAATTCATATGCAATATATATATATATATATATATATATATATATTTGTGTGTGTGTGTGTAAATGGTTATGGTTCTTGAAAAGTGATTTCTTTGATGTTTTCAACATGAAGAGGGTATTTCTAAAGACATGTGGTCTTTCGACTGGTTTTTTTGTAAAAGTGAAATGGTATGTCTGTTTCCCAAAGACGTTCCAAAGTGATTTCCAAATTTGGATTTTGGTGTGAACTCAAGGTTAAAGGTTAGTTTGATTTTCTTAAAAGGATTTATTCATTTTTTAAGTGTGGTTTTAAGCTTGCATTAAATATATAGCACCATCGTTATTTAGTTAAACTTTCAAACTATTTTGGAAACTTAAAGATATTGGGTGATTATGTTTCTAAAATGAAAATTACTCCTTGTAAGTGATTAATCTCATTTGGAACTTTAAGAATGATTTATGAAAAAGGAAAACCCCTCTTAAAGCTTTCCCTCTTGCTTTAGAAAAATCATGTTCATGTTAAATGTACGAATTTTCATATGTGCCTAGTGAAGAGGCTTATACAATGATGTGTGTTTTTTAAAATTAAAGGGTACAAGCCTAAGGGGGGAGGTTTATGGTGAAAATGGAAGGTTTGTAGATAAATAATGTGATGTGTGTGTGTCCATACTTATTAATAAAACTCACCACCACTTGAAATGGAGCACATGGGAAACCTGGGTATCTAGGTGGGTGGACTATGACTAGACACTAGATGATACATAAGTGGTTCATCCCAGTTTATTCTAGTAGTATTGATGCTTCCAACACTAACTAACCATAATTATGATTGATTGGAGACCACTAGGTTATGGTTGTGCTCCCTACTAGTGGCTCGTACAAGATAATGTAGTTCATTGTGGTTGTTATGCTACGTTTCACTAAGGTAGGAGGATCCTAGGTCCCCAACTAACATTATTTTCTTAGGGATTTCCCATGGTGCTTGTGATATGATTTTCAATTTAGTTATTTCATGCTTGTTCCCTCTTTTGTGAAAACATGTTTTAAATCTAAATTGGTCACATTTCATTTTGAAATGTTAATGCATGCTTGGAACCTATTTTTAGAATGAAGTGGAAGAGAAATTTCTTTATTGAAAATGATAGTTTTTTACTTGAATTTGAAAATAATGAAAAACATTATTTTATTATGTCTTATTTTCAAACTCGTACATTTTATGTTTCTTTTGAAAGGTACAAGAGTAGGGTGTTATTGTACTTTGGAATTCCTACTGAGCATATCAGTGCTCATGCCTACATTGTATTTTCAGTTTCAGGGTCTAGTTTTTCATCACTCTTGCAGCGAGTGTGGTTTATGTTTCATAGTGACCCATGAGGTCACTTGAGGTATGTTTGGTTACTTAGTTTATCCATTTTTTCACTGCCATTTTCTTTAGTTAATCTTCTTTTATTTATTAATTTATTCAGTTTATGTTTATTTATTTGTTTTTTTATTTGGGCCAAGTCATTACCAACTGTTTTATATTAATGCCAAGCACTAGTTTCCAGCCCATGGGGATCAGGAATGCCCTTCGGGCCTTGCTACGGATTGGGCCGGGCACCGGGTCAGATGGTGACATGGCTTGGTTCATGACAGGACCCACTTATTCTAAATGTGAAATCCATTTTTTCAAAATTCAAAACACTTAAGTGGTATAATTTAATTTAAAATTTAACCAAAGAAACGCAATGAAAACCTATTTCTTGGAAAAACACCTTTTTAAAATACAAAAAAAAAATTATACTAAATTCAAGTATAAATACATTTTCAGAAACTGTAATTGGATTATTTAAAATAAAAATGAACTAATTAAAATTTAAAAATAAAAAAAAAACTTCAGCTTGTAAATACTTTAAAATAAAATATAGTTTTCAATAAAAATTAGTATTTTTTACTATTCCTTGAAAAATAAATTTTTTATAAAATTATCAAATTTTCACCTTAAGATAATTTCAACATGATGAATTTAAAATTAAAATTTATTTTTTCAAATTAAAATTCTAAAATTTTAAAATTAAACTTTTATATAAAATATTATAAGAAATGAGTTCAATAAAACTATTTTCTTTTTTTGAATTTAAGAATTACTTAATATATTTATAATAAATACAACTACATAATTCGAAAATAATACTAAATATTAAAATGATTTAATCTATCATGAACTAGTATGTGACATTATCCCCCTGGAAATTTAATCATTATGATTTTGAACTTGGGATCGATAACTAGGCTTTGACTTTTCAAAATACCTTTGTTGAAATCCTACATTATAAAAAGGATTAATAAAACTTCTACTTGATAAGAGATAAAAGGGATGTACGAAGGTCATCTGAAGTAACTCATACTAGATTTCCATATAAGATAATATAAGTGGGAAGTAAAAGCATGGATATGGAAGAAAAAAATACCTTCCAAGGACTGATAGAGAGTGATAGAGAATATAGTCCTGAGAAAGTTAACCATCACAAAACTATAAATTTGTGATGAGTTAAAAGCCCATTTATTTCTTATTAAGAAATTTAAACTGATAACTTTTTTGTTTCATGATCCTTTTCATATAGTTGATTCATTCCTTTACCATATATAATGGTAACATAAGAAAATATACTTAATTTACAATTAGACTTTTAGATATTAATTAATTCCCACCACAATCTCATATTTTTATACAAACAATGAGTATTCAAGATGAATTTTACATGATGAAATAGTAGAATGAACTTCTAATAGGTTACATAATTACAAAAATGGATTACAAGTTACTAATCATATTTATAAATATTAACCATAAACAAAATGGTTATAAAAAGATAAGATAATTCACCTAAAATAATAATCCTTCATATGAGGAAAACTAATTTAATCTCAAAAAATCAACAGTAATACCCAATTTTAAACATAAATCATTCAATAAATAACTATCCTTAAAAATACTCAAAAATATTCCAAACTAAGATTAAAATCCAAAAAACAGAATGTTTTGATCACATAGTCTTACAAGATTAATTATAACATTTATCTCTAAATAACATTAATTACTCTTAAAGTCTCATACCAAAATGTGCATGCCCTGAACATATAATCTCCAAGATATGCTAAATATTTCCATAAATAACCTAGATCACTATAAATCCACAATATAATCACATATGATTCAAAAATACAATTCATCCTTTATTACTTAAATAAAATCTCATAGTATTATATTTACCTTAATCCTGTAATGATCCCCAAAATTATAGTGATCTTCATTCAAAATAACATTAATCAATTAGTCACCAAATCAATTTCCAATATCAAGGTAATCTATATGATAAGAAAATGTTCCCGAAATCAAATTATTCTTTATCTATAAATTTTTTTAACTAGAAGTAAAATTTCATATTAACTGGGACTTCATGAAGTCTAGTGGTAGGTGATGCACTCTTGTTTCCCTTCATTTGTGGATTCAAAACTCGTGGCCTTTTTAGATGAAACGGGTTGTTTCCCAACCAGTGGGTTGTCCTTTTTATTAAACTATATTAATATAAGAATTATAACATTCCCATAAATTTTAGAAATATCCTCAAAAATAACCTTAATATATTCAATATTATAGAAATTTTTTAACCTCAAAGGTCATGCCTTTCATTTTGCATCCCAAAAATGTAATAACCCATAATTATTTTAAAATAAAATATCATATAAACCCAAAATGTTATCCATACCTTTAAAATTATATACAAAATATTTAAAGGTATTATTACTCAAATAATACTTCACATTAAACCTAAGGGTTTTATAAAACTAAACCCAAAAAAACATCTCCCAAAATATCATTAACTATTTCAAAATTTCATTACATAAATCCTAAAAAGGTGTGTATATGATATTTAACTTATGATCAACCTCAAAATTAAAAACCCATGATTATATCTATAACTCTTAAAAAACATTATAGGAAAATATCTTACTCTCCAAATTTTTCTAAACCCTCCTCTAATACTAATTGTAATAACCCTACTTGCATTACATATTCTAGTGTCTTTGAACTTGAATTCACTTTCTTACAATCCTGAGGATCTTTTTAGTTTATATTTTTATATAATTAGGTCATAAATTATACATAAAAACTCATATATTTTAAATTAGAAACTTTTACCCAAAATAATTTTTTTCAAAAAATGAAACTTTTAAAACAAAACATAATTTATTTTCCTAAAAAATCTCCAAGACTTTAAAATTGACTTTCCCTTTTTATTTACCATACTTAAACCCTCTAAAAACATTTTAAAAACATTGGATGAGAACAAAAAATATTATTAAGGGACATAAAAAATAATAAATCTATTACTCTAGTGAAAAAATAAAAGTCTATGTGATGTTTCCCATCATTTTAAAAGTTCTTTGAGCTTATTACATAAAAAATAACTTTGAAAACGCAAACGCTTTTACCCAAATAAAACCTTAAATTCCCATAAAAATCAAATAAAAAACCTTTTTGGAAACATAGAGCATCACATTCATAAAACCATTTCAAAACCCTTGTAATTAGAATAACCATAAGGCCTACTTCTAATAAAATTACAAAGAACATAAAAATTACCTAATACATTGGAGAGTTATAATGGGGTCCACCCTTCGTATAAGCTATATCAGGATCACCCATTTTTCATGATCTATAATGGGTCTCAAACCTTCATATAAGGTATATCGGACTCACTTGTGAGCTATAATGGGGATCAACCCGTCTTATAAGCTATACCAGGCTCACTCATGAGCTATAATGGGGCTCAATCCTTCGTATAAGTTATATCAGGATCACCCATGAGCTATAATGGAGATCAAAACTTTATATATTAGGATCACCCATTTTTTATATAATTATTAATTATTAGGAATAAAATATCTTATTCTTTAACCTTTTCATTATAAATCCATTGAAAAACTCTTTTAAACTCATATGAAAAAACACTTTTAAATATCAAAGCACCCTTTTCTTTTAAAAACCCATTTTCAAAATCTAAAAGCTACACACATAATAAAGAAATAATTTTATTTAAAAATAACTATAAAAAATATAAGGGAAACTTAAAATCATTAAATATTCATGAAGACAAAAAAAAATTCCCATGCTGTATAAGTTGAAAAAACATTCCTTCCATATTTTTGATGGAAAAGTCACAAAGTACCTCGTTTGGAAAATGAAAAAAAAGATCTCTTTCAAAGAATTTTATAAAAAGTAAAACATAGTAAAAAATTAGTTTAAAAATCATATTATAATAGTAAAAAAAATGAAAACTTTTTTAGAAAGCAAGATCATGGAAGAAAAAGATAGTTTTAAGGGAACATCTAAAAATATAATTTTTAAAATAAAGTCCCTTACCTTGTGATCTAACATATCGCGTATGTACATTATCTTCCTAAATAATAAAATTATGTTAATTATTTAATTTATTGATAACATTTTTCAATTTAATTATCCATTTTATATCAATTATTACTATTTTATAACAATCACATAATTATTTAAGTTCACGACAGATGTTTTGTTGATATCCGGTTCCTAAACCCAAAATGACTTCGGTAATTTGACTATGGTCAAAATGGTAATTAATTCACCATACCCACAATAATATTCATCAAATAATTATCATTTTTATTAATCAATTTTACTTTTAAAATAAACAATTTCATATTCTTATGAAAAATGAACTATGTTATAATCATGGAGACGGTAGGTCGTACGTACTCATGAGTAACATTTTTACTTTTCAGTGATCATTATTGAAAGAAGGTAAGTGTTATTTTATCTTTATATAAGGATAATAATATCATATTTATCATATTTATTCTTCAAATATATTTATATATATCATCCATATTATTTTGTGTTGAAAAATGAATCGCATCGCTTCATGGAGGTGGTAGTCCACACATACGCACGAACGACATTATCATTTTTCAGTGCATGGAAATGTAATAACATAAATGATATATTATATTTTAAACTTATAAATATGTCATGAATATAATATATAATCATTAATTTCATCATTGTAATCTGTATTTAGATATGGTGATGGAAAATGAATTGCATCGGTTTGTGAGGCGGTAGTCTATCGTACACACGAATGATGATTTCATTTCCAATTTAATGGAAGAAAAGATGGATATATGTCATGAAAATAACATAATAAAATATAATTATATGTATAATACTTTATTTACAATTTTATCATGGTTTTATAAGGTTTAGTGATGTATAAGAATAAACAAAACTAAAACATGCAGATAAAAATTATACCTCTTCTTCAAAAAACCTCCTTTGCTTAACAACTTGAGACCACTAAGGATGGTGTTATTCATAAAAAGACCTATATAATTAGGGTAGTGATTCTATGAAGGTATTTGGTATAAGATTTTATGAACAAAATGGATTTTGAAAGGTGAATAAATGAAAATAAGAGGTGCACTTTTATAAGAGAGGGGAGGGTCCGTCTTGAAATTTCTCAAAATATTAAATTAATATAAATTAATTTTCAATTAAAAATTTCTCCAAATTGAGTTATTTATAAAATAATATGAGTTTGGGTCTAAATACCCACATAAAATAAAACTTATAAATTTTTTTACTATATTTCTACCCTTATATTTTGGTTTAAAACCCTCTTTAACCTCTTTAACTCTTACTATGACAACATGGATTTTTTACTCTTTGATGGTTAATATCGTTACTATAAAATGAAAAAAACACATAAATGGAAAATAGTTTATATTTTCATCCTTATACTAAAAAAATTTCCAAATTTTATATTTTTAATAATTTTATATCATTTAATAAAATAATATTTACTATAAAATATCCATAATGTTAATTTTTAGAACTATTCATTACTTTGACTTTAATAATATCAATATAACACTTATAATTCGAACCAATTATTTTAAAATATCCCCAATACATCAAAGTAATCTATAAAATTCATGGATCACATTAATTATCAAAAATTAAAATTATTTTAATATTTTTAATATAATTTATTTGGATTTTCCAATAATTGAATAAATACTTCATCAGTATTATGTAAGAATTTAATGTAATTATTTATTACCTAAAAATTAAAAAAAATACTATGATGAATTTAAATATTTTAAATTTAAAAAAACTATTTATAATTGAACATATCCTCATGATAATACCATATTAAAAATATTATACTTATTAAAAACAAGAGTGCGACATGTTTAACATTTATTTAAATAAAATACTATAAAGGTCTTGATTTTATCTAAGTGTTCCCAAAATTTCATAAATTATACCCTTGAATGATCATGTTAGAGATATAATAATCAAAGAATATTTAGTTAAGTTTTTGGATCATTTAATATTTCTTATCATTTTATTTTTAACCTAAATTACCCGACTTACCCGTTACTATGGTAACTAAAAATACTAAGGTCACTATTCATATTGTCCAAAAATAAAATTGAAATATTTTCTAAATTTGGACCTATTTATTTCAAATATGAAATCCATTTTTCAAAATTCAAAACATATAAGTGGAAGAATTTAATTTAAAATTAAACTGGAAAAACGCAATGAAAAACATTTTTTTAGAAAAATGGTTTTTATTCAAAATTCAAGTTTAAATTGATATTCTTAAAACATGATTGGATTATTTTAAATTAAAATGAACTGATGAAAATTTCAAACTAATAAAAAACATAATTTTACCTTGTAAAAACTTTAAAATAAAAAACAGTTTTCAATAAAAATGAGTATTTTTTAGTATTCCTTGAAAAATTAATATTTTTAGAAAATTATCAAAAATTAATCTTAATATTATTTGAACATGATGGATTTTAAAACGAATTTCATTTTTTCAAATTAAAATTCTATAATTTTGGAATTAAATTTATAAATAAAATCTTATTAGAAATGAGTTTAATAAAACCATTTTTTATTTGAAGAATTGTTAAATATATTTCTAATTAATATAACTACATAATTGAGGAATAGTACTAAATATTAAAATTATTTATTTTATCATTACCTGGGTTGTTACAAGACATTCTATAGTTTCTCTCAAGAAATATATAATAAATAATGATAAAATTAACTTTATACTTCTCTCAGAAATGTGAACATATGATGAAAGATTTAATCACTCATTGCATAAATAATAATAACAAATCAATCATCATGAATTTCAAAAATTAAAAGCATGAAAATATGTGAGAGGGATTTTATCTACATGAATTAACTAGACTCCCAAAATCATGATTCCTTAAATCCATACCCCTATGTCTATCTATAATCATTCAATCCCCCATCTTACATATTCAATCTTATTAATAGTGAAACCTAAAACACATAATCATTATATTATTAATTTCATTTTCTATCCTATATCAATATTGTAAAAAAATCAAGTTCAGGTCATGCATTTTCAGTTAAAACTAAATTCCAATGTAAAAATTTAAGGGAATTAAAAAAACATAATTTAAAATTTTACTCCCATTTACCTTGAATCGCTTCCTCTTCTTATCTTCTTATCATTATGACTTCCTTCATTATGGACCTACAAATCACACAAACTAAGTGAATGTGCTAGGTCTATTTCATTAAAACTCAATAAGAAAATGGGAATTGAAAATTGCATCCTAATGTATCCCTAAATTAATTCTTAATGAAAGTGAAAAACAACTAAGTTCCTAGAAAGAAAATAAAAAAACTTAGGTTACCTACCACAATTATGTTTGGTTAATGTTTTTAAACTTGAACTTACCTCATCATATCATGTGATAGGAGTATGGTATAATGTTAAGCATCTTATATTTTCTAATTCTAACTACAGTGTATTTGGGCTAGTTGTTCTCTTCTTACTTTTGAAACACACCTTGAAACTTAGTGGAGGAGGGCACCAAAATCTATACAATATAAAAGTTTAGAGAATAATTTCATATGCAGGCCATGGTTGGTAATACTCCACTTATACTTCATCTTCCTTAGGCTTCTCTTTATAGTCATCTATTTCTTTTAAAAGTTCAAAAACTATCAACCCATCATATTCCTTAATTTATTTCTATTTTCCTATAAATTTTTTATTTAATTTATTAATTTCGAAAACCATTTATTCTTATTCTTACTTTTATCTTGGATTCTCAAAAATATTTATTATTAATTCAGCTAATTTCATCATCTCATCCTCCTATTCTTCTTCTTCTTTTAGGGTGGATTCTTTTTTTTTCTCTTCCTCCTTGGGACCTATAGTTGTGAGGGTTTCATCTATAAAAATAGATTCCCACTAAAAATTGGAAATTACCTTAGAACTGGAATTGAACTCAATAACTCCTTTGGTCTTCCCCTCTGATGTTAACTCACAGTAAACTTTCTCTTTGGTTATCTCATTTGACTCCTCAGGAAACTTTTCCTTATTCTCTAGAATTTCTATCCCTCCTTTGAATGTTGCTTTTAGGTTATATAGTATTTTATCATCTAGACTCATGAATGGTTATGGGGTCTATATTTTAATTTTGTTATCTCGTACTTGTCTTTGGATCTTCTTTTTTAGCACATTGGTTTTTTTAGAGGATTTCCATTTGGATGTCCATTCAGATGTGGGATTTAATCTTTATTTTAACCTATAATCACAACCAACAACACTCAAGCGCATAAAAGGAATATAAAAAATAAAACCTAATCTAATCTTAGGGAAAAATATAGGGAAAAGTCTTTTCCTAACTATTAAAACAAAGTATATTCTAATCAAGTCCCCAAAAATGTCACCAAAAACATGATCGGCTCACATAGAATCCTTAATTCTCCATGATCTCGATCAGTTAATAATTTTTAAAGGTAAAAATCCACTAATAATTAGATCTAAAATTAAGTATTATATGATCATGTAAATATTATGTCAATCCTTTGAAAAAAATGGTCATGGAACACTTTAATTTAATAGTAAAGATCTAAATTTCAATAGAGAAACTAAATTACTTTTCATTTGAAAATAAAATAGTGATAGTGACTAATAAGTTCAAGAAAAATGGAAAAAAATCCATGCAACTGAAAATCTAAGTTCATGAATTAATTAGAAAAATAATAATAAATGAGAAAATATGATGTTTTCAAAATTTGATCTAAGTGAATCTCATGGTCTGGGTAGACACCTTTTATCCTCAAAGATCCACAGTTCTAATGGTCAATACTTTGGGTTATTAAGAGGGAAGGTGACTTAAAACCATGTTTAAAAATATAGAACAACTCACTCAATGTTCATGGAGAGAGTCATCCACTAGTAAATTCACTAATAATATCACTCTACCACTTATCAAACAATGGTCATACATAAATAAATAAATAAATAAAATTGATAGATAAGATAAGAAACAGATACCCAACATGAATTGAATTCAAAAATAAAATACTTTAAAAATAAAATCCCCATTAATTGAAACCATTATAAAGAGATTCACATGATAGGGTGATGAAAATAATAAAAATATATATAAGGAAATAATCAACTATGGGTGAAGCTGATCTTGCACTCCTTCATGTCTGAATCTATGATTAATTGATTCTTTTGCACAACTGGGACTCCCTCCCTTATATATACCTCTTCCAATCCAAGATATCTCATTTATATCAAACATCATATCATGTCTATAACTTTTAGCCATGTCTATTCCCCTTTGAATTAAGTTTTAACTCCTCTTATCCATTTTATTGTTCACATATAGTGAACCCAACTCATCTTTCATAGACAAATCCCACTTTTTGAAAACATTGAGGTTAGACACTTCTTCCAATCTTTCTAGTTCTCCCACATCTATGTAAAGTGTATAGTTTAAGTCAGCTCCATGAATTCTTACCAATCATCTAAATCTTTTATATATTTGTAATACAAATCATGGTTCTAAACTTTATTGAACTTAAACCTCCATAATTTCATCCTATGCAACTCTAGAATAAACCTCACCAGTTCTCCATCTTTTAGGTATATCTTCCTCTGGCCTCATCCTCAAACATTTTGTGTTTTCCTCTAAAATTTCTTCTAAATTTTTTGAAAATACAGTAGACTTAGAGCCATATGAACTCTTAAAAATATTTGAAATTTTTTTGCCCTCATTCAAAATCAACTTGAAATAATTTTGATTCTTTTCCTTCAACTTACTTCGCCTTAAATTTTCAGTCCTTCCATGGGATATGCTCATTAAAGATCACATTCCTACTTCTGATTACATGATTTTCTCATCATCCCAAAGTTAAAAACTAAGATTATAATATATATATCCAATAAGTAAACATGATATATATTTTAATTCTAGCTTATCTATGTCTTTGGAATCAACATGTGTATAGACTAAACTTCCAAATACCTTAAGATGATAAAAATTCAGTGCCCTTTCTATCCATAAATTTTTTAAAAATTCTTGTCTCATTGGAATTGAGGGGATCTGATTGATTATATATGTTTTGGTATTGATTTCTTCCACCCAAAATACCTTGGACATTCTTGAATTCATTTCCATACTCTACGACCTTTCAAAATTGTTTGATTCATTCGTTCAGCTACACCATTTTTCTCAGTAATTCTGAGTATAATATTATCATGTTTAAAGCCTTTGTTCCTTTCAGAAACTTATTCTTCTATAATCACCTCCATTTTATGAACTTAATCTTTTAATATTACATTATATTTCTCTTTCACCCATAGTTTTCCATTGAATGAACAGTACAAAAACTTTTGATTTTTGTTTTCGGAAGTATATCCATACTTTCATCATAAAATTCATCAATTAATGTCACAAATTATTGTGAAATTTTATGAGATTTAACTCAAGAAGGTCCCAATAAATTTTTATACACTAGATTTAGCTTCTGAAATTTATAGTTCTTTCACTCAAATTAATGCTTTCCTTTTTTGGATTATCGAGTATTCAAATCCAATAGGTTATGAATTCTGAATATTCCATCTTCAGAATACATTTTTCATTAAAACATTCATATGTTTCCCACTAAGTTTCCAAATTCAATTTTCATATAAATATATACCTATAAAAATTTAAGTTTCATTTAGTGTAGCTCTCACTGTCCTTTAAGAAATGTACAACATACTATCCTTTACACATCTATCTATGACCAAGGAACCTTGAGTGATTTTCTACACTCAATAAAAAAAGATAATTCCATATCAGGCTATATCTAACAATCCTTCTAAAATCATATTCTTCTAGAAACCTGAAATATATCTGGATCATTTTATCTCAAGGAAATTACCATTCTCACACCCCCCATTTCCTATAATGTCAATATATTTTTTAACCACTGGATTCACTCTTTTAAATATTTTTTATATATAATTTGTTACACATCCCTTTTCACTAGTGGAGTGGAAATATGCACTCAAATATATAATCCAAGACCCCATTAGTGAATTGAAACTTTAGATTAAGTTCATGTTACTCTCTCCAGTTGATCCAACATAACTTAAACCTCTAGAAGATGGTCTTCTAGAATTTACTTTTTGCTCACAACAATCCTTCTTGAGATGATCAAATTTTCCAAATTTCTAATAGGTTGGATCGATTCCAGTTTTTTTTTCTACTTCTTTATCTAAAATTTCCTTTTGAATTCCATTAAATTCTTTAATGAGGTGAGTTCCCTATTCCATTGGAATTCAATGCATCACCAGTTTTGAATAATTCTCTCTTTTCTAGAGCTCTTAATTTAGAATAAAATCCCATACATCCTCAAAGATCAAGTTGGGGTTTCCAATGGATTTACTTAATGTTATCACCATAGAAAACCAAGATTCTGGTAATGATTATAATAAAAGTATTTCCTAGGCATCAACCATGAAATTTACTTTCATGTACTAAATATGGCTTCTGGTCATGTTTAAATCATTCACATGATCAGCAGTTGACCTTGCTTCTGAAAGCCTCATGATGAAATTTTTTCACATTAAGTATACTATGTTAGGTGTTGTTGGATCCTCATACATGTCTTATAGAAAAGTCATAAACTCCACCATAGTATTCTTCTCTCAAATATTGAAAGCCACATTCCATGCCAACAACATCCTCACTAAACCTAGATTCTTTTGATCCAGCTTTTCTCATTCACTTTTTTATATTGCCTTCAGTTCAATACCTTTCAATATAACTTTCATATATTTTTTGATGAGATATTCCACAGTATCCATCCTCTAAAATTTGAAATCCATTCCATTAATTCTATTTTTCTAGACCTTGTTATCTTCTAATTTTTTCACCTTCCAACACAATGAGTCACACTGAATCAAAAGTCATATGAATAGGAATGAAATTTACTTGAGCTATTACCAAGAAAACTAAATAGCTTCTGTGAACCTCCTACTACTTTGAAACCTATTTTTGAGTATCCGACATGAACTTCACACAACGTAAGTTCACCACAAAAGGGTCACAGTGGATGAAACTGATCACTATAAGGGACTCTCTGAATTTCAATGTATCTGAAAACATAGAAGAAAATAACTTCACCCAAGTCATCATGTTGAATTCATTACTCATGATTGTTAAATACAACCCACCTAAAATTCAATTGGAATTATAAAAGGAAATAAAATCAAGTATAAGGTTACAATAGGGTTTTATGTGGATTGGAATTTCTTATTTGTTCTATAGGGATAAGAATCAATTTTCCTTATATCAGAAGTAAAAAAGGTTAAAATCTATTGTGACTGGGAAACCACGTAGATCATGAACACCAGTAAATCTATGACACTTCAGTAAAGTTACCCCCCCCCCATATATGGTCCCACCAAATCCCCTATAGCTTTCCTATGTCTAACTACCTATCACCTATGAGAAAATAGTGTTCCCAACGCTTTACTCTTTTCCTGCAAAGTCCATGTTGCAAAGTGATCCAAACACTTATCGCCTCCTGATAATTACAACACATGTCGAACTTATAGTGAGATGGGCACTAGTTGATCATACATAATAATAAGAATATACTTTGAATAGCGCATCATTACATCACAAAATCCTATTATCTTTGAACTGACAAAGCCAAAGGGTACCATAGAGTTCCTCTTTATAGAGAAATCAATCTACCTCTTAAAGAGTCTACATGATCCCAATACTAACTCTATTACAGGTCATTCCATGAGATATACATATTTACCCAATGCAATGGAGAGATGTATAATTTTGAGTCCAACCATCACATAATAAAAACCATACATATATATATCACATGAATACAAAAAAAATCATTATTTCATCACAGATTAACTAACTTATGGAAATAAAATGGGTTTTAGGAAAACTTTTATAGGAAATGATTATATGCCATAAAAATAATGAAGTTCGATTGATCCATTGGGGAATATCACCAGTGAAGTATAAAAATCATTAAAGGATGTTGACAGAGATGAAAAAATCTTTTATAGGAACATTAGAATATTATTTTGAAAAGTAAGAATAAACATCATTTTCATTTTAATAATTTTATTTTAAAAGGAAATAATTTATAATAAAAATGGGATAGAAATCACTCTTAAAAACCATAAATACTTAAATAGGAAGCTTCTGAAAGAAAAAATAATAATACTGTTAGAAAATTCATTCATTTAGAGAATGTTAAAAAATATTCCTTTTAAACTTGTGTAAAGAAAGTCAAAGATTATAGAAAATGATTCATGAAAAAATATTAAAAATATATTCCTTTCATTATTTTGTAAATAAATTCAATTTTAATAGAAAACAAACTTAATAAATCATATAATTATAAATAATGACATTTATAAATAAAAATAAAGAATATAACTGTAGAGGAGAAAGATTCCAAACTAAAAAGAATAGATGAGGCACGTTAAACTTTCAAACATCCATTCAGTTAATTTATCAAGCAAAGGGAAATGAAATGGAGGGAAGACATATAAACATCAAAAATAACCATAGGATAATAAAATATATGAGATTTTATATATAAAAACAAATAATTTCAATCAATGGAAATTTAACATAAACAACATCGATTTCAAAGTGTGGTTGGAAAATAAACTCATACCTTGAATCTATGTTTGATCAAATGTGTTATAACTCCGTATATGAACAACCATGGAGAACAAAAGGAATTTAAAATACAATGAAATATATATTATAATTTTCATGAATCGATCATATCATGGATTTGTATAAAACAAACCATTTATGTGACTTCCTCAAATCATGTAGAGTTGATTGTAATTCATGATACATATTGATAATTGGTTTGAAAGAGATAATTTATTAATCATATAAAAAACATTTATGGATTAAATATGAAGAATTATATTCCCACTACTTTATATGAAGATAATTTGGATCGTTTAATACAATTAAAAGGTAAGAATATTAAAGGTAATAGGACAAAACATATCTCACTAAAAAAATTAGTCATGAGGGTCAAAAAATTGAGATGGATATCCAATGAAATAGGTTATGTGAGTTTTTGAGAAAGTAATTTTTCCCCTACTACCCATCATCACTACTAGAAATATGACCTATACCAACGGTTTTGGGCAAACCATTGGTATAGGTCACTAATTTGGACCTATACCAATGGTTTGGCCAAAACCGTTGGTATAGGTCACTTATATGGACCTATACCAACGGTTTGGCCAAAACTATTGGTATAGGGGGGACCTATACCAACGGTTTGGCCAAACCATTGGTATAGGTCCCAAAATCAAACAACCTATACCAACGGTTCTCAAAACCGTTGGTATAGGTTTGTACCAACGGTTTTGAGAACTGTTGGTATAGTTACATGTATTTTTTATGGAATCTTATTACCGAGAAAATTATATAAATCAAAGTTTAAAATAATTATGGTAATAAATATATATATTTATGAAATTATGTTCAAAAAATTCAAGTTAGGTTAGTGGTTAGGTTGTTCAATAATAAACTGCAGGTACTGGGATCAAAACCCATCGAATGCTTCTTTTTTTTAAAATACATATACCAACGATTTTATGGAACCGTTGGTATAGATTTTTCATATTACTTATACCAATGGTTTTGAAAACTGTTGGTATAGAACTATCCTCATGGCTTACTTGGCCACGGTTCTCTAAATCGTTGGTATAGGCTATACCAATGGTTTAGAGGCCTATACCAACGGTTCCAAACCATTGGTATAGGGTATTTTCCCAATAGTGCATGTTTTTTTGAATTCAATACATTGTGTGACTGGTATGACTCAAAATGTTAGATGGGTATTTGATGAATTATGTCACATGATAATGTTGCAATTTAACATTATCAACTATGATTTTGTGTAATTTTTTTAACATACATTTTTAAAAAAATAGGGATGCGTTAAAAGTATTTTTAAAACTAATATGGAAAAGAGGCATCATTGATGCCCCCTTTAAGTAAAAAACTTATTTTAAATATACATGTTAGTATATTTGAAATTTTTAATTTTATTTTGTTTTGTTTTGTTTATATATATATAAGACTAAGTTCCTATGAAGATAAGGGTCTTGGGATCTCTCAATGAAGGTGATGGTAAAACCTAGGGCTTCTTCAATTTCATGGATTTTTCATATGAGATTGAGCTCGATCTAGTTGTGGGATGTGATCTTAATGGATCTATTCTAAGTGGTGACTCCTTGAAGAATGGAAAGAAAATGGATTCTTCATTGATGACTTACAGTTCGGTTCAGCAAAGTTTCTTCTCTTGTTCTAACGATGAGGCTCCAAATTGAGTCATCAAAAGAGGTACCATTGTACATATTACTGCAGATCAGGATTCCATTCTTGAAATATTCAAGATCTTTCAAAATTTGGTCATAGCCAGATTGGTTCAACCAATCAGAGGTAAAATTTGGAATACCCATGAATTGGTTACCTTTTTCTCATGTGTTTGGGGTTTCAATGATTTCAAATGCATTCCTATGGGGCATGGGTATTATCATTTACTCTCACCCTTTGATGAACTAAAGAAAAAATTGTGGGGTTTTGGTCCCATTGCATTGAATCCAGGAATGGCATGTATATAGGAATGGGATCTCCATTTTAATACATTTTAGGTTAAGAATTTGAAGGCCCAAGTTTGGGTGATTTTTTTTTCTTAATTGTATTTTATGGCATCAAATAATTTTTTCTGATATTCCAGCAACTTTGGGAATTCCCATCAAAATGGATCAAACCACTGAGGAAGCTAAATTTGTTTTCTTTGCTCGAATGTTGGTTGAAGTGGACATAAGATCTCATCTTATCGAGAAGGTTGTTTTGTCTGCTTTGGATTATTAATTCATCTTAAGAGTTCAATATGAGAATATTCCACTCTTCTTCTCGGGTTTTCAGTCCATTGGACACATCAAAGATCATTGTTGAAAGGACCTATAATTCTCTTTCTATTTCAAGAAAGGGCATGATGTGTTGCACTGCCTCAAGAGGAAAAATTGAGCTTAAGGAGTGCAGCAGGTTCCAATTCATGCTACTACTGTCTAGATGCACCAAGCTGATACATAGGATGAGTTAAGACTGATTGGAAATGTTGAAAAGGAAGATAAAGATTGTGTTGTTCTAGATAAGGAAACTCTAATGGTTGATCATTCTACAACAATGGGGGCAATCCAATTGGTGTGTAATTGTGATGGTTAGACAGACCAATTTCTTGGTCATGATGTTCATGTTTAGGAGGGGAAGGATCTTGGTAATGTTTCCAAACTAGAGATGCACTTGGATGAAGGGGTAATTACTAGGGAGACATCTGAAAATGTTGGTCTTCCTACTGTATGCACTAGAACCAACTCCACATAAAGGGTTGGTTCTCTAAAGTGATCAGAGGGCCTAGGAGATCGGGTTACACCTGAAGACTGAAATAGGGTCTCTGTTGGTGGGAATTTTGTTGGCCATAAGAAGAATGTTGCTACTAAGACTTAGGATCAAGTTGTGGAGGAGGAGACAGCCATGGATTTCCACTCTTCAAATGAGGTGATTTCACAATAAATAGTCAATCAGATGCTTCTGAATGAGAAAATTAATGCTTCGAGAAGTCTTAAGAGTAAACAAAAGTTGGACGGTGAGACTCCTTCGCACTCAAAGTCTTGAAATGGCAACCAGACTGGTAATAATGACACTGATTTAAAGGTTGTTTCTTTTCCCTCTGATGTTCAGACATCCTCTTATTTTTAAGAATGAGGAGGTTGTGGCTTCTCTTACTACTATTCTACCTCTAGAAGTAAACCAGTACTGTGATGATGGTGATAACAGTGCTCCTAGTAAGGGTTTTATCCATTCTGCCTCATTGTTGTCCCCTTCTCCATATTCGGCAAATGCACAGAATGAGGCTTGTTGCTTTGATGGTACTCATGGAATAGCTATGGTACCATCTTCTAACACTTTTGGTGTGCTTGACGCGCTAAAGGCCATTCCAATGAAGGCACCTTTGGATGCAGTGACTGTTGAGGTGGCTTATAGATGTGTATCAGAATCTATTGACAACCCAAAGTTGACGGAGGTCAAATCTAATTTTGGGAGATATGACTTGAAGGATAGTAGCATTGAAGCTCTTTGGCAATGTGCAAAAACTACTTGGTGGAGAGTGCGACTTCCTAAAGGATGTGGTTGTGGACGTGGGAGAATTGATTGGAATGCTATTAGTGAGAAGGAAAGGAAAATTGGAGCTGAAATTCAAAAAAAAAATAGGAATGTGACCGTTTGCTTTGATGAGAGTAGGGTGCTTTGTCTGACCTCATCTTCTGCTTCTCTTTGTTTTTGTTATTCAATAAAAAGGGACTCATCCCTACCTTTTTAATATATATATATATATATTAGTAGAATTTAACTGTTATTTAATATCCAGCATTACTGTCATTAAAGCATACTGAAATTCTGAGAGAAACTCTCACTCAAGGCTCCTTTTATAATAGGGTTTGTCTTGAAAATCATTCTGAATTTCCGATGTGGGATTTAGGTTCTTCCTTTCCTACTCTGAATTAATAATATATCATTGTTAGTCGTTTTTAATCAATTGATAATAAATAATAATAATGCGTAAATAATAATTAACTATTAATGTTTACTACTAAATATTAATAATTAATCTATTTATATTAATAATATTTTAAAAAATAAAAATTAATACTTTTAATTACTATTTAATTACTAATAAATTTTAATATTAATAGTTTTAATTAATTTGTAATTAAGCATTATTTAATTACTTAATGATAATAGTAATTATTAATTAACCAATTAATTATTAATTAATTAATAATTATTATTAATTATTATTAATTATTATTAAACAATTACTAATAAATATTTAAAATTATTATTTAGTTACTAAATATTAAAAAAAATATTAAATTATTAAATTACTAATTGTTAATTAATTATTATTATATTAGTATTAATTAATTAACTAATTGTTGCTAATTAATATTAATTACTAATTAATATTAATTATTATTATTTTGAAAATATCAATATTAATTACTAACAAATATTAATTAAATAATATGATTTACATTTTAATAATATTAATTTCTAATAAATATTAATTACTAGTTAATATGAATTACTAATAAATATTTAAAATTATTTTTCAGTAGCTAATTATTAAAAATAATAATATAATTATTAACTATTAATTAAGTAGTAATTAAACAATATTTAGTTAGTTATTAAAAATAGTACTTACTAAAATACTAATTAATTATTAATTTATTATTAAATATTAATAATTATTATTAACATATTACTAATAAATATTTAAAATTATTATTTAGTTACTAAATAATAATAATAATGATTAAATCATTAAATTACTAATTATTAATTATTATTATTATTATTGTATTAGTATTAATTAATTTACTAATTGTTGCTAATATGTATTAATTACAAAATATGATTCAATATTTAATAATATTAATTTCTAATAAATATTAATTACTGACTAATGTTAATTACCAATAAATATTTAAAATTATTGTTTAGAAACTAATTATTAAAAATAGTAATATAATTATTAGTTATTAACTAATTAGTAATTATACAATATGTAATTACTTATTAATAATATTAATTAAAAACTAACTATTTATTTATTTATCAATTAATAGATATTTGTAATTATTATTATAAAAATTCAAATAAATATTTAAAAATATTATTTAGTTACAAAATATTATTAATAATGATTAAATTATTAAAATAACAATGATTGATTAATTGTTATTAAATTGTTATTATTTAATTAAATAGTCGTTGCTAATTAATATTAATTACAAAATAATATTAAATAAATAATATTATTTACTATTTAATTTTAGCACCACACTGCTGCAACATGACTTTTATCAACGCTTACAACATCAATGATTTTTTAACACGGATGAAGACTATTTCTAACACTTTTAAATCCCATATTTGTGGTAATGCATGCTCTAACTCTGTGTATGAACAACCATGGGGAACAAAAGGAATTAAAACTCCAACGAAATATATGTTATAATTTGCATAAATCACTCATATAATGACGTCATATAGAACAAATCATTTATGCGATTTCATCAAATCATACAGAGTTGACTGTAATTCATGTGACAAGTGGATAATGAGTTTGGTTGAGATCATTTAATCATCATATTAGAAATAGTTATAGATTGAATATGAATATTGATATTCCCACTACTTTATATGTGGATTGTTTACTGCAATTAAAAGGTGAGCATATTAAAGGAAATAAGAAAAAACATGTTTCATCAGAATTATTTTTAAGTCGCGTGGTTCAAAAAAATTGTGAGATGGATATCCAATGAATTAGATCCGGTCATAATGTTGCAATTAAACATTATCAACTGTGATTTTGTGAGAAATTAGTTGTTTCCTATTTGTTAGCACTGTGTATTTTTTAGAATTTTTATCAATCAATTTAGATACTCCAAAATCTCGAATGGAGAAAAGCGCAGCCACGTGGCGTTCCAGGGGATAATGGGTCCCGTTGCGGTGGGCGCGTAGATCGGTCGGCCCCGCCTCGGTGCGTGCAAATCCGCATCATAAATTGCATGCGGCCTCGCTCCTCCGCCGCAGAGCTGTCTCGGCTCCCTACTCCGGCGCCGCCGTGATCAGTCTCTCCCTCGAATCTTTTCGAACCTCACCGCCAAAATTTGGACCCCTGAAAATCAAGCCACCATATCTCGCTCCTAAAACCCATCCCGGCAGAATCTTAAAAAAAAAAAAAAAAAAATCGTCAAGATTTCAAACCCCTCCCAAAACCCCTGCCCCCGCTCTCCCTATATACTCCCGGACTCTTTCCTTCCTCCCTACTCTTCCCTGCTTTTCTGTATCGCGATGGTGAGGCCGCACGGTCGCCATCTTCCGCCGCGCCGGAATCCTTCCTTGGCCGGAGGCCATCCCCGCCACTGGTCCTCCTCGCCGTCGCACAGTCCGGCGGCGAACCCTGTGATCACGCCTACCCAGGACGACGATACCCTCGCCGATTCCTTCTCCCGCCTCCTCCTTTCGGATCTCCATCCAGCACCGTCTTATCATTCACCGGCGCAGGGCGGCGTGGTAATCGGCGATGATCCGCAGGCGGTGAGCTGCTCCGCATGCTTCGATGCCTACCAAGGTTTTGCCTCTCCTTCTATTTCGTACGGTGCTGGTTCTGCGGATCGTTGGCTTGGGTCGAACTATGGACGCTGGGACGGTCGGTTTCTGGATTCGATTCCCAGTGAAGTTTACGGGGACTCTTTAATCGATTTAGGCTTCATCCCCGATGACACGGACAGCCCCTCAAGCTCATTGCATGCTCAAAATTGTTCTATGAGATTTCTACCAAGATCGATATCAGATGATCGTCCATTGAATGATTTTCGTGGGCACATAGTGTCTTTGTCTCTCGATTACTCTGGTTGTCGATTCTTGCAGGTGAAGTTCAGTCATATAACTATGGACGAAATTGACCTGATTTTTAGAGAGATAGTTGATTATTTGGGCATCCTCATGGTGGACCCATATGGTCATTACCTTTTTCATAAGTTCGTTGAAGTGTGCTCTGAAGTACACAGGACTCGGATTTTAATGAAGATTGTTTTGTTCGGGTATCATCTATTCGCAATCTGTTGCGACACATATGGGTAAGTTGGGACTTGTCGTCATTCAAATGACAATTTGGGTACGACTCTCGGTTTCATTAAGGTGCCTTTTTTATTCTTCTCGTTGCAGATCTCGTTCTGTGCAGAAACTACTGGATCATCTGACGGCGAAGAACCAAGTAGATCTGGTTTTGTCAGTTCTGAGCCGTGGGTGTGTCATATTATCAATGGACGATAATGGTCATCATGTGATCAAGTATTGCTTGCAGCGTTTCCCTCCAGAAAGCAATAAGGTAATATCTATAGAGCTCAAGTTTCCCATTTTTAGTTTTGAGAATCAATGCTTCATGCTTAATCTGTTCTTCATTTTTCCATTTTTCAATTTTTCTTTTGATGATCATGAATTGGTTCCACCATTAAAATGTTTGTATCACATAGAATCTTCATTCTCATACCTGTTTTTGTGGCTTGTGGTGTTAATTTCATTGATTTTTCCTGCAATAACGATGATTCAAATTCTGTCATCAAACATTATTTTGACTAATGACTCTTTATGTTCTTTGGGCAGTTTATTCTAAGAAAGCTAACAAATAATTGTGTTAAGCTCGCAACAGACAAAACTGGTTGTTGTGTGCTGCAATTATGCATGGAAAGATCCCTGGTTGAATGCAAATCGCACCTCGTGGCAGAGATAACGGCCAACTCTTTGATTCTAGCTGAAAATCGTTATGGGTTTGTATTAGATGAAATCGTGTGTGTGTGTGTGCGCGCGAAAGTCAATATGTATCAGTCTCATAACATGTTTGTGTTCTTATTGCAGAAACTATGTGGTGCAGTATGTTATGGACATTCAGGGTGCACTTTCGGGCATCATAGGGCAGTTGAGAGGTAACTTTGTCCCTCTATCATGCAATAAGTATGGCAGTAATGTAGTGGAAAAATGCCTTAAAGTGTCGAGCAACAATCAAAGGGAATGGATCATCATGGAGTTCATCAACAGCCCTCGTTTCTCACTGATGTCGGTCGATCCTTTTGGAAACTATGTGGTGCAGACCGCTTTATCCATGGCGAAGGTCATCTCTTTTCAATCTAGTAATAAACTTGCATTTTGTTTGCCTCTTATGCGCACCAAGCAGCTTGAGCACTAAATATTGTCTAATGAAGTATAAGAGATCGTAAGTGAAAAGTGTTGTGAAACACATTTCACTCCTATACTGAGAGTTGTCATCTCTTCAATTACAGGGTTCCATGAAGAGGAAGCTTCGAGAACTTGTATGGGAGCATTCTCTAAGCATGAGGAACAACCGTCATGGAAAAAATGTCATCGCCTGGTTTGATAAGAAGAAGCACCGGGCTTGAGGAACGAGAGCTCTAGCATGTAAATTTGATATTGGGAGATATGAGGAAAGGGGTTGTATGAAATGGCTGAGTGATTTTTTTTCTTTTATTGATGTTTTGGGGTAGATGGGGTGTTGTTGTGTGATTGGTGTTGTTATTTTGGATATGTATGTGTGTGTGTTTGGGGTGGTGTTGTATGAGAATGTTTATTAGTGTGTTTACAGTTTTATATGATACCTCAACTGTATTGGATTTTATTGAGGTGTAATTTCCAATTTCACATATTTTATTTTTTTAGAAAATATTTTTTAAACAATAAAAAATATTATTGATACATTTATTTAATTGAATTGAAGGGTGAATTGTTCGGGGAAAGGGGCCACATTACACTCCTGTTGTGGATGACGCAATAGAAACCATTTCATTTTTTCCATTGTGATTCTCAGTTTTGGAATATTTTAGTATGGATTTTTTTTTATGGTTTATGACCTCACTTTAACAAGAATCATTATCATATGATATCTTTTTGTGCCATATGTAAATAGAATGAACTAAAAGCCTTACACATTTTATTTTTACAGTGTGTGAAGAAGATGATGAATAATGTTTTTTGCATAATGTCAAAACTAATGATGAGGGAAAGTGAAAAGGGCATTAAGCTTCATGCATGATTATGGTTTGTGTTTCCCTTTTTTTGTTTCTCAGCTTTGTGTGTAATAATGTGAGGGGGAGAGAGCACTTCCACACCACAGTATCTACCTCTCAACCATGTCTATTATCCTTTGAATTATGTTTGAACTCCTCTTATCCCTTATGCCAATATCCACTTATATCTTCTTTATTATATAAATTGAATTATTTAAATGATAGGAGTTCAGTGGAACTACATATCTGTATTATTTATTTCATATATGCACTTCGCAGCATGACTAGTAGCATGGGGCATGGACAGGTCCTGCACCCGCACTGGTCTGAAAGGCATGTGTGGTCCATGACATGAAGGCTTCAGACAACATGAACACTTATAATTCTTAAAATATTTAGTATCTGCATGTTCACACTGTGAACCAAAATGTTCATGGAATGAAGGAACTTTATGAAATATAATGCTTTTATGCTTGTATGTATGTGGCAAGAACCTAAGCTTTCCCAAGGCGAATGAAATTCCAAAAAAGACATTGTTTGTATAATTTGAACAATGACCACATAATTTGTCATCCCACATCAATTCATCTCACGAATGGTGGCTCCTTCTAACTACCACATATTACTTTATTCGGAACCGGTATTTATCAGCTCTTAACAAAAAGTGCTAATAAAGTGGAGATGTTTATCACCACTGATAAAAAGGTACCCTTTGTCACCTTGTTTAGCGGTGATGAAGGCCGTAGTGAGTAATTTAATTTATATGTAAAAATTTATATTTTTTAAAATAAGATTTATATTACAATAAGTATATATTTTTAAATATAATATAAAAATATGATTTATATAACTTTTAATTAAAAAATGAATCTTATTTTCATAAATTTTTATATAAAGAATTATCAAAATTATATTAGTCAAAATGTTTATTAGCATATTTATATACATTAATTAAAAAATGTGTATATAATTAAAATAAATTATTAGAGGCAGCATTGATGTGGTTGTCCCTACTCAACGAGAAAGATCCATTGAGGTGTTTTATATGGTTTTGAAGTGTTTATAAAAATTCATTTTTCTTTAGAAATGATGAGTTATAGTTTAAGGCGAATGCTCGAGTTATAACAGAAAAGAAAACAAGAAAGAACACATATATGTAACATGATTCAAATATTGGGGATCCTATGTGAACAACGAGAACACCACCAGGCGAGAAGTTCTTATTAGCAAAACAGAAATAGGAAATTACAAACTTTGTTCAAGAATGAAAAGGTCTAGAGAAGCTATCTGAGAAGGTCAACCTTGCTAAACCAGATAGAGGTGATGAACCCCGTCATGTGGAGTTAGAATCGTCCACTCCTGGACGGACTCACGCACAAACACAATGTAGGATACAATAATGGATATAACCAAATGGATAGGGGAATCACTTACAGTGCAAGATTTCATTACTGAAAGCTGGTTATGATTACAAGGTATGAATCCAACACCAACCGTGATTCGTGCGAGAGGCGTCTAGATCCAGTATCCTTTGAAGTCACCATTAGATCTCTACCAGACAAGATGTTCAGTTATAGGGGAATGGTACTCTGAAAGACAAGGAACAAGATGCAAGGTAGGAACCACAATTCTCTTCTTCCTCTTGAGGTATTTCCATGAGAAGACCTGAAGGCTTCTCTTCCGCTCTCCAAGAACCAGAATTAGAGCGAAGGAAACAGATGAACCATAATCGAAGCAAAGTGCAAATAAACATGATGGTGGGGTGTCAGGAAGCGTCAGGAAGTGAGTGTAGAAGCCATTAGATGAAGGTCGCATGGAAGACCTAGATTGTAATGACCCGACCTGGGTTACCCTTAAACCCGACACCCAACCTGTTCTGTCACATACCCGAATGACGTTCTAGATCCCAACAGGATGGCGACAAGCACCCAAGCATCAAACAAAAAACAAAGGGAATGATTTCTCCCAACCTAAACAAACACATGACATCTATATACATGAAGAAGGAAGGAACAAAGGAAGGCTAAATAATATATTCTATAACTGTAAGAAAACAACAAAAACAAAACAACTGTAAAAGTATCCAAAATCTCCAAGAGAAAATTCCAACTAAAAAGGACCAAAATCCAAAAACTACTCCATATAATGGTGTAGAAGAACTCCTACCATCTCACCACCAGCTACCCAACTCAGGTGACATGAAACCTCATCGCCTCACTATGGCACCTTTCCTTTCTCTACATTGGAATACATAAAAAGGTCTACGCACCACCGAACAGGTGTGTAGGGTGTGATCTGAAAATCTCAATAGGATACCACCCATGTGTTCCATAACAAGCCTTTGTACAAAAATTCTTGTATACACTTTTCAAATAAAACATGGCATGATAAGTAGTAAAGTAGTTTTATAGAAAACATGGTAAACATTTCCATTTTTCACAGTTCTAAAACAAAAGTAGATATATCAATTTCAAAGCACATTTTCCATATCATCTTTCACAATAATAAATATTCATATTAGGGATAAAACAAAAAATTCAAACAACACAAAAAAAGGACAAGTATCACAACTAAGGATCACTATAGGTCAAACCAGTAGACTACTCATACCACAATCAATCAAGTGCACAATTCGATTCCTAGAACACAATATTAGGAAATAGAGGAATACCCCATGAGTAAACCCCCGTAACAAAGTCAATATCAGTTCCCTAGAACAATAGGCCTATGGAACATATGAAATACCCATGAGAAAACCTCCCGATAATCACAAAAATATGGATGATAGCCTCAAGCTAAACCTTCCACCTAAGTAACCAAGGTAACCCATGTTCTCATTTTCACAATTCAATCCAATTATTTGAAAACCATTTCAAAATGATTTCATAAACCCATTTGAATGCTTTGAAAATACCCATTTTCTTCCCATTTATCAACAATTAGGGGAAAACCATTTTTCTTTAAAAAATATTTTCAAAACACACAAAACAATCATGAAAATTCCTTTTATAAATTATTTTATAAGACATGAACAATAAGTTTCATCAACATAGGCTAGAGATGGAACCACCTACCTTGAAACTTGAGTCTCACACACCCATGATGGGATATACCAACAAAAAAACCCAATGACATTTACGAAGGCCCTAGAATCCAATCCACATCTTAAGATAAATTCAATTTAGAAAAAAGGGTGTTTAAAGAAAGTAGAAAATCGAAATACCTCAAGAACAAACACTCGTCGCACCACAACCAACAAAGGAACAAACTTTAGAACGATATCACACAATGGATCTGTAAGAAGTCATGAATAAACACCAACTTATACCAATGAATCTGAAAACGAAACTCTAGGGTGTTACCAAAATCAATGTAAATGAAGAAGAAGAAAGATCACTCACCCAGAGAGATGCATCACAACCACAATAAAGATCGAATATTGAAGGGATCGATTAAGAAGGAACTATGTCTCCAAAAATCACTAGAGAGGAACCCTTGGTTGAGAGAAAAGGAAATTGGTGGCCAAATGGACACCCAAAACCTGAGCGGTGCCCTAAAAATTCATACTCGGTAAATTACACAACACGTAATTCCTTTACACATCGTGAAATATACAGTGTTCAAGTACACCGAAAAACCCGTCACCTCAGATTAAAAATACAATATTTAATTAACTAAATACATGTAAACATTCATCGCATCATGTAACCTTTCATAGCATGAATCCCTTTCACAACTTTCACCCAACAACCATTACACATTGTGTAACCTAGTTACATGGCGTGAAATTCTTCTACTACCTACGAAAACCACTGGCTAAAGCTAAGAGTCCAAAAAATATATGAATTTACCATTATAGGTATCCTCAAAATTCCTTATTAGATCTACATATACAAATAAAAAAATAAAATCACAATGAGGTTAAATACATACCTGACATATCAGTAATGGGATGTTACAAGCTCCCCACCATAAATACTTTTTGTCCCCGAGAAGTCATGTGGAAGATGTAATCCCTGGAAAAAGATGAGTTCACTACTACCTCATCAAAGACTCGCGTTCCCAAGTCTCATGAGAATCTGATCCATGTTTTCATAGAAATCTGACCAATGAAATCGAATTCCCATGCAAGACTTTCACTTGAGATTCAACGATCTCAACTGGTTTCTCCAAAACAAAAACATATGGCTCTAACTCAATTTCTTCCCAACTCAGAATGTGAGTGGGATCAGGATGATACTTCCTGAGTTGAGATATGTGGAAAACATTATGAATTCCTATCAACTGAAATATTAATGTTAAACGATAAGAAACGTTCTCGAGACGCTCAATGACCTCAAATAGTCCAACATATCACAGAGGCAATTTTCCCTATTTTCTAAACTGGCGGTGATCCAACCGAGGAGAAACTTTTAAGAAAACCCAATCACCAATGGAAAACTCAAAAGGACGATGTTTATGATTTGTATATGATTTCTGTAGACTCTTTGTTGTAACCAGATGTTGATGCACATCATGAATCTTCACTGACGTCTCCTAGACCAAACTTGGCCCAACAAAAGATACTTTTCCCACCTCAGCCCAACAGAGAGGTGATCTGCACGAGCAACCATAAAACGCCTCAAAGGGATTTATTCTTCTTGAAGAATGATAATTGTTGTTATATGATAACTCAACCAGTCCCAAATGGTTATCCCATGATCCACTGAAATCCAAGACATGGGCACGAAGCATATCCTCTAGGATATGAATCACACACTTTGTCTGACAGTCTGTTTGTGGATGGTAAGTTGTTCTCAACTTAACCAGAGTTACCATCACCTATTGGATACTCCTAGAGAACCTCAAGGTAAACCTAGGATCCATATCCAAAACAATGGTAAAAGGACTCCCATGTAACCTCACAATATCTTACACATAAAACTTACCCAGATCTTCAGCCTTAGTGGTATCCTTGATCAGAATGAAATGAGAAGACTTCATCAACTGATCAAAAAACTACCCAGATTGCATTTCTCCATCAGGGAGTCCATGGTAATCTAAAAACAAAAATCCATAGATACCTTATCCTATTTCCAAACTTTCACTGGAAGAGGATGAAGCAAAACATAGGGTTTTAAGTGATTTTCATTTATTTGTTGGTAGGTGTAATAGCGAGACACATAATCTGCAATGTCACGCTTCATACCCAGCCACTAGAATAATCATCTCATGTAATAATACATATTCATAGTGTCTGGATGAATAGACCATGAAGTGTTGTGATAATTAAACAAGGCTAAACTCCTCACAGATACTGGGATGATAACATTCTTCTCAAAGTGGAGCATACCATATGAAGAGAGAGACCAACCAGAAATAGTCTCCCCACCATAAAGTTTTTCCCAAATTTCACTAAACTTCTCATCATGCTACTGACTTTTCAAAATAGAATCTAGGTGAGATGATGATAACTAAACACTGGACGAAACTATACCTGAAAAATCCTCTTGATCATCCAAGTGAAACTGAGAAAAAATCCCTATAAAGTTCCACTCCTTTGATTTCAGAATAGCTTGTGGTGGTAATTTCCTACAAAGAGTATCTGCAATGACATTCCCCTTCCCCGAGGTGTATGTGATATTGAATTCAAACATATGAAGGTATTCTACCCATCATATCTGTATTATATTCAATTATTTCTGTGAAAAGATATAACTTAAACACTTATAGTCATAAAAGACTATGAACCTTTCCCCCAAAAGGTAGTGCCTCCAACATTTAAGCACATGCATAACTGTAGAAATCTCTAAATCATGAGTGGAGAAATTCATCTCATGCATCCAAAGATAATGAAAGTTGTAAGCTACCACATTCTCATCCTTCATAATCATGCATCCAAAACTAGTACCAAAATCATCAAAATCACAACGTACCCTTTACCGGGCTCAGGTAAGATCAAAATAGGAGCTGATGTCATAAGTCATTTCAATTTATTGAAAGAATACTGTCACTTCACATTCCATGTAAATTTCACAACTTTCTTGGTAAGAGCAGTCAAAGGTTACTCCAGTTTAGAGAAATACTTAACAAACCATCTGTAGTATCCAACAAGATCAAGGAATCTCCATATCTCAAAGACATTTTGTGGTTCTTTCCATGATAAGATAAAATTCACCTTCACAAGATAAAATGATAAACCATGTTAAAAAATCTCATGCCCTAATAAATTTACTTCTTGAATCCAGAAACTACATTTTAAAATCTTTCCATAAAAATTGAGAATTCTTATAATTTCTAGAACCAAAATCAGATGGTGTTCATTCTCAAACTCAGATTTTGAATAAAATAGAATATCATCCACAAACACTACTAAAAAGGTGTCAAGATATTGATGAAATTTCTTATTCATCAAAGCCATAAAAAAGGTAGTAAAATTAGTTAGAACAAAAGGAATCACAAAATATTCATAATGGACATACCTAATTATGAAAGCTATCTTCGGTATATCAGTATCCCAAACTCTGAGATGTTAATAACCCAACTAAAGAACAATATTTGAAAACCATTTCCCCCCTTTAACTGGTCAAATAGATCATTTACACGAGCCAATTGATACTTATTCTTAACTGTTACCCGGTTTAACTTTCGATAGTCCACACACAACCGAAGTGAACCATCTACCTTCTTACAAAAGAGAATATGGGATTCTCAATGAGAGATGATAGGGAGAATGAAACCTTTTTATAATAGGTCTTCCAAATGAATATTAATCTCTTTCAGTTCTGCTAGTTCCATATGATAAGAAGGTATTGATATCAGCTTCTTACCTGGAACTAGGTCAATCATAAACTCTACCTATCTCTCTATAGGAATATTGGGGAAGTCATTTGGTAAAAAAATAGAAATTTCCCATAAAATAATGAGAAGATCAGCAGTAGAAGAAACATCATCAATCTCAATCACAATAGTAGACAAAAAACTCCTAGACTCTGGGTGGGAAGGTCCTGCATGACCAGACCTCAGGTCCCACTTCCCTTGAAACACGTGAGAGCTCCCATCAGTAGCAAGAAATGAAACACGCTGATAATAAAAATCAACCTAAAATAAATGAGAAACAATACAATCCATACTAATGATAACTTCAAACAAATCCAAATCAAGAACAAGAAAATCCCGGACCAACACTATATCAATTATTGTTAACAAAAAAGAAGGACATCGAAACCCCTTCTCTTTTCTATTATTAATAGGGTCTATAACTCCATTAAAATGGATATAAGTTCCATTTGAAGTTTAAGAATATCAACAAAATGTGAAGATATAAATGAGTGGGAGGCACCGGTATCAAATAAAGCAATTGATATGAAAGATGAAATAAAGATAGTACCTATCACTTTTGTTGGACCAACATCAACCTCTATTGTAAACTCATATGCTATTTGAAATTGGTTCACTCCTAAGGGTAGTGGATGGAGATATTTAGTCCTCGAAGCATCTGACTACCCCATAGTATCCTTTGGAGTCGATGAACCCTGATCATAACAAGGGGTAGTTGTAGCCTAAAAGAAGTGTTGTAAGTGACCAATGTATCAAAAAATGTTGCACGTCTTCATGGGCGCAGGACAAGAAAGTCTTGTGTGTCCAAACTTCTCACGCTGATAGCAAGTCATAGGTACATTTCTATATATATAAGATGGTGTAGAGGAGGCTCACGGCTGAGACCCACCACCACCACTTCTACGATGATCCTGCCACTTTCTTTTCTTCCCATGCATTCCACTGAAGCTTCCGCTATATAGAAGATAGGGGTGGAAAATACAACCTTTCCTACCATGTTTATCTCTACTATCATAGCTCTATCTAACTTCTCTACATAGGTAACAAGATTTAACATAAATACATGTGATTTGATATTCGGTTGCAAACCCTACAGGTACTTCTGAGCCTTCAACTAGTCATTCTTTACCACATTCGGAGAAAAATGTACAAGCTTAGGAAACTGATTGGTGTACACTAACACCGTACGCTCTCCCTGCTGAAAAGATAGGAAATCCATAGATTTTTCCAACATCAGCGACTCTGGAAAAAAACTACTATAAGAATAGGGTTTTGAAACCCTTCCAATCCAATTCCATATGTCTATCTGCCCGAACTATGGAATCCCAATATTGCTTACCAGAACCCTCGAGTATGAATGTTGCACACATCACCTTGATATTCTCAAGTGTCTCCAGGAAGTCAAAGATATGATTGATCCTATCCAGCCAGTCCTCTTCCTCTTGAGGTTCATTTTTTTCTTTAAAGAATGATGACTTCTTACGCAAGAATTCCCATGATCAATATCTCTCTCCTCCAACTCCTAGTTTCACTTCAACAACTTCATTTTGAACTCATGGTATGTTCTGATAAATAACACAAACACCCCATACTATATTCTCGATGAGATTCAGATCTATATGTGGATTCCATTGAGGAATATCAGCTACACCCTCTATAGGAACTCATGGAAGACGTCTCGAATGCATACTATTGCATACTGAAACAAAAGAAAAATCAGACCACAGGATAAATCTCAGTTCAAACCAGAAAACCCATAAGCAGAAACTAAGATTTAAAACAAAACCCAGCACTAGAGACACATATCCCAACTTCCCATGGCAACTTGAGTCTCTCCATGACAAGAGTTGGCCAAGAACTTATCGCAACGTACCTCTCAAGTCCCAACAATCCTATCTTCAGTCTAACATAAGTCCCAAGACAAGTAATATTTGGAATAGAAATCCTCTGATACCACTTTATAACTACCTGAACTGGGTTACCCTCAAACCTGGAACCCAACCCGTTTCGTCACATACCCGAAGGTCATTCCCAATCCCCATGGGGTGATAACAAGCACCCGGAAAGATAAAAAAAGGGAATGATTTCACCCAACCTAAACAAACACATGGAATATATATACATGAAGAAGGAAAGAACAATAAAAAGCTAAAGAATATATTCCATAACTGTAATAAAATATCATAAACAAAACAACTATAAAATTATCCAAAATATACAAGAGACAAGTCCAACTGTAAAGGACCAAAACCCTATAGCTACTCTATGTGATGTCATGGACGAACTCCCACTATATCACCACCAGATACCCAACTCAGCTGACATGGAACCTTGTCGCCTCACCGCAACACCTTGAATTTCTCTTCATTAGAAGACATACAAAGTTTTACCCTCATCATAGAGGTGCGCAAGGTGTGAGCTAGGAGGCTCAATAGGATCTCACCCAAGTGTTCCATAACAAGTATCAATACAAAAATTCCTATATTCTATTTTCAAATAAAACATGACATGATAAGTAGCAAATAATTTTTATAGAAAACATGGTAAACATTTACCTTTTTCACAGTTCTAAAAAAAGATGGTATATCAATTTCAAATCACATTTTCTATATCATCTTTCACAAGCATAAACATGCATATCAAGGATAAAACAAAAAATCCAAGAAAAACAAATAGAATCATATGTATCATCACCAAGTATCTCTATAGGTCATACTAACATACTACTCATACCATAATTAATCAAGTGCACAATTAAATTCCTAGAACATAGGCCTAGAAAATAGAGGAATACCCCATGAGTAAACCCTCACTAATAAAGTCAATATAAGTTCCCTAGAACAACGGGCCTAGGAAACTGATAAAACCCCATGAGAAAAACTCCCAATAATCAAAAAAATATGGATGATGGTTTCAAGCTAAACCTTCCACCTAAGTACCCAAGGTAACCCATGTGCTCATTTTCACAATTCAATCCAATGCTTTAAAAACTATTTCAAAACTATTTCTCAAACCCATTTAAATGCTTTGAAAATACCACTTTTATTTACATTTATAAACAACTAAGGGAAAACCATTTTTCTTTAAAAGCTCCTTTCAACACACACAAAACAATCACGACAATTCCTTTTATAAATAATTTTATAAAGCTAGAACAATACGGTTCATCAATATAGTCTGGAGATGGAACCGTCTACCTCGAAACTTGGGTCGCACATGCCCATGAAAGGATCCACCAACAACGAAAACCCAACGACATATAAGATGGACCTAGAATCCAATCCATATCTCAAGATAGATTTAATTTAGACAAAAAGGGGTTAGTAGAAAGGAGGAAATCCACATAACTCAAGAATAAACACCCGCTGCACCATAACCAACAAAGGGATGGAATTAGGAATGAGATCACACATCGAAACTAGAATAAGACCCAAAGAAACACCAACTCATACTTATGAATCTGATAACACAACTATAGGGTGTTACTATGATTAATGGAAATGAAGAAGTGGAAAGATCACTCACCTAGAGAGACACACCACAACCGTAATGAAGATAGAACACCAAACAGATATATCCGGAAGGAACGGTGACTCCAAAAATCATCGAAGAGAAACCCTTGGTTAAGAGAAATGGATAATCGATGTCCTAATTAACACCCAAAACCCAAATGATGCCATAAAAATCACTGCTTGAGAAATTACATGATGTATAATTACTTTACACATCATGAAATCAACAGTGTTCAAGCACACCTAAGAACCTATCACCTTAGATTAAAAATCAGATATTTAATTAACTCATGATGTGTAAACATTCATCACATCATGTAAACTTTCATAGCATTAATCCCTTTCATGGATTGCACCCAGTGACCATTACACGTCATGTAACCTAGTTACACGACATAAAATTTTTCTACTGCCTATGGAAACCACCGGTTAAATATGAGAGTCCAACAAATCTATGACTTCAAAATTATAGGTATCCTCCAAATTACTTATCATCCCTACATAGAAAATGAAAAAAAACTACAACATAAATTGACTTTAGCGGCAGTTTTGTAGCGGCGGTTCACAAAACTGCCACTAAACCTTTTTGTAAAATGGTTTCACGGTGGTTTATAATAAACCTTAGCAAAACCATCTCTTTTTTTACACTCCCAACCCTCTCCCCCAACCCTAACCCTAATTCTCCCCCCGACCCCCCACAACCCCCTTCTCTCGGTGACCCCTCGCGACCCCCCTTCTCCCGGCGACCCCCCCCCCCCACCCGGGCAACCCCCCGTGACCCCCCAGCGACCCCCCAGTGACCCCCCGCGACCCCGCGACCCCCTTCTTTCAGTGAGTTTACTATGAGAAAGTATTGTTTAGGATATTTTTTCATGTTTACATTGAATTCATATTTTTTTTGTTCTATTTATGAATAAAACATATCAGTTCAATTTATCTTGGGTAAATATAGTTTAGTTTAGTTCGATCTAGTTTTTTTCAGATCAATTTGGATTGGTTTATTTTTTTTCTTTTTTCAATTTATAGTTATTTAGTATTTTTTAGTTAAAGTAGTGTTTGGAAATATTGAATATATATGATTTGGTTCATTTCAATTCAATTTTATACATTTTTTTCATTTTATTTAGTTGAATTTGGTGTAATTAAATGAAATAAAATAAGATTTATATTATTTTCATAACTATTGTTACACTTTAATTCAGTTAAGGTTTGATTGTATTCAGTTTGATTCAATTTAATTTTACTCTTGAAAGGTTGGTTCATAATTTTTATGGTTTGTTTGATCACTTTTTCTTTAATTTGAAAAATTGTGATACATTTTAAAGTAGTGATTGCCAATATGAATATTTATAAGATATAAAATTAGACAATTTAAATGTTTTATAATGGTTTTGTTAATTTTATACGAGGGTTTATTTTTTAAAATTGAATGATTCAAGTGTAATTATTTAGGTTAAACTCGTCCAATGAAATAGTTTTTAATATAAAATTATTTTTGAAATTTTAACTCATTGGAATAAATTTATGCAATCAGTGTATATGAGTGGAGCTTTAATGGTCTTAAAATTAGTAGTTTTAGTAAATACTCTTGTAATTGATTGGTTAGACCATGAAATGATCTTACAAGCAATGGGTTTCTAAATTTTTGAATTCAAATGGTTTGAAATAAATGTGTACATGTTATAAATAGTTTTTTTAAAATTGTGTAAAGGTTAGGGTTGGTTGGTTTTAATATTTTTTAGATCAATTTATTACAAATATTTCATATTTATTTCCTATTTTTGGACATTTCATTGTATTTTAGTTTGGTAAAATAGGTCTGAGGGTACACCGAATATTGAATACTTAGATTTAGATCTATTTTTTTGGATCAATACATGTCATTCTAGGTTTTTGTGTTTCATTTTGACTAAATTAATTTTGATTTGGTTTTGTTAGGTTTAGTTTTGTATGGGTCAATTGTGTTCACTTCCGTTAAATTTAATTAATTTTTTTTTGTCAATTCTAATTATGTTGGATTTGGAATGTTAAATATGGTTTGAGCCATTTCTTTTGCATATATTTTTATCCAGTCTTGTATTATTTAGATATATTTAATGAGCCTTACATGTCTTTAGTTCTATATTATTTTTTTCATTTAGATTTGGTTCCTTTCAATATGGTTTAATTAAATTAATTTTCAATAATTTTAAATCTAATTGATGTAGAAAACATTGTATTGTAAGAGTATATGATAGAAACAAGAGTGTGGGGTGAATTTCTATTTAAGAAACTAAACTAACATAAAACCCAAACCACATTTGTTAAAGTAATCAAACTCAGAGATTGTCTAATGATTAGAGTATAGGTACCAGACTTATAAGTCATCCAATAAATCAAAGTTACAAAACATACTTACAAACAATATGATTAAAAAATTATTAAAAATTTAGAAACATAAACTTTCTAATATAAATTTCACATAGGAATATAAAACTTGTTAAAAAAAGTAATATGAAACCTATGCATAATGAATCTATTAATTGAATTTGGTAATTATCAGGTTGGTTATGGAAATAATTATTTGGGTCAAGGTGAGTCTATTCTTGGTTTCTAAAGGATTTTATCAATTTTTTTATGGAAGTAGTTTCCCCTTGTGTTTCCGATGATAAAAATACTTTTGATTCTGTATACGTGTGCTCTAGGGTGGTAGAGGAATTTTAAGATTGATGTATGGGGTTTTGATGGAAAAAAGTAAAGGATGGTGTTTGTTAAGAGAGGGGGTCTCTTTTTTCCATTTATTTTCATATGTTTAATAGGAATAGATGCCTCAGGTTGAGAGTTGTGTTATCATGTTTTTTGGGATATTGTGTGATGATTTTTGATGGTTTGTTTATGTTTCAATTTAGATATGGGTATTCCCATCTATCTTATTCATTATCGAATGATTTGATTTATTGTTATCAAATGGATGATTGTTTTGGTTCCCAACTACTTGTTGTAGTTTCTATATGCCCTATTGAGTGTATCACGTTGTGGTAGCTTATGATTGATCATTGAAGACCATGATTATGAAATTGATAATGTAATTAACATTAAACTAATGGGATGGGTATTGATGTTGGTTTATGGGATAATGTAAACTATGGGATGATTAGATTAATGCTCAGAGGAGCATTTGATGGAAATCTAAGAATTGTACTGGAAAATAATAAATCCAGCTGGATCTAATGAACTAAATTGATTAAATAAGAATTTTTATTAAATTTAACAAATGAGTGGATAGTAATATCTATTTACTATGTCAAAATATTTAATAGTGATTAATCATGATACTTATGTTCATGCATTGAATCTAGTCTCTACTGGTGTAGTAAAAAATTAAATGGATACCAAGAAACCTCAATCAAAAGTGCATAGGCAACATAAAAGTACATCCACGCAAACCTAAGTTCATGCCAGGCCTACTCTACTGGAAAACAATACACACCAATCCTAGTTTGGAAGCGCATGTCAAACATTATAGGCCCAATAATGACCTTACCATACTTAATCCCAAGAATATAAGATCTAATATTGCTCCAACATGTGCAGTTCCTCATGTGAGAACATCAAAAATAGTATGGATTTCACTAAAACATGGCACATAAACTTGAGAATATTCTCCTCGAATAAGTACAATTATATTATGCCTACTTTATGATCAATGGATCATCTTTATTATATTATGTTTCTGTAATATTACATTATCGTATATATGAATCTCTTTCTCTATTTAGTAGTAACTATGTGTTTTAATTTTTTTTAATATTGTGTAGGCGCATTGTGATATACATGGATAAAATCTAGATCACATTACCAAGGAACACACCTCAGTATGTTAAGGGTTTGAAGGAGTTTTTAGATTTTGCAATTTCTAATCAATCTGTTGAAGGGAGAATAAGATGTCCATGTCCTAAATGTAAATTTAGAAGATGGTTGAAGAGAGATGAAGTTTATGAACATTTAATACTGAAGCAATTCCCTGATCAATATTTGTGTTGGATTTGTCATGGAGAATCGAACGTTACAGAAAGATTGAGCACTAATGTTAATCCATAGAATGAGGTCCCGAATTCGTCAAAAATGGAAAATAAAATACAAAACCTCATAAATGATAAATTCGGAATTGCAAGGCACCACTATCAACATAAAAACATAACAGAACAACCAGATGAGGGTGCTACAAATTGAAACGTGACAAGTGATGTTTTTTAGACTGTAACACAACCAGATAAATATTGTAACATATCATTGGATCCTCCTCTTGATTCTATGGAGCCAAATGTAAGAGAAAACTTCACTGAGGAAAATCCATTTCATGATTTAGTTGAAGATGGAAATCAAGAGTTGTATAGTGGGTGTTTGAAATATTCAAAGCTTTCTTTTCTGCTGAAGTTGTACCATATCAAATGTCTATATGGAATTACAAATAAGGAAATGTCCATGATATTGGAATTGATCCGTGATGCATTTCCTGAAGCAAAAATCACCGAGTCTTTTGATGATATGAAAAAAGTTGTTAACAGGTTTGGTCTGAATTATACAAAAATACATGTGTGTTCTAATGATTGTATGCTTTATTGGGGAGAGGATTCAAGTAGACAGAATTGAAAAAAATGTTCTTCTTCTAGATGGTAGTCAAAAAGTGATGTTGGAAGTCTGAATCAACACAATTTCATAGAGAAGAAGAAAAGGAACACACCTACAAAGGTTTTGCGTTACTTTCCTTTGAAGCCTCGATTGCAAAGATTATTTATGTCATCGAAAACCGCCGAACACAAGAAGTGGTATTCTGTAGATAATAAAAATGATGGGTTAATGAGACATCCATGAGATTCACAATCGTGGAAGACATTTGATTCATTACATCCAGATTTCTCAGCTGATCCTAGGAATGTTCGATTGGGATTGGATGTCGATGGATTCAACCCATTTGGGACTTTGAGTACCAGTTATAGCATTTGGCCAGTTGTTTTGATCCCTTACAATCTGCCTTCATGGATGTGTATGCAGCAAACATATTTTATCATTTTGATGATTATTCCTAGAAAAAAATGTCTGGAAATGATATTGATGTATACTTGCAGCCTTTGATTGACGAATTGTAGGATTTATGGAGCAACGGTGTTGAGACATTTAATGTTTCTTCTAAAAAATGTTCAAAATGCATGCTTCTTTAATGTGGACCATTAGTGACTTCTCTGGACTTTGGAATTTATCTAGTTGGAATAATTTCATGGGTTTGGATTTTCCTGTTTGTAACTTTGATTTTGATCCCAAACGGCTACCTCATAGTAGAAAATGGTGCTTCTTATGCCATCGAATATTTCTTGATGCATCTCATAGATTTTGGCTGAAGAAATAAAAATTTAATAGTTTCATTGATCATAGACCACCTCCAAAGTTATTAACTGGTTCTGCAATATTGACACAACTTGAAAATGTTGAAACAGAATTTGGGAAGGTTCATCATTTGAATGATAGCGTAAAACAGGTCTGAAGTGCATCGTCAAGTGAAATCAGAATGCGGCAATGGAAGAAACAAAGTATATTCTTCAAACTTCTATATTGGGAATTTAATTTGTTGTATAATAATCTTGATGTGATGCATATTGAGAATAATGTCTATGAAAATTTGATTTTCACATTACTTAATGAGCATGGAAAGTCGAAGGATCATCTCAATGCTTGCAAAGACTTACAAGTAATGAACATAAAATGTGATCTATGTCCAGATGAGAATGAAAAGTATGCTCCGACAATTTTTTCAATGAAAAATAGGGATAAAGATACATTCCTTTAAATTTTAAAGAATGTAAAGGTATCTTATGGGTATTCAAGTAACATCTCAAGCTGTGTTGACTTGAATAATTGTAAGTTACATGGATTAAAAAGTCACGATTCACATATTTTGTTACAACAGTTACTACCATTGGCATTGCGTAAATTATTACCTGAAAAAGTTACTGCTGTTGTACTCCGATTCTCCACATTTTTCTGGAAACTATGTGAGAAATATCTACATCCATTTCAGCTTGACAACCTCCAGGAGAGGTTTGTATTGACCCTTGTATAATTGATATGATCTTTCCTCCATAGTTTTTTACTATCATGATGCATTTAACTGTGAATTTGGTTGAGGAAGCTAAATTAGGAGGCCCCATTCATTATTGATGGATGTATTCAATTGAGAAGTATTTTATTTATATGTTTTTCAGTTAAGTAAACATTTTTTGGCATTTAAATAAATACATAATTATGATTATTTTATTTCACAGATATCTTGGGCATTTGAAAGCATACGTGAGAAATAAAGATCAACCAGAAGGCTCTATTACTAAAGGTTATTTGTCTGAGGAGTGTCTTACCTTTTGTTCCAAATACTTGGATGATATTGAGACAAGATTTAATTGAGTTGGACGTGTTGACGACACATCGACTCAATCTCAAATACATCAGAAATCAAAAATATTTTTTGCTATTGGTTGATCAGTTGGGAGGACCTTAAATGTGTCACTGACAGAATTGGAATTATTACAGGCACATAGATATGTGTTACTGAATAGTGAAATTGAAAATCCATTTATTGAAGAGTTGAGGATACAAAAAAAGAGAAAAATGAGAGGCCGAACATGAAATGAGAAAGATGTAATGAAAGCTTTGAATAAAGAGATTTTAGAATGGTTTTCACGATGTGTAAGTTCATAAATATTGCAATAAATATGAATATTAGTTTGACACATACATTTTTTAAATCTAATAAATTATATTTTTTTAGATCATGAACACTGATACTCGAGTAGAGTTGTCAGAAGAGTTGAAGTTTCTTTCTAGAAGTCCTATAAAACAAGTTAAAAAGTTCGACGCTTACAATGTGAATGACTTTAGATTTCGTACAGTCGATCGAGAAGTGGGTTTGAAAACATATAATAGTGGTATATTTACATTTGATGCAGTGGGATACTATGGAAAGCTACTTTATATTACTGAATTAAACTACCACGATCATTTTTCTATTATTTTATTCAAATGCAATTAGGTCGATATTATCAAAGGTGTTAAAAGAGATTCTTTGCAATTTACTTCTGTGAACTTCTCTTGCTTGATGGATATTGGTGATCATGAACTGAATGATCCATATATCTTATCATTGAAAGAAAAAATGGTATATTATGTGAATGATGTTGTGGATTAAGGGTGGAGTATAGTTTCTCACGTAATACGAAGAGATTTGCATGATATGGGTGATGAAGTGGAAGATTTGACCTCTAAAATTGAATCTAATCAACAAAAAGAAGCAGAATTATTTGTCCATCATGATATTGAAAATATTAGTCTAGAAAGGATGAATGAACTGGATGAAGTAATGGAGCAGGAAACTGACATGATTGAATGGAAAAATAATTATATGTACAATTATTTATTCATTCAGCAACCACTTATTTCATTTGTGCAGTCATTCATTATCATTATTATATATATTTTGTTTGTTAGTACTGGGCATCTATTATCATTTTTAAATTTTTATTTTCTACATAATTTTTTTGAAATATATATTCTGAACTTAATTATATTTGATTAAATGATAGGAATTCCAAGGAGAAAGCGGTACACTATTTCATCTACTACTGTGACAGATGACGATTCATCTATCTCCCTCCCCATGACATATGAGCCACCAGCTACCCACACCACTGCACCATCTCCCCATGCATAATCTCTTACACCCTCTATGGGTGTCCCATTAGAGGCTGAGTCATCGACTCTCTCTTCAGGAGCCTCAGTAGTGGGGTGGCAGCACACCCCTTCCAGTTCATCACGGGTATACTGGAGGGTCACTATCATAGGTACAAATTTTAATATAAATGAATTTATTGAATTTTGTTTATACTAATTGTTTTCTCATTTAAGATGAAAAAAAATGAAACCATGGAGAAAAATATAAAAAGTTCAGATGTTTGGAATATGAATGGCGAGAAGATAGTCATGCCATTTGATTCATTTGGGGTCCCTACGGATGACGTCGCGGAGTTACTTGGCTAGATTCTAGGCCAACTGGTAGCGGAGCCCATTTCCCTACCTATTCCTTATGATGATTGGAGACATATTCCTCCAAGTTAGAAAATGAAGTTTTTTATTCCCAAATAAAGGTAATTTTAATCCATTATGGTTTAATTTAATGTCATGTTACAAATATGTTCAAAATTAAATTTTGTATATAGATGTTCTTCCACTTTACAGTTGCTGATGTGATAGCACGAAAGTGGATGTTGAAAAATCTTGGAAAGAAATGGAAAGACTTCAAATGGAGATTGTGGTGTGATGTCAACGATACTTCATTGACCGTGCAACAAATGTATGAGAAGCTACTCAGTGGGGTACCGAAAGAACAGTGGAAAGTTTTTTTTGACAGACATCATGATGAGAAGTGGATGGTATTGAAATATATATTATTATATTATCCTCATTTTACATTTATACATGTATATGAAGAGGAGATGAAATTTAATACATTACTGTTAAATTTCATTTTATTTATTTCAGGATATCTCAAGACAGAATGCATCAAACTGGGCTAAGCAAGTCATCCCTCACACTACGGGGTCAAAAAGATTTTCTAGAAGTCGAACGACTCTGGTAAACTTTTCATTAGTTTAAATATTTATAAGAAATTATTATCTATTTAATATATTAAATTGTTGATTTATCTTTTCTTAATACAGTCATAGATTTTAGGGCAAAAAGCATCCTAAACTGAAGTGTGGTTGGATATTCACAAAAAATCAGATGGAAGTTTTGTTAATGAGCCTACAAAAGAAGTTTGGGTATGAAGTTTATTTTTTATTATAATAACTTATTATCAGTTTTTAATATGTTAATATATATTGATATTTGATTTATAGGTAAAAATTAAAGAACTGTGGGATGCCAATCCTGGGCAGTCCTACTCAGTCTCCCAGGATGACCCGGTTGCTAATGTCCTTGGGAAGGAGCATCCTGGTAGAGTGCGCAGGATGGGTTTCGGACTTGTACCATCTGAGGTCTTTGGTAGGACACTAAGGATTCCAACTTCATCTACTCCTAATTATAGTAAGTCCATACCCGAAGATACTTAGAGGGATATTTCTTCTCTACGAACCATAGTTCAAGACCAGGGGGCTCAGATATCCTCTTTCTAGACTGATATATATCAGCAGATGAGCAGATATGCCCCCAGTGGTAGTGCATCGATTGGTGGTAAGCAGGTAAATCACAAAAAATAAAAATCATTTAGTTTTTGAACTTTTATTGGTTTTATGTTTAAATATAAATATGCAACAGTATTTAATTTTCAATATAATGTTCTTACATGTGACGACAGGAAGTGGAGATGGAGGTAGAGAGGGTGAAGATACATGTTCATCATCGGAATGTGAGTAGTTTTATTGTTGATGGGTTGGAAAAATATGGGAACCATTGGTTTTTATATGTATCATGTACGGCACATAGTTTCCACCAAACATTTTCATGACCTAACATTTTCTTGATTTCTCATGTTTCGTTTTATTCATTTTATTGATTTCTAATGTTTCCTTTCATGTCTTGATTTCTTGAGTGTGGTATGCACCATATATGTCAATTCTTTATTGTGATGATTCATTTTTTATGATTCATTTTTTATGATTATTTTTTTACATATAATTTTAGGACTGAAAGGGCCAAATATTGTATGCATTTAGAGTATGGTTCTATGTTTTTTATAGAGTGTTTGACTCACTTTACGACCGTTTAGGTTTTGTGAATATTTTTCTTATGGATGATCCATCTAGGGTGATATAATTCATGTTCGGGCACAATCATATTGTTTGATCATAGGTGAATGTATTTTTGTTTCCACCATATCAAAAATAAATCAGGTTCTTATTACATAGCATAACTTGAGGTAAGTTTTGGGCACAAAGTAGGGTAGTTCAGTTTGTTGACCCAATGGAAAAGTGTTTGGTGGAAGGAAGTGACACTTTGTGACCTATCATTAAGGGAATAATTTCTATATCATTTTTGTTGGTAATTATATTTTTTATCATTGGTGTGGGAGGCAGGGATACATGGGGAGACTGTGTGATAGTAATTAAGTTGAGTGTCGAGATTGCAGCAGGATGAGCCATCTACAGGATTTTTGTAGATATTTTCCTATAGTATACAGTGAATGAGTGTCTGTAATAATTCCACATTTAGGAGTGGAGAAATCATCTTCATGTTAGGAAGGGAGATATTGTTTGGCCAATCAATCAGTCTGAAGCGATGGTCATGGTCAAAGCATCCAGACACAAGACTTACATCACTAGCATAGAGGACCTGCTCAAGGTATCTAGGCTATATATTAGGGCCACATATTAGTATAATTGTATAAAGTGATACTAATATGTGAGGAACAGAGTGTTGTACCTTCTATAGTGAGAGGTACTATTTTGGTAGCTTCCACTTTAGTATCTATTTTTTTTGATATAGGTGCTTCTCATTTCATCATATTTGTGCATGTTGTGGAGATCCTTGGGCTCGACATTCAGTTTTCCTATGAAGTGATGACACTCAAAACTTTTTTGGGGATTTTATTTGAGAATTTATGTTAGTGTAGGGAGTGGACCTTGATATAAGTGGGTGTCACCTCGTATGGGACCTCATTTTCCTCGAGATGATGGTTTTGACATCATTCTTGGGATGGAATGGTTGTTCCCCTACTAAGATTACATTGATTGTTATCGCCAAAGGGTGTCATTCTAATGGCCATGTGATATGTTTATCTGCATTCCTTGACTGAAAGATGCATTTGATTGTGCTTAGTTAAGCATCTATTTTCATATTGACTAGTATGTATTCTGTTAAACTATTTGTATTCCTGGAATGGTTTGTTTTTCAGGGCACTGGTGCAGGAGATGCAGAGCTGCTAGTTTTTTTTCCAGATCAGTTTTTAGTGGCAGTTTTAACCGCCTCTAAATGAAACTGGTAAAATTGTAGCGGTGGTATTAACTGTCGCTAAATATAGATATTTTTCTCTTAATGGTGCTTTTAATCACCGCTACAGTGTCCCATCATCCACGTGTATTCCGTGGAGGTTTTGATTATTTTAGTGGCACTTTTTCGGTGAGGGGGTGTTTTTTATTCACGGCGGTTATAACCACCGCAAATAAAATAGATCCACAGACTGTAAAACTGCCGCTAAAAAACCAGAACCGTCGCGAAATGAGGCAACTACAACGATTCATTTAAACCACCGTGAAATTGATATAACCGCGGTTAATAGTTTCTTGACGCGTAATTTAGTGGCGGTTTCCTAAAACTGCCACTAATAGATTATTTTTCTGTAGTGAAAATAAAACCAAGATGAGGTTAAATACATACTTGACATATCAGTAATGGGATGTTAAAAACTCTCTACCATAAAGACTTTTCGTCCCTGAGAAGTCATATGGAAGATGTAATCCCTAAAAAAATATGAGGTCACTAATCCCTCATCAATGACTCATGTTACCAAGTATCATGATAATCTGATCCATGTTTCCATAGAACTCTAACCAATAGAATCAACTTCCTATGCAAGGCTTTCACTTGAGAGTCAATGATCTCAACTAGTTTCTCCAAAACAGAAACATATGGCTCTTAATCAATTTATTCCCAAATAAGAACATGATTTGGATTAGGATGATACTACCTAAGCTAATATATTGGTAAAACATAATGAATTATTATCAACTAAATAAAAAATTCTAACCGATAATAAACCTACCCAACTTGCTCAGTTTTGGAATTAGTTGAAGCTCTTAATGCTAGTAAATTAAGTTTTTTAGAAGTTTTTACTCTTAGTCCTAAAATTGTAAGATCTTCTAGGCCAACAAAAAATGAAGTATCATTTAAGTGGGAGATATCCTTAGGATCTTCTCTACTTAAAATTAATTATTTAGATTCTAATTGAGATGATGATTCAAATTGGGGCATTAAACCAAAGCATGGTGGACATACCATCCCAAATCTTCCATAATTTCAGGTAGTTCAGGAAGGTTCTCTTGTTTTCAGATTTTATTTAGAATAGAGGCTTGAATTGATTGTTTATATTGATTTTTCTAGAGTTGAGACTATTCTAAATGTTATTAAGGTTTGTAATGATCCAGTTCCTGTATTTAAAATATTAGAAGATCCTAATCATTTTTTGAGACAAAGGTAATTGAGACTGAAAAATAAAATTTTGTTGAGAAACGATTGGAAGAAAAGAATAAAGAGATTGAGGATTATAGAAGAGTATATCCTCCTAGTTTGATAGCTTATCCACCTAGATTGGAAAGATATCTATTTCCTTATCCTACTCCTAGATCTTCTTATCTAACCAGAGGTGATTTCGATGCTTTCATAGATAATATGAAATATTTAGTAAGAGAGATACCTCAAAGATATCCTCCCCAAGATTATCATGTTAAATAGAATGATATATCTTTGATTGTGTATTTTTTTTTTGTGCATCTTCATCCCAAGTTTTTTTAGGATTGGAGATTTAGAAGAGGAAAATATTATAATACTTGAAAAAATTAGATTGGTTCATAAAAATTTGGAGGATATAAGACTTCATCTGAATCAAAGGGACCTCACCATATTTGGTTAGCTAGGTTCTCTCAGATCTAGGGTTATTGCCTCCTCTTCTCAAGATCCTCCCATTCTCGCCCCTACTTCTCGTGTTTCACCTCCTCCTTTCCAATTTATTATTGATCAGATTATAAGAATAGTGAGGGTGGAATTAAGAGATTTTATGGGGGAATCTTTGGGTTCCCATGAGGAATATATCAAGAAGATAAAATCTCTTAGGGAATAGATTTATAATATTGTTATAGAATTTCTTCAGGAATCCAAAAAATATATGGAAGTGATATCTAAGGTAATAAAGTATTACCTTTCTAAGATCCTCACCAAAATTGATCTCTCCTCTCACTTAAAATATTTGTCTAAGAATCTCAAGGTTCCTCATGTGAATATAGATTTCAAAGAATAAGTTTACTAGTTAAAGGTTATGGTACCTCTCAAGAAACTATTTTTTGGAAGTGAATAAACAATTCTTTCAAGTGATGGAACATAGAAGTAGATTCACCAATCATTTCATCGAATTAATGGAGCATTTTCTCTACTCAAACAGGATAGTTATTATTTTCCCTATAGATACACCTTTGAATACTTCAATTTTGTCACCTTTAGATTCAACTTCAGATTCGAAAACTTTTAATGAAGTTATTTCTTTTAGCCTTTCTTTTATTTAGATTTTGTGACACCTTAGGTTGGTAGTTTTAGGAATTTTTTTTAGGCCTCCTACACCCATTCCCAAACCTAGAACTACTTCTAAACCCTCCTACTATAAGTATATGGAACTTTTTCATCCTGTTACCTCTTGAAACTAGCCCAAAACTGATTTGGATTTATATTAGGGATCTGATAGGGATGTTGTTTTGTATTCTATAACTTTTTATACTACACTTTCTTTATTATTATGGAATATCTTTTTTATTATATTTAATTATGAAATATTTATGTGTCAAGTTATTTCTCTATATTTATTTTTGATAATCCTAAAAGGGGGAGAAAAAGTGTAATATTAACCATGACTTGATAAAATTATTAGATCATAAGTTATCGTCTTCTTTAGAAATTGAACATTTCGTATTTATTAAATCATGGTTTGTGATCATCAAAAGGGGGAGATTGTTGGTTTAGTCTATCAATTCCTTATTTTAATTTTCTAAAATCATGATTATTGTATTACTAATGTTTTATGTGGTACATTATAGAGAAATATATTTCAATCACTTTTGTGAAATTCTTTTAATTATAGCTTGTGGTGGAAAGAAAGAACCTGGAACCACAAGAAAGAATGTCTAATTGCGAGAAGGAATGTCCAACCATAAGAACCAATGTTCAACTGAAAGAAGGAATGTTCAACCACAAAAAGGAATGTCTGTCTGTAAGAAGGAATGTCTGACCACAAGAAAGAATTCTAACCACATGAATATTTATATGACCATAAGAAGACATGTGTGGCCGCAAGATGACTTGTGTGAATATATGAAGAAATTTGTGTCTATAAGAATATCTCTATAATCATAACAAGGAATACGCCTTTAAATGTGATAATAAAATGAGGCCATTCCATAAGTCTTATTTTGGGAGTTGTCTTCTACCATGCCTAAGTGAATTCATGACTATTTGGGAATGAAATAATATTTTATTACAATGAATAGTATTTTAGGAATTAAATTCAAGTTAAACAATTTAATTATTTTAGATACATTCTCTTAGTATGAAGATTTAAGAATCATTATTATAAAACAGCTATTTTGGATAGAAGTTCTCTATAAATTCATATCATCCTCACACATACTAGAGATCGAGATGATGAAACAAAAACTCTTTATAACCTTATTGTATCTATTTTTCTCCATTTTCAAGTTGTGATTATATTTATTATACATTTATTTATAACTCCTCATTTAGTTTAAATATATATACTCATATACTTCTTTATTCAACTTTTTACACATTTTCTCCGACATATAACTATGGAAGATACTTGGTCAAGTCTGGATAGCCTTATGTGCTATTGCATTTTTTAAAAACCAATCTAGGTTATGGATCAGTTTATTGGTTTCAATAAATATGATTGGTAGTGGGTTTTATATCAAGAGGAGAGGACTAGGTTCCATCATGGAATTGAACCTCTTGAATTTTTAAAATGCATTGTGTATTATTTAAGTTTTTCTGACTCATTTTTTAAAATATTCTACCTTCAAAATTATATGTTTCAAATATACTTTATGTATGTGTTTTCAAGTTACATCATCAAAACAATACTTTGATTGTTAGATTTAATCAATGATATATGTACGGTGTTTGGTGTGAGCATATTTATTACAAAAGTTAAAGTGATTCTCAAATCATTTTAACTGGGTTGTGATTGGTTCCTTAAGAAACCTATCCAAAATATCAGATTATATATCTAAAATTTTAATTAACTATGTTGTTTTTCAAATTGGAGAATTTTTGTTAAATTGTTTTTAACAAAAAAAATTATTGGATGCTCAATTCACCAACCTCTTGAGCTATACACTGGGACAAAAATTTTAATGTTTTGAACTTCCCTATCGACCATTCCCATACTTCCACACCCAAAGACTCAGTGTTTCACACCTACATGCATCACTACTACAAAAAAAACTTTTAACAGTACTAGTAAAGGGTATTTATCAGCACTTAAAACATGCTGAATACCAAAGTGAGGTTAAAATCTGACCTTTATATATTCTAGAAAAAAACCAATAAAGGGGGTATTTATCAGAAATTTTCATTAGTTCTAATAAATTCCTCCTTTATCAGTGCTTTTATATATCACTAATAAAGGTGACCATTATTAGCATTTTTCTTAGCGCTGATAAAGGGTGCATTTATCAGCGCTTTTTTATAGCACTAATAAAAATTGAAAAAAATATACCTTTATCAATGCTTGAGACCCCCTTTCTCAATGATCTAACTGCTCTCCCCGCACCCACCACCTTCCTCAATGCTCGCAATCCCCCTTCCTTAGTTCTAGATACCTACTCACCCACCCGTGCGGGCACCTGGATTTGATCCCGCAACCTCCATGTGAAAATCAAACCTCTTTAAAACTGCCCTACCTTGTTTTATTATGTGTTATGATATAATTTATATTAATTTATATATATTTACATACATATTTATTATTTTTATATATATTATTATTTTTAAATACATTTATAAAATATATTTTTGTGTGAGTGTGCATGTGTGTGTGTTTATATATATATATATACTTAAATTTATTTAAATATATTATATATTAATATTTACTTACATGTATTAGAATATAAATATATATATATATATATCTTTATCAATAAACACTCATATATATTTATATAAACATTATGTGTGTGTGTGTGTGTATTCATATAGTTTTATTATAAATTAATTTATATACTATATTCAATGATAATGATATATTTATATAAAAACATTTATATATGATATATACACAAAATATTGGCACACACACATATACACATATTTACACACACAAGTACACATTTATATTTATCACAAACACACACAAATATTTACATATATATGTATTTATTTACATATATTAGAATATACACATAGATATATATTTCATTATTGACACACACATGTTTATATATAAACATTACTTGTATAGGTATATATATACATATTAATACAATTTTATAAGGTAAAAAATGGATAATTATTTATTTTAAATGAAATTAATAATAAATATTTATCTTCATATGGTTTATATGTATATAAATACATTTATATGTAAATATGTATTTATAAAACTGATTTATTATAAGAAAATATAAGAAAATATTCATATATTTAATTATAAATAAAAGTAATTTACGAAAAATGATAAAAATTCAAAACCATGATGTTATTATGAATGTAATACCTAGGAATAAATTTAGTCTCCACAAAAAAAAGATAATAATACCCCCTTAAACGAGGTTGAAATTCCATCAAATGTTAAAAAATTAGGATACCCCAACTAGAAACTCAGTTTTGGAAGACTTTTGGGTATTTTTTGGACATTAAAAATGTGACTTTAGTTCCCTTGGGTCACCATGTTGTAGATATCTTCATAATATTTGATTTGGTATGTGGTAGAATCTAAAAGGGCACCCGAATCAAAAGTTATTTTTATTTGAAGTTCAAGTCATGTTTTCAACTTATCTTAGACCGTTCATTAATTCATTTAACTTTTATGTCATCCAATTGTTATTAAATGACTATTACTCGATAATAATTAGAAAATTATTAATTAATAGTATTTTTAATTATTTTATATTCCATTTTCACTTAATATCTTATATATTAATTGTAAATATGTATTTAACCTTATTTAAAAAATATTTAAAAAATATATATTATATTTATATATTAATATATTTTTTTTAATAAAATATTTTTTTTATGAAATATACCCTTTATTAGCATTTTTTATTAGCACTGATAAAATCCCCCCTTTATCAATGCTTTTTTTAGCACTGATAATGATCCCCCCTTATCAGTGCTTTTAGCTAGTACTGATAAAGCTTAGCATTGGATAAACCTAGATTTGTGGTAGTGCATGAGGTAGACTATGAGCATTCATTCAATGATCCTCGGTGTGGTTTTTTCAACATAGATGAGTGTATCATCATCATCATACCATCTCTAGGTAAGTTGGTCGAGCACCTCATTGGTCATATATGGAACTTATGGGATCATAGTGGCAAGATTGAGCTTTATAGTAGTGGAAATAGAGGTTTTTGGTTACCTAGTCATGGTTCAAATGGTATACGGTGAGTCGGCGGGTGGTAGTGAGTTATTTATAAGGTGGGTAACACACATGTGAGATAAAAATCCATCATTTTTGTTAAATTTGAAAAATAACCACATCATTTCCCATCCCATATTGATTCTTATCATGAATGGTAGATCCTTTATAAATTGGGATATGGAAAAAACCTCTTAGATGAGTAGATATCGTGGTACTTTATAGGGATTCCTTCTCTCCAGTACCTCACATGCATTAAGACTTCATCTATCACTCCTTGATACTCTTATATGTTTTAAAGGATCGCTTATTCATTTGTTTGGTCTATCCACGTGTACTCTTTAGTTGGCCAGCATTGAGGCCCCTTTTCTTCTATAAAAAAAATACATTTTTTCCTTAATGAAATTATTCATCAAAATTATATATACGTGTTTTTTTCAAGAATTATATTTTAAAATTAATTTTTCCATAAACATAATAAAACAATATTAAATTAGGAAATAATTAATAATTTAACTCTAAAATTAATGAAATTAATTAAAAAAATGTATGTATTAAATGTCAACATCAAACCCCTCACACTTAGAATCATTATTTTCATCAAGAATAAATCACTACATTAATAACAAAGGAAATACATGTTACTAATATTTAAATTTTGAAGAAAAAAATAAAAAAATTATCAAAGGGGAGATAGATTTTCATGCTTCCCATAGAAATATTTCTTTTCAAATCCTTATTTTCAAAGAAAAAAGTCAACTATGCATTTTAATTTTCCACTTTAATATGAAAAATATTCTCCTGGATTCCATTAAAATATATCAATTCATTATTTTTTAGAATTTCAATTATTCTTTACCTTACATTGAATATTTTTCTATAATTACTCATGGTAATAATTAAATGGAGTTATGATCATACCTTGGATACATGCTTCTTACTATAGGATTATATTGAATCTCAAATCTCCACCCCATAAAGATAATGATTGTAAATAATTATGGGGACATGACATTAAGGTTTATATGAATATAAGGCTTTGGTTAGTTAATAATTGATGTGAAAACACTTAAAGATCAAAAGTGAGGTTAAAAATTTAAATCAAATTGTATTATAATCAATGAAAAAGATCAATGAAAATACTACTTCAAAATGATATCTCCCAACTTTTCCAAACTGAAAGTAAAAGTTATGAACCAATGAATGCAATGAAAGATACACCCTATTTTTTATACTTTTTTCTTTATTTTTTCCCAAATGATTCACTTGGAAAAAATATCACACTCCTCTCCCAACCCATATTTTATCTCCCTATGACACTAATTGTAATAATTATAATAATATCATAGGTTGATATAAGGTTTTTGTTTAACCTACCCAAGACAAAACCCATTTTTTCTTAATTTTTATATTTTTCCTTTCTTTTTTTATTCATATTATTTCAAAGAAAATTAAAGAGGGGTAATAATGAGACAATTAATGGTTAATATAAACCTTCACCCACAACCCCTGAAACAAACCTCTACATCCTCAAATTGATAAAGCGAATCCCTTTCCACCATGGATAATGCTTCCCACACACTTGAACCAATGAATATAATGTAATATACCAAGAGTGGGGTAGGAAATGATAATATGGGCTTATAATGAGGTTATTCTCTATCAAGTTCATTCATGGTTTCTAAGGGCATAAAAGAGGGATATAATTTCATGGTGGGTATCAAAGATAATGGACCAAAACAAATAAAATTCCTCAGTAATTTTAAATTTTATTTTTTACAACCATGGATTTGATAATAAGTAATTGATGCTCTAGAAGGTAGACATGTAATGACCCGACCTGCATTATATATTCTAGTGTCTTTGAACTAGAATTAACTTTATTACAATCCTGAGGATATTTTTAGTTTAGATTTTTAGAGAATTAGGTCATAACTCATACATAACACTAATATATTAAAAATTAGACACTTATATTCAATATCCATTTTTTTTACAAAATGAAACTTTTCAAATAAAAAATTATTTCTTTTCATGAAAAATCTTCACAAATTTAAGCTTGTATTCTAATTTTCTTTTACTTATCTTTAAAACCTATGTTTTTTTCAAAAAAAACACGGGATAAGCACAAAAAAGCTTAGTAATGGACATAAAAATAATAAATCTATTAGTTCAGTGAAAAACATGAAAACCCATATAATGTTTACCTTTTTTTCAAAGTTCTTTAAGCGTATGAGATAAAACATTTTCACTTGTAAAACACACAATTTTTATTAAATAAAACCTTAAAAACCCATAGAAATAAAATAAAAACCTTTTTTGAAACTTAAAGAATCACATTCATAAAACCCTTTAAAAACCTTCGTAATTGGAATAACCATATGACCAACTTCCAATAACATTATGGAGAACATAAACATTGCCAAATGCATTGGCGAGCTGTAATGGGGATCAAACTTTTTATAAGATATATCAGGATTAACCCTTTTTCATGAGATATAATGGGGATAAAAACTTCATATAAGCTATATCGGTATCACCTGTGAGGTATAATGGGGCTCAAATATTCATACGAGCCATATTGGGCTCACTTGTAAGATATAATGAGGCTCAACCCTTCGTATAAGCTATATCAGGGTCACTTGTGAGCTATAATGGGGCTCAACCCTTCGTATAAGATATATCAAGATCACATGTTTTTTATATAATAATAAATTAACATGAATAAAACATTCTATTATTTCACCTTTTCATCATAAAACCTTTTAAAAACTCTTTTAAACCCATATGAAAAACACTTTTGGATATCAAAATTCCATTTTCTTTAAAAAACCCATTTTCAAAATATAAAAATTGTGCACATAAAAAAGAAATAATATTATTTAAAAAGAATTATTAAATTTATAAATGAAACTTAAAATCATTAAAGTGTCATGATGGTGGAAAAATTATCTCATGTCGTATAAGTTAAAAAAATATTCCTTCTGTATTTTTATCGAAAAAGTCACAAAGTACCTTGTTTGGAAAATGAAAAAAAGATTCATTTCAAATCATTTTTTAAAAAATTAAAACATAGTAAAAATAACTTTAAACAAATATAGAATAATAATTAAAACTTTTTTTAAAATATTTTTATAAAAAAATTACATTTAATAAAAAGAGAGTTTTAAGGTGAACTTTAAAAAGATAATTTTTAAAATAAAGTCCCTTACCATGAGCTCTGACACGTCACATACATTCTTTATATTCCTAAAAAATAAACTTATTTTAATTATTTACTTACTTTGTAACCTTTTTAAAATTTATTATTCCTTTTATATCACTTGTTAACATGTTATAACAATTACGTAATTATTTAAGTCCACATCGAATGTTTTAATGATATTCAGTTCATAAGTCCAAAATGGATTTGGTAATTTGACTATAGTCAAAGTGTTAATTACTTCAACAAATGAAAAATAATATTCATGACATAATTATAATTTTTATACATCAATTATAAAATTAACTTCAACCATTATAGATGTTTATGAAAAATGAACTACGTTACAATCATGGAGACGATACGTCGAACGTACACATGAGTAACATTTCCATTTTTCGAAGATAATTATAGGAAAAAGGTAAGTATTATTTTATATTTAAATAATAATAATAATATCATAAATATCACATCAACTCTTCAAATATACTTATATATATCATCCATGTGATGTGGTTATGAAAAATGAATCATATTGCTTCATGGAGGTGGTAGTCCACCCATACGCACGAACGATGTTATCATTTCTCAGTGTATGGAAAATTAATAATTAAAATGATATATTATATTTTAATAATTATAAATATTTTATTAGTATAATATATAAATATTATTTCTATCATTATAATTTTTCTTGAGATACGGTGATGGAAAATGAATTACATCGGTTCGCAAGGCGGTAGTCTGTCGTACACACGAATGATGATTTTATTTCCAATTTGAAGGAAGAGAAGATAGATATAGGTCCTAAAACTAACATAATAAAATATAATTATATTTATTATACTATATTTATTATTTTATCATGGTTGATGAAGGTTTTAGGGGTCCAAAAGAATAAACAAAACTAAAACATATAGATAAAAACTATACCACTTCTTTAAAAAACCCTTTTGTTAACACCTTAATACCACTAAGGATGATGTTATGCATAAGCCAAGACCTATATAATTAGAGTATGGAATCTAGGAATGTATTTTTTTCTGGTATTTTCCAAAACAAATTAGTTTTTAAGTGTTGGTAAATGATAAGAATATGTTCCCTTCTATAAGAGAGGGGAGGGCCACACTTGGAATTTCTAAAAATATTAAATTAATATAAATTAATTATCAATTAAAAATGGATCCAAAGTAATTTATTTATAGTATAGTATTATTTTTGGTAAACATAAACCCATTAAATAAAAATTATATAAGTTTTTACTATAATTATACCCTTATCTTTTGGTTTTAACCCCTTTAACTCTTACCGTGACAACATGGATTTTTACTCTTTGAGAGTTAATATAGTTACTATAAAATGAAAAAAACCCATAAATAGAAAATTTTATATATTTTAAACCATATAATAATCAATTTTTTAATTTAATTTTTTTATGAATTTTATATCATTTAATAAAATATTATTTACTATAAAATATAATTAATGTCAATTTTAGAACTATTCATTACATTAACTTTAATAATATCAAGGAAACACTTAAAATTGAAAATAATTATATTAAAATATCCCCAACATTTCAAGGTTGTATATTAATTTTTTTATCATATTAATTATCTCAAATTTTATTTTTTATTTTTTTTTAAATTTTTTTATTTTATTTTTCCAATAATTGAATAAATACTTCATCAGCATAGTGTAAAAATTTAATGCAATTATTTCTTCCAAAAAAATTAAAAATAAACTAACATGATGAATATAAATATTTTATATTTCAAAATACTATTTATAGTTGAACATATCCTTTGGATAACACTGTATTAAAAATATTACACTTATTAAAAACAAGAGTGTGACATATTTGATAGTTCTTTAAATATAATACTATAATAGTGATAATCTAATCCAAGTGGCCCCAAAAAGTTATAAATTTAAACCTTAGATAATTATGGTTGATATATAATAATTAAAAAATATTTAGGTTATTATTTGGGTAATTTAATATTTCTTATCATTTTATTTTAAACCTAAATTACTCGATTCACCCATTACTGTGGTAATAAAAATTACTAAGGATACTATTCATATTGTCCAAAAAATAAAATTGAAATATTTAATAAATTTGGACCCATTGATTATAAATATGGAATCCATTTTTCAAAATTCAAAACAAATAATTAGATGAATTTAATATAAAATTAAATAAAAAAAAACGCAACAAAATACAGTTTTTTAGGAAAAAAATCCCTTTTTAAATATAAAATTATTTTACACTAAATTCAAGTATAAATACATTTTAAAAATCCATAAATATATCAAATTAAATAAAATTTAATTAATTAAAATTTAAAACTAATATAAAATATAATTTTTCCTTGTAAATACTTTAAAATAAAATACATTTTTCAATAAAAATCAGTATTTTTCACCATTCCTTGAAAAAATAAATATTTTCAAAAAATTCTCAAAAATTCATCCTAAGATAATTTTAAAATGAATAATTTTAAAATTAAACTTTAAAATAAAATATTATAAGAAAGGATTTTAATAAAACCATTTCCTTTTTTGATTTTAATAATTCTTTAATATATTTATAATAATTATAACTACATAATTAAAGAATACTACTAAATTTTAAAATAATTTTTTCCATCATTACCTGGGTTGTTACATTCCCACCCCCTTTGAAAATTTTATACTCACAATTTTGAACTTGGTCTTAGTAATCAAGCTTTGAATTTTCAAAATAACTTTGTTGAAATACCACATCATAAAAAGGATTAATAAAACGTCCAATTGATAAGATAGAAAATGGATATATGAAGTAACACATACTACATTTTCATGTAGGAAAAAACAAGAGGGAAGTGAAAACATAGATGTGGAAAAAACTAACTTACAAGTACTGAAAGATAGTGATAGAGAACATGGTCATCAAAAAGTTAACCATCCCAAAACCATAAATCTATAATAGGTTAAAATACCATTAATTTCTTAGTAAAAAAGTTAAATAGATAAAATTATTGTTTTGGGATCCTTTTCTTATATTTGAGTCATTCATTTACCGTCTACATTAGAAACATAAGGAAATATACTTGCTTGAAAAATATACTTTAATCCATTAATGAATTACCACCACAATCTTGTATTTTACTTCAAATGATAGGTATTCAAGATAAATTTTATATGCCTAAAATAGTATAATCAACTTCTAATGGGTCATATAAATCCACAAAAATATTACAATCTATTCCTATTTTCAGTAAACATTAACCATAACCAAAATGGTTAGGAAAATATAAGATAAATCCTTAAAAAAAATCCTTCATACGAGGAAAACTATTTATTCTTCAAAATTCAACAGTAATACCCAAAGTTCAGAATAAATCACTCAATAAATAAATATCCTTAAAATTACTCAAAAAATATTCCAAACTAATATTAAAATCCAAAAATTAGAAGGATTTTATCCCATAGTCTTCCAAGATTAATTTTAACATTTATTTCTAAATAAATCAATTACTCTTGAAGTCTTAAACCAAAATGTGGGTTCCCTAAACATATAATATCCAAGATACAATGACCATTTCCATAAATAACCTTAATCTCCATAAATTCACAATAGAATCACATAATCTTTCAAAATATAATTCATCCTTTATTCCTTAAATAAAATTCATAAAATTCTGTTTACCTTAATCCTATAACGCTCTCAAAAATTATAGTGATCTTCTTCTAAAATAACATTAATCACTTAGTCACCAAATTTATTTCCAATATCATGGTTATCTATGAAATAAATAAAATCTTCCCAAAATAAACTTATTATTCATCCATCAACTTGTTTAACTAAAAATAAAATGTCATACTAACCGAGAATTCACATAGGCCAGTGGCAGGAAATGCACCCTTGTCTTTTTTTGGTTGTGGGTTCAAACCTCATAGAATTTTCAGATGTGATGGGTTGTTTCCCGACCTATGGGTTTTCCTTTTTCTAAAACTATATTAATATAATCCTTATAACATTCCTATAAATATGAGAAATGTCTTAAAAATAACCTTAATATATTCAACATTAACAAAATGTTTTAACCTCAAAAGTTGTCTCATACCTTTCATTTTGCATCCCAAAAATGTAATAATTCATAATTACCTCGAAATAAAAGATAATATAAACCCTAAATGATCTATATAGCACCTCTAGTTTTAGGTAATTAACCCTTTATTTATGTTTTTTAGGTATATAATGTTATTGGGTTAATTTTGGGTTGGTTTGGAAGAGTTTTGACATGTTTTAGGGGATTTTCTGGAGGTGAATGGTTTAATGACGGTTAGTAGAAACTATGCAGCACCTCCCAGGGAACCGTGCTACTAAAATAGTAGTCACTAGGTAGGCACAAAATTTGGCCAAAATATGTGGCCACCCAGGAGAAACCGTGAAAGTGTGGATAAAGTTATTTGGCATGGTTAACACATGATTTGTCTAACTGTGTGAGCCAACAATGAGAGAGGTGTTTAGAGGTAGTAGCTAACACATAGTTAGCTAACAATTTTTCTAACTGTGCACCTTAACTATTAAATGATAAAAATTATATCCGGTTTTTTTATTTAATTTGATTTAAACCCTAAGACGCTCATTTTCCCCTTAATATGACCCTAACTTGAATTCATATCTCTCCCAAGATTTGGGAGACCCTTCCTCTTGACCCAAAAGTGATTTGTTGGCGAATCTTGGCATGTTGGAGGTTGGATTCCTTGGTAAGTGCCCATTCTTCATGGTTTTACTTATATTTATTCTTCTTCCCTCTCTTAGATTCATTAATATAGTCTATTGGGGATAGATTAATGTTGTGTGATGCTAATCATGATGATATTTGGTTGTTTTGTTGAAGGGGAATAATATCTAAGTATGTTTTAAGGAGTTTAAATCCCCTTTTTTGAATAATTTGTTCCATTCTTAATTTTTACTTATGTTGTGAGGTAGTTGGTTCACTCTTGACTCCTCTTAATTAGAACTCTAAGGATTGATTTCAAATTGATTGAATTTCTTGGTTGTAATTTTGAAATTGATGTGAAATGTTTGTTGGAAACCCTATTTATTAATGGTTTGTAAAATTGTAGAAATTTGTTGTTTTTTGGAAAGTGAAATTGGTTACATGATTTTAAAATGATGATTTAAAAATTGTTGTTTAGTTTTGATGCATGGAAAATTTATTGGAAAATGTTTTTAATAAAAGGATTGTTTTTTATTGAAATGGTGGCTCAATTGGTTTGGCTTGGTATTTGGAATAAATTTTTGGTGTGTGTTTATATGAATTTGGGATGGATAAGTGTATGAAGTTTCCCCCATCAGGATGGTACAGTTAAGTGTATAGACTTTCCCCCATGAAATTGGTACACCAAGGGACGACTTGGTGAAAGGATAACTCACCACTCGTGATTATAGAGAGTTTTATGGTTTTATGCATGTGTGGATGTGTGTAATTTAATGGATTATGACAAAAATAGAAATTGATATTTTTTTAAAGGTTTGTTTGGTTTATTTCCATGGAAAACTATTTTTCTTAGAAATGGGTTCGGTTTGGAAAATTTCTTTGGTTTGGAAACTGTTTAATGCTTTGATATAAACTATTTCACATTGTTTTTAAACTATTTTATATAAATATACTATATTTTTATATCCTAGTGGAATGGGTTGAGGATTCATTAGGGAAATCCTATAGAGTTTTATACTCACCCACATTTCTAGATATTTTATATCAAGAAACAGTTAAATTCAAGGTATATAATTTCTTTAGTGATGTATTTTGATACCATTGAATGGATCATAGAGTTGGGTATTGGAGAAGGTGGGGAGTTTCTTTGTTTGTGTCCTTTGAAACTTTGAGTTTTGTTAGTTTGGTTTCCAATTTGAAATATGATATAATTTGATTTGGATTGGTTTACCTTGAGTTTCATTAAAATGTATTCATGAATCATATAGTGATTGTTTGGTTATTTTTATCTTAGTTTAGTTGTTTTATATTAAAAGGGAAAATTATCTCCCAACTTTTTATGAATCCCTTAGAATTTATTTCTAACCTTTGGTTTCTTGGGGATGTCACCTAAGGCCCAATAACACCCCCATATCTTCCAAAGACAATGGGTGAGGGGAAGGATGTTATAAATGGTATTAGTGTGTTAAATCATATAGATGAAAATTAATTCTTTTTAGTCCTTGATTTAGATTGGTAGTAAGGACTAGGATCATCAGAACTTGAAATGTAGAGCATAAAGAGGCATAACTAACCTATTTATGCTAAACTTGAAGTTACCAGGGGTTTTGGGTATAAGAGTATTTTGAGACACTTCTAGGAGTTATCACCTCATCATCATGGGTTTAGATAATGAGAATAACATGAAAATCATTTATATAAATGAATTCCCACTAGGATTGCATAATTCATTTTGAGTAATGATTTATGATTTGGTGAAAATATGTTGATTTTTGAAAATAGTTGAAAATGGTTTGATTTTCAAAGATCATGGAGAAATTTTCAAAAATGGTTTGAAACTAGAAATTGGTGAATTTTGGAAGGCCTTTTTGTGATATGTATGATGTGGTAAGTTTGAAATTGCTAAGCCTTTATTTTCTAGAGAGTAAGACTAAATGGAATTTTATTTTTATTATAGAAAATGGCATTGGTTAGGCGTAGAAGAAACTAACCAGAAGAGGATGCTGAGAATGTGGTTGCACATGAGTCACATGTGAACCAACAGCTGGTTCAGAGTATTTTCCAGGATTTTCAAGCTATAGAAAGAGGGAACATGAGGGATGAATTAAGTAAAGTGGACCATTCCATTCGGTTTCAAAAGTATAATCCACCCATCTTTCAGGGTGATTTATAACTAGAAAGGATAGAGGTTTGTATGAATATGATGAATCAAACATTCAATTTCTTAGGAACGCTAGTTGAGTTTAATGTTAAGTTGGCAATGTACATACTGGAGGATTTAGCATTCTAGTGGCGGGATTTAGCAGTTCAATATAAATTAGACCAAGTCATTTCATGAGAGGATTTTGAATAATTTTTCAATAAAAAATTATATCCTCACACGTTCATAATTTCTATAACAATATACTTTTTCAACATGAAGTAGGAGAATCTCTTAGTGACAGATTATGTGGCTAAATTTATGAATTTAGTCTATTTTCACCAGAATTTACTTAAAGTGCATCCTTGAAAGCATGCATTTTTGAATTGGGGTTGAGGATATAGATTCACTCAAATATTTTCATTCTTTTTATAATGGATTATATAGAGATTTTCAATAGAGTGATGGTGGAAGAAAGAGATATCTTAGGAGCTGTGCTTTGAGGAAGCATGTTGATGCCTATGGGAAATGTTGGGAACTCTGATGCTGGGAATAAGCATAAGAGGGACACCTATTTCCAAGATAGTAGTATGAATCATAATAAAATGGGTGGATTAGTGAATCTTAATCTTAAACCAAAGAGAAAATATGAATGTTTTTAATTTGGTTCTTTTGATCACATAAAGTGATATTGTACAACACCACCTAGAGCATTTCACAATACCACCCAGATGGTGCATATTCAGAGATATTATCATAGTGCTCCAAGGTTGGGTGCTAGGAACACATATCATGTTTCGTAGGTGTTGTATGATTCAATGGGATTAGGTAAGAAGGATAATTCTCATCAGAAGAACTGAGTAAGTCATGGTGATTTGAAGAATACCATGACTCCTTACTCAGTGCAATCTCAACAGGGCAATAAAGAGAAAAGTGTAGGAAGTAAGAAATTATATAGAGTTGAGTAAGTGATTGTGGATGATCAATTTGGACTATATACGGTGATAGGTAATATTCTTTTGAATTATACCCTTATTAAATCTTTTTTTTATATGGGTGCATCCCATTCAATTATTTCTTCTTGTGTTTTTGATCGTCTAAGTTTGAATGTTGAGATGATGCCTTCTATTTTGAAACTTCAAACTCCTATTATCCAAAGAGAATGTTGAGCCTTTATGTGAAAATCATGTTCAGTAAATATAGGTGGATTTGAATATATATGGTATTTCCATATGCTTGATATTAATGTCTATGACATAATCCTATGTATGTATTGGTTGACAATGTTTAAAGCCCACATCGATTGTTATACCCAGATGGTTAGTTTTACAACTGATGATGGCATCAAACATCTATTTAGAGGAGACCAAAATGTAAAGGTAGGTGTAGTAGGCTTGTTGGCACAAACAGTTGTAACTATCTCATACCAGTTGTAGTGTTGACCATGGAATCTATGGATTTGATCAAGAATGGCAGTTTTCCAGCAATTTTTGATCAATTTCCAAATGTTTTTATTGAGAATTTATTAGGGTTACCACATACAAGAGATGTGGAGTTTAAAATTTATCTCTTACATGGGACCAATCAAATATCACTTTAATCTTATCAGATGTAAGAGATAGAATTAATTGAATTGAAAATCCAATTGGAAGAGTTGGAAAGCAAATGGTTCATTCAGCCTAGTATGTCTCTATGGGTTTCACCAGTTTTATCTATGAAAAATGTGGACGGAACTCTTCCTTTTTTTTGTATTATCATAATATTAAAAAAGTAATGATAATGAATTGGTATCCACTCCCATGTATTGATGATATTTTTGATCAATTGAGGGGATCTCGGTGGTTCTCTAAAATTTTCTTGCGTTTGGGATATCACCAACTATGGGTTCAGAAAGAGGATATTCTAAAAACATCTTTCAGGAGTATATATGAACACTATGAGTATGTGGTTATGAATTTAAGTCTTATTAATGCACCAGATGTATTTATGGTATTGATGAATATGATATTTCAAAGATATCTAGATTCTTTTATGAGGATGTTTTTGGATGAAATATTGATGTATTCAAGGACAAGGGATGAGCATGAGAAATAATTGGTGATAATGTTGGGTATCTTTATGGATCATTATCTATATGCCAAACTTTTAAAGTGTGATTTTTGGATAAAAGAGATAAGTTTCCTTGGCCATGTTATCTCTAAAAAAGGTTTTTTTGTGGATCTAGAAAAGATAAACCCTGTGATCTCTTGGAAACCTCCAAAGAATGACTTTGAGATATGCAGTTTCCTTGGATTAGCTGGTTATTATCGATGTTTTATTCATGAATATTCATGACTAGATTCATCAATGATAGATTTGATATGGAAAGGTGTTCCATTTAAATGGAATGATGAATGTCATAATTCTTTTCAATAGCTTAAATTTCACCTTACATCAGCACTGATATTGATATTTCTAGAATAAGGACAAGGTTATGTGGTGTATTGTGATGATTCAGGATCTAGGTTGGGATGTGTTCTCATGTATGAAGATCATATTGTTTCTTATGGCTTATATTAGTTATGGTTACATTATAAGAACTACCCAACACATGATTTGGAATTAACTGTTGTAGTTCATGCTTTGAGGACTTGGATTCATTACCACTTTGGTGAGAAATTTATAGTTTTTATGGATCATAAGAGCTTGAAACAAATTTTATTATAAAGATATTTGAATCCAAGACAAATAATATGGATGTAGTATCTTCATATGTTCTACTTAACCATGATGTATACACTTGGTAAAGGAAATTTGGTGGCGAATGCATTAAGTAATAATTCATATAGTTATTTGGTGAAAGAGGGTCATATTAGTGGCAACTGATGTTAGTGATATACATCATGCACCTGGATTGATAAGACAATTTAAAGTTTTAAAAAATAAATTATATCATTAAAGAATATTTTTTATCAATATTTTAAAGATAAATTTTTCTTTTTATAAAAGTAGTTAATGTTTCAGAAGTATATAAATATTACAATAAAATACTTCTTGGATCATTGTTTCTAATACTGATATTTTTTTATAATGAACTAATTTAGAGTTGTTCACTCTCTCCATTAGATCAACTACTCATAAATTTTAACAATATATCTTAGTGGTGTAATCCTTAAAAACATAAAATGTAAGTGTCTTTTGGTACCCATATTTTTTCGAGTCCAGTAGTGTTAGAAATTAATTTTCTCAATAACCAAATTTTATTATATTGAGTATACCTTATACTATCAAAGTGGAACAATTATTTTGAACAAAAAGAATCTTTAAAACCATAAATTTGAGGTTTTATGAAACAAAAATAATTTTCCTAATGACCATTAATACAATAATAAAAACATTTAACTTAAGATTCATTATTAATTTTTAAATGAGGAACAAAATAATTCTTATATATTTTGGGTCTTTCACCATTGCTTCCAATTCCAAGTTTTCCTTTCTGAACTCTATTTTTTCAAGGATTTGATTTAAATATTTTTATCCTTTGATCATCATACTTGAAGCTTGTTTTAATTTATCAAATTAAATCAATAATTCTTTAATATTAATATCATGTAAATCACATGAAACATTTGAAGCACTATATTTTAAATCTAAAATTTGTTTTGACAAATTTTCTTTATCCAATAAAATTGTATAATAAGTTTTTCTAATTTTTATATGTTCTTTATTAAAAGAATAATATTTATCTTGTAACATAAATATATATCTATTTAACTCGTCATAAGATAGTTTTTTACAACTAGAATTTTGAGTACAAGAATATTATTCCTCATTATCAGTGTGATCCATAAGAAATACCATTTTTTTCATTTATGCTCAGCCTCAGAATACTTAGAAGATTCATCATGTGAACCAAAATTATTACTCCCAATAGGTTTTTCATTTTTCTTATCTTTTCTCTTGTTATCAACTTTCTATTGTGCTTTAAGAAAAGAATATTTATCCTTTATATTAACTTTTTTCTTACACTCAAAACATCTATTTTCTCTAGTACCTTTCTTTTTATTTCTATATATCTATTTAAATTTTACAGCTAGATTTGATAAATATTTATCCCAAGTCTCGATGATGTGAATCAGTTGATTCATCCAAAGTAATTTTTATAGAAACTTCTTTATATAATGTATGATTCTAAGCTTCATTCTGCATTTTAGCTTCATTCCAATCAATTACTTTATAACTAAATTCTTCACAGGAGTAGATTGGCGTATAGCTGTAAATATTCTATTCCACTTTATGGGTAGTGCTCTAAGTACTTTAAATGCTTGATCTAATTGTGAAATTGAATCTCTTAAAGCGGGACTATTATTGACAATCTTTGTCATTTTTATATTCATTTGAATGATATATTCATCCTCAAACATTCTGAATGTATCAAACTTTAGTTTCACAGTAGCATACCTTAATTGGATGATATTTTTAGTTCCTTCATAGGAAAAAAAATAGTTTTCCACATTTCATATGAAGTAGGACATTGTGATACTTGATTTAATTTGTCATATCCTAAACCACACACAATTACATTCATAGATTTTTAATTGAGATCATATTCTCTTTCTTGATTTTCATTCCAATCTTTTGATTCCTCTTTAGGAATCTCATAAGGTTTGACAACCTTCAAATAAACCCTTATTCTGGGATTTTTCAAATAGATGATCATACGAGCTTTCCGACATCCATAATTATCATCATTATAATAAGGATCATATATCATATACATACCTTCTCTATAATTATTCATTTCAAGATGTATTTTTTTGATTCTTTAACTTAGTCTTGTTAGAGCTGATAATTTTTTTTGAAAAAATTTCAAAAAGAAAATATACCAGAAGAGAACTACCTCTAATACTAATTTTTAGGTTTGGATGGCTATGATGAAGAAAAATTCACAAGAGGGGGTGAATTTTTCACTTCAAAAAATTTGAATTATTCACACTTATCATGTTATATAGTGAACCTTTTCTTCTCTCAAAATGATAAAGTAGTGGAAAATAATAAAGGAAATGAACACAATGATGTATATTAGTTCATGGAACAAAGATCCCTTAGTATACTCCACCAACACTCAACTCCATGAGCTTGGTGATTTTACTATCAGGTCATCTAATCCTAAGAACTTTAAATCCACAACTGAGTATAGGCAATTGAAACCCTACAATAATACTTTACAAAGCCTTCTGGTTATTTTACACGGAATTGTAAATCCACAACTTAGTGCAAGAAGCTGACACTTAACCAAAATTGAGTGCGAGCATTTAAAACTATAATAAATAAAAAGAGTTTTATTTGTTGAATGATACAGGTTGAACTTCACATATTGTAGTAGAAATTAACAAATGAAATAAGATATTCAGAATAGCATAACAGAAAAATAGATATTCAATGTTGCATAGTATTTCTTCAAATAGCAGCAAAGAAAACACCAGAGAGATGTTTAAACATGTATGTATCCAAATTTTATCTTAATCATATGCTTCATTGTTCTTGTAGAAAAATATATAACAATAGAGTGTAGTAGTATCAACACCAATAGAAACAGGTTAATTAGATAGATCAAAACATTTATGTCTCCAAAGTGTAGCTCTAAAGGCAATGACACACATATTTTTATTATGTATAACTCCTTTGTATATTTTTCAATATTTCTAGCTCTATTTATGTACATTCACCATCTCGCTTTCCCATAAAGAGCGTCTTGATATTTATACAGCAGTTTGAATGAATCCAAGTCAAACTAGATCCAGAAATATTGCATAATAAATCATGAATATTTTAATTCAAATTCTTTCAAGAGAATCATAAATTCTCATAATAATAGAAATGATTTACTCTATTGAATAGAATCCTTTAAAACAGTAATAATGAGCCTTTGAATCGGTCATATAAAATCTTTGAAATGATATGTTCTTTTGTCAAGACCATTTCACAAATCATGAATACTATCACAGATTTAAAACTTTGTCATTGAATAGTCAAAATTAGGGTTCCTCCATGTAATGACAAAATATCAAATATAGGATTGATAACATAGGTTTGATATACCATATGTTTTATTCCTCAAATGTAGGGTTGAATCCAAACATATGGTTCTTTATCTATATTTTCCTGACAGTATAGGATTTCTGACCCATATGTGATGTTCTGAATGTAGGGTTCATTCCTTACGTGTTGTTTTGAATGTAGGGTTCATTCCTTATGCTATGCTTACCAACGTTGGGTATGAAAAGTGTTTCCATAATATGTTATAACACATTCCCAACACTTTATCAAATATTCCTCGTGGATCAATTACTTGAACATAATTTTGAAATAAATATTCGGATGAATAATAATTTCATGAAAATTCTCTTAATATAAATTCATTAGAAACATAAATGTGGGAATTTGTGAACATCAAAACCAAAAATAAATTACCAAAATTATTGAATCAATATATTCTCAAAACACATAATTACTCAAAATGATTTAAAGTTATTCCTCCTATCTATAAATATTAACCATAACCAAAATAGTTAAGAAAAAAATAATATAATTCCCCAAAAATAATAATCCTTTATATGAGGAAAACTACTTTAATCTCTAAAATTCAATATTAATACCCAAAGTTCAACATAAATCATTCAATAAATAAATATCCTTAAAATTACTCAAAAATATTATAGAAAAATATTTAAATCCAAAAAATAGAAGGTTTTGATCACACGGTCTTCTAAGATTAATTATAACATTTATCTCTTAATAACATTAATCACTTAGTCACCAAATCAATCTCCAATCCCATGGTTATATTTATGATAAAAAAATATTCTCAAAATCAACTTATTCTTCATCCATAAAATCATTTAACTAAAAGGAAAATTTCATACTAATTAGGAATCCATGTAGGCTAGTGGTAGGCGATGCACCGTTTTTTCCCTTCAGTTGTGGGTTCAAACCTCGTGGCCTTTCCAGGTGCAATAGGTTATTACCTGACCAGAATATTGTACTTTTTAAAAAACTATATTTATATAATAATTATAAAATTTCAAAAAATGTGAGAAAAATCATTAAAAATAACCTTAATATATTCAATATTACAGAAATTTTTTAACCACAAAGGTTATCTCATACCTTTAATTTTGCATCCCAAAAATATAATAACCCATAATTACCTCAAAATCAAAGATCATATAAACCATGAAGGCTCTCCATACCTTTAAAGTTATTTACACAAAATTTAAAGTTATTCTTCCTCAAATAACACTACACATTAAACCTAAGGGTTATATAAAATTAAACCCAAAACAAACGTCTCCCAAAATATCATTAATTATTTAAAAATTACATTACTTAAATCCTCAAAAGTGGTGTCTAAGATATTGAAATTATGATCAACCACAAAATTATAAACCCATGATGATATCTATGAATCTTAATAATAACTCACAAGAAAACATCATAATCTCGAAAGTTGTCTAAACCCTACTCCAATACCAATTGTAACGACTCAGCCTACATTGCATATTCTAGTGTCTTTGAACTAGAATTCACGTTCTTACAATCCCAAGGATATTTTTAGTTTAGAGTTTAGAGAATTAGGTTATAACTCATACATAAAAACTAATATATTAAAATTTAGATACTTCTACTCAATATCCATTTTTCATATAATGAAACTTTTAAAACAAAACATAAATTCTTTTCATGAAAAATCTTCAAGACTTTAAAATTGACTTCTCCTTTTTATTTACCCATCCTTAAACCCACTAAAAACATTTTAAAATCATGGTATGAACACAAAATACTTAATAAGGGACATAAAAAAAAGAATAAATCTATTAGTTTAGTGAAAAACATTAAATCCCATGTAATATTTACTTTTATTTTCAAAGTTCTTTGAGTATATGACATAAAAAAATAACTTGAAAACAGACACACTTTTTCTCAAATAAAAACTTAAAAACCCATATCAAGAAAATAAAAAACATTTTTTAAAACTTAGATAATCACATTCATATAACCATTTCAAAACCCTTATAATTGGAATAACCATATGTCTGACTTCTAATAAAATTTTGAAGAATATAAATGTTACCTAATGAATTGGAGAGCTATAACAGGGATCACCCTTCATATAAGCTATATCAAGATCACCCATTTTTCATGAGCTATAATGGGTCTCAACCCCTTGTATAATATATATTGGTCTCACTTGTGAGATATAATGGTGATCAACCCTTTGTATAATCTATATCGTGCTCCCATGAGCTATAATGGGGATTGACCCTTCGTATAAGCTATATCAGGCTCACCCGTGAACTATAATGGGGATCAAACCATTATATAATCAGTATAAGGATCACCTATTTTTTATATAATTCTCAAGTAATAGGAATAAAATATTTTATTCTTGAACCTTTTCATCATAAAACTTTTGAAAATCTCTTTTAAACCCATATGAAAAATAATTTTGGATATCAAAATACCCTTTTGTTTTAAAAACCCATTTTTAAAATCTAAAAACTATGAACATAATAAAGAAACCATTTTATTTTAAAAGAAATATAAAAAAAATATAAAGGAAAATTCAGACCATTAAAGTTTCATGATGAAAAAAAATCCACTCATGTTGTATTAGATGAAAAAACTTTCCTTCCGTATTTTTGATGAAAAAGTCACAAATTACCTCATTTGGAAAATGAATAGAAGATTACATTCAATACATTTTGTAAAAAGTAAAACATAGTAAAAAATGAAATTAAAAAATCATATTAGAATAGTAAAAAAAATTTTGAAAAAAAATTACAATATAAGGACATGGAAGAAAAAGATAGTTTTAAGGGAGACATTAAAAAGATAGTTTTTAAAATAAAGACCCTTACCTTGAGTTCTAACACGTCACGTGCATTATTTATCTTACTAAATAATAAACTTATGTTAATTATTTAATTTATTGGGAACATTTTTCAATTTAATTATTCATTTTTATCAATTATTACCATTTTATAACAATTACATAATTATTTAAGTTCGCGTCAGATGTTTTGATGATATTCAGTTCATAAGTCAAAATTGACTTCGGTAATTCGACTATGGTCAAAGTGGTAATTACTCCACCTTCTCCAGAATAATATTCATAAAATAATTATCATTTTTATAAATCAATTATACTTTAAAATTCAACCATTATATATGGTTATGAAAAATGAATTACATTACAATAATGGAGACGATATGTCGTACGTACGCATGAGTAACATTTGCATTTTTCAAAGATCATTATGGAAAGAAGGTAAGTATTATTTTATATTTATAGAAGGATAATAATATCATAAATATCAAATTAATTCTTAAAATATACTTATATATATAATCCATGTAATTTTTTGATGAAAAATTAATCACATCGCTTCATGTAGGTGGTATTCCACACATACAAACGAATGGCGTTATCATTTTTCAATGCATGGAATGAAAGAAAATAAATTATAAATTATATTTTAATAATGATAAATATGTAATTAATATCATATATAATCATTAATTCCATAATTATATATAGTCTTGAGATACGATTATGGAAAACGAATTACATCGGTTTGTGAGGTGATAGTCTACCGTACACACGAATAACGATTTCATTTACCATTTGATGTAATAGAAGAAAGATATAGGTCATGAAACTAACATAATAATGTATAATTATATTAATTATAATTTATTTATTATTTTATCATGTTTGGATAAGGTTTTAGGTTTGTGGAATAAGAAACAAAACTAAAGCATGTAGATAAAAATTATACCTCTTCTTCAAAAAACCTCCTTTTATTAACATATTAAGACCACTAAGGATGGTATAATTCATAAAAAAAGACTATAGAATGAAGTAAAGGATTATATGAAGGTATTTGAGATGGGTTTTTCAGAACAAAATGGGTTTTGAAGTGTGAATAAATGAGAATAAGAGATGCACTTTTATAAGGGAGGGGATAGAAACTCTTGAAATTTACCAAAATATTATATTAATATAAATTAGTTTTAAATTATAAATAGATAAAAAGTGAGTTATTTAGAATATAAGATTAGGTTCGTTTTAAATTCCCTCATAAAATAAAAATTATAAAAAAAATTACCATATTTCTACCCTTATCTTTTGGTTTTAACCCTTATTTAACCTCTTTAACTCTTACCACAACAACATGGATTTTTAAACTTTGAGGGTTAATATAGTTACTATAAAATGAAAAAAGAAAAATAAATGGAAAATGGTTGGTATTTTAAACCTTAACCTAAAAACTACTCCAAATTTAATATTTTTTAAAAAATTATATCATTTACTATAACATATCCATGATGTCAATTTTTAAAACTATTCATTAATTTGAATTTAATAATATCAAGATAATACTTATAATTACAACCAATCAGTTTAACATATCCCTAATAGGTCAATTTAATATATAAAAATCATAGATCACATTATTTATCTCAAATTATATTTATTTTAATATTTTTAATAACCTTTATTTTATTTTTATAGCAATTGAATAAATACTTCATCAGTGTTATGTAAGCAGTTAATTTAAAAATTTATTAATTTAAATTTTAAAAAATTACTATGATGAATATAAATATTTTAAATTTAAAAATAATATTTATAGTTGAACATATCCTCTAGATAAAACCATATTAAAAATATTACACTCATTAAAAATAATAGTGTGTCATGTTTGACATTTCTTTAAATAAAATACTATAAAGGTCATAATTTTATCCAAGTGGCCCCAAAAGCTCACAAATTAAAATATTATATTATTAAGGTCAATATATACTAATCAAAAAAGATTTAAGTAAGTGTTTGGGTCATTTAATATTTCGTATCATTTTATTTTTAACTTAAATTACCGGATTTACCCTTTACCGTGGTAACAAAAATTACTAAGGTTACTTTTAATATTGTATAAAAATATAAGTGGACCCATTAATTCAAAATATTAAAACCATTTTTCAAAATTCCAGACACATAAGTGGAAGAATTTAATTTAAAATTAAAGTGACAAAATGCAATGAAAAAACAGTTTTTCAGAATAATGGCCTTTTTAAAACATAAAATGTTTTATACTAAATTCAAGTATAAATTGATTTTAAAAACCAATAATTGGATTATTTCAAATTAAAATGAAATAATTACAATTTAAAACTAATAAAAAACCTAATTTTAACTTATAAATACTTTAAAATAAAATATAGTTTCAATAAAAATCAGAATTTTTCACTATTCCTTGAAAAAAAATATTTTTTAGAAAATTATAAAAAATTAATCCTAATATAATTTAAAAATTATGTATTTAAAAATGAATTTTATTTTTTCAAATTAAAATTCTATAATTTTAAAATTATAATTTTAAATAAAATATTATAAGAAATGATTTTAATAAAACCATTTTTTTAAGAATTACTTTATATATTTATAATTAATATAACTACATAATTCAGAAATACTGCTAAATATTAAAATGATTTATTCAATCATTACTGGGGTTATTACAAGATATTCCATAGTTTCTCTCTATAAATATATAATAAATAATGAGAAAATTAGCTCTAGATTCCTCTCAGAAATGTGAAGATATGATGAAAGAGTTAATCACTCATTTCATGACTAATAATAACAAATAAATCATCATGAATTTAAAAAATTCAAAGCATGAAAACTTGGGAGAGTGATTTCATCTACATAAATTAAATAGCCTCCCCAAATCATGATTTGTTAAATCTATACCCCTATGTCTATCTATAATCATTCAATCCCCTATATTACATATTCAATCTTATTAACCATGAAACCTAAAACATATAATCATGAGATTCTTAAGTGAATTTTTCCCCAATATCAAAACTGTAGAAAAAATCTAAGTACATGGAAATCATTTTTACTTAAAACTAAAATATGAAATCAAAATTTAAGGGAATTATAAATAACATAATTTAAAATATTACTCCCCTTTTCTTTGAAGCTCTTCCTCTTCTTATTCCCTTCTCTTTATGCCTTCCTTCATTATTGACCTAAAAATCACACAAACTAAGTGAAATTCCTAGGTCCATGTCATTAAATCTCAATAAGATAATGGTAATTGAAAACTATATCCTAATATATCAATAAACTAATTATTAAGGAAAGTGAAAAACAACTAAGTTCCTAGAAATAAAAAAAATCAAGTGACCTCCCATAAATAGATTTTTTTAAGGTTGTTAAACTTGAACTTACCTCTTCAACTCACATGATAGGAGTATGGTATAAAGTTAACCATCTCAAATTTTTCTAATCCTAACTTTGTAGTGTATTTAGGCTAGAAATCATCTTCCTACTTTTGAAACACACCTTGAAATTTAGTGAAGGAGGGCACTAAAATATGGACAACTTAAAAGTTTGGAGAAGAAGTTCATATGTAGTCCATGGTTGGTAATAATCAACTTTTACTTCATCTTCCCTAGGATTCTCTTCATAGTCATTAATTTATTTTAAAAGTTCAAAAACTATCAAATAGTCCTCTTCCTTCTTTCTTATTGTTTTTCTATAAATTTTTTATTTAATTTCTTAATTTCAAAAACCATTTATTCTTTTTCTTACTTATGTATTAGATTCTAAAAAATATCTATTATTAATTAAGAATATTTCATCATATTTTCCTCCTATTATTCTTATTTTTTAGGTAGGATTCTACTTTTTTATTCCTTTTTTGGACCTAGAGTTTTGAGGGTGTCATCTATAAAAATAGATTTAACCTCTGAATTAGAAATTATCTTAGAATTTCCATTGAACTCAGTAGCTCCTTTGGTCTTCCCCTCAAGTGCTAACTCATAGTGAACTTTCTTTTTGGTTATCTCCTTTGGCTCCTCAGGAACCTTTCCCATGTTCTCTATAATTTTGAACCCTCCTTTGAATTTTGCTTTTAGGTTATGAAGTATTTTATCATTTAGACTCAGGCATGGTTATAGGATATATATTCAATGTTGGTGCTCTCATCCTTGAATTTTAATCTTATTTTTAAGCACTTTGGTTTGTTTTGATAGGTTTTCCAATTGGATATCCATTCATATGTGGGTTTTTATCTTGATTTTCACCTATACTCACAACCAAATACACTCAAGCTCATAAAAGGAATACAAAAAATAAAACCTAATCTAATATTAGGAAACAAAATAAGGATACGTAAAAGTATTTTCCTAACTATTAGATTAAAGTATATTCTAATCAATTCCATGAAAAAGGTGCAAAAAAATGATCGACTCACGGAGCATCATTAATTCTCCATGATCTCAATCAGTTAAGATTTTATTGGGCACAAACCACAAATAATTAAATCTATAATAAATTATTATAGTATCATGTAAATATTATATCAATCCCCTGAAAAAAAGGTTAGAGAACACTTCAATTTAATTGTAAAGATCTAAATTTAAATGAATAAACTAAACTACTTTTCATTTGAAAAGAAAAGGGTGGTGGTGATTGATAAGTTCAAGAAAACATTAAAAAAACTATGAAATTTAAAATCCAAGTTCATAAATTAATGAGGCATAAAATAATAAATGAGAAAATAAGATGTTTTTGGAATTGGATCTAAGTGAATCTCTTGGTCTGGGTAGACACATTCTATCCTCAAAACTCCATAGTTCTCATGGTCATGTACTTTGGGCTATTAAGAGGACAAGGGACTCAAAACCATGTTTAAACATACTAAAAACTCACTTAATAGTCATGGATGGAGTCATCCACTAGTTAATGCACTAATAATATCACTCTCCCACTTATCAAACAATGGTCATACATGAATAATTCAAAAAATATAATTGAGAGATAAAATACGAAACATATATCCAACATGGATTAAGTTCAAAAATAAAATACTTTAAAACATTTAATCCCTCTTAATTGAAACCATTGTAAATAAAGTCACATAATAGGGTGATAAAAATAATAAAAATTTATAGAAGGAAAGAATCAATATGGGTAAAGCTGACCTTGTACTCCTTCAAGTCTGAATCTATAATCAATTGATTATTTTACACAACTATGACTCCATCCCTTAAATAAACCTCTTCCAATCCAAGATATCTCATTTATATCAAACCACATATTATGTATCTAAATTTTGGCCATTTCTATTCTTCTTTTAATTATGTTTCAACTCATTTTATCCCTTGTATTGTTAACTTACTATGAACCTAACTCATCCTCCATAGCCAACTCCCACATTTTAGAAACATTGAAGTTAGATGCTTCTTCTGATCTTTCTAGTTATCCCATATCTATTAAAAGTACTTAGTTTAAGTCTGATCCATTCTTTTTTACTAGAATTATAACTCTTAGATCTCTACAATTCAATTCATGGTTCTGATATTTATTGGACCAAAACCTCCAAAATATCATCATATGGAACTCTAGACTGAGCCACATAGTTCTCCATATTTTAGGTATATCTTCCTCTGGCCTCATCCTCAAACCTTTTGTGTTGTTCTATAAACTTTCCTCAATTTTTTTGAAATTCTAGTAGACTCAAAGACATTTTAACTCTTAAAAATGTGTAAAATTTTGGTTCCCTCATTTAGATCAACCTGAAATGAAGTTGATTATTTTCCTTCAGCTTACTTAACCTTCATGTTTCAGTCCTTCCATGGGACATGTCCATTAAAGAGACTAATTGTATATTTTTTCTCATTATCCCAAAGTTAAAAATTGAGATTATCATATATATAGTCAATGAGGAAACATGTTAGAGATTTTTCTTTTGGATTATCTATGTCTTTAGAATCAACATGTTATAGACTAAACTTCCAAAGACCTTAAGATGATCAAAATTCAGTACCTTTTCAATTCATAAATCTTCTAACAATTATTATCACATTGGTATCAAGGGGCTCTAATTGATTAGATATGTTGCGGTATTGATGAATTTCTCCCAAAATACCTTGAAAATTCCTGAATATAGTTCCATACTCAATGCCCTTTATATTTTTTTGATTCATCCATTAAGATACACCATTTTTCTCAGGAATTTAGGGTACAATATTATCATTTCTAAAGCCTCTATGCCTTTCAAAAGCATCTTCTAGTATACTCACCTCTATTTAATGAACTTAATCATTTAATATTACATTATATTTCCCTTTCACACATAACTATCCATTGAATGAACACTACAAACACTTCTGATTTTTGTTTTGATAATTATATCCATACTTTCCTCATAGATTCATCAATTAATGTCACAAATTATTATGAAATTTGGTGAGATTTAACTAGGGAAGGTCCTGAGACATTTTTATGCACCAACTCTAGCTTTTGTATTTTCATAGTTATTTTACTCAAGTTAACGCTTAACTTTTGTGTCTTATCAAGTATTCAAATCCAATATCTTATGAATTCTAAATATTCCTTCTTTAGAGTACCTTTTACCACTAGAACATTACTACCTTTCCCACTGAGGCTCCCAAGTCAACTGTTCTATAAATCTATAATTTTGTAAATTGAAGTTTTAGTGAGTATAGCTTCCACTTCCCTTTCAGAAATGTAAAAAATACTATCCATTACACCTCTATTTATGAACAAATAACCTTGATTGATTTTCTGTACTCTATTATAAAAGATAATTCCATATCAGGCTTCATCCAACTATCCTGCTAAAATCACATTCTTATGGAGACCTAGAATATATCTGGCTCCTTTCATCTCAAGGACATTACCATTATTTAACCATATTTTTACACCCCACTTTCCTATAATGTCAAGAGATTTTTCATCTAGTAGATGCAATCATAAAAAGCTTTCAGATACATAATTTGTTACACATCCCTTTTCACTAATAGATTAGAAAGATGCACTAGAATATATAATCCAAGATCCCAGTGGTGTATTGAAACTTAAGAGTAAGTTCACAATACTCTCTCTAGTTGAGCCAACATAACTTAAACCTACAGGAGATGATCTTTTAGAATTTACTTTTCACTCACAATAATCCTTTATGAGATTATCTCTTTTTCCACATTACTAATAGGTTGTTCTGGATCTAACATATTTTCTTCTACTTCTTTATCTCAAATTTCCTTTTGACTGCCTTAAAATTATTTAATGAGGTGAGTTCCCTGTTCCATTGTCATTCAACGCATCACTAATGTTGAATAAGTCTCCCTTCTCCAGAGCTCTTTATTTAGAATCAAATTCCATAATCCTCAAAGATCAAGTTGGATTTTGAACTATTGTTACTTATTATTATCACCATAGCCTAGGAATCATCCATGAAATTTACTTTCACATACTAAAAATGACTTCTAATCATGTTGAAATCATTCACATGATTGGCAGTAGACCTTTCTTCTGACAACATCATGATGAAAATTTGTCGCATTAAGTATACCATATTGAGTGTTGTTGGCTCCTTGTACATTTTTTCTATCATATTCATCAACTCCACTAAAGTATTCTTCTCTAAAATATTGAAATACACATTCTATGCCAACAACATCTTCACTAAACCTAGAGTCTTTGTATCCAAATTTTCACATTTAGTTTTTTCTACTTTCTTCGGTTCAATGCCTTTCAATAGAACTTCCATATATTTTTGGATGAGATGGTTCACTATATTCATCCTCTAGAAGTTATAATCCATTAAATCAAGTCTATTGATCTAGACCTTGCTATCTTCTGACATTTTCACCTTCTGACACAATGAATCACACTGAATTGAAAGGCACATGAGTAGGAATGAAAGTTACTTGAGCTATTACCAAGAAAACTATTGAGCCTCCGGGAATCTCCTGCTACTTTAAAACCTATTTTTGAGTATCCCACATAGAGTTAACAAACCATAAATTTACCACCAATGGATCACAATGGCTGCAACTGATCTCTCGAAGGAACTCTCTAAATTCCAGTGTACCAAAACATAGAAGAAAACACCTTCACCCAAGTCATCATGTTGAATTCATTACTCATGCTTGTTGAATACAAATCACCTAAAAAATAAAGTATAATTATGAAAGGAAATAAAATCAAGTATAAGGACACAACATGGTTTTTTGTGGATTGGAATTTCTTTCTATGTCTATGGAGAGAAGCATCAGTTTTCATTATATCAGAAGTACAAAAGGTTAAAATATCTTATGACTAGAAAACCACATAGATCATGAACACAAGTAAATCTGTGAAACTTCAGTAAAGTTCCCCCCCATATAGGGTCCCACTAAATCCCCTATAAATTTCCTCAGTTGGACTACCTATCACCGGTAAGACAATAGTTTTCTCAGCACCTCACTCCTTCCCTGCAAAGTCTTCCCTACAAAGTGATCCAAACACTTACTGCCTCCTTTTGATAATTGCAACACCTATCAAAATTCTAGTGATTTGAGAACTAGTTGATCATCCATTGGAAGAAGAATATATTTCCAACAATACATCATTGCATTATTGAAGCTTACTATCACTAAATTGACAAGGCCTAAGGGTACCACGAAGTTCCTCTTTCTAGAGAACTCACTCTACCACTTAAAGAGTCTTCACGATCCCAACACTCAGTCTCTTATATGTCATTCCATGAGATATAAAGATTTACCAAATGCATTGGAGAGATATATAATTTTGGGTCTAACCATCACATAATGAAAACCATATATATGTATATCACATAAATATAAAACATTCATAATTTCATCATAGATTAACTAACTTATGGAAAAGAAATGGATTTCATGAAAAGTTTTATAGGACATGGTCATATGTCATCTAGAGAATAAAGGTGGATTTTTTTATTAGGGAATAACCCTAGTGAAGTGTTAAAAACATTAAAGTATATTGATATAGATGAAAAAAACTTTTATATGAACATTAGAAAATTATTTTGAAAAGTAAGAAGAAACATCCTTTACATTTTGATAATTTTATTTTAAAAGAAAATAATTTATAAAACAAAGGGGGTAGAAATAACTCTAGAAAACCATAAATACTTAAATAGGAATCTTCTTAAAGAAAAACAAAGAAGATTGTGATAAAATTCATTCATGTAGAGAATGTTAAAAAACATTCATTTTTCACTTGTCTAAAGAAAGTCAAAGATTATATAAAATGATTCATGTAAAAAAGTTAAAAAGATATTACTTTCATTATTTTGTAAATAAATTCAAGGTCAATAGAAAATGAACTTAAGAAATCATAGAAGTATAGAGAATTACATTTATAAAGAAAAATAAAGAATAAAACCATATTGGAGAAAGATTCCCAACTGAAAAGAATAGATATGGATGGTTCCACTTTCAAACATCCATTCAGTTGATTTATGAACCAAAGAGAAATGAAATGGTGAGAAGACATATAAGCATCAAGAAATAACCATAGGAGAAGAAGCTAGATGAGATTTTAGAGAGGAAGGACAAACAATTTCTATCAATAGAAATTTAAAATAAACAACCTCGATTTCAAAGTGGGGTTGTAAAATAAACCCTTACCTCGAATTTCTGCTTGATCAAACACACTCTAACTCCATGTACGAACAACCATGGGGTAAAAAGAAACTAAAAATCCAATGAAATATATATTATAATTTTCTTAAATCAATCATATCATTGCATCATATAAAAAAACCCATTTATGTGACTTCCTTAAATCATGTAAAGTAGATTGTAATTCATGAGACACCTTGATAATGGGTTTGGATGAGATTAGTTATTCATCATATCAGAAATTGTCACACCCATCGTTTCTAAATTATTTATTTTATTAATTTTCTATGCATCGGGTAGTTTGGGTTGAAGCCTGACTTAAATTTTTTGAGTTCTCTTATAAAAAAACACATGTTTTGGCCTTGACAGTGTTCAGCGCACCGCAGTCGAAGTCGCGCGGCCTTGCCTGAGTCACCGTGCGACCTCACCCGGTTCACCACACGAGCCGCTTGATATTCAAGGCAGATAAATGGAATGTAATTAATTGTAAAATGAAAATAAAATAAAAATGAGAAGTGTAATAAAATTTAAGGGATTATTTTAATGATAATAACATTGGTTGAGAATAATATTATGATTATTATTAATAGTGTTAAGAATATAAATTTTATTAAGTTGTTATTAATATTATAATAATTATTATTGTTACTATTATATTAAGTTAGTATCATTTTTATTACTTTAGTTGGCTTCGAAATATTCGGTCGAGGTGCGGGATGAGTCCCAGTTGAATTTTGAGTTTTGTTGATAAATGAGTCTTTGGGGCTTGAAAGCTTCCGACGCACGGGCGAAGCTCGATTCGGAAACCACAAGGCTTCGTTTGGACCATTGTGTGACCTGCTGATATTTGATTACGTAATTAAATAAAATGAATTATTAAAAAAGAAATAAAATTAAATTTATGATAAAATTTTAATAAATTATTTTAATGATAATAATAATATTATTAGTTAAGGATGTTATTATTATTATTATTATTATTATAACTTTTATTTTATTTTATTACTACCAATTTATTATTATAAATATATTTAGGTTTTAGGTTTTTATTTTTTTATTTTTCTTTCCCTTTTCTTTTCTCCTTTTTTTCTCTTTTCTTGTTTTCCCTCTTCCTCTCTTCCTCCCCCCCTCTCTCCTGTCGCACCCCTTTCTAACCCTAGCACGTGCGTCCCCCTTGGTTGGCTGCTCCACCCCACCTGTGTGATGCTCCTCTCGACCAGCCGGCTCCCTCCTAGCCCGCTCGCACCCAACTCCCTCCTAGCCCGCTCGCGTCATCGCCCCAACCTCCCGTACATCCCGTCACGACCGTCGCCGACCACCGGCCTCCTCTTATGGCAAGTTTCCGTCATCTCCCTCCCACAACTCAGGGCTTTCCTCCTCCTGGTGAGCAGCTCTGGCGAGTCACCCAACCGACACCGCTTCTTACCGCCTCGCGCTGTTTCGCACAGTCGCGCACCATGTTTTTTTTATGGCACGACACACTTCCGTCAACCCCTTTTTTCACTCGGACAGCCTTCTGAACCCTCGCAGCGGCCTCCCACTCCCTTCGCCACAAGTTCGGACCACCTGGGTAATCCCTTCCTCCTCTTTTCTAGGGTTTTAGTCCTACTCATTTGGGGTTTTGGTGTTTCCAGCATTTAGGGTGTTAATTAGGGTTTTAATTTTGGGTATTTTAGTTCGATTTCATGAATTAGGGTTCACCTTTGGTTCGCTTATGGTGCGCATTAGGTGTGATTGTGGATTTTCTCAACATTTGGGAAATTATTCATGCGAGGTAGGTGGTTCCATGCCTTTTCATCTTTTAGATAATTTAATTTTTTTGTTTAATTAATTTTAATATGTCCTATGATTTAATTTCTTGGTGTGAATTATGTTTAGAATGTTTTGGCATGCTCGTTTGATGAAATTGGATTTCCAGAATAATATAGTCTTGTTGCTGATATGTGTGTTGTTGTATAAATTATAGGTAGTGCTTTATAGATTATGTGAAATGCGCATTATAAATGTTGTGACATGTGTGCGTGATGAAAATGACATTTTTTTAGAAATGGTCATGTCTTTCATTTTGGCCTTGTTGTGGTAAATTCTAGAAGTGTTTAATCAATTGTTCATGTGGTGAAAAATGAGGTTTTAGAAGAGTTGAGTGTGCAATTGATTTTAAAATGGTTTTTTTCATGTAAAAAATTTTGGGAGTTTTGAAGTGAGGTCTTATGGTATGCATGTGATATGTTTTATAAACTGAGCAATTGTTTATTTGAGTGGTATTTGAGATGCAAAACATGACTGGAAATGGGTTTTGGGCTGTCTGGACGGTGCAAAATGCGTTTTCAATGTCTTTGATGAGTGTGTGTATTTAAATGGAGATTTTCAAAGGAAGAATGAATCACTTTGGGTGTGTTTTTCTTGTTGTATACTATTGAAATTGAATTGCTAATTTTTTGAATAATTGAAACATGTTTTGATCTGATTACTTTGTGTATTTGGTTTTAAAGTGACGTCTCTATGTGGAATCAAGTGTTCTTTTGGGTGTAAAGTCTTCTTAGTTTTTCAGAAAATGTTTTCATAAATAGTTTAATGATTTATTAAATTATTTAGATGGTGCAAAAGTGGTATTTTGAAAGAGTTGAACATGTGTTTGTTTTTAAAGTAGTATGTTTATATAAAGTGAGACATGTTTCTTGGTGTAAACCCGCTTTGCGTCATTTGGTGGTGTTTTATTGTGTCGGCCCTTGATTTGATATTTAATATTTCTTTCTAAGTTGTGAAAATTGATTATGATCTTTTAGTGTTGCCAGATGGGGATTTTTGAAATGATTAAGTAACGACAAATGTATTTTGGAAAGGTGTTTTGGTGTGCGTGTGTTTTTGAAATGGTGTTTTTGTGTGCAAGCGGTGACTTTTGTGTGTAATATCTTGTTTGGTTTGTGATATGTGAAGGTAATATATTATATAAAGGTGGAAATTGATTGAGCACAAGGGAAAACCCTGGCTACCTAGGTGGGCGGATTAGGACTAGTACACTAGATGATACGTAAGTGGTTCGTCTTGGTCTCATCTAGCAGGCTTGACATTACAACACTAACTAAACTTTTGTGATGATTGGAGACCACTAGGTTAGAGATGTGTTTCCCTACTAGCGGCTCGTGCACGAGAGAGTTGATTATTGTGGTTCATATGCCATGTTTACACAAAGGTACGATGTCTCTAGCGTCCCATGCATACTAACTACCTTAGGGGATTTATCCGCAGTGCTCTACTATTCATAATGTGGTTCCTTCTGTCGGCATACAGATGACCACTTGAGTGTGTGCACGTTCTTTATAAATTTTCTCTTCCATTTTAAAGTAGTATTTGTGAAAAAAATTTCTTCAAGTGCTCTTTTCTTTTTTTACTTTCAAATTTTAAATGTTTTCTTTAAAAGCATTTTAAAAAATATGGTTTTACATAAGCATGTCAAATTAACTTTTTGATGTTGTGGCATGAAACCTTTTTATTGAGTGGTATTCTACTGGACACTTGGCTCACACCCTGCATACAGCTTTAAGTGTATATAGACCTTGTTTTTCTGCGTATCACAGGTTGAGGCATCGTGCTCAGCGATGGTGGTTTAGGTTGATGGTCTTCTCGTGACAAAATGGGTGTTTGTAGCTTGTGAATGTCGCACCTCTCTTGTTGCTTGGAGGTTTGACTTAGGGTTTTAGTTTCTTTTGTTGTCGTTACTTTTTGGATGTTGGTTCAAGTTGTAAACATTTAAATTTGATTTTAGTTTAAGGTTCTGTTTGGTTTTCTGTTTTCAGTTTTAGTTTATTTATCTTATAAGTTGTTTTGTGTTTACTATTTCGGGTAAATTATTTCCATGTGTTAGTTTTGATACTCGGGCACTTATGCCAACCCATGGAGATCGGGAATGCCCTTCGGCCATGCCGCAGATCGGGTCGGGCACTGGGTCGGATGGCGACCCGGCCTGGTTCGTGACAGAAACATTTATGGACTGAATATGAATAATGATATCCCCACTACTTTATATGAAGATAATGCAGGTTGTTTTGTGAAATTAAAAGGTGAGCATATTAAAGGTAATATGAAAAAACATTTCACTAAAATTCTTTTTTAATCATGAGGTTTAAAAAAAATTGTGAGATGGATATGCAATAAATTAGTTCACGTGATAATGTTGCAATTTAACATATCAATTGTGATTCTGTGGACTTTTTTTGATATATGATTTATAAAATAATAATAATAATTTAAATAAGGGTAGGTTAAAAATGTTTTGAAAACTAATGCGGAAAGACGACATCGGCGATGTTGCCTTTTAGAAAAAAACTTATTTTAAATATATATGTTAGTATATTTAATTTTTTTTGTTTATAAATATATATATAACAAAAATGTTCAGTAGAATTTAACTGGTATTTAATATTCAGCATCATTGTCATTAAAATTCTGACAAAAACCTTCACCCAAAACTCTCTTTTATAAGAAGGCTTACTTTGAAAATCATTTTGGATTTTCGATGTGGGACTCATGTTCTCTTTCCTGCGGTGAATTAATAATATATTATTATTAATTATTTTTAATCAACTAATAATAAATATTAATTACTAATAAATAATAATAATAATCCACAAATAATAATTAACTATTAATGTTTACTACTAAATATTAGTAATTAATTAATTTATATTAATAATATTTTAAATAATATTAATTAGTACTCTTAATTACAATTTAATTACCAATAAATTTTTAATAGTTAACATCTATTAATTTATTACTAATTAAGCATTATTTAATTACTTATTAATAATAGTAATTATCCATTAACTAATTAGTTATTAAATATTATTAATTATTATTAAATAATTACTAAAAATATTTAAAATTATCATTAAGCTACAAAATATTAATAACAGTTATTAAATTATTAAAATACCAATTGATAATTAATTATTATTATATGAGTATTAATTAATTAAATAATATGATTTACAATTTAATAATATTAATTTCTAATAAATATTAATTACTAGTTAATATTAATCACTAATAAACATTTAAAATTATTATTTAGTAACTAATTACTAAAAATAATAATATAATTATTAGTTATTAATTAATTAGTACTTACTAATTAACTAATTAATTATTAATTTATTAATAAATATTAATAACCAATTAATAATAAATATTTAAAATTATTATTCAGTTATTAAATATTAGAAATAATGATTAAATGATTAAATTACTAATTGTTAATTAATCATCATTATATTAGTATTAATTAATTAACTAAATTTTGCGAATAAATACTAATTAAATAATATTAATTACTAACGAATGTTAATTACTAAAAAATATTTAAAATTATTATTTAGTAACTAATTATAAAAAATAGTAATATAATTAATTACTAATAATATTAATTAAAAATTAACGAACAAATTATTTATTAATTAATAGTTAGTTATAACTATTATTATACGAATACTCATGTTGCAATTTAATATTATCAACGGAGATTTGGCGAGAAACGAATTTTTCCCTATTTGTTAACACTTCCTATTTTGTGAATTTTTATCAATCAATTTAGATACTCGATGGAGAAAATCGCAACCAGGTGGCGTCGATCGGTCGGGCCCGCCTGGGTGCGTGCTGGCAATCAAAGATTTCCTTAAATCGCATGCAGCGGCGCTCCTCGTCCCTGCCCACCCTGCGCCTCCGCCCGCTCTCCCTATATACTTCAACGGTCTTCCCTTTCTCCCTACTCTTCACTGTTTTTCTGTATCGCGATGGGGAAGCAGCACGGTCGCCATCTTCCGCCGCGGCTCGATCGTTTCTTGGAGCGAGCCCCCCGCCACCGGCCCTCCTTGCCGTCGCCGGATCCTTTCTTGCCGCCAGACCATCTTCCGCCGCCGTGGCTGGACCCTTTATTGGCGCCAGGCCTTCCCCGCCACCGGCCCTCCTTGCCGTCGCACTGTCCGGCGGCGAACCCTGTGATCACGCCTTCCCAGGACGACGATACCCTCGCCGAATCGTTCTCCCGCCTCGTCCTTTCGGATATCCTTCCAGTGCCGTCTCATCATCCACCGGCGCGGGACGGCGCGGTAATCGGCGATGATCAGCCGGCGGTGAGCTGCTCCGGGTGCGTCGGCTCCTACCAAGGTTTTCCGTCTTCTTCAATTTCGTACGACGGCGGTCTGGGGGATCCACGGCCGTCGCACTTAAAGGCGGGGTCTAACTATGGACGGTGGGATACGATTCCCGTTCACGGGGACTCCCTAACTGATTTAGGCTTCATCCCGGACGACACCAACATTCCCTCAACCGCATTCCCTGCTCAAAACCAATCTCTAAGATTTCTACAAAGATGGATATTAAATGATCCTCCCTTGAATGATCTGCGGGGCCACATAGTGTCTTTGTCCCTGGATCGCTATGGGTGTCGATTCTTGCAGCGGAAGTTCCGTCGCATAACCATCGAGGAGATTGACATCGTTTTTAGAGAGATACTTGATTGTCTCCCCATCCTCATGGTGGACGCATATGGTAATTTGATTTTTCAGAAGTTCGTCGAAGTGTGCTGTGAAGTGCAGAGGGGTCAAATTCTAACGGAGATTGTTCTGCTCGGGCATCACCTCTTCCCAATCTGCTGCAACACATATGGGTAAGTTGAGCCTCTCGTCATCATTCAATTGACAATTTGTGTATGATTCTAGGTTTCATTAAAGCTCCTTGTTTATTCTTCTCCTTGCAGAGCTCGTTCTGTGAGGAAACTACTCGATCATCTGACAATGAAAAACCAAGTGGACCTAATTTTGTTAGCTCTAAGCCATTGCAGTGTCCAACTATCCATGGACGTTACGGGCCATCATGTGATCAAACACTGCTTGCAGCATTTCTCCCTAGAAAGCAACAAGGTAATATCTATAGACATCAAGTTTCCCACTTTTTGTTCCACTCCATGCCTAATATGTTCTTCATTATTTCGTTTTTTGTTTTGTTGATCATGAATTGTTTCCACCATTATGATGTTTGAATCACGCATAATCTCAATTCCCATACCTGTTTTTGTGGCTTGTGGTGTTAGTTTCTTTGATTTTTCATGCAGTAGCACTCATTCAAATTATACCATCCAATATTTTTTTTGCCTAACGACTCTGAGTTCTTTGGCCAGCTTATTCTGAGAATGATAACGAATAATTGTGTCGAGATCGCGACAAATCAAAGTGGTTGTTCTGTGGTGCAATTATGCATGGAAGGACCCCTGGTTGAATTCAAATCCCGCCTCATGGCCATGATAACAGCCAACTCTCCAATTCTAGCTGAAAACTGTTATGGGTTTGTATTAGACGAAAGTTTCTCTGCGTGTGTGTGTGGAAGTCAATATGTTTTTGTCTCATAACATGTTTGACTTCTTATTGCAGAAACTATGTGGTGCAACATGTTCTGGACATTGAGGGTGCTCTTTCAGGCATCATAGCGCGATTGAGAGGTAACTTTGTCCCTCTATCATGCAACAAGTTTGGCAGCAATGTAGTGGAAAAATGTCTGAAAGTGTCGAGCAACGGTCAAAGGGGACAGATCATCAGGGAGTTCATTAGTAGCCCGCATTTCCCATTGATGTTGGTCGATCCTTTTGGAAACTATGTGGTGCAAGCCGCTTTATCAGTGGCGAAGGTAATCACTTTTCAATCTAGTAATAAACTTACATTTTGTTTTCCTATTTTGTGCACCAAACGGCTTGAGCACTAACTATTGTCTAATGTAGTATAAGATATCTTAGGTGAAAAGTGTTGTGAAACACATTTCACTCCTCTACTGAGAGTTTTCATCGCTTTAATTATAGGGTTCCATGGCGAGGGAACTCCGAGAGCTTGTCTGGAAGCATTCTCCTAGCATGAGGAACCACCGACATGGAAAGAATGTCCTCGCCTGGTTTGGTAAGAAGAAATGTCAGACCTGAGGAACAAGAGCTCCAACGTGTAAATTTGATATTGGGAGAAATGAGGAAAGGTGTTGGATGAAATGGATGAGTGAAAATTTTGTCTTTTATTGATGTTTTGGGGTGGTTGGGGCATTGTTGTGTGATCGTTGTTGTTATTCTGGATACGTATGTATGTGTGTGTTTGGGGTGGTGTTGTATGGGAATGTTTATTAGTGTGTTTACAGTTTTATATGATTCCTCTATTATATTGGATTTTGTTGTGGTGTAATTTCCAATTTTACCAATTTTATTTTTTTCAAAAAATATTTTAAAAAATAAATAAATAATATTATCAATACATTTATTCAATTGAATTGAAGGGTGAATCGATCATTTAAGTATTTAAAAATTTCCCCTCCACATCGATGCGGGGAAGTGGTCGTATTACACTTTCGTTGTGGGTTTTCAAACAATGGGATGACTCAAATAGTGTGGAAACCATTTTGCTGTTTCCGTTATGATTCTCTATCTTGGAATACTTCAGTATGACTTTTGATTTATGGTTTGTGACATCACTTTAAGTTGCATGTGTGCAATAATTTGAGGGAGAGAGATCACTTATGCACCATAGTATCAAACTCTCAGCCATGTCTATTCTCCTTTGAATTGTGTTTGAACTCCTCTTATCCCTTGTGCCAATTTCCACTTATATCTCCTTTATCATATAAATTGAATCATCCAAATGAGAGGAGTTTGGGAAAACTACAAATCTTTAATCTACTTGAGTGTTTCTTCTACCATTTCATTCATCAAAATCATGCATCACCACCATGTCGAACACCATATCGAAGTCATCGGCATTTCATCTTCTGAACTTCCCAATCGACAATGCCTATACTTCCATGTTGCAACGCTTGATGTTTCGCACCTTCTTAAAATTTCATTTAATAGTCCTCATTGTGGTTTTGTCAACACAAATGAGCGTATCATCTTCATATCAGCTCTAGGTAGGCCGGCTGAGCTCCTTATTGATCATTCATGGCAGTTCTGAGATCATAGTGGTGTGCTCGAGCTTCACAATGGTGACAATAGAGGTTTTTGGTGACATGGTCACGGTCCAGATGGCAGATAGTGAGGCAGTGGGTGGCTGCAGATTTTTTTCGAGGTGGGTGACAATTTTTGTTTAATTTGGACATTGACCGCATAATTTCTCACCCCACATCAATTCCTCTCAAGAATGGTGGATCCTTCTTGGTACGACATATTATGGTATTCGACACTGGTCTTTATTAGCGCTAAACAAAAAATGCTAATAAAGTGGAGATTTTTATCAGCGGTGATAAAAAGGCACTCTTTGTCAGCTTGTTTAGCACCGATAAAGGTTGTAGTGAGTAATTTAGTTTATATTTAAATATTTATATTTTTTAAAAGAAGATTTATATTACAATAAGTATATATATGTAAATATAATATATAAATATGATTTATATAACTTTTAATAAAAAATGAATCTCATTTTCATAATTTTTTATATAAAAATTTATCAAATTTATATTAGTCAAAAAATTTAAAAGTATATTTATATATATTAATTGAAAAATGTGTATATAATTAAAATAAATATAATATATCAATATTTTATTTACACATTTTTTTTATAATGGTAGGAGGGAGGCTCTTCTTTTTATTAATGAAACACCTCTTTTTTCTAGCTAAAGGAAGCCCATTAAATAACTCGTAGGCCCAGTGGGCATCAAAGCTCATTACATCAGGGCCAGAAACCCAAGTGAACTAACCTAGAGGCCCAAGACCCGAAGACCTTTTCATCTGTCGCTGAAGTCGCTGATGCCATTGGCTCCGTCTGAAAGCCCACCCACACTAAGGTGGTCACACACACTACCACAAAACCGAGTAAGGGAAGCACCTCGTTTTATCAGCGCTAAGCATAAAGCACTGATAAATGGGGGGGGGAGGACTTTATCAGCACTAGTTAAAAACACTAATAAATCTATCCTTTATCAGCGCTAAAAAATCGTTGATAAAGGTGTACTCTTTATCAGTACTTTTTTTAGCACTGATAAAAGTTTTTAATAATAATTTATATACAATTATTATATTTATACTAAAAAATAATGTTTATTTGTATATATTAAATAAAACACACATGTTTATAATTAATATATATTTTTTAATAATTCAAAAATATTTATATAATGTTTTAAAAAACATTATAATTAAATATATGTGTTTCCAATGATTTTTGTCAATTAATATATTTTTCATGCATGCATATACGTTATATATCATCATGAATGTTTATTTATACATTACACTCTTGTTATTATTTATTTTTTCCATTGATGACTCGTTTTTTTGTTATGTATATTTTATTAGGTGTATATGATTAATTCACATGTTACCCACATATATACTATATTATGTTCCCAATACTTACAAAATTACATTAAATATATTTTTTATATTTATAATTATTAAATTTTAATTATATATAAATACCTTTTAATTATATTTATTTGTAATTATAATAACAACTATATATATATAAATTTAAATAATTATAAAATTATAATAAATATATATATTATAATTATATATATAAATATATTTATAAATATATACAAATATTTATAAATATATTTATTTATAGTTATAATTATAAATATAAATAAATATATCTTTGGAAAAAATTATAAAATTATAATAAATATAATTATTATACTACTTATAATGTTATAAATATATAATGAAATAAATATAATTATAAAAATATACAAATATTTATAATTATAATTCTCAAATAAATATAGATATATTTAAATAATTAAAAAATTATATTAAATAAATTAATTATATATATATATACAAATATATATAAATAAATACAAATAATTATAATTTAATTCTAAATAAATGTCGATATATTTAAATAATTAAAAAATTATAATCAATATATTAATTATATATATTTATAAAATTATAAATATATTTGTTATAATTTTATAATTATTTATATATATACATATTTATTTATAATTACAATAATAAATAATTTATTTATTATAATTTTTAATTACAAATAAATAAATATTTATTTATTAGTTATAAATATAAATAAATATTTATTTATTTAAATAACAATTAATTCATAAAAAATATATTTATTATTTTCATATATAATTTTATATATAATTAAATAAATATGTAGAAATATTGAGAAATAAATACAAATATTAATATTTATAGTTATAAATAAATACAGATATATTTAAATAATTATAAAATTTTAATAAATATAATAAATATAATTATTTATAAAATTATAAATACAAGAAATATTAATTTGTTATAATTTTATAATTATTTAAATAAATAAATATATATTTATTTCTAATTATAAATATAAATAAATATATATTCATATAAATAATTATAAAATTAGAAGAAATATAGTTATATACATCAATAATCTTATAAATATATATAATTAATATATTTATTATATTTATTTATAAGATTATAAATATAATAAGTATATTTATTATAATTTAATAATTAATTAAATTATAATTTTATAAATATAAATATATATTTATCATGTATATAATTATATATATATAATAATAATAGAAAAAAATTATTAAGATTATATCTTTATCAGTGCTTTTTTAGTGCGGATAAAGGCCAATCTTTATGAGCGCTAAAAAAGCGCTGATAAAGGGAGTCTTTATCAGCACTTTCTATTTTAGTGCTGATAAAACATACATTTATCAGTGCTTTTTAGCTAGTGCTGATAAAAGGTTCAATAGGTTTTATAAAAAATCCTAACTTTCTCCTCCTTCCTCGCACCCCTCAAGCTCTCGCGGAAGCCAATTGCTGCCGCCGCGCCTCCTCCTCCTCCTCTCTTGCCGCCTCTCCTCTACCGTGAACCACACCTCCACCGTGCGCCTCTCCTCTGCCACAAACTAGACCGTCGTGCACCTCTCCTCCACTGCGCACCACACCTTCGCTGTGTGCCACACCTCCACTACGCGCCACACCCCCACTGCGCGCCACACCTCTACCGGGTACCTCTCCTCTGTCGGGTGCCTCTCCTCCGTCGAAGGACTCCTCCGTTGCGCACCTCTCCTCTTTCGGGAACACACCTTCGCCGTGCGCTGAACGACACCTCCACGGTGAGTTATCTCCTCTTTCTATTTGTTTGATGATGTTGTGAATTATATAGGCTAAATTCCCCGATGAAAATCATGCTCGTTGGTGGTCCTTGTTTGCGCACTAAATGAATTTCATGTTGGTTGGTTTTTGAAAATAAATTAGTGGTCCTCTAGTGAAACATGATCATATAACCTGAATGTGTGTGTGTGAACATGGGAAAGGTTATGACAAGTATGAATTTATTGTAATGATCACATTTATGGGTTTCTCATATGATTTTCACTTATACCTTTTTATAAATTTTTTAAATATTTTCCAATCATTTGTTGGGTTTATCAGAAGATATCCATAATATCAACACTCTCTTCACTTCCCCAATTGTTTATTATCATCTGAAATTTGTTTAGGTAGTTGTTTGTATGAAACTCTTTTTAACTGACATGCTTTGGGTGCTTGAGTATTTTAAACCCCTTCTTCATCTAAATTATATTAAATTATTCTAGTTTAGATGATGACATAATGATTCCTTATCAAGGTGACCTTTAAGTTAACTTAAATGGGTTTCCTAAAGTTCATTTATCCATATATTGTTATAACCAATTTCTTATTCACTCTAAGTGTTTGTGTAAATTCCTTATAGTCCAATTTTCATGCACTTATATTTTTAAACAGTTGTTCAATCCACCTAATGACCTTGAAACATTTTCTATAAGTAATAAATTAAGAATTCTAATTTATTTCTTAATTAAATGTCACTTTTTGAAGGGGATTTGATTGTTATTGAACTTTGGTGTTCCTTTGTTATCATTTTATAAATCTTATATATTAATTTGATTTAGTAATATGTAATGATATCTTATATGATTTTTGGACACCCCTTTATGTATGTTTGATATATTTATGTTGGAATTTAATCCATTTATTATTTAAAAAAGTTGTTCATTAAGTTTTGAATCATGTTTGGTCTCCAAAAAAGGATTTTATGTGTTCAACTTGGGTGAAATATTTAAGGATCATTTGTAAAATTCTAAAAAATAATTTCATGTTTTGGTTATCAATACATTCTCAAAGGCTTGGTTGGAACTTTATAAAAATCATTTTTGATTTGGGAACATTTTTGCTATATTACATTTTGATTTTGATGGTTATATAAAGTGGGTTGATTTTCTTTTGGAATGTGTTATACATGGGTAAAAAGGGGTTGTTTCAGTGAAGGGTGTTTAGAGACGAGATGAATAGTTTTTTTTATGTCATTCATATTTTATGTGATTGACTTCACAATTGATTTTGATCTCCTCCATCTTATTTATCATTAGAACCCCTATTACTTAGGAGAGACCAAGGACATGTACTTGCTAGACATTGATCTGATCTCCCTAGTATGTGATTACATCCCCACACTTACTAGGAATCAATATGATCTCCCTAGATATGGATCAAAATGATTCACTTTCTAGGCATTGATACATTCTCACCAAGAACCACTGTTTCACCAAAACCTTGACCAATCATACTCCTTGATCCCTACCTCTATTACACATCCACCTTTAATGCTCAACATAGTTGAGGCATTTCCTTCTTCCATCTTGGATCAAAATTCTCTTGGACACACCTTTTAAAAAGTTTTCTAATGCTTTCATCTCATGGTTTTTCATTCTACTGAACACCTCGCTTCTGACTAATTCAAAATCAATGTAAATTTTGAACTCTCCAAGAGTAGGAAGTCTATTTCAATTCAAAATCTGAATCCTCCACCATTGAATATCAATCCAAACCTTACTCATTTCAATGGAACCACCACTTTGTTACTAGTGCAATTCCACTAAATCTTAGAAAACCACTTCATTAGTGGAAACCTAGTAGTCTTGAAACCAATACTTTCTATCAATTCTTGATAAAATAATCACTATATGTTATTTAACAAATATTTAATACCACTTTTGGTAACTAATAGTAGAATAAGAAAAAGAGATGATACCACTAGTTGGATTTGGTATAAATCAACAATCCTAATGTTAAACCCCCAAAACATAAATTCAACCCCTAAAACTTGAAGATAGAGGAAGAAGTTCCAGAACATACCTGAATTGAAACAAATCCCCAAACCTGATATCCCATAACATATAAGTAAAGCTACCACTAAATCACTACATCATATCTCTACCTTCTAGTTCCAGTAACCTCATGGTTTTGAAAATACCTCCCCTAGAGTAAAATGAGAAATAAAGGATAAACACATGACATAAATGGAATAAGCACACCACATGAAATTTATGTTGTTTGGATGAAAATCCTACTTCATAGGGGAATACATTGATATTTTTGTTAAGGGATAAATTGAGTTATAAGGGAAACATATCTTTTGTTATCCCTACCTATCCAAATCTACACGAGACACTTTTTAGACACCCTAGTCAAATTAACATAACAACACTTGTAATGAATCCTTCCACTCGCAAACACTTTATGGTGAATCCCCTCAAATGGAAAAATGATATAATTAAAGTGATTATCAAATCATATTTTTTTCTTAGAATAAATTTATATATAAATATATAAATTATTATTTTATTACAACTTTAAAAAATTATATGAATAAATTATTAACTATTCATATTCAATGTTATGAAGTGGTCATGACATTTAGGTTGATGCATCCATTAAAGGTACCAAACCTAGATTTTCTTTATGAAAATTTCTTTAAAAGGTTCTAGACTATTTTGGGATTTGATGTTGTTAACCTCATCAATGAGTTTTAGAGAGGTAAGAATTATCTTGAGACTTATAATGATACTCTCATCACTTTGATTCTAGAGGTTACTGATATGAGTTCAGTTAAGAATTTTAGAATGACTAGTCTTTGTAATGTCATTTATAAGGTCTTTTTGAAGATTTTAGAAAATAGACTATGGAAAATCATACCATCTATTAGTTTAGTACCATAGTTCTTTTCTTATTTTTACTTGAGACATGATGTACTTAAAAGGATTGAGAAATCAATATAGTTTCTTCTAGTGATGAGTGGCATAGGGAAATTATTTATGTGAAAGGAATGACACTTGAGAAATTTTTGATTATGTAATGGGTTCATGCTTATATATTTTATTAGGTGTATTTATAAAGGAAGGAACCAATAGAACTTCATGTGAGATACATATAAATTTTTATTGGGGTGTACAAACAATTGATTTGGTGTGAGCCAAGGATCATTGGGATAATGCAGTGTTTGTAGTAAACTGGAACACAAGTGTTTCATGGTTGTGAGTGTGGTCACTAATTATGGAACATATCTATTAGGAATCTGGTGTTGTGGTGAAGTATAATTGATATAACTAGACAATGGAAGCATAGATAAGGGATATCCAATGGTGGGGAGAACAATATCAAATGATTATAGAAATTATTATTTTTACAGCCACATTTTGAATAATGTGATGGAATCATACAACACTGATTGATTTGGGATGAATTAAAGTGTTTTCTATGTATATTTTATAAAGTGTATCTATTTGGATCTACGTATTTATAAAAATTTCTAAGTGGATATTTTAAAATGATTCAAGTCTTTTGAAATGTTTCTTAGAGGTATGTTTCTCATTTTAAATGATTAAGATTGTTGGGTTATGAAGTTGTCTTGAATGATTTAAAAAAATAATTGTAGTTTCGTGAAAGTGTGTTTGGAACTGATTGATTTATTTTAAAAAGGGCGTGTTATTTTAAATATGAATTTGTGTAAATGGTTAGTTCTTTTAATGGGATTTAAATTGTGATTTTTTAAATATTTTTTAAAGTACATTTGAACTATAGTTTTTTCATAATATTTTAATTTTATATTTTTATATAATTTGGAAAACCATTACATTATATCAATATTTTGTGTATTTATTTTGTTAAATACTAATTTTATGAAATCAAATAGGAAGGATATTGATAAATAATGGATGAATACCAATTGTTTGACAAGAGAGTATGAAGATGGAGTGAAAGCGTTAATCATGTTTGAAAAAGATCATGCATATGACACTTTTCAAATACTTTGTCTACGTTTACACTGTTGTTATTCAAGAAAAGGTAGTATAGGGGAGTTGGAAGAACACTTGATCTATCAAGGAATATATTGAAGTTATAAATGTTGTAGTAAACATGGGGAAAAAGTGAATGTAGCTAGTGGATGGGATAAAAATGCATTTTATGGATCATCTGATAAGATTAAAAGTGTAGAAAATGAAGAATACCATATCAAGGATGTGATTACAGATGTGAATGATGATGAAGATCGTATTGAGTAAATTAAAAGAACAGTTGAAGATGAAATTTGTGATTGCCCATAATTGTTTGAGCAGTTAAAGAGTTGTGAAAAGATGCTTTTTTTATGGTGGTTGCACTAAATGTATAACATTGTTAGTCATACTAGAGCTGTATAATTTCAAAGTAGGAAATGGATAGAGTGATGCCAGTTTTACATAATTACTTTCTCTCTTGAATGACATGCTCCCAGAAGATAATGAGCTCCCGAGCCAAACATACGATGCCAAATCAATGCTACGTAAAATGGATATGATCTCTGAATGGATACAAACCTGCCCGAATAACTATATACTATTTTTAAAGTACCAAAAATCACTTAAAGAGAGCCAAAAGTGTGGTTCTTCTCGATACAAGAAATATGAATCCAGTCCTATGAGATTTGTATGGTACTTTCCAATAATTCCAAGGTTTAGGCACCTATATGGAAGTGAGGAGACCACAGGGAAACTGATGTTGCACACAGACAGAAGAAATAAAGATGGGAAACTACATCACCTGGTAGACTCTCCTTAGTAGAAGAGAATCAATCATGAGTATCCTAATTTTGGAAATGAGCTGAGAAACTATCATCTTGCGTTATCTACAGATGGAGTGAATTCTTTTGGTTTGCAAAGCAACACTCATAGTACATGGCCATTTATGATGGTAAATTATAACTTTCCATCATGTTTATGCATGAAACGAAAATACATCATGCTATCTATGATTATATTAGGACCAAAAAAACTGGATGATGATATTGATGTTTATTTGGATCCATTTATCAAGGATTTGAAATTATTGCGGGATTCGGGTGTTATGTTGTATGATGCTTATATAAATGAAAATTTCACATTGAGAGACATGTTGTATGAGATGATAAATGACTTTCCTACTTATGGGATTCTGTTAGGATATATAATTAAAGGAAGTCATGGGTTCTCTATCTGAAAACAAGGTATAAATTCAATTAGGTTGAAACATTAATCAAAAACCATGTTTCTAGGACATCACAAATTTCTACCCCGATAACATAAGTACTGATCTTGGAATACACCATTTGATGGAAGTTCAAAAGAACATACAAACCACATCCAATAATAGGCGGTCAACTGTCTGAGAAAGTAAAAGATGTGGAAACTGATTTTGGTAAACCATTTTAAAAAAACCTTACAAAAACCAGTTGGAAGAAGAGATCCATTTTTTTGAATTACCATACTGGAATTGTCTATACGTCAGAAACCTTCTTGATGTTTATGCATGTTGAAAAAATGTATGTGATAGTGTCATAAAAATGTTGCTAAATGCACCCGAAAAAACGAAGGATGGAATCAAGGATAGGTTAGAAATGGTTGATATGGGAATACGAGAAGATTTGGCACCAGTGAAGGGTGACAAATGAAATTTTATTCCTCCATCTACTTATAAACTTTCTAGTTAGGAGAGATATCAGTTTTGAAACTTCTTGAATGATGTAAAGGTTTCATAGGGGTATTCATCGAATATCAAGAACATCGCTTCAATGAACGATTTAAAGTTAAAGGGTATGAAATCACATGACTTCCACATTTTGATGAAAGCTATAATTCCTATAGATTTATGTTTCATTTTTTCCAAGAATGTCTGTTATACATTAATAAATCTCTGTTTCCTCTTCAAATCTATATGTATCAAAGTTATAAACCCGAAAAATGTATCGATTATGGAAAGAGAAATTGCCATCATATTATGTGAATTGTAAATGTTCTTCCTGCCAACATTATTTGATATTATGGTTCATTTGATAGTTCAATTGGTGAGAGAGATTCGACTATGTGGTCTTATACACTATAAATGGATGTACCCAACTGAACGATATATGAATATTTTGAAATGGTATGTCAAAAATGAAAGTTGGCCAGAGGGTTGTATTATAGAGTGATATATTGTTGAGGAAGCTATTGAATACTGTTTCGAATACCTGTCCGGTGTGGAAAGCATTAGTCTACTAAAATCTCATCACACTGGGTGTCTTGCGGGTGAAGGAATTTCTGGAAGAGTTAATTTCATAATCAATATTACAGATCAAGAGCCTACCCACCTTTACATTCTGTATAACAGTTTGGAGGTTGACCCATATGTTGAAACCCACAAAGAAATTCTTAGGCATTTGAATCCATCAAGAGATGAAAATGGATATCAAATACATACAGTAGAAAGTTTATACGATGGTTTCAAGACCATATATTTAAGGAGTCAGATACAAATCTGGGCTTAATTTCAGAACAACTTTGATGGCTAGCCACAGGACCAAGTGTGTATGTATTATCTTATAATGCATATGTAATTAATGGTTATACATTCTATACTAATGAACATGATGAAGACAGTACCATGAAGAATAGTGAAGTTTCACTTATGGCTGAAGCGATGCATGTTTTTGGTGCTAAGGGCAGAAATCCAATTTATTCAAATATGTCATACTTTTGGAATCATCAAAAAAATATGGGTGTTGGATTATACAAATTTCCATGTTTTGATTTTTCAATATAAGTGGGTTGATAATATGAGTGCTGTTAAAATAGATGAATTGGGATTCGTGAAAGTGGATTTCACTAAGGGTACAAAGAAGAAACTTTTATAATGGAATCACAAGAAGTAAAAGTATTTTATGTTATAGATCCTGCAAACTGAAAGTGGTCAATTGTTATCTTATTGACCAAAACCACTAAAGGGTTAGATGAAAATTCAATGGAGGATGACTCTTTCATTGGGATGTCGCAATCATTTCGTAGCGGTCGCAATGTAGATGACATTTTTTATGTCATAGGAGGCCACAATGAATGGATTTGGATAGTTTATAGAGGGGTTAAATCCCTTTATCCTTTAAAAAAAGAGAGTTCAATAATCAGGTTACATATTTTTTCTAATACACAGAGTGTTACCTTATATTATTATCTATTAATTGCTGATTTTATATAATATAAATTAAATATTAAACCACTTATATAGATAATGACTTTTTCATGTTATTATGCTCTTAATCCCGAGGCATAACCAGTCTCTAAACCTGCTGCTACTTGCAATTTAGAGGAACAAAAGGTCTCTCAACCTGCTACAACTTACAGTGCAGAGAACCAACAGGTTTCTCAACCTGTTGCTGCTGCTACTTCCGATGTAGAGTTAAAACTACCATCTACACATGTCGATACTAGCACTTTGGAGGAACATATTGATGATATTGAAATTGAGGAAATGGTAGGCAACAAAACACTGGTGGCGCAGAAAAAACAAAAGCGTCATAGTTTGATGATGTTAGCAAAAATCCTTAAGGAAAAAATGAAAGGCATCAAATACAAGGTTGAATGGAATAAGCAGGCCCAATATGTTAACCACAAAAGCCATGTTCTTTAGATACATTGGAATCATCACTCAGAAACGTGTGCTGATTGATGTACAATTGTGGTGCCATGTTGTCATTGGTCTTAAGAAAATGATGTGGGGAGATATTATAGTAACATTGTGATATCATTTATTTAATTTACTAAAAAATAAAATAATGAAACATTGAATTACTCTTCATCATCCCTTGTAGAGTGCATTTATAGTGGATGAATTGAACTAGAACTATGTTTTAAGGGTTGCTATAAGGATTCACATAGGCTTTTACACAATTTTAATGACATGTTATCTTAAATATGATGAAGGGTAAATAAACCCACACCCACCTCCTATTTATGCACACCTGATAACCCAAGGAGCATGGGATGCATTTACTAGTCATCATGTAGATCAGTCTTTTTAGGTACATTGTGTTTGGTAATATGTTGTTTGCTGGTACATGTATTCATCAATTTGATTGACAATTGTTTATTTATAAAACAATAGATGAGTGATGAAAATAAGGAATGAGCAACAAAACTAGCGTACCCCTACCGTAAAGTAAGAATGGGGCACTTTTCACTTGAAAAAAAATTGGTACGTATTTTAAATCTACCATAATAATTTTAAAAAACACCATAAATATGTTCCTATGTTTATATGCAGATTAATGAATCCAAATCTAAATTCACTTCCATCCCACGACATGTGCTATGGAAGGAGGCACATGTAAATAAATATGGGATGCTAATATATGAAAACACACAAAAAGTGTGGGAAACATGTGTAAGTATGAAATAATAAATATTTGTTTTGATTTAAATAGATATTACATAACAACGATTACTTATTTTATAATATTTTCTATATGAAATAGTCATAGGAATCAAAAACATCTAAACCGGATGTAGAAATACTTTCAGTGTCCTTGAAGCTGCCAGAAAAGTTGGGTCGTGTTAGAGGTGCAGGTTTTGGGGCGACACCCCGAACAGTTTTTTGAGAAAAAAAAGAGGAGGATCAAAGTGAAGAAATAAAAATGATGAGGGAAATTATAGATATCCATGAAGAAAATATGAAATTTTAGAGAGAGTTTATGACAAATTTGATGGTGGGGGGCAAAGAGAAGAAACAACTCAAGAATAACCAGCGCGTGAAGATCCCGCCCCACCCCCCACTAGCTTGGAGGCAATCCATTACCCTCAAAAAACTACCTTAGATGAGGTAATCAATGTTCTAATAATCATTTATATGAATTATGAATTAGATAGACACTGATACCTTTCCTGTACTGATATTTTATAGGGTGAAGATGAATTTGATTTGTATCTATCAACACCCACCCATCGCCTTGTAGTGAGGGATACAATGTTCAATATGTAGAATGTCATGATACACAACATACCACTTACAAAAGGTCATGTAAAAGTATTGATTAAAGTATCCCATGATCCGAGCACTGAGTTACCTATTCTAATTGATGATGAAGATATTAATAAGATCAAATAAGCTCTTGGAACATTCATCGAATGGATGATGACATAAGTACTGATCTTGGATGACATCATTCGATGGAAGTTTAGAAGAACATAAAGCACCACATCCACTAATAGGTGATAAATTATTTGAGAACGTAAAATATGTGGACACTCCTTTTGGTAAACCATTTTTGAAAAACCTTATGAAAACCAGTTGGAAGAAGAGATCAGTGTTTTTGAATTACCATAATGGAATTGTCTGCACGTCATACACTTTCTTGATGTTATGCTTGTTGAAAAAAATGTAGGTGATAGTGTCATCGGCATGTTGCTAAATGCACCTGACAAAAAAAAGGATAGAATTGAGGATAGGCTAGACATGGTTCACTTGGGAATGCGAGAAGAGTTGACACCAATGAAGGGTGAAAAATGAAATTTTCTAGTGCTTTTAAAAACACTATTTGTAATAGTGACAACCCACACATCGTCGCATCTTCTTCTGCTTCCAAACCAACACCCCTCACCACCTTCTTTGCTTCGATAGCCCGCTGTTTCCAATCGATGAACACCACCACGTATCCATCGCTAATGAATTCCAAAGGCATACACTAGTGATCAAAGAACCACTGCCAAGACAACCTATTGTTGTCGGCTGCCATATGCCTGTCAATACAATCACACCCACCACCGTCGATCTTGTTGTTACTATTCAAGACAGCCCATTGTCATCATGTTACACAAAGATGAAAACCATCTGATGAGATAACTACCTCCACCACATGTTTGGATTTAATCCAGCCACCCCGAATATTGGGGTTATCCAAGACTTGATCCTAGATTTTATGCAGGGTTATGTGGTGCCTTGGCCATTAGGCCATACCCCAAATTCCTCCAATGGCCCGAAGGGCTTAATTTTTTATTGATTTTTGATAATCCACCTTTCAAGGGGTGAGGTGGAACACTTACAAGGCCTGTAGGAATAAGTATTAAAAGGCTCATAGGCCTTAGAGGAATTCATTGCACATAGGATTCAAACATTACATACAACCCAGAATAAATACTTGGAACTACTCTTCCCCAGCATCTTCATCGTGAAATCAGATCTCCACCTTCGCATGGCTATTCGGCTAGGATTTCCCATGCATGCACAAGCTTGTCCAGATGGAAGGTGCCATACCCTCTCATTCTTGCGATCTGTTTTGCTTCTGCTATGGTGAAAGATCCTTGCTCCTCCTCCTTATGAAGCTTGTTCTTTATAGGTTGTCTAGTTTTCATCTGCACTTAAGGTGGCCCGAAGGCCTTAAGGTGGACCGAAGGCCTTACTGACCCAAAGGCCAGGGTGGCCCGAATGCCTTAAAGGACTCGGGGACCAAATTAGTGCCCTGAAGGCCAAAACGAGAGAATATTCCCGGCTGCTAGAGTGTCAAACAATGCCTACTACAGTTCCCACCACAGTACCTACTACAGTTCTACACATTTCATGCTACAGTACTACTACAATACCTACTACAGTACCCCCATAAATTATCCTCCACCTGGATTTGATCCCAGGTCTCCTGGGTGCACTTAAGGAGTCCTCACCAACCGGGCTGAGGCTCATGTGCGCCAGACCCCAAATTCATTATTTACACAATTATATAATATATAAATGAATATATTTATTTAAATATTTATTTATATTGATATTAATTAATTTAAAATATACGTACATATATAACTATATGTATGTATGAGTATGTGTGTGTATATGTGTATATATATGTGTGTGTGTGTGTGTGTGTGTGGATGTTAATGTGTATATATGTATGTTTGTCATGTGTACATGTATATGTGTGCGCAAGTCTATTTATTGATTTAGTATTCTATATTATTTTTAAATATCTCTCATTTTTAGTATTTTCTGTATAGATTTATTTTTAATATTTATTCATTTTTAATATATATTTATTTTAATATATTCATTATGAATATATGTGTGCATGTTTAATTTAATTTTATTTAATTTTCTGATTTAATCTCATTATTAATATTTTTGTTTACCCAATATAATTTATATTTAATAATTTTTCTAATTATATAATTAATATAATCTATTTATTCATTTTTATTCATTTTTATGTATCTGTAATTCCTGTAAATGTTTCGAATTCAATTTTTTAAATATTTTTGTAATTTTTGTAATTTTATTTATTCCTTTTTAATATTAATTCATTTATTATTATATATTCATTAATAATGATAAAAATATATTTATAAAAATATATTTGTAAATAAATATTTATAAATATATATATATATATATATATATTTATAAATGTAAATTTAATATATTTATAAAATTATATATTTATAATAGTAAATAAATAAATATATTTTAAAAAATTATTTATATAACAATAAATAGTTAATTATATATTTAAATAATTATAAAATTATAATAAATATATTTCTTATATTTATAATTATATATATTTATGTATTAATAAATATTTATATAATTATATATATATATATTTATAATTATATACAAATTTTTATAAATATATTTATTTGTTATTATAATTATAATTATATATCTATAATTATATTTATAAATACATTTTCCTTTAATATATTTATAATTATACAAATAATTATTTATTTATAATTGTATAAATTTATTTTTTTTAATTATATTAATTATAATATTAAATATTTATCAGCCCTTTTCTAGGACCGATAAAGACCTATCTTTATCACCGGTAGAAAAGAACTAATAAAGATGGATTTAATCTATGCTTATTATTTTAGCACTGATAAAACACATCTTTATTAGTGTTTTTTTAGAAGCACTGATAAAACCCTTTGTTATCTTATAAATTTAACTCTAACCAAACTAATTCTCTCGCTTTGTTCAAGCTTTCATGGAACTGAAACCTCACCACCACTCTCCCTCCCTCACTGCCGCCCTCCCTCACAGTCATGCGCTCTCCCTTGCCATTGTGTACCCTCACCACCGTGCCCTCTCTGTAGCTTCCACTCTCCCTCGCCATCACTCTCCCTCACTGCTATACACTCTCCCTGTACCTCTCTCTCTCTCTCTCTCAGACGAATCGACACTTTAAAATCCCACATTATATGACTTTTTATATGCCTTTCAAGCTTTCAAAATTTTTAATTCTTCCTTAGGTGTTTTTAATTTTTACAAATGATTTTAACATCACATCCCCTCCCTCACTTATACCTAATATAACACCACCACCACACACTACTTGTCTATCACCCGGTTCACCATAGCATTTGGAAGGAGTGAGAAAGTTCGGGTGACTGATACTTGTCAGATGTGACATTTCACCACCGATAAAGTGTCGATCACTCGAGATTTCCCAATTCTACATCCTAATGTAATTTTAGAGTGAGGGCTTGGATAAAACTTCAAACGTGAGGGAGAAGAAGCCAAATTTTAGGTATCTTTCTTGCTCTCAGGGGTTAATATCAAACATTTTTCCCATTTTCTTCTATTGATAGGAAAAAGAAGCTTAATCATTTTTATATTTACATTGCTGTGAACATCTTATGATCTCACTAGGAACTCATCATTTTATATTTTTCACCATTTTCATCACCATTATATTCATCACTAGGAAACTCATCATCATTCAATTTTTAAATCAATAACCCCACCCCTAATTTACTTAATGTTTCAACTTTAATATCATAATCACCACTTTCCTTATTGTCTAATTTAGATAATAAATGCATGTTTTTGAGTTTTTATAAATTATTATCCATTTTCTATGAGGGAAAATTTAGGTTTCTAAATTTTTTAGTTTTCTTATTATTTCAATTTCTTGTTAAATTACATTCATTTTCTATAAAAAATGGATTTTTTAGTGAAAATTACAATTTATCCACATTTAAATCACTTAAATGGAAAGTTACAACACTAATTTACTTTTCCCTTTTGAACAGTCCTTAAAATATGTGCAAAAAATTTGAGGATGAATTCTATATATATTTATAAATTTTGAGTTGATGTTCTTTAGGCCCTATTAGTGTTTTTATCATCTGAAAATAGATCAACTTGGGCTGCTAAACATCCTATCACTGAAACACCACCTGGAACACTATGTACCAAGTGAAGAAATGAATAAACATCAACTTCCCCCTCATGTTTTACTCCCACCTAACAAAGTTATAAAAACCTTCCTTGATCTTTGTGTTTTGTAACAAATAATAATTTAACTAGTTTTTTGAAACATTATAGATATCACACATTTCTTTTCATCAATGTTTAACACCACTAAAAAACAATCTCAATACACATCATTGGGATATTATTATCTTAGAATAATGAATTCATATAGCTTAAAAGATTATTTAAGAATGACCTTTTATGGGTTCCATGCTCAGACTTTTTATGTATTTATTTATTTGGTTAAATATTAATATTACTGAATCAAATAGGGCTCATATGAATCAAAAATGGATGGATGTCAATTGTATGAAAAAATAACACGAGGATGGCGTGGAATATTTCATCCAGTTTGAAAAAAGATCATGCATATGACCCTTCTAAAATCCTTTGTATGTGTTTACACTATTATTGTCCCAGACTAATTTTTCCAGAGGAGTTGGAAGAGCATTTTATCTATCAAAGAATAGATCGAAATTATAAATGATGAACTAAACATGGGAAAAAACTAAATGTAGCTAGTGACTGGGATAACACTATGTTTTATGGATCATATAATATGATTATAAGTGTTAACAATGATTAAGACTATATCGAGGATATGATCATAGGTGTGGATGATAATGGAGATCATATTTAGGTAATGAAAATGGCAGTTTAAGATGAACCTCATGATCATCCAAAATTGGTTGAGAAGTTAAAGAGTTGTGTAAAGACGCTATTATATGATGGTTTTACTAAATATATAACATTTTCATCCATACTGAAACTATATAATTTAAAAGCTAGCAATGGATGGAGTGATACTTGTTTTAATGAACTACTTTCTCTCTTGAATGACATGCTCCCATAAGATATTGAGCTTCCTTACTAAACATATGATGTTAAAAAATGCTATGTTCAATGGGTATGATCTCTGAAATAATACATTCCTATCTAAATTAATGTATAATGTTTCTCAAGGTCTAAAAATCACTTAAAAATGCCAAAATTGTGGAGATTCTTGATATAATAAAGATGAATAAGGTTCTATGAAATTTGTATGGTACTTTCTAATCATTAAAAGGTTTAGGAACTTATTAGATATGATGAGACTACAAGTAAATTGATGTGGCATGCAGATACAATAAATATATATGGGAAACTTCATCACTTGACATACTCTCCTTAGTAGAATAAAATTGACCATGAGTATCCTAAATTTGTAAATGATCTTAGAAAACTTCATTTTATACTATCTATATATGGAGTTAATCATTTTGGTTTTCAATGCAGAACTTATAGTACATGGACGATTATGTTGGTAAATCATATCTTTCAATGAGTTTACCCTCTCATATAACAAATCCATATAAAACATTTAATCAAATCATCAACATGAAAATGAGACAAAAAATATCCTAATCAATCAAATCAATTAAATTCATTTATAAATGGGCCTCCTCTAACTAGGGAATCTCAAACAAACACCCCAAAAGTTGTATAACCAAGAAAATATCAGAGGCACACCCCATGGGTGACCTTGGTTGGTGGAAACAACCACTAAAAATTCTCAAGGAACTAGTGGGAATCCTTAACAGGTTCCATTACATTCTATTTAATTATTCAATTCATTTTCAAGTCTATTCCAGAAATCTCAACAGGAGACACAATGAAAACTATCTCTATAAAGATCCAAAACACTTGAAAAAATTATAGACCACCTACCATAGGTCTGTAGTAGAGTGTTCATCCAGTATCAGCTTATGATTCAACTCAAATCAGAAGAAAAATTAAGAATGGATGAAGAACCTAAAATAGGGCATATTAGCTTTCACCTAAATAGCACAACCAATACCAAGAAAAATAAAGAATGACTTAAGAGGATTATAGTGATTACCGGTGTGAATCCAAAGAGATGATCAATGTTTGAATCTTATTTCATATGAAAAACTGAGATCAAAATATACCAAAAGGCCTTCAAAGGAGCTCCTAAGGGATCACGACTGTCCACTGATGAATAAATGGGAATAGATTTTAGGTTATAATAATTGTAAGGAAAAATTGGTTATTTTTCTTTAAAATAATGGGTGGCACATTTTGACCACACATTTGTCCAAACCTGCACCAATCATGAACCCCCTACTATGCTAAGGGAGAAATCACACGGTCACTATGCATGGTCTGACAAATCATGCACAAACCATGCCAAACACCTATGCTAAAAATTGAAGGTGGTTCTATACGGGCGTGTACCTCCATCTGCACGGTTTGAAAACCTATGTGGTCTTATCTTTCCCTTTGTCTAGGCCTCACATGGTTTGTCAGATCATGTATCCTATACTTCATGGTTTATACTAACCATGTGACCAACCTATTTTTCCCAAAAATTTGGGTTTTGAGATTCGAACAAGCCCTAAACACTCTCATTTCCACCACGACCTCAAAGGTTATTCACAATAAGCCAAAAAAGAATTTAAACTAAAAACAACAAGATCCATACCTCATATAAAAAACTGAGAGCTTACAATATTCCCCCCTTAAAGTAATTCATCCCAGAATTTCCAATTCAATGGTGGTCAATAATCGTTAGAGAATAACGACAGTCACTGAACACATATGTTGACCTCCCACTCCCAAGTCTCATCCTGTAAATGTTCATGACACCATAACACCTGTACTAGAGGAATTGATCGTCCTTGGAGAACATTTGTGCTCATATAAATGATATGAATCATATTATTCTCAAAGGACACATCTACCTTTAACTCAACTTCCTCAAGTTGAAAATAATGAGAAGGGTTCGAATGATAACAGTGCAGTTGAGATACATGGAAGACGTTGTGCATGGATTGACAACTCTGAGGTTATTATGACTAATAGGCTACCATCCCAACTCCCCCCAAAACCTAGAATGACCTGAAATATCATGGTGAAAGCTTAACCCATATCCTGATCCATCTGTGTCCCAATGTTGGTGAAACATGTAAAAAGACCCGATCCCTGAACTCTAACTCAATAGGTCATCTATGGCGATCAACATAATATTTTTGTTGAGACTGCATAGTATCCATCCATTTTATGGTCACCTGGACCTTCTTAGAAGTCTCATGATCAATACATGATCCTAGTAAATCTACATCACCTACCTCTAACCTACATAGGGGAGATCGATAAGGCCTACAATACAAGAACTCATAAGGTTACATCTGTATAATCTCCTGATAACTATTATTGTAGGTGAAATAAACCAGGGGAATATAACTCTCCCAAGAACCTCCAAAATCCAGGACACATGCTCGCAACATGTTCTCAATCATTTGTGTCATACGCTCTGACTATCCATCAGTCCGAGGGTGGTATTCCATGATCAAAAGAACCTGTGTACCCAAAAACCTTTGCAAACTCTACCAGAAATGAGATGTAAACCAGGAATCCCTATCTAAAATGATATTACAAGGGACTCCATGAATTTTTACTATCTTATGGATATACAAACTCCCAATATCATATACACTTAAGGTCTCCCTAATTATTAGGAAATGTGAAACCTCCATGAGCCTATCAACAACAAACCACACAACATAACTACCTCAAGGAGACCTCAAAAAACCAATCATGAAATCCATCATAACATCATCCCATTTATTCTTAGGAATAGATAACTATCATAAAAGTTTTGGCTAGTCAATAATGTTACACCTTCATCTACTGATAAGTGGAACACCTCTTAATAAAACTAGCTACCTCTTACTTCATACCCAACCACCAGTACTGATGGATTAAGTCATGATACATCTTAGCGACACCGAGATTCACTACCCAAACTGAGGTATAAAACTTCCACATCATCTTCTCAAAAATTTCCACTAGAACTCAAATGTAACCATGGATATGTAGGATCTCATCCTCACCCATGGTCTAACTAAGAGGTGGGTACTCATCTTACACACTCTCCCATAAGACTAGGATCTATAAATCCAATAGTTTCCTTGTCCTCACTCTATCACGAAGGGTAGAGATCACAACTAAGGATGAAATAAAATTCTATCCCTGACTATCCTACACCTCCACGTGCATCTCATAGAACAAAGGCATAAGATACCACTCACTAATGGCCTCCTGAACTGTTTGTATATGAGTCCTCCTTCCTAGTGCATCAACCAGTACATTTCACTTTATGGGTTTATAGAAAAGTTCAAAGTCAAAATAATATAGGTACTCAACCCACCTTCCCTGTCTCAAATTCATATCATGTTGTGTAAATATATACTTGAGGATTTTGTGGTTTGTGTACACAAAACAATTCTCTATAAGTAATTAATGTATCCAACAATGAAAAACATGAATAACTGAAACTAACTCGAGATTGTGCGTTGGGTAGTTACTCTCATGTGGCATCAACTACCATAACCCATAAACCGTGAATATTTCCCCCTACATCAGAACTACTCCAAGCTTGATACATGATGCATTACAATACAAAGTGTAGATTCTACCTAACTCTATAAGAATTAGGACTGATGATTAATTCAATCTCCCTTTCAGCTCCTAAAAGGTCATCTCACAGTTATCTAACCATAAAAACCTCACAACTTGCTTATCCAAGCCCATCAATGGTGCTTCTAAGCATGATAAGTCCTATATGAAATGCCTATAATATCCAACCAGCCACAAGAAACTCCATATGTCAAAGACGTTCTTGGGATGATCCTAGGAAACTAAAAATCTAACCTTCTCTAGGTAAACTGATACTTCTTTATATGAGATAATATAACCCAATAAGTGAATCTGATCCATATAGAAGTGGAAATTTGTGAGTTTATCATAAAACTAATGATCTCTCAGTGTATCCAAAGTGATCTCAAAATGTTTGAAATGGTAGTTTTCATTATGAGAATACAACAAGATATTATCAACAAAAACCATAACAAATGAATCCAGATAAGGATGGAAAACTTGATTCATCAACACCATGAAAATTTATGGCATGTTTGTGAGACTGAACATCATAACTGGATACTCATATAGAACATACCTACTACAAAAATCTGTACAAGGTATGTCTACAGGTCTAACATACACTTGATGATATCAGGATATCAAATCAATTTTTGAGAACACCCAAGTTCATTGAAGTTAGTTAAAAAGATCATCAATCTGTGGCAATGGATACTGATTCTTAACTATCAAATGGTTCAATTTATGATAATCCACACATGGACTGAGGTTACCATCCACCTTTTTCAGAAAAAGTACTGGAGAACCCTATGAAGAAGTACTAGGTCGTATAAACCCCTTTGCCTTCAAATCCTTTAGCTTCCACTTGAGTTATTGCAACTCTATTGTAGCCATATTGTAAGGGGGAAGGGATTTTGGTGTATCTCATGGCACTAGATCAATAGAGAAATCCATATCTATCTTAGGATGTAACCCATAAAATTAATCCGGTAAAACATCCCTAAAATGATCAACTACTGGAGGAAAGTATGCCTGACGTGTTCGCTAATCATCCTAATATAAACTAGAAATCTAGGCTCTCATCCTGCACACCCATGATGTTGTGGTCCAACTCAGATCGACTGGACATTCCATTCACCCTTATGAATATAAATTTCACCCTCTGGTTATGTGAAAGTCACCCTCTGATGATAGTAGTAAATATAGGCTCGATAAGAAACTATCCAGTACATTCTATGTATGACATCAAACCTTGTCATCTTGAGGAAAAAATGATCCCATACGAAGTGACACCCACCAATATCAAGGGGGAACTCCATGAACTAGATTACACCCTCCATTATGATCCCCAATAGAGTTTTAAGTTTCATATAATCCTCATAGAACTAAATCATGATCCCAAGGTTCTCAACCATAGGTGTAGATTTAAAAATATGTGATTCCCCTGTATCAAAAAGAGAAGATACAAGAGTAGAGGCTACTAAGATCGTACCTCTCATCTTAGATGGTCTAGTGCCCTAATCCTTAGGTGTAGGATATAAAAAAAATATTTGGCCTAAACCACGAACCTGTGACACAACCCCACTACGTGGAGTAGGCCCACTCTACTATTTTAGTATAACTGGTGTCTGAATACCTAAACCACAACCACCACCACCTCGACCTGAATAACTAGTACTACTCCAGCTCCCAGCCTAATGCAGAGTTGTGAAACCTTCTCCCAAACCTGATGTTAGAGATGAACCCCTACCACTCAATTTGGAGGTAAGTTCTTGAAAAAACATTACACAAGGACCATCCTGTAGCAAGATTAGCACTTAACTGGGTCATGATTGCACTAATTCATCATGTGGCCCTGTATTCCCTACTGATGATAGAAAACCGAACTACCAGTACTTAGAGCCTGAATAGTACTCATCTCATGGGAATCCTCAAAATGGAAATTCCTTCCTAAATATGATAAATCACTAGGTTGAGAGACTACAATTCTCTTCTCTACACCCCCATCTTCCCTCAGGTTATGCTCCACAATTAGTGTCTGATTTATTATCTTAGTAATCATCGTCAACCTAAACACATTGACCTGAGATCTAACAGTATGTATGAGACCTTCCTCAAAGTTTCTTTCCCTCTATGTCTCATCAATAATTTATATTGGCTCAAAACACTAGAGCTTTGTAAAACATGTTGAATATTCCATAACTATCATATTGCCCTGCTCCAGATGCATGAAATCACTAGCCTGATCTTCCCTTAGAGTCTTAGGGAAAATATAGTCATTGAATCTCCTTTGTAAATCTCTCTAAACCATATCGAACAGTGCATCAACCTAGTTCAAAACATCCCAACAATGCTTTGCTGCTCCATGTAACATATATGTTGAGTGTTTCACTCTCCTCTATAGAGGTGAATCTAGATGATAAAATATTGAAAATATAGTCTCAAGACACAGATAAATAGCCTATGGATTGCCATCCCCCAAAAACGTGAGAGGATTCTATTACTGGAACACACACATCAGCTCATCCATAGACAAGGAATACTACGATGCTCCCTAAAAAGTATGCATAAAGCGATAAATCCCCTTGTGGAACTGTGCCTCAACACCTGTTTCTGGTAAAAAAAATAGTTATGTAGCTAGAACTAAAGGAGGACCTACCAGTAGCCCATGAACCAATACCTTCATAGTGTGGTCATAACCACCCTCCTACTATACGACTGGAGGTTGTTGTGGTGGTATGTAACGCCCCGACCCTAGTTACCCAGAGTCGGTGCATTATTACATAACATTGGCATGATCACAAGAAAGATCAAATCTCGAAAGACCGATTGGTTTAGTATCCTTGGAAACACTAGATATATTCATAAGTTTTACATTACATCATAAAATGAAAAACTACTACAACAACATAATGTCTCCATAATCCACACTCATATCCCCACATAATATCCCTGCAGGTCATTCATAATTTACTTCTTCACTTCCTGGGAAAAATAGAACATAGAAAAGGGGTGAGCTCAAATGCCCAGTAAGGATAACAATATAGCGAAAACTTTTATAAATAAGAATAAACATTTAAGGCAATGTATAACTAAAACAAAAGCCTTTCAAACTTGAACTTTCAACATTTTATGGCATAAATAAAATGAAATAATTCCATTTACTCATTCACATGGATATTCTACTAATCGAATAATCACATGCAAAATCAATAACCACTTTCATAATGTTGAAATGCATAATTCCAGACTATCATAACCACATAGCCAAGGCCTCGTGCCAAGACTACAAATAAGATTTTGTCAAGGCCTTGTGCCAAGACACTATTTTGTCTCATGAGACCTACCGATGCATCGAGGAGCTATAGAGGGCTCCACCCGTCACATATTAAGTCCAATGCATTCCCATATGAAAAGGTTTAAACATAACATAAACATTCGTATTAAAACTATCATACGAAATGTCAATACATTCACCATAAACTATGAATGGTATAAAAATAGCACATCCACAGTCAAACATATCACAAAACCTTCAATACAATATAGAAGTTTTGTATCATAATAAACCAACTTCAAATAAGCGTAAAATCCATAAAAGGTTGTTGACATAGATGAAATCAAAACTATTTGAGAGAAATATCTCTTTTTTTTTGAAATCATTTAAAAGTCACACATTTATAAAGGAAGTAATTAAAAAGAGAATTTTAAATCAAAGTGTCCCATACCACTTTGAAACTTTTGAAAGGAATTAACATTTTAAAAACATTCATGTCCATATAAATAAATCCTTAAAAACCATTTTGAAGACAAGGACAATAATTAAAAATATTTAGAAAGATAAATCTTTAAAACATTTAAAATTCTGATTTTGATAAAGAGTATCCTTCCAAAATTCTTAAAATATTCATTTTGAAATAATTTAAAAGTCACATAATTATAAAATAAAACATTTACTTTGAAAATATTCTTGTAAGATTGTAAGGGATGCTTTTAAAATTTTATAACGGCGGTAAATAGCCGCAGCCGCCGTATAAGTTAAAAGAACATTCTTACCTTAATTTTGTCGAAAAAGTTAAAAATCACCTTGTTTGGAAAATGATGGAACGATTCCTTTATAAAACTCTTATAAAAAGTAAAACAAGGGTATGAATGACTTTAACTCATATCTTAGTAAATAGTAAAAATGTTTTGAAATTCATTTTTAAGAAACATGGATGTGGATGATAAAGAGATCCCAGTAGATTATTACATATAAACAACCTCAGATAATGAAGAGATTGTGAAATAACACTTACCTTGTACTTTTCCTTGGTTGGGGTAGGTTAACCTCCTGTATAATGGTGAAATAATTATTATTAAATTATAAAATAATCATATATATTAATATGATATCATATATGATCTTTTAACATTGATTTGTTAATAATATCTTAGAATTATTGTCGTTTCGGGTGTTAACTTACTCATTTTCTTTTATATATTTTGTTACTTAAGACATGTTTGTAAAGGATAGGTTGTATATTATTCATATCCAGAATTATATGAAGTCCTTAAACATCATTTTTAAATCATCAAATGATAATTATACTTTAATGGTTACGATGGAGAATGAATCTCATCGCGTTCGTGGAGACGGTAGTCCGTACGTACGCACGAGCGACAATATCATTCTTTTGATATTAAAATAATATATAAATGGATGGTATATCATATATACAGAATCATTAACATGTTATATTTATTATTTACATGAGTTACACATCATTATAATACCCATCCAAATAATATTATATTGAATAACAATTACACCACGACGTGGAGACGGTAAGTCGTACGTACGCACGTATGGTGACATGTTATTCAAAGGGTGGATAAAATACTGAATATGGTTGTACCATATTTATAATAACATCACAGTATATAAATGATACTGGAGTTATTATTTTAGAATGGTAACAACAAAGGAATAAGAAGTGGAAGAAGAAATGAACTTGGAAAAGGGGTGGTGAAATCATTACCTCTTCTTCGGGTTCTTCCTTTTGATTTGATCAAAAGGGTTCCTTAGGTTGGCTTTCTGATAAAACTAAGGCCCCTAGGTTGTAGTGAGGGATGTTGGGAGAGTATTTGAGCAGAGTTTGGCCGAACCAAAAGGCTTTAGAGGTGTGAAGAAATGGGAAGGAGGAGTGCCTTTTATAAGAGGGGTGAGGGGCACCTTTGGAAAAGCTAGAAATATTAATTTATAATAAATTCATATTCGGTTTCCAATGGCTCCAAATTTGACTATTCAAAGGTTAAGGTGGGGATAGGTCGAAAACAACTCAACAAATAGAATTTAGACAGGTTTGGGTACTTATATTAACCTTATCTTTAAGTATTAACTCTAAGTTAATTAGTTTCACTTTTACAATGTCTCTTTGTATTTTTATATTATATGGTTAATAAACTTACCATATACATCCAAGCGACCCCCAAGTGGTCCATTAATGATGAACCTATCATTATATAAGTCTCTTGGCCGAATCTTAGACTTTTAGGAATTTAATATCAATTAATAATATAATATTTGTTTTAAGAACTCTTTTATGTCAATTTTGACACTATTCAATAGTTGATTTTTGTGAAACTCATAACAGATTGATTACTTCGAAAAAAGACAATTAAATCAATCCTAATATATCATATTATCATATAAAATTAGTTTAATTCATTAAAAGTTTCATATTTTAATTATTTTGGTATTTATAATATCAATTATTTTAATTTTTCACTATTTTAGTAATTACTGCATCATCATTGTGTCATAAATAAAATAAATTATTTAATGTCTAAAAATTATAAATAAAATATCATTATGTAGGAAATCTTTTTATATTTCTAATGGATATTTATAATCTAAAATCCAACATATATAACCCTATGTAACAATTGTTTTTCTAAAAGATATATGCTTGTGTCATTTTTGTATTCATTTTAACTTAATTAAAATAAAGTGTCATTATCACTTACAAGTGGATCCATGGGGTCCCAAAATCGACCAAAAGATGCCCATGATCGACCATGTATCAACCAATAGGGTTAAGACACGTTTTAGGGTAATTTAGTATTATTATAATATTATTTTTTTAACCCTTATTTACCGGATTTACCCTTAACCATGGTAAATAAAATATTTACCGCAGTAATTATTCAAAATGTCTAAAAATAAAAGTTACCTATTTACACAATTTGAACATCCTGATTCCAAATATGGAATCCATTTTTCTAAATTCAAAACACAGAAGTGGCAGAAATTAATTTAAAATTAATTCCCGCTGTCAAAACAAAAAGCGTGTTTTTAAGAGATAATAACTATCAAAAGATTGACACTTGTTTATGTTCGGTTTAATTGTAAAATTATGTCCAATGACCAACATTATATTAAATGGTAAAAATATATTCTAAATATACTTTAAAACCACTCAAATTCATAATTTATCAATATTAATTATTTTGATTAAAAAGTTGTTTTTAATTAAAATTTAGTAATTTTCACTATTCATCAAAATATAAAAGTTATCCGAAAAGTACAAAAATTTCACCCTAGGCTAATTTTGATATTCTGAATCCAAAAATGAAGTCCATTTTGAAATATAAAATATATATAATTTCAAAAAGTAGTTATTACTATTCATAACGGCTAGTTTAATTGGTTGTTAGAACTCGGTGTTGCGTACAACACACGCTATCACATTATTCAAAGAGAAGCGTACCGTAGAAGCTTGAGATGTTTCATTTTAAATTTTTGATGTCCCCATTTAGTCAAAAAGTTTAAAATATAGTATTTAAAAAGGGTTCAATATTAAAGTTGATAAAAGTGCAATACTGAAAATGAATTTGTTCTTGCATTATATCTAAGAAACTCATAATATGGATTCTAAAATTATAAGGATTATATAAACATTAAAATTTATCTAATACTATTCATAACCTCTTTTGAACGGCTTGTTTGGTAAGTCATGGTGTGCTTGAACTTGGTGTTGTATGTAGTGAAAGTTAATGAATTATTTTGAAGAAATAACACACTATGAAATCTTGGGGTGTTACATTCTCCCCTCCTTCAATAAAATGCATCCTCGCAATTTGAAATTGTTCTTCGAAAATAAAAGGTTGAAAATAGATAATATATTTGTGGGAAAACCCACATCGGAAATTGGGTTACTAAAATTTAGTCTTAATATGAGGAAAAGAGAAACGAAAGGGTCACCACCAAATTATGATCTCGATTAGGAGAACATTGGTGGCAATTTGAGACATATAATTGGAGGAAAAACGTAAATATTTATAGGTAGTGATTGAGGTCATCAATCACAAACAAGTATAAAATTGAGGTCCTTAAATTCATCAATCTATGATGATTTGAAATACCATCGGTTCAACAAAACATAGGGTATTAGGATAACACATTTTTGACGTTTCAAAATATCTTAGTTGAAATCCCACATCGAAAAATGAATTAATGAGGCCTCTATTTAAAATAAAGAGTCGAAAGTATGAAGATTACCGAAAATAACACATACTAGGGTTCCATGTAGTAAAATATGGATATGGAAGAAAAATATAACCATCAATTACTTGATGGAGAGTGGTATAGAACATGGCTATGAAAAGGCCAACAATCCCAAAGCCATAAATTAGTGATGATTTAAGGTACCATCTAGGAAAACATTTTTGTTCTAATTTGCTTTTCTTAATATTGAGGAATTTTTTATGAGATTGGCTAAGATCATATGGAGATATACTTACTTTATAATTAGAGTTTTATCCATTAATAAATTTCTACCACAAACTCATCTTTCACTCTAAAAGATAATAGAACATAAAAAATTCTATTTACACTATTCGTATAGGGTTCCAAAATAAATGAATTTATAATTCATCTACCAAATCTTTTTAAAAAAACTACATTATTTAATCCAGGACATCTCATGGGCCAGTGGTAGGTGATACACCCTTGTCGCCCTTCGGTTGCGGGTTCAAGTCTCGCAGCCTTGCCGGACGCGACGGGTTGCCGCCCGACCTCCGGGTTGTCCTTTTATGGAAATCCAAAATAATCCAAACTAGAACTATCCAAAATACTTCTATCCAAACTCACAGTCCAACATTTATAAGGAAGGTAAACATAATATAGATCCTTTTTACCCCGTAATAGCATATGAATACCTTCATCATGTATTACCATATTCCTTATTGATTACATTCATGTTCCCTTATTCCATATAGAATGCTGGATATACTTCATTAATCAAAAAATGTTTTAAACCCCAACAATGATGGAATATACAAATCATTAATCAGCTTCAAGGTAGTCAATAATATCCAATATAATTTATCCAAATCAATCATGTATTATTCTAAAATCACCACCTCTGTATCTGAACCATATTATGGTTTATCTTTCTCTCAACCATATATTTTCCAAACATTTAACCTGCTACTGAGTCACTTTTCTTTGTTCCACACCATCTCAAGTCCTTAATGAAATAGTACTGCAGTACAATCCTTATATACTCCATAATTATTATAAAAAGTACATTGTTGATACAACACTCAATTGATATAATCAACATAATAACTCTAATCATTCCTCTTAATCTGTGGTAGTATCATAACTTGATTATTATCCAATAGCATCATTTGCGGCATAGTCTGATGACTGGGACATAGGATCGCGTAGTGTCCAAACTCCTTGCAAATGAAGCATTGTACATTTGAAACCATTTTCTTACCCTTGAAGTCATGTACTTTGTGCCCTTTTCCTCCACACTTATAACAAACTCCCATTCCTTTCAGGAAAGTTCCAGGGTGTTTCTTTCCACAATTACCACATATGGGAAAATTCTTCTTTTCCCTCTTCCCTTTATCCATCTTTCTCTCTTCTATCCTTTTCTTCTCTTGCTTCCCTTCAAAGCCATAGGACTCAGTAAACTCTTTACTTATCTTATCAACACATGATATTATTTATTCATATGATGATAATACATGGGAGACTATTTCTCTTATAAATTCTAGCTTAAGACCATGAAAGATATGATCCTTCCTTCTCTTTGGATCATGTGCATTTCTGGAGTTCTCATTCCTTCTACTGGGCGCCATTTCTAAACAATGGAATACACTAGATCAGTTTATGAATCAAAATACATAATCCCATACTTATAAAACACTTAACATAAATTGAACTATTTATGGATATAATCCATAATCATAAAAATGTCTCATTTGAGGATGTATATACTCATAAACCCTTCATAATGGTTTGTAAAGAAAATGAGAATTATCCTAAGCATATCCCCCGGGAGTGTCGTAACCAAGAGTGCAGCAAGGCCCGTTGTCGTGCACCAGTTCCCGTTCGAGTCTAGCTCAAAGCGGTGTTTTCGGGTTTTACCCCTAGGTACATCTGTGCCAGAGCCGCCTCTACCTGCTCGTATCCAGACAGGGATGTATTGCTCAGAAAACTCACAAAATCTCTACAATACCAAAATTCGAGGAAGTTCTTATATACTAATCCTCAAAGTTCATCTTAGGTCTACGTGCTCTAATTAGAATTTATCTAAATCTAGATTCCAAGGTTTGTACTAAACTTCCTCTGATACCAACTGTAACGCCCCGACCCTAGTTACCCAGAGTCGGTGCATTATTACATAACATTGGCATGATCACAAGAAAGATCAAATATCGAAAGACCGATTGGTTTAGTAGCCTTGGAAACACTAGATATATTCATAAGTTTTACATTACATCATAAAATGAAAAACTACTACAACAACATAATGTCTCCATAATCCACACTCATATCCCCACATAATATCCCTGCAGGTCATTCATAATTTACTTCTTCACTTCCTGGGAAAAATAGAACATAGAAAAGGGGTGAGCTCAAATGCCCAGTAAGGATAACAATATAGCGAAAACTTTTATAAATAAGAATAAACATTTAAGGTAATGTATAACTAAAACAAAAGCCTTTCAAACTTGAACTTTCAACATTGTATGGCATAAATAAAATGAAATAATTCCATTTACTCATTCACATGGATATTCTACTAATCGAATAATCACATGCAAAATCAATAACCACTTTCATAATGTTGGAATGCATAATGCCAGACTATCATAACCACATAGCCAAGGGCTCGTGCCAAGACTACAAATAAGATTTTGTCAAGGCCTTGTGCCAAGACACTATTTTGTCTCATGAGACCTACCGATGCATCGAGGAGCTATAGAGGGCTCCACCCGTCACATATTAAGTCCAATGCATTCCCATATGAAAAGGTTTAAACATAACATAAACATTCGTATTAAAACTATCATACGAAATGTCAATACATTCACCATAAACTATGAATGGTATAAAAATAGCACATCCACAGTCAAACATATCACAAAACCTTCAATACAATATAGAAGTTTTGTATCATAATAAACCAACTTCAAATAAGCGTAAAATCCATAAAAGGTTGTTGACATAGATGAAATCAAAACTATTTGAGAGAAATATCTCTTTTTTTTTAAATCATTTAAAAGTCACACATTTATAAAGGAAGTAATTAAAAAGAGAATTTTAAATCAAAGTGTCCCATACCACTTTGAAACTTTTGAAAGGAATTAACATTTTAAAAACATTCATGTCCATATAAATAAATCCTTAAAAACCATTTTGAAGACAAGGACAATAATTAAAAATATTTAGAAAGATAAATCTTTAAAACATTTAAAATTCTGATTTTGATAAAGAGTATCCTTCCAAAATTCTTAAAATATTCATTTTGAAATAATTTAAAAGTCACATAATTATAAAATAAAACATTTACTTTGAAAATATCCTTGTAAGATTGTAAGGGAAGCTTTTAAAATTTTATAACGGCGGTAAATAGCCGCAGCCGCCGTATAAGTTAAAAGAACATTCTTACCTTAATTTTGTCGAAAAAGTTAAAAATCACCTTGTTTGGAAAACGATGGAACGATTCCTTTATAAACCTCTTATAAAAAGTCAAATAAGGGTATGAATGACTTTAACTCATATCTTAGTAAATAGTAAAAATGTTTTGAAATTCATTTTTAAGAAACATGGATGTGGATGATAAAGAGATTCCAGTATATTATTACATATAAACAACCTCAGATAATGAAGAGATTGTGAAATAACCCTTACCTTGTACTTTTCCTTGGTTGGGGTAGGTTAACCTCCTGTATAATGGTGAAATAATTGTTATTAAATTATACAAGAATCATATATATTAATATGATATCATATATGATCTTTTAACATTGATTTGTTAATAATATCTTAGAATTATTGTCGTTTCGGGTGTTAACTTACTCATTTTCTTTTATATATTTTGTTACTTAAGACATGTTTGTAAAGGATAGGTTGTATATTATTCATATCCAGAATGATATCAAGTCCTTAAACATCATTTTTAAATCATCAAATGATAATTATACTTTAATGGTTACGATGGAGAATGAATCTCATCGCGTTCGTGGAGACGGTAGTCCGTACGTACGCACGAGCAACAATATCATTCTTTTGATATTAAAATAATATATAAATGGATGGTATATTATATATACAGAATCATTAACATGTTATATTTATTATTTACATGAGTTACACATCATTATAATACCCATCCAAATAATATTATATTGAATAACAATTACACCACGACGTGGAGACGGTAAGCCGTACGTACGCACGTATGGTGACATGTTATTCAAAGGGTGGATAAAATACTGAATATGGTTGTACCATATTTATAATAACATCACAGTATATAAATGATACTGGAGTTATTATTTTAGAATGGTAACAACAAAGGAAGAAGAAGTGGAAGAAGAAATGAACTTGGAAAAGGGGTGGTGAAATCATTACCTCTTCTTCGGGTTCTTCCTTTTGATTTGATCAAAAGGGTTCCTTAGGTTGGCTTTCTGATCAAACTAAGGCCCCTAGGTTGTAGTGAGGGATGTTGGGAGAGTATTTGGGCAGAGTTTGGCCGAACCAAAAGGCTTTAGAGGTGTGAAGAAATGGGAAGGAGGAGTGCCTTTTATAAGAGGGGTGAGGGGCACCTTTGGAAAAGCTAGAAATATTAATTTATAATAAATTCATATTCGGTTTCCAATGGCTCCAAAGTTGACTATTCAAAGGTTAAGGTGGGGATAGGTCTAAAACAACTCAACCAATAGAATTTATACAGGTTTGGGTACTTATATTAACCTTATCTTTAAGTATTAACTCTAAGTTAATTAGTTTCACTTTTACAATGTCTCTTTGTATTTTTATATTATATGGTTAATAAACTTACCATATACATCCAAGCTACCCCCAAGTGGTCCATTAATGATGAAACTATCATTATATAAGTCTCTTGGCCGAACCTTAGACTTTTAGGAATTTAATATCAATTAATAATATAATATTTGTTTTAAGAACTCTTTTATGTCAATTTTGACACTATTCAATAGTTGATTTTTGTGAAACTCATAACAGATTTATTACTTCGAAAAAAGACAATTAAATCAATCCTAATATATCATATTATCATATAAAATTAGTTTAATTCATTAAAAGTTTCATATTATAATTATTTTGGTATTTATAATATCAATTATTTTAATTTTTCACTATTTTAGTAATTATTGCATCATAATTGTGTCACAAATAAAATAAATTATTTAATGTCTAAAAATTATAAATAAAATATCATTATGTAGGATATCGTTTTAGCTTTCTAATGGATATTTATAATCTAAAATCCAACATATATAACCCTATGTAACAATTGTTTTTCTAAAAGATATATGCTTGTGTCATTTTTGTATTCATTTTAACTTAATTAAAATAAAGTGTCATTATCACTTACAAGTGGATCCATGGGGTCCCAAAATCGACCAAAAGATGCCCATGGTCGACCATGTATCAACCAATAGGGTTAAGACACGTTTTAGGGTAATTTAGTATTATTATAATATTATTTGTTTAACCCTTATTTACCGGATTTACCCTTAACCATGGTAAATAAAATATTTACCGCAGTAATTATTCAAAATGTCTAAAAATAAAAGTTACCTATTTACACAATTTGAACATCCTGATTCCAAATATGGAATCCATTTTTCTAAATTCAAAACACAGAAGTGGAAGAAATTAATTTAAAATTAATTCCCGCTGTCAAAACAAAAAGCGTGTTTTTAAGAGATAATAACTATCAAAAGATTGACAGTTGTTTATGTTCGGTTTAATTGTAAAATTATGTCCAATGACCAAAATTATATTAAATGGTAAAAATATATTCTAAATATACTTTAAAACCACTCAAATTCATAATTTATCAATATTAATTATTTTGATTAAAAAGTTGTTTTTAATTAAAATTTAGTAATTTTCACTATTCATCAAAATATAAAAGTTGTCCGAAAAGTACAAAAATTTCACCCTAGGCTAATTTTGATATTCCGAATACAAAAATGAAGTCCATTTTGAAATATAAAATATATATAATTTCAAAAAGTAGTTATTACTATTCATAACGGCTAGTTTAATTGGTTGTTAGAACTCGGTGTTGCGTACAACACACGCTATCACATTATTCAAAGAGAAGCGTACCGTAGAAGCTTGAGATGTTTCATTTTAAATTTTTGATGTCCCCATTTAGTCAAAAAGTTTAAAATATAGTATTTAAAAAGGGTTCACTATTAAAGTTGATAAAAGTGCAATACTGAAAATGAATTTGTTCTTGCATTATATCTAAGAAACTCATAATATGGATTCTAAAATTATAAGGATTATATAAAAATTAAAATTTATCTAATACTATTCATAACCTCTTTTGAACGGCTTGTTTGGTAAGTCATGGTGTGATTGAACTTGGTGTTGTATGTAGTGAAAGTTATTGAATTATTTTGAAGAAATAACACACTATGAAATCTTGGGGTGTTAAATGGTATGTCTCTACAATGACAAGCACACACCTTAGAAAATATTGATATCAATGTTTGTAGCGCAAAGCATAGGAAATGTCAAAACCTTCCTATAAATAGGTCATCCTAAACAAACTACTCCAAAATCCAGGAATACTAAAAAGAAATAGTCATAAAATTCTCTAGAGACACTGCCTCTTTCCCACTCAAAATCTAAGTCTAGTTTAAGTTCTCTATTTACCAATTCAATTTTCCATTTGAATTCCATACTCTTTTCACATTACTATTTTAAATGGTTGAAACAAATGGTTCACCAATTCATATCCATAAGGGACCATACTCCTCATGAACTGAAATATGGTGTCAACCTTATCCACACCATACCAGGTTCCATTCCATGTGACTCATGGTTCATTACTCAACATACAATAATTAGATGCTTAGGGTGTTTTTTGTAGCCTAATCAGGAAAACACATCTTAGGTTATGAAAGATACTCTAAGTACCAACTATGTTTCTCAATTCTCATCACAAAATATCTATCATAATAGTAGATATATCTATCAATAAACATATCAAAAGGTTATGAAATTAAGTAATGTACCCTATATGACATGGAATAATGCAAGGAATCTGAATTGTAGTAGGTGCTTAAAATGATAAATGAGATGCATAACCTCATATCATTAAGTAATGGTATGATATAACCCTAAATAATATCAATAATAACATTATAATTCAATTTCATTACCCAATAGTAGAATCAAATCAACTATAATAGTCAAAATTCAGAAAGCAACAATTTAATTCGAGGAAATTTGGATTTTCCATGTACACGAGTTAGATACTCCCATGCATAAGTCATTACCAAATTCCAATACCTTCCTTTCCTTGTCTATTATTAAAAAATATTAAACTATAAAAGAAAACCACTCTGATATCACTTTGTAACATACTAGACCCGGATGCCACTCAATAGTGTCCTGAGCCCGGTTGGCTACATGGCCTCAAGTGCATCTCTCTTAATTCCAGAGGATGTTCACTAGTAGTGATGGCCTAGGTATGTCTGTGGGGAGACTATTCCCTCTCACCAAAGTGTAACACAGTGGAAGTAATCACACAGATAAAATAGAGGAAGAAGATAAATAACTGATAGAAGATAAATAAACATGATATGAATATATAAACAATTCCCAAAGGAATCTCATATATGAATGATGACGATATATGTCATGTCTCTAAAAAATATCCAAAATAGAAATATAAGATTCCCTATAATACATATATTAAAAAGTACAAAAAAGGCAAAAAACCACTATCTCCAGATAGTATCATGAGCCACAGATCAGTCTCAAGCTCCACTGCTTCTAATTCTAAGCATGGAACAATGTCAAGCATCGAACTATGGGCACTTTACCCGATCCCTACCTTCATCCATATATTCTATTTGGGTACCAAACGATGGCCCAAATAGGGTGTGAGATACAATACCAGTAGGCCACCACCCAAAGTCTCTATAATAAATCCTGGCTATGCAATATAACGATCTAAAGTAGAGTGAACAAATATAATAGTTATGGTAGTACGAAATGTAAAGTGACCATGGAAAAAGTAAAAGAACATGTTATCCTGTTTATCTATACAATTCTCCCTTCAAAATAAGTGTTAAGATCCCATTATAAGGTAGCTATATGGAAAAAGGAAGTAAACCCCATGAACATGTCGTATACATAATATAACATATCAACCATGCCCATGTCGTATAACCTATAATGTCACAACAACCATGGACATGATGTATAATCAATCATATCACATTTACCATGATTGAGCCATATAATTAGATGTGTAAAACCATGAAGGGATGCATCCAAGGTATAGAAGACCATGACATCCTTATCAAGTCCTAGGAGAATCTTGATGGAAACTCGATAATGAAACTGGTGGAGTCCAAGGATCATATCAATAGAGCATGTATAATTTGATTCCATCATCTGAATCCAAGGGGTTGAAATGCCCTTGGAATCATAAGGAATTAAGATCCAAGGAGCATACAAGTCCAAGGTATCTTTGAATGTAAATAAGGACCCATGGGTGAAAAGTCCATAGAATCTAAATGGAATCAAGATCCATGGTATACCATCCAAGGCATCCACTACCATTTCAATTCACATATCATTAAATTAATCAATTCATATTAATTCATGTTCCATGATCATACCCACTCATATAACAAATCAAATTTAATTACATTCAATGAGTTTACCCACTCGTATAACAAATCCATATAAACAATTTAATCAAATAATCAATATGAAAAGAAGGGAAAACATATTATAATTAATCAATTTAGTTCAATTAAATTATAAATGGGCCTCCTCTAATTAGTAAAGGTGAAACACACACCCCAACGGTGGTATAACAAAAAAATCTCAAAGGCACACCCCATGGGTGACTTTGGTTGGGGAAAAAAACCTTCAACAAGTCTCAAAGAACTAGTGGGCATCCCTAACTGGTTCCATTTAATTTAATTTAATTATTAAATTCATTTTTGGGTCTACATAGAAAAGTATGGAGGGAGACACAATGACAACTATCTCTATAAAGCACCAAACCACTCAGGAAAATTTTAGACCACCTGTCATAGGTTTGTAGTAGATTGATCATCTAGTATCAACTTCTAATTCAACTCAGATCAGAAGAAAACAAATAAATAATATAGAGCATGAAAATAGAGTATAAATCTTGCATTTAAATAGAACATATAATACCAAGGAAAACAAATAATGACTCAAGAGGATTATAGTACTTACTGGTGTGAATCTAAAGAGACGATCGATGCTCGAATATGAGTTTGGATGGAAGAATGTGACCAAAATCTACCCCAAAGGCCTTAGAAGGAACTCCTAAGGGCTCACCGCTATCCATAGATGAATAAATGAGAATAAATTTTAGGTTATAATAATTTTAAGGGAAAAATGGTCATTTTTCCTCAAAAAATTTGAAAACATGGTTTGGCAACATGTTTTCCCAAACCGTGCTCGAACCGTGAGCCCTCTATTATGATAAGGGGGCACTCAAATAGACACTTTAAATATTTTGACTAAACAAGCACAAATTTTAGAAAAAAACTATGCTATAAATTGTAGGTACCCCTGGTTTCGCCCAAATTTACCCAAGTTCTAAGGTTTAAGCGGTCACTTGTAGTGTAGCTTGGGTTATCGAATCCTCAGAGACCTAAGAAGAACCTTTAGACACTCACTAAAAAGAGATGGATTTTTGGATATGAAGTGGAAAAATTTGGTTGATTTTAGATGGTTTTAAAAGATCACTAAAATATCTATGTGAATTTAAATTATGAGAAAATGAGTTGATCAAAGGTTATTGCTCGGGGTGGATTTGATGAATTTCTTTTTTTTTACGATTTCAATTTCATTAACTCTAGAAGGATTCATTCAATGAATTCAAAATAACCTCCTCAATTACTGATTAAACACCTTCCCAACACATGATAATCACTTATACACTTGTAGGATCATTTTCATGAGCACTACAAGGTAAAGGATATAATTAGCACATAAAGGTGGGGCAAATAAACTCAATAAGGAAGAGGAAGAGAGAAAATCATTGAATGAAAGAATATCAAATGAAAGAAATTATTAACATTTAGATAGTGAGAAATAACATCAAATACATCCCCTTTCTACTCCATTGGATCAACCCATAAAATGGATAGCCCTCCATTGATGACATGTTCTCAACGGAAGCGGGAAGTAGACTTACAAGGGTGGAATTGAAGAAGTAAAAACAACAAAATAATGATCACTCCATCGTTGTGTGAACAAAATCACAAGGTTTGGTGTGAAAAAGTTCACACCTTGAGGAAATGGTATCAAGGGGATATTAATAAGAAGAGAAAAAGATAATAATAATAACTTTTATTGAAAACTAAGGTGATTCGAACAACTTACATGAGAAGGAAAAATGTTACAAAGACAATTTGGCATAATAACATAACAATGAAAACAAAGCTCCAAGAACCCTAAATCCTCCACAACTACTACCTTAAATAGGAATTTAGGAATAATTTGGCCGAGCCCCCATCATTCCATGTTCCTTTAATTAATTGTGGTGGGGAAAGGTGGGTGGACAATTAATGGAGATGAGACTTTTCCACTCTTCCCCCAAAATTGCATCCAACTTGCATCCATCGGAAAAATGTGCGGAAAGTACCTTCTAGATAAACGAATTAGAGTGGTACATATAAGTATAAAATGTAGCCCCAGATGTCCTATAAAATCATGAAAAATTTTCATCCAAAAATAATATTCGGTTCGTGAGATATGAATTAAAATGTGGGATGTTTTTCTGGGCCTCTGAATCTGGCCCAAAATTTCATCATCAACTTGGGCCACCTAGAAAACAATTCAAAAATCCGAATTATCTTGGGACAATGTAAAATGAAATGTTCCCAATATTATAATCTATCTTAATTTAAATTTTAAGAATCATTGGGCTTCAATTATATCCTCTAAAGTACTTTTATTGGTCTGTTGTCTAAATCACTTCGCCCATAATGTGGTTGGTTGAAAGACCACTTTGGTGGTCTTAAAAATTGAATCTCCAAGTGCTCCAAAAGAATGAATTTTTCCTTATATCATGGGAGACCTGTAAATAAAATATAAACATAAAATCAAGACCATTATGTTTTTTATGAGATGTTCAAGAAGGTACCATGTAATCGTGCATTTTAAGAAGGAATTGCAATCATAATGTGAAATAATGTTCAAAGTATAAAATGAAATAATAATGGTGTATATTATTAATAATGAAAATGAATAGTATATTATAAAAAATGAATATTAGCCTCTTTTATGGGCTAATAACACCCCCCAACTTGAGTTTTTCTAGTCCCGAGAAAAATATTTCTCAAAAATATGAAATTTGAATTCCCTTTTCCAAAAACATTTTAACACACATTTCTCACCCAAAAATCTCATAACAAAAAAATTATGAAACCCATCAAAATAATTTAAAACAAGCTAGGTACATAGGAATATCCCAATCCCAATCCCATTCCTTTGTTCAAATTCATCGCCACATTTCATCCAATTTCAATTAAGCATGATGAAGAGTTGTGTGTCACTATAGACATGGGGGTTTATTTTCATTCGAGGGAGAAAAGATGGAAGCACTATAAGGAATCAAAATTAAATATTAAGATGAGTATTCATTTTTTTCAATTTTTTTTTTGTTATTTTTGTTTTTTTTGCAATTTTTCCATGGTAATTGAAATTGAACTCAATCGAGTCAACCCATGTAGCAAGACATTGCCGATGACTCCCAGGCTCAAAGACCTTAGGGCACCAAGTGAAGCTTACATACTCGGGCATCATCTCAAGTTAACTCAATCAAAAACAAATTCTAATTACCAAAAATAGAGATAAAATTCCCAACTCCAGGCCATACAACTATGTAGTCATGATCCCCAAGTTCCAAAAGCCACACATTAGGTCAATCCATTGCTCTATGCGCAATTGATTTTTTTTGAATACTCATGTTAAAATTAAAATGATCACCAACCCTATAAACTTTATTATGGACCCCAAGAACTCAAACTAATACCCCACAATCTAGAGGACGTGCATTGTGTTTTTTAAATAAAGGATGAATATATAAACAGTGAAAAATCACATCGGAAAACCGCACATTCCAAAATCTATGCACATGAACTTAAACTTGCATTAAAATCAGAATCAAGGCATGTACAATTATTTGATATCCAATTTTAGAGTTTGTAATGTGTGTTATCATGTTCAAGGTTTATGAAATTTTTTCTTCCACACATTTTATGATGAAAACAAAATCAATGATTTTATTTTATCTCCCCCTCAAAAAATAATAACATTGTCCCCAGTGTTTAAAGAAATGAAAAATTAGAAGGGGGTAGGGTAGAAGTTCGAATAATACATTGAAAATTAAAATCATGGAATGAAGTCACCTGGTGGTTGATGTTGAAAATGAATTCCCCAGTCTCCCTTAAGTCCTGTTTCGAATCCCAATGGCTTAGACGGTTGAGACCAGCTTTTCCCAATGACCTACAACATGCCTTTAATTTTTATATATATATTTTTTATTTTTTTAACCTAAAAAAACATAAAAAATAAAATAAAATAAACTAATGATACATTGTATTATCTTAAATTTCTAGGTAAGGTATTACTCAGGGATCACACCATGTGAAACAGATGAATATGTTCCTCCCCTTTCATACCCATCCTTACTCATAAAAGAAGAACATGTCAGCAATCTAAATTATTATTATTTTATTTTTCTTTTAACCTACAAAAATATAAAAATAAAATAAACTGATGATACATTGCCTTCTCTTAAATTTATGGGTAAGGTATTACTCAGGGATCACACCATGTGACATGGGTGAATATGGCACTCCCCTTTCATACCCATCCTTACTCATAAAAGAAGAATAGGTCAACAGTCTAAAGATTTTTTTTGTATTTTTCCTTTAACATACAAACACATAGATATAAAACAAACTGATGATACATTGTCTTCTCTTAAATTTTGGGGTAAGGTATTACTCAGGGATCACACCACGTGACACGGGTGAATATGGCGCTCCCCTTTCATACCCATCCTTACTCATAAAAGAAGAACAAGTCAACAGTATAAGGATTTTTTTTGTATTTTTCCTTTAACATACAAACACATAGATATAAAAAAAACTGATGATACATTGTCTTCTCTTAAATTTCTGGGTATGGTATTACTCAAGGATCACACCACGTGACACAGATGAATATGTTTCTCCCCTTTCATACCCATCCTTACTCATAAAAGAAAAACATGTCAACAGTTTGAGGTACTAATTAAATGAATGGAAACTTGAAAACCACGGGTTGCCTCCCATGCAACGCTTTTGTTTAACGTCGCTAGCTCGACTTAAACCCCTAATTGTTTGAGTATTTTCTACATCTAAGGTTGGTTCACAAAAGTCTTCAATAACTTCTTATTTTTGAAATGGTTCAATGAATGGTTTGACTCTATGGCCATTAACTTTAAAGGTTTGACCATTGGTGGGATCTTGAATTTCTACAGCCCCATGGGGGTACACCTTATGACTATGTATGGGCCTGACCATCTGGACCTCAACTTTCGCAGGTGTAGATGAAGTTTAAAACTATAAAAAAGAATAGGTTTACCCAGTACAATGTGTTTTGAATTAAGATTTCGAGATTGGTAGGCTTGTACTTTAGCTTTATTGATAGGTGAATTCTCATAAGCCTCCATCCTAAGTTCCTCAAGTTCATTAAGATCTAATTTATTTTTTGTTTCGGCTAATGAGAGGTCATAATTCATTTTCTTAATTTCTCAAAAGGCCTTGTGTTCAATCTCCACTAGCAAATTTCATGCTTTACCATAAACCAACTTATATGGGGATATTCCTAAAATGGTTTTAAATGCAGTTTGATAGGCCTAAAGAGCATCTAACAGTTTGTTTGACCAATATTTCCTAGATGGATTAATTGTTTTCTCAAGAATTTGTTTGATTTCTTGATTGGACAACTCAGCTTGACCATTGGTTTGTGGGTGGTAAGCAGTTGACACTTTGTGAGAAAATCCATACTTTTCCATGAGTGCTGAGAATGGAAAATTGCAAAAATGAGTTCCCCGATCACTAATGATAGCCCTAGGAATTCCAAATCTAGAGAGGATGTTTTCCTTGAAAAATCTAATCACAGTTTGATGATCATTATATTTTGTAGGAATCAACTAAACCCATTTTTAGATATAGTCGATAGCTAACAGAATGTAAAAATATCCCCTAGAGTTTGGGAGGGGACCCATGAAATCGATTCCCCAGCAGTCAAAGATTTCAATCACTAAGATGGGAGTGAGTGGCATTTGATTCCTTTTTGTGATGGACCATACATATTGACACCTATAAAAACTTTGACAAAATGAGTAGGATTCCCTTGAGAGGGTGGTCCAGAAGAGACCACTCTGAAGAAACTTAGCAGAAGTTTTCATAGAGGAAAAGTGACCTCCACATGCCTCACTATGACAGAATTTAAGGATGGAATCTTGTTCAGATTCTAGGACACACCTCCTAATGACTTGGTCAGGGAAAAACTTAAAGAGGTATGGATCATCAAACACATAGTGACTAACATCAAAAAGGAATTTATTTCTAGCTTGAGTCCCTAAGAATTTTTGAATGACTCCTGTAACTAAGAAGTTGGATATATCGGCATACTAAGGGTAATCACTCATAGAGTATAGGTGTTCATCAGGGAATGAATGAGACACATAAAGGTGAGATAATTTTTCATTAAATTCTATCCTAGAGAGATGATATGCTATAACATTTTCAACACCCTTTTTGTCCTTGATTGTGAGGTCAAATTCTTGTAAGAGAAAGACCCACCTAATCAACCTAGCCTTAGCATCTTGTTTCTGGAAAAGGTATTTCAGAGCAGAATGGTCAGTGAAAATAGTGATGGGGGATCCTAAGAGGTAGGACATAAACTTTTCTAATGAAAACAAAACAACAAGTAACTCCTTCTCAGTGGTCGTATAGTTGATTTGGGAATCATTTAAGGATTTTCTTGCATATTAAATCACATAAGGAGTTTTATCAAAATGTTGTCCTAACACATATCCTAAAGAAAACTCACTGGAATCACACATTAGTTCAAAAGGAAGGTTCCAATTTGGGTATTTCATGATTGGAGGAGAGGTGAGAGATGATTTGAGGGTTGAGAATGAATCCTCACAGTTTTCTATCCAAACAAATGGGACATCCTTTACTAAAATACCACAAAGGGGATGAGTGATTGAACTAAAGTTCCTAATGAATCTTCTATAAAAACTAGCATTTCCTAAGAAAGATATCACTTCCTTGACAGTTTTGGGTGATGGAAGGTGAAAAATGATGTCAACCTTTGCTTTATCAACTTATATTCCCCAACTCAAGACAAGATGGCCAAGGAATAGTCCCTCTTTAACCATGAAATGACATTTTTCCCAGTTTAGGACCAGATTCTTTTCTTCACATCTTGACAAAACTCTCTCCACATTCCTCAGACATCCCTCAAATGTATATCCAAATATAGAGAAGTCATCCATGAAGACCTCTATAAAATCTCCTACCATGTATGAGAATATTCCCATCATGCACCTCTGGAATGTTCCAGGGGCATTGCATAACCCGAAGGGCATGAGTTTGAAAGAAAAGGTGCCGAATGGACATGTGAATGTAGTCTTCCCTTGATCCTCTAGGGAGACCTCAATTTGATTATAACCCGAGTACCCATATAAGAAACATTATAAGGCATGACCTGCCACTCTCTCAAGGACTTGGTCAATGAAAGGTAAGGGGAAATGGTCCTTCTTGGTAAATGATTTTAGCTTCCTATAGTCGATGAAGACTCTCCATCCACTACTCACCCTTGTTGGAAGAATCTTTCCATCCTCGTTGGTTATCACTATAATTCCAGCCTTTTTTGGAATAACTTGGATTGGGCTCACCCACTCACTCTCAGCTATGGGATAGATGATACCATCTTTTAAAAATTTCAGAAGTTCTTTTCTCACTACTTCCATGAGATTAGTATTGATTCTCCGTTGAGGTTGACGACATGGCTTTGAATCAGATTCCAGAATAATCCTATGAGTCCCAATAAGTGGGATAATCCATGGAATGTCAGATAGGGTCCAACCCATGGATTTCTTATGTTTCCTAAGGAAATATAGAAGTATCTTCTCATGATTGGCTTCAAGATAAGAAGAAATGAAAATAGGATGTGTTTGATTGTCCCCTAGGAAGGCATACTTGAGTGCAACGAGAATTTCCTTCAATTCAAGCTCAGGTTCGTTCATAATTTCAGCAGAATATTGGGACATTGGATCAAGATCAATTTTTTTCCTAGAGTTTTAGATGGGATTGATTCCCCACATGTAGAAGTTTCAGTTACTAAATTGGATTGATAAAACTTAGGGAATGAATTTTGATTTGTCTCCATGAAAGTGGTTTTATGAAAGGTTTCACTGATTGTTGGACCTAAGACTTCATCATAAGAGCAATTTGAAAATGATTCAAGCTAAGGAGATAAACTTCCTTCATGTGAACCAAGGAAATCAATCTCATCCTAACTTAAACATCGATCAAATATTCCTTGATGTTCTATGGATTCATTATCAATGATTCCTCTCATGTTTACTTTGTAAATGTCCTCATCATCCCCTATTTGTGAGATTTCATTATAGATGTTCAAGTCTAGACTCATGTTTCTAAAGGTTATGGTCATGTTCCCATTTCGAACTCGAATAACAGAGTTGGTTTTTGCAAGGAAAGGACGACCAAGGATGATTGGGGTTTGTTCCTTATTTTCTAAGTTTGGATGGTTTTCAAGGACAATGAAGTCAACAGGGTAAATAAAGTTTTCAACCATTACCAAAATTTCCTTCAAAATCCCCTTTGGAACCCTAATTCTACGATCAACAAGTTGAAGTGTGACAGATGTGGGTTGGAGGTCTTCTAGTCCTAACTGGTAGTACACAACATAGGGTATGAGATTGAAACTAGAACCTAGGTCAAACAGGGCTTTGACAACTTTTCTCTCTCCTAGTTCAACATTTATGTAAGGGAAACCCGAGTCTTTCAACTTAGGAGGAATGGTCCCTTGAATTGTTGTTCTAACATTTGATGCTAAATGAATTTGTTCTTATGTGATAATTTTCTTTTAAATGTGTAGAGGTCCTTAAGGTATTTTGAGTATGAAATAATGGTTTGAATAACATATAGAAGTGAAATGTTCAACTTTACTTGTGATAATATTTCCCTCAATGTTTCATTCAATTCAGGCTTGGTTTCCCCCCTCATGCGTTTAGGGAATGGTGCATGTTGTGGGGTTGTTTATTGAATAGTTGTTTCTTTGACAATGTTATCATGTTTTTCAGTTTGATCATTTGGTTCATTTTAATTTTCATCCATGTTTGAATCTTCAGATGGGTTCTTAATTATTTTTTTAGGTTTCTCAATTGATTTACCACTTATTAAAATTGTCATAGCCTTTAGTTGTTCATGAGTTGTTTGAGTGCAACTTGACTCTACCCTTACTGTTTGTTATGGAATGGATTGTGTAGGAATGGGTGCCTTTCCAGTTTTGATGGTTTGAAGTTCTTGTTTTAGGGAAGAGACTTCCGAGTTCATCCTTTCCATTTGTTTGCATAGTTTTTCTAGTAGGCTTTGTGGAACAGTTTGGGTTAGTGCTTGAGAAGATTGGTTTATCCCATGGGGATATTTTGGAGGTGGGATGGTTTGTTGAAAATGGACCAGTGGTTGTTGGTATTGGATAGGTTGGGTTTGGAACTAGTTTTGGGTTTGGTAGTTCTGATGGGGGTACGGATTTTGTCCCTGTGGTTGGCTAGGTTGTTGGTTATCTTTCCAGCGGAAACTTGAGTGGTCATTATACCTTGGGTTGAATGTGTTTTGGTATTGGGGTTTTTGAAAGTTTAGGGAATTGACTTCAGTAGGTGGTCTACCTAGAAGAACATCCTTGATGGATGGAATGGTTTGGAAGTTTTCTGTTTTGTGGTCATGTTTGTCACAAATTGTGCAAACATGGTCTATAGTTTGGATTTCATGGATTTTTCTAAGGTATATCTCTTCAACCTTCCTAGTGAGTGCTGAGAGTTTAGCCCTGAGACTTTTATCTTCTCTAAGTGTATTCATTATAGTAGTTCTTTGTTGATTTTTAGAATAAGTTGATGTTCCCCATGTTTGGTTTTGTTCATAAAGTATTTCTAGATACTCATAAGCATCATTTGGGGATTTGTTTTTAAATGTCCCATTACACCTCATGTCAATGAATTTTTTGTTCCCCGAGACCAACCCTTTATAGAAAATTCGCACTTGTTCAGGAATAGAAAAACCATGGCGTGGAACCATGTTTAGGGTGTCTTTGAACCTCTCCCATGTTTCACAGAACGACTCTCCCTCTTTTTCAAAAACGTTTTGGATGCTCTTTTTAAGTGCTATTGTTTTGTGGTGGGGAAAGTATTTTTTGTAGAATTACCTTTGTAATTGGTCCCAAGAGTTGATGAATGATGGCCTCAAATTGTTTAGCCAATTTTTAGCTCTATGATTTAATGAAAAGAGAAATAGCCTCATTTTAGCTGATTAAAGTTGATGTGGGGGACACATGGTTTCAACAATGTCATTTAACTCCTTAACATGAAGGTATGGCATATCAGACTCCATTCCATGGAATGTTGGAAGGTGGTTTAGGAAATGGGGTTTAAAGATGTAGTTGGAATCTCATAAGGAATTGTGTCTAATGAATGAGGGGGCATTGGTCTATACTGGAGTGAGGTAGTCATTCATGGTTTGATTGACCACATTCCCTATGTTTGGAGCTTCTTGGTTTTGGTTTCCCATTTGATCACCCACAGGGTTTACCATTTGATTTCTTTGAAGACCCCCCATTGGACTTGTTTTAATTGGTGAATTTGGAGTTTCAAGAATATTTTGATAAAATGTAAATAATAACTTAAATGAAGTTGACTCCCCTATCCTAGGAGTTTCCACCCTAACTAATCTGTTTGAGTTATCGCGGGTGTAGGCGGACTTGCGCCAAAAGAAAAAAAAAGCGAGAAAGGGGAAAGATAAGAGAATTTGGGTGAGAATAGAAGAATGGGGTGAGAAAAGAAGGTTTTTGGTATAAGGAACTTACTTGGTCCCTAGAAATGGTGCCAAAATTTGGTTTCTCCCAAATTTACCCAAGTTCTAAGGTCTAAGCGGTCGCTTGCAGTGTAGCTTGGGTTGTCGAATCCTCAGAGACCTAAGAAGAACCTTTAGACACTCAATAAAAAGAGATGGATTTTTGGCTATGAATTGGCCAAATTTGGTTTATTTTAGATGGTTTTAAAAGAGCAATAAAATATCTATGTGAATTCAAATTATAAGAAAATGAGTTGATCCAAGGTTATTGCTTGGGGTGGATTGGATGATTTTTTATGATTTAAATTTCATTAACTCGAGAAGGATTCATCCAATAAATTCAAAATAACCTCATCACTTACTGATTAAAAACCTTCCCAACACATTCTAATCACCTATACACTTGTAGGATCATTTTAATGATCACTCCAAGATAAAGGTTATAATTAGAAAATAAAGGTGGGGCGAATAAACTCAACAAGGAAGAGGAAGAGAGAAAATCATTGAATGAAAGAATCTCAAATAAAAGAAATTAATAACATTTAGACAGTGAGAAATAACATCCAATACATTCCCTTTCTACTCCCTTGGATCAAACCATAAAATATCTATCCCTCCATTGATGACATGTTCTCAACGGAAGCGGGAAGTAGACTTATGAGGGTGGATTTGAAGAAGTAAAAACAACAAAATAACGATTACTCCACCGTTGTGTGAACAAAATCAAAAGGTTTAGTGTGAAAAAGTTCACACCTTGAGGTAATGGTATTAAGGTGATATTAATAAGATCATAAAAAGTGAATAATAAGAATATTTATTGAAAACTAAGGTGATTTGAACAACTTACATGAGAAGGAAAAATGTTATAAAGACAATTTGACATAATAACATTACAATGAAAACAAAGCTCCAAGATCCCTAAATCCTCCACCAATACTACCTTAAATATACATTTAGGAAGACTTTGGCCGATCCCCCATCATCTCATGTTCCTTTAATTAATTGTGGTGGGCAAGGTGGGTTGACAATTAATGGAGATGAGACTTTTCCACTCTTCCCCCGAAATTGCAGCTAGCTTGAATCCACCGGAAACAAGAGACGAAAGGACCTTCTATATGAACTAATTATAGTGGGACATATAATGATAAAATGTATCTCCTGATGTCCTGTAAAATACTGTAAAGTTTCAGCCCAAAATAATACGTGATTCGTGAGATATGATTTAAATGGTGGGCTGTTTTTCTGGGCCTCCGAATCTGCCCCAGAATTTCATTATCAACTTGGGATGCCTGGAACACCATTAAAACATCCGAATTAGCTTGTTAAAATGTTAAATTAAATGTTCCCAATATTATCCTATATCTTCATTTAAATTTTCAGAATCATTGGGCTTCAATTTTGTCTTCTACAGTACTTTTATTGGTCTGCTGTCCAAATCACTTCACCCAGAATGTGGTTGGTTGAAAGCCCACTTTGGTGGTCTTCCAAATTGAATCTCCAAGTGCTACAAAAGAATGAATTGTTCCTTATATCATGGGAGACCTGAAAATAAAATATAACCATAAAATCAATACAATCATGTGTTTTATGAGATGTTCAAGAAGGTACCATGTAATAGTGCATTTTAAGAGGGAATTACAATCATAATGTGACATAATGTTCAAACTGTAAAATGCACTAATAATGATGTCTATGATTAATAAATAACATGAATATTATATTATAAAAAATTAATATTAGCCTCTTTTAGGGGATAATCACCCCCTCACAGGCACTTGACTCATTCCACATGGTTTAAAAAACCATGTGGGATCCTCTTTCCCTCTATCCAGGACTCACACAGTTAGTCAGACCATCCGTCCTATCTCGCATAGTTTCTATAATCAGTACGACCTGCATATTTTTCCAAAAAAGTTGGGTTCCAGGATTTGAACAATCTTTTCACCACCCAATACCCCCATGACCTCAAATAGTATTCACAATAGGTTGTAAAAAATAATATAAACTAAAAATTAATATATGCACCTCATATAAAAACCCAATATCTTACACATTGTATGATGCTTATAAAAACAAAGAATCCATGTTAAGAGCCATATTGTAAAGTATAATAAATGACTTTCATGATTATGTAAAATTTTTAGGATATAACATTAAAGGAACTCAAGGGTGTACCATTTGTGAACAATGTACATAATCAATTAGGTTAAAACATTCATTGAAGATTTTATTTATAGGACATCATAGATTTCTACCCCAGAGACATAAGTACCAATATTGGATGACATCATTCAATTAGATTTTAGAAAAGGTACAACACCGTCCCTACTAACAGGTGATTAGCTATTTGAGAAAGTAAAATATTTGGAAGCTATTTTTGGTAATTTTTTTTTGAAAAAACTTACAAAAATAAGTTAGAAAAAGAGATCAATTTTTTTTAATTACCATACTAGAATGGTTTATATGCTAGAAATTTTTATGATGTTATGCATGTTAAAAAATTTACATGATTGTGTCATTGGTATGTTGCTAAATTCCTCCCAAAAAATAAAGGGTTTAATTAAGGCTAGTTTGTACATAATTTTCAATGGGATAATAGAAGATTTAGTTCCAATGAAGAGTAAAAAATAGACTTTTCTTCCTCCAACTACTTACACATTTTCTAGGCAACAGAGATATTAGTTTTGTAACTTCTTGAATTTTTTAAAGGTTTCATAGGGGTATTAATAAAATATCAATAATATCATTTCAATAAATGATTTAAAGTTAAAGGGTCTGAAATCACATGACTGTCATGTTTTAATGCAAGATATAATGCCTGTATCTTTACGTTTCATTTTTCCTAGGAATTTACATCAGAAATTAACCAAGCTATATTTATTTTTCAAAGCTATATGTAGAAAAGTTAAAGACCTGAAAAAATTTCCAACTATGTAAAAGGAAATTTCTATCATATTATGCGAATTGAATATGTTATTCTCACTGACATTATTTGATATGATGTTTCACTTGATGGTTCACTTGTTAATAGATATTTGAATTTGTGGTCCTATACATTATATATGGATGTACCCTATTGAACAGTATATGAATATTTTGAAAGGGTATGTCAGTAATTGAATTCAAATAGAAGGTTTTATTGTGGATAAATATGTTGTTGAGGAAGACATTAAATTATGTACCGAATACCTATCTGATGTAGAAAACATTGATTTGCTGAAATATCATCACATTGGGTATCTTATGGGTGGAGGAATTTCTATAATAGATATTTTCACAATTACTATTATAGATCAGGAGTAGGCCCACCTTTATGTTTTTTGTAACAGTTTAGAGGTTGTTTTATATGTTGAAACCCAAAAAGTAATTCTCAGGCATTTGAATCCATCAAGGTCTAAATATAGATATCAAAAACACATAATAAATAGTTTATAGGATGGTTTTGAGACCATATTTTTAAGGATTCAACTAAAAATATAGATTCAATTTCAAAATAGCTTCGGTAGATAGCCATAGGAATAAATATTTATGTATTATCTTATAATGGTTATGTAATTAATGGTTGTACATTCTATAAAAAAACAAGATGAACACAATACTATGAAAAATAGTGGAGTTACACTTGTGGCTAAAGCGATGCATGTATTTGTAACTAAGGAAAAAACCAATTTATGCAAATATTTCATACTTTGGTATCATCAAACAAATATGGGAGTGTGATTATACAACATTCCAAGTGCTTATTTTTCAATGAAAGTGGGTTGATAATAGGAGTGCAGTTAAAATAGATGAATTGGGATTCATGAAAGTGGATTTTAGTAAAGAAGGATACAAATATGAACTATTTATAATGGAATCATAGGAAATAAATATATTTTATGTTTCATATACTATAAACCTAAAGTGGTTAATTGTTTTGTTATTTATCTAAACCATTGAAGAGTAAAATATCAATTCAACTGAGAATGACCCTTTCATTGGGATGCCACAATCATTTTTTAGTGGTATTAATATTAATGGGGTATTTTATGTTATAGGAGACCATAATAATCACCACTTTTCTCATCATCTAATTTAGATAATAAATGAATATTTTTAGAGTTTTTAGAAATTATTATCCATTATCTATGATGGAAAATTTAAGTTGGTAAACTTTTTATTTTTCTTATTATGTAAACTTCTTGTTAAATTGTATTCATTTTTTATTTCATTTTTTGTAAAAATAGGAAATTGGTAGTGAAAATTATAATATATTCACATTTAAATCACTTCAATGGAATATTATATTACTAATTTTCTTTTCCTTTTTAAACACTCCATAAAATATGTGTCAAAAAGTTTAGGATGCATTATATATATATTTATAAGATTTTCATGGATGTTATTTGTCTCAATCAATGTTTTCATCATCTAAAAAAAGAACAACTTCAGCTCTTAAAAATCATATCACTAAAACACCACATATACAACCATATACCAAGTGAATAAATGAATAAACATAAAATTCTCCCTCATATTGTATTCCCACCTAAAGAAGATACAACAACCATCCTTGATCTCTATGTTTTCAAATAGAAGAAAATTTAATTAGATTCTTTGTAACTTTATAAATATCACACATTCATTTTCTTCAATGAATTACACCACTAACAAATAATCTTAATACGAATAATTAGGATCTTACTATCATAGGAAAATGAATTCATGTAGCTTAAAATATTCTTTAAGAATTACCTTTTATGGGTTCCAAGATCAGAATTTTTACGTATTATTTACTTTGTTAAATATTAATATTACTCAATCAAATAGGATGGATATGAATTGAAAATGGATGGATGCCAATTGTCTGAAAAAATAGTATGAGTATGGGGTGAAAGAGTTCATCAAGTTTGGAAAATATTATGCATATAACCCTTCTCAAATCCTTTTTTTGTGTTTACACTATTGTAATTCAAGAGGAATTAGTCTAGAGGAGTTGGAAAAACACTTGATTTGTCACATAATATATCAAAATTATAAATAATGGACTAAACACAAGAAAAAATTGAAATTAGCTTTTTATTGGGATAATAATGCATTTTATAGATCATCTAATATGATTATAAATGTGAAAAATGAAGAAGACCATATTGATGATATGATTAAAGGTGTGGATGATGATGAATATTATATTGAGGAAATGACCATAAAATTTGAAGATGAACTTCATGATTTTCCAAAATTGTATGATAAGTTAAAGAGTTGTGCAAAGACATTACTGTATTCTGGTTGGACTAAATATACAACATTATCAGCCGTACTGAAACTATATAATTTAAAATTTGGAAATAGATGGAGTAATTATGGTTTTATTGAACCACTTTCTCTATTGAATGATATTATCCTAAAAGATAATGATCTTACTTTCTGAATATATGATGCTAAAAGAATTATACATTCAATGGGAATGATATTTGAAATAATGTATGCCTATACAAATGAATGTGTACTATTTTTCAAGGACAAAAAATCACTTAAAAATTCTCAAAGTGTGGTGCTTCTTGATATAAGAAATATGAATAAGGTCCCAAAAAATTTAATTGTACTTTATAATAATTCCAAGGCTTAGGAGATTATATAAAATTGAGGATAAAACAAGGTAATTGATGTGGTATGTAGATACAAGAAATAAATATGGGAAACATTATCACCCGATAGACTTTCTTTAGTGGAAGAAAATTGACCACGGGTATCCTGAATTTGGAAACAAGACAAGAAACATTCATCTTATTCTATCTATAGATAGACTGAATCCTTTTGGTTTTAAAAGAAACACTCATATTACATGGCCGATTATGTTGGAAAATTATAACTTTCCATCATGGTTATGCATGAAATGAAAATACATTATGTCATCTCAGATTATATCAGTACAAAAACAACTAGGTATTAATATTCATGTTTATTTTGATCCATTGATTAAATATTTGAAATTATTATGGGATTCAGGTGTTACATTATATGATGATTAAAAAAATGAATATTTCCCATTGAGATCCATATTGTACGATATAATAAATGAATTTCATGTTTATGGAAATTTGTTAGGATATAACATCAAAAGAATTCAATTGTGTCCCATTTGTGAACAATGTCCATGTAAAGACCTAGAATTTCCGTATTTTTTTTAATTATATGTAATTTTTACGAGACCAAAAATCTGATGAAACATGATTTCGAGGCCTGGAGTGCCCAGAATGATCCATCGAAAAAGAGTTAAGCTTAAAATAGCGTGTGTGAGTAGTTTTCCTAAAAAAGTGGAATAAATCTTAAACGGGTGCCCAAATCAGAAATCTAAGGGAACTGTTGCATTCAGGATGGTGGGTTTACCCTAGGCGTGACTTAAGTTTAGCCAGTGGAGGCCTCCAGTGAGAAAACACAAAAATGGAATAACCGTAAATAAAATAATTAAACAAAATTATTTTATTTTTCAAATGCTTATAATGCATGAACTGTGACTCAGATTAAAAATCTGAGACCACTGCTAAACTCGTGAGGGTATGATTTCCTTAGGCAGATACTAACTTTGGATGGCACGGGCCACTAGTGGAAGTTAGTTTTTGGCCATAAATAAAATAATTTAATGACCATTTTTTTATTGTAAAATCATTAACTTCTAAATGGTAACTCAGATTGAAAATATGAGAGTACCATTGAGATTGTGAGGGCGTGTTCCCCTTAGGCAGAGCCTAACCTAGACCGACATGGTTTGAGGGTGAATGTTAATAATTTTTGAACTTTTTTAAAGGTAAGTTCAATAAACGTGCGAGCGGAATTTTATATCTTTTAAACTGGTGCTCGGATTAAAAATATGAGGGCACTGTTGAATCCGCAGTGCTGGGTTTCGCTTAAGGAAGGTTTAGCTTCGACTGTAGTGGGTCGGGTGAAAAAGTTAGTTTTTATGAGTTTTTAAAGAAATAATAAAATAACATAGGAATTGTTATTTTATTTCTATTTTTTCCTACCACCTTTTGAGCAGCAGTGGAGGGGACCACAAAGTTGGTCATACTTTTAAATATGGGATATTAATTTCTCGGTTACACTTTGGTTGCATAACCACCCCTTGTGTAATTAATGTGGCACATTAATTACGTCAATTAATGAATCTCATTAATTCCTTGGTGCGTTACTCATCCTTTCCCCCCTCCATTTAAATGGGGCGTAGGGTAGAGTTTTTGACATGACTTCTTCAAGAGAGGAACCTCTGGCAAAGTGACGTGAGACCTTCCACCAACAGAGATGGAAGCTCGGGCAGCAACGAAATGGGAGCGATGAATGCCAATGACTTTTTCAAAGTGCGGATTCTCCTTCTACCACCATGACAACTCCAATGATTCTTGAGGTAGGGGTTGTCTTTTAATTCAAGAAATTCTCACGTTTCTTCTCCTCATTCTTGAATTTGCGGGTGGTTGTTGTGTGGGGGGGGGGAGTTGAACGGGGTTTATCATTAATTTAATGTGATGTATAAATCACCCCCACTTGTTATAATGCTAACATGAAGGGAGTGGGACAAATGAATAAGTCCCAAACCCTCTGACGCTTGTTTTTAATTGCGTTCTTTGGAGCCAAGTTGTTCCAACTTGACGGAAGCTTGAGACTGAGAGGTGTGCAATGACGGTGGCATACTGAGAGGACTGTAGTTGCGTTCGGAAGGAATAACGGATCACCAGAGCTCACCCGATGGCCTGTGGAAGAAGCACCGGTGTGGCATTTCCAATAACCAACACCGATGAATGAGGGCGGTGGCCGGAAACCGCCATCCATGGTGGAAGAGTGGCAACATAGTGGTCCGACAGGTCGCCAGCAGCAGCCGACCGTGGAGATGGAGGGGGCGCGCCTTCACGTGCCGCACTGAAGGGAGCCTTGACTTGAAGCCACGGTGATGCAGGGGACCCACTCCCTGTGGGTCCCATGGGTGATGAGGTAGAAACACCTAGCGCTGCCAATAAAGGAGCCGAATGGCTCCTTTGAGCCGTTCGGGAGCAGCGGACCGCGCGACCCCGCATGGGTCGCGCTAGACGGTGGGCCAAGCCCGCCATGGCCCAGCCTAACTGGGCCAGGCCGAGTCGGACTCAGACTGGGTTGGGCCAACCTGAACTAGGTCGGGTAGGCCCGAATGGGGTCGGGTCCGCCCAGGATGGGTCGGTCCGATTGGGTCGGACCGGACCCGGACCCCTCTCGGTCCTAAATATGCTTAAAAGGACGTATCATGTGAACTGAACGTCTGTTTGAAAAATTGTCTGCGATGCTGGGATACTTTGAGAGATATGGTCCTTTTGAGACACTCCACTTGACTTTTGGATAAAGTTGGAGTTTGGTCGGGTTGGATCGTACTCGAATCCAACTAGGCCCTCAACATTAAAATGCCTAGAGCATACAGACTGAGTGTCCGATTGACGCGCCGTCTGTTGTGTTAGAACCCTTATGACATGACAGATCATCAGGTTACTTCCTTTTGGAACTTCATGGTGGTTGAGGTATGACCAATAACCATAGGAGCAGAACCAGGGTGTTTCTTGTTGTGAGAGTTAGGATGGCTACTCCCTTAATGACTCAAGGCACGAGTATTCCTTACCCCTCTTCTCTGGTAGAGACGGGACTCCCCACATCATGAGTGTGGGTTTGTTTCCCTATGATTGGTTTTTCTATCTCTAGAGTCGATACTCCCCTATTGGACTAGGGCACGAGTCCTCCATACATAACTCACATAGAGTCAGGTACTCCCCTACTGGGTAGGGTGAGGGTCCTCTATGTTAGGAGTAGGTAATCTCCTATCAACCCAGGGTGTGGGTCCTCCTTATGCATTATTACAATAGAGTTGGTACTCCCCTACCATTCCAGGGTGTGGTTCCTCTATCTTGGGGTCGGTACTCCCTTGATGTACTAGGGCAGGGGTCCTCCACAACGAACAAACTACTAGAGTTGTACTCCCCTACCGAGTAGGGTGCAGGTCCTCACATATAGAGTCGGTACTCCCCTACCGTGCCAGGGTGTGGGTCCTCTAGCCTGGGGTTGGTACTCCCCTGACATACTAATAAGTGGGTCCCCTAGAGAAAACAAACTATCATAGTTGTACTCCCCTAATGGGTATGGTGCGAGTCCTCACATATGGAGTAGTACTCCCCCGTCTCTGAGTAACGATGGGGAGATGGTCCTTTAGGGGAGTTGGAGCTCCCTTGACTGAAGGACACAGTGTCAAGGAGTGGGCCTCTTCACTTGGTTTCCATTATTCTTGCCTCGGGCACAAGACTGTAACTGCGAGACCTCTAGTGCTGGGCACAAGAGTCAGTTCAAGCAGAAAGCTCCCGATGGAGCATGACCTTTCAGACGTTCCATTAGGAATGGTTGATTTGTACCTGATAGAGTACATCTCTCAGATGGGTGTCATAAGGGATGGCTAGTTCATGGAGCATGTACTCCTGATCCTTGAGTTATGCTTTGAGGCTTATTTGGAAATCCTAGAAATGGATTGAGATTGAGGCCTTATGTTTCTTTGTGGATGAGACGAGTATATCTGGTTTGAGTTGTGTATATTACTTTGTGATTTGTGATTGAGATCATGATTTTTGGTTTTCCTTTGTGTAATTCTGAGAGCCCTTCAGGGGTCTTGGGGTCCCTCTTGGGTATTTTTATACTCATCCCTGCACAGGATTCAGCTGCACCTTGTTGTGTCTTTTGCAGATGATGAGCAGCTTGGCTGAGACATGAGGGAGCCAAGACCAGGTGGTACACGGAGGAGTGTGCATGACATGGAGAGAAGTGGGGTGAGCTGTACCTACCATTTAGGTAGGATCCTTAGTGGAAAATTCCAGGAGCTATTTTCCGTTTTTCATTTGTAGTTGTACCTTTAAGTTGGGCTTGTATTCCATCCCCTTTACTTTCATTACACACCTTTACTACTTCAGTTTTACTTCATGATTTAATTTTGTTGTGTTCTTGGATTGTGTGTTTGTACAGGTTTAAAGGCAATGGCTTCCTGTTTAAGTGATTTTCCTTTCCGATGCTAGTCGCCAACCCCTGGCCTATAGAAGGTGGGCTTGGGGTAGTCATGACATGGACCCTGAGGTATGGGTCATGAAAAAGTTATATCAGAGGAGCTAGTTCTACCAAAGAACTAGGAATCTAATATTTCCAATTGAGAAATAGTGTTAAGTGTTTTGAGTATGGTTTTAAATTTGAAGAGTCCAGTGTTGGTGTGGTGGCCGATGTATCCATACACCAGGACCCTGAATTATGATTTCTGACTCGGTGCATAAAAAAATAGATTGTGTGCATTTTGGAAATGTTTTTCTTTTGATCACTGTTGAGTCAGATCACTAGGTATAACTTATTGACCATGGTTCATCTTGATTCTCTTTCAAGATGCCTCCATGCAGAAAGTCAGCTAGGATTATAGTGTGTGACCATAAGGATAGTCTATAGCATGATGAGCCTGCATTATAAGGACTATTTCTCGAGATAGGTACCTTCAGGAGATGTCCCATCGATACCACTACCCATTGGTCAACAGTTACTACTAGTGCTATCGGTAGAGGAAACTTATAGGCTTAGTGCCTTATATGAGTTTTAGTGACAGATAACCCTCAGGTTCTAATGCGAGCCTGACTCATAGGTGGCTAAGGACTGACTTGAGGTGGTGACTGAGTTGCCATCTATCCCAGGAACCATTAGATCAGATGGTGGTCTTGGTAGTGAGCATTCAATGTGGCTCAGTAGGGCGATGGCAGGGTTTAGATTACCCCTATCGTACGATGAGGTGACTTTTTTCCATGGATAGAGCTTGAGAACCTTCCTCAGATAAGGGGGTCTCTTGACATAAAAATATAAGGGGTATGTGTTCACAAGAGCTTCTACAACTTCAGCAGGATGACATGTCGGTAGCTGAGTGTTCATCGAGGCATACAAAAAATTCTAGGTACTCAATGAATACGATACGACCAATGCTTCAGGGCTCGGACATCCGAGAAAGATGTGTTTAGGGACATCCGAGCTAGAAATGTTCCTCTATGAATTCCTTATTATGTTAGGGTTATAGAGAGAACCTTTGTGGTTGAATGTTATTTGGATGAGCAGATACAACCAATGAATGTTAGCAGTGGGAAAGGAGGAAACCGATGTCAGTCTTGGAGACTTAGATGTGTAAAAATGTTTTGGGATGAGGAAGTGAGGGGAAGATGAATCTGCAGGGAAGTAGACGTAAAAGAGGAGCTAGGAGAGTAGTAGGAGATGGTATACATTTTGACATTTTACAACCACCACCCCAATGAGGTCCCCACCAAGCTCATGGATCTGGAGGACAAGGGAAGAGAGTTACTACATGCAGTCAAAGAGTGTGACCCAAGGGCTCCAGGAATGATTCGAGGTACAATCTGTGTCTACTACTAGCTGCCGTATAAATAGAAATATTTACTAATCATTCCTTCTTGTCATGAATCTTGTTCAAGACCTAGAGTTTTTGGTTAAACCATTGACTTGGCCCTTATGTTTTGAGATACCTTTAGGAGGATACTCAATAATCAAATTTATGCCGATGGTGTGATATGATCCTTGAGGTGAGAGTTTTGGTTGGAACCTCTTGGTGGCAGTGTCGAGGTCTTATGACATTAGTTTGGGTATGGACTGGTCATCCACAGTTCATGCTCAGATTGACTATTTTAGGAAAAAAGGATGTGGTATATCTATAGCGTTGGAATGGGGTTTTCCATGGTCGGTGAAAAAGGAAACCTAGGCTACATGGGTTAAACTCATGCATAGGAGGGTGTAGTCGATCACTCTTGATTTGGCCAACCTTCCCCTTATGGAAGTAGGAGTTTTGAGTTTTGAGTTCCCAACAGTAGTGGAAGAGTGCGGGAACATCTTTTCAAAATATGTTTCCATAATTACTTCCCTGTAGGGAGAGGGACTTCTACATTGGCTTGTAACCAGAAATGACAATGATATCTACAAATGCATATCAGATGGATCCTACAGAGCTCCAAGAGTTAAGAGTTTAGAAGGGGGAAGTGGTGGAAAATGCACTCAACAAGAGGTCTGGTTTACAGCTGCTGAGTGAGGTGTCAGAGCAGCTAGCGGCATTATATAAACCCTTCGTGGATAGTGATAAAGTAGCTTACCTTCAGTCTATAACTATCACTCCCCCACACCTTCAGTAAGTTCTGGAGGCACAGCTTGGGGATGTGGGCTGTGATGCCCAATGTGACCAAATATCCTCAGGACAGGCTTTTAAAGGATTTTATGAAGGTGGAGAGCACGTCATCCTTCTAAAAGGATGAACCATGGTACCGATGACAATATGGGAGGAGGTGTTGAGAGAGTTTCACACATCCCCTTTGGCGGTACATCCTGGTGTGACGAAGATGTACCTGGACCTCTGGCATTAGTACCGGTGGCCAAAGATGAAGACTGCACAGATCTAGAAAAATTATTATGCCTACAGGAGATGGAGACCCTTAGAGTTCAAGGAGGGAGACCATGACTTCCTGCGGGTCTCACCCCGATGAGGATTGTAGAGATTTGGCTGGGGAAACAAGCTATCTCTAAGGTTCATCGAACCTTTCCAGATTCTTAGCAGAGTTGGCGAGGTGGAGTACCACCTATCTTTTTCCCCACAGATGCACCATGTGCATAATGTTTTCCATGTTTTGCAGCTGAGGAGATGCATTCATGATCCATCGCACGTTATCGACTAGAGAGAGTTGGAATTTGACGATGGGGTGACTTTTATAGATTTTTCGGTAGGGTTATAGGATCGACATGAGTGAGTACTTTGTGGGTGGTCGATCCATCTGGTGCGAGTTTAGTGGTAGTATGGGAACCTACAGGAGATCACATGGGAGCGGGAGGCTCAGATTCATGCTCAGTACCCTCATTTGTTTGATTTGAATCTATTTTGGATTTGGGGTATGAAAATCCCTACGGTGGAGAGAATGTAGAGACTCAGAATTTCTATATATTGTTTTAATCATATGGAATTTTTACGAGACCACAAAATTTGACGGAACGTGATTCTGAGGCCTGGAGTTCCCAGAATGATTTGTCAAAAAAGTGTTAAGCTTAAAATAGCACGCATGAGTAGTTTTAATGAAAAAGTAGAATCACTCTTAAACAGGTGCCCTGATTAGAAATCTGAGGGAACTATTGCATTCAAGATGGAAGGTTTTAGCCTAGGCATGACTTAAGTTTAGTCAGCGCAGACCTCCAGTGAGAAAACCTGAAAATGACATAACTGTAAATAAAATTATTAAATAAAATTATTTTATTTTTCAAATTCTTATAACGCACGAATGGTGACTCAGATTAAATAACTAAGACCACTGGTAAACTCATTAGGGTATGCTTTCCTTAGGCAGATACTAACTTTAGCCAGTGTGAGCCATCAGCGGAAGTTAGTTTTTGGCCGTAAATAAAATAATTAAGTGAAAATTATTTTATTGTAAAATTTTTAACTTGAAAATGGTAACTCAGATTGAAAATATGAGAGTACCGTTGAGCTCTTGAGGGCGTTCTACAATTATGCAGAGCTTAACCTCGACCGACATGGGTTGAGGATGATTATTAATTATTTTTGAGCTTTTTTTAAAGGTATGTTTAGTAAATGCATGGGTGACATTATTTATCTTTTGAACTGGTGCTCATATTAAAAATATGAGGGCACCATTGAATCTACAACACTGGGTTTTGCTTAAGGGATTCTTAACTTCAATCATAGTTGGTCAGGTGAAAAAGTTAGTTTTTACAACTTTTTAAAATAATAATAAAATAACATAGAAATTGTTATTTTATTTATTTGTTTCCTACCACCTATTGAGTGGTGGTGGTAGGGACCACAGAGGTGGTCAGATATTTAAATATGGGATATTAATTGCCCAGTTACACTTTGGTTGCGTAACCACCCCTCGTGTAATTAATGTGGCACATTAATTACGTCAATTAATGAATCTCATTAATTTCTCAGTGTGTTACTCACCCTTTCCCCCCTCTATTTAAATGGGTCTCAGGATAGAGTTTTTGACACGAATTCTTCAAATGAGGAACCTCTGGCGAAGTGACGTGACACCTTTCATGGACGAAGATGGATGCTTGGGCGACAACAAACTAGGATTTATGAATGCCGACAGCTTCTTCAAAGCACGGATTCTCCTTCCACCACCGTGATGACTCCAATGATTCTTGAGGCAGGGGTTGTCTTTTAATTCAATAAATTCCCATGTTTCTTCTCCTCATTCTTGAATTTGCAGGTGGCCGTTGTGGTGGGGGGGGGGTTGAATGGGGTTTATCATTATTTTAATGTGATGTCTAAATTACCCCCACTTGTTATAATGCTAATGTGGAGGGTGAGTTCCAAACGAACAAGGCATGGGCCCTCCGTTTCTTGTTTTTCATTGCATTCTTTGGAGGAGGGTTGCTCCAACTTAATGAAACCTTAAAATTGAGAGGCGCGAAATGACGACGGCATCCTGAGAGGACCGTAGGTGTGTCTGGAAGGAAGAACGGACCACTAAAGCTCACCTGGTGGCCCGTGGAAGAAGCACTGGCATGGCAGTGCCAGTGAACGATGCCAGCAAACGAGGGTGGTGACTGGAAATTACTGGCTGTGGTGGAAGAGCGGCGCCACTCAGTGCTACGGTGGTTGGACAGGCAGACGACCATGGAGGTGGGGGCAGCGCACCGCGCTGAAGGAAGACATGACTTTAAGCTCTGGAAATGAAGGGGACTCACTATTTATAGGTCTCATGGGTGACAAGGAGGCACCACCTGGCATCTCTAATAAAGGAGCCGAATGGATCCTTTGAGTTGCTCGAGAGTAGAAGACCGCGCGACCTCACGTGGGCGCACCGGCCGGTGGGCCGAGCCCACCGCGGCCCAGCCGGCCGGGCTGGGTCAGATCTGGACCGGGTCGTGGTGACCTAAACCAGGTTTGGTCAGCCCCGACAGGGTTGGTCTGGGTCAGTCCGATCGGGTCGGACCGGACCCGAACCCCTCTTGGGCCTAGATACACTAAAAAGGTCGTATCTTGTGAACCTGAAATATGTTTGACGAACCCTCTATGGTTATTGGATCCTTGGAGCAAGATGTTCCTTTTTAGATACTCCACGTGACTTTCAAATAAAGTTTGAGTTTGTTCGGGTTGGATCGTACTCGAATCCAACTAGGCCCTCAGCATTAAAATGCCTATAGCTTACAAAACGGGTATCCGATTGATGCGCCGTATATTGCGTTGGAACCCTTATGACACGATGGATCATCAGGTTAATTACTTGTGGAACTTCTTGGTGATTGAGGTATGATTGATAATTGAAGGATCAGAACCATGGTGTTTCTTTTAATGAGAGTTTGGATGGATACTCCCTTGATGACTCAAGGCACGAGTATGCCTTACTCCCCTGATCCTATAGAAACAGGACTCCACACATCATGTGTGTGGGTTCGTTTCCCTCTAATTGGTTATTCAATCTTTGGAGTCTGTACTACCCTATTGGATTAGGGCGCAGGTCCTCTATACATAACTCCCATAGTGTCAGGTACTCCCCTACCGAGTAGGGTGCGGGTCCTCCTTATGCAGTACTACAGTAGAGTCGGTACTCCCCTACTGTGCTAGGGTGTGGGTCCTCTAGGCTAGGGTCATTACTCCCCTGACGTACTAGGGAGAAGGCCCCCCACAGCGAACAAACTACCAAAGTTGTACTCCCCTACCGGGTAGGGTGTGAGTCCTCACATATAGAGTCGGTACTCCCCTGTTGTGCCAGGGTGTGGGTCCTCTATCCTAGGGTCGATACTCTCCTAACATACTAGGGAATAGGTCCCAAAAAAAAAACTACCAGAGTTGTACTCCCCTATTGGGTAGGTTGCAGGTAGTCACATATGGAGTAGTACTGCTCTGTCTCCGAGTAGCAACGGGGAGCGGGTCCTTCAGGGGAGTTAGAGCTCCCTCGACTGCAGGACATAATGTTGAGGAGTGGGACTCTTCACTTGGTTTCCCTTGGTCTTTCCTTGGTCGCAAGACTATGACTGCGAGACCTCTAGTGCTGAGCACTAGAGGCAATTCGAGTAGAAAGTTCCCGATGGAGCATAACCTTTCAGACATTCCATTAGGAATGGTTGAGTTGTACCTGATGGAGCACATCTCTTGGACGAGTGTCATCAGGGATGGCCAGTTCATGGAGTGTGTACTCTTAATCCTTGATTTATGGTTTGAGACTTATTTGGAAATCCTAGAAATGGCTTGAGGTCGGGGACTTATGTTTCATTGTGGATGAGACGAGTATATCTAGTTTGAGCTGTGTCTACTACTTTCTGATTTTTGATTGAGATCATGCTTTGTGGTTTTTCCTTTGTTAATTTATGAGAGAACTTTGGGGGTCTCAGGGTCCCTACCAGGTATTGTTATACTCATTCCTACACAGGATTTACCTTCACATTGTTGTGTCTTGTGTAGATGATGAATAGTTTGGCTGAGACTTGAAGAAGCCAGGACCAGGCGGTACACAGAGGAGATTAGCTAACGTGGAGAGCAGTAGAGATGAGTTGTACCTACCCTTCAAGTAGGATCCTCGGTGGAAGATTCCAGGAGCTATTTTCTGTTTTTAAGTTGCAGTTGTACCTTTCATTTGGGCTTGTATTATGGAAAGTTTAATTTTAGTACACATCTTTACTAATTTAGTTTTACTTCATGGTTGCCTCTTGTTGTGTTCTTAGATTGTGTGTTTTTATAGTTTTATAGGAAATGCATTCCCGGTTTAGGGATTCTCCTTTACGGTGCTAGTCATCAACCCCTGGCCTATGGAAGTCAGGCTTGGGGTAGTCATGGCACGGACCTAGAGGGATGGGTTGTGATAGTCCACAATCAATTAGGTTGAAACATTCATCGAATATTGTGTTTCTAGGACATCACATATTTCTTCCTCGGAGAAATAAGTACCAATATTGGATGACATCATTAGATCAGAGTTTAGAAGAAGGTACAAGACTATCTCCACTAATAGGTGATCAAATTTATGAGAAAGTAAAAGATATGGACACCGATTTTGGTAAAAAAATTGAGAAAAAATAGAAAATTAGTTGGAAAAAGTGATTGTTTTTTTTGAATTACCATATTGTAATTGTTTGTATGTCATAACTTTTATTGATGTTCTACATGTAAAAAAATGTATGTGATAATGTCATTGAAACATTACCAAATTCACCAAGGAAAAAGGATAAAATTAAGGCTAGGTTGGACATGATTGACATAGGGATATGAGAAGAGTTGGCACTAGTGAATAGTGAAAAATGAAATTTTCTTCCTCTAACTACTTACACTCTTTTCAGGAAAGAGAGATATTAGTTTTTAAAATTATTTAATGATGTAAAGGTTTCATAGGGGTATTCATAAAATATGAGTAATATCTTTTCAATGAATGATTTAATGTTAAAGTGTCTGAAATAACATGAATGTCACGTTTTGATGGAAGATCAAATTCCTATAGCTTTACGTTGCATTTTCCATGAATTTTCATCATAAATTAACCAAGATATGTTTCTTTTTCAAAGATAAATGTAGAAAAGTTATAGACCTAGAGAAATTTACAACTATGGAGAAGGAAATTATTGTCATATTACGTGAATTGAAATTGTTCTTCCTGCCAAAATTATTTGATATGGTGGTTCACTAGATAGTTCACTTGGTAAGAAATATTTGACTATGTGGTCCTGTACATTATAGATGGATGTACCCCATTGAATGACATATAAATATTTTGAAAGTGAATATAAAAAAATAGAAGTCATTCGGAAGGTTTATTATGGAGAAATATGTTTTTGAGGAATCCATTGAATTATATACCGACTACCTATCTGATGTGAAAAGCATTAGTTTACTGAAATCTCGTTACCCCAGGTGTAGTATCCCATGTTTTTAGACTGGATGAAATTATAAAGTAATTTATATTTTGTCTTTTAGTGTATGGTTCGTTTTGTCAATCGAGCTTCAGAATGAAAATTCCAAGAGTTAGAACACTTAAATGTGTTGTATTTATAATTGGTTTTAAGGCCCGAGAGTTTCCTTGGGTGGTTCATCGAGTTTTAGGTGTGTCAAGCCCCAAAAAACTAAAGTTTGGGTGGAATGGTAAGGGTTCATGATTTGTCTAAAACTGTGCAGCCCACTAGTAAAAACTATGCAAAACATGTTGGTGAGTAGAGGTGATCCACATGGGTTATGCACGTTTTCTTAAACCTTTCACCTAGCCCACATTCTTTGTTCCATTTAGTAAGTTTTCGTACATTGGTCAATGCATGTATGGCACATGGTTAGTCTAACCGTGTGGTACAACCATGTAGGGTGTGGTTCTTAAGAAGCAAGAGCCGCACGGTTTGGCCAAACCATGCAACCAAACTGTGTGACCTAGTTTTAAGGGTGAAATTAACCTTTTAACCTTAATGAACATTTTAAACATAATCCTCCCTTTCTTTTCTCCCTCCAGCCATGTGAAGCTCCTCCTCTTCCCTCATGGAGCTCTTCCTTACTCAAGATATTCATGGAGATTCCTCCCTCTTATGAATTTAGATTTGAGCTCCATCAGTCACTATAGACCCCTCTTGATAAGATCTTAACTCTTCTTAATTCATTCCTTTGTTTCTTTACCCATATGTTGCAGTTTTTAGGTGAGATATCTTTTCCCCTATTTTCAGGGTGTTCATCCATTTCTTTGATTTCTCTTAAACCAGACCAATTAAAATATTGATATCAGATGTGCGGGTCATTCTTGGTATAAGGTAGGTGGTATATCATATTTATTGAATTTTTGTTTCTTTTCATATGATTCTTCATTTTTCCATGGGCTGAAATATTTTGATGACTCCTCTACTTTATCAGATAAATTAAATTGAATATGTTACCGAATATGTGGAAAATCACCACTTTGGGTGACCTCCTTTACTTAGGACACTTTGATGGGAATAGTTCCTCACTTGGGGAAAAATTACCTTAAATATTGAGTGTTTGGACACCCTTAAGGGTGGGTTTTTCTTGTAACTAATGCGCAAAGTAAAGAATGGAGTCAATATTGATTGTTGGATTTGTGTTAGGACCTTTAGAATAATTCCCATTCTCCATTTCGTAGTTGGACTCTTTGAATGAAATGAAATTTATTAAATTGGTTTGATGACCCCAATGCAATGATTATGTCTTATACCTATTGTATTGTGCTTATGATTCTTTTCTTAGACTTTTTGCTTATTCCCTATGCCACGTGCCATCTATCTAATGAAAGTAGTTAAATGCTTATGCTTGGTCCCTCTTTACTTATGATGTAAGATTAGTCCACACCACATACTCTATACTTAAGGCCTTTTGTTTATTTCCATGTGATTATGCTTATTTCCATGTGTGCATACGTTGTATTCGAGTTCTTATGAGTATGCTTAGTGTCTTCTTCCTATTGTATTATGCCATATCTTTTGGGTTGGATTAAATGCTTGGATATCCTTCTTATATGGTTATATATTCTATGCCTTGTTGATGTGTGATATTGGTTATTATGACTTGATTTCTTACGGTCCAAGAGAGAACACGGGTCCTGACTTAAGGACACCATGGATGGACTCACTATGCTTGGATTGGTACTACTTGATGTGCCAAGAGAGATCCTTTGGCTTTCCTTGGACATTCTCTCTAGGTGGATTATTTATAATTGTGAGTGTAATTGGTTCCCTAGCATAGTAATCATGGATTCAATCATTGTCAATATGGTTACGCCATGCCATAGGTGATACCTGGTCCCCTATGTGAGATACTTGGTACAGAATTTGAGTTACCATACCATGAGTGATATGAGAGATGCCGTTACGGGTCTCATTGGATAAACTTAGAGGTATTGATTATCAAAAGGGATCCTGTAGAGACCCATGGGATTCCATTACAAATTTCCTAGGATGGGATCAAGTTTCCATGACTATATTTGATACATTCATTGCATGGATTACTTTTGGTGAATTAATATTTTTATTATTAGTGTTGTTGTTGTTATGATTACAAGTGATATAAAAATTATTCAATGATGTATTTCTAAGTAAAATCACAAGATTAGGGTTGAACCACTTCTACTTCTTCATATTTCATGCCTTGTGTGTTACCATTTTACTTATATAGATCTTCCTTGATTTAAACATCTAACTTAGGCTGAAACTAGTAAAATTGGCCAAGCATCCATGTAGGGACCAAGACCAAAGTTTTGTTTATTTATTTGCTGTCACATTGCTTCATTTATGTTGGAAAACTATTCATTCTTATAGAGAAATAACTTGATTGATCTAGATACCATTGGTGGTGGCCTACAGAGATTATTTTTCACACCCTGCTTGGGCTTCCATTTTATAGGGGTACCTGAGCAGATCTTCTTGTTTGAAGGTCTATGGATTTATTGCTTGTGTTGTGTTGTGTACTTGGGAGATATGGAAAACAAGACTAAGCTAGTACCTAGGATGCTCATGAAGTAGCTATTGGGATCTTTTTATTTTATTTTATTGTACTACTTATATCTTGTAGCACTATCTATCGTGAATGCATTATTATATATATATTGGAAATGACCATTTAATTTTATTCAGTTAGTTGATACCATTATTCCAATACTATGTATTTATTTTATTATTACTGCTTCCACCATTGTCTAATATTTTCTTTCAGATATATTGTTGTGATACTATGATAATTAGGATATAGTCTCCCCAACGTACCATCATTAGACCATTTCTACTAGTTTCCACCCTTATGCATACAAGGAGGTATGCTTGAGGTCATGTGGTAACCGTTATGCTATCATTTTAGTGATCCATTAGGCTGGGACATTACAAAGTAGTATTAGAGGCTATTTTTCCTCTATCTTGCTATTTTGGGATAGTAGAGAGGATACTAAGAACATTTCAATTCTTATTAAATATCCATTCATAGTAGTGATAAACTCACGTACTGGGAAAATTCCAAGTGGACATGGCTGGGATTACTCTTTATGTTGTTTTCTATTACAGTTGATTATAATTTCACCTTGAGTGAATGGTGTACATTATGCTTCTTACTAATTTATGATATTTATAATAATTATCCTTGTCCTAGTATGATAAGGAATTATCATTACATACATCATTATAGGCACCTAGGGATTCACATTCCATGCATATTCCATTCCATATAGATTTCATTGCTAGGTTGGTTGAAAATGATGTTGTGACTTTGGTTTTATATGCTATTCTAGGTGATTTTGGTAATGTTTTTAGCTTTTACCTGGTTAGGTATTTCATTACATGCTTGTGTGTGACTTGCTGAAGTGTTTAATTAATATGCTTGGCTTGAGTGTTATTCCATGATTCCTTAATTTAGTGTTATGATTAGCACGTTGTTTGTGCTTCCCTTGCCATGAAGTATCCCTATATGGTTAATTTTCATGTTAAACTATATGAAATTGCTATTTCTAAAAGACTAAATTATAAATTTTAAAATGTTCAATTGGTTATTGATGGTGGCACCTCATTAATCAATTATAACATGTTTAATCCATGAACCATTAGTTCTATGGGCTATAAAACTATGGTTTCCATTAAATGGGAGAAAATTTCCAATTGGTAAGGTGTATGGGTGATTTATGAATTGGAACAGGGTAAACCATATAATCAAACCATTATAGAGACACCTTATATATTAAAGGATTTTTCATAAATCTTAAGTCTATTTATTTTTTTATCCTAGATAAAATGGTTTCGGTTAGATGGGAGCTTCCCTCAACTTGTAAAGTGAATGGGAACTTTATAATTTGAGAGGTGGTAACCCATAAAACCAAACCATATGTTCTGAGCCTTTTCTTTGATACTGATAAGTAATATAATTTTTTTTATCTTTAAATAAATTAGTCGCCTTATTAAGCCTTGCACCCCTATTGCTCGGACTTAATGAATCGTGTGAATAAACTTCTAAATTAAAAATTGGACTCGAGTAGGTCAGTTAGGGCATGTTTCTTGATAAATGAATCACTAAGGGTGTTTTAAATAATTTATGTTTAAAATGTTTTTGGTGAATTTATTTAAACCTAAAATGGCTTGATGGTACCCTCATAGGTCACCCTTTATTTTGGTAATCCTTAGTGCTTTACCCTGTGGGGGTGTGCTTATGATTTGTGTCGAAGGACTTATAATGTGCCTGTAGCCACCTATATAGTTTTGAAAGTAAACTTAAGGTGGTTTTCTTTTTCACTAGTGCCTCTTAAATTAATATAAGACCTTTTAGTCTATTTTGAGTTGAAATGTTTTGATGCCTTATAAATAAATTAATGGTGTTTAAAACTGAGTTATGTGATAAAATGGCCTATTTATAATGGTATTTAAATAAATTATAATGATTAAAAGGAATTTAATATAACGTGCCATTTTTTCCTTTAGAACTTACCTAGATACTTTTCCTTATGTCTGGTATTAGTTTTTCTTCAAGACTAAAACTTAAAATGTTTAATGAATTAAATTAGTTTTGGTTTAATGAATTAAAATGGTCCTTAAGTGGTGTTATCAGTATGGAATTCTCCTAAGGGTAGTTTGGTGTTCCTTGATCTCACCTTATAATAGGAACATAAACATTTCTCTTAGGCCTCTCCTCCTATATCTTGAACCTAAGTGATGTGCTCATTAGCCGAATAACATTTTTGGATGTGATCCCTTGGGAGAATCTATGTTTACTATGTCTATAAGGGGATATCCTATTGTATGTATCACCATCATATATTCAAATCCATTTCTAGTTTCTTGTGAACCCCCTTTTTTTAGATGAATGTTACTATTTGGGTGTTGTTGTCTGTGTAGGACTCTTAGTTTCTGAAATGACACCTTTGTTTAGACTGGTGGTTGTGCGGTGTTTTGACCCTCATTTCTAGCATGAGAATCATGTAATGCTTAGTTTCAGTAGGTTAGAAATTCCATGTTCATGGTCGACCACTTAGTCAGTTATTTGAACCTTCTTTTCCCTCCTCTTTAGGTTGGATGACTCGGGAGGTCATCAACCTATCTTATAGTCTTATAGAGTGATGTAACTCTGGGTTAGTTATTTTATAAGGGAAATCAAATACTTGAATTCATAGGTATGATAAGTCTATGGATAGTATCAGTGATGTGATTTTGTTTAGGTGATATCATTGTAGTTTTCGTCGACATATGAGATACCACTGAGTTGTTAAAGGTTGAAATAAACTATTTAATTTCAGTGTTAACCATTTAATGTTGAGATTTTGTTCTTGAATATCATATGAACTCTAGAGTTGGGTGATCTAGGAGTTGGAGGAAATCAACTCATCCTAATGTGTAAGGTGATGTTTTAAATAGGATTAGGTATTTTAGCACACTAATCAACTATTTGGATCTTACGACTAATTCCTTGATGTATGGGAGTGTGACTCAGATAAGAATAATGCATATGCATAGTAAAAATATGATCAAGAACATTGTTAAGTACCTGGTTTCTTTTTATTTTTAGGTTAACACTTGTTAAAATCATTTTGGACACCTCTAGGACCAACAACCATTGGTTGATGAAGCATGTTTCATGAGAGGAGATTGATTCTTAATCAAATTTAATGAATAAGATGCTCCTAAGGTGGGGAGCATCGTGATGGAAGTGTCATTGTATGTTCTCCAAGTAGAGGGAGTGTAACCATGGAAATACCATTTGAAAATGGTTAGTCTTTCTTAAAATACTCTTGTGGATGGAATCTCTCATTTAAGTTTTTGTTTGCGTGATAGCCCAATGATTCCACAGTTGTCTATGTATGCAACCTTTGTAACATCGTTAATCATGGATAGCTCTAGTGGTTGTGCTTAAGCGTGAATGTGATGCCTTTGGTACAATACCAAAAAACTTGGTTTCCGCAGTGCCACCCTTTAGCAGCGCTATTAAAGGGGCCCCCTTTATCAGCACTTTTTTTAGTACCACTGATAAAGGGGGGCTTTATCAGCACTTTTTCCTAGCATTGATAAAGTTTTATTTAAGGTGTGGGGAAAATACCTTTGATTGAACACAAAAAGAAACATCTCATTTTGAGGACTGGGAAAAGAAGAAACCCATTAAAAGAACTAAATGATAAAATGAAACCCAACATGGAACAAAGGCCTTACATGGACCCAAATTCCAAATAAGAATCACATACTAGAATAAGAAATAACTTTGATAAAGTGTATATTTAAAAAAAATTATATTTCATAAAAAATAATATATTGATATTGTAAGAACCCAGTTCTTATTTTAGAGGTACGGGCTTCTTCTTTTTTCCTTTTCCTTAAGAGTTTTGAGAAAAAATGGAAAATGGGAAAAAATCCTAAATTTTGGAACTACATGCCGTGTACTTTATCCACATGCCGTGTACTTTTGGCCGTGTTGGGATGAGTACACGGGGCGTGTAGCCATTCCGGCGATGAGGGGTGTAGGAACCGACTACACGCCGTGTAGTAGTACTGTACACACTGTGTAGTCAGTCGGCAGGCTTAAACAATAAGGCAGTGGAGTCGCGGCCAGCTGGGCGACAGTACACGCCCTGTACTCGAGAGTACATGCCGTGTACTCATGTCGACAGATGAACAGTGTTCCGGTGCTGCCAAATGAACAGTTAAATGAAAAAAGTACACGTCGTGTACTCAGCAGTACACGCTGTGTACTTTGTTTTTTCAGCTTAAAACAGGCAGTAGCCTCCTCATTTGGCAGAGGAGACTCTTGAACCATTTTGGAGCCAACGTAGGAGGTCAGATCTTTGAAGAATCACTGGGTGTTCGTCTGCAATCTGTTTTGTCTTCGGACGATTTCATTGGAACCGCACGGGTAAGCCCTCTCCTCTCCTGGTACCGTTCTTGACAATTATTCTCCTAACGTAAGTTATTTACGTTTGTTTGGTTTTTGTTCTTCATCAGATCTACACCGTTATTGGGAGTTTTTGAAGTCGGCGTTCGGGTATAACGCTCATTGACGTATAAGGTAGGTGGATTGGTGTTTAGTTTTCCAACTGCTATGTGTTTTGTGCGTTTTTGTGCCACGAACCCATGTTGGGGTGTCGTGTGGGTGAGTCCATTGCTATATTAATACCTAAAATTGATTAGGTATTTAATTGTGATAAAAAAAGCTGGTTGGGATCATTTCTTGGATCCGGAACCACCCCCGGGGTGTGTTTCACTGTTTAGCCGTTTGGCCAGGATACCCGAGGGTATGCCTTTAAAGTAGTAATTGTAGAATTACCTTGAGAGGAATTTCTTGTTACTACTTGTTTACCTGTTGGGCATGACCCGATTGCCTATATTTCCTGAGAGCGTGACTATATTAGCCTGAGGGTGTGACTATATTAGCCTGAGGGCGTGACTGTATTAGCCCGAGGGCTATCATTATTCCTCCTGAGGGCAACCTTTCGTATGCCTGAGGGTGAGAATTCTGTTACAATGCCTAAGGGAGAGATTCTGTATAGCCTGAGGGCGTGGTTCACTATATTATCCTGAGGGCGAGATACTAGTTGTCCTGAGGGCAGGGTGCTGTTGAGCACAGAATGAAACTAAATTTAATGGATTAAATGAATAATAAAATGGTAATTTAATTGTTAAGTTAGTTACTTTTTAGTACTGCTTACTTTATTGCATTTTACTATTGCACACTGTTGTTGCATGCTTACACGCAGTTGGACATGAGCCTTTGGTGGGTGCCTACTAAGATATATTTCTCACACCCTGTTTGGGTCACGCTTTTTGGCCTAAACAGATTACGTTGCTGCAGGTGTAGATAGGGGAAAGAGTCCCTATACTGGTACTTGACTGTTGCTGTGGAGTAGGAGGGCATGGGACCGAACCTAGGCTCGCGATGCCGCTGCCATCTGTTTTTCTTGTTTTTCTGTACTCTGTATTTTGTTGTACTGTATTGATCTATAACATGTTCTGGCTGTTTTCTTAGAACTTGAAACATGTAACATCATCACTTATATACTGTTGGTTATATCCACTGCTGTAGTTATTTCAGTTGTGTATGTTTACTACTTCCGCTGTCATTGTATGTTTATTCTTTATTCCGCTGTGCTACAATTTGAAAAATGAGGGCATAGTTTCCCCACTATCAGACCTGGGCCCTCGCTGCTAGTCAGCAGCCTCTGGTGTTTGGGGAAATGCGCTTGAGGTCTTCTGGCGAACCGGGCTCGGGGAACCCGTTGTGTGGCACCTGGGTCCGGGATGTTACAAAGTGGTATCAGAGGGGTTATTTTCATTGACTTACTATTTGGAGCCGTAGTCAGGGATAGGATGGAACGGTAGTTGGTAATAAGCTATGCCCAGGCGTAGTTAACCCGTGTACAGGGAAAAGCCAGTCTACCATGTATTTTTCATTATTTTGATTTTGCAATTTTACGGTTGATATGTTTTCACCGTTGGGTGACACACTTGGATTGTGCTATTTATATTTCATCTGTGGGTTCTATTTAGTTGCAACCCGATTAGATGAGGGTATGTCATCTCATGCATCATAAAGGAACATGCTAGATATCACATGCCATGCATAGTGTCCATGCCATGTAGGTGCATTAGAATTTGCATGTTGTTGTGATAGTTTTTGTACTAATAAAGCATGCTGTTGTGATAGCTGCTTGATAAATACCTGCCTTGTGATATGGTATGTTTGTTTGAGCTTGTTTATAGAATGGATGCCAAACTTTGGTTTTTGGGGAGTATGGGCCCCCATTGACTGGAATTTGGTGAATCATTGACGATTTTTTGGTTATAACATAGATAAGATGTCAAAATTTGATTTGTGGGGAGTATGGGCCCTCATGGATCAAAATTTGACACTTAGGTGTTGGTTTTTAGTATTTCTAGGTTCCGGGGGAGTTTTTGAGGCATACTGTTTGGAAAACCCAGAATACACGCCGTGTAGGACCTCATACACGCCGTGTGTGTTCTTGTGTTCGGGAAGAAAAATGAACTTTTGAGTACACGCCGTGTACTATGAGTACACGCCGTGTAGTCTCTCTCCGTGTCACAAACCGTGTGGGTGGCGACACAGGGTAAGGAAAGGCTTGGGTGAAACACGCCGTGTAGTTTTTGTACACGCCGTGGAGTGTGACCCGGAGTTAGGCCGTGTAACTAACAACATGGGTTGGTGAACTCCTGTACAACACGCCGTGTCAATGATGAACACGCCGTGTAGTGTGACCTGGGGAATCAGCCGTGTAACTAACAACACAGGCCGGTGTCACCTCTCCCTGAACACGCCGTGTACCTGTGGGACACGCCGTGTAGTCTTGTCCGAGGACAGACCATGTGGAGTTAGCCGTGTGGCTGGGAAGCGGGATGGTGTACACACCGTGTGCGGGTGTAACACACCGTGTGGAGTAAAGCTGAGTAGTTGGACGTGTCACAGACTACACGGGCAGTTGGAAAATAACACCGTACATGCCGTGTATATATTATAAATGCCGTGTAGTTTTGTTGAACAGAAGCCGTGTGACTTAGCTGTGTAGAAGGACTCAGGCAAGGGAAGGGAAGTCAAGTACACACCGTGTAGTCAGTGTACATGCCGTGTAGTCTTGTCTTGAAAATTTTGAATGCTTTCTTCCTCTTGTTTCCTTATGGTTTCTTATCTTTTTGGTCATGATAATCTGGAATCTGAGGCGTGCTTTTGACCTTGAAGAGTCATGCCGCGTAGACGACCATGAGTTGTTCGCCAGGAGAGCGGCGACGATTATACTCCGAAGATGGTGGGCCATGGGCTACCACTTGATCCTCCAGTAGAGCCAGATGCGGCGCCAGCTGCTATACCAGACACAGGCGCGGAGGCTCAGTTCTGTGAAGGCTTTATGCGGTTCATGCAGACCTTTCAGGGATCACCGCAGGCTGCCACATCTATGGCCAAGCTGACGCGTATCTTTTAGCAGTAGCATCCGCCTATGTTTTCAAGGGATGGCGGACCACAGGCTGTAGAGTCTTGGTTGGGATCGATGCAGACTATTTTCGAGCATCTTGAGACGCCTCCAGGGCGGAGGGTCAAGCTAGCGACTTACATGCTGCGTGATTCCACCAAGAGGTGGTGGGATGTTACCACCCAGTCAGAGCATCACAGGGACATGGAGTGGGAAGATTTTCAGGTAGTCTTCTATGACTTCTTCTTTACCGAGACGCTGAGGGCAGATAAAGCTCGAGAGTTCATGAATCTGCAGCAGGGCGCTATGTCGGTGATGGATTACTCTGCTCGTTTTACAGAGCTTTATCATTTTTCACCCGTGCTGGTGGGTGATGAGACGTTGAGAGCCAGACGTTTTGAGGATGGTATTTGGTATGACATCCGAGCATTGGTGAATGTTTTTAGGTTTCCTACTGTACACGTTATTGTAAACCAGGATCTGATTTCTGAGAGGAACCTGTGGGAAGCTAGTGGTGTGGGACATGGCAGTTCAGCACCAGTTATTGGTACTATTTCTGCTGGCAAGAGGAAGAGAGAGATGGAATTCTCTCAGGGTGGCAGTACCAGCCAGGCAACTTCTTCAGGTGGCCCGATCAAGTGCTACCAGTGTGGCAGAGAGGGGAACAAGAGAACGTAGTGTCCACGAGACTCAGTGGAGTGCCGAGCGTGTGGAAAGATGGGCCATCTGCAGCGCTTTTGCAGGGCGATGCTACCAGTGGCTAGTGAGAGGGGTTCTGTGCAGACTCCGCATGTGGGAGCAGGACCAGTGGATTATTTCCAGTCTGGGAATTGGAATACGTCAGGGCATGCAGGCAGAGATGGTGGTCATGGCCGTGGTAGCCAGACACTAGGATCTCAGAGGCAGCAGGGTGGGACAGCTCAGGGTAGAGAGGCTGTGTCGCAGGGCCGCGACACTGGGAATGCTTATGCAGTGCAACAGACCCAGCAGGAGCAGGATCCCGGACCTTGTACAGTCAGATGTACTATACTAGTAGCTTCTGTTTTATCTTCGGTACTTTTTGATATGGGTGCTACACATAGTTTCATATCTGTACCCGTTGTGGAGAGCCTTGGGCTCGGTGTTTCTACTTCTTCCAATATCTTGACTCTAGACACTCCGTTGGGGACTAGGACGGTTGGTGTGCATCAGTGCAAGGAGTTCCCCCTTGAGGTTGGTGGGTGTCACTTCCTTTGGGACCTCTATGTCTTGGAGATAACGAACTATGATGTCATTCTCAGGATGGTTTGGTTGGTTCCCTTTCGAGGATTTGTAGACTGCTATCATCGCAGGGTGCGTTTCACGTCACTAGAGGGCGGAGAGTTTCTATACAAGGGATAATGGGATGTTCAGGCGAGTTGAGCTGGACCAGAGCATCATGGGCAAGGTGGAGTCACAACCCAGATTGCAAGTTTATATCTGGATGACTAGGGGACTTGTTAGATGTATTTCCATCCAGTTGTTGATCGTTTCGGGGATGTCTTTTCGGACGACTTTTCAGGTCTACCTCCGGTGCGTGAGATGGATTTCTCTATCGAGCTAGTGCCAGGAGCGGCACCGGTGTCCATTCCTCCTTATAGGATGTCCACACCTGAGTTACAGGAGCTCAAGAGGAAGTTAGAGGAGTTACAGGAAAATGGATTTATCCGAACCAGTACTTCTCCTTGGGGTTCTTCGGTCCTTTTTGCGAAGAAGGCGGACGGTACCCTCAGACTTTGTGTGGATTATCGGAAGCTGAACCAGTTGATGGTTAAGAACCGATATCCCTTGCCGAGGATAGATGATCTGTTTGATCAGCTTCGTGGAGCATGAGTGTTCTCAAATATTGAATTTCGATTGGGATATCATCAGCTGCACATTAGACCATCTGATATACCTCTCACAGCTTTCAGGAGTAGGTATGGTCTATATGAGTACTTGGTTATGCCGTTCGGACTGATGAACGTGCCAACAGTTTTCATGGCTCTGATGAATCATGTGTTCCATCCGTATCTTGATTCATTTGTGGTAGTATTCGTGGATGACATCTTGGTGTACTCTCACACTCGACATGACCATGCCACCTATCTTAAGATCGTATTGAGTACACTGAGAGAGCATCGACTATATGCTAAGCTCTCGAAGTGCCACTTTTGGATGGACCAGATTCACTTCCTGGGTCATATCATCTCAGAGGCAGGAGTTGCAGTAGACCCAGAGAAGGTGAGAGTAGTAGTTTCCTGGGAGCAGCCTAAGAACGTGTTTGAGATACGAACTTTATTAGGGATGGCTGGTTACTACAGGGACTTCATACAGGACTTCTCCTACGTAGTATCACCGTTGACAGTTCTGACTAAGAAGGGTGTAAAGTTTGTTTGGTCAGAAGCTTGTGAGACAGCTTTTCAATACCTGAAGGGAAGGTTGACACTAGCACCGATCCTGATACTCCCAGAGCAGGGGAAGAGCTATATGGTTTACTGCGATGCATCAGGGATTGGGATGGGAGCCGTTTTGATGCAGGGTGACCGAGTTGTTGCGTACGGATCTCGGTAGTTGAGGCCACATGAGATGAATTATTCGACACATGATCTCGAGTTGGCTGCAGTTGTTCATGCGTTGCGCTATTGGAGACAATATCTATTGGGAGAGTATTTTATGGTTTTCACTGACCACAAAAGCCTCAAGTATATCTTTACTCAGTGTGATCTGAATCTGAGGCAGAGAAGGTGGGTCGAGTACCTATAGTCCTTCGATTTTGAGCTTTCCTATACACCTGGTAAAGGTAATGCAGTAGCTGATGCACTGAGCAGGAAGACTCAGATACAGGAAATACAGGAGGCCAGTGGTGAGTGGAAGCTCATGGCCTTGTTCTCTGAGATGCATCTAGAGGTGCATGACAGTCAGGGGAAGACTTATCGTTCCTCGTTAGCTGTGACTTCTACCCTCCTGGACAGAGTGAGGGTGAGGCAGCTATCAGATTCAGAAGGCCTAGTTCTACGGGAGTCGGTGGCAAGTGAGGACCCTCCTCCCGGTTGGATGATAGGCGATGATGAAGTTTTGCGTTTCCATGGATGAGTATGGGTTCTAGGGGATATACATGAGCAGATGATGTAGGAGTTTCATGCTTCAGCTTGGGAAGTTCATCCCGGGGTTACCAAGATGTACCGTGACTTGAGGCGTCAGTACTGGTGGCCGGGTATGAAGAGAGAGATAGCTGGTTTTGTTACGAGGTGTTCCACCTGTCAGTAGGTGAAGGAAGAGCACCAGAGGCCAGCTGGGCTGTTACAGTAGTTGCCCATTCTAGAGTGGAAATGGGATGATATCGCGATGGATTTTTTGACAGACTTGCCGAGGTCACCTCGAGGCAATGTCGTTGTGTGGGTTGTTGTGGACAGACTCACGAAGGTAGCTCACTTCTTGCTAATCAAGGAGACGTTTAGTGTGGACGAGCTCAGAAGGCTGTATATCCGAGAGATCATACGTCTTCATGGGGTCCCTCGTTCTATCATTTCAGATAGGGATGCCCGCTTTACGTCTTTTTTTCTGGAATAGTTTTTAGAGGGCACTGGGTACACAGGTGCTTCTGAGCACAGCATACCACCCTCAGACAGATGGCCAGTCAGAGCGAACGATACAGGTGCTAGAGGACATGCTGCGCACATGCGTCCTAGACTTTGGGGGCTCTTGGGAGAAGCATATACCCTTAGTCGAGTTTGCCTATAACAATAGTTTTCAAGCGACTATTGAGATGGCACCATACGAGGCTTTATATGGTAGGCCATGCAGATCACCTTTGTGCTGGTTAGAGGCAGGTGAGGCAGCTTTACTGGGGCCACAGCTCGTGCAGGAGACATCTGAGCAGGTCCAGTTGGTTCGGAAGCGGATGGCTACCGCGTAGTCTCGTCAGAAGTCTTATGCTGATCGCCGCAGATGACCTTTGGAGTTTGTGGTCGGGGATCAGGTTTTCTTGCGTGTTTCTCCAAAAGCTAGGACACAAACAGATCAAGAGACAGGGTAAGCTTTCACCAAGGTATGTGAGACCATTTGAGATTCTAGAGAGAGTCGGGCTGGTTTCCTATCGACTGCAGTTTCCGCAGCGGTACCTAGCCATCCACGACGTCTTCCACGTGTCTCAGTTGCGTCGCTACCACTCAGACCCATCTCACACCTTTCAGCCAGAGGAGGTTGAGCTTCAGCATGATGCGTCCTTTGAGGAGCATCTAATCCATATCATTGACAGGAGCACGAAGGTTCTCCGAGGCTGGTCAGTTCCTCTCGTACGGGTGCTATGGAAGCATGGCCGAGTGCAGGATGAGACCTGGGAGCGAGAGGCCGACATACGTGCTCAGTGTCCAGAGCTGTTCTGAGCTTTATCTTCACCACCCTTAGAAGGGAAATTCAGGGAAGAATTTCTATAAGGGGGGAAGTTTATAAGAACCCGGTTCTTATTTTAGAGGTGCGGGCTTCTTCTTTTTCCTTTTCCTTAAGAGTTTTGAGAAAAAATGGAAAATGGGGAAAAATCCTAAATTTTGGAACTACACACCGTGTACTTTATCCACACGCCATGTACTTTTGGCCGTGTTGGGATGAGTACATGGGGCGTGTAGCCATGCCGACTACGAGGGGTGTAGGAACCGACTACACGCCGTGTAGTAGTACCGTACACGCCGTGTAGTCAGTCGGCAGGCTTAAACAGTAAGGCGGTGGAGTTGCAGCCAGCTGGGCAACAGTACATGCCGTGTACTCAAGAGTACATGCCGTGTACTCATGTCGACAGATGAACAGTGTGCCGGTGCCGCCAAATGAACAGTTAAATGAAAGAAGTACACGCCGTGTACTCAGAAGTACACGCAGTGTACTTTGTTTTTTCAGCTTAAAACAGGCAGTAGCCTCCTCATTTGTCAGAGGAGACTCTTGAACCATTTTGGAGCCAAAGGAGGAGGTCGGATCTTTGAAGATCCACCGGGCGTTCATCTGCAATCTATTTCGGCTTCGGACGATTTCGTTGGAACCGCACGGGTAAGCCCACTTCTCTCCTGGTACCGTTCTTGCCAATTCTTATCCTAACGCAAGTTATTTACGTTTGTTTGGTTTTTGTTATTCGTCAGATATACGCCGTTCTTGGGCGTTTCTGGAGTCGGCGTTCGGGTATAACGCTCGTTGACGTATAAGGTTGGTGGCCTGGTGTTTAGTTTTCCAACTGCTATGTGTTTTATGTGTTTTTGTGCCATGAACCCATGTTGGGGTGTTGTTTGGATGATTCCATTTCTATATTAATACCTAGAATTGATTAGGTATTTAATTGTGATAAAAAAAAGCTGGTTGGGATCGTTGCTTGGATCCGGAACCATCCACGGGGTGTGTTTCACTGTTTAGCCGTTTAGCCAGGATACCGGAGGGTATGCCTTTAAAGTAGTAATTTTAGAATTTCCTTGAGAGGAATTGCTTGTTACTTCTTGTTTACCTGTTGGGCATGACCCGATTACCTATATTTCCTGAGGGCGTGACTATATTAGCCTGAGGGCATGACTATATTAGCCTGAGGGCGTGACTGCATTAGCCCGAGGGCTGTCGTTATTCCGCCAGAGGGCAACCTTTCGTATGCCTGAAAGCAAGAATTCTGTTACAATGCCTGAGGGCGAGATTATGTATAGCCTGAGGGCATGGTTCACTATATTATCCTGAGGGTGAGATACTGGTTGGCCTGAGGGCGGGGTGCTGTTGAGCATAGAACGACACTAAATTTAATGGATTAAATGAATAATAAAATGGTAATTTAATTGTTAAGTTAGTTACTTTTTAGTACTGCTTACTTTATTGAATTTTACTATTGCACACTGTTGTTGCATGATTACATGCAGTTGGGCATGAGCCTTTTGTGGGTGCCTACTGAGATATATTTCTCACACCCTGTTTGGGTCGTGCTTTTCAGCCCAAACAGATTACATTGCTGTAGGTGTAGATAGGGGAAAGAGTCCCTATACAGGTACTTGACTGTTTCTGTGGAGTAGGTGGGCATGAGACCGATCCTAGGCTCGCGATGCCGCTGCCAGCTGTTTTGCTTGTTTTGTTGTACTCTGTATTTTGTTGTACTGTATTGATGTATAACATGTTCTGGCTGTTTTCTTAGAACTTGAAACATGTAGAATCATCACTTATATACTGTTGGTTATATCCACTACTGTAGTTATTTCATTTGTGTATGTTTACTGCTTCCGCGGTCGTTGTATGTTTATTCTGTATTCTTCTGTGCTACACTTTGACAAATGAGGGCATATTTTTGCCACTATCAGACCTGGGCCCTCGCTGCTAGTCAGCAGCCTCTTGCGTTTGGGGAAATGCGCTTGAGGTCTTATGGCGAACTGGGCTCGGGGCACCCATTGCGTGGCACCCAGGTCCGGGACGTTACAGATATATAAGTATATTTATGTTGATATAAATATAATATATATTTTTAAATATGTTTTAGATAAGTATAAATAAAAATTTTCACTTAATATATAAGATATATAGTAGTGAAAATGGATTATAAAATATCTTAAAAAATTATTAATTAATAATTTTCTAATTATCATCGACTAATAATCATTTAATAACAATTTTAAGACAATAAAAATCAAAAAAATTAATAAAAGATCTAAAATAAGTTGAAAACGTAACTCAAATTTCAAAAAACCATAACTTTTGATCTGGGTGTCTGTTTGAGCTCTATAACATATCAAATCGAAGCCTGCGATGAGTTCTATACACTATGACCCATGGAAACCTTCTATTAAATTTTTTGGGGGCCAAAAAGGCCTAGAAGGCCTCCAAAACTGAGTTTTTAGTTCAGATACCCAAATTTTTTAACATTCGATAGAATTTTAGCCTCATTTTAGGGGGTATTTTTGACCTTTTTTACTGGGGACTAAATTTATTCCGAGGGGTTGCATTTTTATTGATATTATGGCATTGAAATTTTATTATTTTTCATAATGTAATGTTACTTATAATCAATTATATAACAATATATACATATTGTTTATATATTCACCCATAAAAATTTAATTTTATAAATAAATAATTAATCATATTTACATATAAAGTATATATCTCAATATATAAGGTTTATCTAAATAAAAACTAATATCCATTTTATTTAAAATAAAAAAATATTAATATTTATATACCTATATGATGTGTGAGTGTGTGTGTGTGTATTTGTGTGCATATGTATTGACAAACTGATATATATTATCTATATATTCTAAACATATGAATATACATATTAATATATAATATTTGTAAATATATATAAATACGTATAATTATACTTAAAAATACACATATAATATGTGTGTGTGTTGTATATATGTATTTATTTATTTATAAACACGCACAAAAAAGCATATTTTTTAAATGTATTTAAAACTGATCTTATAAATATATATTAATATATGAATAAATATATTAATATATAAATATAACTATATATATAAATATATTAATATACACATATATATATATATATTAATATACATATATATATATATATATATATTAATATAACAATATATATATATATATTAATACAACTAAATAGATATATATTAATATAAATATATATATACATATATATTAATATTTGAGTAAATATAACTATATATATATATATTAATAAATAAAGAGCAAAGCAAAATGGTGGAGTGGTAAAGGCTTAGGCGCGCAGGCAATAGGTCTCGAGTTTGAATCCTGGGGGAAGTAGGTCGCGTGCGCGGATGGGGAGTAAGGCTTAGCACTGTTAAAGGGGGTGGGGGTGATGTTAAAGGATAAGGGGTGACTAGGGCGTGCGGGTTGTGATGGGAGGTGGGGACCAGTTTAAGGGGGCTTCAAGCGCTGTTGAATCCCCTCCCAGAATTGCAGATTTTTTTAATTTTTTTAATTTTTTTATTCTTTATCAGTGCTTTTTTTTGTGCTGATAAAAGGGGCCTTTGTCATCACTTTTTTGAGTGCTAATAAAGGGACCCCCTTTGTCTTCTCCTTGATTAAAAACACTTTTCTAGCACTATTAATTCCCTTTTCTAGCACTGATAAAGGCCATATTTGCAGTAGTGGTAGCAATCCCTTATGGTAGGTTGATGTTCCACATCAGTAAGTGAAGATGATATTTCTATAAAGAAATTCAACTTGTGGTGGATCAAATTTCCTTCTCCTTGCGTTGTCAGTTATGAAAGGTTCGGAGCCTTACTGGCCACTTCGTCCTTGTTTTAGTGAAAGTGTCTCAGGTAATTTTTGGAAACTGTTCAAATCATCTTAGTGTAATATCAGCTAAATTAAAATCATGTCCCCTATATTGACATCATCCGGGTATACTAAGAGAGAATCAGTTGTACAATGTGCTAAGTTTTCAAACACCGTTGGTCTTGGTGAGTGAACTCCATCATAATGTGCTCTATAAGTAGGGTTTTTAGAGGTCTTTTTGGTCTTGAGTGATACCTGGTTTTTCCAAGTAGGAATGTCTTAGATGGAATCATGGACACCAGCTATTCCCCAAGACTTGATCACCAGACATATACCGCATTGGGTCCAGTTTGTGTTCTTATTATGTGGATGTTAGACCTATAATGACATCTCTCTTTCAAGTTCGGAATTTGGTTTTACTTGGATGAGATATTTGGAATCTAGTTGTTGACTTTGAGGTTACCCTGTAATTCATTCTTTCTTGGAAGGGGTGTTTTAACTATGATGATACAAATGTGTCAGATCAAGAAATGTTTCTATGTTTGTGTAGAGGAATGATAACTTAAGTGGACATTTTGGCCAGTGACATCACCAAAACCCAGTTACAGGCTTCGATGAGCGTTCTCATAGAATTATTGAGGTTCCTTTGTCTATAGGAACTGAGGTAGCTTTTGAAGTACATCAACCATATAATCCATGTTATTGAGGGTATTTGACCAAAGATGGTTCAACTGTTCATCCCTATTATTGTAATATGTGTTGGTAAGGAACATCTTTGTGGAATGTTTTCTAGTTTTGGAAAGTGCAGTGAGTGTTGGACGAGACTTTTCAAGAAAGGTCAGCTCGAATATTCCTTTAATGTCAATGGGGGAATTGGACGATCATTTAAGATGAGAATCATGCTAAGTGCACCATTGGAGCCTAAGTACATACTTAAATTGGTAGTTCCATCAGTGGAATAATGAGATTTGTTTATGGATTTTAAAATGCATAAACTTGGTGGTTAAGGAGATGATGATGTGATCATGTATCAGTTAGGAGGGGATTGGGAAGGTTCCATCTCAACTTTTCAATTATGAATTTGAGTGTTGGATTGAGTTTTTATAGCACATGTGTCATATGTTAAGGTGACACTCAAAGGTGTGTTGGGAATTTAAAAAGGAAACATGGCCATTTGAACAATACTTCACTACCCGAGTCAGTGAAGTGGTGTTCTCTTCATTTACTAAAGAATTCTCAGGGATGAGAAGTTTTAAGGTGCGGGTATTGTAACATCATGTATTTTTGGACTAGATGAAGTTCCAAAGGAATCTGAATTTTTTCGTTTGGTGGATGGTCCGTTTTGTCAACTGATCTTCTTAATGAAAATTATGAGAGTTGGCACACTTCAATGTGTTTTTAAACTTTTTTTAAGGATAGAAATGTGACTTATGTGGATTATCATGTTTTGGGTGGGTCGGGCCTCAAAAACTCAAGTTTGGATGGACTGATAAGGGTGGATGGTTTGTCTAAAACCGTGTGGACCACTAGTAAAAACCATATTAATGAGTAGGTGTGATCCGCACAGGCTGTGCACAATTACCCAAACTGTGAACCTAGCCGACATGCTTTGTTCTTTTTAGGAAGTGTGCCTTCACTGTTGGTTTAGAGTTGGTTGTACTATGTGGTACAACCGTGTGGGGTGTGGTTCTTAAGAAACAGGAGCTGCACAGTTGGCACACGGTTTGACCAAACTGTGTGACCTAGTTTTAAGGGTGAAATTACCCTTTCACCCTTAATAAACCTTTTAAACATAATTATCTCTTTTCTTTTCTCCCTCCAGCCACAAGAAGCTAATCCTATTCCCATATGGATCTCTTCCTTCCTTAAGCTCTCCATGAAGATTCCTCCCTCATTCAAAGTCAAATTCAATCCCTATCAGTCTCTATGGATTCCTCTCAGTAATCTATTGACTCTGATTACTTATTTTATAAGTTTCTATTTCTATCTGTTGTGGTTTTTAGGTGCAATATATTTTTCCTATTTTCATGAAATTCAACAATTTCTTTGATTTCTATCAAACCAGACCAATTTAAAGCTTGATATCAGATGTGCAAGTCATCATTGGTATAAGGTAGGTAGTTTAGATTTTTTCCTAAAGTTTCATTGCTTTTCATATGATGAATCATTGTTCCGTGCACCAAAATCTTCCGACAATGCCTCTCCTTTGTCAAATAAATTAAATTAAATATGTTACTATGTCCGGTACAACCATATTGAGCATTGAATCACCACTTTGGATGAACCCCTTGAATTTAGTCACTTAGATGCCCATGGTTCCTCACTTGGGGAAATATTCCCTTAAACCTCAAGTGTTTGGACACCCTTAAGGGTGAGTTATCCTTGTAACTAATGTGATAAGTAAATAATGGTGTTGAGATGAATTTTTTTTTATGTGTTAGGCCCTTCAGATTAATGCCTTTGATACATGCCATGGTTTAACTCTTTAAATGAAATTAAATCTATTAAATTGATTGGACGGAACTAATGCAATTCTTATGTCTTATACCTATTGTCTTTTGCTTATGATTCTTTGATCGCACTTATTTCTTATTCCCTATGACATGTTCCATCCATATTAAGAATGTTTTTAAATATTTATGCTTGGTGCCTCCTTGATTATACATATTTTCTTGTGCTTATGAACATGTATGCAAACCTTGTAGCTGATTGCTTATGTTTATGCTTAGTGCCTTGTGTCTATTTCCTTATGCCATACCTTTTGGCTTAGATTAAATATTTGGATAGCTTTCTTATCTGCTTATATATTCTATGCCTTGTTGATGTGAAATATTTGTTTCTATCCCTTAACTACTTTCAGGTTGGGAGAGAACACAATTCTTGAATTAAGGACATCGTGGATGGACCCACTGTGCTTGGTTTGGTACTACTTGACCTACCAGGAGTGATTCTCTGGATTTACTTGGATGGTCTCTCTAGACAGTTTATTTATACTCATGAGTGACATCGGTTCCATAAGGGAGCAACCATGGATGAAATCATTAGCACGATGGCTATTCTATACCTCAGGTGATACTTGATCCCATAATAAATTTTTTCTTCAAATTTATATATATATTAATGATTACTGGATGAATAGAGAATGATGGGATATGAAAATCATCTAGAATATACCTATGCATTTCAGGTTTTTATGGTACACATATCCAAGTTCCAAAACTTATAACTCCATCTTCAGCAAATTTGAACTCCAGAATATTTGCTGCTTTTTTCTATAGCACCTCATCATCCTTTTAAGCCTCATTAATAATCCCAAGAATGGATCATTGAAAATATATATTCTAGAAATTCATTCACCCACAAGATACCTAGTGTAATATCCCAACCCAACTAACTACAAAACTGGTATCCAAACCGGTCTCCACATGACTTCAAGCGCACCTCCCCATACACTAGAGGTTGCCGAATAGTAGTGTGGGTATAATGATGGAACGATGGGGAGACTATACCCTCATGATCACAGTAGCACAGTGGTATATAAGAAAGTAAATATTAGACAATAGTGGAATAAGTAATAATAAAAGAAAGAGAGACCAGTAGAATAATGATATCAACTAACTGAATAAAAGTAAATGGTAATTTCCAAAATGTATATAATAATGCGTGCATGTCAGATAGTGATACAAGATACAAGAAATACCATATAATAAAGTGAAAAGATCCCAATATCTAAACTATGAGAATTATGAGTATTAACTCAATCCTATGCTCCCTAGCTCCCAAGTACACAACACATCATAAGAAAAAAATCCATAGACCAGTGAGCAAGAAGATTTGCTCAGGTAACATAGTGCAATAGAGGCATGAGCAGGGTGTGAGAAATAATCTTAGTAGGTCACCAAAAATGGTATCTAGAAAAATCTAGTTAATGATATATAACAATGGATAGTGTTCCGATATAAATTAAGCAAGGTTATAACAAATAAATAAATAACACATTGGTCTGGGTCCCTAAATAGATATCTGACTTATTCTACCTGTTTCGGCCTAAGGTGGATGTCTGAACCAAGGAAACCAGTAGTAAAATGGTAATTCACAAGGAATCATATACGAAGTTACAAAAGTGGGTTAACCCTAAGATTTTTCTTTTTCCTGGCGATCACATCCCTAAGATTTCATTCAAGAATTTTGATACCAATTGTAATCATAACAACAAAAACTCTAATAATAATAATATTAAGTCACTACAAGTAATATTTTCAAGGAATCCTTTAAATACAATCACGGAAACCTGAAGGGAGGGTAGGCTTCAGTATCCATTTGCAACATTACCAATCGGCCACATAATATGATCATAGGGAACGATCATTGGATTTTATGGAAGCCTCCTAGCGGTGGGTTGAAGCTAAATGTGGATGGTTCTTATATGAAAGGGGTCATGAGGAGCAGGGGGTGCTACGAGACTCATGGGGGTCTGTACATATCGGTTTTAGTGCTTATTATGGTCTGGGGAACTCATTGGGAGCTGAAGTGTGGGCCCTCCTTTCCAGACTGATGGTTTGTAGAAGAAGGGGTTTCTGGGTGGATGAGATCGAGTCTGATTATGAAGTCTTTGTGAAGGACATATAGGGATGGCATGCGGTCCCTTGGGAATTGACTTACCACATTAGAAGATGCAAAGGAGAGACCCAATAGGGGCGCATTGTCCATCACAGTTGGAGGGAAACCAATTTTGCAGCAGACTCTTTGGCTAGATTGGGTAGATAGGAGGAGGATATTTTGATTTATGATAGTTTAGATTCTCTCCCCTTTGAGTTTAAAAGCATTTTCTAAGGTAATTCCTTGGGTATCCATCACTTTCACCCTCCTTGAAGGGCTGGCATGGTGTTCCTTCCTTTATTTTTCAATAAAAAATAAATTTCAGTCAGTCATTACATCAAGATGATTTCTCTCTTGAAAAACTCATCAAGATATACATAATGGATGTTTCAAGACTATGTGGAGTGCCACTCTCTATTTTATTTGATCAATACTAAGGTTTATATCAATGTTTTGGAAAAACATTCAGCAGGCGTTAGATACATAACCGAGCTTCAACACTACTTATCACCCTTATATGGATGATCATTCTGAAAGGACCATTAAAATATAGAGGATATATTGAAATCCTATTAAATGGATTTACAAGGATTTTTGGAGCAACACCTTCTGTTAGTGGAGTTCTCATATAACAATAGTTTTTATCCAAGCATTCAAATGGCACATTATGAGGCTCTGTATAGGAATAGGTTTCAAACTCCAAAATGTTGGGATGAAGTTGAGGAGTGGAAGGTGATGATACTTGATATTATCCAATAGATGATAGAGAAGTTTCAATCCATTCATCATCATATGAAATAAAAAAAAGTCGATAAAAAATATACTTAGACAATCATTGACGAGACATGTAATTTGAGGTTGGTGATAAAGTGTTCCTTCATATATAACCATGTAATAAATTAATGATATTTGGTAATATGGTAAATCTTATTCCTAGATAAATAAGCCTCTTTGATATCCTTAATGGCATCAGAGAGGTGTATTATCATCTATCACTCTCACCTAACTTATCTCATGTACATGATATGTTCCATGTATCCCTATTGAGGAAGTACATATGATACCCCTCACATGTAATCAATCAAAAGATGGTACCATTTTAGAATTAATTTTAATGCATAGAGTATCTTGGGAAGATCTTAGATCATTGAGACAAAGTTCTACGAAACAATAAAACTCACCCGGTATGTGTTGTGGTGAAACCAAAAATTTGAGGAAGTGAAATGGGAACCAGAAATGGCGATGAAACCAAAGTACTCTCATTTATTTTAGTGCATGAAATGAAAAGTTTGAGAGTAAAATTTATAAATGGGGAATAATGTAATGAAATGAAAATTATTAAATAAAATTCCCTTTGTGATTAAATTAAATCCCCTGTTATGTAATGTGGTTACAGAAAACACTTGGACTTATTTGGTTATTTTGGACCATTATAAGTTATATACTGTCACCTTTAAAATAATTTTAAGCATAATAACTTTTTATAATATAGTATTTTAACAGTTATCATATGATTATTATATATATAGGGTTATGATAAAGACTAATTGATTCGGATGAAAGAAGCGACGACCTTGAACAGTAGTATCGTACCCTATGAAGCCCATTTATCAAAGATTTGAAGGGAGATAACATTATTGGGATTTTATCTCAATCAATATCAAGTTTATATTCAAAAAATAAATCACAATCAAATTCATTTATGATATAATTTCAATCTCATCGATATCATGACCAAACTATGTTCACAGAACCACCCCATGAAAATATCTTGATTACGCACCTTACCCTTAGAGAGTTTGCTGGTATAATAATGGGTTATGTACCAAGACCATAATAGTATGAATTTGTAAAATTATTTTATAAAATTATGATTGTATTTATCTTTTATTATTATCATCACTTTTTTAATTATTAGATAATGAGTTGATAAAAATTAGACAAAACATAAATTTTATTTTTTAGGAAATGTATAGTTGCAATCAAGACACTCTATTTTAATGAATCCATGAGTTTTTTAAATAAATGATATTTTAATAAAATATTATTATTAAATAATTTTTATTAAATATAAATTATAATATAGTTTTACAATATCAAAAATAATTTTTATAAGGGTCTGAAAACTATTATTGTAAAAAAAATTATTTTTCAATGAATATGTATTTTTTATTTAATAGGGTAAATTATCATAATTAGATATTTTTTTTATATAAAATACATATTATTTTTGAAATTATAATGTTTAAATTATCCAACAGTTATTTTTTCATAATTCTTGGAGACAATTGAATTTTTGGGTCAGAATTAAATATGGTATAAATATATGGTGTGTATTATGACATCATAATGACCCAAAAGTGATGTAATATATGAAATAAAGAGTATCCACGAACAAATATATATTTATTATTAAAAATTATTTATTTTTACATAATTTTATTAATTTAATAAACCCATTATGAATCCTATAATCCATATATTATATATTAAGTTTTCAAAATCAATTCTTTAGGAACATGACTCACTTCCACATCACCAAGGTTAATATTTTAATGATTCCATTTCTTAAACTTGTAAAATAATGAAAACCAATTCACTTTGGTGGAAAAAATGTTAAAAATTCATGGGAAGGTGTGTGGTTTTGAATAATTTATTGTATAGAGTCCAAAACCTATGTTTGGGAAATCATAAAGAAATCCCCTCAATTTTCCAGTATAACCCACCAAGATACCATTAATCTTAACTAAAAACAATTAAATCACAAATATAATCTATAATTACCTCTCTATATCCCTCATAAGGTTCCCCCAATCTCTCATGAAGATCCCCCCATGCTTTTGGAAACACCCTCTCAAGGTAAGGGATCCTCTCCTTCTCTTTATTCAAACACCTTCTTTATATTTTTCCTTTTTAGTCCCAATTTTTCATGTTGGATTTTGTTTTTTAATATCACTATTACTACCCTTATTATGTTCAAGTGATCAGATAACCCTTTAAATCTCACTGATCCCTCCCATGAATCATTTAATACCCCTGCTATGCTGCCGAAACTATCCTATGATTTTCCATGCCAAACTTTTGTTTTGTGAACACTCATCCCCATTTCCACTCAAGGGTATTCAACTAGATATAGCTATACTTTATTTATTGGGTACTTACATTTACTTATTCCCCACTCCATAATAATGGGATTAAATGTGACTAAATATGATCCTATGTTTAATGATCTATGTGGCACACTTATGCATGTACATGATATGAAGGTGACGGGTGGGCTCAAAATTATATAGCCCTCTAATGCATTAAGTAATATTTTAATCTCATGATATGTAATGTATTGTGCATTTGATGTTATCCTAAGAACACTATGTTATGTTTTCTAGGTGGTTATCTTGGAATTATGATTATGATGCTATATTTTAAGTTATTGTCATATTCCCATGTTGCCTTTATGTTATCATCGAATATCATGATTTTATTTTCATGTTTATGATTATCACCCCTTTTATGTCCCATTTAAATGAATATCAAATAACATATAATAATTTATTTATGTTATTATTTATTTATTCCATTGTTGGGATTTATATCTCACCATTTTCTTATGTATGTCCCCAGGTTATCCGATGCCTTTTTAAAAGAGAAATGAAATTTTAGAGAATGTTAAGGAAGTTTTCAATGATGTTTTTTATCCATGTATCAAGTTGATATGCTATATACCTAATATCCTAAAAAGACTAGGATTCACAGTCTTTTGTGATTTTTTATGTGTACCTTTATGTAATAAATCATGAAATAAAGTGTTTTAAAATATGGATTATCATACCTATTGAAATTGTTGAAGATTTTTGAGCTACCTATAGTGTTAAAGAAGAAGGGAGTTTATCTTATGAACTCGTGGGATTTAAAAATATCTTTTATGGATTTTCAGAATCCCCATTCTTATTACCTTGTGATAAAAGTGAATTAGGTGATGATGAGTTATATGATACTGATCTTTCCTTTCACTAATACCTATGATAAATAAGATTCATAATGTGAAGATAATGATGTTTCTTTTAATGAATATTTTTGAACTATTTAAATTAGTTTTTGAATCAGTTGAAGCTCCCAATGCTAGTAAGTTAAGTGTTTCAGAATTTTTTCCTCTTAGTCCCTAAGTTAGAAGATCTTATAGGCCAATGATAATGGAAGTATCATCTAAGGGTGATATATCCCTGAGATCTTCTCTACTTGAAATTAATTACTTAGATTCCGAGTAAGATGGTGATTTGAATGGGGGTAGTCAACCTAAACATAGTGGACACACCATCCCAAATATTCTCGAATTTACTGTAGTTCAAGACTGTTCTCTTATTTCCATAATCGATTTAGAATGGAGGCTTGGAATAATTGTTTCTATTGCCCTGTCTAGATTTGACACTACTATAAAGGATGTTGAGGTTCTAAATTATTATAATGAACTAGTTCATACATTAAAAATATTAAAATATCACAATCAGTCTATTTAGATAAAGGTGATTGAGATTGAAAAATCAAAATTGGTTGAGAAACCAGTGGAAGAAAAGGGTAAAGAGATTAAGGATACTATAAGAGAATCTCCTCCCTATTTAATAGATTCTCCAAATGGATTGGAAATATCTCTATCACCACCTCCTACTCTAGAATCTTACTATCTTATCATAGGTGATTTAGATTCTTTCATGGATAATTTGAAATCTTCAATAAGAGATATAACTCAGAGATATCATCCCTAATACGATCATGCTAAACATAATGATATATCTTTGATTGTTCCAATTTTTTTCAAATATCATCATCCCAATTTGTTTTTGAGTATTGGAAATTAAAAAGAGGAATATAAGATCCTATTTAAACACATTAAAGTGGTTCAAAAATATTTGGAGCATATTAGACTTAATCTAATTCAAAGGTAAATCACCATATTTGGTCAGCTGGGTTCGCTCGAATCTAGGGTTGTTGCCTTCTATTCTCAAGATCCTTATATTCTAGATCATACTGCTCTTATTTTACCTCCTCCACATTTTATTTTTGATCAGATTATAAGAATAGAGAGGGAGAAATTAATAAATATTATGGGAGAATCTTAGGGTTTACATGAGGAAGAAATCAAGAAGATAAAATCTATTGGGGAATAGATTGACAATCTTATTAGAGAATGTATTCAGGAAGCCAAACAAGATATGGTAGGGATCTCTAAGGTAATAAAGTCTTTCTTTTCTAATACATTCACCAAGTTGATCTATCCTCTCAATTAAAATATTTTTCTAATAATATCAAGGTTACCCATGTGACTAGATATTTCAAAGAATAAGTGGAGTAGTTAAAGGTTATGGTACCTCTCTTGAAATTGTTTTTTTCAGAGAAACAAAAGTCCTTTCAAGTGATGGAACATGGTGGCAACATCATCAATCATTTTATTGAATTGTTGGATCATTTTCTCTACTCTACCATGATATATATTATTTCACCTCTATATATACCTTTGAATTATTTAGTTTTTTCACCTTCATCATTTGTTTAAACTTCCACAACTTCTATTGTAGTCAATCCTTTTATCCTTAATTTTATCCAGATTATCTGAAACATTTGGATAGTAGTTTCATGAACTTTTTTTAGGCCTCCTACACCTATACCTATACCTAGAACTGATCCTAAACCACCCTCCTATAAGGATAAGTCACATATGGATCCTATTGACTCTTGAAGCTATCTTTACTCTAATTTGTATTTATATTAGGGATCTGATAGGGATGTTGTTTTTTATTTTAGAACTTTTTATACTATAATTTATTTATTATTATGGAATATATTTTTTTTTATCTATCATTATGAATTTTTTTTTGTGTTTATTTATTCCTATATATTTATTTTTTATAATCCTAAATGGGGGAGAAAAAGGGTAATATTAACCATGACTTTCTAAAATGATCATATCATAAGCTATAGTCTTCTTTAGAAACTTAACATTGTATATTTATTAAACCATGATTTGTGATCATAAAAAGGGGGGAGATTATTGGATTAGTCTTAAAATTATTTATTTTAATGATATAAAATCATGATTAATGTATTACTAATGGTTTAAGTGGTGAATGATAAAGAAATATATTTCAGCTACTTTAATGAAATTATTTTTAAGTATGGCCTACAGTAACAAGAAGGAACCTGAAACCACTAAAAGGAATTACTGGTTTCAAGAAGGAATGTCTGAATATGAGAACCAATGTATGAATACAATAAGTAATGTTCAACCACAAAAAGTAATGCCATTCTGCAAGAAGGACTGTTTGACCAAAAGAAGGAATTATGACCGCATGAATATTTTTATGACCATAAGAAGACATGTGTGACTGTAAGATGAATTTTGTGACAGTATAAAAAATATGTGACTAGAAGTATGTCTCTATGACCATAATAAAGAATGTGACTTTGAAGATGAGAATAAAATGTGATAGTGTGTAGGATTGTGAGACTATTCTATAAGTATTTTTTGTGAGTTTTCTTCTACCATGCTTATGTGAATTCATTATTATCAAGAAATAAAATAATATTTTATTCTAATGGTTAGTATTTGAGAAATTAAATGAAATTAAAACCATTTATGTATTTGAGATCCATTCTCATTGTATGATGATTTATGAATCAATATTCTTAAATGGATATTTTGGATAGAATTTATCTATAAATTCAAAGAAACATCACACATACATGGAAGGCATGAACCAAAGAATAACATATGATGATTCAATTTCTATATATGGCACTCTTTTACCTATGATCCACTACCGAATATAAAACAGAAGATTTGAAGGATTTTTTCATCAATTTTTTATGAAAAATTTAAATAAAATTGATCCACCAAAGATGATTAGAGATTGAGATGCAACAAAAAATCTTTACATCCTTTCACTATTTGTTTTTCTCAATTTTAAAGTTGTGCTTATATTTATTGTACATTTATTTAGAATTCCTAGTTTATTTTAAATATACATAGTCTAATAGTTCTTTATTCTTCTATTTACACTTGTTCTACCGCATATAATTTTGGAAGTGACTTGGTTAAGTCTTGGTTTCTTTATGTGCTATTTTATTTTGTAAATCTTGATCCAATTTATGGAACACTTTATTGGTTTTAATAAATGTGCTTGTTAGTGTGTTTTCTATCATGTGGATAGGACTAAGTTCCATCTTGGATTTTGACCTCTTGAATTTTTAAAGTCCATTGTGATTTATTTATGATTTTCTTAAAAATTTGTTAAATTATTTTACCATCAAAATTATATTTTTAAAATATAATTTATGTATGTATTTTAAAGTTAAATTAGAAAAAAAACTTTGATAGTTATATTTAATCAGTGATATATGTACGGTGTTTGGTGTAGTCAGATTTTTTAAAAAAGTTAAAAGTGATTCTAAAATCATTTTAATTGGGTTGTGATTGATCTATTGAGAAATGTATCCAAAGCATCAAATTATGTGTATTTGATATTTTAATTAACAATGTTATTTCTCAAATTGGGATATTTTTTTAAAGTGTTTTTAAAAAATTATTTGATTCTCAATCCACCCCCCTCTTGAGATGTCTTCTTATAAACTTCCCTATCAACTATAAACATAATTCCACACCACAATACTCAATGTTTCACACCTAAATGCATATAGAAGGATCCAAACATTCAATCAATGATCCTCAATGCGTGTTTTTCAACATAGATGAGCATATCATCTTTATATTAGCTCTAGGTAAGTTGGTTGAGCACATAATTCATCATTTATGGAATTTATGGGATCACAGTGGAAATATTGAGCTTTATAGATGTGGAAATAGAGGTTTTTGGTGATCTAGTCATGGTGAAAATGTAATACAATGAGGTAGCATGTGGAAAAATATTTTTTCAAATTTGGGCGACACACATGTGAGGTAAAATTCCATAATTTTTGTTAAATTTTAGGAATGATGACATCATTTTCCACCCCATATTGATTCCTCTCATAGATTGTGTCCTTTTTATATACTAGTATGTGGGAAAACCCTCTTAGATGATAATATATTAAGGACCCTCCTGCACATGAGCCTCAACCTAGTTGGTGAGGACTCCTCAAGTGCATCCAGGAGACCCGAGATCAAATCCAAGCAGATGCTAATTTCCAAGTACTGTAGAAAGTACTGTAGTAGGTACTGTAACAAGCACTTTTTGGCACTGTAGAAGCTGAGAATATTCCCCCATTTGGGCCTTCGAGCCACCAATTTGGTCCCTGAGTCCTTTAAGGCCTTCGAGCCACCCAGGCCTTCAGGTCAGTAAGGCCTTCGGGCCACCTCAAGGCCTTCGAGCCACCTTAAGTTCAGATGCAAACCAGACAACCTACAAAGGAACAAACTTCTGAAGGAGGAGGAGAAAGGAGCTTTCACCATATCAGAAGCTAAATGGATTGCAATAATGAGAGGGTATGACACCTGCCATCGAGAAAAGCCTGTTCATGCATGGGAAAGCCCAGCCGAACAGCCATGCGATGGTGGATAACTGATTTCACGATGAAGATGCTAGGGAGGGGCAGTTCCAAGTAGTTAGTCTAGGTTGTATGTATTTTTTGAAGCCTACAGGAAATGGATTCCTCTAAGGCCTATGGGCCATGTAATACTTATTCCTACCAGCCTTGTAAGGGTTCCACCTCACCCCTTGAAAGGTGGATTATCAAAATTAATAAAAAAAATGTAGGCCTTCGGGGCATTAGAGGTATTAAGGTCCCTACCTAGGATTTCGTCTCCCCAGTGCCTCCCATGCATTGAGCCTTCCTATATTACTCCTTGATACTCTTGGAGATTTTCAAGACCACATATTATTATGTTTGGTCTATCCATGTGCACTCTTTATTTGGCCAGTGTTGAGGCCCTTTTTCTTCTACAAAATAAATAACATTTTTCCTTAAATAAATTCCTCATCAAAATTTTATATAAATATCTATTTCTTAGAAAATTAAAAATTAAAAATTATTTTACTATAAATATAATAAAACAATATTGAATTAGTCAAGAATTAACAATTTAACTCTACAATTAATGAAATTAATTAAAAAAATGTATGCATGAAATGCCAATATCAAACTCCACCCACTTAAAATATTTATTTTACTTAATCATAAATCACTAAATTAATCACAAAGTAAATACGTACTACTAATATTTAAATTTTTAAGAAATAATAAAAAATAATTATCAATGGGGTGATAAATCTTCCTGCTTCGCAAATAAATATTTATTTACAAATCCTTATTTTTCAAGGAAACAAGTCAACTATTAATTTTAATTTCCACTTTGATATAAAAAATCTTATAATAACTTCCATTCAAATATATAAATTATTTATTTGTAATCATTTCAATTATAATTTACCTCAAATTAAATATTTTTCTATACTTACTCAACATAACAATTTGTTGGAGTTTTGATAATTCCTTGAATTCATGCTCATTACTATAGGATTAAATTGTATCTTAAATCTTTACCCCATAAATAAAATGATCCCAAATAATCATGGGGACTTGACATTGAGATTCATATGACTCAGAGTCTTTAGATAGATAGAAATTTAAGTGAAAAAAATTTAAATATAAAAAAGAGGTTAAAAACCTAAAGCAATTTTTTTAATACTAAATGACAAATATCAATGAAAATACTCCTTAAAAATGAAATCTCCCCACTTTCCCCAAACCCAAAATCAAAGTTATGAATCAATGAATTCAATGGAAGATAAACCCTCTTTTGTTTTTTTCTAAATTTTCTTTATTTTTTTCTAGATGTTTCACTTGGGACAAATCTCAAACTCCTCTCTCAACCCGTATTTGATCTCATAATGACACTAATTGTAATAATTATAACAAGATCATAGGTTGAGCTAAGGGTTTTTTTAACCTACCCAATACACAACCCATTTGTTCATAAAATTTAATTTTTTTATTTCTTTTCCCATTCATATTATATCAAAAAAAATTCAAGAGGGTTAATAATGAGACAATTAATGATCAATATAAAATCCCCAAAACACATTAAACAATCCACCTCATATTCATATAAATAATGTACATCCATTTCCACAATGGAAATTTTTTCCTGCACACTTAAACCAGTGAATATCAAGTAATATACCAAGAGTGGGGTAGGAAATGATAATATAAGCTTATAATATGGTTATTCCCAATCACGTTCATTCATGGTTTATAAGGGGATAAATGAAGGATATAATTTCATGTTGGGTCTCAAAGATAATGACCCAAAATAAACAAAAAGGTTATTAAATCATTTTAAATGTGATTTTTTACAACCATGACTTTCATAAGATGTAATTAAATCTCTAGAAGGTAGACATGTAAGGACCCAACCTACATTACATATTCTATTATCCTTGAACTAGAATTAACTTTCTTATAATCCTGAGGATATTTTAAATTTATATTTTTATAGTATATGATCATAACTCATACATAACAATTCATATGTTACAAAGTATACACCTCTACTCAATATCATTTTTTCACAAAAGAAAACTTTTAAAACAAAACAAGATTTATTTACATGAAAAATATTCATGACTTTAAGTTTGAATTCTCCTTTTCCTTTTACAATTTCTAAACCCTTTGAAAAATATTTTAAAAACATGGTATGGGAACATAAATATTATTAAGGGGAAAAAGAATAAAAATATTAGTCAAGTGAAAAACATTAAAACCCATGTAATGTTTACCTTTATATTCAATGTTATTGGAGTGTATTAAATAAATCATTTTCACTTGAAAAACACACACAATTTTTCTCAAATAAAACCTTAAAAACACATATAAAGAAAATAAAAACCCTTTTTGGAAACTTAGATCATCACATTCATAAAACCCTTTCAAAACCCTTTCAATTGGAATAACCTTATGGCCAACTTCTAATAAATTTTGGAGAATATAAACATTACCCAATGCATTGGAGAGCTATAATGGGGATCACCCTTCATACAAGCTATATTGGACTAAACTATTTTTCATTAGCTATAATGGGGATTATCCATTAGTATAATCTATATCAGGATCACTCGTAAGCTATAATGGGGCTCAACCCTTTGTACAAGCTATATTAGGCTCACCCGTGAGCAATAATGAGGCTCAACCCTTTGTATAAGCTATATTAGGCTCACTCATGATCTATAATGGGGATCAAACCTCTATATTAAGCTTAATTTTTTTCATATAATTCTCATGTACCATGAATAAAAAATCTATTATTTCACCTTTTAAAAACTCTTTTCAATCCATATGAATAATACTTTTGGATATAAAAATACCCTTTTCTTTTAAAAACCCATTTTCATAATCTAAAAACCGTGCTCATGATAAAGAAACCATTTTATATAAAAATATATATGAAAAAATATAAAGTAAATTCAAATCATTAAAGCATAATGATGTAGGAAAAATCCTCTTATGCTGTATCAGTTAAAAAAAACATTCATTAAATATTTTTTTCAAAAAAGTCACAAAGTACCTCGTTTGGAAAATGATAAAAAGATTCATTTCAAACCATTTTAAAAAAAATTAAAACATCATAAAAATGAATTTAAAGAATCATAGTATAATAGTAAAATCATTTTGAATATATTTTTTATAAAACATTTACATAGAATAAAAAGAGAGTTTTGAGTTAAATTTTAAAAACATAATTTTTAAGATTAAGTCCCTTACCTTGAGTTCTCACACGTCACATACATGTTTTATCATCCTGAATAATGAAATTATGTTAATTATTTAATTTATTGAGAATTTTTTAAAGTTTATTATTCCTTTTATATCACTTATTACTATGTTATAACTATTACATAATTATTTATTTTCACATTAGATGTTTGGATGATATTCGGTTCATAAGTCCAAAATGACTTCAGTAATTTGAGTATAGTCAAATTATTCATTACTAAATCATATCCAGAGTAATATTCATGAAATAATTATAATTTATATATATAAATTATACTTTTAAATCATAACATTATATATATTTATGAAAAATTAACTACGTTACAATCATGGAGACTGTAGGCCTTACGTACATAAGAGTAACATTTCCATTTTTCAATGATCATTATGGAAAGAAGGTAAGTATTATTTTTTCATTAAATAATTATCATAATATCATAAATATCATATTAATTCTTCAAGAATACTTATATATATCAACCATGTTATGGGGTGTTAAAAAACGAATCACATCACTTTGTGGAGGCGGTAGTCCACAAGCACGCACGAATGATGTTGTCATTTTTTAGTGCATAGAAAGTTAAGAATGTTAAATGATATATTTTTTTAATAAATATAAATATATAATTTATATCATATAAAAAAATCAATTCCATAATTATAACCAGTTTTAGAGATGATGGTGGAAAACAAATTATATCGGTTCATGAGGTGGTAGTTCGTCATACACACAAATGATGATTTCATTTCCAATTTGATAGAATATAAGATGGATAGAGGTCATGAAACTAACATAATAACATCTCATTATATGTATTATAATTTATTTATTATTTTATCATGGTTTAATAAGGTTTTAGGGATGTGGAATAAGAAACAAAACTAAAATTTGTAGATAAAACTATACCTATTTTTTTTGGAAAACCTCATTTTCTTGACACATTAAAAACAATAAGGATAGTGTTCTACCTACAAAAAGAAATCAAGAATGAGAGTAGATGTTCTAGGATATGTATTGGCTAAAAACATGGGGTTTGAGGTGTGAATAAATAAGAATAAGAGGTGCTTTTTTATAATAGATGGGAGGGGCTCTCTTGGAATTCCTCAAAATATTAAATTAATATAAATAATTTTTAAATTTTAAATTGATCCAAAAGTGATTTTTTTGAATATAATATGAGTTTGGATCAAAATAACCTCATAAAAAATAAATTATATAAGTTTTTACTATATGTGAATCCTTATATTTTGGTTTTAACCTCAATTTAACCCCTTTAACTCTTACCGCAACAACATGAATTTTCACTCTTTGAGGGTTAATATAGTTACTATAAAAATAAAAAAACCCATAAATGGAATGTGTTTTATATTTTAAACCTTATAATAATAAATTGGACGAATTTAATATTTTTTTTTAAATTTTAAATCATTTAATGAAATATCATTTACTATAAAATATTCATAATTCCAATTTTTAGAATTATTCATTGTATTGACTTTAATAATATCAACGTAACACTTATAATTCAAACCAATTATTTTTAAATATCCCAAAAATTTCGAATTCATCTATAAAATTTGGGTATCATATTAGTTATCTCAAATTAAATTTATTTTAGTATTTTTAATATAATTTATTTGATTTCCTTATAATTGAATAAATACTTCATCAGCATTCTGAAATAATTTAATGCAATTATTTATTCCATAAAAATTTAAAAAATTAACATGTTGAATATAAATATTTTATATTTTAAAATAATGTTTATAGTTGAATATATCCTATGGATAAAATCATATTAAAAATATAAGACTTAATAAAAATAATAGTGTGACATGTTTGACATTTCTTTAAATAAAATACTATAAAGGTCATAGACTTATAAAAGCGACTTCAAAAGGTTATAAATTTAACCCTTGGATGATTATGGTTGATATATACTCATCCAAAAATATTTAGGTAAGTGTTTGGGTCATTTAATATTTCTTATCATTTTTTTTAACCTAAATTACCTGATTGACCCTTTACTGTGGTAGTAAAAATTACTAAGGTTACTATTAATGTTGTCCAAAACTAAAATTGAAATATTTAAAAAATTTAGACCCATTGATTCCAAATATGTAATCCATTTTCAAAATTCAAAAAACATAAGCAACATAGTTTAATATAAAAATAAATCGGCTAAACGCAACAACAAAAAGTGTTTTGAAAAAAACCTTTTTAAATATAATATGTTTTTATACTAAATTCATCTATAAATACATTTTAAAAAACCATAATTTTATTATTTTAAATAAAAATTAACTAATAAAAATTTAAAACTAATAAAAAAATTTACATTTTAAATACTTTAAAGTAAAATATAGTTTTCAGTAAAAATATGTATTTCTCACTATTCCTTGAAAAATCAATATTTTTAGAAAATTCTCAAAATTTCATCATAAGACAATTTTAACATGATGAATTAAAAAAATTAAGTTCATTTTTTCAAATTGAAATTATATAATTTTAAAATTAAACTTTTAAATAAAATATTATAAGAAATGATTTTAATAAAACCATTTATTATTTTTGATTTTGATAATTACTTAATTTATTTACAATGAATATTACTACATAATTTAGGAAAACTACTAAATATTAAAATGATTTATTCCATAATTACATGGGTTGTTACATTACCCCCATTTTGAAAATTTCATCCTAATAATTTTTCATTTGGGCTTAGTAAATAGACTTTGACTTTTCTAAATACCTTTGTTGAAATCCCATATCGTAAAAAGTTTTAATAAAACTTCCAATTGATAAGAGAGAAAAGGGACGTACGAAGATCACATGAAGTAACAAGTACTATATTTCTATATAGGATAAAATATTTGGGAAATGAAAACTTGTATATAGAAAATAAAACTAACTTCTAAGGACTCATAGAGAGTGATAGAGAACATGGTCATGAGAAAGTCAACCATCAAAAAACCGTAAATCTGTTATATGTTAAAAGGCCATTGATTTCTTGGTAATAAAGTAAAATAGATAATGTTTTTGTTTCAAGATCATTTTACTAGAGTTTATTCATTTTTTTACTATCTAGAATAATAATATAAAGAAATATACTTACTTGAAAATCATACTTTCATCCATTAATGAATTCCCACCACAATCTCATATTTTTTTTTCTATAAATGATTAGTATTAAAGATGAATTTTACATGCCTGAAATAGTATATTAAACTTATAATGGATCACATAATTCCACATAAGGATTATAATAAATTCTTCTTATATGTAAATATTAACCCTAAATAAAATTATTAGGAAAATAGAAGATAATTCCACAAAAATAATAATCCTTCATATGAGGAAAACTAATTTAATCTCCGAAATTAAAAAGTAATACCCAAAGTTCATCATAAATCATTCAATAAATAAATATCCTCAAAAGTCCTCAAAAATATTCTAGATTAAGATTTAAATCTTAAAATTATAAGGATATGATCACATATTTTTGTTAGATTAATTTTAAAATTTATATTTTAATAATATCAATTACTCTAGAAGTCGCATGCCAAAATGTGCACAACCTAAACATATAATCTCTAAGATATGCTAAAATTTCTATAAATAAATTGAATCCCTACAAATCCATAATATAATAACATATTCTTCTAAAAGATAATTCATCCTTTATTCCTTAAAATAAAATCTCATAGTATTCTTTTTACGTTAATGCCATAAGGTTATCCAAATTAATAGTGATCCTCCTTCGAAATAACATTAATCCCTTAGTCAAAAAATCAATTTTCAATCCCATGGTTATCCATACGATTAAATAAATGTTCCCAGAATGAACTTATTCTTCATCTATAAAATCATTTAACTAAAAAAGTTTCATACTAACTGGGACTTCATATAGGCCAGTGGTAGGTGATGCATCCTTGTCACCCTTAAGTTGTGGGTTCAAACTTTGCAGCCTGGCCAGACACGACATATTGTTTTCTGACCTGTGGGTTTTCCTTTTAAAAAAAATATTAATATATTCTTTATAACATTCCCATAAATGTGCGAAACATCCTTAAAAATGATATTAATATATTGAAAACTAAAGAAAATTTTAATCACAAAGGTTTTCTTATACATTTCATTTTTCATCCCAAAAATACAATAACCCATAATTAACTCAAAATAAAAGATCATATGAAACCTAAATTTTCTCCATAACTTTAAAATTAGGTCCAAAAAAATTTAAAGTTATTATTACTGAAATAATACTTTACATTAAACCTAAGGTTTACATAAAACTAAACCCAAAAATAAATGTCTCCTAAAATGCCATTAATCATTTAAATATTTCATTACTTAAATACACAAAAGTAGTGTCTAAGATATTTAACTTATGATCAAAATCAAATTTATAAACCCATGATTATATCTATAACTCTTTATAATACCTTATAATAAAACATCCTAATATCCAAGTTCGTCTAAAACATCCTCAGATACCCATTGTAACAACCCATCCTGTATCCTATATTCTAGTGTTTTTGAACTAGAATTCAATTTCTTACAATCCCACATATATTTTTGATTTAGAGTTTTATAGAATTATTTCATAAATAATACATAAAAATTCACATATTACAATGAATACAGTTCTACTCAATATCCACTTGTTCACAAATTGAAACTTTTAAAATAAAACATGATTTATTTTCATGAAAAATATTCATGACTTTAAACTTGACACACCCTTTTCCTTTAAACATCCTTAAACCCTATGAGGTTTTAAAATAATGCAGGATGAACATAAAAATATAAATAAGGGACATAAAAAGAATAAATTTGTAAGGTTCAGTGAAAAACATGAAATCCCATGTAATTTTTACCTTTATTTTCAAAGTTCTTTGAGCGTATGAAATAAAACAAATCAATTTAAAAACACAAACACTATTTCTCAAATAAAAACTAAAAAAACCATATCAAGAAAATAAAAACCCTTTTGGAAAAATAGAGTATCCAATTTATAAAACCCTTACAAAACCCTTTAAATTGGAATAACCATATGTCATACTTTCAATAAAATTCCCAAGAACATAAACATTACCCAATGCATTGGAGCTCTATAATGAGACTCAACCTTCGTATAAGCTATATCAGGATCACCCATATTTTATAATCTATAATGGGGTTAATAACTTAATATAAGCTATTTTAGGCTCACCCATGAGCAATAATGGGGAACAACTATTTTTATAAGATATATCGGGCTCACTCGTGAGATATAATGGGGCTCAACTCTTCGTATAAGCTATATTGGGCACACCTATGAGCTATATTGGGGTTCAACCCTTCGTATAATATGTATTGTTCTAAAACTTGTTTTATATAGTGATAAATTACAATAAATAAATCATTTTATGGTTACACATTTTCATTATAAAACCTTTTATAAACTCTTTTAAACCCATATGAAAAACACTTTTGGATATCAAAATACCCTTTTCTTTTAAAAACCCATTTTCAAAATATAAAAACTACACACATAATAAAGAAAAAATTTTATTTAAAAAGAAATAAAAAGACATATAAAGGAAACTTCAAATAATTAAAGCATCATGATGGAAAAAAATCCACTCATACCGTATAAGTTAAAAAAACATTCCTTCCATATTTTTGTCAGAAAAGTCACAAAGTACCTCATTTGAAAAATGATAAAAAAATTCCATTAAATATATTTTGTAAAAATTAAAATAGAGTAAAAAATGAATTTAAACAATAATATGAGAATAGTAAAAAAATGATTTTCTTTAGAAAACGTGGACATGGAAGGAAAAGAGAGGTTTAAGGAAAATTTTTAAAAAATAATTTTTAAAATAAAGTCTCTAACCTTGATTACTGACACATCATGTACATTATTTATCTTTCCAAATAATAAAATTATGTTAATTATTTAATTTCTTGAGAATTTTGTTCAACTTTATTATTCCTTTTATGTCACTTTTTTTCATGTTATAATAATTACATAATTATTTATATTCATGTTGGATGTTTTGATGATATTCTGTTCATAAGTTCAAAATGACATCGTTAATTTGACTATGGTCAAAGTAGTAATTACTCCAAAATATCAAGAATAATATTCATGAAATAATTATTAATTTTATACATCTATTATAATTTTAAATTCAACTATTAAATATGGATATGGAAAATGAACTACGTTTTAGTCATGACTATGGTAGGTCGTACGTATGCTTGAATAACATTTCCATTTTTCAATGATAATTTTTAAAGGAAGGTAAGTATTATTTTATATTTAAATAATTATAATAATATCATAAATATAATATTACTTCTTGAAATACACTTATATATATTATCCATGTGATGTGGGGATGAAAAACGAATCACATCGCTTTATGGAGGTGATAGTCCACACGTTTTCACAAACGACATCACCATTTGTCTGTGCAAGGAAAGACAAGAATGTAAATGATATATTATATTTTAAAAATTAAAAATATGTCATGAATATAATATATAAAAATTAATTCAATCATTATAACCAGTATTGAGAGATAGTGATGGGAAATGAATTATATCGATTTGTGAGGTACTAGTCCACCGTAAACACGAATAATGATTTCATTTCCCATTTTATAGAAGAGGAGATGGATATAGGTCATTAAAATAACATAATAACATATAAATATATGTATTATACTATATTTATTATTTAATCATAGTTAAATAAGTTCTTATGGATGTGGAATAATAAACAAAACTAAGACATTCAGATAAAAACTATACCTTTTCTTTGGGAAACCTCCATTGTTTAACAGATTAAGACCATTAAGGATGATGTTATGACAAAAAGATACCTATGTAATGAGGTTATAGATTATATGAAGGTATTTGGGATGGTATTGGATGAGATAAATGGGTTTTTTATTGTGTATAAATGATAATAAGAGGTGTCCTTTTATAAGAGAGGGGAGGGTCACTCTTGGAATTTCTAAAAATATTAAATTAATATAGATTAATTTTTATTTAAAAATGGTTAAAAAGTGAGTTATTTAGAAGATAATATGATTTTGGGTCTAAATAAAATCATAAAATATAATTTATACATGTTTTTACCGTATTTCAACCTTTTATTTTGTTTTAACCCCTATTTAACACCTTTAACTCAAACCATGACAACATGGGTTTTTACTCTTTGACGGTTAATATAGTTACTAGAAAATAACATAATACCCATAAATGGAATATGGTTTATATTTGGAACTTTATACTAATCAATTTTTTGAATTTAATTTTTTTAGAAATTTTATATCATTTACTAAAATATTATTTAGTATAAAATATCCATAATGTCAATTTTTAGAACTATTCATTACATTGAATTTAATAATATCAAGATAAAACCTATAATTTGAAAAAATTATTTTAATATATCTCAAATATGTTAATTTTATCAAAAAACAAATTTAGGGATTACTTTAATTACCTTAAATTATAATTATTTTAATATTTTTAATATTATTTATTTTATTTTTTGAATAATTGAAGAAATAATTCATCAGCATTATGCAAGAATTTAATGTAATTATTTATTCCATATAAATTAATAATAAATTACCATGATTAATATAAATATTTTATATTTAATAATACTATTTTTAGTGAAACATATCCTATGGATAACATCATAATAAAAATATTACACTTATTAAAAACAAGAGTGTGAAATTTTGACATTTCCTTAAATTAAAAACTATAATGGTCATAATATTATCCAAGTGGCCCAAAAAGTCATACTTTTTACCCTTGGATGATTATTTTTGAGATATACTCATTCAAAATTATTTACCTAATTTTTTGGGTCATTTAATATTTTGTATCATTTTATTTTTAACCTTAATTACCAAATTTATCCTTTACCATGATAACAAAAATTACTATGTTTACTATTCATATTATAAAAAAATAAAAATGAAATATTTAATAAATTTGGACCCACTGATTAAAAAAATGGAATCTTTTTTTTAAAAACACAAAATAAAAAAGTGAAAATATTTAATTTAAAATTAAACTAGAAAAATGTAACTAAAAATAGTGTTTCAGAAAATTACCTTTTTAAATATAAAATATTTGTATAAAAAATTCAAGTATAAATCCATTTTCAAAACCAAAATTATATTATTTTAATTCAAAATGAACTAATGAAAATTTTAAACTAATAATAAACATAATTAAAATTGTAAATATTTTAAAATAAAATACCATTTTCAATAAAAATTAGTATTTTCAATAATCCTTGAAAAATAAATATTTTCCAAAAAATTTCAAAAAATCATCCCAAGATAATTTTATAATCTTTAATTAAAAAAATCATTTTAATAAATTAAAATTCTATAATTTAAAAATGAAACTTTTAAATAAAATATTATAATAAATGAGTTTAATAATACCATTTCCTTTTTAGGATTTTAATAATTTCTTAATATATTTATATTGAATATAACTACATAATTTAGGAATACTAATAAATATTAAAATGGTTTATTATATCATTTATTGAGTTGTTACATTAACACCCCCTTTTAAAATCGGGTCCTCACAATTTTGAACTTGGGCTTGGTAACCAGGCTTTGACATTTCAAAATACCTCTGTTAAAATCCCACATTGTCAAAAGGATTAATAAAAATTCCACTTGATAAGAGATAAAAGGGATGTATGAAGGTCATATGAAGTAAAAAATACTAGATTTCCTTGTAGGATAACATTTTTGGGAAGTAAAAAATTGGATATGGAAGAGAAAACTAACTTCCAAGGACTAAGAGTGAGTGACAGAGAATATAGTCATTAAAAAATTAACCATCACAAAACCATAAATCTGTGATGGGTTATGTGAATATTTATTTCTTGGTAAGAAAGCTAAAAGTATAGTTTTTTTTGTTTTAAGATACTTTTCCTAGAGTTGATTCATTCCTTTACCATCTATAATATGAACATAAGGAAATATACTTTATTGAAAAGTATATTTTCATTCATTAATGAATTCCCATCAAAAAATCATATTTTTCTCAAAATGATGAGTATTAAAGATGATTTTTACATGCCTGAAATTTTAGAATCAACTTATAATGGATTGTATAATTTTAAAAAGGGATTAAAATATATTCCTACTGTATATAAACATTAACCATAACCAAAATGGTTAAAAGAATATAAGATAATTCCCTAAAAAGAATAATCCTTCATATGAGGAAAACATATTTGATCTAAATTTTTTTACAGTAATACCCATATCTCAACATAAATCATTAAATAAATAACAATCCTCAAAATTCCTCAGAAATATTCTTGACTAAAAATATAATCCAAAAAATATATAGATTTGATAACATAGTATTCCAAGTTTAATTTTAACATTTATATCCAAATAACATCAATTAATGTAGAAGTATCAAACAAAAATGTGCACACCCTAATCATGTAATCTCCAAGATATTCTAACCATTTCCTTAAATAACCCAAATCTACCTAAATCCAAAATATAATCACATATTTTCCAAAAGATAATTCATCCTTTAATCCTTAAATAAAATTCTATAGTACTATGTTTACCTTAATCCTGTAATGACCCCTAAAATTATAGTGATCTTATTCTGAAATTACATTAATCACTTAGTCACAAAATAAATCTTCAATCCCATGGTTATATATTCAATAAAAAAAATGTTCCCAAAATCAACTTATTCTTCATCCATAAAATAGTTTAACTGAAAAAATAAAATTTCATACTAATAAGGACTTCACGTAGGCCAATGTTAAGCAATTCACCCTTGTCACCCTTCTGTTGTGGGTTCAAACCGCACAACCTCTTCAGATGTGATGAGTTGTTTCCCAACCTACAGTATTACCTTTTTATAAAAGTATATTAATATAATACTTATTACATTCCCATAAATATGAGAAAAATCCTAAAAATAACCTTAATATATTCAACATTAATGAAATGTTTTAACATCAAAGTTTATATCGTACCGTTCATTTTTTATCCAAAAAATGTAATAACCTATAATTACATAAATATAAAAGATCATATAAACCCTAACTACTATACATAGATTTAAAATTATGTCCAAAAAATGTAAAATTATTCTTCCTCAAATAATACTTCACATTAAAACTACGTGTTACATAAAACTAAACCCATAAACAAACGTCTCCCAAAATGTCATTTATAATTTCAAAATTTCATTACTTAAATCCTCACAAGGGGTGTCTAATATATTGAAATTATGATCAAACTAAAAATTATAAACCTGTGATGATATCCATAAATCATAATAATACCTCACAAGAAAACATCATAATCTCCAAAGTTGTGTAAACCCTCCTCTGATACAAACTGTAATGATCTGGACTACATTACATATTCTAGTGTCTGAACTAAAATTCACTTTATTACAATATTGAGGATATTTTTAGTTTATAGTTTTAGATAATTAGGTTATAACACATACATGAGAACTTATATATTATAAATTATACCCTTCTACTCAATATCCATTTTTCATAAAAATGGAAATTTTAAAACAAAACATGTTTTCTTTTCATGAAAAATCATTATGACATTAACTATGAATTATCCTTTTCCTTTACCTATACTTAGACCATGTGATTTTTTTTTAAAAAATTATATGAGAACAAATATCATAATAAGGGATATAAAAATATGAAATCTATTAGTTTAGTGAAAAACATGATAAACATTGTAATGTTTACCTTTATTTTCAAAGTTATTTAAGAATATTAAATAAAACATTTTCATTTGAAAAAAATGCACTTTTTCAAAAATAAAACCATAAAAACCCTTATCAAGAAAATAAAATCCCTTTTTGGAAACTCAGATAAACAAATTCATAAAACCCTTCCAATTGAAATAACTATACAACTGACGTCCAAAAACAATTCAGAGAACATAAACATTACTCAATGCATTAGAGATCTATAAAGGGGCCCACCCTTCTTATAAGCTATATCTTGATAAAATATTTTTCATGAGCTATAATGGGTCCCAAACCATCATATAATCTATATCGGGCACACTCTTGAGCTATAATTGAGCTCAAACCTTTTTATAAGCTATATTGGTCTCACCCTAGAGCTATAATGGGTCTTAACCCTTCGTATAAGCTATATCAGGCTCACACGCAAGCAATAATGGGGCACAACCCTTCATATAGGTTTTATAAGGATCAAAATATTTTCATATAATGCTCAAGTACTATGAATAAAACATTTTATGCTTTCATATTTTCATCATAAAAAATTTTAAAAACTGTTTTAAACCTATATTAAAAGAACTTTTGGATATAAAAATACAATTTTCTCTTAAAAACACATTTTAAAAATCAAAAAATTGTACACATAATAAAGAAACCATTTTTTTTAAAAATAACTATGAAAACATATAAAGGAAACTTCAAATACTTAAATCATCAAGATGTTATAAAAATCATCTCATTCTGTATAAGTTAAAAAAACATTCCTTTTATATTTTTGTTGAAAATTCATAAAGTAACTCATTTGAAAAAAATATTCCTTTCAATTTTTTTTTTAAAATTAAAACATAGTAAAAACTAATTTATAAAAAAAAAGAATATTAAAAAAATTATAACATTTTTAGAAAACATGGACTTTAAATAAAAAGTGTATTTTAAGGGAAACTTAAAAAATACAATTTTTAAAATAAAGTCCCTTACCTTGAGTTCTGAAATGTCGTATATGTTTTTTTATCATTTTGAATAATAAAATTATGATAATTATTTACTTTCTTGATAATTTTTTTAATTTTTATAATTAATTTTATACCACTTATTACCATGTTATAACAATTACATAATTATTTAATTTCATGTCATATTTTTTGATAATATTCAGTTCAAAAGTCCAAAATGTCTTATGTAATTTGACTATGGTCAAATTTTCCATTACTTCACCATATAAAGAATAATATTCATGAAAAAATTATAATTTTTATACGTAAATTATACTTTAAAATTCAACGATTACATATGGTTATGAAAAATTTACTATACTACAATCATGAAGATGGTAGGTCATATGTACGCATGAGTAATATTTTCATTTTTCAACGATAATTATGGAAATAAGTTAAGTATTATTTTAACTTTAAAGAATTATAATAATATCATGAATATCATATTAATTCTTAAAATATACTTATATATATCATCTATGTGAGTCGTGATGACAAATGAATCACATCGCTTTGTGGAGGTGACGGTCTACACGTATACACGAACAACGTTATCATTTTTCAGTGCATGGAAAGGTAAGAACCTAAATGATATATTATATTTTATGAATGATAAATATTTCATTAATATCATATATAAAAATCAATTCCATCATTATAACTAGTATCAAGAGATGGTGAAGGAAAACATAGTACATTGGTTCGCGAGCCGATAGTCTGCCGTACACATGAATAATGATTTCATTTCCCATATGATGATAGAGTAGATGAATATAGCTCATGAAAATAACATAATTAAATCTAAGTATATTTATTATATAATATTTTTTATTTTATCATAGTTTAAGAAGGTTTCATGGGTGTGTAATAATAAACAATAATAAAACATACAGATAAAAACTATACCTCTTCTTTGGAAAACCTCCTTTACTTAATAGCTTAAGAGCCCTAAGGATGGTGTTATGCCAAAAAAATACCTATATAATGATGTTAGGGATTATAGTAAGGTATTTGGGCTGGTATTGTCCAAGAAATGGGGTTTTAAGTGTTAATTAATGGGAAGAAGATGTTCCCTTTTATAAGAGAGGGGAGGGACACTCTTGAAATTTCTCAAAACTTTAAATTAATATAAAATAACATTAAATTAAAAATGAACTCAAAGTGAGTTATTTCAAATATAAGATGGTTTTTTATAAATACCATCATAAAATAAAAAATATGTAAGTTTTTTCTATATTTATACCCTTATCTTTTGGTTTTAACTTCTATTTAAACCCATTAACTCTTATTGTGACAACATGGATTTTTACTCTTTGAGGGTTAATATAGTTACTATAAAATAAAAAAATGACCTATAAATGGAACATGGTTTATATTATAAACCTAATAATAATAACTTTTTACAATTTAATATTTTTATAAATTTTATATCATTTAATAAAATACTATTGACTATAAAATATCCATAATTTCAATTTTTAAAATTATTCATTACTTTGACATTAATAATATCAAGATAACACTTATAATTAGAAAAAATTATTTTAAAATATCCCCTAAATGTCAAGGCCTTATATAAATTTTTCTATTATATTAATTATCTCAAATTATATTTAGTTTAATATTTTTAATGTCATTATTTTATTTTTCCAATAATTGAATAAACACTTCATCAGTATTGTGAAGGAATTTAATATAATTATTAATTAAACAAAAAATTTAAAATAAATTACCATGATCAATATAAATATTCTATATTTAAAAATAATATTTATATTCAAATATATCCTCTTGATAACACCATATTAAAAATGTTACACTTATTAAAAACAAGAGTGTGACATGTTTGACATTTCTTTAAATAAAACACTATAAAGATCATAATCATATGGAAGTGGCCCCAAAAAAGTTACAAATTAGACCATTGGATGATTATGGTCAATATATAATCACACAAAAAGATTTATGTTAGTGTTTTGGTAATTTAATGTTTCTTATCATTTTATTTTAAACCTAAATTACTTGATTTACTTTTTACCATGGTAACAAAAATTATCAAGGTTACTATAAATATTTTACAAAAATTAAATTGACTTATTAAATAAATTTGGTACAATTTATTTAAAATATGGAATCTATTTTTTAAAATTAAAATCCCAAAATTTTAAGAATTTAATTTAAAATTAAACTGTAAAAATGAAATGAAATTTTTTTTTTCTGAAAAAATTCCCTTTTTTAAAATGAAATGTTTTTGTACTAAATTCAAGTATAAATCCATTTTCAAAAACCATAATTGGATTATTTTAAATTAAAATTAACAAATTAAATTTTTTAATCAATATAAAAAATAATATTATCTTTTAAATACCTTAAAATAAAATACAGTTTTCAATAAAAATCAGTATTTTTCACTATTCCTTAAAAAATCAATATTTTCAGAAAATTGTAAAAAATTCATTCTAAGGAAATTTTAAAATTTTGAATTTAAAAATTAAATTATTTTTTTAAAATTAAAAATTATATAATTTTAAAATCAAACATTTAAATAAAATATTATAAGAAATGATTTTAATAAAACCATTTCTTTTTTTTTTGATTTTAAGAATTTCATAATATATTATTTATGAATATAAATATATAATTTAGGAATAATAATAAATATTAAAATGATTTATTCTACCATCACCTGGGTTTTTACATTCCCCCCTTTGGAAATTACATCCTCACAATTTTGAAATTAGACTCGGTAACAAGACTTTGACTTTTCAAAATACCTTTGTAGAAATCCCACATCATAAAAAGGATTAATTGAATGTCCACTTGATAAGAGATAAAAGGGATGTATGGAGGTCAATTAAAGTAATACATACTAGATTTACATAAAGGATAACATAAGTGGGAAGTGGAATCATAGATACGGAAGAGAAAACTAACTTCCAAGGACTGATAGAGATTGATAGAGAATATGATCATGAGAATAAGAACATAAGTAAATATAAATTAATTGATTCACAACATAATCACATATTTTACTCCAAACATTGAGTATTAAAGATTAATTTTACATGCTTGAAATATTAGAATCAACTTTTATTGGATATCATAATTCTACAAAAGGATTACAAACTATTCCTATTATCTCTAAACATTAACCATAAATAAAATGGTTAAGAAAAGATAAGATAATTCCCAAAAAAGAACAATCTATTATATGAGTAAAACTACTTTAATCTCCAAAATTCAATATTAATACCCAAAGTTCAATATAAATCATTTAATAAATAACTATAATTAAAAATCCTAAAAAATATTCCATACTAATATTGAAATATAATAATCAAAATGATTTGATCACATATTCTTCCAAGAATAATTTTAACATTCATATTAAAAAAACAATTAAACTTGAAGTCTCATAGTAAAATGTACATACTCTAAACATATAAACTCCAAGATATGCTAACCATTTCCATAAATATCTAGAATATCCAAAAATCAAAAATAGAATCACATATGCTTCCAAAATATAATTCATATTTTATTCCTTAAATAAAATACCATAGTATTATGTTTACCTTAATCCTATAATGGTCCCCAAAATTAGAGTGATCTTCTTATGAAATAACACTAGTCACTTAGTCACCAAATCCATTTCTAATTCCATGGTTATCTATATGATAAAAAAAATCAAAAAATAATATTATTCACCCATAAAATTAATTAACTAAAAATAAAATTTCATACTAAAAGGGACTTAATGTAGGCCAGTGGTAGGCGATTCACCCTTATCGCCCTACGGTTGTGGGTTCAAACATCATGTCTTTTCTAGATGAAATGATTTGTTTATCGATCTACAATCTTTCCTTTATCTAAAACTATATTAATGTAATCCTAATAACATTCCCATAAATGTGAGAAATATCCTAAAAAATAACCTTAATATATTCAACATTGAAGAAATATTTCAACCTTAAAGGTTATCTCATACCTTTCATTTTGTATCACAAAAATGTAATAACCTATAATTACCTCAAAATCAAAGATCATATAAACCCTAAAAATTATCCATTCCTTTAAAATTATGTCCACAATATTTAAAGTTACTATTACTCAAATAATAATTCACATTAAACCTAACCATTACATAAAACTAAACAAAAAACAAACATATCCCAAAATTTCATTATTCATTTCAAAATTTCATTAGTTAAATCCTAAAAAGGGACATCAGAGATATTAAACCTATGATCAACCTCAAAATTGCAAACCCATGATGAAATCCATAACTCTTAAGAATACCTCCAAAGAAAACATCCTAATCTCCAAAGTTTTCCAAACCCTCCTCTAATACCAATTGTAATGACCTAGTCTGCATTACATATTCTAGTGTCTTCGAACTAGAATTCAATTTCTTACAATCCTGAGGATATTTTCGGTTTAGTTTTTTATATAATTATGTTATAAATCATAAATAAAAACTATTATATAATAAAGTAGATACTTCAACTCAATGTCTATTTTTTCACAAAAATGAAACTTTTAAGATAAAAAATTATTTCTTTTCCTGAAAATTCTCCATGACTTTAAACTTAACAAATAACATTACTTTAAATATCCTTAAATTCTATTAAAACCATTTTTAAAATGTGGTATGATAAAAAAAATCTCATTAAGGGACATAAAAAATAAAAAATCTATTAGTTTAGTGAAAAACAGGAAAACCCATGCAATGTTTACATTTATTTTGAAATATCTTTGAGTGTATGAAATAAAAAATTTTCACATGAAAACATAAAAAATTTTAATCAAATAAAACCTTAAAAACCCATATAATGAAAATGAAAAATATTTTTGGAAAATTAGAGCATCACATTCATAAAACCTTTTCGCATCCTTTGTAATTGTAATAATCATATGACTAACTTCTAATAAAATTCTGGAGAACATAAACATTACCCAATGCATTGGAGAGATATAATAGGGCTCACCATTTTTATAATATATATTGGGATCACCATTTTCATGTGATATAATTGGGCTCAACCCTTTATATAAGCAGTATGAGGCTCATCCGTGAGCTATAATAGGGATTAACACTTCATATAAGCTATATCGGGCTCACCAATGAGCTATAATGGGGCTCAACCATTTGTAAAATCTTTATCGAAGTCCCATGTTTTTTCATATAATTATAATGTACCTGAATAAAATATTTTATGCATTAAAAATCTCATTATAAAACCTCTTAAAAAATCTTTTAAACCCACGTGAAAAATTATTTTGGATATCAAAATACCCATTTATTTTAAAAATACATTTTTAAAATCTGAAAAACTATGCACATAATAAAGAAACAATTTTATTTAAAAATAACAATGAAAAAATATAAAATAAACCTCAAATAATTAAAGAAATATGATGAAATAAAAAGGCACTATTTCTATATAAGTTAAAAAACATTCCTTCATTATTTTTTTTCTTCTGAAAAGTCAAAAAGTACCTCGTTTGGAAAACAAAAAAACGATTCTCTTAAAACTATTTTTTAAAAAGTAAAAAATAGTAAAAATAAATTTAAAAAATCATAGGAGAGTAGTAAAAATATTTTTTAAAACATTTTTATAAAACCTAAATATGAAATACTACTAATGTTTTAAGGGGACCTTTAAAAAGAATTTTTTTAAAATAAAGTCCCATTCCTTGGGAGATAATGATGGAAAACAAATTATACCGGTTTGCATGGTGGTAGTCCTCCATACACATTAATGATGTTTTCATTTCTCATTTTATGGATGAAGATATGGATTTAGGTCATAAAACTAACATAAAAACATCTAAGTATATTGATTATCTGAGATTTATTATTTTATCACGGTTGAATAATGTATGAGGGATGTGAAAAAGAAAAAATCTAAAACATGCAGATAAAAACTATAATGCTTATTTATAAAACCTCCTTTGATTAGCACCTTAAGATTACTAAGGATGGTGTTATACCTAATACAAGGAATCTAGAATGAGGGTAGGGATTATAAAAAGGTATTTATTCTAGGATTAGATAAACCAAATGGGGTTGTAAGTGTGAATAAATGAGAATAATAGGTTCCCTTTTTAAAAGTGGGGAGATACACTCTTTGAATTTCTCAAAATATTAAATTAATATAATTTATTTTTCAATTATTAATGGCCTCAAATTGATCTATTTATATTTTAAGTTTATTTTTTGTCTAAACCCACTCATCCAATAAAAATTATAAATGTTTTTACTATATTTATACCCTTACCTTTTGGTTTCAACACCTATTTAACCCCTTTTAACTCTTATAGTGAGAACATTGATTTTTACTATTTGAGGGATAATATATTTATTATAAAGTGAAAAATAACCCATAAATGGAAAATGGTTGATATTTTAAACATTATCCTAATAACTTGTACTAATTTAATATTTTTATGAATTTTATATCATTTAAGAAAATATTATGTACTATAAAATATCCCAAATTTCATTTTTTAGAACTTTTCATTATATTGACTTTAATAATATCATAATAACAAATATAATTTATACCAATTATTTTAACATATCCAAAAAATTTAAAGGTCATATATAATTTTTTTATTAAATTAATTATCTCTAATTATATTTATTTTAATATTTTTAATATCTTTTATTTGAGTTTTTCAATAATTGAATAAATAATTCATTAGTATTGTGTAATCATTTAATGTAATTAATTATTCAAAAAAATGAGAAATAAATTACCATGATAAATATAAATATTTTATATTTAAAAATACTATTTATAGTCAAATATATCTTTTGGATTAAACCATATTAAAAATATTACACTAATTAAAAACATGAGTGTGACATGTTGGACATTTCTTTAAATAAAATACTATAAATGTCATAATATTATCAAAGTGGCCCCAATAGGTCATACATTATACCCTTGTATAATTATGGTCTATATATAATCCTCTAAAATTATTTAGTTAAGTTTTTGGGTCAATTAATATTTTATCATTTGAATTTCAACATAAATTACCCGATTTACCCTTTACTATGTTAACAAAAATTCTTAAGGCTACTAGTCATATTGACCAAAAATAAAATTGACATATTTACTAAATTTGGAAACATTTATACCAAATAAGGAATCCATTTTTTAAAATTAAATATATATAAGTGGCCGAATTTAATTTAAAATTGAACCAGAAAAAATGCAAGGAAAATCAGTTTTTTTGGAAAAATACACTTTTAAATATGAAATGTTATTATAAAAAAATAAAGTATAAATCCATTTTAAAAATCCATAATTGTATTATTTTAAATGAAAATGAACTAATGATAATTTAAACTAATAAAAAACAAAATTTTACCATGTAAATACTTTAAAATAAAATACGGTTAAAAAAAACATTTTTCATTATTCCATAAAAAATAAATATTTTCAAAAAATTCTGAAAAATCAATCCTAAGATAATTTTAACATACTAAATTTATAAATTTAATTATTTTTTTCATATTAAAATTCAATAATTATAACATTAAACTTTAAAAAATCTTATAAGAAATGTGTTTAATAAAACCATTTCCTTTTTTTGACATTAAGAATTTATTAATATATTTATAATAAATATAACTACATAATTTAGAAATTTTACTAAATATTAAAATGATTTATTTTATCATTACCTAGGTTGTTACATTCTCTCTACCTCCCCTTTCAAAAATTGCATCATCACAATTTTGAACTTGGGCTCGGTTACCAGGCTTTGACTTTTTAAAATACCTTTATAGAAATACCAAATCATAAAAATAATTAATTAAACTTCCACTTGATAAGAGAGAAAATGGATGTATGAATGTCATCCGAAGTAACACATAATATATTTCCATATATAATAATATAAGTAGAAATTGAAAACATGGATATGGAATAGAAAACTAACTTCCAAGGAATGATATGGAGTTATAGAGAACATGGTCATGAGAAAGGTAACCATCACAAAACCATAAATCTATGATGATTTAAAAGGTCGTTGATTTATTAGTAAGAAAGTAAAATAAATAACATTTTTGTTTTAGGATTCTTTTCCTAGAGTTGAGTCATTACTTTTCCATCTATAATAGGAATAGAAGGAAATATACTTACTTGAAAAGTAGACTTTCATCCATTAATGAATTCCCACCAAAATATTATATTTTTATCCAAATGATGAGTATTCAAGATGAATTTTATATTCCTGAAATAATATAATCAAATTATAATGGATCACAATATTCCACAAAAGTATTAAAAGATATTCCTCCTATCTATAAAAATTAACCATAACCAAAATGGTTAGAAAAAGGTAACATAATTACCAAAAAATAATAACCCTTTATATGAGGAAAACTACTTTAATCTACAAAATTCAAGAGTAATACCCAATGTTCAACATAAATCATTCAATAAATAACTATCTTTATATGTACTCAAAAATATTCTAGACTTATATTGAAACCCCAAAACTAGAAGGATTTTATCACATAGTACTCAAAGATTAATTTTAACATTTATCTCTAAATAAAATCAATTACAATTGATGTCTCATGCCAAAATGTGCATTCCCTGAACATATAATCTCCAAGATACACTAACCATTTCCATAAAAACCTCAATTTCTATAAATCCACAATAGAATCACATATACTTACAAAATATAAATCATCCTTTATTCCTTAAATAAAATCCTATGGTATTCTGTTTACCTTAATCCTATAATGCTCTGCAAAATTATTGTGATCTTATTCCAAAATAACAGTAATCACTTAGTCACCAAATCAATTTCCAATGACACAGTTATATATATGATAAAATAAATGTTCCCAAAATCAACTTATTCTTCATCCACAAAATCATTTAACTAAAAATAAAATTTCATACTAACCCAGACTTCATGTAGGGAAATGGTAGGTGATACACCCTTTTCGACTTTTAGTTTTCAGTTTAAACCTCACAACCTTACTGGATGTGAGGGGCTATTACCAGAATTGTGGGTTGTAATTTTTTAAAAATATATAAATATAATCTATATAACATTCCCAACTATCCAACTACCTGAAGGCCTTCAAATTTTTTATTATAAGAAAGACCCCTTTTAAGGGAAGAAAGGGGAGAACCCAAATAGACATCATGGGCATAACACAAATCAGTACCCGAAGTTCAAGAGAGACAAACAAAAAAGATAACATGGAGCACCCCTCCCCAGTATAAAATCATTGTAAATCTCTTCATCCTTGCATGGTTGAATGAAAAGAAAGTGTCCTGTGTCAAAGCACATGCCCAATCTGATGGATAACTCCATACCCTCTCAAACATCTAAATCCATAAAGCACCGCAATGATGAACAACTAACTCTAGAACCTACTATGGGTCCTTATCCATGTGGTGTAGTCCACGTGCATCTCCATTCTAATAAATTTGAACCACATCAATACATCGCAATACTTAACCATAACGTCAATCCATTCAAACCACCACCAACATTGCCTGCATCCTGGAAGCTAGAACTGATGCCTGAAGACAACCCGACTACAAACTCGTAGGGACCAGAAATAGAGCCACACCAATGACAGCACATCCCCAAATCCATCTCAGACTATCCACAACAACCAGTAGAACACAAAAATCACAGTCAACCGAAAAAATAAGAACATCACCAAACCTTCAAACCTACTAAATATTTACAAAAAACTCCGAAAACCATGAACTCCCCCCTTAGGGACACTCTGGATCCATCGCCAGCCATCAACAGAATCACACCATAGGTGGAGCCTGGCTACTCCGGGCCAAACCCAAGCCAGATCCACTTCGCACCACATCATTTGCATGGACCTAACCCTATCTATTTGAGCCGCATGCTGATATGATGGTGTCAACACTCTAAACCAAGATGAGAATCTAGTGTTCCTCCGAGACATGTATTCACCAAGAAAGCTGAAGACACCTCCGAAACAAGCCTAAACCCCACCGCGTCACACCATCACCAAGCCGTGTCTACGCCGAGATGATCCAGAGGAATTCTACTTGAGACTGATTGAGGCCAGAGAGGGAAGGGGAAGTGAGGTTGAAGGGGAAACCCTAGTCGCTGCGGAGGGGAGAGGGTAAGCTGATCATAGGCCGTTATTATGCTACTAAAATTCCAAAAAATGTGATAAACATACTAAAAAAAACCTTTATATATTCAACATTAATTAATTTTTTGAACATTGAAGTTCATTTTATAACTTTCATTTTGCATCCAAAAAATGTAATAACCCAGAAATACCTCAATATCAAAGATCATATAAGCAATAAAGGTTATACATACCTCTAAAATTATTTCCACAAAATTTCAAGGTATTCTTCATCAAATAATACTTTACATTAATCCTAAGAGTTATACAAAACTAAACCCAAAAAATTTCATCTCCCAAAATGTCATTAATCATTTCAAAATTTCCTTAATTAAATAGTCAAAATGGGTTTCTAAGATATTGAAATTATGATAAATGTAAAAATTATAAACTAATTATGATATTCACAACTCTTAAGAATATCTCACATAAAAACTTCCTAATCTCCAAATTTGTCAAAACCATCCTCTGATACCAACTGTAATGACCTGATCTACATTACTTATTCTCATGTCTTTGAACTAGATTTCACATTCTTATAATCCAAATGATATTTTTGGTTTATAGTTTTAGAAAATTAGGTTATAAATAATAAAAAACAACTCATATATTAAAAAGTAAAAAATTCTACTCAATACCCAGTTTTCACAAAATGAAAATTTTAAAACAAAACATGATTTATTTTCATGAAAAATCTTCATGACTTTAAACTTGAATTCTACTTTTACTTTAGCCATCCTTAAACCCTGTGAAAAACCTTTTATAATTACAAGATTATCAAAAAAATCTTAGTAATTATTATAAAAATAATAAATCCATTAGTTCAGTGAAAAACATGAAAACCCATGCAATGTTTATCTTTATTTTCAAAGTTATTTGAGCATATGTAATAAATCATTTTCACTTAAAAAAACACACACTTTTTCTCAAATATAAACTTAATAACTCATATTAAGAAAATGAAAAACATTTTGGAAACATAGATCATCCAATTCATAAAACTCTTTCAAAACCCTTTCAATTGGAATAGCTATATGACCAACTTCCAATAAAATTTCGAAGATCATAAATATTACATAATGAATTGGAGATCTATATTGGGGCTCAACCTTCGTATATTCTATATCATGATCACCCATTTTTCATGATCTATAATAGAGATTTACCCTTAATATAAGTTATATTGGGCTCACTTGTGAGCTATAATTGGGCTCAACCCTTCGTATAATATATATTGGGCTCACTTGTGAGCTATAATGGGGATCAACCCTTTATATAAGCTATATCATGCTCACCTGTCAGTTATAATAGGGATAAACCCATCATATAAGCTATATCAGACTAAATATTTTTTTATATAACACTCAATTACCATGAATAAAACATTTTATTCTTACAAATTTTCATCATAAAACCTTTGAAAAACTATTTAAAACGCATATGAAAAAAACTTATGTATATTAAAATATCCTTTTATTTTAAAAACCCATTTTTAAAATATAAAAACTACCCACACAATAAAGAAAACAATTTCTTTAAAAGTAACTATGAAAACATATAATAAAAACTTAAAATCAATAATCCATCATGATGGAAGAAAAATATGCTTATGTCATGTAAGTTAAAAAATCATTCCTTCTGTACTTTTGTTGGAAAAGTCACAAATTACCTCATTTGGAAAATGAAAAAAATATTCCTTTAATTTTTTTTTAAAAAGTAAAAAATAATAAAAAATTGAATTTAAACTATCATCGTATAATAGTAAAAAAAATTTTGAATTTTTTTTTAGAAAACATGGACAAGGAAGAAAAAAGAGAGTTTTAAGGGAAACTTTTAAATGATAATTTTTAAAATAAAGTCCCTTGCCTTGAGTTCTCACACATCACGTACATTCTTTATCTTTATGAATAATAAAATTATGTTATTTATTCACGTGATTTAGAACCATTTTTATGTTTATTATTCCTTTTATATTACATATTACCATGTTATAAAAATTACATAATTATTTAAGTTCACGTCGGATGTTTTGACGATATTCGATTCCTAATTACAAACTGACTACTTTAATTTGACTATTATTATAGTGAAAATTAATCTACAATATCTAAAAAATATTCATGAAATAGTTATAATTTTTATACATTAATTATACTTTAAATTCAACTATTTCACATGTTTATGAAAAATGAACTACGTTACAATCATAGAGATGGGAGGTCATATGTACGCATGAGTAACATTTACATTTTTCAACGATTATTATAGAAAGAAGGTGAGTATTATTTTAACTTTAAAAAATTATCATAAATTCATAAATATAATATTACTTCTTAAATGTACTTATATATATTTCATGTGACATGGTGATGAAAAAAGAATCGCATCGCTTTATGGTGGTGATATTCCACACTTACGCATGAACGTCGTTATCATTTTTCAGTGCATGGAAAGGTAATAATGAAAATGATACAATAAATTTTAATAATGATAAATATTTCATTAATATAACATATAAACATTAATTATATCATTATAACCATTCTTGAGAGATGGTGATGAAAAATGAATTACATTGGTTCACACGACTGTGATAGGCCGTACATACGAATAATGATGTCATTATACATTTGATGTAAAATAAGATGGATATAGTTTGTGAAAATAAAATAATAACATCTCAGTATATTTATTATACTATATTTATTATTTTATCATGTTTGAATAAGTTTTGAGAGATGTGGAAGAAGAAACAAAACTAAAACATGCAGATAAAAACTATATCTCTTCTTTGGAATAACTCTTTTACTTAATATTATAAATATAGCAGTTATAATTTAAAAAAAAGATTTTAACATATCCCCAACTTGTCAAGTTCCTCTATAAAATTCATTTATCACATTAATTATCTCAAATTATATTTATTTTAATATTTTTAATATCATTTATTTTATTTTTTCAATAATTTCATAAATACTTCATCACCGTTGTGAAAGCATTTAATGTAATTATTTATTCACAATGTTTTTGAAACAATTACCATGATGAATAAAAATAATTTATATTTTGAAATATTATTTATAGTTGAACATATTCTCTATATTAGACCACATTAAAAATATTTTACTTATTAAAAACAAGAGTGTGACATGTTTGATATTTCTTTAAATAAAATAATATAAAGGTTATAATTTTATCTGAGTGGCCCCAAAAGGTCATAAATTCAACACTTGGATGACTATGGTCAATATAAACTCATTAAAAAAAATTATGTAAGTTGTTGGGTATTTTAATATTACTTATCATTTTATTTTTGACATAAACTACTCGATTTGCCCTTTACCATGGTAAAAAGACTTACTAAGATTAATATTCATAGTTTCCAAAAACAAAATTTAAATTCTAAGTAAAATTATACTTATTGATTAAAAATATGCAATATATTTTTTGAAATTAAAATCATAAAATTCATAGAATTTAATTTAAAATTATACTTATTAAATGCAAAGAAAAACAATTTTTTTTGAAAAATGCCCTTTTTAAATATATATTTTTATACTAAATTAAATTATAAATAAATTTTAAAAAAACATAATTGGATTATTTTAAATAAAAATAAACTAATTAAAATTTTTTAAAAAAAAAATTAAAAACATAATTTTATCTTGTAAAAACATTAAAATAAAATGTAGTTTTAAATAATAATTAGTATTTTTCAATATTCCTTGAAAAATAAATATTTTAAGAAAATTATTAAAAATTAATCCTAAGATAATTTTAAAATTCTGTATTTAAAGATGAAATTAATTTTTTAAAATTAATATATAATTTTAAAATTAGACTTCTAAATAAAATATTATAATAAATGATTTTAATAAAACCATTACTTTTTTTTAAAATTTTAAGAATTCTTTAATATATTTGTAATGAATATAAAAACATATTTAAATAATACTAATAAATATTAAAATGAATTATTCTATAATTACTTGGTTTTTTACAAGACATTTCATAGTTTCTCTCAAGAAATATATAATAATGAATGGGAAAATTATGTCTCGAATCCTCTAGAAAATTTGTACATATGATGAAAGCTTTAATAAATAATTGCATGAATAATAATAACAAATCAATAAATATGAATTTCACAAATTTAAACCATGAAAATATGTGAGAGGTATTTCATCTTCATGAATTAGATAACCTCCCCAAATCATGATTCTTTAAATCCATACCCCTATATCTATCTATAATCATTCAATCCCCCATATGACATATATAATATTATTAATAGTGAATCCTAAAACATTTAATCATGGTATTATTAAGTGAATTTTGTCTCCTAGATAAAAATTTTAGTAAAAATATAAGTGCAGAGAATTCATTTAAAAAAACTATAAAAATATATCAAAATTTAAGGGAATTTCAAAAAATAGAATTTAAAATCTTACCTCCCTTAACGTTAAAGCTCCTCCTCTTATTATTTTTTTCTACTTGTTCCTTACTTTATTATAGAGCTAAAAATCATAAAAACTAAGTTAAATTACAAATCCCATGTTATTAAAGATTAATAAGATAATGGGAATTTAAAAGTACATCTTAATATATTCCTAAAATAATTCTTAATAAAAGTGAAAAACAACTAAGTTCCTAAATAAGAAATTAAAATAACCAGTTTATCTTTCACAAAGAGATTGAGTTTAGGTTGTTAAGCTTGAACTTACCTCATAATCTAACATGATAGGATTATGGTATAAAGTTAACTATCTTAGGTTTTTCAAATTCTAACTTTATACTGTATTTGGGATCTCTCTTCTCTTCCTCCTTTTGAAATACACCTTGATTCTTGGTTGAGGAAGACACAAAAATCTGGATAAATTAAATGTTTATAGAATAAGTTCATATGATATCCATGGTTGGTAATACTCTACTTGTACTTTGTATTCCTTAGGATTCTATTCATAGTTTTTAATTTTTTTAAAAGTTCAGCGACTATCAATTCCCCCACTTCCTTCTTTTCTTTCTCTTTTTCTATAAATCTTCTATTTATTTTCTTAATTTAAACAACCAGATATTCTTCATCTTAATTTTATCCTGGATTATCATATATATATATATATATATCTATTATTAATTCATTAGATTTCATTATATCCTTCTCTTATTCTTCTTCTTTTTCGAGGGAGGTTTCTTGTTTTTTCTCTTCCTCCTTTAGACCTATAGTTATGAGGGTTTCTTCCATAAAAATAGATTTAGCCTAAAAATTGGAAATTACCTCAGAAATGTCATTGAACTTATTATCTCCTTTGGTCTTCTCCTTGGGTGCTAAATGACAATGAACTTTATCCTTGGTTATCTCCTTTTACTCCTTAGAAATCTTTTCCATGATAATGACATTTTTCAAATATCCTTTGAATGTTTCTTTTAGGTTGTAGATTATTTTCATATATGGACTCAGGCAAGATTTTGGGATCTATATTTGAATTTGGTACTCTAATACTTGCCTTTGGGTCTTTTTTTGACTGCATCATTTTATTTTAAGAGGTTTTCCATTTGGATATTCATTCAGATATGGGTTTTTATATTGATTTTCACCTAAAATCACAATTAACAACACTCAAGAATATAAAAGTAATATAGAAATAAAATAAAATATAATCTTAGAAAACAAAAAGAGAGAGTAAAAATCCTTTTCCTAACTATTAAATTAATTTATATTCTAACCAAGACCTCGAAAACAACACTGAAATCATGATTGGCTCATAGTGCGTCGTTAATTCTCTATGACCTTGATAAATTAAAAATTTTAAATGGTATAAAACACTAATAATTAAATATATAATTAATTATAATAGTATCATATAAACTTTAGGTAAATACCATGATAAAAATTTCAGAGAATACTTTAATTTAATAGTAAATATCTAAACTTTAATAAAGAAACTAAACTAATATTAATTTGAACAGAAAAGGGAGATGGTGATTGATAAGTTTAAGAAAAATGGTAAAACCCTATGAAATTTCAAATACAAGTTCATGTAGTAATTAGGGATAAAATAATAATTAGCAAATATGATGTTATCAGAATTGGATCTAAGTGAATCCCTTGGTCTTGGAAGACACCTTTTACCAACAAAACTTCACAGTTCTCATGGTTAGGTACTTTAAGTTATTAAGAGGACAGTTGAATCAATTTTTTTTAAAACATAATAAAAAACCCAATCAATGGTCATGGATAGAGTCATACACTAGTAAATTCACTAATAATATCATTAACCAACTTATCAAACAACAATTATACATGAATAAAGAAAAAATGGAATTGAGAGATAAAATACGAAACATAGACCCAACATGAATTGAATTGAAAATTTAAATAATTTAAAAAATTAAAACCCCCTTTATTGAAACAATTGTAATGAAATTCATGTGATGGGGTGGTGAAAATAATAAAAATCTATAGAAGGAAAGAATCAACTCTAGGAAAAGATGACCTTGCAATCCTTCAGGTTTGAATCTCCGACCAGTTGATTATTTTGTATAGATGAGAATCACCCCCTTAAATAGACCTATTACAATCAAAGATATATCATTTATATCATACATAATATCATGTATCTACATATATTCCATGTATATTTTCCTTTGAATTATTCTTTAACTCCTCTTATCCCTTTTATTTTTCACATAGAGGGAACCCAACCCATCCTTACTAGCTAACTCCCACTTGTCAGAGCTATTGAGGTTAGATGCTTCTTCCTGGTTTTCTCATTCTCATACATATATTAAAAATGCATAATTTAATTCAACTCCATAACTTTTTACCTATCATAGAAAACTTTTTTATCTCTGTAATTGAGCACGTGGTTCTTATCTTTATTGAACTGAAACCTCCATAATTTCATCTTATGGAACTCTAGACTGAGCCTCACCAATTCTCTATATTTTAGGTATATATTCCTCTATCCTCATCCTCAAACCTTTTGTGTTTTCCTATTAACTTTATTATATTTTTTTTGAAATTTAATTAGACTCAAATATATCTGAACTCTTTTAAATGTGTGAAATTTTGGTTCCCCTATTCAGATCAGCTTGAAATAAAGTTGATTCTTTTCCTTCAACTTAATCTGACTTCAAGTTTCAATCCTTTCATAGGAAATAGTCATTAAAGAGAATATTCCTACTTTATATTACATGTTTTTTATCCTCATCTCATAGTCAAAAACTGGTATTATCATCTCCATATCCAATAAGGAAATATGCTATATTTTTTTTATCTTATCTATGTTATTGTAATCAATATGTGTATGGAATAAACTCCCAAAGACCTTATGATGATCAAAATTAAATGACTTTTATTTACACCAAGATCTTTATAATTCCTATCTCATTGGAAATGATGGGCTCCGATTGATTATATATGGTTCAGTATTGACTGCTTCCACCCAAAATAACTTAGACATTCTAGAATGTAGTTCCATACTTGACACACTTTCCAAATTTTTTGATTAATCCATTCAAATACACAATTTTTCTTAGTAATTATAGGTACATTATTAGCATCTTCAAATCCTCTGTTCCTTCTAAAAACTTCTTCTACAATACTCACCTACATTTTAGTAATTCAATCATTTCATTTTACATCATATTTCCCTTTCATACATATTCTTCCATTGTATAAACACTGGAAACACTTATAATTTATGAATCTAGAATTATATTCATACTTTCCTCATAGATTCCTCAATTAAATTAAAAAATTATTATGAACTCCTATGAGATTTAACAAGGGAAGGTCTCGAGAAATTTGTATTCACCAGCTCTATCTTCCAAATTTTCATAGTTCTTTCACTCCATTTAATTATTAACTTTTGTGGATTATAGAGTATGAAAATATAATAGCTTATAAATTCTTAAAATTCCATATTTAGAAAACCTTTTTCCCCTATAAAATTCATACCTTTCCCACAGAGGTTCCCAAGTCAACTGTGTTATAAATATAAACTTCTAGAAATTGAAGTTTTAGCGAGTGTAGCACCCACTACCTTTTTAGAAATGTACAACATACTATACTTTACACCTCTATCTCTGACCAAGGAACCCTGAGTAATTTTCCAAACTATATCAGAAAATATAATTCTATATCAACCTTTATTAAATAGTCCTATTAAAATCAGATTATTTTAGATACTTGGAATATATCTGACTCCTTTCATCTCAATGGAATTACCATTATTCAACTATATTTTCACTTTCCCCTTTCCCGTAATGTCAAAATATTTTTTATCTACTAAATTCCTTCCTATAAATATTTCAGATACATAATTTTTTACACATAAATTTTCACTAGTTGAGAGGAAATATGAACCAAAATATATAATCCAAGACACCACTATTTTTTTGAAACTTAAGAGTAAGTTCACGCTACTCTCTCTAATTGATCCAAAAGAACTTAAACCTACAGAAGATGGTCTTGAAGAATTTTCTTTATGCTCATGATAATCTTTCTTGAGATGAACTATTTTTTCACAGTGCCTATAGGATGTCCCAAGTCTAGTAGATTATATTATATTTATTTATCTCAAATTTCCTTATGAACACATTAAAATTATTTGATGAGGTGATTTACCTCTTCCATTTTCATTCAACACATCACTTAACGTTGAATAAGTCTCCCTCCTCAAGAGCTCTTCATTCAGAATCAAATTAAATATATCCTCAAAGATAAAGTTGGTTTTTCCACTGGAGTTACTTACCGTTATCACCATATCTCCCAAGATTCTAGAAATGATGATAATAATAGTATGTTTTGGGCATAATCCATTAAATTTACTTTCACATACTAAATATGGCTTCTAATCATATTGAAATCAATCACATGATCGACAACATAACTTTCTTCTGACAGCCTCATAATGAATAGTTGTCACATTAAATATACCATGTTGAATGTTTTATGCTCCTAATACATGTCTTCTAGCATATTAATTAAATCCACCATAGTATTCTTATGTTGAATATTGAAAGCCACATTCCATGCTAACAATATCCTCACTAAACCTAGATCCTTTCTATCTATATTTTAACATTCACTTTTTTATTGAATTCAGTTCAATTCCTTTTAATAGAACTTCCATATTTTTTTGGATGTGATAGTCCTCTATATCCATCCTATAGAATTTAAAATCTATTCCATCAAGAGTATTGATCCACAACTTGTTATATTCTGAGGCCATCACCTTCCGACACAACAAATCACCCTGAATTGAAAGACATATGAGTAGGAATAAAAGTTACCTAACTTATTTTTAAGAAAACTGAGAACCACCTACTTATTTGATACTAGTTGTTAAGGAACCCACATAGACTTCATGCACTATAATATCACCACCATAGAAACAAAATGGTTGAAACGAATCTCTCGAAGGAACTATTTGAATTTTAGTGTATTGGAACATAGTAGAAAATACTTTCACCCAAGTCACCATATTTAATTCATTACTCATGATTTTTAACTTCCACTCTCATAAACATTCAAATAGAATTTTGAAAGGAAATAAAATCAAGTATAAGGACACTACAAGGTTTTATGTGGTTTGTAATTTCTTCATATTTCAATTGGGAGAAGCCTTAGTTTTCATTATATCATAGGTACAAAAGGTTAAAATCTAGTATGACTGGGAAAACACATAGACCATGAACACAAATAAATATGTGACACTTCAATAAAGTTCCCCCCCCATAGAGGGTCCCACCAAATCCCCTATATCTTTCATCGGTCTGACTACCTATCACCAATAAGTAAATAGTGTTCATAGTAGCTCACCCTTTTCCCACAAAGTCCTTACTATAAAGTAATCCAAACACTCGCCACATTATTTACATAATTGAAACACTTTCCAAACATCTAGTTAGATGATTAATAGTTGAGAATACATAGGAAAAACAATATTTTTCTAAAAACACATCACTTCATCATTGAATACTACTATTGTTGAACTGATAAGGACTAAGGGTACCACAAAGTTCCTCTTTCTAGAGAAATCACTCTAGCACTTAAACAGTCTACATGATCCCAATACTCAGTCTCTTACATTTTTTCCCATGATATATAAATATTCACCCAATGAATTAGAGTGATTTATAATTTTGGGTCCAACTATCAAATTATGAAAACCATACATATGTATATCACATGAATATAAAAACATTAATAATTATATCATAACTTAACTAACTCAAGGGAAAGAAATAGGTTTCATGAAAACATTCATAGGACATGATCACATGCTATATAGAGAATGATGTTCAATTGTTTCATTAGATAATATCCCCAATTAAGTATAAAAAACATTAAGTTATGTTGAAATAGATGAAAAAAACTTTCTTATAAATATTAGATAATTATTTTGACAATTATTTCATCATTTAATACTGCTATCGTTGAACTGACAAGGCCTAAGGGTACCAAAAAGTTCCTCTTTCTAGAGAAATCACTCTAGCGCTTAAATAGTCTTCACGATCCCAATACTCAGTCTCTTACATTTTTTCACATGATATATAAATATTCACCTAATGAATTAGTGTGATTCATAATTTTGGGTTCAAGTATCACATTATGAAAACTATAAATTTGTATATCACATGAATATGAAAACATTAATAATTTCATCATAGGTTAACTAACTCAAGAGAAATAAACATGTTTCATGAAAACTTCCATAGGACATGATCACATGTAATCTAGAGAATGAAGGTGGATTATTTCATTTGATAATATCCCCAATGAAGTATTAAAAATATTAAGTTATGTTGAAATATATGAAGAAAAAATTCATATAAATATTAAATAATTATTTTGAAAAGTAAGAAGAAACATCCTTTACATTTTGATAATTTTATTTTAAAAGGAAACAATTTATAAAAAAGAGGATACAAATTACTCTAGAAAACCATAAATACTTAAATAGGAAACTTATTAGATAAAAACAAAGAATTTTGTGAAAAAATTCATTTATATTGAGAAGATTAAAAAAATATTCCTTTCACACTTGTGTAAAGAAATTCAAAGATTATAGAAAATGATTTATGAGAAAATGTTAAAAATATATTCCTTTCATTATTGTTTAAATAAAGTAAATTTCAATAGAACATTAACTTAAGAAATCATAAAAGTATATAGAATTACATTTATAAAAAAAAATAAAGAATATGACCATAGAGGTGAAATATTCCCAACTAAAAATAATAGATATGATCAGTTCCACTTTCAAACATCAATTCAATTGATTTCTGAACCAAGGGGAAATAAAAATGTAAGAAGTCATATAAACATGAGAAAATAACCATTGGAGAATAAAATAGATGAGGGTTTAGAGATAAATAACAAAAAAATTTATCAATGGAAATTTAGCATAAGAAAAAATGATTTCGATGTGGGGTTAGAAAATAAACGCTTAAATCAAATTTCCACTTGTTCAAACGCACTCTAACTCCCTATATGATCAAACATAGGGAACAAAAGGATTTGAAAATATAATGAAATATATATTATAATTTTCATAAATCATTCATATCATGGAATAATATAAAGAAAAACATTTATGTGACTTCCTCAAAATCATGTAGATTTGATTTTAATTCATGATACATGTTGATAATGAGTTTAATTAAGATTATTTATTCATACCAGCAAAAAATAATTATGGATTTAATATGAATAATTTTATTCCCACTACTTTATCTAACAATAATGTGGATTTTTAATGAAATTAAAATGTTAGTGTGTTAAAAGTAATAAAACAAAAAATATCTCACCAAAATTAATTTTTATCCATGAGGTTCAAAAAATAATTTTGAGATGGTTATACAATGAATCAGTTTATTTGAATTTTGAGAATGTAATTTTCCCCTATAATGCATCACTTTTTTTCTAAATTCAATACATGTTATGACTAGTATGATTCAAAATGTGTGGTTTTAATTAAAAATGTCATTTTAGATGAAAAGATGAGTGACATACTCAAAAATGAGAAAACACATTAATATTATTTTTATACTTTGGAGAAATGATTTATACATCATTTTAAGATGTAGGAGTTATTTTTACCTCAATTTGATACACTGTGTGACTGGTATGACTCAAAATGTATGTTTTCATTTAAAATGACATTAGTTAAAAGTGTACCACTTACTAAAAACTGAGAAAATAAGCTTAGATTTTCTTGATACTTTAGGAAAATGATCCATAAGTAATTTGTGATATGTAAGAATTAGACACATGTCAATCTGAAATATGATGTGACCAATATGACTCAAAGTATATGTTTTCAATCTAGAAATGTCATTTTAGTGAAAAATATGTGTCACTCATTGAAAAACCTAGAAAAAACTTGGATAATGTCTTCATAATTTAAGAAAGTGATCCTTATGTCATTTTTGAAATTTAGGAATCAACCTCACTTTAATATGACACACGGTGTTACTGGAATGACTCAAAGTATATTGTTTTTACTTAAAATTGACATTTAAAATCAAAAGACATTAGACATTATGAAAACTTAGAAAAAGATTTCAGATTGTGTTGATGGTTTAGGATAAAAATTCAAAAGCCATTTGAGACATGTATAACTTTGAATCACTTCAATCTGATTCACGATGTGACTGGTATAAATCAAAATGTTTGGTTTTAGTTTAAAAGATATTTTAGTGAAAAAGATGTGCAACATACTCAAAAATGAGAAAAAATAATCATATAGTTTTGATACTTTATAAAAATGACCCATAAGTCATTTTTGACCTATAAATATCAGCTGTACCTCAATCTGATATGCAATATAACCGATATGAGTCGAAATATGTGTTTTTAGTTTAAAAATGACATTTTTTTTCAAAAACATGTGTCACTCACTAAAAATTGAGAAAATGAGCTCATATTTAAGAAAATGATCCAAAAATAATTTTTTATATACAAAAATTATTCGCATGTCAATCTGACACACAGTGTGACCGATATGACTCAAAGTGCATGTTTTCAGTTTAAAAATATCATTTTAGGTAAAACTATTTATCACTCCCTAAAAATTGAGAAAAATAAGTCAAATTTTATTTCTAATTTAGTACAATGATCCATATGTAATTTTTGATGTGTATGAATTAGTCGCATGACATTCCAACTAACAATGTGTCTAATATGACTCAGAGTGTGTGTTTTTTGTTTAAAATAAACATTTTAGTTAAAAATATATGTGACTCACTAAAAACTTAGAAAACACACTCATATTATATTGATAATTTAGAAAAATGATCATTAAATCATTTTTACATGCGAAAATTTACCGTATGTTAATACGACATATATTGTGACTGATATGAGTCAAAGTTAGTGTTTTTATTTGAAATTGACATTTTAGTTCAAAATACACATCACATACTTAAAATAGAGAAATTGTGCTCATATTATCTAGAAACTTTATGAAAATGATCTATAAATCATTTTTTAATTGTAAGAATCAACCAAACATTAATCCAACACATGGTGTGACTGGTATGACTTGAAGTATATGTTTTTAGTTTAAAATTGACACTTTAGTTCCAAAAAAGTCCACATACGTAAAATAGAGTAAATTCACTTAGATTATATATATACTTTGGGAAAATGATCCATAAATAATTTGGGATCTATTGAAGTTTATTACACATTAATTTGACACACAGTGTTTCCTGTATGACTCAAAGTGAATGTTTTCGGTTTAAAAGTGACATTTTACAAATTTATTATTTCATATTTATGTTTAATTTATTTATTTATAGTATTAATAATATAATATTTTTTTATATAGGTGTACTCCTTTTCTCAAGCATGGGTGGTTTTTTGGAAACTGATCGCATGATCTGGTTCTTTTGATAGGGGTTTAGGGGCCAAATATTAGAGAACAATTTTTTTTTGAATTTGTTGATGTTTGTGATAAATTGAACATACCAATTTAATTTTACAAACCAATGTTTGAAATGTTTGTAATATAGTATCTTTTCCTTATATTTTTATATAAATTTAATTTCAATTAAATTTTTTACTTAATACTTTAATGTTATGTCATGTTAGCACCACAATTCTGCAACATGACTTTTATCAGTGCTAAGTTAGCACTGATAAAATCATCATCTTTTAAAAGTTATTACAACTCAATTTTAATGATAATGAAGGCTATTTATAGCGCTGTTAAATCCCATATATATTATATTGTGTGCTCTGACTTTCTTTATGAATAACCATGGGGAACAAAATGAATTGAAAATCCAATGAAATATATTGTATAATTTACATAAATCAATCATATCATGGAATCATATAAAATAAACCATTTATGTGATTTCATAAAATCATGTAAAGTTGATTTTAATTCACAATACATTGATAATGGGTTTGGTTGAGATCAATTATGCATCATATCATAAATAGTTATAGATTTAATATGAATAATGATCTTCATGGGCACATAGTGTCTTTGTACCTAGATAACTATGATTGTTGATTATTATCGAAAATGTTCCACCATATAACCATAGAGGATATTGACATGGTTTTTAAGGAGATATTTTATTATCTGGGTGTCCTCCTGGTTAAACCATATAGTAATTATCTTTTTCCAAAAGTTAATTGAGGTGTGCTCTAAAGTACAAAGGGCTTAAATTCTAATGAAGATTTTTTAATTTGGGTATAGTCACTTTGAAATCTTTTTCAGTAGACATGGGTAAGTTGGGGCTCATCTTCATTCAAATGAAAATTTTGGTATGATTCTAGTTTTCATTAAGGCACCTTGTTTTTTCTTCTCACTGCAAAACTCGTTCTATGTGGAAACTACTGGATCATATGATGATGAAGAACTAAGTAGACCTATCTTTTTTTATCTCTGAGTCAATGTAGTTTCGAAATGTTAATGCAAATTAATTTCTATCATGTGATCAATCACTTATTGTAGTGTTTCCCTTAAGAAGTTAACTAGTAAATATCTATAGTGCTGAATTTTCAGACTTTTTTTCTAATAATCAATGCTTTATGCCTAATCCCTTCTTCATTTTTCAATTTTTCAAAATTTATTTTACTAATCATGAATTTTTTCCACCACTAATCTATTTTTATCAGGCATAATCTCAATTCCCCATACCTATTTTTGTGGCTCGTGGTGTTATTTTCTTTGATTTTTCATGTAGTAGCATTGATTCAAATTATTTCATACAATATTATTTTTTCTAATGAATATATAGGTTATTTGGGTATTATATTCTGATAAATATAGAAAATAATTTTTTGAGGTCTTGATAGACAAAATTGGTTGCTGTGTGGTGAAATTATGCATGGAAAGATCCCTAGTCAAATTAAAATTACGCATCATGGTCGAGATAATAGCCAAATCTCTGATTATTGTAGAAAATTGTTATGGGTTTGTATTAGATGAAAGTGTTTATGTGTGTTTCTGTACAGAAGTCAATTTGTAATAGTCTCATACCATGTTTATATTCTTATTACAGAAATTATATGGTGAAATATATTCTGGACATTTAGGGAGCTCTTTTAGGCATCATAGGGTGGTTGAGAGGAAACTTTGTCCCTCTATTATGTAACAAGTTTTGCAGAAATATAGTGGAAAAATTACTAAAAGTGTAAAAAATGGTCAAAGGGGATGTATCATCATGGATTTCATCAACAAACTACATTTCTCATTGATGTTGGTTGATCCATTTGGAAACAATGTGGTGGAGACCACTTTACTTATGACAGAGGTAAGCTATTTTCAATATAGTAATACAATTTCATTTTTTCCACTTATTTGAACCAAATATCTTGAGAACTAACCATTCTATAATAATGTCTATGATATCTTAAATGAAAAGTGTTGTGAAACATATTTCACTCCTCTAATGAGAGTTTTCATCTCTTCGATTTCATTGTTCCATGGAGAGGGTGCTCTAAGAGCTTGTCTAGCAGAATTCTCCTTGCATGAGGAACCACCATCATGGGGAAAATTTCATCTCATGGTTAGATAATAAGAGGTTTTTTGTGCCTGAGTAATTGGATCTTCGGTATATAAATTTGATACTAGGAGAGATGAGGAAAGGTGTTGGATGAAATGACTTAGTGAAGATTTTGTCTTTTATTGATGTTCTGGGGTAGTTGGGGCATTGTTGTGTGTTAGGTATTGTTATTTTGGACATGTATGTGTATAAGTTTGGGGTGGTGTTATATAGGAATGTTTATAAGTATGTTTACAGTTTTTTTGACACCTAAACTCTATTGGATTTTTTGAGGTGTAATTTCCAATTTCAAATATTTTATTTTTTCTCAGAAAATATTTTTTAAAATAAAAAAATATTATAAAAACATTTATTTAATTGAATTTAAGGGAGAATCAATCATTTAGGTATTTAAAATTTTTACCTCTATATAGATGTGGGGAAAGGGTCTGCATTACTATCCTATTGTGGGTTTTCAAATGATGGGATGACATAAATAGTGTGGAAACCATTTTGTTGTTTCCGTTATGATTTTCTATTTTAGATTATTTAAGTATGACTTTTGATTTATGGTTTTTGACATCACTTTAACCAAAATAATTATCATATGATATTTTTTGTGCCTTATTCTAAGATAATTAACTAAAAACCATAAACATTTGAGCTTTTTAATGTGTGAAGAAGATGATGAATATCGAGGTTTGTATATTTTCAATAATAGTGATGTGAGAAAATGAAAAGGATATTAATTTGTATGTGTGATTAAGGTTTTTGTCTCCCTTTCTTTGTTTCTCTTCTTTGGTGTGTGATAATGTGATAGAGAGAGATAACTTCCTCACCACAGTATCTACCTCTCAGCCATGTCTATTCTCCTTTGAATTATGTTTGAACTCCTCTTATCCCTTGTGCTAATATCAACTAATATCTTCTTTATCATATAAATTGAATTATCCAAATGATAGGAGTTCGATAAAACTGTATATATTCATTATCTATTTCATACCTAAACTTTGTAGCATGACCAGTAGCATCAGACAGGTCCTACACCCACACTGGTCAGCATGGTATTTGTGGTCCATGACATGTAGGCTTTAAATCGCAACATAAACTCCTATGAATCATAAAATATTAAGTATCTTTTTGTTTCCACTGATAAACATAATGATCATGGAATGAAGAAATTTTTTGAATGATTTTGGTTTATTTCATGAATAAACAAGGAAGTGGACATTTGTTTTTGGATTTTTATTCACCTTACAAAATCTATGTGATCACATGATAGGGAGGGAGAGTAGCGACGAGGGAGAGAGAGTGACAATGGGGGATAGCAATGGTGTGGTTTAAATTTCATGATACATTGGAAAAAATTGTAACATCCCAAGTAAGTAATGAATAATAGATATTTTTATCTATGTCTATTAATGATTAAGATAGTGTTTTAGAGGCTTAAAATGAAAATAAATCCAATCTTAAGCATGGAATACACTAATATTCTTAAAAGATTGTTTTACTGACTTATGATGGGAAACCATTTTTAAATTTATCTTTTGACAGTTTTATAAACTATTTTTGTCAAAATAAACTTATTCTTTATGATTGTGACATCAAAATTTACTTTGTGTGAATTTTTGGTATTTTTCTGACAATGTTCATTTTTTAATGAATAGTGAAAAATACTGCATTTTACATTAAAACTTCTTTTTAATCTAATTTATTTATATGATTAGATTATCTTTTGAATTGGTCTTAATGTGTAATATGAATATATTTTTACCATTTAATCCAATGGTGGTCATTGGAATCACTTTCACTTTGAAATTGGACTTAAACTAGTGTCAATCTTTTGATACTTATTGTTTTGTAAAAACACGCTATTTGCTCTGACAGCGGGAATTAATTATTAAATTAATTAATGTGACCTATATGTTTTGAATTTTGTAAAATAGACTTCATTTTTTGAATTCGGAATATCAAATATAGCTTAGAGTGAATTTTTGGTAATTTTCTGAAAAACTTCAATTTTTGATGAATAGTGAAACCATTAAGTGATAATCAAGCAAACTGATTTTTCAGTTAAATGAAAGTTTACCACTAATGTGTATTGAATTTTGAAAATCCGACATACATGGTTGCCATTAAGAAGTAAAATGTGGTTCAATGAGATTATAATAATTTTTTGGTGAATAGTAACTTATTAAGTTCTTAATCGCGATTAGTGGTAATTAGGGTAGTTTAAGGTATAAATAATACTTTAATAAAATGAAATGACCTAGAAACATGTCCCAACCTCATTGGTTGTGTCATGGCCGACCATGACATGCCATGGGTCAACTTGGGGACCCCATGAATCCACATTTGTTGGGAAATGACATAAATTACTTTTTATTTAATGTTAAAGTGAAAATGACACAAACATAATATGTTTTACGAAAACAATTTTTAAGTGGGGTTATGCAAGTCCAAATTTTGATTATAAATAGTAATTTGAAATATAAAAAGATTTACTATATCATGGTAGTTTTTTTATAATTTTTAGACATTAAATAAATTTAATTATTTATGACATAATAATGATGCAGCGATGACATCATTATTTGACGATTTAAATAAAATAGAAAGATAATGTAAAATCTATGAACTACACATGTCCAAAACCAATTGGATGAGTGGATTTCGAACCCTTATCACCTTATCCACGAAGTCTATCAATTTGGGACCTTTTAAAACCGAAACACATTTTCAAGTAAAGTAATATTTCTTTACTTTCCAAAAGTGCCCCTCCTCTCCTCTTATAAAAGGCCCCCACCTCTACCTCATTTCACACACTCTTCAAGCCTTTGGCTCGGCCAAACCCTGCCCATTTACTCTCTCCTCATCCCTATCCTCATCCTAGAGGATTCCCCTTGGGCATAATACTTTCAAAGGAAGCCTTTAGGCTCAAATCAAAAGGAGTTACACTTTTAAAGGTAATTATTTCTCTCATGTTCATTTGTTTTATTTTGCTTATACAACCCCCTAAACTCTTTTTATTTACTTATTTTGTAACAACACCAGTATCTTAAATATACTAGGATGTTGTTATAAGATTTATTTGAGCTACACTCTCACACAACTACATCAAATGGTTAAAGAACATACGGTTTCCGTGGATGGCGAAATTCTGCCTCCCGAAACGATGATTGTTCAATACTCATTTAACACCTTCAAAGGTGGCCATTATGATGTCACTATTTTTATATATGATATATAATATGTTTATGTTTTCCTTATGCTTCTGTTTTTTCATTTTGGGCATACTTTTATGGTTCCCATTATGGGTAAACACGATATCTTCATTTTAGGAAGTGCGGACTACCGCCCCCTAAAAGTGATTTGATTCGTTAATACCATATGTGGGATGTGTAAAGGATAAAGTTAATGATATTATATATGTTATTATACTGGAATTATAATATACTCTTATATCATTATGATTCCATTCCAGAATATACGAAATAGAAATGGAAGTAGCGTTCATGCGTACGTACGGCTTACCGTCTCCATGAACGGTGCATTTCATTTCTTACCTCTAAATGTGATGTAATATTATAAATACATGTATATGCTGAATATATATGATATATATGTTATCCAAAACATTAATATTATTCTGGATACAATGAAACTTTGACCAAATTAACAACATGTAAGTGTAAGAAGTCTATTTTTGACTTAAGAACCAAATACTGACAAAATGAACATTATTAACTTAACTGATTACATGATGTTCATAACATGGTATAAAAGGAATAATGAACTTGAAAAAGATTCATAAGCAAGTAGAGATTAACTCAAGGTTATTATTCAGGAGATTAAAGAACGGTCGGGTCATGTCGGATACGAGGTATGGGACTTCGTCTCAATCTCCTTTCGTTGAGGCATATTTTATTTTATACACAACTTTCTTTTATACGGTGTATAAACCCCTTTGAATTTTACATTTATTCAAAAGGAATCTTTTTATACGAAGCGTTTACTAAACGACAAAAGGGAATGTTTTTGTCGTACGTATGCGGCGACAACGACTTCTCCGCCGTCATGACCGTTATTTGAGTTACGGCTTCCTCTACAAGCCATACCTTCTTTTTAAAAGAAAAATAAATACCATGTTTTACTTTTCTTTTATTTTAGTATTGAAAATGGTTTTCACAATGTTTTTATATCAATGTGTTGTATTGATATCTCGTGATTGAAATGTGGAAATTTTATGTTTCCTTTATGTATGTTTTATGTGATATGATTATGTTATGGTTCTTGGGCATTATTATGAAAACGGGTGGTTCTGTGATAAACTAAGGGCGGGTGATCCCGTTATAGCTCTCCAATGCATTGGGTAACGTGAAGGAGTGGAACGTTAAGGTTTCTCCGTAGAGATTTTAGGGAATATACTGTGATGGGTATTCCAAACGTAACCAAGAGGGTTAATCCCTACGTAAGAATGTTATGAATGCCTCAAGTTACCTTTATGTCTTATGATTTCTATGATTTATTCATGATTTTATGAGGTATGCTAAAGTGCCTATTTTTTATGGGTAAAGTATGATTTCATTCTTATGTTTATATGAACTCATGTTTCCTTTCCATGTTTTTTTATAACCCATACTGAGTTTTTATGATCATCCCAAGTTTTTGAAATGTTTTTCACAGGTCAAGGGAAAGGTACATGATAAGATGATAGAGTCAAGGATGTGTCAAGAAATAATCCATGTTTTATTTTAAATGTGTTTCCATTGATGGGAATGAAGAATAATATCTTTATGTAACCACTTTGTTTATATGTGGAATGTAATGCAAGTTTTATGATCTAATTCTCTAAAAATCTAAACTCGAAAAGATCCTCAATGTGTAATCTTGTAATAACTCAAGATTAAGTAAGGTTTAAGGCTGGGGCCTTATAGTTGGTATCAAAGGTTGGTTTAGATAACTTTAGGAGTTAGAATTCTATTAAATGATTATCCAAAAATATTTTTTTTCGAAATGATATAGCATTTAAAGATTACCATGTTGCTTCATCTAAGACATGTTTGTTCAGAATGGTTTTCCGCAGAGGAAACAGGGAAGCAGTGCTAGGAAGGCATACAGAAGGAAATAACCTTCCGAATCAGAATCCAAAAATGGTTGGAATTGGAACTGAATAGTTTGTTGCAGTAATGGCGCAGTTGACTCAAGCGATAAATGGCGGTGGTATCCATGCACGAGATCAGCCAGATCAACCGCAGAGGAACATGTACGTGGTGGAACATTTCATGAGGCAACATCCACCATCATTCAGAGGATCATCTGACCCTGTGCTAGCTGAAGGGTGGATTAAAGCACTGGAGAAGATTTTTGATGTCATGGGGTGTTCAGACAATCAAAAGGTTAGTCTTTCTATTTACCGTTTGGAGGGTGAAGCAGATCAGTGGTGGTCTATGGTTAAAAATATCAGGGACGCCGATGAGATTGATGCTCTTGACTGGGATGAATTCAAAGGTATGTTTCTTGAGAAGTATTTTCCTAAGGCTGTTAGACTTAGGATGGAAAAGAAATTCATGGAATTGAGGCAAGAGGAAGACTCAGTGGCTTCCTATGAAGAAAGGTTCACTCGATTGGAAAGGTATGCTCCAAATTTTATCCGGGACCATGATAGTAAAATCAATCGTTTTTACTCAGGATTAAAGCCAAAATATCGAAGGGCATTAGCTTCTCGTGAGTTTAAAAGTTATGAAAAGATTGTTCGATGTGCTGAGAAGGTGGAAATGGAGTTTGCCGATGACCAAGTGTTCTATAACAACTAGCAGAAGAAGAGACCGAGGTGGCAGGAGAAAGGTAAGAATTCTTCAAAAAAGTCTGATGGTAAGAAAACTAAGTTTCCAGTTTGTGATAAATGTGGCAAAAGGCATGCTGGGGAATGTCTTCTGAATTCTGGAAAGTGCTACCGATGTGGTAAGATGGGACATAAGGCTCGTGATTGCACTGAAAAGGATCAAGCTGAAGGTAAGAACAAATTTGATTTACAGTTAGTGAAGTGTTATAAGTGCAATGAGATGGGTCACTATGCAAACGAGTGTCCGACAAAGAGATTGAGTGATGGGAAGCAGTTAGAATACAAGCAGAAAGGGGTGGTGAAATCTTTTGCAACTACTTCGGCAGACGTTGAGCCATCAAATGAAGTTGTATCAGGTACTTTGTTTGTTTTTTCAGATTATGCCAGTGTGTTGTTTGATTCGAGGTCTACACATTCTTTCATCTCTGAAACCTTTTCTAGTAAAATGGGAATACCATCTCAAGAAATGACACCTGAACTTTTGGTAAAAACACCTGGGGGAAGTGTCGAGGCAAAAAGAATTTATAAGAATCTTCCTATCCTTATCTGGGGAAATAACCTACTTGCAAACCTTATTGTTCTACCTCTAGTAGAGTTTGATGTTATCCTGGGTATGGATTGGCTCTCTATTTACCATGATAAGATTGACTGTAGAGCTAAAGAAGTTTCTTTTCAGAAAGACTTTCAGTTTGTTTACAGGAATGAACCCTTACTTTTGATAACATATCAAGAGGCCGAGAAACTTGTAAAAGATGGAAATGAATGTTACCTTGCACACGTCGTTGAAAATAAAAGAACTGTTCAGATTAATGATGTGCCAGTGGTAAATGAGTATCCTGATGAGTTGCCTGGAATAATACCAGATCGGGAAGTTGAGTTTACTGTTGACTTAGTTCCTGATGCTAAGCCAATTTCAAAACCCCCTTATCGAATGGCACAAATTGAACTTTTAGAGTTGAAGGAGCAATTGCAAGATTTATTAGAGAAAGGTTTCATTAGACCTAGCACATCACCATGGGGTGCTCCTGTTTTATTTGTTAAAAAGAAAGATGGTTCTATGAGACTTTTCATTGATTATAGAGCCTTGAATAATATCACTGTTAAGAACAAATATCCTTTGCCTCATATCGATGATTTGTTTGATCAGCTCCAGGGAGCTCAGTTTTTTTCAAAGATTGACCTGAGATCGGGGTACCATCAGCTGAAGGTAAAGGAGGCAGATATTCCGAAGACCGCGTTCCGTACGAGATATGGACATTATGAATTTGTAGTAATGCCTTTTGGGCTAACCAATGCACCTGCTGTATTCATGGACCTAATGAATAGAATTTTCCATGAGTTCTTGGATAAGTCTGTGGTGGTTTTCATTGATGATATTTTGGTGTTTTCTAAAAGTAAAGAGGAGTATGAAAAACATTTAAGGGTTATCTTGCAAACCTTAAAAGAAAAGAAAATGTATGGGAAATTCAGCAAGTGTGAGTTTTGGTTGCAACAAATTTCTTTCCTTGGTCACATTGTTTCTAAAGATGGAATAACTGTTGATCCTGCAAAAACAAAAGTTGTGGAATAATGGACAAGACCCACAAATGTAACCGAGATTCGTAGCTTCCTTGGTTTGGCGGGCTATTACCGAAGGTTTGTTAGAAAATTTTCACGGTTATCTAGTCCAATGACTAAGCTAACTCGGAAGGGTGTTAAGTTTATCTGGACAAAAGAATGAGATGATTGTTTTCAGGAATTGAAAAGAATATTGGTGAATGCTCCAGTTTTGGCACTACCTTCCAGGAATGGTGAGTTTGTTATATACAGTGATGCTTCATTGAAAGGACTTGGTTGCGTCCTAATGCAGAATGATCAGGTAATTGCTTATGCTTCACGATAGTTGAAAACTCATGAGGTAAATTACCCTACACATGATTTGGAATTAGCTGCTGTTGTTTTTGATTTAAAAATTTGGAGGCATCATTTTTATGGAGTAAAGTGTGAAATATATACCGATCACAAAAGTTTAAAGTATATATTCACTCAGAAAGAGTTAAACATGAGACAAAGGAGATGGCTGGAATTAATCAAGGATTATGATTGTACAATTCATTACCATCTGGGAAAAGCAAATAAAGTGGCTGATGCTTTGAGTCGAAAAAGTAATGCTTCATTAACAATGTTGCGGTTGGAACATGATCCTTTGGTTAACGATTTGATGAACTTTGACATAGAAGTTGTTGGTGCAGGAAGTCCTTCTATTTTGTTTCAGGTATCAGTGAGATCTTCTCTATCAGATAAAATCAAGCAAGCACAGAAGCAAGACAGTGAGTTGCAGAAAAAGGTAGAGCTGTTTCAGAAAGGTAAGTTTCCTGAATTCAACATTGATAATGATTGTGTTTTGAGATTTGGGAAGAGATTGTGTGTGCCTTGTGATTCATAGTTGAAGAGAGATTTTTTATGTGAAGCTCATAGTTCTCCGTTTTCAGTTCATCCGGGCAGTACTAAGATGTATAGAGATCTGCGGGAGTATTACTGGTGGGATGGAATGAAAAGAGACATTGCTGATTTTACTGTGAAGTGTTTGACTTGTTAGCAGGTTAAAGCAGAGCGGCAGTTACCGAAAGGGATGCTTCAGCCTTTACCAGTGCCAGAGTGGAAATGGGAGAATATATCCATGGACTTTGTTGTTGGATTACCGAAGACATCTCGAGGTAATAATGCAATCTGGGTTATTGTTGATCGCTTGACCAAGTCTGCTCATTTCCTTGCTATACGAGATACTTTATCTCTTGATCAACTTTCCCGTTTGTATCTTAAAGAGATAGTCAGGTTACATGGAGTTCCTCTCTCCATTGTATCGGATCGTGATCCCAGGTTTACTTCTAACTTTTGGAAAGGCCTTCAGAAGGCTTTGGGTACTGAGTTAAATTTTAGTACAGCTTTTCATCCTCAATCAGATGGGCAGTCAGAACGAAAAATTCAGACATTGGAGGATATGCTACGAGCTTGTTCCATAGATTATCAGGGAAGTTGGTACCAACATCTTTCTTTGGTTGAGTTTTCATATAATAACAGTTTTCATTCCAGTATACAGATGGCACCATTTCAGGCATTATATGGGAAGCGGTGTCGAACTCCAGCTTTCTGGGATGAAGTGGGTGAAAGGAAGTTGATGGGACCAGAATTGGTAGAAGAGATGGCAGAAAAAGTTCAGCTGATTCAGAAACACATGAGAACAGCTCAGAGCAGGCAGAAGAGTTATGTGGATAACCGGAGGAAGGATCTATCTTTCGAGGTAGGTGATCATGTTTTTTCTCAAGGTTTCTCCTTGGAAAAGTGTGATGAGATTTGGTAAGAAAGGAAAGTTGAGTCTAAGGTTCATTGGACCATATGAAATTCTGGAGAGAGTTGGATCAGTTGCTTACTGAGTGGCTTTACCTCCGAGTTTATCTCAGGTACACAATGTTTTTCACGTTTCGATGTTGAGAAAGTACATGCCAGATCCATCTCATGTTTTGAGTCCAGAGGTAGTTCAGCTAGAAGAGAACCTATCTTTTGAGGAACAACCGGTCCAGATTCTTGACCACAGGGAGAAAGTGTTAAGGAATAAAGTGATTCACTAGGTAAAGGTTTTGTGGAAAAACCACATGATTGAAGAGGCAACATGGGAATCTTAAAATGCAATGAGGGATAAGTACCCCCATTTATTCGATAAGTAAATAAATTGCGGGGACCCAATTTTCTAAAGGGGGAAGGATGTAACATCCCAAGTAAGTAATGAATAATAGATATTTTTATCTATGTCTATTAATGATTAAGATAGTGTTTTAGAGGCTTAAAATGAAAATAAATCCAATCTTAAGCATGGAATACACTAATATTCTTAAAAGATTGTTTTACTGACTTATGATGGAAAACCCTTTTTAAATTTATCTTTTGATAGTTTTATAAACTATGTTTGTCAAAATAAACTTATTCTTTATGATTGGGACATCAAAATTTACTTTGTGTGAATTTTTGGTATTTTTCTGACAATGTTCATTTTTTAATGAATAGTGAAAAATACTGCATTTTACATTAAAACTGCTTTTTAATCTAATTTATTTATATGATTAGATTATCTTTTGAATTGGTATTAATGTGTAATATGAATATATTTTTACCATTTAATCCAATGGTGGTCATTGGAATCACTTTCACTTTGAAATTGGACTTAAACTAGTGTCAATCTTTTGATACTTATTGTTTTGTAAAAACACGCTATTTGCTCTGACAGTGGGAATTAATTATTAAATTAATTAATGTGACCTATATGTTTTGAATTTTGTAAAATAGACTTCATTTTTTGAATTCGGAATATCAAATATAGCTTAGGGTGAATTTTTGGTAATTTTCTGAAAAACTTCAATTTTTGATGAATAGTGAAACCACTAAGTGATAATCAAGCAAACTGATTTTTCAGTTAAATGAAAGTTTACCACTAATGTGTATTGAATTTTGAAAATCCGACATACATGGTTGTCATTAAGAAGTAAAATTTGGTTCAATGAGATTATAATAATTTTTTGGTGAATAGTAACTTATTAAGTTCTTAATCGCGATTAGTGGTAATTAGGGTAGTTTAAGGTATAAATAATACTTTAATAAAATGAAATGACCTAGACACATGTCCCAACCTCATTGGTTGTGTCATGGACGACCATGAAATTCCATGGGTCAACTTGGGGACCCCATGGATCCACTTTTGTTGGGAAATGACATAAATTACTTTTTATTTAATGTTAAAGTGAAAATGACACAAACATAATATGTTTTACGAAAACAATTTTTAAGTGGGGTTATGCAAGTCCAAATTTTGATTATAAATAGTAATTTGAAATATAAAAAGATTTACTATATCATGGTAGTTTTTTTATAATTTTTAGACATTAAATAAATTTAATTATTTATGACATAATAATGATGCAGCGATGACATCATTATTTGACGATTTAAATAAAATAGAAAGATAATGTAAAATCTATGAACTACACATGTCCAAAACCAATTGGATGAGTGTATTTCGAACCCTTATCACCTTATCCACGAATTATATCAATGTGGGACCTTTTAAAACCGAAACACATTTTCAAGTAAAGTAATATTTCTTTACTTTCCAAAAGTGCCCCTCCTCTCCTCTTATAAAAGGCCCCCACCTCTACCTCATTTCACACACTCTTAAAGCCTTTGGCTCGGCCAACACCTGACCATTTACTCTATCCTCATCCCTCTACTCATCCTAGAGGATTCCCCTTGGGCATAATACTTTCAAAGGAAGCCTTTAGGCTCAAATCAAAAGGAGTTACACTTTTAAAGGTAATTCTTTCTCTCATGTTCTTTTGTTTTATTTTTCTTCTCCAACCCCCTAAACTCTTTTTATTTACTTCTTTTGTAACAACACCAGTATCTTAAATATACTAGGATGTTGTTATAAGATTTATTTGAGCTACACTCTCACACAACTACATCAAATGGTTAAAGAACATACGGTTTCCGTGGATGGCGAAATTCTGCCTCCCGAAACGATGATTGTTCAATACTCATTTAACACCTTCAAAGGTGGCCATTATGATGTCACTATTTTTATATATGATATATAATATGTTTATGTTTTCCTTATTCTTCTGTTTTTTCATTTTGGGCATACCTTTATGGTTCCCATTATGGGTAAACACGATATCTTCATTTTAGGAAGTGCGGACTACCGCCCCCTAAAAGTGATTTGATTCGTTAATACCATATGTGGGATGTGTAAAGGATAAAGTTAATGATATTATATATTTTATTATACTGGAATTATAATATACTCTTATATCATTATGATTCCATTCCAGAAAATATGAAATAGAAATGGAAGTAGCGTTCATGCGTACGTACGGCTTACCGTCTCCATGAACGGTGCATTTCATTTCTTACCTCTAAATGTGATGTAATATTATAAATACATGTATATGCTGAATATATATGATATATATGTTATCCAAAACATTAATATCATTCTGGATATAATGAAACTTTGACCAAATTAACAACATGTAAGTGTAAGAAGTCTATTTTTGACTTAAGAACCAAATACCGACAAAATGAACATTATTAACTTAACTAATTACATGATGTTCATAACATGGTATAAAAGGAATGAAATTGAAAAAGATTCATAAGAAAGTAGAGATTAACTCATGGTTATTATTCAGGAGATTAAAGAATGGTCGGGTCAAGTCGGATACAAGGTATGAGACTTCGTCTCAATCTCCTTTCGTTGAGGCATATTTTATTTTATACACAACTTTCTTTTATACGGTGTATAAACCCCTTTGACTTTTACGTTTATTCAAAAGGAATATTTTTATACGAAGCGTTTACTAAACGACAAAAGGGAATGTTTTTTTCGTACGTATGCGGCGACAACGACTTCTCCGCCGTCATGACCGTTATTTGAGTTACGGCTTCCTCTACAAGCCATACCTTCTTTTTAAAAGAAAAATAAATACCATGTTTTACTTTTCTTTTATTTTAGTATTGAAAATGGTTTTCACAATGTTTTTATATCAATGTGTTGTATTGATATCTCGTGATTGAAATGTGGAAATTTTATGTTTCCTTTATGTATGTTTTATGTGATATGATTATGTTATGGTTCTTGGGCATTATTATGAAAACAGGTGGTTCTGTGATAAACTAAGGGCGGGTGAGCCCGTTATAGCTCTCCAATGAATTGGGTAACGCGAAGGAGTGAAACTTTAAGGTTTATCCGAAGAGATTTTAGGGAATATACTGTGATGGGTATTCCAAACGTAACCAAAAGGGTTACTCCCTACGTAAGAATGTTATGAATGCCTCAAGTTACCTTTATGTCTTATGATTTCTATGATTTATTCATGATTTTATGAGGTATGCTAAAGTGCCTATGTTTTATAGGTAAAGTATGATTTCATTATTATGTTTATATGAACTCATGTTTCCTTTCCATGTTTTTTTTATAACCCATACTGAGTTTTTATGCTCATCCCAAGTTGTTGAAATGTTTTTCACAGGTCAAGGGAAAGGTACATGATAAGATGATAGTGTCAAGGATGTGTCAAGAAATAATCCATGTTTTATTTTAAATGTGTTTCCATTGATGGGAATGAAGAATACAATCTTTATGTAACCACTTTGTTTATATGTGGAATGTAATGCAAGTTTTATGATCTAATTCTCTAAAACTCTAAACCCGAAAAGATCCTCAATGTGTAATCTTGTAATAACTCAAGATTAAGTAAGGTTTAAGGCTGTGGACTTATAAACATAATAGAATCAATTCAGTTAGGATTAAATTTATAATACGACGAAGGGTTTTATCAGTGATTTTAGAAAAGTGCTCCCTCGGATGAATCGACACTTTCAAATATCACGGTATGTGACTTCTTATTCATTATTCAATCTTTCAGCATTTTTAATTCTTCTTTGGGCATTTTTTAATTTTCCAAATGATTTTAATGACACATCACCTCTCTCCCACATACCTAATATGACACCATTGTCACACACTACATGGATATCACCCGGTTTACCTTAGAATTTTGGAGGAGTGTAAAAGTTTGGGTGACTAATACTTTTCATACTTGACATTTCACCACCGAAAAGTGTCTATAATAAGAAATTTCACACTCTACATCCTGAGGTAATTTTGGAGTGAGGGATTGGATTGAATTTATAAGTGAGGGAGAAGATATCATGTTTTAGGTACCCTTCCTTCTCTCATGGATTAAAATAAAAAGAATTGTTCATTTTCTTACATTAACAAACAAAAGAAGCTCAATCCTTTTTATATTTTCATTGTCGTGAACATCTTATGATCCCACTAGGAACTCATCATTTTATATTTTTCATCATTTTCATCACCATTATTTTCATCACTAGGGAAATCATCATCATTCAATTTTTAAATCAATAACCCCGCCTATGATTAATTTAATATTTCAACTTTAGTATCCTAATCATCGCTTTTATCATCATCTAATTTAGATATTGAATTATTGTTTTTATGTTTTGAGAAATATTTATAATTTATCCATGATGGGAAATTTAGGTTTCTAAACTTTTTAGTTTTCTTCTTATGTGAATTTTTTGTTAAATTGTATTCATTTTCACTTTCATTTTCTATAAAAATTGAAAAATAGGTAGTGAAAAGTATAATATATCCACATTTAAATCACTTCAATGGAATGTTATAGTAACAATTTACTTTTCCATTTATAACACTCCTTATAATATCTATCAAAAAGTGAATCATAGATTATATATATATTTATAATTATTTCTATGATGTTATTTGGGCCCTATCAACGTTTTTATCATATGAAAAAAGATCAAATTCAAATCCTAAACATACTATCACTGAAAAAACACCTAGACCTCAATGTACCAAGTGAAGAAATAAATAAACATTAAATCCTCCCTTATATTGTACTCCCACTTAACAAAGGTACAAAAACCTTCCTTGATCTATGTGTTTTTCAATATATGAAAATTTAATTATAATTGTTGTAACATTATAGATATCACACATTCCTTTTCTTCAATGATTTACAACACCACAAAAAATCTCAATATAAATCATTGGGCTCTTATTATCTTAGAACAATGAATTCATGTAGCTTAAATGATTCTTTAAGAATGAACTTTTATGGGTTCAAAGATCACAATTTATATGTAATTATTTATTTTGTTAAATATTATTATTAATGAATCAAATAGGATGGATATTAATCCAAAATGGATGGATGTCAATCATATGAAAAACTAGTATGAGGATAGGGTGAAAAAGTTCACGGGGTTTGCAAAATATCATGCATACAACCCTTCCCAAATCCTTTGTACATGTTTACGTTATTGTTATTCAAGGATAATTAGTCCATAGTATTTAGAAGAACACTTGATCTATCATGGAATAGATCAAAGTTGTAAATGATGGACTAAACTATAGAAGAAACTAAATATAGCTAGTGACTGGGATAACACTATATTTTATCAATCATCTAATATGATTGAAAGTGTGAACAATGATGAATATCATATCAAATATATGATTTTAGGTGTGGAAGATGATGATGATTGTATTAAAGAACTGATAATGATAGTTGAGATGAACTTTGTGATTGTTCAAAATTCTTTGAGAAGTTAAAGAGTTGTGAAAATATTCCATTGTATGCTGGTTATACTAAATATAAAACATTTCTAACAATAATAAAACTATATAATTTAATATCTGGGAATAGATGGAGTGATGAAAGTTTTAATGAATTACTTGATCTATTGAATGATATTCTCATATAAGATAATGAGATTCCTTGATGAATATATGACACTAAAATAATGCTACATTCAATGAGTATGATTACTACAAGAATACATGCATGTATGAATGAATGTATACTATTTCCGAAGGACCAAAAATCACTTAAAAATGCCCAATAATTATAGATACAATAATAATGATATTGATATTTATTAGTCTATATTGATCAAATATTTGAAATTATTGTGGGATTCAGGTGTTACATTGTATGATGCTCAGATAAATGATTATTTCACATTGTGAGCCATGTTTTAAGGTATGATAACTGAATTACCTATTTATAGAAAATTTTCATGATATATAATTAAAGGATCTCAAGGGTGTACCATTTTTAAACAATGTACACAATCAATTAGGTTGAAACATTCATTAAAGATTGTGTTTCTAGGACATCATCGATCTATACCCTAGTGACATAAGTACTGGTCTTGGAAAATATCATTTGATCAGAGTTAAAAAAAGGTACAACCATGTATTCAATAACATGTGATCAACTGTTTGAGAAAGTGAGAGATATGGACACTACTTTTGGGAAATCTTTTTTCGAAAAAAGTTACAAAAATCTTTCGAAAAAGAGATCAGTTTTTTAAATTATCATACAAGAATTATTTGTACATTAGAAATTTTCTTGACGTTATACATGTGGAAAAAAATGTATGTGATAGTGTCATTATCACATTACTAAATGAATCTATAAAAAAAAGTTTGTGATTAAGGTTGGGTTGGATATGATTTATATGGGTATAAGGGAAGATTTGGTGCTAGTGAAGAGTAAACAATAGAACCTTCCTCCTCCAACTGCTTTCAATCTTTCTAAGAAAAAGAGATATCATTTTTTTTAACTTATTGAATGATGTAAAGGTTACAGAGGGATATTTATCAAATATAAAGATTATCATTTCAATTACCGATTTAATGTTAAAGGTTGTGAAATAACATGACTGTAATGTTTTGATGCAAGATCTAATACCTACATATTTACGTTTCATTTTCCCTAAGAATGTTCATCATTAATTAACCTAGATCTATTTATTTTTAAAATCTATATTTATAAAAGTTATAAACCTGGATAAATTTACAACTATAGAGAAGGAAATTTCTCTTATATTATGTGAATTGGAGATTTTCCCCCCATCAACATTCTTTGATATGATGGTTCACTTGATGGTTTACTTGGTAAGATAATGGATGTACCCAATTTAATGGTATAATAATATTTTGAAAGGGTAAGTGAAAATCGAAGTTTTCCCAAAGGTTTTATTATAGAGCGATATGTTGTTAGAAAGACATTGAATTCTATACCAACTACCTATCTAATATGAAAAAATTTAGTCTACCAAAATCTCATCACATTGGGAAGCTTATGGGTAAAGTAATTTCTAGAATAGATGTTGCCACAATTTCACTTTTAGAGAGGGAGTAAGATCACCTTTATGTTTTTTTATAATAGTTTATAGGTTACTCCATATATTGTAACCCAAAAGTAATTCTTAGAAATTTTAATCCATCAATGGATAAAATATGGATATCAAATACACATAATCAATAGTTTATATGATGGTTTTGAGACTATATTTTTAATTACTAAACAAAAAATTCATATTCAATTTTAGAATGAATTTTATGGTTATCCAGAGGACCAAATGTGCATGTATTATCTTATAATGGTTATGAAATCAATGTTTGTACATTCTATACAAATGAACATGATGAACATAGTAATATACAAAATAGTGGATTTACACTTGTGGATTAAGTGATGAAAGTATTTTTTAACAAGGATATAAATATAATTTATGTGAATATTTCATACTTTGGTATCATAAAAAAAATTTTAGAGTTATATTATAAAACATTCCAAGTGATGATATTTCAATGAAAGTGGGTTGATAAAAGGAGTGCAGATAAAATAGGTGAATTGGGATTCATGAAAGTGGAGTTATCTAAAGGAGGGTACAAAGATGAACCATTTATAATGTAATCATAAGAAGTAAAAGTATTTTATTTTCTATATCATGCAAACCAAAAGTGTTCAATTTTTTAATTTTTGATCAAAACCAGTAAAGGGTCAAATGTCGATACAAATGACGATAACCCATTCATTGGGACATTACAATCATTTCACAGTGGTCCCAATATTGATAGGGTCTTGTATATTATAGGAGACCATGATAAGAAGATTTGGATACTCGATAGAGGGATTAAATTTCATCAACCTTTAAAAAAATAGAGTTCAATAATCCCTTCCCACACACTTGGTCATATGAATATCATGTAATAAACCAAGAACGGATTATGAAGTGATAATATAGGTATATAATGTAGTTATTACCTATAAAGTTAATTAATAGTTTCTAAGGGCTTAAAATAAGGATATAATTTAAATGTGGGTATCAAAGAAAATGGCCCAAAACAAGAAAAATTCTTCAATCATTTTAAATGTGATTTTTTACAATCATGGCTTTGATAAGATGTAATGAAAGTTCTAGAAGGTAGACATGTAATGACCCGACCTGCATTACATATTCTAGTGTCTTTGAACTATAATTAACTTTCTTATAATCCTGAAGATCTTTTTAGTTTAGATTTTTAGAGAATTAGGTTATAACTCATACATAGAAACTCATATATTACAAAGTAGAAACTTTTACTCAATATCATTTTTTAACAAAATGAAACTTTTAAAACAAAACATGATTTATTTTTATGAAAAATATTCATGGATTTAAACATGACTTCTCCTTTTTTTAACCACATTTAAAAACTATGAAAACCATTTTAAAAAAGTGGGATGAGAAAAAAAAGTTCAGTAACGAACATGAAAAGAAGAAATCCTTTAGTTCAGTGAAAAACATGAAAACTCATGTAATGTTTACCTTTATTTTCAAATTTATTTGAGTATATGAAATAAAAAATTTTAAATAAAAAACACACACACATTTTCTCAAATAAAGCCTTAAAAACACATAGTAAGAAAATAAAAAACTTTTTAGAAATCACATTCATAAAACACTTTGAAAATCCTTGCAATTGGAATAACCATACGACTGAATTATAATAAAATTATAAAGAACAAAAACATTACCCAATGCATTAGAGAAATGTAATGGGGCTCACCCTTCATATAAGCTATATCGGGATCACACATTTTTTATGAGATATAATGGGGAACAAACAATTGTATAATATATATTAGTCTCATCTATGATATATTATTGGGATAAACCCTTCGTATAATTTATATCGGGCTCACCTCTGAGTTATAATAGGGCTCAACCCTTCATACAAGCTATATAGGGCTCACATGTGAGCTATAATGGGGCTCAAACCTTCGTATAAGTTGTATTGTAATCACATATTTTTCATATAATGATCAATTACCATGAATAAAATATTTTATTTCTAAATATTTTCATCATAAAACCTTTGTAAAATTATTTTAAAACCATATGAAAAACACTTTTGGATATCAAAATACCATTTTCTATAAAAAAATATTTTCAAAATATAAAAACTGTGCACATAATAATGAAAAAATTATATTTAAAAATATCTATGAAAACATACAAAGAAAAATTCAAAGCATTAAAGTTTTGATGATAATGTAAAAAATATGCTCATGCTGTATAAGTTAAAAACATTCTTTTTATACTTTTGTTTAAAAATTCATAAAGTACATCATTTGGAAAATGACAAAATGATTCCTTTCAAAACATTTTATAAAATTTAAAACATAGTATAAAATTAATTTAAAAAATCATATAAGAATTGGTAAAATATTTTTGAAAACATTTTTAGAAAACATGGACATGGAAGAAGGAGAGAGTTGTAAATGAAACTTCAAAAAGATAATTTATAAAATAAAGCCCCTTACCTTGAGTTATGACACGTCACATATATTATTTATATTCATAAATAATAATCTTATTTTAATTAGTTAATTTATTTAGAAACTTTTTAAAATTTATTATTATTTTATATCACTTATTACCATGTTATAACAATTACATAATTATTTAAGTTCACGTCAGATGTATTAATGATATTCAGTTCAAAAGTCTAAAATGGATTCAGTAATTTGAGTATAGTCAAAGTGGTAATTAATAAAACATATCTAGAATAATATTAATCACATAATTATAATTTTTATACATCAATTATACTTTCAAATTAAACCATTACACATGGTTATGAGAAATGAACTATGTTACAATCATGGATATGGTAGGTCGTACGTACGCCTGAGTAACATTTCTATTTTTCAAAGAAAATTATAAAAAGAAGGTAAGTATTATTTTATATTTAAATAATGATAATAATATCATAAATATTTTTATTAATTCCTAAAATATACATACAAACACACACACACACAGATATATATATATATATATATATATCATTTATGTTATGCGTTGATAAAAAATGAATCACATCGCTTCATGGAGGTGATATTCCACACGTACACACGAACGACAATATAATTTTTTAGTGCATGGAAAGGAAAGAACACAGATGATATATTATCTTTTAATAATTATAATTATTTATCATATATAAACATTAATTATATCATTATAACCAGTCCTGGTATATGGTGATGGAAAATGAATTACATCGATTCATGAGACAGTGGTTCGTCGTAAATATGAATGATGATTTCATTTCATATTTGATGAAAAAGGATACGGATATAGGCAATGAAACTCACATAAAATCATATAATAATATTTATTATACTTTATTTATTATTTTATCATGGTTTACAAATGTTTTAGAGATGTTAAAGAAGAAACAAAACTAAAATATGCAGATAAAAACTATACCTCTTCTTTAGAAAACCTCCTTAACTCCTTAAGACCACTAACGATGGTGTTTTGACTAAAAAAATACCTATATAATGAGGGTAGGGATTATAATAAGGTATTTGGGATGGGTTTAGATAAACCATATGGGATTTTATGTGTGAATAAATGAGAAGAAGAGGATCCCTTTTATAAGAGAGAGGAAAGGTACTCTTAGAATTTCTCAAAATATTCAATTCATATAAATTAATTTTCAATTAAAAATGGATAAAAAGTGATTTATTTTGAATATAATATGAGTTTGGTTCTAAATATACTCATAAAATAAAAATTAGACAAGTTATTTTTATATTTATACCCTTATCTCTTTGGTTGACCACTATTTAACCCCTTTAACTCTTATCGTAGGAATATGAATATTTACTCTTTGAGGGTTAATATAGTTACTGTAGAATAAAAAAGGACACATAAATGGAACATGGTAGATATTTTAAAACTTTTATTAATCACTTGTCTGAATTTAATATTTTAATGAATTTTATATCATGTAGTAAAATATTATTTATAATATAATATCCATAATTTAATTTTTTAGAACTATTAATTACTTTGACTTTTATAATATGAAGATAACCCTAATAATTCAAAAAAAAATATTTTAACATATTCACAACATTCCAAGGTACTCTATAAAATTCATGTATCACATTAATTATCTCAAATTTTATTTATTTTAATATTTTTAATATCAATAATTTTATTTTTCTAACAATTGAATAAATATTTTATCAGCATTATGAAAGCATTTAATGTATTTATTTATCCTTTTAAAAAATTTAAATAAATTAAATTATAAATATAAATATTTTATATTTAAAATTAATATTTATAGTTGAACATATCATCTGTATTATACCATATTAAAAATATTATACTTATTAAAAACAAGACTATGACATGTTTGGCATTTCCTTAAATTAATAACTATAAAAGTAATGATTTTCTATACGTGGAACCAAAAGTTCATAAATTTAACTATTTTATGATTAAATTTTATATATAATCATAAAAATATATTTATATAAGTGTTTGAACCATTTAATATTTATTATAATTTTATTTTTAAATTAAATTACTAAATTTACCCTTTATTGTGGTAACAAAAATTACTAAGGTTATTATTTATATTATCCAATAATAAAATTATCATATTTAATAAATTTTGAGCTAATTATTCTAAATATAAAATCCATTTTTCAAAATTCAAGGCATATAAGGGGAAAATTTTAATATAAAATTAAACAGGTAAAATGCATTGAAAAATAGTTTTTTAGAAAAAATTTCCTTTCAAATGTGATATTTTTTTAAACTAAATTGATGTATAAATATATTTTAAAAAATTATAATTTAATTATTTTAAATAAAAATAAACTAATGAAAAATTAACTTTAATAAAAAACATAATTTTACCTTTTAAATTCTTCAAAATAAAATACAGTTTTCAATAAAAATTAGTATTTTTCATTATTCCTTGAGAAATCAATATTTTCAGAAATTTCCCCAAAACTTATACTAAGATAAAGTTAACACAATTTATTTAAAAATGAAATTAATTTCTCCAAATTAAAATTCTATAATTTTAAAATTAAACTTTTAAATAAAATTTTCTAATAAATAAGTTTAATAAAACCTTTTCCTTTTTTTATTTTAAGATTTATATAAAATATTTATAATGAATACAACTACATAATTCATAAATACTAATAAATATTATTATTATTTATTCTATTATTACCTAGGTTTTTATAATAAATTACTGAGTTTCTCTCAATAAATATGTAAGAAATAATGTGAAAATTAGTTCCAGACTCCTCTCAGAAATGTGAACATGTGTTGAAAGAGTTAATCACTCATTGCATGAATAATAAAAAAATATATAAAAATTAATTTCAAAACTCAAAATTAGGAAAAAAAAGTGAAAGGGATTTAATATACATAAATTAACTAGCCTCCCCATGTTATATACCAACCCAGGTCAACTAGACAAGCCACTTGAACTGGCCTACCACATGATATGGTTAAAACAGGAGAAGGAAGCGACTATGATCCAAAAAGATTGTTGTGAAAATTCTGTCACAGATTTTGAAACCCTTCGCCGAATTGGCATCAAAGGTATTTTCTCGAAGACTCGCTACACTATTGAAGTCTTCTGGAAGACACTTCTTCCTGGATGGATTAAGGTAAATGTGGATGGAGCTTTAAAAGGCATTCCTGGTCTTGCTGGTTGCGGAGGAATTTTCAGAGACCATCAGGACCGAATCCTTGGATGTTTCTTTGGAGGCTGCGGAAATGCTTCTGCGCTAGAGGCCGAAATGCTTGCTACCATTCATGCCGTCTCCTATGAAAAACTTTTCAACTAGAAGAATATCTGGATCGAGAGTGACTCCACTACTATTGTACAAGCCATCTGGAAGGGTGATGTTCATATGGCATGGCCTCTCACCCCCAGATGGATGGATTGCCTCGCTGCGCTCAACAACCTCAACTTTATGGCCACTCATACCTATCAGGAGGCTAACATGATCGCTGATGGGATTGAAAACTTGGGAGTCTCTCATGAGATCACTTGGAAGAATGAACTCCCGCCAGAGCTAATTCCTGTTTTTGTTAAGGACTCTAGAAAATTTCCCTCTTTCCGTCTGATGTAACTTTTTTGTGACTCTTTCTTTTTGAATAAAGCTCTATGTTCTGGTCCTTTAACCAGAACCCACTTTTTTTTTAAAAAAAAGGTTAAAACAGGAGAAATAAAAACCAGACTTGAATATAAGAAAAAAAAGACATTCAACTAAAGTAAGAATCAAAAAAAAAATACAAAAAAACATAAAATTCAATCAAAATTGGCTAATCCATAAAGTATGTCATAATCCCATGTGACCGACAACCACCTCTAGACCAACCCAAACCAAAAGCAAAAAAAATAAGAGAAGCCAACATGCTACAAGATGCTATTCCATTTACCTGAATCCCGAAAAAAATATTAAAAATTCCAAATGAGCAATTAGGGTGTAAACCAAATCCTAGTAGGATACCACCATAGTCTCTATAAAAAGTATAATATCAAGAATTCAAAAATTCATTCTTTAAAAACATAATAGTTTTACAAAGAATTTTAATAAAGACAAACTAGTAATAAATCATTTTCTGTTTTTATTCCTTTGGTTTTCATAAATAATTTCATATTTTCAAAATATAAATATAAAAAGTTGAATTAATAGTAATATGAAATAATATCCATGCATTAAGAGGTAAACGGGTAAACACATATATATGAAACAACCTTTCATGTGAATCTATGTTATAAACCCTCGTAATAAAAAACTGTGAGCAACAATCCATAATGTTAAATAAATAATGTGATAAATAAACCTAAATGATAAATGAAAACTAACCTCACATATTTTTATCAAGTATATTGGACACTATATACTAGAAACCCAAAACCCTAAATAGGAATACGTTGGATTATAAAGATATCAAGTCCAGCTAGTCAATATTAGAAAAAGTTACCTCCTAGTGGTGAAACACACACTAAGGATAGTCGTGTCTCTCTCCAAATACAACCAAGGTTCACAATGTATAATTGTATAATATATTTTCAAAACCATGATCACAATTTCATAAATCATTTTAAAATCCAATCCAATTCACTTTAGAGTTTGAAAACGCATTTCCAAATCAAACTAGTCAATTTTCAATAAAAAACCCCCCCTTTTGAAAACACTTTCTTTTCCAAGAAACCATTTCAAACCACTTATCACTTCAAATCAATGAAATAACCAAGATATTTAATCTAGAACAATATGAAATTAATAAAATTTACCCATTGTATAGAAACAACTTCCTTAACATGGTAGAAACCTAGTTGCTTTCGATAACAGAGATCAGAAAATAAGAGAATGGCCTTCAATAGATAAGGTCAGAGAATAAACTAAAAAGGGTCAATAGAAAACACTATTCGATCACAAAATCATAGCCAAACCATATCCATAATGAAAAACAAATAGATCCATAAGGAATACTTTCCCAAAGAAATGAACTATAATTGCAACAATGATCAATCACTGAACAAAATGATCGAGAAGGTTTTGTGGTCTCCAAAATCATCCTTGAGATCTTCTATGTCAAGAGGAATAATAGATACAAAAGAAAAAAAATGAAATTTCATCCGATAGACACCCTAAAAACCCAACTCCCAACAGTTCCATGGCATGTAATGGATTTACACAGTGTGAAATTTATAAGGCTCATATACTTCAAAAACCCATTTATTTTTAATTAAAAACAATATTTACCCTTATATGGTGTGTACCTATTACACTGCCTGTAACCTTTCACATTGTGTATCCATTTTATGAAATCTTATTGGGGATGATTTCACATCATGTACTCCTATTAAACAGTGTTAAATCCCCAGAAAACAACAAAAAATTCAGTTTGTATTCTGAAAACTCCAATAAATCTTTGACTTCACCATTATAGGTATCCTCCCAATTTCCTTTCCAGTACACCACAACCAATGAAAAAGGAAAACAAAAAAAAAGGTAAAAAATACCTGATATAATGGTAATGGGGCATTATAATCTCCCCACCATAAACACTTTCTTCCCCAAGAAATACCTCAAGATCATGGATCAACAAAAAGATAAGTCCATTGTTGCCTCATCAATGACTCCCAATCCCACATATTAGGATACCCCTTATACATTGCCACAATACTTGAATGAGGGGGATTGTTTTATTATGTAGTACCTTATCCTAGTGTTCCATAATCTCAGCTAACTGTTCAACCAAAGTGGTGTTAGGATTAAGATGAACATCCTCCCATCGAATCACATGGATAAGATCTTGTAAATACCTCCTCAACTAGGAAACATGAAACATGTCGGGGATAGATGTCAAGAAATATTGTAAAAGAAACCAATTGGCCACCCTATCTAGTCTTCCAATGATATTAAAGGGGTCCATAAACCTCAGTGTTAACTTATCCTACTTACCTAATAGATGATGTCCCAAGCAAGGATAAACTCTGAGAAAGACCCGATCACCAACCTCAAACTCTAGTAGGTGACACCAATGGTCTGCATAGTATTTCTAAGGACTCTATTCCATGATACAATTGCTTCAGATCGACTACACCATCTCTGTTGTCTTCTGAACAACACTTATCCCAACCAAAAAATTCTCTCTTAACTTTGTCCAGCATGAGGGAGATCTACATGGCCGCCCATAAAAAACTCAAAGGGAACTATCTTTATATAATCTTGATAACTATTTTAATATGAAAACTCAACCAAAGGAAAATTATTTTCCTAATATCCTCCAAAATCATGTACACAAAACCAGAGAATATCCTCTAGAACCTAGATATACCAATCTTTTTGTCCATCCATCTATGGATGATAAGCTGTGCTTAATTTAATCAAGGAACCAATCACCTCATACAAAACTTTCAAAAACATAGATGTGAACCTCATATACCTATCAAAAAACAGCATAAATAACCCCATAAAGTCTCACAATATATCATACATACTATTCCCCAAGCTATTACACTTTTTTTACCTCTCAATTAGATAATAAATTCACTGATTTCATGAGTCGATCAATGATCACCCAAATCACATATTTCCCACTAGAATTCCATGTAAAAGTAATGAAAAATCCGGTGTAAATCTCATCCCACTTTCATACCATAATGGGTAAAGGTTGTAACAAACCCACATTCCTTTGGTTCTTTCACCTCAATTCTATGACAAGGAACCATGAAACAAAATCTGTTATCAACTACCGCATCCCTCACCACCAATTCCCAAGCCTCAAGTAATGATACATCTTGGTTTCCCCAGGGTGCAAAGACCAACAAGAATGGTTTCCACTATCCAAAAAATCATTTCTCAAGGAAAAAAGAACAACCAACCTGCTATGAAAGTGAAATGATCCACTGGGAGACTGAGACCACTCGCCGGAGGTATCCACACCATAAAGACTTTCACTAAATCATTGGCACTCGATGTCTGAATCCCGATCTAGATGAAATTTCTCATAAAAAGATGATTCATCTTTTATTTAAGCTAAGAACACCTGTCCACCAACCTTTTACACTCCCAAGATCATCTTAGCATAAAAACTCATCAGATACCACTGCTCAACTGATTCCTTCATAGTTTGTGTTGGTAATTTTCTAATCAATGCATTAGTAACCACATTTACTTTCATAGGGTTATAAGAAATATCAAAATAAATATTTATATGATACTCTACCTAGTGTCTTTGTCGTAAATTATGAACCCTTTGAGTAAAAATATATTTTAGGGTCTTATGATCCAAATATACCATAAACCACTCCCCTAATAAATAACGAAACCACAGTTTGAGTGCATTTATAACAGTTATCAACTAAAGATCATGGGTAGTGTAGTTCTTCTCATGAGGGTGTAACTAGCATGAGCCATAAACCACAACCTATTTCCCCAGTATCAAGAAACATCCCAAACCTGTACCAAAAGTATCTTATAAAATATCATAACCCAAACATGGTTCTATTAGAATAAAAACTTGTGTTGAATTCAACCTCATATTCATCTACTCAAAATATCTCTGACACTTTTCATTCCATTCAAAAATTACACCATTATGGGTTAAATCTTTCATTAAAGATATGAGCTTGGAGAAGTCATGAAAAAATATATAGTAACCTGCCAAAACCAAGAAGCTCTGGATATCAAACACATTTCTAAGCTTCTCTAAGAACATAAGTTTTAGTAACTTTCCACGATCTTATAATATTCCATTATCAGTTATCACATTCCCCATAAAATTCACCTCTCAAATCCAAAACTCACACTTATAAATCTTACTATACAGATGATTTTCTTTCAAGGTTCAACTAACGATATCAAAATAGTCCATGTGATCATCCAATTATTTGTAGTACACTAAAATATCATCCAGGAACACAAAAAACAAAAGAGTTTAAGAATCAATGAAATATCAAATTTATCAAATCCATAAACACTACAAGGTAATTAGTGAGTTTGAATGGAATAACCAGAAATTAAAAATTCCCATATCAACTCCTAAATGTTGTATTAGGTATAACCTATTCGTGGAATATCAACTGATGATACCCTAATTTTGGTAAATCTTAGAAAACCAATAATCCAGTTTTATCTAATCAAAATTATTATCAATACTTGGAAAATGATATTTTTTCTTAACAGTCACATGATTAAACTTTCGATAATCAATGCAAATTTTGAGGCTCTTATAATCCTTATTAGAAAAAAGGACAAGTGAAGTTGATGAAAACATGCTACAATGAATAAATACTTTAGTCTCTAGGTCCTCATGTTGTACCTTAAGTTTTACCAACTCAATAGGTTCAATGCAGTAAGATGTCATAGAAACTGACATCATACCAGGGAGCAGGTCAATAGTAAACTTGAACTCTCTTGGTGGTCATAAACCATAACAATCATCTAAAAAACCTCAGGGTTCACAAAAACAACTAGAGGAAGCCAAAAACCCCATCAAGGGTAAACTACATCAAGAAACATCTTCGATAACTTGCATGCTATTACCCTATCATATAGAACAACATGCCCTTCCATTCCTGATCAAGAGTCCCAACCACCCTAGAAAACATGAGTGAATCCATCAACAGATAAGAACTAAAATAGATGATGATAATAGTATATTTAGGCCTTAAAATTGATCATCCAATCCATACTGATAATCAAGTCGAAGATGTTAAGATTAAGCACTAAGAAGTCTCACTCCACCTCAAAGTCGGATATCACCACCTGAAAGGTAGGACATATGAAACCTTGTTTAGGCCTATTTCCCAAAGGCATGGAAAGATCCAACATGAAAGGTATAAGTTACTAATGTAATTCCATCACATAAATTGAATTGGATGATATAAAATAATGAGCAGTAGCCATATCAAACCAAGCTAGTACCATAGAAGAAAAAATAATCATTGTACCTTTAATAGTCACTAGACCTACTTTAGATTCCTCTAGTGCATAATCTAATGTATAAATTCATATAGTCTTAGAAACATGAAAATATCCGTTGACCTAAGGATTAGACCCACCACCCTTGGAGGCATCTTCATAAACCTGAAAACCCTTGGTGAGATTTGATATTACCCCCTAATTATCTGGGATATCTTTTCACAAAAGTTTTGTAAATGGAAAAATAATCCACAAATATGACAAGTCTTAGGATACTCCGCACAATTATTCTTGGTATGATATCACCTTCCACACTAGTAGTAGAAAACCTACTAATACCCTATCATCACCCCTAAGACTGGTCCTGAGGAAAACTGACCACTCTTACACTTCCTTTTCTGGCCAGAAGATACACCCTATCTAACCACTTAACCAACTGAAGCTGTACCCAAACAAATCTTCTCAACTATTCCTTCATCAACTAAATCTATATTGTCAACTACCTCCATAAAGTTCTAAAGGTGCATGAGTATCAATATCAATCAAATATCATGCCTCATTCCTATCGCAAACCTTTGAGCCTTCAGGTACTTATTAGTGATAAGCTCCGATACAAAATTAAATAATTAAAAAAAATGGGTAGAATACTCCATAATGATATAGTTCCATTGCTCTAATTTAAAAAACTCCCAAGTCTTAACTACATACAATGTCACAGGATAAAACTGATTATTAATTATTTTCTTAAAATAAGCCTAGGTAAGTTTCTCATGCCACTTAACTTTCAAAATACAGTCCCACCATCTCCTTCCTAGTCCCTGAAACATATATGTGGTAGAACCCACCTTAGAGTCTTTAGGATTATTGAATAAGTTTAAGATCCTCACTATATGCTCAGGCCACTCATCACATTCCTAGGGTCCTTTATCACCCTGAAAGACAAGTGGATGCTACTTAGTAAATTATGATTCATGATCCACTATGTGTCCATAGTTCCTAACACCCACTTGACCTAGAGTATTAATGGTATAGTAAAAATCATCCACCAATTAAGGTTCCACTAGAGGGATCGCTTAAAAAACTTGTCCTGTAGATTCCTCTCTAAGATTTGGAAGATCTATTCTTAGAGGCATTGTCTAAAAAAATACCAAAACCAAATTAGTCATGATTAAATTCAAAAATCATATGAAAAACTTCAAATATCTATTACAAAGATTTAAAACATCAATAATTTAAAGAGACCATGAAAGAAAGACCTTACTTAAAAAGTAACAGGTAAAAAGTTCCATAGATTTTATTTAAATGATATCAAACTTTAAGTCTCAAACCTGGTAAAAAGTCCCTAACCACCTATGGTAACTCATTTTATGCCATGAAAGTGATATATTCAATCCCCTTTACACACATACAATTGGAATTATGATTTTCCTAACTTTGGTCTACCCAAGACACAAAACCAAACTCAGGCAGTGCTAATACACTTAAGGTTGAGAATAACTTTTGATACCAAATTGCAACGAACCAGGCAGAGTCAACTAGGCAAGCCACCAGAACCGGCATTACACATGATATGGGTAAAATAGAAGAAATAGATACCAGTCTTGATTATAATAAAAATAAGACATACCTCTAGTGTACAAATTGGAAACAAAAAAGATACCACAAAAATTTACAATCCAAGTCAAACAGGATAAACTAGAAAGTAATTTATAAACCCAAGTGACCAACACCCACATCCAAACCAACCCGAACTAAAAGAAACAATAATAAGAGAATCTATCATGCTTCAAGATTATCTTCCCTTTACTCGAATCCTCCAACACAACATCTATAAATTACCAAGGGCATAAGTAGTGTGTGAGCCGAATACTAGTAGGATACCACCAAAATTTCTATATAATGTCTAATATCAAGAATGAAAAAATTCAATATTTAAAAACAAAACAATTTTACATATAATTTTTATAAATACAAACCATTTATAAATCATTTTCCATTTTTCTTCCTTTGGTTTTCATAAATCATTTCATTTTCTCAAACTAGAAATATGAAAAATTTAATTGATAAAAACAGGCAAGAAAATCCATGAATAAAGTGGTAAATAGGTAAAAATAAATCCATGAAACAACTTATCATGCAAATATTTGTGATACAAACTCATAATAATAATATATAATAAATAATCACACTAATTCTAACCAGTAGATATCACAACAAAGATAATCCTAATGGTGCCACACACACTAAGTCTACTCATGTCTCTATCTTGATGCACCCAAGGTTCCCAATGTGAAATAATTCAATAAATTTTAAAAACCATGACAAATATTTTATAAATCATTTTAAAAGAAAATCCAATCCTCCTTAGTGTTTGAAAACCCATTTATAAGTCAAGAAAATCCATTTTCAAATGAAAACCTCTTTTTGAAAACACTTGCTTTTCCAAGAAACCATTTAAAACCACTTATTACTTCAACTCAATGATCAAACCAAAGGATCTAATCATGAATGACATGAAATTCATCAAATTAACCCATTTTATAGAAAAACCTACCTTAATATGGTATAAACTAATATTATTTCTAAAATAGACACCAGAAACCAAGAGAAAGGCCTTTGATAGACAAGGAATACTAAGAAACTTAAAAGGATCAATAGAGTACACTATTTGATCACAAAAACACTACCAAACCAAAATAGAAACCAAAACCAAAGAATATATAGAATGAATGCTTACCTATAGAAATTTAGTGCAACTATAACAATGATCAATCACTGAAAGAAAAAAATTTGAAAGGTCACTGATCTCTATAATCATCTTTGAAAGTATCAATTCTGAGAGGTGGAAGATCTTCCAAAATATGAAATGAAGTTTTAGCTAAGAGGAACCCTAAAAACCCAACTCCCCACAGTTTCTCAATGTGTAGTGTATTTAAATGGCATGTAATTCTTGAGGCTCACATACACCAAGAAACCCATTTCTTGTTGATTAAAAACTAGATTTTTCTCTTACACAGTGTGTACCTATTACATGACATGTGACCTTGTGTGCGGTGTATACGACATCTTCCTAGAAATGGTTACGCATCATTTACTCCTATTACATGGCATGTAAATACCTAGAAGACTAAAAAATATATAGGTTTTATACTAAAAATTACAACATATATCTGACTTCACCATTACAGGTATACTTCTAATTTTCTTTCCGACATACCATAACCAATAAAAATGAAAATAAAAAAGGTAAAAGAATACCTAACTGAATAGTAATAGGTCATTACAACCCAAAATAATTATTCATTAAATACATACCCTTATACTTATCTATATTCACTAAATCCACCATCTTACATATTCAATATTACTAATAGTGAAACCTAAAATATATAATTATGGGATTCATAAGTGAATTTTGTCACCTAAATAAGAATTTTTTAAAATATATAAGTTTAGGGAATGAATTTTCAGTAAAAACCAAAAACAAAAATTATAATTTAAGGTAATTACCAAAAAAAAGAATTTAAAATCTTACCCTTTTACCTTGAAGCTCTTCCTCTGCTTAATTTATTCTCCTTATTCCTACCATTATCATGGACCTACAAATCACACAAACTAAGTGAAATTTCAAGGTACATGTCATTAAAGATCAACAATAAAATGGGAATTGAAAACTAAATCCTAATATATTCCTAAACTAGTTCTTAAGGAATGCAAAAAAAACTATGTTCCTAGAAAGAAAATAAAAAATCTCATGTTACCTCCCACAAAGATATTTTGTGAGGGTTGTTAAAATTTAAATTAGCTCATCAACTCACATCATAGGAGTATTCCATAAAGTTAAACATCTTTGATTTTTCCAATTATGAATTTATAGCGTATTTGGGCTAGATATTCTCTTCCTCATTTTAAAACACACTTTATAACTTAGTGGAGGAGGGAATTTTTTTGGAAAACTTAAATTTTTAGACAATAAGTTTATATATTTTCCATGGTTCTTAATACTCCACTTGTACTTTGACTTCTTCTATATTCTCTTCATAATATTCAATTTATTTTAAAATTTCAATAACTATCAACTTATTCTCTTCCTTATTTTCTTATTATTTTTCTATAAATATTGTATTGAATTTATTAATTTCAATAGCCATTTATTATTCTTCTTTATTCTATCTTGGATTTTCAAAATTTCTATTATTAATTCACTAGATTTCATTATATCCTCCTCTTATTCTTCTTTTTTTTCAAGGGAGGATTCTTCTTTTTTATCTTCCTCCTTTGGACCTATATTTGTGAGGGTATATTCTACAAAAATAGATTCAAAATAAAAATTAGAAATTACCAAAGAATTGGAATTGAACTTAGTATCTCCTTTGGTCTTATCCTTAGGTGATAACTCATAATGACCTTTATCTTTGGTTATCTTCTTTGACTCATCAGAAACCTTTTCCATGTTAACTAGAATTTTCATCCATCTTTTGAATGTTTCTTTTAGGTTGTATAGTATTTTCTCATCTTGACTCAGGTGTGGATGTGGGATCTATATTTTAAGTTGGTACTCTAATTCTTGGATTTTGATCTTCTCTTTGAGTTCATCAATTTGTTTTAAGAGGTTTTCTATTTGGATCTCCATTCATATGTGTATTTTTATCTTGATTTTCACCTATACTCACAACAAAAAACACATAACTTCATAAAAGGAATACAACAAATAAAAAGTAATCTAATCTTAGGAAACAAAAAAGAGAGGGAAAAGTATTTTTCAAAATATTATATTAAATTATATTCTAAATTAGTCCCCGATAAGGATTCCAAAATCATGATCAACTTGTAGAGCATAATTAATTATCCATGATCTTGATCAGTTAAGAATTTATAAACAACACAAACCACTGATTATTAAATCTAAAATTATGTAGTATAGGATCATGTAAATATTAGGTGAATACCCTGAAAAAAAGGTTATAAAACACTTTATTTTAATATTAATGATCTAAACTTCAATAAATATACTAAACTATGTTTCATTTGAAAAGAAAAGGATGATGGTGATTGAGAAGTTCAAGAAAAATGGAAAAAATTATATGCAATTTCAAATCCAAGTTCAAGAAGTAATGAGGCATAAAATAATAAATGATCAAATATAATATTATAATAACTATATCTAAGTGAATACCTTGGTCCTGGTAGACATTTTTTAACCTCAAAATTCCATAGTTCTCATGGTCTGATACTTTGGGTTATTAAGAGGATTGGTGACTCAAAACCATGTTTAAAAATACTGAAAAAATCACTCAATGGTCATGGAGAGATTCATAAACTAGTAAATTCTATAAAAATATCACTCTCCCAATTATATAGAAATGGTGATACATGAATAAAGAAAAAAATACAATTAAGAGATAAAATACGAAGCATGGACCCAACATAAATTACATTCAAAATTAAAATACGTTAAAAAATTAAATCCTCCTTCTTTAACCATTGTAATGAAAGTCACATGATAGGGAGGTTAGGAGAATAAAAATAAATAAAAGGAAATCATCAACTCTGGGAGAAGATGACCTTACACTCCTTCAGGTCTGAATCTCTGATCAATTGATTCTTTTTCACATTTGAAACTCCCTCCATTAAATATAACTATTTTTATCCAAGAAATATCATTTATATAATACCTCATATAATGTATCTACCTCTCATCCATGTATATTCTCCTTTGAATTATTCTTTAACTCCTCTTATCCCTTTTATTGTTCCCACACAGTGAACCTAAAACATCCTTCATAGCCAACCCCCACTTGTCGGAACGATTGGGGTTAGATGCTTCTTCCAAGATTTATAGTTATCCCATGCCTATTAAAATTACATAGCTTAAGTCATATATATATATATATATATATGTTTTTAACAGTCATAAAACACTTTTATATCTCAATAATTCAACACATGGTTATGATATTTATTGATCTGAAACTTCAAAAATTTCATCCTACGTAACTCTAGATTGAGCCTCACCAGTTCTCTATCTTTTAGAGATATCTTACTGTGGATTCATCATAAAACATTTTTTGTTTTCCTCTAGAATTTTTAAATTTTAGTAGACTCATATCCATTTGGAATATTTGAAATGTGCAATTTTTTGGTTCCCCAATTCAAATCAACTTAAAATGAAGTTTATTATTTTCCTTCAGCTTACATCGACTTCAAGTTTCAGTCCTTCCATAGGACATGTTCATTAAACGGAACGTTCCTACTTCTAATGTAATTTTTTTTCTCATCATCCAAAAGTTAAAAGATGAGATTATAATCTAAATAAGTAATAAGGAAACATGCTAGTGATTTTTCTTCAATCACACCTATGTCTTTTGAATCAACATGTGTATAGACTGAAATACCAAAGACCTTAAGGTGATCAAAATTCAATGCCTTTTTTGTCCACAAAGATTCTGAAAATTTCTATCTCATTGATAGTAAAGGGATTCAATTGATTATATATGGTGTGGTATTGAATGCATCCACCCCAAATAACCTAGAAAATCTTGAATGCAATTCCATACTCTATGCCCTTTCCAAATAGTTTGATTCATTCGTTTAGCTACACGATTTTTATAAGGAATTCCAGGTAAAGTATTATCATTTCTAAAGACTATGTTCTTCCAAAAACATCTTCTAGTATACTCACCTCCATTTTATTAACTAAAAAATTTCAAATTACATAATATTTCCATTTTAAACATTAAATTCCATTGCATGAATACTTAAAACACTTCTAATTTATTTTTTCTGAAGTGTATCCATACTTTCCTCATAGATTCATCAATTAAAGTCACAAATTATTTTGAACTTATGTGATATATAACTAGTTAAGTAAGTTCACAATAAATTTGTATACACAAACTCTAGATTCCACCTTTTCATAGTTATTTCACTCAAGTTAATGCTTGCCTTTTGCAGCTTATCAAGTATGAAAATCTTACAACTTCAGAATACTTAATATTCCATATTCAAAATACCTTTTCACTAAAATATTCATACCTTTTACACTAAGGTTCCCAAGTCAACTATTCTATAAATCTATACTTATAGAAATTAAAGTATCAATGAGTGTAAAACCCACTTCCCTTTCAGAAATTTACAACATACTATACTTTACACTTATATCTAAGACCAAGGAACCTTGAGTGATTTTCCACACTCTATCATAAAATATAATTCCATATCAACCTTTAGCCAACCGTCCTTATAAAATATGATTCTTTCAGAGACCTACAATATATATTAATCCTTTTATCTCAAGGAATTTATCATTCTTCAACCATATTTTTACATCCGACTTTCCCATTATGTCAAGATATTTTTCATCCACTAATTTTACTCTGACAAAGCTTTCAGATACATAATTTTTTACACATCCATTTTCACTAGTGGAGTAGAAAGATGCACTAGAATATATAATCCTAGATTCCATTAGTGTATTGAAACTTATGAGTATGTTTAGACTAATATATCTATTTGATCTAATAAAATATAAAAATACAGAATATGCTCTTCCAAAATTTCCTTTTCGGTCATGACAGCCATTCTTAAGGTGACCTCATTTTTTCTATAGTACCAATAGGCTCTTCTGGGTCTAGTAGATTTTATTTTACTTATTTATATCAAATTTAAATTTTAACACATTTTACTGCTTCTATGAGGTGAGTTACATCTTCAATCGACATTCAACACATCTCCAAAAGTTCAATAAGTATCCCTTCTCCCGAGATCTTCACATAGAATCAAACTCTATACCTCCACGAAGATCAAGTTAGTTTTTCCATTGTGGTTACTTAAAATTATCAACACAACAACCCAATATTTCAATAATGATGATAATAATAGTATGTACAAGGCATCATCCATGAAAGTTACTTTCACACACTAAATATGGATTCTGATCATGTTGAAATCATTTACATGATCGATAGTAGACCTTGCTTCTTCCAACCTCATGATGAATAGTTGTCACATTAAGTATTCCATGATTAGTGTTTCAAGATCCTCATACATGTCTACTATCGTAGTCATCAACCCCACCATATTCTTATCATTTAAAATATTTAAATCCAATTTCCATGTCAACAACATCCTCACTAAACCTAGAGCCTTTTTATCCATCTTTTCTCATTCACTTTTTTTATTTCCTTCAGTTCAATACCTTTAAATATAACTTCCATATCTTTTTGGATGATATAGACTTATATATAAATCCACTAGAAGTTTAAATCCATCCCATAAAATTTATTAATTCATACCTTTATTTATTTTGATTCCATCACCTTCTGATATAATGAATGACATTGAATCAAAAGACATATGTGTAGGAATGAAATACACATGAGCTATTTGTAAGAAAAAATTGAGCCTATAAGAAAATCTTGATACTTTGATACTAGTTTATGAGAATCCCACATGGAATTCACATAACATAAGTTCACCACTAGAGGATCATGATGGATTAATATGATCTTTGGAAGGAACTATTTGAATTTCAATGTACTAGAACATAGAATAAAATACCTTCACCCAAGTCACCATGTCGAATTCATTACCATGCTTGTTAAATTCAACTCAAATAATAATTCAACTAAAATTATGAAAAAAAATTAAATAAAGTATAAGGACATAATATGGTTTTATATGGTTTGGAATTTCTTCCTATTTCAATGAGGAGAAGCATCAGTTTTCATTATATCCAAAGTATAAAAAGTTAAAATATCTTATGACTGGGAAACCACATAGATCATGAACACAAGTAAATATGTGACTCTTAATTAAAGTTCCCACATATTGTTTCCCACCAAATCCCATATATATTTCTTTTTTATAACAACCTATCACCGATAAGACAAAAGTATTCCCAATGCCTCACTCTTTTCCCACAAAGTCCATGATACAAAGTGATCTAAACACTAATCGACTCCTTCTGATAATTGAAACTCCTACCAAACTTCTAGTGAGATAACCACTAGTTTATAATAAATTGGAAGAAAATTATCTTTCAAACAACACATAATTTCATCATTGAATCCTAATATTTATAAACTTAAAAGGCTAAAGGGTAAAATGAAGTTCCTATTTCTTGAGAACTCACTCTAAATATTAAAGATTCTACATGATCCCAACACTCAACCTCTTATATATCGTCCCAAGAGATATAAAGATTTACCCAATGTATTAGAGAGATATATAATTTTGAGTCCAACCATCAAATGATAAAAACCATACATATGTTTATCGCATGAATATGAAAACATTCATAATTTAATCATATCTAAACTAAATTATTAGAAAGAAATGAGTTTCAAGAAAATGTGCATAGAACATTATCATATGTAATTTAGAGAATCAAGGTTGACTATTTAATTAGATAATATCCATTGTGAAGTATAAAAAACCATAAATGATATTTACATAGGTGAAAAACACTTTTATAGGAACATTAGAAAATTATTTTCAAATGTAAGAAGAAGCATTCTTTACATTTTGATAATTTTATTCTAAAAGGAAATTATTTTAAAAAAATTAATTGAAATTACTTTATAAAACCATAAATACTTAAATATTAATCTTCTTAAAAAAAATTATACAATGATAGAATTCATTCATACATAGAACGTTAAAAAAACATTCTTTTAACACTTGGGTAAATAAATTCAAATATTATAGAAAATGATTTCATTAAAAAAATTAAAAAGAAATTCCTTTCATTGTTTTGTAAATAAAGTCAAGGTTAATAGAAAATGAACTTAAGAAATCATAAAAGTATATAAAATGACATTTATAAATAAAAATAAATAATATGACCATAGAGGTGAAATATTCCAAATTGAAAAGAATAGATAAGGATGGTTCCACTTTCAAATATCCATTTAGTTGATTTTTGAACCAAAGGGGAATGAAATGGAGAGAAGAAATATAAAAATAGAAAATGACCATAGTAAAATAAAAATTATGAGGTTTTATAGAGAAAGATTTTTTTTCTATTAATATAAATTCAATATAAACAACCTCAATTTCAAAGTGGGGTTGGAAAATAAACCCTCACATCAAATTTATGCCTGATAAAATGTTCTCAAACTCCATTTATAAATATGCATGAGGAAAAAAAGGAATTTAAAATCCAATGAAATATATATTATAATTTTCATAAATTAGTCATATCATGGAATCATATAAAATGAACCATTTATTGGACTTCCTCAAATCATGTATATTTGATTGTAATACATAAGAGATATTGATAATAAGTTTGGTTGAGATCAGTTATTCATCATATCAAAAATAGTTATGGATTGAATATGAATAATTATATTCCATCTAATTTATATTAATATAATGTGGATTTTTAATAAAATCAAAAGGTGATCATATTAAATGAAATAAGAAAAAACATATCTCACAAAAAATATTTTTTACACATGAGGTTCAAAAAAATTATAAGATAGATATATAATGAATTAGGTCATGTTAATTTTTTAGAAAGTAAATTTTCCCATACCACCCTTCACTTTTTTTTAAATTCAATACATGGTGTAAATGTATGACTGAAAGTGTGTGTTTTTTGTTAAAAAATACACTTTCATTAAAAAGAGGCGTGGCATAATCAAAACTGAGAAAAAAATATTCAGATTGTTTTAATACTTCAAAAAATGATTTATAATTAATATTTGACATGTATGGATCATTAGTACTCAATCTAATACATGGTATGACTATTATGACTCAAAATTTATGTTTTTAGTTTAAAATTACATTAGTTAAAAACATGTATCACTCAAAAAAAAACTGAGAAAACTCATATTTTCTTGATACATTAGGAAAATGATCCATAAGTCATTTATGATATGTTAGAATTAGGAACATGTCAATATGATAGAGGATATGACCAGTATGACTCAAAGTGTGTAACTTTAGTTTTAAAATGAAATTTTTGTTAAAATTTTATATCACTAAATGAAAAACTTATCAAACAAACTCATATTTTATTGAAACTTTAGGAAATATATACTTAGGTATTTTGTGACATTTAGAAGCCAACCTCACTTTAATATGACACATAGTGTGACTGGCATGACTCAAAGAGTTTGTTGTTATTTAAAATTAACCCATTCTTATGTGGGGTTTCCACAATAGTCCAATACCAATGAACACCATCAGAGATACAAAATTCAATAAACTCAATGGATAGATACTCCAAACCATTATTAGTTCGAAGAGATTTTTACTTCTTAGAAGATTTAGTTTCTATACTACCCTTCTAGTTATTAAAGGTTTACAACATGTTATATTTTTGTTTTAGTATGTATACCCATAAATTATAGGAGTATTAATCTATAAAATGCACAAAGTAATATCCTCCACTATGAAAGGAAGTCCCAGAGGGACCCTAAAGGTAAGAGTGTACACACTGTACATGTTTTCTAGATTTATAGGATGACTTACTGAAACTAACCCATTTAGATTTTATATGTACATAATCCTCACAAAAAGGAAGATTACTAGGGTTGAAATTGATTAATAGACCTTGTTTTATAACTTCATATAAAACTTTGGTACTAACATTCCCTAGTATTCTTTATAATAAGGTGGTATAATATAAGGCTTAAGCATATAAAACATTTAACTTTTTATGTGAGTCCTACCTTCTAACACATAAAACCCATTACTAATGTTTCCTTTTATAACAGTAAGATAGCCATATGTGATTCTAAGACAAATAGAACCAGATATGAAGGTGTAACACTTCTGTTCTAGAACAGCTAGGGAAATAATTTTTCTTTTATGTTTGGATACCCACCTAATCTCTTCAAGAGTTTTAACCAGCCTATCATGAAGTTCTAAAGAAATACAACCTAAACCCATAATGCGACAACTCTTGTTATTCCCTAAGTATACATTACCCAATTTAATATCTCTTATCTCAGGGAAAGACTTTGTATTCAGACATAAATGGAATGAGCATCCATAATCTAGGATCTTTTCCTCAGAGGTAGGATGATCACTAACATTCAAAACATCATTTATTTTTAAGTATTGTCCAATTAACAAAAAATGTTCAGTATTATTTTCACTATAGACATTATTTATATTAGGATAATTATGTTTCATGTACCTGGGTTGTTTATAATGATAAAATTTGAACACTTCAGTCTTAGAATATCTATTCTTGGATTTAGACCTATGTTTTATTGATTGAATCCTCTCTCATTTTTATCTCTTTTCTCCCCTATGACTCTAATATTTAAACCCTCATCTTAATTCTTGAAAATGACTTTATTTTGGATTTCTCTATCTAACAATATAGACTTAACTTGTTTAAGAGTAAAATATTCTCTACCATACATCATAGAATCTTTTACTGAAGTATATGATTCATCCAATGAAGTTAAAATAATTGTTTCTTGGTCCTCATCTCCTATTTTAATATCTATGTTGGATAGATCTAACAGAATCTGGTTAAAATCATCAGGATGTGACCTGACTACAGTTCCAAGGTGAATTTTAAAAGTATAAAGTCTCATTTTTTATACAACCTTCCAACTGAAGACTTGGTCATGTATAGGGATTATAACTTAGAATATATACTAGAGGAAGATGACTCAACAGATACTTCCCTAAAAACTATATCCCCTAAAAATAATAAAATGAGGCTATGAGATTTCCTAATATTATCATCAGAAACATCAACAAAATCAATTGCATTCTATCCATTGGGGGACAAAGTGGTGAACTTTTTCTTAGGACCAATGAGAGGGTCAATTAGCTTTTTGTGATCTAACAAAGAATTCACCTTAATTTTACATAGATTAAAATCATTTTCACCATCTAATTTCTTTATTTAGAACATCATATATCCCATTGTAAATGCTTCAGAAAGGCTCTGATACCAATTGTTATGGGAAGCATTGATGTGGTTTTACCTACTCAACAACCAAGATCAACTGAGGCATTTTATATGTTTTCAAAGTTATTACATATTTTTTCTTTAGAAATGGAGAGTTATAAATTAAGTTGAATGCTCGAGTTAGAAAAGAAAAGAAAACAAGAAAGTCCACATAGATGTAACGTGCTAAGGATCTTTGGGATCCTATGTGCATGATGATAACACCACCATATGAGACATTATTATTAGAAAAATAGAAACAAGAAATTATAGATTCTATGTAAGAAAGAAACATACCATACAAGAAATCTAAGGAGGATGACCTTGATAAAACAGGTGGTGGTGATGAACCCTGTCACGTGGAGTTAACACCGTCTACTCCTAGAAAGACTCACAAATGCACCCAACAAAAGATACAACAATGGATACAAACCAAAAGGAAAGGAGATTTGCTTACAGTTCCAGATTTTTTTTACTGAAATATGGTTATGATTAAAAGGCATGAATCCAAAAATAATTGTGCTTTGTGCGAGATGTATACGAATCTATTTCATCTTCAAAGTCCACACAAGATCCCCACTAGAAAATATGTCTGATTTTAGGGTAACAATCCTCTGAAAACCAGGGAATAGGATGAAAGTTAGGGACTAAAATTCTCTACATACTCGCGAGGTCTTTCCATGAGAAGACCTATAGGCTTCTCTTCCGCTCTCCAGGAACTAAAACCATATTAAAGGAAACATATAAATCAGGATCAAATCTGGAATGTCTCACTGAAGTAAACTGCTAGCAGGTGTGATGATGGGGTGTCAGGAAGTGTCAGGCGGTGAGTGCATAAACCATCGGATGAAGGTCGTGTGAATGGACCAAATGAACAAGGTGGTTATAATAACCATAAGGGGCAGTTAAGAAGGGCATGCAGGAGCACTAAATTGGAAGATAAGACCAAGCATGGATTAATCTAGATCAAAACAAGCACCCCCAGGCATGGGTATGACCATCGAATCACGTATGATCGATGGTCCTAGTTATTATTGATAATAACGAAAACAAATATAACATAATACAAAGTATACCACAAGAATCAATGTGATAAATCAATGTAAAAAAGAAAATTCAACATAAGTAAATCCATGAAACCCCATGAAAATGTATAGAAAACATCCTTCAATATCATGAATTTTGTATTGCAACATGATCGAGCAAGGAATGGAAAATTTAAATAAATACAATATATTAATATTTTATTAACATAATTGTTTTTTATAAAGGTAGGAGGAAAACCTCTCTTTTTATTAAACCATGAAACACCTCTTTTTTCAAGGAAAAGGGAGCTCATTGCATGGCATGTAGGCCCAGTGGGCATCAAAATCCCATTACATCATGTCCTGAAGCCTAAGTGAACTAACCCAGTGGCATAAGACCCAAAGGCCTTTTTATCTCCTATCAATGTCTATATTTCCCTTAACATAGTCCAAAATTCCACCCAAACTGAGGTCATTAAACAACCTTCACATTATTACATCTTCTGTTGTCGCTAGAACTACACCCCCACCACCATCTCTCCTTCGGTATCCTGCTGTCACTAACTGACGAACACCACCATATCTCCATTTTCAATGAAAGAAGTAAGACATTAGCTACTGGTGAAATATCCACTGCTGAGAACCCATCACTATAATCATCCATATGTCGACACAATCACACCTACCACCACAGATCTTTTTTTCTATCGTTCAAGAGAGCATATTATCATCGTTCCACATAGAGTCGATAACCATCCATCAAGATTACCACCTCTTCTATAGGCCTAGATTTAATCTAGCAGCCCCGAATATTAGGGTTATCCTAGAAATAATCTTGGATTTGATTTAGGATCATGTGGAACCTTTGGCACTAGGCCAGACCCCAAATTCATTGTTTACACAATATATAATATATAAATGAATATATCTATTTAAATTTATATTTATATTAATATTAACTAAATAAAAATTTACATTCATGTATAACCGTATGTAATTATGGGTGTGTGTGTGTGTGTGGATGTGTATATGTACATATGTATGTCTATCATGTGTACATGTATGTGTGTGCACAATTCTGTTTATTAATTTAATATTTGTTTTAATATCTCTCAATTTTTAGCATTTTATGTATTTATTTATTTTTAATATTTATTTATTTTTAATATGTATTTATTTTATTCCATTCATCATAAATATGCGTGTGTGTGTTTAATTTAATTGGATTTGATTTAATTATTAATATTTTTGTTTAGTCAATATAATTCATTTTTAATAATTTTGTTATTTATATAATTTATATCATCTATTTATTTATTTTTCTTCATTTTTTAATGTGTTTGTATTTCATGTAAATGTAAAGAATTCACATTTTAAAATATTTTAGTAATTTATTTAATTTTATTTATGAATTTTAATATTAATTCATTAATTATTATATATTCATTAATAATGTTTGAAATATTTTTATGAAAATATATTTGTAAATAAATATATTAATATTTATAAATTTATATTTACTATATTTATAAAATAAAATATTTATAATTATAAATAAATATATATATATATTTAAAAAATTATTTATATAAATATAAATAAATAATTTTATATTTAAATAATTATAAAATTATAATAAAAATATTTCTTATATATATATATATTAATAAATATATATGAAATTATAAAAAAAAATTATAATTATATAAAAAAATTTATAAAAAAAATTATTTATTATTATAATTATAATTATATATCTATTATTATATTTATAAATATATGTTTTAAATTATTTTAATATATTTATAAATATATGAATAATTATTTATTTACAATTTTTTACCTTTACTTTTTTTAATTTTTTAATTATATTATTAAATATTTATTAGTGTTTTTCTAGCATAGATAAAGACATATATTTACTAGTACTGGAAAAGCCCTAATAAAGAAGGATTTAATCAGTGCTTATTATTTTAGCACTGATAAAACCCCTCTTTTTTAGATATTTTTTAGAAGCACTGATAAAAATCTTCACTATCTAATAAATTTAACCCTAACAAAATCAATTCTCTCATGTTTTTAAAACTCTCATGGAAGTGAAACCTCACTGCCGCACTCCCCTACCACAACTATCCCTACCTTACTGCCAATCTCCCTCACTGTCGTGTACTCTCCCATGTCGTCGCGCACCCTCATCATTGTGCACTCTCCCTCACTTCCGTTCTCCCTATCCATCAATCTCCATCACCACTTCCTGCTCTCCTTCACTCTCTATCACTCTCCCTCAAAAGAATCGACACCTTCAAATCACACGGTATGAGAATTCTAATCCATCATTTAAGCTCTCAACATTTTTAGTTTTTCTTTGAGTGTTTTTAGTTTAATCAAAGTATTTGAATGACACATCACCTCACTTATGCATATCTGATATGATACCATCATCACACACTACTTGTCTATCACCTATTTCACCGTAACATTTGGAAGGAGTGTGAAAGTTCAGGTGACCGATAATTTTCATACGTGACACTTCACCATAAAAAAGTGACAGTCACCTAAAATTTTACACTCCTACATCCTGAGGTAATTTTGGAGTGAGATCTTGGTTCAAAATTAAAACTTCAGGGAGAAGATTCCAATATATAGGTATCCTTTCTCCTCTCGTGGATTAAAATCAAACAATTCCTCCCATATTCATTCATTAATAGAAAAAATAAGCTCAATACTTTTAATATTTTCATTTCCATGAACATCTATTGATCACACTGGGAACTCATAATTTCATATTTTTCATTATTTTAATCACCATTATCTTCATCACTATAGAACTCATCATCATTCACTTTGTAAAACAATTACCCCTCCTCTAATTTTCTTAATGTTTCAACTTTAGTATTATAATAACCACTTTCCTCATCATCTAATTTAGAAAATAAATCTATGTTTTTGAGTTTTTAGGAATTCTTATCAATTCTCTATGAGGTAAAATTTAGGTAGATAAACTTTTTAGTTTTCTTCTTATGTGAATCTCTTGTTAAATCATATTCATTTTCAACTTCATATTCTCTAAAACTTGGAAAATAGGTAGTGAAAAATACAATATATCCACATTTAAATCACTTCAATGGAATGCTATATTAATAATTTTCTTTTCCTTTTAAAACACACCTTAAAATACATGTAAGAAATTAGAGGATTGATTCTATATATATGTATAAATTTTTCATTATTGTTCTTTGGGACTTATCAATGTTTTCATCGACTATAAAACATCAACTTAGGATCCTAAGCATCCAATCACTAAAACCCCACCTAGGTTGCCACGTACCAAGTGAATAAATGAATAAATATCAAATCCTCCCTCATGTTTTACTCCAACATAACAAAGTAAAAAACCACCCTTGATCTATGTGTTTTTCATTAAATGAAAAATTTATTAGATTCTTAGTAACTTTATAGATATTATACATTCATTTTCTTCAAAAAATTACACCACTATAAAAAAATCTCAATACACATCATTGGGATCCTATTATCCCAAAATAATGAATTTATATAGATTAAATGATTATTTTAGAATGTACTTTTATGGGTTTCAAGCTCATAATTTCTCTGTATTTATTTATTTTGTTAAATATTAATATATTGAATCAAATAGGATGGATATGAATAAAAAATGGATGGATTTTAATCGTATGACAAAAGAGTATAAGGATAGGGTGAAACAGTTCATCAAGTTTGTAAAATATCATGAATATGACCCTTATTAAATCCTTTATTTGTGTTTAAACTATTTTTATTCAAGATTAATTACCCCAAAGGAGTTTTAAGATCACTTTATCTATAAAAAAATTGATTGAAGTTATAAAGTCTAGGCTAAATGTTACGACCCATGTATTTATAGAATAATACTTATTTATATCAATTAATATTTATTAATAAGATATTAATTTTATGTTAAATAGGACACTTTTTTCAATAGCGCAATCAACACACAACAACGAGTTTCTTTGAAATCTTATGTGGCACCCAACTTTGAGTTATACCAAAAAATAATATAATAATATTATTATTATTTTAAATGGTAGTTAACACATAGCCATTGTATTGCTGAAAATGAACATAAATAACTAAATTATGATTACACATGTTTTTTTATGTCTTTAAATTTATCCAATAAATTTTAGAGGGTTAAAATAAGAATGAATCTGATTTTAAGCATAAAATACTCTAATATTCTTTAAAAGGCCGATTCACCGCCTTTTGATGAAAAACCATTTTTAAATCTATTTTTTGTCACTTTTATATGTTCCATTGACAATATAATCTTCTTATTTAAAATTGGGATATAAAAATTTACTTTGGGAAAATATTTGGTATTTTTCTTATAAAGTTCATTTTTTAACGAATAGTGAAAAATACTGCATTTTTAAGTCAAAAATGTCTTTTCATCGAATTTATTTATATGATTATATTGTAATTATAATTTTTTTTGAAGTATAATTAGATTATAATTTTATAATTTAATTTAATTTTGGTCATTATAAGTAATTTCACTTTTAAATTGGACATAAACACATGGCAATCTTTTGGTAGTTTTTACTTCTTAAAAACACATTTTTTGGTTTTGACAACAAAAATTGATTTTAAATTAATTTAAAAAACTTATGTGTTTTGAATTTGGAAAAATGGATTCCATATTTTTAATTATGAGGTCTAAATCGTGTAAATAGGTACCTTTTATTTATAGACATTATGAATAGTAACTTCAGTAAATATTTTATTTACCATGGTTAAAGGGTAAATCTGGTAAATATGGGTAAAAAATAATACTGTAATAATATTAAATTACCCTTAAACATATCCTAACCCTATTGGATGAGATATGTCCAAACATTGGCAACCTTGGATTTATTTTAGGACCCCATGGAGCCACTTGTGTGTGGAAATCACATTTAATTACATTTAATTTAAAGTTAAGGAAAATATAACCTAAACATGTATCTTTTACTAAATTGTATTTATATTGGGTTATATAAGTGATATATTCGACTATAAATTGTAATTATAAATCTAAAAAATATTTCCCACATCATATTATTTTATTTATAATTTTTGGACATCATATAAATAAATTTATTTATGACACAATGGTGATGTAGTGATTACCTTATTACTGAAGGATTTAAATAAATGAGATTATAAATATTAAAATAAATTTATTTTGAAACTTTTTATTCCATACACGAATTCTATGGATGATTATGACCTTTTTATCTTTTAATTAATGAAGTTTGTTTTAATTAATCATTTTTTATAGATTTTTAAAAAGTCATGATATGAATAGTATAAAAATTGACATAAATGAGTTTTTAAATAAATTAATATTTTATTAAATGATATAATAGTACTAAAATATAATATTATTCCAAATAACATATATGATGTTAAAAATGTCATTAATGATCCATTTTGGGTCTATTGGCATTTTATAGTAAATATAGTAACCATATATTATGAATATATAAGAAAACATGGTAATATTTAAATCAGTAAACTAAGATTTAAAGCTAAATGATAAGGTTAAATTTGAAAACAAAATTTTTTAAAAAACTATTTTATTATATTATTTCAACCCATCCTCATATGATATTTGAAAAATATCACTTTGGTGTTTTGATAATTCAAAAATCAATTAACAATAAAATAATATTTCAAAACATTCCTAAAGTGCCCCTCCTCCCTCTTATAAAAGGATACCACCTCTAACCCATTAATCACATATCTAAATATTCTTGGCTCATCCAAACTCTACTCCAATAATCTCCCAACATTCCTCTATTCCTCCTAGAAGCCTTCCCCTAGGCATAAGGTAACTCACGAATGCCCTTTGGCTCAATTCAAAAGAAGTTACCTGATTTGAGGTAATGTCTTCTCTCAAGTTCCTTCCCATTATTTTTCCTTCTCCACTCCCTATGATATTATTAATATTGTTTACATAACAAAAATAGTATCCTAAATATACTTGGTTGTTTTTTTATAATTATTCAAACTACACTTACACACACCTCTGTCTAATGGGTATAGAACATACCATTTCTGTGGACAACGAACTACTGCCTCATGAAATTATGATTGTTAAATATTCTCCTACCACCTCTCATGGTGGCCATTATTATGGAAATGTAATTATATATGATATATAAGATATTTATTTTATCTCTATGCTTCTTTAATTCTCATTTAGAACATACCTTTATGCTTTTCATGTTGTATAAATACGATACTTTAATTTGAGGAAGTGCGGACTACCGCCCCCTCAAAGTGATATGAATCGTTCATTCCTTACATATAATGTATAAAGGATGGAGTTAATGAAATTTTATATGATATTATAATGGAATTATAATATAACTAAGTATAATTTATATTTTATTCCTTTAAATGTGAAAAATAAATGAAAGTAGCGTTCATACGTACGTCCGACTTACCGTCTCCATGAACGATGCATTTCATTTCTTCTATCCAAATGATAGGGACTATTATAAATACATATATATCGGATATATATGATATATATGATATCTAAATCATGAATATCATTTTTTAGATAATGTAATTTTGACCACATGGACAATTTTTAATTATAAAAAGTTCATTTTTGACTCAAGTTCTGAACAACGACAAAAACACTTTTTTTGGTTTTGACAACATAAATTGATTTTAAATTAATTTAAAAAACTTATGTATTTTGAATTTGGAAAAATGGATTCCATATTTTTAATTATTAGGTCTAAATTGTGTAAATAGGTACCTTTTATATTTAGACATTATGAATAGTAACTTCAGTAAATATTTTATTTACCATGGTTAAAGGGTAAATCTGGTAAATATGGGTAAAAAATAATACTGTAATAATTTTAAATTACCCTTAAACATATCCTAACCCTATTGGATGAGATATGTCTGAACATTGGCAACCTTGGATCTATTTTAGTACCCCATGGAGCCACTTGTGTGTGGAAATCACATTTAATTCCTTTTAATTTAAAGTTAAGGAAAATATAACCTAAACATGAATCTTTTACTAAATTGTTTTTATATTGGGTTATATATGTGATATATTTGACTATAAATATCAATTATAAATCTATAAAATATTTCCTACATCATATTATTTTATTTATAATTTTTGGACATCATATAAATAAATTTATTTATGACACAATGGTGATGTAGTGATTACCTTATTAATGAAGGATTTAAATAAATGAGATTATAATTATTAAAATAAATTTATTTTGAAACTTTTTATTCCATACACGAATTCTATGAATGATTATAACATTTTTATATTTTAATTAATGAAGTTTTTTGGAATTAATCATGTTTTTACAGATTTTTAAAAATTCATGATATGAATAGTATAAAAATTGACAAAAATGAGTTTTTAAATCAATTAATATTTTATTAAATGATATAATAGTCCTAAAATCTAATATTCTGCCAAATAACATATATGATGTTAAAAATATCATTAATGATACATTTTGGGTCTCTTTCCATTTTATAGTAACTATAGTAACCATATATTATGAATATACAAGAAAACATGGTAATAGATAAATTAGTAAACTAAGATTTAAAGCTAAATGATATGGTTAAATTTGAAAACAAAATTTTTCTAAAAACTATTTTATGAGATTATTTCAACCCATACTCATATGATATTTGAAAAATATCACTTTGGTGTTTTGAGAATTCGAAAATCAATTAATAATAAAATAATATTTCAAAACATTCCTAAAGTGCCCCTCCTCCATCTTATAAAAGGAAACCACCTCTAACCCATTAATCACATATATAACGATTCTTGGTTCATCCAAACTCTGCTCCAATAATCTCCCAACATTCCTCTATTCCTCCTAGAAGCTTTCCCCTAGGCATATGGTAACTCACGAATGCCCTTTGGCTCAAATCAAAAGAAGTTACCTGATTTGAGGTAATGTCTTCTATCAAGTTCCTTCCCATTAATTTTCCTTCTCCACTACCTATGATATTATTATTATTGTTTACATAACAAAAATATTGTCCTAAATATACTAGGTTTTTTTTATTATAATTATTCAAACTACACTTACACACACCTCCATCTAATGGGTATAGAACATACCATTTCTGTGGACAATGAACTACTGCCTCATGAAATGATGACTGTTCAATATTCTCCTACCACCTCTCATGGTGTCCATTATGATGGAAATGTAATTATATATGATATATATGATATATATTTTATCTCTATTCTTCTTTAATTCTCATTTAGAACATACCTTTATGCTTTTCATGTTGTATAAATACGATACTTTAATTTGAGGAAGTGCGGACTACCGCCCCCTCAAAGTGATATGACTCGTTCATTCCATACATATAATGTATAAAGGATGGAGTTAATGAACTTATATATGATATTATAATGTAATTATAATATAACTAAGTATAATTTATTTTTCATTCCTTTAAATATGAAAAAGAAATGAAAGTAGCGTTCATGCGTACGTCCGACTTACCGTCTCCATGAACGATGCATTTCATTTCTTCTATCCAAATGATAGGGACTATTATAAATACATATATACAGGATATATATGATATATATGATATCTAAATCATTAATATCATTTTTGAGATAATGTAATTTTTACCACATGGACAATTTTTAATTATAAAAAGTTCATTTTTGACTCAAGTTCTGTACATCGACAAAAACACGTTTTTTGGTTTTGACAACATAAATTGATTTTAAATTAATTTAAAAAACTTATCTGTTTTGAATTTGGAAAAATGGATTCCATATTTGTAATTATGAGGTCAAAATTGTGTAAATAGTTACCTTTTATTTTTAGACATTATGAATAGTAACTTCAGTAAATATTTTATTTACCATGGTTAAAGGGTAAATCTGGTAAATCTGGGTAAAAAATAATACTGTAATAATATTAAATTAACCTTAAACATATCCTAACCCTATTGGATGATATATTTACTAACATTGGAAACCTTGGATCTATTTTAGGACCCCATGGAGCCACTTGTGTGTGGAAATCACATTTAATTACTTTTAATTTAAAGTTAAGGAAAATATAACCTAAATATGTATCTTTTACTAAATTGTTTTTATATTGGGTTATATAAGTGATATATTCGACTATAAATAGTAATTATAAATATAAAAAATATTTCCGACATCATATTATTTTATTTATAATTTTTGGACATCATATAAATAAATTTATTTATGACACAATGGTGATGTAGTGATTACCTTATTAATGAAGGATTTAAATAAATGAGATTATAAATATTAAAATAAATTTATTTTGAAACTTTTTATTCAATACACGAATTCTATGGATGATTATGACCTTTTTATCTTTTAATTAATGAAGATTTTTCGAATTAATCATGTTTTTACAGATTTTTAAAAAGTCATGATATGAATAGTATAAAAATTGACATAAATGAGTTTTTAAATCAATTAATATTTTATTAAATGATATAATAGTCCTAAAATCTAATATTTGGCCAAATAACATATATGATGTTAAAAATGTCATTAATGATCCATTTTGGGTCTCTTGGAATTTTATAGTAACTATAGTAACCATATATTATGAATATACAAGAAAACATGGTAATAGTAAAATTAGTAAACTAAGATTTAAAGCTAAATTATAAGGTTAAATTTGAAAAAAAAAAATTCTAAAAACTATTTTATGAGATTATTTCAACCCATCCTCATATGATATTTGAAAAATATCACTTCGGTGTTTTGAGAATTCTAAAATCAATTAATAATAAAATAATATTTCAAAACATTCCTAAAGTGCCCCTCCTCCCTATTATAAAAGGATACCACCTCTAACCCATTAATCACATATCTAAATATTCTTGGCTCATCCAAAATCTAATAAAATAATCTCCCAACATTCCTCTCTTCCTCCTAGAAGCCTTCCTCTAGGTATAAGGCAACTCACGAATTCCCTTTGGCTCAAATCAAAAGAAGTTACCAGATTTGAGGTAATATCTTCTCCCAAGTTCCTTACCATTATTTTTCCTTCTCCACTCCCTATGATATTATTATTTTTGTTTACATAATAAATATAGTATCCTAAATATACTAGGTTGTTGTTATTATAATTATTCAAACTACACTTACATACACCTCCGTCTAATGGGTATAGAACATACCATTTCTGTGGACAACGAACTACTGCCTCATAAAATGATGATTGTTCAATATTCTCCTACCACCTCTTATGGTGTCCATTATGATGTAAATGTAATTATATATGATATATATGATATTTATTTTATCTCTATGCTTCTTTAATTCTCATTTAGAACATACCTTTATGCTTTTCATGTTGTATAAATACGATACTTTAATTTGAGGAAGTGCGGACTACCGCCCCCTCAAAGTGATATGACTCGTTCATTCCATACACATAATGTATAAAGGATGGAGTTAATGGACTTATATATGATATTATAATAGAATTATAATAGAACTAATTATAATTTATTTTTCATTCCTTTAAATATGAAAAAAAATGAAAGTAGCATTCATGCGTACGTCCGACTTACCGTCTCCATGAACGATGCATTTCATTTCTTCTATCAAAATGATAGGGACTATTATAAATACATATATACCGGATATATATGATATATATGATATATAAATCATGAATATCATTTTGAAGATAATTTAATTTTGACCACATGGACAATTTTTAATTATAAAAAGTTCATTTTTGACTCAAGTTCCAAACATCGACAAAATGTTTGATATGCAATCAAATAATTAACTAATTGTTATAGAAAGGTAATAAGTGATATAAAAATAATAATAAAATTGAAAACGATTCTTAATCAAGTATAAATTAACTTAAGTTTATTATTTAGTAATAATAAGGAACATACAAGACAAGTTGGACTCGGGGTAAGGGACTTTGTCTCAATCTCCTTTCATTGAGGCGTGTCTAGATAATATACACATCCTTCTTTTACACGGTGTATAATAAAACCCTTTGAATTTTAATTTCATTTAAAGGGAATATTTTATCTACTCAGTGTTTTACTAAATGGCAAAAGGAATGTTTTTAACATATGTGGAGACAATGACCTCTCTACCGCCGTAATCGTTATTTGGCTTCCTCTATAAGCCTTAATGTTTTTAATGGAAAAAGAAACCCCTTATTCCATTTTTGGGTGTTTTGGAATTTAAAATGGGTTTTGAAATGGATTGATTATTTCAATATCTTGAAATGATTTCTTGTGATTTCAAATGAAATGTTATTAGTGGAATGTATATTTTTTTCAATATCTTATGTTTTATGATTATATAATGGTACTTAGACATTTTACAGGTGGTTACGTGATAAACCAAATACCGGGTGGTTCCATGATAAACTAAGGATGGGTGGTTACATTATAAACTCCAATGCATTGGGTATGGAAGTTGGATGTATGGCTATTCCATTTGTAAGAATTATTTATGGAAGTTGACCTTATGTTTATTCAATTTAAGTATGATTATGTCCCAAGTTTACCTTTTATATGATATATATTACTTTCTATGGGTTTTATGGTAATATTTTGGTTACAAAAAAATGGTAAGTAATGAGATTATATTCAGTGATGTTTTTTTGATAATTCTTTAAATTGAATAGTATTACATTATGATAAAGTATTCATGGTTAGAAGTTGTTTTGCAAACTAATAGTTTTATTTCTTTATGTATCCCTTACTTAGATTTTTATGCTCATACGATGTTTTGAAATGATTTTCACAGGACTTAAAGATGAATATGGTCACGTATGGGATCAATAAAAAGTCATGATGTATAAAACATGGAACTAGACATGTTTCTTTTTTTAAGAGTTTTGTTTTATGAAAAAATGGATAGGGAGTAGAAGTGCCTACTTGTAATACTCAAGTTGTTATAAATAAGTTATGACCTAATCTTATAAATCTCTAAACTTGAAAAGATCATCAATGTAAATTATTAACTTAATTCAAGATTATGTAATGTTTAAGGATGGAGCCTTACTGTTGGTATCATAGGCCGGTTTAGATAACTTTAGAGGTTAGGGTGTTATTTAATCATAAGTGACATAACCATAATGGCTAGCATATTATAAAGAGTCATAGTAATTTTAGATAAATTGAATGATTTTAAGATAACAAAAATAAGTATGTCTTAGTGTTTACCCTCCTTATAAGATAATATATGATGATTTTACTAATATACTCACACTGACCTTTTTGGTTTCATTAAATGGATAGATCTAGAAGGAACCAAAGTAACAATGGATATGAAGGAAACTATGGTGGTTTTTTGAATGAGAAATCGAATGAAATGAGAGATATAATGAGAACTCATGTGGTTATTCTTTACCAACTATCTAGAGTCATGATTGACCACTTGAACCTTGCTGATTTTTCTAAGGTATCATATATGTGAGAAACGAATCCCAGTGGAAGTTAAGGTAATAATCATAATTGAAAGTATATTAAAAAACCTATTTTTCAAGGACATGGAAAGAAACACCTAGGAGAATTCTTCAAAGTGAAGGGAAGATGTTTCAGATGTGGTAATGAAGGTCATAAAGCAATAACCTACCATTGAAAAAGGAAGTGTCATGTTGACTCCAGGAAAGGGAAAGAAGTTATTTATGGAAGATCAATTGAATTTTTTAAATGTGGTGTGCATGATCATTATACAAATATATTTCCTATGAAGAAGGTTATAGAATGGGATCATAATGATTTTACAAATATATGTTTACCAATTCCAAATTCCATTCTAATTGAATATGAGGAAACTAAAAATTACATATGAAAGGTATGGATTATTTCTTAGATCATGTTTTGACATTACTGAAATCTTAAGACATTATGCATGATTATTTTTGTAGTAAAGAAGTATTAAATAATAATATGGAAAAAATGGATAAAGGATCATGAATAATGTTTAATGATTAATATGTCTACATTTTAGGAATTGAAGAGTTATGTTGGATCTATGGATGATGATATGTTTAAAATGTATTAATGATAGGATTACTTTGGAATACTTTTTTCTAGTATATGTAACCCTAAAGTTTTATATGTTAAAAATTTTATTCAAGGAAGAATTATCTTTTCTTGTGTGGACATAATGGATAACCTTAGGGGATCATGTGATGTTTTGTTTTTGAGGCAATTATGGGTTATTAGTTTTTGGGATGCAGAATGTGAGGTATGAAATAAAATTTGAGGTTAAAACATGTTACAGATATTTTTAATGATTTTATATCATTTTGTTAATGTTATTAGAATTATACGGTTTTAGAAAAAGGACAAAAAATAGACCATGTGACAACCCTTCGCGTTAGACAAAGCAGCGGGAATCGAACCCACAACCCAAGTGCAACTAGGATTTGTCGCCTACCACTAGACTACGTGAAGTCCCTGGTTAGTATGACTAATTATTTTTAGTTAAATGATTTTATGGATCAAGAATTAGTTTATTTTAGAAACTTATATTTTATTAAATTTATATCATTAGTCTAGGAAAAATATTTGGTGATTAAGTGATAAAGTTTAATTTGGAAGATGTTCTCTCTTTTAGGTAACACTATATGCCTAAGGAAAATAGAATACTATGGTATTTCATTTGTGGAGTAATGGTTGAAATTTTATTTTGGAAGAATATATGTTTTTATTATGGTCATATGGTGATTTAGTTTATTTATGGAAATGATTATCCTATCATTGAGAAAATGTGATTAGGTTAATTACTCTTTAGTATGAGACTTTAAGAGTAGGTGATGTTATTTGGAGATAAATGTTAATATTTTTGTGGAAGACTATGTGATTAAATTATTCTATGTTTTGGGTTTCAATATTAGTTTGGATTATATTGAATAATTTTAAAGACAATTGTGTATTTAATGGTCTTTGTTGAACATTGGGTATTGTTTGTTCAATTTTGGAGATTAAGAGTAATATTTCTTTTTATAAAAAATTATCCTTTTGGGGGATTATCTGATCTTGTAATAACCATTTTGTTTTTGGTTAATGTCTAAAGATATGGGAAATATATGGTTCATATTTTTTATATCATTTTATTTTATAGAAGTTTATTCTATCACTTCAGGTGTGACCAAGTCATCTTGAATACTCATCGTTTGGAGAAAAGATGAGTTTTTGGTAGAAACTTATTAAAGGATGAAACTCTAATTTTCAAGTAATTATATTTCCTTATGATATTATTCTAGGTAGTAATAAAAGTCTTTAATTCTATGAAAAGTATATTGAATAAAAAAATGTTATACACTTTCTTTTATCATCCGACTTTTACCTGACCACAAATTTATGGTATTGTGGTGGTTAACTTTCTATGATCAAGTTCTATATCACTCTCTATTAATCTATGAGAATTTATTTCTCTTCTATATCCATGTTTTCCTAAAAGTAATCCTAGTATGGGTTATCTTGGGTGACCTTTTTAATTCTATTTATTTCTTTTAAAGTGATAGTTTTATTGACTCTTTTTTCGATGTGGGACATTCAATGAAGTTTTCAAGCCCAATTTTAAAATTGCGAGGAAACAATTTCTAAAAGGGGGGAAGGATGTAATGACCCAGATATTTATAAAATAATACTTTGTCATATCTATTAATATTTATGATTAAGATATTAATTTTATGTTAAAGAGGACACTTTGTTCGATAGCATACTCAACACACAACAACGAGTTTCTTTGAAATTTTATGTTGCACACAACTTTGAGTTATACCTAAAAATAATATAATAATATTATTATTTTAAATGGTAGTTAACGCATAGCCATTGTATTACTGGGAATGAACATAACTAACTAAATTTTGATTAAAAATGTTTTTAAAATGTCTCTACATTTATTGAATAAATTTTAGAGACTTAAAATAAGAATGAATCTTATTTTAATCATGAAATACTCTAATATTCTTTAAAAGGTAGATTTACCACCTTTTGACGGTGAACCCTTTTTAAATCTAGTTTTTGTAACTTTTATATGTTAAATATGACAAAACAAACTTATTATTTAGATAAGGGACATAAAAATTTACTTTGGGTAAATATTTGGTATTTTTCTTATAATGTTCATTTTTAATGAATTGTGAAGAATACTATATTTTAAGTAAAAAACGTCTTTTCATATAATCTATTTATAGGATTATATTGTACTTTTAATTGGTTTTAAAGTTTAATTATATTATATTTTTATAATTTAATCCAATGTTGGTCATTTTAAGGAATTTCACCTTGAAATTGGACATAAACACATGTCAATCTTTTGGTAGTTTTTACTTTTTAAAAACACCTTTTTTGGTTTTGAAAACAGGAATTAATTTTAAATTAATTTCAAAAACTTATGTGTTTTGAATTTGAAAAAATAGATTCCATATTTGGAATCAGGAGGTCCAAATTGTGTAAATATGTACCTTTTATTTTTAGACATTATGAATAGTAACTTTAGTAAATATTTTATTTACCATGGTTAAAGGGTAAATATGGTAAATAAGGGTAAAAAATAATATTATAATAATATTAAATTACCCTAAAACATGTCCTAAACCTATTTTATGATATATTTCTGAACATTTTCATCATAGGATCGATTTTAAGACCCCATGGAGCCAATTGTGTGCGTAAATGACATTTAATTACTTTTAATTTAAAGTTAAGGAAAATATAGCCTAAACATGTATCTTTTACTAAAACAATTTTTATATGGGGTTATATAAGTAATATATTGAACTATAAATAGTAATTATAAATCTAAAAATATTTCCTACATCATGGTATTTTATTTATAATTTTTGGACATCAAATAAATAAATTTATTTATGAAACAATGGTGATGTATTGATTACCTTATTAATGAAATAATTAAATAAATGTGATTATAAATATTAAAATAAATTTATTTTGAAACTTTTTATGCCATACAAGAATTCTATTGATGATTATGACTTGTTATATTTGTATTAATAAAGTTTTTTCGAATTAATGAATTTTTTACAGATTTTCAAAAAGTCCTAATTTGAATAGTATAAAATTGACATAAATGAGTTTTTAAATAAATTAATATTTTATTAAATGGTAAAATAGTCCTAAAAATCTAATATTCATCCAACTGACATATATGATGTTATAAATTTTATTAATTATCCATTTGGAGTCGATTGGCATTTTATAGAAACTATAGTAACCATATATTATGAATATACAAGAAGACATGGTAATAGTTAAATTAGTTAACTAAGGGTTAAAGATAAATGATAACGTTAAATTTGAAACCAAAAATTCTCTAAAAACTATTGCTTGAGATTATTTCTACCCATACTCATATGATATTATAAATATATTACTTTGGTGTTATTATAATTCTAAAATCAATTAATAATAAAATAATATTTCAAAACACTCCTAAAGTGTCCCTCCTCACTCTTATAAAAGTACACCACCTCTAACCCATTAATCACACCTATCAAGCCAATTTTATCATCCAAAATCTACTAAAATAATCTCCCAACATTACTCTCTTTATCCTAGAAGCTTCCCCCTAGGAAGAAAGTGATTTATGAAAGCCCTTTGGCTCGAATCAAAAGAAGTTACCCAATTTGAGGTAATGTCTTCACTCAAATCCCTTCCCATTATTTTAACTTATCCACTCCCCATGCTCTTATTATTAATTTTTTACATAAAAAAAACTAGTATCCTAAATATACTAGGTTTTTTTATGAGAATGATTCAAACTACACTTACACATACCTCCGTCTAATGGGTATAGAACATACTCTTTTTATGGACGGTGAACTACTGCCTCATGAAACGATGATTGTTAAATCTTCTCCTACCACCTCTACTGGTGAACATTATGATGTAAATGTAATTATATATAACATATATGATATTTATTTTATCCCTATACTTCTGTAATTCTCATTTAGAACATGCCTTTATGCTTTTCATGTTGTATAAATACGATACTTTCATTTGAGGAAGTGCGGACTACCGCCCCCTCAAAGTGATATGACTCATTCATGACATACATGGAATGTATAAAGGATAGAGTTAATGAAGTTATATATGATATTATACTGGAATTATAATATACCTATTTATCTTTATTTTTTATTCCTTTATATATGAAAAAGAAATGAAATTGGTGTTCATGCGTACGTACGACTTACCGTCTCCATGAATTGTGCATTTAATTTATTATATACAAATGATATGTACAATTTTAAATACATATATACTGGATATATATGATATATATGATATCTAAATCCTGAATATCATTCTGTAGATAATTTACTTTTGACCACATGGACAATTTGTAATTATAACAAGTTCATTTTTGACCTAAGTTTCGAACATCGAAAAAATGTGTGATATGAACTCAAATAATTAACTAATTGTTATAAAAAGATAATAAGTAATATCAAAGGAATAATAAACTTTAAAAATGTCATAAAACAAGTATAAATTGACTTACGTTTATTATTCGGGAAGAACAAGGAACATACGAGACAAATCAGACTCAAGGTAAGGGACTTCATCTCAATCTCTTTTCATTGAGTCATATTTTGATAATATACACCTCCTTCTTTTACACGGTGTATTATAAAACCCTTTGACTTTTACTTTAATTCAATGAGAATCTTTTATCTATGGATCAATTAACTAAATGAAAAAAGGAATGTTTTTAACGTATTTGGTGACAATGACCTCTCCACTGCCGTAATCGTTATTTGGCTTCCTCTATAAGACTTAATGTTTTTTGAAAGAAAAAAGAAACCCCTTATTTTTTTTGTGTTTTGGCATTGAAAATGGTTTTTGAAATGGATTGATTATTTCAATATCTTGAAATGATTTCTTGTGATTTCAAATGAAATGCTATTAGTAAAATATTGATATTTTCAATATTTTATGTGTTATGATTATATAATGGTACTTATAAATTTGATGGGTGGTTACATGATAAACCAAATGATGAGTGGTTACATGATAAACTAAGGATGAGTGGTTATGTTATAACCTCCAATGCATTGGGTATGGAAGTTGGCCATATGGCTATTTCATTTTTAAGAATGATCTATGGAAGTTAACCATATGGTTATTCCATTTAAGTATGATTATGTCCCAAGTTTACCTTTTAAATTCTATATGTTGCTTTCAATGGGTTTTATGGTAATATTTTTGTTACAAAAAAGGGTAATCAATGAGCTTATAATCAGTAAAGTGTTTTCGCTACTTCTTTAAAGTGAAAATTATTACTTTATGATAATGTATTCATGGTTTACATGTTGTTTTAAAAAATAATAGTTTTCCTTCTTTATGTATCACTTACTATGGTTTTTATGCTCATCCCAATTTTTGAAATGTTTTCACAGGACTTAAAGATGAATATGGTCAAGGATGGGATCATGGAAAATTCATTTTGTCTAAAACATGGAACTAGAGATGTTTCTTTTTTAATTTATGATTTTTTGTTTTATGAAAAAAATGGATAGTGAGTAGAATTATCTACTTGTAATATTCAAGTTGTTATGTATAATTTATGAACTAATTATCTAAATCTCTAAAATTGAAAGTATCCCCAATGTAAATTATTAACTTAATTAAAGATTATGTAATGTTGAAGGTCGGGGCCTTACACTAAACACAGGAAGAAACTGAATGTATCCATTGAATGGGATAACACCACATTTTATGTATCATATGATACGATTACAAGTGTGAATAATAATTCATACTATATCGAGGATATGATTACAGGCGTGGATGATGATGACGATCATATTGAGGAAATGACAATGATAGTTGAAGATAAACTTTGTGATTGTCCAAAATTTTCTAAGAAGCTATAGATTTGTGAAAAGATTTCATTTTATACTATTTTTACTAAAGATACATCATTTCCATCCATACTGAAACAATGTAATTTAAAATATGTAAATAAATGTAGTGACACTAGTTTTAATGAACTGATTTCTCTCTTGAATGATATGATCCAAAAGATAATGAGCTTCCTTGCTGAACATGTGATGCTAAAATAATGCTACATTTAGTGGGTTTGATCTATGAAATAATAAATTCTTATCCAAATTAATGTATACTATTTAAAAAAACATAAATCACTTAAAAAATCCCAAATTATGGTGCTTCTTGATATAAGAAAGATTAATAAGGCCTTAAGAAAGATGCATGGTATTTTCCAATCATTCCAAGGTTTAGGCAATTATATGGAAGTAAGGATACTCCAAGGAAATTAACATGTCATGAAGATACAAGTGTAAATTTTCATACTTATAGATTTTTTTTGTATAAAATAAATATTTAAAAAAAACAATTCATTATTTTAAGAGATAATAAAATTTTTAGGTCAAAATTAAATACGGTAAAAATAAAGACTGTGTATTATGACATCATAATGACCCAAAAGTTATTTAATATATGAAATATATGGTATAAAAAACAAATATATATTTTCCCTTTAAAATAATGTATTTTTAGGTTATTTGATTAATTTTATAAACCCATTATGAATCTTATAAAACCTATATTTTATATTAAGCTTTTAAAATCAATTCTTTACGAACATGAGTCACTTCCACATCAAGAAGGGTAATATTTTAATGATATTGGTTCTTAAAATTTTAAAATAATGAAAATAAATTCACTTTGGAAAAAACCTTTGTATGGTTTGTGGTTTTGAATACTTTATTGTATAGAGTCCAAAACATATGTTTGAGAAATAATAAAGATCTCCCCTCTCTTTTCCTATATAAACCCACCCAAGATCCCATTACTAATCACTCAAAACCCTTGAATCAGAACTATAATATACCCTTACCTCTATATATTACTCCCAAGGTTCCCAAAATCTATCAAGATGATCCTCCCAAGCTCTTGGAAACATCCCCTCAAGGTAAGGGATCCTATCCTTCTCCTCTTTATTCAAACACCTTCTTTGTATTTTTCATTTTTAGGCCCAATTTTTCATGTTAGATTTTTTATTATATATCCCACTTAATTACCTTATGATATCCATGTTTTTAGATACCCCTTTCACTATCATTAATCCTTCCCATTAATCTTTGAATACCCTTGTTCTGCTACTGAAATTATTCGGTGATTTTCCATGCTAAAATTTTATTTTTTGAATAATCCTCCCCATTTCTACTAAATAATATTCACCTAGATATATCTATAATTTATTATCTAGGAAATTACATGTATTTATTCCACACTACTTAATCATGGGATTAAATGTGATGAAATATGATCCTATTTTTAATGATCTATGTGGCACACTTATGCATTTAGATGATATTAAAGGGATGGGTGGACCCTGAATTATATATCCCTCGAATACTTTGGGTAATGTTTTAATCTCATGTGATTACATTTATGGTTCATTAGATTTTATCCTAAGACCAATATGTTATGTTTTCTAGATGTTTATCCTTGCCTTATGTTTATGATTCCATGTTTTAAGTTATTGCTACATTCCCATATTGCCTTTATGTTATCATCATATACCATGCTTCGATGTTCATGTTTATGATTCTCAACCTGTTTATGTCCCATTGAAGTTCTTATTGACTAACATGTAAAAATTTCTTCATGTTATTCTTTGTTTATTTTTTTAATAGTCATTATAGCTCATTGTTTTCTTATGTATGTCCCAAGGTTATTCCGTGCAGTTTTTAAAGAGGTTGGAGCTGCTGATAGTATTGAAGAAGAAGGTAGTTCATATTGTGAACTGGTGGGAGTTAAAAATATCACTTAAGTATCTCTATAATATCCATTCTTCTTACCTTATGATAAAAATAATTATTTGATGATGAGTTGTATGATACTAAAATTTCCTTCACTGATCCCTATGAGAAATAAGATTTTGAATATGATGATGATGATGATTTTGATGATGAGGATTTTGAACTGGTTTATTCATTTTTGAAATCAGTTGAATCTCCTAGTGATAGTAAGTTAAGTGTTTTATAAGTTTTTCCTCTTAGCCCTGAATTTGTAAGCTATTCTAGGCCAATGATAAAGGAGGTATCATCTAGGGGGACACATCCCTAGGAGTTTCTATACATGGAATCAATTACTTAGATTCTGAGTGAGATGGTGGTTCAAATTGGGGAAGTCAACCAAAACACGATGGACATTCCATCCCAAATCTTCCCTAATTTCCTATAGTCTAGGATGGTTTTCTTATTATTAGAATTAATTTATAAGAGATTCTAGAACCAATTGTTTCTATTTATTTTTCTAGAGTTGATTATGCTCTAAATGATATTGAGGTTTTAAATTCTTGTAATGAGATAGTTACTATATTAAAAATACTAGAAGATCCTAATCAATTTGTTGAGACAAAGGTGATTGAGAATGAAAAATCAGAATTTGTTGAGAAACTAGTGGAAGAAAAGGGTAAAGATATCGAGGATGCTATTATCGGATATCCTTCCAGTTTGATAGCTTCTCTTCCTAGATAGGAAATATATCTATATCCTCCCCCTGCTCCTAGATCTTCTTATCTCACCATAGGTGATTTGGATTCTTTCAAGGATAATATGAAATCATTAATAATATAAATACCTAAAAGATATCATCCCTAATATGATCATGATAAATAAAATGATATATCTTTTATTATGACTCTTTTTGTTGCACATCTTCATCCCATGTTCTTTTTTAGGATTAGAAATTTGGAAGAGGAAAATAAGATTATATTTGAACAAATTATAGTGGTTCAAAAAGATTTATTGGATATGAAACTTCAACCCACTCAAAGGGACCTCACCATCTTTGGTCAGCTGGGTTCTCTTGGATCTGGAGTTGTTGCCTCGTCTTCTCAAACTCCTCCTATTCTATCCCACACTTCTATTATTTTACCTCTTAACCATTTTATTATTAAACAGATTATAATAATAGTGAGGTTGGAATTGAGAAATTTGATGGGAGAATCTTATGGTTCATATGAGGAAGATCTCAAGAAGATAAGATCTCTTAGGGAATAGATTCATAGTCTTTTTAGAGAATGTCTTTAGATATCCATACAAGATATGGAACTGATCTCTAAGGATATAAAGCCTTACCTTTCTAAGATATTCACCAAAAATTATCTCTCCTGTCACTTGAAATATTTGGCTGAGATTCTCAAGGTGCCTCATGTGAATAGATCTTTCAAAGAAAAAGTTTATTAATTAAAGGTTATGGTACCACTCATGAAACTATTTTTGGAAGAGAAGAAACAATTATTTCAAGTGATGGAACATGGAAGTAGAGTCATCAAACATTTTATAAAATTGATGGATCATTTTATATACTCTATCAGGATATCTATTATTTCATATATAGATATAAATTTTAATTCTTCAGTTTTAGCACATTTAGATTTAGATTCAGGTTCTACAACTTCTATTGGAGTCAGTCATTTTGGACTTACTTCTATCCATATCATGTGACACCTTAGGTCAGTAGTTTCAAGAATTTTTTTAGGCCTCCTACACCTATACCAACACCGAGACCTACTCCTGAACCCTCCTCCTCTAATTATAAGGAAATTTTTCATCCTCTTACCTCTTGAATCTATCCCAACACTAATTTGGATTTATATTAGGGATATGATATGGATGTTGTTTTGTATTCTATTACTTTTTGTACCATAATTCTTTATTATTATAAAATATCTATTTAGACTATTTAATTATGACATTTTTATGTGTCGAGTTATTTCTCTATATTTATTCTTTATAATCCTAAATTTAGGAGGAAAGGTGTAATATTAACCATGACTTGATAAAATTATCAGATCATAAGTGGTCATCTTCTCTAGAAATTTAACATTTCATATTTATTAAACCACGATTTGTGATCATCACAAAGGGGTATATTGTTTGTTTAGTCTATCAATTCTTTATTTTAGTGATATCAAATCATTATTATTGTATTACTAATGTTTTATTGGGTATATGATAGTGAAATATATTTCAGGCACTTTTGTGAAATTATTTTAATTATGTAATTTGGTAGTAAGAAGAAAACTGCAACCACAAGAAGGAATGTTTGATTACATGAAATAATTTCCAACCATAAGAACTAATGTATGACCACAATAAGGACTTTTCAACCACAAAAAGTAATGTATGTACACAAGAAGGAATGTATGACCACAATAAGGAAGTCTGACCACGTGAATATTTCTATGACCATAAGAAGAAATGTGTGACTGCAAGATAACTTGAGTGGCTATATAAAGAAAACTAAAAATGTAATAAGATCTCTATAACCATAAGAAGGAATATGAATTTGACTATGAGAATAAAATGAGAAAATGTGAGGATTGTGTGACTCTTCCTTAAGTCTTTTTTTGGGAGTTTTATTATACCATGCCTAAGTGAATTCATGCCTTTTTAGGAATAAAAAAATATTTTATTAAAATGACTCATCTCTAAGTAATTAAATGTGTTGGAACTGAGTGTGCAGAGAAAACCCCAAATGGGTGGTATTTTAAAAAAATTCCATCAATGATTGATGTAAAATTTTTGACATCGGTGAAGAGTAGCCCGATAAAATCTGAGGACCAAGCGTGAAGGGTATGAAGCACAAAAATAAATCCTAAAAAAATACATTGTTTAATCCGAAGTTGTGTATGATGTCTGATCATCATTGGTAATTTCTGCTCGAATAATCCAAATTCAAATTCCTCTAGATCATCCATACATGATTCAAGGAATCTACGGGAGTTCTATTTGTCGTAATCTGTATGCTAGCACAGAATTGCGACGATGCCTTAGATGCTCTAACGATCACCGCATCGCTTCACTAGCAATGCCTAAGACAGTGTTTGATCCATGATCCTTTGATCCAAAGCCTATATCTCTCTAGATCATGGGAGATTGGAGAGGAGAGAGAAGTTCTAGGAATAGTCTTTGGCAGTCACCTCTTCTCTTATATTTATAGTGTTATAGAATTACCATTAAATGCCAACCTGACCCCCAAATAATAAATGCACTATTAATGACATTTTATGACTACTAATCTGAGTCATAAATATTATTATCACTTACTTGTAATATATTAAAATATATTACATGATAATAATTGAGTCCAAAACTTGACTCGTCGATCCCATAAATATTAATTGAACCTTGAATAATTTAATATTCGTCAAATAATATTTTTCATGTCTTTACTTAAAACTCATTAATACATTTAATAAATAAATTCAATGCTCATTATTCTAAACTCAAATAATATGAATTTATTTACTGCATTGGTAATCATTTAACCTTGGAAAAATCTTAGATCCCAGTGGTGGGGCCCACCATGTCCAAAATTCCAATTCAATTGAACATGGAAGATTATTGAATACGGTATTGTGTGTAACTATATATGCCCTTATCTTGATAGTAGTGAATAGTATTCATAGACTAAGAGTGGGATCTAGAAACCTATCATGACCCCTGAAGAGATAAGGATTTTCATAGAAGTGACAACCAACCTATGAACATGAACTGTGTAATATAATCTCGTTGTCTGTAATATCTCATAAAATAGGATGCACTCTCGTGTCATCTCCCTTTTCTTTCTTTATTGTTTGTTGATGTAACTGGATGGATTTACCCTTGACTTCCATGGCCATGGTCTTATAAATGTACTTCCATCTTTATCAACATGGCCTGAGATATATTACTTCCATAACTCAGAAGTGACAAACCCTTTCTTGACCGTTCAACCAATTCCATGCCACCAATGACGCACCCAAAACAAACTAACTCGCCATGACTTCATTTCTATGGTTTTTTTCTTGCATCAAAGTACACAATCAAATTACATACATTGGTAATGATCACAAGTCAGAAGACCATTACTCATGATTGTAGATAGGGACATCCAATGACACCTGAAACATGTTGTGTTCTTATTAATGGGTCAGTCCTCATGATCTCACTACTAGAGAACACCAAGTGTGAACTTAATGAGAAGAAGTGTCAATGCTTATGATCCCCCAACACTTGATAGTCAAACATCTACTGTGTCCAATTAGTGAGATGTATCTAGACTATAGAACATATATTTAATATTAATGTCATAATATCCTGAGGTTCTCATTATAGCCTGGGATCTTCTATAACCTCTCAATACGACAATTAATCTTTGGACATTACCATTTCAATAGTGGAAGTAGAAAAGTATACACTATAATGGTAATAAGACATCATGTATAGCTAAATATATACATGACATGGTAATCAAAAGCACTGAATAGTAGGTTCTAGGGTACCCGCTATTTCAACACTCCCACTTTCACTAGAGCCAACTTTCTAACTAAACTTGTTATCTACTCACATGATGAACATCATTTTTCTGATGAGTAACAACTTTAGCTACTGGGTCCACCACGGTTCCGCCACATGGAAATTCTGCTATTATGACCTCATCACCTTGAGTAAAACTTATTAAGAGATGGTATCCCGAGTATATCCCTTTTGTTCACTATCATAACTTCACATCTTGGATAGTAAGAATATCATAATTTACATTATGATAATACATTTCTCACCAGGTGCAATTCCAATAACTGGAAAAAATAATTTCATTTCACTACTTCTTAGCTGCCTAAGAAGCTGCAACATACTCAGTGTTTGTGGGTATGGCTACCACTGGAATATTGAGCTTGACTTGATCATCTCTTTTAGCATAACTGTGATATTAGATCACATTGATCTATAAAAGACAAGTTTGTATCCCCAAAAACTAGTATCCTTTTTCCCCAATTACCAGGTACATATATTTTGTACTTGTTGAAGTAAAATTAGATAGTTCAGACTGCATCCCTTATAGTGCTCCTAGATAAAACTGATATTTACCTACTATAAAATATACCTTGGCAATATCAGTTCTTATACATATTATGGAATGCGTGATTGATCCATCAATTCTATGTAGGGATTGTAACTCACGACATTTATCACTTCCCATGTCACGGACAGTTCAATATGGAGAGATTATGACCTATGACATAGGCAACAATTAATCTCTTGAATTGTTCAATCTTGAATTTTTTCAATACAATGCCATTATATGTACGATTGACTAGGACCAAGAAAACTTTAGATCTACTTCAATTGATCTTGTTCCCTAGAACTTAGGTTTCTACTTTAAGTCTATCACTGGAGAATAATTTTTATCATGTTCTTAACTAAATGTGAGACGAATTTCTATTTTCAATATGCAACCAAACATATTTTTTCTTGGAAAACATTGCCGCTCCCACTAACCTCTCGTAGACGCATGGAAATCATTTTTTTTTCAAATGTATATTCTATGACCATGTTTATTACTTTAATCCTAAAATATTTTTTAGTAACTTGCAACATTTATTAGCATTATGGGACGTGACCATCCCTTTCTGGTTGCATTGTATAGACACCATCCACGATTGGAAGTCATGACATCCAATGCTAAATAATTTGATCATAAATATTAGCTATAATAAGTAAAATTCTAACAGATTTAGGCATAACGACTTGGTGAAACCAATTGAGCCTTATTGGTACTACACTTGTACTATCCATGTATCAAATCACTTGAATACCCACCATAGTATTCAAAATAATAAACCCCTTTTCACTTTGATACATGGAATCCATTAATTGAAATTTAGTTGGTCTTATCAAATTTTTCTAATTTCCATACACTGCTTACTTATAGGAAATATTATTCACATTGAATAATAGATCACCGACCATGGTGAATATAAAAACCATCACAATGGTTTAATCCTTCCTACGCAGTATGTGTATCGAGAACATACTTTCTTCCACATGCGCTTGTGAAACTAGTTCTTATTACAACTATTTATGCATGTTGAGCATTGACTAGACACAAGTCAATATAGCTCTCACTATCTCTAATAGAGATGTTCACCCTTATATAGAAGTGTATTCTATCACTTTACTACAATTTTTATATCTTAGAGATTTATGTAATATCCTAAGCAATTGTTTGGATAAGCACCTTAGATGCACAACATATTTATCTTGATACAAGTTTGTTTATATCTAAAAAAAACTATTTGCATCCAAACACATATCCTTATGACATAATGTATTTACATCATACTATGACTCATATGATATCCATTTTTCATTATAGTTGGCATAGGGTTGTGGTATATCGCCGTTATTTTTAAATAATTTCATGAAATATAATTGAAGTTTCTGCAAGTTGTAACATTGGTACTACTTACATCAAAATTTTGATACAAGACATATGTATTTAGGAATTTCTCCATGCTATATGTTTGTTGATAAATGTTGATATGTAAGACTTCATCATCAATCCTCCTTATTAACATCAATGTTTTGATGTCAATAAGGTAATGTGCATTTAAGAATTACTCCGCGCTACATTATCATGATTGATGAATGCTTGGTCGAGATATTCTTTAGTATCCCAAACTGAAGCAACTCATATCTCCTAACCATGCATATACTTCACTTTATTATTCCTTAATTACTTAAAGGAATCTTATGAAGTATATATACCTATAGATTATACATGGAATAGTTCATGCTTACTTGTTGAACTATTTCCAAAATATTTGTGACATCCCTTTATTTCTAAAGGGTCATTTTTCCAAACTAAAGATATTGATAATACCAAAAGTATTTAGCTGTGCTGAGCCTAAATAACATACTTGGAATATGGATGATGTTCACTTTTAGTATTACTTGACAAAGAATTATCTTGTCACAACTGGGTATAATTCTTACATTTATATTCATCACTAATTGCCTATGATTCATGTATTACTGAACTAGTGATTGATTTTTCCAAAAACAACATTCTTTCCAAAACTTGAAGGAATGTACCCTTGAGTTCAAGGACACATGACATTAATGTTTGTGGTTATAATCAATAATATTTCAACATGAATCTTTCACTTGGAAATTAAGAATTTGTGTACTTCTCACCACCGGCATAGGTATCACCCTTTCATATCCACTTGGAGAATACAACAGACTTCTAGTAATATTTATAAACTAACTTGGATACCGTATTAAAATACACAAATTTAAATTCATATAGTATTAAATACCCAAGTAGTAAAAGGAAACATTACTTTGATGAATATGTTTGATGTAGAAGAAGAAAATTTATTCTTTAAATAGTTTATTGCTTTTAAACTTCCATAGCATTATTTTATACTATGCAATGCAAATAACCTTTTTAATACCTCATTAATTGAAGGATGTCATGAATGTTCCATTGGCATTAAATTAATTTTACCTTTCAACATTGTCTTTTAATTTATTCTCAATAATAATTAAAAATTAACTGTCTTTTATTCTTATTTACTTGGTGAACCTTAACCAAAATGGTAATGGATCATTTACTCAATACTTATTAATTTTATAAATTAAAACAAAACTTGAGTAAAGTGGTGAAAATGATATGAGAAAGAGATCTATTTAAAGATCCCGATCAATCTTTCAATTTACACATGTCGGTGTAACATCACCTTATTCATATCATTGATTCACTTTCTCCTTGAAAACTTCCCAGAGATGAGACTTCTTGTTTTATCTTCCATGTCCTGGTGTAGTAACTGCAACTGACACCGACCATTGATAAAAGCATAATGATGTAATTATCATATGCTTTATACATTAGACTCCTGTCAGCAATTTCACCCTCGCTTATTGAGGTAGTTTAATTGTGTCGGGATCACTGGAACCTTGTGTTTCCAATATCATAGTACTATTCACACACGCTTATACTATTCATGGGTACTCATGTCAGTGTGGACATTTACTTTGTCCAATATTATCACAGTTTTCATACTTGTGGTATAACTTGCCATTTTCTACAAAAATGAATTTTAGCAGATGAGTGTTTTTTATATGGATTACCATTTTAGACATTTTGAATAATTACTTAAATTAGTTAATGTCTCCCACTATTTTATCGGATTCTAAGAACCCTCTGTTCTAGAATCAGAATACTATGTCGCTTGATTATTCTAGTGGAAGTGATCCCAGAACCACCCCTCATAGTCTACAAGCTATGGCTACGCCACTACTTGGAGGGTTCTCGGTGGGATTTTGGCTGGTCAACCACTTTAACTTGTGGTTCCTTGATCTGTTGAGTGAAGTACCAGCTTCTTAAAATCAGAACATGATTTAGTCAACACTTGCCTATAAAATTAAAAAAAAGATATCTACGGATATTACTTTGTTTCAAGTTTATTTAAGTCGACCCATCACTCTTATAAATAATCCTTAGTAGTAAGATCCCTCTTCTGTTATGGAATGATTGGCACCTCAAACATCCGGTTTTGTCCAAATTTTAATGACAGAAGGCTGTTATGACTTAATATATTTTTGAGGGTTTTATTATTTTTAGTGTGATGAAAGAAATAATTTTCTATTTTTATAAGCACATACTACGTGATCGTACTCACAACTGACCGTGAAAGAAATAGAAATTTAATCACATCACATGTTTATTTTATTTTGCATGCATGTTTATTATTATTCTATGTGATCGCACAATAAACTACACATGAAAAAATAATAAACCATGCAAAACAAAATGACCACCTGATCATGAGACGATTCTAATGGTTGATATGTTGAATGAATAATGGAACGACCAAAACCCTAATGGTAAGTACCTTTAGTCGCATGGCTGGAAACTTGAATAGAAATGTCTTCTTATCCAATGCATCCAACTCCTATCTGGTGTGTTACTACCACTTGGTGCAAAGTGTGGCACGGCTCATCTCATCATTATACAACAGTACTCGCACACAGGTGAGGGGTCTTGGGGTATAAAATTATAACTATGAGAATGGGCATGTAGGACCTTATACATATAATGACACTTGAGATGACATGAAAACCGTCTTTTATTTAATTAAACTAATTATTACAAAACTATTGAAAAAAATAGATAATTAAATAAAATAAAACAAATAAACAATCTCCAGACATGCATTGGTCGATATCTAACTCATGATCAACATACGTATTAAACTCATGTATATGAACTAAATGAAAAATAAAACTAAACTTGCATTAAATAAATTATGAGGGTATTTAATTGAATTGAAAACTTTTTTCTTGTTTTAATTCAATTTAATGTCTTTCGGTCTCGATTAACTAATTTAATTTTAAAAACTAAAAACAAAATTAATTAATTAATTTAATTAATCTCCAAATTAAATTAATTACACCGCAATATTTTTTTTAAAATGAAAATTAATATTTAATTAATTTAATTATCTACTATAATTAAATTAATTATTTTAATTAGCGTTTGATTAAATTTAAATCACTCGGGCCCATGAAACTTTGTGCAGGGCTTGTGCGGGTCGGGGTGAACCTGTGCATGCCCAATCTGAGTAGTAACGACCCCGTGCAGGTCCGAAGCATGTTCCAGGTTGGTCAAACTTTCCAAGTCCCGTTTCACAGCTGGTGTGGTTTGTGCGGAGAGGAAAGAGGATTACCTCACCAGATGGGTGTTGCGAAAGGTCGCTTGGTCGGAGGTGAGGGCCTGCTTGTTGGAGACGTGAAGGCGTAGGCCGCATGGGTCTGCCGCGGGATAGTCCATGCAGAAGGGGCCTCAACCCATGGTTCCAGCAAGGCATGGCCTTGGCCCTACAGGGTGTTAGCAAGTGCAAAGGAGGTAGGCGCCTGGTCCGTGGCAAGCAACCTGGTCTGGCCGTGGGGTGGCTGCTTCAAGCGATGCTGGCCAAGGTGCAGGCTCTTCGGGGTGCTGTGTATGTAGGTTGGCAGCCGGTGGGAGGGACGATCGTCACTTCCCCTATAGAGGGCTACTGTGGTTCTCCAAGGGGCTATCACGAATGCTGCGGCTGGGTGTGGGGGATACCGCTATGGGAAGCAGCGCTGAGCGCTGCTGGGAAGGGAGGAGGCCAGAGGCGCGGGCTATAAGTAGAGAGAGACGTAGGGGTGTGCCAAGGGATTAGACCGCTAGGAGAGGGGATGAAACCATATAATGGTGTAGAAGGAGGCAAGGAGGTGCCCTACGTTTGGAAGTGGAGCTAGCCGAGAGGCAGGGGCAGTGCGAGAGGGGGCCTTAGGCAGCCTAGGTGTGGCGGCCTGCACCTGGTTCAGTGCCTGGCTAGGTGCTTCTTTGGGAATGGGAGGAGGTGGCCCTATTTGGGCCACCACGTGAGGGAGATGGGGGGCTGCTCAGCCCCCCTAGAAAACCCCTCCTTTTTTATCTGTGACATGCTTTGCAGGTCACAAATTGCACATTTTTTTATTTTTTATATTAGACAGGAGACTTTCATTGTAGGTCTCCCCACACCCCCTTTTTTAAACAAGACATGCAAATCAAGTATGTCTTTAAAATTTTATTAATTAAACATGACTAAAAAATATAAGTCATACCCTCATTTTTTTTATTTCTTAAGTCTATATTTAGATAAGAAATTATAAAAAACATATAATAATAAAATATTATTATAATAAAATATTATAATAGTAAAATTATTATTATAATAAAAATATTATTATTATTATTATTAAATTATAATAATAATAATAATCATTAAGGTTCACCAAAAAATACTATTCTGGTAACCGAATGTCCAGCCAGTGAACATTTGTAAAACAACCGGTTTAACTCTAATTTTAAACTTCGGATGGCCACAAATGGGTCTTTCGATATCAGATTCAAATGTGGTCTGTGGCGTTGGGACAATAACAATTCCATTTTCATATTTTAATGTGAATTTAATTATTTTGGATTAAAATCGACACGTGTTCCCTTTGATACTACTTTTTTGGAACTGGGCGTGTAGTGAAATCCCCAAACAGGAGGGATTTTTTAAAAATTTCCACCAACGATCGACCTAAACTTGTTGATATTGGTGAAGAGCAGCCTTGTAAAAGCCAAGGTCCACACATGAAGGGTTGTAGGAAAAAAATAAACTATAAAAAATAACTGGTTTAATCTGAAGTCGTGCATGACGTCCACTCGTCATTGGCGATCACTGCTCGAAGAATACGAAGTCGAATTCCTATAGATCTTCCACATAGACTTCAAGGAATCTGTGGGAGTTTCATTCATCGTAATCTGGGTGCTAGCACGGAATTGCAATGACGCCTTTGATGCTCCAACGATTACTGCATCGCTTCGCTAGCGATGCCTGAGAGAGAACTTGATCCGTGCTCCTTGGATCCAGAACCTCTCTCTCTAGATCATGGGAGAGAGGAGTAGAGAGAGAAGTTCCATGAATAGTATTTGTAAATAGCCTCTTCTCTTATATTTATAGAGTTATGTAATTACCCAAAAATGCCAACCTAACCCCCGAATAATCAACACACTATTAATGACTTTTTATGACTTCTAATCTGAGTCATAAATATTATTATCACTTACTTATAATATATTAAAATATATTATGTGATAATAATAGAATCCAAAACTTGACTCTTCATTCCCATAAATATTAATTTAACCTTTCGTCAATTAATATTTTTCATGTATTTACCTAAAAATAGTAAATAAATTTAATAAATAATTTCAATGCTCATTATTCTAAACTTGAATAATATGAATTTATTTATTACATTGGTGATCATTTATCCTTGGAAAAATCCCAGATCCCAGTGGTGGGGCCCACTATGTCCAAAACTCCTATTCATCTGAATAGGGAAGATTCTTGAATATGCTATTTTGTGTGACCCTTTAGGCCATTATCTCAACAGTAGTGAATAGTATTCACTGATCAAGAGCTAAATCTAGCAACACATCATGGCCCCTGAAGAGATAAGGATTTTCACAGTAGCGAAAACCAACCTACGAACACACACTATGTAATATAATCTCTTTGTCTATAATATCTCATAAAGCAGGACACACTCTCTTGTCATCACCCTTTTCTTTCTTTATTGTTTGTTGATGTAACTAGATGGATTTACCCTTGACTCACATGACCATATTATTATAAAGGTACTACCATCCTTATCAATATTCCCTGAGATATATTACTTCCATAACCCTGAAGCGACAAATCCTTTCTTGACCATTCAATCAATGCAGTGCCACTAATGACGCACCCAACACAAACTACCTCACCACAACTTCATTTCCATGGTTTTGTTCTTGCATCAAAGTAAGAAATCAAATGAAATACATTAGTAATGATATCAAGTTAGGAGATCATTACACATGATCATAGATAGGAACATTCAATGACACCTAAAACATATGTTGGTCCTATTAGCGGGTCAGTCCTCATAATCTCACTACTAGAGATCACCAAGTGTGAACTTCAAGAGAATAAGTCTAAATGATTATGAGCCCCTAGCACCTCATAGTAAAACATCTTCTGTTTCCAATCAGTTAGATGTATCTAGAAAATAGAACATATATTTAAGATTAATGTCATAGTATCTCGTGGTTCTAATTATAGCATGGGATCTGCTATAACCTCTCAATACAACAATTAATATTTGTACATTACCATTTCAATAGTAGACACATAAAATTCTACACTATAATGGTAATAAGACATCATGTATAGCTAACTGTATACATGAACTGGTAATAAAAAGCTCTGAATAGTTAGGTCTAAGGCACCCACTATTTCAACAAAATGAATGTCAACCCATTTAAGTCATTGAGATCCATTCTCTTAGTATGTAGATTTAAGAATCATTGTTATTAAACATATATTTTGGATATAAGTGCTCTAAAAATTTATATAAGCCTCACACATGATGGAAACCATGAACCATATAATGAGATATAGGGATTCACCTATGATTTGTGAAACTCTTTTTCCTTACCTACACTATCACATTTAAAAGAGAAGCTTTGAAATATTGTTTCATCCATTTTTATGAAAAATATAAAGAAAATTGGTCAAAATAATTTTATTAGATATTATTCTGCAACAAAAACTCTTTATATCCTTACTATATCTATTTTTTAAAATTTTAAAGTTCTTTTCATATTTATTGTAAATTTATTTGGAACTCCTCATGTAGTTTAAATATAAGTACTCATACATTTCAATATTATTGTTTTTATACTTGTTCTACCTCATATAATTATGCAAGAGACTTGGTTAAGTTTGGATAGCCATATGTGCTAATTTATTTTGTAAAAATAAATCCAGGTTATGGATTAGTTTATTGGTTTTAATAAACATTTTTGGTAGTGGGTTTTCTATCAAGCGGAGAGGACTAGGTTACATCTTGGAATTGAACCTCTTGAATTTTTTAAAATCCAATGTGTGTTATTTAGGTTTTTCTTAATAATTTTTTAAATTATTTTACCTTCAAAATTATATGTTTCAAATATACTTCTTTTATGTATTTTCAAATTACATTAGCAAAATAAAACTTTTATAGTTAGCTTTAATCAATGATATATGTTCGATGTTGTGTATGAGCATATTTGTTTCAAAAGTTAAAGTGATTCAAAAATAATTTTAACTAGGTTATGATTGGTCTCTTGAGAAACCTATCCAAAATATCATATTATATATTTCTAAAATTTAAATTAAATATGATATTTTTCAAATTGGGGGATTTTGTTTTAAAATTGTTTTTAACAAAACAACTATAGGAGGCTCAATTAACCCTCCTTATAAGATATCCATTGGGACCAAAAGTTTCATCTTTTGAAATTCCCTATCAACCATTCTCATAATTCCGCACCACAACACTCTATGTTACACACCTACATGCATCACTACTATAAAACACACTTTTAATAGTGCTAATAAAGGGCTTTTATCAGTGCTTAAAAAGTGATGACTACCAAAGGGAGGATAAAAGAGAACCTTTGTCAGTGCTTTTCATTATCACTCATAAAAGCTCCCTTTATCAGTTCTTTTATTTAACACTGATAAAGGTAGCCTTTATCAGAGTTTTTTTGTCGCATTGATAAAGGGTGCATTTATCATCATTTTTTTAGCACTAATAAAAGTTGAAAAAAAATATTTTTTATACCATTTATCAATGATTGAGACCCCCTTTCTCAGTGATCCAACTGACTTCCCCACACCCACCCCCTTCCTTAGTGCTCATGACCCCCCTTCATTAGAACTAGACAACTTCTCACCCACTCGTGCATGTGCCTGGATTTGATCTCGTGACCTCCATGTGAAAATTGAACCTCTTTACCACTGCCCTACCTTATTTTATTGTCTGTTATGATATAATTTATATTTATTTATATATAATTACATATATATTTATTATTTATATATATAATTATTTTTAAATACATTTATAAAATATATTTTTGTGTGAGTATGAATGTGTGTATGATATATATATACTTAAATTTATTTAAATATATTATAATATATATATATATATCTATTTATCAATAAACACTCATATATATTTATATAAACATTATATATATATATCTGTGTGTGTGTACATATATATATATTCATATAGTTTTACTGTAAATTAATTTATATAATATATTTAATGATAATGATATATTTATATAAAAATACATTTATATATGATGTATACACACAATATTGATACACAAACGCATACATAAATTTACACACAAAATTAGACTTTTATATTTCTAACAAACTCACACAAATATTTACATATATACGTATTTATAATTATATATTAGAATACACACACAAATGTTTATTTCTTTGTTGACACACGCATATATATAAAAATTACTTGTATAGGTATATATATACATATTAATGAAAATTTTTAAGGTAAAAAGATGGATAATTATTTATTTTAAATGAAATTAATAATAAATATTTATTTCCATATGGTTTATATATTTAAAAATACATTTCCACATAAATATTTATTTATAAAATTGATTTATTATAAGTAAATATAAGAAAATATGTTTATATTTAATTATAAACAAAACTACTTTAGGAAAAATGATAAAACTTCAAAACAAAAATATCATTATAAAATTTAGACCTGATAATAAATTCAGTCTCCACCAAAAAAAGACAATAAGACCCCCTTAAAAGAGGTTAAAATTCCATCGAATGTTAGAAAATTTAGATATCTCGACAAAAAACTCAATTTTGGAAGCCTTCTAGGTTTTTTTGGCCTCTATAAACATGATTGTGGTTCCCCTAGGTCACCACGATGTAGATATCCTTACAAGATTTAATTTGATATTTTGGAAGAGCCTAAATGGACACCCAAATCAAAAGTTATGAGTGTTTGAAGTTCAATTCATGTTTTCAACTTATCTTAGACCACTCATTAATTCATTCAATTTTTATGGCATCAAATTTTTATTAAATGACTATTTCTTGATAATAATTAAAAAATTATTATTTAATAATATTTTTAATTATTTTATATGCTATTTTCACAAAATATCTTATATTTTATGTGTAAACGTGTATTTAGCCTTATCTAGAACATGTTTAAAAAATATATATGTTTTTTATAAAAACATAAATATATTTAAATATTAATATATTATTTTTAATGAAAAATACCTTTTTTATGAAATATACCCTTTATTATATTTTTTTTATCTGCACTGATAAAAGTCCCCTTTTATTAGTACTTTTTTAGTGCTGATAAAGATCCCCCTTTATTAGTACTTTTATCCAGTGCTAATTAATCCTAGCACTGGATAAACCCAGATTTGTAATATTTAATGTGTCAGGTTCTGAAAATTCATTCAAGGATCCTCGGTGTGGCTTTTTTAACATAGATGAGTGTATCATATTCATATCAGCTTCAGGTAAGTTGGCTGAGCACCTCATTGGTCATTAATGGAAGCTATGAGATCAAATTGGAATTATTTAGATTTATATCAATGAAAATAGAGGTTTTGGGTGACCTGGTAAAGGTTTAAATGGAAGATGATGAGGCAACAGATGTCATCAGCTTTTTTCTAAGGTGGGTGACACACATGTGAACAAAAACTCCATCATTTTCTTCAATTTTAAAAACAAACATATCATTTCCCATACCATATTTATTCCTCTCATGGATGGTGTATGCTTTATATGTTAGGATATGGAGAAAACCTATTAGATTAGGAGTAAGGTATTTGGTTTTAACCCCTATTTAACGTCTTTAACTCTTACCATGACAACATGGATTTTTACTCTTCAAGGTTTAATATAGTTACTATAAAATGAAAAACAACTCATAAATGTAACTTGTTCGATATTTTAAACCTTATAATAATCACTTATATGAATTTAAGATTTTATGTAATTTTATATCATTTAATAAAATATTATTTACGATAAAATATAATTAATATTGATTTTTATAACTATTAATTACTTTGACTTTAATAGTATCAATATAAAACTTATAATTCAAAATAATTATTTTAAAATATCCCCAAAATGTCTAGGTTGTCTATAAAATTTGTTTATATAATTAATTATCTCAAATTATATTTATTTTAATATATTTAATATCATTTATTTGATTTTTCCAATAATTGAATAAATACTTAATTAGTGTAGTGCAAGCATTTAATGTAATTATTTATTCCCTAAAAAAATTAAACTATTGAATATAAATATTTTATATTTCAAAATACTATTTATAGTCAAACACATCCTCTGGATAACACCATATTAAAAATATTACACTTATTAAAAACAAGAGTGTGACATGGTTGACATTTCATTAAATATAATACTATAAAGGTCGCAATCTAATCCAAGTGGCCCTAAAGGGTTATAAAGTTTTTCCTTGGATGATTAGGGTTGATATATAATCATTTAAAAATATTTAATTAAGTGTTTGGGTCATTTAATATTTCATATCATTTTTTTAAACCAAAATTACTCGATTACCCATTACCCTGGTAACAAAAATTACTAAGGATACAATTCATATTGCCCAAAATTAAAATTGAAAATTGTAATAAATTTGAAATTATTTATTCTAAATATTTCATCCATTTTTCAAAATTCTGAATATACATGGAATAATTTAATATAAAACTAAACAAGAAAATCATAAAGAAATATAATTTTTTCAGAAAAATACCCTCTTTAAATATAAAATAGTTTTATACAAAATTCATGTATGAATACATTTTAAAAACCATAATTTTATTATTTTAAATAAAATTTAATTAATTAAAATTTAAAACTAATAAAAAACATAATTTTACCTTGTAAATACTTAAAATAAAATACAGTTTCAATAAAAATCAGTATTTTCACTATTCCTTGAAAAATCAATATTTTTATAAAATTATCAGATAAAAATCCTAATATAATTTTAACATGAATAATTTAAAAATGAAATTAATTTTTTCAAGTTAAAATTCTATAATTTTAAAATTAAGCATTAAAATAAAATATTATAAGAAATGCGTTTGATAAAACCGTTTCCTTTTTTGATTTGAAGGATTAGTTAATATATTTATAATGAATACAACTAAATAATTCATGAATGCTACTAAATATTAAAATGATTTATTCCATCATTTCCTATGGTGTTACATTCTCTCTCCCCCCCTTTGGAAATTGCTTCCTCATAATTTTGAACTTGGGATTAGTAACCAGGATTTGAATTTTAAAAATACCTTTTTTGATATCCCACATAATATGATAAGAGGGAAAAGGGATATATGAAGGTCATCTGAAGTAACACATACTAGATATTCATGTAGGAAAACATAATAGGGAATTGAAAACACACACACACACACAGATATATATATATATATATATATATATATATATATATATATATAATGACTTCTAAGGACTGGTAGATAATGATAGAGAACACAATCATGATAAAGTTAACCATCACACAATGATAATCCTATGATGGGATAAAATGCCATTTATTTCTAATTAATAAAGTTAAATGGATAACATTTTTTTCCACGATCCTTTTCCTAGAGTTGCATCATTTTTTTCATATAAAATTGGAACATAAGGAAATATAATTACTTGATAAGTATACTATCATCCATTAATGAATTCTCATCACAATAACTTATTTCAATCCAAACAATGGGTATGAATATGAATTTTAAATGCTTAAAATAGTATAATCAACTTTTAATGGATCACATAATTCCAAAAAAAGATTAAAATATATTCCTCCTATCTATAAACATTAACCATAACCAAAATGGTTATGAACAGATAATATAACTCCCTAAAAATAATAATCCTTCATATGAGGAAAACAACTTTAATCTCCAAAATTCAATAGTAATACCCAATGTTCAAAAAAATAATTCAATAAATAAATATCCTAAAAATAAATGAAAAATATTACAAACTAATATTGAAATCCAAAAATCAGGAGGATTTGAAACCGTAGTCTTCCAAGATTAATTTTTAAATTTATCAACAAATAAAATCAATTACTCTTGAATTCTCATAAAAAAATGTCCATTCCCTAAACATATAATCTCTAAAATAAAATAACCATTTCAATAATTTTTTTGAATCACCATAAATCCATATTATAATCACATATGATTCCAAAAGATAATTTATCCTTTATTACTTAAATAAAATCCCATAGTATTCTGCTTACCTTAATCCTATAATTCTCCCCAAAATTATAGTGATCTTCTTCTGAAAAAACATTAATCACTTATTCTTCAAATCAATTATAAATATCATGGTTATCTTTGAAATAAATAAAATATTATGAAAATCAACTTATTCTTAATTCATAAAATCATTTAACTAAAAAGAAAATGTCAAACTAACTGATACATCATGTAGGCCAATGTTAGGTGATGCACTGTTGTCTCTCTTCAGGTGTGGGTTTAAACCTCATAGCCTTTTCAGATGGGATGAGTTTTTACCCGGCCTATGAGTTGTCTTTTTTCTAAAACTATATTTATATAATCATTATAAAATAATTGAAAATGTGAGAAACATCCTGAAAAATGACCATAATATATTCAAAATTAAATAATTTTTTTATCCTCAAAAGTTATCTCATACCTTTCATTTTTCTTCCCAAAAATCTGAAAAACCATAATTACCTCAAAATCAATGATCATATAAACCCTATAGGTTCTCCGTAGCACCCCCGGTTTTAAGTAATTGACCCTTTATTTATTTAATTTAAGTATATAAATTTATTGGGTTAATTTTGGGAAGGTTTGTCGTATTTTTGACATATTTTGGGGGATTTTATGAAGGTACGTAGTTTGAGAATGGTTAGTAGAAACCATGCAACACCTCCCAGCAAACCATGCTACTAAAACAATGGGAACACATTTAGGTGCAAAGTTTGTCCAAATTGTGCGTCCACCTAGTAGAAATTGTAAAACCGTGGATAGAGAGATTTTTCATGGTTGGTGAATGGTTTGTTTAGATGTTCATTACAACCGTGTAAAGGGTGTTTGGAGGTAGTTTCTAACACATGGTTAGTACAAATTTCCTATCCTTTCACATTAATTGTGTGACATTTAAAATTGTATCCTAATTTTGTGTATTTAATTTGATTTACACCCTAATCCACTCATTTTTCCCTCAATATGACCCTAACTCAAATTACTCTCCCTCCCAAGGCTGTGAAGACCCTTCCTCTTGATCCAGGAGCGATCTATTAGTGAATCTTGGTCTGTTGGAGGCCATATTCCTTGGTAAGTTCCCATTCTTGGTGTTTTTTCTTTAACTCTATTCTTTTTCCCTCTCTTAGATTCCTGAATCTAGTTCACTGGGGATATATTCATGTTGTGTGATGCTAATCATGATCAGATTTAGTTTTTTTATTGAAGTATAATAAGAACTAAGGATTTTTTAAGGATTTTATATCTATTTTGTTGAAGAATTAGTGTCATTCTTTATTTTTTCGTAAGTTCTGAGGTAGATGGCTTCACTATTAAATCATCTTAATTAGAACTCAAAGTATTGATTTAAAATTGATTGAATTTCTTGGTTGAAATTGTGAAGTTTATTTGAAATGTTTTTTGGAAACCCTTTTTAGTGATGGTTTGTGAAATTCTATAAATTTTTTGTTTTGTAGAAAGTGAAATTGGTTAAATGATTTTAAAATGATGATTTTTCTAATGTTTGTTTAGTTTTGATGCATATAAATTTTATTGGAATTTTTTTTAAATAAAATGATTTTTTTTATTTAAATGGTTTCTCAATTAGTTTGGATTTGTACTTGGTATAAATGGTTGGCATGTGTTAATGTGAATTTCAGATGGATAAGTGGATGAAGTTTCCCCCATCAAGTCAGGAGGGATAAGGGTATAAAATTTCCCCCATCAAATTGGTTCACCAGGGATACCTTGGTGAAAGGATGACTCAACACTCATGAGTATAGTGAGGTCCATGGTTGAATTCATGTATGGATGTTTGGAATGTAATGAGTTATTCCAAAATAGAAATTGAAAAAAGTTTTAAAGTTTTTTTGGATTCTTTCCATGGAAATTTTTTTTAGAAATGGATTTGGTTAAGAAAAATGATTTGTTTTGGAAAATGTTTAATTCTTTGATATAAACTATTTCAAATTGGTTTTAAAATATTTTATATAAATATTCAAACTTGTTCTATCCTAGTGGCATGAGTTTGGAAGTCAATGGGGAAAACCTATAGAGTTGTATACTCACCCCCTACTTGCGATTATTGGTGAATTTTTAGACATTATATATTAAGACATTGGTAAATGAAAGGTATATCATTTCTTTTGTGATGCATCTTGATACCATGTAATGGATTGTGGAGTTAGATCCTGGAGAAGGTTGGGAGTTGCTGAGTTGGTGTCCTTGGAGTATTTGATTTTTTTATTTTGTTCCTCTTTTTAATATGACATATTTTGATTTTTATTGGTCTACCTTGAGTTGTATTACATTGTATTCATTCATCATATATTGGTTGTTTAGTTATGTTTATTTTAGTTTAGATTTTTTATATTCAAATGTAAAATCATCCTACAACTATTTATGAAGCCCTTGTAATTTATTTCCAGCCTTTGGTATCTTGGGGGTGACACCTGAGGCCTAGTAACACCCCTCGTCTCTTCCCAAGACAATGGGTGAGTGGTAGGATGTTACAAGTGGTAGAAATTTGTTCAGTTCTGAAGTTGTCAAATTCATTATTTTTAGTCCATGAGCTATATTGGTAGCAAGAAGTAGGATCATCAGAACTTGAAATGTAGAGCATAAATAGGAAAATGTAATCTATTTATGTTGAAATTCAAGTTACCAGGGAGTTTGGGTACATGAGTGTTTTGAGACACTTCTAGTACTTTTAACCTCATCATCATTGGATTATCTTATTAGAAGAACATGACATGCATTGATATAAATGACTTCCCACTAGGAGTACATAATTTATATTGAGTGACGATTTATGATTTGTAGAAAATGTGTTGATTTTTGAAAATAGTTTAAAATGGTTTGAATTTCAAAGAGCATGGTGAAATTTTAAAAAATGTTTTGAAACTATAAATTAGTGAATGTTGGAAATCCTTGTTGTAATATGTATGATGTGGTAAATTTGAAATTGATAATACTTCCATCACTAGGGAGTGAGACTAAATGGAATATTATTTTGGTTATATAAAATGGAATTAGTTGGGCATAGAAGAAAACAACCATAAGTAGATGTTGAGAATATGGTTGCAAATGAGCCATAGGTGAACCAATAGTTGAGTGAGAGTATTGTTTAGGATTTTTAAGATGTGGATAGAGGTAATAGGAGGGATGAACCAAGGCATGTGGATCATTCCATCCAGTTCAAAAAGAAGAATCCATCCATACTTTAGGGTGACTTGGAATCAGAAAATGTAGAGGTGTGGATTAATAGGATGAATGAAATATTTAATTTCCTAGGAACAACAATTGAGTTGAAGGTCAACCTCACAATGTACATGATGGAAGATCTAGCATGCCAGTTGTGGGATTTAGAAGTTGAGGAGAAATTGGAACAAGTAATTTCATGGGAGGATATGGAAGAATTGTTTAATAAAAAGTTATATCCTCAAATGTTTAGAAATTATAAAATAACATACCTTTTCAAATTCAAATAGAAGAATATCTTAGTGATAGAGTATGTAGCTAAATTAATGAATTTAGTCTATTTTCACTAAAATCTACTACAAGTTCATTCTTAAAGGCATTAAATTTTAAATTGGGGTTAAGGCTAGAGATTCACTCATATATTTTAATTTTTTGTATAACAGATTACATAAAGATGGTCAATAGAGTGATGGTTAAAGAAATAGACATATCAGGAGATTCAGGTGGAGGAAGCATGTTGATGTCAATGGGAAATGGTGGGAAATCTAATGTTAGGAATAAGTAGAAGATGGACGCCTATTTATAAGGTAGTGGTATGACTTGGAATCAAATGGATGGAATAGTGAATCTTCCTCCTAAAACAAAGTGAAAACTAATTGTTTTAAATATGGTCTTTTGATCACATGAAGTGAGATTGTATGGATCACCAAGATCATTTCAAAATTGAAACCATATGGGGTCTCTTTAGTGATATTTTCATGGTGCTCCAAGTTCTAGTGCTAGAAACATCTCTCATGTTTTGTAGACATCATAGGATTTGATGGGACGAGGGAAGCAAGATAACTCTCATCAACAGAACCAAGGAAGTCATGGTGATTCGAGGAATACCATGACTCCTCAAGTAGTATAATATCAACTGGGTAATAAAGATCAAAGTGAAGTTAGTAAGAAGTTGTATAGAGCTTAGAAAGTAATTGTGGATGATCAATCTGGACCATCTATGGGGAGAGGTGAGATTCTTTTGAATTTTACCCTTATGAAAGATTTTTTGATATGGTTGTATCCCATTTAATTATTTTTTCTCATGTTTTTTATCTTCTAGGTTTGAATTTTAAGATGGTTCCTTTTATTTTTAATCTTCAAAATCCTCTTGACCAAAGATAATATCGTGCCTTTATATACAAATCATGTTCAATAACTATCAATGGGGTTAAATTAATATGGTATTTCTCAATTCTTGAGATAGATTTTTATGACATAATCTTGGGTATGGATTTTTTGGAAATGTTAAAATATCACATAAATTTTTATACCCAGATGGTTAGTTTTACACCTGATGATGGCGTCGAACATCTCTTTAGAGGAGACTAAAATGTAAAGGAACATGTAGCAGGATTTTTAGAACCAATATTTGGAACTATCTCATACTAGTTGATAGCATTGACCTTGGAATATATGGGTGAGATCAATAATAGTGGTTTCTTTCAAAAAAAAATTGATTAGTTTCTAGATGTTATTCTCAGGAATTTCTTAAGGTTTCCACCCACAAGAGAAGTGGATTTTATGATTTTTCTCTTACCTATGACTATTTCTATATCACATCCATCTTATCAGATGATAACAAAAAAATTAGGTAAATTTAAATTTCTGTTGGAAGAGTTAGAAAGTAAAGGGTTCATTCATCCTAGTACATCTCCATGGGTTACACTAGTTTTTTTTGTGAAAAAGGTGGATGAAACTCTTTAGTTTGTGAGTATAGATTAACTATATGATGATAAGAAATATGTATCCACTTATATGAATTAATTATTTTATAGATCAATTGAGGGGAGCCCAGTTTTTCTATAAGATTGACTTGTGTTTGGGATATCACTATCTGTGGGTTCAAAAGGAGGATATTCTAAATACAGCTTTCAAGAGTAGATATATGCATTATGAGTATGTGGTTATGCCTTTTGATATTATGAATTTACCAGCTGTCTTTATGGAATTTATGAATAGTATATTACAAAGATATCTGGATTATCTTGTGGTGGTGTTTGTGGATGAAATATTGGTGTATTCAAAGATAAGGGTTGAGCATGAGCAACACTTGGCGATAGTGTTGGGTATCTTGAAGGATCATCTTCTATATTACAAAATTTCAAAGTGTGATTTTTGGATACAATAGGCATGTTTCATTGTCCATGTTATCTATGAAAAATATTTTTTTATGGATCCAGAAAAGTTATAGTTTTTGATATCTTGGAAACTACCAAATAATGTCTTTGAGAAGACAATTTATTTAGTTCAGATGGTTATTATTGGTGTTTTTCATTAATTTTCACAACTAGATTAACCAATTATATCTTTTACAAGGAAAGGTATTCCATTTAAATGGAATTATAAATGTCAGAAGTCTTTTCAAGAGCTTAAAGTTTTCTTTATATCAACACATATCTTGATATTTCCATAATCAAGATTAGATTATATAGTGTATTGTGATGATTCAAGATATAGATTGGGATGTGTTCTCATGTAGGGAGATCATGTTGTTGGTTATGGCTCATGGAAGTTACAGTTTCATAAGAAGAAATATCCAACACATGATTTGGAATTAGCTATTGTTGTTCATGATTTGAAGACTTGGAGTCATTACCTCTTTAGTGTGAAATTTATAGTGTTCACAAATCATATGAGATTAAAACACATTTTCTCATAAAGGGATTTTAATATGAGAAAAATACTATGGATGGAGTATCATCATATGTTTGACTTTGACTAGATTTATAAACTAGGAAAAGGTAATTTGGTGGTGTTTTCATTAAGGAGGAATTCATATAATCATTTGGTGAAAGAGGCATCGAAGCAGTGGTAGATGATGTTGGTGATAGTGATATTCACCTGGATTGTGAAGAATTAGGTAGTATTGTAGTTTTCTTTCTAATTTTTTGTTCTTGATTTGGTGTGGATGGTTAAAGAGTCACAAAAATATGATTTTGAATGTGTTCTGATGAGGTCAAAACTCAATGGTGGGGAGACCATTGAAGAATGAAAGCTGGATGGGAGTTCAGTTTTGTAATTTAAAGAATGGATGGCCATACCTATGGATTTTAAGGAACAAATTATTCATTCTTAACACTATTCAAGATGGGTTGTTCATCCTATAATAAAAAATATGTATAATACATTGAAAGCACAAATTTTGTTGGTTTGAATGAAAAGAAAATTGGATGAGTTTGTTATGAGATGCCTCATCTATCAACGAGTTAAGGTAGAGAACCAGTGGCCAGTAAATATACTTTAGTCTTTACCTATTAATATTTGAAAATAGAAATAGATAGCCATATATTTTGTCCTAGGTCTCCCAAGTATGGTTCAAAAACAAAATGTTATATGGGTGATAATGGATTGGCTCACAAAGGTGGCCCATTTCATCCCTATTCATGAATCTCATATAGTGGATGGCATGTTTAATATCTATATCTAAGAAGTGGTAAAGAGGCATGGAATACCAATTTCAATTGTATCAGACCAAAATCTGAGGTTTATGTATCCTTTCTATAAATCATTATAGCAATCCCTAGGGACTTAGTTGACTAGGATCATGATGTATCATCCTTAAACGGATGAATAATCCCAAAGGATTATACAAATGTTGGAATAAATTCTTAGTGAATGTGTAATGGATTTTATTGGATCATGGGAGGATCACATGACCTTATTATAGTTATCTTATAATAATAGTTATCAGGCCTCGATACATATGGATTACTTCAAAGCTTTGTATGTGTGTCCTTATCATTATCCATTTTTTTAGGTGAAAACAAGTGAGACTTCACTGGTTGGACCGATCCTTGTCCAAGAGATAATAGATAAGATTCTGTTTATCAAGAAGAGAATGGATATCGATTAGAGTCTACAGAAATCATATACGGATCATCTTCAATGACCATTGTCATTTGAGGTTAGTGATCATGTGTTCTTGAGAATCCTTCCAAGGCTTGGGCATCATATTTTTGGGAAGTAGGTCAAGTTATCTACTTTATATTTTAGAATTTTTTAGATACTTGAATATGTTATTAAGGTGGAATATTGGTTGTCTTTTCCACCAAAGTTATATTCAGTTCATAATGTGTTTCATATATCTCAATTGAAGAAGTATCAGCCTGATTCAGACCATGTGATTCAATGTGATCATGTTGACCTAGATCTGAATTCTTCATTGGTTCACGTGACATCATTGATTGTGGATAGGAAAGAGAAATTATTTCTTGGGAAAATCATCAGTATAGTGTGGGTTTTATGGAAACATGGTCAGATTTTGGAAAAAACATGGGAACGTGGGAAGGAAATGGTGTAGAAATGGCCCAAACACTTTCAGGATAATTGTGGTTTTCAAATTTCTAAGGATGGAAAGACCATTTGTGGGGAGAATGTAGCACCCACAATGTTTTTTAATTAACCCTTTATTTAAGTATTTTAAGTATATAAAGTTATTAGGTTGTGTTTTGGAAGGTATGGAGAAGTTTTTTTATGTTTTTGGGGCTTTTATGGTGATGAATAGTTTGAGTACAATTAGTAGAAATTGTGCAACATCTCTTAGGAAACCGTGTAACTAAAACAGTGGGCAATGAGTAGGAGCATAGTTTTTCCAAACTATGTAGCCACTAAGGAGAAACTGTGCAAGTGTGGATATAGGTATTTATCATGGTTGGTCCACGATTTTTCTAACTGTGTGATCCAACCATGCAAGGTGTGTTTGGAGGCAGTGGCTAACACATAGTTAGTGCATAGTTTTCCTAATCGTGTGCCTTAATCATGAAAAATTAAATTTAGATCCAAATTTTGCGGATAAAATTCAATTTACACTCTAATCTACTCATGTTTTCTTTAATACAACCCTAACTCAAATTCATCTCCCACCCAAGGCTATGGAGACCCTTCCTCTTAAACTAAGAGAGATTTTTTTGTGAATCTTGGTGCGTTAGAGGCCAGATTCCTTGGTAAGTGCTCATTATTGGTGGTTTTACTTAGATTTATTCTTCGTCCCTATCTTAAATTAATGAATTTAGTTCATTGGGGATATATTTATGTTGGGGTATTCTAATCATGATGATATTTGGTTGTTTTGTTCAAGGGGAACAAGATCTAAGGACATTTTAAGGAATTTCTATCTTTTTTGTTGAGGAGTTTGTGTCATCCTTCATTTTCTACTCTATTGTGGGTAGGTTTCTTCACTCACGACCCCTATTAGTTATAAATACAATTATTATTTAAAATTTATTTAATTTATTTGTTTTAATTGTGAAATTGATATGCAATGTTTTATAGGAACCCTATTTAGTGATGGTTTTTGAAATTGAAGAAATTAGTTGTTTTGTGGATAGTGAAATTGGTTACATGAATTTGAAATGATGATTTTAAAATGGATTTTATGTTTTGATGTATTAATTTTTTTTGTAAAATGTTTTTAATAAAAGTATTTTTTATTTAAAAGGTGGCTCAATTTTTTTGGCATGGTATTTAGCATAAACGGTTGGTGTGTGTTCATATGCATTTTGGATGGATAAGGGTATGAAGTTCCCCCCATCAAGATTGTATGGATAAGGGTATTAAATTTCACCCATTAAAGTTTTTCACCATGTGACATCTTTGTGAAAGGATGACTCACAACTCGCGAGTATAGGGTATTCCATGGTTGAATGAATGTGTGGATGTGAGGAATGAAATGGGTTATGACTAAAGGGAAACTGATAAATAGTTTTAAAGGTTTTTAGGGTTTATTTCCATGGAAAAATGTTTTTCCTAGAAATGGATTTGGGTTATAAAACTCTTTTGATTTGGAAAATATTTATTTCTTTGATATAAATTGTTTGGTTTTAAAATATTATATAAATGTGATAACTTTTTCTATCTTAGTGGCATGAGTTAGGAAGTCATTGGGGAAATCCTATTGGGTTTTATGATCACCCCCTACTTAGGAACTTTAGTGAGTTTTCAGATATTTTATATCAATACATAGGTAAAGTAAAGGTATTTAATTTATTTATTTATGTGTCTTGATACTATGGCATGGCTTGTCGAGTTAGAGCTTAGAGAAGGATTCAACTTTTTGAGTTTTTGTCCTCGTATTTTTTGAGTTTTTTGGTTTGTTTTTTGCTTTTTTACTCTGATATATTTTGATTTAGATTTGTTTACCTTGAATTTTATTACAATTTATTCATGTATCATATATTGGTTTTTTGGTTATGATTATCTTGGTTTAGTTGTTTTATATTCAAACGGAAAATCATCCCCCAATTTTTTATGAAGCCCTTGGCATTTATTACCAGCCTTTGATATCTTGGATATGTCACATAAGGCCTAGTAACACCACCATATCTTCCCAAGCCAATGGATGGGGGGTGGGATGTTATATTATCCAAACCTTTAAAATTATGTCAAAAAATTTGAAGGTATTATTCCTCAAATAATAATCCACATTAAACCTAAGAGTTACATAAAACTAAACCCAAAAAACAAACGCCGCTCCAAATTTCATTAATTATTTAACAATTTCATTACTTAAATCCTTAAAAGGTGTGTCTAAGATATTGTACTTTTAATCAACCTCAAAATCATAAACCCATTATGATATACATTACTCTTAAGAATACCTTATAAGAAAACACCCTAATCTCCAAAGTTTTCTAAACCCTCCTCTCAATTCCACTATAATGACCCGACCTGCATTACATATTCTAGTGTCTTTATACTAGATTTAACTTTCTTACAATCCAAGGAAATTTAAATTTCAGAGTTTTAGAGAATTAGTTTATAACCAATACATAACAACTCATATATTAAAGAGTAGACACTTATAGTTTACATTATTTCATCAAATGAAACTTTTAAAATAAAACATGATTTATTTTCATGAAAAATATTAAAAACTTTAAAATAGACTTCCCCTTTTCCTTTACCCATCCTTAAACCCTATTAAAAACATTTTAAAATTTTAGGATGAGCATAAAAATCTTAATAATGGACAGAAAAAGAATAAATACATTATTTTAGTGAAAAACATGAAAACCCATGTAATGTTTACATTTATGTTTAAAGTTCATTGAGAGTATGAAATAAAACATTTTCACTTGAAAAACACACACAATTTTTCTCAAATAATACTTAAAACCCCGTAGAAATCAAATAAAAAACCTTTTGCAAACTTAGAGCATCACATTCATAAAACCCTTTCAAAACCCTTTCAATTGGAATAACTATACAACGAACTTCAAATACAAGTCCAGAGAACCTATACATTATCCAATGAATTGAAGGGATATAATGGGATTCAACCTTTGTATAATATATATTAGGATCACCCATTTTTTATGATCTATAATGGGGATTAAAGCTTTATATAATCTATATCAGGTTCACCCGTGAGATATAATGGGGATCAACCCTTCGTATAAGCTATATCGGGCTTACACGTGAGCTATAATATAGCTTAACCCTTAATATAATTATTATTGAGATCACATGTTTTTTATATAGTTCTCAAGTAACATGAATAAAACACCTTATTATTTCACCTTTTCATTGTAAAACCTTTGAAAAACTCTTTTAAACCCATATTAAAAACAATTTTGGATATAAAAATACCATTTTCTTTTAAATCCCATTTTCAAAATATAAAAATTTCACATATAATAAACAAATAATTTTATTTAAAAAGAAATATAAAAAAATATTAAGGTACCTTCAAATAATTAAAGTTTCATGATGGCAGAAAAATACTCTCATGCTATATAAGTTAAAAAACATTATTTCAATATTTTTTTCCAGAAAAGTCACAAAGTACCTCGTTTGGAAACTGAAAAAAATATTCTATTAAAACATTTTTTAAAAAGTAAAACATAGTAAAAAATGAATTTAAAAAATAATAGGATAATATTAAAAACTTATTTGTTTTTTTTTTAAAATTAACATGGAAGAAAAAGGGAGTTTTAAGGGAAACATTAAAAATATAATTTTTAAAATAAAGTCTATAACCTTGAGTTCTGACACTTCACGTAAGTAATTTATCTTCCTGAATAATAATATCATGTTAATTATTTAATTTCTTGAGAACATTTTTCAAGTTTATTAATCCTTTTATATCACTTATTTCCATGTTATAATAACTATATAATTATTTAAGGTCATGTTAGATGTTTTGATGATATTCAATTCATAAGTCCAAAATGACTTCGGTAATTTGACTATGGTAAAATTTTTCATTACCCCACCATCTACAAAATAATATTAATGAAATAATTATAAATTTTATACATAAATTATAATTTTAAATTCAACCATTACACATGTTTATGAAAAATAAACTACGTTACAATCAGGGAGACGATAGGTCAAACGTATGCATGAGTAACATTTCCATTTTTCTACAGTCATTATGGAAAGAATATGAGAATTATTTTATCTTTAAATAATGACAATAATATCATAAATATAATATTAATTCATCAAATATAATTATATATATCATCCGTGTGATGTGGTGGTGGAAAACAAATAACATCTCTTTGTGGAGGTGGTAGTCCACATGTAGTCATGAACAATGTTATCATTTTTCAGTGAATGGAAAGGTAAGAATATAAATGATATATTATATTTTAATAATGATAAATATTTCATGAAGATAATATATAAACTTTAATTCCATAATTATAAATATTATTGGGATATGGTTATGAAAAACGAATTATAAAGATTCGTGAGGCGGTAATCCGTTGTAAACACAAATGATGGTTTCATTTCCAATTAGATGAAAGAGGAGATTTATATAGGTCATGAAACTAATATAATAATATCTAAGAATATGTATTATACAATATTTATTATTTTATCATGGTTTAATAATTTTGTAAGGATGCATAAGAAGAAACAAAACAAAAACATGTAGATAAAAACTATACATCTTCCTCGGAAAACCTCTTTTTTCTTAACTACTTATGACCATTTAGGATGGTGTTATGCTAAATAAATAACTCTATAATTATGGGATTAATTATATGAATTTTTTTCCTGGTTTTGGATTAACCAAATGGGTTTTTAAGTGTGAATAAATGAGAAGAATAGGTTTTCTTTTATAAGAGAGCGGAGGGACTCTCTTGGAATTTATTAAAATATTATATTAATATAAATTAATTTTCGAATCAAAATGTATGAAAAGTGAGTTATATATAATATAAGGCAATTTTAGGTCGAAATAAACTCATATATTAAACATTAGACAATGTTTTACTATATCTATACCCTTATCAGTTGGTTTTAACCCATATTTAACCTCATTAACTCCTACCGTGACAATATGGATTTTTACTCTTTGAGAGTTAATTTTGTTACTATAAAATTAAAAACTAACCATTAATGGAGTATGGTTGGTAGTTTAAAACATATAATAATCACTTGGACAAATTCAATTTTTTTAAGAATTTTAAATTATTTAATAAAATATTATACACTAAAATATCCATAGTGTCAATTTTTATAACTATTCATTACTTTGAATTTCATAAAATCAAGATAACACCTATAATTATAAAATATTATTTTAAAATATCCCAAATATATTAATTTTATCTATAAAATTAATGTATCGAATTAATTACTTCAAATTATATTTATTTTAATATTTTTAATATCATTTATTTGATTTTTCCAACAATTGAATAAACACTACATCACCATTGTGAAAGAATTAAATGTAAATATTTCTTGAATAAAAATTAAAAATAAATTACTATGATGAAGTTAAATCTTTTAGATATCAAAATAATATTTATATTCAAACATATCATCTAGGTAACACCATATTAAAAATATTACACTTATTCAAAACAAGAGTTTGACATGTTTGATATTTCTTTAAATAAAATACTATAAAGGTCATAATATTATCCAAGTGGACCCAAAAGGTCATTAATTTGAATATTGGTAGGATTTTCACCCTTTTTTCCCTTTGGTTGTGTGCCCAAACCTCATTACCTTTCCGGGAGAAATGGGTTGTTTCTCGACCAGCAGGATGTCTTTTTTATAAAACTATATTAATATTATAATTATAACATTCCTAGTAATGTGATGAAAATCATCAAAAAAAAATTAATATATTCAATAATACATAAATATTATAAACTCAAATGTTATCCAAGTGGCCCCAAAAGGAAAATTTCATACTAACTGGGTCTTCATGTAGGTTAGTGGTAGGTGATGCACCTTTGTTGCCCTTTGGTTGTGGGTACAAACCTCACTGCCTTTCTGGGTGCAACGTGTTGTTTCTTGACCATCGAGATGTATTTTTTATAAAAAATATTAATATTATAATTATAAAATTTGTATAAATGTGATAAACATCATAAAAAATAACCTTAATAAATTCAATAATACATAAATATTATAACCTCGAAGGTTATCTTATACCTTTCATTTTTCATCCCAAAAATGTAATAACCCATAATTACCTCAAAATAAAGTATTATATAAACCCTAAAGGTTCTCCATGCTTTTAAAATTATGTACAAAAAATTTAAAGGTATTATTCATCAAATAATAATTCACATTAAATCAAAGGGTTATATAAAACTAAACCTAAACACAAACATTTCCCAAAATATCATTAAAATGTTTCAAGATTTCATTACTTAAATCCTCAAAATGGGTGTCTAAGATATTTAACTTATTATAAAACTAAAAATTATAAACCCATTATGATATCTATAACTAATATGAATAAATCATAGGAAAATATCCTAATCTCTAAAGTTTTCTAAACTCTCCTCTGATACCAACTATAATAACCTGGCCTACATTACATATTCTTGTGTCTTTGAACTGGATTCAATTTCTTAGAATCTTGAGGATATTTTAGATTTATAGTTTTATAGAATTAGGTCATAATTCATACATAACAAATCATATATTAAAAATTATACACTTCCACTCAATATCCATTTTTTTCGAAAATGAAACTTTTAAAACAAAACATAATTTCTTTTCATGACAAGTCTTCAAGACTTTAAACATGAATTCTCCTTTTTCTTTATCCACCCTTAAAACCACTATCTAAAAAAACATGGTATGATAAAAAAAAGTTTACTAAGGGACATAAAAATAATAAATTTATTAGTTTAGTGAAAAACATGAAAGCCCTTGTAATGTTTACCATTATTTTCAAATTTCTTTGATCGTATGACATAAAACATTTTCACATGAAAACACACACCATTTTACTCAAATAAAACTTTATAATCCCATAGAAATAAAATAAAACCCCATTTTTAGAAACATAGATAATCACATTCATAAAATCATTTCCAAACCCTTATAGTTGGAAGCAGAATAAGGTCGACTTCCAATAAAATTCTGAAGAACAAAAATATTACCTAATGCATTGGAGAGCTATAATGGGGATCACCCTTATTATAAGATATATCAGGCTCACCTATTTTTTGTGAGATATAATGGGGATAAAACCTTCATATAAGCTATATCAGTATCACCTGTGAGCTATAATGGGGACCAACCCTTCATATAAGCTATATCAGGCTCACCTATGATCTATAATGGGGCTCAACCCTTCATATAAGCTATATCAGGATCACCTGTGACCTATAATGGGGCTTAACCCAACATATAAGATGTATAAAGATTGATTATTTTTTCATATAATTCTCAATTACCAATAATTTTTTTTATTCTTGCACATTTTTATAAAAAAACCTTAAAAAACTCTTTTAAACCCCTATCAAAAATACTTTTGGACATCAAAATTCCATTTTATTTTAAAAACCAATTTTTAAAATCTAAATTCTTTTCACATAATAAAGAAATAATTTTCTTTAAAAATAACTCTAAAAACATATAATGGAAACTTCAAATAATTAAAGTGTCATGATGAAAAAAAATCTGCTCATTCCAAATAAGTTTAGAAAACATTCCTTCCATATTTTTTTATAGAAAAGTCATTGTCACACCCCGACACACACGTTTATTTTATTTTATGATTTCTTTGACTTTAAATTATATTGCTGCGGTTCGTGTTCAGTATCGGACTAGGTTTTTGAGTTTTTGTTAAAAAGTGCACTTTTTGACGCGAAGTCGTTGGGTGCGTGAGCGGAGCCTGTTCTGGAAACCCCGCTCGTCCCTGCCCGGTGTATTTTCACATCCTGTTGTCTTTGGAAAATTTTAAATAGAGTCTTTATATTTAAGGCGCACATCTATTGTTATCAGTTAATAGTTATTTTTATTATTTAAGACGAAATGAATATTTTTTTCTATCATTTGTATTTTTGTCATTATGTTTTGTTAACGCTGCGAATAATAGTATAATCATTATTAAATATGGTTTGTCATTAATACTTATTATTGTTATTATTAATATTGTAATTTGTTATTATTATGATTTGGTCCTTGGCCGACTCCTCCTGTTCACTGTGTTTTTTTTCTTCTTCCCTTCTTCACGTAGCGCACGCCTCCGTCTCCTCCTGTAGCCCGCTGCTTCCCGATGCCCGATCTCCTCCTTCTCCTACCCCTTGCCCTGCTCCTTGCAACGAGCCAACACCGCCCATGCTCCTTACAGCGAGCCGAAGCCATCGCCTCACCAGCCTCGGCTCCCCTCTTCTCCTGCGCCCCCTGCCTCCTTCGGCCCGCACGCACCCAGCACGGTCCCTCCTCTCCTCTGTCTGGTGTCACACAACAGCGACCTAGCGCCTCCCTGCAGCCGCGCCAGCCTCCCTCTGCACGAACCCCCTGTTCCAGCCGGCTCGCATCCCTCTGCCTCGGGCCGACCCCACTGCTCCCCTACTGCACCCAGTCAGCCCGCACCCTGTCCGCCTCGCCTCCGCTGTCCGCAGCACCAGCAGCCGAACCCCTCTTTTTCTTATCTCCTTCTTCCTCTTCTTCTTCTCTTCTTCTTCTTCTTCCCTTCTTCTTCTTCTCTCCTTCTTCCTCTTCTTCTTCTCTTCTTCTTCTTCTTTTTCTTTCTCCTTCCTCCGCTCCGCCGCGCAGGTCAGTTTTTTTTATTTATTTTAATTTATTCTGCTATTTCATTTTATTTAATATGTTATTAACTTTTTTATTATAAAATTATGATTTATGTGATCATTATTATTATTAATGTTAGTATTACTAATAATAATAATATTATTATTATTAATTCTATTACTATTATTATTATTATTATTATTATTTTTATTATTATTATTATTAATTTTATTATTATTATTATTATTATTATTATTATTAATTCTATCACTATTATTATTATTATTATAATTATTATTATAATTATTATTTTTATTATTATTATTATTAATTTTATTATTATTATTATTATTATTATTATTATTAATTCTATTACTATTATTATTATTATTATCATTATTATTATTATTATTATTATTATTATTAATTTTATTACTATTATTATTATTATTATTATTATTTTTGTTATTATTATTATTATTATTACTATTATTATGATTATTTTTATCATTATTGATTATTATTATTGTTATTGTTATAATTATTACTATTATTATGGCGATTACTATTATTCTTGGTTCGTCTTTGCTTTGTTAGGGGGTTTTTATCAATTTAGGTTTCATTTGGTAGGATTATTATTTGAGGGCCCGCTCAGGGCGTTTTCGAGTGAGCGCCATCGCTACGTCTTGTCTCTGAGGTTCCGTTGTTGTCGCGCTTCAGTTCTGAGGTGAGTGTTTCTTCCCGCCGCTTGGTTTCGCGTGCTCTAGTGAGTTTTTGTATGTGTCTGAGTCCTTGGTTTTGATTATGCAGAGTGTCGGACTTTATCACGTGGCTTCAGACACGCGTTGTGTCATCACGCCTTGGTTCCAAAGTTGTTTTGTCGTTGCGCTTTGATTTTGATTTAGGTTCCCTTTGCACTGCTTTTAAAATTTAAGTTATATTATTTCATGCTGTTTACGCACCCTAATTGTTCAAAATAAATATTTTATTAATTTTAATAAATAAGTGATAATATACGATAATTAATTTTTAATATAAGATAGTTAATTTTTAAATGGTTATTTAGTGTAAAAAGGAGCCGTTTATTTTATACACGACACATGAAACATCCTTTTGACGAGCGGACACCCAATAATGAAAGAATGCCCGTTTGGATTTTAAACATAATTCACGGAATATAAAATAGAGTTCTGGTTTAATGAGAAATGACTTCTTTTGAAGCGTAAACAAATACTTTGGTTCATTTGAGAAATTGCCCGGTTGGCTCTTAAAGTTTATTTGGAAAAATAAAATGGGTGGTTTGGTTTATAAAAATATTGGAAACCTGTGAAGTAGTGTTTTGTGGGTTCTTTAAATTGTTTTAAACTGGGTTTTGTCTCATAAAGAAGTTGTGCCTTTCGTTGAGTGGTGTTTTTGAAATGTATTAAATGCCCGTTTGGCACTTTATGGAAAGAGATGAATTTTTTTTGATAAAAACCCTCTTAGGACAACTCCCATGCCTTGGTTCTAATTGATTGTTTGGGAGGCCGCGCTTAGTAGCTCCTAGGTACGTGAGTAGTTTAAAGGCATGAGGTTGTTCCACGGAGTGGCTCGGGTGATGCTTGTTGTGCTTTATATATATATATGTATATGATTGGATGCTCGGTTGGCATCAGTTGGCTCACCCCTTTTTCAAACACTTGAGACATGGGAATCTGGCATATTGAGAGAATATTCTAAGAATGATTGCTGCACTGGTAGGTTATGGTACTGACCAGTGGCCCATAGTAGGTGGATATATTGGGTTTATTACTATGGTATTTTCCCTCGACCTGCCCGTGAGTGGATGGTCGAGTGTGTTGTGCGTTTTGATTTCATCGTGAGATGTCGATAAGGATGATTTCTCATGTATTGGTGTCTTCTGGTTTATTCTCGATCTCCTAGGTTCACCCATGTCTATTCAGCTTTTGTAGCTTGCAGTAATGATTATGATGTTCACATGTATACCTACATTGCCCTTGCTGTGTGTTTTACTTTGTGCATTCTGGTGTATTGTTTTCCTTGGAAAATGGTAAATTGCTTTTGATTAGGTTTCTAAAAATTGTTTTCAAATGAAAGTGTTTAATCCCCTTTGTACAAATTTGAAAATTTAAACATCACTTTCCCTTTTTCTGAAATGTCATTGGCACTAATGAAATGAACCCGAATTTCGAAATGGCTAATGGCAATGGTTTGTACTTTGTTTTTAGGTATAATATTATTAAAAACATACTTTTATAGATTGTAGTTCAAACTTGAAATGATGTTTCTTTTATTTTAAAGGTAGTGCATTGGGAATAGATATCGGGCTAGCCTACTGAGTTTTAATACTCACGCCTATAGTTCTTTTTTGTTTTTAGTGTTTGTGCAGGCTATAGCTTGAGTGCGCTCGCCTAGGGCAACGCTTGATCGTTGAGTCGGAGAGAAACCCGCGAGGTCGCACGAAGTTTGTTCGGACGTCGTGTTTGGTTAGTTTGATTTCTGTTTGTTCTTGTTTAGTCACTTTATCTGGTTTATCTTTTCTGCGTTGCTCTGTATTATTTTCTCTATCTTATTTATTTATACTGGGCGAAATCGTTCCCATAGCCTCTGTTGATGCCCTGGCGCTTGTCGCCAGCCCGGGAGGATCGGGAACGCCTCTCGGGCCATATCGCGGACCGACTCGGGTGACCGGTTCAGGGTCGACCCGGGTTGGTTCGTGACAGTCACAAAGTACCTCATTTGGAAAATGATAAGAAGATTCCCTTAAAACCATTTTTAAAGCATATAAATTATTAAAAAATGACTTAAAAATCATATGAGAATAGTAAAAACATTTTCGAAAACATTTTTAGAAAATATGGACATGGAAGAAAATGATAAGGGAAATATTAAAAATATAATTTTTAAAATAAAGTCCCTTACCTTGAGTTCGGACACGTCACATATATTATTTGTCTTCCTATATAATAAACATATATTAGTTATTTAATTTATTGATAAACTTTTTCAAGTTTAATATTCATTTTCTATCACTTTTTACCATGTTATAACAATGAAATAATTATTTGAGTTCATGTTAGATGTTTTAACGATATTCGGTTCATAAGTCCAAAATGACTTTGGTAATTTGAATATTGTAAAAGTGGTAATTACTCCTCCACATCCAGAATAATATTCATGATATAATTATAATTTTATAAATAATTTATACATTAAAATTAAACCATTATATATGGTTATGAAAAATGAACAATGTTACAATCATCGAGATGGTAGGTCGTACATACGCATGGGTAACATTTTTATTTTTCAATGATAATTATGAAAAGAAGTTAAATATTATTTTATATTTATATAATATAATAATATCATAAATATAATATTAATTCTTTAAATATATTTATATATATCATCCATGTGATGTTATGATGAAAGATGAATCACATCGCTTCGTGGAGGTGGTAGTCCACACGTACGCACAAACGACGTTACCATTTTTTAGTGCATGGAAATGTTTGAACTTAAATAATATATTATCTTTTAATAATGATAAATATATCATGAGTATAATATATAAGCATTAATTCATTCATTATAATCAGTCTTGAGATATGGTCATGGGAAAAAAATTACACCGGTTCATGAGGTGGTAGTCCGCTGTACACACTGATGATGATTTCATTTCCCATTTGATGGAAGATGAGAAGGGTATAAGTCATGAAACTAAAATAATAACATCTAATTATATGATTTTTAATTTATTTATTATTCAATCATAGTTATATAAGGTTTTATGGATGTTAAAGAAGAAACAAAACTAAAACATGCTAATAAAAACTAAACCTCTTCCTTAAAAACCTCCTTTGCTTAAAACCTTAATACCACTAAGGATGGTTGTATTACTAAAAACATACCTATGGAATTAGGGTAGGGATTATATTAAGGTATTTGGAATGGTACTTTTTAAACAAAATGGGTTTTTAAGTGTGAATAAATGATAATAATATGTGAACTTTCATAAGAGAGGGGAGGGTAATTGAGGCTTCGAACCCAAAATTTTAGAAAACAATAAGAGAGGGGAGGGACAATCTTCAAATTTATCAAAATATTAAATTAATATAAATTAATTTTCCATTCAAAATGGATCCAAAGTGAGTTATTGAGAATATAATATGTTTTTTTTGTTGAAATACCATTATCCAATAAAATTTATAAAATTTTTTACTGTATTTATACCCTTATCTTTTGGTTTTAAACCCTATTTATCCACTTTAACTCTTACTATGACAACATGAATTTTAACTCTTTAAGGGTTAATATAGTTACTATAATATGAAAAATGAAACATAAATGGAAAATAATTTATATTTTAAACCTTATCCTAAACACTTGTCCCAAAATTAATATTTTTTTAAGAATTCTATGTCATTTAATAAAATATAATTTACTATAAAATATATATAATGTCAATTTTTAGAACTATTCATTCGGTTAAATTTAATAATATCAAGATAACACTTATAATTCAAAAAAATTATTTTTGAATATATAAAATAGGTCAAGTTAATATATAAAATTTATTTGTCACATCAGTTATCTCATATTATATTTATTATAATATTTTTAGTATCATTTATTTGATTTTTCTAATAATAGAATAAATACTTCAACTGTAAAGACTCGTAAATATCAAGGAAATTTTTTTCTTAATTTTATTTGGAATTTTACAAGAGCGCAGTCTCTGACGGCACCTGATTCCGAGGCCCGGTGTGCCCGGAATCATTTTCCGAAGACTGGCTCGGGTACGTTCAGTGAACGGACGAGCGGGTTTTTCTAACTTTTGAACCGGTGCCCGGAATCGAATTCTGAGGGCACCGATGAAATTGCAGTGCCGGTATTCACTTAGAAACGCCTCTTCCGGAGTTGCGTTTGATCGGGTGTGGTTTTTAATTTTTGGGCTTAAAGTTAAGAAATAAAATAATTTTGCGAAAACATTATTTTATTTCACTTAAGCCGCTTGGAAGCCACTTGAAGCCACATAAAGGCGGCTTGAACTGAGTTGAACCGGATATGATGCTATCCAGAAATATCCTACCCCCTTGGTAGGATATTTGTGAGATGGGGCCCGCACGAGCCCCGCCGTTTCTTTCCGCTAAGAAACGCACCCGCGAAAACCCGTCTTTATGAAAGTCAACTGACGCGTTTCTTAAAATCTTAACAGACCATTTAATTGGGTGGTTTATTTCGTGAATTAAATGGGCTGTTTATTTCATTGAATTAATTCAACGAATTGATGAATCATTTCTTAACCAGTTTTCAAATTTGTTGGCGTAATAATAAAATAAGGCCAACGCTCGACATCTGGTTATTTTGTGCTTTGAGAGGACCCTTGTATCTTCTTCTCCCTTGCGAAGAACGCGAATAACGCGAAGAACGCGAAGAACGCCGAACCCGGAAATAGACGACGCTCCCATCCGAGACGTTCTTCCCCACCCCGATCTCCGATCACCAACCATTTGAGGTGAGTGATTTCGAGTTTCCTCTAAAGGTTCTTTTTGGTTTTAAACGAAACACAGATTTAATTATTTATAATTTAAATCTGTTGTTCTTGGTCCGTTGAGTTCGCCGACTCAACACCGGATTCCGCAACGACGCGTCACCTTTCCGCGACGACGCGACGATCCCCCTCTTCCGCGACGAGCTTTTCTGCGAAGAACGCCCGCGCGCGACGATCAACGAGGTAGGGATTTATTTTGGGAATTACCCCCTTTTTATTATTCCCGTTTATGAAACAATTTTATTTCATTAAGAATTGTTTCGGATATGCGTTCATATGTTGAATTTGTTTCTCCTTTTTGTTTATCTCTGACGCGGAGGGTGCGGGCCAAACGAACACGGCCCGACGACCCTCCGCCGTTCTTCGTTTGTGCGGATTTGACGGGCGACGGCGGAAAGTGCCGCAACGGGTGTTTGACGATCCCGCAGTGAAGAACGAGTCTCGGGAGGAGCAATGGCGCAGACGGGAAGAGAATGGGACCACCGGAGCGATCTCGGTGGCCCGCGGAACACGCCGGCAGCGCGGGTCGCCGGCGCGGCGGGGCGGCAGCCGGGAGCGGCGGCGCGGCAGCCGGGAGCGGTGACGCCCCGGCGCGCCGCAGCTGAAGCCGCGGCGGCGGCGGCACCCGAGGACCCACAATCGAGCGGGTTCAGTGCCCTCGGACGCGGCTGAAGCCGCGTCCTCGACTCAGCGCGGCCCCACGCGGGGGGCCGCGGCACCACCAGGCCGCGGGGGCAGCGCCCCGCGGCGCCAGGCCGTTCGGCCGCTCGGCCGAACCGGACCAGGACGGTCCGACTGACCGGGTCGCGCCTTGGCCGGACCGGACCGGGTCGGGTCGACCCGGTTCGGCCGACTCCCGGGGGGGGGGGGGGGGGGGGGGGGGGGGGGGGTCGGCCCGGGCCCTAACCCCCCGTCATCGGATGGTCTTCGTTCAAATAGCCGTATCTTGAGCTACGGGCCTCCAAACGACCCTCTGTCAGCGGAAACGCGATCCTTGGATCGAGACGGTCGTTTTGGTATATCGCACTTAAGGTTTAGGAATACTTTGAGTTCGGCCGGGTTGGTTCGTACACGAAACCAACCGGGCCTTCGGAGCGGAAACACTCATATCTTGAGCTACGGACGTCCGATTGATGTGCCGTCAGCTTTGTTGAATTCCTATTTGTGAGACAAATATTTTGGCACACTCCGCCCGAGGTTTGGACGCAGGTGGAGTACGGTCGGGTTGGTTTTTCCTTAAAAACCAACCGGGCCCCTGGGACGAAAAAGCCAATAACTCTCAGACCGGGCGTCCGATTGACGCGCTGTCTGCGATGTTGTGTTCCTGTTGACGATACGGAACTTTTGGATACATCAACTTCGGACTTTGTGTTAGTTGATGTATCAGCCTCTCGGCTCGTGGAGCGGAACCTCCCGAATGAGCTTGCTGTGTGCGGGAACCCTAGTGCTGGCTGCGACTGCTACTTCGACAGCGACGACTGTGCAGAGATCCTCCGTGGACTCCGATGACGACCGTGCAGAGATCCTCAGTGGACTGCGGTGACGACTGTGCAGAGATCCTCTGTGGACTCCGACGATGACCGTGCAGAGATCCTCAGTGGACTGCGACGACTACTGCACTCAGCGATCCTACGTGGATCAGTGCAACAGGTCCTACGTGGGCCCGGTCCTGTGTGGGCCTGATCCTGTGTGGGTCCGATCTTGTGTGGGTCAGCGCTCAGCGGTTCTGTGTGAGCCAGCGCCTACAGGTCCTGCGTGGGCCCGGTCCTATGTGGGCCCGATCCTGTGTGGGTCCGATCCTGTGTGGGTCACTGCGGGGGTTAGTACCTATCGATCCTTCGTGGGTCCGACGACTTAGATGGATCAGTGATCATCTTTATCGTCATCCGAAGAAGTATACCTGTGTGAGTTGAATCTTCTGTTTACTCTCCTTTGTGGATTGTGTTGAGCTATCCTATGTGGATTTACTATTTACTCTCCTTTGTGGATTGTGTTGAGCTATCCTGTGTTGATTTACTGTTTACTCTCCTTTGAGGATTATGTTGAGCTATCCTGTGTGGATTTACTATTTACTCTCCTTTGTGGACTGTGTTGTGCTATCCTGTGTGGGTATACGTTTTGCTTTCCTGTGTGGACTGGGTTGTGCTTGGGCTCAGACGTTGGAGCCGAACGGGGAATTGATGACTTAGGTATATGTATGGGCATATACCTAAGCCGTGTCAGATTTTACTTCGTGATTGTACCTTTCCTTTGTGGATTATCCTTGTGGATTTCGGGAGACCTTCAGGGGTCTCGGGGTCCCTACTGAGTAGCTTATACTCACCCCTGCACGGGCTATGCTCGCACTACGTTGTGTTGGTTGCAAACGACGGACAGCGCTGACCGTGGTGGAGGCGTGCGGAGCAGGACAATACCTGGAGGTAGACCACTGGGCGGGACGTACTCAGAGCGGTCAGGTGGACCCGAGGAGCAGTGGAGACTATCTGTACCAACCCTTCAGGTGGGACTTCCAGAGGATGGCTCGACGCTACAGTTTTTCCTTTTCAGTTGCTGTTTTTCCTTTCAGTTGTACCTTACAGTTGGGCTTGTATTTCCGGCCCCTTTTACTTCCAGCACAGCTTGTACAGTTTTTACTTAGTGTTTACTTTTCCTCTTACTTACTCTGTGGTGCTTGTTTACTTTTCAAAGGCAATTCCTTCCCTTTTTGTTGGGATTTACGCCTTGGTGCTAGTCGCCAGCCCCTGGCCTATGGAAGGCGGGCTTGGGGTAGTCACGACACGGGCCCCGAGGACGGGTCGTGAAAAATTGGTATCAGAGGTGGTCGGTTTTACCGCAGACTCTGATCTTTCTTCTATGTGAAGCAATAGTGTTTAGCGTATTGAGTGTGGTTATCAGTCCAGGGAGTCCAGTGTTGGTGCGGCGGCCAACGTATCCATACACCAGGACCCTGACTTCTGATTTCCGACTTAATGCACGAAAACATTGATTGCATGTGTGTTTCAAGTTTTCTTTGTGATTACTTGTGTCAGCTCACCAGGTATACTGTTCTGACCGTGGCGCACTTGTTTCCTTTTCAGGATGGCACGACGACAGTAGCCAGCTAGGTTTCCTAGAGTAGAGCACGACGACAGCCCGCCGAGTGACGAGGACTCGGTACAGGGCCCGTTGACGGCAGAGGCACCGGCGGTACCTTTACCCGCCGAGCCTCCGATGCTTCCAGCATTGGAAGCTGACGACGCACGACGCCTCGGAGCTCTGCATGAGTTCCAGCGCCAGCGACCACCCAGGTTCCGTGGGGAGTCGGACCCCCAGGCAGCTGAGGACTGGCTGGAGGCGGTCGTCCGAGTTTTCAGGCTAGTGAGGACACCAGCAGACCTCATGGTGATCCTCGTGGCGAGCCTACTGCACGCAGCAGCAGGGCGATGGTGGAGCCTGATGCTCCAGGTACACGATGAGGCCACCCTCATCTGGACGGACTTCGAGGGTCTCTTCCGCTCAGAGTTCGTCAAAGCCACCCTCCGTGCGGTGCTCATTCAGGAGCTTCTTCAGCTGCGGCAGGGCAGCTTGACAATCGCTCAGTACGCGGCAAGGTTCACCAACCTTTCTCGGTACTCGACAGACATGGTACGGGACCCCTTCTTCCGGGCCCGGACCTTCGAACAGGGATTGAGACATGAGATCAGGGCATCGCTGATCTCCCTCAGCATCCTGACCCAGGCAGGAGTGCTAAAGCGAGCCCTCCTGATCGAGTGCTTCCTGGCTGAGTCCACAGCGAGACCTACCGCAGGGCGGAAGATAGCGGAGTCTTCGGCAGCAGGTAGCCGACGGATGACTCAGGGTTCCAGGCAGACCAGGCCTTCCGACAGACGACCTCGGGACACTGGCTCAGTGGTGCGGGGAACACAGCGCGGAGCCAGCCTTCTGAGAGGCAGACAGTGCTACGAGTGCGGCGGGCAGGGCCACATGGCTCGTGACTGCCTGACCCGTCGTACCGAGGGGCAATAGACGGTGGAGGGACCACCCAGGCAGAGGCAGAGGGTCGACCGTGGAGGTTCGCAGGGAGGAGGAAGATGAGGCAGAGGAGCTGGCCGAGCAGCAGGTGGTGGGAGACGCTTTGAGGCTCTGCCACCACCACCACAAGGAGGCCCGCCCCGACCACAGGGAGCTGGCGGGCAGAGACAAGCTCAGCTCCAGGCAGCGGAGGCCTACGACCACAGCACGCCAGAGATGATTCAAGGTACGATCTGTGTCTATTCCACCCTTTCTGCAGTTCTGATAGACACAGGAGCGAGTCACTCTTTCATAGCCACTGCCCTTGTTCGGAGCTCGGAGATTCCGACAGAGCCGTTGGCTCGATCCTTATGGCTAGAGACTCCTACGGGAGCAGACTCGACGATTACGCACTGGTGCCGGCAGTGTGAGCTTACTCTAGGAGGCGAGAGATTCGGCTGGGATCTTCTTGTAGCGGCGTCGAGGCTTTACGATGTCATCTTGGGCATGGATTGGTTATCTACAGTCCATGCTCAGATTGACTGCTTTTGGCGCAAGGTGCGATGTGTGCGCACCGACGGGAGCAGGTTCACCTTCACCGGCGAGAAGGGAGCCTTAGCAGCACAGGATGGACTCACGCAAAGGAGAGGTCAGCCCATCACTCATCAGTTGGCTAGCCTCATCCTCGGAGCAGTTGACGTGCAGAGTCCCAGTTTTCCTGTAGTGGTGGATCAGTACGCGGACGTCTTTCCCGACGACGTTCCAGGACTACCTCCTCGCAGAGAGGTAGACTTTTATATTGACTTGTACCCCAGGATAGCCCCGATATCCACTCCAGCATATCAGATGGCCCCCGCTGAGCTTCGAGAGCTGCGGGTACAGTTAGAGGACTTGCAGGGCAAGGGGTTCATCCGACCCAGTGTTTCACCCTGGGCTTCCCTGATTTTGTTCGCCAAGAAGGCGGACGGGAGCTTGCGACTGTGTGTCGATTATCGTCGCCTGAACTAGGTGACAGTGAGGAACAAGTATCCGCTACCCAGGATTGATGACCTCTTCGACCAGCTCAAGGGAGCACGGTGGTTCTCGAAGATAGACCTCAGGTCAGGCTATCATCGGCTCAGAGTTCGAGACGAGGATGTGCAGAAGACGGCCTTCAGGTGTCGGTATGGCCACTATGAGTTCTTGGTTATGCCTTTCGGCGTGACCAACGCTCTAGCAGTGTTCATGAGCCTCATGAACAGGATCTTCTAGCCATACCTCGATCGATTTGTCGTAGTCTTCATCGACGACATCTTGGTGTACTGGACCACGGAGGAGGAGCACGCCTACCACTTGCGTGTTGTACTAGACACACTCCGAGAGCACCAGCTTTATGGAAAGCTCTCGAAGTGTCAGTTCTGGTTTCGTGAGGTCCACTTCTTGGGGCACGTCATTTCTGAGGTGGGAGTTGCAGTGGATCCCGCGAAGATCAAGGCAGTGCTAGCTTGGGAGCCACCCAGGAGCGTGACAGAGGTGCGAAGTTTCTTGGGTCTTGCCGGATACTATCGGAGATTTGTGCCAAACTTCTCCAGAGTTGCGGCACCACTCTCACTATTGACGAAGAAGGGGAAACCCTTCGTGTGGTCAGACAGATGTCAGCAGAGCTTCCAGGAGCTGAGGCAGAGGTTGACCAGCGCACCTATCTTGAGGTTGCCTGAGGAGGGAGTTGGATACGTAGTCTACTGCGATGCATCAGGGACCGGACTCGGGTGTGTCCTGATGCAGGAGCGGGCCGTGATTGCCTACGGATCACGTCAGTTGAGGCTGCATGAGCAGAACTACGCTACCCATGACCTGGAGTTGGTGGCAGTGGTCTTCGTTCTGAAGACATGGCGGCACTACCTGATGGGTGAGCGCTTTACAGTCTTTTCTGACCACCAGAGTCTCAGGTACATCTTCTCTCAGAAGGACCTGAACCTGAGACAGCGGCGATGGATCGAGTTCCTCCAGGACTATGACTTTGAGATAGTCTATACTCCTGGGAGGGGGAACGTGGTAGCTGATGCCCTCAGCAGGAGGACGGGCATCCAGCTACTTGAGGAGGCGACAAAGCAGCTAGCCGCTTTGCAGATATCCTTCGTGGATAGAGACGGAACAGCCTTCCTTCAGTCTCTCACAGTCTCTCCTCTACTTCGACAGCGGGTCAGAGAGGCACAGCGTGGGGACACTGACTGTGAGACACGGCGTGCACAGATATCCTCGGGACAGGCACATGATGGTTTCTCCCTTGGAGCAGAGCACGATGTCCTTTTTAGAGGACGTACCTTGGTACCAGTCGCTTTACGAGAGGAGGTGCTGAGAGAGTTCCACACTTCTCCTTTGGCGGTACATCCTGGAGTGGCGAAGATGTACCAGGATCTCAGGCGACAACACTGGTGGCCGGGCATGAAGAAGGTTGTGGCAGAGTTCGTTTCACGGTGCCTCACCTGCCAGTAGGTGAAGGCAGAGCACCAGGTACCAGCATGATTGGTACAACCCTTGGAGGTCTCGGAGTGGAAGTGGGACGGAATATCTATGGTCTTTGTGACTGGACTTCCACGCAATTCCAGAGGTCACGACTCCATTTGGGTGATTGTTGACCGACTCACCAAGTCGGCACACTTCTTACCCATTCAAGAGCAGGGCTCAGTGGAGAGCTTGGGGTGTCTCTATGTTCAGGAGATTGTGCGACTTCACGGTGTGCCATCGACTATCGTCTCCGATCGGGACGCTCGTTTTACTTCTCGGCTTTGGAAGGGGTTTCAGGAGGCGTTTGGGACGCGACTACGTCTGAGCACCGCCTTTCACCCTCAGACGGATGGTCAGACGGAGAGGACCATTCAGACTCTCGAGGACATGCTCCGTGCATGTGTCCTCGACTTTGGTCGCAGCTGGGAGGACCACCTACCCTTGGTGGAGTTCGCGTACAACAACAGCTACCACTCCACCATCGGGATGACACCCTACGAGGCGTTGTACGACAGGCCTTGCAGATCTCCTTTGTGCTGGACAGACCCTGGGGAGTCAGCACTTGTGGGACCAGAGATGGTCCGGGCCACGATAGAGAAGGTCCAGGTCATCCAGGAGCGGATGAGGACAGCACAGAGCCGTCAGAAGTCATATGCTGACAGGAGGCGGAGGCCACTAGAGTTCGAGGATGGCGACCACGTCTTCTTGCGTGTCTCACCTCGATGTGGTTTGCGGAGATTTGGCCGAGGCGGAAAGTTGTCTCCACGCTTCATCGGGCCTTTCCAGGTCCTCAGCAGGATTGGCGAGGTGGCTTATCGCCTGGCTCTGCCACCTCAGTTGCACCGGGTGCACGACGTCTTCCACGTATCCCAGCTGAGGAGATACGTGCACAACCAGACGCACATCATTGACTATGGGGAGCTAGACGTGGATGATGGGGTGACTTTTGCGGAGGTCCCAGTGGAGATAGAGGATCGACAGGAGCAGGTCCTACGTGGGCGATCGATTCCTCTTGTGCGCATCAAATGGAATCACGAGAACCTCCAGGAGAGCACTTGGGAGTGGGAGGCTCAGATGTGTGCTCAGTACCCACATTTGTTTCCCTAGTTTTTGATGTATCTTTACGGGGACGTAAAACCTTGAGGTGGGAGTAATGTAAAGACCCGTATATTTCAAGGAATTTTTTTTCTTAATTTTCTTTGGAATTTTACAAGAGCGCAGTCTCTGACGGCACCTGATTCCGAGGCCCGGTGTGCCCGGAATCATTTTCCGAAGATTGGCTCGGGTACGTTCAGTGAACGGACGAGCGGGTTTTTCTAACTTTTGAACCGGTGCCCGGAATCGAATTCTGAGAGCACCGATGAAATCGCAGCGCCGATATTCGCTTAGAAACGCCTCTTCCGGAGTTGCGTTTGCTCGGGTGTGGTTTTTAATTTTTGGGCTTAAAGTTAAGAATTAAAATAATTTTGCGACAACTTTATTTTATTTCACTTAAGCCGCTTGGAAGCCACTTGAAGCCACTTAAAGGTGGCTTGAACTGAGTTTAACCGGATAGGATGCTATCCAAAAATATCCTACCCCCTTGGTAGGATATTTGTGAGGTGGGGCCCGCACGAGCCCCGCCGTTTCTTTCCGCTAAGAAACGCACCCGCGAAAACCCGTCTTTATGAAAGTCAACTGACACGTTTCTTAAAATCTTAACAGACCATTTAATTGGGCGGTTTATTTCGTGAATTAAATGGGCTGTTTCTTTCGTTGAATTAATTCAATGAATTGATGAATCGTTTCTTAACCAGTTTTCAAATTCGTTGGCGTAATAATAAAATAAGGCCAATGCTCGACCTCTGGTTATTTTGTGCTTTGAGAGGACCCTTGTATCTTCTTCTCCCTTGTGAAGAACGCGAAGAACGTGAAGAACGCGAAGAACGTGAAGAACGCCGAACCCGGAAATCGACGACGCTCCCATCCGAGACGTTCTTCCCCGCCCCGATCTCCGATCACCAACCATTTGAGGTGAGTGATTTCGGGTTTCCTCTAAAGGTTCTTTTTGGTTTTAAATGAAACACAGATTTAATTATTTATAATTCAAATCTGTTGTTCTTTGTCCGTTGAGTTCGCCGACTCAACGCTAGATTTCGCGACGACGCGACACCTTTCCGCGACGACGCGACGATCCCCCTCTTTCGCAACGAGCTTTTCCGCGAAGAACGCCCGCACACGACGATCAACGAGGTAGGGATTTATTTTGGGAATTACCCCCCTTTTTATTATTCTCGTTTATGAAACAATTTTATTTCATTAAGAATTGTTTCGGATATGCGTTCATATGTTGAATTTGTTTCTCCCGTTTGTTTATCTCTAACGCGGAGGGTGCGGGCCAAACGAACACGGCCCGACGACCCTCCGCCATTCTTCGTTTGTGCGGATTTGACGGGTGACGGCGGAAAGTGCCGAAACGGGTGTTTGACGATCCCGCAGTAAAGAACAAGTCCCGGGAGGAGCAATGACGCAGACGGTAAGAGAATCGGACCACCGGAGCGATCCCGGTGGCCCGCGGAACACGCCGGCGGCGCGGGTCGCCGGCGCGGCGGTGCCGGCAGCTGGGAGCGGCGACACCCGTGGACCCATGGCCGCGCGGGTCCGGTGCCCTCGGATGCGGCTGAAGCCGCATCCTCGACTCAGCGCGGCCCCACACGGGGGGCCGCGGCACCACCAGGCCGCGGGGGCAGCGCCCCGCTGCGCCAGGCCATTCGGCCGCTCGGCCGAACCGGACCGGGTCGGGTTGACCCGGTTCGGCCGACTCCCGGGGGGGGGGGGGGGGTCGGGCCGAGTCGGCCCGGGCCCGAACCCCCCGTCATCGGACGATCTTCGTTCAAATGGCTGTATCTTGATCTACAGGCCTCCAAACGACCCGCCGTCAGCGGCAACGCGATCCTTGGATCGAGACGGTCGTTTTGGTATATCGCACTCAAGTTTTCGGAATACTTTGAGTTCGGCCGGGTTGGTTCGTACACGAAACCAACCGGGCCTTCGGAGCGGAAACACTCATATCTTGAGCTACGGACGTCCAATTGACGTGCCGTCAGCTTTGTTGAATTCCTCTTTGTGAGACGGATCTTTAGGCACACTCCGCCAGAGGTTTGGACGCAGGTGGATTATGGTCGGGTTGGTTTTTCCTTAAAAACCAACCAGGTCCCTGGGACGAAAAAGCCAATAACTCTTAGACCGGGCGTCCGATTGACGCGCCGTCTGCGACGTTGAGTTCCTGTTGACGATACGGAACTTTTGGATACATCAACTTCGGACTTTGTGTCATTTGATGTATCAGCCTCTCGGCTCGTGGAGCGGACCCTCCCGAACGAGCTTGTTGTGTGCGGGAACCCTAGTGCTGGCTGCGACTGCTACTTCGACAGCGACGACTGTGCAGTGATCCTCCGTGGACTCCGACGACGACCATGCAGAGATCCTCAGTGGACTGCGGCGGCGACTGTGCAGAGATCCTCAGTGGACTGCGATGACTACTGCACTCAGCGATCCTACGTGGATCAATGCTACAGGTCCTGTGTGGGCCCGGTCCTCTGTTGGCCCGATCCTGTGTGGGCCCGATCCTGTGTGGGCCCGATCCTGTGTGGGTCAGCGCTCAGCGGTTCTGTGTGAGCCAGCGCCTACAGGTCCTGCGTGGGCCCGGTCCTGTGTGGGCCCGATCCTGTGTGGGTCCGATCCTGTGTGGGTCACTGCGGGGGTTAGTACCTATCGATCCTTCGTGGGTCCGACGACTTAGATGGATCATTGATCATCTTTATCGTCATCCGAAGAAGTATACCTGTGTGAGCTGAATCTTCTGTTTACTCTCCTTTGTGGATTGTGTTGAGCTATCCTATGTGGATTTACTATTTACTCTCCTTTGTGGATTGTGTTGAGCTATCCTGTGTGGATTTACTGTTTACTCTCCTTTGAGGACTGTGTTCATTTATCCTGTGTGGATTTACTGTTTACTCTCATTTGTGGACTGTGTTGTGCTATCCTGTGTGGGTATACGTTTTGCTTTCTTGTGTGGACTGGGTTGTGCTTGGGCTCGGACGTTGGAGCCGAACGGGGAATTGATGACATAGGTATATGTATGAGCATATACCTAAGCCGTGTCAGATGTTACTTCATGATTGTACCTTTCCTTTGTGGATTATCCTTGTGGATTTCGGGAGACCTTCGGGGGTCTCGGGGTCCCTACTGAGTAGCTTATACTCACCCCTACACGGGCTATGCCCGCACTACGTTGTGTTGGTTGCAGACGACGGACAACGCTGACCGTGGTGGAGGCGTGCGGAGCAGGACAGTACCTCGAGGTGGACCACTGGGCGGGACGTACTCGGAGCGGTCAGGTGGACCCGAGGAGCAGTGGAGGCTATCTGTACCCACCCTTCAGGTGGGACTTCCAGAGGACGGCTCGACGCTGCAGTTTTTCCTTTTCAGTTGTTGTTTTTCCTTTCAGTTGTACTTTACAGTTGGGCTTGTATTTCTGGCCCCTTTTACTTCCAGCACAGCTTGTACAGTTTTTACTTAGTGTTTACTTTTCCGCTTGCTTACTCTGTGGTGCTTGTTTACTTTTCAAAGGCAATGTCTTCCCTTTTTGTTGGGATTTACGCCTTGGTGATATTCGCCAGCCCCTGGCCTATGGAAGGCGGGCTTGGGGTAGTCACGGCACGGGCCCCGAGGACGGTTCGTGACATCATCATCTTTGTGTAAGAAGTTAAAGTAATTATTTATTACATAAAAATAAAAAATAAATACTATGATGAATATAAATCATTTAAATTTCTAAATATTATTTATAGTTGAACATATCCTCTGGATAACACCATATTAAAAATATTACACTTTTTAAAATGAAGAGTTTGACATGTTTGGTATTTATTTAAATAAAATAATATAAAGGTCATTATTTTATTCAAGTGGCCCAAAAGGTAATAAATTTTAACCATGTAATATTATTGTAGATATATGCCAATCAAAAAATATTTTGGTAAGTGCTTGGGTCATTTAATATTTCTTATCATTTTATTTTTAACCTAAATTACTCAATTTACCCTTTATCATGGTAAAAAAAATTACTAAGGTTAAAATTCATATTGTTCAAAAAGAAAATTGAAGTATTTAATAAATTTTAACCAATTTATATCAAATATGAAATTCATTTTTCAAAATTCAAAACACATAATTTGCGGAATTAAATTTAAACTTAAACCAACAGAATGCAATGAAAAACTATTTTTTAGAAAATTGTTCTTTTTAAATATATATTGTTTTTATACTAAATTCAAGTAGAAATTGATTTTAAAAAACTATAATTGTATTATTTTAGATTAAAATTAACTAAGTAAAATTTAAAACAAATATAAAACCTAATTTTACCTTGTTAATACTTTGAAACAAAATACAATTTTCAATAAAAAAAAATATCACTATTCCTGGAAAAATAAATATTTTTAGAACATTATAAAAAATTCATCATAATATAATTTAAACATGATGTATTTAAAAATGAAATTCATTTTTTAAAATTAAAATTCTATAATTTTTAAATTTAAATTTAAATTTTTTTTATAGACACGTGTTTAATAAAACTAGTTTTTTATTTTAAAAATTACTTAATATATTTATAATTGATATAAATACATTATTCCGGAATAGTACTAAATATTAAAATGATTAATTCTATCATTAATGGGGGTTTTAAAATACATTCCTGTGTTTCTATCAAGAAATATATAAGAAATAATGAGAAAATTAGCACTATACTCCTCTTGGAAATGTGAACATATGGTGAAAGTGTTAATCACTCATTGCATGAATAATAATAACAGATCAATTATCCTGAATTTCAAAAATTCAAAGCATGAAAACATGGGATATGGATTCCATTTACATGAATTAACTAGCCTCCCCAAATCACAATTCATTAAATCCCTACCCCTATGTCTATCTATAATCATTCAGTCCCCCTTCTTATATATTCAATATTATTAATAGTGAAACCTAAAACAAATGATCATTTGATTCTTAAGTGAATTTTGTTTACTATATCAAAATTTTATCAAAAATATAAGTGCATGTCAGGCATTTTAAGTTAAAACTAAAATATGAAATCAAAATTTAAGGGAATTACAAAAAACAAAATTCAAAATATCACTCCCATTTACCTTGAAGCTCTTCATATTCTTATTTAATTATCCTTATTACTTCCTTATGGACCTAAAAATCACACAAACTAATTGGAATTCCAAGTTCTATGTCATTAAATATCAATAAGATAATGGGAATTTAAAACTACATCATAATATATCCCTAAAATAATTATTAAGGAAAATAGAAAACTACTTAGTTCTTAGAAATAAAATAAAAAAACTCAACATACCCTCTATAAAGAGATTTTGTTAAGGTTGTTAAACTTGAACTTACCTCATCAATTCATGTGATAGAATTATGGTATAAAGTTAACCATCTCAGACTTTTCCAATTCTGACTTTGTAGTGCATTGGGGAAAGCTGTTTTCTTCCTACTTTTGAAACACACATTGAAACTTAGTGGAGGAGGGAACCAATATCTGGAAAACTTAAAAGTTTAGAGAATTTGTTCATATTTAGTACATGGATGGTAATAATCCAATTGAAATTCATCTTCCTCAGGCTTCTCTTCATACTCATCATTTTATTTTAAAATATTAAAAACTATCAACTCCTCCTCTTCCTTCTGTTATTGTTATTTTCATATAAATTTTGTATAGAATTTCTAAATTTCAACAACCATTTATTATTCTTATTTTTTCTAGCTTAGATTCTAAAAAATATCTATTATTAATTCAGTATACTTTATCATATCCTCAAATTCTTGTTCTTTTTTAAGGGTGGCTTCTTATTTTTTTTCTATTCAATTTTTGGTCCTATTGTTGCGAGGGTTTCATTTATAAAAATAGATTCAGACTAAAAAATGGAAATTACCTCAGAATTGGAATTTAACTCAGTATCTCTTTTGGTCTTCCCCTTGGGTGCTAACTCACTATGAACTTTCTCTTTGGTTCTATCATTTGACTCCTTAGAAACTTTTTCCATGTTCTCTATAATTTTCAACCATCCTTTGAATGTTGATTTTATGTTGTAGAGTATTTTATCATATGAAATCAGGAATGGTTATGGGATCTATATTTTAAGTGGGGGATCTCATCCTTGGATTTGGTTCTTCTTTTTGAGCACATTAGTTTCTTTTGAGAGGTTTTACATTTGGATCTCCATTCAGATGCGGGGTTTTATCTTGATTTTCACATAAAATCACAACCAAAAACACTCAAGAGAATAAAAGGAATATAAAAAATAAAACCTAATATAATCTTAGGAAACATAGAAAGAGAGGTATAAGTCTTTTCATAACTATTAAATTAAAGATATATTCTAATCAAGTCCCAAAAATGGAACCAAAACATGATCAGGTCATGTAGTGTTGTTAATTATCTATGAGCTCAATAAATTAAGAATTTTTATAAGGAATAAACCAATAACCATTAGATCTATAATTAAGTAATATTAGATCTTGTAAATTTTAGGTCAATACCATGAAAAAAATTATATAGAACACTTCAATCTAATAGTAAATATCTAAATTTCAATGAAGAAACTATACTACTTTTCATTTGAAAAGAAAATGTTGGTGGTGATTAAGAATTTCAAGAAAAATGAAAAAAAATTCTGAAATTAAAAATCCAAGTTCATGAATTAATGAGTCAAAAAATAATAAATTAGAAAATGTGATGTTGTTAGAATTTGATCTAAGTAAAACCCTTGGCCCAAGTGTGCACCTTATATCCTCAAAACTCCACAGTTCTCATGGTCAAGTACGTTGGGTTATTAAGAGGACATGTGACTCAAAACCATGTTTAAATATACTAAAAAACTCACTCAATGGTCATGGAGAGAGTCATCCACTAGTCAATGCACTGATAATATCATTCTCCCACTTATCAAACAGTGGTCATACGTGAATAAATAATTGAGAGATAAAATAAGAAACATATACCCAATATGAATTGAATTCAAAAATAAAATACTTTAAAACATAAAATCCCCCTTAATTGAAACCGTTGTAAAGAAAGTCACATGATAGGGTGATGAAAAGAATAAAAATATATAGAAGGAAAGAATCAACTATGGGGGAAGCGTACCTTGCACTCCTTCATGTCTGAATCTCTGATCAATTGATTATTTTACACAACTGAGACCCCCTCCTTAAATAGACCTCTTCCACTCCAAGATATCTCATTTATATCGAACCTCATATCATGTATCTAAATTTTGGCCATGTATATTTTCCTTTGAATTATATTTCAACTCCTCGTATCCCTCGTATGTTTCACATATAGTGAACCCAGTTCATCCTTCATAACTAACTCCCACATTTCAGAGACATTGTGGTTAGATACTTCTTTCGAGATTTCCCATTCTCCCACATCAATTAAATATACATAGTTTAAGTTGGCTCCAAGCCTTTATACCTGTCTTCAAACTCTTTTAGATCTCTACAATTTGACTCATGATTCTGATCTTTATTGAACTGAAACCTCCCAAATTTCATCATATAGAACTCTAGACTGAGCCTCACCAGTTCTCCATCTTTTAGGTATGTCTTCCTCTGGTCTCATCCTAGAACCCTTTGTGTTGTCCTCTAAACTTTACTCTAAATTTTTTTGAAATTCCAGTAGACTAAAATCCATCTAAACTCTTCAAAATAGGTGATATTTTGGTTCCCTCATTCAGATCAAATTGAAATGAAGTTGATTCTTTTCCTTCAGTTTACTTTTCCTTCGAGTTTCATTCCTTCCACGGGACATGGTTATTAAAGAGAACATTACTACTTCTGATTACATGCTTTTTCTCATCCTCCTAAAGTTAAAAATTGAGATTATCATGTATATAGACAATGAGGAAACATGTTAGAAATTTTTCTTCTAGATTATCTATGCCTTTGGAATCAACATGTGTATAGAATAAACTTCCAAAGACCTTAATTTGATCTGAATTTAGTGTTTTTCTATCTATAAATATTATGAAAATTCTTGTCTCATTAGCATCAAGGGGTTCTGATTGATTAGATATGTTTAATTAACTTCTTCCGCCCAAAATGCCCTGGACATTCCTAAATACAGTTCTATACTCTACACCCTTTCCAAAATGTTTGATTCATCCATTTAGTTATACCATTTTTCTCAGGCATTCCGGGTATAGTATTATCATGTCTAAAGCCTATCTGCCTTCTGGAAACTTCTTCTGGTATACTCACCTCCATTTTATGAACTTAATCTTTTAATCTTACATCATATTTCCCTTTCACCCATAGCTTTCTATTGCATAAACACTTCAAAACGCTTATTAATAATAGTAATTACTCATTAACTAAAATTATTATTTACTAAATATTAAAAAATATTAATTCGTTCTATTAATTACTATTTAATTACTGATAAATTTTTAATAGTTAATAGTTATTAATTAATTAGTAATTAAACATTATTTAATTACTTATTAATAATAGTAATATCTAATTCACTAAAATTAATATTTAGTTAGTAAATATTAATAATAATTATTTTATCATTAAATTAATAATTTTTAAATTAATAATTATTATATTATTATTAATTAATTAACTAATTATTACTCATTAATATTAATTACTAATTAATACTAATTAATTTTTTTTGAAAATATCAATATTAATTACTACCTAATATTAATTAAATAATATGATTCACAATTTAATAATATTAATTTCGAATAAATATTAATTCCTAGTTAATATTAATTTCTAATAAACATTGAAAATTATTATTTAATAACTAATTATTAAATATAATAATATAATTATTAGTTATTAATTAATTAGTAATTAATCAGTGTTTAATTGTTTATTAAAAATAATACTTACTAATTAACTAATTAATTTATTAATAAACATTAATAATTATTAATAACCAATTACTAACAAATATTTAAAATTATTATTTAGTTACTAAATATTAATAATAATAATAAAATTATTAAATCACTAATTTTTAATTAATTATTATTATATTAGTATTAATTAGTTAACTATTTTTTTTCTAATAATTACTAATTAAATAATATTAATTTCTAATAAATATTAATTACAAACTAATGTTAATTACTAAAAAACATTAAAAATTGTTATTTAGTAACTAATTATTAAAGATAGTAATGTAATTATTAGTTATTAATTGATTAGTAATTACATAATATGTAATTTATTATTAATAAAATTAATTAAAAATGAACTAACAAATTATTTATTAATTAACAGTTAGTCATAATTATTATTATCAAATATAAATGTTGTAATTTAACATTATTGACTGTGATTTTGTGAGAAACTAATTTTTCCTTATTTGTTAACACTTCATATTTTGTGAATTTTTGTCAATCAATTTAGATAATTAATGGAGAAAATCGCAACCACGGGGCGTGGCAGGAGATTATGCTCACATCGATCGGTCGGCCCCGCCTCGGTGCGTCCTGGCAATCACACGTTTGCTTAAATCGCATGCAATGTCGCTCCTCGTCCCTGCCCACCATCCACCTCACCCTACGCCTCCGCCTCCGCCCGCTCTCCCTAAATACTCCCAGAGTCTTTCCTTTCCCCGTACTCTTACCTGTTTTTCTGTATCATGTTGTCGCTATATTCCGCCACGGCTGGATTTTTTCTTGGCACGAGGGCCCCGCCACCGACCTTCCTTGTTGTCACCAGATCCTTTCTTGCAGCAAGGCCATCTTCTGCCGCTGTGGCTGGACCCTTTCTTGGTGTGAGGCCATCCCCGCCACCACTCTCATTGTCGTCGCATGGTCCGACGGTGAACCCTGTCATCACGCCTACCCAAGACAACGATACCATCGCCGATTCGTTCTCCCGCCTCGTCCTTTCGGAGCTGACGGTGAGCTGCTCCGCGTGTGTCGATTCCTACCAAGGTTTTCCATCTACTTCAATTTCGTACGACGCCGGTTGGGGGGATCGACGACCATCGCACTTAAAGGCGGGGTCTAACTATGTGTTGGAAATGCAAACCATAACTCCGGCTGTTTTTTCCAAAGTAAGTGTCTAGTTTATCTTTCCCATGAAGCAGCTTCTCCTCTTCCCCAAGTGGCTGCTCCTCTTCCCCATGCGGCATGCATGCGGGGCTTTATTATTTCCCCTTGTTTTTTGTTCTCTCATTCCGCATGTGGTGCTTTATTATCTCATTTAATGCTTTGCCGTTTCTTATGTTTTTACATTTGCCTATAAAATCAATGTAGTCCGTTGGAAAAGTTAGTGGCTGGAAATTTAAAAACCTTGCAAGCTCTTGTGTTGAGTTCTCTCCTCCATTTTTTCTCCCGTGGATTATTTTGTTTTGGCTTTGTAAAGCCATCTCTTACCAACACTATGGACACTAGGATACGATTTTCATTTACGACACTCCCTAATTGATTTTGGATTCATCCCGGATGACACCAACATTCCCTCAATTGCATTCCCTGCACAAAACCATTCTCTATGATTTCTACAAAGATGGATATTAAATGACACTCCTTTGAATGATCTTTGTGTATGATTCTAGGTTTCATTAAGGTTCTTTGTTTATTCTTCCTGCTGCAGAGCTCATTCTGTGTGGAAACTAATGGATCATCTGACGATGAAGAACCAATTGGACCTAGTTTTGTTAGTTCTAAACTCTACTAGTGTCCAACTATCCATGGATGTTACGGGTCATCATTTGATCAAGCACTTCTTACAGGATTTATCTTAAGAAAGAAAATGGGTAATATCTATAGACCTCAAGTTTCCCACTTTTTGTTCTGAGAATGAATATTCCATGCCTAATATGTTATTTTTTTTCCATCTTTCCATTTTTTTGCTGATCATGAATTGTTTCCACCATTAAGATGTTTGAATCATGCATAATCTCAATTCCCATACCTATTTTTGTGGCATGTGATGTTAGTTTCATCGATTTTTCATACAATAGCGCTCATTCAAATTCTACCATCAAACTTTATTTTGCCTAAGGACTTTGGGTTCTTTGGGCAGCTTATTCTAAGAAAGATAATGAATAATTGTGTCGAGGTTGTGACAAATGAAAGTGGTTGTTGTGTGGTGAAATTATGCATAGAAGGACCCCTGGTTGAATTCAAATACCGCCTCATGACCATGATAACAACTAACTCTCTGATTCTGGCTGAAAACTATTATGGGTTTGTATTAGGTGAAAGTGTCTCTTTGTGTGTGTAGAAGTCATTATGTATTTGTATCATAACATGTCTGTCTTATTATTGCAGAAACTATGTGGTGTAGCATGTTCTGGACATTGAGGGTGCTCTTTCAGGCATCATGGGGTGGTTGAGAGGTAACTTAGTCCCTCTATCATGTAACAAGTTTGACAACAATGTAGTGAAAAAAATGCATGAAAGCATCCAGTAACAGTCAAAGGGGACATATCATCAGGGATTTCATTAACATCCCACATTTCCCATTGATGTTGGTCGATCCTTTTGGAAACTATGTGGTGTAATTCGCATTCTAAGTGGCGAAGGTAAGCACTTTTCAATCTAGTAATAAACTTGCATTTTGTTTGCCTCCTTTGTGAACTAAACATCTTGAGAACTAACTATTTTCTAATGTAGTCTAAGAGATCTTAGGTGAAAAGTGTTGTGAAAGACATTTCACTCCTCTACTGAGAGTTTTCATCTCTCAAATTACAGGGTTCCATGGCAAGGGAACTCCAAGAGCTTGTCCTAGAGCATTCTCCTAGCACGAGGAACCACCATCATGGAAATAATGTCCTCACTTGTTTTGATAAGAAGAAATGCTAGACTCGAGGAACGAGAGCTCCGACGTATAAATTTGATATTGGGAGAAACGAGGAAAGGTTTTGGATGAAATGGATGAGTGAAAATTTTGTCTTTTATTGATGTTCTAAGGTGGAGGGGGGATTTTTGTGTCATCAATGTTGTTATCCTGGATATGTATGTATGTGTGTGTTTGGGGTGGTGTTGTACGAGAATTTTTATTAGTGTGTTTACAGTTTTATATGATACCTCTACTGTATTAGGTTTTGTTGAGGTGTAATTTCCAATTTCACACATTTTTTTTTTCAAATATTATATTTTTTAAAATATTATTGATTCATTTATTTAATTGAATTGAAGGGTGAATCGATCATTTGAGTATTTGAAAATTTCCCCTTTACATCATTGCAGGGAAAGGGGGTGCATTACACACTCATTGTGAGTTTTCAAAAAATGGGATGACACAAATAGTGTGGAAACCATTTCACTATTTCAGTTATGATTATCTATTTTGGAATATTTTAGTATGACTTTGGATTTGTGGTTTGTGACATCACTTTAACCAAAATCATTATCATAAGAGATTTTTTTGTGCCTTATTTAAAGAGAATGAACTACAAACCCTACACATTTGAGTTTTCCAATGTGTAAAGAAGATGGCGAATAGTGATGTTAGTACAATGTAAACACTAATGATAAGGGAAAGTGGAAAAGATATTAAGTTGCATGTGTGATTATGGTTTGTGTGTCTCCCTTTTTTTGTCTCCTTTCATCACTACCATAATAACGAGTTTTCATAGTGCCACCATTTAACAAAGTGAAAAAAAGCGCTGATAAAGGGGTACCTTTATCATCACTAAAAAAAGTGTTGAAAGGGGGTAGCATTATTAGCACAAAAAATCTAATAAAGGGTACTTTTAATAGTGCTTTTTAAAGTACACCTTTATCTGCGTTTTTTTAGCGCTGATAAAGGTACCCCCTTTATCTCCTTTTTTTAGCGCTGTTAAAGGGCCCCCCTTTATCAGCGTTTTTTATTAATGCTGATAAATGATATATTTCAATAAATAAATATTTCATTAAAAATAGTATATTAATATATAAATATATTTATATTGATATAAATATAATATATATTTTTTAAATATGTTTTAGATAAACCTAAATAGGAATTTACACTTAATATATAATATAATTAGTGAAAATGACTTATAAAATAATTAGAAATATATTTTTAATTAATAATTTTCTAATTATTATCGAGTAATAGTCAGTTAAGAACAATTTGAATATAAAAAAAATCAAAAAAATAATAAAAGATCGGAAATAAGTTGAAAACATAACTTGAAATTCAAATGATCATAATTTTTTATCTCAGAGTCCATTTGGGCTATAACACATATAAAATTGAAGTCTATGATGATCTATACACCCTCAGTGAGAGAGTTAAACATCTATAACATTTTTGAGGCAAAAAATGCTCATAATCCCTACAAAAAATGAGTTTTAGTCAGGGTACCCCAATTTTTTAACATTTGATGGATTTTCTGACTCGTTTAAGGAGGGTCTTATTGCCTTTTCTTGGTGGAGATTGAATTTACTTATAAGTATTACATTCATATTGATATTATGGTTTTTAAATTCTATCATTTTTCATAATGTACTATTATTTGTAATCAAATATATAACAATATATACATATTTGTTTATATATTCACCAATAAAATTGTAATTTTGTAAATAAATAATTAAACATATTTACATATAAAATATATTTCTCAATATAGTAAACAAATCTAAATAAAAATTAATATCCATTTTATTTAATATAAAAATGTATGAATATTTATATACATATACATATACATATACAATTAGTGTATATCTAATGTTTATATATATATATATAAATATATTTGTGTGTGTATTGATAAACATATATATGTTTATCTACATATTATAATATATATATATATAAATATTAATATATAATATATGTAAATAATTATAAATATGTATAATTATATTTATAGATGCACACAAATATATAAATATATATATTTATGTATTTATAAATGCACACACAAAACAAATTTTATATATGTATTTAAATAATATATATATATATATATGGATAAAAATGTAACGAAATATATATATAAATATACACATATATCATAAATTTTAAAACAATACAATATAGGTGAGTGAAAGAGTCACGAGTGCATGAGGAGGCGGTCTCAGGTTTAAAACCCAGAAAAGGAAAGCGCATGTGGTTGGGTGAGCTGGGGGCTAGTGCTTTTAGGGGAGAGGTTAGCACTGCTAAAGGGGGAAGGGGAGGATAGCATTGTTGGAGGGGGGGGGGGGGGGTGAACACTGATAAAATGGGGTCGTCTGTTGGAATCAGGGTCTTCAAAGCATGATTTGGCGTATGGTTTGTGTTTGTTCTCAATCCTCAGTGGAAGTTCAGGATGTGTACCAACAAAGAGATCATGCCGTTCAAGCAGAAAACAGTAGTGAAGGTGGCGCCGTTTCCCAGTGTTTGTCAAATTTTTGGGCCTGAAAATCGGCCAATAAAGTAAAGTGTTTTTGGCAAAGGTACTTGCGCGCCGAGCTCTTGGAGGATAAAAGACTTGCGCGCCATATGTTTTTGAGGATCAGAACTTCAAAATTTGGCTAAGGAAAGAATGTCGCGCAAGTATTGGTTGGGTCGCGCAAGTGAGTTGCGCGACAGAGGTTACTGGAGACAAGACTTGCGCGCCGCTGAGGGACTTGCGTGCCTCCGCGCAGGGGGTCCAGTTTGCCTATAAATACTGGACCACCCCTCCTCATTTCCAACGGAGTTCAAGACTGAGAGATTGTTTGAGCTCTCGTCGCGTAGGTGGTTGAGCCGCGCAGGTGGTAGTTTGGTCGCGCAAGTAGAGCTTGCGCTCCGGTTGTCTGCTGTGCGCCCAAGGCGGTTTGGGAGAGAAAGGAAGTGAACCGCGCAAGTTTGTTGTCGGGGAAGGAAGCGTCGCGCAGGTGCGTTGGTGACACTTGCGCGCCAGTTTGGACTTGCACGCCGTCTTGGTACTTGCTCGTCTGGCTTGGAGAAGCGAGCCAGGTTTTGCTGAAGCCCGCCGGCTTGTTTGGAGCTGCACGAAATCCAGGAGACTACCTGATACTTTCGAAGAAAAGTGATATTCTGCTTCTGGTGAGAATCGGACTTCAATAGAGCATCTACATACGACAGAGGATGCATTCTTATGAAAATTATGAAGAGACCTTCACGTCTATAAACTGAGTGAGACTTCACCAAAGGCAGTGAGCCAGGGGGAGTCAACGGGAGTGACCCGAGGAGAGCAGTGGGCTATCCCTGAACCTTTGTAAAGGCAGTGAGCCGGGGACAGAGTAACTGTACTCAAAATTTTTTAATCTACCGCTAGTGAAGCATAGTGGATTTTGGTACGACCGACAACCTGTCGGCGTATGCTCCTTGGACGTAGCCCTTAGTGGTGAACCAAGTAAAAAGGGTTGTGTCTTCTCTGTCCATGTGAATATTTGCTTTCTGATCATAATCATCATACAGGTTCAACAAGTTCCTACCAACGTGGGAACAAGATCCATCACGTTAAAATAAAAAGTGGTCACCCTGATTCACCCCTCCCCTCTCAGGGTGTCCCGGGGTCCTTCAAGTGGTATCAGAGGGTAATGGTTGCTGGTGTTGAATCTGACCTTCTTCGTCATGGAAAACGCGGTCAATGTCAGGGGAGTCCCTCACTTCGATGGAAGCAATTTCCAGATCTGAAAGAACAGAATGAGATCTCATCTAGGATCTCGTGGAATGGAAGTTCTTTTTTCTACTGTGCAAGGAATACAAGTCACTGATCCAACAAGTATGGCTATGACTGAAACAGACAGGAAACTTCTTGATGCAGATGCTAAAGCACAGAATGCTCTCACTGCATCCCTTTCTGATCAGATCTACCTGAAGGTGATGAATTTCACCTCAGCAAAATCCATGTGGGATAAACTTGAGAATATTTATGAAGGAGATAGCAAAGTAAAGGAGGCGAAACTACAAGTGATACACAATCGGTTTGATGATCTGAAGATGCATCCAGACGAGAATGAAGACTCTTTCTTCAATCGAATTACTGAAGTGGTTGGAGCAATTCGGGGTCTAGGCAAAGGAATCAAAGACATTGATATTGTAAAGAAAATATTAAGAAGACTTCCACCTCTGTATAATGCGAAGGTGTCATCCCTTGAGGAAATAGATCTTTCCAAACTTCCTCTAGATGACTTACTGAGCAGCTTGGTAGCATATGAAATGAGAGTCAAACCAGAAGATGCTACGACTCGGGTGATCAAGGAAATGGCATTCAAGGCCATGGATAAATTGAAAATATCAAAGGATAGTAGCGGTGATGATGACGAAGAGAAATAAATTCTTTCTCTCATTGCAAAGAAGTTCCAGAAGGGGAAAGGGAAATTAAAAGGGAAGTTACCTCTCGCATGTTTCCGTTGTGGAAAAGTTGGGCACATTGCCTCTCAGTGCTTGAAGAATATCAATGATGATGACGGTGAAGATGAAAACTTCAAGAAGCCTCGGAGAAGGTTCTTCAAAAAGGGAGACTTCAAATCTGGTAAGAAAATGCAAAGGAAGAGTTTTGTCTGTGAAGAGGAAGAAGATGACAATGAATTCTGTGATGAAGAAGAACCAGAATTCAAAACTGGGAACCATGCTTCTATGATGGCCACTGTTAAAAAGTCAGAAGATACTGATGGAGAAAAACAACTGAGAACTTGTGTAGATCCTGAGATGCAACATAAGGATGCAGTTAGTAAGCTTAAGATTAAATGTAAGAGCTGCAATAAGTGGAAATCAATTGTAGAAGAATCAACTGAATATGTTGATCAACTTGAAGCTAAAATTGAACAACTGGAAGAATTTGTGAAGGTGCAGTCTAAAATAATTGAAATCAATGATGATGTAGTTGATCTGAAGCTGAGAATTGAAGAGCAGGAAAAGGTCATCAACGACCTCACATCCAGACTTGATGAAAAATCCAAGACTGCTGAGGGTCTTGAGGAGGAAGTAGTTACTCTAAGGAGTAATCTGGAGACTGAATTAGTTCCAAAAGAATCGAGGAAGAAAATACAGTTCGGAAGATTCTCAGATGCAGAATTACTAGCAAGAGCCAAGTGTGGTTCAGATGGGGTTGTAAAAATCTTGAGTGATCAAAGAACCGCTTGCATGGGAAAGATTGGAATTGGCTGTGAGGCTGAGTCATCAACTACTGAAAGTGAAAATATCCGAAAGAAAGATAAGATGAAAGTTGAAACATGATGAAATGTTACCTAGAGTGCTGAAAAAGGAACCCTCAATCCAAACTAAAAGGAGACCCGAAAATTATCCTCAAACTTTCAAAAATGACAGACAGTCTTACTATTCTCCCAAGGAAGAAGGTATAAGGAGAAATTCAAGTGAGAAGACATTTCCTCTCATGAAGTGTTAGTTCTGTGGCTATCTGGGCCATACCATGTCTTATTGTGAAGAGACAAGAAGCTATCTGAATGGAGAAGATATTGATGCTCAACAAAGGAGAACAATCTCATATCCTAATTCTCATAGAAGAAATAATTTCTATGGATATTGTTTTTGTTGTTCTAACTTTGGTCATAAGGCCGTTAATTGCAGGCAGAGAAGGGACATAGACACCTCATACCGAAGTTCAAGACAAGTCAAGTCTCGTCAGCAAGACAGTTTTGCTCTTTCAAACAGGTTCTCACCTCTCAAAGAAGACTTTGACTATGAAGAACCTGGGTATGCAGAAGAGATAGTTGAAAGGCCATCAGTTCTATATACTCAATCTAATGTCTCATGGAAGGAAAGGAAGAAGATTGAGAAATCAAACCTTGCAGAGGTAGCCCTCAAAGCTACAAAGAACAGCAGTACCTGGATTCTGGATAGCGGTTGTTCATCTCATATGACGGGTAATGCCGGCCTACTAACGAATATCATAAAGAATGTTGATGGTATAGTAAGATTTGGAAATGATGGGGCTCTAAAAATCAAAGAGAGTGGAAGTACCCAACTAGCTAATGGAGAACTAAAGAAGACTGAAGTCCTTTACGTAGATGGCCTACGTCATAATATCCTCAGCGTGAGTCAAATCTATGACTCAGGACTTATATTTACTTTTAATCAGAAAGGCTGCACTATCAAGGGAAAAACCGGCAATTCACTTATGAAGGGATGCAGAACAGAAGGCAACTTGTATCAGGTTGATAGTGAAGAAAATGTATGTTACATGACTGTTGAAGAAGAAAACAATTTGTGGCATCGGAGATTGGGACACATCAATCAACAAGACATCGAGAAAATATCAAAATTGAGAATTGTCATTGACATTCCCAACCTGAAGCGTGAGCGTGAAAAATCTTGTGATGCTTGTATTCGTGGGAAGCTAGTCTGCAGTTCATATCGTCCAAAGAAGAAAAGGGCATCTCACCTTCTTGATCTGATTCATACAGATGTTTGTGGTCCAATAAATGTTACTGGAACACATGGAGAAAGGTACTTTGTCCTTTTCATAGATGATTACAGTAGAATGGCATGTGTGATGGTCATTCACAGGAAACGACAAGTCCTTGACTGCATGAAAACATATTGGCGAATCGCCGAGAATGATACTGGACGAACAATCAAAGTGTTGCGATCTGAAAATGGAGGAGAATACACGTCTATTGAATTTGAGAATTATCTAGAGAAGCATGGGATACAGCATGAGGTAGCTGCTGTGAGAACTCCACAAAAAAATGGAGTTGTTGAATGTAGGAATCGACAGGTGAACAACATGGCACGAACTATGCTGATTGAGAGTCGTATTCCACGACATTACTAGAAAGAGGCTGTTCAAGCTGCAGTGTACATTCAGAATCAAACAGGACTTTATATGGGTGATAATAAGACACCGTATGAATTGTGGCATGGACGAAAGCCTTCTCTAAAATACTTTCGTGTCTTTGGAAGTAAATGCTTCATCGGGAACAAAGAAGGAAATCAAGGGAAATATGGCGACAATGCAGATGAAGGAATTTTCCTTGGTTACTCAATGAATAGAAAAGCCTACAAATGTATCAACAAGCGTTTGGGAAGAATTGTGGAAAGCAGTGATGTTAAGATAATTGAAGATAAAACCACAAATGCTTCAAGGACGTCATATGCTGATGTGATAGAAAGTCAGGAAGATTGTGAACGTGAAGAAAATACAAGTGCAGAAATAGATGAAGTTGTTCAAAACACTCAGTAGTCACATCATGATGTTGACTCAGAAGAAGAATCTAAAGAAGAAACTATGGATGAAGAAAATGCTACTGAACCTCGCAGGAGAGTTCGAAGAGCTGAGATTGATCCATCCAACATAATTGGGGACAGGAGTGCACCCACTCAAACAAGGAGGATGAGGAATAACATGCAATCTGTATTTCTTTCTGTTGTGGAGCCATCCTCATTTGAAGAAGCTGCAAAGGATGAATCCTGGGTAAAATCCATGAATGAAGAGTTAGATCAAATTGACAAGAATCGGACATGGGATCTTGTCCAGAGACCCGAAGGTCACAATGTGATTGGTACCAAATGGATCTTCAAAAATAAGTTTGATGAGCATGGAAGTGTCATCAGAAACAAGGCAAGACTGGTATGTAAAGGATACTCCCAGATTGAAGGGATTGATTTTGAAGAAACCTTTGCTCCAGTAGCTAGACTGGAGTCAATCAGGCTTTTCCTTGCCATGGCACTCCAAATAGGATATAAATTATATCAAATGGATGTCAAGACAACATTCTTGAATGGTGTACTCGAAGAGGAAGTCTATATTGAACAACCAGTGGGCTTTGTTTTGGATACTGATGAATCAAAGGTTTGCAAAATGAAGAAAGCTATTTATGGTTTGAAGCAGGCACCACGGGCGTGGTACTCACGGCTGGATTCTTATCTCAAGAAGTTGGAATTCAAAAGAGGATGAGTTGATCACAATCTCTATGTGAAGAATTCTCCAAAAGATCAATTCAAGGTTCTTGTCTATGTTTATGATATCATATTTGGTGGCAATAGGCAGAAATCAGTGGATGAATTTTCCAACCACATGAAATCAGAATTTGAAATGTCTATGATTGGGTAGCTCACATATTTCTTGGGGCTGCAGGTGATTCAAAAGAAGGAATAAACTTTCATTTCTCAGGAAAAATATGAAAGAGAGCTACTGAAGAAGTTCAATATGCAAGACTCCAAACCAATGTCAACTCCAATTGCAGTTGGAACTAAACTTGGAAAGCATGAGGATGGGGAATCTGTTGATCCCACCATGTACAGGAGGATCATTGGAAGCCTACTGTATCTGACAGCGAAAAGGCCAGATATTGTCTTTGCCACATGCCTTGCGGCCCGCTTTCAGAGTAATCCAAAAGAGGAACATATGGCGGCAGTAAAAAGAATCATGAGGTACATTCAAGGTACACATAATTTCGGGTTATTTTTTGCTGCAGGCAGGGAAAGTGAATTATCCGCATTTTCTAATGCTGACTGGGCTGGTGATGTGGTAGACAGAAAGTCCACTAGTGGTGGAGCTTTCTATATTGGGCAGAAATGTGTTGACTGGTTGAGCAAGAAACAAGAAAGTACTTCTCTTAGTACTGCTGAAGCTGAGTATATCTCTGCCACAAAGGCATGCACTCAACTGCTTTGGATGAAGCAACAACTAACAGATATTGGTGATAAGGTGAAGCAACCAATGATGATTTACTGTGATAACAAAAGCGCAATTGATCTTACGAAGAATCCGGTTCAGCATTCTCGTACAAAACATATTGAAATACGGTATCACTTTATCAAAGAAAAGGTTGAACAAGGCGTGATTAGAATGGATCATGTTGGAACTGAAGAGAAAGTGGCTGATATTCTGACCAAGCCATTGTCTGCGGCTGTGTTTGAGAAGCATCGGTTGAACCTCGGTGTTCAACCACCTCCTACTGCATAAGGAGGCTCCGGAAATCCCCTCTCCCCATTTGTTATAACTGTTTTTATCTACTTATGGCTGTGATGCAGGTTTATGGGGGAGATACTATCCAGGGGGAGTATGGCTTAAGCTGAACATTGAACAACTTATCGGTCTTTGGTTTTATTGTCAATGGGGGAGAAAGGAATAAATTCAAGGCAAGAAATTCTTCTGTGATGAGAAGTTTAAGAAGGATACAATCGGGCGTCATGGAGAATTTCAGAACACCGGAACCCAATTCAAGCATCCTCTCTTGTTTTCTACACCGAGCATTGCTCACATAGACTTAGAGTGTTGGATGAGTTGATTCTTTCATTTTGGGTTTGCTCATGGTTGGAGATCTATTGAATTTATTCTGATTGCCAACAAACCCAAAGGGGGAGATTGTTGGAACCAGGGTCTTTAAAGCATGATTTGGCGTATGGTTTGTGTTTGTTGTCAATCCTCAGTGGAAGTTCAGGATGTGTACCAACAAAGAGATCATACTGTTCAAGCAGAAAACAGTAGTGAAGGTGGCGCCGTTTCCCAGTGTTTGCCAAATTTTTGGGCCTGAAAATCGGCCAATAAAGTAAAGAGTTTTTGGCAAAGGTAATTGTGCGTCAAGCTCTTGGAGGATAAAAGACTTGCGCGCCATATGTTTTTGAGGATCAGAACTTCAAAATTTGGCTAAGGAAAGAAGGTCGTGCAAGTGAGTTGCGCGACAAAGGTTACTGGAGACAAGACTTGCGCGCCGCTGAGGGACTTGTGCGCCTCCGCGCAGGGGGTCCAGTTTGCCTATAAATACTGGACCACCCCTCCTCATTTCCAATGGAGTTCAAGACTGAGAGATTGTTCGAGCTCTCGTCGCGCAGGTGGTTGAGCTACGCAGGTGGTAGTTTGGTCGCGCAAGTAGAGCTTGCGCGCCGGTTGTCTGCTGTGCGCCCAAGGCGGTTTGGGAGAGAAAGGAAGTGAACCGCGCAAGTTTGTTGTCGGGGAAGGAAGCGTCGCGCAGGTGCGTTGGTGACACTTACGCGCCAGTTTGGACTTGCGCGCCATCTTGGTACTTGCGCGTCCGGCTTGGAGAAGCGAGCCAAGTTTTGCTGAAGCCTGTCGTCCTGTTTGGAGCTGCACGAAAGCCAGGAGACTACCTGATACTTTCGAAGAAAAGTGATATTCTGCTTCTGGTGAGAATTGGACTTCAATAGAGCATCTACATACGACAGAGGATGCATTATTATGAAAATGATGAAGAGACCTTCACGTCTATAAACTGAGTGGGACTTCACCAAAGGCAGTGAGCCAGGGGGAGTCAACGGGAGTGACCCGAGGAGAGCAGTGGGCTATCCCTGAACCTTTGTAAAGGCAGTGAGCCTGGGACAGAGTAACTGTACCCGAACTTTTGTAATCTACCGCTAGTGAAGCATAGTGGATTTTGGTACGACCGGCAACTTGTCGGCGTATGCTCCTTGGACGTAGCCCTTAGTGGTGAACCAAGTAAAAAGGGCTGTGTCTTCTCTATCCATGTGAATGCTTTCTTTCTGATCATAATCATCATACAGGTTCAACAAGTTCCTACCAACGTGGGAACAAGATCCATCACATTAAAAGAAAAAGTGGTCACCCTGATTCACCCCTCCTCTCTCAGGGTGTCCCGGGGTCCTTCATCGTCCACCCTCTGGTTTGTAGAAATATATTTTTTGACCCTTATTAGCACTAATAAAAGGGACCCCCTTTTAATAGAGCCTTTATTATCAGCGTTTTTTAGCGCTGATAAAAGATTTTTTTAGCACTAATAAAACTTTTTTTTGTAGTAGAATTTTTTTACGATAATTTGAGGGAGGGAGAGCACTTCTGTACTATAGTATAAACCCCTCACCCATGTCTATTCTCCTTTGAATTGTGTTTGAACTACTCTTATCCCTTGTACTAATTTAAACTTATATCTTCTTTTTCATATAAATTGAATTATCCAAATGAGAGGAGTTCGTCCAAACTGTATATCTTTAACATCTTCTTGAGTATTTCTTCTACCTTTTCATTAATCATACTCATGCATCACCACTATATTGAACACCTTGTCAAAGTCATCAAGGTTCCATTTTCTAAACTTCCCATCCAACAATGACCATACTTCCATGTCGCAACACTTAGCATTTCACACCTTCTTGAAATTTCATTTAGTGGTTCCCAGCAGGGTTTTGTTGACATAGATGAGAATATCATATTCGTATCAACTCTAGGTAGGTCGGTTGAGCTCCACATTGATCATTTGTGGCAGTTCTAAGATCACAGTGGCATGCTTGAGCTTCTTAGTGGTGATAATTGAGGTTTTTGGTGATGTGGTCATGATCCAAATGGCAGTCGACAAGGTAATGGGTGGTTATGAATTTTTTTCGTGGCGGGTGACATGTGCACGAGTTAAAATGGCATCGTTTTTGTTTAATTTGAATAGTGAACTCATAATTTCATATCCCACACTAATTACTATCATGGATGGTAGGTCCTTTTTGGTACCACATATTATGGTATTTGGTACTGGTCTTTATCAGCGCTAAATAAAAAATGCTAATAAAATGGAGATTTTTATCAGTGCTTGTAAAAAGGTACCATTTGTCAGCTTGTTTAGTGCTAAAAAAGATCATTGTGAGTAATTTAATTTATATATAAATATTTATATTTTTTAAAAGAAGATTTAAATTACAATAAGAATATATATGTAAGCATAATAAATAAATACGATTTATATGACATTCAAGAAAAGATGAATCTTATTTTCATAAATTTTTATATAAAAATTTATCAAATTTATATTAGTAAAGAATTTTAATAGTATATTTATATAAATTAATTAAAAAATATGTATATAATTAAAATAAATATAATATATTAATATTTTATTTACAAATTTTTTTGTAATGGTACGTAGGAAGCTCCTTTTTTATTAAACAAGGAAACACCTCTTTTTTTCTAGGAAAAGGAATCCCATTACATAGACCATAGGCACAATGGGCATCAAAGCGCATTGCATCATGGTCAGAAACCAAAGTAAACTAACCCAAAGGCCCAAGACCTGATGGTCTTTTTATCTTCCATTTAAGTCATTATTTCCCTTGGCTCCTTGTGAAAGCCCACCCACACTAAGGTCATTACCCAACCCGCACATCATCACATCTTCTACAACCATAGAACCTGCACCCCTCACCACATTATCTACTTCGGTATCCCACTATCACTGACCGATGAACACCACCGCGTCTCCATCTATGATGAACACTAAAGTCATATTCCACCAATTGAAGAACCATCACCGAGACAACCTGCCGCTGTCAGCCTCCATATTCCCATTGACACAATCTCACCCACCACCTTCGATTCTGTGGTCTCCGTTGAAGACACTTTTGTCATGCCACATGAAGCTGATGAGCATCTACTGAGATAACCACCTCCTCAACATGTTTGGAGTTTATCCAGCCGCTCCGACTAATGGGGCTAGCCAAGACTTGATCCTGGATTCTATGTAGGATTATGCGGCACCTTGGACACTAGGCAAGACCCCAAATTATATAATATATAAATGAATATATTCATTTAAATATATATTTATATTGATATTAATTAATTTAAAATATACGTACATGTATAGCTGTATGTATGCAAGAGTATGTGTATATATATGTGTATATATACATGTGTGTGTGTGGATGTGTATGTGTACATATGTATGTTTTTCATGTTTACATGTATGTGTGTGCGCAATTCTATTTATTGATTTAGTATGCTATATTCCTTTTTAACATCACTCCATTTTTAGTATTTTCTGTATTTATTATTTTTTAATATTTATTCATTTTTAATATATATTTATTTTAATATATTCATCATGAATATATGTGTGTGTGTTTAATTTAATTTAATTTAATTTTTCAATTTAATTTAATCACTAATATTTCTGTTTAGTCAATATAATTCATTTTTAATAATTTTAATAATTTTGTTAATTATAAAATTAATATAATGTATTTATTCATTTTTTTCATTTTTTATGTGCCTATAATTTACGTAAATGTTAATAATTCATTTTTTCATTTTTTTGTAATTTATTTAACTTTATTTATTCATTTATAATATTAATTTATTTATTATTATATATTCTTTAATAATGTTAAAAATATATTTATAAATGAATATTTAATATAATTATAAAATTATATATTTATAATAATAAATAATTAAATATATATATTTTTAAAAATTATTTATATAATTATAAATAATTAATTATATATTTAAATAATTATAAAATTATAATACATATATTTCTTATATTTATAATTATATATATATATACTAATATATATATATATATATATATAATTATATACAAATACTTATAAATATATATATTAATAATTATAATTATAATTATATATCTATAATTATATTTATTAATAGATTTTCCTTTAATATATTTATAATTATATAAATAATTATTTATTTATAATTATAAATACTTATTTTTTTAAAAATTATATTAATTATATTATTAAATATTTATTAGTGCTTTTCTAGCACCGATAAAGACTTATCTTTATCACCAGTAGAAAAACGCTGATAAAGTGGGCTTTAGTAAGCACATATTATTTTAGTGCTGATAAAACACCTCTTTATCGTAATTTTTTAGATGTACCGATAAAACCCTTCACTGTCTTGTAAATATAACTCTAACCGAACCGATTCTCCCACGTTGTTTAAGCTTTTGTGGAACTAAAACCTCACTACTGCTCTACCCCCTCACCGTCGCTCTCCCTCACTGTAGTGTGCTCTCCCTTGCTGTCACGCATCCTTGCCGTTATGATCTCTCCATTACCGCCACTCTCCCTCACCATCATGCACTCTCCCTCTCCCTCTCTTGCTCCCTCCCTAACAAATAGACACTTTCAAATCCCGCAATATGTGACTTTTTATCTATCGTTCAAGATTTCAGCATTTTTAGTTATTCTTTACGGGTTTTTAATTTTCCCAAATGATTTGAACATCACTTCATCTCCTACACACATACCTGATATGACACCACCATCACAGACTACATGGATATCACTCGATTCACCAAAGAATTTGGAAGGAGTGTGAAAGTTTGGATGACTGATACTTTTCATACGTGACATTTCAGCAATGAAAACTGTCAGTCACCCAGACTTTCCCACTCCTAAATCCTGAGGTAATTTTGGCACGAGGGATTGGATCGAACTTTAAATGCGAGGGAGAAGAAGCCAAATTCCTTGTATTTTTCTTACTCTCATGGATTAAAATCAATCAATTTTTCCTATTTTCTTCCATTAACAGGTAAAAGAATCTCAATCCTTTTATTATTTACATTATTGTGAACATATTTTGATCCCACTAGGAACTCATCATTTCATATTTTTCATCATTTTCATCACCATTATCTTCATCACTAGGGAACTCATCATCATTCAATTTTTTAATAAATAACCCACCTATGATTTACTTAATGTTTCAACTTTAGTATCATAATAACCACTTTCTCCATCATCTAATTTAGATAACCAATGTATGTTTTTGAGTTTTTAGAAATTATAATCCATTATTTATGAGGGGAAAGTTAGGTTTATATTCTTTAGTTTTCTTCTTATGTGAACTTCTTGTTAAATCATATTTATTTTCACTTTCATTTTCTATAAAAATAGGAAAATTGTTAATCAAAATTACAATATATCCACATTTAAATCACTATAATGGAATTTTATAACACTAATTTCCATTTATTTTTCCAACACTCCTTAAAATATGTTCCAAAAATTTGTGTATGTATTCTTTATATATTTATAAATTTTTCGTTGATGTTCTTTATTACCTACCAATGTTTTCATCATCTGAAAAATGATCAACTTTAGATACTAAACATCCTATCACTTAAACACCACCTGGAATGCCACATACCAAGTGTAGAAATGAATAAACATAAAATCCTCCCTCGTGTTTTACTCCCACCTAACAAAGTTATAGAAACCATCCTTGATCTCTATGTTTTTTAATAGATAAAAATTTAACTATTTTTTCAAACTTTATAGATATCACACATTCTTTTTCTTCAATGTTTTACACCACTACAAAACAATCTCAATACATATCATTGGGTTCTTATTATCTTAGAACAGTGACTTCATGTAGATTAAAATATTATTTAAGAATGAAATTTTATGGGTTCGATGATTAGAATTTATATTTATTTATTTTTTAAATATTAATATTACTAAGTCAAATATAATAGATATGAATAAAAAATGGATAGATTTCAATTGTATGAAAAAAGAGCATGAGGATGGGGTGAAAGAGTTCATAATATTTTCCAAAGGTCATGTATAAAACCCTTATCAAATCCTTTGAATGTGTTTACACTATTGTTATTCAAGACTAATTAGTCCATATGATTTGGAAGAAGATTTGATCTGTCACAGAATTGATTGAAGTTATAAATACTGGACTAAACATGGGAAAAACTGAATGTAGCTAGTGACTGAGATAACACTATATTTTATGGATCATTTGATATGATTAAAAGTGTGAAAAGGGATGAAGAACATATCAAGGATTTGATTACAGTCATGGATGATGATGAAGATCATATTTAGGTAATGGCAATGACAATTTAATATAGACTTCAGGATTATCCAAAATTGTTTTAGAAGTTAAAGAGTTGTGAAAAGACACCATTGTATGATGGTTGTACTAAATATACAATATTGTCAGCCACACTAAAAATATATAATTTAAAATATGGAAATGGGTGGAGTAATTCTTATTTTAATGAAATACGTTCTCTCTTTAACAACATGCTCACATAAGATAATGATATTCCTTGTAGAATATATGATGCTAAAATAATGCCATATCAATGGGTATGGTATCCGAAAGAATGCATGCCTATCCAAATAAATGTATAATGTTTCTCAAGGACCAAAAATCACTTAAAAATGACCAAAGTGTGGATCTTCATAATATATTAATGATGAATATGGACCTGTGAAAGTTGTATGGTACCTTCCAATCATTCCATGCTTTAGGAACTTATATGAAAGTGATTATACTATAAGGAAATTGATGTGGCACATAGATACAATACATATATAGGGGAAAGTTCATCACATGATAGATTCTCAATAATAGATGAAAATTGAACCTGAGTATCCTGAATTTTGAAAAGATCAGAGAAAACTTCATTCTACGTTATCTACAAATGGAGTGAATCCTTGGTTTTCAATATAGAACTCATAGTACATGGCTGGTTATGTTGGTAAATTATATCTTTCCATTGTGGTTATGCATGAAATGAAAATACATTATATAATCTTTGCTTATATCTTTACCAAAATAACCGAGTAATAATATTGATATTTATTTGGCTCCATTGATCGAATATTTTAAATTATTACAGGATTCAGGTGTTATGTTGTGTAACGTCCCTAAATTGGATGCCACTCAATAGTGCCCTTATCCCAGTTGGCTACTTGTCCTCAAGTTTATCTCCCCTAATGCTAGAGTATAACGACTAGTAGTGCGGACCTAGGATATGTCTATGGAGAGACTATTCCCTCTCATTAGAGTGTAACATAATTGTAGTAATCATATAGATCAAATAGCAGAAGAAGATAAATAAATGGCCAAAGATAAATAAACTATACGAGAATATATAAACAATTCCAAAAGTAATGTCATATAAAAATGATGATGATATGTGTCATGTATCTACAAAGCATCCAAAATAGGTATAAAAAATTCAGTACAATACATATATCAAAAATTATAAAAATAAAAAAATCACTATCTCTAGAAAGAATCATGAGCCTCAGGTTGGTCCCATGCTACCCTACTCCTAAGCATAGAACAAAGTCAAGAATCAAACTATGGGTTCTTTCCTCGATCCCTACCTGTATCCATATAGTCTTCCTAGGTACCAAACGACATCCCAAATAGGTTTTGAGATTCAATCTCAATAGGTCACCACCCAAAGTGTCTAAAAAATCATGGTTGTGAAATATAATTAGCTAAATCAGAGTGAAAAAATATAACATGTATGGAAATATGAAATGTAAAGTTCCCATAGAAAAAGTAAAAGAACATGTGTTCCTATACAACCATACACGACTCCATGAAAAATAAGTGTCAAGATCCTATCACAATGAAACTATAGAGAAAAAGTATGTAAACACTACGACTATGCCATATACACAATATACCATATCCCCTATAACCACACTATATAACCTGTAATGTCACAATAACCATAACCACAACGTATAATTAAGCATATCACATTTACCATGGCCGAGCCATATAATTATAAGTGTCAGATCATGATGGGTTGGATCTAAGTTAAGGAAGACCAAGGCATTGTCATCGATTCCTAGGAGCATCTCAATGGAATCTTGGTAATGATACTGGCAGAGTCTAAGTATCAGGTCAACATAGCTTGTCCAATGAAAGTCCATCAAGAAAGATCTAAGGGGTAGAAATTCCCTTGACATCTTATAGAATCAAGATCCATGGATCATACAGTTCCAAGGTATCTTCTACCTTTAATCAAGACCCACGAGTGAAAAATCCATGGTATATAAATGGAATCAAGATCCATGGTATACCGACTAAGGCGTCCACTAACATTTCAATTCACATCTCATTTCATTCATCAATTCACAAGCATTAAGGTTCCATGAGTATACCCACTCATATAACAACTCACATTCAATTATATTCAATGAGTTTACCCACTCATATAACAAATCCATATAAACCATTTAATCAAAGAATCAACATGAAAAAAGACAAAACATCTCCTTATTAATCAATTCAGTTAAATTAAATTATAAATGGATATCCTCTAACACGGAAATCTCAAACAAACACCCCAAAATGGTATAAAAAATGCAATCTCAAAGGCACACCCCATGGGTGACCTTGGTTGGTGGAAACAACCTTCAAAAATTATCAAGGAACTAGTGGGAATCCCTAAGAAGTTCCATTACCTTCAATTTAATCATTAAATTCATTTTTGGGGCTACAAAGAAAATTCTAACAGGTATCACAATGACAAATGGATTTATAAAGCACCAAACCACTTAAGAAAAGTATATACCACCTACCATGGGTCTATAGTAGAGTTCTCATCTAGTATAATCTTTTGATTCGACTCAGATCAGAAGAAAAATGAAGAGTATATGAAGAACCTAAAAATATGGCATATTATCTTGCATCTAAATAGCATAACCAATACCAAGGTAAACAAATAATTACTCAAGAGGTTTATAGCACTTACTGATGTGAATACAAAGAGATGAACAACACTCAAATCAGAGTTTATATGGAAGAATGATATCAAAATATACCAAAATGACTTTGAATTAGCTTTTAAGGGCCCACTGTTATCCACTGATGAAGAAATGAGAATATATTTTAGGTTATAAGAATTTTAAGGGAAAATTTGTCATTTTGCCTCAAAATACTAGGCTGCATAGTTAGTCAAACCTATTCTAATCATGTTCCCTCTGTTGTGCTATGGGGGAACTCTCACGGTTACTATGCACGGTTTGAAAAACCATGCACAAACCATGCCAAAGACCTCTGTTAAAAATTGAAGGTGCTCCCACACTGGTGTGCACCGCCATCCGAACAGTTTGAAAACCCATGTGGGTTACTCTTTCCATTTATTCAGGCTATTCATGGTTAGATAGACTATGCAACCTATGTACATGGTTTCTACTAACCACACGATCACATAGATATACACTATTCATTTTTATCCTTATACCACTATGATAAAATGATTTTGTATCATAAATTCCAAATTTAACAAAAAAATTAACTTTATGTTTCATTAAATTATTTTATGTTAATACATGTTGAAAAGGAAAATTTCAATTTTTTGGATGATTTCATTGTATGTGGAGGTGATTTAGAGGGCCCATGATGAGGTTGAATTAAATTGGGCCAAATTGTGCTGGAATACAAGAAAATATATACACTCAAATACACACTTATAATAATAATTTCATACAATTGAGATGATATATTTTTTGTTATACAAAATTAAGTAGTCTACAGGTTTTCTGAATAAACCCAAGACCAATTCGGCCATCCTGTGGCCCAACTGGACTTATCTGTCCAGGGAACTGAATCTGCATGAAGTTAAAAGTTGTGTTTTGTATTTCATCCATTTTATGAGATATAGTTATCCAAATGATTCAAAAATTTCTTTAGAAATATTCAATAGTTTTGGAAACAAATTTTTAGTTTTCTCCAATGTAAGATAAATCCTTATACCTACCCAAAACTATAGACCAATAGATTTCTCAAAACCTGGGTTCCCAAAACCACCATCCAATTTTCCTATAAAAGAGTAACTTGTACACCCCATTTTTAATTTATACAAAGGAGTGAAGTGATGCAATTTTAGAGTTCCATATGATTCCTCTCCTCATCATAGAAGTTATGGATTCCCCTATCCTTATAGGGGATCAAGGATGAAGAAGGAGATCAACCCGAGCTTCCTTCTCCTCCCAATGTTTGGCTAAGCGATGGGCATTCATTGTGAGGGAGATAAAAACATGTCAAGGGAGTTTCAATGCATATATTATCTACTAGTTTGGAGTAAATTGGGTTTTAAAATATTTCATTCCATGTATCTTACATTATTTTAAATTTTAATTCTTGTTTTTATGGATGTGATTGATATGCTCATAATTTCTATCCGATCAATGTGAGGTTTTGAGTGCATGAATTGTGTTATTCTGATTGGAAAACAAAATAATCCTTTTTGTACCCACTTTCTTAAGATTTCAATATGATTATGAATCTCTTATTCCATAAATAAGTTTTGTACCTTAAAAGTATGATTTTTATGTCATGGTTTGGTTCTTCAAGCATTGGAATAAAATCATAGGAATTAATAAAGATTCCAATTAATTTCAACCAAATAATTACTCCAAACCTGAATGAATATCTAATAATAATAAACTTTAAATGTTTTTAGTGAAATCACAATGACCCCTTTATCTCTTATTTTTCAAAATCCACTTAGTTTTTCAGTTATTAAACTCTTTAAATTAAGTTATTTTTATTAAAACTATTTTCCAAACCACCCCCTATGATAGTTTTTTTTATTAAAAATTCACACACTAAACCAATAAAATATCTTTGAGAGATGACCTAGGGTTCTACCTAGACTAAAAAATCATTTTTATATCATCATCAATTTGAAATGTCATGAAAAAACATTCCAATTTTTGTGCGGTTTTAGGGGAGTGATTTTGTTTTTAGTGTTCATTTTTTTATAAAAATATTGTTTATTTTGCAACTATTTTTTCTCACTTCTTTTCCTACTTCATTTTTTAGTTGATTTCTAAAATATTCCTTTTTTGGACTTGTTCATGATGTATTATTCATCAGGGTAAATACTGCCATTCAAACATGAACCAGAGAAGATCTTGCACCATCAACACCAAGAATCACCAAATGATCCCTTGAAGGAGGACACACAATACATCAACACTCTTCTTGATCCTTATTCTTCTTATTATTCTTCTGAAACAAACATCAAGACTAAAATTAATGTGCATAATATGGATAAAAATAACAAGGAATTAAAAGAACAAACCTTTCTTGATGTAGTGATCCACCTCACATACATTCTAATACAAGGAGTGACACCCAATTTTGAACTTAAATCCTGTTTAACTTATTACCAAGATTCCATGAACTCTCAGGAGAAGATCCACATAAGCACTTAAAGTAATTTCATACTGTGTGTTCTACATTAAACTTGCTAATGTGGATGAAGTGAAAGTAAATATTAGAGAATTCCCATTTTCATTATAAGACACTAAAAAAGATTGGTCATATTATGTTAATTCCCATATTAGAGGCTAGACAGACATGAAAGACCTTTTTCATGAAAAATACTTCCTAGCCTCTCAAACTGTAACTATATGGAAATAAATTTGTGGTATAAGAAAATCAAAAGGATAAACATTACATGAATATTGGTAATGTGTTAAACAACAATGTTCAAGCTGTACACACCACCAAATAAGTGATAAAATTTTAATATAATATTTTTATGAAGGTTTAATTCATATTGATCGAATAAAGATTTATGTTTCTCTAGGTGGAGAATTGGTTAATAAAACCCCAACCACTATAAGAACCCTAATTGGGAACATGCTATAGAACTCACAACAATTTGGTTCAAGGTCAAGTGTACCAATTTGAGGTGTCCATATGGTGTAGAGTTAAAAGTTTGAGAAGAAGGTGAACACAAAGTTTTAAGAGGTAAGTAAAGATCTCCAACATCTTTCTCTTTCCCAAGGGAAATATCAATATACTCCTCCTATCCATTGTGATATCTTTTCCTCTGACACCCATTATTTTGACCAATTCCCTCAACTGAGAGAAACTTCTGAGAGTTGTGAGACAATATTTACAGGCCTCCCCTATAACCAACCCATTAGGTAAGAACCATACTACCCATCAAACCCTTGGTGGAAAGAAAACCAAGCCTATAGGTAAGGGGGTATTCAAATCAAGAATAATAACTATGGAACCAACCAGGCCATAATAGTCACCCCCACCACCTAGAAATCTGCAACCACCACAAAGTCCTTTCCAACAACCCCTAAAACTTATGAGCCAATCCTAGAATAAAATATTAAAAAATGGATACAAATAATATCTAATCCCAACAAACCACCCAAGCAGCAATACAAGACCTAAAAACCCAATTAGGATAACTTTCCAACTTGGTGGGGGGAAATAAAAAGTAATAATCCAGTTAAACCACCCTATCAACCACTATTAAACCGTAAGGATAAGGAAAATATCAATTCCATAAAAATTGGGAGTGGAAAAAAAATTAAAATCCAAATAAACACTCCATTAGAGTCATCCCCTCCCGAAGAAACCACCATCCCAACCAATGGGAATGGTCTGAGAAAGGAAAAACCTTACCCTGAGAGAATCCATACCAAAGGAAAGAGGGTTTCTTTTGATGAAACACCAATCCAAACCATTCATCTTCCATTTCCCAAAGTTTTACCAAAAAAATAAAACAAAAATAAACTAAACTTGATAAATAAATCTTGGAAACTTTCAAAAAAGTACAGGTTAACATCCCCCTGATCGATGCCATGAAGAAAATTTCACGATACAAAAACTTTCTCAAGGATATATATACACACCGAAGGCAACTTATAGGTGATGAAAATGTGATCTTGGGGAGGAATGCATCACCATTTATAGAGCCTTTTCTTCCCACTAAATGTAATGATCCTAGAATATTCTTGATTCTGTTCACCATAGGGGAGTATTTATTTTCCAATGCTATACTTGATTTGGGTGCTTCTATAAATGTGTTTTTCCACTCCATTTTCTCTTCATTGTAGGTTAGGGATCTCAATACCACTAGAATTTTCAGTCAACTAGAAAACTAGAGTACAAAACACCCCATTGGTGTGTTAGAGGATGTTCTTGTGAGGGTAAAAAATTTAATTTTTAATACTGATTTTTATGTTCCTAAAATTAGAAGACGATAGGATGAATAGACACACCCCAATTATATTAGGGAGGCCTTTCTTGAAAAATTCCAAAAACATAATTAATTCCTACAATGGTACATTATCAATGGAGTTTGGTGGTGACACTTTCCACTTCAATATCCTTGATTCCATGAAGAACCCCTCAGAAGAACATTCATAAATTTAAGTTAATTATATTGATTTACTCCCATACCATGAAAAAACTTATTTTATTTCTTCAATACCGCTTTCTGAGTTTTCATCATTGATAGACATTAGAGGGAATAAATCATTCATATAATGTTGTACCAGTCTAAAAAAGTTTCATACACATTTATTAATTAATGATTTCTTGAGCACTGAGGATTCTATGACCATCTATGACACTATTATGCTTGTAAAAGATCATTAATAAATATTATGATGTTACCATTGAGATGTTAGATGATATCAATGGCCTATCACTTTCACATTCACTCCCATCAATCAAAAATCCCTCTGAATTGGAACTTAAACCATTGCCTAATTTTTTTAAATATTCATATCTTGAGAATAGAAACAAGTTACTTATCATAATTTCTTGTTCATTCCCTATAGAGCATGAATTAAGATTTCTTGACCTTTTGAGGGAGTGTAAATAATAATTGGGATGTTCAATTTCTAACATTCTTGGTATTATCCCATACATTTTTACACATCATATTTTGTTAAATTTTGAGGATTAACCAGTGAGATAAGAACAACGTTGACTGAACCCAAACCTCCTAGATGTTGTAAAAAAGGAGGAAACTAAATTATTGGCTAATAGAATCATTTAACCCATCTATGATATCCTATGGGTCAATATGGTGTAATTAGTTCCTAAAAAAACTGGTCTTACGGTAATTAAAAATTAAAAAAGTAAATTGGTTCCATCCCAAGTGAAAAATAGTTGGTGTGCCTGTATAAACTATTATAGACTAAACCAACACACTAGGAAGGACCGTTTACTATTTCTATTCATTGAATTGATACTAGAGAGGATATAGGGTAAGTCTCACTACTATTTAATTGATGGGTATTATGGATACTTTCATATCCATATTTCCCCTAAGTATTAGAAAAATACAACCTTCACTTTCCCCTTTGGCACATTTTCTTATAGGAGGATTTCAATTTGTATGTGCAATTATCTAGGAACTTTCCAGTGATGCATGGTTAGTATTTTTTCAGATTACCTAGATAATTTAATGGAATTATTCATGCATGATTTTGTTGTTTGTGGCTCCTATTTTGATGAATTTTTGAGTTTTCTTTGTTCTTTCCTATGTCATAGTATTAAAAATAATCTCATATTAAATTATGAGAAATTCCATTTCATGGTCTGAAAAGTTATAGTACTTGGGAATGTAATTTCTTAGGGATGGTATCCATGTAGATAAATCAAAATTTGATATCATTTCTTCCCTACCATTCCCCAAAAATTTGTGGGGTGTGTGGTATTTATTAGGTCATGATGGATTTTACCATCATTTCATTTGTTACTTTAGTAAGATTGCACCCCCTCTATTACTCAAAAAAAGAAAAAGAAATTGTTTTTGATAAAGAATGTGAGGAAGATTTTAAAAAATTGAAATGGAGCCTCAAATCACCTTCAGTAATCCAACCACCTCAGTGGGATATAGAATTTATGCTAATGTATGATGGATATAACAATGAAGTTGGTGAAGTATTATCACAAAGGGTCGATCAAGCTCTACATGTCATAGATTATGAATTTTTCATACTAGACCCCACCCAAGAAAACTAAACCACAATTGAAAAATAATTCCTTTCCATTTTGTTTGAATTGGATAAACTTAGGTCATACATTTCTAGGTCCAAAGTAATTTTGTTCTCAGACCATGAATCCCTCTGGTATATCCTTAATAAAGCGGAAGCCAAACCATGTCTCATTCACTATATGATCCTACTTTTGGAATTTAATCTAGAAATTAGGGATAAAAAAGGAGTAGAGAATGTTGTGGTTGACCATATCAGTAGAATCCTCTCATCCTTAAACATTGAATTATCCCTCTGTATTCCAATAAATGAAATGTTTCCAGATGATAAATTGTCTCAAGTACAAGATTCTATTCCTTGGTATGCAGAAATTATAAATGATTTGGTAGTATCTTGAATTCCTACTAATTTCAACAAAAACTAAGTTGACCATATGAAACATGAGTCCCATTGGTAAATTTGGGATGAAACCTACCTTTGGAACTCATGTAGTGATCAAGTCCTTAGACGGTGTGTTCCTGATAATGAGTTATATCTTTCCTTAGGTTCTTCCACACTCTCACTTGTGGGGTCCACTTTGGTCCCCAATGGATTTCTCCTAAGGTCCTCAACTATGGTCTCTTTTGGAAAATATTATTTTTGGATTCTAATGATTTCTAAAAATCTTTTCCTCGCTATCAAAGAATGGGGAATGTATCTAAATAAAATAAAATTCCACAACAACCCTTTCTCTTCCATTACATTTTCGATGTTTGGGGAATTAAATTTATGGTTTTATTTCCCAAATCCTTTGGAAACTTGTAAATTTTGTGGAAGTTTGTTACATGTAAAAATGGGTATAGGCATGATCCACGAGGACATATTATTTCAAGATAGTTTCAAAAAAATTTATAACCCAAATTTTCTGTAGGTTTGGATTACCTAGATTCATCATCAGTGACCAATTTTCTCATTTATGAAATTGAAAAATGCAATCACTTTTGCATCGACATGGGGTTGGGCATCGAGCGTCTAATACATATCACCTACAAACCAATGGTCAAGTTGTAACGCCCCGACCCCAGTTACCCAGAGTCGGTGCATTATTACATAACATTGGCATGATCACAAGAAAGATCAAATCTCGAAAGACCGATTGGTTTAGTAGCCTTGGAAACACTAGATATATTCATAAGTTTTACATTGCATCATAAAATGAAAAACTACTACAACAACATAATGTTTCCACAATCCACACTATTAACCCCTCATAAAATCCCTGCAGGTCATTCATAATTTACTTCTTCACTTCCTGGGAAAAATAAAACATATAAAAGGGGTGAGCTCAAATGCCCAGTAAGGATAACAATATAGCGGAAACTTTCATAAATAAGAATAAACATTTAAGGCAATGCATTACTAAAACAAAAGCCTTTTAAACTTTAACTTCAACATAGTATGGCAAAAGTAAAATGAAATAATGTCATTTACTTATTCACATGGATATTCTACTAATCGAATAATCACATGCAAAAATCAATAACCACTTTCATAATGTTGGAATGCATAATGCCAGACTATCATAACCACATAGCCAAGGCCTCGTGCCAAGACTACAAATAAGATTTTGTCAAGGCCTTATGCCAAGACACTAGTTTGTCTCATGAGACCTACCGATGCATCGAGGAGCTATAGCGGGCTCCACCCGTCACATATTAAGTCCAATGCATTCCCATATGAAAAGGTTTAAACATAACATAAACATTCGTATTAAACTAGCATACGAAATGTCAATACTTTCACCATAAACCATGAATGGTATATAAAAAAAATAGCACATCCACAGTCAAACATATCACAAAACCTTCAATACAATATAAAAGTTTTGTATTATATTATATCATCCTCAAATAAGCATAAAATCCATTAAAGGATGTTGACATAGATGAAATCAAAACTCTTTTTAAAGAAATATCTCTTTCTATTTTGAAATCATTTAAGAGACATATATTTATAAAATAAAACATTTTCTTTGAAAATATTCTTATAAGCTTGTAAGGGAAGCTTTGACGATTTTATAACGGCGGAAAATAACCGCACCCGCCGTATAAGTTAAAAAAAACATTCTTATCTTAATTCTTGTCGAAAAGGTTAAAAAGCACCTTGTTTGGAAAACGACGGAAAGATTCCTCTTATAAAAAGTCAAAAAAAGGTATAAAGGACTTTAACCCATATTCTTGTAAAAATGTTTTGAAATACATTTTGAAGAAACATGGATGTGGATGATAACGAGATCCCAGAAGATTATTACGTATAAACAACCTCGGATAATGAAGAGATTGTGAAATAACCCTTACCTTGTACTTTTCCTTGGTTGGGGTCGGTTAACCTCCTGTATAATGGTGAAATAATTGTTATTAAATTATACAAGAATCATATACATTAATATGATATCATATATGATCTTTTAACATTGCTTTATTAATAATATCTTAGTATTATCGTCGTTTCAGGTGATAATCGATTCGTTCTTCTTAAGTGTTTGGTTACGTAAGACATGTTTGTAATGGATAGATTAAATATTATTCATAATCAGAATGATATTAACATTATTTTTAACCCTAAAATGAGAATAAGACTTGAATGGATACGATGGAGGATGGATCTCACCGCGTTCGTGGAGACGGTAGTCCGTACGTACGCACGAACGCTACTTCCATTTAATTTTTATTTTAAAAGAATTGAATCCAAATGATACATAGGTATATTACTATTCCAGTATAATATAATATTTTATATATGTTACTTAAGTTCATTAACACCATCCTTTATACGTTCCATGTGTGGTATGAACGAGTCATATCATTTTAAGGGGGCGGTAGTCCGCACTTCCTCAAATGAAATTATCGTATGTATATACAACATGAAACGAATAATGGTATGAAATAAAATGGAATTACAGAAGCTTATATATAAAATATATATCATTAATATCATATTTAATTACAGTGCCATCATAATGGCCACCATGAGAGGCGGTAAGATGTATTTGAACAATCATCGTTTCGTGAGGCGTTAGTTTTCCATCCACAGAAACATTATGTTCATCATCCATTAGATGGAGTTGTGTGTATGTGTAGTTTTAATAATTCTTATAACAACATCCTAGTATATTGAGGATACTGGTGTTGTTACAAAAGAAAGGAAATAAAAAGAGTTTGGGGGTTGGAGAAGCAAAATAAATGAAAATAATTTAAGAGAAAACGTTACCTTTAATTTAGGTAACTCACTTTGGTTGGAACCAAAGGACTTCTTGAAATGCTTTCTGCCTAAGGGGAAGCTTTAAGGAGGAGGAGAAGGATGTAGGGAGCTTAGTTGGGCATATTTTGGACGAGCCAAGTGGCTTGAGAGGTGTGAGGAATGAGTAGAAGTGGTCTCCTTTTATAAGGGAGAAGAGGGGCTCTTTAGGAAAGAGTGAAAGTATTACTTTATAATATAATTATATTCGGTTTATAATGGTCCAAAAATCATTGAGGTCGAAGATAAGATGACTAATATTCTAAATAACATCAACCAATAAGAATTGGACAGGTTTTAGATAATATTTTAATCATTATAATCTTATTTATTTAAATGATTTATTAATGAGGTAAACATTGCATCATTATTGTGTCATTAATAATTTAAATTATTTGATGTCTAAAAATTATAAATAAAATATCATTATGTAGGAAATCTTTTTAGATTTCTAATGAATATTTATAATCGAAAATCCAACATGTATAACCCTATGTAAAAATTGTTCTTCTAAAAGATGTAAGCTTATGCCATTTTTATTTTTATTTTAACTTTATTAATATAAAGTGTCCCTACCACATACAAGTGGCTCCAAGGGGTCCCCAAATTGAACCAAGGATTCTCATGGTCGGGTATGTGTCCACCAATAAGGTTAGGATACGTTTTAGGTTAATTTTGTATTATTATAATATTATTTTTTAACCCTTATTTACCGGATTTACCCTTAACCATGGTAAATAAAATATTTACCACAGTAATTATTCAAAATGTCTAAAAATAAAAGTTACCTATTTAAAAAATTTGGACATCCTGATTCCAAATATGGAATCCATTTTTCTAAATTCAAAACACAGAAGTGGCAGAAATTAATTTAAAATTAATTCCCGCTGTCAAAACAAAAAAACGTGTTTTTAAGAGGTAATAACTATCAAAAGATTGACACTTGTTTATGTTCGGTTTAATTGTAAAGTTATGTCCAACGACCAACATTATATTAAATGGTAAAAATATATTCTAAATATACTTTAAAACCACTCAAGTTCACAATTTATCACAATTAATTATTTTGATTAAAAAAGTTGTTTTTAATTAAAATTTAGTAATTTTCACTATTCATCAAAATATGAAAGTTATCCGAAAAGTACCAAAATTTCACCTTAGGCTAAATTAGATATTCCGAATCCAAAAATGAAGTCTATTTTGAAATATAAAATATATATGATTTCAAAAATTAGGTATTACTATTCAGAACGGCTAGTTTAATTAGTTGTGGTGTGTGTTAGAACTCGAGGTTGCGTACAACACACGCTATCGCATTATTCGAAGGGAAACGTACCATGGAAGCTTGGGGTGTTACATTCTCCCCTCCTTCAAATAATTGCGTCCTCGCAATTTCTAGGGTATTACTGCATAAAAAGACTCGGGTGGTTCTTTATCATAAGTTCCTCGGGTTCCCACGTTGCCTCTTCCATCTTATGATTTCTCCACAAAATTTTTACCAGACGCGTCGTCCGGTTTCTCAGTACTTGTTCTCTTGTATCAAGAATCTTGACGGGCTCTTCACAATAGGAAAGATCAGGTTCCAGTTCTAATTCCTCATAGGTGAGTACATGCGTCGGATCAGGCATGTATTTCCTCAATAGAGATACGTGGAACACATCGTGAACTTTGGAGAGACTTGGCGGCATTGCCAATCAGTAAGCTACAGCCCCAATTCGTTCTAGAATTTCGAAAGGTCCGATGTACCTGGGACTCAATTTACCTTTCTTTCCAAAACGTATGACTCCCTTTAATGGAGATACCTTTAGGAAAACATGATCACCGACTTGAAATTCCAAATCCTTCCTTCGATTATCGGCATAGCTCTTCTGCCTACTTTGAGCTGCTTTGATGTGATTTTGGATTACTTTCACCTTTTCCACCGTTTCCTCCACCAGTTCTGGGCCTACAAGTTTTCTTTCACCAAAGTCATCCCAACAGGTTGGTGTACGACATCTCTTTCCGTATAACGCTTCATATGGTGCCATCTGTATACTCGAATGGAAGCTATTGTTATAGGAAAATTCTACCAGTGGTAAATATTGATCCCACATACCCTGAAAGTCAAGTGAGAAAGATCTCAACATGTCTTCTAAGGTTTGAATAGTCCGTTCTGATTGTCCATCTGTCTGAGGGTGGTAAGCAGTGCTCAAATGAAGTTCAGTATCCAGGGATTTCCGAAGACTTTTCCAAAATCTTGAAGTAAAACGGGGATCACGATCAGAAACAATCGATAGGGGTACTCCATGAAGTCTCACAACTTCATTAATGTATAGTCTTGCTAGACGTTACAGGGGTAGATCTTCTCTTATAGCAAGAAAATGTGCTGACTTGGTAAGACGATCAACAATAACCCATATTGCATCGTTCCTTCTAGGAGTCTTTGGTAGCCCCATGACAAAGTCCATCGTAATATTGTCCCATTTCCACTCCGGTATAGGAAGAGGTTGCATGACTCCTCCAGGCTGTTGCCTTCCAGCTTTCACTTGTTGACAAACCATACATCTTGACACAAAATCAGAAATCTCCCTCTTCATATTGTCCCACCAAAAATGTTCTTTCAAATATCTATACATTTTGGTGCTCCCAGGGTGTATAGAGAAATTGGAACTATGAGCATCATCCAGCAATTCCCTTTTTAGATCAGGTATATTGGGAACACAAAGTCTCTTCCCGAATTTCAAAATTCCATCTTCATACACAAAGTCTCTCAATCTCCCATCATTCACAACTTTAATCTTCTTTTGGAATTCTTCATCATCGGTCTGAGAACTCTTAATCCTTTCTAGTAAAGATGGTTTGGCAACCATTTGAAAAAGCATTGATGTTTCACCTTCCCTGGTTATTCCCATGTCCATCTTCACTAGATCCATAAAAATTGGATCCCTTTCAATTCTCATATTGTTCAAAACTCCATGGTCTTTTCTACTCAAAGCATCTGCCACCTTGTTTGCCTTCCCTGGGTGGTAGTGTATCGTACAATCATAATCCTTGAGTAATTCAAGCCATCTCCTTTTCCTCATGTTGAGTTCTTTTTGTGAGAAAATATACTTCAAACTCTTGTGATCAGTATAAATCTCACATTTTTCACCATAGAGGTAGTGCCTCCATATCTTCAAAGCAAAGATCACTGTTGCTAACTCGAGATCATGAGTAGGATAGTTTTGTTCATGAATTTTCAACTGTCATGATGCATAGGAAATAACTCTATCATTCTGCATAAGGGCACAGCCAAGTCCTTTCTTCGATGCATCACTATAAATAACGAACCCATCATTCCCCGATGGTAGAGTCAATATAGGAGCATTGACTAATCTTCTCTTCAGTTCTTCGAAACATTCTTCACACTCTTTTGTCCAAACAAATTTAACCCCTTTACATGTGAGCTTCGTTAATGGGTTAGCCAATCGGGCAAAATTCTGGACGAAACGTCGATAATAACCTGCCAAACCAATAAAACTGCGTACCTCAGTTATACTCGTAGGTGCTGGTCATTCTTGGATTGCTTTGGTCTTAGAAGGATCAACAGAGATTCCATATTTGGAGACAATATGGCCAAGAAAAGAAATCTCATGAAGCCAGAATTCACACTTTCTAAACTTCCCATATAATTCATGCCTCCTCAGAGTCTTCAAGATAATGCGCAAGTGATTTTCATGATCTTCGTAGGTTTTGGAGTATACCAGAATATCATCAATAAATACCACCACAAATTCATCGAGATACTCCTTGAAAACTCTATTCATCAGATCCATGAATACAGAGGGTGCATTAGTCAATCCAAACGGCATTACAGTAAACTCGTAATGCCCGTACCTGGTTCGAAATGCTGTCTTCAGAATGTCTTCCTTCTTCACACACAACTGATGGTATCCAGATCGAAGGTCAATATTTGAAAAGTATTGAGCTCCATGCAGTTGGTCAAATAAATTATCAATACGAGGTAGGGGATACTTGTTCTTTATCGTTATAGCATTGATCTCCCTGTAGTCGATACATAACCTCATAGATCCGTCTTTCTTTTTAACAAAAAGAACAGGGGCTCCCCATGGAGAAACACTAGGGAGAATAAATCCCTTATTACTCAATTCCTCTAGTTGTTTCTTTAGTTCGACTAACTCTACAGTGGCCATTCTATAAGGGGTCTTCGATATAGGCCTTGATCCAGGAATCAAATCAATGGAAAACTCAACTTCTCGTTCTGGAGGATGTCCAGGTAAATCTTCTGGAAATACATCTACAAATTCTTTCACAACAGGTACATCCTCTATTTGAACATTCCTTTCCTCACCCGCAGTTATTTCATTCTCTTCCTCCCCAATAATTGAATTTAGTTGAGCTATTGAGGGTGGATCTAAATAAGAATTAGGCGGTGACGATTCTGCTCTAAAAATAAGGTGTTCCTTATCATTATCATCAAGAATCGTAACCTCTTTCTTCTTACAATAAATCTTCGCATCATAGTCCGAAAGCCAGTCCATACTGAGGATTATATCAAACTCAATCATAGGTATGACGATGAGATCAGCAAATGAAGAAAATTTATGTGCTCTAATGGGGACTGATTCACAAAACTTTGTTGCAACGATACTTCCCTTAGGAGTTTTAACTGACAACTCCCTTATTAAATCAAATTGGAAATATCTATTTTTCTTAGCAAACTGGGAAGATATGAAACAATGCGATGATCCAGAATCAAATAATGCATTTTCTAAACTTGAGGAAACCATTAAATTACCTGCCACCACGTCTTTCGGAGCTTCTACCTCAGCAGTAGTGATAGCATAAGCCTGGCCTTGATCCCTCAGCCTTTTCTGAGGTAAGTTCTCCTGACGCTTAGGGCATGCATTTGCATAATGCCCCATCTCCCTGCAATTGTAGCACTGAACGTTGGTAGCTTCCTTCTTCCCCTTGCAATCATGAGCTTGGTGGCCTTTTTCACCACACTTGTAACAGACTCACATTCCCTTCAAGCAAGTACCAGGATGTTTCTTCCCGCATTTACCACAAGATGGATATTCAACCTTTCCCTTCATCCCCTTATTTCCATTCCCAGATTGATCAGCAGGTCTCTTCTTCTCTTGCTTTGCTTTAAAGTCATAAGACTTAGAGAATTCCTTTTCGGTCTTGATAGCACATGAGACAATGTCTTCGTACGATGAAAAGGATTGTGAGACTAATGCTCGACGGAGAAATGGTTTTAACCCATCAAAGAAACGATCAATCTTACTTCTTGGGTTGTGAATATAATCTCCAGCATACCTCGCTAACCTTGTAAAGTTAGCCTCATACTTTGTGACATTCTCATCCTCCTTCTGTCTCAGACTCAGAAATTGGCTTTCCATATCTGCTCGATGGTCGCGAGGGAAGTATTTTTCTAAAAATAGATCTTTGAACTCACTCCATTCCATATTTGATACTTCATCATCTTCCTTCATGTTCTGAATCAATGACCACCATTGATCAGCATCTCCAGTGAGGCGGTAAACTGCCATGATAACTTTTTCCCTTTCACTGCTCCCCAAAGCCTGAAATATTTTCTCTAGGGAAAATATCCATTGCTCAGCTACTAAGGGATTTGTATTCCCATTGAACGTTGGTGGTTGTTGCCTCATGAATCGATCTAACATTGATCCTCCACACTGCGGATCAGGGTGCTCCATACGGGTAAGGTTACTATTCATAACCTGAGTAAGTTGTCCCAGTATGGTGATTAGCTGATCAGCACAAGTTGCATCACCAGCCCCACTATAATTATCTTGAGCAGGAGGGCAATCCCTACATGGAGTGCGTGCATTGATACGGTTTCCATTTCTTCCACTAGGCACCATTTCTAAACAATGGCATAAACTAGATCAGTTTATGAATCAAAATACATAATCCCATACTTATAAAACACTTAACATAAATTGAACTATTTATGGATATAATCCATAATCATAAAAATGTTTTCTTTGAGGAATTATATACTCATAAACCCTTCATAATGATTTGTAAAGAAAATGAGAGTTATCCTAAGCATATCCCCCGGGAGTGTCGTAACCAAGAGTGCAGCAAGGCCCGTTGTCGTGCACCAGTTCCCGTTCGAGTCTAGCTCAAAGCGGTGTTTTCGGGTTTTACCCCTAGGTACATCTGTGCCAGAGCCGCCTCTACCTGCTCGTATCCAGACAGGGATGTATTGCTCGGAAAACACACAAAATCTCTACAATACCAAAATTCTAGGAAGTTCTTCTATACTAATCCTCAAAGTTCATCTTAGGTATACGTGCTCTAATCAGAGTTTATCTAAATCTAACTTCCAAGGTTTGTACTAAACTTCCTCTGATACCAACTGTAACGCCCCGACCCCAGTTACCCAGAGTCGGTGCATTATTACATAACATTGGAATGATCACAAGAAAGATCAAATCTCGAAAGACCGATTGGTTTAGTAGCCTTGGAAACACTAGATATATTCATAAGTTTTACATTGCATCATAAAATGAAAAACTACTACAAAAACATAATGTTTCCACAATCCACACTATTAACCCCTCATAAAATCCCTGCAGGTCATTCATAATTTACTTCTTCACTTCCTGGGAAAAATAAAACATATAAAAGGGGTGAGCTCAAATGCCCAGTAAGGATAACAATATAGCGGAAACTTTCATAAATAAGAATAAACATTTAAGGCAATGCATTACTAAAACAAAAGCCTTTTAAACTTTAACTTCAACATAGTATGGCAAAAGTAAAATGAAATAATGCCATTTACTTATTCACATGGATATTCTACTAATCGAATAATCACATGCAAAAATCAATAACCACTTTCATAATGTTGGAATGTATAATGCCAGACTATCATAACCACATAGCCAAGGCCTCGTGCCAAGACTACAAATAAGATTTTGTCAAGGCCTTGTGCCAAGACACTAGTTTGTCTCATGAGACCTACCGATGCATCGAGGAGCTATAGCGGGCTCCGCCCGTCACATATTAAGTCCAATGCATTCCCATATGAAAAGGTTTAAACATAACATAAACATTTGTATTAAACTAGCATACGAAATGTCAATACTTTCACCATAAACCATGAATGGTATATAAAAAAATAGCACATCCACAGTCAAACATATCACAAAACCTTCAATACAATATAAAAGTTTTGTATCATATTATATCATCCTCAAATAAGCATAAAATCCATTAAAGGATGTTGACATAGATGAAATCAAAACTCTTTTTAAAGAAATATCTCTTTCTATTTTGAAATCATTTAAGAGACATATATTTATAAAATAAAACATTTTCTTTGGAAATATTCTTATAAGCTTGTAAGGGAAGTTTTGATGATTTTATAACGGTGGAAAATAACCGCACCCGCCGTATAAGTTAAAAAAAACATTCTTATCTTAATTCTGTCGAAAAGGTTAAAAAGCACCTTGTTTGGAAAATGACGGAAAGATTCCTCTTATAAAAAGTCAAAAAAAGATATAAATGACTTTAACCCATATTCTTGTAAAAATGTTTTGAAATACATTTTGAAGAAACATGGATGTGGATGATAACGAGATCCCAGTAGATTATTACGTATAAACAACCTCGGATAATGAAGAGATTGTGAAATAACCCTTACCTTGTACTTTTCCTTGGTTGGGGTCGGTTAACCTCCTTTATAATGGTGAAATAATTGTTATTAAATTATACAAGAATCATATACATTAATATGATATCATATATGATCTTTTAACATTGCTTTATTAATAATATCTTAGTATTATCGTCGTTTCAGGTGATAATCGATTCGTTCTTCTTAAATGTTTGGTTACGTAAGACATGTTTGTAATGGATAGATTAAATATTATTCATAATCAGAATGATATTAACATTATTTTTAACCCTAAAATGAGAATAAGACTTGAATGGATACGATGGAGGATGGATCTCACCGCGTTCGTGGAGACGGTAGTCCGTACGTACGCACGAACGCTACTTCCATTTAATTTTTATTTTAAAAGAATTGAATCCAAATGATACATAGGTATATTAATATTCCAGTATAATATAATATTTTATATATGTTACTTAAGTTCATTAACACCATCCTTTATACGTTCCATGTGTGGTATGAACGAGTCATATCATTTTAAGGGGGCGGTAGTCCGCACTTCCTCAAATGAAATTATCGTATGTATATACAACATGAAACGAATAATGGTATGAAATAAAATGGAATTACATAAGCTTATATATAAAATATATATCATTAATATCATATTTAATTACAGTGCCATCATAATGGCCACCATGAGAGGCGGTAAGATGTATTTGAACAATCATCGTTTCGTGAGGCGTTAGTTTTCCATCCACAGAAACATTATGTTCATCATCCATTAGATGGAGTTGTGTGTATGTTTAGTTTGAATCCTTCTTATAAAAACATCCTAGTATATTGAGGATACTTTTGTTGTTAAAAAAGAAAGGAAATAAAAAGAGTTTGGGGGTTGGAGAAGCAAAATAAATGAAAATAATTTAAGAGAAAACGTTACCTTTAATTTAGGTAACTCACTTGGGTTGGAACCAAAGGACTTCTTGAAATGCTTTCTGCCTAAGGGGAAGCTTCAAGGAGGAGGAGAGGGATGTAGGGAGCTTAGTTGGGCAGAGTTTGGACGAGCCAAGTGGCTTGAGAGGTGTGAGGAATGAGTATAAGTGGTCTCCTTTTATAAGGGAGAAGAGGGGCTCTTTAGGAATGAGTGAAAGTATTACTTTATAATATAATTATATTCGGTTTATAATGGTCCAAAAATCATTGAGGTCGAAGATAAGATGACTCATATTCTAAATAACATCAACCAATAAGAATTGGACAGGTTTAAATAATATTTTAATCATTATAATCTTATTTATTTAAATGATTTATTAATGAGGTAAACATTGCATCATTATTGTGTCATTAATAATTTAAATTATTTGATGTATAAAAATTATAAATAAAATATAATTATGTAGGAAATATTTTTAGCTTTCTAATGAATATTTATAATCTAAAATCCAACATGTATAACCCTATGTAAAAATTGTTCTTCTAAAAGATGTAAGCTTATGCCATTTTTATTTTTATTTTAACTTTATTAATATAAAGTGTCCCTACCACATACAAGTGGCTCCAAGGGGTCCCCAAATTGACCCAAGGATGCTCATGGTCGGGTATGTGTCCACCAATAAGGTTAGGACACGTTTTAGGTTAATTTTGTATTATTATAATATTATTTTTTAACCCTTATTTACCGGATTTACCCTTAACCATGGTAAATAAAATATTTACCACAGTAATTATTCAAAATGTCTAAAAATAAAAGTTACCTATTTACACAATTTGGACATCCTGATTCCAAATATGGAATCCATTTTTCTAAATTCAAAACACAGAAGTGGCAGAAATTAATTTAAAATTAATTCCCGCTGTCAAAACAAAAAAACGTGTTTTTAAGAGGTAATAACTATCAAAAGATTGACACTTGTTTATGTTCGGTTTAATTGTAAAGTTATGTCCAACGACCAAAATTATATTAAATGGTAAAAATATATTCTAAATATACTTTAAAACCACTCAAGTTCACAATTTATCACTATTAATTATTTTTATTAAAAAAGTTGTTTTTAATTAAAATTTAGTAATTTTCACTATTCATCAAAATATGAAAGTTATCTGAAAAGTACCAAAATTTCACCTTAGGCTAAATTAGATATTCCAAATCCAAAAATGAAGTCTATTTTGAAATATAAAATATATATGATTTCAAAAAGTAGGTATTACTATTCACAACGGCTAGTTTAATTAGTTGTGGTGTGTGTTAGAACTCGAGGTTGCGTACAACACACGCTATCACATTATTCGAAGGGAAACGTACCATGGAAGCTTGGGGTGTTACACAAGTTGAGTTATCAAATAGAGTGGTAAAAGAAATTATTGAAAAAATTGTTCAACCCTACAAAAAATATTGGAGTCTTTGACTCGATGATTCATTATGTGCTTATTGTGATACCTTTAATACTCCCATAGGAACATCACCTTATCAGCTTGTTTTCAAAAATATTTTTCACCTCCTTGTTGAGATATATCATTGAGAATATTGAATCATTAAACAATGAAATTCTAATCTTTTGGTGCATGCTCTTATAGGAAGTTACAGATCCAAGAGATGGAGGAAATGAGAAGAGGCTCATATGAGAACTCCAAGATTTATAAGAAGATAATCAAGGATGCTAAAAACACCTCATCCTTCATCTTCAATTCCACATTGGGTAGAAGCTCCTTCTTTTCAATGTAAGGATGAAGTTGCATCCAGTTAAGTTTAATTATCATTGGTTTGTGAAATACAATGTTACAAATTTTTATCCATTTGGTGTTTTCCAGGTTTAAACTAAAGAAACAAAACAAACCTTCACTATTAATGGGAAGTTACTGAATCACTTTCATGTTTTCATTCTAGAGTCCCCAATGGAGGAACTCCAAGATTAAGAAGCAACCTATGAATTAAACCCACTAGGTTTTATCCTTCCTTTTCACATTCTTTTTTGTTATAGTGAGAATAATACATACTATAGGTGTTGGGGGATGGTTACATTCCTGGGTTAGTTAGGAATTTTAATCATCTTTATTCTTTTTTTTTTGTTTTCACTTGTTGTATAGTATTTTTAATTAACCCCCTTCACCCCTCAATTTTGTAATTGAATATTAATTTTTTATGCCCACTTAATCATGGAAATTATTGAACATGCACGAGAAATTTCTCTATTTAATGTTTTTTTAAAAAATTCACTGATAAAATGTGTGTTTTTTCATGAATTTAACATTGAAGTGTGTATTTTTCTAGTTAATTATTTTATTATTGATGATATAAATGTTTGTATCATTTTTATTCCTTTGAGAAGAATGGTACCCTTTATACTCTAGTTTATGGGAAAATTGTGTCACTTAATATATCCACACATCTTTTCACCCAACCATGAATTGTAAAATTTTCATACTCAATAGAAGGTTAATATAAGTAAGGTTAATATTTATCATATTTCCAAAAATGATTTTCTATATGTTTGTTCCTTATCTAATCTTTTTTATTTCTATACCGGATTGACCAATGCATCTATACCTATTATCCGACTATTGTACACCCTAAAAAACAAAAAAAAAACAAAAAAAAACACAAAAATATAGGTTCTTCCTTAGTTAGGTCAAAAACCACTCTTCATAAAACTGTTATCTTGTTATAACTATTACAATTAGTTTTGTGAGGAGATTAGAAAAGGGTTGAGTGATGAGTGTGGAATTTTTTCCAACTTCATCTTTTGAGAAAAAATAATAAATGAGGGGAGTAATGAAATGTAAAACATTTGGGGATATCTAGGTAATGATCTTAAATTTTGACTTCTTGGAATTATTAAGTGAGTGGGTCTTGAAATTTGATTCCAAAGGATATAGGACAGGTTCAGTGGATATAATCATTTAGGTATTTTTTTTAAAATAACTTATATTTACTAGATAGAAAGTGGAAGAAAAAACATGAAATGGTTTCCACACACACACATGGAGAGTTAATAAGATTTTTAACTTTTGAATTATTTTATCAAATTGGTATCATTTGTCTCCTTGAATTTTATTCTAATACAATTTATGAGACATCTTTTCTATGGTCACTAATAATAACTCCTTGGTGTGATTTTTTATTTGATAAAATTTCTATGAAGAATTAAATTTTCGTTGAATTTTAAATATTCATGATGTTTGGCATATATCCATGATTTTTTTTGAAAGTATGAATTTTTCTAGGAGTCTAAATGTTTAGGTTTGTGGGTGTGATCACGTAGTGATTAACTATCCATTCGTACCCTTATACCACTATGATAAACTACTTTTGTATCATAAATTCAAAATTTAATAAAAAAGATCAATTCAAATTTGATTCAATTATATTATTTTAAAAACTATTAAAAAAGGTAATGTCACTTGTTTTTATGATTTCATTTTAGGTGGAGGTGATCTGAAGGTCCCAGGATGAAGTTGAAGAAAATTGGGCGAAATTGCACTGGAATCCAAGAACATATATGGACTCAAACACACACTTATACTAATATATGAATCAAATTAGGATGAGATTTTGTGGGATTATCTAAAATTCATTGTGTTATAACTTTTTATGAAGGAAAGAAATACCAATTCATCCATTTGGTAGATCAATAAAACTGATGTGTCCAAGGAACCAAATCTGCATGAAATCAAAATATCTGTTATGTATTTAATCCATAATTTTGGATTCAATGGTCAAAATTTCCAATTGATATGTTAAATATGTGGAGAAAAAACTTTTTACTTTTATCCAAAGTGAGATAAGGATATCTACCCAGCCAAAACCATGGGACATGTGGTTTTCTGAAATATGGGTTCTGAAAATCACCATGCACTTTTCCTATAAAAGAGTACCTTGGGAACTCAGTTTGTAAGATAGAACAAGGAGTGAAGTGCTTCCATTTTGGAGTTCCATAGGATTCCTCTCCTCATCCTATAATTTCTGGAGCCCCCTATCCTTATAGTGGGATCAAGGATGAAGAAGGATATCCACCTGAGCTTCCTCCTCCTCTCAATGTCCGGCTAAACAGTGGGTGTTCATTGTGAGGGAGATACAAACATGTCAAGGGAGTTATGTTGCTTATATTAGATAATGGTTTGGTGTGATTTTGGTTTTAAAATATTTCATTCCATGTATCATAAATTATTTCAATTTTTAATGATTGTTTTAATGTATGTGATTGATATGCTCTTAATTTCTAACCGATCAGTGTGATGTTTTGAGTGCGTGACTTGTGTTGTTCTTATTGGAAACAAAAAAAATCATTTTTCATACCCACCTTCTTGAGATTTAAATATTCTTTGTAATATATTATTCCATGGATATGTTCTAGATCTTGGTAATGTGATTGTTATTTCAAGATTTGGTTCTTCAAGCATTGAAATAAAAGTTTAGGAATTAATTGGTATCCCAATTAATTTCAACCAAAGAATTACTCCATACCTGAATTATTATCTAAGAAAAATTAACTTGAAAAGTGTGTTGTAATATCACAATAACCCATTTATCTCATATTTTTCTAAATATAGTTTGTTTTTGAAATTATTAAACACTTTAAAATAAGTTATTTTCTTATTTTTTTCAAAATCACCCCCTTTTTTTGTAAATTTTATTAAAAATACACACTCTAAACCAATCAATGCTCCTTGAGAGATGACCTAGGGACTTACCTAGACTATAAAATCATTTTTAAATCATAATAAATTTGACTTGTCATGATAATGAATTATGCACAAAACCTGCATATTTTCCCCAAAAAGTTGGGCTCTGGGATCCGAATAAGCCCTATAAACTCCCGTTACCCCCATGATCTCAATGGGTATTCAAAATAAACCATGAAAAAATCATTTAAACTAAAAACAATAGGATACTTACCTAATATAAAAACCTTGTATCTTACAACATTCTCCCTTAAAGCTATTCATCCCTAAATGGACCTCTCAAGGGTGGTCAATAATCTTCAGAGAATAACTTCAACCACTTAGAATGTACATTGATCTCCCGCTCCAAAGTCTCAACCTATAAATGGTTGAAATACCATAGAACCCACACTATAGGAATTTAAAATCCTCATAGAGCCTTTGTGATCCTATCAATGATAGAAATCTGATGCTTCTTAAAAGATGCATCTACCTGTAACTCAACCTCCTCAGGCTGAAAAGCATGAGGAGGGTTTGAATGATAATGACACAAACGAGATACACGGAAGACCTTGTGCATGGATTGGTACCTATGAGGAAACTACAATCGATATTTTACCAACCTGGATCTCTCCAGAACCTCGAATGACCCGACATATCATGGTTAATGATTACCCCATCTCCTGATCCATATGGGTCCCAACCTTGGTGAAACACATAAAAGACCAAATCCTTGACCTCAAACTCAAGAGGTATCCTAGGGTGATTATTATGAGATTTCTATTGAGACTATATAGTATCCAATTTATTTCTGATCAACTAGACCTTCTCATAAGTCTCATGCACGAGACACAGTCCCAATAAAGCTACCTCGCCTACCTCTAACTAGCATGAGGGTGATCGACACAGAAGACCATAAAAATCCTCATAATGTTCCATATTTATAGTCACCTGATAGATATTACTGTAGGTGAACTCGATTTGGGGAATATACCTCTCCCAAGAGCCCCCAAAATCAAGGAAACATGCTCGAAGCATGTTCTCAATCATTTGTGTAACACACTCTGAGTGGCCACCAATTTGAGGGTGGCATGCCATGCTTAGAAACAACTATGTACCCGACAACTCTTCAAAATATACCATAAATGAGATGTAAAATGGGAATCCCTATCTAAAATGATAGTATTATGGACCTTGTGAATTCGTACTATCTCATAGATATACAACCTCCCAAGATCATCTACACTGAAGGTCTTCCTGATCGGTAGGAAATGTGCAACCTTCATAACCCTGTTAACAAAAACCCACACAAAAACACTAACTAGAGGTAACCTTGGAAAACTGGTCATGAAATATATTTTGAAATAATCCCCTTTTCACTCAGGAATGGGTAAATTCTATAAAAGTTCAGCTGGTCACTGATGTTATGCCTTCACCTGGTGATAGGTGGAACACCTCGTAACAAAACTAGATAACTCTGATTTCATACCCGTCCACCAGTACTGATAGTGTAAGTTAGGATACATCTTGGTGACATAGAGATTCACTGCCCAAACTGAGTTATGAAACTCTTGCATAATCTCCCATGAAAATCCACTAGAACCCAAATGTAACCATGTATATTCATGATCTCATCCTCACTCATGGTCCAACCAGGAGGTGGGTCCTCACCTTCCACACTCTCCCATAAGAATAGGTTCTCTAAATCCAATAGATACCTCATCCTCACTCTATCCATAAGGTTAGGGGTTATATAAAAGGATGAAATAAAATTATATCCTCGACTATCCTGCACCTCCAAGTGTATCTCAGAGAAAAAATTAATAAGCTGCCACTCACTACTGGACTCCTGAATTACTAGTATCTAATTCCTCCTTCCCAATGTATCATCCACTACATTTACCTTTCCAGGTGTATAGTAAAGCTTGAAGTCAAAATATTATAGGTACTCAACCCACCTTCACTACCTCAAATTCATATCACAATTTGTAAATATATACTTGAGGATTTTATGATTTGTGTACACAACAAAATTATCTCTAATTAAGTAATGTATCCAACAATGAAAAGCATGAACAACTGTAGCTAATTATAGATCTTGCATCGAGTAGTTACTATCATGTGACCTCAACTAATAAGACCCATAAACCATGAATCTCCCCCTACATCATAACCACTCAATGTCTGAAACCTATAATGTCATAATACACAGTGTAGCTTCTCCTTGGCTCTGGAAGAATCATGACCAATACTGAAGTCAGTCTCCCTTTCAATTACTGAAAGACTATATCAAAAGTTTCTGACCATACAAAATTCACACCCTTCTTAGTCAATCCCATCAAAAATGCTTCTAAGAATGAGAAGTCCTATATGAAATGTCTATAATATCGTGCAAGATATAATAAACTATGTATGTAAAAGACATTCTTGGGCTTCTCCCATGAAACTACATCTCTAACCTTCTTTGGATAAATTGATACTTCTGTATATGAGATAATATGACCCAACAAGGGTATCTGATCTATCCATAAGTAGAACTTTTTGAGCTTATAATATAACTGATGATTTATCAGTGCATCCAAAAAAATATCAAGATGTTTGAAATGGTAGTGTCGATTATGAGAATAAACCAAGATATCATCAACAAAATCTACCACAAATGAATCTAGATAAGAATGGAGAAATTGATTCATACACTCCATGAAAAATTTTGGCATGATCATGAGATGGAAAAACATAACCAGATACCCATATAGACCATACCTATTATGAAAATTTTTATGAGGTATGTATTTAGGTCGAACACACACCTGGTGATATCTAGATCTCAAATCAATTTTTTGAGAATATCCGAGCTCATAAAATTTGTAAAAAAGGACGTAGATTTGTGGTAAGGGATATCCATTCTTAACCATCAACTAGTTCAATTTATGATAATCCATACATATCCTAAGGGTACCATCCACCTTTTTCAAAAAAAGAATCGGAGAACCCCATAGGGAAGTACCGAGTCATATGAACCCATTTGACTCTAAATCCTCCAGCTTCCACTTGATCTCCTATAACTATATCATATAAATCATATAAAGGGGAATGGATACCAGGGAATCTCCTAAAACTAGCTTGATAGAGAACTGCACCTCTCTCTTTGGTGGTAACCTAGAAAATTCATTCAGGAAAACATCCCGAAAATGATCAAACACTAGGGGAAATTCCTCATGGCATGCTCCTTGATCATCTAGATATAAACTAGAAATATAAGCTGTTATGCCGCCCATCCCATGGAACCATGGTCCAAATCAACTCACTCAGACATTACATTCACCATTATGACTATTAACTATTACCTATAGTGATGTGAAATTCACCTTGTGATGATAACAGTCAATGTAGGCTCGATAAGAAATAAACTAATCTATTTTGAGAATGAAATCAAACCCCATTATCTCAAGGATAAAAATATTCCATACGAAGTGAAAACCACCAATCTAAGGGGGAACTCCCTACACTAGATTACATGTCCCATTCTTATCTCCAATAGAGTGTTAAGAGTCAAAACTCCCTCATAGAACTGAATCATGGTCCCAAGGCTCTCCACCATAGGTGCAGAAATAGAACTATTTGATTCAACTATATCAAAAAGAGAAGACACAAGAGTATATGATACTAAGATCTTACCTACCACCATAGATGGTTCGGTGCCAAATCCTTGGGTATAGGTTGTACAAAATATATTTGGCTTGAAACGTGACCCTGTGACACAACCTCACTACCTCGAGTAGGCCCAATATACTGTCTTGGTACAGTTGGTGCCTAGATACCTCAACACTGACCACCACCACCCAGTCCTTAATGATCAGTACTACTATGGATCCCAACCTGATGTGGAGCTATGAAACTTGCTCCTGAACCCGGTGTCAGAGATGACCCATACCACTCAATGATGGAGGTAAGGTCCTACAAAAACATTTCACATAGACCATCCTACCATAAGATTGGAACTCGACTCGGTCGTGATCACACTAATTAATTATGTATCCCCATATACCCCACTGATGACAGAAAACTGATCTATTAGTAATCACATCCTGAATGGTACTCATCTCATGGTAAGCCTCAAAACAGTGTTTTCTACCTAAATATGTTGAACCACTAGGTTGGGACACTGCACTTCTCTGTTCTGCACCCCCATCTTCCCTCAGGTTCCATTCTGGAATTAGCGCATGATGTATTATCTCAGTAATCATCATCAACCTGAACACATTGACCTAAGATATAACAATATTTCTGAGACATTATTCAAAGAATCTCACCCCCAATTCCTCATCAATAAGTTATATTGGCTCAAAACACTAGATCTTTTTAAAGTGTGCTGAATATTCCATAACTATCATATCACCCTGCTCCAGACGCATGAACTCACTAGATTTCTCTACTCTCAAAGTATCAGGGAAAAATTAGTCATAACATCTCATTTGGAAATCCATCCAAACCATATCACATAGTACATCATCGAGGTTCAAAACATCCCACAAGTGATTTTCTTCTCCACGTAGTATATATGTTGAGAGCTCAAATTTCCTCTAAATAGGTGACTCTAGATACCCTAATATAGAAAACATAGTATCAAGCCACAACTCAGAAGCCTGTGGATCACCATCCCCCAAAAATGTGGGAGGATTCTACTGCTGGAACATGTGTGTCAACTCAACCATAGACAAGGTAGGCAGCGATGCTCCCTAAAAAGTATGCATAAAGTGATAAATCCACTCATGGAACTATGCCTCAACACCTGTGTCTAGTAAAACAGCTGGGTTCATAGCTATAACTAAAGGAGGATCTATTGGTAGCCCATATACCACAACCTCTAGAGCGTGGTTTTCGTGGTGTCATGTCTCTTCAATTCCATTCAAACACCTCATAAAATATTGATATCCGTGTTCATAGCTTATAGTGTACGGCATACCAAAACCTTCCTATAAACATGTCATCCTATATAGCCTTCTCCAAGATCGAGGGCTCATAAATCAAAACAATCATAAAAGTCACTAGAGGAATTTACACTTTCCCACAAAAAATATGTTTCTAGGTCAGTTTCTCTATTTACCAATTCAATTTTACATTTTAATACCATATTCATTTCACATTCCTCTTAATATTTTAAAACAAATGGTTGAAAACTTTCAATCCATAAGGGACCATACTTATCATGAACCAAAATATGGTTCCAACCTTATCCACACTATAACACATTCCAGTCCATGTGACTCATGGCCCATAAATCAACGTGCCAAAGTTAGATTCATCAGGTGTTTGATGTAGCCTAATAAAGAAAACACTATATAGGTTATAGAATACACTCTAAATACCAACTATGTTTTTCAATTCTCAGCACAAAACATCAATCAAAACCATAAATATATCTATCAAGAACATATCAAAAGGTTATGAAATCAGGCAATGCACCCTATATGGAATGGAATAATGCATAGAATTTTAATTCTAGTAGGTGTATAAAATGATACATGAGATGCATAACATCATCACATCAGGTAATGGTATGATAAAACCCTAAATAATATCAATAATAACATCAAAATTCTAGTGCATTACCCTACAATGGAATCAAATCAATTGTAATAGTAAAAATTCTGAAACCAATAATTTTATTTGAGCCAATTTTGATTTTACCTATACATGGGTTAACTACTCCCACACAGAACTCCATACCAAATTCCAATAACTTCCAATCCCTATCTATTGTTGATAAATAATAAACCAGAAAATAAAATCACTCTGATACCACTTTGAAATATCCCGAACCTAGATGCCACTCAATAATTCCCCATGCCTGGATAGCTACATAGACTTAAGCGCATCTCCCCTAACTTCATAGGCTTATGAATAGTAGTAAGGTCCTAGGGTGTGTCTTCCGGGAGACTATTCCCTCTCATCAGATTATAACACAATGTTAGTAATCATACAGATCAAATATCATAAGAAAGTAAATAACTAATAGAAGATAAATAAGTAGGATTGGAATATATAAACAATTCCAAAAGGAATATCATATAAGAATCATGATGATACATTTCTTGTCTCTACAAAACATCCAAAATAGTTATACATGATTCAATACAATACATATATTGAAATGTACAAAAAATAAAAAAAACACACTATTTTCAAATAGTATCATGAGCCTTAGATCAGTACCATGCTCCACTAATTCTAATTCTAAGCATGAAACAATTTCAAGCATCAAACTGTTGGAGATTACCCCGCTACCTACCTATATCCATATATTATTTCTGAGTACCGATTGGCATCCTAAAAAGTGTATGAGATAAAATCCCAGTAGGATACCACCCAAAGTCTCTATAACAATTCCTGGACATTAAATATAACATACTAAATCAAATTGAAAAAATTTAACAAGTATGGTAGTACAAAATGTAAAGTGACCATGGAAAAAGTAAACAAACATGTGATCCTGTAAATCCATTCAAGTCTCCCTACAAAATAAGTGTCGATATCCTATCACAAGGAAGCTATATAGAAAAAGGAAGTAAACACCATGTCCATGTTTTATATATAATATAAAATATCTACCCTAGGCACACCATATAACCTATAATGTCACAAAATCAAAAACTATTCCATATAATTAAGAATATCACATTTAGCATGGCAGATCCATTTAATCAGAAGTGTTAGACCATGAAGGGCTATATCCAAGGTATATAATACCAAGACATCCACGTTAAGTCCTAGGAAAATCTCAATGGAAACTCGGTAATAGAACTGGTGGAGTCCAATGGTTCTGTCAACAGAGCATGTTCAATGTGAGTCCAGCAAGCTGGATCCAAGGAGTCGAAATTACCTTAGCATCCAATGGAATCAAGATCCAAGGAGCATACAGGCCCAAGGTATCTTCTACCATAAATCAAGACACATGGTTGAAAATTATATATCATCTAAATGGAATAAAGATCCACTGTATACCAACCAAGGCATCCATTACCATTTCAATTCACATATCATTACATTAATCAATTAAAAGGCATTAATGTTCCATGAGTATACCCACTCATATAAAAAATCACATTCAATTACATTCAATGAATTTACCCACTCATATAAAAAATTCATATAAACCATTTAATTAAAGAATCAATATGAAAAGAAATAAAACATCTCCTAATTAATCAATTTAGTTTAATTTATTTATAAATGGGCCTCCTATAACTAGGAAAGCTCAGAAACACACCCTAATAGTTGTATAACAAAGGAAATCTTAAAGTCACACCTCATGGGTGACCTTGGTTGGGGGGAAAACCATTAACAAGTCTAAAGGAACTAGTGGGAGTCCCTAAATGATTCTATTATGTTCTATTTAATTATTCAATTCATTTTTAGGGACATTCCAAAATGTTTAATGGGAGACACAATAAAAACTAGATTTATAAAGAACCAAACCACTTAGGAAAAATATTGACAACCTACCATAGGATTTTAGTAGAGTTATCATCTTGTATCAACTTTTGATTCAACTCAGACCAGAATAAAAAAATAACAAACTAAGAAATTGAAAATAGTTCATATTTACTTGCACCTAAATAGAACATCTAATATTAAGGAAAAAAACAAATGGATTAAAAGGATTGTAGTACTTACTAGTGCGAATACAAAGAGACAATCAATGCTCAGATATGAGTTTGAACAGAATAACAAGATCAAAATCTACCAAAAGTCTTTTGAAGGAGATCCCAAGGGATCAATACTATCAACAAATGAATAAACAAGAATAGATATTAAGTTATAATAATTTAAAGGTAAAATTGGTCATTTTTCCTCAAAACACTAAACCACATGGTTTGGAAGCCTGGTTGGCCAAACCGTGTTTCAATCATGTGCCCTCAGTTATACTAATGGGGTACTTTCATGATCATTGTGCACAATTTGACTAACTACATACAAACTGTGAAAAACATATATGTTAAAAATTATATGTTCTCCCACATAGGCTTGCATCTCCATCCACAAGGTTTGAAAAACCATGTGGGCTCCTATTTCCCATTTTCTAGACATCACACGGTTAGTCATACCGTGCGGCTTGTCCCACATGGTTTCTACTAACAGTGAGACCTACCCATTTTTTCCAAAAAGTTGGGTTTTGGGATCTGAACAAGCCCCTTACACTCCCAATACACCCATGACCTCAAAGTGTATTCACAATAGGCTTTAAAAATCATTTAAACTAAAAATAATAATATCCACACCTCATATCAAAACCCATTATCATACACATTGTATGATTCTTATAGAAATTAAGAATTCAGGTTGAGTGCCATGTTGTATAGGATAATAAATGACTTTAATGCTTATATAAATTTTTCAGGATATAGCATTAATGGAACTCAAGGGTGTCCCATTTGTGAACAATTCACACAATCAATTAGGTTGAACAATTCATCAAACATTTTATTTTTAGGAAATCACAAATTTCTACCTCAATGACATAAGTACTGATCTTAGATGAAATAATTTGATAGCAGTTCAGAAGAAGGTACACCACCGTCCCCACTAATAGGTGATCAACTATTTTATAATGAAAAATATTTGGACACTATTTTTGGAAAACCTTTTTTGAGAAAACTTACAAAAATTAGTTATAAAAATAAATGATTTTTTTTGAAATACCATACTATATTTTTTTGCAAATTAGGAATTTTCAGGATTTTATACATGTGGAAAAAATTTATGTGATAGTTTGATTGGAATGTTACTAAATTCAATAAAAAAAGTATTTAATTAAGTCTAGATTATATGTGATTGACATGGGGATACATGAAAAGTTGGTTCCAATGAAGTTTGAAAAATAGAATTTTATTCCTCCAATGGATTACACTCTTTCTAGGTACGAGAGATATTAGTTTTGTAACTTATTGAATGATGTAAAGGTTCCAGAGGATTATTCATCAAATATAAATAATATCATTTAAATGACTGATTTAAAGTTAATGTGTCTAAAATCACATGGATGTCATGTTTTGATGAAATATATAATTCCTTTATTTTTACAATGCATTTTTTCTCGGAATTTCCATCATAAATTAACCAAGATCTATTTATTTCTCAAAGATAAATTTAGAAAAGTTATATACCTAGAAAAAAATTATAACTATGGAAAAGGAAATTGCAATCATATTATGTGAATTAAAGGTGTTAATCCCAATGGAATTCTTTTATATGATGGTTCACTTTATGGATCACTTGGAAAGAGAGATTTGACTATGTGGTACTATAAAATATAGATAGATTTACCCCATTTAATAGTAGATGAATATTCTAAAAGGGTATGTTAGAAATCAAAGTTAGACAGAAGGTTGTATTGTGAAGTAATTGTTGTTGAGGAATCCATTGAATTCTTTACCAACTACCTATTTGATGTGGAAAGCATTTTTACCAAAATATCATCACACCGGGTAGCTTGTGGGTGATGGAATTTAATGAATAGATATTTCCATAATTACTATTATATAATGGGATTAATCTCACCATTATGTATTTTATTATAGTTTAGAGGTTATTCCATATGTTGAAACCCACCAATTAATTCTTAGGCATTTGAATCCATCAAAGGATGAAATATAGATATCAAATACACATAATAAACAATTTATAGGATGGTTTTGACACCATATTTTTAAGGATTCAACTAAAAATATAGATTAAATTTCAGAACGACTTTGATGGTTAGAAATAAGAATAAGTATGTTTGTATTATCTTATAATGGTTATGTAATTAATGGTTGTGTGTTTTATAAAAATGAACATGATGAACATAGTATTGTAAAAATAGTAGAGTTATACTTGTGGATGAATTGATGCATGTATATGGTACCAAGGAAAGAAATCTAATTTATGAAATATGTCATACTTTGGTATCAACAAACAAATTTGAGAGTTTGATTATACAACATTCCAAGTGAATATTTTTCAATGTATGTGGGTTGATAATAGGAGTACGGTTAAAATAGATTCACTAGGATTCATGAATGTGGATTTCAGTAAGAATGGGTAAAAATATGAACTTTTTATAATGGAATCATATGTAATACAAGTATTTTATATTCCATATCCAGAAAACCTAAAGTGGTTAATTATTTTTTCATCTATCGAAACCACTTAAGGTTCAAATATCAACTCAACTAAAGATGACCCTTTCATTGGGACATCAAAATTATTTCATATTGGTCCTAATATCGATGAGGTATTGTATGTCAAAGATGCCATAATAAGGGGTTATGGACACTTTATAGAGGAATAAAATCCCTTAAACCTTTAAAAAAAAGAGAGGTCAATAACTAGGTTATATTTTTTTATGTAATATACATTGTGTTACCTCATATTATTATTTGTTCACTATTTAATTTATGTAATATAAATTAAATGTTCAACTGATTTCGAAGATAATGAATTATGTACCTATCAATGCTCCCAATACTAAGGAACAACATGTTTCTCAACATATTAATACTCCAAATACAGAGGAACAATAAGATTATGCACATGCCAATGCTACCAATCCAAAGGAACAATATATTGACGATGTTGAAGTTGAGGAAATGGTAGACGATGAAGAACCTAAGTCCCAAAAAAATACAAGTGTTGTATCATTATGGGTTTAGAAAAAATTATTAAGGTGACAAATAGAGGTATCAAATTAGAGGTTGGATGGAATGCATGTGACCAGCCTATTAACCCCAACAAGTCCATGTTTAATAGTTACATTGATCTCACCCCTCAAATGTGTGTTCCGATTGATATATATTTGTGGAACAATGTTGTTCTCATGCTTAAAGTATTAATTTGGGAATAGATTAGGGTAACATCATATGATATATTTTCATTACTTTACTAAAAAAATAAGGAAATGTTGATTTACTCTTCATTATCTCTTGTAGAGTTCATTTATAGTAGATGAATCCCAAATATTTTTTTTATTAATGATCACTTGAAAGGCTCATAAATGCTTTCAGAAAATTCTTAAGAAGTATCATCTTAAAGTTGGTAAAGGGAAAACATACCCGTACCCACCTAAAATGTACCCCTACTATAATGAAAGTTTCATTTGGAATTTAATTATTCTTACTCATGCATCACAACCATACTGAACACCATGTTGAAGTCATCAACGTTTCATATTTCGAACTTCCCAACTGACAATGCCCATACTTCCACTTCGTAGTCCTCAACATACTGCACCTTCTTGAAATTTCATTTAGTGTTCCTCATCATGTTTTCATTGAAAAAGATGAGCATATCATATTCATATCAACTCTAAGTAGGTCGACTAAGCTCTTCATTGATCATTCATGGTAGTTATGAGATGAAAAAATCAAGATCATGATTTGTAGTGGGGGGTAATGGAGGAATTCTGTGACTTGGTCATGATGAAGATAGTGTTTGATGAGGTAACATCTTTTTTTCTAAGGTGGGTGACATGCTTTCCAGTTGAAATGACATATTATTTTGTTTAATTTGAACATTTACCACATAATTTCTCATCCCGCATCGATTCCTATCACAAATGGTGGATCCTTCTTATACTAAGCGCCATTGAGTGGTTAAACTCTATCACAGATTGTACAATATGAATCACTAGTTTTTATTAGCGCTAAATAAAAAAGTGCTAATAAAGCGGGGGATTTTGATCAGCACTGATAAAAAGGTACCCTTTGTCGTCTTGTTTAGCGTCGATAGAGGTTGTATCGAGTAATTTAATTTATATATATATATATATATTTTTTAAATAATATTTATATTACAATAAGTATATATTTGTAAATATAATATATAAATATGATTTATAAAACTTTTAATAAAAAACGAATCTTATTTTCATAATTTTATATATAAAAAATTATCAAATTTATATTAGTCAAAATATTTAATAGTATATTTATATACATTAATTAAAAAATATGTATATAATTAAAATAAATATCATATGCTTATATTTTATTTAAACAAATATATAATATATAAATAAATATGCTATTTAAATATATATTTATATTGATATTAAATACTTTAAAATATAAGTACATGTATAACTTTATGTATGTATGTGTATGTGTGTATATATGTGTATGTATATATATGTGTGTGTGTGTGTGTGTGTGAAGATGTGTATGTCTACATATCTATGCATGTCGTGTATACATGTATGTGTGGATGCAAGTATGTTTATTAATTTAATATTATTTATTCTATTTTAATATCTCTCCATTTTAAATATTTTTTGAATTTATTAATTTTTAATATATATTTATTTTAATATATTTATCTTGAATATATGTGTATGTGTTTAATTTAATTTGATTTAATTTAATTATTCATATTTTTGTATAGTCAATATAATTCATTTTCAATAATTTTTTTATTTATATTATTAATATCATCCATTTATTCATTTTTCTTCATATTTTACAAGTCTGTAATTCATGTAAATGTTAGAAATTCATTTTTTTGTAATTTATTTAATTTTATTTATTCATTTTAAAGATTAATTCATTTATTATTATATATTCATTAATAATTTTAAAAATATATTGATAAAAATACATTTACAAATAAATAATTATAAATAAATATATTTATATTTATATATAAAAATATATTTATAAATGTATATTTATAATATTTAATGTTATATATTTATAATTATAAATAAATAAATGCATTTTTTAAAAGAATTTATATAATTATAAATAAATAATTATATAATTAAATAATTATAAAATTATAGTAAATATATTTCCTTATATTTATAATTATATAAAAATATTTATAAATATATTTATTTATAATTATAATTATAATTATATATCTATAATTATATTTAAAAATACATATTTACAATTTCTTTAATATATTTTTAATTATATAAATAATTATTTATTTATAATTATAAATATTTATATTTATAATTTCATCTTTATAATTATTGAAATATATTTATAATTATATAAATATTTATTTATAATTATATAGATTTATATCTATTAATAATTATATAAATTTAATTTGTTTAATTATGTTAATTATATTGTTAAATATTTATCTTCGCTTTTCTAGCATAGATAAAAACCAATATTTATCAGCACTAGAAAAGCTTTGATAATGAGGGATTTTATCATCGCTTATTATTTTAGTGCTGATAAAATCCCTCTTTGTCATCATTTTTTAGAAGCGCTCATAAAACCCATCTATGTCTTATAAATTTAACCATAACTGAACCAATTCTCTCATGCCATTCAAGCTCTCACGGATTTGAATCCTTATCGTTTCTCTCCCTCATCACTGCTCTCCCTCTCTTATCACCGTACGCTCTCCCTTACTTCCATGTGCCCTCGTGCCATGATCTCTCCCTCACTACTGCTCTCCCTAGCCGACGCCCTCCCTCACTACCACGTTCTCTCCGTCGCTCTCTCCCTCCCTCCCTCAGACGAATCGACACTTTCAATTCGCACGATATGTGACTTCATATTTTCCATTGAATCTTTCAATATTTTTAGTTCTTCTTTGGGTGTTTTTAATTTTCCCAAAGGATTTGAATGACATGTCACCTCCCTCAGGAATACCTAATACGACACCACTATCACACACTACTTTGATATCACTTGTTTTACCTTAGCATTTAGAAGGAGTGTGAAGGTTTAGGTGATTGATACTTTTCATACATGACATTTCACCACTAACAAGTGTCGGTCACCTGAAAATTCCTACTCCTACATCCTAAGTTAATTTTAGAGTGAGGGCTTGGATCGAACTTCAAATGCAAGGGAGAATAATCCAAGTTCTAGGTATCTTTCCTACTCTCATGTATTAAAATCATAAAATTATTCTTATTTTATTCCAATAATAGACAAAAGAACCTCAATATTTTTAATATTTTCATTTTTTTGATCATATATTGATCCCACTTGGAACTCATCATTTCACATATTTCATCATTTTCACCACCATTATCTTTATCACTAAGGAAATCATCATTTTTCACTTTTTAAATCAATAACCCCACCTTTGGTTTACTTAATGTTTAAACTTTGGTATCAAAATCACCAATTTACACTTCATCTAAATTATTATCCATTATTTAAGAGAGAAAAATAGGTTTCGAAAATTTTTAGTGTTCTTCTTATATGAACATCTTTTTAAATATTATTTATTCTCATTTTCCTTTTCTATAAAAATTGGATAATTGGTAGTAAAAATAACAATATATCCACATTTAAATCACTTCAATGGAATTTTATATTACAAATTACATTTTATTTTTGAACAACTACTATAAAATTTCACTATACCAATGATTTTGGGCAAAACCATGGGTATATTCACCCCTATACCCACAGTTTTCCCAAAACTATATGTATAAGTATAATATGGGAGCCAATACCCACATTTTTGGAAAACTATGGGTATAATATCCCATATACCAACAATTCTTGGATAAACGTTGGTATAAGTTGTTTTTCAAGACCTGTAACCATGGTTTTTCCTAAACCATGGGTATAAGGATGTTTTTTGAGACCTATACCCATAATTTTTCAAAACTGTGGGTATAGATTTCCCACATTATGGCGGGATTTGTTTCCCAAGACACATAAAAAATTTCATGGGAATACGTATTGCCGAAGTTTTTTACCTATAGCCATAGTTTATATAAATACATATAAGAAAAAAATATATTTATATACCAATAAGAGAAATAGGTTTGTGGTTAAACGCCAAAAGAGTAAAGGGGAGGTCCAGGGATAAAATCATGTGGCCACGTATTTTTTCAAATCTATACCCACAGTTTTAAAAAATGTGGGTATAAGTTAATGACACAGTGGAGTGGACCTATATCCATGGTTTCCAAAACTGTGGGTATAGCTTGAGGCTATACCGACGCCTCGGTTTCCAACGGGTCCTTGAAACTGTGGGTATAGGGAAATTTTCTAGTAGTGAACACTCCATAAAATATGCTTCAAAAAGTTGTGTATGGATTTTATATATATATATATATATATATATATAATTTTCATTACATTTCTTTATGACCTATAAACTTTTTCATTAACTAAAAAAGATCAACTTCAGATCCAAAGAATCCTTTCACTAAAACACCACCCGGACCACCACTCACCAAGTGATGAAATGAATAAACAACAAAACCTCCATCATGTTTCACTCCCACCTATCAAAGTTATAGAAATTATCCATAATCTATATGTTCTGAAATATATGAAAATTTAATTATAATATTTGTAACTTTATATATATCAAACATTTCTTTCCTTCAATGATTTTCACCACTACAAAAAAACCACAATACACATCATTTGACTCTTCTTATATTAGAAAAATGAATTTAGGTATCTTAAAATATTATTTAAGAATGAAATTTTATGGGTTAAAAGCTCAAAATTTATGTGTATTTATTTATTTTGTTAAATATTAATATTACTGAATCAAATTGGATGTATATTTATTGCAAATTGGTGGTTGTTAATTGTATGACAAAAGAGTATGTGTATAGGGTGAAATAGTTCATCAAGTTTGAAAAATATTATGCGTATAACACTTCTCAAGTCCTTTATTCAATTTATGCAATTATTATTCAGTATTAATTAGTCTGAAGGAGTTGGAAGAACATTTGATCTATCACAGAATAAATCAAAGTTATAAATGTTGGACTAAACATGGGAAAAAACTAAATGTAGTTAGTGACTTGGATGACATTTCATTTTATGGATCATATGATATGATTAAAAGTGTGAAAAATGATGAAGACCATATTGAGGATATGATTACATGTGTGGATGATGATGAAGACCATTTTGAAAAATTATAATGATAGTTGGAGATAAACTTTGTGATTGTAAAAAATTATTTTAGAAGTTAAAGAGTTGTGAAAATAATCCATTTTATTCTATTTGTACTAAATATACATCATATTCAGCCATACTAAAGCTATGTTATTTAAAAGGTGACAACAAATGGAGTGATAACAGTTTTCCAAAACTACTTTCTCTCTTTAGTGATATTCTCTTAGATGATAATGATCTTCTTTGCTGAACATATAATGCTAAACGAATGCTATGTTCTATGGGTAAGATCTCTGAAAGAATACATTCCTTTCCAAATGAATGTATATTTTTTCTCAAGGACCAAAAATCACTTAAAAAATGACTATTGCGAGGTTCCTCTTGATATAAGAAAGATGAATAAGGTCCTACAAAAGTTATATGGTACTTTCTAATCATTCAAAGGTTGAGGCTCTTATATATAAGTGAGGATACTATATGGAAATTTATGTGGCACATAGATATAAGAAATAAATATGGGAAACTTCGTCACCCAAAAGACTCTCCTCAATGGAAGAAAATTGATCCTCAGTATTTTGAATTTAGAAATGAGATGAGAAACCATTATCTTGTGCTATCAATAGATGGAGTGAATCCTTTTGGTTTTCAAAGAAGAACTCACAATACATGGATGATTATGTTGGTAAATTATAACTTTCCATTGTGGTTATGCATGAAATTAAAACACATTATGTTATATATACTTATATCAGGACCAAAACAACTAGGTAATGATATTGATGTGTATTTGGCTCCATTGATCAATGATGTGAAATTATTGTGGGATTCATGTGTTATATTGTATGATTATTAAAAATAAATATTTCATATTGATATCCTTAAGGTTTGGGATGATAAATGAATTTATTTATTATGTAAATTTTTCATGATATAACATTAATGGAACTTGAGGGTGTCCCATTTTTGACCAAGGTACACATTCAAGTAGGTTGATACATTCATTAAAGACCTTTTTTCTACGACATCACATATTTTTACCCTGGTGAAATATGTACAGATTTTGGATGACATCATTCAATGAGAGTTCAGAAGAAGGTATAACACTACCTCCATTAATAGGTGATCAACTATTTGAGATATTAAAATAGATGGACATTGTTTTTGGTATGTCTTTTTTTAAAAACCTTACAAAAATCAGTTGAAAAAAGGGATAAGTTTTTTTTAATTACCATACTTGAATATTTTTAGGTTAAAAATTTTATTGATATTATACATGTGGAAGAAATGTATAGTGTCATTGAAACATTAATAAATGTACTCAAGAAAACAAATGGACTTAAGTCTAGGCTAGTGATGATTTACATGTGGATATGGGAAGCGTTTGTTTCATTGTAGTGTGAAAAACAAACTTTTATTCGTCCATCTACTTACACTCTTTCTAGGAAATAGAGATATCATTTTTGAAACTTATTGAATGATGTAATGTTTTCAGAGGGGTATTCATAAAATATCAATAATATTATTCCAATGATTGATTTAAGGTTAAATGGTATGAAATCACATGAATGTCATATTTTGATTCAAAATATAATGTTAGTATATTTACATTTCATTTTTCCCAAGAATTTTCATTATATATTAACAAATATCTATTTCTTTTTCAAAGGTATATGCAGAAAAATTATATAACTATTGAAATTTATAACTATGTAAAAGGAAATTATTTTCTTATTATGTGAATTTGAGAAGTTCTTCTTATAGATATTCTTTGATATGATGATTCACATGATGGTTCACTTGTTAAGACATAATTGAATCTGTGGTCCTATACATTATAAATGGATGTACCCCATTGAATGATATATGAATATTTTGATAGGGTATATCAAAAATTGAATTCTTCTAAAATTTTATGCTGTAGAGTGATATGTTTTTGAGGAAGCTATTGAATTATGTACTGACTACCCATATTATATGGAGATAATTGGTCTACTGAATCTTGTTACACTAAGAATATTGTGGGTGAAGGAATTTCTAGAATGCATTTGGTTATAATTAATTGTAATAATTTTTTCCCTCTTATATGAACTAAAATATTGAGCACTAACTATTGTCTAATATAGTTTATGATATCTTTTGTGAAAAGTGTTTTGAAGAAAATTTCACTCCTCTTCTGAGAGTATTCATCTCTTCAATTACATGGTTCCATGGGGAGGGTGCTCTAAGAACTTGTTTGGGAGCATTTTCCTTGCATGAGTAATCACCATTATGGGAAGAATTCCCTTTCTTGGTTTGATAAGAAGAATCATTGGGCCTAAGGAATGAGATCTCAAGTGAGTAAACTAGATATTGGGGGATATGGGGAAAGGTGTTGGATGAAATAGTTGAGTGAATTTTTTTTATATTAGTGAAGTAATGGGGTAGTCATGGATTTTTTATAGGTATTGTTATTTTAAATTTGAATGTGTGTGTGTTTGTGGTGGTGTTGTAAAATAATGTTTATTAGTGTGTTTATAGTTTTATATGATACCTTAAATATATTGGATTTTTTTGGCATAATTTTACAATTCCACAAATTTTATTTTTTTCAGAAAATATTTTCCAAAAAGTAAAAAATATTATTGATACATTTTTTTAATTTAATTGAAGGGTGAATTTATCATTTAAGTATTTGAAAATTTCCTATCTACATCGATGAAGGAAAGGAGAAACATTACACAAATAGTATGGAAACCATTTCATTTTTTCCATTATTGTTACTTATTTTGGAATATTTTAGTATGACTTTTGATTTATGGTTTGTGACCTCACTTTAATCCGAATCATTATCATATGATATTTTTTTGAGCCTTAAGTAAAGATAATGAATTAAAAACCCTACAAATTTGAGTTTTCCAGTGTGTGAAAAATATGATGAACAATTATTTTCGTACAATGTCCACACTAATGATGAGGTAAAGTGAAAAGGATTTTAAGTTTTATGCGTGATTATGGTTTGTGTCTGCTTTTTTTTCTCTCCTTTTGTGTGAAATAATTTGAGGGACAGAGAGAATGAATATACCACATTTTATACCTCTTGGCCATGTATATTCTCCTTTAAATTATATTTGAACTCCTCTTATCCATTGTGATAATGTCCACTTATATCTCCTTTATCTTATAAATTGAATTATCCAAATGATAGGAGTTCAGATGAACAACATATTTTCAACATCTTATCAAGTGTTTCTTCTACCATTTCATTCATCAAATTAATGCATTAACACCATGCCAAACAACCTATAAAAGTCATCAACATTTCAACTTCTGAAATTATTGAATGAAAATTCCCATACTTCCATGTCACAACACTCAATGTTTCACACTTTCTTGAAATTTCATTTAGTGGTCCTCAATGTGGTCTCTTCAATATAGATGAGTGTATCATCTTCGTATCAGCCCTAGGTAGGTAGGTAGGATGAGATACTAATTGATCATTCATGTAATTTATGATATCACAGTGGTGTGATTGAGATTTTTAGTCATGAAAATGAAGGTTTTCGATGACATAGTCACACTCTAGATGGTGGAAGGTGAGGCAAAGGGTGGTTGCAGCTTTTTTTCAAGGTGGGTGATGTGAACATGAGTTAAAATGACATTATTTTTGTTTAATTTGATCAGTGACCTCATAACTTATCATCCCATATAAATTACTCTCACAGATTGTGGATCATTCTTGGTACCACATATCATGGTATTCGACACTAGTATTTATCGTTACTAAATAAAAAATGCAAATAAATTGGAGATTTTTATCAGCACTGATAAAAAGGAACCCTTTGTCAGCTTTTTAGCGCTGATAAAGGGCATAGTGAGTAATTTAATTTATATATAAATATTTTTTTTAAAATAATATTTATATTACAATAATTATATATATTAAAATATAAAATATAAATATTATTTATATAACTTTTAATAAAAAAAGAATCTCATTTTCATAATTTTTTATATAAATTTTTTTCTAATTTGTATTATTCAAAATTTTTAATATTATATTTATGTACATTAATTAAAAAATGTGTATATAATTAAAATAAATATAACATATTAATATTTTATTTACACAAATTTTCTATAAATATTTGAGGGAAGCCCCTCTTTTTATGAAACAATTAAATACCTCTTTTTTCTGGGAAAAGGTAGCCCATTACATACCCCATAGGTCCATTGGGAATCAAATCCCATTACATGAAGGCCAGATACCTAAGTGAACTATCCTAGAGGCCAAGGACCCGAATGCCTTTTTATCTTTTGTCGAAGTCACTATTTCCCTTGACTCCATCTGAAATCCCACACACAGTGAGGTCATCAACCAGCCCACATGTCATCACATTTGTTGTTGTCGTTAGACCTATACCCCCCACCTCCATCTTTGTATTGGTAGCTCACTATCATGAACCTAAGAACACCCCACATCAATATTATGGATGAACACCAAAGTTATTTTCCTTTGGTCGAAGAACCACCGTCCAGACAACCCATCATTTCCAGGTTCCATTTGCCAGTTGGAAAAATCACACTCACCACCATCGATCCTATTTTCGTCGTTCAAGATAGCATGCTATCATCGCACCGCATGGAGCCTACAACTATATTCCTAGATAATCTCCTCCACCGCATTTATAGATTTAATCCAGCCACCCGAATTTTGGGGTTATCCAATATTTGATCCTAGATTTTATATAGGATTTTGTGGAGCCTTTTCAACTAGGCCAGATCCCAAATGCATTCCTTACACAATTATATAATATATAACTGAATATTTTTATCTAAATACATATTTATATTGATATTAAATAATTTAAAATATACATACAAGTATAACTGTAACTATTTATGGGTATGTGTTTGTGTGTGTGTGTGTGTGTAGATGTGTTGTAGTTAAAAAGGCGGTGTTAGGGAGACCTGGTTCTTCCAATGAGGTAATGAAATCTAATAGTATAAAAAATGTGGAGAAATCCTCACCTGGTTATTTCGAAATTGAAAATGACTCCAATAGAAGGAATTTTTCATCTCTAGAAGACGTTGTTCCTAATTTTTTTGATGAAATATAGAACTACTCTGGTGATTACAAATAAGGATTCAATTCTTGATAGGTTCAAGATTTGTGAGAAGTCTATTATTGTGTGGCTTGTTCTACCTATTGGAGGTAGTCTTTGGAATACTAAGGATGCGAAACAAAATCTTTTCTATGTATGGGGTGTTTTTTTATGGGAACTACATGCCAATGGGTTGGGGATTCTTTCACATCATTTTTCCATCATAGTATGTAAAGCACAAAGCATGGGGGAATGGATCAATTTCTTTAAATCTAGGTATATCTCGATTTCAAGAATGAGATTTATTTTTCAATCATTTTTCAATAAAAAATACTAGGGATCAAGTCTGGATAAAAAATATTGGTCATAACTAGATCATATGGCATCATAAGACTCTTTTTGATATTGGCATGGTAGTGGGAGTTTTGATCAAAATGTACAGGACCACTGAGGATTCAAACTTCAGTTATTTTAATAGGGTCCTATTTGAGATTGACTTAAGTTATTTATTGATTAATAATATTATATTGTATGCAATAGATGATGATATATATCTAAAAGTGGAATATGAGAGACTACCATATTTATTCTTAAATGTAGAAGTATTGTTCATAGAAAGTACATCTATCATAAAAAAGTGATTTTCTCTATTTGTTCATTAAAAGGGAATCCTAAGACTTCTTGTAGGAGGAAATTGAGGATGAATCAGGATAAGGGTAAATGTTATGTTGAGCAACCATACTATAGGAGTGGTGGAAATGGGAATCATGTCAATGTTGTCTATACTGGTCCATCTCGTTCTACATTTCAATGGGAAACAAATGATGCTTATTTTGGAGTTGATTTGAATTAGCATGAAATTTTATCTAAACCTGTTCAGTTGGTCAGTAGCTATAATTTGATTGTCATGAAATACACTAGACCTGATAGGAAGTATACTGGTGAGGTGGGACAATCTTTGGATAAGGGTGTTGGCATTGTGTCATGGTAATCTCTGTCACAAACTTATGATCAAGGTTGTATTATGCTGGCACTGGCTGCAGAATTTTCAGGACATGTTTCACAAGCTGATGTGTTTGGATAATATGATGTTTAGAAGAGCATAGATCATCTTCAAGAGATTAAAAATGTCTATAGTTCATTAGGAGTGTCTGGTAAATGGGGTAATGTATTGGATGATGAAAGTGACAAGGATTATAGGATGGACTTATTAGATACAACTCATCTCAGATCCATGGGCAGTGATGATCCTGTTTCCTTTATGAATTTTTGACTAAAAGGAAAGGGAGAGATGGTTGGAAATAAAGGTTTGGATTCAATTCCTTTAAAAATAATTCCATATAATAATTACTCTAATTTTCCTAGGATTGTGTGTACCAGGTCATCTTCCAAGGTATCAAAGATTCAGCTAACTCCAGAGTAGGAAAGGTCCAAGGAGAGGATCCTTGAGATCCTCAATCAATGAAATTCATAGTCATAGTGAGAAACTACTGCTCCTGATGATGATTTTGATTATGATTATGGTAAAGATCCTAATTTTTGCTATCAATATTTTTATTATCTATATGAGGGAATATCTCTTTTTATAACACTGTTTATTTTTTTCTTACTTGTTTTATTTTATTTCACCATTAATAAATGGTAATGATCTTTGGCTTCTAGCGAGACCTTTTTCATATACATTTATTTATTTTAATTATATTAATTATATAATTAAAGATTTATCATCTCTTTTCTAGAAAATATAAATAACTATATTTATCAGTAATAGAAAAGAATTTATAAAAAGGTCTTTAATCAAAAATTATTTTTTTAGAATTGATAATACCCCTCTTTATCAATGCTTTTTTAGAATCACTACTAAAACCCTTAATTGTCTTAAAAATTAAAACCTAACTGACAAGTACCAGTCACCTGAACTTTCCCACTCCTACATCCTAAGGTAATTTTGGAGTGAGTTCATGGATCTAACTTCAAACATGAGGGAGAATAATCTAATTTTTAGGTATCTTTCTTTCTCTCATGAATTAAAATCAAAAAATTCTTCCCATTTTCTTTCATTAATAGAACCAAGAAGTTTAATCTTTTAAACATTTTAATTATCATGAAAATATATTGATCCCACTAGGAACTCATTGTTTTATATTTTTTTATCAATTCCATCACCATTATATTAATTATCAGGGAATTTATTATTATCAACTTTTTAAATCAATAACCCCATTTTTGATTTACATAATGTTTTAACTTCAGTATTATAATCCCCACTTTACTCATAATTTAATTTATATAAGAAATATATGTTTTTTAGTTTTTATAAATTCTTATCCATTATCCATGAGTGAAAATTTATTTGGATAAAACTTTTAGTTTTCTTCTTATGTGAACTTCTTGTTAAATCATATTCATTTTCACTTTCATTTTTTGTAAAAATTGGAAAATTGGTAGTGAAAATTATAATATATCCACATTTAAATCACTTTATTGGAATTTTATATTACTAATCTCCTTTTCCTTTTTTAACACTTCTTAAAATATGTGTCAAAAAGTTTAATATGTATTCTATATATATTAATAAATTTGTTATTTATGTTCTTTGGGATCTATCAATGTTTTCATTATTTAAAAAATGATCAACTTTAGATCCTAAACATCCTATAAATAAAACACCTCCTGACCCACCATGTACCAAGTGAAGAAATTAATAAACATCAAATCCTCCCTCATGTTTCACTCCCACTTAAAAAAGTTATAGCAACCATCCATGATCTTTGTGTTTTTCAATAAATGAAAATTTAATTATAATCTTGGTAACTTTATAGATATCACGAATTCCTTTTCTTAAATGATTTACACCACTTCAATATTATCTCTATAGGAACCATTGGGATCTTATTATATTATAACAATGAACTCATATATCTTAAAATATTATTTAAGAATGACCTTTTATGGATTCCACACTCATACTTTTTATGTATTATTTATTTTTTTAAATGTTAATATTACTGAATCAAATAGTAAGAATATAAATTGAAAATGGATAGATTTTAATTGTATAATAAATGAGTATGAGGATGGGGTAAAGGATTTCATCAAGTTTGCAAAATATCATGCATAAAACCCTTCTCAAATACTTTTTTCTCATCTAAATAACTATTATTCAAGATGAATTAGTCTAGAGGAGTTGGAAGAACACTTGATTTATCATAGAATAGATCAAATTTATAAATTTTGGACTAAACATGGGAAAAAACTAAAAGTATATTGTGGTTGGGATAAAAATTCATTTTATAGATCATAAGATATAATTACAAGTGTGAACAATGATGAAGATTGTATCTATGATACGATTAAAGGTGTGGATGAAAATGAATATTTTATTGAGGAAATGATAATGAAAATTGAAGTTGATATTCATGATTATCCAAAATTGAATGAGAAGTTAAAGAGTTGTCCAAATATGTCATTATATCCGGGTTATACTAAGTATACAACATTTTCATCTATATTGAAACTATATAATTTAAAAACTAGAAATATATTGACTGATGCCGATTTTAATGAACAACTTTCTCTCTTGAATGATGTTCTCCCATAATATAATGATCTTCCTTTATGAACATATGATGCTAAAGTAATGCTACCCTCAATGTGTATGATCTCCGAAAGAATACATTCATGTAAAAATTAATGTGTACTATTTTTCAGGAACCAAAAATCACTTAAAAATACCAAAAGTGTGGTGCTTCTTGATATAATAAAGTTCAATAAGGTCCCAAAAAATTTATATGGTACTTTACAATCATTCCATGTCTTAGAAACTTATATAGAAGTGTGGATACTACAAGGTAATTGATGTGGAACACAGATATAAGAAATAAATATGGGAAACTTCATCACTCGACAAACTCTCTTTAGTAGAAGAAAATTGACCATGAGTTTCCTGAATTTGGAAACAATCCAAGAAACCTTCATCTTACACTATCTACAGATAGAGTGAATCATTTTGGTTTTCAAAGAAAAACTCATATTACATGGCTGATTATTTAGAAAAATTTTAACTTTCCATCATGGTTATGCATGAAATAAAAATAAATTATGTTATCTCATCTTATATCAGTACTAAAACAACTAGGTAATAATATTAATGTTTATTTGGATCCATTGATCGGCGATTTGACATTATTGGGGGATTTAGGTGTTATGTTGTACGATGCTTACAAAAATGAATATTTTTCATTGAGATCCACATCATATGGGAAGATAAATGACTTTCCTATTTATGGAAATTTTTTAGGATATAACATTAAAGGAACTCAAGGGTCTCCCATTTGTGAACAATGTTCACAATCAATTAGGTTGAAACATTCATAAAATATTGTTTTTCTAGGAAAACATTGATTTATACCATGGTGACATAAGTATCGATCTTGGATGAAATCATTCAACTAGAGTTCAGAATATTGTACAACACAGTCTCCACTAATTGACGATCAACTGTTTGAGAAAGTAAAAGATATGGAAACTAAATTTGGTAAAAAAAATTCAAGAAAAAATGAAAAAATCATTTGGAAAAAGTGATCACTTTTTTTGAATTACCATATTGTAATTGTTTGTATGCCATAATTTTTCTTGATATTATGAATGTGAAAAAAAATGTATGTGATAGTTTCATTGAAACAATACTAAATTATCATTGGAAAAAAGAATGGAATTAATACTAGTTTGGACATGATTAACATGGGGGTAATGGAAGAGTTGGCGCCAACGAAGAGTGAAAAATGAAATTTTCTTCCTCCAGCTGCTTACAATATTTCCAAGAAAGATAGATATAAATTTTTCAACTTATTGAATTATGTAAAGGTTTCATATGGGTATTCATAAGATATCAATAATATCATTTCAATGATTGATTTAATGTTAAAGGTTCTTAAATCACATGACTTTCATGTTTTGATGCAAGATACAATGCATGTATCATTGTGTTACATTTTCCCAAGAATTTCCATCATAAATTGACCAAGATATTTTTATTTTTCAATTATAAATGTAGCAAATTTATATACTTGGAGAAATTTATATCTATAGAAATAGAAATTACTATCATATTACATTAATTGAATATGTTCCTCCTTCCAACATTATTTGATTTGATGGTTCACTTAATGGTTCACTTAGTAAGTGATATTTGATTAGTTTCTCCTCTACATTATAGATGGATATTCACCATTGAATGGAATATGAATATTTTTAAAGGTAATGTCAAAAATAGAAGTCGATAAACAGGTTATATTGTGGATAAATATATTGTTGAGGAATCCATTTAAATCTATATCGACCACCTATATTATGTGGAACCATTGGTTCAACGAAATATTATCACACCAGGTGTATCATCCCATGTTTCTAGAATAGATGAAATTCAAAATTAATTTTAATTTTTTTCATTTGGTTTATTGTACATTTTTTCAATTGGTATTTAGAATTGAAATTATGAGTGTTGGAACACTTCAATGTGTTTTTCAGACATGGTTCAAGGCCCGAGAGGTGCCTTAGGTGGTTATTCAAGTTTCAAGTGTGTCAGGCCCTGAAAACTAAATTTTGGGTGTACTGGTAAGGTAGCATATTTTGTTTAAAACCATGCTATCCACATATTAAAACCATGCAACACTCGTAGGTGAGCAGGAGTGATCCTCATGGGATGCACACAGTTTCCCAAACTGTGCACCTAGCTTGTATCTTTTGTTCCATTTAGGCAGTGTGAATGCATTTCTCAATGCATGGATAGTCAAAACATGTGGTATAACTATGGGGGGTGTGGTTTTTAAGTAGAAGGATCCACATAATTGGCACACAGTTTGGAAAAACCATGCGGGAAAACATTGCGACCATGTTTTAAGGGTGAAATACCCTTTTACCCTTAATGAAACTTTGAAAACTAATTCTCTCTTTTACTTTCTCCCTCCAACCACATGAAGCTTCTCCTCTTTCCTTATGGAGTTCTTCATTCTTTAATCTAGGCATGTAGATTATAGCCACATCTAAATTTTTATTTGTTCTCTACCGATCAATATAGATTCCTCTTGGTAATCTCTCGACTCCACAAAATTATTTTCTAAGTTTCTCTTCCCACCTATTGCAATTTTTAGGTGTGATATATTTTTTCCCTATTTTCTTGGTGTTTATCCATTTCTTTGATTTATCTCAAACCAGTCCAATTAAAATCTTGACATCAAACATGTGGGTCATCCTTGGTATAATGTAGGTGGTCTAGCTTATTTCCTGAATTTTCATTTCTTTTCATATGATGTGTCATTGTTCCGCATGCAAGAATTATCCAATGATGACTCTACCTTGTCAAATAAATTAAATTAAATATGTTATGTATTCTATATGACCCTAGTGAGTAGTGAATCACCACTTTGGGTGAACTCCTTTACTTTAGACACTTTGATGGGTGTGGTTCCCCACTTAGTGCCAAATTCCCTTCAACCTCGAGTGTTTGGACACCCTTAAGGGATAGTTATCCATGAAAATAATGTTCTAAGTAAATAATAGAGTTAAGATGGAATATTGGCTATGCATTAGGCCCTTGAGATTAATCCATATGATCCATTCCATGTTTTAACTCTTTGAATGAAATTAAATTTACTAAATTGGTTATATGACACTAATTCAATGCTTATGTCTTGAACCTATTGTCTTATGCTTATGATTCTTTTCTCAAACATATTGATTATTCCCTATTCCATGTTCCATATATCTTATGAAAGTTGTTAAATACTTATGGTTAGTTCCTCATTGATTATTATTTAAGATAATGAAATACCATGGACTATATATTTAAGACTTGTTGTTCATTTTATTGTGCTTATGCTTATTACCATGTGTGCATACCTTGTATATGAGTGCTTATGATTATGCTTAATGACTTATTCAAGTTACCTTATTCCAATTTGGATTGGATTAAATATTTGGATAGCTTGCTTATCTGGTTATATATACAATTCCTTGTAGATGTGTGATATTGCTTGCTATTCCTTTTTCTACTTGCAGGCTAAGATAAAAAATGGGTCCTAACTTAAGGAAGACATAGATGGACTTGTTGTGCTTGGATTGGTACTACTTGACACATCAAGAGAGATGCTTTGGATTACCTTGAATGGGATCTCTAAAATGTTTTTTTATAATCGTGAGTGGCACCAGTTACCTAGAGGAGAAACCATGGATAGACTCATTGTCAAGATGGATACACCACGTCTCGGGTGATACCCGGTCCCCTATGTGATATAGTTGGTATAAACTCATAGTTACCATACCATTAGTGATATGAGGGATGTCTTTATGGGTCACCTTGTATGAACTTGGAGGTATTGGTTATCACAAGGGATCCTTTAGTGACCCATGGGATACCATTATGAATCACCTTGGATGGTACCATCCTTCCATGATTGTATTTGATGGATTACTTTTATGGATTACTTGTCATTCCTTATTATTATTATTATTAGTGTTGTTATTGTTTTTATTACTAGTGGTGTCAATTTGTTTAATGAAATATTAGGGATGTGATGGCCAAGGAAAAGTAAAAGATTAGGGTCGAACCACTTCTGTTTCTTCATATATGATGCCTTGTGCATTACCATTTTACTTATACAGGTTTCCTTATTTCATAAATATGGATTAGGATGAAATAGGTATAATTGGTCAGGTATCCATTTAGGGGCCCAGACTGAAGTGTTGTTTATTTATTTGTTGTAGCCTTGCATAATTTATATTGGCACACTATTCATTCTTATATAGCATGAATGGGTTTGATCTAGAAACCATTGGTTGTGGCCTAATAAGATTATTTTTCACACCCTTCTTGGTATTCCATTACATAGGGGTACCCAAGCTAATTTCTTGTTTGCAGGTCTATGGATTTATTGCTTGCGTTGTGCTATGTACTTGGGAGCTAGGGATAACAAGGCTAAGCTAGTACTTATGATGATAATGGAGTATCAATTTGGATATTTTTATTTTATAGTATTGTATTTCTTATATATTTTAGCATCATATGATATGAATACATTATTATATACATTTTGGAAATGGCCATTTACTTTTATTCAGTTTGTTTATATCATTATTTAGCAACTTTGTCTTTATTTTATTATTATTTCTTCCACCGTTGTCTGATATTTACTTTCTAATATAAAGTTGTTTTACTATGATCATGAGGATATTGTCTCCTCATTGTACCATCATTAAACCTTCACTGTTAATCGACAACCTCTAGTGTACTAGGAGGAATGTTTGAGGTCATGTGGCGATCAGTTTAGTAGTCAGTTGGGCTGGGACATTATAAAGTTGTACCAGAGGATATTTTTTACTTTTTCTTACTATTTTGGTCTGGTATACAAGATACTAGTAATGTGTGGGTTCTTTCTAGATAACCATTTTTGGGTGTGATAAACCCACGTACTATGAAAATTCAAAGTGACCAGGGTTGGGATTGATTTTCATGTTGTTTTCTATTACAGTTGATTATGATTTCACCTTGAGTGAATGGTATACTTTTCCGTACTTACTAATCTATGAGATTTATAATAAATACCCATGGCATAGTACAACAATAAATTAGCATTACATGCATCATTATAGACACTTATGGATTCACATGACATACATATGCCTTCCCATGTAGATTGCACTGCTAGGTTTCTTGAAAATGATGCTATGACTTATGTGTTATATTCCATGCTAGGTGATTCTGTTAACATGTTTATCTTCTACCTTCTTGGGTACTTAATTACATGGTTATGTGTGACCTTATGAAGTGTTTAATTAATATTATTGTCTTGAGTGTTATGTCGTGATTCCAAGATTTAGTGTTATGATTAGAATTTTGTTTTAGCTTCCCTAGTCATGAAGTACCCCTATATGGTTAATTATCATGTTTAGATATTTCCTTTCCATGTTAAACTTTATGAAATTTATATTTTTATAATTTCTTGTTATAAATTTTAAAATGGGAAATTGGTTATTTATGGAAACACCTTGTTGGTCAATTATAACATGTTTAATCCTTAAACCATTGGCTCTTTGGGGTGTAACACTATGGCTGTAGTTAAATGGGAGCCAATTTCCAATTGGTCAGGTGTATGGGAACTTTATGAATTGGAATAGGGTAACCCATATAATCAAACCATTATAGATTTACCTTTTATATTTAATGAATTTTCATAAATGTTAAGGCTATTGAAATTTTATTTTTATCCTAGATAAAATGGTTACAATTATATGGGATTCACCAGCAACTTTTTAAGTGTATGAGCACTTTATAGTTTGAGAAGAGGTTACCCATAAAACCAAACCATATGTTATGATCCTTTTATTTGATATTGATGTGTAATATAAAATAATTTTCTCTTTAAATGAATTAGTTTCCTTATTAAGGATTATACCCCTATTTCTAGGGCTTAATGACCCATATAACTAAACTTATAAATTCAAAATTGGACCCAATTTGGTCATATAGGGCATGCTTCTTAAAAATGAACTCCTAAGGGTGTTTCTAATATATTTTTTAATATGTTTGGGTTTATTTTAATTGGACCCAAAATGGCTTGATGGGACACTCGTAGGTTACCTTTTCTAATGGTAAGCCTTAGTGCTTTACCCCATGGGGGTGTACTTATGCTTTAAGTTGAGCGAATTCTAAAGTGGATGTAGCCGACTATATGGTCTTGAAAGTAAACAAATGGTGGATTTATTTTGTCCTAGTGCCTTTTAAATTAATATAAGTCCTTTTAATCTGCTTTGAGATGAAATGTTGTGAGGCCTTATAAATTAATGAATGGAATTTTAAATCAGGTTATTTAATAAAATGGCCTAATTATAATGGGATGTAAATAAATGATAATGTTTAAAATAAATTTAATATAACATTCCTTTTTTCCTTGCGTACTTACCTAGATACTTTTCTTCATGTATGATATTAGTTTTTCTTCAATAATAAACTTTGAAATGTTTAATGAATTAAATGAGTTTTGGTTTAATACCTTAAAATGTAACCTTATGTGGTGTTCTTGGTACAAACCACACTTAATGGTAGTTCAGTGTTCCTAGATCTCACCTTATAATGGGAACATGAACATTTCCCATAGGCCTCTTCCCCTATAGCTCGAACTTAAGTGATGGGATCTTTAACCAAATGAAAATTTCCATCACAATCTATTGGGAGAGTCGACTTTTACTATGTCTGTAAGGGGCTATCCTATTGCAGGTAGCACCCTCATATCTTCAAATCCATTTCTAGTCACTTGTGCCCCACTTTTTTCTGATGTATGGTATTGTTTGGGTGTCCAAAATGAATCCTTTGTTTTGATTGGTGGTTGTGAGGTGTTTTGACCCTCCGTTCAGCCATGATCATCATGTAATGCCCAGTTTCAGTAGGTTAGACATTACAAGTGCATGGTCGGCCACTTAGTAGGTCATGTGAACCTTATTTTCCTTCCTCTTTAGTGTTATATGACTCAGGAGGTTGTCATCCTATCTTACAATCATATAGAGTGATTTGAATCTGGGTTAGTTCTTTTGTGTGGGATATAGGATACTTGAATTCATAAGGATGATAACCCTATGGATTGTATCTATTTCTCATGTGAAATCAGTGTATCTTGTGTTAGTATACATGATACCATTTAGTTGTTAATGGTTGCAATGAAATGTTTAAGTTCAATTTCAATTTTTTAATATTGAGCTTTTATGCTTAAATAATGGAAGTCCTCTAGAATAGGGTGATCTAGGTGTTGAATAAAATCAACTCGTCCCAATTTTTGGGGTGATGTTTTAAATAGGATTAGTTTTTTTAGTAGACTAGTCGACTATTTGGATCTTAGGTCTAATGCCTCGATGTATGGGAGCGTGACTTAGAGAAGAATCACACATACACCTAGTGAAAATATGATCAAGTTCACTATTAAGCATTTGGTTTCTTTCTCCCTTTTAGGTTACTACTCTATAAAATCATTTTGGAAACCTCTAAAACCCCAAACCATTGTTCTATGGAGCATATTTTGTGGGAGGATATTCCTTCTTAAGTAGATTCAATTACTAGGAAACTGTTAAGGTGGGGAGAATCATGTTGGAAATTTTATAGTGCCTCATCCAAGCAGAGGGACTGTAACCATGGAAATAAAATTTAGAGACTATCAATATTTCCTAAAATCACCTTATGGTTGGAATCTATCATTTAATTTGGTGTTTTCATTATATCACAATGATACCATGGTTGGAAGTGTATTAAACCATTGTAGCACCATTAGTTAGGGATGGATTCCATGGTTGTGCTTAGGTATGAACGTGATGCATTTGGTCATAATCACTTGTGGTAGGTTGGTGTGCCACATCGACAGGTGAAGGTGAAATTTCTCTAAAGGAAGTCGACCTGTGGTGGATCAAATGTCCTTCTCCTTGCATTTTCAGTTGTGAAATGTTCAGATTATTCTATGTTTTAGTGGAAGTGTCTTGGGTCCTTTTGGAAACTATTAAAATCTTCTTAGTGTACTCTCAACTAAATTACAATCATATACCCTCTCTTGAAATCATCCAGGTATTCTAATAGAGAATCGTTTATATAATATTCTATGTTTTAAAACACAGCTGGGTTTGGTGAGTGAACTCTATCAGAGTTTGATATGAAAGCATGGATATTTTAGAGTTCTTGTTGGTCCTGATTGATACTTAGTTTTTCCAATTAAGAATTCCTTGGATAGAATCATGGACACCAACAGTTATCTTTGACTTGATCTCCAAGAAGATACTATTTTGGGTTCATTATGTGTTCTTGTGATGTGGATGTTCGTCTTGTACTGAAATCTCACTTGCAATTTCTGAATGTGGGTTTCCTTAGATGAGCTCCTTGAACTCCAGTTGTTGACTCTGAGGTTACCCCAGATAATATTCGAACTCGAAAGGGGTTTTTTTAACCATGAAAATCCAAATATTCCAGATCGAGAAATCATCCTATTTTTTTGTTGAGGAATGAAAACTTAAGTAGATGTTTTGGATGGATACATCATAGAATGTTGGTTATAGGATTTGGTGAGCATGATCGGAGAATTCTTGAGGTTCCTTTGTCTATAGGAACTGGGGTAGTTTTTGAAGTACATCAGCCTTCTAATCCAAGTGCTTGATGGTAGTTGACTAGAGACGATTCAACTGGTTATCCCTCTTCTTATCACATGTGGTCTGTGAAGAACCACTTAGTGGAATGTTGTTGGGTTTTGGAAAGTGCAGTGAGTTTCAGTCGAGGATTTTTATGAAAATTAAGTGATACGAGTCCTCTGAGGTCAATGGGAAATCAAATGATCATTTAAGCTAATAATCATTCCAAGTACACCATTGGAGAGATAAGTGCATTCTTAAATTGGTAGTTTAATCGATGGAATAATATTTCATGGTATTGAATTTTAAAATTCTAGAACTTAGTGGTCAAGGATATGATGATGTGGTCATGTATTAGGTAGGTGGGGATCAGTAGGGCACCGTATCAGTGTTTTAGTTTTGAATTTGTGTGTTGAGTCGAGTTTCTGCGGCGTATGTGCTGTATGTTAAGGTGATGCTCAAAGGTAATTTGGGTGTTTGGAAATGCAACACTACCATTTGAACAAGACTTCTTGAACCGAGTAGGCTGAGTGATGATCTCTTCATTTCCCAATGTCTTCTTAGGGATGATAATTTTTAAGGTGGGGAGGTTGTAGCATCCTGTGTTTTTAGACTGGATGAAATTCCAAAGGAATTTGAATTTTATTGTTTGGTCGATGGTATGATTTTTCAACCGAGCTTAGAAATGAAAATTTATAGAATTGGAACACTTCAATGTTTTTTTCTTAGACTTGTTTTAAGGCTTGAGAGGTGCCTCATGTGGTTCTTTGAATTTTTGGTGCGTCAGGCCCTGAAAACAAATGCTTGGGTGGACTAGTAAGGGCGTATGGTTTTTTTGAATCCTTTTTGCCCAACAGTGAAAACCGCAAGACACCTGTAGGTGAGAAGGATTGATCCACATGAGATTTCCACAGTTTCCCAAATCATGCACCTAGCTCACACACTTTATTCCATTTAGGTAGTGTGTGTGCACTTTTTAGCACACAGTAGGCACACTATTGGTTAAATTGTATGGGGTGTGGTTTTTATGCAATAGGAGTCACACGTTTAGAGAATAATTTGTCTAAACAATGGGACCCAATTTGTAAAGTGAAATTTCCATTTTACCCTTAATGAAACTTTTAAAACTAATTCTCTCTTTTCATTTCTCCCTCTATCCATGTAATGATTTTCCTATTCCCTCATAGCAATATTCCATACTCAAGATAGGCATAGAGATTCCTTCCCCATTCGAAGTAGGATTCATCCTCCATAAATATCTATGGATTCCTCTTGTTTATCTATCACCTCTATTTAGTTATTTTATATGTTTCTTTTTTGATATGTTTCACTTTTTATGTGTAATATATATTTTCTATTTTTAGGGCATTTTTCCATTTTTTTGATTTCTCTTGAACCAAACTAATTCAAAGATTGATATTGAAAGTATGATTTATCCTTGGTATAAGGTAGGTGGTCTATCTTATTTTCTGAATTCTAATTTCTTTTCAAATGATGCATCGTTGTTCCACGTGCCAAAATCTTCTAACAACACCTCTTTTTTGATAAATAAATTAAATTGAGTATGTTAACTTTTCCAGTATGAATTTAGTGATTAGTGAATCACCAATTTTTATGAATTCCATGACATTAGGAACTTTGATGGGTGTGGTTCCCCACTTAGGAAAAAATTACTTTAAACCATGAGTGTTTAGACACCCTTAAGGGTGAGTTATCCTTGTAACTAATGTTCTAAGTAAATAATAGAGTTGAGATGTATTTTTGGCTATGCGTTAGGCTCTTGAGCTTAATGCCTATGCTCCAGGACATGGTTTAACATTTTGAATGAAATGAAATTTATTAAATTGGTTGGATAAAAATAATGAGGTTCTTATGTCTTATACCAATTATCTTGTGCTTATACTTCTTTGCTCACACCTATTTCTTATTCCCTATTCCATGTGCCATCTATCTTAAAGAAAGTTGTTAAGTACTTATACTTGGTGAATCCTTGATTAGGATTTGATTCCGATTCTCGGTGTGACCAGAATGTAATTTTAAACATTCTTAAGGTACAATTAGTAAATGTGAGAGCGATAAATCCTAACTTTTGAATCGGTGCTTGGAATTGAAATTTTAGGGCACCATTGAACTCACATCATCGAGATTCTCCTAAGGGAGCCTTAACCTCAACCACAGTGGGTTGAGAGAGGAAGTTAGTTTTAGCTGTTTTCGTGGTGGATTAATAAAGTAAATACAATTTATTTTAAATATATTCCACCTCTCTTTTAGGTTTTGGTGGTAGGGTCCACAAGGGGAGGTCAGGCATTTAATGTTGGATATTAAATGCATAGTTACACAAAACATGTAACCACCCTACATACAATTAAGGAGGTTCATTAATTGAACCAATTAATGAACCTCTCTTAATTAATTGTTATAAAGATAACTCCCATCCTCTCTCATTATTGAATTAATTGGAAAAGGAGTGGTGTTTTTGGAGCGAAGGATTTTTGAGGTGCCTATTGATGAAGAATGGATCCATAAAACAAGAATTGAAGATCTTCATTTGAATGACATTGTTGGAGGCTTGCTTCGGAATCGATGAACACCAAACCATCTTCAAACACGAAATGCTCTCCAATGACTCACGAGGTAGGGTTTTGTCTTGTTTAAATTCCTAGAGTTTTTGAATCAATTATCATCACCCTTGTTAAGATGATAACGCAGATGGCACGGGCCAAACCAACATGGCATGATGCCTCCGCCTATTATTTTATTGTTGCGTTCTATGAAGGTGAATTTTTGGGCTGGAGAAAACCCAAATTTGAGGGTCAATATGAAAAAGAGATGACCTGGGAAACCCGTAAGTGAAAACAGATAAAAAAACGGACCATCAAAGATCATCTGGTGGCCTATAGAAGACCACCGATGACCGATGCCGGCAGGCGATGGCGGCGGCCGACACCGGCCGGTCATAGAGATGGTGGCGATGCACCATCACGCGCCGCTAGAGGAGGAGGCACTACTTTTCAGCTATGGTGATTGAGCAGGGAGGCTGACACCAGCCGACCGTGGAGGTGGAGCGGTGCGCCATTGCACACCGCTGAAGGTGGCCATGACTCGAAGCCGCGACAGAGGCAGGGACCCGCTCCTGCCGGTCCCGCAGGCAATTAGGCAGTGTCATATGGCGCCGTCGCTCCATATCTTGAATGGATTATCTGTTCGGGTGGGGGGGGGGGCTTTTCCCCTGTTCCATCTAGGGCCGGCCCCGCACCCTCTTGCGGGCCGGGCTGTGCCATCCTACGGGTTGGGTTACACCGTCCCGCGGGCTGGGCAGTGCCCGCCTGCGGGCGGGACCACACCTCTCTACGAGCTGGACCATGGCCCCGTGGGATGAGCCTGTCGCGTCCCAACCCAACCGGGTCAGGTCGGGTCGGGTCGGTCTGACCAGACCCGGACCCAGCCAGACCCAATTTCACTTAAAATTCCATAACTTAAAATCTAGATGTCCATTTGAAGAACCATATTTGGCACTGAGATCCTTGGAACGAGACGGTCCTTTTGGTATACTCCACTCAAATTTTGGAGAAATTGGCACTATAGCCAGGATGAATCGAACCCGAATCCAACCAGTCCCTTCGTACTAAAATTCTTATAAATCACCAACTAGGAGTCTGATTGATACATTTTCTTTCACGTTGGAACCCCTACAACATGGTGCTCATTTGGAATACTATTTTTTAGAGCTTAGTGGTGGTCGAGGTATGACCAATATCTCAAGGAGCATATTCTATGGAACTTGAGCACAATGGGTGCAGGGAATCCTGTGGCTGGCTGTCTTTGAAGTAGAGACCCTATGTGGATCAGCATCATAGCGACCCTGTGTAGATCAACATCGTAGATACCCGATGAGGACCAGTTTTAGAGCAACCCTTCGAGGATCCACTTCTAGCAGCCATGTGTAAATCAGCATCGATCAAACCTGTGTGGATCAACATTCCAGTGACCGTGTTTGGATCAACATTCCAGCGACCCTTTGTGGATTAGCATTATAGAGACCCTGAGTGGATCCGAAGTAGCATGAACTGATGAGAACCAACCTATATTGGCCCGTTGTGGAACAATGAATTATGTCCAAGAGTTGATCGATAATAGAACAACTTCTTTTTGGATTAGTTGTGGAACTTCTAAATGGAATAAGATGATATAACTTGAGACTAATCATCAATATTCCAGATCTCTAAGTTGTATACCCGGTTTGATCTAACTATTACTTCATTCTTTGTGATTGAGGTCTTGAGTTTTGGTTTTTCCTTTGTAGAACTCTTGGAGACCTTCGAGGGTCTCAAGGTCCCTACTGAGTATTGTTATAATCACCCCTGCACGGGCTTCCCCCGCACCTTGTAGTGTCTTGTGCAGATGACAGATAGATTTGAACGGGGTTTGGGAGCCAGGACTGGATAGTTCTTGGAGGCATACCATTAGACATGACATGCCGTAGTGACGACCGACCATGAGATATACCTACCCTTCAGGTAAGAACCTTGGTAGACAATTCTGGGAGCTATTTTTATGTTTTAGTTGTACTTTTCAGTTGTGCTTGTATTCCAGACCCCTTTACTTAGAGTACACACCCACTTTTTACTATACGGATTTACTTCGTAGTTTTTATCCTGTTGTATACTTGGTCTGTGTGATTACAGGTTTAAAGGCAATGCCTTTCCTTTTATAGGGATATTCCTTTTGGTGCTAGTTGCCAACCCCTGACCTATGGAAGGCAGGAATGGGGTAGTCACAATACTAGCCTCGAGGGACGGGTCATGAAAAAGTTGTATCAGTGGAGTTGGTTCTATTGAAGAACTAGGACTCTAAACTTTTAATAGAGTAATAATGTTAAGTTTTTTTAGTGTGGTTTTCAGTTCGGGGTGTCCAGTGTTGGTGCAGTGGCCGATGTATCCATACACCAGGACCCTGAATTTTGATTTCCGACTTGGTGCATGAAAATACCGATTGCCTGTGTTTCATAATTTTTTTTTTACATCTATCTCTTTGAGTCAGCTCACTACGTATTACTTATTGACCATGGATCACCTGTTTCTTTTTAGGATTCCTCCATTTAGACAGCCATCCAGGGTTCCGGTGAGAGTTTGTGATGACGGCCCACTGAGTGATGAGGCTTCGGTGCATGGCCCTCTTATGATGATAGTACTATCGGGTGGTGTACCAGCAACACCACAACCCATTGGGCAGCCGTTTCCACTAGCCCCACGAGCAGATAGTGCACATCGACTGAGCATGTTGCACAGGTTTCAGTGGAAGAGGACTCTGATGTTCCGATGTGAGATGGATCTTCAGGCGGTTGAGGACTAGCTGGAGGCTGTGGCCAGAGTTTATTCACCTAGTTGGTACACCAGCTGACTAGATGGTGATCCTAGTTGATGGTCTTTTTTAGAGAGCATCAGGGAGATGGAGGATCGTGAAGCTCCGAATACATGATGATGCCACTCTCACTAGGGTAGATTTTGAGGTCCTCTTCATAGAAGAGTTCGTTCCAGTGAATCGACGCCCTGTGTGTATACAGGAGCTGCTACACTTATAACAGGGAAACCTGACTGTGGCCCAGTACTCGGCAAGGTTCACCGACCTCTCATGATACTCTACCGACATGGTGCGAGACCATTTATTTAGGGACCAAACCTTTGAGTAGGTACTCCAATGGGAGATCAGAGCTTCGATGGTATCTCTCATCATCCCAACGCATGATGGAGTGCTGGAGAGAGCACTCTTGGGGGAGAGATTTCATTCTGACTAGACACCGAAAGCAAGACCCACCACCAGGCGACACGTAGCAGATTCATCTGATTCTGGTAGTAGGAAGATGACCCAGATGTTTAAGTAGTCTATACCTTTTGGTGGATAACCCTGGGATGTAGGGTCATAGGTGCAAGGACCACGAGGTAGAGCAGGCCAGCAGATGAAAAGATTGTGCTTCACGTGCAGTGGGCAGGGTCACATAGCTCGTGACTGCCCAACTAGCCGTACTAAAGACCAAAATATAGTTGAGGGACCTCTAAGGAAGAGGCAGATATTTGAGTGGGGAGGTCCGCAGGCAGCAGACGGATGTGGTAGAGGAGTTGGCCATGCAACAGGTAGTGGGTGACGATTTGAGGTTCTATCGCCACCAACCACTACTGAAAAAATGGGCTTTTGAGCCCCTTAACCAATAGCGACCGCCAATGGCGGTCGCTACCATTCCCTAAAAAAAGGGTGGCTTTAGCTCCCCCTCACCCCTCCCTCCTCACGAATTCTCCCCCCCGCCCTTCCCCCCTTCCCGTCACCGCGCACTCCCCGTTGCCGCGCCCTCCCCGTCGCCGCGCCCTCCCCGTCGCCGCGCCCTCCCCGTCGCCGCACCCTCCCCATCGCCCTCGCCCTCCCCGTCAGCGCGCCCTCCCCATCGCCGCGCCCTCCCCGTCGCCCCGCCCACCGGCTGGTCACCCTCCGCCGGCCCCGCCCTCCGCCAGCCCCACCCTCCGTCGGCCCCGCCCTCTTCCGGACGCCCTCCGGCCGCCCTCCGGCCTCTGGCCGCCCTCTGGCTGCCCTTCAGCCTCCCTCTTCCGGCCCCCTCCCTCCTCTGGCCGCCCTCCACCTTGCGGCCGCCCTGCGGCCTCTCTCTGCCCTCGGGCTTCCCGCCACCCGCCTCCGGCAGCCCGGCCGCCCTCCGGCAGCCCTCCGGCCTCCCTCCGGCCGCACTCCGCCCTCCGGCCGCCCTCCACCTTGCGGTCGCCCTGCGGCCTCCCTCTGCCCTCGGGCCTCCCGCCACCCGCCTCCGGCAGCCCGGCAGCCCTCCGGCCACCCTCTGGCCTTCGGCCCTCAGCCCCTCCGGCCTCTGACCTCCGCCCTCGGCCCTCGGCCCCCTCATCCCTCCCCCTAGGCACCCCAAACACCCCCCCCCCCCGCACCCCCCAACCCCCGTCCCCTTCATCTTTGTCCCCTCCCTCGCCGCACTACTTCCACCCGTACCCTCCTTCACCGTCCCCTCCCTCGCCGCACTAGCTCCGGCTCCGGCTCCCCACCACTGCCTCTCCTCTCCCTCGCAGCACTGCCTTCGGCTCCCCTCCCTTACAGGTTTGTAGCACAATCAGGTATGACATGGGCTTTCACTTACATTATTATTTTATAAATGGTTCACAAACAATTAATTAGTATTTATTTTAAATATATTTGATATGAAAAATGAAAATGTAATAAGTTTTGTGTAAATGTTTGTTATAGGGATCTTATTATGGATAAGAGTTGGATTGATCTTCCAAATCGAACGTCTAGAGAGTATTTCAATGGCATTATGCAGTTTATTGACTTCACTAGAGGATTTTAAAGTGACTATATTAGTTTTCCATGTAGAAAATGTGCTAACAGATATCAATTCACACGAGATATTGTGAGGGAGAACCTATTCTTTAATGTATTTCTGATAAATTATAATAGTTGGACTTTTCATGGAGAAGAATATATTCGTTGTGAAAATATGGATACAGTTCAGATGGATGTTGATACAAGGATGAATAATCCAATGCATGAAATGCTTACTGAAATGGTACGTGGGTTTGATCCTGAAGGCATTGACATCCAGAATCTTGAGACTGGTGAGATAAATCTTCGCTCTGGTGCAGATCATGATTCGAGGAGGTTTTATGAAGCAATTGATGATGCAAAAATAGAATTATATCCTGGATGTACTTCTTTCAATAAATTGTCGTTTATTGTGGAGATGTTGCATTTGAAGACTTTGAATCATTGGTCAGACACATCATTCGACATGTTGTTGGTGTTATTGAAAAAGGTCCTTCCTGTCGATTCTAATATTCCCGAGTCGTATTAGCATGCTTGTAAGCTGACAGAGAACTTAGGTTTTACATATGAGACCATAGATGCATGTTCAAACAACTGTATGTTGTTTAGAAAGGCAACTGCCCATTTGGATATTTGTACGGTTTGTGGTGCTTCTAGGTGGAAAGAGAATAGGGGAAATCAGACTCATCAAAGTCAGATTGTGATAGAGGGGAAACCGATTGCCGTAAATAAAATGCGTTACTTTCCCCTTAAACCAAGGTTGAAAAGATTTTTTATGTCGTCTAAAGTTTCTAATTTAATGAGATGGCATACAGAAAGAGTTCATGAAAGTAATATGTTAACCCACCTAGCGGACTCTCATGCATGGAAGGATTTTGATAAGAGACATCCCGAATTTTCCAAAGATGTTCGTAATGTCTGATTGGGATTGGCAGCAGATGGTTTCAATCCATTCAAGACTATGGTTGGTGCAACTCATAGCACATGGCCCGTGGTGTTGGTTCCGTATAATCTTCCTCCGTGGATTTGTATGAAGCAACAATTTATATTACTTTCCACTCTTATTGATGGACCTAAAAGTCCGGGGGATAAGATTGATGTTTACCTTCAACCATTGATTGATGAGTTGAATGAATTTTGGGGCGATGGTGTGATGACTTATGACTGTGAAATGAATGAAATTTTCAAACTGCAGGCTGCTTTATTGTGGACAATCAATGACTTACCGGCTTATGCAAATTTATCAGGCTGGAGTACGAAAGGGGAATTTTCTTTCCCTTGTTGAAACAAAAGTAAAAAATCTGTATGGCTTAAGCATTCCAAAAAATGGGCATACATAAGTCACAGACATTTTCTCCCCCCTCAGCACAGGTTCAGAAAGGACAGAGTGGCATTTGATGGTTCTAGAGAGTTCAGACCAGCACCAAAGATCATGACAGGAGTCGAAATGTTATCGCAGATTGAGGAAGAAAACATCCGCATGGTATATGAAATTCAGGATTTGGTGGCTCCTCCGGTACGTAATATTCGAGCTGCGGGTAGGCAGTGCAGTCACAATTGGAAAAAGAAAAGTATTTTTTATAGTCTTCCATATTGGAAAACTAACATGCTGAGTCATAATTTGGATGTCATGCACATTGAGAAAAATGTTTGTGATAACATATTGTGGACCATTTTAGGTGTCAGTGGGAAATCAAAGTACCATGTTAATGCACGTCGTGATTTGGAAGAAATGAGTTTAAGGAAACAGTTGCATTTACAGTTAGCTGAGGGAAACACGGCATATATGCCTGCTGCACAGTATACGATGACTACAAAGGAGAAAGAGACATTTCTTTCCATTTTGAAGATGCTCAAGGTGACTGATGGTTACTCTTCTAATATTTCAAAGTGTGTGAATCTGACGAGCAAGAAATTACAAGGGTTGAAAAGTCATGACAATCACATACTACTTCAGCATTTGATTCCAATATCCATTTGTGATTGTTTATCCGCCAATGTTGTTCAGCCGTTGATTGAGATGAGTAATTTTTTTAGACAGCTTTGTTTAAGAAATCAACGAATGAGTGATTTAAAAAGTTTACAGGACCGAATTGTACTTACGCTTTGTCACTTTGAGAAACTATTTCCCCCCTCATTTTTCGATGTTATGGTCCACTTGACAGTGCACCTAACTGAAGAAGTAATGGCTGCTGGTCCAGTGCAATTCAGGTGGATGTATCCTATTGAGCGGTATTTGAGTACATTGAAACGATTTTTACGCAACAGAGCTCGTCCAGAGGCATCAATAGCCAATGGTTATTTGATGGATGAGTGTACTACTTTTTGTGCAGAATATCTTATAGATGTTGAAACAAAATTAGATAAGCCATCTCGGATTTAGGATGGTCCAGTTGGAGAAGGAACCACATATGATATGGACAACATCGAGTGGATACAAGCGCATCGATATATCTTGTTCAATACTCCATCAGTTGCTCCATTAATGCAGTAAGTATCTTATCACTTTTATTATTTAACTTTTACATGTTTTGTTTGCATAATTTGATCATTTAAGCATTGCGTTATCATTTGCAGAAAACACATTAATGAGATAAAAGAAGAGTTGTATCGTGCGACTGAGTTGCAAATTCAACAGTCTCATTATGCGTAATTTCATGATTGGTTCAAGGATTATGTACGTATAAATTGATTTTCTTTATGAGTGAAGTATTATACTAATTTATTTCTTCATATATCATTATTGAATTCTATGAATTATGTAGGTTCATAAGCTGAGGGAGTTAGGGGACCCCATGCTAACTGAAGAATTTATCCAACTGGCTAAGGGTCCATCTATGACGGCTAGTCGTTATAAATCTGTAGATGCTAATGGTTTTCGATTTTTCATTAAAGATGTTGACGACAAACGAGCAACACAAAATAGTGGCATCGGTTGTCCATTTGTCGATTCTGGTTATTACTATGGTCAATTGATAGACATCACTGAAGTTGTATACACACACGGGTTGAAGTACATATTGTTAAAGTGTAATTGGGTTGATCTAGTGCGTGGATGTAAAGTCGATCAATATCAGTTTTCATTGGTGAATTTTAACTATATGTTATACAGAAATGAATGAGTTGATAATGAACCTTTCATTTTGACATCACAAGCAGAACAAGTATTCTTCGTTACTTTGCCTTTGAATCCAAGTTGGCAAGTTGTTGTCAAAATGTCTCGGTGAGGAGTGTTTGTATTTGAACAAGATGAACCCGAGACTGTTCCTTTTGTTTCCCAACAACTTGATCAACATACCATAGTTCAACGTGAAGAAGATATTTATTGGGTCAGAGTGGCTATTGAAGGAGAAATGGTCAATTTTCATGCTTAATGAAAGGTATAATTGTTTTCCCACTTTTCAGCCTAAGATATCATAAATTATGTAAACATTTTATAAATCCTTGTAAGTTTAATCCTCACTTTTTGAAGTTTATTCTGTTATAAATATTTAGGGTGATTTAACTCATGTTATGTTGATGTTATTATTGGTGTATCTTTCCATTGAGGTATTCTTCATTTGGTTCATGTGTTGCTTGAATTTTTATTAATTCAATTTGAAATTTGGCTATGCATTGATTGGTTTTGTACATAATTTGTATATCTGTTTTGTGAATTTTCTGATTTTTTAAAATTCATTCCCAACTAATTATTCAATCCCTTTTTGTTTGATTAACAACTGTACAAGTTTGATTTTTTTTAAAACAGTCCAATTTATCATTTGGACACTTTGGATAGTCCCCTTACTAATGTTTTCCATGACTGCAGGCATGTCAGGGGAAGAGGCAGAAGATCCACATCATCCATCTGAGGCATCTACGTCTCAGGGTCGAGGTATGTTGGAATGTCATTGTCTCTATTTTTTATGTAATTAATAAACAGATATATATATATATATTTATAACATTTGTCAATTTGTATATAAAATTATTTTCAACAGGATCAGACCCGACTGCTTCTTCCTCTCGCAGGAGAGGCCCTGGTTGAGGCATATTAGCATGGAATTCCGACACGACTTTTGATGTTTTGTTTGATGAGGTATTTCATCCTGTGGGATGGAATTCCCCTACATTTATTCGTCAGTTGGGTCATATCATACGTGATCCACATCAATTTCCATTGACCACGCGTGACTGGGCTTCTATCCCTCAGGACACAATAGATCGTCTTTGGAGGGAGGTTCAGGTAAGAAGACCATTTTAATTTATTCCCTATGTATAATCAGCAATAACATATGTGATTTTTTTCTTTAATATCAAAATTTGAAAGTATGTAACGATGAGTTTCGACCAGTGTGTATGAGAAAATGCCGTAAGATGTGGAAAGACTATAAAGGCAAAGTCAAGAGGGACCACTGGGTACCAAATGTGGGTGCCCCAGACATTCTAGAAAAAGTCCCGAGAGGTGTCCTCCTGGTTCAGTGGCGTGATTTAGTTGCATATTGGTCTACTGAGGGTGTTGGGGTTTGTATATTTATTTTGGTATATATATTTTCAAGAATGTGTGATTTGTTTGATATTTGAATGAATTGAATGTAGGAGGTGTCTACACGCCATTTTGAGAATCAAGCATTGTAGGGACCACCTCATAGGCTCGAGACTCGTCACGTGTCTCAGATCCGACATGAGGTATTTATTATTCATTTTTAATTTTTTTTAATTAATACGGTTTTGTTTTTTATATTCTATTCATATATAGTTGCGGGAGCAAGGTGCACCAACTGATAAAATGTCGGTGTGGATGAGGACTCATTATCGCAATGATCCAGATGTTGCAGCATTGATAGTAAGTTCTTGTACTCATTACCAATACCTACATAAAATCTTTATATTAATATATGTATATATATTTAAATATTTCACAGGCTCAATTTGAAGTTGAATTAGAACATCTGCCAGAGGACCAGCGATAGTTTCCCATGCGAAGGGATTAGATCTTTCATCACATCATTGGTTGGGACGGACATGAATATAGTTTGACCTATGGAACAAGGATTCCTCGTTCTATAGTGTCATGCACTGCGGTTGTCGGTCCTGCTGTTGCTCAGATGACACAGCAGCTGTCAGATTTCGAGGCACGGTTGCGGGCTTCCGAGGAGGCAAATGCGCAATTGGCTGCTGAGGTTAGAGCACTGCAGGAATATGTGCGTTCAGGTGATGGTGCAGGGGATCACACGACGCAGGTTTATACTATATTTATTTATTTAATTTAAATTATTTTTTCTATAAAAATATTCATAATATTTATTTGCTGTAGGCCCTGGCCCACCGGATGGAGGTTAGTGATGAACACGCATGACGCATCATATTCATGAGGTATGTTTCTTCTTTTAATGTTAGGGTTGTTATTGATATTTATGTTGGGTTTGAGCTATATCATAAATCTATCTAGTATTCCAAAAATGTTGACCTGGAGTTAGGGAAAACTAAAAAAAAATGAAGCCATAGATGATAAAGTTTTAAAAACTAAGACCAAAACCCAATAAGAAACCCAACAATGTAAGGATAATTCTAACTCTATCCATAATAGACTGAAATAGGAGGGATAAATTCAAATAAGAGACAAAGTGTTGTTTCATTCTTCAATATGGAAGCTAATGTCTAGTAAGAATAAGTCCAGGTTTACTAGACCATTTATAGTGACTAAATTTTTTTTATCTAGTAAGTTGAAATGAAGCGATAATATTGACAGGTCCCCCGCACTCCGTACAGTCCTTCCCGCACCCCGGACAACCCCCCCCCCCCCCCCCCCCCCCGCACCCCAGACAGCCCTCCCGCACTCCGGACAGCCCTCCCGCACCCCGGACAGCCCTCCCGCACCCCGGACAGCCTTCCCCCGCACTCCGGACGGCCCTCCCCGCACATCGGACAGCCCTCCCCGCACCCCAGACAAGCCTTTCCCGCACTCCGGATGGCCCTCCCCACACACCGGACAGCCCTCCCGCACCCCGGACAGCCTTCCTCGCACTCCGGACAGCCCTCCCTGCACCCCAGACAGCCCTCCCGCACCCCAGGCAGCCCTCCCGCACTCCGGACAGCCCTCCCGCACCCCGTACAGCCTTCCCCGCACTCCGAACAGCCCCTCCCCGCACGCCGGACAGCCCTCCCGCACCCCGGACAAGCCTTCCCCGCACTCCGGACATCCCTCCCCGCACCCCAGAGAGCCCTCCCGCAGCCCGGACAGCCCTCCCGCACTCCGGACAGCCTTCCCACACCCCAGACATCCTTCCCCGCACTCCAGAAATCCCTCCCCGCACACCGGAATATTATTGGTGATGTGTAGGAGGAGACAGCGCGCCCATCGGATGTGTGGTGCGCCGCGGTACGGTTGAGTTCGTCGTTTTCAGCAGCTCCCGCGCGCGCTAAAACGGCGCGTGGGGGGGGGGGGGGGTCAAAACCACTTGAACGAACTCGGAATGCCATGAAACCGTACGACAACAGCCGTTGTGTGATTTGTGAAATGTTTGGGCAGACGGACACGCCAATCGGAGGTGTCGTTTGACCGCGGTGACCGGAAACGCGTTTCCGGTGTCATAAAACACCAAAAACGGCGTGAGACGGTCGAATTCAGAGCAAACGTGCTCCGAATGACCTGAAACCACATGAAAACATTAGGAATATTATTCGTGATGTGTAGGAGGAGATGGCGCGCCCATCGGACGTTGCGGTGCGCGCGATATGGCCGAGTGCGTCGTTTTCAGCAGCTCCGTGCGCGCTAAAACGGCGCGTGGGGGGGGGGGGGGGGGGTCAAAACCACCCGAACGAACTTGGAATACCATGAAACTATACTACAACAGTAGTTGTGTGATTTGTGAAATTTTCGGGCAGACGAAACGTCAATCGGAGGTGTCGTTTGACCGCGGTGACCGGAAACGTGTTTCCGGTGTCACAAAACACCAAAAACGGCGTGAGACGGTCGAATTCGGAGCAAACGTGCTCCGAATAACCTGAAACCACATGAAAACATTAGGAATATTATTCGTGATGTGTAGGAGGAGACGGAGCGCCCATAGGACGTGCGGTGCGCGCAGTACGGCCGAGTGTATCGTTTTCAGCAGCTCCACGCGCGCTAAAACGGCGCGTGGGGGGGGGGGGGGGGGGGGTCAAAACCACCCGAACGAACTTGTAATGCCATGAAACCGTACGGAAATAGCCGTTGTGTGATTTGTGAAATGGTAGGGCAGACGACACGTCAATCGGAGGTGTCGTTTGACCGCGGTGACTGGAAACGCATTTCCGGTGTCATAAAACACCAAAAACTGCGTGAGACGGTCGAATTCAGAGCAAACATGCTCCGAATGACCTGAAACCACACGAAAACATTAGTAATATTATTCGTGACGTGTAGGAGGAGACGGCGCACCCATCAGACGTGCGGTGCACGCGGTACGGCCGAGTGCGTCGTTTTCAGCAGCTCCGCGCGCGCTAAAACGACGCATGGGGGGTCAAAACCACCCGAACAAACTCAGAATGCCATGAAACCGTACGAGAACAGCAGTTGTGTGATTTTTCAAAATGTTTGGCAGACGGCATGTCAATCGGAGGTGTCGTTTGACCGCGATGACTGGAAACGCGTTTCCGGTGTCATAAAACACCAAAAACGGTGTGAGACGGTCGAATTCGGAGCAAAGGTGCTCCGAATGACCTAAAACCACAATAAAACATTAGGAATATTATTCGTGATGTGTAGGAGGAGATGAAGTGCCCATCGTACGTGCGGTGCGCACGGTACGGGCCGAGTGCGTCGTTTTCAGCAGCTCCGCGCGCGCTAAAACGACGCGTGGGGGGGGGGGGGTCAAAACCTCCTGAACGAACTCGGAATGCCATGAAAACGCATGCAAAACAGCCGTTGTGTGATTTTTAAAATGGTCGGGCAGAGGGAACGTCAATCGGAGGTGTCGTTTGATCACGGTGACCGGAAACACGTTTCCGGTGTCATAAAACACCAAAAACGGCGTGAGACGGTCGAATTCGGTGCAAACAAACGTGCTCCGAATGACCTAAAACCACACGAAAACATTAGGAATATTATTCGTAATGTGTAGGAGGAGATGGCGCGCCCATCGGACGTGCGGTGCGCACTGTACGGCCGAGTGTGTCGTATTCAACAGCTCCGTGCGCGCTAAAACGTCACGTGGGGGGGGTCTAAACCACCCAAACGAACTCGGAATTCCATGAAACCGTATGAAAACAGCCGTTGTGTGATTTTTGAAATGGTCGGGTAGACGACACGTCAATCGGAGGTGTCGTTTGACTACGGTGACCAGAAACGCGTTTCCGGTGTCATAAAACATCAAAAACAGCATGAGATGGTCGAATTTAGAGCAAATGTGCTCCGAATGACATGAAACCACACGAAAACCATTAGGAATATTATTCGTGATGTGTAGGAGGAGACGACGCGCCCATCGGACGTGCGGTGCGTGCGGTACGGCCAAGTGCGTCGTTTTTAGCAGCTCCACGCGCGCTAAAACGGCGCGTGGGGGGTCAAAACCACCCGAACGAACTCGGGAATTCCATGAAACCGTACGACAACAGTCGTTGTGTGATTTCTGAAATGTTCAGGCAGTCGGCACATCAATCTAATGTGTCGTTTGACCGCGGTGACCGGAAACGCGTTTCCGGTGTCATAAAACACCAAAAACGGCGTGAGACGGTCGAATTCAGAGAAAACGTGCTCTGAATGACCTAAAACCACACGAAAACATTAGTAATATTATTCGTGACGTGTAGGAGGAGACGTCGCGCCCATCGGACGTGCGGTGCGCGCGGTAACGGCCGAGTGCGTCATTTTCAGCAGCTCCGCGTGCGCTAAAACGGCGCGTGGGGGGGTGGGGGGTGGTCAAAACCACCCAAACGAACTCGTAATGCCATGAAACCGTACGAAAACAGCTGTTGTGTGATTTGTGAAATGGTAGGGCAGACGACATGTCAATCGGAGGTGTCGTTTGACCGCGGTGATCGGAAACGCGTTTCCGGTGTCATAAAACACCAAAAACGGCATGAGACGGTCGAATTCGGAGCAAACATGCTCCGAATGACCCAAAACCACACAAAAACATTATGAATATTACTCGTGACCTGTAGGAGGAGCTGGCGTGCCCATCAGACATGCGGGTGCGCGCGGTACGGCTGAGTGCGTCGTTTTCAGCAGCTCCGCGCGCGCTAAAACGGCGCGTGGGGGGGGGGGGGGGGGGGGGTCAAAACCACCCGAACGAACTAAGAATGACATGAAACCGTACGACAATAGCCTTTGTGTGATTTTTGAAATGTTAGAAGACGACACGTCAATCGGAGGTTTCGTTTGACCGCGGTGACAGGAAACGCGTTTCCGGTGTCACAAAACACCAAAACGACGTGAGACGGCCGAATTCAGAGCAAACGTGCTCCGAATGACCTGAAACCACACAAAAACATTAGGAATATTATTGGTGACGTGTAGGAGGAGACGGCGCGCCCATCGGACGTTTATTGCGTGCGGTACGGCCGAGTGCATCGTTTTCAGCAGCTCTGCGCATGCTAAAACGACGCGTGGGGGGGGGGGGGGGGTCAAAACCATCCGAACGAACTCAGAATGCCATGAAACCATACGACAACAGCCGTTGTGTGATTTGTAAAATGGTCGAGCAGACGAAACATCAATCGGAGGTGTCGTTTAACCGCGGTGACCGGAAACGCGTTTTCGGTGTCATAAAACACCAAAAACGGCGTGAGACGGTCGAATTCGAAGAAAACGTACTCCGAATGACCTGAAACCACACGAAAAAATTAGGAATATTACTGGTGACGTGTAGGAGGAGACGGCGCACCCATCGGACGTGCGGTGCGCGCGGTACGGCCAAGTGCGTCATTTTCAGCAGCTCCGCGCGCGCTAAAACTACGCGTGGGGGGGGGGGGTCAAAACCCCCCAAACGAACTCAGAATGCCATGAAACCTACAACAACAGCCGTTGTGCGATTTTTGAAATGTTCGGGTAGACGACACGTCAATCAGAGGTTTCGTTTGACCGCGGGGACCGGAAATGCGTTCGCGGTGTCATAAAACACCAAAAACGGTGCGAGACGGTCGAATTCAGAGCAAACGTGCTCCGAATGACCTGAAACCACACGAAAACATTAGATATATTATTTGTGACGTGTAGGAGGGGACGACGCGCCCATCGGACGTGCGGTGCACGCGGTACAACCGAGTGCGTCGTTTTCAGCAGCTCCGCGCGCGCTAAAACGGCGCGTGGGGGGGTCAAAACCACCCGAACGAACTCTGAATGCCATGAAACCGTACGACAACAGCCGTTGTGTGATTTTTGAAATGTTCGGGCAGATGACACGTCAATCGGAGGTGTAGTTTGACCGCGGTGACTGGAAACGCGTTTCCGGTGTCATAAAACACCAAAAACGGCATGAGACGGTCGAATTCAGAGAAAACGTGCTCCGAATGACCTGAAACCACACAAAAACATTAGGAATATTATTCTTGATGTGTAGGAGGAGACGACGGACCAATCGGACGTGCGGTGTGCGCGGTACGGCCGAGTGCGTCGTTTTCAGCAGCTCCGCGCGAGCTAAAACGACGCGTGGGGGGGTCAAAACCACCTGAACGAACTCGGAATGCCATGAAACCGTACAACAACAGCCTTTGTGTGATTTGTGAAATGGTCGGGTAGACAGCACGTCAATCGGAGGTGTCGTTTGACCGCGGTGACCGGAAACGCGTTTTCAGTGTCATAAAACACCAAAAAACGGCGTGAGACGGTCGAATTCAGAGAAAACGTGCTCCGAATGACCTGAAACCACACAAAAACATTAGGAATATTATTCGTGACGTGTAGGAGGAGACAACGCACCCATCGGACGTGCGGTGCACACATTACGGACGAGTGCGTCGTTTTCAGCAGCTCCGCGCCAGCTAAAACGGCACGTGGGGGGGTCAAAACCACCCGAACGAACTCGGAATGCCATGAAACCGTACGACAACAGCCGTTGTCTAATTTGTGAAATGTTCAGGTAAAAGGCACGTCAATCGGATGTGTCGTTTGACCGTGGTGACCGGAAACGCGTTTCCGGTGTCATAAAACACCAACAACGGCGTGAGATGGTCGAATTCGGAGCAAACGTGTTCCGAATGACCTGAAACCACACGAAAACATTAGGAATATTATTAGAGACGTGTATGAGGAGACGACGCGCCCATCGGACGTGCGGTGCGTGCGGTACGGCCGAGTGCGTCGTTTTCAGCAGCTCCGTGCGCGATAAAACGGGGCGTGGGGGGGGGGGGGGGTCAAAACCACCTGAACCAACTCAGAATGCCATGAAACCGTACGACAATAGCCGTTGTGTGATTTTTCAAATGGTCGGATAGACGGAATGTCAATCAGAGGTGTCATTTTACCGCGGTGACCGGAAACGCGTTTTCGGTGTCATAAAACACCAAAAACGGCGTGAGACGGTCGAATTTAGAGCAAACGTGCTCCGAATGACCTGAAACCACACGAAAACATTAGGAATATTATTCTTGATGTGTAGGAGGAGATGACACGCCCATCAGACGTGTGGTACGCCCAGTATGGCCGAGTGCGTCGTTTTCAGCAGCTCCGCGCGCGCTAAAACGGCGCGTAGGGGGGTCAAAACCACCCGAACGAACTCGGAATTCCATGAAACCGTACGACAACAGCCGTTGTGTGATTTTTAAAATGGTCGGGCAGACAGTATGTCAGTCGGAGGTGTCGTTTGACCGCAATGACAGGAAAGGCATTTCCGGTGTCATAAAACACCAAAAACGGCGTGAGACGGTCGAATTCGGAGTAAACGTGCTCCGAATGACATGCAACCACACGAAAACATTAGGAATATTATTTGTGACATGTAGGAGGAGACGGCGTGCCCATCGTACGTGCGGTGCACACGGTATGGCTGAGTGCGTTGTTTTTAGCAGCTCCGCGCGTGCTAAAACGACGCGTGGGGGGGGGGGGGGGGTCAAAACCACCCAAACGAACTCGGAATGCCATGAAACCAAATGAAAACAGCCATTGTGTGATTTTTGAAATGGTCGGGCAGACGGCACGTCAATCGGAGGTGTCGTTTGACCGCAGTGACCGAAAACGCGTTTCCGGTGTCACAAAACACCAAAAACGGCGTGAGACGGTCGAATTCGGAGAAAACGTGCTCCGAATGACCTGAAACCAGATAAAAACATTAGGAATTTTATTGGTGAAGTGTATCAGGAGACGGCGCGCCCATCGGACGTGCGGTGCACGCGGTACGACCGAGTGCGTCGTTTTCAACAGCTCCGCGCGCGCTAAAACATCGCGTGGTGGGGTCAAAACCACCAGAACGAACTCGGAATGCCATGAAACCGTACGAAAACAGTCTCTGTGTGATATTTGAAATGGTCGGGCAGACGACACATCAATCGGAGGTGTCGTTTGACCGCGGTGACCGGAAACGTGTTTCCGGTGTCATAAAACACCAAAAACGGCGTGAGACGGTCGAATTCGGAGAAAACGTGCTCCGAATGACCTGAAACCACATGGAAACATTAGGAATATTATTGGTTATGTGTAGGAGGAGACGAAGCGCCCATCGGACATGCGGTACGCACGGTACGGCCGAGTGCGTCATTTTCAGCAGCTCCGCGTGCGCTAAAACGGCGCGTGGGGGGGGGGGGGGGGGGTCAAAACCACCCAAACGAACTCGGAATGCCATGAAACCGTACGACAACAGTCGTTGTGTGATTTGTGAAATGGTCGGGCAGACGACACATCAATCGGAGGTGTTGTTTGACTGCGGTGACCGGAAACGCGTTCGCGGTGTCATAAAACACCAAAAACAGCGTGAGACGGTCGAATTCGGAGAAAACGTGCTCCGAATGACCTGATACCACACGAAAACATTAGGAATATTATTCGTGATGTGTAGGAGGAGACAACGCGCCCATCGGACGTGCAGTGTGCGCGGTACGGCCGAGTGCGTCGTTTTCAGCAGCTCCGCGTGCGCTAAAACGGCGTGTGGGGGGGTCAAAACCACCCAAATGAACTCGGAATGCCATGAAACCGTACGACAACAGCCGTTGTGTGATTTGTAAAATGTTTGGGCAAACGACACATCAATCGGAGGTGTCGTTTGACCGCGGTGATCGGAAACGCGTTTTTGGTGTCATAAAACACCAAAAACGGCGTGAGACGGTTGAATTCGGAGAAAACGTGCTCTGAATGACCTGAAACCACAAGAAAACATTAGGAATATTATTTGTGACGTGTAGGAGGAGACGGTGCGCCCATCAGACGTGCGGTGCGCGCGGTACGACCGAGTGCATCGTTTTCAGCAGCTCCGCGCGCGCTAAAACGGCGCGTGGGGGGGTCAAAACCACCCGAACGAACTCGGAATGCCATGAAACCGTACGACAACAGCCGTTGCGTGATTTGTGAAATGGTCGGGCAGAGGACACGTCAATCAGAGGTGTCGTTTGACCGCGGTGACCAGAAACGCGTTTCCGGTGTCATAAAACACCAAAAACGGCGTGAGACGGTCGAATCCAGAGCAAACGTGCTCCGAATGACCTGAAACCACACGAAAACATTATGAATATTATTCGTGACGTGTAGGAGGAGATGATGCGCCCATCGTACATGTGGTGCGCGCGGTACAACTGAGTGCGTCGTTTTCAGCAGCTCCACGCGCGCTAAAACAGCGCGTGGGGGGGGGGGGGGGTCAAAACCACCCGAACGAACTCAGAATGCCATGAAACCGTACGACCACATCCGTTTTGTGATTCCTGAAATGGTCGAGCAGACGGCACATCAATCAGAGGTGTTGTTTGACCGCGGTGACCGGAAACACATTTCCGGTGTCATAAAACACCAAAAACGGCGTGAGACGGTCGAATTCGGAGAAAACGTGATCCGAATGACCTGAAACCACACGAAAACATTAGGAATATTTTTCGTGATGTGTAGGAAGAGACGACGTGCCAATCGGACGTGCGGTGCGCGCGGTACGGCCGAGTGCATCGTTTTCAGCAGCTCCGCGCGCGCTAAAACGGCGCATTGGGGGGTCAAAACCACCCGAACGAACTCGGAATGCCATGAAACCGTATGAAAACAGCCGTTGTGTGATTTTTTAAATGGTTGGGCAGACGACACGTCAATCGGAGGTGTCTTTTGACTGAGGTGACTGGAAACGCGTTTCTGGTGTCATAAAACACCAAAAACGGCGTGAGACGGTAAAATTCGGATCAAACGTGCTCCGAATGACCTAAAACCACACGAAAACATTAGGAATATTATTGGTGATGCGTAGGAGGAGACGACGCACCCATCGGACGTGCGGTGCACGCGGTACGGCCGAGTGCGTCGTTTTCAGCAGCTCCGCGCGTGCTAAAACGGCGCGTGGGGGGGTCAAAACCACCCGAACGAACTCAGAATGCCATGAAACCATTCTACAATAGCCATTGTGTGATTTTTGAAATGTTCGGGCATACGGAATGTCAATCAGAGGTGTCGTTTGACTGCGGTGACCGGAAACACGTTTCCGGTGTCATAAAACACCAAAAACTGCGTGAGACAGTCGAATTCGGAGCAAACATGCTCCGAATGACCTGAAACCACACGAAAACATTAGGAATATTATTTGTGATGTGTAGGAGGAGACAGCGCGCCCATCAGACGTGCGGTGCGCGCGGTACGGCCAAGTGCGTCGTTTTCAGCAGCTCCGCGCGCGCTAAAACGGCGCGTGGGGGGGTCAAAACCACCCGAACGAACTCAGAATGCCATGAAATCGTACGACAACAACTGTTGTGTGATTTGTGAAATGGTCGGGTAGACGACACGTCAATCGGAGTTATCGTTTGACCGTGGTGACCGGAAACGCGTTTCTGGTGTCATAAAACACCAAAAACGGCGTGAGACGGTCGAATTTGGAGCAAATGTGCTCCGAATGACCTAAAACCACACTAAAACATTAGGAATATTATTCGTGACGTGTAGGAGGATACGGCGCGCCCATCGGACGTGCGGTGTGCGTGGTACGACCGAGTGCGTCGTTTTCAAGAGCTTCACGCGCGCTAAAACGGCACGTGGGGGGGTCAAAACCACCCGAACGAACCCGGAATTCCATGAAACCGTACGACAATAGACTTTGTTTGGTTTGTGAAATGTTCAGGCAGACGAAACGTCAATCGGAGGTGTCGTTTGACCGTGGTGACCAGAAATGCATTTCGGGTGTCATAAAACACCAAAAATGGCGTGAGACGGTCGAATTCGGAGCAAACGTGCTCCGAATGACTTGAAACCACACGAAAACATTAGGAATATTATTCGTGATGTGTAGGAGGAGACGACGCACCCATCGGACATGCAGTGCGCGCGGTACGACCGAGTGCGTCGTTTTCAGCAGCTCCGCGCGTGCTAAAACGACGCGTGGGGGGGTCAAAACGACCCGAACGAACTCTGAATGCCATGAAACCGTACGACAACAGCCGTTGTGTGATTTTTGAAATGTTCGGGAAGACGACACATCAATCGGAGGTGTCTTTTGACCGCGGTGACTGGAAACGCGTTTCCGGTGTCATAAAACACCAAAAACGGCGTGAGACGGTCGAATTTGGAGAAAACATGCTCTGAATGACCTGAAACCACACGAAAACATTAGGAATATTATTCTTGACGTGTAGGAGGAGACGGGGCACCCATCGTACGTGCAGTGCGCGTGGTACGGCCGAGTGCGTCGTTTTCAGCAGCTCCGCGCGCGCTAAATGGCACGTAGGGGGGGTCAAAACCACCTGAATTAACTCAGAATTCCATAAAACCGTACGAAAACAGCCGTTGTGTGATTTGTGAAATGGTGGGGTAGACGTCACATCAATAGGAGGTGTCGTTTGACCACGGTGACCGGAAATGCGTTTCTGGTGTCATAAAACACCAAAAATGGCGTGAGACGGTCGAATTCGGAGCAAACGTGCTCCGAATGACCCGAAACCACACGAAAACATTAGAAATGTTATTCGTGACGTGTAAGAGGAGACGGAGTTCCCATCGAATGTGCGGTGCGTGCGGTACGACCGAGTGCGTCATTTTTAGCAGCTCCGTGTGCGCTAAAACGGCACGTGGGGGGGGGGGGGGGGGTCAAAACCACCCAAACAAACTCGGAATGCCATGAAACCGTACGACAACAGCCGTTGTGTGATTTGTGAAATGGTTGGGTAGATGGAACATTAATCGGAGGTGTCGTTTGACCGCGGTGACTGGAAACGCGTTTCCGGTGTCACAAAACACCAAAAAACGGCGTGAGACGGTCGAATTCGGAGAAAACGTGCTCCGAATGACCTGAAACCACCAGAAAACATTAGTAATATTATTCTTGACGTGTAGGAGGAGACGTATCGCCCATCAGACATGCGGTTCACGCGGTACGGCCAAGTGCGCCGTTTTCAGCAGCTCCGTGCGCGCTAAAACGGCGCGTGGGGGGGGGGGGGGGTCAAAACCACCCGAAAGAACTCGAAATGCCATGAAACCGTACAACAATAGCCATTGTGTGATTTTTGAAATGGTCAGGCAGACGGCACGTCAATCGGAGGTTTCGTTTGACCGCAGTTACCAGAAACGCGTTTCCGGTGTCATAAAACACCAAAAACGGCGTGAGACGGTCGAATCCGGAGAAAACGTGCTCTGAATGGCCTGAAACCACACTAAAAAATTAGGAATATAATTTTTGACGTGTAGGAGGAGACGGCGCACCCATCAGACGTGCGGTGCGCGCGGTACGACCGAGTGCATCGTTTTCAGTAGCTCCGCGCGCGCTAAAACGGCGCGTGGGGGGGTCAAAACCAACCGAATGAACTCGGAATGCCATGAAACCGTACAAAAATAGTCGTTGTGTGATTTGTGAAATGGTCGGGCAGAAGGAACATCAATCGGAGGTGTCGTTTGACCGCGGTGACCGAAAACGTGTTTCCGGTGTCATAAAACACCAAAAACGGCGTGAGACGGTCGAATTCGGAGCAAACGTGCTCTGAATGACCTGAAATGATAGCATTTCTTAAATTGGGGGTTTTAAATTATTATAGCACCATGATTTGATGTCAGATTTAATTTTATTATATGTATATAATAACTGAATAATTATGTTCAATTTACGTTTGTTTTGTTTTTTTGTCTTATTGTAGGTTTTGAAGCAGAAGATTGAAATAGATGGACCTGCTCGGATCATTAAAGCACGTTTATTGTTTATGATGATTTTTATGTTTATGCTGTTTGAAATTGTTTTCCATTTGTTATGATTGTTACCTTGTTATATCTCTGATTTTGCACCATGAAGAAAAAAACACAATTCGTCCATTTCATTAAAAAAATGAAAAATATTTTATTTAATATTATGTATATAAATATTTTCATTTATATAAATATATATATATATATATTTTATTTAGAAAATATATATATATTTATATATTTATTTATTTCGGTATGAATTTTTTTAAAAAATATTTTTCCCCAGTTTAGCGACCGCCAAAGGCGGTCGCTATAGACTGGCTGCCAGGCAGCGTTAGCGACCGCCAGTGGCGGTCGCTATAGGCTGCTGTTCGGGCAGCAGTAGTAACGGCTAAAAGCGGTTGCTAATGGTCCCCATCTGGCACCCTATAGCGACCGCCAGGCGGTCGCTTATGGCCGGCATTTTGGCCACCTATAGCGACCACCAATGGCGGTCGCTATTGGCCTACAACGACAAGGCTGATGCAACCACCATTGGCGGTCACTAGGTGGTTGCTATAGGCCTTTAGCGACCCCCAATGGCGGTCGCTAATGCCCTTTTTTAGTAGTAAACTATAGGTGGTCCACCTCGACCATAGGGAGTTGGTGGACATGGATGAGCTCAACTCCAGGCAGCGGAGGCCTATGACCATGGTTCTCCAAAGATGATTCGAGGTACGATCTGTGTCTACTCCACCTTAGATGAAGTACTTATAGACACAGGTTCCAGTCACTCTTTCATTGTCGTAACTCTCATTCAGAGCTTGGAGATTCTGGTGGAGCTATTGACTCCATCCTTACGTCTAGAGACTTCTACGAGAGGGGATTCGAAAATTACACACTTTTGTCAGTAGTGTGAACTTACTCTAGGAGGTGAGATTTTCGGCTGGGATATTATAGTAGTGGCATTGAGGCCTTACGACATCATCTTGGGTATAGAATTGTTATCTATAGTCCACACTCATATTTAATGCATTAGGAGCAATGTGCGGTGTGTCCGCGAGGATGAGACCAAGTTTTCTTTCATCGGTGAAAAGGGAAACTTTGCAGCTCATGATGGATTTACCTGGAAGAAGGTGCATCCGATCACACATCTGTTGGCTAGCCTTACCCTCAGAGCAATTGATGTTGAGAGTCCGAGCTACCTATTGTGGTGGACCAGTATGCTAATGTCTTCCTTGATGATGTTATAGGACTACCTCCTCACAGAGAGGTGGACTTATACATTGATGTGTACCCTGATAAGACACCGATATCTACACTAGAATATTAGATGGATCCTATGGACCTTCGTGATTTACGAGTATAGATGGAGGACTTATAGAGGAAGGGGTTCATAAGTCCTAGTGTCTCTCCATGGGTATCCCTGATTTTTTTCAACAAGAAGGCCGATGGGAGTTTTAGGCTATGTATGAATTATCGGTGCCTGAAATAGGTGACTGTGAAGAACAAGTATCCACTTCCGAGGATTGATTATCTCTTCAATCAGCTAAAGGGAGCTCGTTGGTTTTTGAAGATAGATCTTAGATGAAGCTATGATCAGCTTAGGGTATGTGATGAGGATGTCTATAAGATGACCTTTATATGTCAGTATAGCCAACAATTCCCCTGCAGTCTTCATGGGAATCATGAACAAGATCTTGTAGCCATTCCTTAATCGCTGCATGGTGGTATTCATTGATGACATCTTAACGTACTCAGTGACGGAGGAGGAGCATGCCTATCATCTACAGATAGTTCTAGATACACTCTAAGAGGACCGGGTTTATGGTAAGATCTCGAAGATCCAGTTCTGTATATTGGAGGTCCACTTTCTGGGGCACGTTATCTCAGAGGCTGGAGTTGCAGCGGATCCGGTGAAGATAGAGGCTATGCTTTCTTGGGAGCCACCTAAGAGTGTGACTGAGGTGCGGAGTTTCCTGGAGTTGGCTGGGTACTACCAGAGATTTGTACATGACTTTTCTAGAGTTGCGACACCGTTATAAGCTTTGAAGAAGAAGGGAAAGCCCTTCATGTGGATGGAGAGATGCCAAGAGAGTTTTTAGGAGAAGAGGCAGAAACTGACGAGTGCCCCCATATTGAGGCTACCATAATAAGGCGTTGGGTATGTAGTCTACTGTGACACATCAGGGACCGGACATGGATGTGTTCTGATGTAGGAGCGAGCACTGATCGCTTATGGTTCATGACATCTTAGACATCATGAGAAGAACTACGCTACCCATGACCTGGAGTTAGAAGTAGTGGTCTTCGCCTTGATGATGTGGTGACACTACTTGATGGGTGAACGTTTTACAGTCTACTATGATCACAAGAGTCCCAGGTTGATCTTATCATAGAAGGACCTGAACCTAAGACAATGAAAATGACTATAGTTCCTCTAGGACTATGAATATGAGATAGTCTATACTTTAGGAAAGTGGAACGTGGTAGCAGATGCACTCACTATGAGGTCTGGTCTATAGTTTCTAAGTGAGGCGACAGAGCAGCAGACCACATTGCATATATCTTTCATGGATAGAGATAGAGCATCTTATCTCCAGTCTATGATATTCAATCCCCCACTCCTTCAGCGAGTCAGAGAGGTGCAGCTTCGGGATATTGGCTGTGAGGCTCAACGTGCTTAGATATCCTCAGGACATGCACCTGATGGATTTTCTTATGGTGGGGAGCACGCCATTCTCTTTAGAGGACTCACTATGGTACCAGTGGCACTATGGGAGGAGGTGATGAGGGAGTTCAATACCTCCCATTTGGTGGTACATTATGCTGTGGCGAAGATAAACTAGGACCTCCAACATCAGCACTGGTGGCCAGGGATGAAGAAAGCAGTGGTAGAGTTTGTTTCAAGATTCCTCACTTGTTAACAAGTGAAGGCCGAGCATTAGGTTTCAGTAGGATTAGCGCGTCCACTAGAGGTACCAGAGTGGAAGTGGGATGGTATTTCCATGGAATTTGTGATACGACTACCACGAACATCCAGGGGACATGATTCCATCTGGGTGATTTTTGAACGACTCACCAAGTTGGCTGACTTCCTACCAATCATAGAGTAGGGATCAGTAAAGGGATTGGGACGCCTCTACATACAAGAGATTTTATGGCTTCATGGGGTGCCATCGATTATTAGCTCTAACTGTGACACACATTTTACATCTCGGTTATGGAAGGGATTGTAGGAGGAGTTTAGGACTTAACTATCTTTGAGAAACTCCTTTCATCCTCAGACGGATGGTCAGACGGAGCGGACCATACATAAACTCGAGTACATGCTTCATGCTTGCGTCTAAGATTTTGGCCACAGTTGGGAGGATCACTTTCCCTTGGTGGAGTTTGTATACAAAAACAACTATCACCCCACCATTGATAGAGAACTGTTTGAGGCCTTGTATGGTCGAACATGAATATCACCTCTATGCTGGACAGACCCAGGGGAGTCAACACTTATGGGTCAAGAGTTGGTAAAGGATACCATTGAGAAGGTGTAGATCATCCTTGAGTAGATGAAGACTACACATAGCAGGTATAAGTATTATGCTGATAGGAGAGAAATACCTTTGGATTTTGAGGAGAGAGACCATTTCTTTCTACGAGTCTCACCTCGATGAGGTTTTTAGAGATTTTGCCGGGGTGGCAAGCTATCTTTGATGTTTATCGGACCCTTTAAGGTTCTCAATAGATTTGGAGAAGTGGATTATCACCTAGTTCTTCCCCCACAGATGCATCAGGTGCATGATGTTTTCTACGTGTCATAGTTGAGGAAGTGAGTGCATGATCCATCACACGTTATCGACTAGGGAGAGATAGACATTGATTATGGGGCCACGTTTACGGAGGTTCCAGTATAGATTGAGTACCGATAGGAGCAGGTCCTTCAAGGATGATCGATATCTCTCGTGCGCGTTCCCTGGCAGCACGAGAACCTATAGGAGAGCACATGGGAGCAGGAGACTCAAATTCGTGCTATGTACCCCCACTTGTTTCTTTGGTCGATGTTGTGGCTTTCAGGAAATAAAATCCCTAATGTGGGGAGAATGTAAAGACCATATTTTCCATGTAATTTTTTTATTATATGGAACTATTCTGAGGCTGTAAAATCTGACGGCGTTTGATTCTGATGCCCAGTGTGCTGGGAATGAAATTTAAAACTTCCTTAAGGTACGTTCAGTAAACATGCGAGCAACAAATTATAACTTTTTAACCAATGCTCGAAATTGAAATCTAATGGCACCGTTGAACTCACATCGCCGGGATTTGCTTAAGGTAGCCTTAACCTCGATCGTTGTGGGTTGAGAGAGGAAGTTGGTTTTTGTAGTTTTCGTTGATAATTAAAAAAATAAATCAAATTTAGTTTAAATATCTTCCACCTCTATTTTAGGTTTTGGTGGCAGGGACCACAAGGGGTGGTCTGGAATTTAATGTAGGACATTAAATTCCTGGTTACACAAAATATTTAACCACCCTACATGAAATTAAGGAGGTTAATTAATTACACCAATTAATGAACCTCTCTTAATTATGTGTTTTAAAGATAACTCCCCTCCTCTCTAATTTTCAATTAGTTGGGAAAGGAGTGTTATTTTTATAGAGGATGATCTGGGAGGAGCCTCTTAATGAAGAACGAGTCCATCAAGCAAGAACCGAAGATCATCGTTTGAGAAACATCGTTGGAGGATTGCTTCGGGATTGAAGAAAACAGAACCATATTCAAATGTGGGATGCTCTCCAACGACTCAAGAGGTAGGGTTTTTTATTGTTTAAATTTTATGAATTTTTGAATCAATTATATTTTCCCTAGTTAAGATTCTTTTGTAGAGGGCGCGAGCCAAATAAACAAGGCCCGGTCCCTCCATCTCTTGTTTTATTGTTGCGTTCTACGCAGGTGAATTTTCGGGTTAAAAGGAACCTAAATCTAAGGGTCAAGCAGTGATGGAGATGACCCAAGAAACCCGTAGGTGCGAACGGATGAAAAAACAGACAACCGAAGCTCATTCGGTGGCCTTAGGAAGACTGTCGGCACGCGACCAGTGCGATGAAACTGATGACCAACACTTGCAGGCGAGGGCGGCGACTGGCACCGGCCGGTCGCAGTGGCGACGACTCACCTTCATGAACTATAAGAAGAGGCTATGGGACTAGGACATGGTGGTCAGTAGGCGGACAACACTGTCTGGACCCAAAGATGGTGGCGGCGCCCCATCGTGTGTCGTAGGATGAGGAGGCCGTGGCTTTTTAGCCCCAACGGTTGAGCAGGGTGAGCGAGACTGGCCGACCACGGAGGCGGAGCGGCGCGACGTCACACACCGATGAAGGGAGCCATGGATCAAAGCCAAGGTGGTGGCAGGGACCCGCTTCTTCTGGTCTTGTGGGGGATCAGGCGGCTCCATGTGGCGCTGCTGCTCCAAATCCCGAACGACTTAGCCATTCGGGAAGGGGGGGTGGGGGGTGGGGTTCCTTCGTGCCAGCTAGGGTGGGCCCCGTGCCCACTAGTGGGCTAGGATGCACCCCCTGCGGGTTGGGTGGTGCCCTCTTATGGTCCGGGTCGTGGCTCCCTCTTGAGGGCCAGACCACACCCCCTTGCGGGCAGGGCCACGCCCCCTACGAGCAGGACCATGCCCCCCTGCGAGCAGGCCCGCGCCCCATGCTGGTTGGGATGCACCCCCCTGCGGGCAGGGTTGTGCCCCCTAGTAGGTCGGGCTGGACCATGGCCTAGTGGGTTGTGCCCGTCGTGGTCCAGCCTAGCCGGGTCGGACCGGACCCGGACCCATCCAGGCCTGATTTCACTTAAAATTTCATAACTTGAAATCCATACGCCCATTTTACAAACTATCTGTAGTGCTAGGATCCTTGGAGTGAGGCAGTTTTTTTGGTATACTCCACTCAAATTTTGGGGAAAGTTGGAGTATGGCTGGGTTGGATCGAATCCGAATCCGACTAGGCCCTCGGTACTAAAATGCTTATAACTCACAGACCTGGTGTCCGATTGACGCGTCGTCTATCACGTTGGAACCCTTACGATATGGAGGTCATTTGGGACACTACTTTGTAGACCTTAGTTGTGGTCTAGGTATGATCAATATATCAAGGAGCAGATTCTACAGAACTCGAGTGCACCGGGTGCGGGGAATCTTGTGGCTGGCTGTTTTTGAAGTAGTGACCCTATGTGAATCAGTATCATAGAGACCCTATGTGGATAAACATTGTAACTACTAGAAGATGAAAAGTTTTAGAGAAGCTCCTTGAGGATAAACTTCTAGAGACCCTGTGTGGATCAGCATTGAGCGGCCCTGTGTGCATCAACATTCTAGAAACCCTATGTGGATCAGCAATCCTGCGACCCTATGTGGGTCATCATTATAGCAACCCTGAGTGAATCAGAAGTAGTGTGACCCAATGAGGACCAGTCTTAGAGTGTCTTGTTTTGTAACAACAACTTATGACCAAGAGTGGGGAGAGAATAGAACAACTTCTTTGTGCATCAGTTGTGGAACTTCTAAGTGGAATTAGATGATATAGCTTAAGACTAATCATCAAAATTCATAATCTCTAAGTTGTATATGTGGTGTGAGTTGAATATTTCTTCATGATTTGTGATTGAGGCATTGATTTTTGGTTTTTCCATTGTGAAACTCTGGGAGAACTTCGGGGGTATCAGGGTCCTTACTGAGTATTGTTATACTCACCCCTGCACGGGCTTCGCCCGCACCTTGTTGTGTGCAGTGTAGATGACATTCAATTTTGTCCGAGGTTTGGGAGCCAGGACTAGACGGTGCTCAGAGGTGGACCTTTAGAAATGATGTGCTGATGTGATGACCAACCGTGATATGTACCTACAATTTAGGTAGGAATCATGGCGGATGATTCTGGGAGCTGTTTTTTTTTCTGTTGTAGTTGTACTTTTCAGTTGGGCTTGTATTTCGACCCCCTTTACTTATAGTACACACCCCCTTTTTTACTATACATATTTACTTCGTAGTATTCATCCTGTCGTATACTTGGTTTGTGTGTTTACAGGTTTAAAGGGAATGCCTTATTGTTTACAGGGACATGCCTTTCGGAGCTAGTCGCCAACCTCTGACCTATAGAAGGTGGACTTGGGGTAGTCACAGAATGAGCCCCATGGGACGGGTCATGAAAAAATATTTTTCTAAGACTCTCATGGAGCCTAATGTGACTAGACATTTCAAAGAATAAGTGGATTAGTTAAAGGTTTTTACACCTCTCTTGAAACTATTTTTGAAAGATAAAAAATGTTCTTTCAAGTGATAAAACATGGAGACAACATCATCAATAATTTTAATGAATTATTGGATACTTTTATCTACTCTACTAGGATATATATTATTTCCCCTCTACCTATTCCTTTTAATTATTCTATTTTTTCACCATTATCTTCAGTTTCAACTTACAAAACTTCTATTATAGTCAATCATTTTGGATTTACTTCTATCCAGATTGTGTGACACCTTAGGCCAGTAGTTTGAGGAAATATTTTTAGTCCTCCTACACCTATACCTAAACCTATAACTACTCCTAAACTATCATCATCTATGGATAAGGAACATGTTGATCCTATTTCCTCTTAAAATTATCTTGAATCTAATTTTTATTTAGATTAGAAACATGATAGGGATTTTGTTTTGTATTCTCCAACTTTTTGTACATCAACTTCCTTTCTATTTTAGATTATTTTCTTATTATATTTCATTATGAAATTTTTATGTATTGATTTATTTGTCTATATTTATTTTTTATAATCCTAAATGAGGGAGAAAAAAGTGGAATATTAACCATGAATTTCTAAAATGATTATACCATAATATGTAGTCCTCTTTAGAAATTGAACATTTTATATTTATTAAACCATGGTTTGTGATCATAAAAAGGGGGGATATTGTTTTCTTAGTCAATAAATAATTTATTTTAATTATCTCAAATCATGATTAATTTATTATTAATGGTTTATGTGGTCTATGATAGATAAATATATTTCAATCACTTTAATGAAATTCATTTAAGTATGCCCTACAATAACATGAAGAAACTATAACCACGAGAAGGAATGCCTGATTGCAAGAAAGAATGTTCAACCATAAGAACCAATGTATGACTGCAAGAAGGAATGATTGACCACAAAAGTGATGCATATATACCATAAGTAATGTCTGACCATAAGAAGGAAGACTAACCATGTGAATATTTTTATTATCATAAGAAGTCATATGTAACCACAAGATAACTTTTGTTATAGTATAAAGAAATCTATGACTGGAAGAAGATCTCTATGACTATAAAAAGAATGTGGATTTGAATATGAGAAGAAAACACGATAGTGTGTAGGATTTTGAGACCGTACTATATGTGTTTTTTATGAGTTTTCTTCTACCATGCCTAAGTGAATTAATTCATATTTGGGAATAAAATAATATTTTATTCCAATGGTTAGTATTTGATGAATTAATTTAAATTCAAACCATTTTAGTATTTGAGGTCCATTCTCAATGTATGAGGATATAAGAATCATTATTCTTAAGTGGATATTTTGAATAGAAGTAATCTATAAATTCAAAGTAACCTCACACATACTGGGAAGACATGAATTGATGAATAACATATGAAGATTAAGTTTCTATCTATGAAACTCTTTTTCTTATGGTCCACTACCGAATCTAAAACAGAATCTTTAAAGGATTTTTTCATCCATTTTATGAAAAATTTGAATAAAATTGATAAAAAAATGTTGATTTGAGATTGAGATGCAACAAAAAATATTTATATCCATTCTATATTTGTTTTTATCAATTTTTAAGTTGTACTTATATTTATTGTACATTTATTTTTAACCCATCATGTAGTTTAAATAGATGTACTCAGGTACTTATTTATTATTCTTTATACACTTGTTCCCCCATATATAATTTTGGAGGAGACTGGTTAAGTCTGGATAGCCTTGTGTGCTATTGTATTTTTTAAAACTCGTTCCAAGTTATGGATCACATTATTGGTTTTAATAAAAATGATAGGAAGTTGGTTTTCTGTGAAGTGGAGATAACTATTTTCAATCATGGATTTAAACCTCTTGAATTTCTAAAATCCATTGTGTGTTATTTATGTTTTTCTCACTTATTTTTAAAATTATTTTACCTTTAAAATTATATATTTTGAATATAATTTATTAATATATTTTCAAGTTACATTAGAAAAATAATACTTTGATAGTTATATTTAATCATTGATATATGTACAATGTTTGGTGTAATCAGATTTGTTTCAAAATTTGAAAGTAATTATAAAATCATTTTAACTGGGTTGGGATTGATCTCTTGAGAAACCTGTCCAAAATGTAAAATTATATATATATATATGATCTATTTTAATTAGAAATTATATTTCTAAAATTGGGGGATTTTGTTTTAAAAGTATTTTTGACAAAAAACTATTGGATGATTAATTCACCCCATGTTGAGATGTCCACTTGGATAAATAATTTCATCTTATAAACATACCTATCAAACATGACCATACTTACACACCGCAACAAATGATGTTTCACACCTATATGTATGTAGAGGGATTTAAACATTCATTCAATGATCCTCGGTGTTGCTGTTTCAACACAGATGTGCATATCATCTTCAAATCCTCTCTAGGTAAGTTGGTTGAGCACCTCATTAATCATTCATGGTAGTTATGGTATCACAATTGAAATATGGAGATTCATAGTGGTGGAAATAGAGGTTTTTGGTGACCTGATCACGGTGAAAATGGAATATAATGATGTAGTGGGTGGTAGCCAATTTTTTCTAAGTTGGGTGACCCACATATGAGTTAAAATTACATCATTTTTGTTAAATTTTAATAATGACCACATCATTTTCCATCCCACATTGGTTCCTATCATGGATGGTGTCTTCTTTTATATACTAGGACATGGTAAAAACCTATTGGATGAGTAGCCCTTAAGGTTCCTACCCTTGAGCCTTCCTCTATTACTCCTTGATTCCACTGGAGATTTTCAGAATCACTTATTATTATGTTTAGTCTATCTGTGTGTACTCTTTAGTTAGCAGTGTTAGGGAACATTTTATTCTACAAAATAAATACATCTTTTCCTTAAATAAATTCTTCATAAAAATTATATATAAATATTTTTTTCTTCAAAAATAATATTTTAAAACTTCCTTTACCATAAATATAATAAGACAATATTAAATTGTGTAGGAATTAACAATTTAACTCTGCAAGTAATGATATTAATTAAAAAAATGTATACATGAAATGCCAACATCAAACACATCACACTTATAATTATTATTTTCCTCAAGAATAAATCAATAAATTAATCACAAATTAAATAAATGCCACAAATATTTAAATTTTGAAGCAATAATATAAATTAATTATCAATGGCGAGATAAATTTTCATGCTTCACATAGAAATATTTATTTCAAATCATCGTTTTTTAAGGAAACATGTAAAATATTAATCTTACATTTACCCTTTTATAAGAAACATATTATTCTATCTTCCATTAAAATATCTTAATTCTTTATTTTTAAGAATTTCAATTACGATTTACCTCAAATTAAATATTTTCCTCTACTTACTCAATGTTACAATTAGATGGAGTTATGCTCATTCAGTGACTATATTCTCCATACTATAAGATTAAATTGAATATCATATCTTTTCTTCATAAATTAAATGATCAAAAATAATCATTAGGACTTAAAATTAATGTTTATATGACTCTGAGTCATTAGGTAGGTAGGAATTGATGTGAAAAAAAGTTAAAGATCAAAAGAGAGGTTAAAAATGTAAAATAAATTGTTTGATACTCAATGATAAATATCAATTAAAATACTCCCTCAAAATAACATCTCCCCACTTTACCAAACAAAAACTCAAAGTTATGAATCTATGAATGCAATCAATGATACCCCATATTTTATTTATTTTTCTAGTTTTTTCTTTATTTTTCCCCAAATTTTTCACTTGGGAAAAATATCACACTCCTTTACCAACCCGTATTCAGTCTCATGATGAAACTAATTGTATTAATTATAACAATATCATTAGTTTAGATAAGGGTTTTGTTAAACCTACCCAACACACATCCCATTTTTTCCTAAATTTTATATTTTGTATTTTTTTTCATTCATATTATATAAAAGAAAATTCAATAGGGGTAATAATGAGATAATGAAAGATCAACATAAACCATCCCCACAACCCATAAAATAAACCCCCAAATATTCATCTCAATAAAGTACATCCATTTCCATAATGTAAAATGATTCCCACACACTCAACCTAATAAATATCTTGTAAAATACTAAGAGTGGGGTAGCAAATGATAATATTGTATTATAATATGGTTATTCCCTATCAATTTCATTTATGATTTCTAATTTCATAAAAGAATGATATAATCTCAAAGTGGGCCTCAAAGATAATGGACACAAACAACCAAAATTCCCCAATAATTTTAAATGTGATTTTTTACAACCACAGTTTTGACAAAAATTAATGAATATTCTAGAAGGTAGAAATTTAATGACCCAACATGAATTAAATATTCTAGTGTCCTTGAACTAGAATTCACACTATTATAATCCCAAGGATATTTTTGGATTAGAGTTTTAGAGAATTAGGTCATAACTCATACATAACAACTCATATGTTACAAAGTAGACACCTCCACTCAATATCCATTTTTTTACAAAATTAATCATTTAAAATAAAACATGATTTCTTTATATGAAAAATATTCACGACCTTAAAATTGAATTATCCTTTTCATTTAACCATTTATAAACGCTATTATTTTAAAAGAAATGTGGTATGGGAACAAAAATCTTTTTAAGGGACAAAAAATAATAACAAATCTATTAGTTTGGTGAAAAACATGAAAACCCATGTAATGTTTACCTTTATTTTCAAAGTTAATTGAGTGTACGAAATAAAACATTTTCACTTAAAAAACACAAACAAATTTTCTCAAATAAAACCTTTAAAACACATAGAAAGAAAATAAAAACCCTTTTTAAAAACTTATACCACCACATTCATAAAACCCTTTCAAAACCCCAGCAATTAGAATAACCTTAAGGCCAAATTCTAATAAATATTTAGAGAACATAAACATTACCCAATGCATTGGAGAGCTATATTGGGATCACCCTTAGTGTAAGATATATTGGAGTCACCCATTTTTAATGAGCTGTAATGGGACTAAACCATTATTATAAGATATATTGGCATCACCTATGAGTTGTAATGGGTCATAACCCATTGTATAAGCTATATTAGGCTCACCTGTGAGCAATAATGGGCTCAACTCTTCGTATAACCTATATTGAACTCACATGTGAGCTATAATGGTGATCAAAACTCTGTATCAAGATCACCTTTTGTTTCATATAATTCTCAAGTACCATGTGTAAAATATTTTATTCTTGTACATTTTCATTATAAAATCTTTTAAAAAATCTTTTAAATCCACATGAAAAATAATTTTGGATATAAAAATACCCTTTTCTTTTAAATACCCAGTTTCAAAATATAAAAAATGTTCACATAATAAAGAGAGAAATTTATTTAAAAATAAATATGAAAAAAATATAAAGGAAAATTCAAATCATTAAAGTATCATGATTGAGGAAAAAACCATGAATGATGTTAAATTTAAGAAAACATTCCTTATATAATTTTATCTGAAAAGTCACAAAGTACCTTTTTTGGAAAAATAAAAAAATATTCCTCTCAAACCATTTTGTAAAAATTAAAACATTATAAAAAATAAATTTAAATAATCACAGGATAATAGTAAAATCATTTTTGAAAAATTTTTAGAAAACATTTACATAGAATAAAAAGAGAGTTTTAAGGGAAATTTTCAAAAGATAATTTTTAAAATAAAGTCCCTAACATTGAGTTTCAACACCTCACATACATGTTTAAAATTACTAAATAAAATAATAATGTTAATTATTTAATTTTTTGAAGAAATTTTTCAATATTATTGTTATTTTATATAAATTATTACCATGTTATAACAATTACATAATTATTTATGTTCATGTTAGATGTTTTGATGATATTTGGTTCATAAGTGAAAAATGGCTTCAGTAATTTGATTATAGTCAAAGTGGACATTAATCCACCATATCCAGAATAATATTAATGAAATAATTGCAATTTATTTAAATAAATTATAATTTTATATTCAACCATTACATATGGTAATTAAAAATGAACTACGTTACAATCATGGAGACTGTAGGCATTACATAGACATGATTAACATTTCCATTTTCAATGATCATTATGGAAAGATGGTAAGTATTATTTTATCTTTAAATAATTATCATAATATCATAATAATTCTTCAAATATACTTATATATATCATCCATGTTATGTGGTGTTTAAAAATGAATCATATTACTTTGTGGTGGTGGTAGTCCACATGTATGCACGAACGATGTTGTGATTTTTCAGTGCATAGAAAGTTAAGAATGTAAATGATATATTATCTTTTAATATTGATTAAAATATAATGGATATAATATATAAATATTAATTCAATCATTACAACTAGTATTTATAGATGATGATGGAAAACAAATTTCATCGGTTCGCGAGGCGGTAGTTCGTTGTACACACGAATGATGATTTCATTTCCCATTTGATAGAACAGAAGATGGATATGAGTAACGAAAATATAATATTAACATATAATTATATATATTAAACTGTATTTATTATTTTAACATAGTTAAATAAGGTTTGAGGGATGTGTAATAATAAACATAACTAAAACATGTAGATAAAAACTATACCTATTTTTTTTGGAAAATTTCCTTTTCTTAACACATTAAGACCACTAAGGATGATTTTGTACCTAAAAAATACATCTATAATGAGAGGAGATATTCTAGGAAGGTATTTGGTCAGGTATTAGATGAACCAAATGGGGTTTTAAGTGTGAATAAATGAGATTTATATGTGAGTTTTTATAAGAGAGGGGAGGGACACTCTTGAAAATTTTCAAAATATTAAATTAATATAAATTTATTTTATATTTTAAATGGATACAAAGTGATTTATTTTCAATATAATATGTTTTTTGGTCTAAATAACCTCATAAAATTTAAATTATATAAGTTTTTACTATATTTATACCCTTAACTTTTGGTTTTAACCTCAATTTAACCCCATTAACTTTTACCTTGACAACATGGGTTTTTACGCTTTAATGGTTAATATAGTTACTCTAAAAAAATAAATAGAAAATGGTTGATATTTTAAACATTATAATAATAAATTGGACAAATTTAATATTTTTTGTAATTTTATATAATTTAATAAATTATCATTTACTATAAAATATCCATAATGTCAATTTTTTTTGTATTATTCATTATATTGAATTTAATAATATCAAAATAACTCTTATAATTCAAACAAATTATTTTTAAATATAAAAAAAATTTAAATTTAATATATAAAATTAGTGTATCATAATAATTATGTAAAATTATATTTATTTTAATATTTTTAATATCATTTATTTGATTTTTCCAATAATTGAATAAATATTTCATCTGAGCTGTGAAAGCATTTAATGTAATTATATATTCCCTAAAAATTAAGACAACTAAAATGGTGAATGTAAATCTTTTATATTTTAAAATACTATTTATATTTTAATATATCCTCTTGGAAAGGCCATATTAAAAATATTAAACTTATTAAAAATAAGAGTGTGAAATGTTTGACATTTCTTTAAATAAAATACTATAAAGGTTATAATCTTATCAAAGTGGATTAAAAAGGTTCTAAATTTAACCCTTGAATTATTATAGTAGATATATTCTCATAAAAAATATTTAGGTAAGTTTTTGTGTCATTTAATATTCTTATCTTTTTATTTTTAACCTAAATTTCTTGATTTACCCTTTACCATGGTAACAAAAATTACTAAGATTACTATTCATATTTTCCAAAATTAAAATTGAAATATTTAAAAAATTTGGATCCAATGATTCCAAATATGGAATCCATTTTTAAAAATTCAAAATACCGAAGTGGTATAATTTAATTTAAAATTAAATCGGCTAAACGCAATGAAAAACTATTTTTCTAAAAAATGCCATTTTTGAATATAAAATGTTTTAGTACTAAATTAATGTATAAATACATTAAAAAAACCATAATTTGATTATTTTAAATGAAAATTAACTAATGGAAATTTAAAACAAATACAAAATATAATTTTAAATTGTAAATACTTTAAAATAAAACACATTTTTTAGTAAAAATAATATATTTATCACTATTCCTTGAAAAATAAATATTTATAGAAAATTATAATGATTTTATCATAATAAAATTTTTTAATGATGAATTTAAAAATGAAAATAATTTTTTTCTAATTAAAATTTTATAATTTTAAAATCAAACTTTTAAATAAACTATTATATGGAATTTGTTTAATAAAACCATTTCATATTTTTGATTTTATGAATTTTATAATAGATTTATGAGGAATATTACTACATAATTTAGGAAAAATAATAAATATTAAAATGATTCATTCTATCATTACCTAGTTTTTTACACCCCCTTTGTAAATTTCATCCAATTTTTTTTTGAATTTGGTCTTGGTAACTAGGCTTTGAATTTTCAAAAATATATTTTTTGAAATCCCACATTGTAAAAATGATTAATTTTTTTTTGACTTCATAGAAGAGAAAAGCGATGTACGAAGATCACATGAAGTAACACATAATATATTTCCATATAAAAGAACAAAAGTGGGAAGTAAAAACATGGATATTGAAAATAAAACTAACTTCCAAGGATTGATAAAGAGTGATAGAGAACATGGTCATCAGAAAGTTAACCATCACAAAACCCTAAATTTTTTATCGGTTAAAGGACCATTAATTTTTTAGTAATGAAGTTAAACATATAATGTTTTTGTTTCAAGATTATTTTTCTAGAGTTTAGTCATTACTTTACCATTTATAAAAGTAATATAAGGAAATATACTTGAAAAGTAGTCTTTCTTACATTAATGAATTCCCACCACAATCTCATCCTTTTATTCAAACGTTGTGTATTCAAGATGAATTTTACATGCATGAAATAGTATATTAAAATTATAATAAATCACATAATTCTAAAGTATTAAAATTAATTACACCTTTCTTTAAACATTAACCCTCACTAAAATGATATGGAAAAGATAAGATAATTCTCAAAAAATAATAATCCTTCATTCGAGGAAATCTAATTTAATCTCCAAAATTCAACAATAATACCTAAAATTTATCATAAATCATTCAATAAATAACAAACCTTAAAATCCCCTAAAATTATTCCAAACAAATATTGAAATTTAAAAAATATAATAATTTGATCACACAGTCATATAAGATTAATTTTAACATTTATATCTAAATAACATCAATTACTCTTAAAGTCGCATGCCAAAATGTGCACATAGTAAACATATAATCTCAAAGATAAACTAACCATTTCCATATATAAACTGAATAACCATAAATACAGAATATAATAACACATGATTGAAAAAGATAATTCATATTTATTACTTAAATAAAATCCCATAGTACTCAGTTTACCTTAATCCTGAAATGTTCCCCAAAATTATAGTGATCCTCCTCTAAAATGACATTAATCCAGTAGTAAAAAAATCAATTTCAAACCCCATGGTTATCTGTATGATAAAATAAATGTTCCTAAAATCAACTTATTATTCATACATAAAACTTTTTAAGTGCAAAAAATGTCATACTAACTAGGACTTCATGTAGGATAGTGGTAGGTGATGTATCCTTGTTTCCCTTTAGTTGTGGGTTCAAACCTTATAGCCTTACCGGATGTGACAAGTTGTTTTTTGACCTATGAGTTTTCCTTTTTATAAAAAAATATTAATATAATGTTTATAATAATCCCATAACTATGAGAAAAAACCTAAAAAATTACCTTATTATATTGAATATTAAATAAATTTTTTAACCTTAAAGGTTTTCTCATACCATTCATTTTTCATCCCAAAAAAGGAAATAACCAATAATTACCTCAAAATCAAAGATAATATAAACCCTAAAGTTTCTCCATACCTTTAAAATTAGGTCCACAAAATTTAAATGCATTCTTCCTTAAATAATACTTCACATTAAACATATGGGTTACATAAAACTGAACTGAAAAATAAATGTCTCCCAAAATGTCATTAATCATTTAAAAATTTTATTACTTAAATCCACAGAAGGGGAGTATAATATATTGAACATATGATCAAAATAAAAATTGTAAATGAATTTTTAAATCCATAATTCTTTGGAAGACCTCAAAACAAAACATATTAAAATCTAAGGTTTTCTAAACTATCCTCTGATACCCACTATAACAACCCATCCCACATCACTTATTCTAGTGTCCTTGAAATAGAATTAAATTTCATTCAATCCCAAGGATATTTTTAATTTATATTATTTGAATATAATTTTATAAATCATATATACAAACTCATATATTATAATTCATACACTTCTAATCAATTTATATTTGTTCACAAAATGAAAATTTTAAAACAAAACATGATTTATTTTCATGAAAAATATTTAGGAATTTACTGTAGACTTCCCATTTTCCTTCACCCATCCTTAAACATTTGAAAATAATTTTAAAAATATAGGATGCACACAAAAATTTTCATAAAGGGGAATAAAAAGAATAAATATTTTAGTTCAATGAAAAACATGAAAACCAATGTAATGTTTACCTTTATTTTCAATGTTTTTTGAGCATATGGAATAAAAAAATTTCTCTTAAAAAACATACTATTTCTAAAATAAAACCTTAAAAACCCATATCAAGAAAAAAAAACCCTTTTTTGATACTTAGAGAATCACATTCATAAAGATCTTTCAAAACCCTTATAATTGGAATAACTATATGACTAACTTCCAATAAAAATACCATGAATATAAACATTACGCAATACATTGGATCCCTATAATGGGGATCACCCTTCATATAAGATATATCAAAATCACCCATTTATCATGAGATATAATGGAAATAAACCCTTTATATAATATAAATAGGGATAAACCAAGATCAATAATGGGGATCAAACCTTTTTATAAACTATATCGAGCTCACTTGTGAGCTATAATGGGGCTCAACCCATCATATAAGCTATATCAGGCACACCCACGAGCTATTATAGGTCTCAACCCATTATATAAAATGTACTTGGCTCACCGTTTCTTTTCATAAAATTCTCATGTACATTGAATAAATAATTTTATGGTTGCACCTTTTCATTATAAAACCTTTGAAAAACTATTTAAAACCCATTTGAAAAACACTTTTGGATATCAAAATACTATTTTCTTTTAAAAACCCATTTTCAAAATTAAAAAACTACACAAATAATAAAGAAAAAAATTTATTTAAAAATAACTATGAAAGCATATAAATGAAACTTCAAATCATTAAAGCATAATTATGGTGAAAAAATACACTCATACTATATAATTTAAAAAAACATTCCTTTCATATTTTTGTCAAAAAAACCACAAAGTACCTCATTTGGAAAATGATAAAAAGACCAATTTCAATCCATTTTATTAAAATTAAAGCATATTTAAAAATAAATTTAAAAAACCATAAGGTAATATTAAAAAAAAATTGAAAACATTTTTATAAAACTAGGACATGGAATAAAAAGGGAGTTTTAAGGGAAGTTTGAAAAATATAATATTTAAAATAAAGTCCCTTACCTTGAGTACGGTTCCTAAGTCCAAAATGAATTCGGTAATTTGACTATGATCAAAGTGGTTATTACTCCAAATTATCTATAATAATATTAATGAAATAATTATAATTTTTATATATCAATTATACTTTTAAATTTAACCATTAAATATGGATATGAAAAGTAAACTATGTTATAGTGATGAAGATGGTAGGCCGTGCGTACGCATGAGTAACATTTCCATTTTTCAATGATCATTTTGGAATGAAGGTAAATATTATTTTATCTTTAAAAAATGTTAACAGTATCATAAATATAACATTAAATTCTAAAATACAGTTAAATATACCATCCATTTAATGTGGTTATGAAAAACAAATCACATCGCCTTTTGGAAGTAATGGTCCACATGTACGCAAAAATGATGTCATCATTTCTCATTACATAGAAATATAAGAATGTAAATATTAGAAGATATTTTAATAATTAAAAATATTTCATTAATATAATATATAAACATTAATTCAATCATTATAAAAATTCTTAATAGATGGTGATGGAAAATGAATTAATCGGTTCGTGAGGCCGTAGTCTGCTGTACACATGAATGATGATTCTATTTCCCATTTGATGGAAGATGATGTAGATATTGCTCATTAAAATAACATAATAAAATCTAAGAATATGTGTTTTACTATATTTAATATTTTATCATGATTAAATAAGGTTTTAGGGATTTGGAATAAGAAATAAAACTTAAACATGCAGATAAAAACTATACCTCCTCTTTGGAAAACCTCCATTGCTTTAAACATTAAGGCAACTAAAAATGGTTTTATTCTTACAAAAAGACCTATATAATGAGGTTATTGATTCTATTAAGGTATTTTGTTTGGTATTGATTGAGAAAAATGGGTTTTTAAGTGTGCATAAATGAGAATAAAATCCATCATTTTATAAGAGAAGGGAGGGGCACTCTTGAAATTTCTAAAGATATTAAATTAATATAAATTAATTTTCAATTAAAAATGGATAAAAAGTGAGTTTTTTAAAATTTAATATGATTTTGGGTAGAAAGAACTTTATAAAATAAAAATTATACATGTTTTTACTATATTTATACCCGTATCTTTTGTTTTTAACCACTATTTAAACCCCTTAACTATAACTGTGACAACATACATTTTTACTCTTTGAGGGTTAATATAGTTACTATAAAATGAAAAAAGACCCATAAATTGAACATGGTGGATATTTTTAACTTTAAACTAATCAATTTAAAAATTTATAATTTTTAGGATTTTTATATCATTAGTAAAATATTATTTCGTATAAAATATCCCTAATGTTAATTTTTAGCGCTGTTCATTACATTGACTTTAATAATATCAAGATAAAACTTATAATTTGAGAAAATTATTTTAATATATCACTAAAAATGTTTAGTTCATCTAAAAAATTCATGTACAACATTAATTAACTTTAATTATATTTATTTTTATATTTTTAATATCATTTATTTTATTTTTCCTATAATTGAATAGATAATTCATCAGTGTTTTGAAAGTATTTAATGTAATTATTTATTTTATAAAAATTAAAAATAAATTACCATGATGAATATATATTTTTTATATTTAATAATACTATTTATATCAAACATATCTTCTGGATAACACCATATTAAAAATATTATACTTATTAAAGATCAAAGTGTGCCATGTTTGATATTTATTTAAATAAAATACTATAATTATCATAATATCATCCAGGTGGCCCAAAAATGTCATAAATTTGACACTTGTATGATTATTGTCGAGATATAATCATCCAAATATATTTAGGTAAGTTTTTTGTTCATTTAATATTTTTTATCATTTTATTTTTAACCTAAATTAACAGATTTGTCCTCTACCGTTATAATAAAAATAACTAAGATTACTTTTCATATTTTCCAAAAATAAAAATAAAATATTTAATAAATTTTGTCCCAATGATTAGAAATATGGAATATAATTTTAAAAATTAAAAATACAAAATTTTCCTAATTTAATTTAAAATTAAACTGAAAAGGCTCAATGAAAAAAAAAGTTTTAGAAAAATGCCCGTTTTAGATATAAATGTTTTAATACCAAATTCAAGTATAAATCCATTTTCAAAACCATAATTAGATTATTTTAAATTAATACGAATGAATTAAAATTTTAAACTAATAAAAAACATAATATACCTTGTAAATACTTAATAATAAATTATGGTTTTCAATAAAAATCATTATTTTTCAAAATTCCTTGAAAAATCCATATTTTCAGAAAATTTTCAAAATTTCATCCCATGATAATTTAAGCATTATAATTTTTTTTTGGAAAAAGTAATTTTTTAAAATTAATATTCTATGATTTTAAACACAAAATTATAAATAAAATATTATAAGAAGCGAGTTTAATAATACTATTTCATTTTTTTGATTTTAAGAATCAAAAAATATATTTATAATGAATATTACAACATAATTCAGTAATACTACTAAATATTAAAATGATTTATTCTATAATTCCGTAATTTGTTACACTAACACCCCCATTTAAAATTGGTTCCTTGAAATTTTGGACTTGGTCCTCGTAACTAGGATTTGACATTTCAAAATACCTTTGATTAGATTCCACAATGTAAAAATGATTAATAAGAATTCCACTTGATAAGAGAGAAAAGGGATGTACGAAGGTCATATGAAGTAACACATACTAGATTTACTTATAGGAGAACATTGGTGGGAAGTGAAAACATCTATATGGAAGATAAAACTAACTTCCAAGTACTGAAAGTGTGTGATAGAGAACATGGTCATGAGAAAGTTAACCAGAATAAAAAAGAAAAATCAATCATAGGTTAAGTGACCATTGATTTGATGGTAATAAAATTAAAAAGATAATATTTTTTAAGATCCTTTTACTAGATTTGATTCATTCCTTTATCATTTATAATGGGAACATAAGGAAATATACTTAATTTAATAATATATCTTCATTCATTAATGAATTACCATCACAATCTCATTTTTTTCTCAAAATTATGTGTATCCAAGATAAATTTGAACTTCATAAATTATTATAATTAACTTCTAATGGATTTTATAATTTTACAAAATTATTATAATATATTCCTTTTGTATGTAAATAGTAACCATAGCCAAAATGGTTAGGAAAATATAAGATAATTACCTAAAAATAATAATCCTTCATATGAAGAAAACTTCTTTAACCCCCAAATTAAATAGTAATACCCAAATTTCAACATAAATCGTTCAATAAATAACTATCCTCAAAAGTCATTGAAAACTATTCCAGAATAAAATTGAAATAAAAAAATGAAATATTTGATAACATTGTCTACAAGTTTAATTTTAACATTTATCTCTAATTAACATTAATTACTCTAGAAGTCTCAAACCAAAATGTGTTCACCCTAAACATATAATATCCAAGATACACTAACCATTTACATAAATAACCTAAATCAACATAAATCCAAAACATAATCACATATGCTTCCAAATATATAAATAATCATTTATTCATTAAATAAAATCCCATAGTATTATGTTTACATTAATCCGGTAATGCTACCCAAAATTTTAATGATATTATTCTAAAATTACATTAATCACTTACTCACCAAATCAATTTCCAATCCCCTAGTTATCTATACAATAAAATAAATGTTCCAAAAATTACCTCTTCATCTATAAAATAGTTTAACTAGAAATAAAATTTCATAATAATGATGACTTCACATAGGCCAGTGGTAGGCGATAAACCCTTGTCACCCTTCGGTTGTGGGTTCAAACCTCAAATCCTTGTCAGATGCGACAGGTTGGTTCCCAAATTGTGAGCTTCAATTTTTATAAAACTTTATTAATATAATCCTTATAATATAACCTGAAATGTGAGAAACATCCTATTAAATAACCTTAATATATTTAACATTAAATAAATGTTTCGACATTAATGTTTATCTCGTACCATTCATTTTCATCCCAAAAATTTAATAACCCATAATTACATAAAAATAAAAGATCATATAAAACCTAAAAGTTATACATACCTTTAAAATTATGTACAAAAAATTTAAAATTATTCTTCCTTAAATAATACATCACATTAAATCTAAGGGTTACATAAAACTGAACCCCAAAACAAACATCTCCCAAAATTTCATTAATCATTTTAAAATTTCTTTAATTAAATCCTCAGAAGGGGTGTCTAAGATATTAACATTATGATCAAACTAGAAATTATAAACCCATGATGATATCCATAAATCTTAATAATACCATAAAAGAAAACATTCTTATCTCCAAAGTTGTCCAAACCCTCCTCTAATATACACTGTAATGATCCGATATGCATTATATATTATAGTATCTTTGAACTAGAATTCACTTTATTACAATCTTGAGGATCTTATAAATTTAGAGTTTTAGATAATTTGGTTATAACACATACATAAAAATACATATATTATATATTATACACTTTGAATCAATCTCTATTTTTTAAAAAATGAATTTTTTTAAAAAAAACATGTTTTATTTTCATGAAAAATATTCACAACTTTAAACTTGACATATACTTTTCCTTTACCCATCCATAGACCAAGATAAAAACATTTTAAAAACAAAAGATGATTAAAAAAGATTATTAATGGATATAAAAAGAATGAATCTATTATTTCAGTGAAAAAACATGATAACCCATGTAATTTTTATTTTTATTTTCAAAGTTCTTTGAGTATATTAAATAAAACATTTTCATTTAAAAAACACATGAAATTTTTCTAAAATAAAACATTAAAAAAACTTATTAAGAAAATAAAAAATCTTTTTTGAAACATATAGAATCACATTCATAAAACCCTTTCAAAACCATTGTAATTGGGATAAACATATGACCAACTTCCAATAAAATTCTAGAGAACATAATCATTACCCAATGCATTGGAGATCTATAATGGGGCTCACCCTTCTTATAAGATATATTAGGATCTCCCATTTTTCATGATCTATAATTGGTCCCAAAACATCATATAATGTATATTGGGAACATTCATGAGATATAATTGGAATCTAACCTTCTTATAAGCTATATCAGGCTCACCCATTAGCTATCGTGGGCCTTAACCATTTATATAAGCTATATCAGGCTCACACGTGAGCTATAATGTGGTTAAACCCTTCATATAAGATATATCAGGGTCACTATTTTTTCATATAATGCTCAAGTACCATGAATAAAACACTTTACACCTTTTAATTTTCAATATAATAATTTTCAAAAACTCTTTTAAATGAACATGAAAAACACTTTCGGATATCAAAAGACCATTTTCTTTTAAAAAAATACATTTAAAATCTAAAAATTTTGTACATAATAAAGAAACAATTTTCTTTTAAAAGAACTATAAAATTTTATAAAGTAAACTTCAAATCCATAAATAATTATTATGGAATAAAAATCCTCTCTTGCTATATAATTTAAAAAAAATTCCTACTGTATTTTTGTTGGAAAAGTCACAAAGTACCTCATTTGAAAAAAAGATTAATTTCAAAATATTTTGTAAAAAGAAAAAATAGTAAAAAATTCCTTTAAAAATCATATTATAATAGTAAAAACATAGTTGATAACATTTTAAGAAAATATATACATGAAAAAAGATATTTTTGAGGGAAATTTTAAAGAGATAATTTTTAAATAAAGTCCCTTACCTTGATTTCTGAAACATCACAATTTTTTTTATATTATTTAATAATAAACTTATGATAATTGCTTAATTTCTTGAGAACATTTTTTAATTTTAGTATTACTCTTATGTCACTTATTATCATGTTATAAAAATTACATAATTATTTAATTTCATGTTAGATGTTTTGATAGTATTCAGTTCATAAGTCCAAAATGAATTCAATAATTTGAATATAGTTAAAGTGGTCATTAATCTAAAATATAAATAATAATATTCATGAAATAATTATCATTTTTACACATCAATTATACTTTTAAATTCAACCATTACACATGGTTATGAAGAATATACTATATTACAATCATGGAGATGGTAGACCATACGTATGCATGAGTAACAATTCCATTTTTCAAAGATAATTATGGAAAGAATATTACTATTATTTAAAATTTAAATAATTATAATAATATCATAAATATCATATTAATTCTTAAAATCTACTAATATATAGCATCTTGTGAGTTTTGATGCATGGCGAATCACATTGCCTCATGGAGGCGGTATTTCACACGTGCGCACGAATGACATTATCATTTTTTAGTGCATGGAAAGGTAAGAATGTAAATGATATATTATCTTTTAAAAATGATAAATATGACAATAATAGAATATATATACATTAATTCCATCATTATAACTAGTATTGAGATATGGTGAAGGAAACCATATTACATTGGTCTAGTAGGTTGTAGTCCGCAGTACACATGAATGATGATTTAATTTCCCATTTGACAGAAGAGTAGATAGATATATATCCTGAAACTAACATAATAATATGTAACTTTTTTTATTATACTATATTTATTATTTTATATAGGTTTAAGTAGGTTTTAGGGATGTTGAATAAGAAACAAGACTAAAACATGCAGATAAAAACTATACATCTTATTTGGAAAACCTCATTTTCTTAACAACTTAAAAGCCCTAAGGATGGTGTTATTCCTAAAAAATTACCTATATAATGAGGGGAGAGATTCTAAGAAGTTATTTGAGCTATAATTGGTGAAAAAATGTATTTTTATGTGTTAATAAATGAGAAAAGAGGTTCCCTTTTATAAGAGAGGGGAATGACACTCTTGGAATTACTCAAAAAATTAAATTAATATAAATTAATTTTCAATTAAAAATAGATATAAAGTGATCTATTTAAAATATAAGATGATTTTTTATAAATACACTTTTAAAATATAAAATAGGAAATTTTTATTATATTTATACCCTTATCTTTTTGTTTTAACCTTATTTAACCCCTTTAACTCTTATCGCAACAACATGGACTTTCACTCTTTGAAGGTTAATATAGTTAAATTTTAATTGAAAAACGACCCATAAATAGAACCTGGTTGATATTTTAATCCTTATCCTAATAAATTTTATAATATATTATTTTTATAAATTTTATATCATTTAATAAAAAACCACTGACTATAAAATGTCCATAATGTTTGTATTTAAAATTATTGATTACTTTGACATTAATAATATACAGATAACACTTATAATTTGAACCAATTACATTAAAATTTCCCATAAATGTAAAGGAAATATATAATTTTTTTGTATCACATTAATTATCTCGAATTATTTTTATTTTAATATTTTCAATATCATTATTTTATTTTTACAATAACTGAAGGAATACATCATCAGTATTGTTCAAGCATTTAATATAATTATTTCATCCAAAAAAAAAATTAAAATGATGAATATAAATATTTTTTATTTAAAAAAAATATTTATAGCCAAACATATCCTCTTGATAACACCATATTAAAAATATTACACTTATTAAAAACAAGAGTATGTCATGTTTGAAATTTCTCTAAATAAAACACTATAAAGGTCATAATCTTGTCCATGTGGCACCAAAAGATTATAAAGTTTTCCTTGGTATTATTATAGTCGATTTATACTCATCCAAAAATATCTTAGTAAGTCTTTGGTTCATTTAATATTACTTATCATTTTATTTTTAACCTAAATTACCTGATTTACCCTTTACTGTGGTAAGAGTTTTTCTAAGTTTACTATTAATATTTTTCAAAAATAAAATTGAATGTTTTACAAAATTTTAACCCACTGATTATAAATATTCAATCCATTTTTAAAAATTCAAAACACATAAGTGGAATAATTTAATTTAAAATTAAACTGAAAAAATTCAATGAAAAATAACTTTCTAAAAAAATATACTTTTTAAATATAAAATGTTTTTATACAAAATTAGAGTATAAATCTACGTTCAAAAACCATAATTTAATTATTTTAAATAAAAAAATTTTAATAATTTTTTTAAATAATACAAAACAAAATTTTATCTTTTAAATAATTTAAAATAAAATATAGTTTTCAATAAAAATCTGTATTTTTTATTATTCGTTAAAAAAATCAATATTATCAGAAAATTAGAAAAAATCCATCTTAAGATAATTTTAACATGATGAATTTAAAAATTTAAATTCTAGAATTTTAAAAATAAACCTTTAATAAAATATTATAAGAAATGAGTTTAATAAAATCATTTCATTTTTTGATTTTAAGAATTACTTAATATATTTATAATGAATATAAATACATAATTTAAGAGTAATAATAAATACTTAAATGATTTATTCTATAATTAACTGAGTTGGTACATTTTCCCCACTTTAGAAATTGCGTCCTCCCAATTTTGAACTCAGGCTCACTAACGAGGCTTTGACTATTCAAAATACCTTTGTAGTAATCCGACATTATAAAAAGGATCAATAAAACTTCCACTTAATAAGAGAGAAAAGGGATATATGAAGGTCAACTGAAGTAACACTTAATTGATTTAAATAAAATAGAACATAAGTGGGAAGTGATAACATGGATATAAAAGTGAAAAATAACATCCAAGGGATGATAGAGAGTGATAAAGAACAAGAAAATTATAAAGTTAATGATCACAAAACCATAAATATGTGATGGGTTAAAAGTACTTTGATTTCTACGTAAGAAAGTTAAATTTATAACGTTTTCGTTTAAATATACTTTTCCAAGAGTTGAGTCATTTCTTTACCATCTAAAATAGTAAAATAAGGAAATATATATATTTGACAATTATACTTGCATACATTAATGGATTCCCACAACAATCACATCTTTTACTCCAAATGAGAAGTTTTCAAGATGAATTTTACATGCCTAAAATAGTAAAAGAAACTTTTAATAGATATTATAATTATATAAAAGGATTAAAAGATATTACTATTGTCTCTAAACATTGACCATAACAAAAATATTTTAATATAATTCCCCAAAAAGAATAATCCTTTATATATGGAAAACCACATTAATCTACAAAATTCAATAGTAATATCCAAAGATCAACATAAATCATTCAATAAATAACTATTATTAATAACACTCAAAAATATTTCTTACTAATATTAAAATCCAAAAATCATAAGGATTTGATCATATAGACTTACATGATTAATTTGGACATTTATCTCTAAATAACAACAATTACTCTTGAATTCTCATACCAAAATGTGAATGCTCTAAACATTTAAACTCCAAGATATTATAGCCATTTAAATAAAAAATATTAATTGACATAAATCCAAAATAGAATCACATATGATTCTAAAAGATAATTCATCTTTTATTCATTAAATATAATCCTAAAGTATTTTGTTTACCTTAAACCTATAATGATCCCTAAAATTAGAGTGATCTTCTTCTGAAATAACATTAATCACTTAGTCACCAAATCAATCTCATATGGTTATCTATATGATAAAAATTTTTCCCAAAATAAACATATTCTTCATCCATCAAATCATTTAACTAGATATAAAATGTCATAATAATAGGTACTTCATGTTAGCTATTGGTATATGACACACCCTTATCACCCTTCGGTTGTGGTTTCAAATCTTGTGGCCTTTCTAGATTCAATGAGTTATTTCCCAACCTACGGGTTTCCCTTTTTATAAAACTAAAATAAAATAATCCTTACAACATTACCATAAATGTGAGAAAGATCCTATAAAATAACCTTAATATATTGAATATTAAAGAAATTTTTCAACCACAAAGCCTATCACATAAGTTACATTTTTTACCCCAAAAATGTAATAACCCATAATTACATCAAAATCAAAGATTATATAAACCCTAAATGTTCCCCATGCCTTTAAAATTTTGTCCACAAAATTTAAAGGTATTATTACTCAAATAGAACTCACATTATACCTAAGAATTAAATAAAACTAATCCCAAAAACTAACGTCTCCCAAAATGTCATCAATCATTTGAAAATTTCATTAATTAAATCCTGAAAAGGGGTGTCTAAGATATTGAAATTATGAACAATTTAAAAATTATAAACCCATGATGATATACACAACTCTTACAAATACCACCTAAGAAAATATCCTAATCTCAAAAGTTGTGAAAACCCTCCTCTGACACCAACTGTAATGACCCGACCTGCGTTAAAAATTCTAATGTATTTAAACTAGAATTCAATTTCCTAAAATCCTGAGGGTATTTTTGGTTTATATTTTTATAGTATTTGGTTATAACTCATACATAAAAAATTTTATATTATAAATTAGATACTTCCACTTAATATCATTTTTTTCACAAAATGAAACTTTTAAAACAAAAAATTACTTCTTTTCATGAAAAAGCATCAAGACATTAAACATGAAAACTAATTTTACTTTAACATACTTAAACCCTATAAAAAATTAAAAAATGTGGTATGACCATAAAAATCACAATAAAGGACATAAAAAGAAGAAATCTATTAGTTTATTCAAAAAATGAAAACCCATGTAATGTTTATATTTATTTTCAAAGATATTTTGTTTTATGAAATAAAAAAAATTCACTTAAAATCCGAAAATAATTTTCCACAAATAAAATCATAAAACCACATAGAAAGAAAATAAAAATTATTTTGGAAACAAAGACAATCACATTCATAAAATCCTTTCATAACCCTTGTAATTATAATAACCAAATGATTGACTTCCAATAAAATTCTGAAGAATATAAACATTACCCAATGCATTGGAGAGATATAATGGGTCTCACACTTCATATAAGATATATTGGTATCACCCTTTTTCATGAGCGATAATGGGGTTGAACCCTTAATATAATCTTTATCTGGATAACCTGTGAGCTATAATGGGGACCAAACCTTTCTATATGATATATCAAGATCAACCATTTTTTATATAATTGTCATGTAACGTGAATAAAATATTTTATTATTTCACATTTTCATCGTAAAACCATTTAAAAACTCCTTTAAACCGATATGAAAAAATTTGGATATTTAAATACCATTTTCTTTTAAAAACTCATTTTAAAAATTTTAAACTTGTGCACATAATAAATAAATCATATTATTTAAAAATAAATATGAAATCATATAAATTAAACCTCAAAGAATTAAATCATTATGATGGTGGAAATTTGTTTTCCTTCTCTATAAGTTAAAAAACATTCCTTACATATTTTTATCAGAAAAGTCACAAAGTACCTCATTTGGAAAACTAAAAAAAGATTTATTTCAAACCATTTTGTAAAAATTAAAACATATTAAAAAGGAATTTAAAATAGCATTGTAGAATAGTAATTTTTTTTGAAAAAAGTTTTATAAAACATGGATGTGAATGAATAATAGAGTTTTATGGGAAACTTTTAAAAGATTATTTTTAAAATAAATTCCATTACCTTGAGTTCTGACACATCCTTTACATTCTTTGTCTTCTTGAATACTAAAATTATATTAAATATTTACTTACTTGAGAATGTTTCTAAAGTTTATTATTCCTTTTATATCAATTATTACTATTTTATAATAACAATATAATTATTTAATTTCGTGTCTCATGTTTTGATGATATTCGGTTCATAAGTCCAAAATAACATTAGTAATTTGACTATTGTCAAAGTGGTAATTAATCCACCATCTCCAGAATAATATTCATGAAATAATTATCATTTTTAATCACCAGTCACACTTTTATATTCAACTATTACATATTATTATGAAAAATGAACTACATTACAATCATGTATATGATAGGCCGTACATATGCATGAGTAACATTTCCATTTTTCAACGATCATTATGGAAAGAAGATAAGTATTATTTTATATTTAAATAATGGTAATAATATATTAATTATAATATTATTTATTTAAATATACTTATATATACCATACAAGTGATGTGGTGATGAAAAAAGAATCACATCACCTTATGGAGGTGGTGGTCCACACATACGCCCGAACATCATTATCATTTTGTAATTCATTGAAATGAAATAATTTGAATGTTATATTATATTTTAATACTGATAAATATTCCATTAATATCATATATAAATATATTTTCTAAGATCATAACCTTCCTTAGGATATGCTGATGGAAAAAAATTATATTAGTTCGCGAGGCTGTAGTCATCCGTATGAACAAATGATGGTTTCATTTACCATTTTATATATGTGGAGATGGATATAGATCTTGAAACTAACCTAAAAAAATATAATTATATATATTACATTGGATTTATTTTTTTATCATCTTTAAATAATGTTTTATGGATGTGGAAGAATAAACAAAACTAAAACATGTAGATAAAAACCATACCTATTTTTTTGAAAATCTCCTTTGATTAACACCTTAAAATCACTAAGGATGGTTTTATGACTAAAACAATACATATACTATAATTTTATAGATTCTAACAAGTTATTTATTCTGATATTGGCTAAAAATATTAGGGTTTAAGTGAAAATAATTTAGAATAAGTAGTTCCATTGTTTATGAGTGGGGGAGACACTCTTGGAATTTCTCAAAATATTAAATTTTTATAAATTAATTTTAAATTGAAAATGTCCCAAAATTGAGTAATTTTGAAATTAAGATTCTTCTGGGTCTAAATATACTCATACAATAAAAATTATACAAGTTTTTACTATATTTATACCTTTATCTTTTGTTTTCGACCCATATTTAACCACTTTTACCTCTTACTATGACAACATAGATTTATACTATTTTAGGGTTAATATATTGACAATAAAATAAAAAAAGTCCCATAAACGGATCATGGTTGATATTTTAAAACATATCCTAATTAATTTTTGGAATTTAAGATTTTTTGAAATTTTATATCATTTTATAAAATATCCATAATGTCAATTTTTAGAACTATTCATTACTTAGATTTTAATAATATCAAGAAAAAACTTATAATTCAGGAAACTTATTTTCTAATATCCAAAAATTGTCAAGGTAAAATATATAATTCTTGTATCACATTAATTATCACATATTATATTTATTTTATTATATTTGATATCATTTATTTGTTTTTTACAATAATTGAATAAATACCAGAAAATAATAGTCAAAGGATAACCCCTTGAACATTTATTAAAATAAAAGAAAAAGATAGTAAACAAGAACCACAAGCCAAAAGAGACAGCTACATATCAAAGAAACCATACCCGTCACCGTATCCCTGATAAAAAGCTTCCTCTGAAATAGCTAATTCCCATTCTGAGCTTTCATAATGCTTCAAAACCTTAGAATACTTCATTCTCAGATTCATTCATTCCAAAGTTAGAAGCTCTGTGTCTCTAATAGAGGACCTGGTGGAAACAACCTTTGTCAAGTAGTAGTAGTCCTTCCTTAGCCTTCGTCGTGGTGGAGGAGTCATGATTTCCTGATTCCTGATCATCTTTGTTCTCCTTCCCTGAACAATATCACTATATGAAGGCCTAATCAAGCCACCATCATTGCCCTTGTCATTATAATAGTAATCCCCCCATTTTCCAGAAATATGAACTTCATGAATTTCATCTTCCACTCTGCGTCCTTTCTAAAATTGACTGTCAGAGTCAATCAAGGCTAGACACTTTGGCTGTTCCACAAACTCATGACCATCCAAAATCCCCTACTACATGGCTTCTTTTCCAATTACATCCTTCTAAAAAGTAATCCCAGGCTGCATACTGACACCTTTATCCATAAGAGATCCCTCCTCTATGTTCTCCTACTCCAATTTTTGAAACCGATTACCAGTATCAATTTTAATCACCACACCTCCATCTCTTCCATACCACTTTTGAGACCCATCAGTAGCTTCCAAAACCACCATGGGATCACTATCATAACTTGAAGTACCAATATTATACTCAATAACAGGCTCTGACCCATTTCACTCACCTTCATCCTTCCTTCTAGTATCCAACAGAAAACATACCTCTTGCCGGGAGACCTTTGTGTTCACATTTAAACCCGATGACCCTCCCATGTCACCAGTACCAGAGCCACCTTTGACAGCAGACTACTTCACCCCATCCCCTGAATTCAAGGCACTCTTAAGAGGAATAAACACTGAATCTATCAATAGATTAGGGTGTGCCTCTGCATGAACCCCCTAAATCACTACAACCCGGTTCACTAGACCATTCGCATTGCCAGAACAAGCAACCGATGCAAGCCTCTGATTAAAGGACCTACCTAGATTCTCCCTTAGATCATAACTCCTCATGTTCATTACTTCACATTGACATTAAGAGACTAGATTACCCAATTGAGAACATTTCGTGAAATAATCAGTCCAAGATTCAAAGAACACAGTCCTCTTCCATCGTAATTCCTCACCAAGAGTAATCTAGATCTATTCAATTGAAGGCTTCACAACATCCACCTCAACACAGAGGCAGGGGTTGATCAGATGACTCATAATGGAATTTCAAACATCATAACAAAGAAAGAGACCCACCATATTACCAATCATATAAATAATTTCAGGCTTTTAAAAGGTAGAGGAAGTTAAAGAAGACTTACCCATTCCATAATGGTGTAAGGATTGTGATTCATACATAAATCAAAAGACAATCGAAGGAGAAAAAACTTATAGCTATTGCACCGATGGGGGGAACTGGACCAAGATCGAACCAAATCGTCTTCCCAATAAAAACAGATCATGAAATGACATTTTTCAAGAAGACCGACAACCGTGTGGTCTTGAAAATCCCATTTTCCAAACACAAAATGGTCGAAATCATCAACCAAGGGCCATCAGTGATTGAAACGAGAAACTAGTGTCAAATCCAGATGACTCGAAAATTCATAAAACTCCAAAAAAGATATTTCTAACTAAGGATCACCAAGATGAAGATCAGGGGACTTCGGGCTATGTGAGATCACTAGAAACTCTGGGAGAAAACTAGGGTTTGAGAAAGGGATAAAGGTTTCCACGAGACCAGAGGCAACATTATCAATTCCTCCTCCCCCTTCCACGTCCAAGAAGGGGGGGGGGGTATCGGCCTCAATAATTGACTAGGGTTCCATCTATGAGGTTTTTCATCGTCTCCGAGCCCCCAAAAATTCAAATTAATTGAATAAATAGTTTATCAACACTGTGCAAACATTTAATATAATTATTTCTTCCCAAAAAATTAAAAACAAATTAACATGATAAATATGATTTTTTTTATATTTATAAATACTATTTATACTCAAATATATCCTTTGTATAACACTTTATCAAAAATATTACACTGACTAAAAACATGAGTGCGACATATTTGACAATTTTTTAAATAAAAAAATATAAAGTCCATAATCATATCTAATTTTACCTACCTTGTATGATTATGGTCTATATATAATCATCCCAAATGATTTAGGTATGTTTTTGGGTCATTTAATACTTTATCATTTTAATTTAATCCTAGATTACCTGATTTACCCTTTACTATGTTCACAACAATTATTAAGGCTACTATTCATATTAACGAAAAATAAAATTGATGTATTAAAAAATTTGGAAACACTCATACCAAAATATGGAATCCATTTTTCAAAATTCAAAATAAATGAGTGGAAAAATTTAATTTAAAATTGAACCTGAAAAACACAAGGAAAAATATTTTTTTTTTGGAAAAATACCCTTTTAAAATATATTTTTTTTATAAAAAATCCAAGAATAAATACATTTTAAAAAACAATAATTGGATTATTTTAAATTGAAAGTGAAATAATTATAATTTAAAACTAATACAAAAAAAATTTACATTGTGAATACTTTAATATAAAATACAGTTTAGAAAAAATAAATATTTTCATTATTCCATGAAAAATCAATATTTTTAGAAAATTCACAAAAATAAATAGTAATATAATTTTAACATATTAAATTTAAATATTCTATTCATTTTTTAAAATTAAAATTCAATAATTTTAAAATTAAACTGTAAAAAATCTTATAAGAAATGAGTATAATAATACTATTTCCTTTTTTGATTTTAAGAATTAATTAACATATTTATAATGAATGTAACTAAATAATTTTGGAATACTAATACATATTAAAATGATTTATTGTATCATTACCTATGTTGTTACATCCACCCCATCCACTTGTAAAAATATCATCCGCACCATTTTAAATTTAGGCTTGGTAATCGGGATTTGACTTTAAATTACCTTTCTAGAAATCGTACATCATAAAAAGAATTAATAAAACTTCCACATGATAAGAGAGAAAAGGGATGTACAAAGGTAATATAAAGTAACACATAATATATTTCCATGTAGGATAATATAAGTGGGAAGTGAAAACATGGATACAGAAGAGAAAAATAACTTTCAAGGACTAATAGAGATTGATAGAGAACATGGTCATGAGAAAGTTCACCATCACAAAAACCATAAATCAATGATGAGTTAATAGGCTATTGATTTCTCATTTAGAAAGTTAAACAGATAATGTTTTTGTTTCAATATTATTTTTCTATAGTTGAGTCATTATTTTATCATTTATAGCAAAAATTTATAGAAATATTCTTACCTGACAAGTTGGCATTCATCCATTAATGAATTCCCACCACAATCTCATATTTCACTTCAAATGATCAGTATTCAAGATTAATTTTACATACCTAAAATATTTGAATCAAATTGTAATGGATGAAATAATTCTTACAAATTATTACAAGATATTCATACTTTCTATAAACATTAACAACAACCAAAATTGTTAGGAAAAGATAATATAATTCACCAAAAAATAACCCTTCGTATGTGGAAAACTACTCTAATCTGAAATATTCAATAGTAATACCCAAAGCTCAAAATAAATAATTCAATATATAAATATACTTAAAATTCATAAAAAATATTCCATACTTATATTGAAATCAAAACATTAGAAAGACTTTATCACATAGTCTTCCAAAATTAATTTTAACTTTTATCTAAAATAACATTAATTACTCTTTAAGTCTCATGCCAAAATGTACATTCACTAATCCTATAATCTCCAATATAAACTAACCAATTCCATAAATAACCTAAATTGATATAAATATAAAATATAATCATATATAATTCCAAAATATAAATCATCCTTTATTCCTTAATTAAAATCCTATAGTATTTTGTTTACCTTAATCTTGTAATGTTCCCCAAAATTATAGTGATCTTATTCCAAAGTAACATTAATAACTTTGTCACCAAATAAATTTCCAATAACTTGGTTATCTATATGATAGTTTTTTTCCAAAAATAAACTTTTTCTTTATATATCAAATAATTTAACTAAAAAGAAAATTTTATACTAACCAGGACTTCACGTAGGATAATGGGAGGTGATACACCCTTTCTAAAATTTAGTTTTGTGTTTAAACCTCATGGAATTTCCGGATGTGAGGGGTTATTATATGACCTATTGGTTGTTATTTTTATAAAACTATATTAATATAATCCATATAACATTATAAGAAATTTGAGAAACATCCTAAAAAATAACCTTAATATATTCAACATTAAAGAAATGTTTTAACCTTAAACATCATTTCATAACTTTTATTTTGAATTCCAAAAATGTAATAATCCATAATTACCTCAATATAAAAGATCATATAAGACATAAATGATATCCATACCTTTAAAATTATGTGAAAAAAATGTAAAGGTATTCTTATTCAAATAACACTTCATATTATATAAAACTAAACCAAAAAATAATCATCTCCTAAAATGTCATTAATCCTTTTAAAAATTACTTACATAAATCTTGATAAGGTTTGTATACGATATTGAAGTTATGATAAACCTAAAAATTAAAAAACCATGATTATATCCCTAACTCTTAAGAATAAATCACATAAAAACATCATAATCTCCAAAGTTTTCAAAACCCTCCTCTAATACCAACTGTAAAGACCTGACCTGTATTACTTATTCTAGTGTCTTTGAACTAGAATTAACTTTCTTGAAATCTTAAGGATATTATTGGTTTATAGTTTTATATAATTAGGGAATAACTCACACATAAAAACTCATATATTACAAAGTATAAAATTATACTCAATATCCATTTTTTCACAAAATTAAACTTTTAAAACAAAATATGATTTATTTTCATGAAAAGTATTCATGAATTTAAACTTGACTTATACTTTTACTTTAACCACCCTTAAACCCAGTGGAAAACATTTTAAAATCATTATATGAGCAAAAAAATATTTGTAGGGGACATAAAAAGAATAAATTCATCAGTTTAGTGAAAAAATGAAAGCCCATTTAATGTTCATCTTTATTTTCAATGTTCTTTGAGGATATGAAATAAAAAATTTCACTTGTAAAATACACACACTTTTTCTAAAATAAAATAGTAAAAACTCATAATATGAAAATAAAAATAATTTTGGAAACTTAGAGATTAAAATTCATAAAACTCTTTCAAAACCCTTTCAATTGGAATATCCATATGACCAACTTCCAATAAAATTTTGGAGATCAAAAACATTACCTAATGCATTGGATAACTATAATGAGGATCATACTTCTTATATTCTATCTCTAGATTAACCATTTTTCATGATCTATAATAGGGATAAAACCATAATATAAGTTATATTAAGATCACCCATGAGCTATAATGGGGATAAAACATTCGTATAAGCTATATTGGGCTCACTTGTAAGCAATAATGTGGCTCAACCCTTCGTATAAGCTATATCAGGCTCAATCGTGGGCTATAATGGGGATCAAACCATCGTATAAGCTATATCAGGATCACCTTTGTTTATATAATACTCATGTACTATGAACAAAATATTGTATTCTTGAACCTTTTTATCATAAAACATTTTAAAAAGTATTTTAAACTCACATAAAAACACTTTTGGATATCAAAATACCCCTTTCTTTTAAAAACACATTTTTAAAATATAAAAAATGTTCACATAATAAAGAAAAAATTTTATTTAAAAGGAATTATGAAAACATATAATGGTAACATTAAATAATTAAAGCATTATAATGGTATAAAAATCTAACCATGTCTTATAAATTAAAAAAACATTCCTTTTATATTTTTGTGAGAAAAGTCACAAAGTACCTCACTTAGAAAATGAAAAATGATTCCTTTCAAACCATTTTGTAAAAAATAAAACCTAGTAAAAATTAATTTAAACACTCATTGTATAATATTAAAAACAATTTTGAAAGTATTTTTAGAAAACATGGACAAGGAAGGAAAAAATATTTTTAAGGGAAAATTTAAAAAGATAATTTTAAAAATAAAGTCACTTACCTTGAGTTCTGACACGTCAAATATGTTCTTTGTCTTCCTGGATAATAAAATTATGTTAGTGATTTTTGTTCTTGAGAACCTTTTTAATTTTTATTATACCTTTTATATTACTTATTACCATGCTATAACGATTACAGAAATATTTAGGTTAATGTGAGATTTTTTGACGATATTCAGTTTATAAGTCCAAAATGGCTGTGTTAATTTGACTATGGAAAATGTGATCATTACTGAAAAAATATCTAGAATAATATTCATGAAATAATTATAATTTTTATATATTAATTATACTTTTAAATTCAACAATTACTCATGGTTATGAAAAATGAACTACGTTACAATCATGGAGTTGGTAGGTTGTATATACACATGAGTAACATTTTAATTTTTCAACGATCATTGTGAAAGGAAGATAAGTATTATTTTATATTTTTATAATTATCATAAAATAATAAATATAATATTACTTCTTATAATATACTTATATATATCTTTCATGTGATGTGGTGATGAAAAATGAATCACATCGCTTCGTGGAGGTGGTAGTCCACACGTACACACGAATGACATTATCATTTTTCTGTGCATGGAAAAGTAAGGGTGTAAATGATATATTATATTTTAATAATGATAAATTTTTCATGAATATAATATATAAACATTAATTCTATCATTATAACCATTTTTGAGATATGGTGATGGAAAATGAATTATATTGGTTCACGAGGCGGTGATCCACCGTAAATATGAATGAGGACTTAATTATCCATTTTAATAAAAAAAATATTGATATATTTTATAAAAATATAATAAAAAACATATAAATATATTTATTATAATATATATTTTATTTTATTATGTTTGAATAAGTTTTTATGGATGTGGAAGAAGAAACAAAACTAAAACATGGAGAAAAAAACTATATCTCTTCTTTGGAAAACCTCTTTCAATTAACACAATAAGACCACTAAAGATGGTTTTATTACTAAAATAAGTCCTTTGTAATGAGGGGAGTAATAATAAGAAGGTATTTGGGATTATTTTGGATAAACCAATTGGGTTTTGAGGTGTGATGAAATGAGAAGAAGAGGTTACCTTTTATAAGAGAGGGGAAGGGCACTATGGGAATTTCTCAAAATATTAAAATAATATAAATTAATTTTCAATTAAAAATGTCTCAAAAATAGAGTTATTTAGAATATTATATGAGTTCAGGTATAAGTATACTTATAAAATAAAAAATATACAAGTTTTTACTACATTTATATCCTTTCCTTCTGACTTTAACCCCTTTTTAACCCCATTAACTTTTACCGTGACAACATAGATTTTTACTATTTGAGGATTAACATTGTCACTATAAAATGAAAAAAACCCATAAATAGAAAATGGTTGATATTTTAAAACATATCCTAATCAATTTTCTGAATTTATGTTTTTATGAATTTTATATCATTTAATAAAATATTATTTACAATAAAATATCCATAATGTCTATTTTTAGAACTATTAATTACATTGACTTTGATAATATCAAGATAACACTTATATTTCAAAAAAATATTTTTAAATATCCAAAAAATGTCAATGTACTATATAAAATTCATTTATAAATTTAATTATCTCAAATTATATTTATTTTATTACTTTTAATATCATTGATTTTATTTTTCAATTAATTGAATAAATACATCATCAGCATTGTGCACACATTTAATGTTATTATTTATTTCATATTTTTTTATAAAAATTACCACGATGAATATAAATATTTTATATTTAAATATAATATTTATAGATTAATTTATTCTCTATAGTAGACCATGTTAAAAATATTACACTTTTTAAAAACAAAAGTGTGATATGTTTGACATTTCTTTAATGAAAATATTATAAAGGTCATAAATTTATCCGAGTTGCCCTAAAAGGTTATAAATTCAATAATTGAATGATTATGGTATATATATAATCATACAAAACTATTTTTTTTATGTTTTTTGTCTTTTAAAATTTCTTATCATCTTATTTTTAACATAAACTACTAGATTTACCCTTCACCATGGTAACACAAATTACTAAGATTAGTATTCATAGTGTCCAAAAATAAAATTAATAAAATTAATAAAATTATACCCACTAATTATAAATATGAAATACTTTTTCCAAAATTAAAATCATATAAGTGGAAGAATTTAATTTGAAATTGAACCTATTAAACACAATGATTTTTTTTGTTTGTAAAAATGCCACTTTTAAGTATAAAATGTTTTTATACTAAATTCAAGTATAAATACATTTTAAAAAACAAAAATTGGATTATTTTAAATAAAAAACTATAGTTATAAATTAAATATAATACCAAAAAATAATTTTAACTTGTATGAACATTAAAACAAAATACAGTTTTCTATAAAAATATGTATTTTTCTCTATTCCTTGAGAAATTAATATTTTAAAAAAATTATCAAAAATTAATCCTAAAATAATTTTAACATGATGTATTTAAAAATGAAATTAAAATTTTCAAATTAAAATTTATAATTTTAAAATTATAAATTTTTATAAAATCTTATAGGAAATGAGTTAAATAAAACCTTTTGTTTGTTTATTTTTAGAATTAGTTAATATGTTTACAATTAATATAACTACATAATTCAAGAATACTAATAAATATTAAAACGATTTATTATATCATTAACTGGTATGTTATAATACATGCTATAGTTTCTTGAAATATATAACAAAGAATTAGAAAATTAGGTCTCGACTGCTCTCAGAAATGTGGACATATGATGAAAGAGGTATTCACTCATCGCATGACTAATAAAAATAAATAAATAAATAAATATGAATTTCCAAAACTTAAAGCATGAAAATGTGTGAGTGGGATTTCATCTACATAAATTATCTAGCTTCCCCGAACCAAGATTCATTAAATCCATACTTGTATATCTATATTTAATCATTCAATCCCCCATAATACATATTCAATATTTTTAACAATGAAACCTAGAACATATAATCATGGGATTTTTAATTGAAATTTTCTTCCTAGATAGAAATTTTAGCAAAAATCTAAGTGTGGGGAGATCATTTTTAGTTAAAAAAATAGAAATCAAAATTTAAGGGAATTACAAAAAAATATAATTTAAAATATTACTCCCCTTTTCCTTGAAGCTCTTCATCTTATGATTTTTTTTTCTTCTTGTTCCTTCCTTCATTATGGACCTAAAAATCACAAAAACTAAGAGAAATACCTTGTTCTATGTCATTAAATCTCAATGATATAATGGGAATTGAAAAGAATGTCTTAATGTATTCATATAATAATTATTAATGAAAGTTAAAAACAACTAGGTTCCTAGGTAAAAAATAAAAAAAATCATGTTATCACCCACAAAAAGATTTGGTGAAGGTTGTTAAGCTTTAACTTACCTCGTAAGCTCACGTGATAAGAGTATGGAATAAATTTTACCATCTTATATTTTTCATATTTTGACTTTTTAGTGTATTTGGACTTGATCTACTCTTACTCCTTTTGAAACACACCTTGAAACTTATTGGAGGTGGGTACCAAAATCTAGAAAACTTATAACTTTAGAGAATAAGTTCCTATGTTGTTCATGGTTAGTAATAATCCACTTGTACATTGTCTTCCTCAAGATTCTCTTTATAGTATTTAATTTATTTTAAAAGTTTAATTAATATCAACTTCTAAACATCCTTATTTTATTTATATTTTTCTATAAATTCTGTACTAAATTTATCAATTTCAATAACCATTTATTCTTCTTATTTCTATTTTCTAAGATTATAAAAATATCTATTTTTAATTCACCAGACATCATCATCTCCTCATTCTATTCTTATTCTTTTTTCAAAGGAGGCTTATTCTTTTTTTCTTCCTTATTTAGACTTGAAGTTGTGAAGGTGTCTTCCATAAAAATAGTTTCAGCCTCAAAATTTGAAATTACCTCAAAATATTTATTGAAAATAGTAGCTCATTTGGTATTCTCCTTGAGTGATAAATCACAATGAACATTATCCTTATTTATCTCCTTTGATTCCATAGAAACATTTTCCATTTACTTAAGAATTTCCAACCATCCTTTGAATGTTTCTATTAGGTTGGGGAGTATTTTCCATCTAGATCCAGTCATGATTGTGGGATCTATATTTGAAGTTGGTTCTCTCATCCTTGGCTTTGGGTATTCTTTTTGAGTGCATAATCTTATTTTGGGAGGTTTTCTATTTGGTTATCCTTTCAGATGTGGGTTTTTATCTTGATTTTCACCTATACTCACAACCAAAAACACTCAAGCATATAAAAGTAATAAAAAAACCAAATATAATCTTTGGAAATAAAAAAATAGAGGCAAAATTATTTTCCTAACTATTAAATTAAATTATATTATAACTAAGTCCCCAAAAATGGTGCCGAAATCATGATCGTCACATAGAGTGTCATTAAACCTTAGGTAAATCCCATTAAGAAATTTTTATATAACACTTGAATTTATTAGTAAATATCTAAACTTCAATAAAGAAACTAAATTAATTTTAATATTAATAGAAAATGGTGATGGTGATTGAGAAGTTTATGAAAAATAAAAAAACAATATGAAATTTAAAATATAGGTTCATGAATTAATGGGGCATAAAATAATTAACGAGAAAATATGATGTTTTCAGAATTGGATCTAAGTGAATCCCTTGGTCTTGGTAGACTCCTTTTACCAACAAAATTCCATAGTTCTCATGGTTAGTTACTTTAGGTTTCTAAGACTATAGGTGACTCAAAACCATGTTCAAATATACTAAACAAATCACTCAATGGTCACGGAGAGAGTCATATACTAGTAAATTCACTAATAATGTCACTATACCACTTATTAAACATTGTTAATACATGAATAAAGTAAAAATATAACAGATATATTAAGTAAAAAACTTATACCCAACAAGAATTGTAATAAAAAATAAAATACTTAAAAAAAATCAATCCAACTTCATTGAAACCATTGTAATTAATGTTAAATGAGAAGGTGATGAAAATAATAAAAATATATATAAGGAAAGAATAAACTCTTGGTGAAGCTGACCTTACACTCCTTCAGGTCTGAATCTATGATCAATTTATTCTTTTTCATAGGTGAGAATCCATCCCTTAAATGGACCTCTTCCAATCCAAGATATATGATTTATATCATACCTAATATCATGTATCCACCTCTCATCCATATATATTTTCCTTTGAATTTTTTTAACTCACCTTATCTCATATATTGTTCATATATAGTGAACCCAACTCATCCATCATATCCAACTCCCACTTATTGGAACTGTTGAGTTTAGATGCTTCTCCTAGGATTTATTGTTATCCTACATATATTAAAATTACATAATTTATGTTAGATCCACACATTTATAGCTACCATCTAACACTTTTTGATCTCCATAATTGAGCATGTGGTTATGATCTTTATTGAACTGATACCCCTATAATTTCATCTTATCAAACTCTAGACTGAGCCTCACCATTTCTATATATTTTAGGCAAATCTTCCTCTGGCCTCACCCTCAATACTTTTGTGTTTTCCTCTTAAATTTCCTACTTTTTGTTAAAATATTCAATAGACTCAGATATATCTAAAATCTTTTAAATATGTGAACTATTGGTGCCCCCATTCAGATTAACTTAAAATGAAGTTGATTCTTTTTCTTCAACTTACTCTACCTTAAAGTTTCAATATTTTCGCAGGAAATGGTCATTAAAGAGAACATTCCTACTCCAGATGACATTTTTTTTCATCATACCATAGTCAAAAATGGATATTATGATCTCTATATACAATGAAGAAACATGTTAGTTTTTATTTTATTTTATCTTATCTATGTAATTTTAATCAACATGTGTATAGAATAAACTTCCAAAGACCCTAAGATGATAAAAATTCAATTCATTTTCTTTCCACCAAGATTTTTAAAATTCTTGTTTTTTTGGAAGTAAGGGGATATGATTGAATAAATATAGTGTATTATTGACTGATTCCACCTAGAATACCTTCGAATTTCCTAAATACAGTTCCATACTCTTGACACCTTCTAAATTTTTTGATTCATCCATTCATCTACCCCAATTTTATTGAGAATTCTAGGTATAATATTATCATGTCTATAGCCTCTGTGCCTTCTGAACAATTCTTATGATATACTCACCTCAATTTTATGAATTTAATAATTTCATATTACATCATATTTTGATTTCAGACATATTTTTCCATTGTATAAACACCACAAACACTTCTAATTTATGTTTCCACAATTATATCCATACTATTTTAACGACCCAAACTTTTATTAATGGAAATAACTCTTGATCTAATTAAATGTCTCTTTATATGAAATGTTTATATAAAATGTAAACTTATTTGGTTATATGTTTTTGGATTTTAAAATGCTGTTAATAATTATGAATGTTGCTAATATATCCGTTGAAAAGTGATCCCATGATTAGTATAAATATAGGGCATTAACAAATCAAATTTACTCAAAAAGGAAGCAATGACCCCATCTGGTAGACGTGCCCCATATGAATCCCATTTGTCAGATCTTGGAAAGGAGGTTTCATCTTTGTGATTTTCTATTGAACAAGCCCAAGCTGATCCTGAATATGTTTAGCTTGAGCGGAACTGCCTATGAGAGAAGTTGAAGTTGATAGAAATTACCACCCGAGCAATGTTATCCGAGCCACCCCAAGAGTCGGCCACCATCGCATACCTTACCCTTCGGTCTTATGCGTGTTTTATAAGGGATTATGTAACAATACATTATCAATATGGTCATGTACAATATTTTTGTATATAATAATGAATATACCTTCATTTTATTATTGTTACCTTTTAGATGGTTTCTAAAGCGGAAAATAGTATTTTTAGTTAATATTCATCTAAGAAATCTATTTTGATGAATTAATGGATTTTTTAATTAAATAATATTTCAATAAAATATTATTACTATTATTAAATTGATTTTTATTAAATATAAATAATTTTATAATTTTATGAAAGCATCATAATTTTTATTAAGGTTTGAAAGCCATTTTTGTCAAAACCCGTGAATTTTCTATAAATGTCAGTTTTTATTTTAAAAGTAAAAATTAACATATTTAGAAAATTATTTAGAAAAAATAAATATTATTTTAGGAATCAGGACGTCAAAATTATCCAATGGTGAATTTTTCATAATTTTCTGAGATAGTCAAATTTTTGGGTAAAAGTTAAATACCGTTTAAATATATAATGTGTTTTATGACATCATAATGACCCAATAGTGATGTAATAAAATAATATAAGCCTTATGTTCGGCCAATATATTTTTTAACATTAAAATAATGTAATTTTGGGGTTTTTGAATTATTTTACAAAGCATTAATGGACCCTTCAAGGCTTATTAAACATCTTGTCTTTTTAAAATGATTTCTTTTGGAGTGTGACTAACCTCCACATAAGAAACCCCATTATTTTAGAAAATTCGGGCTTTGGACATATAAAATATTTTTCCCCCTTCCCATTGAAAAAAACCATGGGAAAAAACCATGGGCTGGTGTGTGGTTTGGATTAGTTTAATGTGAGGTGTCCCAAACCTAAATAATAAAGAATTCCCTCACCTTTCCTATATAAACCCACCCAAGATCCCATTGTCTCCTCACTCAAAGCCTTTGGAGTTCATCCAAACTCTTCCCTACTCTCTCTAAAATCCTCCAAAGGTTCCCTAAGCTCCCAATAATCCTCTCTCAAGCATCTCTTAAGCCTTTGGAAGCACACTTCTAAGTAAGGGGTCTTCTTCCTTTCTCATTTTTGTCCAATATTATTTAAATTGTTATGCACTTTTAATTTCAATTATAAATGTTGGGGTATGGTTTTGAACCTCCCACATAATTCCATATTTATTTTTTAATGATGGTAGACCCCTTTCTCTCTCATTAAATGCCTCCCATGTACACCCGTTACTATACCGAAATTCCGAAAGGAATTTCTCTCTCCTCTTTTACATTCAAGAAATTATTTTGTATCATGACTCTAAATTCCATTACAATTGTGGGGAAATGTATCTATATTACCCCCTTATAGTCCATTTCATGTACATATTATGAGACACCCCTTTCTCACTCATCAACTATTTTTATTAATTCTTACGTCACGCTGTTACACTGCCGAAATTGCACCGATTTTCCAAGCCAATGACATTGTGTAGTGAATACCATGCCCATTTCTCTATCAAGGGTATTCACCATAATGAACATTTACTTATTGATTATAAAGTTTCATGTATGAATTCCACATTAATTTATCATGGAATAAATGATTATGTTTTATGAATCCATGTTATATGATCTATGTGGCACACTTATGCATGAAATGAAATGTTTAAGAACGGTGCACCTATATAGAGATCCAATGAATTGAGTAAAGTATAGTATCATGATAAGTCATGTGCAATGGGTGTTGAATCATTCTAATTCAAGCTCAACAAGGTTTTACCCGTGCTTCAGGTGCAATGAGGATTTAATCATGCTCCATGTGCAATGAGCCTTGGCTCTTGCTAATTCCATGTTAAGTGTTGTTGCCACATTTCCATGTTATAATTATCATGATTTATCATGATTTATCATGATTTTATGTTTATGATTATCTTGTGCTCTATTGATATTCCTATTGTCTAACATTTATTGAATTCCTCATGTTATTCCATGATTATTCCCTTTCTCAGCTTTATAGCTCACCCTTTTCTTATGCATGTTCTCAGGTTATCCCATGCAATGATATGTACGAGGGAATGTAGCGGTCATGTAATGGATGTTTTAAATATAGATGTTTTATTTCATGTTTTAAGTTGTTATGTAATGATACTAAGCCCCAAAGACATTGTACCTATCGATATTCTAAGTTGTATCAAGTAAAGTTTATGTAATAAATTATGTTTAATTGTATAATAAAATATCAGCGTTGTTATAGTTGGTATCAGAGGACTGGTTTAGTTATTTTTGGGATTAGGATTAGAAAACCCTAGTGAATCCTTAGAGACAAGACTAAGTATAATAAAAACATCCCTAAGTTTTGGTGAGTATTGATTAAGTGGTTTATCAAGAAAATACATCCCTGTCTGGATACGAGCAGGTAGAGGCGGCTCGGGCACAGATGTATCCTAGGGGTAAAACCTGAAAACACCACTTTGAGCTAGACTCGAACGGGAACTGGTGCACGACAACATGCCTTGCTGCACTCTTGGTTACAACACTCCTAGGGGATATGCTTTGGAAAATTCACAAGCTTAGTAAGAACCATTATTAAGGTACCAAAAAATCCCTAAGAATATATGTTTGAAAGTAGATCATGGATAACACAGACTGAAGCCAATAGATGCATATGTTAAGGAAATTAGAGTTATTTATATTTCATCAGTTCTTTCCTTGTATTACCATTTATGTGTTACCCCTAACTTTCCTTTTATTCCAGCCAATGTCTGGTAATAGGAAGACTCGGGCTAACAATCGATGTGAAGATCAATGTGATGATTGTACTAATGAGATGCCCAATACAATGGGAGCGCAAATCACGATCTTTTTCATACTTCTCTCTCATCTAACTCAATATTTGAATAGAAACATGGGTCAATAGTAATGTTCAACCCCCCCTAAGAAAGAACAAGTCTCTATCAAGAGCTTAATGAGATAAAGACCTCCTACTTTTAATGGATCATTTGATCCCTCAATCACTGAACAATAGATTAAATCCATTGAAAAGATCTTATCTATCCTTTAATGTTTTGAATAAGAGGAGGTTCTCTTGGATTATTATCATATAGAGGGTGAAGTTGATCAATGGTGGACGTTGATCAAAAATATGAATCCTGAGGAGAAGAGCGAGGTGTTAGAATGGAAGGATTTCTGGAAGATGTTTTTCAATCAATATTTTCTGTGCACCCTCCGTCTTAAGATGGAAAGGGACTTCCTTTCCCTCAAGAAAAAAGATGACGAATCGGTTGGAGCGTATGAGGAAAACTTCAAAAGGATTTCATGATAACCTTCCAGCTTTGTCATTACCCCTAAATGCAAGGTTGACTGCTTCTTTGGTGGGCTGAAACCTAGCCCGTGGAAAGAACTAGCAATCTGTGACTTCGACAGATATGAATAAATTGTACGATGTGCCCTTAAGGTCAAAATGGAGATCAGAGAATCCCTGGGGTATCATGGGGATAAGAAGCGTAATGTGGAATTCAATGCTGGTGGTCTGATGGATAAATCCAATGGTGTTAAGAAGATCCAGCACCCCACTTTCCAAAGGTGCAGAAAGAAGAACCCTGGAAATTGCCTGAATGGTACAAGAAAATGATTTAGGTGTGGAAGAGAAGGGCACCTGGCTATTAATTGTTAGAAAGAAAAACCCGTGGCTCTGACAGAGGAGAGGAACGATCCGTTCGAATCTCAATTCATTGTTCATTTCTACAACTGTAAAGAACTAGGGAACCTTGCAAAGCATTTCCCCAAGCTAAAGGTTTTCAGAGGCAACCAACAGCTTCCAAGGTAGCAAGGGAGAGCTTTTTCCATCACTACTACTGAAGTGAACCCTGACAACGAAGTGGTGAAAGGTATGCTAGTTATTCATTCAAGAATAGTGAATATAATTTTTAATTTAGGTTCTACACATTATTTTATATCTCAAATGTTTAGTAGAACAATCCCAGCACCACCAAAAATCATAGAAGTGAAGATGTCGGTGAGTACGACAAATGGGGAAATAATTGCATCCTGTGAATATAACTCCTCCCCTATCATAATCTATGGACTAAACTTCATGTTAAACCTCTTAATACTCCCTCAGGTGTAATTTTATGCAATTATCGGCATGGATTGTATTTCCTTATATAGAGCCAACATAAATTGCCATGAGAGGGAAATCACTCTCTATATAGAGAATCGTCCCCTGATTATTTACAAGTTCAAGGAGGAAGATGAATCTTCTTTAGATAAATCATCTCAAGAATGGATATTACTACCCTATGAGCATGCGTATCTAACTCAGATGATTGAGTCTCATGAGGCAACCATCCTAGAGGACATGCCTATTGTGAATGAATTCACTGAAGTGTTTCCCGAGGAATTTCCCGGTCTTCCTTCAAGAAGAGATGTTGAATTATCAATTGATATTATACCTATGGAATTGCCAATATCCAAAACATTATATAGAATGGCTGTTGTGGAGCTTGAAGAGCTGAATAAACAACTATAGGAGAATCTAGATAAAGGGTTTATATGCCCAAGTGCTTCACCCTGGGGTGCACCATTCCTCTTTGTCAAGAAGAAAGATGTGTCAATGCGCCTTTGCATCAATTATCGTGAGCTCAACAAAATCACGATAAAGAACAAGTATTCTATCACACGAATAAATTACTTGTTCGACCAGCTATGTGGAGCACAATACTTCTCCAAGGTGGATTTGCAGTCGGGATATTATCAAGTACAGGTGAAGAAGGAAGATATCCCCAAGACAGCTTTTCGTACAAGATACGAGAACTATGAATTCATAGTAATGCCTTTCGGACTCACTAATGCTCTATAAATCTTCATGGACTTGATGAATAGAGTCTTTAGAGATTACCTCAACAAATTTGTGGCAGTCTTTATAGATGATATTTTGATATACTCCAAAACTACGGAGGTTCATGAGGAGCATCTAAGAACTGTAATAGAGACCTTACAAAATGAGAAGCTATATGAAAAGTAAAACAAGTGTGAGTTCTGGTTGAAGGAGGTCTCATTATTAGGCCATATCATCACAATCAATGGGATATCTGTGGATCCCTCTAAAATAGATTCAATGGAGGGATGGTCGAGGCCAACATCGGTAACAGATATCCATAACATCTTGGGGTCAGCTGGATATTATCGATGATTTGTGAGAAATTTCTCATGATTTTCCAACCCTCTTACCAAGATAACTCAGAAGGGAATAAATTTTTCTTGGAGTGATGAATGTAAAGAAAGATTCAAGGAGTTTAAATGGAGGCTTATCACTGTGCCCATTCTCACTTTACCCACAAGTGGAGAAATTTTTATGGTATTCAGTGATGATTTGAAGAATGGCCTTGGATGTGTGTTGATGAAAAATGACAAATTCATTTCCTATGATTCAATAAAATTGAATGTTCATGGACAGAACTATCCAACACATGACCTCGAGTTGGCTGTAGTGATATTCAATTTGAAAATTTGGAAACATTATCTCTTTGGGGAGAAGTGTGAAATATATACGGACCACAAAAGCCTCAAGTATATATTCACACAGAAAGAGTTGAACATGCGCCAACGAAGATGGTTAGAGCTAATCAAATACCATGACTACTTCATCCATTACCACCCTAGGAAAGAAAAAAAGGTGGCGGATTCCCTAAGTAGAAAGGACCCATCGATTCTATCATTGATGAGAATTTAAAAGGATCCAATATTCTTAGATTTGATGAATATTGACAAGGAAATCATAAACAAGGGAACATCATCAATCCTTTCACAAATGATTGATCAACTGTCTCTTTTAAAAAGGTTAAAAGATGCTCAAAAGTATGATGTGAGAATTCAGGAAAAAATGGAAGCTATTACAAAAGGGAAATCCTCAGATTTTATTGTTAAGGAAGAAGGAATTGTGAGATTTGGGAAATGACTATGTGTTCCATCATGTCCGGAGATGAAGAAAGAACTTTTGGATGATGCACATAGTTTAAATTTCTCTTTTCTCCTAGGAAACACAATGATATATCGAGATCTCTGAGAACATTATTTGTGGAATAATATGAAGATAGAGATCGCTGAATATACATCAAAGTTCCTGGTGTGTGAGAAAGTGAAGGAAAAAAAGGGAGAAGTCTAAGGGGAGGATTCAACCATTTCTCATACCAGAATTGAAATGGGAGAACATCACCATAGAATTTTTCACCAGAATTCCAAAGACATCCAAAGGCAACAATGCAATCTGGGTTTTTGTAAATCGTCTTACAAAGGCTGCACACATCATTGCTATTTGGTAGGAATTCTCATTGGATCAACTAAAAAAATATATATCAGGGAAGTGGTAAGGTTTCATGGAGTACCACTATCTATTGTGTCTGATCGAGATCCAGGATTCACCTCTATGATTTGAAAGAGTCTTCAACATGCTCTGAATACTGAACTGAACTTTAGTACAGCCTATCATCCTCAAACTGATGGCCAATCCTAGAAGACTATACAAACACTTGAGGACATGTTGAGAGCATGCTCAGTGGACTTTAAAAGATGATGGGATCAACATCTTCCTCTCGTTCATTTCTCTTGTAATAGCAGTTTCCACTCAGGCATCCAAATGGCACCATATGAATCCCTTTATGGGAAAAGGTGCAGAACATCGGTGTGTTGGGATGAGGTTGGTGAGCATAAGCTGCTTGGACCATAAATGGTCGAAGAAATGGTGGAGAAGGTGAAAACCATTCAGCAGCATATCAAGCTAGCCTAGAGTCGGCAGAAGAGTTATGCAGATAACCGTCGATGAGACCTTGAGTTTAAAGTTAGAGATATGGTATTTCTACGCATATCTCCATGGAATAAGGTCGCGAGGTTTATAAAGAAAGGGAAGTTAATTCCAAGGTACATCTGCACCTTTGAGATTATTGATCATGTCGGAGCTGTGACCTATCGACTAGCACTTCCTCCTACTATGGAAAAAGTACATGATGTCTTTCATGTATCCCTCTTATGGAAGTACATACCAGACCCTTCACATGTACTCTCTTAAGAGGTGGTATAATTAGAGAATTATCATTCTTATAAGGAGCAACCAGTGAAGAAATTAGATCTTGGAGAAAAAGTTCTAAAAAATAAGACAATTCCCCTCATCAAGGTGTTGTGGTGAAACTACAAGTTTGAAGAAGTGATGTGGGAATCAGAGGAGATGATGAAGCAGAGTTACTAACATCTGTTTTAGTGTGGGAAAAGAAAATTTCGACGGAAAAATTTTTTATGGGGGGGAAGATTGTAATGACCCAAACTTTCATTAATGGAAGTCCCTCCTGATTTAATTAAATCTCCCTTTATATAAAATATTTATATAAAATGTCAACTCATTTGGTTTTATGTTTTTTGATTTTAAAATAATGTTAAGAATTTTTACCGTTGCTAATATAGCCATTGAATAGTGATCACATGATTAGTATAAATATAGGGCTTTAACAATTCCAATTTACTCAGACAAAGGAAGCAATGGCCTCATCTAGTAGATGTTCCCTCTACAAAGCCCATTTTTCAGAGCTAGGAAAGGAGGTTTCATCTTTGGGATTTACTCTTGACTAATCCCATGCCGAATGTGAATATGTTAAGATCGAGCAGAACTGCCTACGAGAGAAGTGGAAGTTGATAGAAATTACCACCCGAGCAGTGTTATCCGAGCCTCTCCAAGAGTCGGTCACCATCGCACACCTTACCCTTCAGTCTTATGTGGGTGTTATAAGAGGTTATGTAACAAGACATTAGCACTATGTTCATCTACATTATTTTTTTATATAATAATGAATATACCTTCATTTTATTATTGTTACATTGTAGATGGTTTCTAAAGCACAAATAGTATTTTTAGTTAATATTCAACTAAGAAATCTATTTTGATGAATTAATGGATTTTTGAATTAAATAATATTTTAATAAAATACTATTACTATTTTGAAATTAATTTTTATTAAATATAAATGATTGTATAATTTTATTAATGCAATCGTAATTTTTATTAAGGTTTGAAAGCCATTTTTTCCAAAACCTGTGAATTTTCGATAAATGTCGGTTTTTATTTTAAAAGTGAAAGTTAACATATTTATAAAATTATTTAGATAAAATAAATTTTATTTCTGGAATCAGGATGTCGAAATTATCCAACAGTGAATTTTTCATAATTTTCTGAGACAATCAAATTTTTGGGTAAAAATTAAATACCGTTTAAATATATAATGTGTTTTATGACATCATATTGACCCAATAGTGATGTAATAAAATACTATAATCCTTATTTTGGGCCTATATTTGTTTTACCATTAAAATAATGTGATTTTGGGGTTTTTTGAATTATTTTACAAAGCATTAATGGACCCTTCAAGGCTTATTAAACATCTTGTCTTTTTAAATTTATTTCCTTGGGAGTGTGACTCACCTCCACATAAGAAACCCCATTATTTTAAGAATTTAAGAATTTTTAATTATGAAATAATTTTTTCCACTTCCCTTTTCCAAAAACCATGGGCAAAAACCTTGGGCTGGTGTGTGGTTTGGATTAGTTTAATGTGAGGTGTCCCAAACCTAAATAATAAAGAATTCCCTCACCTTTCTTATATAAACCCACCCAAGCTCCCACTTTCTCCTCCCTCAAAGCCTTTTGAGTTCATCCAAACTCTTCCCTACTCTCTATAGAATCCTCCCAATGTTCCCCAAGCGCCCAAGAAGCCTCTCTCAAGCCTCTCTCAAGCCTTTGAAGGCACACTTCCAAGTAAGGGTTTTTCTTCCTTTCTCATTTTTGTCCAATATTCTTTAAATTGTTATGCCCTTTTAATTTCCATTAAAAATGTTGTGGTATGGTTTCACACCTCCCCATAATTTTTTCTTAATGTTTTAATGATGGGATACCCCTTTCTCTCTCATTAAATGCCTCTCATGTACACCCGTTACAATGCAGAAATTCCGAAAGGAATTTTTCTCTCCTCTTTTACATTCAAGCAATTCGTTTGTATCATGACTCTAAATTCCATTAAAATTGTTGGGAATTGTATATATATGACCCCATTACTGTAAATTTCATGTAGATATGATGAGATACCCCTTTCTATCTCATCAACAATTTTTATGAATTCTTACGTCACACCGTTACGTTTCCGAAATTGCATAGATTTTCAAAGCCAATGTCATTGTGTAGTGAATACCATTCCCATTTTCTATCAAGGATATTAATCTTTATGTACATTTACTTATTGATTATAAAGATTCATGTATGAATTTTACATTCATTTACTGTGGAATAAATGATTATGTTTTATGAATCCATGATATATGATCAATGTGGCACACTTATGCATGAAGTGAAATGTCTAAGAAGGGTACACCCTTATAGCGCTCCAATGCATTGGGTAATGTATAGTATCATGATACGTCATGTGAAATGGGTGTTGAATCATTATAATTCAAGTGAAATGAGGTTTTACTTGTGCTTCATGTGCAGTGAGGATTTACTCATGCTCTATGTGCAATGAGCCTTGGCTCATGCTAATTCCATGTTAAGTGTTGTTGCCACATTTCCATGTTATAATTATCATGCTTTATCATGACTTTATGTTTATGTTTCTTTTGTGATCTATTTATATTCATATTGTCTAACATGTATTTTATTCTCATGTTATTCCATGATTATTCCTTTACTGGGCTTTATAGATAACCCTTTTCTTATGCATGTCCTCAAGTTATCCCATGCAATGCTAAGTACGAGGGAATGCAGTGGTCATGTAAAGGAAGTTTTCAATAAAGATGTTGTATTTCATGTTTTAAGTTATTATGTACTGATTCTCATGTAATAAATTATGTTTAATTGTATAATAAAAGATCAAGTTTGTCATAACTATACTCATAGATTCATCAATTAAAGTCACAAATTCTTTTGAACATCTATGAGATTTAACTAGGGAAGGTCTCGAGACATTTGTATGCACCCACTCTAGATTTTGACTTTTCATATTTCTTTAACTCAAGTTAATTATTTCCTTTTTTGGATTATCAAGTATAAAAATCTAAAAGCTTATAAATTATTAAAATTCTATATATAGAAAAGCTTTTTCCACTAGAAAATTTATACCTTTCCAACTGAGGTTCCCAAGTCAACTATGCTATAAATCTATACTTCTAGAAATTGAAGTTTCAGTGAGTGTAGCATCCACTAAATTTTAAAAAATGCACAACGCACTAAATTTACACCTCTATATATGACAAAAGAACCTTGAGTGATATACACACTCTATCAGAAAATATTATTCCATATCAACCATCATCCAATAGTCCTACTAAAACTAGATTCTCTTAGTTACTTGGAATATATTTGAATCCTTTTATCTCAATGACATTACCATTCTTGAACCTTATTTTCACATCCCACTTTCCGAAAATGTCAAAATATTTTTCATCCACTATATTTCCTCCTACAAATCTTTCAGACACATAATTTGTTACACATCCCTTTACACTAGTGGAGTGGAAAGATGCACCATAATCTATAATCCAAGGTTCCCCTAGTTTTTTGACACTTAATTGTAATTTCATACTCATCTCTCCAGTTGAGCCAAAAAAACTTAAACATCCAGAATATGGTCTTCCATAATTTCCTTTACGCTTCTAATAATCCTTCTAGAGATAACCTATTTTTCCACAGTGTTGATAGGATGGACTAGGTATAATATATTTTATTCTACTTATTCATGTCAACTTTCCTTATGTATTCCTTAGAAATCTTAAATGAGGTTAACTCCCTCTTCCATTGGTATTCAACACATCACCTAAAGTTGAATAAGTCTCCCTCCTCCAGATATGTTTATTTAGAATCAAATTCCATATACACTCAATGAGTCAAAATGTATGTTTTTAGTTTAAAATGAAATTAGTTAAAAATGTGTATCACTCAATAAAAACTAATAAAATGAACTCATACTATCTTAATACATTAGTTAAATGATCCATAATTCATTTCTGATGTGTAATAATTGGACACATGTTAATTCGATATATGATGTGACTAGTATGACTCAATGTCTGTGTTTTCAGTTTAAAAAATGACATTTTAGTAAAAAAAATACGACACTAAATAAAAAACCTATAAAACACTTTCGTATTGTCTTTAAATATAAATAATGTGATATTTTTATTATTTGTGACATTGAGGAATCAAACTCACTTTAATAAGATACATGGTGTTACCGATGTGACTCGAAGTGTGTTTTTTTTTAAATTGACATTTAAATTAAAAAGACACGTGACATAATAAAAACTAAGAAAACATTATATATTGTGTTAATAATTTAGGATAAAAATAAAAAATTAACTTGAGACATTTATATATTAGCCTCACCTCAATCTGATGCATGATTTGACTGGTATGACTCAAAATGTGTGGTTTCAGTTTAAAATACATTTTAGTTAAAAAGATGCATGGAAAACTCAAAACTAGGAAAACTTATTCAGATAGTTTTGATACTTTATAAAAATGATCCATATGTCATTTTTGACCTATAATAATAAATTTTACCTCAATCTAATACACACTGTAACATATATGTCTTGAAATGAGTGTATTCAGTTTAAAAATTACATTTTAGTAAAAAAATGTGTCACACACTGAAAATTGAGAAAAAATGATTTTGATGTATTGATACTTTATGAAAATAATCCAAAAGTCATTAGTGATGTATAAGAATTATCCTCATTAAATCTGACACACAATGTGACTGGTGTGACTCAAAGTGTGTGTTTTCAGTTTAAAAATAACATTTTAGTTAAAAATTTGTTTCACTCACTGAAAATTGAGAAAATATACTCAAAATTTCATGATACTTTAGTACAATGATCTATATTTAATTTTTGACATATATGAATTAATCACATGACATTCCAACAAATTGTGTGTCCGATATGACTCAAAGTGCATATTTTTTGTTGAAAAATAATATTTTAGTAAAAAACATATGTCATTTACTAAAAACTAAGGAAAAACACTTATATTGTATTGATACTTTAGAAAAATGGTCGATAAGTCATTTTTATATGCATAAATCAACCAGATGTCAATAATACATACGTTGCAACCACTATGACTCAAATTGTGTGTTTTTATTTAAAATTGGCATTTTAGTTCAAAACACCTGTCACATAAATAAAATGGAAAAAAATTTCTCATATTGTCGTTATACTTTAGGAAAATGATCCATGAATATTTTTTGACTCTTAATAATTAACCAAACATTAATTCAACATATGGAGTGATTGGTATGACTCAAAGTGTATGATTTTATTTTAAAATTGACACTTTAGTTAAATAAAATTAAAAATATTTAAAACATAGTAAAAACACTCAGATTGGTAGGCTAATTTAGGAAAATGATCAATAAATCATTTTATATTTTTAGAAATTAACTACACATTGTTCTGACACATAGTACGCCTAATGAGACTTAAAGTGTATGATTTTAGTTTAAAAGGGAAATTTTACAAGTGTATTATTTCATATTTATGTTTAATTTATTTAATTATACTATTAATATAGTTATTATTTTTTTATAGGTGCACTCTTTTTCTCAATAGTAGGCGGTTTTTTGAATACTGATAGCATGATCAGGTACTTTTGAGGGGGGGGGGGGGGGGTCGAGACATATGATAAAAGAACATTATATTTTTTAATTTGTTGTTTTTTTTGATAAATTTAACACACTAATGCAAAATTTATAAAATGATATTTGAAATTAATGTAATATAGTGTTTTTTTTCATGTATTGGTGATACAAATTTAATTTCAATTAAATTTTGTATTTGATTATATAATGTGATGTAATTTTAGAACTATAATTATGAGACATGACTTTTATCAATGTTAAGTTATCATTGATAAAAACCATTGGATTTCAAAAGAACATACAACATCATCAATTTTTTAATTATAATGAAGGGTATTTCTATCACTGTTAAATCCCATATCTATTATAGTGAGTGCTCTAACTCTCTGTATTAATAAACAAGGGGAACTAATGGAATTTAAAATCCAATGAAATATGTATTATAATTTTCATAAATCAAGCATATCATATAATCTTATAAAAAACCATTTATTAAACTTCCTCAAATCATGTAGAGTTGATTGTAATCTGTGAGATGTTGATAAAGGGTTTGGTTGATATCAGTTATTCATTATATCATAAATATTTATAGACTGAATATGAATAATGATCTACATGGTAATATAGTGTCTTTGTCTCAGGATAGCTATGGTTGGTAATTATCTTTTATTTTAAAATTGATGTGTGATCTAATGTATAGAGGGATCAGATTCTAATGAAGATTGTTAGGTTTGGGTATTGTCTCTTCACAATCTACTATGCCCCACATGGGTAAGTTGGGAATTATTTTCATTCAAATGAAAATTTTGGTATGATTTTAGTTTTCATTAGGGAACCTTATTTATTCTTCTCACTACAAAAATCATTCTATTCAGAAACTGTTAGATCATCCAACAGTGAAGAACCAAGTAGACCAATATTTGTAATCTTTGAGCCATTATAGTGTCTAAATATCAATGGAAATTAATGTCCATCATGTGATCAAGCACTTATTGTAGTTTTCCCTCAAGAACGTAATAGGATAATATATATAGATCTGAATTTTCCCACTTTTTTATGAGAATCAATGATTCGTACCTAATATATTCATAATTTTTCCAAATTTCAAATCTTCTTTTTCTTATCATGAGTTTTCTCCTATTAATATTTTGGTATCACATAGAATCTACATTCCCTTACATATTTTTATGACTCATGGTGTTATTTTCTTTGATTTTTCATCCTTTATCATTGGTGTAAATTAGGTCATCCAATATAATTTTTCCTAATGAATCTCTAGGTTCTTTTGGTTTCATATTCTAGGAAAGATATCAAATAATTTTGTTGAGGCCGAGAAAGACAAAATTTGTTGTTTTGTGGTGAAATTATGCAAGGAAGGATCCCTGGTTGAATTCAAATCATGCATTGTGGCTGAGACAACATTAGAATATCTGATTCGAGCAAAAAACCTTTATGGTTTTGTATTGGAATAAATTTTATTTTTGTGTGTGTTTGAAAATTTTAATATGTAATAGTCCCATAACATTTTTATCTTCTTATTATAGAAACTATGTGGTGTAGTATGTTCTAGACATCATGGGAGCTCTTTCAAGCATCTTTAAGTGGTTGATAGGAAATTTTTTCCCTCTATCATGAAACACATTTGGAAAAAATATGGTGGAATATTTCATAAAGTGTCAGTAATGGTCAAAGGGGACCGATCATCATGGAGTTCATCAACAACCTACATTTCTTATTGATTCTAGTCGATCCTTCTAGAAACAATGTGGTTCTAACCACCATATCCATGGAATAGGCCAACTCTTTTCAATCTAATAATAAACTTACATTTTTTTCTCCACTTATTTGCACCAAATATCCTGAGGACTAACTATTATCTAATAGATCTTAGTAGATATTAAGTGAAAAGTTTTGTGAAACACATTTCACACCTCTATTGAGAGTTTTCATCTCTTCAATGATAGGGTTCCATGGAGAGGGTTCTTTGAGAGATTGTATAGGAGGATTCACCATGCATGAGGAACTACCATCATGGTGAAAATCTCCTCACATGATTTGATAAGAAGATATGTCATGCTTGAGGAATGGGAGCTCCAATGTGTAAATTCGATATTGGGAGAGATGATGAAAGGTGTTGGATGAAATGGTTGAGTGAAATGTTTGTCTTTTATTGATGTTTTAGGGTATTTGGGTAATTATTATGTGATATGTGTTGTTACTTGATATTTATGTGTGTGTATTTAGGGTGGTTTTATATAGGAATGTTTATTAGTGTGTTTTCAATTTTGTATGATAACTCCGTTGTGTTGGAATTTGTCGAGGTGTAATTTCCGATTTCACCTTTTTTAAATATTTATTTAAATAAAAAAAATATTATTGATACATTTATTTAATTGAATTTAATGGTGAATAGATCATTTAAGTATTTTAAAAAATTCCGTCTATATCAATACAAGGAAAGGGTCTGCATTAAAATCTTGTTGTGGCTTATAAAACAATGGGATGATGCAAATATTGTTAAAGCTATTTAAATATTTCCATTATGAATCTCTGGTTTTGATTATTTATGTATCAATTTTGATTTATGGTTTGTGACCTCACTTTAACCAAAATAATTATCATATGATAATTTTTTGTGCCTTTTATAAAAGGAATGAACAAAAAACCTACACATTTTAGTTTTCAAATGTGTGAAAAAGATGATGAACAATGATTTTTGTATAGTTTAAACACTAATGATTAGGGAAAATGAAAAGGATATTAAGTTTCATTTGTGATTAAGGTTTGTGTCTCCCTTTCTTTCTCTTCTTTTGTGTGTGATAATGTGAGGTAGAAAGGGCACTTCCTCACCATAGTATCTACCTCTCAACCATGTCTATTCTCCATTAAATTATTTTGGAACTCCTCTTATTCCTTGTTCCAATATAAAATAATATCTACATTATCATATAAATTAAATTATTTAAATAAGAGCAGTTTGGTTGAACTTTATATCTTCATTATCTATTTCAAAACTTCACTTTGTAGCAAGTCCAGTAGCATGTGGCATAGACAGTTCCCACACCCACACTCGCCAACATGACATGTGTGGTCCATGACATCAATGATTTATATAATTGCACAAACTTGTATGAATATCAAAATATTAAGAATCCTCATGTTCTCACCACAAACAAAATTTTTTTATGGAATTAAGGAACTTCATGAATGATGATGGTACGTTTCATGAATACACAAGACAATGGAGATGTGTTTTTGGATTTTCATTCCCCTTATGAAGTATAGAAGATTATATGATAGTTAGGGAGAGAGGAAAAGGGGGAGGTAGAGTGATGTCCTGGGAGACCAGCAGTGAGGTTTCAATTTCGCGATATCTTGGAAAATGAAAGAGAATTAGTTCGGTTAGTGTTAAATTTATTTGAAAATGAAGGGTTTTACTAGTGATTCTAAAAAAGTGATCCCTCATATGAATCGACACTTTCAAATCCCTTGTTATGCGACTTCTTATCTGCCATTCAATCTTTCATAATTTTTAGATCTTTTTTGGTGTTTTTAAATTTACCAAATTATTTGAACAACAGGTTGTCTCCTTCCTGCATACCTGACATGACACCACCGTCTCACACTACATGGATATCACTTGGTTCACCAAATAATTTTAAAGGAGTTTTAAATTTTGGGTGACTGATACTTGTTATACTTGACATTTCACCACCAAAAAGTGTTTTTCACTTGAACATTCCCACTCTATATCTTGAGTTAATTTTGGAGTGAGGTATTGGTTCGAACTTCTAACATGAGGGAGAAGAAGATAACTTACAGGTACCCTTCCTACTCTCATGGATTAAAAACAAACAATTTTTTTTTTCCATTTTCATCCATTAACAAAAAATAATTTCAATCCTTTTAATTTTTTTAGTTTTTTGAAAATATTTTGATCCTAATGGGAACTCATCATTTAATACTTTATCATCATTTCTATCACCATTATTTTCATTACTAGGTAACTCATCATCATTCAATTTTTAAATCAATAACCCCACCTCTGATTTATATAACATTTCAACTTTAGTATCATAATCAACACTTTCCTCATCATGTAATTTTATATAATAATTGTACATTTTTGAGTTTTTGGAAATATTTATCAATTCTCCAAAAGGAAAAATTTAGGCTTCTAAAGTTTTTAGTTTTTTTCTTATGTGAACTTCTTGTTAAATCATATTCATTATCACTTTAATTATCTTTAAAAATTGGAAAATTGATAGTGAAAAGTACAATATATCCACATTTAAATCACATCAATGGGATGTTATAATAATAATAATTTATTTTTCATTTAGGAACACTCTTTAAAATATGTGTCAAAAAGTTAAGGATGGATTATATATATATTTGTAAATTTTTCATTGATATTATTTGGGTCTTATCAACATTTTAATCATCTAAAAAAATATCAATTTTTTATCCTTAACATCATATCACCAAAGCGCAACCATGCCCACCATGTACCATGTGGAGATATAAATGAACATAAACTCTTCCATCATGTTGTACTCCCACATAAAAATGTTACAAAAACATTCCTTTATCGATGAGTTTTTCAATAGTTGAAAATTTAATTAGGTTATTTTTGACATTATAGATATCACACATTCCTTTTTCTTGAATGATTTATAACACTAAAAAATAAATCTCAATATGAATCATTGGGATATTATTGTATAAGAAAAATGAATTCATATAGATTAAATGGTTATTTAAGAATGATCTTTTATGGGTTCCATGCTCTGAATTTCTGTGTATTTATTTATTTTTCTAAATATTAAAATTATTGAATAAAATAGGATGGATATGAATCTAAAATGGATGGGTTCTAATTGTATGAAAAAATTGTATGAGGATGGGGTGAAATAATTGATGAGGTTTGCGAAAGATCATGCATAAAACCCTTCTAAAATTTTTATACATGTTTATTCTTTTATTATTCAAGACTAATTAGTTTAGTGAGTTTGAAAAACACTTGATCTGTCACGGAATAAATCGAAGTTAATTTTTTTTTACTAAACACAGGAAAAACTTAATGTAGTTAGTAAATGGGATAAAACTACGTTTTATCAATCACTTGATATGATTAAAATTGTGAACAATAATGAAGACTATATTGAGGATATGATTATAGGTGTGGATGATTATTAAGATTGTATTAATGAAATATGAGAGTTGAAGATGAACTTTTTCATTGTCTAAAACTTTTCTAGATGTTAAAGAGTTGTGAAAGGAATCCATTCATTTATGGTTGTACTAAATATTCAACATTTCTATCCATACTGAAACTATATAATTTATAAGCTAGAAACCGAAGGATTGATTCCAGTTTTAAGAATTATTGATCACTTTAATGATATTCTTCTAGAAGATAATTATATTCCTTGATGAACATATGACACTAAAATAATTATACATTCAATGAGTATAATGTCTGAAAGAATATATGCATGTCCAAATGTATGAATACTATTTTTCAAGAACCACAAATCACCTAAAAATGTCCAATGTGTGGTGATTTGTGATATAAAAATATGAATAAGGTCCAATGGATGTTTTATGGTACTTTACAATTATTATAATGTTTAAGATATTATATATAAGTGAGGTGACTTTAAAGAAATTGAAATGGAACATAGATACAAGAAATAATTATGGGAAACTTCATCACTCAACAAAATATATATAGTGGAAAGTAATTGATCATGAGTATCCTGAATTTGGAAACAATCCAAGAAACCCTTGTCTTATGCTATTTATAAATGGAGGGAATCCTATTGGTTTTAAAATAAACACTCATAATACATGTCTGGTTATGTTGGTAAATTATAACTTTCCATCATGGTAATACATGAAATTAAAATACATTATTTTATCACCTTTTATATCAGTAAAAAAACTGGGTAATGATTTTGATGATTATTTGGCTCCATTGATCAAAAATTTGAAATTATTATGGGATTCAAGTGTTACATTATATTATTCTCAAAGAAATGAATATTTCACATTGTTATCCATGTTGTATGGTAAGATAATTTAATTCACTATTTATTGAAATTTTCCAAGATATATAATTTTAGGAACTCAAGGGTGTCCCATTTGTGAACAATGTACATAATCAATTAAGATGAAACCTTTATTGAAGATTTTGTTTCTAGGAAATCATGTATTTCTACCATGATGAAATAAGTACCAATCTTGGATGATGTCATTTGATCGGAGTTCAAAATAAGGTACAACACTATATCCAATAATATGGGATCAACTGTTTGAGAAATTAAGAGATATGGACACTAATTTTGGGTAATTTGTTTTTCAAAAAACATAAAAAAAGTATTTAGAAAAAGTGATTAGTTTTTTAAATTACCATAATAAAATTATCTATAGGTAAGAAATTTTATTGATGTTATACATGTGAAAAAATGTATGTGATAGCATCATTGTCACATTAATAAATTCACCCATAAAAATGATTGTGACTAAGTCTATGTTGGACATGGTTTACATGAGGATAAGGGAAAATTTGGTGCTAGTGAAGAGTGAAAAACAGAATTTTATTCCTCTAGCTACTTTCACTCTTTCCAAGAAATAGAGATATTAGTTTTTCAACTTGTTTAATGATGTAATGTTTCTAGAGATATATTTATCAAATATAAATAATATATTTTCAATTACAGTTTTAAATTTAAAGGGTATGAAAGCACATGACTGTCATGTTTCGATACAAGATCAAAGGCCTAAAGTTTTATGTTTCATTTTCCCTAAGAATTTTTATCATAAATTAACCAAGATATATTTATTTTTCAAATATATATCCAAAAAAGTTATAGACCAGAAGAAATTTCCAACTATATAGAAATAAATTTCTACCGTATTATGTGAATTAGTGATGTTCTTCCCATCAACTTTATTTGATTTGATGGTTCATTTGGTAAGAGAGATTTGACTATGTGGTCCTATATATTATATATATATGTATAAAAATTGATAGATATAAGAATATTTTGAAAGGCTATGGGAAAAATAGGAGTTGGAAAAATGGTTTTATTGTGGAGTGATATGTTTTTAGGAAGACATTGAACTCTATACCAACTACGTATCTGATATGAAAAACATATTGGTCTATTGAAATATTATCACAGCGTGCATCTTGTGGGTAAAGTAATGTATAAAATAGATTTTGTCACAATTACTATTTTAGATATGGAGTAGGCTAACCTTTATTTTTTTTATAAAATTTTAGAGGTTTCTCCATATGTTGAAAATATGGATTTAATTTTAGATTGAATTTTATGGATATCCATTGGACCGGGTGTTCATGTATTATTTAAATATTGGTTATGTAATTAATGTATGTATGTTCTATAAAGATGAACATGATGAACATAGTGTTGTATAAAATAGTGGATTTACACTTGTGGCTGAAGCAATTCATGTATTTGATACTAAGGAAAAAAATACAATTTATGTGAATATGTCATACTTTTTAATCATCAAAAAAATTTTAGAGTTTGATTATACAATATTCCAAGTGATTATATTTCAATGCACATGGGATGATAGAGGGGTCAAATTCCATAAACCTTTTTAAAAAATAGAGTTCAATAATCCCTTCCCACACACTTAAACCTATGAATATCATGTAATATAAAAAGAGTGGGGTAGAAAGTGATAATATAGGAATATAATGTGTATATTCACTATAAAGGTAATTTATGGTTTCTAAGGGCTTAAAATAAGGATACAATTTAAATGTGTCTCAAAGATAAATGCCAAAAACAAGAAAAACTACTCAATAAATTTAAATTCAATTTTTTTCATAACCATGGATTTGAAAATATATAATGAATGTTTTAGAAGGTAGACATGTAATGACCCGACTTACATTACATATTCTAGTGTCTTTGAACTAGTTTTCACTTTCTTATAATCCCAAGGATATTTTTACTTTATAGTGATATATAATTAGGAAATAAATCATACATAATTACTCATATATTACAAAGTAGATACTTTTACTCAATATCTATTTTTTACAAAATGAAACTTTAAAAAAAACATAATTTATTTTTATAAAAATTCTTTATGACTTTAAGATTGAATTATCCTTTTACATTAACCACATTTAAACCCTATGAATTTAAAAAAAAGTGGAATGAGAACAAAAATAGCAGTAATGGACATCAAAAGAAGAAATCCGTTAGTTTAGTGAAAAACATATAATCCCATGTATTGTTTACCTTTATTTCAAAATTTCTTTAAGAATATGAAATAAAAAATTTTAACTTAAAAACAAAAAATATTTTTATTAAATAAAACCTTAAAACAAGTAGCAATAAAATAAAAACCCTTTTTGGAAACTTAGAGGATCATATTCATAAAACCCTGTCAAAACCCTTGAAATTGGAATATCCATACGTTTGACTTCAAATAAAATTACAGAGAACATGAACATTAGCTAATGCATTGGGGAGCTATAATGGGGCTCATCCTTTGTATATGATATATCAGGCTCACCTGTTTTTTATGATCTTTAATGGGTCTCAACCCATTGTTTAATCTACATCGGGATCAATTATAAGATATAATGAGGCTCAACCCTTTGAATAAGTTATATTGGTCTCACTTGTGAGCTATAATGGGGATAAACCTTTCATATAAGCTATATCGGGATCACACAAGAGCTGTAATGGGGTTAAACCCTTTGTATAAGTTTTATTGGGATCACCCATTTTTTATATAAGGATCATGAACCATGAAAAAAATATATTCTAGAACCTTTTCACCATAAAATTGTTAGAGTTGGGGTCCTGAGAACTAACTGTTTGTACTTTGATTATATGAATATACACTTATTATATATTGTTCATTGTTCCGAATGGCTATAATATAATAATGTACTGGAATATTTGTTGCATTAATAAGGTAATGGAAGATCCCTGCTATGATGAGAACCTTGAAATACTATAACAATATTCTTAAATAAAGTTCTACAATTGGATGACGTACTATGAAGGGATACATAGTATACAAACCGTCATGTGAGAGTACTCGTAAGAAGACGAGACTCTCTCTCATGGATTTCTCACTTAGTAATCTCTATGATAGGAGATTATGAGAACAGACCCACCTGTAGTAATTCCACATGTATTGGTGTCATCAGACATTACTATCTATGAGCATGTGTAATTGTCCTTAGACTGGAAGATTGTCATTAACTCATGTGATGACTCGCACACTTATATTTGCTGACGAAAACCGTCACGAAGATAGTTGGTGGGAAGTAGGGTACGTTGGGTGTGTCACAAATGACATATTGTTAATGGATAAGTCGAGGAATGATTTTTCCATTCTATATTTATGGAAGTATATATCTCAGGTGCTTTGATTGAAATAGAACTATTGCCCAAATTCCATGGCCATGGTGTAACGACGAGTTTATTTCTGGAATTCCAAGAATGACAGATCAAGCATATATGTTTATGAAACTATCATGAAACCTGCTTGATGAGATATTAAAATAAAGGGATTAAATTGCATGGTAAGCGTTTGTATGATGTGATACGTCAATGCGGCATCAACTTTTTTCTCTTGGGTACCTTGACCTGTTGCTAGACAGTAATCTTGGAAATTAGGTAAGCCTGCCTAATGCCAACGAGAAAGAGGCCTAGAGGGTCACACACTAAGTGTATCCAAGTATCTCAAGTAGAATAAATATTATTACCATATGTGGTTTAATAATTATTCAAGGAATCCTAAATCATTTTAATTTTGGAGGAAGAATAAAATGAGAACGATATATACACATCATGTACATTGAATGTACACGCCGTGTAGTTTTCATTTTGGAAAGGAAATGAAAAATGAAAACAAGATATAAAATTCGTTTACATTGAATGTACACACCATGTAGTTTTCATGAAAAATGATTACACACCATGTGTTAATGATTACACGCCGTGTGGTTGTTCTAGTCGGGATTTTGAGGAAATAATATCATTTTATTAAATGATTTTATTATAATCCGTGTGGGAGCATGTAAAGGATGGGGGTTTTCAATAAGAGTTAATGAAATAAATAAAATGTGTAACACATTTATTTATTTTCATAACTCTATAACCTCAACCCCAATTATAAATATCATCAGAACCCCAACACTTTTCCTAATAATCGTTGTGGACAACAATTTTGGAGAATTCTCTCAAGGTTGAAAGAACTCCTTCCTCCAAGAACTCTCTTAAGACCGAGAGAGATCCACCTCCATCTGATCAAGGCTATCTAATGTGGACAACGCAAACAAAGGCTTCTCCATTCTAGCACCTGAAGATTCTTTTGGCGACATCCAGAGATTCCTGGTGCACGTGTGGATCACCGCTAGAGGAAGTCTACACTTGGCTTATGCGACGCAATGCCGAATCACATCAGAACGTGATCAGAAATACCAAAGAAGAAAGAATTCCATAAAAGGAAATTCTTGTCAATTAATTAAATTAGTTATAATCTACCTGTGATGATACTCATTTGTGGTTCTGGGACTATTCTTATTCTTTTTCTATTTCTGTGATTTGATTTGTGGAGTCTGGCATTTATCATCATATTGATCCCAGATTGATCATTGCTAACGAAAAAATCCAAGTGAGAAAATCCACCTATGAGCTTCCGCTAAGCCCGGAACCTTCAAATGGTATAAGAGCGATGTTAAAAAGTTTATTATAGTTATTTAATTTTTTTTGATAATTTACGCATTTATATTTGATTCAATTCAAGATAAATCATTCTATAAATTTGAACGAATGAGATATGTTCTTCTTCCTATGTTTCTCGATTCACATCACAAAAATGACCTTTTAATTTTAATTTTTATTAAAATAAAAATTAGGAACTCATCCGAAGGAGCCACTCTTTCTATCTGTACAACACAGGAATACATAGCGTGTAGTGAAAACTACATGCCGTGAACTTATGTTCAACGAACCAGTACTGGTCTGCCAAACCATGCCTTGTGAATTGAGTATACCTAAGAATTTATTACACTATGTTGACCATAAATGAACGGCACATGGAAACTGGAATACATGGCATGTATGTTGAATCAAAACGCTATGAAGTCTGATCTGGCCTTGGTGAAACTGTGTACAAGGAGAAGCCACGTACTGATTACACAGGATTGCTTGGCCGGTAACCATGTAACAAGTAAGTACACGTCATGTTATATTAATCTAAACGTAGTGTAATACAAAATTTCCAAAGTACAGAAAAACAAGACAAATCCCCCGATGTGTACTTTAGATAATGGGTGAAAAAAATACATGCCGTGTAATATAGCTTACACACCGCGTACTTTCTAGAAATGGAATTTCACCAGGTTTCCTCCAAAAGTACAAAGACACCATACAAGGAATATGGATGAGAAGAATCTCAAGGAAATTTAGAAAGGAATTTAAGATATAGAATTGATTAATTATAAGATCATAATTAATTCAACTGCGACTTATCTTGAATAATAGAATGATTAAAAGAATTTGAATTCTAAATATGCATAAATGTCGTTGCATGCTATGGATGATCATGAGCTAGACCAAAGACCCTTTATGTGTGTATGGTTTCATTTAAATTTATTTAAATTCATTGGCCTGCGAGCCTTCTTCTAATAAAATGTAGGGCTTGTGTGCCAATGTTTTCTTTAATGTAAACCCCATGTAATAGAGGATCTCTCAAGTTAGAGGAGACGGTTCAAAACCTGAAGCTGAGGTGAAACCAAACCAAGAAGATACAAAGGTCGACAAGTTGGAGCTGAAAAACACGAACCATCGCTTCAATGTGTTTTTCCCTAGGTTAGGGTTATCTTATCAAAACCACTAGATAAGAAAACCAATAGAATCTCCTTGCATGGTTTATTTATTATGTATGTGTTGTCGCGATCACATAATTAATGAAATAAAAGATCATGCAAAGATGGAATAAAATAAAAATTGGACTATGCATAAGCATTATCAGAACATGGTTAATCACTTAAGCAAGCATCACTTAATATTAACAAGCATGTGATAATGAAAAACTACACATAAAGAATAAAATCCATCAAATTCCATATTAAGTTAGACCAAGCCTTTCGTTACTTAATTAAGGGCAAGAATCAATAAAACATTGTGTTTGACCAACCCTTGTTAGGACACTTACTTTTATAAAGTAAGGTCTTATGAAATTTTCGGGTTGACTTAAATATTTTACATCAATAGGAGTAGCCCTTGCTAGATTTTATGTAAAATGGGGGCATGTGTTGAGAAAATCCAAGTCAGGATTTCAGGATTGGGGAGTCCAATCAATAGATCAAGGAACTGTAAGCTTACAGTTGGAAAAGACCTGCCTACCTAAATACATTCTAATATCTTGACCAACCCTTGTTGAGGTTATGTGAAGGGGAATATGGATCCTTGCCTGTAGAATTTCAAAGCAACTATACATTCCGAGTTCAATTGTGCGGGCCATTGGGACTTGATAAAATAGTGGGAGACATAATAAAATTTATTATTTCTCATAAAATGTAACCAAGAAAGTACTGATAAATATGCTCTTTTAATTTGTAGAATCAATATGAAAAAGTCTTCAACCACATTTTATCTGCAATAAATTCTGGATAAATACAATATCTTCATCGGCAGTAACATTCAGGAATGGTTTAGGCGCCTTCGGGTTATCCTACGCCATGAATGAAAGTTTTACATCCTAGAGTCCTCACATCCTGATTCTCCTACCCAAGGGGCGAGTGATGAAGATTTCTAGGTCTATGATAAACATTTGAGAGATGTTCTCACCATTCAATGTTTGATGCTATCATCAATGTAAAGTGAGATCATGAATTCTCATGAAGACATGGATGCCTATAGCATACTCGAGAACCTCTATGGTCTATACTAGGAGAGAGAAAGATAGGAAATGTTTGATATCTACAAGGCTCTATTTCAGATCAAGCTTGGAGAGGGTTCCCCACCTAGGCCTTGTGTAGTCAAGAACATTGTATATATTGAGAACTTGGTTGTTCTAGGGTTTAAACTCCCTGATGAACTGGGTACCGATCTCATTCTCACATCACTCTCCTAGAGATTCTCTAACTTTGTTGTAAATTTTAACATGAAAAACATTGATAAGTCTCTATATGATCTTCTTATCCTTATTTTCCAAGTAGACAATGATCTGAAATGTGAAAATCCTTTTATCCTTATGGTGAATAAAAGTAAAGGGAAGGAGAAGAGCTTTAAGACCAAATCTCCTTCAAGGCCTTCCAAGAAATGTAAGATCAAAGGGGAGGCAAGAGAACAAGAGGCTGTTTGTTTCGCATGTGGCGAAAAGGGCCACTAGACGAAAAACTGCACCCAGCCAAGGTAGAAAGGGGAAGCTTCAAGTGCATTTGTTATCAAATGAAATATATCTATTTATACTAATTGGGTATTAGATACAGCTTGTGGTGATCACATCTATATCCAAATACAAGAACCAAGTAGATTCAGAAAGATTGACTGAGGTGAGGTGGATCTCTGAGCAGCCAACGGAGCGAGACTTGCTACTGTAGTTGTCGGAAACTACCACCCCACATTGCCTACTGGGATGGTATTTGTATTAAAATGTTGTTATTATGTACGCTCTATAACCAATAAAATTATTTAAGTATCTAGATTAGATACTAATGGATTCATCTTCACATTTTGAAATTAATGTTGCTACTTTTATAAAGATATCATTTTTTAGTAGGGCACATTTATATAATGGTCTTTATGTGTTAGACTACACAAACCAAGTAATGGAAATCGATGAAAAAATTAATTCACATGACTCATACCACACCCAAATTTGGCATCACTGGCTTGGTCATGTCAATGAGAAATTTTTGACAAAATTACATCAAGATGGGTATTTAGATTCTTTCGAACTAAAACCACTTGGTGTATGTCATGCATGTCTACAAGGTAAAATGACCAAATCCCCATGTAGTGGGAAAGGTGGAAGGGATAAATAGCTTCTAGAATTAGTTCACACAGATGTGTGTGGACCATTTCCAGTTGAAGAAAGGGGTGGGTTCTTGTACTTCATAACTTTTACTGATGATTTTAGTTGATATGGATATATTTACTTAATGAGGTATAAGTCAGATTCTTTTGATCGGTTCAAAGAATACAATAATGAAGTTAAGAACAATCTTGGTAAGATGATTAAGAAACTCTGCTCATAAAGAGGAGGAGAATATATTAATCAAGACATCATTGATTTCTTATGGGAGTTTGGGATTCTATATCTACTCACTCCTCCTTACACGCCTTAGTGGAATGGTGTAAGTGAAAGAAGGAACCACACCCTGTTGGATATGGTGAGATCAAAGATGAGTAATGCGAGTCTTCCATTATCCTTTTGGGGATATACATTACAAAAAGCAACACACATAGTAAACCAAGTTCCAACTAAATCTATAAATGGTAGTCCATACGAGTTATGGAGTAGATGCAATGCCATGTTATCAAATTTACATGTGTGGGGTAGCGAATCATTTGTTAAGGCCTCTTCAGGAAACAAAATTTCACCCCAAGGCACAAAGTGTATCTTTATAGCATATCCCAAGTAAAAAAGGTGATATTACCTATAAAACCCCTTATATAAAAAGGTTATAGTGGAAATACATTCCATATTCCTTGGGAGGGAGCACATCTCCAAAAGAGATAGTGGGAGAGAGATAGACTTCGATGAAGTCGAGGCTCAAGATACAAAAGAGTTGGTACAAGAACAGATTCCACAAAGCCCCGTGGAAGAAAAATATATTCCAGAGACACAAGAACTCCGTAGGAGAATAGGAGAGGTGAGAGAACCAGAACGATATGGTTTTCTTGTCACTGAGCATTGTGACTCATTATTGGTTGAAAATTATGATCCTCTTACCTACAAGGAAGCAGTTTAAGGCACACACATTGCCAAGTGGCAAGAAGCCAAGAATTCTGAAATGGATTCCATGTACCAAAACCAAGTCTGGATTTTGGTAGATCCTCCAGTTGATGTAATGCCTATTGGAAATAAATGGGTATTCAAGAAGGAACTGGACATGGAGGGACAAGTCAACACCTATAAGGCATGACTGGTTTCCAATGCTTTTAAACAGCATCAAGGAATTGACTATGATGAAACCTTTTCATAAGTTTCGATGATAAAATCCATCATAATCCTATTGTCCATTGCCAATTACCATGACCATGAAATTTTGAAAATGGATGTCAAAAAATCATCCCCTAATGGGAACCTCTAGGAAGATGTCTACACGACAGAACCTGAAAGGTTTGTGACTCCAAAGGATCACAAAAAGGTATGAAAGTTTCAAAAATCTATTTATGGATTAAAGAAAGTATCAAGGTCACGAAACATTCATTTTTGATGAAGCTGTAACAAAATTTGGATTTATTAAGAATGAATGTGAGACTTGTGTCTACAAAAGGTTTAGTGGATGTGCAGTCATTTTCCTAATAGTATATATTGATGACGTATTATTAATTGGAAACGAAGTACCTGTCTTACAGTCAGTTAAGGCATGGTTGGATAAATGATTCTCTATGAAAGACTTAGGTGAGACAACATATATTCTTGGGATCAAGATTCATCATGACAGATCCAAGAGAATGCTATGCCGGAGTTAAAGTACATACATTGACAAGATACTGAAGAGATTCAATATAAAATAGTCCAAGAGGGGATTGTTGCTAGTGTCACATGGCATTCATATTTCCAAGAAAATGTGTCCTCAGACACATGAGGAAAGAAAGAAAATGGAAAGGATCCCTTACAAATCCACAATTGGTTCAGTCATGTATTCTATGATATATACAAGGCTAGATGTTTCTTACAAATTAAGTGCAGTAGGTACATATCAAGCTGATTCAGGAGACCGCCATTGGATGGAAGTCAAGACTATCCTTAAGTATCCAAGGCATACTAAGGATATGTTCTTGGTTTATGGAGCAGATGAGGAACTAGTCATTAGAGGACATGTACATGCTATTTTCCAAACTGAACAAGATGAAATGAATTCACAGACTCGATACATCTTTAGTTTGAATAGAGGTATAGTGAGCTGGAAGAGCTGAAAGCAAGGTGTGGTGGAAGATTCTAAAGTAGAGTCTGAGAATATCGCAGCTTCTAAGGTAGCTAAAGAAGCAGTATGGATGCAAATCTTTGTCCAAGAGATGGATGTAGAACCTAGCAGTAAAGATCCTATCACACTCTATTGTGATAATACTACAGTGGGGACACTTGTAAAAGAGACAAGGTCACATCAGTGGAAAAAGCACATACTTTGGATGTATCATCTCTTGAGGGATTTTTCTCAGAGAGGTGAAGTTGCAGTGAGCAGTATTTCCACAGAAGACAATGTGGTGGACCCCTTGACTAAAGCATTGACTCAGTAGAAACATGATCATCATGTGAGGTCTAGCATACTAAAAGTCATAGGTAGTTGGCTCTAGTCCAAGTGGGAGTTTGTTCGAGTTGGTGTCCATAGAACCAAATGTTTGTACTTTGATTACATGATTGTACATTTATTATATACTGTTCATTGTTCTTCATGACTATAATATAATAATGTCCTGGAATATTTGTTGCATTAATAAGGTTATGGAAGATCCCCGCTATGATGAGAAACTTGAAATGCTATAACAATATTCTTAAATAATGTTCTACGGTTGGATGAAGTACTATGACAGAACACATAATATACAAACCATCATGTGAGGGTACTAGTAAGAAGACGAGACTCTCTCTCATGGAGTTCACACTTGGTAATCTTCATGATGGGAGATTATGAGAACAGACCCGCCAATAGTAATTCTGCATACCGTGGTGTCATTGGACATTACAATATAAGAGTGTGTCTAATGGTCCTTAGATTGGAAGATTATCATCAACTCATTTCATGACTCATGCACTTAGATTTGCAGATGAAAACCATCACAAAGACAGTTGGTTGAATGTAGGGTACATTGGGTGCGCCACAAATGACATGTTGTTAATGGATAAGTCGAGGAAGGATTTTTCCCTTCCATATTTATGGAAGTAGATATCTCGGGAACTTTTATTGAAATATAATTGTCACCCAAATTCCATGGCCATGGTGTAATGATGAGTTTATTTCCAAAAGTCAAAGAATGACTGACCAAGCATATAGGTTTATGACACTTTCATGAAACATGCTTGATGAGATATTGAGGCAAAGGGATTAAATTGCATGATAATAATTCATATGAGGTGATACGTCAATGCAGAGTCAACTTCTTTATCTTCGGTGCCTTGAACCATTTCTAGATAGTAATCCTGGACTTTAGGAAAGCCTTCCTAATACCAATGAGAAAGAGGCCGAGAGGGTCACACACTAAGTGTATCCAAGTATCTCAAGTAGAATAAATATTTTTCCAGTATGTGGTTTAAGAATTATTCAAGGAATCCTAAATAGTTTTAATTTTGGAGGAAGAATAAAATGAAAACAAGATATACATTTCGTGTACATTGAATGTACATGCCGTGTAGTTTTCATTTCAAAAGGAAAATGAAAAATGAAAACAAGATATACACGCTGTGTACATTGATTGTACACGCTGTGTAGTTTTCATGAAAAATGAGTACATGCCCTGTTTTAATGATTACACGATGTGTAGTTTTTCCAGTCGGGATTTTGAGGAAATAATATCGTTTTATTAAATGATATTTATTATAATCAGCATGGGAGCATGTCAAGGAATTAATGATTTGAAACGGGGGTTTTCAATAAGAGTTAATGAAATAAATAAAACACGTAATGCATTTATTTATTGTCATAAATCTATAACCTCAAACCCGATTATAAATATCCTCACAACCCCAAAAATTTTCCTAATAATCATTGTGAATTTTTTTTAGATAATTCTCTCAAGGTTGAAATAACTCCTTCCTCCAAGAACACTCTCAAGACCAAGAGAGATCCACCTCCATCGGATCAAGGCAATCTAAGGCGGACAATGCAATTGAAGCCTTCTCCACACTAGCACCTGGAGATTCCTTTGGTGACGTCCTGAGATATGTGGTGCACGTGTAGATCAATTCTAGAGGAAGTATACACTTGGATTCTGCGATGCAATGATGAATCACATTGTAACGTGATCAAAAATATCAATGAAGAAAGAACACCATAAAAGGTACTTCTTTTCAATTAATTAAATTAATTACAATCAACCTGTGAAGATTCTCATTTGTGGTTCCAGGACTATTCTTATTCTTTGTCTATTTCTGTGATTTGATCTTTGGAGTCTAGTGTTTGTCATCGTGTTGATCCCGGATTGATCATTTCTAAGGAAAAAAATCCTAGTGGGTACATCCACCCACGAGCTTCCACCACACCTGGAACCTTCAAAAACCTCTGAAAAAATCTTTTAATCCCATATGAAAAACACAATTGATATCAAAATACCCTTTTATTTTAAAAAACCATTTTAAAAATCTAAAATATGTGCACATAATAAAGAAACCATGTTTTTTAAAAGGAACTAGGAAAACATATAATGGAATGTTCCGTCCAGTCTCATCTAGGGAAAGTGAAAATATGATGCAAGGTTTAGTCACTAATTTCATGACTAATAATAAAAAATATATAAACAAGGAATTTCAAAAATTAGAAACACGAAAACATGTGAGATGGATTTAGTCTACATGAATTAACTAGTATCTCCATGCAACAAACCAACCTAGGTAAACTAGAGAAGCCACCAAAAGTATCTCGCCACTTGATATTGGTAAAATAGATAAATTAGAAACCAATATTTAATACCATAAAAACAAGATATAAATCCAAATTAAGAAGAAAAATAATAATAGATACAAAAAAACCTAAAATCCAAAAAAATATGCCAAACTAGAAAGTAAGTCATAACCCACATGAAAAAACCAACCTCTAGACCAACCTAAACTGAGAAGGACATAAACCAGAGATGCCAACTTGCTACAAGTTTCTCTTCCCTTTAGCTAAACCCAACAAAAAAATGTACAAATTTCCAAAGTAACATTTAGGGTGTGAACCAAATCCAAAAAGGATACCACCACAGTTTCTATAAAAGGTTTAATTTAAAGAATTCAACAATTCAAGCTTTAAAAAAAATATATTTTAAAAAATTGATTTTATAAATCAAAACCATTTATAAATAATTTTTCCATTTTATTCCTTTAGTTTTTATAAATCCTTTAATATTATAAAATCATAAATATAAAAAGTAAAACTGAAAAAATAGGAAATCATATCCATGCATCGAGAGGTAAACAGGTAAACATATATCCATGAAACAAACTATAATTCAAATCTATGTGATAAAACCTGAAAATAAAAATATGTGAGCATCAATCCATGATATAAAAATAATCATGTGATAAATAACCCTAAATGAAAAATGATAAAGAACCTCACATATTGGTATCAAGGCTATGAGACACTACATACTATACATTTCAAACCCTAAATAGGAATACATTGGATCCAAAAGATATCAAGTCCTACCAGTCGATATGAGAAAAAGTTACCTCATAGTGGTGGAACACACAGTAAGGATAACTGTGTCTCTATCCCAACACACCCAAGGTTCCCAATCATTAATTGTCAAATACATTTTCAAAACCATGATCAGAATTTCATAAAGCATTTTCAAAGTCTATAAAATATTTTTCTGAGTGTGAAAAACCATTTCCGAATCAAACAAATCCATTTTCAATGAAAAAAATCCTTTTTGAAAACACTTGATTTTCCAAGAAGCCATTTTAAACCACTTATCACTTCAAATAATTGAAATAACCAAAGTATTTAAACGATAACAATACGAAATTAATCAAATTAACCCATTTTATAACAAAAATTACCTTGAAATGGTAGAAACCTTGTTGCTTTTTATAATGGAGAACATAAACTAAGAGAATGGCCTTCGATAGTCAAGGAAAACCAAGAAACTAAAAAGGATCGATTAGAAACATTATTCGATCACAAAACCATATCAAAACCAAAGTTACAACTAAAACCAAAGAATATTTATATGGAACGCTTACCTAAATTAATGTACCACAACCATAACAATGATTAATCACTGAACAAAATGATCCAGAAGAGATTATGGTCTCCAGAATCATCCTTGAGAGCTTCTAGGTTGAGAGGTAGAAAAGATTCCAAAAGATGAAATGAATTTTCAACCGGGAGTCACCCTAAAAACCCAAATCCCAATAGTTTCATATAATTTAATAGATTTACATAGTTTGTAATTCCTAGGGATAATATACACCAAAAATCCTATTTGTGTTTAATTAAAAACCAAATTTCCCCTTATATGGTGTGTACCTGTTACACTTCACTTAACCTTTCTTGCAATGTATCCATATTATGGAATCTTCCTAGTGATGATTTCACATTATTTAATCTTATTACATTTCATTTAAATCCCCAGTAGACTTTAAAACTCTAGGTTTTATGCTAAAAACTCCAACAAAACCTTGATTTCACTGTTACAGGAATCCTCCCAATTTCCTTTTTGGTATACCGCAACCAATGAAAATAAAATAAAATAAAATGTAAAAAATACCTGACCAAATGGTAGTGGTGCATTAAATTCTCCCCAACATAAACACTTTATTCCCTTAGAAATCCCTTATAATCCTGGATCCAAAAAAATACAAGGCCACTTCTACCACATCAATGACTCCCAGTCCAAAATATCATGGCTATCCTATCTACACTGCCACAATAACTAGACCAGGGAGATCATTTTACTATGTAGTACCTTATCCTAGTGTTTTATAATACGAAATAGAAACTCAAAAAAAGTTGTATCAAGATCAAGATCAATATACACCCATATAATCACATGGGTCAAATCTAGTAAATACCTCATCAATAAGGAAACAAGAAACACATCATGGATATATGTCAATCCAGATGGTAAAATAAACTGATATGCCACCCCTACATCTAATGATCTTAAAGGGTTCCCAAAATATTAGTGTAAAATTACCCTACTTACCTAACCGATGATGTACCAAACAAGGAGAAACTCTTAGAAATACCTAATCACCAACCTCAAACTTCAATAGCTGATGCCGATGGCTAGTACAATATTTTTGATGACTATGTGTCATGATAAAATGCTTCCAAATCAACTGCACCATCTCCACCATCTCCTGAATGACACTTGGCCCAACTAAGTGCCACTCTCTTAACTCTTCTAAGAATAGGGGATATCTACATGGATTCCTATACAAAGCCTCAAATGGATCTATCTTTATCTAATAATGATAACTATTGTTATAGGAAAAATCAACCAAAGGAAAATTATTTTCCCAAGATCCTCTGAAATAAAGTACACAATCCCATAGTATATCCTCTAGAACCTAGATAGCCCTCTCTATTTTTTATCCACCTGTGAATGATAACCTGTGCATAATTTAATCTAGGAAAACCATCGCCTCCTATAAACCTTTCCAAAACACATATGTGAACCTCATATTCCTTTTAGAAAAAACTATAGAAGGAACCCTATGAATTCTCACAATATATCGGACATACAATTCCCAATATGTTCCACTTTTAACCTATCACATTGTTATAAAATTCACTGATTTCTTATTTTTTTCAATGATCACCCAAATCTAATCCTTCTCACTAGAAGTACATAGAAAACTGATGACAAGATCCATCAAAATATCATCCCACTTATATACCATAATGGGTAAAGGTTGTAACAAGCCCACACGTCTCTAGTATTTTGACTCAATTATCTGACAAGTAAGGCACCACAAAACAAAATCTGCTAACTAGAACCTCATTCCGCACCAAAAATACCAAATCCTCAATTCATGATACATCTTAATATCCCTAGGGTTCACATACCAAAAATAATGGTGTCTAATATCGAAAAACTCATATCTTAATGGAAACAGAACAAACAACCTTCTATGTAAGTGAAAAGATCCACTAGAAGACTAAGACCACTCACTAGAGGTCTCCCCACTATAGAAGATATCACTAAATCATTGGAACATTATGTCTTCCACCTTCTATAGATGAACTTTCCCATAAAAATATGAGTTATCTTTTATCTAATCCAAGAACACCTGTCTGCCAACCACTTCTACTCCCAAGATCATCCCAAAGAATAAAATCATTAGAGACCACTGCTAAATGGATTACTTCATGGATTGTGTCAGTAATTTATGCTAAATGAATCAGTAACCAAATTTACTTTCTTAGTGGTATAATAAATACAAAAACAAAATGTTTTAAGATACTTTAACAAGCGTCTCAATCATAAATTCAGATCCCTTTGAGTAGAAATATATTTCAGGGGATTATGATATGAATATACCATAAAACACTCCCCAATGAGATATAGACACGAATTCTTTTGTGTATTCATAATTGATTCCAACTTAATATCATTAGTATATTAGTTCTTATCATGAGGGAATAATTTACATGAGCCACAAACCACAACCTGTTTCCCCTGCATCAAGAAACATCCCAAACCTGTATGAGAAGCATCCCTGAAAACATCATAACATGAACCTAGTTACGGAAGAATAAAAACTAGTTCTGAATTGAACCTTATCTTCATCCCATCAAAAATATATGACACTTGTCATTCCATTCAAATTTTATACCCTTACAGGTTAAATCTGTCATCGAAGATGTGATATTGGTGAATACTGAACAAATCGTCAATAGTAACCAACCAAACCCAAGAAGCTCGAGATCTCAAACACATTTCTAGGCTTCTCCCAGAACATAATTGTCTATACCTTTCCATGATCTATTAATATTTACTTTTTAGATATCAAATTCCCTATAAACATCACCTCTCAGATCCAAAACTCACACATAGAAATCTTACCAAATAAATGATGTTCTTTCAAGGTTCGAAGAATTATATCAAAACAATCTATGTGTTCTTACTCTAACGTAGAGTACCTGAAAATATCATCTACAAACTAAAAAATAAGAGTCCAAGAATTAATAAAATATCTAGAACATCAAATTCAAAAACACTACTGGAGAATTCGTGAGTTTGAATGGAATAATGAGAAATTCAAAATACCTATATTGACTCCAAAATGCTATCTTAGGTATATCCACTTCATGGAATCTCAACTGGTGATACCCTAACTATAGGTCAATCTTAGAAAACCAAGAATCCCCTATAAGATAATGAAAAAGATAAAAAATTGTTGGAAAATTATATTTTTTCTTAATAGTCACCTGATTCAACTTTTGATAATTAGTAAAAATTATGAGGCTCCCATCTTCCTTCTTAGAAATGAGGACAAGAGAAACCAAGAATGAAATGGTAGAATGAATAAATAATTTTCCTCCAGGTCCTCATTCTTGACATTATGTTTTAACAACTTAGTAGTTTACATATGTTAAGATGACATAGAAACCAACATCATACCAGAAAGTAGGTCAATAGTAAACTCGACCCATCTCAGTGGTGGTAAACCAAAAAAATAATTTGGAAATACCATAGGGTTCATAAAAAGAACTATATGAATTCGACCATCCCAACAAGAGTGAACTAAATAATTAAACATATTTGATAACTCAAATGATATTACACTATCATATGGAACAACATGCCCTTCCCTTCCCAATCTAGAGTCTCACTCACCCTAGAAAACATGAGTGACTTCATCAGTATATAAGAAATAAACTAGATGTTAATAATAGTATATCTCAGATTTAACATTAATCATCTAATCTATACTAATAATCAAATCAAATATGTCAAGATTTACCACTAAGAGGTCCCTCTTTACCTCAAAGTTAGCTTTCACCACCCTAAAAGCGGGATATAAGAAATATCATTTTGAACTATTTCCTCAAGGTGTGGAAAGATCCAACAAGAAAGGCATAAGTTATTAATGTAATTCAAATACATCAACTAAATTTGATGATATAAAATAATTATCATAACTTTTATCAAACAAATATAGCACCATATAAGAATAAATAATCACCGTACCTCTAATAGTCATTGGCCCTACTTTAGATACCTCTAGATCATACTATGCAACATAAATTCATCTGGTCTTAGCCACATAGATATATAACTTTACACGAGGATTAGACCCACCACCCTTGGAGGAATATTCACATACTTGTGAACCCATGGTGAGAGTGGATCGTTCCCTAATTCCTTGAGATATCTTTTTGAAAAAATCATAGTAGATGGACAGATCACCCACAAAGATGAAAAGTATTTGGAGCCTCTATACAATTAGTCTTCGTATAACCTAAACTACCACATTAGTAGTAAAAAACTGACTATTTCCCTATTATCACCCCTAAAACTGGTCCTGAGGAATACTAACCATTCTTATGCTTCCTTTTTTGGATAGAAGATACACCCTAACTAACCACTGAACAAACTTACGATCCACCCAAACTTTTCTTCCAAGCCATGTATTCCTCAAATAAAGATTCCTTGTTAGCTACAACCAAAAATTTTGTAAGGAACATGAGATCATCATCGAATTAATATCAGGCCTCAATACCAACTCAAACCTATGAGCCATCAGGTACTCATTAGTGACAAGATCCAATGATAAATTAACTAACTCAAGAAATGGGTAGAATACTCTAGAAAAATATGATTCCCTTGACCTAAATTCAAAAACTATCAAGTCTTTACCACACACAATGTATCAGGATAAAAATACTCATTAATGATTTTCCTTAAATAATCCTAGGTAAAATACTTGTGCAAATTAACATTCACAAAAGAGTCCCACCATCTCCTTCCTGTTCCCTTGATCATATATATGAAAAAACCATATTGGAGTCTTCAAGATTATTCAAGAAGTTAAAGATACTCTCTATCTACTCAATACACTCCTCAGATTCCTGGGTTCATTTTTCACCATGAAATATGGGTGGATGATGCATTGTAAATTATGATCCATGATCCACTACACGTCTTGGGTTCCCAACACCCACTTGACCTAGAGTCTGAATAGTACCGAAAAAATATCCTACTAAATAAGGGGACACTGGAGGGATCTCTTACAGAATATTCCTTGTAGATTCTCCTCTAGGATTTGCGAGAGCTCTTCTAGGAGGCGTAGTCTAACAAAAGGCCAAAAATAAATTAGTCATGAGAAAACTCCAAAATCATATGACCAACTTCAGTTATTTGTTAAAAAGATTTAAGAGATCAATAATTTAAATCAACCATGAACAAAAGACCTTAATTAAAAAGGATTAGGTAAAAAGTCCTAAAGATTTCATTTAAATTACATCAAAATATAAGTTTTAAACCTGGTTAAAAGTGCCTAACCACCCATGGTAACTCAGTTTAAACCACTTAAGTGAGATATCTAGGCCCCTATTCCACACTTACTATCAAAATTTTGACACTCTTAACTTTGGTCTACCAAAGACATATAACCAAACTCAGGCAGTTCTAACACACTTCAGGATGAGCATACCCTTTGATAAAAAAATTTAATAAACAAACACAGGTCAAGTAGACAGGAAACCAAAACTGGCCTACCACATGATTTGGGTAAAATAGGAGAAACAAAAACTAGTCTGGAATATAAGAGAAATAAGACATAAAAACAAATTATGAAGTGGAAACAAAAAAGATACCAAAAAAACATAAAATCCAAATCAAATAGCATAAAAAAGAAAGTAAGTCATAACCCCAAGTGACCTATACCCACCTTCAGACCAACCCGAACTACATGAAACAACAACCAGAGAATCCAATATGTTATAAGATTCCATTTCATTTATCTAAACCCCGAAACACAATATCTATAAATTCCCAAAAGAATAAGTAGGGTGTGATTCAAATCCTAGAAGGATACCACCACCATTTCTATACAAGGTCTAATATCAATAATGTAACAATTAAATATTTAAAAAATAGTTTTAGAAATCATGTTTATAAATCCAATCCATTTATAAATTATTTCCCCATTTTATTCCTTTGGTTTTCATGAAGCCTTTAATATCATAAATCCAAAAATATAACAAGTATAGGTGATAAAAAGAAGCAAGCATATCCAAGCATAAAGAGGTAAATAGGTAAACAAATATACAAGAAATAAACTACCATGAGAAACTATGTAATACAATAACATAATAATAATCTATAAGAAATAATCCATGATGTAAAAAAATCATGAAATGAACAATAATACATGATAAATGAAAAATAAAATCACATATTGGGCTCAATTTGAACGTACATTATGTACTAGATACTCAAAATCCTAAATATGAATATATTGTATCCAAAATATATCAAGTCATACCAGATTATATCACAAAAAGTAACCTCTTTGTGGTTCTATACACACTAAGGTCACCTGTGTCTCTATCTCGATGAACTAAAGGTTCCTAATGTAAAATTATCTAATAAATTTTAAAAACCATGTTAACAATTTCATGAAATGATTTTAAAGAAAATCCAATCCTCTTTAGAGTTTGAAAACCCATTTCCAATTCTTGAAAATCAATTTTCAAATCAAAACCCAATTTTGAATACACTTTATTTTCCAATAAACCATTTAAAACCACTTATTACTTCAACTTAATGAAAAAATACAATTGATTTAATTAAGAATAAAATTAAATTCATCAAATTAATTAATTTTATATAAAAACCTACCTTAAGATGGTATAAAACTAGATTATTTAGACTTCAAAGATCAAACACCAAGAGAACAACCTTCTATAGATAAGACACACTATGAAACTTAAAAGGATCGATATAAAACAGTATCTGAAAAAAACCACAGCCAAATGGAAACCAAAAACAAAACCAAAGAATATCAAGAATGAACAATTATACATGGAAATTCAATCCAACTATAAAAAAGATAAATCATTGAAAAAAATGATTCAGAAGTGCTGGTGGTCTCCAAAATCATCCTTGAGATCTTCTAGGTCAAGAGGGAGAAGATTTACCAAAATATGAAATGAAATTTTATCCAAGAGGCACCCCAAAAATCCAACTTCAAACATTTTCCCAATATGTAATAGGTTTACACAACATGTAATTCTTGAGGCTCATATATTCTAAATAACCCATTTCTTATTAATTAAAAACATCATTTCCCAATAACATGGAGTGTTTCTTTTACATGGCATGTAACCTTGCATGTTGTGTATCCATTTCACAACATCTTCTAAGAAATGATTACATGTCGTGTACTCATATTAAATGGTGTGTAAATCCACAAAAGACTACCAAAACTATAGGTTTTATTTTAAAAATTCCAACAAATCAATGGGTTCACCATTACTGGTATCCTCCCAATTTTCTCTCCTGTATACTAAAACCAATGAAAAATGAAAACTAAAACAATGGTAAAAACACAACAGGATGAATGGTAATGGGGTATTACAACCCAAATCATGATTCAAAAAATCCATAAACCTATATCTATCTATAATAATTTAGTCCCCCCATCTTACATATCCAATATTATTGATAGTGAAACGAAAAATGTATGATCATGGATTTCTTAAGTGATTTTTTTCAACTAGATAAAAATTTTAGCAAAATATAATTGCAGGGCATGTATTTTCACTAAAAACAAAAAAAATTAAAATTTAAGGTAATTACAAAAAACATAATTTAAAATCTTTCCCCCTTTACCTTTAAGGTCTTCATCTTTATATTTGATTCTCCTCATGCCTACCTTCATCATGGACCTACAAATCACAAAAACTAATTGAAATTACAAGGTCCAAATCATTAAAGATCAATAAAACAACAATAATTGAAAAATAAATCCTAATATATTCATAAACTAATTATTAAGGTAGGAGAAAAACAACTATGTTCCTACAAAGATAAAAAAATGCCAGGTTACCCCCCATAATGTTTTTTGCTGAGAGTTGTTAGACTTGATCTTAATTCATCAATTCACATTATAAGAGTATTTCATAAAGTAAATTATCTCTAATTTTTTCAATTATGACTTTGTAGTGTATTTGGAATCTCTCTTATCTTCCTCATTTTGAAACACACCTCATAACTTAGTGTAAGAGGGCACAAAAATATAGAAAACATCAATGTTTTGAGAAGATGTTCATATGATGTCCATCGTTTGTAATAATACACTTTGATTTTTTCTTCCTCATGATTCTCTTCATAGTATTCAATTTATTTTAAAAGTTTAATAAACATCAAATCCCCCTCTTCCTTATTTTGTTGTTCTTTTTCTATAAATTTTGTTGTGAATTCCTTAATTTCAACAACCATCTATTCTTATTCTTTATTATGTCTTGGATTCTTAAAAAATATATAATTTATTTAGTATATTTTATCATTTCCTCATCCTATTATTCTTCTTTTTCAAGGGAGGATTCTTCTTTATTATCTTCATCCTTCGGACCTATAGTTTTGATGGTATATTCTACAAAAATATATTCAGACTCAAAATTAGAAATTACCATAAAATTGGGATTGAACATAGTTTCTACTTTCTTCTTTTCCTCAAGTAATAACTCACAATTATATTTATCATTGGTTATCTCATTTGAATCCTAAAAATGCTTTTAAATGTTATCTACAATTTCAAACCATCCTTTCAATGATTCTTTTAGGTTTTGGATTATCTTCTCATATAGAATCAAACATGGATGTGGGATCTATATTTAATGTTGGTGCTATCATTATTGTCTTGGGATATTCTCTTTGAATTAATTAGTTTTTTTATAGAGGTTTTCTATTTGGATCTACATTTTGATGTGGGTTTTTGTCTTGCTTTTCACATATAATCACAACCAAAAACACCCAAGCATATAAAAGGAATAAAAATAAAATAAAAACTAACCTAATATTAGGAAACACAAATGGAAGGGAAAATTATTTTTCTAACTATTAAATTAAAGTATATTCTAATTTATTCCTAGAAAATTATTCCAAAATCGCGATTGACTCATAGAGCATCATTAATTGTCCATGATATCAATCATTTAATAATTTTAAAATGGCACAAACCATTAAGAATTAATTATAAAATTATTTAGTATATGATCATGTAAATACTAGGTAAATAGCATGAAAAAAGGTTATAGAACACTTGAATTTAATACTAAATATCTAAAATTAAATGAATAAATTAAACTAATTTTCATTTAAAAAGAAAAGGGCTATAGTGATTGATAAGTTCAAGAAAAATGGAAAACATTATATGCAATTTAAAATCAATGTTCATGAAGTAATTAGGCATAAAATAATAAATGAGAAAATTTGATTTTGTTAGAATTGGATCTAAGTGAATTCCTTGGTCTTGATAGACACTTTTTACCCTTACAGTTCCATAGTTCTCATGGTCAATTACTTTGGGTTATTAAGAGGATTGGTGACTCAAACCCATATTTAAACATACTGAACAACTCACTCAGTGGTCATTAAGAGAGTCATCCAATAGTCAATATACTATGAATATCACTCTCCCACTTATCAAATAATGGGAATAAATGAATAAAAAATAGAATTAAGAGATAAAATCTGAAACATAAACCGAACATGAATTGAATTAAAAAGTAAAATTAAATCCCCCTTTATTAAAACCATTGTAATGAAAGTCACATGAGAGGGTGATGAGAAGAATAAAAATATATAGATGGAAATCATCATCTCTGGGAAGAGTACTATGCACTCCTTCATGTCTAAATATCTAATCAATTGATTCTTTTTCACATCAAATACTCACTCCATTAAATAGAACTCTTCCAATCTAATATATATAATTTATATCATACCTCATATCATGCATCTACCTCCTAATTATGTATATTCAACTTTAAATTATGATTGAAATCCTCTTATCCCTTATATTGTTCACATATAGTGAACCCAAATAATTCTTGATAGAAAAATCCCACTTGTCAAAACCATTGGGGTTAGAAGATTCTTCCAAGATTTATGGTTCTCCCTTGTTTGTTAAAAGTACATACTTTAAGTCTGATCCATAGGTTTGTAGCAGTCATCAAACTCCTTTAGATCTCCATAATTCAACACATTCTTATGATCTTTATTGTTCTAAAACCTCTATAATTTCATCCTATGGAACTTTATACTAAGCCTCACTAATTATATATCTTTTAGGGATATCTTCTTATGGAATAATCATTAAACCTTTTTTTTTCCTATAAAATTTCCTCTAAAATTTGTGAAATTTTAGTTGACTTAGATCCATTTGAAATCAAAGAAATATATGATATTTTAGTGACCCAATTCAAATCAACTTAAAATGAAGTATGTTATTTTCATTAAAATTAAATTTCCTTCAGGTTTTTATCCTTAAATTACATGTTAATTAAAGAGCACATTCCTACTTATCAAGACATGTTTTTTCTCATCATGGAAAAGTTAAAAGATGAGATCATTATCTCTATATACAATGAGAAAACTTGGTATAAATATTTCTTCTAAATCATATATGCCTTTGGAATCAACATCTGTATATAATAAACATCAAAATATCTTAAAGTGATTAAAATTAAATGCCTTTTTTATCCACAAAGATATTGAAAATTCTTGTATCATTGGTAGTGAGGGGATCTGATTGATTAGATATGGTGCGGTATTGACTTATTCTTCCCAAAAGACCTTGGACATTCCTGAATAAAGTTCCATACTATAGGCCCCTTCCAAATTGTTTGACTCATCCATTTAGTTACACCGTTTTTCTATGAAATTATAGGTATAGTATTATCATTTACAAAGCCTCTATACCTTCCCTAAACTTATTTTGTTATACTCACCTCTATTTTATGTGATTAAGAATTTCATCTTACATGATATTTCCCTTTCATGCATAACTTTCCATTGTATTAACACCTAAAAATTTATGATTTATTTTTTATAAAGTATTTCCATACTTTATTCAATGATTAATCAATTAATGTAAATAATTATTGTGTAATTATTTTATATTTAACTAGGGAAGGCCCTGAAAAATTTGTATGCATCATCTCTAGATTCCAACTTTTCACAGTTCTTTCACTCAAGTTAATTCTTGATTTTTTTATATTATCATGTATGAAAATATAACAACTTTTTAATTCTGAATATTCTATATTTAGAATACCCTTTTCAACTAAAATATTCATAACTTTTCCATAGAGGTTCTTAATTCAAATCCTATATTAATATATACATATGAAAAATAAATGTTTCGGCAAGTGTATCACACAATTCCCTTTTAGAAATATATAACATACTATGATTTACACCTATATCTATGACCATGGAACCGGGAGGTATTTTCCATAATCTACCAGAAAATATAATTCCATATCAACCTTCATCCAACTATCCTACTAAAATTTGAACCTTTTTTAGAACTGGAATATATCTGACTCCTTTCATCTCAATGAAGTTATATTTTTTCAACCATATTTTCACATCCCCTTTCCATAATGTTAAGATATTTTTAATCCACTAGATTCACTCGTATAGAGCTTTCAGTTACATAATTTTTTACACATCCATTTTCACTAGTGGAGTGGAAAAATTTATTGGAATCTATAATCCAAGATTCCATTGGTGTAATTATTATTAAGAGTAAGTTCACATTACTCTCTCTAGTTGAGAAAATATAACTTAAACCTCAAGAAGATAGTCTTCTAGAATTTATTTTTCACTCACAACAATCCTTCTTGAGATGATCTTTTTCTCTGAAGTGCCAATAGGATATCCCAATTCTATTATATTTTATTCTAAATATTTATATATAATTTCCACATGAACACCTTTGAATTTTTTGATGAGGTGAGTTACATATTACATTGGCATTCAACACATCACCTAATGTTTAATAATTCTACCTTATCTAGAGATCTTTCTTTCGAATAAAATTCCATACATCCTCAAATATCATGTTGGGTTTTTTATTGCACTTACTTACTTTTATCACCATACTAAACCAATATTCTGGTAATGATGATAATAATAGTATGTCATAGGCATCATCCATAAATGATAATTTCACATACTAAATATTACTTCTAATCATGTTGAAATCTTTCACATGATCAACATTAGACCATACTTCCCCCAGCACCATGATGAATAATTGTCACATTAAGTATTCCATGATTAGTGTTATAGGATCCTCATACATGTTTTCTAGAATATTAATTATCCCTACCATAGTATTCTTCTCTCAAATATTTAAATACACATTCCATTTTAACAAAACACTCACTAAACCTAGAGCCTTTATATCCATTTTCCCATTCAATTTTTTAATAACTTTAGTTAAATAACTTTCAATAGAACTTTTATATCTTTTTGGATGAGATAGTTTTATATATCTATTTTCTATAAGTTAAATTCCATCCAATAAAATATATTAATCCCAAACTTTATGTCTTCTAATTAAATTACCTTCTAACATAATGAATCACAATGAATCCAAAGACATATGAGTAGGAATGGATGATACCTGAGCTATTTTTAAGAAAAATAATGAGCATATGAGAATATATTACAACATTGATACCAGTATTTAAGAATCCCACATGGAATTAAAACACCATAAGTTCACAAGCATAGGATAAAAATGGATTAAGATGATCTCTGGAAGGAACTCTTTGAATTTTGATGTATTTGAATATAGAAGAAAATACCTTCTCTCTAGTTACCATTTTGAATTCATTACCATGATTATTAAATTCAAATCAACTAAAAATTAAACTAGAATTATGAAAGGAAATGAAATCAAGTAAAAAGAAACAATATGGTTTTAGGTGTTTTGGAATTTCTTCTTATTTAAATGGGGAGAAGCATATTTTACATTAAATTTGAAGTAAAAAAGGATAAAATATCTTATGAAAAAGAAACCAGATAGATCATGAACACAAGTAAATATATGACACTTCTATAAAGTTCCCACATATAGGTTCCCACAAAATTTTCTATAGATTTACTTATTATGACTACATATCACCGGTAAGACAATAGTGATCCTAGCGCTTGACTCTATTCCCACGAAGTCCATGCTACAAAGTAATCTAAACACTAACCACCTCCTTCCAATAATTAAAACACCTACCAAAATTCCATTCATATTACCACTATTTGAGCATCCATCATAAAAAAATATCTTTTTAAAAAAACATAATTGCAACATTGAATCCTACAGTCACTGAACTGACAAGGCTGAAGGGTAAAATGTAGTTCCTCTTTTTGGAGAACTCACTCATGCTCTTAAAGATTCTACACAATAAAAGAACTCAACCTCTTACATATCATCCCATTAGATATAAATATTTACCCAACTCATTGGATAGGTATATAATTTTGGTTCCAACAATCACATATTGAAAACCATACATATCTATATTACACGAATATGAAAACATTCATAACTTAATCATATCATAACTAAATTATGAGAAAGAAACATGTTTCATGAAAATGCTCATTGGACCTGATCATATGTCATTCAAAGAAAAAAGGTAGAATATTTCATTATATAATATCCCTAGTGTAGTACATAAAACATTACATGATGTTTACATAGATGAAAAAAACTTTTATAGGAACATTAGAAAATTATTTTCAAAAGTAAGATGAAACATTCTTTAAATTTTGATAATTTTATTCTAAAAGAAATTAATTTTTTAAAAAAATGGAATAAAAATTAATATGGAAACCCATAAATAAAAAGATAGAAGTCTTATTAAATAAAAATAGTAATACAGTGAGAAAATTCATTCATATAGAAAACTTTAAAAAAATATTCCTTTCACACTTGTGTAATGAAATCCAAAGATTATAAAAAATGATTCATGAAAAATATTGAAAATTTAATCATTTCATGATTTTGTAAATAAATTCCTATTCAATATAAAATTATCTTAGGAAATTATAGAAGTATGTAGAATTAAATTTATAAAGAAAAATAAATAATATGACTATACAAGTGAATGATTCCAAACTGAAAAGAATAGATAAGACTAGTTCCACTTTCAAACATCTATTCAGTTGATTTATGAACCAAAGGGAAATGAAATAGAGAGAAGAAATATAAACCTATAAAAGGAACATAGGATAATAAATTAGTTTAGGTTTCATAGATAAATAAAAAATAATTTCTGTTAATGGAAATTTGACATTAAAATCATCTATTACAAAGTAGGTTTAGAAAATAAACCCTTACCTAGATTTTTTGCTTGATCAAGTGGGCTCTAACTCCATTTATAAACAACCATGGGAAAAAATAATTAAAAATACAATGAAATATATATTATATTTTTCATAAATCAATCATATAATGGATTCAAATAAAACAAACCATTTATGAGACATCCTCAAATCTTTTAGAGATGATTATAATTCATGAGACATGTTGATAATGATTTTGGTTGAGATTAGTAATTCATCATATCAGAAATAGTTATGGATTGAATATGAATAATGATATTCTAAATAATTTATATGAAGATAATGTGGATTGTTTAATGAAATTATAAGGTGAGAATATTAAAGGAAATTAGAGATAAAATATATCACCAAAATTATTTTTTACACTTGAGGTTAAAAAAAATTGTGAGATGGATATGCAATGAATTGGGTCATGTGATTTTTTTAGAAATTAGTTTTTACCCCACCACCCATTGTTTTTTTATAAATTCAATACATGGTGTGACTATATGATTGAAAATATGCAGGTTAAAAAAAAGACATTTTACATAAAAATACATGTGAGATAATGAAAACTAACCAAACACGTTTATATTGTTTTGATAAATTGAAAATAATAATTTGTAACTCATTTTTGACAAGTAGGAATTAGTCATACCTCAATATAATACACAGTGTTACTGTTATGACTCAAAATATATGTTTTTAGATTAAAATGAGATTAGTTAAAAATGTGTTTCACTCACTAAAAAATTATAAAACATCCTTATATTGTCTTGATAATATAAAAAAAGATCATTAATTAATTTTTGAAGTTTAATAATTGGGAGCACATCAATCTAACAAAGGATGTGACCAGTATAACTCAATGTGTGTGTTTTTAGTTTCAAAATAAAAGTTTAGTTAAAAAATTGTGTCACTTAATGAATAACAAAGAAATCACATTAATATTGTCTTGATACTTTAATAAATATATCCTCATGTATTTTGTGACATTTAGGAGTCAACCTCACATTAATATGACTCTTAGTGTGACCGAGATGACTCAAAGAGTGTGTTTTTATTTAAAATTGACATTTAAATTCAAAAGATGCATGGCATAATCAAATCATGAAAAGGATTTTATGTGGTGTTTATAATCTAGGACAATATTCCATAAATCATTTTCGACATGTAGGTTTTAGCCTCACCTCAATCTGATACCCAATGTGACCGATATGACCCAGAATTTTTGGTTTTTGTTTAAAAAATAAATTTTAGTTAAAATGATGTACAACATATTAAAAACTAAGAAAACCAATTCATATTGTCTTTATACTTTAGAAAAATGATCCATAAGTAATTTTGGATGTGTAGGACCCAGCTATACCTCTATCTGATACATAGTGTAACCAATATGGCTTAAAATGCATGTTTTAAGTTTAAAATTGACATTTTAATAAAAAAATGTGTGTTTCTCATTGAAAAGTGACAAAATGTTCTTGGTTGGTACTAATATTTATTAAAATGATCCATAATTTATTTTTGATTTATAAGAATCAACTACACTTCAATATGGCACACAATGTGGCTAATATGACTCAATGTGTTTTTTTAGTTTAAAAATGATATTTTAGTTTAAAATGTGTGTCACTCACTAAAAACTGATTATAAATACTCAAATTGTATTAATAATATAGTACAATGATCCAAGATTTATTTTTGACATATACGAATTAGTTTCATAACAGTTTGACACACAGTTTGTCCAATATGACCCAAAGTTTATTTGTTGAGTTTAGAAATAAGAAATTTCAGTTAAAAATGTAAGTCACTCACTAAAAAACTAGAAATCATAGATGGATTGTCTTGATAATTTAGTTCAATTAACATTAATTCATTTTTGATGTGCATAAATCAACTGTGCATCAATACGATACATGTTGCGATTTTGTGAGAAACTAATTTTTTCCTATTTGTCGACACTTTGTATTTGGAGAATCTTTATGAATAAATTTAGATACTCAAAAATATTTAATTGAGAAAAGTGAAAGATGTGCCATCATAGGGGATATTGGATCTCATAGCGATGGAAACATGTTGAATTGTTGGCCCCACCTCGATGTTTCATGGAAAATCTCTATGAAACATTTCCTTAAATTACATGCATCCTTTCTCCTCATCCATTCCCACCCTCCACCCACACTATGCCTCCACCACAAAGAAGCCTCTACTCCCTATAGTGGTGACACCATGATCAGTCCCTCCCACTTTAATCTTTATAAACCTCACTATCTGATCTGCACCCCCAAAATTCAGGCTCCTATATCTCCCATGTTATCGATACTAAAACCCATCCTAGAAGAATATTCAAAAACTATTCCATCATGATTTTGAACCCCTCCCAAAAACCTCCCGCCACTCTACCTATATACTCTTGAAGTATTTATTTCTCCCTAATATTAACTATTTTTTTTGTATCATTATGGTAATGCATCTAGGATACCTTATTCTATCGTTGTGCCTAGATCCGTTCTTAGCATGAGACCATCCCTTCCACCTACCCTCCTATCCATCACATAGTTTGGAGGTGAACCCTCCCATCATGACTACACTGGTTGATGAAGCCATAACCGATTATTTCACCAACCTCATCCTTTCGGTTCTCCCTCCAGTGTCCTCTTATCATTCAACAATGTAAGATGATAAGACAATCAATGATGATCTGCCAGTGGTGAGCTGATCCACATGCTTCAATGTATACTAAGATTTTGTGTCTACTTCTATATCATATAAAACTATTCCATGAGAACTTTGGTGGTAAAAGTTAATAGTGAGGTCTAACTATGGATGCTATGACCATCGTTTTCTTAATATGATTCCCAGTGGGGTTTATAGGGGCTCTCAAATCATTTCAGGCTTCATTACCGATGACAAGCACATTCCCTCAAGAACGTTTACTTATCAAAACTATTATCTCATATTTCTATAATGATCAATATTAAATGATCATCATTTGAATTATCTGTGTGTCCAAATGTTGTTTTTACCCTAGATCACTATGGTTATTTATTCTTATAGGTGATGTTTCTATATATAACCATTGAGGATATTGACTTGGTTTTTAAGTAGATATTTGATTATCTGGGAATCCTCATGGTGGGAAAAAATGGTAATTATCATTTTCATAAGTTCTTTGAGGTGTAATATAAATTAAAGAGAGATTATATTCTAATAGATATTGTTCTATTCAGGTATCATCTCTTTGTAATCCTTTATGACACACATGGGTAAGTAGGGACTTGTCATCATTAAAATGAAAATTTGGGTATGATTCTATGTTTTATTAAGGATCCTTGTTCATTCTTCTCACTAAAGAACTCGATCTATGTAGAAACTGCTGTCTCATTTGATGGTGAAGAACCAAGTAGACCTAACATTATTATCTGTGATCCATTGCAGTGTCCAACTGTTAATGGAAATTAATGGCCATCATGTGATCAAGAACTAATTTTTGTGCTTATCTCTAAAAAGAAATAATCCAATATCTATAGAGATTATGTTTCACACTATTTTTTTAGAATCAATTCTTCATGCCTAATCTATTCTTTATTTTTCAAGTTTACAATTTTTTCATTGATCATGAATTTTTTTTCACCATTAAGATGTTTGTACCATGTAGATTATCCATTCTCATACCAATGTTTTGTCTTGTGGTGTTAATTTAATTTATTTTTCATGTGGTACCGCTGATTCATATAATGTTATCCAAAATTAATTTTCCTAATGGATATGTGGTTTCTTTGGTTATCTTATTGTGGGAAATATAGTGAATAATTGTATTGAGTTCAGGATAGAAAAAAGTGGATGTGTAGTGAAATTATGAATGGAAAGATCTCTGGTTGAATTTAAACCTTTCCTCATGGCCGATATAATGACCAAATCTCAGATTCTAGCGAAAGTTTTTTATGGGTTTATATTAGAAGAATGTCTATCAGTGTGTGTACAAAATCCAATATATACTAGTCTCATAACATGTTTGTGTTCTTATTTCAAAAACTATGTCATGTATTTTATTCTGGACATTTAGGGTTCTCTTTTAGGAAACATAGGGTGATATAGAGGTAACCTTTTACATTCTTATTTTAAAATTTTAGAATTAATGTAGTGTAAAAATTACTAAAAGTTTTGAGAAATAGTCAAAGGGGACATATCATGGTGCAGTTGATCAACAAACCACATTTCCCATTGATGTTGATTAGTCTTTTTGGAAACTATGTGGTACATAATTCTTCATCTATGAAATAAGTTATATATTCTCAATCTATTAATAAAATTTCATTTTGTTTTCCTCTTGTTTTCACCAAAAATTTTGAGCACCAACTATTGTCTCATGATGTATAAAGGATATTAAGTAAAAAATGTTTTCAAACAAATTTCATTCCTCTACTAAGAGTTTTCATATCTTCAGTTGTAGGGTTCTATAGGGAGGGTTCTTCATGATCTTGTCTAGGAGAATTCTCCTTTGATGAGAAACCACTATCATGGTAATAATTTTCTCTCCTGGTTTGATAAGAAGATGTATTGGGACTGAGGTACGGGAGCTCTGACATGTAAATTTGATATTGGGAGAGATGAGGGAATGTGTTGGATGAAATGATTGAGGGAAAATTCTATCTTTTATTTATGTTGTGGGGTCCCTGGGGCATTGTTGTGTGATAGGTGTTTTTATTATGGATATGTATGTGTGTGTGTTTGGCATGGTGTTTTATGAGAATGTTTATTAGTGTGTTGACATTTTTATATGGCACCTAAACTGTATTTTATTTTTTAAGGTGTAATTTCAGATTTCAAATATATTTTTTTTTTCAGAAAATATTTTTTAAAAAATAAAAAATCTTATTTATAATTTTTTAATTTAATTTATAGTGGAATTTATCATTTATGTATTTTAAAATTTTCCCTCTACATCGATGCGGTGAAAGGGGCTCCATTACACTCCTATTGTGGGTTTTCAAAAAGTGGGATAATCCAAATAGTGCTAAAACCATTTTAAAAATTTTGTAATGATTTTATTTTTTGGAATGTTTCGGTGTGACTTTTTATTTTTTTGTTTCTGACCTCAATTTAACAAGAATCATTATCATATGATATTTTTTGTGCATTAGGTAATGATAATGAACTAGAAACCTCACAAATTTTAGTTTTCCACTATATGAGAAGATGATGAATAGTGATGTTTGTATAATTTCAATACTAATAATGATGAAAAGTAAAAAAGATATTATTTTACTTGTGTGATTATGTTTTGTGTCTCCCTTTTTTTGTTTATCTTCTTTTGTGTGTGATAATGGGAGGGATAGAGAGTTCTTCCGCACCATAGTATCTACCTCTCAACAATGTTTATTCTCCTTTGAATTATGTTTGAACTCCTCTTATCCCTTATCCATTTTTCCGATATCCAATTATATCTACTTTATCATATAAATTGAATTTTCTAAATGAGAGGAGTTTGGACGAACTGAATTTCTACATTATCTATTTCAAATCTGCACATCGCAACATGACTAACAGTATACAGCACGAACAGGTCCTACACCCACACTAGTATGCATGGAATGTGCGGTCGGTGATATGATAAATCTATATTATAGAACAAAATCCTATAAATATTTAAATATTATGATTCTTTATGTTCTCATTTTGAACCAAAATGTTTATGGAGCGATGGAAATTTGTGAATGAGTTTAGTTTATTCCATGAATGCACATGGAAATGGAGATATGTTTTTAAATTTTTATTCACATTGAAAAATATTGGAGCGTGAACAATAGTGAGGGATTGTGGTGGAGAGGGAGGGAGGCAGTGGTGGGGAGTGGGGTTGAGGTCTCAGTAGAGTTTGAAAAATGTGAGAGAATTAGTTTGGTTAGGGTTAAATTTATAAGATAGTGAATGGTTTTATCATTGCTTCTAAAAAAGAGCTCCCAAAACCAATTGAAACATTAAAATTCCATAGTATGTGACTTACTATCAACTATTAAATATTTTTCCATTTCAAAACTATAAAATTGGGCTATTTTTATGCTTTGAAATTGTGGAAATAGGCCAAAAACCATCGTCTTTGCTTATGACCATGGTTTGGACAAACCGTGGGTGATATTTCTATTTTAATAGGATCCTGCTATAGAAATAGTTTAAAGCATGAAAATATACCGATATCATCATGTTTTATTCATGGTTATTTAAGACTACGACCATAGTTTCATCCATTAGAGTATTACATCTATTTCCACATTTCAAACCATGGAAATATATCAGTATCACCATGATTTAACCATGGATATCTAAGCATATTTTCATTTTTTATATTGTGGAAATATATCTGTATAACCATGGTTTAAACCTAGGATATTATGGCCTACTTCCATGGGTTATACCATTTAATTTTCAAGCTATATCTACAGTTGAAACTGTGTAAATAGGCACTATATAACAATGATTTGAACCATGCAAATTTCAAGATACATCCATGTTTTAACTATAGAAATTAGATGCTACTGATGTGGTTTTAACCATGAATATATTCTTGATATTCCATAAAAAAATTCAGTTGATGTAGGTTACAATAGCACACTCATATTATCTATATTCCATGGAGTTTTTTCTTTTCCCAATTGGAACAACGTAAAAATTTAATTAACTTCAAAAAATTAGAAACCATGGAGTTGAAAAAAGAGGACTCATGAATAAAGTGTGCATTACCATAATTTGAGTTGAGGATTGAAAAATAGAACCATAATGAAATTGGGATGTGATATTGACTGGGTTAAAAAATTGAAGATATAAAACCAAAGCTTCCCCAACACCCAATCAACCTCTATGTAACCCAGGTTATGGATTAAAAACATATAGAGGCATGTCATGCAAATTAAGAAGAAATGTTAAGAAAATTATTCATAAAAAAGTATTCTAACCCAAGAATGAAACTAAAAAATTTAAGTTCCATGTAAATCTGGAACTCTTATCCAGATTTAGGTACATATCTTTCCCACCGGCATCATCTTGTTCCTCTATCTTCTTATCAATCACACATATAATTTTTTAGAGCAATGAAACGTCCAAACCTTTGACTATATGTGAGTGTTCCACATTACCTAAAAACATTATATCAAACAAAATTTAATGATGAATCATGTTTATAATGGTACATTTCAAAATAAAAATAATTCCTTCTAAAATATCATTTTTTAGCTACTAAAAAACCACAAAAAATTTGAAACATATTTTGCTTTTTTGGGATGAATGAAACATGAATTTTTCAGAAATAAAGATTATTTTTCTTACAAGTCATTGTTTTATTATTGGCCCATAAAATTAGAAAATTTAGAGAAAGGTCTCTTTGAGAGAATGAGAAAAGGGAAAATTGTTTAATTGTTTGTCTCATCATCCTTATGTTAAAAAGTCAATACTTTATTAATGACTAATGAATTTCCAAATGTATTAAAAACATGATTGAAATAAAAATAGAAATATAAAAATGAGAATCAAGAAAGGTTAAAAACTTGTTGGAAACTAACCAAACTACCATCAATTCAAGAGGAAAATTTCATAGAAATGGGATAGTGATAAAAGTTATAAATATGATACAATGAAGTTATATAATGTCTATGTATGGACCATTGAACGATCCCAAGAACCTAAACATGGAATAGAAAAGTATTCAAGAAAAAAAAGTTTTACATGGCTTACAAATGTTTGAGTATATTTTTATCAATCTAAAAGTATGACTTTATGTTAAGATTCCATTTGAAAGAGTATAAAATAAGTATTAATAACACTTAACACTTATGATAATTTTTTATTATTGCTACTGGCACATTTTTGGGTGTTAATAAAAAAGACCAATACCTTAATCTAGCAGCAATAATTTGTTTGATTGAACCTCTTAGATATAATAGATTAAGATTGAAAGAATCTACCTTAGGGTTTATTCAATCAAAATATTGAAAGATCAAGATTATATCTTCTATCTGCTGCAGGTTACAACAACACATAACACCACTCATTTCATTAAGCTTCCATAAAAAATTTATTTATCAGTTAAATTATTTTAATAACATTTAAAAATACCTTTAATGAATCATCAAATAATTTTCGACTATTTGATGATAACTTAAAATGGATGAAATGATTTTTTTCACAGTATCAAGTATTCAAAGTCATTCCACAAATCATGATCCACCTACATCACGAGTCATGTTATAGGAATTACATAATATATTGACATAACCAAAAAGTTTAAATAGTAAAACTAAACAAAAAGGTAAGTCATACATACCAGTATATAAGGAATGAAACTAAAAAATATAATGGAAGAAAGTTTGTAAAATTCACTCCATAATAATTTTTAATATTGTAGATTAAACTTCAAACTATAGATAGAAATAAATACTGAGCTACAAAGGTCACTTTCTTTTACCTGAAAAATTATGCATTCAATTTTTATGCATAATAGGTATTATGTACAGTGAGTGAGATCAGAATTCTTAGTAAAAAAAACCTCCATTAACTCAAGGAGTTAGTCTGTGAATATCTAAATAATAGTGTAATGCCAAAAAGGGAAAATTCCCTTCCGATCCAATTATTCCATACCATGAAACTTCATAACTCAACCCACCATAATCTGCTTGTAAGTGACCATTACCATATCTCAAACATAACAATACATGGTTAGTGATAAATATACTATACATCACTAAAAAAATAATTTATCACATCATTTTTTACCAATGACAACCCATGTTGTAAATTCCCCCACTACATAGCATGAAAAATCAACATGGAAATAAAAATCCATTTTCTATATTAAATATCATAATTTTACTAACCCAATACACATAAAGAACCTCTAACAGGGTCTCAATATCCCATATTTCCTGTCAGGGTTAATTACCCAACCATTACCCAGTTATTCATCCTATTTAATCATTTAAGGATTCATTTACAGCTTCATTACCTATAAATTCAACATGTAACTCACAACTTGACAAACTGGGTTAAGGAACATCATCAAACATTTTTTATAACATGTATTGGACAAACATTCCCCCTTAAAATCAATACCATATTCCTCATAAATTATACTATCAATTAGAAAACCATTTAAAGCATACTAATATTAAACTTTGGTAATCTCAAGAATATTTACAACACAACAAGAACTCTATACTTTCTATATGTTTATTCACCACTTAAACTATGATTCCTATATTTGTATATTCCACTAAAGAGAGCCTAAGAATTCCTATAAATATCTTAATGTTGAGGTTAGTATTATAAAGTAGTCTTGACATGATTATCCCTCTTAAATAATAATTTCCACAGCTTCTAGGTAAAAAAAATGTATAAATCTAAATATTCAAGAGAAATTTAGGGGTTCCATCTTGGGGAATATTGGAAGTTTATTGTTTTCTGAAATTCAAAGTGCCCAGATCAGAGGAATAATTTTAACATTCCAATAAAGGATCAATATTACCTTATTCATAATAAAAATTCCCAATTAAATAGTAACTTATAGCCTAACTTTTATGTGATATATGAGAATAAATTTCCAATTTCAACTGAGATGAACCATAATGTTGAAATTATTGTGGAGAATATTCAAGGAATTCAATCCAAGTGCTTATGTAATGAATAAATATTAGAAGAAATATCCAAATAACCAAGGGCCATATCAAAGGTAGTCAATAAAACTTCTCAAATATGGAAATAAGGATTAATAAGCTCTCTAATAACACCCAAGCCTATATAAGTAGTTTTTATGCTCAAATGGAGATACTTATGAAATAAAATTGTTAATGTGAGTGAGACTTTATGAAAATCCAAACTCAAACCCATATTATAGAGCATTTCGTAGAAATCACTATAATTAGTGTAAAGGATATTGAAATTTGAAGTCCATTGGATTTTGTTTATGTGATTCTGTGGATGAAGATCCCATTAAATATTTAGGAATAAAATTTAGAAAAATCAGGCCATAAGAACATCATTAGAAGCTATTTTTGAGAAGAAAACACATATAAATTCAAAATTTTGGGAAAGATTTCAATAAAGAGGAAAATGATGAAATGAAAATTGAATTTAGAAATTTGGATGTAACAACTCTTGGAGAAGAAAATGAAGACGTATGATGGGGTTATTCTTTCAAATAATAACCCATGAATTATAGTTACAAACTATAATGCTAAAACACCAAATATGGTTATTATTTAAAATAATGACCTTTGTATTATAGTTATAACTGTAAAATAGTTCAAGATTTTAATATCCTTGCATTATAGTAATAACCTCTGCATTATGATTATAAGCATTAGAAGCTTATAATAACCAAACTATAGTCAATGACTTATGCATTACAGTAACAAACTACAATGTTGAAACCCTAATCAGGGTTATTATTTTAACTAAAAAACAACTAATCAGGGTTATTATTTTAAATATGGCTTAATTTTCAATGGTATTGGTTCCTGTACATATATTTTTTATTCTTTTAATGATGAATACTTATTTTTCTAAAAATACAGGGTTTCTTTGTGTTTTAGGGTTTTGATACACCATCAAAAATATTATCAGTATGAAGAATATAATATTAAACATACCATTATGAATTACCATATCAAATATTTCACAATGTAATTTTTGAGAAGAGAGAATAACACATTCATATAAAAATAAGAATGCATACCGGTTTTGTAAATAGATAAGAATTTGGAGTTTAATGAAAGTTTTCAACACTTGCAAGAAGAAATATAGGGTTAAACTAATTTTTAAAATATGAAAAGTGATAACCTACACAAATTTTATATAGATGTAATAAATTTAAAATAAAACCTATCAAGAAGATGAATATTTAGAGGATGATTCGATAATATAAAAATTAAAAAGGCATGTTAATAAAATACAATGTACAAAATGGAGTAGATGATAAAATAAATTATGAGGCTAATAAAATCATAATGACAATATTTACAGCATAGTTATGGTGAAAAAATATTGGTAATTGACATTTTTAGGATTACCTATTCCATACTTTTCATTATTTACTAGATACCTAGTGCAATCTGAAACAAAATCATCTATACCACTAATCTTGATTGAAATAAGAGATTATTGGTTATAATGTACTAAATAATATAAAATTGGAGATATCAACATGTTATGAAACTAATTTAATATTACTAAATAATAGATAATTTTATATATCCTTTTGTTTGAATGTTTTTGTGTGATTTACTTGAAATCAAGTGTGTGAACTATGAAATAATAGAGGCCAGTAGGGTGAAGTATAATTAATAATTGCAGTGCTCTAAGATTTTTGAAATTATAGTGGTTTGAATAACTTAGTGAAGGTCTATTACTGTGTGAAATATTCTGATGAACTCAAGTTTTATAATCTTTTGATTGAAAAGAGGCCCCCTTCCCAACAGTATACTATATTATTCCTAGGCTTAAATTCAACGTTCTTGTACTACCATATGGAAATATTTTCCCTTGGGTTAGTTATTTTAGACTATTTTTTGAGGATTAGTTTTAGCTAGTGGTTTCTCCTACAACAAAACATTCTTGGAAGTTGTGGAAGGCCTAATTGTTTTATTGAATAAAACAATGGTCAACTCTATTTTTCTGGCACTTTTGTTTTGTGATCAAAGTGATGACCAGGATTTTGACTTGGTTTAATATAGTTCATCTTCCAAGAATTTTTTATGTTAGTAAATTCTCAAAATCCTCCATGGTATTTATGTGGTATGATCATAGTGACAAGTTCATATTTCAAGTTCACTAAATCAATTTTATGAAGTTTCTACAGTGGAAATTTCAATTCTATAGAGTGTGTTGAAATTTCCCATAACATAATAATGATATAAAATATATAATTCACCATATATTTACAATTATAGAGGCCAATAATTCTTATTATTATATTTTTCAAGTTAAACTAATATTCTAATTATCAAATGAGTTCTTCATAGATTAATATTTATCAAGATAGAATGTTGGTATACCATAGATTGGATGTCCCTTCCAATGTCTTTGTAAAAAAGTTGAGTTTGGATAACTCATATTGTTTATGGGTTCCCAAAATGGAGACACCTCTAGAGTAAAAGTGAGTGAGATGATAATTTGAATCCACTATAAAATTTATGGTTGAAAAACTGGGGTTGGGGAAGTTCAATGGTGGAAGCATCAAATCAACCCACTATAGATATGGCATACTCTTTATCTATACTAGTGATCACTTTTCTTCAATGGAATTTAACAAGGATGTAATGGATTTTTAAATTTTAGTCAGTAATATCATTACTACTTGCATCACAGTATTCCTTGGGAGACTCTTATGGGTTATAGTTGATTAATAATTTGGTTGATAAAACCACTGTTGGTCCAGAGGAGATGAGGTTAGCTGGATGTTTCAGTGTGTCTTGTAACTAATTTTATATGTAGGTTTTATCTTTTCCACGAAAGAATTTTCTTCTTGGGGTAGTGGGTCACCTACAAGTAGGGGTACATTTGTTTTCTAATATTTCATCACATTAGGATAGTTTACTTAATATATATCAACAGTGTACCATTTAAGTCTATCAATCTCATATTTACATCTATAAAGTGTCTCTTCACCTTCAAGTATCTCAACAATCTAAAGTGGGGCATGACTTGATGGCTCAATCATCCCATTTCCCTTATATTTTCATAGTATACAATGATCTACTGGTAATTTTATCTATGGAGGGGAACCTAAGTATTTTGTTTGAATTTACTATTGTGTTAGTACTCACTAATTTTCTACCTTGGTATGGGGTGGATTTTCACCTAAAGGGTCTTCCCATCTTGTCACATTATTGAGGTTTCATTAAATGACTTCAGCTATGATAAAATCTAAATTGGTGTATTTCATGAGAACTATCTCATTGTTAGTATTGGTTAAGTATAGTGTATCATACTAATCATAATACCCATCATATTCATTATATTAACTAACTATAGTGACTGGATAATTGCAAAAAATCATTTCTTTTCATCCCATGAGTCATTTTACCTTTTATGAAGGATGGATGTTTCAAATCACTCCAAAGTATTTGGAATTTCATGTAATCCCAATGGTATCTAACAACACCTAAAATAGACATGTTCAAGGTATGAATTCACGTTATTTATTTATATATAAGTGAACCCAAATCTAGAAAACACCAATTTCATTTTGGATGGCTACATTACAACTAATGACCCAGCCTTTACCTCCACTGAGGGTTTTGTTATTGATGATAAATTAGATAAAAACACCCTCATCCTTGTGGTACTGAGTTTAAAAGTTGGTTTAAAAATTCCTACATCCCTACGAGCTGGGTTTTTACTAGTGATATAGTTATGGAAGAGTATACCTCCCAATTTTCCTCTCCAGGCTTTATTATGGCATGAGATAGTTTAAGAGTTAGTTTATGAGGTATCCTTGACCTATGGAATGTTAGTAAATGTGGGACATCTATTGGGGGTGGTTTGGACATAATGGGGGGTTTCCCTTCTCATATATTTTCCATTAATTATTTTAATAGACTTATGGATGTGCCAGTGAATAGTTCAATGTCAATGGTATCACCTATTTTGATCCCATGAGGTTAGAATAATTCATGGGCCAGATCAACTGGTTGTGTATCTTTGATTTGGGGTTCCATCATAAGTCAAGATATTTCATTCTTTCCATATTTATTATTCTAAGGAATGAGTTTGAATTAAATACATTGAATTATCTTATATTTGAATAAGTGAGGTGAAATAAAGGGTTGCATATGTTCTCCAACCTCAAATATGATCATAAGGAGAGACCTCATCTATCAATCACTAGATAGTTCTATGTGTCTTATTGAATGAAAGATTTATATTTTCACAATGATTCTGTGATTTAGGGTTCTATGTTATCAACAAAATATAATGTTTAACCATCTTATATCCCATATTAAGCATGCTGATTTACTTCATTCATCTATCATATGATATATTTTTTCCAATAAAGTGATCCAATGTTTCTAAATGATTATGGTAAGGAAAGTCATATATTATTCCACCATGTTATTGGGAAATATAAAGTGGAATGTGATCAATAGAAAATAAAGGGTTTTTACTCTTTCATCATCGAATTTTATCCACATATCATCTAGTAATGTTTTTTTTCATAGATGATCCATCTATATAATTTTGTCAAATTGATTTTTTTCTTCTGGATTTTTCAACATAAAGTTTCTTAGGTAATCCTCTAGTTCAACCGAGGTCAAACACTCCAATGGTAGAACATATAAATATTTAATTTTTGAGATGTATCCTTTCTATGAAATGGTATCAATGGTTGATAATGAGAGCTATTTTGTAGGTTCAAGGTTCTATAAATTTTTTGGTATGATGGTTTCTTCACAAATACTAGGGGATCCAATAGATAGATTGTGGCTAAATATTAAAGCTTGAACATCGACTCTTTAGGGATAGAGGAGCATTGAGATGACATTGAAATTTTATTTCTAGAACATATATACTTTTGGATAATATGTGGGATGTGGTTCATCTATTAATTTCTTATGAGCATAACCATGAATCTAGTTGCTGGTTAAAACATTTATAGAGTTGTTTCACTTGAAAACACCTAACTATAAACACTGGAAGGAACTCCATTCCATATGGAATAACCCTAGGTAAAGATTCCATGGGGTTTGTCTTTGTTGACATCAACATGTTTACTACACCTTTTTCTAGTGACCCCATGGGTTTGAAAAATATGGAAATTATCCTCCACTAAGGGTGAAAACTAAGACATAAAGGCCGATTGATTGATATTATAAGGTAATGTATTCATCATGGACATCAGGAATATTGACCCCTATCAAGTTACAAAATGATTCTGGGGAATACCTCAAGGGACTTTGTAGCTTCATTGGTATAGGAAATTCCCATTTGAAGTGTGTGGATGACTCCTTTATTGTAGGATATTCTACTTGGTTCCTAGGTTTAGGTGATTGAGATTGGGGTTTATTTGGAAAACCCTAGGGATGTTGAGGTTATTTAGTAGTAATAGTGAAAAAACCTAATATGGGGCCTCTTTGGAAACTCCCATAATTTTTTGGATATTAGTAACTTCTTGGAATAAAATGAAGGAACTTTCTCACTCAATAGAGAGATTCATGAAACTATTTAAAGTGATGATGAGGTTACTTTCCCTCTGTTGTCTCTTAGATGTGGTGGAAGACTATATATCTTTATCACCCCTAGAATATATGATAAATATATTTTATGAATGTACAATTTTTTTGGAATATATTCTACTCAAACACCATATTTATGGATTTAATGTAAATATTTATAAATAGAAATTAGCATAAGGTTTCATATATTTCCAATCTAGAGATATTTCCCTTAGAGACTAGAGAGGTAAGGATACCGTGAATCAAAATTTTTTTCCAGAGTCTGGTAACTTAAGATTCTAAATCTGCATAAAGAGAGGATTATTCAGTAAAATAATATGCCTGAATAGTGGTTGAAGAGACTCCACTAGATTGCTCAAAGAAATTAAAATAGTGAAAAATGAATTTAATCTCAAAATGGTAGTAGTTGAACCATTTTAATATTTGAGATATTATGATTCAAAATTCTCTAATATGTTTTTTTAGGATAAATTTAAATCATAAATGATGATTATAAATATCCAAAAATGTGGGAAATGTGGAACAACTAGAGGATTGATGTCTCATTAAAATCATACACTCTACCTTTCAATTTTCAGTGGATCTTCCAGAGCTTGTAAATATTGTGGATCATATGTATATTGAATTCCATGATCATTATAGAAATATTTAGTCCACATATATTTGGATAGATGTGGTGGCATGGTTAGTGAAGGGAAATGACTGCATTACTATGAGAGTTATATATCTCTTAGGGGAACTAAATATTTAGACCAAGAAAGGTTAGCTATATCATGTCTGGAAGGTTATTTTCAATGGAAGAGTTATTTATTTCAAGAAATCCAATCACAATTATAAGAAGTGACGTTGTATCTTTTTTACCCATATTAATCATATATTAATTATTTTTTATCACTAAACTCTCTTAATTATAATAATTTAATTTTTCATTATTGGTTTTATCTCATGATTATAATGTGGATAGGAATCAAATTGGAATTGTGATAAACTCCACAGGGGGGTGTTGAATCCATGGGTAATCATTATTGTACCTTGGATAATAAGGATTCAGTAGTAGATCCTTTTTATAGACATACAACATCATTCTAAGAAAGATTAGATGTTATTAATTTGGTAAAAATAATCCAAAACTATGAAAAGGAGGGTGAACATTCCAAACACATCATTCAAGACCTCTAATGGAGTTTTGAACTCTTATTTACTAGAATTATTGATTGTTAAAATTTATTCCATAATTTTTCATTAAAATTATTATAGATTTGAGATTCCCAACAAAATATCCTTCATTAGTCAAAAAGAAGACTATGGATTTGGATTTAATGAAACGTGCAGGGTCTTCATATAGTAAATATTCAAATATTCAACTTCACATCACATGTAATTATGAGTTTATACACATGCATATCTTTTCATTATATACTTATTTGGACATGATTACAAACATGGTTATAAGAAAAGATCATGATGATAATTTATATTAAAATTTTAATGATTATGAGAATGAACCATCCATGGACCCACTAGTTACATATTTAGTATATTTTAGTATAGAGGTGTAAATAGGATTTATAGATCATGGAAAGAACAACAATAAGAAGATACCTTCTCCCCCATGCCACACAAGGTTTAATAAAGTAAAAAACTTAAATCCAATAGTTTTTGATAAAATTGAAACCCTATATTTGGATGTTATAGTGAATTACCTGAAAGGGTTTAAGTCCTACTAACCATAAAAATGACACATATTATATAATAAGGAACCAAAATAATATAAAAATTAAATGAATTCACATGGGATCCTACAGATGGTGTAATAAAATAACATAACATTAAATTTAAATTTAGTTACATGAATGTCAAAAACATAAAATACTAAAATAAAAAAGGAAATTCATGTTTCAAGTGAATTAATGATTCACATAATTTCAAAATTATATTTCATGTAAAATATTCAAAGTAACAAACATATGGATAATACAAAATTGAATATGGATAGTTGGATAAACATTCACATACAATGTTTTGTTAATTAAGGAATATAAGTGAGAAACTTTGTATTAACCAAAAAATATGGTTAATATGGATATTTCATAAATATAGGCATGTTCATAATTATATAAATTAATTCATAAAGTAATTTAAATAAAAATAAATAAATGATAATTTTCTGTATTAAAAGAAGAAAAGTATATATGGAGAGTCTATAACTAATTTTTTTAATCTATTCATTAAATCAAAATTTCCCCACAATACATAAAAATGTTGATATGGTCACTAATATATAAATCTACGTAAATGAAAAATATGAAATTTGTGTTTTTTATTAAAGGATGTTCATATTTGAAAAAAAAACAATCAAAAAAATTTAGGGGGAAGGAAATGACATAAAATGATCATTCTAATGTGGAGAAAAACACAATATAACCTTTTCATAGAGGTTTGGTTTATTTATTTAAAAAATCTATGTATTAAAACTAAAAATGAAAACTAAAATAAATGATAGATTGAATGAAAGAAACATAAAGCTAACATTATTTAAATGGATAGCACCAAAGAACGTCTTGATTAAAAATGATCTCCACCCCTCATCGCTTCGGAGATACCTACACATTAATACTATCAATTTGTTCAAAATAATTAAGCATGATAACATTATCACTCAAAACTATGAAGTTAGTAAGAAAATATTAAAATCGTAAAGGTTCAATGTTTACTGATTAAAAAAATAAAGGAATATGAATTGATCATAAACATCTATGTCACCATTAATTCCATTTATTCGTGCTACTTTACCTCGATAACATGCTCTAATATGATATCCCCAATTCCAGGCTTACACCTAAACCAAATTTCAATGAAATAATAATAAATTCTATAAAAATGGGAAAGTGGAAATGTAATGATATTTATATAAAGAAACATGTCTTGATTAAATAATGGAAACTACCTAGGTCATAATTTTTTATCACAAAGACCCATTCATTCACACATTCAACTACTCCAAAAAATATTTGGCACAAACTCTTTTTTAAGCATTGTGCTTCCATGAACCGATTTTCCACTGAAATTTGGAAATTAAAATTTGATTATATAAAGAGAATATATAGTTAAAAAAATTATTTACTTATATAATGATGAATAAAAAAACTAAACACTGATAACCTCTAACAGATTTCATTTATTTATAGATAATAAATCTTGAATTGTCATTAAGGTATAACATAATAATGAACATCCGTTAGTCTATAAGATTATATATATATATATATATATATTAAAACATAAATTTATTATTGATGTTATGTTAGTGTAAAATTTGAAAAAATAAAGTAATGAATTTGTATGATAATTTATTTTAGAAATATAATATTAGCGATTAATAGGACAATCCACTTTAAGTGGAGTTTAATTCTTATCAAATATAAATTTTAGTTTAAAACTGCATACTATGGATAAAGAGGCATCTTATTATAAATTTAATAGTGAAATAAAGAAAGACTGAATTCATATGGAATTCATATTTTAGAGAAGTAACAAATTTTAAACTATATGTTATAGACAAGTATGTAAAATTTGAAACTAATAGTGAATTATAAAAAAATGTTTCAAAATATAACATTATGGAATGGATAAAAAATGAAACTTAATATATAAACATGACCATCAGGTAAAAAAATAAATATTTTTTTGAGAAAAAATTAAAATGAAGTATAATGTAAATTTTTTAAATGCATTATATATATAAATATGGTCAGTATATTAAATACTTTATACACAATCTGCATATAAAAAATTCATGGTGAAAGTGGGTCATAATACCCACATAGTAAGAGGGATATAAGACATGATAAATACACCTTAAGAAAGAATAATTAGGTAGTATATATATAAGAAATTAGTATAGTGAATTTTTGGAATGAAATAATTACAATAGGGAAAACACCTATATAAAGAGAGAAAAATATTTTTTATTTCAGATTATGGTATTGGGATGGAAAACAAGGAGGTTATCAATTAAAATTGTTGGAGGAATTTATCTGGAATAGAAAAATTATCTAAACCAATAAAATTCGTAGTGTTTAATATGAAGAATGTTAGGAGTAATTGGATTTTTAAATTAAGGTTTCAATAAATTATATTGGGAGAGTACTTTTTGCGAAGGATTAACCCTAAAGATGTAAGTTGGGATCATATTATGAGGAAACATCACTAACACTATAAATCAGATAGTGAAAAAGGGGAAGTTAGGGTACCATAGATGGAAATCCTAAAAGGTATATAGAGGAAAGGTTCTTGACATGATGAAATAAAATGGGAGATCCATCAGAGGAGTAGGATGAGATATCAGTTGTGTCATATATCGAAGAGTTAAATCGATAAGGTTTATTGATGTGGAAAGAGATGCGAGGGGTGGAGAGTCTACAATGGAACCACATGAAAATAGAGGTGGGGAGGAAACATCAGATCCGCATTGGTGGGGAGATGGGATTTCTATGTCGGAGCCATGTCAGAAGAGGAAGATCACTTGAGGAAGGAAGTGGGATAGATGCATCGAAACTACATAAGAGGAGGATGATTGATGTAGGAAAGAGGTGGACTGACTACATCGGGGATATAAGATCACTGAAGGTAAATATGTAGAGGATGGGGATCAATTGCAAAGAATGGAACTACATGAATAGGAGAAGGGAACTATCAAGGAGAAGATAACTGAATGATGAGCATAAGGGAACTACACAAATAGGGTGGTTGAAGGCTATTACCATGGTTTCAATAAAACCGTGGGCTTAAATAACCCATTACCATATTTTTAAAAAAAACTGGGGTAGTATATGCTTGGAAATGATAAATTTTTATTGGTGTGTTTTAGTTCTTCAATAGGTGTTTTTAAATCTTACAAATGACTTCAATAAAACAAAACTTTTATTATGCATACCTAATATAACACCTCCATCACAAACTCCTTGCATATCACTTGGTTCCCCTTAGAATTTAGAATGAGTGTGATAGTTCAGCTGGATGGTACATTTCATACATAACATCTCACCACTGGAAAGTGTTAGTCCCTTGAAATTTTCCACTACTACATCCTAAGGTAATATTTGAGTTAGGTATTGGATTTAAATTTAAACATTAGGTAGAAGAATCCAAGTTCTAGTTATCCTTCATGCTCCATGGATAAAAATAAAAAAAATTCTAGATATTTTCTTCGATTAACAGAAAAAATAAACTCAATGTTTTTAATATTTTCATTTTCATGAACATCATATGATTCTTATAGAAACTCATCATATCATATTTTTTTATCATTTTCATCAACATTATATTTATCACTAGGGAAATCACCATCACTAAATTTCTAAATCAATAACCCTGACTCTGATTTACTTAATGTTTCAACTTCAATATCATCATCACCACTTTCTTTATCATTTAATTTAGATAACAAATGTATGTTTTTGAGTTTTTAGGAATTCTTATCGATTTTATATGAGGGAAAATTAAGGTTTCAAAACATTCAAGTTTTCTTTATGTGAAATTCTTATTAAAGTGTATTCATTTTCAATTTCATTTTATAAAAAAATTGTAAAATTGGTAGTGAAAAGTACAATATATCTACATTTAATTCACTTTAATGGAATTTTATATTAATAATTTACTTTTACTTTTTGAAAACTCTTTAAAATTGATGTGAAAAAATTTGAGGATGGATTTTATATATATTTATAAATTTTGAATTGCTATTCCTTAAACCCTATCAACATTTTCATCTTCTGAAAAAAGATCTACTTCAAATCCTAAATATCATACCAATAAAACACCACCTGGACCACCATGTACCAAGTGAATAAATTAATAAATATAAACCCTACCTCATATTATACTCCCACCTAACAAAATTACATAATACATCCTTGATATATCTATTTTGAAATAGATGTAAATTTAATTAGATAATTTGTAACTTTATATATATCACACATTCCTTTTCTTCAATGATTTACACCACTACAAAACAATCCCAAAACACATCATTGGGACCTTATTATCTTAGACCACTAACTTCATGTAACTTAAATGATTATTTAATATTGACATTTTATGGGTTCTATGATTATAAATTCTGTATATTTATTTATTTTGTTAAATATTAAATTTAATGAATCAAATAAGATGGATATGAATTGAAAATGGATGGATTTCAATCGCATGACAAATGAGTATGAGGATGTGGTGAAAGAGTTTATCAAATTTTCAAAAGATCATTCCTACGGCCCTTATCAAATTCTTTGTGCATTTTTATGTTGTCGTTATTTAAGAATAATTATTCCATAGGCGTTAGAAGAACACATTTTCTATCAAGGAATAGATCAGAGTTATAAATGCTAGAATAAACATGGGAAAAATGAATATAGATAGTGATTGGAAAGAAAATGCATTTTATTGATCATCTAAAATGATTTCAAGTGTGAAAAATGATGAAGACCATATTGAGGATATGAACATTGGTGTGGATGACAGAGAAGATAGTATTAAGAAAATGGAAATGACAGTTGATGATGAACTTTTAGATTGTTTGAAATTGTTTGAGAAGTTAAAGTGTTGTGAAAATATTCCATTGTATAATAGTTTTAATAATTATAAAGCATTTCTAACCATACAGAAATGATTAAATTTAAAATATATCTATATATTGATTGATTCCAATTGTAATTAACTACTCACTCTCTCGAATGATATGCTCCTAGATGATAATGAGCTTCCTTACCTAATATATGACACTAAGATAATTCTATGTTCAATGGTTATAATCTATGAATGAATAAATGTCGATCCAAATGAATTTATATTATTTCTCAAAGACCAAAAATCACATAAAAATTCCAAAAGTGTGGTTCTTCATGATATAAGGAAGATGAATGAGGTACTACAAAGGTTTTATGGTACTTTACTATCATTATAAGGTTTTGGAGCTTATATTTAAGTGAGGAAACTACAAGGAAATTAACATGGAATGTAGATATAAAAAATAAATATGGGAAAATTTATCACCCAAAATAATCTCCTCATTAAAATAAAATTGATCATGGGTATCCTAAATTTTTAAATGATCCGAGTAACCTCTATTTTATACTATCTATAAATGGAGTGAATTATTTTTATTTTTAAAGTTGTACTCATTGTACATTATCATTTATATTTGTAAATTATATCTTTCCATCATGGTTATGCATGACACAAAAATACATTATGTTATCTCAGCTTATATCAATACCAAAACAAATGGGTAATGATATTAATGTTTATTTATATCCATTAATCAATCATTTGAAATTATTTTTGTATTAAGGTATTACATTGTATGATGCTTATAGAAATGAAAATTTCACATTGAATTCCATGTTTTATGGGAAAATAAATGAATTTCCTGCTTGTGGGAAGTTGTGAGGATATATCATTATTTGAAATTAAGGGAATCCCAATTGTGAGCAATGTATACAATAAATTTGGTTGAAACATTCATTGAATAATATGTTTATAGGACATCATGTATTTCTACCAGGATGACTTAAGTATCAATATTGGATGATATTATTCGATTAGAATTTAGATTAATATATAACACCCACTCCAATTACATTTGATCAACTATTTTAGAAAGTAAAAGATATGGAATCAACTTTTGGTAAACCTTTTTCAAAAAATTTTAAAAATATATGTTTGAAAAAAGATCATTTTTTTTGAATTACTATACTACAATTATTTAAGAGTTAGTAATTTTATTAATGTTATGCATGTGGAAAAAATATTTGTGATAGTTTCATTGTAACATTTATAAATTCACCCCTAAAAACTAAGAATGTAATTAAGGCTAGGTTGAACATGATTAACAAGAGGATACAAGAAGAGTCAGTTCCAATGAAGAGAGAAACATGGAATTTTCTTCCTCCAAATGCTTACACTCTTTCCAGGCGTGATATATATCAATTTTTTAACTTCTTGAATAATGTAAATGTTCCATAAGGGTATTCATAAAATATGAAGAATATCATTTCAATGACTAATTTAAAATTAAAGGGTATGAAAGCACATGATTTTCATATTTTCATGCAAGTTCCAATTCCTGTAGCTTTATGTTTTATTTCCCCTAGAATGTTCATCATAAATTAACCAAGATATGTTTATTTTTCAAGGATATGTGTAGAAAATTTATAGACCTAGACAAATTTCCATCTATGGAAAAGGAAATTTCTATCATATTATGTGAATTGGGGATTTTTTTTCTCATCAAATTATTTGATATGATGGTTTACTTAATGGTTCAATTTATAAGAGAGATTTTACTATGTGGTTATATACATTATAGATGGATAATCCCAATTGAATTGTATATATATATTTTGAAGCGGAATGTAATGAATTGAAGTTGGAAAGAGGGTGTTATTTTTGAGCTATATGTTTTTTAGGATTTCATTGAATTTTATACCAACTACCTTTCTGATATGGAAAGCATTGGTCTACTAAAATTTCATCACATTGGGAAACTAGTGGGTGAAGGAATTTCTAGAATTGATGTTTTTACAATTACTATTATAGAGAAGGATTAGTCACACCTTTATGTTTCTCATATCAGTTTAGAGGATCCTCCATATGTTGAAACCCAAAATGTAATTATAAGGAATCAGAATCTACAATGGGATGAAATATCGACATCACATAAACATAATATAAAGTTTATATGATGGTTTTGAGACTATATTTTTAAGTAGTCAAGTCAAAATATAGACTCAATTTCAGAATGAATTTGATGGATAGACAGAGGAGAAAGTGTGCATGTGTCTAGTACCAAGAATATAAATCCAATTTATGCAAATATGTTATACTTTGGTATCATAAAATAAATATGGGAGTTATATTATACAACATTCCATGTGATGAGTTTTCAATGAAAGTGGGATTGTAAAAGGAGTGTAGTTAAAATATATGAATTAGGATTCATGAAATTAGGTTTTAGTGATTATGGGTATGAAGATGAACTATTTATAATGTAATCATAGGCAGTAAAAATATTTTATGTTCCATATCCTTGAAATAGAAAGTGGTCAACAATTTTGTTATTAATCACAAACATTGAAGGGTCAATTGTCAATTCCACTGAGGATGAACATTTCATTGGGAAATCACAATTATTTCACCGTAGTCCTAATATTGACGTGGTCTTGTATGTCAGAAAAGAAAAAAGTAAGTGGATTTGGATACTCAATAGAGGGATCAAATCCTTTCAACTTAAAAAATGATATTTTAATAATCCCTTCCCACACACTTAAACCAATGAAAATCATGTCATATACAATGAGTGGGGAAGGAAGTTATGATATAGGCTTATAGTGTGGATATTCCTTATCAAGCTAATTCATGGATTATGAGGTTATAAAATAAGTATATAATTTCACTGTGGGACTCAAATATAATGTCCCAAAAGAACAAAATGCCCCAATAATTTTAAATGTTATTTTTCAGAACCATGGATTTGAAAAAATAAAATTTAATTTCTAGAAGTTATAAATGTAATGACTAGGCTTGCATTACATATTCTAGTTTCCTTAATCTAGAATTCTCTATATGAAAATCCCAAAGATTTTTTTAGTTTATAGTTTAGAGAATTAGGACATAACTCATACATGACAACTCATAAATTAAAATGCTGTTACTTTTACTCAATATCCATTTTTTTCACAAAATCAATCATTTAAAACAAAACATGATTTCTTTTAATGAAAAATATTCACGAATTTAAACTTGAATTATTTTTTTATTTTAACCATCCTTAAATAATGTGAAAAACAATTTAAAAAGGTTGGATGAGACAAAATAGATTAGTTTGGAATATAAAACAAAAGAAATCTATTAGTTTAGTAAAAAACCTAAAAGCCCTTGTAATGTTTACCATTATTTTGAAGGTTCTTTGAGTGTTTGAAATAATATATTCTAACTTGAAAACACACACACTTTTTATCAAATAAAATCATAAAATCCAAGAAAAAGAAAATAAAAACCCTTTTTTGTAAACTTAGAGAATCATATTCATAAAACCATTTCGAACCCCTTTTAATTGGAATAAAAATATGACCGAATTCTAATAAAATTTCAAAGAACATAAATATTATCTAATGTATTGGAGAGCTATAATGCGGATCACACGTCGTATAAGTTGTATTGGGATCACCCATTTATATGAGCTATAATTGGGATAAAACCTTATTATAAGATATATTAGGATCACCCATAAGATACAATGGGGTTTAACCATTCATATAAGCTATATTAGACTCACCTGTGAGATATAATGGGGCTCAACCCTTCATATAAGCTATATCGAGCACACCCATGAGCTATAATGGGGATAAACCCTTCATATAAGATTTATCAGGATTTGTTTTCATATAATGATCAAGTACCATGAATAAAACATTTCATTATTTCACATTTTCATCATACAACCTTTTAAAACTCTTTTAAACCCATATGAAAGCCACTTTTGGATATCAAAATACCATTTTATTTCAAAAAACCAAGTTCAAAAATCTAAGATTTTCACACATAATAAAGAAACAATTTTATTTAAAAATAACTATGAAATAAAATAAACTAAACATTAAAGCATTAAATCATCATGAAAGTAGAAAAGACTGCTCATTCCTTCTAAGTTAAAAAACATTCCTTCTATACTTTTTTTTGGAAAAGTCACAATGTACCTCATTTGTAAATGGAAAAAAGATTTCATTAAAACAATTTTTTAAAAATTAAAACATATAAAAAAATTAATATAAAATATCATAGGATAATATTAAAAATATTTTTGAAAACGTTTTTAGAAAACATGGCCATGAAATAAAAAGTGATTTTTAAGGGAAACATTTAAAAGATAATTTGAAAAATAAAGTCCCTTCCCTTGAGTTCTGACACATCACATATGTTCTTTATGTTCATTAATAATAAAATTATGTTAATTATTTACCTACTTGATAACCATTTTAATTTTATTATTCATTTTATATCACTTTTTACTAAGTTATAACAATTACATAATTATTTTAGATAACATCATATGTTTTTACAATATTCAGTTCATAAGTCAAAAATGGATTTGTTAATTTGACAATGGTCACTATGGAAATTAGTAAAAAATATAAAGTATTATATTCATGAAATAATTATAAAATTTTTACATCAATTAAAATTTTAAATTCTACCATTACACATGGTTATGAAAAATTAATTATGTTGCAATCATGGAGATGGTAGGCCGTACGTAAGCATAAGTAAAATTTTCATTTTTCAATGATCACTATAGAAAGAATGTAAATACTATTTTAAATTTAAATAATGATAATAATATCATAAATATCATATTAATTTTTCCAATATACTTATATATATCATCTATGTGACATGGTGATGAAAAGCGAATCACATTAGTTTCTGGAGGTGGTATTCAACGTATACGCACGAATGACATTATAATTTTTTAGTTTCCTGAGTGGTAATAATGTAAATGATAGATTATATTTTATGAGTGATAAATATGTAATAAATATAATATAGTAATATTAATTCTATATTTATATCTAGTCTTGGGATACAGTTATGGAAAATGAATTACATCGGTTCGTGAGGCGGTAGTCCGTCGTACACACAAATTATGATTTATTTTCCAATTTTATGGAATAGTAGATGGATATAGGTCATGAAACTAACATAATAATATCTAATTATATGTATTATAATATATTTATTATTTTATCATCGTTAAAGAGGGTTTTAGGTATGTGGAAGAAGAAACAAAACTAAAACATGCAGATATAAACTATATATCTTCTTTAGAAAACCACGTTTTCTTAACAACTTAAGAACCATAAGGATGATGTTATGCCAAAAAATACCTCTATAACTATTTAAGGGATTGTAGGATGTTATTTAGGCAGGTAGTTTATAAACCATATGGGGCTTTAAGTGTTAATGAATGAGAATAAGGGGTTCCCTTTTGTAAGAGAGGGGAGGTTTACTCTTTATATTTCCCAAAACCTAAAATTCATATAAATTAATTTTCAATTAAACATCGATTTAAGTGATTTATTTATTATATAATATGATTTTTATATAAATTATTTTATTCAATAAAAATTATACAAGTTTTAACTATATTTATACCCTTATATTTTTGTTTTAACTTATATTTACCCATTTTAACTCTTACCGTGACAACATGGATTATTACTCTTTGACCATTAATATAATTACTATAAAATGAGAAAATACCGATAAATAGGAAATTATTAATATTTTAAATGTTATAATAATCAATTTTCTTGATTAAATATTTTTACAAATTTTATATCATTTAACAAAATATTATTTACTATAAAATACCCATAATGTCAATTTTTTGTACTATTAATTACTTTGACTTAAATTATATCAAGACAACACATATAATTAAAAAGATTATTTTAAAATATCTCTAAAATTTCAAGGTCATCTCAAAATTTTTTATGACAATAATTATCTCAAATTATATTTATTTTATTGTTTTTAATATCATTTATCTAATTTTTTCCAATAATTGAATAAACACTTCATCAGCATAGTTCAAGCATTTAATGTAATTATTTATTTACAAAAAATTAAAAATAAATTATCATGATTAATATAAATCTATATTATTCAAAAATAATATTTATATTGGAACATATCCTCTCAATTACACCATATTAAAAATATTACATTTATTAAAAATAAGTGTTGGACACATTTGAAATTTCTTTAAATAAAATACTATAATAGTCTCAATATTATAAAAGTGTCCCCAAAAGGTTATAATTTTAACCATTGGATGATTATGGTTGATATATACTCATTCAAACAGATTTAGGTAAACTTTTAGGTCATTTAATATTACTCATCATTTTATTCTTAACCTAAATTACGCGATTTACCCTTTATTGTTGTAAAAAAATAGTAAGGTTATAATTAATATTGTTCAAAAATAATATTCAAAAATTTAATAAATTTGGTCCCACTGATTCCAAATGTGGAATACATTTTAAAAAATTCAGAACACAGAATTGGATGAATTTAATTTAAAATTAAACCATAAAAATGAAATGAAACACAATTTTTCAGATTTTTTTTAAATATAAAATGTTTTTATACTAAATTCAGGTATAAATGAAGTTTAAAAAACCATAATTGGATTATTTTAAATCAAAATTAACTAATTAAAATATTAATATAATGAATATCCTAATTTTACCTTATAAATTCATTAAAATAAAATAATGTTTTTAATAAAAATCAGTATTTACATTATCACTTAAAAAATCCATATTTTTAGATTATTCTAAAAAATTCATCCTAATAAAATTTCAACATGATGAAACTAAAAATAAAATTCATTTTATAAAATTAAAATTCTATATTTTAAAATTAAATATTTAAATAAAATCTTACAATAAAAGAGTATAATAAAACAATTTCCTATTTTTATTTTAAGAATTACATAATATATTTATAAATAATATAACTACATAATTCAGAAATAATACTAAATATTAAAATTATTTATTCAATCATCACCTGAGTTGTTACATCCCATCATTTTGGGAGTTTTATCTTCACAATTTTGAACTTTGGCTCAATAACCAAGCTTTGACTTAACAAAATACCCTTGTCGAAATCCCACATTATAGAAAGGATTAATAAAACATACAGTTGATATAAGGGAAAACAGATGTAAAAAGGTCATATGAAGTAACACATACTATATTTACAGAAAAGGAAAAAAGTGGGAAGTGAAAACATGGATATGGAAGAGAAAAAATAACTTTTAAGGACTGATAGAGAGTGATAGAGAACATAGTCATGAGAAAGATTACCATCACAAAACCATAAATATGTGATGGGTTAAAGGTCTTTTATTTATTTATAATAAAGTTAAATAGAGAACATTCTGGTTTAAAGATACTTTTCATCTTATTATTAATTACTTTACCATCAAGAATATAAACATAAAGAAATTTACTTACCTGAAAAGTATAATCTCATCCACTAATGAATTCCCACCAAAATCATATCTTTTGCATCAAAAAATGAGTATTCAAGGTGAATTTTACATACCTTAATATTAGAATTAACTTATAATGGATCACATAATTAAAAAAAGGGATTATAAGTTTTTCATATTATATTTGAACACTATCCATAACCAAAATTGTTAGGAAAAGTTAACATAATTCCTCAAATTGAATAATCCTTCATATAAGGAAATCTACTTTAGTCTCTAAAATTCAACAGTAATATCAAAAGTTCAACATAAATCATTCCATAAATAAATATATTCAAAAATACTAAAAAAAATCTATATGAAGATTGAAATAAATAAATCAGAAGGATTTGATTAAATGGTATTCAAATATTAATTTTAACATTTTTATCCAAATAACAACAATTACTATTGAAGTCTCATACAAAACTGTGCACACCCTAAACATATAATCTCCAAGATATGCTAACCATTTCCATAAATAAACTTAATCGCCAAAAATAGACAATATAATCACATATGATTCAAAAAGATAATTCATCCTTTATAACTTAAATAAAATCCCATATTATTTTATTTACCTTAGTCCTGTGATGATCCCCAAAATTATAGTGATCTTCTTTCGAAATAATCTTAATCACTTAGTCACCAAATCAATTTTGAATCCCATAGTTATCTATATGATAAAACAATGTTCCCAAAATCAAATTATTCTTTATACATAAGATAATTTAACTAAAAATAAAATTTCATACTAATTGATACTTCATGTAGGCCAGTAGTAGATGATGTTAAATTTTCACACTTCAGTTATGGGTTTAAACATCACATCCTTTCTAAATGAAGTGTTTTTTTGCCTGAATTTTGGGTTTTTCTTTTTCTAAAACTATATTAATACTATCCATATAAAATTATTAGAAATTTTAGAAACATCCTAAAAATAATCTTAAAATATTCAATATTAACGAAATGTTTTAACCTCAAAGGTATCTCATACCTTTCATTTTGCATTAAAAAATGTGATAACCCATAATTACCTCAAAATCAAAGATCATATAAACTATAAAGGTTATCCATAACATTAAAATTATGTCCAAATAATGTAAATGTATTCTTATTCAAATAATACTTTACATTAAACCTAAGGTTTACATGAAACTAAACCTAAAAATAAATTTCTCCCAAAATGTCATTAATCATTTCAAAATTTGAATACTTAAATCCTCAAAAGAGGTGTATAAGATATTGGAATTACAATCAAACTAAAAATTATAAACCCAAGATGATATCCATAATACTTAATAACACCACACAATAAAACATCCAGATGTACAAATTTGTCTTACCATCCTCTCATACCAGTTGTAATGACCCAACCTACATTACAGATTCTAGTTTCTTTAAACTAAAATTCAATTTCTTACAATCTTGGGAACTTTTTTGGGTTTTAATTTTGGAGAATTAGGTTATAAGTCATATATAATAACTCACATATTTAAAGTGTACACTTATAATCAATATCGTTTTTTCAAAAAATGATTATTTTAAAAGAAAACATGATTTATTTTCATTAAAAATATTCATGACATTAAATGTGACATCTTATTTTCCTCTAACCATCCTTAAAATATTTTAAAAACATTTTAAAAATTTGGGACGATAAAAAAAATCTTGGAAAGGGATATAAAATAAATAAATTTTTTATAGTAGTGCAAAATATGAAAACCCATGTAATTTATACCTCTATTTTCAAAGTTCTTTGAGCATATGTAAAAAAAACTTTAAATTGAAAAACACTAGAACTTTTACTCAAATAAATACTTAAAATACTATTGAAATAAAATAAAAACCATTTTTTTTCAACTTATAGCATCACATTCATAAAACCCTTGCAATTGGAATAACTATACGGCCGACTTCCAATAAAAATATAGAGAGAATAAACATTACCCAATGCCATGGAGACATATAATGGGACTCATCCTTCATATAAGCTATATCAGGATCACCCATTTATAATTAGCTATAATGGGGATCAACCCTTCATATAAGCTATATTGGGATCACCTGTGAGCTATACTGGGCCTCAAACCTTCATATAAGCTATATCGGGCTCACACATGAGCTATAATGGGGATCAAAATTCACATAATCCATATCAAGATCACCCATATTTCATATAATTATTAAGTAACATGAATAAAATATTTTATTCTGACACATTTTCATTATAAAACCATTTAAAAACTCTTTAAAACCCATATAAAAAACACTTTTGGAGATCAAAACACCATTTTATTTTAAAAAACATTTTCAAGATCTAAAAACCACACACATAACAAATGAACTATTTTATATAAAAAGAACTATGGAAAAATATAAATTAGAATTCCAATAATTAAATTATTATTACTATAGAAAAATCCTTTCATGTTGTATAAGTTCAAAAAACATTCCTTCTATGTTTTTTTTACAGAAAAGTCAAAAAGCACCTCATTTAGAAAATGACCAAATGATTAATTTTAAAGGGTTTTCTAAAAAGAAAAACATAGTAAAAAATGGACTTAAAAAGTCTTATTATAATAGTAAAAATATTTTTGAAACAATTTCTAGAAAACATGGACATATAAGGAAAATGGAGTTTTAAGTGAAATTTTAAAAACATAATTTTTCATATAAAACCCCTTACCATGAGTTCTAACACAACACATATGTTCAATATATTCCTAAATAATAAACTTATATTAATTATTTAATTACATTAGAATTTTTGTTCAAGCTTATTATTCCTTTTATATCTCTTATTACCATGTTATATCAATTAGATATTTATTTATGTTCATGCTTTATGATTTGATGATATTCGGTGTATAAGTCCAACATGACTTCGGTAAGTACACTATGGTCAAAGTGGACATTAATACACCATTTCAAGAATAATATTAACAAAATTATGATAATTTTAATACATAAATTATTCTTTCAAATTAATACATTACATATGGTTATGAACAATTAACAAAATTAGAATCATGGAGATGATAGGTCACACGTATGCATGAGTAACATTTCCATTTTTCAACGATCATTATGTAAAGAAGATAAGTATTATTTTATCTTTAAATAATGATAATAATATCATAAATAACATATCACATCTTCAAATATAATTACATATATCATTCATGTGATTTGGTGATGAAATATTAATCACATCGCTTCGTGGAGGTGGTAGTCCACACATACGCATGAAAGACGTCAACTTTTCCAGTGATTATAATGTTAAGAATGTAAATGAAGTATTATCCTTTAATAATGAAAAAAAGTTATATAATATAATATATAAACATTAATTTTAAAATTATAACTTGTCTTTAGATACGATGATGCCAAAAAAAATTACATCGGTTTGCGAGGCGGTAGTCCATCGTACACATGAATGATGATTTCATTTCTCATTTTACAGAAGAGGAGATGGATATAGGTTGTGAAAAAAACAGAAAAAAATATCAGTATATTTATTATACTAGTTTTATTATTTTATCATGTTTTAATAAAGTCTTAGGGTTGTGGATGAAGAAACAAAACATAAATATATAGATAAAAACTATACATCTTCTTTGGAAAACCTAAATTTCTTAACACATTAAGACCACTAAGGATGGTGTTCTACATAAACCGATATCTCTAGAATGAGGGTAGGGACTCTAAGAAGGTATTTTGTCTAGTTTTTTCTAAAACATTTGGTTGTTAAGTGTGCCTAAATTATAAGATGAGGTTCCCTTTTATACGAGAGGTAATGGTAACTCTTAGAATTCCTCAAAATATTAAATTAATAAAAATTAATTTCAATTAAAAATGGTTTTAAACCTTTTTATTTATAATATGAGTTGATTTTGTGTCAAATTAACCTCATAAAATAAAAATTATTTGATTTTGTACAAAATTTACACCCTTATCTTTTGGTTTTTAACTCCTATTTAACCCCTTTAACTCTTACTATGAAAATGAGGATTTTTATTCTTTGAGATTTAATATATTTACTATAAAGTAAAAAAACACCCATAAATGGAACAAGGTTGATATTTTAAACCTTCTACTAATTAATTTTATAAATTTAATAATTTTATAAATTTTATGTCATTTAATAAAATATCATTTACTATAAAATGTATATAATATCAGTTTTTAGAACTATTCCTTACTTTGACTTTAATAATATCAATATAACAATTGTAATTCAAATAAATCATTTTAAATTTTTTATAAAATTTCAACGTAATCTCTAAAATATATGGATCACATTAGTTATATAAAATTATATTTATTTTAATATTTTTAATATCAATAATTTGTTTTTTTCAATAATTGAATAAATACTTTATCGGCACTGTGAAAGAATTTAATGTAATTAATTTTTACCTAAAATTTTAAAATAGATTACCATAATAGATATAATAATTTTATATTTGAAAATAATTTTCAAAAATAAACACATCCTCTGGATAACACTATATTTAAATTATGATAATAATTAAAAACATTAGTGTGATATGTTTGCCATTTTTTTAAATATAAAACTATAAAGGTTATAATTTTAGCCAAGTGGCCCCCAAATGTCATAAATTAGACCGTTTTATGATTATAGTCTAGATATACTCATATAATAATATTTAGCTATATTTTTGGGTCATTTAATATTTCTTATCATTATATTTTAACCTAAAATACCCAATTTACACTTTACTGTGTTAACAAAAATTACTAAAGAAACTATTCAAATTGTACAAAAAATAAAATTGAAATATTTAATAAATTTGGATCTAATGATACCAAATATGAAATATATTTTTAAAAATTCGAAACATAGATTCATTATTATTTAATTTAAAATTAAACTGACAAAACACAATAAAAACAGTTTTCTGGAAAAAAACAATTTATAAATAAAAAAAATATTTTTATATAAAATTAACATATAAATCCTTTTTAAAAAACCATATTTGGTTTATTTTAAATAAAAATGAGATAATAATAATTTAAAACTAACAAAAAATATTAATTTCTCCATGTAAGTACATTAAAATAAAATATAGTTTTAATATAAATCAGTATTTTTCACCATTCCTTGAAAAATAAATATTTTCAGGAAATTATCAAAAATTCATCATTGGATATTATAACATGATGAATTTAAAAATAAAATTAATTTTTTTAAAATAAAATTCTTTTATTTTAAAATTTAACTTATAAAAAAATCTTTTAGAAAATGAGTTTAATAAAACAATTTCCTTTTTTATAGTAAGAATTACTTTATATATTTACAATGAATTTAACTAAATAATTCCGAAATAATTCTAAATATTAAAATGATTTATTCTATCATCACATGCACTGTTACATTATCTCCCCTTTAGAAATTACATCCTCACAATTTTGAACATGGTCCCAATAACCAGGATTTTTCTTTTCCAAATACCTTTGCTGAAATCCAACATCATAAAAAGGATTAATAAAACACACACTTCATAGGAGAGAAAATGGATGTATGAAGGTTATATGAAGTAATAAATTCTAGATTTCCATCTGGGAGAACATAATTGGGAAATGAAAACGTGGATATGGAAGTGAAAAATAACTTTCAAGGACAGATATAGAGTAATAGAGAACGTGGTCATGAGAAATTTTACCATCGCAAAACCATAAATTTATGATGTGTTAAATGGCCATTAATTTCATGGTATGAATGATAAATGGATAAAATTTTTATTTCAGGATCCTTTTACTAGAGTTTGTCATTCCTTTACCCTATATAATATGAACATATGGAAATATACTTACTTAACAAGTTGAAATTCATCCATTAATGAATTCCCATGAAAATATCAAATTTTTACCCAAATGATGAGTATTCTAGATGAATTTTACAATCATGAAATAATAGAACAAAATTCTAATGGTTCACTTAATTCCACAAAAGTATTACAAGATATTACTTATATCTATAAACATTAACCATAACCAAAATGGTTAAGAAAATATAATATAATTCCTCCAAAAGAATAATCCTTCATATGAGGAAAACTAGTTTAATCTTAAAAATTCAATAGTTACACCCAGAGATTAATAAAATTCATTCAATAAATAAATGTTCTTAATATTCCTCAAAAATATTCCAAACTAATATTTAAATTAGAAATTAAAAGGGATTTTATCAAATAGTCTTCCATATTTAATTTTAATAATTATCTCAAAATTACATCAATTATTCTGAAGTATCATGCCAAAAATGTGCACACCCTAAACATTTAATCTCTATGATATGCTAACCATTTAAATTTATAACCTAAATATATAGAAAAAAGAAAAATGACATATTCTTCCAAAATACAATTCATCCTTTATTCCATAAATAAAATCTGAAGGTATTCTATTTATCTTAATCATGTAGTGATCCCTAAAATTATATTTAAATTATTTTGAAATAACATTAATCACTTAGTCACCAAATATATTTCCCATTTCATGGTTATCTATATGATAATTTTTTCCCCAAAATCAACTTATTCTTTATCCATAAAATCATTTAAATAAATATAAAATGTCATACTAATCATGACTTCACATAGGCTAGTGGTAGGTGATGCACCCTTATCGCCCTTCAGTTGTGGGTTGAAACCTTCTGGGCTTACTAAATGTGAGGGGTTGTTTCCTGACCTGTTAGTTGTACTTTTTATAGAACTATATTAATATAATCCATTTAACATTCCTATAAATATGAGAAAAAAACATAAAATAACCTTAATATATTTAACATTAATGACATTTTTTAACCTAAAAGGTTATTTCATACCTTCAATTTTGAATCCACAAAATGTAATAACCCCAAATTACCTCAAAAGAAAAGATCATATAAACCCTAAAGGTTCTCCATAACTTTAAAATTATGTCCATAAAATGTAAAGGTATTCTTCCTCAAATAATAATTCACATAAAATCAAAGAGTTATATAAAACTAAACCCAAAAACAAATATCCCCCAAAATTTTATTAATCATTTCAAAATTTCATTTGTTAAATTTTAAAAAGGGTTTCCTAAGATATTAAACTTATAATAAACCTAAAAATTATAAACCCAGGATTATATACATAACTCTTAATAATACCTCACAATAAGACATCATAATCTACAATGATTTTTAAACCCTCCTTTGATACCAACTGTAATGACCTAACCAACATTACATATTCCAGTGTCCTTATACTAGAATATATTTATTAAAATCCTAATGAAATTTTTAGTTTATATTTTTATATAATTATTTCATAACTCATATATATCAACTCAGATGCGTACAGGATGAGCCCGTAAGGGGCGCTAACCCTAGGTCTCTCTCCATGTCGCCACCGCCCATCGCCTCGGATCGGCTCGGCTCACCACCTCGGCGATGATCGACGGGCTTGCGGCGTCTCTCTCTCTCTCGTGGCGATGTCGTGCGACCTCGTGGATCCGTCTTCATCGGCTTTCCTCATCGATGTTGGCTTGCCTCCCGCATCACTCCCCTTCGCTGGATAGGGCTTCTTGCGGCGGCACGATGTTGGCTCTGTGGTCAGTTTCCAGTTGTCGCGATTGAGGGTTGCAACCTCGTCATCAGTGTGTTCGCTGGGTGGTCTACTGCGGTATCTGAGTTTTTGAAGGCGGCGACAGGATCTATGTGCTGGTTTGTGTTTTGATTTGTTTTTTTTTGCTCGCGTGCTCTTCTAGTTTCTGGTTTTTTGTTGAAATGTTGTGGATGAATCTGCTCTGGGGATCCCCTTGACTTGCATTGTGCGACTGTGGTACTGCTTTCCGGCGTTTTGAGGGGTGGGAGTCGATTGTCGAAGGTGCTCCTCGCGTGGTCTGTTTTGATTTTCAGTGTTGGTTTGTTTTCTCCTCTTGCTTTTGTGGTCGATCTGCTCAAGGATTTCTAGGTGAAGTTCGGACGATGATGACAGCGGCGGTGTTGGCTGTATCGGTGATGGTTGTTTATGGTGTTTGGGTTTTCTTTGTTTCTAGTTTCTGTGATGGATGGTCGATGATGGCAAGGTGATGATGTTTCCGTGGTTGGTGATGGATCTTGATGAAGTGGATGTCGTTTAAGTTTCCGGTTATCTTCTCCGGTGGTGGGTCTCACCGACGATGAGCAGTCTGGTTGGTGACGGTGAAGCTGATGAGTTTGATGGCTGGGTGAGTTTCGAGATGTGAGCGGCCTGAGGAGGCATGGAAAGGTGTGCGGTGATGGCATGCTCATCGAGGACAACTGGATGATTTTTTGAGTTTGAAATTTGAAAGTTGTTTTGAAATGTATGGCGCGGGGATGTTTTGTAATGGGTACCGGCAACCCTGAAACTGGTTTCTTCCTCTTTTTAATAAATGGTCAGAGGGTTATCCTCTGACGGATTTTCTGGTATATATCAACTCATATATTAAAAATTATAAAATTCTAATCAATATCCATTTTTTCACAGAATGAAATTTTTTAAACAAAATAAGATTTCTTTTCATGAAAAATATTCACGACTTTAAACATGACTTCTCATTTTATCTTTCCCATTCTTAAACCATGTGAAAAACGTTTTAAAAATATGGGATGAGAAAAAAAACTTATTAAGTTTCGAAAAAATATTAATTCTATTAGTTCAGTGAAAAACTTGAAAACCCATGCAATGTTTACCTTTATTTTCAATGAACTTTAAGCATATAAAAAAAACACTTGAAAAAAACACACAATTTTGCTCAAATAAAACCTTAAAAACCATAGTTATAAAATAAAAACCATTTTGTAAACTTATATAATCACATTCATAAAACTCTTTAAAAACCCTTACAAATTGAATAACTATATAGTTGAGTTCCAATAAAATTTTAGAGAATATAAACACTACCTAAGACATTAGAGAGCTATAATTTGGATCAAAATTAATATAGAATATACTGGGCTCACCCATTTTTTATGAGATATAATGGGTTTCAAAAAAAATATAATTTATATCGGGCTCACCTGTGAGCTATAATGGGGCTCAACCCTTCGTATACGCTATATTAGGCTCACCTATGAGCTATAATGAAGATAAAACCTTCGTATAGGATATATCAGGCTCACCCATGAGCTTTAATGAGTCTAAAACATTTTTATAAGATGTATCGAGATCACCTATGTTTCATATAATTCTCTAGTGCTATGAATAAAATATTTTAGTTTTTCACATTTTCATCACAAAACTTTTGAAAAACTCTTTTAAACCCATATGGAAAACACTTTTGGATATCAAAATACCATTTTTCTATTAAAAACCCATTTTAAAATCTAAAAACTTTACACATAATAAATAAACCATTTTGTTTAAAAATAAATATGAAAACATATAAAGTAAACTTCAAATCATTAAATCATCATGATTGAGGAAAACTCCTCTTATGATGTATAAGATAAAAAAATTTCCCTTCCATATTTTTGTCGAAAAAGTCATAAAGTACCTTGTTTGGAAAACAAAAAAATATTCCTTTGAAAACATTTTGTAAGAAGTAAAAAAATAGTAAAAGTTTAACTTAGAAAATAATTGGAGAATAGAAAAAAAAATTTAAAAACATTTTTAGAAAACATGTACATGGAATAAAAATAGAGTTTTAAGGGAAGCTTTAAAAAGAATAATTTTAAAATAAATCCCCTACCCTAAGTTCTTACACATCACATAAATTATTTTTCATCATAAATAATAAACTTCTATTAATTATTTTATTCATTTAGAACCCTGTTCAATTTTATTATTCCTTCTATGTCACTTTTTACCATATTATAACAACTATAGAATTATTTATGTTCTCAACAGATGTTTTGATGATGTTCAGTTTATAAGTCCAAAAAGAATTCAGTAATTTGGCTATGGTGAAAGTGGTAATTACTACAAATTATCTAGAATAATATTCATGGAATAATTATTATTTTTATATATTAATTATATTTTTTAATTAAACCATTATATATTATTATGAAAAATGAACTATGTTACAATCATGGAGACAGTTTTCCATACGTACGCATGAGTAACATTTCCATTTTTCAACAATCATTATGTAAAAGGTGAGTATTATTTTATATTTAAATAGTGATAATAATATTATTAATATCATATTTTTTATTCAAACGTACTTATATATATCATTTATGTGATGGAGTGATGAAAAAAATCATATCGCTTTGTGGAGGCGGTAGTCCACACATACGCACGGATGAAATTATCATTTTTAGTGCATGAAATGGTAAGAATGTAAAGGATATATTATATTTTAAGCATGATAAATATACTATTAATATAATACATATAAACATTAATTCAATAATTATAACCCATCTTGAGGGATGGTGATGGAAAATGAATTACATAAGTTCATAAGGCGGCGGTCCTCCGTACATATGAATGATGATTTCATTTCCCATTTGATTGAAAGTGAGGGGAATATAGGTCATCAAACTAAAATAATAAAATCTCAGTATAGTTATTATCATGTATTTATTATTTTATCATGGTTTAACAATGGTTGAGTGATTTTTAAGAAGAAACAAAACTAAAACATGTATCTGAAAACTATACCTATTATTTGGAAACACTTCTTTTCATAACACCTTAAGACCACTGAGGATGATGTTTTTCCTAGAAATAGACATTTACAATGGTGGTAGAGATTCTAGGAAGGTATTTTGGATGGGTTTGTTTGAGAAAAAAGGGGTTTTATGTGAGAATAAATGAGTATAAGAGGTTCCCTTTTATAAGAGAGGGGAGAGAGAGTCTTAGAATTTCAAAAAATATTAAATTAATATAAATTAATTTTTAATTATAAATGGATCTAAATTGAGTTATTATGAAGATAATATGATTTTTAGTTCTAAATAACTCATACAATAAAAATTAGACAATTATTTACTATATTTATACCCTTATATTTTGGTTTTAACACCTATCCCATTTAGCTTTTATCATGACAACATGGTTTTCTAAGTTTTGAGGGATAACATTGTTACTATGAAATGAAATAGAACCATAAATGGAACTTAGTTGATATTTTAAACCTTATACTAATAAATTTATTGAATTTAATATATTTTCTTAAATTTTATATCATTTAATAAAATATTATTTATAATAAAATATCCATAATGTCAATTTTTATAACTATTAATTACTTTGAATTTAATAATTTCATGATGACACTTGTAATTAAAAAAAATATTTTAAAATTTATACAACATGTAAAGGTACAATATAAAATCTATATATCACATTAACTATCTAAAATTATATTTATTTTAATCTTTTTTGTGTCATTTATTTTATTTTTCCAATAATAATTGAATAAATTCTTCACAAATGTTGTGCGAGCTTTTATTGTTATTATTTGTTCCATAAATTTTTTAAAAAGTACCATTATGAATATAAAATTTTTAGGTTTCAAAATTATATCCTTGGGTTATTATGGTGGATAAATAATCATAAAAATAGACACGTGTAAGTATTTGGGACATTTAATGTTTCTTATTATTTTATATTTACCTAAATTACACGATGTACCCTTTATCGTGGTAACAAAAATTAGTTAGGTTGCTATTAATAGTGTCGAAAAATAAAGTTGTCATATTTGTTAAATTTCTAACCAATAATTATAAATATAAAATCTATTTTACAAAATTAAAAATATAGAAGTGGTAGAATATAATTTAAAATTAAATCAGTAAAACACAAGGGAAAACAGTTTTTTTTAAAACGAACTTTTAAAATATAAAATGTTTTTATACTAAATTAAAGTATAAATACATTTTCAGAAAAATGTAATTGTATTATTTAAAATAAATATTAACTAATTAATATTTAAAAAATCATAATAATAATTTTACAATATAAAAACATTAAAATAAAACATAGAATTCATTAAAAAATAATATTTTCATTATTCATTGAAAAATAAATATTTTAAGAAAATTATAATAAATTTAACCTAATATTATTTTAAAATGATGGATTTTAAAATAAAATTCATTTTTCAAAATTAAAAATAAATAATTATATATTAATCTTTTAAATAAAATCTTATAAGAAATGAGTTTAATAAAACCATTTCTTTTTTTTTAATTTTAAAAATTAATTAATTCATTTTTAATGAATATAACTTTATAATTCTATAATAATACTAAATATTCTAATGATTTATTCAATCATTATTTGGGTTGTTATAAGGCATGTCAGAGTTTCACTCATGAAATATATAAGAAAGAATGGGAAAATTGGGGATAAAATCCTCACAAAATGTGAAAAAATGATGAAAGAGTTAATCACTCATTATATGAATAATAATAAAAAATTTGTAACACGTGAATTTCAAAAATCTTATGCATGAAAACGTGTGATATGGATTTAATCTATATGAATTAACTAGCATCCCAAAATTATGATTCATTAAATCCATACCCATATATCTATCTATAATCAGTCAATACCCCATATTACATATTCAACTATATTAAAAATGAAACCAAAAACATATAATAAAGGGATAATTAAGTGTTTTTTTGTATCCAAGATAAATTTTTTAGAAAAATTCTATGTACAGGGCATGCATTTTGAGTAAAAATAAAAATAGAAATCAAAATTTAAGGGAATTTCAAAAAACCTAATTCAAAATTTTACCCCCTTTACCTTGAATATCTTATAATTCTTATTTCATTACACTTATTCCTTCTGTCATTATGGACCTAAAATTTTAAAAAAAACTAAGTTAAAGTATATGATCCATGTCATTAAGGATCAATAACATAATGAGAATTGAAATATACTTCCAAATATATTCCTAAAGTAATTATAAAGGATGATAAAAAATAATAATTTCCTTGAAACCAAATAAAATACTTAGGTTAGCTCCCACAAAGAAATTTGGTGATGTTTATTAAACTTGAACACGTCTTTTAATCTCATGTGATATGAGTATGTTATAATGTTTACCATGTCATATTTGTCCAATTCTGAATTTTCAATGTATTTGGGATAGATCTTATATTCCTCCTTGTGAAACACACCTTGAAACATAGAGGAGGAGGGTAAAGAAATCTAGACAGCTGAAATGTTTATTGAAGAAGTTCATATTCTTCATATGGTTGGTAATAATCCACTTGTACTTCATATTACTTAGGGTTTTCTTCATACCCTTAAATTTATTTTAAATTCTTAGTAACTATTAACTCATTCTCTTCCTTATTTTAGTGCTTTTTTAATAAATTTCGTATATAATTTATTAATTTCCAAAGCCATCTATTATTCCTATTATTTATGACTAATATTCTAAAAAATATATATTATTAATTCAGAATATTTCATCATCTCCTCATATTTTTCCACTTTTTAGAGAGAGTATTCTGTTTTTTCATTCTCCATTGGACCTGCAGTTGTGAGGGTGTCTTCTATAAAAACAGATTCTGCCTCAAGATTGGAAACCACCTAAGAATTTTAATTAAACTTATTAGATAATTTTTTGTTCTAATTATCTAATAACTCATAGTGATATTTCTCCTTGGTTATCTCTTTTGACTACTTAGAAACCCTTTCCATCTTCTCTATAATTTTCAGCCATCCTTTTAATGTTACTTTTAGGTTATGGAGTATTATCTCATCTAGATGTATGAGTGTTTTTGGGATCTATATTTGAATTTGGTGCTCTCATACTTGAATTTGGATCTTATTTTTTAGTTCATTAGATTATTTTGAGAGGTTTTCCATTTGGATCTCGATTAAGATGTGGTCTTTTATCTTTATTTTCACCTATACTCATAATTAACTATACTGAAGCGCATAAAAGGAATACAAAAATATAAAAATTAATATAATATTAAGAAATAAGAAAAGAGAGGGAAATGTTTTTCAAAACTATTAAATTAAATTATATTCTGACAAAGTCCTCAACAATGGCTCAAAAAACATGATTGAATCAGGGAGCATAGTTAATTCTCCAAAATATCAATTAGTTAATAATATTTTTAAAAAACTAATTAAATCTAAAATTAAGTATTATAGAGTAATGTAAATATTATGTTAATACCATGATGAAAACTTCAAAGAAAAATTCAAATTAATATTAAATATCTATACTTCAATAAAGAAACCATACTAATTTTCATTTGAAAAGAAAAGGGTGATAGTGTTTGAGAAGTTCAAGAAAAATGTAAAAAAATTTAAAAAATTTAAAATCCAAGTTAATGAAGTGATGGCACATAAAATAATTAATGAGAAAATATGATGTTATTTGAATTGGATCTAATTGAATCTATTGGTCCTGGTAGATACCTTCTACCCTAAAAACTCTACAGTTCTCATGGTTAGATACTTTGTGTTATTAAGTTGAAATGTGACCCAAATCCATGTTTAAAAATAGTAAACAATTAAATCAATGGTACTAGAGAGTCATACAATTGTAAATGCACTAATTATATCACTCTCTCACTTATCAAACACTAGTCAAGCATTAATAAATAAAAAATATAATTAATGGATAAAATATGAAACATATACCCAACATGGATTGCATTAAAAAATAAAATATTTTTAAATATTCAAAACCCCTTCATTGAAACCATAGTAAATAAACTCACATTTGACTATAATGAAAAGAATAAAAATATACTATAGGAAACCATCAACTTTGGGTTATGCTGACCTTGTACTCCTTCAGTCCTGAATCATCAATCAATTGATTCTTTTTCACAATTTATAATCCATCCCTTAAATAGAACTCTTACAATAAAATATATCTCATTTATATCATACCTCATATCGTGTATATACCTCTCATCCATGTCTACTCATCTTTTAATTATGTTTGAACTCCTCTTATCCCTTATATTGTTTATATACAATGAACCCAACTCATCCTTCATAGACAACTCCAACTTGTCAGAACCACTGAGGTTAAACTCTTCTTCCAAGATTTCTGGTTCTCCAACATTTATTAAAGTCACATAGTTTAGTTCATATCTATACATTTTTAATAGTAATATAACTATTTTATATCCTTAAAATTAAACTCTTGGATTTGATCTTTTTTGAACTTAATCCTCTATAATTTCATCTCGTGGACCTCTAGACTAAGCCTCACCGAATCCTTTTCTTTTATGTATATCTTCATCTAGCCTCATATTCAAAACTTTTGGATTTTCTTATGAAATTTCCTATAATTTTTTGTATTATAGTATACTCAGATCCATCTAAACTCCTCGAAATATGTGAAATTTTGGGGCCCCATTCAGATCAACTTGAAATGAAGTTGATTCTCTTCCTTCAATTTACTTCTCCCTTAAGTTTTAGTCCTTCCACATGAAATTTTCATTAAATAAAATATTTGTAATTCAGATGAATTTTTTTTTCTAATCATTTGAAAGAAAAAAATAGAGATTATCATCTCTATATACAAGGAAGAAACATGATTGAGATTTTTCTTATAGCTCATTTATGTATTTGGAATCAAAATGTGTATAGAATAAACTTACAATGACATTAAAATGATCTCAATTCAGTGACTTTTCTATTAAGAAATATTTTGAAAAATCGTTTCTAATTGGATATGATAGGATTTGATTGATTAGATATAGTACTGTATTGAATTCGTCCACATTAAATACCTTGGACCTTCTTGAATCTAGTTCAAAACTCAACACCTTTTCCAAACTGTTTATTTCTTCTGTTTATCTATACTATTTTTCTCAGACATTCCAGGTATATTATTATCATGTCTAAAGACTCTTTACCTTATAGGAACTTCTTTTGGTATAATCACCTCCATTTTATGAAGTTAAAAATTTCAAATTACATCATTTTTCTATCTCATACATATCTTTCCATTTCATGAACACTAAAAACACTTATGATTTATGTTTCTAGAAGTATATCCACGCCTTCCTGATAGATTCATCATTTAAAGCCACAAATTATTGTGAAATTATATGATATTTAACTAAGTAAGGTCCCAATAAATTTTTATGCACCAGATATAGCGTTTTAATTTTAATATTTCTTTCACTCAAGTTAATGCTTTCCATTTGTGGCATGTAAAGAATGAAAATGTAACAGCTTCTAAATTATGAATATTCCATTCTCAAAATACATTTTCCCACTAGAAAAATCATACCTTAACCCATGAGGTTCCCAAGTCAACTATGCTAAAAATCTATACTTATATAAATTATATTTTCAACGAATGTAGCACCCACTTCTCTTTTAGGAATTTACAACATACTATACTTTAAAATTCTATCTATGACCAAGGAACCTTTAATAATTTTCCACACTATATCAAAAAAGATAATTCCATATCACCTTTTATCCGACTATCCTTCTAAAATTAGATTCTTTCAGAGAATAGTAATATATCTTAGTCTTTTAATTTCAAGAACTTTACCACTCTTTAACCATATTTTTACATACCCCTTCCCTATAGTGTTAAGACTTTTTTCATCCACTATATTCACATCGATAAAGATTTCTGATAAATAATTTGTTACAAATACTTTTCCAATAGTGGAGTGGAATTATAAACTAGAATCAATAATCCAAGTTCCCAATAGTGTTTTGACAATTAAGATTATGTTTAAAATACTCTCTCTAGTTGATACAATATAACGTAAACCACAAGAATATGGCCTTCATGAATATCCTTTTCACTCATGAAAATCTTTCTTGAGATGACCTATTTCTTTATAGTACCCATAGGTTGGACCTGGTCTTATAGATTTTATTCTATTTCTTTATCTAAACTTTCATTATATAATCCCTTAAATTCTTTAAAGTGGTGAGATACCTCTTCTATTATAATTAAATGCATCATATAAAGTATAATAAGTATTCCTTCTCAAGATATCTTCATTCATAACCAAATTTTATACATCCTTAAAGAAAAAGATGGGTTTTCCAATGGAGTTACTTACTATTATCACCATAACATCCAAATATTATGGTAATGATGATAATAATATTATATCCTTGGCATAAAACAATAAATTCACATTAATATACTAAATATGGATTTTGATGATGATGAAATCATTAACATGATCAGAAAAAAGTCCTTGCTTTTGATGGCCTCATGATGAATAGTTGTCACATTAAATATACCATGTTGAGTGTTGTAGGCTACAATTTCATGTTTTCTGGCGTAGTCATCAAGCCCAAATTTTCCTTATTCTCTTGAATATTGAAATAAACATTCCTTCTCAATAATATCCTCACTAATACTAGAGCCTTTCTATCCTGATTTTTTCATTAACATATATCTATTTCCTTCAGTTTAATTCTTTAATAGAACTTCCATATATTTTTGGATGATATAGTCCTATATAAGCATCATCTATAAGTTGAAATAAATTCTATAGAATTTATTGATCTATAATTTTCTATCTTCTAATTCCATCACCTTATGACACTATGAATCATACTAAATCTAAAGGCATATGATTCGGAATGAAAGTTACATGAGATATTTCCATGAAAACTAATGATCCTAGAAGAACCTATTTTTGATTTGATATTATTTTTTGAGAATCCCACATGGAATTCACAAACTACAAGTTCACCAATAGAGGATCACAATGGATGAAAGAAACTCTAGAAGGAACTCTTTGAATTTTAGTGTATCGAAACATAGAAGAAAATACCTTCACCCAAGTCACCATGTTGAATTCATTACTCATGATTATTAACTCCACCTCACATAAAATTTCAATTATAATTATGAAAGGAAATAAAATCAAGTAGAAGGAAACAACATGGTTTTATGTGGTTTGGAATTTATTCATATATCTATAAGGATAAACATCATTATATCAAAAGTAAAATTGATTAAAATATATTATGATTGGGAAACCACAAAGATCATGAACATAAGTAAACCTACAACACTTCAGTAAGGACACTCTCCATAGAGGGTCCCACCAAATACCAAATATATTTCTTCAGTATGACTATCTATCACTGATAAGATAATACTATTCCCAGAACCCCACTCTTTTCCCACTATGTCATACTGCAAAGTTATCCAAACACTTACAACATCATATTGATTATTTTAGAACCTATCAAACTTCTAGTGATATGTACACTAGTTTATAATCCATTAGAAAAAATATCATTTGAAAAACACATAATTGAATCACGGAATCCTACTATAGTTGAATTATTAATGAAAAAAGGGTACCATAAAGTTCATATTTATAGAGAATTGTCTCTAGATATTAAAGAGTCTTCCTGATCCGAAAACTTAGTTTATTACATGTCATACCTTGAGATATAAAGATTTATGAAATGAATTAGATATATGTATAATTTTGGTCCCAAACATAACATTATTAAAACCATACATATGTCAATCACATGAATATTAAAACATTCATACTTTTATCATATTTTAACTTGATTTTTGGAAAGAAACCAGTTTCATGAAAACTTTCACAAGACATGATCATATGTCATATAGAGAATGATTTTTTATTGTTTCATTAGATAATATACTTAATGAAGTATAAAACACATTTATGGATGTTGACATAGATGGAAAACACTTTTAAGGAACATTAAAAAATTATTTTTAATAGTAAGAAGAAATATCCTTTACATTTTGATAATTTTACTTTAAAAGGAAATGATTTATAAAAAACGGGGATAGAAATTACTGTGGAAAACTATAAATATATAAAGAGAAATATTCTTAAAGAAAATAAATGAATACTGTGAGAAAATACATTCATGTATAGAATGTTAAAATAATATTCCTTTCACATTTGTGTAAATAAAGTCAAAGATTATATAAAATGATTTGTGAAAAAATGATAAAAAGATATTCCTTTAATTATTTTGTTAATAAAGTAAATGTTAAGATAAAATGAAGGTAAGAAATCATAAAAGTATATAGAATGAAATTTAAAAATAAAATAAAGAACATGACCATAAATGATAATGATTCTAAACCAAAAGGAAATGATAAGGATGGTTTCACTTTCAAACATCCATCGAATTAATTATTAAACTAAAGGGAAATTAAATGGTTGGAATTCATATAAAAACCAAAATATAACCATATGAGGAGAAAATAGTTTAGGGTTTAGAGATAAATTACAATCAATTTATATCAATGGAAATTTAACATAAACAACATTGATTTAAAAATTAGGTTGGAAAATAACCCTTTACCTTGAATTTCATCTTGATCAAAAAACCCTCAAACTCCCCAAATAAAAAATGATGTGAAAAAAAGAATTAAAATTCTAATGAATTATATATTATAATTTTTATAAATAATCATATAATGGAATTATATAAATAAAACCATTTATGTTACTTCATCAAATCATGTATAGTTGATTCTAATTCACAGGACATGTTGATAATGGGTTTGGTTGAGATGAGTTATTCATAATATTAGATATAGTTATGGATTGAATATGAATAATGATATTCCCACTGATTTATTTGTAGATAATTAGAATTGGTTAGTTCAATTAAAAGGTAACTATATTAAAGTTAATAGGATAAAACTTATCTCACCAAAATTATTTTTTTATCATAATGTTTAAAAAAATTTGAGATGGATATCCATTGAATTATTCTATACGGATTTTTGAGAAATTAAATTCTCCACTAATAACTATAAAGTTTTTATGACATAAATACACATTGTGTCTTGAATGACTCAAAATGTGATTTTTTAGTTAACAAAAGACAATTTAGTTAAGAGGATGTGTGAAATACTCAAATAAAACCTTAAAAACCCATAACACTCAAACAAAACATTAAAACCCCATAACACTCAAATAAAACATCCTCCTGGAAACATGGAAAATCAAATTTATAAAACCCTTAAAAAACACTTTCATTTTGAATAACCATATGACGAATTTCCAAAAAAATTTGGAGAATAGAAACATTACCCAATGCATTAGAGACTTATAGTAGGGATCACCCTTCATATAATCTATATCGAGCTCACCAATTTTTCATAATATATAATGGGTATAAAACCTTTTTATAAGGTATATCAGGCTCACCCATGATCTATAATAAGGATCGACCATTTATATAAGCTATATTGAGCTCACATGTGAGCTCTAATGGGGCTCAATCCCTCATATAAGCTATATCGGACTAACCCATGAGAATTAATAAGGATCAAACCTTCATATAAGCTGTATTGACCTCATCTGTTTTTCATATAATTCTCAGGAAACACAAAAAAAATATTTTATTCTGACACATTTTAATCATAAAACCTTTGAAAAAATCTTTTAAATCAATATGTAAAACACTTTTGGATATCAAAATACCATTTTATTTTAAAAACCCATTTTCAAAATATAAAAAATGTGCACATAATAAATAAATCATTTTATTTAAAAATAACTATGAAAACATTTTAAAGAAACCAAAAATCATTAAATCTTTATGATTTCAAAAAAATATTCTCATGTTGTATATGTTGAAAGAACTTTTATTCTGTATTTTTCTCTAAAATGTCACAAAACACCTCTTTTAGAAAACAAAAAAAGAAGATTCATTTAAAGAAAATTTAACAATTAAAAAATAGTAAAAAAATTTGGATAAGATTAAAAACATTTTTGATTTTTTTTAGAAAACATGGACATGGAAGAATGAGAGAGTTTTAAGGGAAGCTTTAAAAAGATAATTTATAAAATAAATTCTCATAACATGATTTATCACGCATAACATACATTCTTTATCATCATGAATAATAAATTTCTTTTAATTTTTTAATTACAAGATAATTTTTTTCAATTTTATTATTCCTTTTATTTCACTTATTACCATGTTATAACAATTACATAATTATTTATGTTCAGGTATGATGTTTTGATGATATTTGGTGCATAAGTCCAAAATGACATCATTAATTTGAATATGGTGAAATTGGACATTAATAAATTATATATATAATTATATTAATTAAATAATTATAATATTTATACATTAATCATAATTTTAAATTAAAAAATTACATATGGTTATGAAAAATGAACTACATTACAATCACGGAGACGTAGGTCGTATGAACTCATGAGTAACATTTCCATTTTTTGACAATCATTGTGGAAAGAATATAAGTATTATTTTATCTATTCTGGATTTTAACAATATAATAAATATCATGTCAATTCTTTAAATATACTTATATATATATCATTCATGTTATGTGGTGATGAAAAATGAATAACAATGCTTCACGGAGGTGGTAGTCCACACGTACGCATGTACAAAGACATCATTTTTCAGTTCGTGGAAAGGTAAGAATATAAATGATATAATATCTTTTAATAATGATACATATTTCATGAATATCATATATAAACATTAATTTCATTAGTATAACCAGTCTTCGTAGATGGTTATAGAAAATGAATTACATCGGTTTGTAAGGCGGTAGTCCTCTGTACACACGAATGATGATTTCATATCCCATTAGATGGAAGAGGGGATAGATATAGGTCAAGAAACTAACATAAAAATAAATAATTATATATAATATATTAGATTTATTATTTTATCTTCGTTGAAGAAGGTTTGGGGGATTTAGAAGATAAAATAAAATTAAAACCTACAGATAAAAACTATACATCTTCTTTGGAAAACCTCCTTTTCTTAACACCTGAAGACTACTAAGGATGATTTTATAAATAAAAAAGAATTCGAGAATGAGGTTAGGGATTCCTGGAAAGTATTTTTTTATATTTTTGGATAAACCAAATGGGTTTATAAGAGTAAATAAATGAGAAGAAGATATGCCCTTTTATAAAAGAGTTAGGGGCACTCTTCAAAATTTTCAAAATATTAAATTAATATAAAATAATATTCAATTAAAAATTTCTCCAAATTAAGTTATATAATATTATTTTGGGATGATATCACCTCATATAAAATAAATTAAACATTTTTTACAATATTTCTGTCCTTATCTTTTGGTTTTAAACCATATTTAACCCCTTTTAACTCTTGTCGTGACAACATGGCTTTTTAGTCTTTGAGGGTTAATATATTTAATTTGAATTAAAAAATAATAAATGGAAAATGGTTGATATTTTAATACTTATCCTAATAACTTGGAAAAGTTTAATATTTTTTGTTGTTATATATTGTTTAATAAAATATTATTTACTAGAAACTATTTATAATGTCAATTTTTAAAACTATTCATCACTACGACTTTAATAATATCAAGAAAAAAATTATAATTCAAACCTATTATTTTAAAATATCCCCAAAATTTCAATGTCATCAATAAAATTCATGAATCACATTTATTATCTCAAATTATATTTATTTTAAAATTCTTAATATCATTTATTTGATTTTTCCAATAATTTAATAATTACTTTATCAGTGTTGTGTAAGAACATAATTTAATTATTTTATCACTAAATATTAAGAATATATTACCTTGATGAATATAAATAATTTATATTTAAAAATAATATTTATATTTGAACATATTTTCTAGATAGAATTATTACCCTTATTAAAATCAAGAGCGTGACATGTTTGATATTTGTCTAAATAAAATATTATCAAGGAAATAGTCTTATCTAAGTTGCCTAAAAAGATCATAAAATTGACCCTTGTATTATTATGTTTGATTTATAATAATTTAAAAAAATTTAGGAAACTGTTTGGGCCAATTAACATTTCTTGGTAATTTATTTTTAACCTAAATTACCAGATTGACCATTTACCTTGGTTACAAAAATTACTAAGGATTATATTCACATTTTCCAAAAATAAAAATGAAATATTCTCTAAATATATTTCCACTTATTTCATATAATAAATCTTTTATTCAAAATTAAAAATAAAAAATTGTAAGAATTTAATTTAAAATTAAACCAGAAAAATGAATAGGAAATATGTTTTTTCAGAAAAATTCCATTTTAAAATATATTTTTTACTAAATTACAACATAAATCCTTTAAAAAAACATAATTATATTATTTTAAATTAAAATGAACTAATTAAAATTTAAAACTAATAAAAACAATATTTTACATTTTAAATACTTTAAAATAAAATATAGTTTTCAATAAAAATCAGTAGTTTTCTTTATTCCTTAAAAAATTGTTATTTTCTAAAACATTTATAAAATTCATACTAAGATAAATTTAAAATGATAAATTTAAAAATGAAATTCATTTTATCAAAATAAAATTCTATAATTTTGAAATTAATCTTTTAAATAAAATATTATAAAGAATAAGATTAATAAAACCATTTTCTTTTTTAAGAATTTATTAATATATTTATAATGAATATAATTATATAATTCAATAATGAAACTAAATATTAAAATTATTTATTCTATCATTAATTAGTATTTTACATTAACCCCCATATTTTTAAATTTCATCCTTTCAATTTTGAAGTTGGGATCAGTAACCAAGCTTTGAATTTTCAAAATACTATTGTCGAAATCCCACATTGTTAAAAGGATTAATAAAACATACACTTGATAAGAGAGAAAGGAGATGTATGAATCTCATATGAAGTACTACATAATACATTTACATGTAGGAGAAAATAAGTTGGAAGTGAAAACATGGATGCATAAGAGAAAACCAACTTCAAAGGACTGATACAGAGTGATATAGAACATGGTAAAGTGAAAGTTAAAGATCACCACTACTGAAAAAACGACCAATACCCACGCTTCAAAACCATGGGTATAGCCACCTAAACCGCGGTTATAGGATACACCCACGGTTTTGGCAACCAGGGGCTTGAACGACGTTAGTATAGGGTTCTCAACCTATACCCACGGTTTGGGAGAACCGTGGGTATATGGGAGTCAAAGTGTGGCACACAACAGACCCCACGTTTTTTAAACTGTGGGGTATTAGAATTCAAAATATTCGCAGGAGTCGAGATTCGAACCTGCACAGTCACTGCGCCTCACGGATGCGCATCACCGAGGAGCCAACTGACATGAGAATTTTTTCTATTATATAATCATACATCAGCATATAAATATTCATTTTATCCACATGGGGTATTAAAAAATCCAAAAATGCGGTCAATGTGTTTCGAACCCGTGTCTCACACTGGGATTCAAAGACACACACTGCCAACAGACCAACCAAGCTATGATTTTAAATTGTTATTTATATATACATATACGTATATATATTAATATAATCCACATCGGTAATTTAAATTCAAAAACTGAAAACCACAGAATTCAAACCCCGGTCTCACGGTCGCGCCTCAACTAGTAACCAACCAAGCTACCAAAATTTTGAGTACAAAAATTTATATTTATATAAATATATTAAACTAAACCGTGAAAAAATATCTTCCCGCCAAATTTTTTTCGTGTCCCGCATAATTTTCATTCCCCGCCATAAGTTATACCCACGGTTCTGGAGAACCGTGGGTATAGGTCTTCAAAACAAAACCCAATACCCACGGTTATCCAAAACCGTGGGTATAGGTCTTCAGAAAATAACCCATACCCACGGTTTTGGAGAACCGTGGGTATAGGTTCACGTACTATCCCTATACCCACAGTTTTGGAAAATCGTGGCTATAGGGGTACCCTATACCCACGGTTTTTTGCAAAACCGTGGGTATATACCTATTTTCCAGTAGTGAAAAAATCATAAATATGTGATGGTTTAAAAGGCCATTGATTTCTTGGTAAGAAATTAAAAAAGATAATGTTTTTTTGTCAAGATAGATTTTTTAGAGTTGATTCATTACTTTTCCATCTGTAATTGGAACATAAGTAAATATACTTACATGAAAAGTATACATTTATTTGTTAATTAATTCCCACTACACTCTCATATTATGCTCTAAATAATGGGTATTAAAATTGAATTTTACATAGTTTAAATAGTATGATCAACTTATAATGGGTCACATAATTCCACAAAAATATTATAAACTATTTCTACAATCTATAATCATTAACCATAACTAAAATGGTTAGTAAAAATAAGATAAATCACCAAAAATAATAATCCTTCATACGAGGAAAACTACTTTAATCTCTAAAATTCTACAGTAGTACCCAATGTTCAACATAAATCATTGAATAAATATCTATCCTTAAAATTCTTCAAAAATATTCCAGAATAAATTAAAATTCAAAAAATATAATGATTTGATCACATAGTCTTCCAATATTAATATTTACATTTATCTATAGATAACATAAATTACACTTGAATTATCATAACGAAATGTGCATTCCCAAAACATAAAATCTCCCATATATTCTACCCAATTTCATAAATAACATGAATCTCTATAAATCCATAATATATTCACATATTATTCCAAAAATATAATTCATCATTTATTCCATAAATTAATCCACATAGTATTCTATTTACCTTAATCCTGTAATGCTATCATAAATTATAATAATCTTATTCTGAAATAACATTAATCAATTAGTAATCAAATAAATTTCCAATCCCATGTTTATCTATATGATAATGTTTCCCCAAAATCAAATTATTCATTATTAATAAAAAATTTTAACTAAAGAAAATTCATACTAGATGGGACATCACATAGGCTAGTTGTAAAAGATGCACCGTTATCACCCTTCGGTCGTGGGTTCAAACCTCTCGGCCTTAACAGATGCAACAGGTTGTTTCCAAAACTATGACTTGTCCTTATTCAAAAAATATATTAATATAATACTTATAAAATTCCTAAAAATTTGAGATATGTATAAAAAAACCCTTAATATATTCAGTAATAAAGACATGTTTAACCTCAAAGGTTACGTCATACCTTTCATTTTGCATCCCAAAAATGTGATAACCTATAATTACCTAAAAATAAAAGATTATATAAACACTAAATGTTCTATATATATTTAAAATTATTTCAAAAAATTTAATGGTATTCTTCCTCAAATAATACTTCACATTAAACCTAAGGGTTACATAAAACTAAACAAAAAAAAATAAACATCTCCCAAAATGTCATTAATAATTTCAAAATTTAATTTATTAAATCCTCAAAAGGGGTGTCTAAGATATTGAACATATGATCATCATAAAAATTAAAAACCTATTATGATATCCAAAATTCTTAAAAATACCTCACAATAAAAAATCATATTCTTCAAAGTCATCTAATATCTCCTTTGATACCAACTATAATGACCCAGCCTACATTACATATTTTTTTATCTTTGAAATATAATTCACTTTCTTAAAATACCAAGGATGTTTATAGTTTATATTTTTAAGGAATTTGTTCATAAATCATACAAAAAATATCATATATATTAAAGTATACACTTCTACTCAATATTCATTTTTTCACAAAATGAATCTTTTAAAACAAAACATGATTTCTTTTCATGAAAATTTTTCACAACTTTAAACATAACTTCTCATTTTCATTTACCAATCCTTAAACCCTATGAAAAACATTATAAAAACATGGTATGAAAAAAAATCTCATTAAGATACATGAAAATAAGAAATCCATTATTTTAGTGAAAACTAAGAAAACTCGAGTAATGTTTACCTTTATTTTCAGTGTTATTTTAGAATAATAAATAAGAAAATTTCACTTGAAAACACACACTTTTTCTCAAATAAAAAACACAAGAACCCATAAAAATAAATTAAAACCCCTTTTTGTAACTTAGATAACATCATTCCTAAAACCCTTTTAAAACCCTTGTAATTGTAACAACCATATGACCAATTTCTAATAAAATTTTAGAGAACATTAACATTACCCAATGCATTGGAGTGCTATAATGGGGTTCCCAATTTGTATAAGATATATGGGTATCGCTCATTATTCATGATATATAATGGGTCTAAACCCTTCTTCTAAGATATAAAAGTGTCACATATGAGCTATAATGGGGCTCAAGCCCCCGTATAAGCTATATCGGGCTCACCCATGAGCTATAATGGGGATAAAACATTCATATAAGCTATGTTAGGCTCACCTATGAGCTATAATGGGGATCATAAATTTGTATAAGTTGTATCAAGATCCCCCGATTTTTATATAATTCAAAATTACAATGATTAATTTTTTTACTTTCACATTTTCATCATAAAACCTTTGAGAAACTACTTTAAACCCATATTAAAAACACATTTAGATATTAAAATTCCTTTTTCTTTTAATAACCCATTTTCAAAATCTAAAATATATAAATATAATAAAGATACCTTATTATTTGAAAGAGATAATGAAAAAATATAAAGGAGACTTTAAATCAATAAAGCTTCATGATGGTAGAAAAATCCTCTCATGCCGCATAAGTTAAAAATAATATTTCTTGCATATTTTTGTCGAAAAAGTCACAAAGCACATCATTTGGAAAAAAGAATTCCATTCAAATTTTTTCATAAAATTTAAAAAAATGTAAAAAATGACTCTATAAAATCATATTGGAATATTAAAAACATATTTGACAGCATTTTAAGAAAACATTGAGATGGAAGAAAGTGTTAGTTTTAAGGAAAACATTAAAAGATTAATTTTTAAAATAAAGTCTCTTACCTTAAGTTCTGGAATGTTATATAATGTTTTTCATATTCTTGAATAATAAAAATTATATTAATTATTTAGTTTTTGATAAAAATTTTCAATTTTATTATTACTTTTATATCACTTATTACCATGTTATAACAATTACATAATTATTTAATTTCATGTTGGTTGTTTGGACGATATTTGGTTCATAAGTCCAAAATGAGTTCAATAATTTGAAAATGGTAAAAGATGTCATTAATCCAGCATATATAGAATAATATTCATGAAATAACTATAATTTTTATACAATAATTAAATTTTTAAATTTAACCATTACATATATTTATGAAAAATGAACTATGTTACAATCATTGAGACGATATACGATACATACACATGAGTAACATTTCCATTTTTCAATAATAATTATGGAAAGAAATTAAGTATTATTTTATAATTAAATAATTACCATAATATAATAAATATAATATTAATTAGTCAAATATAATTATATATGTTTTCCATGTGATGTGGTGATGAAAAATCAATCACATCACTTCGTAGAGTTGGTAGTCTACACTTACATATAAATAACATCATCATTTGTAATGAATGTAAAGGTAAGAACATAAACGATATATTATCTTTTCATAATGATAATTATATCTTGAATATAATATATAAACATAAATTTCATCCATATAACCATTCATGAGAGATGGTGATGGAAAATTGAAATACATCTGTTCACGAGGCGGTAGTCTGCCGAACAGATGAATAATGATTTAATTTCTTATTCAATAGAAGATGAAATTGATATAGGTCATGAAACTAACATAATAAAGAACTAATTATATGTAGTACAGTGTATTAACTATTTTATCATGGTTCAATATGGTTTTTGGGATGTGGAAGAAGAAACAAAACTGAAAGGTGCAGATAAAAATTATACATCTTCTTTGGAAATCCTCCTTTTCTTAACACCTTAATACCACTAAGGATGACATTCTGGCTAAAAAAACTAATATAATGATGTGATGGATTATTCAAAGGTATTTGGGGTTGTATTATCTTAAAAAATGGGTTTTCAAGGGCTAATAAATGGGAATAAGAGGTGCCCTTTTATAATAGAGGGGAGGGGCTCTCTTAGACTTTCCAAAAATATTAAATTAATATAAAGTAATTTTAAATTAAAAAATGTTACAAAGTGATTTATTTATAAGATAATATTATTATAAGTTTTAATAACCACATTCAATACAAACTATAATTTTTTTACTATATTGGTACCTTTATCTTTTGGTTTTAACCCCTATTTAACCCCTTTAACTCTTACTATGATAACATAGTTTTTTATTCATTGAGGATTAATATAGTTACAATAAAATAATTAAAGACCCATAAATGGAACATGTTTGATATTTTTAATATTATCCCAATCACTTGGACGATGTTTAGAGTTATAGGAACTTTATATCATTTAATAAAATATTATTTACTGTAAAATATTCATAATGTCAATTTTTAGAACAATTCATTACTTTGACTTTAATAATATCCATAAAACACTTATAATTCAAAATAATTATTTTAAAATTTCCAAAACATGTCAAGGTAGTCGGAAAAATTTATTTATCACATTAATTATCTCAAATTATTTTTATTTTAGTATTTTTAATATCATTTATCAGTTTTTCCAATAGTTGGATTAATACCTCATCAGTGTTGTGCATGCATTGAATGAAATTATGTATTACCTAAAAATTAAAAATAAATTACCATGATGAATATAAATATTTTATATTTCAAAATAAAATTTATAGTCAGACATATCCTTTTTTTAATACCATATTAATAATATAACATTTATTAAAAATAAAAGTGTGACATGTTTGACATTTCTTTAAATAAAATACTACAATAGTCATAATCTTATCAATACGGACCCCAAAGGTCATAAATTATAACCTTTTATGATTATGGTTGAGATATTATTATCCAAAAATTATATAGGTAAGTGATTGGGTCATTTAAAGTTTCTTATCATTTTATTTTTAGCCTTAATTACCCGATTTACCCTTTACCGTGCTAATAAAATTTCCTAAGGTTACTATTCATATTGTCCAAAAATAAAATTGAAATATTTAATAAATTTTGGTAAAATTATTCCAATAATAGAATAACATTTTGAAAATATAGAACAATGAAGTGGTAGAATTTAATTTAATTTTAAACTGGAAAAATGGAACGGAAAAATGTTTTTATGAAAAAATCACTTTTTAAATATAAAATATTTGTGTACTAAATTCAAGTATAAATATATTTTAAAAAACCATAATTGGATTATTTTAAACCAAAATTAACCAATTAAAATCTAAAGCTAATAAAAACATAATTCTACATTGTAAATACATTAAAATAAAATACAAATTTCAATAAATATTAGTATTTTCACCATTCCTTGAAAAATAAATATTTCTATAAAATTATAAAAAATTAATCCTAAGTTAATTTTAATACGATGGATTTGAAAATGAAATAAATTTTTTAAAATAAATTTTTTAATTTTAAAATTAAAATTTTCAATAAATTATTATAAGAAATGAGTTTAATAAAACCACTTCCTTTTTTTATTTTAAGAATTAGTTAATATATCTATAATGAATATAACTACATAATTTGTTAATACTACTAAATATTAAAATGATTTATTCTATCATTACCTGAGTTGTTACAATTCATTCCAAAGTTTCTATCAGGAAATATATAAGAATGAATAGGAAAATTAGGTCTAGAATACTCTCATAAATGTGAAAATATGATGAAAGAGTTAATCAAAATTTTCATGAATAATAATAAAAAATAAATATATATGAATTTCAAAAAAACAAATCATGCAAGCATTTGAAAGGTATTTCATTTATATGAATTGACTAGCCTCCTCAAATCATGATTCTTTAAATCTATACCCCTATGTCTATCTATAATCATTCAATCCCCCATATTACATATTCTATTTACTAATAGTTAAACCTAAAACATATAATCATGGAAATATTAAGTTAATTTTTTATCCTAGATAAAGTTTTAGTAAAAATCTTAGTGTTGTGAATGTATTTTCAATTAAAACTAAAAAATTCAGAATTTAATGGGATTACAAAAAATAAAATTTAAAATATTACCCCCTTTAACTTGAAGTTCTTCCTCTTATTTTTTCCTTCTCCTTGTGAATTCCTTTATTATGGACCTATAAATCACACAAACTAAGTGAAGTTCCACATTCCATGTCATTAATGCTCAATAATATAATGGTAATTAAAAACTACATCCTGATGTATGTTTAAAACAATTCTTAAGGAAAGTGAAACACTACTAAGGTCCTAATAACAAAATAAAAAACTCATTTTACCTCTTACAAATAAATTTGGATAAGGTTATTAAACATAAATTTAAATCATTAAATTACATGATGCGAGTTTGGAATAAATTCAACTATCTCAGATTTGTCCAATTTTAACTTTGTTGGGTATTTAGGCTAGCTCTTCTCTTCCTCCTTTTCAAACACACCTTGAAACTTAGTGGTGAATGGCACCAAAATTCAAACAACTTAAAAGTTTATAGAAGAAGTTTATATTCAATCCATGGTTGGTAATAATCCACTTGTACTTTTTCTTCCTCAAGATTCTATTCATTGTCTTCAATTTCTTTTAAAAGTTTAGTAACTATCAAGCCGTTATATTCCACATTTTCATATTATTTTTATATAAACTTTGTATTTAATCTCTTAATTTCAACAACCATATATTCTTCTTCTTACATCTATCTTGGATTCTCAAAAATATCTATTACTAATTCAAAATATTTCATCATGTCCTCCTCCTATTCTTCTTATTTTGGGAGGGAGGATTCTTATTTTTTCTCTTCCTCCCTTTGAACTAAAGTTAGGTGGGTTTCTTCTATAAAAATAGATTCAGCATTAAAATTGGGAATTTCCTCAAAATTTTTATTGAACTCAGTACCTCCTTTGGTCTTCTCCATAGGTTCTAACTCATTGTAAACATTCTCCTAGGTAATATCCTTTTAATCCTAAAAAACTGTTTCAACATTCTTTATATTTTCAACCATCCATTTAATGTCTTTTTTAGGGTTTGGATTTCCTAATATTGTCTCATAGAGACTCGTTAATTCTCTACGACCTCGATCAATTTATAATTTTTAAAGAGAACAAATCATGAATCATTAAAACTAAAATTAACTACTATAAGATCATGTAAATATTAGGAAATCCTATTTTGAAAATTTCAAATTGAACTTCAATTTAACAGAAAAGATATAAAATTCATTCAAGAAAATAATATACCTTTCATTTTTATATAAAATAATATTGATTATTTAAAAGTTCCTGAAAAATTGAAACAAATTATATGAAATTGATAATTTAAGATCATGAAGTAATGAGGTATAAAAATATAAATGTGAAAATATGATTTTGTTGGAATTGGATCTAAGAAAATCCCTTGGTCTGTGTAGACACCTTGTATCCTCAAAACTCTATAGTTTTCATAGTTAGGTAATTTAGGTTACAAAGAGGACATGCGACTCAAAAACCATGTAAAAAAATACTGAAAAACTCACTCAATGGTCCTATAGAGAGTAATCCACTAGTAAGTTTACTAATAATATCACTTTCCCACTTATCAAATAATGGTCATGCACGAGTAAACAAAAAAATAGAATTGAGAGATAAAATATGAAAAATAGACCCAATATGATCTTTATTAAAAATAAAATAATTTAAAACATTCAATAACCCTTCATTGAAACCATTATTAAGAAATTCAAAAGAGTGGGTGATAATGAGAATAAAAATCTTTATATGGTAAGCATCAACTCTAGGAAAATAAAACCTTGACCTGCTTTAGGTTTGAATCTCTGATCAATTTATTCTTTTTCAGAACTGAGACTCCCTCCATTAGAAATACCTCTTAAAATCCAAGATATATCATTTATATCATACCTCATATCATATATCTGCCTCTAGACCATGTTTTTTACCCTTTTAATTATCTTTGAACTTCGGTAATCCCTATTATAGGTAACATATTGTGAACACAAATCATCCTTTATAGGCAACTCCCACTTTTTGGAACCATTTAGGTTAGTTGCTTCTTCGAAGCTTTATAGTTCTCTCGCATATAATAAAAAAACATAGATCCATTTGTTTGTACCAGTCATCTAAATCTCTTAGATTTATATAATTCAACTTATGTTTCAAAACATAATTGAGATAAAACCTCAAGACTTTCATCCTAAGGAACTATAGATTGAGCCTCACCGATTCTCCATATTTTAGGTACATATTCCTATGGACTCATCCTCAAACATTTTTTTTGTCCTTTGAATTTTCTATTTATTTTTTTTAAATTCTAGTACACTAAAATCCATCCAAACTCTTAAAAATATGTGAAATTTTGGTTCCCCCATTCAGATCAACTTGAAATAAAGTTGATTCTTTTCCATAAACTTACTTTAACTTGAATTGTTGGTCCTTCCTCATGACATAGTTAGTAAAGATAACATTCCTAATTTTTATTAAATGTCTTTTTTCCTCATCCAAAATTAAAAAACATATATCACTATCTCTATATATAATTAGAAAACATGATATATATTTTTCTTCTAGCTTATCCATTTATTTGGAATCAATATTTGTATAGACTAAACTTTAAAAGAACTTAATATGACCAAAAGTTATTTAATTTTTATATACATAAGGAGTATAAAAATTCATGTCTCATTGAAAGTGAGGGGCTTAAATTTGACTATATATGTTGTAGAATTGATTGTTTCTAACTAAAATACCTTACACATTCCTAAAAATATTTCCACACTCTACACCTCTTCAATTTTTTTTGATTAATTAATTCATGTAAACCATTTTTCTTAGGAATTCTAGATACAATATTATCATGTCTAAATCCACTATGAATTCTAGAAAGTTATTCTAATATACTCATCTCCACCGTATAAACTTAATCATTTTTTCTTACATCATATTTACCTTTAAAATATAGTTATACATTTCATTAACATTAAAAACTCTTAGGATTTATGTTTATGGAATTATAACCATACTTTACTCATAGATTCATCAGTTAAATTTAATTATTATTGTGAACTTATATGAGATTTAACTAGGGAAGGTCCTAGCACATTTGTATTCACTAAATCTAGATTCTATATTTTCATAGTTCTTTCACTCAAGTTAATTATTGGATTTTTTTGGCATATCTAGTATGAAAATATAAACACATCTAAATTCTGAATATTCCATTTTGAGAATAAATTTTTTCCACTAGAACATTCTTACCTTTCCATCTAAGGTTCCCAAATCAACCATTCTATAAATCTATACTTGTATAAATTGATGTTTCAACAAGTGTAGATCCCACTTACATTTTATAAATTTAAACCATGCTATCTATTACACTTAAATCTATGAATAAGAAACCTTGAATTATTTTACACACTATATCAGAAAAGATAATTACATATCAACCTTTATCAAACTTTCTTTCAAATATCATATTCTTATAAAGACCTAAAATATATCTGAGTACTTTAATCCCAAGGTAATTACCTTTGTTTTACTATATTTTCCCAACCCCCTTTACCATAATTTGATCCACTAGATTCACTCCTACAAAGCTTTTGGATACATAACTTTTCATACATCCCTTTTCAATAGTGGAGTGTAAAGATGCACAAGAATCTATAATCCAAGATCCCACCAATGTATTTACACATAAAAGTAAGTTCATAATAATCTATCTAGTTGATCCAATAGACAGTATCCTCTAGAATATGGTATATTAGAATTTAGTTTTCACTCACAGAAATACATTTTAAGATGACCTCTTTTTTATAGTACCAACAGGCTAGCCCGGTTCAAGTAGATTTTCTTATACATATTTATCTTAAATTTCCAGCAGACCACATTTGACTTCTTCAACGATGTGAGATCCCTATTACTATATCATTCAAATCATCATCAAAAGTTTAATAACTATCCCTTATATGGATATCTTCACTACGAATGAAATTCCTTATATCTCTAAAGATCAAGTTGGTTTTTCCACTGGAGATACTTAATATTATCTATATAGTAGTCCAAGATCCCAGTAATGATGATAATAATAGTATAGCCTTGACATCATCAATTAATGTTACTTTAACATAATTAAGATGTATTCTGATCATGTTAAAATCATTCACATGACCAATAGTAGACCTTTATTCAAATAAGATCAGGATGAATAGTTATCACATTAAGTATAATATGTTGAGTGTTGTTGGACCCTCATAAATGTATTGAAACATAATCATAAAAACCACCATAGTTTTCTTATCTCTAATATTGAAATCCAAATTTCATGCCAATATCATCTTCACCAAACCTAGAGACTTTATATCTATCTTTTCTCATTCACTTTTTCCTATTGCCTTCGATTAAAGGAATTTCAATAGAACTTCCCTATCTTTTTGGATGAGATAGTAATCATTACATATTGAATACACTAAATCAAAAGAAAAATGAGTAAGAATGGAAGTTACCTAAGCTGTTTCCAAGAAAACTATCGAGCCTTTGAGAACCTCACATTTCATTGATACCAATTTTTGAGAATCCTAAACAGACTTCAAATACAGAAAGTTCACCAACAGAGTATCATAATGTCAGAAACTAATATTTGGAAGGAACTCTATGAATATTAGTGTATAAGAACATATAATAAAATACCTTCATCCAAGTCACCATGTTGAATTCATTACTCATGAGTGTTAAATCCAATTCAATTAAAAATTAAAGTAAAATTATTAATGGAAATAAAGTCAAGTGTAAGGGAATAATGGGGTTTCATAGGTCTTATAACTTCTTCCTATCTCTACGGTAAGAAGAATCTGTTTTCATTATATCATAAGTACAATAGGTTAAAATCTCTTGTTATTAGGAATACAAATAGATCAAGAACACAAGTAAATATATGAAACTTTCATAAATTTCTCCCATAGTGAGTCCAACCAAATAACCTATAGATTTCCTCGGTCTGAGTACCTATCACTGGTAAGAAATTTTTTTTCCTAGTGCCTCACTCTTTCCCATTAAAATTTCATGTTGCAAATTGATCCAAACACTCACTGCCTCATTAAAATAATTTCAACACCCACTGAACTTACAGTGAGGTTTCTACTAATTAAGAATCTATCAGAAGAAAAATATATTTCAAACAACAAATCAGTGCATAACTAAATCCTAATATCATTGAATTTATAGGGATGATGGATACCATGAAGTTTTTATTTTTATAGAACTCACTCTAGATCTTAATGATTCCACATGATCTAAACACTAAGTTTCTTACATGTCATCCCATGAAATATAAAGTTTTACCCAATTCATTTAAGGGAAATATAATTTTTGTTCCAACCATCACATGATGAAAAAATATATATTTATATCAAATAAATATGAAAAAAATTAATAATTTCATCATATGTTAATTGACTTATAGGAATGAAATGGGTTTCCTGAAAACATTCGTTGGAAACGATAATATTTCATCCATATAATGAAGGTGGATTTTTTTCATTAGATAATATCCTAAGTGAAGTATAAAAACATTAAAGGATGTTTAGATAGATGAAATATATGTTTATAGGAACATTAGAAATTTATTGTGAAAAGAAGAAACATCTTGTACATTTTGTAATATTATTTTAAAGGGAAATAATTTATAAAACAAAGGGGATAAAATTTAATCTAGAAAACCGTAAATACTTAAATAAGAAGTTTCATAATGAAAAAAAGAAGACTATGAGAAAATTATTTCATATAGGGAATGTTAAAAAATATTCCTTTTGCACTTTAGTGAATAAAGTTAAAATTAATAGAAAATGACTCACGATAAAATGTAAAAATGGTATTCCTTTCATTATTTTTTATATAAATTCAAGTTAAATAGAAAATGAACCGAAGAAATCATAGATGCATAGAGAATTAAATTTATAATGAAAAATAAATAATATACCACAAAGGTCAAAGATTCTCCTCTGAAAAGAATTGATAAGGATGGTTCCAGTTTCAAACATGCATTCAGTTGATTTATGAAATAAAGGGAATTAAAACTATGAGTTTATATATTAACATAATAAAATAAACATAGGAAAATAAAATTAATTACATTATAGGGAGAAATAATAAAAAATTTCATTCAATAGAAATTTAATATAAACAACTTCAATTCATAGTTGGTTTGGGAAATAAACCCTTACCTCAAATTTAGGCTTGATCAAATTCACTCTAACTCCCAATGTAAAAAAATGCGGGGAATAAAAGAAATTACAATTCCAATGAGATATTAGTTATTATTTGTATAAATCAATTATATCAAGACATCATATAAAACATACAATTTATGTGACATCCAAAAATCATATATATATGGTTGCAATTCATTAGAAATATTGAAAATGGGTTTGGTTAAGATTAGTTATTCATTATATCAGAAACAATTATAGATTGACTATGAGTAATGATATTCCCAATACTTTATATGAAGATAATGTGGATTGTTTAGTTAAATTTAAAGGTGAGAATATTAAAGGTAATCAGACAAAACACATCTCAGCAAAATTTGTTCTCAATCATGTGGTTAAAAAATATTGTGATATAGATATATAATGAATTAGTTTGTGGGAATTTTTTAGAAAGTAATTTTTATTCTACTACTAACCAGGTTTTTTTGAGTTTAATATACAGTGTGAATGTTATGACAAAAATGTACAGTTTCAGTTAAAAAAAGGCATTTTAGTTAAACAGGTGTGTGACATAATTAAAACTGAGAAAGAACATTTATATTTTTTTGATACATTAGACCAATGATTTATAGGTAATTTTTTATATGTAGATTCCAGTAATTCCTCAATATCGTACATGGTGTGACTGATATGACTCAAAATGCATGTTTTGATTAAAAATAAAATTTGTTAAAAATATTTATCACACACTAAAAACTATGAAAAAACTCATGGATTATCATGAGACTTTAGGAAAATGATTCATAAGACATTTATGATGTTTAATAATAATAAACTTGTTGATCCAACATAGGATTCGACCAGTATGACTCAAAGTGTTTGTTTTTAGTATAAAAATTACATTTTAGTTAAAAAATTGTGTCGCTCATTGAAAATCTATAAATTACACTTCGATTTTTTTGATACTTTAGTTATGTGATACTTATGTAGTTTTTTATATTTAAGAATATACCTCACTTTATCCAGATACACAGTGTGATATGTATGACTCAAAGTGTGTGTTTTTTAAATTGACATTTAAATTCAAAAGATTCATGAGATTATCAAAGTTGAGAAACTGATTTCATATTTTGATAAAATTTTTGGAGAATAAATCATAATTCATTTTATACATATATTAATAAACCTCACCACAATCTTATACATGGTGTAACTGGTATGACTCAAAATGTGTGGTTTGAGTTTAAAAAAGAAATTTTAGTTAAAAATATGGGTGATGTACTCAAAACTAAGAAAACATATTCATATTATTTTGATACTTTATAACAATGATACATAAGTCATTTTTAAAGTGTATGAATTAGAAGTACCTCAATATGATATGCGGTGTAACTGATATGATTCAAAATGTGTGTTTCTTATTTAAAAATTACATTTTAGCCATAAACATGTGTTGCTAAATAGAAAACTAGGAAATATGCTTGGATGGTCTTGATACTTTAGGAAAATGATTAAAAATTATATTATGATGTATATGAATCAGCCTAACATCGATCGGACACATCGTGTGACTGGTTTGACTCCAAATATAATTTTTCAGTTTAGAAAAGACATTTTAGTTAAAAATGCTTGCCACTCATTGAAAACTAAGAAACAATACTCAATTTGTCTTGATACTTTAGGATAATGACCCAAAAGTCATTTTTGATGTTGAATAATTAGTCACCTAAATTCTTGACATGTGGTGTGTCTAATATGTCTCAACATGCAGGTTTTTCTTTTAAAAATAACATTTTAGTTAAAAACCTTGAAAAACATTTGGATTGTCTTGATAATTTATGAAAATGGTCATTAATCCATTTTTTATGTAAAGAAATAAACTATATGTCAATGTGACATACATTGTGACCAATATGAATCCAAGTGTGCGCTTTAATTTAAAATTGAAATTTTTCCAAAACACATGTCACATACTTAAAAATAAGAAAATGTGCTCAGATTGTCTTGATACATTAGGAAAATGATCCATAATTAATTTTTTAGTTGTAAGAATAAACCACGCATTAATTTAACACTTGGTGTGCATGATATGACTCTAATTGTATTTTTTAGTTTAAAAGCTACACTTTAGTTCAAAACACACACCACATACTTTAAATTTAGCATTTTCTCATAGATTGTCTTGATACTTTAGGACAATGATCCTGAAATCATTTGAGATGTTCAAAAACTAACTACAAATTACTCTAACACAAAATGTTCCCCATATGAATCAGAGTGTATGTTTTCAGTTCAAAAGTGACACTTTATAAAATTATTGTTTCACATTTATGTTTAATTTATTTATTTATAGTATTACCAACATAAGAGTTATTTTTCACATAAGTGCACTCTTTTTCTCAATATTGGGTGGTCTTTTTGTAAAATAATATCATGAATCTATTATTTTCTGAGGGGTTCAAGGGAAAAGATAAGAGAACATTATTTTTTTTAGAATTCATTGACGTTTTTTCTAAATTGTACGTACCAATATAATTTTACAAATCAGTGTTTGAAATGTTTATAATATTGTGTTTTTTTGGGATGTAAATTAAATATAATTTAAATTATTTATTTGATACTATAATGTGATGTAATTTTAACACCACACAGATACAACATGACTCTTAGAAACACTATGTTAGCACTGATAAACACCGTCAACTTTGAAAAGAACATACAATACCAGTGATTTTTAACATTGATGAGGGATATTTCTAGCATTGTTAATTCCCATATCTGTAGTAGTGCATGATATAACTCTTTGTATGAATAACTATATGGAACAAAAATAATTTAAACTATGATGAGGTATATATTATAATTTTCATAAATTAATCATATCATGATGTTATATAGAAAAATAATTTATGCGAATTTCACAAATCAGGCAGTATTGATTGTAATTAAGGAGACATATTGACAATGGGTTTGTTTGATATCAATTATTATTCATATAATAAAAAATTATAGATTGAATATAAATAATGATATTCCCATTTCTTTATATGAAGATAATTAAGATTTTATACTGAAATTAAATTTTATGAATATTAAAGGAAATAAGAAAAAAGTTATCTCAACAGAATTATTTTTAACTCCTGAGATTCAAAAAAATTATGAGATGAATATCCAATGAATTAGGTCACATGATAGTGTTTCAATTTAACATTATCAAATATCATTTTAGGAGACACTTTTTTACCCATTGGTTAACAATATTTATTTTGAAAATTTTTATCAATCAATTCAGATACTTGAAAATCATGAATGGGGAAAAATTCCAGCATGTAATGTCACATGGGGTAATGGATCCCATAGTGGTGAAATCACATCGATCAGTAATCCCAAAACTGGGGAATATTTTAAAATCCACATAAAACCTTTCTTTAAATTACATGAAACCATACTTATCATCCCCACCCACCCTTTACCCCACCATATGCCTCTTCCACAAAGTAGTCTTCGCTCCTTACACTAACTCCGTTGTGATAAATCTCTCCCACTTAAATATTTTCAAACCTCACCAACTTATCTACACCCCCGAAAATCAATCCCCCATATCTCCCCCATTCTCCCTTCTAAAAACCATCATATTAGAATCTAAAAAAAACTTCTATCAATATTCAAACCCATCCACCAGCTCTCCCTATATACTCCAGGTTTCATTCCTTTCTCAATAATCGTCCCTATTTTTCTATATCAATATGGTGAAACAACGTGGTCATCATCCTCTTCTTCCATGGTTGGATCCTTTCATGGAACAAGACCATCCCCACCATCGACCATTCTTACCATCACATAGTCCAGCGCAAAACTTTCATCTTATATATTCAGGTCAATGAAACCCTCATTGATTCATTATCCTACCTCTTCCTTTGGGATATCCCTCCCATTTCATATTATCATTCAATATCATGGGATGAAATGTTAACAATGGTGATTAGATGGTGGTGAGAAGCTCTGAATTCTTCAATTCCTAACGTGGTTTTGAGTTTACTTCTATATCATACAACTCTGGATCATGGGATTTTTGGTAGTCACAGTTAATGGTGGGGTCTAACTATGGATGCTGGGACAATTTTTTTCTTGATACAATTCTAAATGAGATTAATGGGGGCACTCCAATTGATTTAGGTTCCATACCTAATGACATGAACATTTCTTTAAGTGTGTTACTGGATCCAAACTATTGTCTAAGATTCTACAAATATTGATATTAAATGACCATCCTTTGAATGGTCTATGTGGGAACATATTGTCTTTGTACCTGTATCACTATGGTTGTCAATTCTTATAGGCTATGTTCCTTCATATAAATGTTGATGATATTAACATGGTTTTTAGGGAGATAGTTGATTAGTTGGGTTTCCTTATGGTGGAACCACATGGAAATTATATTTTTCAAAACTTTGTTAAGGTGTTCTATGATGTATAGAGGGCTCATATTCTAATGGTGGTTTTTCCATTTGAGTATTGTGTCTTCTTAATCTACTATAACAGACATGGGTGAGTTGTTTATCATCATCATTCAAATGATAATTTGGGTACAATTCATGGTTTCATTAAACCACTTTATTTATTATTATTTCTACAGAAATCATTATATGCAGAAACTTGTAGCTCATATGATGGTGAAGAACCAAGTAAACCTAGATTTTTCAGAACTAAGATATTGTGGTCTCTAACATTCAATGGATGTAAATGGACATCATGTGATCAAGCACTACTTGCAGAATTTCTATCAAGAAATAAATAAGGTAATATCTATAGAGTGAAGTTTCCCACTTTTTTTGAGAATCAATGCTTCATTCCTAATATGTTCTTAATTTTTCAATTTTTCAATTTTTATTTTTCTGATAATCAATTTTTTCCACCATTGAGATGTTTGAATCACATAGAATCTCTATTCCCATATATGTTTTTATGTCTTAAGGTGTTATTTTCATTAAATTTTCATGCAGAATTATGGTTTCAAATTCTGTCATCCAACATTATTTTTCCTACTGACTCTCTAGGTTCTCTTTGTAGATTATTCTTATAATGATAAGGAATAATTGTTATGAGGTCTTGATATAAAAATGTGTTTTCGTGTGGTGAAATTATTCACGGAAGTATCCATTGTTGAATTCATTCCAACCTTGTGGGTGAGATAACAACCAAATCTATGTCTCGAGATAAAAAATCACATGGGTCTGTATTAGATGAAAGTGTGTGTCTGTGTGTGTAGATGTCAAAAGTTTCTAGTATCATAACATTTTTATATTCTTATTGAAGAAAATATGTGGTGCAGTATGTTATAGACATTTAAGTTTCTCTTTCAGGAATCATATAGTGGTTGACAGGTAACTTTGTCCCTCTATCATGCAATATTTTTTTTCATTAATTTTGGGTAAATTTCTTAAAAGTTCTAAGAAATAGTAAAATAGGGTGGAACATCTTCAGGTTCATCAATATCCCGAGTTTCTCCTTAATTATGTTTTTAATATATCGACCTGACATCCACTTAACTGGGGCCCTGAGCCGATGGGTCACATGGCCTTAAATGCGCCTCCCAATATTCCAGAAGCAACTGACTAGTAGCGAGGGTGTAAAGGTATTATGGTAGAGAGACTATACACTTATATCAGAGTGTCAGTACAGATATAAAAATAAATATAAAATAGTGGAAGAATATATATAATCAGACAAAATAATGAATCTAGATCACTAACCTTCCATAATAAAATAAAATATGTTAGATATAACAAATAGATTGCGGAAATGTAAATAATTGAGTAATAGAATAATAAAATCAGAATTCACAAGGCAATGTCATATATATGAATGCATGTAATGCTGATATAAACATGGGGAATATGGGAAAAACATATATAACATGCTATACAAAAACAACATACAGGTCAAAAGAATGCTCCACTAGTATCTCAAACATATTTTTGGTCCTCTTGTCCTATAATTGATCTATAAGTAATGCATATTAATAATTTTTAGTAGGGTTATTTCCTTTATCCATTCTTGTAGGCATGTAATTTACTCAAGTACAAAAGTTGGTCTGAGTATAGTGTGAGATAAAATCCCACTAGAACACAACTAATGGTGTCTATAAGTAATCCCAGTGGTGTACATAGCAACAACATTGTGCTGGTATAAAAAATAAGAAACAATACTGAATAAATAATCATCCTACTCTAGTTCCTCATGGACACCTGGTTACCTGCTTTTCCTCATGGCTAGAATGGCAATCTTACCAGTACCTATATATAGAGTAATATATATATATATATTATAGTTATATACTGCATCCACCTATATGTATTAAGTATGTGTGGATGTAAGTATTCATATAACTAGAATACTAGGTTTTGGATGAACTGGTGCGTAACTCAATCCTCTATAACTAGTCCACATGATACTATAAGCTCCAATAGAGGGTACAAGACCTACATCTCATAATTAGTGAGAGGAATAGTTCTATTCACATGATATAGTGGGTGATTCATCATTTTAACACCCAAAACAAGGGATGTGGTGTTCCATTCCCACCATCTAAAGAGTGTTGATGGTGTGAGATGCTATGCTCAACACTCGATGTAAGAGAGTGTGAAATTTCATGAACAACAGAACCCTTAACCATCATCCAAAACCTATATCAAAGTAATATTCATATTTATAATAATATCCATGAGGAATTATATCTCATGCATGATATTTACCAAGAGAAATATAACCAATACTTTATAAATCGATTAGAACATTCAATAAAGCCTGAAATAATCAGTGTGACCTTTCCAACCTTTATAATAAATTTCAATGAAAAAGTTTAATTTATTTAAGGAAGGAAAACCATAATGAATAAGACATTCCATTTAACCCATCCATTTAATCAACCAAAACATGGAAATTCATTTTAAAAGGATCAATGAGGCACATAGAATGTTCCATTTTCAATAAGGCAACTAACTATATGGTAAGATCCATATATAAGTTGGGATAAGAACTTATGAGGTTCCCAAGGTTCAACAAACATATATATATAAGAGGTAAATTTGAATTACAACATAAGAGTGACACATTGGAGGTGGTCCAGGCATTCAATTTGATTATTATAAAGGAAATTTCATGCTTTCATATGCAAGGGGTGTCCATGATTGAGGCTAACATTCTTTAACCACTAAAAACAATCCACGGGAGTATAATGAGTTGTGTATATCAATTTAAAATGAAGAAATAAATTTTAAGGCTATGTAAGGAAAAATCCATTGTGTGACATAACAAAACGACTTTGAAAACATGAAATATTTTGGGGAAAATGATGAAACCACCTATCTTAGGGGTTTTGATGAATCCTCGTGTGATGGTAGCCATATATTTAAAGTAGATTGTGAGAAATCAAAGAAACGATCCGTGTCCTTGAAAATAAAGAAAAAGAGTTTTTAACTAAATAGAAAAATAGATCGACGATAAACTTATAATGTAGGGGATATGACTTGAGATCATACCTCTAGAAATCCAACAACTTCAATGGATCTTGATTCGGACTTTGGATTGAGAATTTATCTCAATGCTTATATTAGGCTTGATGGAGAGCTGTGAGAGAAGAAACCCATTCCATTCACTAGAAATGAAGAGGGAGGAAAAAATGAATGGTTTAATTTGGTTCGTTAAAGGAAAAAGAGTACTTTCTTCCTCAAATATAGGGGTTCATGGTTTATAAAAACTCTATACAAACCATTCTAAGCCCACTTTCCAGGGAGAGACCCCACATGGTTAAGGAATACAGTTTCCCTAACCATGCACAAACAATGAGAAATATCTCTATCAAAAATGTCTAAAATCTCACACCATCAAGAACCTTAATTGGCATGTTTTTAGAAAAATCATGTTTCCCCTACCACTCACAAGGATCCTAGCATGGTCACACCACATGGATAGTACTAACCATGAATTAACCGTGAGACCAACATTATATTCCCATTTCTTTGAACTTCATGATCCGAACAATCCCTGAACTCTCCTAGGAGCTTCCTTAGGCTATAGTGCCTATTTACCAAGATTTAAAATAAGATTAAAACTAAAAAACAAGTTATCCATACCTTAATGAAAAGGCAGGTGATTACAATCTCCCCTTCTTAAAAAAACTCATCCCCGAGTTAGCCTTCTGAGGGTAAAGACGTATCATCTACAAATAGCTATAGAAACCAAGATCTTCTATCATATTACTATACTGAGGACTCATCATGTACTCAGATGTGCTTCCAAATCACCCATACCAAAGGAACTGAGCTACCTTAGAGTGTATTCATGCTCTTTTTGACAATATAAACTAGATACTCTTCCAAGGAAGCATCCACAACCATCTTAACCTCATCGGGAGAAAAGAAAAGTGATGGTTCTGGACAATACTGGAGAAGTTGAAATATGTGAAATACATCATGCATTGATCAATATCTCTGTGGAAGTGATAACTATATTCCACTAGTTCTATATATTTCACAACCTCAAAGTTTCCAACAAATCAAGGAAATAGATTACCCTACCTCTGAATACGTATATAGACCAACCTTGGAAAGACTCACAAGAAAACCTGATATAAAACTTTTAAATCAAGAGATCTGCATCATCTATTGAAATATAACTACTATCTAGATTAAGCTATCGTCATGTTATTTTTTATCAATTTCACCTACTTTTTAGTCTATTGAATGAGATATGGTCTCAGAAAAGCTACATCTACTACCTCTATCCAATATAAAGGTGAATGAGAAGGCCTTCCACATAAGGCTTTTTAAGGATCCATCTAAATGGTAGCTTGAAATATGTTTTTATAATAAAACTCAATAAAGGGGAATTTGTTTCTCCCAAGAACCCCTAAAGTCAATACACATGCACATATCATGTCCTCTAAAACCTATATCAAACGTTATGTTTTTTCCACGGTCTGTGGGTGATAGGTCGCACTTAGAAGAACTTATGTACCCAAGGCCTTCAACAACCCTTTATAGAACCATGCTGTAAATTGATATTCTCTATCATAAATGATAGAGTGATGTGATCTATCATAACATATGGCCTCCCTTATGTATATCCTCCATAGCTCATCTACTAAGAAGGTCTCTCACATAGGTTAGAAATATTCACCCTTCATAAAACAATCAATGAAAACACATACTGTATCATTTACATGAAGTGATCTCGGTAAATCATCCAAAAAATACATAGAAACATCGTCTGATTTCTAATCATGAATGGAAAATGGGTGTAAAATCCATTCCAGTCATTGATGGTCCACCTTCACCTGAAGATAGGTGGAACACTGAGTTATGAAGCCGGAAATCTCACATTTCATACCAGGCCACCAATACTAGTGATGTAGGTCCTGATACATCTTGGTGACACTATGGTGAATTGAAAAAGATGAGGTATGAAATTCCCACATCATCTCCACTCTAATATCAGCAGGTACCCATAAAAATCCATGAAATATTAAATTATCATCCCCAAACAGGGTCCAACATGAAGATATATCATCATTCAGGATTCTTTCCCTAAAGAAAGGCCCTAAGGATCATATATTTTCCTCATTCTTACCCATTCTAGAAGAGTAGATGTCACATGTTAGGCTGTGAGTATAGTCTATCCTAGATCCTCTTGAATAAAAACATTCATTTTTGAGACCATCATCATGATCTTCCACTCATCATTGGCCTACTGAACTACCAATCTCAAAGTCTTCTATCTTAGAGAATTGACTACTGCATTACCTTTTCTAGGTGTGTAGGAAATCTCTATATCAAATGATGATAGTTAATCAAGCCATTTTCACTGCCTAAGATTCAAATCTCATTTTGTGAATATGTAATTGAGGATTTCATTATCTATGAGTACCATTTTTTATCCAAGTAAGTAGTGTCCCCAACAACAGAGATCATGAACTACAATAGCTCACTCAAGGCCATGCATCAGGTAAATCCGGTTGCGAGGTCTCAACTGATGAGACCCGTATGCAACAACTCGATTGTATTACATCATAACAGTTCCCAACTCTATACACAATGTATCATATTATAAATTATATTTGTTGATTAAATCTAAAAATATATGTATCAACGTTGAGGTCAATCTTTCATTCAACTTCTGAAAGGATGCTTCAAAAGATTCTGACCACTCAAATTTCAGAATTTTTTTTCAAGTTTGTAAGGTTTGGTAAATACTGGATGAAGAATCTATATTATCTAATTAGTCCCGAAAAACTATGTATATCAAATAATTTATTGGTTTGGTTCTCAGAAACCAAAACTCTAACTTTATCTAGGTCTACAAAAACTCATGACTCCAATATAATGCAACCCAAGAAGTGGACTTTGTTGATCCAAAAGTGGAATTTACTAATAATAACATAAATTACATTCTCTCTCAGTGTATTCTGAATGATCTCAAGATGATTTTCGTGTTTATGGAGAGAATGATAATACACTAAGATATCATCAAAAAGAGTACCATGAAAGAATCCAAATACGGGTGAAAAAACTGATTCATCAGATCCATGGAGACTCTAGGTGTATTTGTGTGATCGAATGACATAATCAGGTACTTGTATAGACCATAAAATCTCCTAAAATCTATGTGATTTATATCTAAAGACCCGATACACAGATGATGATAGCTTAATCTAAAATATATTTTTGAAGACACTCTTACTCCTCTAAGATGATCAAAGAGTTCATCTATTCTAGGAAGTGGATACTGGTTCTTGAGAGTAAACTGGTTTAACCCTCTATTGTCTATAGAAAACCTAAGGGTACCATCCTCCTTCTTGGTAAAAAAGGATCGGTGAACCCCAAGGATAAGTGATAGGGCATATAAATCTTTTCACTTATAGATTCTCCAACTATTTCCTGATCTCTAGAAGCTCCATAGGTGCCATCCTATAAGGAGGAATTGTTACATGTACTACTTCAGGAACAATCTCAATGGTGAATTATACCTCTTACATTGGAGGTAGAAAATAAATTTCATCAAGAAATACATCCCTAAAATGATCCACTACATGAGGAAAAATACTGGGTCGTAATCCCTGATCATCTAAGAAAGGTTTAGCGATCTGGTCCATCGCGCTTCCTAGCCTATGCTAATCATGTCCTAATTGCAATTATTACACATCCCATTCTCCCTTTTGAAGGTTTCTACCACCGTTTGGTGACACAAACATCACCCTAATGAAGATAGCATAAATATGGAATTTATTGGGGAATAACTATTCCATCCTGATGATTATGTCATAGCACATCATGTTAAGGATAAAAAGATACCATATGAAGAGATATCCACCTATCTCAAGGTGATAATCCTTACAATAGAGAACACCCTCTAATCCGATACCTAAAAGGGTATCAAGCATTATAACACTATAGAAGTGTTTGATCTTGAATCCCAAAATCTCCCATATTTCCTCCGGTATGAATGAGTGATACATGCCTATGTAAAATAAGGAAAACACTAAAGTGGAGGATATAAGAAAAGAACCTGTAATAGTATAAGGTTAAATGATCTTTTCCTATAGCATTGGTTTCACTATATGTAACTAGCATGCACCACACCCTGGAGTCACAGCCTGACTGCCTTGAGGAAGAAAACTATGCAGGTGATTAGAACCACGAGTCTGACTCCCTCTGTCGTGACCATCGGCTCGGCCTAAATGACCAATGGTATTCTAGCTGCATACCAATCATGATACCATAGTCCACAATCCTGAAAGTGGGGTAGGATTAAATACCCACTCACTAATCACTGATGGAAAAGTCCTTCATTAGAGTTTGATATTATCAATCTTGAAAAAGCCTCTCAATTCTACTAAATCTCATAATAAATGAGGCTTTGTATGTCCAGACTTCCCACACTGGTGACATATCATGAAAATATCTACATGAGAATCCTTTATGCAATGCTTATGTATAGTAGAAGAACCACTGAATAATTTAGGTTCTGAACCACGATTACATGCACCAATATCTTCTTTATGATTCCTCTCTGTAATAAGTTCCTAGTTGAAGATTTCATAAATAATAGTCAACCAGAATACATTAACCTATAATCAGATGGTGTATACCAGTCCGTCCTCCAATTTTTTGGTAGTCATAAGATCATCACTCGCTAGATTAGGTGTGAAATGATGTAGTTTAGTAAATCGAGAAGATTATTCAATGATAGAAATAGCTTCTTACTATATGTTTATGAACTCCCTAGCCTAGTCATCCCTCAGTGTATGTATAAATAAATTGTTATAGTATATAGTATGGAAGTATTCCTAAACCATATCTATATATCGGTCTTCTAAGTTAAAAACATCCCACCACTACTGGGAAGAATCATGTAGCATATACACATTAAGATTTAACCTCCTCTCTTTAGGTGTCTCTAGATGCTATAATATAGAAAGAATAGGTTTGAGCCAAGAATAAAAAGAATGAGGTACAACATCCCCTAAAAAGGTGGGAGGATGATGCTGCTGGAACTCCCAAGTCAACTTTTCCATACTTGGGGAAAGACAAGAAACACCTTTCGTAGACTAAAACATACGTAAAAATACCTCTCAAAACTAGGCATCAGTTCCCATATTATGAATATGAATGTGTTCCATAGGTTGCACTGTAGGAGGAATCACTAGTGGCTCAAGGCCCACCACCATAGGTGCATGGTTGTCACTACATTTAGGGTATGTCATAGAAGGATTTAGTGGAGGCTTGATTCTAAAATTCCAAATGCAACCCTTAGAATAAATCTTAACAGATGAACGAATTAAATATATATAACTAGTATAGGGACAAAACCTGTATATAGAAAAATTATACCTCTCTACCTACTCCTAAAGCTAGGAATGGTTAATAGAGAAAGGCCATAAAGCCTCTAAGAGTATAATAGATACCCCGCCACCCATTACTAAATCTGGGTTCTTGTCTAAGTCTCTTTTCATACATATAAGATAAGAATTCAAATTTTAAAAGTGATATTAATGTTTAAATTAGTACTCATTTATGTATTTAAACCTATCTAAATGGTTGAATTAGATGGATCACCATTTCCAATCCACAAAGGCCCATACTCTTCAAGCATCAAAATATGGCATCTACTTAACCCAAAATAACATGTTCCAGCTCATGTGACTAATGGTCCATGGATTGACATTCCATAATTAACTTCTTAATGTGTCTACTTTAACATATGTCAGAAAAATATATTAGGTTAAGGGGGACACATTAAGCGTCAATTATGTTTTCTCATCCATATAAGGAAATTCAGCACAATCCCATAGATAATCAAGGAACTAGCAATATGAAATAGGAAAATACACAATAAAAATAGATGTGACATAGAAAAATGAATGTAATATTAGTCCTATGGTGCCAATAATGATTCAAGTAATGCAACAGCCTCAATTCAATTGTCCTAGGAAAAATAAATCACCACTTTAATAATAAAAATATCCTTAACATCACATGACATGTGTGTCATCCAATGGTGAAGTCTTATCAACCATAATGGGCATAATAAAAAACTGAAAATTCTCATCCCAGGTAATTTGAGTTTCCCCAGCACATGAGTTAACTACATATTGGAACAAGGTCATTCCAAAATTCATTTATCTTATAGTCTCTGCTGTAATTCAAAAAAAGTAAGACAAAGGAAAAATAACCCTATGATACCACTTCGTAATATCCCAACCAGGTGTCCACTTAACTAGTCCCCAAGCTGGTGGGTAACATGGCATCAAGTGTGCCTCACCATATGCTAGAGGCTACCGACTAGTAGTGATTGTGTAAAGGTAGTACAGTGGGGATAATATGCCCTCATATTAGTGTGGAACAACAGATATAACAATAAATATACAACAATAGAAGAATATATGTAATAATACACAATAATGAATTTGGACCAGTGACCCGCCACAATGGAAAGTAGATATAAAACATATAATAAATAAATTATGGAAGTGTAAATTTCTAAGAAACTAAATAATAAAATCAAAATCCATAAGGCGGTTTCATAAACATGAATTCATGGAATGATGATATATAAAATGGGAATATGGAAAATGCATATACAATATGATATAAAAAACTAAAAGAGGTCAAAAGACTACATCACTATAATCTCAATCATATGCTCAATCCTATTCTACGATAATACATATATAAGTAATGTACATCAAGAATCTATAGTAGGTTTTTTCTCCTTGTCTATACCTCCTTGAGAGTAATCTACTCAGGTACCGAAGGTATCCCAAGTAGGTTGTGAGATAAAATCTCAGTAGGTCACCACCAGCGGTGTCTAGAAGTAATATAAGCAGTTTACAAAGAAACAATAATGTGTAGGTATAAAAAAAAGAAACAATATTCAATAAATAGGTAGCCTGCTCAGGTTTCTAAAGGACACCTCGTAGCTCTACCTGCTTTGGATAATGGATGGAATGAGTGTTTTATTTGTAACTATACATATATTAAAAATATATATAGTATAATGATATGATGCATCCACCTATATGGGCTATGTATGTGTAGATGTAAGTACCTATATAACTGAAATACTAGGTACTGGTTGGATCGGGGCATAACTCAATCATCTATAACCAATCAAATGAGATTATACGCTCTAATATGGGGTATAATCCCTACATCTCCTAATTACTAAGAAACATCATGATCATCACTAAATATGGTAGGTGAGTCTTCATATCGACACTTGAAACAAGGTACATGGTGTTCCATGCACACCCTCCAAATAATATCAATGGTGTGAGATTCCATGCTCAAAAACTAATATAAGGGAGCAAGAAATTTCATTCCCAATAGAACCGTTAAACATATTCAATAGCCTATATCAAAAGTGTAATCATATTTATAATAATACACAAACGGTATTACCTTCCATGCATTATATCTGCCCTTCCCATTATAACCGAGGAATTATAATTAAATTAAATAAGTTAATAAATCATGCTATAATCTACATGGACTTTCCCCCCTTTAAAATTCATTTCAATGAAACCATTTAATTCATTTAAGGAAGGAAAACCATGATGAACAAGACATTAAATTTAAGAAATATATTTAATAATCCAAAACATGTAAATTAATTTTATAAGGCTTAATATGGCACTTATAAGGTTCCATTATCAATTATAAAACTACGTACATGGGAAATTCTGTTTATAAGTTGGCTCAAGCACTTAAGAGGTGCCTTGGGTTCAATAAACATATATATAGAGGAGGGAAATTCCAATTACAACCAAATACAAACACTTATCAGGTGTACTAGGAATTTAATCAATTAATTATTAAGGTAAATTCATGGCGTAGCACCAAAGGGGTGTCCATGATCAATTATAACATCCTCTAACTACATAACAATGATTCATATGAGTATATCAAGTTGCGTATATTAGTTTAGAATGAAGAAATACATTTTAAGGTGGTGCATGACAAAGGATGGAATGTGGAACAATGTTTTAGCTATACAAATACCCATAAAATTTGGTAAATTAATGATTCCACCTACCTTAGGGTAATTGATGACTCATCATCAGATGGAAACCTCATATTCAAAGTATATTAGGAGAAATCAAAGATACAATCTAACCCCCATAAAATAGGTCAAAATATCCTACACTTAAATAACATAACAAATCCAATGATAAAATTAGTATGTAAGGGATAAAATTATATATCATACCGATAGCTTTCACACAGCTTTGACAGATCTTGGTTTGGAGTTCTTATTATGTTGTTATCTCAATGCCTAGATTAGGCTTGAGGGGGAGCTATGGGAGAAGAACTCTAGGAAATATGATAGAAATGAATATAGAGGAAAGAAATAATTGTTTAATTAGGTTCATTTAGGGAGAAATATTAATTTCATCCTCAAATATAGGGTCACATGGTTTGGATGCATGGTTTGGCCAAATCATGCACAAACCATGCTAAGCCCATTTTCCAAGGAGAATCCTACATGGTTAAGATGCATAGTTTCCCTAACAGAGTTGGAACCATGAAATATATCTCTATTAAAGATGTCTAAAATCTCACATGTTCATGCACCTCAGGTCTCACAGTTTCTGAAAAACCATGAAACCCCAACTGTTAATAAGGTTCCCTGCACAGTTACCCTACACGATTAGTACTTACCATACAGCAACCACACCGCCTATCTTGTTTGACCATTTCTCAGAAATATGGGCTCCAAACAAGACCCAGACGCTCATGGGACCTTGCATAGGCCATATTGAACTTTTAAAAAGATTAATAAAGGGATTTAAACTAAAAAATATGTTATTTGTACCTTCTTGAAAATACAAGTCGTTACACTAGTCGATCCTTTTGAAAATTATGTGGTGTGTACCGCTTTATTTGTGGTGGTGGTAAGCTCTTTTCAATATAGCAACAAACATTAATTTTTTTCTTCTTATATGAACCAAAAAGGTGAAGTAATAAATATTATCTAATTTATTCTATGAGATCTTACATGAAAAGTGTTGTGAAACACATTTAACTCCATTATTGAGATTTTTCATCTCTTCAATTTTAGGGTTTCATAAAGAGGGTTCTATGAGAGATTTTCTGGGATATTTCTCCTAGCATGAGGAACCACCATAATGGGAAGAATTTCCCTACTTGGTTTGATAAGAATATGTTCCAAACTTGAGTAATGGTAGATCCGATGTGTAAATTTGATTTTGGGAGAGATGAAGAAATCTGTTGGATGAAATGGTTGAGTGATTTTTTTCATTTATTGATGCTATGGGGTATATGTGGAGTTGTTTTGTGATGGGTGTTGTAATTTGAGATATATATGTGTTTGTGTTTGGGGTGGTGTTGTACGGGAAAGTTTATTAGTGTGTTTAATGTTTTATATGATACCTCAACTGTATTTGAATTTTTTGATGTATAATTTCCAATTTCAAATCTTTTATTTTTTTCAATTTTTTTAAAATAATATTTTTTATTAATACATTTATTTAAATGATTTTAATGGTGAATAATTTATTAATTATTGAAAATTTTCCCTCTACATCGATGTAGGGAAAGGGGTTGCATTACACTTCTGTTGTGGGTTTTAAAACAATGGGATGATGTAAATAGTATGGAAACCATTTCACTATTTCCATTATCATTATATACTTTGGAATATGTCAGTATGAATTTTGATTAATTGTTTTGAGACACCACCTATAATCATTATCATATTATATTTTTATGCCATATGTAAAGAAAATAAATTAAAAACCTTACACATTTGAGTTTTCCAGTGTGTGAAGAAGATGATGAATAACAATGTTTTTTCAATTTCAACACTAATAATGAGGTAAAGTTAAGAGGATATTATTTTTAGGCATGATTATGGTTTGTGTGTTTTTTTCCTCTATTTTTTTGTATGATAATGTGAGGGGGAGAGAGATATTCCACACTACAGTATCTACATGTCAGTTATGTTTATTATCCTCTGAATTTTGTTTTAACTCCTCTTATCCATTATGCCAATATCCAGATATGTCTCCTTTATCATATAAATTAAATTATCCAAAAGAGAGGAGTTTGTCTGAAATTCAAATATACATTATCTATTTCATATCACTACTATGAAGCATTACCAGTAGCATGCGGCATGGACATGTCCTTCACCATCACTAGTCTATATGGAATCTGTGGTCCATGACATGAAGGATTCAGAGTACATAATATACTCTTATAAATCATTAAATATTAGGAATCCACATGTTTCCACCGCAAACCAAAATGTTCATAGAACGAAGGAACTCTATGAATGATGTTGGTTCATATCACAAATGCACACGGTTGAAGATATGCATTTTTGGATTTTCATTCACCATGAAAAATCTGGGATAGAACATGACAATGAGGGAGAGAAGTGGTGATGGAGGGAGAGTGGTGACCAGGGAGAGCGACAGTGAGGTTACATTTCCATGAGAGCTTGAACAATGTGAGATTATTGGCCTAGTTAGGATTAAATTTATAATAAAACAAAGGGTTTTATCATTTCTTCTAAAAAATATCTCCCTTAGATGGATTAAGACTTTCAAATCCCATGGTAGGTTGATTCATATCTGATTTTCAAGATTTCAACATTTTTAGATCTTCTTTTGGTGTTTTCAATTTTTCCAAAGGATCGGAAAAGCATGCCACCTCCCTCAGAAATTCTTGATATAACACCATCATCACACACTACTTGGATATCACTTGGTACGCCATAGAATTTGGAAGGAGTGTGAATGTTAGGTCAACTCATACTTTTCATACGTGACATTTCACCACCGAAAAGTTTCTATCACTCAAAATTTACCACTTCTATATCTTAAGGTAATTTTGGATTGAGGTCTTGGATAGAACCTCAAACATGAGGGAGAATAAGCCATGTTACAGAAATCCTTATTTCTCTCATGGACTAAAGTTTATTATGAAAGTCGTGATTTTCTAGTTTTTTTTTGAAGTTAAAGAGTTTTTCAATACACCATTGTATGATGGTTGTACTAAATATACAAAATTTCCAACCATACTAAAACTATATGCTTTAAAATCTTACACCATATAGTGTGACACCAGTTTTAATGAAATACATTATCTCTTGAATGATATGATCCCAGAAGATAATGAGATTCCATTCCAAACAAAAAATTATAAAATAATTCTATATTCAATGGATATGATATCTGAAAGAATAACTATCAGTCCAAATGAATTTATAATGTTTCTAAAGAACCAAAAATTACTCAAAATTTTCCAATGTTTGGGGACTAATGATATAATAATGATGAATAATCTCCAATGAAAGTTTGATGGTAATTTATATGGATTCCAAGGTTTATGTGCTTATATGAAAGTGAGTATATTGAAAGGAAATTGAAATCGTATGAAAATACAATGAATAAATATGGTAAAATTCATCACTCAAGAGACTCTCCTCAGTGAAAGAAAATTGATGAAGGGTATCCTGAATTTTGAAATGAGCTGAGAAAACATTTTCTTACATTATCTATAGATGGATTGAATCCATTTGGATTTCATAGCAACGCTAATAGTACATAGTTGATTATTTTGGTAAAATATGACTTCTATTGTGGTTATAAATGAAATGAAAATGCATTATATTGTCTATTATTATATCAATATGAAAATTACTAGGTAATGATATTGATTTTTTATTTGTCTCTATTGATCAATGATTTGAAATTACTATTGGGTTCAAGTGTTATGTTGTATGATGCTTAAATATATGAATATTTTATGTTGGGAGCTAGGTTTTATGGGAAGATAAATTAATTTCCTTCTTATTGATATTTTATAGGATATATGTTTAATGAACCTCAACGGTGTACTCTTTTTGAACAATGTACATAATCGATTAAGTGAAAACATTTATCAATGAATGTGTTTCTGGGACATCATTGGTTTTTATACCCTGAAAAAATAAGTACCAATCATGGATGATATCATTATATTGAAGTTTAAAAGAAGGTATGAAACCATCTCCACTAATATGTGATAAGATATTTTATAAATTAAAATATATATAAACTACGTTTTGGTAATACTTAAAAAATGTACAAAAATCTGTTGAAAAAATAGATCAGTTCATTTTGAATTAAATAACTGGAATTGTTTGTATGTCAAATATTTTCTTGATGTTAAGCATGTGGAAAAAATGTATGTGGTAGTGTCATTGGTGCATTACTAAATTCTCCCACAAAAATAAATGATGGAATTAAGGCTATGTTGTCTATGATTGACATGGGGATACCAGAAGAGTTGACTTTAGTGAAGAGTGAAAATATGATTTTTTTCCTCAAACTGCTTAAACTCTTTCATGTCAAGAGGGATATTAGTTTTAAAATTTCTTGAATGATGTAAAGGTTCTAGAGGGATATTCATCAAATATAAAGAATATTAATTCAATGACATATTTAATTTTAATGGTTATGAAATAACATAAATTCACGTTTTTATGTAAGATTAAATGCATGTAGCTTTACATTTCATTTTTTACAAGAATGTACACCACAAATTAACTAATATTATTTTCTTTTTAAAATCTATATACAACAAAGTTATAGCCCTATAGAAATTTCTAACTATAGAAAATGAAATTGATGTCATATTATGTGAATTGGAGATGTCTTTCCCCTTGACATTCTTTGATATGATGGTTCACAAGATAGTTAACTTATTAATAGAGATATGACTATGTGTTCTTATACATTATAGATGGATGTAACCCATTGAATGGTATATAAATATTTTGTAAGGGTATTCCAAAAATTGAAGTCATCCAAAAAGTTTTATTATGGAGAAACATATTGTTGAGGAATAAATTGAATTTTGCACTGACTACCTATCTATTATAGAAAGAATTGGTCTATCAAAATCTCCTCACACTTGTAATCTTGTGGGTGAAGGAATTTTCTGAATAAATGTTGTCATAATTACTATGATAGAGATGGATTGGGCGCACATTTATGTTTTTCATAACATTTTAGAAGTTTCCCCATATGTTGAAACCCAAAAATAAATTCTTGGTCATTTTTAATCCTTTAAGGGATAAAAGATAAATATCAAATACACATAAAAACCGTTTATTGGATGGTTTTGAGACTATATTTTTAAGGATTCAAGTAAAAATTTAGATTCAATTTTAGAAATATTCGATTGATAGCCAAAGGATCAAGTGTGTATGTATTATCTTATAATTCATATGCAATTAATGGTTGTATTTTCTATACAAATAAACTTGATGAATATAGAATGATGAAAAAAAGTGGAGTTACACATGTGGCTGAAGTGATGCATGTATCTGGTTCCAAGGACATAAATCCAATTTATTTGAATATGTAATTATTTTCCACCATTAAACAAATATGGGAGTTGGATTATAAAACATTCCAAGTGTTTATTTTTTAATGAAAGTGGGTTGGTAATATGAGTGTAGTTAATACAGATGAATTGGGATTCATGAATGTGGATTTTAGTAAGGAAGGGTACAAAGATGAACCGTTTATAATGGCATCATAGGAATTACATGTATTTTTTGTTCTATATTCTACAAACCAAAAGTGGTCAATTGTTCGATTATCTGTTAAAACAACTAAAGGGTCAAATGAAAATTCAATTGAGGATAACCCTTTCAGCGGGGAATCATAATAATTTCTCAATGGTCCAAATTTTGATGGGGGTCTTTTATGTCACAGTAGACCATAATTAGGGGATTTAAATACTCGATAGAGAGATTAAACCCCGTCAACTGTTTATGAAAATAGAGTTCAATAATCAGGATATATTTTTTATATAATATACAATATGTTACCTCATATTATAATCTATTCACTATTGAATTTTTTTAATCTAAATAAAATGTTTATTTTATTATACAGATAATGAATTCTACATACACCAATACTCCCCAGGAAAAGGAATAATAAGATTCTTCACATGCCGATGATTCCAATATAGAGGAAAAATATATTGATGATGTTGATGCTGAGTAAATAATAAACTATGAACATCCTATGTCCAAGAAAAAATATAAGCACTGCAGTGTGCTTGTGTTAGAAATAATTATTAATGTGAGAAAGAAAGTCCTCAAATTTGAGGATGGATAGAATGCATTTGACTAACCTATTAATCCCAATAATGACATTTTTAGTAGTTACATTGAGATCACCACATGAATTCACATACCTATTGATATAGATTCATGGAACAATGTTTTACCCGTTCTTAAGGAAATAATTTGGGAAGTGATTAGGGTAGAATCATATGATATACTTTCTTTATTTTTATAAAAAACAAAATAATGAAACATTTATATACTCTTCATTATCACTTGGGAAGTTCATTTATAGAAGATGACTCTCAAATAAAATTTGTATTAATTTTCAATAGAAAGGCACATAGAGGCTCTCAGAAAATTCTTATAAAGTATCATATTAATGTTACTGAATAGAAAATAAACATTCACCCACCCTACATGTGTTCACAACTGATAAACCCATAAGCATGGGATGCATTTATTGGTCCTTATGAGGAGACATCATTTCACATACATTGTTACTGGTAATTAATTACATGAAGATAAATTTTTTAATCACATTGATGAATAATTTTTAATTTGTGAAATAAAAAAATAGTACAAAAATTAAGCAATGCGCAACAAAACCAATGTACCCCTATCGTAAAACAAGTTTTTTTTTGGAATTTCATTCATCAAACTCATGCATCACCACCATGATAAACACCATGTAAAAGTCATTGATGTTTATTCTTATAAACATCCCAACTAACAATTCCTAAACATCCAAATTACACTACTCATCTTTTCACACCTTCTTGAAATTTCATTTTGTGGTCCTTAGTGTGGGTTCGTCGACACATATGAGCATAACATCTTCATATCATCTCTAGGTTGGTCAGCTAACCTCCTCATTGATCATTCATGGAAGTTTTGATATCACAGTGGAGTGCCCAAGATTTTTAGTGGTGATAATGGAGGTTTTCAATGATTTGATCTGGGTGAAGATGGTGTAAAACATTGAAATGGGAAGTTTTAGTTTTTTTCCGAGAAGGGTGATGTGTCTGTGAGTTAAAATGACAATGATTTTGTTTAATTAGACAATTGCTATATAATTCCTCACCCCACATTGATTCCTCTCATAGATGGTGGCTTCTTTTTACACTAAGATCTATTGAGTGGTTAAACTCTACCACATATTGTACAATATTCAGCCCTAGTCTTTATCAATGCTAAACAAAAAGTGATAATAATGTGGGGATTTTTATCAATGATGATAAAAAGACACCCTTTGTTTGCTTATTTAGAACAGATAAAGGTGGAAGTGAGTAATTTAATTTATATATAAATATTTATATTTTTTAAAATAAAATTTATATTACAATAAATATATATATGTAAATATAATATATAAATATAATTTATATAGCTTTAAAAAAATGATTCTAATTTTCTTAATTTTATATATAAAAGTTTATCATATTTATAGTAGTTAAAATTTATAATTGTATATTTATACACATTAATTACAAAATGTGTATATAATTAAAATAAATTTAATATGTTAATATTTTATATAAAAAATTATATATATATATATATGAATATATTTATTTAAATATACAATTATATTGATGTTAAATAATTTAAAATATATATACACGTATAACTACATGTTTGTATGTGTATGTGTGTGTATGTGTGTATGTATGTATATATTTGTGTGTGTAGATGTGTTTATGTACATATGTATGTTTATAATGTGTACATGTTTGTGTGGGTGCAAGTCTGTTTATTGATTTAATATTATTTATTAATTTTTAATATCTCTCCATTTATAGTTTTTCTTATATTTATTCATTTTAAAATTTATTCATTTTTAATATATATTTATTTTAATATATTCTTCCAAAATATATGTTTGTTTTTTTAATTTAATTAGATTTAAATTTTCATTTTATTTTAATTATTAAATTTTTTGTATAGTTAGTATAATTCATTTTTAATAATTTTGATAGTTATATAATTAATATCATCTATTTATTCATTTTTCTTCAAGTTTTATGTGTCTGTAATTCATGTAAATGTCACAAATTCTCTTTTTTAAATATTTTTTTTAATTTTTTAATTTTATTTATACATTTTTAATATTAATTCATTTATTTTTATAAATTCATTAATAATGTTTAAAATATATTTATAAAAATATATTTGTAAATAAATAAATAAATATAATTATATAATTATATATTAATAATTATATATATATATAATTTTTTGAAAAAGGAATTAATTTTAAATAAATAATTATATATTTAAATAAATATAAAATTATAATATATATATTTATTATATTTATAATTATATATATTTAATATTAATAAATATATATAATTATATAAATATATTTATAATTATATAAAAATATTTATTTTTAATTATAATTATAATTATATATCAATAATTATATTTATAAATACAGATTTACAATTCTTTTTATATATTCCTAATTATTTATTTAATTATTTATTTATAATTATATATTTTTATATTAATTTTAATTATATTTATAAATACATATTTAAAATTCTTTAAATATATTAACAATTATATAAATATTTATTTATAACTATTTATAGTAATATAAAATTAATTTTTTTTAGTTAAATTATTATGTAATCAAATATTTATCAGTGATTTTCTATCAGAGATAAAGACCTGTCTTTATCAAGACTACAAAAGCACTAAAAATGATGGATTTTATCGGTGCTTATTATTTTAGAACTGATAAAACCCTTATTTATTAGCACTTTCTTAAAAAAACTAATAAAACCCATCTCTGTCAATAAAATTTAACCATAACTGGACTAATTCTCTCTTGTCAGTTAATCTCTCACAGAACTGAAACCTCACTATCACTCTCTCTCTCTCAATACTTGTCTCCCTCTCTTATCACTCCATGCTCTCCATTACTGTTGTGCACCCTCCTTCCACACTCTCTCCCTCACCACTACCCCCACTGCTGCTCTCCCTCACCACTACATACTATCCCTCACTCTATCTCACTCCCCCTTGGCTGAATCAACACTTTCAACACCCACGATATATGACTTCTTATCTTCTTTTCATGATTTCATCATTTTTGGGTATTTTTAATTTTCCCAAAGGATTTGAACAATGCTACACCTCTCCCACACATACCCAATAAGACACCACTATCACACACTACGTGGCTATCACCTGGTTCACCTTAGCATTTGTTAGGAGCATGAGAGTTCAGGTGAATGATACTTTTCATGTATGACATTTCACCACCAATAAGTGTTGGTCACCCAAAATTTTCCACTCACACGTCCGGAGGAAATTTTCGACTGATGGCTTAGATCAAAATTAAAATAAGAGGGAGAAGAAGTGAAGTTCAAGGTATCCTTCATGCTATCATATGTTAAAGTCAAAAAAAATATTTCCATTTGATTTCATTAGCATATAAATGAACTTCAATCCTTTTAATATTTTCACTGTTGTGAACATCCACTAATCCCATTAGAAACTCTTCATTTCATATTTTTGTCATTTTCATCACCATAATTTTTATCACTAGGGAACTTATAATCATTCACTTTTTAATTTAATAATCCCACATTTGATATAATTATTTCTTCAACTTTAGTATCGTAATCACAACATTACTCGTCATCTAATTTAGATAATAAGTTTGTGTTTTTGAGTTTTTAGAAATTCTTATCCATTCTCTATGAGGGAAAATGTAGGTTTCTAAGATTTTTATTTTTCTTCTTATGTCAAATTCTTGTTAAATCATATTAATTTTCACTTTCCTTTTCTATTTTTTTAAATGGATGGGGCCGAAGCCTCATTTATTATTAAAGAAATGAAAAGACCTCTTTTAACTGGGTTGAGGTAGACTCATTACATATCCCGAAGGCCCATTGGGCATTTATCCCATAACATGGCTTGTAGGTCCAAATTTTTGGCCCAAGACCCATTATGTGAATAGTACTACAACAGTAACCACCTGCTATAGTACCACACAGTACCCGCCGCAGCTACAATGCTCAGTCACCACTACAGTGTCCTGCCACCACTACAGTGCCCACCGTTACAATAGTGCCCCTGCTGCTACAGCATGCTGCAACACTCCTACAGTCCTACATGTAATGGGTTTTGAAAATTAGTAGTGAAAATAAATATATATCCACATTGAAATCAATTAAATGGAATGTTATATTACTAATTACCTTTTCCTTTTTTTAAAATCCTTAAAATATGTGTCAAAATGTTTAGGATGGATTCTATATGTATTTATAAATTTTTCTCTATTGTTCTTTGGGTTCTATCAAAGTTTTTATCATCTGAAAAAATTTCAACTTCATCTCCTAAGCATCATGTCACTGAAACACCACCTGAACCGCCATATAAAAAGTAAAGAAATGAATATGCATAAACTTTTACCACATTTTATACTCCCAAAAGACAATGTTACAGATTCTATCCTTGATCTATGTGTTCTACAATTGATTAAAATTTAATTAGATTATTTTTAACTTTATTAGTATAAAACATACTATTCCTTCAATGATTTCCACCACTATAAAACAATCGCAATACATTTCATTCAGTTCTTATTATCTTAGAAAAATGACTTCATGTAACATAAATGATTTTTTAAGAACCTCCTTGCATGGGTTCCAAGATCAGAATATTTTTGTATTTATTTAATTGGTCAAATAATAATACTACTGAATCAAATACAATGGATGTGGATATAAAATGGATAGATGTAAATTTTATGACAATAATAGTATGAGGATGGGGTGAAATAGTTCATTGATTTTCGAAAATATCACGCATATGACCCTTCTAAAATCCATTTTTCATGTTTATATTATTTTTATTCAAGACTAATTAGTGAAGGGGATTTGAAAGAACACTGGATATGTCATCAAATATATCGAACTTATAAATGTTAGACTAAACAAGGGGAAAATATAAATGTATATAGTTATTGGGATAAAACACTATTTTATGGATCATCTTATATAATTATAGTGGTGAAAAATTATGAAGATCGTATCAAGGATATGATTACAGGTGTGATAAATGATAAAGATTGTATTGATGAAATTATAATGATAGTTTAAGATGGCAGTTATGATTGTCTAAAATTGTTTAAGAAGTTAATGAATTGTAAAAATACACCATTAAATACTAGTTATACTAAATATGAAGCATTTTTAGCTATAATGATGCTATATTATTTAGAAGTTGTTAATAGATGGAGTGACATAAGTTTTACTGAACTTCTTTCTCTTTTGAATGATATGCTCCTAGAAGATAATGATCTTCATTGATGAACATATGATTCTAAACGAATGTTATGTTCAATGGGTTTGATTTTTGAAATAAAAAATTCTTATCCAAATGAATGTATATTGTTTTTAAAGGACCACAAATCACATAAAAATGAGCAATGTGTAGGAATTCTCAATATAAGAAAGATACACAAGGCCCAATGAAAGTTTTATGGAACATTTCAATCGTTGAAAAGTTTAAGCACCTATATGGAAGTGAGGATACTATAGTAAATTTTTTTGGAACTTGGATGCATTAAATAAATATGGGAAACATCCTCACCTTTCAGAATATCACCAATGGAAGAAAATTGATCACAAGAATCATTAATTTGAAAACAAACTGATAAATATTCATCTTACGTTATCTAAAGATAGAGTGAATCCTTTTTTTAAATCAACACTCAAAGTACATGGCTAGTTATTTTGGTGAATTATAACTTTCCACCATGGTTATGCATGAAAAAAGTAAATTATGTTACCTCTACTTATATTAGGAAAAAAAACTGAGTAATGATATTGATGTCTATTATGATCCATTGATTGAAGAATTGAAATTATTATGGGATTCGGGTTATATGTTGTATGATTCTTATAGAAATGAAGATTTCATATTGAGAGGCATATCATAAAGTATGATAAATTACTTTCTTACTTATGGAATTTTTTCATGATACAATATTAATGGAAGACAAGGGTGTACTATTTTTGAAAAAGGTACACTGTCAATTAGGTTGAATAATCCATCGAAAACCATGTTTCTAAGAAATATTATATTTCTACCATGGTGACATAAGTACCAATCTTGGATGACATCATTCGATGGTAGTTTAGATTATGGTGCAACAATGACTCCACTAAAAGGTGATCAACTATTTTAGAAAGTAAATTATATAGAAACTGATTTTGGTAATCCTTTTTCTGAAAAACCTAGTAAAGCTCAGTTGGAATAAGAGAAAAAAATTTCAATTACCAGAATGGAATTGTTTATACATCAGAAAATTTATTTATTTTATTATTGTGGAAAAAATGTATGTGATAGTTTCGTTGAAACATTACTAAATGCACCCGAAAAACAAAATAAGGAATTAAGGACCGGTTGCAAATGATTGATATGGAGATATAGGAAGAGTCTAAATTAATGAATAGTGAAAAAAATTATTTCTCCAATTTCTTATACATTATATAAGAAATAGAGATAACATTTTTGAAACTTCTTGAATTATATAATGGATACGGAGGGGTATTCATCAAATATAAATAATATGGATTAAATGAAAGATTTATTTTTAAAGGGAATTATATCACATTATTGTCATGTTTTGATGCATGATCTAATGCCTATAAATTTACATTTCATTTTTCATAATAATTTTTATCATACATTAACGAATCTTGATTTCTTTTTCAAATCTATATGTAGTAAATTTATAACCATGGAAAAATGTCCAATAATGGAAAATACAATTGTTGTCATATTATGTAAATTTGAGATGTTATTCCCACCAACATTCTTTGATATGATTTCTTACAGGTTGGTTCACTTGGTAAGAGATATTTGAATATGTGGTATTTTACATTTTAGATGGATGCACCCCATTTAATGGTATATGAATATTTTGAAAGGGTATGTAAAAATTTGAGTTCATTAAGAATTTTATATTGGGGAGCGATATGTTGTTGAGGAATCCATTTAATTCCATAATGAATACCTATGAGGTGTGGAAAGCATTGGCCTACCAAAATCTCATTACACTAGGTAGCTTTTGGGTGATGTAATTTCTAGAATATATGTTATCACAATTACAATTATAAAGAAAGCGTGTGACCAGCTATATGTTTTTAAAAATATTTTAGAGTTTGTTCCATATTTTGAAGCCCACAAATTAATTCTTAAGAATTTGAATCTATCAAGGGATGAAATCTAGATATCAAATACATATAATAAATAGTTTTTAGAAAGATTTTGAGACCATATTATTAAGGATTCAACTAAATATACAAATTCAATTTCAGAATGAATTTAATGGCCAACCAAAGGACCAAGTGTGCATGTATAATCATATAATCATTATATAATTAATAGACATATGTTCTATACAAATGAACATGATAAATGTAGTACCACAGAAAATAGTAGAGGTAAACTTATGGTTGAAGAGATGCATGTATTTGATATCAAGGATAGAAATACAATTTATCTGAATATGTTATACTTTTACATCATAAAAAATGGTGGTAGTCATATTATACAACATTATAAGTGTAAATTTTTCAATGAAAGTGGGTTGATAATATCAGTGCAGTTAAAATAGATGAATTGGGATTCATGAAATTGGTTTACAGTAAGGAAGGGTACAAATATGAACCATTTAAAATGGAATCATAGGAAGTGAAAGTATTTTATATTCCACATCCTTCAAATTGAATGTGGTCTAGTGTTCTATTATCGATGAAAACCATTTAAGGCTCATATTTCAATTTAACTGAGGATAAACCTTTCATTGGGATGTAAAAATCAATTCACATCAGTCCTATTATTGATGGGGGTCTTGTTTGACAGAGGAGATTTCAATAATGGGATATGGATACTTGATAGTGGGGTTATACTACTTCAACAATTAAAAAATAGAGTTCAATGATAAGGTAATATTTATTTTTTTATATATATATTCCATTACATCATATTATTATATGTTCGCTACTACATTTATGTAATCTAAATTAAATGTTCAACTACATCTACAGATAATGACTTCTGCACATACAGATGCTCCAAATCCCGAGGAACAACAAGTCTCTCAATACGATGATGATCCCAAAGCATATGAACAACAATATTATATACATGTAAGTGATACCAATCCATAGGAACGATATATTAATGATGCTGAAGCCAAGGAAGTTTTTGACGATGAATAAAACATGTCCCAAAAAAATAAGAGCACTGTATCATGATGGTGTTAGAAAAAAATTATTAAGGAGAGAAACAAAGGCATCAAATTTGAGGTTGGATGGAATGCGCATAACCTTCCTATTAACTCTAACTAGTCGACATTTAATAGTTACATTGGGATCACCACTCAAATGCATATGCCAATTGTTATAAATTTTTTTAACAATTTTGTGATCATTCTTAAGGTACTAATTTATAAGAGATTAGGGTAAGATTATATGATATACTTTATTTATTTTATTATAAAACAAAAAAAAGGAAATTCTGATTTAGTATTCATTATAGCTTGAAGAGTGCATTCATAGTAGATGAGTTCTAAATTAAATTTTTTTTAGTGTTCACTAGAATGGCTCATAAAGGATTTCAGACAGTTATTACGAAGATTCAAAATAAAGTTGATGAAAGGAAAATAAACTCTCACCCACGAAACATAGATGCATTTACACCTGATAAACAAAAATCATGAAATGCATTTATTTTTCATCGTGAGGAGAAATTTTTTTAGGTAAATTTTGACTGGAAATAACTTTATTTAAAATATTTGTATTAATCACATTGTTCAAGAATTAATTATTTATGAAATAAAAAATAAGTACTAAAAATAAGAAATGTGCATAACAACTAATGTTCCCCTATCGTAAAGCTAGGATGAGGTACATTTCAATTGAAATAAAATAGTTTTTATTTTTAATTTATGATAATAATTTTACATGAAATAAAACAACCTCATAATTATGTTCATTTGTTTATATTCACATCGAGGAATCAAAATCAAAATCCACTTCCACCACACATCATGTTACATAGAAGGAAGAACATATAAATAAATATGTGATACTAATATATGAAAACTCACAAAAAGCATTATAAACATGTGTAAGTATGACATAATAAAAAAATTGATTTAAATTGGTATTAAAAAACAATGATTAATTATATTTCTATACTTCTTATCTAACCTATACAAAATAATAATAATCATCTGTACATGATGAGAAACTACACTTAGTGTCCTTAAACTGGCTAGAAATGTATGGTTTCATCAGAGGTTCATGTTTTAGGGTGTCGCCCCGAACATATTGTGATAAAATAAATTAATATTTGGAGAAATATAAGAAAATGGAAGAGGTGAAAACATGATTATCAACACTAGAAGAAAAACATAATTTTAATTCTGAGTAGTTATAAAATGTTATAGGAAGGAATCAAAGAGAAGAAACAACACAATAATAACCACTATTTGATGATCCCACACCCCACTATATATGATGTGAGATATTCCCCCCAAAGGGATAACTTATAAGAGGTAAGAAATATTGTGATAATTGTTTTCATGAAATATGAACTAGACAAACACTAATACCTTTTCAGTACTTGTATTCTATAGGGTCAAAATGATTATGATTTATATATATTAACACTCACCCATCACCTTGTTTTGAGGGATACCATGTATAATATCCATGAAAATATTCTACAAAAAATACTTCCAATAGGTCTTGTGGGAGTCACTAATCTCACAACCCAAGTGTCAAACCGCTTACACGATGAAGATATTCATAAGGTCGACATTACTATTGGAACTCTCATATCCTGGATGCTTTATATTTTAAAAATACATTTCAACAAGAAGGTATTTATTTATAATTTTTTTATTAATAAAAATTGAAAATTAACTAAAAAAACATTAACTAATGAATTTTATTACATATGGACAAAGGGGAGGGGGTGAAATGGAAGCTCAAATCAAAAAAAAATCTAAATGATCAACCAACCAATCAAAATTATATTTACAAATTACCTTTATCCTTCCCATTAAACATCCATATTTACTTACATTAAAGGTTCATATGGATACAAAAATTTCAATTTGTGATGCAATAATAATTGATTTTGAAGAATATATGTACATAGATTCCATTATAGACCATATTGGTCTTGAGAATGTAATTGAAATCCACATACATGAATGGCTATGATTCCTAGTTGTAAATTTATACATGAGGTGAATTTTCATGATTTTTTTTCTAATAGCTAATATAAAATATTAATTATGACTAAATAATATTCACAATTTTTTTACAGGCATATATATCAATAATATTTGATGGGTAAACCCCATGAACAAAAATTTGGACTCATTATTTCTCACATCACTTCTACACAACTATTATCACTAAAACCAATGAAATATGACATGATGGTTTACTAAATAGATGCAATGTTTGAAATATAAATTAAAGATGACATAATATTCTTAATACTCATGATTCAAGGGTTAAAATCTACAATTTAATTATATGAAATATATTTTTATTCCTTTAATTACTTATTCCTTTTTGTTTTTAGGCAGTATTGGTAACTCTTTACAATCAATTTGGATACTTTAATGATTTATTTTCTAGATTCAATGCATGGATACCCAAAAAACAACCACATGTGATGAAGTTTATCAATTTTTAACACACAAAATTTATCATTTTACAAATAAAATTCAAGTTATACACTATATATTATGTTTTAATGAAATTTATATTACGATAGGGTGGCATTTAAATATCATCAAAATCATGCCATGAGGAAATTACATGAGAACAAAAATCCTATTAACTTCTAAAAATGGATAATAATTAATTTATATATGATAAAATTCCACTATAAAAACATTTATCATAACAAATTACTTATATTTTTAAATATTTATGCAGTTCCGAGATCAAACTAATGGAAAAGATGATGGTTGTTGTGTTTCAAAATTTATGAAAGACACATTTTTTCATAAACAAACTAGTATCCTCAAGGAGGTATTTCCAATGACAATTATATTTTTTAAAAAATATTTATCAATACTTTCTTATTTATATTTTTTTAGTAATATCAGGAATGGAGATAGTCCTAGTATTTATAAGAGAAAATTTATTTGTTTATAAATGAATTGAAAAAATACACGGTGTATGATTGTATATCAGAATCATGATGTGGTGACTTCTTACTAATTATTTATTGAATTTTCCCATAATTTTAAATACTTATTTTATATAATTTCACAATAATTATTAATTAATACTTATTTTGTTAATTTTCATAGATATAATTCTCTCAACAATGATGATGCACTCATGATAATACAATTTTCTTTTTATTTGTAAATTAATTAAAAATTATGGGTTTTCATATGAAAATATTTTTAGGTAACCTAGAATACTAAATGCATTATATAATACAAAGTCACTATGTGATGCGTATAAATCAACCACACCTCAATTAGATATATGGTATGCCCTTTAGGGCTCAAAAATTATGTTTTCAGTTAAAAATTGATATTTTATTTCAAAACCCATGTAAAATTTATAAAATAAAATAAAGAAATTAATATTTTATTATACTTTAGGAAAATAATTCCTATGTCATTTTTGACATGTAAGAATCAGCCACACCTCAATCCAATACATAGTGTTCCCAATATGACATAACTATTAACATGTTCAAAGATGTTTATGCTCATGGGAGATTGGAATTAAAGGATAAAATTGAGATAAACGAGATAAGTAAATTGGTCATTAATGTGTAAAAACATCAGGAAAATGTGAATTCCTACTACATATTTTATTAATTTTGTTATCAATTTATCTAATATTTTTAAATTAATTTCCTTATCATTTTTATCTGATACTTTATAGATTTTTCACTAATATATTTTGAAGTCATACTTTTCTTTCACTCTCTAAAAATAATCTAGAAAAGGGGAGCATGTTACTTTTAGATGGAAGAGGAATCCACATGCTTCTTGGAATAATAGATGAATCATAAGGATGTATCTACCAAGGGATTTTGTAAAAATTGAATGGAAAATCATGACTTCTGAAAATATCTGTCCTGAACATTGTCTTGAATGGTGTAGGAATCATCCACAACTTAATCATCCACACCTCAATATGATACAAAATGTTCTCAGTATGGCTTCAAGTGTATGTTTTTAGTTTATAATTTACATTTTAGTTCAAAATAAACATCACATAAAAAAAATAAAACACATTTAGATTATTTTTATACTTTAAGAAAATGATCTATAAGTCATTTTTGATGTGTAGGAATCAATCTAATATCAATTTGACACACAGTGTGCCCTATATGACTCAAAGTGTGTATTTTCAGTTTAAAATTGACATTTTAGTTCAAAACTCATGTAACATACTCAAAAGACTAGTAAAAAAAACAGATTATTTTATACTTCAAGGAAATTCTTAAAAATTCATTTTTAATGTGTAGAAATAAGTAGAACCTTATTCAGATACACAATATACCTAGATTTACTTAAGGTTCCTATTATCAATTTAAAATTGAAATTTTAGTTCATAATGTGTGTCACTCATTAAAAATGATTCAAAACTTTTATTGTCTTGATAATTCAAATAAACAATTAATAAATAGTTTTTGATGTTTATGAATCAATCTCACATAAAAATGACACATGATGTTACCAGTATGACTCAAAGTGTATGTTTTCAGTTTAAATTGACATTTTTATAAAAAAGAAACTTGACATACTCGAAACATAGAAAATGAATTTGTATTGTTTTGATAATTTTAAAAAATGACCCACAAGTCATTTGCGACGTGTATAAATCAACCTTACATCAATCCAAATCATGGTGTGACTTGTATGTCAAAGTGAGTATTTAATTAAAATTTAAAAATTAGTTTAAAACACAAGTAAAGTAATAAAAACTAAGAAAATGAATTTTTATTTTTTATACTTTAGAAAAATGATTCATAAGTCATTTTTTATATATATGAATCATCTCGACCTTAATCTAGAACATAAAATGCTCGTTATGAATCAAAGTGTATGTCATCAATTTAAAATTTTCATTTTAGTTCAAAACATTCGTTACTCATTGAAAACTAATAAAAACACTCTTATTATCATAATAATTTATGATAATTATTCATTAGTCATTTGCAACCTATAGGAATCAGTCTCATGTCAAACCGACACATGATGCGACCAGTATGACTCAAAGTACCTGTTTTAGTTTAAATTGACATTTTAGTAAAAAAATGCCTGACTTACTCAAAACTTATCAAACACATTTGAGTTATTTTTATAATTTTGGAAAATTATATTTAATTCATTTTTTACATGTATAAATCAACCACATATCAATCTGATGCATGATGTGATCTATATATCTCAAAGTGTGTTTTTATTTAAATATGGCATTTTAGTTCAAAAACATAAGTCATATACTCAAAAACGAGAAAGCACAGTCATATTGTTTTGATAATTTTGGAATAGGATCAATAAATAATTTTTATATATAGTAATTATTCAAATCTCAACACGGTATATGGTGTTCTAGATATGACTCCAAGTGTTTGATAGTAATTTAAAATTGAAATTTTAGTTCAAAATATGTGTCACTCCTTGAAAATTGAGAAAACATTCTTGTATTGTCTGATATTTTAGGGAAAAAATCTAAAAGAAATTTTTAACATGTATGAATCCTTATGACATAAAACCAACACAGAATGTGACCAATATAACTAAAAGTTCATGTTTTTAGTTTAAATAGACATTTTAATAAAAATGGGACGTAACATACTCAAAAAAGATCAAATCCATTCAAATCGTTTTGAAAATTCATGAAAAATATACTTAAGTCATTTTTTATGTGTATGAATCAACTATTCATCAATATGAAACATAGTATGACTAGTATGGCTCAAAGTGTGTTTTTATTTAAAATTGACATTTTAGTTAAAAATACACATCACATACTCAAAACCCAGAAAAAACATTCAGATTATTTTGATACATTAGGAGAATTATCCATAGATAAATTTTGATTTTTAGGAATTATCCACACCTCAATTCAGTACATGGTTTACCAAGTATAGCTCAAAGTGTCTGTTATCATTTGAAAATTGACATTTTAATTAAAAATGTGTGTCACTCACTGAAAACTAAGAAAAAATGATTTGGTTGTTTTGATACTTTAGGAAAATGTTTCGTAATTCATTTTTGATGTGTAGGAATTAGTCTCAAAGAATCCAACCAATGATATGACTAGTATGACTCAAAGAACGTGTTTTTATTTTAAATTTACATTTCAGTGAAAAAGATATATGACCAAATCAAAACTGAGAAAAGACATTCATATTGTATTGATACTTTAGGAAAAAGTTCCTTAAGTTTTTTTTAACATGTAGGAATCAAATTCACAACAATCTGATTCACCGGTTGACTAATATGAATACATTCATATCATTTTATTTAAAATTGATATTTTAGTTCCAAAACACAGATCATATACTAAAAACATTGACATCACATTAAAATTTCTTTGATACTTTAGGAAAACTATCCAAAAGTCAATTTTGTTGTATAGGAATCATCCATACATCAATATAATGCATGGTGTTCCTAGTATGTCCCAAAATGTAAATTATTTATTTAAAATTGAATTTCTAGTTTAGGACATGTGTCACTTAATGAAAAAATGAAAACTCACTTATATTGTATTGATAATTTAGAGAAATTATTTTTATGTTATTTGTGATGTATAGGAATTAGTTTGATATTAAACTGCCATTGAATGTGACCATTATGAATCAAACTGCATGTTTTAAATTTTAAATTTTATTTTTTAGAAAACAACATGTTACATACTCAAAACTGATTAAACACATTTTAAATATTTTGATACATTATGAAAATAATCATTAAGTCATTTTGAGTTTTAGGAATGAACTGAACATCAATCTGATGCACCATGTGACCGATATGACTCAAAGTTTGTGTTTTTATTTAAAATTGGCATTTCTGTTCAAAATATACACAACATACTCAAAACCTATAAAACACATTCATATTATATTGACACATTATGAAAAATATCCATAAGTCATTGGTGATATGTAGAAATTAGCCTATCCTCAATTTGATACACAATGTGGCAGATATGATTGAAACTTTGTGTTTTGAGTTTGAAAATGACATTTTAGTTAAAAGCACATGTAACATATTCAAAAATGAAAAAAAATTCAAATTGTTCTAATACTTTAGGAAAGTAATCCATAATAAATTTGTGATGAGTAAGAATCAACTGAACCTTATTATGATATTTGGTGTGATCGGTAGACTCAAATTATGTGTTTTTAATTTAAAAATTACATTTTATTAATATATTTTCTCACATTTATATTTAATTTATTTATTTATATCATTAAAAACATAATAATTGTTTTCTTATATAAGTGGATTATTTTTTTCTAATTTGGGTGGCTTTTTCTGAAACTGATACCATGATTGTGATTTTTTAGAGGGGGCTGGGTACCAAAGTGAATGAAACCATTGATGTTTTTGATTTTTTGTGTTAAATTATACATAATAATGTATTTAAAAAAATGTTTGAAAAGACTATAATATAGTGTTTTGATCTTGTGTTGGTGATGTATTTTTTATTTCAATTAAATTATAAATCTTCTATATACATATATTTTCTTCTGTAGTGTGATGTAATTTTAACAGCACATTGCAACAACATGGCCATTATGAGTTCTATTTTTAGTGAAAATAAAATGACCATTTTCAGTGTTATAAAAGCCATGATAAAGGGAAGGTTGGAACTTCTAATGGTTCTTAGGAAAACAACACATTTTTAGAACTATTAAAGTCTTTTTCTGGTGTTTTATATCAGTCGATCTATAGTATTGAAATATGTTTTTTAGGTTCATTTTATTAGGATTCTTTCAACCCATGTGCATGACCTCGAAAAAATAAGTACACTTTTCCGTAAAATAAATTATTCATAAAAATTATATATAAAAAATTATTTTAAATAAATTATATTTTTAATTTAATATTTCTATAAATATAATAAAACCATATTAAATTAGGGTAAACAATTAAACTATATAATTAATTCAAAAAATGTATATATTAAATAAGAATATCAAGTCAAAAACTGAAGACCTAGGGAATAAGCTATTCTTGACATGGACTCTCCTAGTCATCATGTGACTAGTTTGTTGTCCAAACATCAAACCTTTTAAAATAAAAAAAAATGAAAAATCCTAGAAAAAGGTAAAATTAGGAAAAGTAGAAATTCAAATCAATAAATAATACATCCATACCCATATTTGATATAGTGGGTGTGTAAATTCTCCTCATCATGACACTCTTTGTCTCGAGAAATTCTATTAATTAGAAATAAAATAACAAAATTAAGTCTAAGAGTAAAAATAAACTTTCCATAATATAATCCACAAGGAAAATTGGAATCTATGTATACCATAATACTAAATACATCTCCAAGTATAAAACAATCATCACCATAATTTCAAGAGAAACATCAATGAAATTGAGATGCATGGTGGTTCTCCCCACCATATAAGTATTACACTATCCTGGTGGGTCAACAAAGAAAAGTTATTCTAAAATAATCACGATGATGAAAAATAGGATACTTCAATCAAATAACCTAGAAAAATATTTTATAGATGAAATATCCATAATCTTTTAAAAAACCCATTTTCATGTTTAAATGAGAACAAGGTATGGAATAACCCAAAATACAACCCATAAATCAATGATTTAGAATAGAAAAGGAATATGAAAAACTATTAAGGGAAGTGCCTCAAAAATAATCATCAGAATGGAAAGAGATAGTGATGCTAACCATTATGGGTCACCCATTAAAATCAAATATTCCATTTAGGATTCATTAACCATATCCTCAAGTGGATTCAGAACAGATCAAAGCTTCCTAGTGTTGATATCCAAAAAAATACCCTTCGTAAAGAGATATAATTTTAAGGAATCATCACTCATTATATAAAGAGAGAAAGTAACTAACTCAACAAAATGGTTAGAATTCTTTTTCACTATCTTCTCACCTTATTGAAGGCTCATCAATTCCATCACCATATCCACCTTCAATTCAATAAGAAAAATCCACTGAGAGTGGAGTCTAAAAAATAGAGAAACTACACATGAGTCTAAAGAGATAAATGATTTCTAATAAATAAAAACAAGAGTATGAATTCATTACACAGGCTTCCTATTAATCATTTATAGTTATCTCAAAGGAATAATATAAATAAAAAAGGTTATAAAATACTATTTAAATAATATTAAAAAACATCCACATCAAAACCAATAAGAAATCATCAACAAAATATTTGAAAAATTGTAAACTAGATCCAAACTATTAGGAAATTTTAAAATATTTTCAAAATAATATGGTTTATTTAAAATAGAGTAATAAATCAACCAAATTTACCCTTAAATCCTTTAAAATGTAAAACTAAATTCATTTAAAATTATTTTAGAAAACCACTTTAGATATTTCAAAACATAATATTTCTCCTTTTAAAACATTGATTTCCATCATCGGTCATCAACAAAACCAATAAAATAATACCAACACATCATGAAAAAGTCCATAAAAAATTATTTCAAACTATGCATGACTTGGCCACATGATTATGTGATCCATTTGTTAATCATGAAACTACCACTGAGAGTGATACATAACCATACACACATACACTATATGGTTTTTCAAACCATGTAAGTCATCGTGTTCCACCATCTATTCTATGATTTTATCAAAAAACAAAAAAAAAATAATAGATCAAATAATTTAAATATATTTCCGTACAATATTAATCAAAATCAAGGTATACTCAAATAAATTAAGTAAATTTCTTAAAATTTAACACTCATAATACCAACATCCCACTGAAATTGAGGCTCTAAACAAGAATGATCTAGCTTTACCCTTCCACCACCTACCACTCATGATTTGGTGATCCTCAATCCAATATATCCTTACACCACAAATAAAAAAGGGATCTATGGTACTATTTTTACCTAAACCATCCCAAGTCACCCCTTAAATGGGAACCCGATCTACTTCATCGTAAGGATTTAAGGGAAACCCAACCCCCATGGTTTGGAAACTATTTATGATCACCAAAATATTTATGATGGTAATGTGTTTCAATAAAATAAATAATATTAAACATGTAGTAAAATTCTATCAGAATTCATGTATGGATCATCCATACATGAGGCTTCCATGAAAAGTAATGTAATAGTTTCAAAATTTAAAATGAACCAAATGAGGCGTAATCATAAACAAACATATTCAATGTAAAATAAATATTTTCATTATGATTCAAGACAACAGGGTATACGAAATAAGAGGTTGTCGATACATCCATGATTTAAAAAAAACCCTAAACCCAAAATACCAAAACCATGATTTCAATGTGACCCAAAGTTCACTATCCTCTCATTATAATAATAACTCCATGAGTTAACTGAATAAAGGAGTCTACATAAAGGCAATATAAGAGAAACTTAACCTATAAAACCACTAAGTCTTCCAATACCAAGTTGTGTAGGTATGGTGTGGGCATAAAGAACCTAGTATTATACCAAAAAGATTATATGTAATTCCTTTAACAAAAAAACCTTAAAATCAAATTTGAAATATATTAGATAAAATTAGGGCCATTATCCATGAAGATAAATAAATGTAACGCCCCGACCCCAGCTGCCCAGAGTCGGTGCATTAATTACATAACATTGGCATGATCACAAGAAAGATCAAATCTCGAAAGACCGATTGGTTTAGTAGCCTTGGAAACACTAGATATATTCATAAGTTTTACATTACATCATAAAATGAAAAACTAATACAACAACATAATGTTTCCACAATCCACACTATTAACCCCTCATAAAATCCCTGCAGGTCATTCATAACTTACTTCATCACATCCTGGGAAAAATAAAACATAAAAAAAGGGGTGAGCTCAAATGCCCAGTAAGGATAACAATAAAGTGGAAACTTTCATAAATAAGAATAAAAATTTAAGGCAATGTATAACTAAAACAAAAGCCTTTTAAATACGAACTTTCAACATGGTATGGCATAAATGAAATAATGCCATTTACTTATTCACATGGATATTCTACTAAATGAATAATCACATGCAAAAATAAATAACCACTTTCATAATGTTGGAATGCATAATGCCAGACTATCATAACCACATAGCCAAGGCCTCGTGCCAAGACTACAAATAAGATTTTGTCAAGGCCTTGTGCCAAGACACTAGTTTGTCTCATGAGACCTACCGATGCATCGAGGAGCTATAGCGGGCTCCACCCGTCACTTATTAAGTCCAATGCATTCCCATATGAAAAGGTTTAAACATAACATAAACATTCGTATTAAAACTAGCATACGAAATGTCAATACTTTCACAATAAACTATGAATGGTATAAAAATAGCACATCCACAGTCAAACATATCACAAAACCTTCAATACAATATAGAAGTTTTGTATCATAATAAATCAACTTCAAATAATCTTAAAATCCATCAAAGGATGTTGACATAGATGAAATCAAAATTCTTTTTAAAGAAATATCTCCTTTTATTTTGAAATCATTTAAGATCCATATATAATAAAACATTTTCTTTGAAAATATTCTTATAAGCTTGTAAGGAAAGCTTTGAAGATTTTATAACGGCGTAAAATAACCGCACCCGCCGTATAAGTTAAAAAAACATTCTTACCTCAATTCTGTCGAAAAGGTTAAAAAGGACCTTGTTTTGAAAACGACGGAAAGATTCCTTTATAAACCTCTTATAAAAAGTCAAAAAAAGGGTATAAATGACTTTAACCCATATTCTTGTAAATAGTAAAAATGTTTTGAAATACATTTTTAAGAAACATGGATGTGGATGATAAAGAGATCCCAGTAGATTATTACATATAAACAACCTCGGATAATGAAGAGATTGTGAAATAACCCTTACCTTGTACTTTTCCTTGGTTGGGGTAGGTTAACCTCCTGTATAATGGTGAAATAGTTGTTATTAAATTATACAAGAATCATATATATTAATATGATATCATATATGATCTTTTAACATTGATTTGTTAATAATATCTTAGAATTATCGTCGTTTCGGGAGTTAACTTACTCATTTTCTTTTATATGTTTTGTTACATAAGCCATGGTTGTTGTATCTTATTCATATCCAGAATGATATACAGTCCTTAAACATCATTTTTAAATCATAAAATGATAATTATACTTGAATGGATACGATAGAGAATGAATCTCATCGCGTTCGTGGAGACGGTAGTCCGTACGTACGCACGAGCGACAATATCATTCTTTTGATATTAAAATAATATATAAATGGATGGTATATCATATATAAAGAATCATTAACATGTTATATTTATTATTTACATGAGTTACACATCATTATTATACCCATCCAAATAATATTATATTGAATAACAATTACACCACGACGTGGAGACGGTAAGCCGTACGTACGCACGTATGGTGACTTGTTATTCAAAGGGTGGATAGAATACTGAATATGATTGTACCATATTTATAATAACATCACAGTATATGTGAGATACTGGAGTTATTATTTCATAATGGTAAGAACAAAGGAAGAAGAAGTGGAAGAAGAAATGAACTTAGAAAAGGGTGGTGAAATCATTACCTCTTCTTCGGGTTCTTCCTTTTGATTTGATCAAAAGGGCTCTTTAGGTTGGCTTTCTGATCAAACTAAGGCCTCTAGGTTGTAGTGAGGGATGGTGGGAGAGTATTTGGGCAGAGTTTGGCCGAACCAAAAGGCTTTGAAGGTGTGAAGAAATGAGAAGGAGGAGTGCCTTTTTATAAGAGGGGTGAGGGGCACCTTTGGAAAAGTTAGAAATATTAATTTATAATAAATTCATATTCGGTTTACAAAGGCTCCAAAGTTGACTATTCAAAGGATGAGGTGGGGATAGGTCGAAAACAACTCATCCAATAGAATTTAGACAGGTTTGGGTACTTATATTAACCTTATCTTTAAGTATTAACTCTAAGTTAATTAGTTTCACTTTTACAATGTCTCTTTGTTTTTTTATATAATATGGTTAATAAACTTACTATATACATCCAAGAGACCCCCAAGTGGTCCATTAATGAGGAACCTATCATAATATAAGTCTCTTGGCCGAACCTTAGATTTTTAGGAATTTAATATCAATTAATAATATAATATTTGTTTTAAGAACTCTTTTATGTCAATTTTGACACTATTCAATAGTTGATTTTTGTGAAACTCATAACAGATTGATTACTTCGAACAAAGTCCATTAAATCAATCCTAATATATCATATTAGCCTATAAAATTAGTTTAATTCATTAAAAGTTTCATATTATATTTATTTGGGTATTTATAATATCAATTATTTTAATTTTTCACTATTATAGTAATTACTGCATCATCATTGTGTCATAAATAAAATAAATTATTTAATGTCTAAAAATTATAAATAAAATATCATTATGTAGGAAATCTTTTTATCTTTCTAATGAATATTTATAATCTAAAATCCAACATATATAACCCTATGTAAAAATTGTTGTTCTAAAAGATATATGCTTGTGTCATTTTTGTATTCATTTTAACTAAATTAAAATAAAGTGTCATTATCACTTACAAGTGGATCCATGGGGTCCCAAAATCGACACAAAGATGTCCATGGTCGACCATCTATCAACCAATAGGGTTAAGACACGTTTTTAGGGTAATTTAGTATTATTATAATATTATTTTTTTAACCCTTATTTACCAGATTTACCCTTAGCCATGGTAAATAAAATATTTACCGCAGTAATTATTCAAAATGTCTAAAAATAAAAGTTACCTATTTACACAATTTTAACATCCTGATTACAAATATGGAATCTATTTTCCTAAATTAAAAACACAGAAGTGGCAGAAATTAATTTAAAATTAATTCCCGCTGTCAAAACAAAAAGCGTGTTTTTAAGAGATAATAACTATCAAAAGATTGACACTTGTTTATGTTCGGTTTCATTGTACAATTATGTCCAATGACCAACATTATATTAAATGGTAAAAATATATTCTAAATATACTTTAAAACCACTCAAATTCACAATTTATCACTATTAATTATTTTGATTAAAAAAGTTGTTTTTAATTAAAATTTAGTAATTTTCACTATTCATCAAAATATGAAAGTTATCCGAAAAGTACCAAAATTTCACCCTAGGCTAATTTTGATATTCCGAATCCAAAAATGAAGTCCATTTTCAAATATAAAATATATATAATTTCAAAAATTAGGTATTAGTATTCACAACGGCTAGTTTAATTAGTTGTGGTGTGTGTTAGAACTCGAGGTTGCGTACAGCACACGCTACTGTTTTATTCAAAGGAAAGCGTACCGTGGAAGCTTGGGATGTTTCATTTTAAATTTTTTGATGTCTCCATTTATTCAAAAAGTTTAAAATATTGTATTCAAAAAGGTTTCACTATCAAAAGTTGATAAAAGTGCAATACTGAAAATGAATCTGTTCTTGCATTATGACTAAGAAACTCAAAATATGGATTCTAAAATTATAAGGATTATATAAAGTTAAAAATGTAGTTAAAGCTATTCATGACCTCTTTTAATGCCTTTTTTTTGGTAAGTCATGGTGCAATTGAACTCGGTGTTGCGTGTAGTGCAAGTTATTGAATTATTTTGAAGAAATAACACACTATGAAATCTTAGGGTGTTACATTCTCCCCTCCTTCAATAAATTGCGTCCTCGCAATTTGAAATTGTTCTTCGAAAATAAAAGGTTGAAAATAGATAATATATTTGTGGGAAAACCCACATCGGAAATTGGGTTACTAAAATTTAGTCTTAATATGAAGAAAAGAGAAATGAAAGGGTCACCACCAAATTATGATCTTGATTAGGAGAACATTGGTGGCAATTAGAGACATATAATGGGAGGAAAAACATAAATATTTATAGGTAGTGATTGAGGTTATCAATCACAAACAAGTGTATAATTGAGGTCCTTAAACTCATCAATCTATGATGATTTGAAGTACCATCGGTTCAACAAAATATAGGGTATTGGGATAACACATTTTTGATGTTTCAAAATATCTTAGTTGAAATCCCACATCGAAAAATGAATTAACGAGGCCTCTATTTAAAATAAAGAGTCGAAAGTATGAAGATTACCGAAAATAACACATACTAGGGTTCCATGTAGGAAAATATGGATATGGAAGAAAAATCTAACCATCAATTATCTGATGGAGAGTGGTAGAGAACATGGCTATGAAAAGGACAACAATCCCAAAGCCATAAATTAGTGATGATTTAAGGTACCATCTAGGAAAACATTTTTGTTCTATGTTGCTTTTCTTAATATTGAGGAATTTATTTATGAGATTGGCTAAGATCATAAGGAGATATACTTACTTTATAATTAGAGTTTTATCCATTAATAAATTTCTACCACAAACTCATCTTTCACTCTAAAAGATAATAGAATGTAAAAAAAAAAATTCTATTTACACTATTCGTATAGGGTTCCAAAATAAACGAATTTATAATTCATCTACAAGATCTTTTAATAAAAACTACATTATTTAATCCATGACATCTCGTGGGCCAGTGGTAGGTGATACACCCTTGTCGCCCTTCAGTTTCGGGTTCAAGTCTCGCAGCCTTGCCGGACGCGACGGGTTGCCGCCCGACCTCCGGGTTGTCCTTTTATGGAAATCCAAAATAATCCAAACTAGAACTATCCAAAATACTTCTATCCAAACTCACAGTCCAACATTTATAAGTAAGGTAAACATAATGTAGAACCTTTTTACCCCGTAATAGAATATGAATACCTTCATCATGTATTCTTTTAATACACCGAAACATCCTGAATTACCATATTCCTTATTGATTACATTCATGCTCCCTTATTCCATATAGAAAGCTGGATATACTTCATTAATCCAAAAATGTTTTAAACCCCAACAATGATGGAATATACAAATCATTAATCAGTTCCAGGGTAGTCAAGAATATCTAATATAATTTATCCAAAACAATCACATATTATTCCAAAATCACTACCTCAGTATCAGAACTATATTATGATTTATCATTCTCTCAACCATATATTTTCCAAATATTTATCCTGCTATTGAGTCACTTTTCTTTGTTCCACACAATCTCAAGTCCTTAATGAAATAGTACTGCAGTACAATCCTTATATACTCCATGATTATTGTAACAAGTACATTGTTGATACAACACTCAATTGACATAATCAACATAAGAACTCTAATCATCCCTCTTCATCTGTGGTAGTATCATAACATGATTATTATCCAATAACATCATTTGCGGCATAGTCTGATGACTGGGACATAGGTTCGCGTAGTGTCCAAACTCCTTGCAAATGAAGCATTGTACATTTGAAACCATTTTCTTACCCTTGCAGTCACGTACTTTGTGCCCTTTTCCTCCACACTTATAACAAACTCCCATTCCTTTCAGGCAAGTTCCAGGGTGTTTCTTTCCACAGTTACCACATATGGGAAAATTCTTCTTTTCCCTCTTCCCTTTATCTATCTTTTTCTCTTCTATCCTTTTCTTCTCTTGCTTCCCTTTAATGCCATAGGACTCAGTAAGCTCTTTACTTATCTTATCAACACATGATATTATTTCTTCATATGATGATAATACATGGGAGACTATTTTTCTTATAAATTCTAGCTTAAGACCATGAAAGATATGATCCTTCCTTCTATTTGGATCATGTGCATTTCTGGAGATCTCATTCCTTCTACTGGGCGCCATTTCTAAACAATGGAATACACTAGATCAGTTTATGAATCAAAATACATAATCCCATACTTATAAAACACTTAACATAAATTGAACTATTTATGGATATAATCCATAATCATAAATATGTTTTCTTTGAGGAAGTATATACTCATAAACCCTTCATAATGATTTGTAAAGAAAGTGAGAGTTATCCTAAGCATATCCCCCGGGAGTGTCGTAACCAAGAGTGCAGCAAGGCTCGTTGTCGTGCACCAGTTCCCGTTCGAGTCTAGCTCAAAGCGGTGTTTTCGGGTTTTACCCCTAGGTACATCTGTGCCAGAGCCGCCTCTACCTGCTCGTATCCAGACAGGGATGTATTGCTCGGAAAACTCACAAAGTCTCTACAATACCAAAATTCTAGGAAGTTCTTCTATACTAATCCTCAAAGTTCATCTTAGGTCTATGTGCTCTAATCAGAGTTTATCTAAATCTAGCTTCCAAGGTTTGTACTAAACTTCCTCTGATACCAACTGTAATGCCCCGACCCCCAGCTGCCCAGAGTCGGTGCATTAATTACATAACATTGGCATGATCACAAGAAAGATCAAATCTCGAAAGACCGATTGGTTTAGTAGCCTTGGAAACACTAGATATATTCATAAGTTTTACATTACATCATAAAATGAAAAACTAATACAACAACATAATGTTTCCACAATCCACACTATTAACCCCTCATAAAATCCCTGCAGGTCATTCATAACTTACTTCTTCACATCCTGGGAAAAATAAAACATAAAAAAAGGGGTGAGCTCAAATGCCTAGTAAGGATAACAATAAAGTGGAAACTTTCATAAATAAGAATAAAAATTTAAGGCAATGTATAACTAAAACAAAAGCCTTTTAAATACGAACTTTCAACATGGTATGGCATAAATGAAATAATGCCATTTACTTATTCACATGGATATTCTACTAAATGAATAATCACATGCAAAAATCAATAACCACTTTCATAATGTTGGAATGCATAATGCCAGACTATCATAACCACATAGCCAAGGCCTCGTGCCAAGACTACAAATAAGATTTTGTCAAGGCCTTGTGCCAAGACACTAGTTTGTCTCATGAGACCTACCGATGCATCGAGGAGCTATAGCGGGCTCCACCCGTCACTTATTAAGTCCAATGCATTCCCATATGAAAAGGTTTAAACATAACATAAACATTCGTATTAAAACTAGCATACGAAATGTCAATACTTTCACAATAAACTATGAATGGTATAAAAATAGCACATCCACAGTCAAACATATCACAAAACCTTCAATACAATATAGAAGTTTTGTATCATAATAAATCAACTTCAAATAATCTTAAAATCCATCAAAGGATGTTGACATAGATGAAATCAAAATTCTTTTTAAAGAAATATCTCCTTTTATTTTGAAATCATTTAAGATCCATATATAATAAAACATTTTCTTTGAAAATATTCTTATAAGCTTGTAAGGAAAGCTTTGAAGATTTTATAACGGCGTAAAATAACCGCACCCGCCGTATAAGTTAAAAAAAACATTCTTACCTCAATTCTGTCGAAAAGGTTAAAAAGGACCTTGTTTTGAAAACGACGGAAAGATTCCTTTATAAACCTCTTATAAAAAGTCAAAAAAAGGGTATAAATGACTTTAACCCATATTCTTGTAAATAGTAAAAATGTTTTGAAATACATTTTTAAGAAACATGGATGTGGATGATAAAGAGATCCCAGTAGATTATTACATATAAACAACCTCGGATAATGAAGAGATTGTGAAATAACCCTTACCTTGTACTTTTCCTTGGTTGGGGTAGGTTAACCTCCTGTATAATGGTGAAATAGTTGTTATTAAATTATACAAGAATCATATATATTAATATGATATCATATATGATCTTTTAACATTGATTTGTTAATAATATCTTAGAATTATCGTCGTTTCGGGAGTTAACTTACTCATTTTCTTTTATATGTTTTGTTACATAAGCCATGGTTGTTGTATCTTATTCATATCCAGAATGATATACAGTCCTTAAACATCATTTTTAAATCATCAAATGATAATTATACTTGAATGGATACGATGGAGAATGAATCTCATCGCGTTCGTGGAGACGGTAGTCCGTACGTACGCACGAGCGACAATATCATTCTTTTGATATTAAAATAATATATAAATGGATGGTATATCATATATAAAGAATCATTAACATGTTATATTTATTATTTACATGAGTTACACATCATTATTATACCCATCCAAATAATATTATATTGAATAACAATTACACCACGACGTGGAGACGGTAAGCCGTACGTACGCACGTATGGTGACATGTTATTCAAAGGGTGGATAGAATACTGAATATGATTGTACCATATTTATAATAACATCACAGTATATGTGAGATACTGGAGTTATTATTTCATAATGGTAAGAACAAAGGAAGAAGAAGTGGAAGAAGAAATGAACTTAGAAAAGGGTGGTGAAATCATTACCTCTTCTTCGGGTTCTTCCTTTTGATTTGATCAAAAGGGCTCCTTAGGTTGGCTTTCTGATCAAACTAAGGCCTCTAGGTTGTAGTGAGGGATGTTGGGAGAGTATTTGGGCAGAGTTTGGCCGAACCAAAAGGCTTTGAAGGTGTGAAGAAATGAGAAGGAGGAGTGCCCTTTTATAAGAGGGGTGAGGGGCACCTTTGGAAAAGTTAGAAATATTAATTTATAATAAATTCATATTCGGTTTAAAAAGGCTCCAAAGTTGACTATTCAAAGGATGAGGTGGGGATAGGTCGAAAACAACTCATCCAATAGAATTTAGACAGGTTTGGGTACTTATATTAACCTTATCTTTAAGTATTAACTCTAAGTTAATTAGTTTCACTTTTACAATGTCTCTTTGTATTTTTATATAATATGGTTAATAAACTTACTATATACATCCAAGCGACCCCCAAGTGGTCCATTAATGGGGAACCTATCATAATATAAGTCTCTTGGCCGAACCTTAGATTTTTAGGAATTTAATATCAATTAATAATATAATATTTGTTTTAAGAACTCTTTTATGTCAATTTTGACACTATTCAATAGTTGATTTTTGTGAAACTCATAACAGATTGATTACTTCGAACAAAGTTCATTAAATCAATCCTAATATATCATATTAGCCTATAAAATTAGTTTAATTCATTAAAAGTTTCATATTATATTTATTTTGGTATTTATAATATCAATTATTTTAATTTTTCACTATTATAGTAATTACTGCATCATCATTGTGTCATAAATAAAATAAATTATTTAATGTCTAAAAATTATAAATAAAATATCATTATGTAGGAAATCTTTTTATCTTTCTAATGAATATTTATAATCTAAAATCCAACATATATAACCCTATGTAAAAATTGTTGTTCTAAAAGATATATGCTTGTGTCATTTTTGTATTCATTTTAACTAAATTAAAATAAAGTGCCATTATCACTTACAAGTGGATCCATGGGGTCCCAAAATCGACACAAAGATGTCCATGGTCGACCATCTATCAACCAATAGGGTTAAGACACGTTTTTAGGGTAATTTAGTATTATTATAATATTATTTTTTTAACCCTTATTTACCAGATTTACCCTTAGCCATGGTAAATAAAATATTTACCGCAGTAATTATTCAAAATGTCTAAAAATAAAAGTTACCTATTTACACAATTTTAACATCCTGATTACAAATATGGAATCTATTTTCCTAAATTAAAAACACAGAAGTGGCAGAAATTAATTTAAAATTAATTCCCGCTGTCAAAACAAAAAGCGTGTTTTTAAGAGATAATAACTATCAAACGATTGACACTTGTTTATGTTCGGTTTCATTGTACAATTATGTCCAATGACCAACATTATATTAAATGGTAAAAATATATTCTAAATATACTTTAAAACCACTCAAATTCACAATTTATCACTATTAATTATTTTGATTAAAAAAGTTGTTTTTAATTAAAATTTAGTAATTTTCACTATTCATCAAAATATGAAAGTTATCCGAAAAGTACCAAAATTTCACCCTAGGCTAATTTTGATATTCCGAATCCAAAAATGAAGTCCATTTTCAAATATAAAATATATATAATTTCAAAAAGTAGGTATTAGTATTCACAACAGCTAGTTTAATTAGTTGTGGTGTGTGTTAGAACTCGAGGTTGCGTACAGCACACGCTACTGTTTTATTCAAAGGAAAGCGTACCGTGGAAGCTTGGGATGTTTCATTTTAAATTTTTTGATGTCTCCATTTATTCAAAAAGTTTAAAATATTGTATTAAAAAAGGTTTCACTATCAAAAGTTGATAAAAGTGCAATACTGAAAATGAATCTGTTCTTGCATTATGACTAAGAAACTCATAATATGGATTCTAAAATTATAAGGATTATATAAAGTTAAAAATGTAGTTAAAGCTATTCATGACCTCTTTTAATGCCTTTTTTTTGGTAAGTCATGGTGCAATTGAACTCGGTGTTGCGTGTAGTGCAAGTTATTGAATTATTTTGAAGAAATAACACACTATGAAATCTTAGGGTGTTACATTCTCCCCTCCTTCAATAAATTGCGTCCTCGCAATTTGAAATTGTTCTTCGAAAATAAAAGGTTGAAAATAGATAATATATTTGTGGGAAAACCCACATCGGAAATTGGGTTACTAAAATTTAGTCTTAATATGAAGAAAAGAGAAATGAAAGGGTCACCACCAAATTATGATCTTGATTAGGAGAACATTGGTGGCAATTAGAGACATATAATGGGAGGAAAAACATAAATATTTATAGGTAGTGATTGAGGTTATCAATCACAAACAAGTGTATAATTGAGGTCCTTAAACTCATCAATCTATGATGATTTGAAGTACCATCGGTTCAACAAAATATAGGGTATTGGGATAACACATTTTTGATGTTTCAAAATATCTTAGTTGAAATCCCACATCGAAAAATGAATTAACGAGGCCTCTATTTAAAATAAAGAGTCGAAAGTATGAAGATTACCGAAAATAACACATACTAGGGTTCCATGTAGGAAAATATGGATATGGAAGAAAAATCTAACCATCAATTATCTGATGGAGAGTGGTAGAGAACATGGCTATGAAAAGGACAACAATCCCAAAGCCATAAATTAGTGATGATTTAAGGTACCATCTAGGAAAACATTTTTGTTCTATGTTGCTTTTCTTAATATTGAGGAATTTATTTATGATATTGGCTAAGATCATAAGGAGATATACTTACTTTATAATTAGAGTTTTATCCATTAATAAATTTCTACCACAAACTCATCTTTCACTCTAAAAGATAATAGAATGTAAAAAAAAAAATTCTATTTACACTATTCGTATAGGGTTCCAAAATAAACGAATTTATAATTCATCTACAAGATCTTTTAATAAAAACTACATTATTTAATCCATGACATCTCGTGGGCCAGTGGTAGGTGATACACCCTTGTCGCCCTTCGGTTTCGGGTTCAAGTCTCGCAGCCTTGCCGGACGCGACGGGTTGCCGCCCGACCTCCGGGTTGTCCTTTTATGGCAATCCAAAATAATCCAAACTAGAACTATCCAAAATACTTCTATCCAAACTCACAGTCCAACATTTATAAGTAAGGTAAACATAATGTAGAACCTTTTTACCCCGTAATAGCATATGAATACCTTCATCATGTATTCTTTTAATACACCGAAACATCCTGAATTACCATATTCCTTATTGATTACATTCATGCTCCCTTATTCCATATAGAAAGCTGGATATACTTCATTAATCCAAAAATGTTTTAAACCCCAACAATGATGGAATATACAAATCATTAATCAGTTCCAGGGTAGTCAAGAATATCTAATATAATTTATCCAAAACAATCACATATTATTCCAAAATCACTACCTCAGTATCAGAACTATATTATGATTTATCATTCTCTCAACCATATATTTTCCAAATATTTATCCTGCTATTGAGTCACTTTTCTTTGTTCCACACAATCTCAAGTCCTTAATGAAATAGTACTGCAGTACAATCCTTATGTACTCCATGATTATTGTAACAAGTACATTGTTGATACAACACTCAATTGATATAATCAACATAAGAACTCTAATCATCCCTCTTCATCTGTGGTAGTATGATAACATGATTATTATCCAATAACATCATTTGCGGCATAGTCTGATGACTGGGACATAGGTTCGCGTAGTGTCCAAACTCCTTGCAAATGAAGCATTGTACATTTGAAACCATTTTCATACCCTTGCAGTCACGTACTTTGTGCCCTTTTCCTCCACACTTATAACAAACTCCCATTCCTTTCAGGCAAGTTCCAGGGTGTTTCTTTCCACAGTTACCACATATGGGAAAATTCTTCTTTTCCCTCTTCCCTTTATCTATCTTTTTCTCTTCTATCCTTTTCTTCTCTTGCTTCCCTTTAATGCCATAGGACTCAGTAAGCTCTTTACTTATCTTATCAACACATGATATTATTTCTTCATATGATGATAATACATGGGAGACTATTTTTCTTATAAATTCTAGCTTAAGACCATGAAAGATATGATCCTTCCTTCTATTTGGATCATGTGCATTTCTGGAGATCTCATTCCTTCTACTGGGCGCCATTTCTAAACAATGGAATACACTAGATCAGTTTATGAATCAAAATACATAATCCCATACTTATAAAACACTTAACATAAATTGAACTATTTATGGATATAATCCATAATCATAAATATGTTTTCTTTGAGGAAGTATATACTCATAAACCCTTCATAATGATTTGTAAAGAAAGTGAGAGTTATCCTAAGCATATCCCCCGGGAGTGTCGTAACCAAGAGTGCAGCAAGGCTCGTTGTCGTGCACCAGTTCCCGTTCGAGTCTAGCTCAAAGCGGTGTTTTCGGGTTTTACCCCTAGGTACATCTGTGCCAGAGCCGCCTCTACCTGCTCGTATCCAGACAGGGATGTATTGCTCGGAAAACTCACAAAGTCTCTACAATACCAAAATTCTAGGAAGTTCTTCTATACTAATCCTCAAAGTTCATCTTAGGTCTATGTGCTCTAATCAGAGTTTATCTAAATCTAGCTTCCAAGGTTTGTACTAAACTTCCTCTGATACCAACTGTAACGCCCCGACCCCAGCTGCCCAGAGTCGGTGCATTAATTACATAACATTGGCATGATCACAAGAAAGATCAAATCTCGAAAGACCGATTGGTTTAGTAGCCTTGGAAACACTAGATATATTCATAAGTTTTACATTACATCATAAAATGAAAAACTAATACAACAACATAATGTTTCCACAATCCACACTATTAACCCCTCATAAAATCCCTGCAGGTCATTCATAACTTACTTCTTCACATCCTGGGAAAAATAAAACATAAAAAAAGGGTGAGCTCAAATGCCTAGTAAGGATAACAATAAAGTGGAAACTTTCATAAATAAGAATAAAAATTTAAGGCAATGTATAACTAAAACAAAAGCCTTTTAAATACGAACTTTCAACATGGTATGGCATAAATGAAATAATGCCATTTACTTATTCACATGGATATTCTACTAAATGAATAATCACATGCAAAAATCAATAACCACTTTCATAATGTTGGAATGCATAATGCCAGACTATCATAACCACATAGCCAAGGCCTCGTGCCAAGACTACAAATAAGATTTTGTCAAGGCCTTGTGCCAAGACACTAGTTTGTCTCATGAGACCTACCGATGCATCGAGGAGCTATAGCGGGCTCCACCCGTCACTTATTAAGTCCAATGCATTCCCATATGAAAAGGTTTAAACATAACATAAACATTCGTATTAAAACTAGCATACGAAATGTCAATACTTTCACAATAAACTATGAATGGTATAAAAATAGCACATCCACAGTCAAACATATCACAAAACCTTCAATACAATATAGAAGTTTTGTATCATAATAAATCAACTTCAAATAATCTTAAAATCCATCAAAGGATGTTGACATAGATGAAATCAAAATTCTTTTTAAAGAAATATCTCCTTTTATTTTGAAATCATTTAAGATCCATATATAATAAAACATTTTCTTTGAAAATATTCTTATAAGCTTGTAAGGAAAGCTTTGAAGATTTTATAACGGCGTAAAATAACCGCACCCGCCGTATAAGTTAAAAAAAACATTCTTACCTCAATTCTGTCGAAAAGGTTAAAAAGGACCTTGTTTTGAAAACGACGGAAAGATTCCTTTATAAACCTCTTATAAAAAGTCAAAAAAAGGGTATAAATGACTTTAACCCATATTCTTGTAAATAGTAAAAATGTTTTGAAATACATTTTTAAGAAACATGGATGTGGATGATAAAGAGATCCCAGTAGATTATTACATATAAACAACCTCGGATAATGAAGAGATTGTGAAATAACCCTTACCTTGTACTTTTCCTTGGTTGGGGTAGGTTAACCTCCTGTATAATGGTGAAATAGTTGTTATTAAATTATACAAGAATCATATATATTAATATGATATCATATATGATCTTTTAACATTGATTTGTTAATAATATCTTAGAATTATCGTCGTTTCGGGAGTTAACTTACTCATTTTCTTTTATATGTTTTGTTACATAAGCCATGGTTGTTGTATCTTATTCATATCCAGAATGATATACAGTCCTTAAACATCATTTTTAAATCATCAAATGATAATTATACTTGAATGGATACGATGGAGAATGAATCTCATCGCGTTCGTGGAGACGGTAGTCCGTACGTACGCACGAGCGACAATATCATTCTTTTGATATTAAAATAATATATAAATGGATGGTATATCATATATAAAGAATCATTAACATGTTATATTTATTATTTACATGAGTTACACATCATTTTTATACCCATCCAAATAATATTATATTGAATAACAATTACACCACGACGTGGAGACGGTAAGCCGTACGTACGCACGTATGGTGACATGTTATTCAAAGGGTGGATAGAATACTGAATATGATTGTACCATATTTATAATAACATCACAGTATATGTGAGATACTGGAGTTATTATTTCATAATGGTAAGAACAAAGGAAGAAGAAGTGGAAGAAGAAATGAACTTAGAAAAGGGTGGTGAAATCATTACCTCTTCTTCGGGTTCTTCCTTTTGATTTGATCAAAAGGGCTCCTTAGGTTGGCTTTCTGATCAAACTAAGGCCTCTAGGTTGTAGTGAGGGATGTTGGGAGAGTATTTGGGCAGAGTTTGGCCGAACCAAAAGGCTTTGAAGGTGTGAAGAAATGAGAAGGAGGAGTGCCCTTTTATAAGAGGGGTGAGGGGCACCTTTGGAAAAGTTAGAAATATTAATTTATAATAAATTCATATTCGGTTTAAAAAGGCTCCAAAGTTGACTATTCAAATGATGAGGTGGGGATAGGTCGAAAACAACTCATCCAATAGAATTTAGACAGGTTTGGGTACTTATATTAACCTTATCTTTAAGTATTAACTCTAAGTTAATTAGTTTCACTTTTACAATGTCTCTTTGTATTTTTATATAATATGGTTAATAAACTTACTATATACATCCAAGCGACCCACAAGTGGTCCATTAATGGGGAACCTATCATAATATAAGTCTCTTGGCCGAACCTTAGATTTTTAGGAATTTAATATCAATTAATAATATAATATTTGTTTTAAGAACTCTTTTATGTCAATTTTGACACTATTCAATAGTTGATTTTTGTGAAACTCATAACAGATTGATTACTTCGAACAAAGTCCATTAAATCAATCCTAATATATCATATTAGCCTATAAAATTAGTTTAATTCATTAAAAGTTTCATATTATATTTATTTGGGTATTTATAATATCAATTATTTTAATTTTTCACTATTATAGTAATTACTGCATCATCATTGTGTCATAAATAAAATAAATTATTTAATGTCTAAAAATTATAAATAAAATATAATTATGTAGGAAATATTTTTATCTTTCTAATGAATATTTATAATCTAAAATCCAACATATATAACCCTATGTAAAAATTGTTGTTCTAAAAGATATATGCTTGTGTCATTTTTTGTATTCATTTTAACTAAATTAAAATAAAGTGCCATTATCACTTACAAGTGGATCCATGGGGTCCCAAAATCGACACAAAGATGTCCATGGTCGACCATCTATCAACCAATAGGGTTAAGACACGTTTTTAGGGTAATTTAGTATTATTATAATATTATTTTTTTAACCTTATTTACCAGATTTACCCTTAGCCATGGTAAATAAAATATTTACCGCAGTAATTATTCAAAATGTCTAAAAATAAAAGTTACCTATTTACACAATTTTAACATCCTGATTAAAAATATGGAATCTATTTTCCTAAATTAAAAACACAGAAGTGGCAGAAATTAATTTAAAATTAATTCCCGCTGTCAAAACAAAAAGCGTGTTTTTAAGAGATAATAACTATCAAAAGATTGACACTTGTTTATGTTCGGTTTAATTGTACAATTATGTCCAATGACCAACATTATATTAAATGGTAAAAATATATTCTAAATATACTTTAAAACCACTCAAATTCACAATTTATCACTATTAATTATTTTGATTAAAAAAGTTGTTTTTAATTAAAATTTAGTAATTTTCACTATTCATCAAAATATGAAAGTTATCCGAAAAGTACCAAAATTTCACCCTAGGCTAATTTTGATATTCCGAATCCAAAAATGAAGTCCATTTTCAAATATAAAATATATATAATTTCAAAAAGTAGGTATTAGTATTCACAACAGCTAGTTTAATTAGTTGTGGTGTGTGTTAGAACTCGAGGTTGCGTACAACACACGCTACTGTTTTATTCAAAGGAAAGCGTACCGTGGAAGCTTGGGATGTTTCATTTTAAATTTTTTGATGTCTCCATTTATTCAAAAAGTTTAAAATATTGTATTCAAAAAGGTTTCACTATCAAAAGTTGATAAAAGTGCAATACTGAAAATGAATCTGTTCTTGCATTATGACTAAGAAACTCATAATATGGATTCTAAAATTATAAGGATTATATAAAGTTAAAAATGTAGTTAAAGCTATTCATGACCTCTTTTAATGCCTTTTTTTTTTGTAAGTCATGGTGCAATTGAACTCGGTGTTGCGTGTAGTGCAAGTTATTGAATTATTTTGAAGAAATAACACACTATGAAATCTTAGGGTGTTACATTCTCCCCTCCTTCAATAAATTGCGTCCTCGCAATTTGAAATTGTTCTTCGAAAATAAAAGGTTGAAAATAGATAATATATTTGTGGGAAAACCCACATCGGAAATTGGGTTACTAAAATTTAGTCTTAATATGAAGAAAAGAGAAATGAAAGGGTCACCACCAAATTATGATCTTGATTAGGAGAACATTGGTGGCAATTAGAGACATATAATCGGAGGAAAAACATAAATATTTATAGGTAGTGATTGAGGTTATCAATCACAAACAAGTGTATAATTGAGGTCCTTAAACTCATCAATCTATGATGATTTGAAGTACCATCGGTTCAACAAAATATAGGGTATTGGGATAACACATTTTTGATGTTTCAAAATATCTTAGTTGAAATCCCACATCGAAAAATGAATTAACGAGGCCTCTATTTAAAATAAAGAGTCGAAAGTATGAAGATTACCGAAAATAACACATACTAGGGTTCCATGTAGGAAAATATGGATATGGAAGAAAAATCTAACCATCAATTATCTGATGGAGAGTGGTAGAGAACATGGCTATGAAAAGGACAACAATCCCAAAGCCATAAATTAGTGATGATTTAAGGTACCATCTAGGAAAACATTTTTGTTCTATGTTGCTTTTCTTAATATTGAGGAATTTATTTATGAGATTGGCTAAGATCATAAGGAGATATACTTACTTTATAATTAGAGTTTTATCCATTAATAAATTTCTACCACAAACTCATCTTTCACTCTAAAAGATAATAGAATGTAAAAAAAAAATTCTATTTACACTATTCGTATAGGGTTCCAAAATAAACGAATTTATAATTCATCTACAAGATCTTTTAATAAAAACTACATTATTTAATCCATGACATCTCGTGGGCCAGTGGTAGGTGATACACCCTTGTCGCCCTTCGGTTTCGGGTTCAAGTCTCGCAGCCTTGCCGGACGCGACGGGTTGCCGCCCGACCTCCGGGTTGTCCTTTTATGGCAATCCAAAATAATCCAAACTAGAACTATCCAAAATACTTCTATCCAAACTCACAGTCCAACATTTATAAGTAAGGTAAACATAATGTAGAACATTTTTACCCCGTAATAGCATATGAATACCTTCATCATGTATTCTTTTAATACACCGAAACATCCTGAATTACCATATTCCTTATTGATTACATTCATGCTCCCTTATTCCATATAGAAAGCTGGATATACTTCATTAATCCAAAAATGTTTTAAACCCCAACAATGATGGAATATACAAATCATTAATCAGTTCCAGGGTAGTCAAGAATATCTAATATAATTTATCCAAAACAATCACATATTATTCCAAAATCACTACCTCAGTATCAGAACTATATTATGATTTATCATTCTCTCAACCATATATTTTCCAAATATTTATCCTGCTATTGAGTCACTTTTCTTTGTTCCACACAATCTCAAGTCCTTAATGAAATAGTACTGCAGTACAATCCTTATATACTCCATGATTATTGTAACAAGTACATTGTTGATACAACACTCAATTGACATAATCAACATAAGAACTCTAATCATCCCTCTTCATCTGTGGTAGTATCATAACATGATTATTATCCAATAACATCATTTGCGGCATAGTCTGATGACTGGGACATAGGTTCGCGTAGTGTCCAAACTCCTTGCAAATGAAGCATTGTACATTTGAAACCATTTTCTTACCCTTGCAGTCACGTACTTTGTGCCCTTTTCCTCCACACTTATAACAAACTCCCATTCCTTTCAGGCAAGTTCCAGGGTGTTTCTTTCCACAGTTACCACATATGGGAAAATTCTTCTTTTCCCTCTTCCCTTTATCTATCTTTTTCTCTTCTATCCTTTTCTTCTCTTGCTTCCCTTTAATGCCATAGGACTCAGTAAGCTCTTTACTTATCTTATCAACACATGATATTATTTCTTCATATGATGATAATACATGGGAGACTATTTTTCTTATAAATTCTAGCTTAAGACCATGAAAGATATGATCCTTCCTTCTATTTGGATCATGTGCATTTCTGGAGATCTCATTCCTTCTACTGGGCGCCATTTCTAAACAATGGAATACACTAGATCAGTTTATGAATCAAAATACATAATCCCATACTTATAAAACACTTAACATAAATTGAACTATTTATGGATATAATCCATAATCATAAATATGTTTTCTTTGAGGAAGTATATACTCATAAACCCTTCATAATGATTTGTAAAGAAAGTGAGAGTTATCCTAAGCATATCCCCCGGGAGTGTCGTAACCAAGAGTGCAGCAAGGCTCGTTGTCGTGCACCAGTTCCCGTTCGAGTCTAGCTCAAAGCGTTGTTTTCGGGTTTTACCCCTAGGTACATCTGTGCCAGAGCCGCCTCTACCTGCTCGTATCCAGACAGGGATGTATTGCTCGGAAAACTCACAAAGTCTCTACAATACCAAAATTCTAGGAAGTTCTTCTATACTAATCCTCAAAGTTCATCTTAGGTCTATGTGCTCTAATCAGAGTTTATCTAAATCTAGCTTCCAAGGTTTGTACTAAACTTCCTCTGATACCAACTGTAACGCCCCGACCCCAGCTGCCCAGAGTCGGTGCATTAATTACATAACATTGGCATGATCACAAGAAAGATCAAATCTCGAAAGACCGATTGGTTTAGTAGCCTTGGAAACACTAGATATATTCATAAGTTTTACATTACATCATAAAATGAAAAACTAATACAACAACATAATGTTTCCACAATCCACACTATTAACCCCTCATAAAATCCCTGCAGGTCATTCATAACTTACTTCTTCACATCCTGGGAAAAATAAAACATAAAAAAAGGGGTGAGCTCAAATGCCTAGTAAGGATAACAATAAAGTGGAAACTTTCATAAATAAGAATAAAAATTTAAGGCAATGTATAACTAAAACAAAAGCCTTTTAAATACGAACTTTCAACATGGTATGGCATAAATGAAATAATGCCATTTACTTATTCACATGGATATTCTACTAAATGAATAATCACATGCAAAAATCAATAACCACTTTCATAATGTTGGAATGCATAATGCCAGACTATCATAACCACATAGCCAAGGCCTCGTGCCAAGACTACAAATAAGATTTTGTCAAGGCCTTGTGCCAAGACACTAGTTTGTCTCATGAGACCTACCGATGCATCGAGGAGCTATAGCGGGCTCCACCCGTCACTTATTAAGTCCAATGCATTCCCATATGAAAAGGTTTAAACATAACATAAACATTCGTATTAAAACTAGCATACGAAATGTCAATACTTTCACAATAAACTATGAATGGTATAAAAATAGCACATCCACAGTCAAACATATCACAAAACCTTCAATACAATATAGAAGTTTTGTATCATAATAAATCAACTTCAAATAATCTTAAAATCCATCAAAGGATGTTGACATAGATGAAATCAAAATTCTTTTTAAAGAAATATCTCCTTTTATTTTGAAATCATTTAAGATCCATATATAATAAAACATTTTCTTTGAAAATATTCTTATAAGCTTGTAAGGAAAGCTTTGAAGATTTTATAACGGCGTAAAATAACCGCACCCGCCGTATAAGTTAAAAAAAACATTCTTACCTCAATTCTGTCGAAAAGGTTAAAAAGGACCTTGTTTGGAAAACGACGGAAAGATTCCTTTATAAACCTCTTATAAAAAGTCAAAAAAAGGGTATAAATGACTTTAACCCATATTCTTGTAAATAGTAAAAATGTTTTGAAATACATTTTTAAGAAACATGGATGTGGATGATAAAGAGATCCCAGTAGATTATTACATATAAACAAACTCGGATAATGAAGAGATTGTGAAATAACCCTTACCTTGTACTTTTCCTTGGTTGGGGTAGGTTAACCTCCTGTATAATGGTGAAATAGTTGTTATTAAATTATACAAGAATCATATATATTAATATGATATCATATATGATCTTTTAACATTGATTTGTTAATAATATCTTAGAATTATCGTCGTTTCGGGAGTTAACTTACTCATTTTCTTTTATATGTTTTGTTACATAAGCCATGGTTGTTGTATCTTATTCATATCCAGAATGATATAAAGTCCTTAAACATCTTTTTTAAATCATCAAATGATAATTATACTTGAATGGATACGATGGAGAATGAATCTCATCGCGTTCGTGGAGACGGTAGTCCGTACGTACGCACGAGCGACAATATCATTCTTTTGATATTAAAATAATATATAAAGGATGGTATATCATATATAAAGAATCATTAACATGTTATATTTATTATTTACATGAGTTACACATCATTATTATACCCATCCAAATAATATTATATTGAATAACAATTACACCACGACGTGGAGACGGTAAGCCGTACGTACGCACGTATGGTGACTTGTTATTCAAAGGGTGGATAGAATACTGAATATGATTGTACCATATTTATAATAACATCACAGTATATGTGAGATACTGGAGTTATTATTTCAGAATGGTAAGAACAAAGGAAGAAGAAGTGGAAGAAGAAATGAACTTAGAAAAGGGTGGTGAAATCATTACCTCTTCTTCGGGTTCTTCCTTTTGATTTGATCAAAAGGGCTCCTTAGGTTGGCTTTCTGATCAAACTAAGGCCTCTAGGTTGTAGTGAGGGATGGTGGGAGAGTATTTGGGCAGAGTTTGGCCGAACCAAAAGGCTTTGAAGGTGTGAAGAAATGAGAAGGAGGAGTGCCCTTTTATAAGAGGGGTGAGGGGCACCTTTGGAAAAGTTAGAAATATTAATTTATAATAAATTCATATTCGGTTTACAAAGGCTCCAAAGTTGACTATTCAAAGGATGAGGTGGGGATAGGTCGAAAACAACTCATCCAATAGAATTTAGACAGGTTTGGGTACTTATATTAACCTTATCTTTAAGTATTAACTCTAAGTTAATTAGTTTCACTTTTACAATGTCTCTTTGTATTTTTATATAATATGGTTAATAAACTTACTATATACATCCAAGAGACCCCCAAGTGGTCCATTAATGAGGAACCTATCATAATATAAGTCTCTTGGCCGAACCTTAGATTTTTAGGAATTTAATATCAATTAATAATATAATATTTGTTTTAAGAACTCTTTTATGTCAATTTTGACACTATTCAATAGTTGATTTTTGTGAAACTCATAACAGATTGATTACTTCGAACAAAGTCCATTAAATCAATCCTAATATATCATATTAGCCTATAAAATTAGTTTAATTCATTAAAAGTTTCATATTATATTTATTTGGGTATTTATAATATCAATTATTTTAATTTTTCACTATTATAGTAATTACTGCATCATCATTGTGTCATAAATAAAATAAATTATTTAATGTCTAAAAATTATAAATAAAATATCATTATGTAGGAAATCTTTTTATCTTTCTAATGAATATTTATAATCTAAAATCCAACATATATAACCCTATGTAAAAATTGTTGTTCTAAAAGATATATGCTTGTGTCATTTTTGTATTCATTTTAACTAAATTAAAATAAAGTGTCATTATCACTTACAAGTGGATCCATGGGGTCCCAAAATCGACACAAAGATGTCCATGGTCGACCATCTATCAACCAATAGGGTTAAGACCCGTTTTTAGGGTAATTTAGTATTATTATAATATTATTTTTTTAACCCTTATTTACCAGATTTACCCTTAGCCATGGTAAATAAAATATTTACCGCAGTAATTATTCAAAATGTCTAAAAATAAAAGTTACCTATTTACACAATTTTAACATCCTGATTACAAATATGGAATCTATTTTCCTAAATTAAAAACACAGAAGTGGCAGAAATTAATTTAAAATTAATTCCCGCTGTCAAAACAAAAAGCGTGTTTTTAAGAGATAATAACTATCAAAAGATTGACACTTGTTTATGTTCGGTTTCATTGTACAATTATGTCCAATGACCAACATTATATTAAATGGTAAGAATATATTCTAAATATACTTTAAAACCACTCAAATTCACAATTTATCACTATTAATTATTTTGATTAAAAAAGTTGTTTTTAATTAAAATTTAGTAATTTTCACTATTCATCAAAATATGAAAGTTATCCGAAAAGTACCAAAATTTCACCCTAGGCTAATTTTGATATTCCGAATCCAAAAATGAAGTCCATTTTCAAATATAAAATATATATAATTTCAAAAAGTAGGTATTAGTATTCACAACGGCTAGTTTAATTAGTTGTGGTGTGTGTTAGAACTCGAGGTTGCGTACAGCACACGCTACTGTTTTATTCAAAGGAAAGCGTACCGTGGAAGCTTGGGATGTTTCATTTTAAATTTTTTGATGTCTCCATTTATTCAAAAAGTTTAAAATATTGTATTCAAAAAGGTTTCACTATCAAAAGTTGATAAAAGTGCAATACTGAAAATGAATCTGTTCTTGCATTATGACTAAGAAACTCATAATATGGATTCTAAAATTATAAGGATTATATAAAGTTAAAAATGTAGTTAAAGCTATTCATGACCTCTTTTAATGCCTTTTTTTTTGGTAAGTCATGGTGCAATTGAACTCGGTGTTGCGTGTAGTGCAAGTTATTGAATTATTTTGAAGAAATAACACACTATGAAATCTTAGGGTGTTACAATAAACATAAAATATTTCTCAAATCCCATTTTAAAACCTAAAACACGCATCTAAAAAACATTTTATTTCCTTTAAATATTTCCGTTAAATATTTTCTTTTGAAATCACCATTCCAAATAAAATTTCAAAATTACATAAAACATAACTATAAAAAAAATAAAAAAAACATAAAAAAACATAAAAAACATAAAAAATATAGAATTCAAATAGTAGAACGAGTCAAATACTAAAACAATGATAGAAAAAGTACACAAGAATCATAACAAAAAAGTGAAAAATTCAAACATATCATGATGAAACACTAACAATAAATGTAAAAAAATAACTACAACTAAATTACAATAAATATGAATAAGTAAAATATACATAATTATGGGAAATTCCTAGGAATATGGTGAGATGATTTTCGTTATATTTAAAATACCATCCATCGGCCTATTAATAAATTCATAGACAATAAATTCATGGATTTATCTATCTATCCTCACTAGTGGAACTCCTCATAGTTAGATAAAGTTAAATATTATAGGATAATAGTCAGTCTCATCATTACTAGCATATCAACCATCAATCATATCTCAATAAGAAGCCTAGGATCCCTATAAATATAGTTAAAGAAGGTGGTGAAATATTTATCCAATATAGATCATATATAAATACATCATAGACACATCTAATCATCCCACATCTTTATAAAAACTATTGAAAATACTCTCTTAATATACCCAACAACATTATAAATAAAAAAAATCAAACTCACATATTCCAACCAACTTGGGGATTCCAATGAGGGTATAAATCATTTACAAAAAAAATTACAGATAGTTCCAAAGGATAGTGAGATATTTAAATCCAATATTAATTTTATAAAAATCCCTTTAAATACTATTTTTTCACCAGTGTTATTTATAAACCCCTTTTAAATTTAATATTACAAGCATACATTAAATTATGGTTTAGACACCACAACAAGAACCTTCTTTTGAAACTAGTTTTAAAGTAAGACATTCTTTAAAATCATTTTTGAAAACAAAGAAATCAAATTTTAGTTTATACTATCCTTCATTTAGTATACACACCCAAGTAAAACATCATTGTACCACATTAATATGTGTGTAGACATAAATCATATATTACAAATATATGAATTTGTTAAACATGTTTTCAAGACCTATAAATAAAAAAACATAGTTAAAAAACACCTCATGCTTATAATTTGATTCACATGAAAGTATTTAATGTCCAAAAATCATTTATGTAACTACCTTGTTTAGGATAAGAATATTATTTTATGAAACACCAGTTAGGTGTATCATTTATTTATAAAATTATAAGAGTGTAAATCCATGGAAGCCCCTTTAAAATCAAACAACATGTTCATGAAACCTTAACTTCTAAATATTTATTCACCAAAACTCAAAAAACATACATAATTATTTAGGTAATCATGTTTGTAATTCTCAAGCATAACATGGCATGTTAAGAAAATGAAAAATCATAGGAAAACCTATATTATATAATCACTTTCATTAATCGGGGACTCATTCCACATCAAAAAAAGTAATGGATCCCCAAATGGGTAATAAAACCTGTTAACAAAGAGAACCGTTAAGTCAAAATCATGTGGTAGTGAACCCTTGGTCATTGAGACATTTGACTGTTTAAAATATAAAGGAGAAATCGATAAAGAGGGTAATAAGGATGAGATGAAGGGGATAACCTTGAAAAATCAACTTGAAATTAAATGGCCCTGGATTGAAGGGATAAAAGGAGGTATCCATTACTAGAACTACCTTAGAGTGAATCACATTAATAGAAGGATGGAAGTAACCATATGAATCATCAGTTAAATATATAAAATCATAATTTTAATGTATAAAAGTTCTCCCTAGGGTGTGTCACAATGTGATTCCCTACATTATGATGTGACCCCCAAACTGATTTAAGGCACCACTTCATAAGGGAACATCAAGTCGTGATTCCCCTAATCATAGTTTAATAACACCTAGAAGAACTAAGGCATCAATATCCAAAGGGAATATGGTGGCTTTATTCCCCACATTGGAATATGACCAATCTATTTTCAAAAACTATAGACTCAATGAATAGATCGGTCAGGACATAACCTCCATTGGTCAATGTGGGATTGGTATGTAGTCCAAACTATAGAACCCTAAAATAAAAAACCCAAAATTATTATAAATTTGAAAAAATAAGAGAATTAAAAAATAAAAATCAATAAATAATACATTCATACCTTAAATTGATAAAGTGAATGCAACATGTTAGATCCACACTAATTTCTAATTAAAGTGACACACTGAAACCAATGATTCGTATAACCTCTTTAAGAAATGTGAACCATCATTTTACTCTATATAAAGGTCTAAAAACATTCAGATCTAGAGAAATGATAATAATATAACTAATACTAACTCATATATAATTGAAACTTTGACTTATTTGATTACTAAGAAACTCTATTTTCATCCCTTCTCTTTGATAAATTCTAATGATCTCCATCTCATAATGAAACAATCCATGTTAGAATCTTTTATATTAGATTTTTTTCCAATACCTTGAGATATATTAGTAATGTAATTAGGGTGATGTGACACTAGATCTCAAGATGTAAATCCTCTTGTAAATGTTATACTCTAGCCACCACAATAGGAATATGATCAGAAGAATAATAATGAAGATCCATAAACAAAATTCAAAAAAACATATATCATCATTCTACCTTCAAAATTGAAGAAATAAAATTGACCTAAAACTAATCTAGAAATTCATTACATGATACTCTAAAATCCTCATTGTCACCAAGAAATAAAATCCACCACTATTAAAAAACTCCATAAAATAATATACCGGTCAATGGGATCCAATACTCATTCCGATCATTGATCAAACTAAAAGAAATATACAACTCCTCTAACCACACCTCTATTTATTGATCATAAATATATCCCTCCTACATTGGAAATCTCTAACACTAAAACTTATGATTTGTATTCCTATAAGATTCATTCTTATCAACATCAACTCTCTAAAGATCATATGGATGATTTTTCTGCACTTCATCTGCCTAAACCTCAAGAGAATTATAATAAAAAGCTATATATACAAGAATAAATTCTCCTAATTCACAAGAATATGTAATTTTATTAATATCATTTAATATACATAATTTTAATTTCCTGAATTTCCCAATTACAACACAGATGTTATGTAAGTATATATAGTATCATTTATTTATCATTTCCAATTTATAATGTTGTATGGAGAAGTGTTCATAGATATAGATACATTAGGATAAGGTCTCTCATGTGTGGGATATTCCAACTCCACATCAGTCTCCAGCCTAGGTCTATTGGGGGTGGGATTGGGGTGTCACACTCAGTTTACCACTAGATGGGTGGGACCTAGTGGGTTGAGTTATGATTGAGTGGTCTCTGGATGAATCTTCCCTCATGATGGGTTTAAGGTTGTTATAGATTTCTAGGATGTTGTAATTTATAGGATGACCATGCTTATGGAGTTTTATAGGTAAAGACCATCCAATTTTTGGTGAAATATGGACCTGCAAAGAGATGATGACAAGTTAGAGGCAATTCCTTGAGTGTTTCACCTTATAGGGACCCCTCCTAGTCAGATGATGGTCCGAATAGAAAGTATTATTTTGGGAAACACTTGATGTTGGTGGATTTCTATAATGGTGTTGTATAATTTGGCTATGAGTCTATAGAGAAGAGGGATACTTCCCTCAAGAATACACATTCTCTTGTGAAGTGTTTCAAAGTCTCATTGGTGAGTTAGTTCTACCCTAAGAGGATAGTATTGAGGTGTGGCGGATAAGTTCTTTTTAATTGTATGTTTGAGGTTATTTTGGATGTACAAACGTGTTAGAGAAATCCTTGGTTGTAGAGAATAGATAATAAAAGGCATGGAAAACTTCTGCTAATGGAGGCTTGTGACCCGGAGGCTCCAAGTTTGATCTAAGGTGTGGTCTAAGTCTTCTCTACTTTAGTTTTGGTTTTGGTAGACACAAGTGAAAAATAATTTTTCCTTATTAAATCTTATATTTGATACCTAAAGTTATAAATGGATCCTTTTATATTGACCCTTGTTTTTAAAGACTCTTACAGGGATAGATTCATTAATCACACACTTCCACTGATAGAGTGATATAACTTTTAGAGTTGACAGATTTGGAAGGGATCTCTATATGGTAGTGATGATAACCTATGATGTGTTCCTTGGTATATACTAGTTTAATGTTATGAATACCTAGTTTTACTATTACTAGGGAGGTTTAGAGTAAGTTCAATATGATGAGATGATATTTCCCTCCATCGACGTGAAGGAATCTTAGGAAGGGTAGGCTAGTCTCATAGGGAGGAGGATATAACTAATTTCACAACAATTAGATATTTTATTCCTTAGAGAAGTAGACATTATAAGCTTTTATTTTCTAATATTGGTGAAGGATTTCGAGGATGTCTTCCCTAAGGATGTTTTGGGATTAAATCGCTGTCAAGACATCAACCTATGCATGGACCTACACATAGGGACAACCTTGATATCTGCACCAAAATATAGAATGGAACTCATAGAGTTGTATGAGATGAATGTGTAGTTGAAAGATCTATAATTTAAGGGATTTTTTAGAACCATATTCCTCCCTTGGTAAGACTAAATTTAATTAACCATGAAGGAGGACGGTATCTTGGGGTTTTGTATGGATTATTATCACCGAAAGTAGGTGAATATCAAGAGTAAGACTTCCATTTCGATAATCAATGCCCTATTTGACTAGATGTAAGAGGAGAAATAGTTCCCAAATATTAATTATGTTATCAACAGTTCTGATTTTGAGAGTATGATATAGTGAATATAGTGTTCTGGTGATGCTATAATCACTGTGAGTTTTTGGTGATTCCATTTGGCATGACTAGTACCCCAAAAATGTTAATGAGACTCATGAAAATTATCTTTTTGAATTTATTATTTTTGACCATTTTGGTCTTCATTGATGACATCATTATGTGTTATGTTTTCTCATATAAGTATGAAAAACATTTGAGGGTGGACCTAGACATACTCTGAGAGCACCAGTTGCGGGGGAAGCACTTGATTTTTTATTTTTTGATTTGATATGTCTACATGTTGTGATATTCCATCTTATAAGAAGGAGTAGTAGTAAACCCTGAAGATATAAAGGAAATACTACTTTAGGAGACACTGAAGAATGTGACTAAGGTTTGTAGTTTCCTCGGGTTGGAAGGATATTATTGAAGATTAATGCATGATTACTTTATGTTTGTGGAACTCCTCACTAACTTGATGTGAAAATGGAATCCTTTTGTGTTTATGGATAAGTGTTATCAATATTTTCTGGAATTGTGTTATGGGTTAACAAATTCTCCCATCTTGAGACTAATAGAGGAGGGTGTTGAGTACGTGGTGTTCTACAATGCCTCTAATGTTGTATTTAGATGAGTTATGATGAAACGTTTGGTGGATACTTCTTATGGTTCCATGTAGTTGAGACCCCATGAGGAGAATAATGTGACCCATAGTTTAGAGCTAGTAGTAGTAGTTTTCACCCTGTAGTCCCGGTGACACTACATTATGGGAGAGAAATCCATCATCTATTTTGACCATAAGAGTCTTAGGTATATCTTCTTGTAGAAACATCTCAACCTGAGATAGAGGTGATTGATAGAGTTACTACAAGACTATATTATTTTGAAACATTCTATACTATTGGGAAAGAAATATAGTGAAAAATGAACTCACTGGGGACTTTATTCATAGTAGTTGGTGATGTGACAGAGTAGTTGACAACATTGTAGTTAACCCTTATAGATGAGGGTGGAGTGGTGTATCTCCTATCAATCGTTGTGACCCCCCACTTCTCTAGTGTGTCAGAGAACAACAGTTTGTATATATCAATTGTGAGGTATTATATGACCAGATATCCATAGAACATTCTTATCATGGGATATCTCAATGTGGGGAGATCTTCATCCTTCTTTAAGGATGGAATATGGTATCGATCATGTGTGAGGGATTAGGTGCTAATAGAGTTCATAAATTACACTTAGAAGTACATTCGGGAGTGTAAAATATGTTCCATGGCCTTATATGTCATTTTTTGTGGAAAATGATGAATCTAGTCATTGATAAGTTCATTTCAGGATTCCTCACTTTCTAGTAAGTGATGCCAAAGCATTATGTATTAGTGGGTTTAGCTGAACCCCTTAGGAAACCAAAGTTAATGTTGGATGGTATTTCATGGTTGTTATGATGGGAAATTCATGATCAACAAGAGGTCATGATGCTATCATGGTGATTATAGACTAACTCAATATGCCGGCCTACTTCATAGCAATTAGAGAGTATAGTCCATTGGAGAGTTTGGAATGCATGTATTTGTAGGAGATAATATGACTTCATAGAGTTCCCTTAATTATTTATTTTTAACCATGACAATCAATTCATGTCCCAATTTTGGATAGGATTACATGAGTTTTTTGGTAAATATTTGTTTATGGGAATACCATTCCACTCCCAGATATATGGCTAGTCAAATTATACTACTCATGTTTTTGAGAACATGATGCGACCTTGTGTGTTGGATTTTGGCCACAACTGGGTTGATAAACTACCCTTGTTTTAATTTACATAAAACTACTTTTACCATTCTACCATTGGTATAGTAATATTCTAGGAATTGTATGGGAGACCCTACATGCCACTATTGTTTTGAAAATATCTAGGTGAGACATCACTTATGGGCTTAGAGTAGGAGAAAGTGAGGATATGAAGGTTTATTTCATCTTGTAGAAGATGATTGCTTCTTATAGGCATTATAATTTCTATAAAGATTAATAATGGAGGCCTATATAGTTTAATGAGTGATACTGTGTGTTTTTGAAGGTTATACCTCAATGAGGAATATAAATATTTGGCAGGGGTGACATGTTTTCTCTGATGCCCATCAATCCTTTCCAGATACAGTGTAGGGTTGGTGAGGTGTGTTACTTTGCCTTACCACTGTAGTTATATCAGGTATATGATGTTTTCCATGTGTCATAGCTGAGGGGATACATTCATGAAACATTTCACGTTATCGATTAGAGTCATGTAAGACAATGAGTATGAAGACACATTCATAGGGTAATTGGTGGTGATTGATGATCAGCAGGATAATAAATTATATGGAAAATTTATTCCCTTTGTGAACATTAATTAGTAGAATTATAACCTCTAAGAGAGGTTACTGGAGTAGTAGAATAGATTCTATTTTAGTACCCCCACATGTTTGAGTAGGTTTTTGATTTTTCAGAATAAAATCTAGGAGGTGGGTAGAATATAATGACTATTTTTCCCATGTAACACTTTAGAAAATTTTAAAGAATATTTTTAGAGTTAAGCATAGATTCGGAAAAGAGTTCCAAGCCTTTTGGAAGCTCGGTAATCCTATATTAAAAATAGTAAATATAATATATCTTGCACACACATTCTTTTGAAATAAAGGAATAACACCAAAATGATGTCTTTAATGGGAAAACTAAGACCACCATTAAATCCATAACATAGGTTTTACCCTAGTTACAATATAAGATTTTTTTAGTTCCAAGTGTTTCAATTAATCTTATTCATGGCTGATATTAGATTAAATTAAATTGATTAAATTAATTAATTGATTAAATTGTCTAATTTTTTTCTAAATTTAGAATTTTTTAAACACTATTATAGATAATCTATAGGTTTATCCTAATAAACCTAAGGAATTGAGAGTAGGTCCATGGAGGAGACCATTAGAATATGACTATGGAATTTTTTATCAATGAAGATTAGAGGTGATAATTCTTAGAGATAACGAGGAATGCAATAATTTCTTTTACTTCGATTCTTGTAGACATATTATCCTCCAATTATTAGATGAATTAGAGGAAGGGATTTTTGTTGGTTTAAACCCCATCATTAATTTTACATGATGAACATATATTAATTCTTATAGAAATTAATTCATGGACCTTTATTTATTTATTATCCTATTGATTATTAACTTTTATTGGAATTTGATATTAATTTGGTTTTGATAATTTGATTATTCCCCTAGTTATTTGGATACCTTCATTGATGTCCTAATGAACAAAAATTTTGTTTGATTCTAAGTTTTTTATTACATCCCACTATCTCTTCATTAATCAATTTTCATTATTGGTATTTTGATTGGTCATTGATTTAACTTTACCTAGGAAACTTATCTGTGTTTAATGATTCATTGGTGGAACAGATCATTATTTTGGGTTTGGTTTTAGGATTGGGGATGTGGTAGAGGTTTAACAGAATTAATAGGAATCTGATAATGTTATGGGTGACAATGGTTCCACGATATGGGTTGAGAAGTTATCTTTAGAGGAGTGATGGTGGATGATTTTTGAGAAAAGGGTGGCCAAAATCTACCCACTAATGACAATATCGGCCAAATCAACACAATTCGGGGTGTTATAGCTGGAAATAATGGTGGAATAAAGGGTGAAAAAGGTGGTGGTGATATGTTATTACATAGTGGAATTTCTATAAAATTTCACTCAACACGGAATGTAGTTCAGAAGAACACATGTCATGTGGTCTCCTCTATGATGCAGATAGGGTTTACAAGGAGAGTTAAATATAACATGTCATGTGGGGGACCCACACACCATGTATTCTAAAAAAACATATTTATAGGAACATTTTTTTAGTTAGTATCACACATGAAATACTAGACATAGTGAGGCCCACCATGTTCAACTCCTTGGAAACTCCATGTACTCCCTTCAAAGAAGGTTCGAGCCCTTCTTCTCTTCATCATAACTTCAATATTAGTATGCGTATGTTCCCTAAAACCATATCAGTGTGGTTGTGTTCCCCTATTCTACCCCTAAGTGGGTAAAATGTGGTATTTTATCCTAAAAATAGGGTGATAAATCCCATATATGGGCTAGTTTCAATTATATCTAGGTATCCCTCTGTATAGTCAGGTGTGTGATCCTTTATCATTATTCCCAAGGGTTGGTCTCAAAAACTCATTTATGAAATCCAATGTGTGTGATCCCTTTCCTAGTGGGTTCTCTAGATAGGGAGAGGTATCCCACATAGGCTCTTGGGGTGATCCCCTACCTTTTTATCAATATTTAATATATCTTGATGAGGTTTAGTCAGATAGACTGTGTAACTCACAAGTGGCCCCTCAATTACATTATTCTTATTTATGGAAATAAATGATTAGTATGACCTCTTAGATGAGTTTTATAAGCATATTGAAACCTGATGAATGAGTTCTCTAAGAATAATGTTACTTTGGATCCATGAGTAGTATCCATAGGTTGGAAGTGAGGACATAACTCACCCAGATACTTGGAGTCTTCCTTGAGAATATCTTCGTTATCAAGTTTATTCCCCTTGTTTATGATTTTGAGTTGAATCCTTCCTTGATGCTTCATGATTTTTGATTTTGGGGAGTCGTACTGTGTAGGTTTATACTTACCCTTGTAATGTCTCTTCTTGTATGTGCATGTATTATATAGATGACATGCCTTTATATGAGGTACATGGTGGACCAAGAGTATGTGGATCTTATTTGTGTTAGATGGACCATAGATGGTTCTAGGAGTCGTATCATGATAAAATTATCCTATTTTTAGTAGTTTGGATGATTTAAATTATATGTGGGTTTGTATTTGGCCATTTTCACGTGTCTTACTCTTTAAAATACTTTGATATAGGATTATATGTTATGTATGCATTTACTATATCAGTTTTTTATGCTTTCTGCATTTTAATGGTGTATGGAGATGTGTTTTTCTGTACAATTACTTTAGGATATGTCCTCCCATGTCTGTTATATTCCTACTTAGAACTAATTTCCAACACCAATCCTTTTGGGGATTGGATTGGGGTGTCAGATTCAGCTTACCACCAGCCGGTCGAGCCTTAGTGGGTTGGGTTGGGACAAAATAAAAAAATCAAATAGTTTTTTTTTAAAAAAATACAGGATGAAATACATTATAAGAAAATTAAATAAATCATGATTAGAAATTTAATTTTTTACAAATAAAATTTTACTCATTGATATATGAAAATACCAATGATTTTAAAGAAACAATTTCTATAAAACATATTTTTGTCAAATTTATTACTTTTGAAGATTATAATCAATGAATTGAATTGATTAAATTTATAGAATACTTATTAAATAAATTAGTGACATCTAATAAATAATTAAGTAACTATAATAAGTACTTATTTAACTATTAATGTCGAAAAAAAATGTTTTGTTTAAAAAACTTTTTTATTGAATATTATATATTTTTTATTTAAAAATCAAATTATTTATATTTGATGTTTGGAGTTTAATGAATTTAATTGTTTATATTATATTCAAAACAATTACCAATAATTTAGTTATTAGTTTGTCATTGGCAATGTGTATAAATTCATTTTTATCCTTAAAACAAATTGTTTTTTTTATTACATTATGAGTTATTATATTAAAATTTATTTTTAACACATCTTGAAACTGAATCCACTAAAATGGTTCTCATATTTGGAATTTTCTTATTAAAGTTCAATAATATGTTCAATTTAATTTTTTCAGTTTAAAATAAATTACCTATGCAAACATTAGTCACTAATGTAAAGGCTAAAATAAGGTAAAAGGGTTGAATTAAGGGAAAAGGTCATAAAATATCACAAAAAAATATTTCTAAATGGGTGTATGGGGTATTGATTGACTTATCGTTATAGTATCATCACTAATTGACAATTGTGAATCCAATTTCCTTTAATATGAAATTCATTTTATCTAAATGAATCAATATTTAAAAAAAAATTCAGCCTTCTCATCAATAAAAAACACCTCCAATACCCACCTAAACACACACATTTCCTCTGAAATTATCTTAAATACCTTACCCAATTATCTCCCTTATGATCCACTCTCATGTTTGGGATCCTATTGACCCAAGGAGTCCCAAACTCCTCATTTCTAATAGGCTCTCTAAGAGGATATTCAAGTCTTCAATGTAAGTGATATCTTTTCCTTAATGATTCTTCTATATCTTCTCCATCTACCAGCTCTTGAATCTGATTTATCAATTTAATAAAATGTTTTTTAAATCACTAATCTTATATTAAATTTCTATTAATACTATAAAATAACATGTTCTTATTCATTTGGTTGTTATAATGAGTTCTTGTTTGGGTCAGTTTTACCACCTACATGAATAATGTTACGTCATTTACATTATGAATGTCAAATAAGACTTAAATACTAATAATATTATGTAATAATTATTAATTTAATATGTTTCAATAATTCTATAATGTTAATATATATAAATATATTCATCAATTAAATCAATTCTTTCTATTGAATCAAAATTCAAAAAAATGGATTTTTAAGTGTTCCATGAAATACATTACCATGAGTTCTATAAAATTACTATGGAACATTGGGACTATTTCCAAAAAAAGTTATAATTCTTCATGATAATTTTTTAGGTGATGGATCCTTGAACAATGAATAAGAACCAAAACAGTGAAACCAAAAAATGTGTAGGAAAACATAATAGTTCACAACTAAATAACAATAAACAATTATTATATGGATTATAAGAAGTTATAAAAAATGGTATCAATTAAAATAAATATGAATAATATTATCATTTATATGAATACTAAACCTATATTTATTATTTATGAATTTAGATCTTGTATGGAAAAATGGAACTTTGAGGTAAGTGTTCATTTTCTAGTCTAACTTTGAAATAAAGATTTTTTATTTCTAAGATCCTAATTGAGAGAAATAAATTTTATTTATGTCTAAAAACCATATATTTTATTATCCACATATTATTTCTGAGTTTTAAATATCATCTTATCATTTTACTTTCCCTTTGTACAGAAATCAACTAAAAGGATGCCTGTAAGTGGAACTAAACTTTTCTTTTCTTTAGGGTTGGAGATCTTTTTGCAACATGTCTATATTCTTTATATTGTTTTATAAATCTTATTATATATACATAAATTATTTATTGATTTTATTTTATATTTCATTTTTATTTCTTAAAAAAATCAAAAGTAATTTTTTAATTCTTTCTACATAGGTCGTTTTTACTGACTTTTGACTCTCTTAACAAAAGTGTGAAAAGAACATTCCTTGTTAACACTCTCCATATCAATTAATTTTATTATCATTATATTTTTTCTTATTCATGAATATTAATTTCCATGTATTCATGATTTTTAAAATTAATTTCACTTCATATTACATTGTAAATCTTTCAAAAGAATAGTTTTGAATAGAAAAGGCTATTTTTTTCATTTCATTAAAAGTAATTTTATAATGTTGTTATTAAAAAAATAATCTTTTTTAACATAATTCAATGTTTTTTATTTTCACTGGGGATATACCCTAATGATACCATCCAAATGATTTTTTATGGCTTTCGATCATGCTATGTGGATGTTTTTGTTAAACCCATTTCTTTCTGATGGGTTAATTAAGTTATGATGGATTTATAAATGTTTTAATGTTTATGTGGAAGAAATATGTATGGTTTATTAATATGTGACGTGTGGGTTTTTTATATCCCTCTAATGCATTGTATAGAGATTTATACCTTATGATATAGGGGACTTGAGAGTGAAATCAATCAACAATGGGACTCTGTCCATTAATGTTTAATGGGTATGGGGAGTGAAACCAAATCCATAAGTGAATTAGTTTTTAATTTGACCATGGTATTGAAAATTATCCATGAAAATGGAAATGATTTTATATAACTATTTTTATTCTACACTCTTATGCCTCGTTCTTATTCCCATGTTAGGTTTTCATGCATATTATTATTGACTTATGTCGCTACACCCATATTATATATTTCTATGCCTTACCAATTTATTATACCATGACCCATGGTTTATGATCTATGTTTTATTGGGTATGATTCACTTATTTTTTTATGATATTTTATTATGTTCTCATACCCATATTCTCATCTTATTCTCATGTATTATCATCTGTTGATATCTGATATGTTTACCCTTACTGAGAATTTGAGATCACCCTTTCTTATATTTCCATTTCCCGAGTTAATAAGAAGAGTTTTGTGAATGATATTTCTAGATGAGTGTCACATGAAAATATTATAAGTTGGAGTTATTGAAGACATTTTGAATTATTTGGTTTTGTATTTAATTTCCAAATATAATAAATTCATATGTTATGGGGTGTGATGTTTTGTGATACATAATGAATATTCATATAAAATGAGGTAAAATGATTTTATGTTATAGTTGGCTCATATCAGTTGGTATTAGAGAATGGTTTAGTTGTTTTTGGTTATTAGGATACAAATAATAATTGGATAGAACATAAAACAACCAATTTTGAAACAAAAGTGATATTGGATGAACATAAAATTTCATAGGTTGGAATAAATGTGTTATAATTTAAAACATATTTGGATTTATTTCATTATCATATGATTTATTACTATAATTATGTTGTGATACACACAAAAACATTTTTAGTTTCATTAAATTGATAGAACCAGGAGGAATTGAGTTAACAATGAGTCTGAAAAACAATGAAATGATATTCATAATGTGAAACCAAATGGCAAGGGAGATGGAATGAAAAATATCATGGCTATGATCACTTTACGCTCTCATGCTATGAATAATAATTTAAATCATGTTGAACTCTTAAATTCACAAAGGAATGAATAACTTTCCATTGAGTCCTTCATGTGGAAACATTCACCCTCATTTAGTGGGTATTTCGATGCACTAATTTTAAAGCATCGGATAAATGTAATAGAGAATATATTTTATGTTCTCCGATTAAAAAAACACGAAAAGTATGTTTTCTCCTTTTATCATTTGATGGAAGAAATTGATCAATGGGGTATCTTTATAAAAACACAAAGAAAAAGGAAAAAAATTAATCTATTAAATTATAGGAGTTTAATAAGGTGGTTTTCAATAAATATGTTCATTTAACTATTCTTACAAAAATAGATGATGAATCTATCTTGAACCAAGATAAGATTCCATCCAACTTGACATCTAACCTAGTCTAAGACCTGGCCCGAAGGGCATTCCCGATCCACATGGGCTAACAACTAGTGTCAGGAATCAAATTAATCACCATGGGAATGATTTTTTCCAAATAAATAATTAGGGTCAAAATGAATAAACTGAACACGTAGAGGCACTGGAAATGATAAATCTCAATGAATAATTAAAAAAATGATCCAAATACATTAACTAAAAAACTAAATATAATATAAATACAAACTAAGACCGAACAAGCCAATACAATCTCCATGTGACCTCTTGGTCACCTCCAACCACACAACCACACTACTTCAACAACAAGTACACGAACTTGGAACTTGAACCAACAAAATAGATCAGGTCTACCAATACTGAATGGTACAAGTTGGGTGTGATCTTGATAGCTCAGTATGAAACCACTAAATAATCCATACATTTCTTTTCTCGAAAATAGTCTATCAGTACTAGTTTGAAATACATGTATAAAAATATTTTTTTATCATTTTGTGAAACCAACACAACTTCTCTTTTTAAAACAAACAAACATACCACGTCTCTATTATCAAAACAGTTTAACATTTTGAAACCATTTTGCAAACCCAATCCAAATGAAAAAAGCACAAGTTGATATTGAGAATACCCAAGTAGGATAGATTGGAAAATAATTGTTGCAGAACATAAAAATGAAAGTACAGATAGTAAACCATGGGCATTCTTAAACAACCCCAGAGTGATCCCTAGACATACTCAATTCACACTCACCTACCATCATACTATACATCTCTATATTCTATAACAAAATGGCTTCCCTGAATTGACCAATCTAGTGGAACATCCCACTAGCCCCTATATAGTTAAGGGGCTACTGACTCGTCTAATTGGGGTTGATAAGAAACCTTCAGTCAACCCTCTAAAATAAACCCAAGAAACTCATGGTAATAGTATAATGTGTGAGTAAGAGGCCCTCACACACATGACTCACCTTACCTGCCATCACCACACTTTCCTACCCCTAACACTGACACCACCTATATGATAAGCCTTGTTGGGAAATCCCTTATAGGGGTTCCCATAATACCAAAAAACTTTCACAAGTTCTAATCAGACCATCACATCAATAAATCTTTAAAAAATTTCTCAAAACATTGCAATGTGACAAATGGGAATTTGTGTTTCCCAAACCACATTTAGTTACAAAACATCATAAAGTTCCAACCAATCCCCACACTGATTCTATTTCAAATACACTTACAAAATATTTCCAAAACATTTTCAAAATAATATAAAAAAACATTTTCAAATATAAAATTACCAATGGGATTTTACCTTTCTAGATCAATTCCATTCAAATCCATGGTGAAAAAAAAAATATGTTTTAATATTCAAAACAGGATTTCAAACAATTTTGAGATCGATCAGGTCCTAAAATGCCAAATGGGACATGTTTTAAAAGGCACATTTGAATCCTCATTCAAAACCACATTGAGACCATGAACCATTTTGGAAAAAATGGAGGCTTAAAGGGAATTGGGGGAAGGAGGGGGAAGAGAGGTTATGTGTTTTGAAACCTAGGTTTTATTGTTAAAGGATTTATCTGATACCATTATCATTTATATTCCCATACAAGTGTGCACTCAGAGAAAACATGGATGTTCCCACATACAATGTCACACCAAAAGTATCCATAAAGTTATCCAAAACCATTTTTAAATAAACAACATGTTCCTTCCAACCAACACGACAAACCAAATAATAGAAGTCACCTCGTTCCACATATAAATCCCATATCATAATCAAGCCAATTAAAAAACCACATCCAAGATAAAAAACCACTCAATTCATCATATTTTAGTTTAAATTATAAATTGAAATTTTATCAAACACATTAGGGTAAATATATACATAGTCATATTTAAATAATCACATATAGAACCATTTTTATCAAATTTTTCTAACACTCAAACACCAAAAAAACCAAGAAAACACACCAAAAGAACATATAACATTCTTATAATTTATTTACAAACCCAAAAGCATCAATGAATTGTGTTGGAAAGGAAAATAATGGAACCAATTATATAAATGGAGTGAGAATGAGACGAGACTCATGGAGAAGGATGAGAAAACACCTTGGAAGGATCTTCATTCCCTAAAATCAATGAAACAAACACCAACATATCAACTCAAATATTTAGGGTTTTAGCAAACAAGAACCACATCAAGGGAGAACCCTAAACAAAGAGGGGAAGGGAGAGGGATGGGGAAATTGACCAAAAAAGTATATTACCTTATATTTTAAGGATAATCATCCATGAATGATTGAGAGAAATGGAGGAGTGTCTAAAAGGTCCCCCTAGTGCACCTAGGTCAGAGGAGGGAGGAGAAACCTGAAATGGGTTTAAAAGGTTTGAGCGGAAAAGATGTAAATTCAAACTTTTTAATGACTGGTATACTCACATGATTTGGCCACACAGTTTGACAAACCGTACGCAAACCGTGCGGTCTCCACTGTCTAAATAGAATGTACCTCATGCATGGTTTCCTAAACCATTCACAACCCATGAACCCTACTCTTGGACCCTAAGATAGGTGGAAAATTTACCTGGGAAAAGCCACAAAGTTTATATAGACTGTGTCCCAACCATGCACATGAAAAAAACTCACCCGAGCATTCCAAAATTCAATGTTTTTAACAGGTACACAACCTGAACCTCAATCAAAATATCCAAAGACTAGAAAATAATAAAATTAAAAAAATATCTGAGGTTGGGGTGTGAAAATTCTCCTAAGCATAGGAACTTTCATCCCCTATAAATTGAACCAACATAAAGTTAATCAAAACTTAATTCCATGCTTGATCAAAACTGAAGGAAACTCAAACCTTAGGGTGACCCCTTTTACTCCACAAGTCACACTCAACTATCTATAATAGAAAACACATTGAAATAAGAAATGGTAGAACATGAGAGGGTTCTCCCCACCAAAATAACTCCACTAACATGATAAAATTTTTGACCCCCAACACAACATCACCTAAACAGGAACTACAACCACTCTACCTCAGACCGTCTAATTCAGGAACAAGGGAACCCCAAACTCAAACTTATCCAACTTATTTAAAAAAGATAGAAAAAACTTCCACTGAAATTGGAAAATTTCCCACATAAAATAAACACATTCCCCAAATAGTTATTTCCAAAAAAATAGTCATCTCACAACAATCATGAATGAAAACTAGAGAAAATTTAGGATGGGATAACTATACAAAGATCTATATTCAAAGAAACAAATGGGGCTAAAAGGATAAAAAAATCACTAGTACCATGAGAGGAAAAGTTTATCATGCTTTTAAAATGAAAATATGAACTTTAAATCTCCACAAAACAAAAACAATGAGACTTTGAATGTCTCCACTTTAACACGGGAGACAAACTAAGATAAAGTTTTTCTCACACCCTCGGTATTTATTGACTTTCCATGAGCTTCACTATGAGTCCTATGGATAAAACCCTAATGACTGAACCATCCCCTGCCTCACAGTCAGGAACTGACATCCTCTAATCACAGCAGCCTTTTTAGGTGATGCTTCATGAAAAACCTTTCTAGATGACCCAGATAGCCGCAATGATGGCATGTCATTGGGGGATTGTGACAAGATGGTTTAGAATTTCCAAACTAGCCAGATTAGTGGCATAAAACTGATCTAATGTTCTAAAGAAATAGAATCCAAAAACAATTTAGGACTCTCCTAAAAGATAGTTTCCTTCTAAACGCATTCCTTAACAAATGGGGAACCTTACTGAGAAACAAGATACACCAGATTTCTAACTTCCTGTGATCCAAAATCCAACTCAGCTAAAAAAGATTCATCTATCAACATCCAAAAACAATGATCCTTGATTGAGAGGGAATTATCCTTCATCTATGGATGATGACACTCAATGAAAAGAGAATACTTTAACAAATCACGCAATAACACCTCTAAATAAAAGGAAAATATCTCCTTGAAGTGTTCAATTTAAGTATTCATTGTATGGTGACCTTGAGGAAAATTCATGATCTTCATCTTTCTTCACATTCACCTCCTCAGGTATAAACCATAAAACAAATAAAGACATAAACACTTCTAATGTTATCCCAAATTTCATCAATAGTAGGGAAAAAATATCTCATTCATCTAATGTTGGACCAAAATCAAACCTAGAATATCTCAGACTCTAACAGCTTTGGGAGTTCTGAATGATTTAAAGATACACTTAACTTCCTCAAACCACTTCACTACCTCTAAAAAACCTCAATCATGTAACACCCCAAGCTTCCATTGTACGCTTCACTTAGAATAATACAGTAGCATGTGTTGTATGCAACTTCGAGTTATAACACACCACAACCAATCAAACTAGCCGTTATGAATAGTAATACCCACTTTTTGAAATTTTATAAATTTTATCTTTCAAAATGGACTTCATTTTTGGATTCGTAATATCGAAATTAGACTAGGTTGAAATTTTGGTACTTTTCGGATAACTTTCATATTTTGATGATTAGTGAAAGTTTCTAAATTTTAATTAAAAACATCGTTTTTAATCGAAATAATTAATAGTGATAAATTACAAATTTGAGTGGTTTTAAATAATATTTAGAATATATTTTTACCATTTAATCCAATTTTGTTCATTGGACATAATTTCACATTTAAACTGGACATAAGCAAGTGTCAATCTTGTGGTAGTTATTATTTCATAAAAACACGTTATTTGTTTTAACAACGGTAATTAATTTTTAAATTAATTAATGAAACTCATATGTTTTTAATTTTATGAAATAGAAATCATTTTTGAATTCATAAATTCAAATATAGCTTAGGCTGAATTTTTGGTATTTTTTTGAGAAACATCAATTTTTGATGAATAGTGAAAAACACTAAGTTATTGGTTAAAACCGATTTTTATTTAAATAATTATTTATTTTATTTAAATTTAATTAAGGTCAAAATAGATACATAATACCTATATAAGTTCAATGTAATTCATTGAAGTTAGTTTAGAATAATTTTAGATATATAAAAATTTTATTAAACTTTTCATCGTCTTTTACCCACCTCCTAGGAGAATTGAGAAATTTACATAAAACTTAATTTTACCACTTATGTGTGCTGAATTTCAAAAATATGAGAGATATGGTTAATATCAAGGAGTAAAATGTGGTTCAATAAGATAAAAATAATTTTTGGTGAATAGTAACTTTTTACTTTTATTTACCACGGTTAAAAGTAAATAGGGTAATTAAGGGTGAAAATGATATTAATATTAACCTAACACATGTTCTAATTATATTGGAATAGTGTATCTCGACCAAAAAAAACCTTAAGAATAAAATATTACCATTTAGATCCACTTGGATTAGATTAGGACATTTATTATTATTTAATTCAAAGAAGAGTTAAAAAAGTTAAAATCAAAGTTTAATAACTAAAACATTTTAATATAGGTTTCTACAAAAGAGAAATTCGATTATAAATATCCATTAAAAATCTAAAAATATTTCCTACATGATGGTATTTTATTTATAATTTTTAGACATTAAATAAATAAATTTATTTATGACACAATGATGATGCAATAATTACCTTATTCATGAAAAAATCAAATAAATGGTATTATAAATATTAAAATAAATATAATTTCAACGTTTTTATGACAGAAACGAATTTTATAGGTGAATATGACATTTTAGGATTGATTAAATATATTTTTTTGATGTAATCATGTTTTTAGTATTTTAACAAAAAACAAATACCAAATAGTGTCAAAATTAACATAAAAAAGTTTTTAAAACAAATATTATATTATTAATTGATATTCAATTCTTAAAAATATAATGTTCAGCCAAAGGACTTTTATCATGATAGGTGTATCATTAATGGACCACTTGGGGTCTCTTGGATATATATAGTATGTTTATTAACTATATAATATAAAAATACAAAGTGACATGGTAAATGTCAATCTAATTAACTAAGAGTTAAAACTAAAAGATAAGGTTAATATAATGACCCAAACCTTTATAAAATATATTGGTTGAAAGGATTTCGACCCAAAACCACCTTATACTTTTAATAATCTAATTTTGAGCCATTATAAACCTAATATAAATTTATTATAAATTATTTGTTTAAGTTTTTCCTAAAGAGACCCTCCCCCCCCTTATAAAAGGACCCAACTTCTAACCAATTATTCACACCTTCAAAGCCTTTTGGGTTGGCCAAAACCTACCCAAATACTCTCTCAACTTACCTCACTTCAACCTAGAGGCCTTATTTTGATCAGAGATCCAACCTACGGAGCCTTTTTGATCAAATCAATGGAAGAACCCGAAGAAAAGGTAATGTTTTCACCACCCTCTTTCAAGTTCTTTTCTTCTTCAACTTCTTCTTTCTTTATTATTTCCATTATAAAATAATAACTCCGGTATCTCTTATATAATGTGATGTTATTATAATTATGGTACAATCAAACTCATTATTCTATCCACCGTTTGAATGACATGTCACCATACGTGCGTACGTACGGATTACCGTCTCCACGTTGTGGTGTAATTGTTATTCAATACATTATTATTTGGATGGGTATAATAATGATGTGTATTAGATGTAAATAATAAATATAACAAGATAAGGCTTCTGTATATATTATATACCATCCAATTATACATTATATTAATATCAAAAGAATGATATTTTTTCTTGTGCATACGTACGAAGTACCGTCTCCACAACGCGATGAGATTCATTTCCAAGTTCACCCTTCATCGACGATTATAAAAATATATATTACTAATAAGTATGTAATATATGACATAATAATTCTACTAGAGATATATATATTTATATATATAAGTATTTATTTACTAACATATATCTTATTCACCTACTCCCGTTCAATACTATATGAAAACAGAAACAATATTTATGCGTACGTAGGGACTACCGTCTCCATAAACAGTGTTCTCTATTTCATATATACGTCTATTATAAATTATTATATTTTAAATATATATGATAAATAAATCATGTTTTATATTCTGGAAGTATTTAAATCATTATCTAAGTGATACAATCAAGAGTAACAAGTTAAAACCCGTACGATAAAGAAAGCGTTTATTACCCAAAATATTAATATAACATGGAAATTATTGTTAAATGGGTAGTATAAAGTCATAAAGTAATAATGTATGATGTAATAAATATTAATATGGTTCTCGTATAATTTAATAACATACTATAGTCTTCATACAGGAGGCTAAACGTACCCTTGACTAAAGGAACGTGCAAGGTAAGGGTTAATTCCTCAATCCCATTATTATCCAAGATTGTTTATGTGTAAGTATTTACTGGGAAATTTTTATCATCCATGTCAATTTTTCATAAAAATGATTTAAAAATGAATATTTTAAAGATTTTTGAAAGGTACTCTTTATGAAGATCATAATTCTAAATGTTTTAAAGATTTATCTTTCAAAATATTTTTAATTAATGTCCATGTTTTCAAAATGATTTTAATGATTTATTTATATGGACATGAATGTTCTGAAATGATAATTATTTTCAAAAGTTTCAAAGTGGTATGGGACACTTTGATTCAAAAATATCTTTTAAATTACTTCCTTTATAATTGTGTGACTTTTAAATGATTTAAAAAAAAGGATATTTCTCTCAAAAAGTTTTACTCATCATTTTCAACTATGTCAACATCCTCTACTAGATATTATTTTTGATTGTGGTTGATTTATTATAATAAAATATTCCTTATTGTATTGAATGAGTTATGATATGTTGGACTGTGGATGTTATATTTTTATACCATTCATGGTTTATGGTTAATGTATTGAAATTTCGTATGCTAGTTTCAATATGAATGTTTATGTTATGTTTCAACTATTCATATGAGGAATGCAGTGGACTTAGTAAGTGATGGGTGGAGCCCTCTATAGCTCCTCAATTCATAGGTAGGTCCCATGAGACAAACTAGTATCTTGGCTCGAGGCCTTGAAAAAAATTTTATTTGTAGTCTTGGCACGAGGCCTTGACTATGGGGTAATGATGTCTGGCATTAGGCATTCCCTCATTATGAAATTAGTTATTACATGTGATTATTAGACTAGTAGAATATACATGTGCATGTTTAAATGGTAATGTTTCATTTATTTTTACCATATTATGTTCATGTTTATGTTTAAAAGGTTGTTGTTTTTATTACACATCATGCCTTAAAAAGTTTATAGCTTCCGCTAAATTATTTACCCTTACTGAGCATCTGAGCTCACCCCTTTCTTATGTTTTATTTTTCCCAAGATTCCAAGAAGTGTATTATGATTGATATGAAGGGTTAAGCTACAAGGAAAAATGGAATTCTCAAATAACTATATATGTTTTGTTTTATGTTTCAAATTGTAACGTAATGTTAATGTATGTAATCTATTTTCCAAGACTGCTAAACTGATTGGTCCTTCGGGACTTGATTCCTTGTAATCGTGCCAATGTATTAAAATAATGCACCGACTTTGGGTTAGTTGGGTTGGGGCCTTACAAATCACCATAATAGATAAGAAACTCCCAAGAAGAATCCGAAACTGGTCATGAATCACTAAAAACATTGGGGACCTTTTTGGTTGTAATATTCTAATCAACATGAGAATCACAAAACCAAAATCAACATCCAGATAAAATGATTCCAAAAGAAAACCTCAAGCTAAAGACAATAGGCTTTGAATCGAGACACATAATAGTGTTTCCCAAAATAATATTTTAAAAAATAACTATTTTCATTTAAATTTCAAAATTTCCATCTTTCAAGGACACTTTCCAAAAACTAAAATCCATTTTAATAGGAAAAGAACCCACTTTATAAAGGAAAACCAAACCTAAATCATTATTCCAATCAAAAACCAACTTTAAAAAACCAAGCTAAACCATAAAATTCAAATATCCACCGAGGGAATCCTTTAAACCATCACATATGTGTTCACCCACATTCTCTTGCCTCATCCACACACATGGTCCCACACAAATTTTCCAAACATACCCACACACATGCATACATTCATTTGGAATACCAAGGGTCACACATACCATTTCATTATTAAAACCCAAGCATTTACTAAATCTTTAATCCAAATCATTTTCCCCATAAAACCCATTCTTTCCAATTTCAAAACCACTTGAAAGAAATAATTTCCATTTCAAAAACCATTTTTCATTTTAAAAACATAACCACATCAACCAAGACTAAAACAAAAAATAACTCATGCCAAACTGTCAAAATGAGGAACTAGTTGTCATGCCTAAATTGGCGACATGGTAGTGGGCCATATCCCATGTAAGAAATAAAAAATAGTAGGATCTTAGACCATGTAATCAGAATCCACAAGGGTCCCTACTCCATGTGATATCATGAAATAACACCGAATCACCTCCATTTTCATTCTTCATCCAAAACAATACAAAAACCCAAAAAAAGAGACTCATAACCCAGACTACCCCTAGAAACTCTAGGATCATAACGAGAAAGAGTTTGTGACAATCTTTCTGAAAATACCTCCCGAGTATCAAAATTCCTAATCTATATTATACCTAACTCCCAAAAGAACAATGAACCTGATTTGATACCATTTTTTCAGGAACCAATATGTGATTCCATCCAACCTGAGATCTGAATCAATCTGATACAAGGCCTGAAGGGAATTCCTAATCCCCACGGGTTAGAAACTATTGTTGGGTATCAATGTAATAAATGTGGGAACAAATTTCTCCCAATAAATATCCTGGTTTAAAATGAAAAAAATGAACACATAAAGGCACCGAAAAAAATGAATCTGAATAATTAATTAAACAAAACTGATCTAAATACAACAACTAAAAAACAAAATAGAAACTAAATACAAACTGAGACTGAACACGCCAACATGATCTCAAAGTGACCTCCTTGTCACCTCCAAACACATGAACAAATAGATCTAACAACGATCACACAAACCAAGAACCTAAATATGAAAAACAACTTGGGTTTACTGACACCGAATGGTAAAATTAGGGTGTGATCTTGAAATATCAGAAGAAAAACACCAAAGAATCCATACATTTTCTATCCCAAAAATATTCCATTAACTCTAGTTTGAAATATATGTATAAAAATATATTTGTATCATTTTACAAAACCAACAAAAATTACCTTTTTAAAATAAATACACATGCCACATCTCCATTTTCAAAACGGTTTAACATTTTAAAACCCCAAAACCAAACTGAAACCAAAGAAAAACAACATGTGGTGATACTGACAATAAAAAAGAATAATAGATAGGAAAACAAATGAAATAGAATATAAACAAGAAATTATAGATAGTAAACCATGAGAGTTCTTATAAATCCCTAGAGTGATCCCTGGAGATACATGATTCAGAATCACCTTCCGACATATGGTGCAACTCCATGTTCTATAACCAACTGGATACTATAAACTGGCCAATATAGTGGTGTGTTCTACCAAGCCCTGTACAGTCAAGGGGTACCAACCAATCTAATCTGGGTCGATAAGAAACCATCACTCGATCCTATAAAAGTTTCCTATGAAACCCTTGGCTATAATATATTTTGTAAGTAGCAGGTCCTCACACACGTGACTCACCTTACTTGTGGTCACCGCAGTTGCCTACTCCAAACACTAACACCACCTATACGATAACTCATGTAAGGAAATCCTTTATAGGGGTTCCCACCATAAAAAAAAATAATTCAAAATTGAAAATTAGTCTATCACATCATTCAATATTTAAAATATTTCTCAAAATGTTTTAATGCTCCAACCAAATATTTTTGCTTCCCAAAACAAATTCATTTCAAAAAAATCATAATGTGCCAACTGGCCCTCACGCCGAGTCTATTTTAAATACACTTAAAAACATTTCAAAAAAATTATAAAATGATACAAAAAACCATTTTCAAATATAGAATACCAAAAATGCCTTTACCTTTCAAGATCAATTCCATTCAAATCCATGATGAAAACACACAATATGTTTAAAGATTCCAAAGGGGATTTCAAACCATTTAGAGATCGATCATATCCTAAATTGCCAAACATGCCATGTTTTAAAGGGACCATTCAAATTCACTTTCAAAACCACATTCAGACTTTGAACCATTTTGGAAAACATGGCGAATTAATGAGAATTGGGGGAATGAGGGGGATGAGAGGTTAACTATTTTGAAACATGGTTTTTTTTATTAAAGGATTTATCCAATACCATTATCATTTGTGTGTATATCCCTGTGTGACCTTTGAGCATGCATATATGTGACAACATACAATGGAACAGCAAAAGTATCAATGAAGTTACCCAAAACCATTTTTAAAGAAAAATCATGTGCCTTCCAACCAAAACAACAAACCAAAATATTGATGTCTCCCCATTCCACATGTAAATCCCAGATCAAAATCCAACCAATTTAATAAAACATATCCAAGGGAAAACACTACAAAAATCATCCAATTTAACTTTAAAGGATTAATTGACATTTTATCAAACACATTAGGTGCATATTTACATAGGCTTATTTGAAGAATCACTTCAAAACCCATTTTTAAAAAATTTTACTAACATAAAAACACCACATAAAACTAATAAAACACATCACAAACACACAAAACATGCTTATAAATTATTTATAAATAGAAAACCATCAATGTATTGTGCTGGAATAGAAAATAATGGAAAAACCTACTTCAACAAAGTGCAGATGAGACAAAACTCACCGAGACAGAAGATAACACCCTAAGGAACGATCCACGTTCCCTAAACCCAAGAAACACAAGGAAAAATATCAACCCTCGTATATGGGGTTCATCTAAATAGGAACCCCATTGAGGAATAACACTAAACTAATAGAGGAAGGTCGATAGATGAGTAAATTGACCAAAAATTAGGGATCATACCTTTGATTCAAAGGAGAAGTATCCAAAGATGATTGGGAGTAAGGGATGAGAGTCTCCAAGGTCCCCCTGGTGAGCCTAGGTTAGATGAGGGAGGATAAAATTGAAATGGGGTTAAATGGTTAGAGGGGAAAGGAGGTAAATTCAAACTTTTTAATGATTGGGTAGTTTTTACAGTTTGGTTACACAGTTTGAAAAACTGTGTGGTCACCACTGTCCAAATGGAAAAAACATAACACATGGTTTTTCTGCAAGGTTTCCCAAACCATACACAACCTATTCACCCAAATCCTAGACCCCAAGATAGGTCAGACAATTACTTGGGTAAATCCCCATGATTTACCCAGAATGTGCGCTAATCATGGATATGCCGAAATCTCACCCAAGCATTCCAAAAATTCATAATTTTTAACAATCAATCAACCTGAACCTCAACCAAAATATCCAAATCCAAGAAAATAATAAAATAAAATAATATCCATAGTCGTGGTGTGACAGGATCCATTATTAACTATAATGCATACATCACAATACATGAAAGGTACAATTATAGTCTTATCATCAACCCTAAAATAAAAAAAGTCATTTTTAGTGGATTAATATAAAGTATATAAAAAGTAATTTTATATGGTATTTTTCTAGATATGAAGGAAATTTTAAATGTTCTCTCAAGGTAGAAATAGAAATTGGAGACTCCCATAATTCTCACACTTTTGTGTACAAGAAGGGAAAAATTTATTTTAGAGGAATGTTAAATTTTAATACTCATAAAGGAAAGAACACTAATATTCCAACATGCCAAAAATATGTGAATAATTAGGGATGAAGATTCCTTAAAGTGTTGGGTAATTAATTCAAGTGTGGAAGAGAAGTCTATTCGAGACATGAGTACCAAAAAAACATGAAGTGTCTGACTAATGAGATAGATGAAAAGGGAGCTCAACCTTATTAACCACCCATACTACAATGATTAAATTTTAAGGAGTATAAGAATTATGAAAACAAGTGCACCAATATAATGTTTAATGATTAAAATCAAAATCAACAATGAATTTATATTTGGTATGTTTTCTAAGATCATCAAATCACTAAATAGTGTAATAGAAATTTATTTTTTTGGAAAAATTCCCAGTGGTGTGATGGTTTCATCCCAAGTATAAAAATATTCTCTGATTGATGTTTGTGGGGGATATTCTTCCTAAAAATATTATTATTCTTCCTGAAGTAAAATTTTATTTGATTTTGTGTATGGATTTTCGATCTCTATATTGAGACCATATCAATTTACTAGATCAAGAAATAAAATTTTATATTCATAATAAACTAAATATTATCTATCGATACACATAAAACTGTGAACTCCATATATAATTTACTTACATTGTACAAGTTATATTACCTTGTAATGAGGGATAAATGGATCAAATGTTTGGATAGAAACCAAATATTGAATACATGTATATTGTTTGAGAATATTTCTATGTATTTCAAAAATAGTTTTATGTTCTTATCCTAGATTGTAAGGTTGATTTTTTCATATAACTAATACCTTTTGTCAATCCTATATAAAATACTCCTTATAGAATGGACCTTATTGAATTGGAGGTATAACAACCCTGGTCTTTATTACACACTTAAAAATGATTTATTAAATAAAAATGTACTTAATACAACTATGAGGATCGAGAGGTATGGTGTCTTGGGAAATTAGGAGCACTATATAACAACTTAAAACATAAAACCCACCATCTTTATTGAAAACTTCTTTTACATGACAACATTCCTTCATACTTAGCATTTCAATTGATAACCTGAGGACATGCATAAGAAAAGGGTGAGATATAAAGCTCAGTAATGGAAGAAACAAGGTATAACATGAAGAATATAGTACATTTTATGCAATAGGCATATCAATTGAACACAAGAGAAACAATAACTTAAAGGAATGATATAGCAATATTATCATAACATGGAAATGTGGCAACAACATTTAACACAATATTAGCATGATCCAAGGCTCATTGAACATGGATCATGAGTAAAACCACATTGCACATAAATTAGAATGATTAACACCTCATTTCACATGATTTATCATGATACCAATCTTTACCCAATGCATTGGAGCACTATCAGGGAACACCCTTCTTAATCATTTCAATTCAGGCATAAGTGCGCCACATGGATCATACAATATGGAATTATTCAACATCATCATTTATTCAATGATAAAGGAATGTGGAATACATACATGAAACTACATAATATATAAGTAAATGTGTTTAATGTTGAAAACCCTTGATAGAAAAATGAGCATGGTTTTCCTTACACAATGACTTTGGCTTTGAAAATTGCGATGCAAATTTGGTGTCATAATGGCATGACATAAGAATTCATCAAAATAGTTAATGAGAGATAAAGGGTTATCTCATAATATTTACATGAAATGGATATTAAGGGGGTCATATACATATATGTCCCAATATATGTAGTGGAATTTAGATGCAAAATATAAAATAATTTATTGAATGTAAATGAAGAGAGAGAGAGAGATCTCTAATGGAATTTTGACATGGTAACGGGTATTCATGGGAGGAATTATTGAGATAGAAAGGGATATATCATCATTAAAACATAAGTAGGAATGTGTAGGAGAGGTGAAAAATAATACCCCATCATTTTTAATTGAAAATAAAAGGTCATGAAAAAATAAGGAAATTTAGACAAAAACGATAAAGGACGAAATCACTTACTTGGAAGTGTGAACCCAAATGCTTGCGAGAGGCTTGAGAGGGGATTCTTGGGCTCTTGGGGGCCTTGGGAGGATTATATAGAAATTATGTAAGGGTTTGGTCAAGATCCAAATGGTTTCAGTGGAGAGGAATGGGATATTGAGTGGGTTTATATAGGGAAGGAGATGGAATTCTTGATAATTTAGGTTTTAGACACCACACATTGAACTAATCCAAACAACAAACAATATCAGGGTATTGGAACATGGTTTCTTCCAATGAAGAGTGGGAAAATTATTTTAAAAGTCCAATGGACTAACTTATTAAAATATTAGGCTTTCTTGTGTGGAGGTGAGTCACACTATCAAGGAAATCATTTTAAAATGTTAAAATGTTTTGTAAGTCTTGGAGGGTCCACTAAGGCTTCATAAAATAAATCAAACAAACCTAAAATCAAATTATTTTAAAGGTAAAACATATATTGGATGAAAAACCGAGTTAGAGTGTTTTATGACATCACTATTGGGTCATTATGTTGTCATAAAACACATTATATATTTAAGCGATATTTAATTTTTACCCAAACATTTGACTGTCTTAGAAAATTATGAAAATTTCACCATTGGATAATTTCAATGTCCTAATATGTGAATTTTTACTTTTAAAATAAAAACTAACATTTATAAAAAATTAATGGGTTTTGAAAATAATATCTTTCAAACCTTAAAAATTTACAATTGTATTCATAAAAATTATACAATCATTTAAATTTAATAAAAAGTAATTTAGTAATAATATTTTATTATTCAAAAATCAATTAATTCATAAAAATATATACTAATTATTTAATATTAACAAAAAATAATATTTGTTCCCTAAAAACTATTTACAAAGGAACAATAATAAAATTAATTTACATTCTTTATTCTATACAAAAATAATTCCCATAATCTTAGTGCTAGGATCTTGTTACATAACCCCTTATAACACCCGTATATGACCTAAGGGTAAGGTTTGTGGTGCTGACAGACCTTTAGGGTGGCTGAGATAACATAGATAGGGTAGTAATCTCTACCAAATTCCACTTATCCTATAGGTAGTTACATTCAAGCTTAATGTGTTGAATATTGTCTTGGGCTTGGTCAAGAGCGAAGCCCAGTGATGCCAACTCCTTTCTGAGCTCCGACAAATGGGCTTCATATGGAGAAATTCAACTGGATGAGGCTATCGCTTCCTTTGTCTGAATAAATTGAATTTTCTAAAGCCCTATATTTATACTAATCATGGGATCACTGTTCAATATCAATATTATCAATGGTAACAATTCTTTACGGTATTCTAAAATCCAAAAAACATAAAACCAAAGAAGTTCATACAGTTTATATAACAATTTTACATAATTATACATTTAATCAGATAAAGAAGAATTTTCATTAGTAAATGTTTGGGTCATTACAATGTTCCTCCCTCATGAAATTTCTCCCCCAAAAATTTTATTTTCCCATACTAAAATAGATGAGGTTAACTCTCCTTCATCACTTCCTCTGATTTCCATGTTTCTTTTTCAAAATTGTGGTTTATCCAAAACACCTTGACAAAGGGCATTATCTTATTTCATAGAAAATTTTCTCTATGATCAAATATCTTCACTATCTTATCTTCATAGGAGATGTCATTCTCCAATGGTACCACCTCTGGATTGAGTACATGCGATGGGTCACGCATGTACTTCCTCAAGAGCGATATATGGAATACATCATGTACTTAAGATAAGTTTGGTGGGAGTGATATTCGATAGGCCACTTCTCCAGGGTGATAAAGGATCTCAAAAGGGCCGATGTACCTTGGACTATGATTTTTCTTCTTCCTAAATATCATAACTCTCTTCCATGGAGATATGCGTAGTAATACCATGTCTCCAACATCAAACTATATCTCTTGTCGATGATTATCAGCATAAATCTTTTGTCGACTCTGAGCAGCTTTAATGTGCTGCTAGATGGTCTTGAACTTCTCCACTGTTTCATTGACCATTTTTGGACCTAGGCATTTTCACTCCCCAACATCATCACAACATGTCGGTGTTCTACACCTCTTCCCATATGTGGATTCATACTGAGCTATTTGAATTCTTGAGTGGAATCTATTATTTTAAGAGAACTCAACCAGAAGAAGATGTTGATCCCATCCTACTTTGAAGTCCATTGATCATGCTCTCAACAAGTCCTAAAGTGTTTGGATAGTCCCCTCAGATAGGCCATTAGTTTGAGTATGATAAGTTGTAATGAAGTTCAGCTCTGTATTTAGAGCATATTGAAGACTCTTCTAGAACGTATAGGTGAATCTCGGATCTCAATCAGATACATTAGATAGTGGTAATCCGTGAAGCCTTACAAATTCTCTTATATATATCTATGCTAGTTGATCCAATAATAAATCCTCTCAAATTGTATTGAAGTGCGCAATCTTTGTAAGAAAATCCACAACAAACAAGATAACATTATTTCCTTTGCATGTCTTCGGATGTTCGGTGACAAAGTACTTGGTAATGTTCTCCCATTTCCATGCTATGATGGGTAATGGTTACATAATTCCATTTGACTTCTACCTCTCGGCCTTCACTTGATGGAATACCAGACATTTTAATGTATACTCAGTGATCTCCTTTTTCATGGTATCCTACCAATAATGCTCTCAGAGATATCAATACATCTTTATGTTTTTTGGGTGAATGGAGAAATTCAAATTGTGTGCATCATCCAAATGTTAATTATTTAACCCCATATTTGATGAAACACATAGTCTTGTCCCAAATCTCACGATTCATTCTTCATTAACATTGAACTCTGAGGATTTTCCTTTTATGATAGTTTCCACTTTCTTCTGAATTCCCACATCATCCTTTGGATCATCCTTTAACATTTCCAAAAGATACAGTTGATCAATAACTTGTGAAAGGATTGATGATGTTCCCTTATTTATGATTCTAATGTCGATCTTCATCAAATCTAAGAATATTGGATCCTTTTCAATTCTCATCAATGATAGAATCACTAGGTACTTTCTACTTAGAGCATCTTCGACCTTGTTAGCTTTCCCAAGGTGGTAAAGGATTGAGTAGTCATATTCTTTGATCAGCTCTATCCATCTTCATTGTCACATATTCAACTCTTTCTATGTGAATATATACTTGAGGCTTTTTTGATCTATATATATTTCATACTTCTCCCCAAAGAGGTAATGTCACCAAATTTTTAAAGTGAATATTACTGTAGCCAACTCTAGATCACGTGTTGGATAGTTTTTCTCATGAACCTTCAATTTCCTTGAAGCATAGGCAACGACTTTGTCATTTTGCATCAACACACATCCCAGAACCTTCTTTAAAGAATCACTAAATACCACAAAAAATTCTTCACTTGTGGGTAGTGTGAGAATGGGCATAGTGATAAGCCTCCTTTTCAACTCCTTGAAGCTCTCTTCGCATTCATCACTCCAAGAAAAATTGACTCCCTTCTGATTTAGCATAGAAAGAGGGTTTGAAAATTTTGAGAAATTTCTTACAAATTGGCGATAATATCTAGATAACCCTAGGAAGCTACGAATATTCATCACTGATGATAGCCTCAGCCACCACTCAATTACGACAATTTTGGAGGGATCCACAAATATCCCATTTCTTGTGATGATATGACCCAAGAATGAGACTTCCTTCAACCGGAACTCAAACTTGATATACTTTTTATAGAGGTTCTCATTTCGCAAGGTCTATATTATAGTTCAAATATTCTTCTAAATCTCCTCCTTGGTTTTCAGTATATTATAATACAATCTATAAATACTACCAAAATAATTTCAAGGTCATATCTAAAGAGTCTATTCATAAATTCCATGAATATTTCTGGAGCATTAGTGAGTCCAAAAGGCATTACTATGAATTCATAGTGCCCGTACCTTGTACAAAAATAAATCATGGGGATATCCTCTTTCTTCACCCTTACATGGTAATATCCTGACCGCAAATCCACCTTGGAGAAGTACTGTGCTGCACATAGATGATTGAACAAGTCATCAATTCGGGGCATATGATACTTTTTATTTATCATGATTTTTTTGAACTCACTATAATCAATGAAAAGGCTCATTGACCCATCCTTCTTCATGATGTAGAGGACTGGTGAACCCCATGGTGAAGCACTTGGGTGTATAAACACTTTATTCACATTCTCTTGGAGTTGTTTCTTCATCTCCAAAAGCTCCACAACAGCCATTCTATATGGAGTTTTGGATATTTTAAATGCCCCAAGTGTAAGATAAATTGATAATTCAACATATATTCTAAGAGGAATACCAGTAAATTCCTCAAGAAACACTTTAGTGAATTCCCTTATAATTAGCATGTATTCAAGGATGGTTTCTTCCTTAGAGTCAATCATCTGAGAAAGATACATGTGCTCAAATGGAAGTAATATCCATGCTTGAGATGATGATTCTAAGGAAGATTCATCTTCCTCCTTGCACATTTATAGAATCAGGGGTCGATTATCCATAGGAATAGTGATTTCCCTCTCATGGAAATTTATGTTGGCTCTATATAGGGAAAGCCAATCCATGCTAGCAATAACATCTAATTCTACGAGAGGAAGTATGACGAAGTTCACTGAGAAGTTAAAACAACAAATGGTGATAGGAGAGGAGTTATATTCATGGGATGCAATGATTGTCCCATTTTCCATTTTCACTGACATATCTACTTAAATAATTTGTGGTGGTGTTGGGATTGTTCCACTAGAATTTCAGGATATAAAAGAATGTGTAGAACCAAAATCAAAAAGTATGTTCACTATTATTGAATGAATAACTAGCGTACACATCACCACTTTGTTGTATGGGTTCTCTTCGGTGGTAGTGATGGAAAAAGCATTCCCTTGCTACCTTTTAAGCTTTTGGTTGGCTCTGAAAACCCTTGGCTTAATGAACTATTTTGCAAAGTGCATGGGTTCGTTGTAGTTGAATAAATGAACAATGCATTGAGATTCGAATGGATAATTCCTATCCTCTGTAGCAGTAGGGGGTTTTTCTTGTTGACAGTTAATAGCGAGGTTCCCTTGTCTTTCACACCTAAAGAATTTCCTATTCCCTTCAGGAACTTTCAGGGTGCTTCTTTTCACACCTTGGGGAAGTGGGGTGCTGGAATTTTTTATCAAAGTTGGATTTATCCATTGGACCATCAGAATTAAAGTCCACCTTATGATTCTTTTCTCCCTGATACACCTGAGATTCTTTGATCACCATTTATAATTTAAATGGCATATCAGACAATTTCATCATAGCTCTCGAAGTCACATATCTCTAAGTATTTTTATAGGCTAAGTTTTAGCCCACCAAAGAAGTGGTCAACCTTGCATTCAGGGGTAATGAGAAATCCAGAGGCCTATCATGCAGGCCTTGTAATGTTTTCCTCATACACTAAGATGGATTCATCATCTTTTTTGTTGTGGGAAAAGAAGTCCCTTTCCATATTAAGTAATAGTGTGTGTGGAAAATATTTATCAAAAAACATTTTTCAGAAATCCTTTCATTCCAATGCCTTGATCTCTTCCTCATACTTTGTATTTTTTATTAATGTTCACCATTGATTAGCTTCACCCTCCATACGATAAGCAGCCAGAAGTACCTTCGTTTTTCTGAACATTAAAGGATGGAGAATATCTTCTCAATGGAGTGGATTCATTGTTCGGCGATTGAGGGATCATATGATCCATTAAAAGTTGGGGTACTTTGTCTCATGAAGCACTCGATTGCGGATAGTTATTTTTGTGGTGGTGGGAGGGGGGTTGAACATTCCTCTTGACCCATGTTTCTATTCAAAACATTAGTTAACTTAGAGAGTATCATGAAAATTTTTCGATTCCTACTCCCATTGGATTGGGCATCTCATTAGAATAGACATCCCATTGATCTCCGCATAGGTTATTAGCTTGAGTCCTCTTATTATTGGGAATTAGATAGAATAAAAGGAAAGTTAGGGGTAACACATAGAGGGGAATCCAATGAAAAAAGGGATAAATTATAAATTAAATGTACTTCCTTAACTTATTTATGTTGTCTGTTTCTCACGCTTTCTCCAGGGGGCACGTGTCCCTCTCATTTGGCGGGATGACGATGCTGTCTGTTGTCCCGCATTCCTGCTTTCCAAAGGCGGGCAGCATCCACTCCTAGTTCAGGGACGTTTTCTCCTTGATCAAAATGGGATGATGGGATGTCGGTTCTTCCTTCCTTATATTTCTCCTAGGAACTCATCACCTAGTCTGACTTTCCCTTATAGATTTAAGATGTTGTTCATGAAACTCTTCTTAATGCCATATCTTCATGGACACTAGTTAATTAAACTACTTATATCAGGACATTCCAAGGAGTTTAGTCAGGGCAGCAAACTTTGGTCAGGGTAGTAGTCACATTGGACATCACTGGCATGTCTGGACATTGGTACACTGTCACGTCAAGGTTTCTTCCTCATATTATAGGGCCTCTTGAGGGCGCAGAATCCCAAGGCATACTACATCAAATGCGGGGAATTATATTCCATAGGCATGTCTCTGATGTTTTTCTCATCTTCCTATATTTAACATAGGGTATGCCACAAGTTTAACATCTAGTGGAGATGGATCAGACTGATCAGAATACTGATTAGAGTGGATCAGATGGGTGAAACCCCTAGAGGGACCACTATTGTTGGGGCCAATGTGTGGTTGACTTCCCGGTTACTATTAAAGGGAATGGGAAATGATATGGTATGATTTCACCGGGATGTGGTGGCCCGGATAAGAATCAGAATGGATGATGAAGTGGATGAATGAAGTGGATGGTGAATGGGATGGAACCGTCACGAGGATGATGATGGTTTTGGGCTTGAGCCTCAAAGAGGCTTCCTACATATCCCCGTGGCAGGTATTCAAAGTCCACATAGTTCATCTGATGACATATTACCATTGATTGGGGTTTTTAACAGCTTACCGTTGGATGGGGTCACAATGTCTTACTACTGGATAAGGGTGTCAACAGCTTACCGCTGAATGGGGTCACAATGGCTTACCACTGATTGAGGTCAAAACGGCTTACCGCTGGATAGGGATGTCGACAACTAATCACTAAATGGGGTCACAATGGAATACCACTTATTGAGGTCACAATGTCTTACCACTGGATAGGGATGTCAACGACTTATCACTGAATGAGTTCACAACGGCATACCGCTGTTTGAGGTCACAACGACTTACCGCTGATTGGGGTCACAACAGCTTACCACTGGATGGGGTAGAACTGACGTGAATGGGGACCTGGGGCCCAGAGAGATGGTGGGGGATTGAACCTCATAGAGGCTTCCTATATACCCTTCCTTTGCAAGGATCAAAGACCATGTAGTTAAGGTGGTAGGAACCGATGTGAAGATGGTTAGGAAGACTTGTGGGTGGTGGGCTTGAACCCCAGGGAAGCTTCCTACATACCCTGTTGTGATAAGGATCAAAGACCACATGGCTCAAAAGGGTGTGGGAAATGACGTGAAGGATGGTCGGGACCAATGGTTGTTGGGATTTAACCTCAGGGAGGTGTCCTATGTACCTTGCCTCGACAAGGATCGAAGTCCATGTAGCTCAGGTTGGATTTTGGTGCACCGACGTGAAGGGGGTCGGAGTGACCAATCGGTGGTGGGCTTGAACATCGTGGAGGCTTCAAACATACCCTACCTTGGTAAGGATCAAAGTCCTCATAGTTCATGTTATGGAGGTTGGGCTTACACTCTAGGCTGCAAAAGGTGTTGGTGAACCGACGTAAAGGGGCCGGAGAAACCAATGGGTGGTGAGCTTGAACCACATTGAGGCTTCCAACATACTGTGCCATGGAAAGGATCAATGTCACCATAGTTCAGGTTATGGGGGTGGGGCTTACACTCTAGGCTACCCAAGGTGTTGGTGAACCAACGTGAAGGGGGTCAGAGCGAGCAATGGGTGGTGGGCTTGAACCTCGTGGAGGATTCCTACGTACCCTGCCTTGGAAAGGATCAAAGTCCTCATAGTTTAGGTTATGGGGGTGGGGCTTACACTCTAGGCTACCCAAGGTTTTGGTGAACTGACGTGAAGGGGGTCGGAGCGACCAATGGCTGGTGGGATTGAACCTCGTGGAGGCTTCCTAAGTACCCAAACTTAGCAAGGATCAAAGTCCTCATAGTTCATGTTATGGGGGTGGGGATTACACTCTAGGTTGTCCCAGGTGTTTGTGAACTGATGTGACGGGGGTTGGAACGGCCAATGGGTGGTGGGATTGAACCTCGTGGAGGCTTCTTATGTACCCTACCTTGGAAAGGATCAAAGTCCTTGTAGTTCACATTATGGGGGTGGGGCTTACACTCTAGGATACCCATGGTGTTGGTGAACCGACGTGAAGGGGGTCACATCGACCAATGGGTGGTGGTATTGGACCTCTTGGAGGCTTATTACGTACCCTTCCTTGGCAAGGATCAAAGTCCTTGTAGTTCAGGTTATGAGGGTGGGGCTTATGCTCTAGGCTTCCAATGTTGTTGGTGAACCGACGTGGAGGGTGTCAGAGCGACCAATGGATGGTGGGATTGAACATTGTGGAGTCTTCCAATGTAACCTACCTTGGCAAGGATCAAAGTCCTCATAGTTTAGGTTATGGGGGTGGGGCTTACACTCTAGGATACCTAAGGTGTTATGGTCGGTGCTTGCTCTAAGCCCACGTGATTCATGCTAGGTGTGAGAAACAAGATACAACAAAGACCTGGTGATCACATCGCGAAAGGTGAATCTATGGGAAGTGGAATGGGGATTACACATGATCACACCCCAAAGAAGAGACATGGTCTTATGCATGGTTAGAATCCCGAAGAGGTTGGGACTTACTCCAGGATGGAGGCCCGATGGCGAAAATGCCCAGCATGAGAGGGATTTGGCACCAAAGAAAGGAGGGTCAGGGATGTTGCCTCCTGTAATAAAATCTAGGGGGCTTACACTAGGGTGGTTTCCCTTTCCCTGCATAGGATGCTTTGTGGGAAGTCACATTTTAACATCTTGTGCTAAGGATGATGATGCTTGGCGGTTTAACGTCCTACAGCTCGGATGAGGTGGGTTCACTCTGCACCCCTAGGACATACATAACTGGTACCCACCCACCCTTGTGGGTGGTAAGGCATTGAAAAGGTTGTGGTGTTGGGGTGCTGTGATGTGATCCCATTGGGGGTCCATGTTAGCGTGTCCATGCAAAGAAGAAATAGCCGTTAGAGTACCTATGCGAAGAATCATAAAGTGAAGAAACATAATGGGTAGTGTCGTCCAAGGGAAATTGAAATTTCTTTTTAAAAACCTGAAGGGTCGCATGGGAAAAGGATTTTTAGAGCAAAGGGGTTCATAGGTAGAATCCTTGTGAAGTTCTGGTGCCCCATGAAGTGGAGGGACTCCACGAAGGGATGTTCTTCATGATGTGCAGTCACCTAGGCTAGGGATGGGTCGTAGGTGTATGTAAGAGGATCTTCACAAAGTGGAAAGGCATTCGTGATGAAATTCCTCGTGAAGAATTCTTGCAAACCTGAAGTGTCGCATGGGAAAAATATTTGCAAAGTAAAGGGGTTCATAGGTAGAAGCCTTGTGAAGCTCTAGTGCACCATGAAGTGGAGGGACTCCGCGTAGGGATGTTCTTCGTGAAGTGAAGTCACCTAGGCTAAGGATGAGGCGTAAAAGTATATAGGAGGAGCTTCATAAAGTGGAAAGGAATTCGTGAAGAAATTCTTCATGAAGAAAATGTTCCTTGAAAAGCATATCATTGGGAAGTAAAGTGCTTTGCGATGCATAATGAACCGGACTTGGAACTTGGTTTACATGCGCATGGGGGGTGCTTAGCGAAGCATAAGTGATCCGCGAAGACCCAAGTCCCCTTGGGGATCTCCTTCCTCTGGGAAAGACTATGGGCTTCACAATAGGCATCCCTCTTGGGAGAGGGGATCAATTAAGGCTAAGGGGGAGGTATTTCGTGGAGAAAAAATACATGGAGGAGCTCATGGTTCACAAAGTAGAAAAACGTTTCACGACTCAGAAGCTAGGAAGAAGAAAGGGCGGAGTGTCTGTCCCCCAGGCTTGAGGGGAGCTGGGTATTTATAGGCAAGAGGCACCACGAAGCAGGGTTCGCTCAGCGCGAAGATGAAATTTGTTTCACAGTGGGTCTTGAACTTTAAATGGTCTCGCGAAGTTGTCCCGCATAATTGCTTCGCGGAGGGTCACGAATGTCAAAGGGGATCGTGGAACAGTCCCTCTTCCTTACTTCACAGTAGGTCATGAACATCGAATGGGATCGTGGAGCACTCCCTCCTTGTTGGTTCGCGGCAGGTCGCGAACATCAAAGAGGGCTCGTGGAGCAGTCTCGCCTCGTTTCTTCGTGGAGGGTCGTAAATGTCAAAGGGGCTCACGAAGTTGTTTTTCCTCTTTGCTTCACGGTGGGTTGTGAAGGATATCTTTTACACCAGCCATAGATCTCCAAGAGCCTCACAATCCGGATTCGTGAGGCTGTCCCTAATTTTAGGATGTTCTATCTGCCTCTAATTTTGGCATAAATAAATGCCCCCCTTAGACTGGGAGTCGAGGAGAAAATGATAATTCAAGTTTGAGGGTCCATCGCCAGAATTACTTGGTTTCCCACAAAGCGGCCTCATGAAGGAAGCTTGCAAAGCGGCCTCGCGAAGGAGGCCCACGAAGTGGGGCAGTGATGCGTGGGTAGGGCGCACCTCGAAGGTCGTCGCGGCTGGATGTGATGTGAAGCACCCATGGTTATCGCCTATAAATACGGGGATGGCTTCTCTTTTTTCCTTTTCCCTCCTCCGCGATTTCACCTTTCGGTGCTCTCGATTTGAAAATCTCTGCATACTCTGTGATCGCTCTCCGTGAATCGGGCATTTTGCTTCGTGGGGAATAAAAAATCTTCAGCTTCACATTAGTGTGCTCCGTGACTTGTGTCTGAGGGTCAGCGCAAGGCTCCACAATTCTGCTATCTAGATTGAGCTCTACGAGCGGTCCCCGCGATCGATCTCTGAGATCGAGCATCATGATCCAGTCTGAAAATGAAATGAATTTTAAGGATCGGAAGACTCTCCAAGTGGTCTTCAAGGGGGTCCTTGCAGACGCTACCCGAAGGGAAGAGATGACGAACAGATCGGGTCTTGGGGAGTTGGTAAGGAGCCATTCCGACCATCATTCGCTGGTACAACTATTCTTAGAAAGATAAAGGGACTACCCATTGTACAAGAGGCTTCCTTTTTATGGATTTGTACTGAGGGATGATGTGTTCATCCTGGAAGTAAGTAGGGACAAGCCAGCCTACTGGTTTAGGAGCACACCGTGCCCGCGCCAGTGGTTCAGGGTGCCTAACAGCCATGCTCGGGAGAACTTTACGCCTGTTACCGCTGATTGTTTATACAATTATCTAAATGACATTAACGGGAAAGCATTTCAGCCAGAGAATTCCACTCCTGTATACCAAACAATTCTAAAGGAAATGTTGAGGAACCTGAAGAAGGGCTGGTCTGATGAGTGGGACCTGTGCCAAGGTGGAAACTTCACAGACGACTGGGCCTGGTCCTACTGGGTAAGCGCCTCGTGTGAAGAGTTTAGGTCACAGCTGAGGAGAGTCGGTCTATGTGAGGTGGCATGGGCCTCCCAATTTCACATCTACAAGCCAAAGTAGCTGATGCTAGAGCTATTGAGCCGGTGCTCATCAGAGACCAATACCTTCCACCTACATCACGAGAAGGTTGGCATCAGCTTATGGGACGTGCATAAGATCTCAGGGGTCCCAATACTGGGAGTGATGTATGAAGAATTCCTCCCTAAAATGGGTTCGTGGGAGGATCTAGAGAAGATGCCTCCACTGATGGTGGCATTGATGAGACTCGTGTTGGGAGAGGACAAGGAATCAGTGAGAGATGTCTGCTTCAGATGATGGTTCAAGCAATTTTTGAACTTCCTGGAAAACAAACGATTCTCGGTGAGGCCTCAGACTTCTCCAAAGGGAGCCCAATGAGGTAAGGAGAAATCATACGGCCAGCTCTTAGAGGATATACAGTGGATTACATGGGGGTTCAACATCAGTATCGAGCAGTATCCGATAGTCAGGATGGTGACATTCATCACAACTCTCATCTATGGCTGGATCTTGTCAGTGATGGATACAAACGTAGGTGTGTGACCCATCACATTCATCATGGGCTCCATTCTAGTGACCGGAGGGTGGGTGAATCTTGAAATTCCCATTCTTACCAATATGTACAAAATGATCTGGAACATTAGTGAGGGGAAGAGGCTACAGAGTATATGTGGGTCATTCCACCTTTTTTATGGGTAGATATCGATGCATAATAGGGGGTTTATGAATACCTGAACCCTATTTCTCCTCTGGGATAGAACTGCCACCCATCCATCCTGAACGTCGCAGGGATATTTCTAGCCAAGCTGACCATACCATCGGTACTAAACCGAGTCTGGAAGGTAGAAGAGTTCAATTTCCACCCATTCCCACTGCCAACAGGGGAATTCACGGATGATGGATGAGGGACATAAGAGCATTGGTCTTATTTCCTAGCCTTTCGAGGTGGAGTCCTGGTGGAGAGGGTGGACCGTGAGCCGCTCTACGAGCTATACACCCCGCATCGATTTGCCCGTCAATTTTGGTGCATGAAGTGACTAAATCCCAGGTTTACCTTAGGTTGTGCCTTGAAGAGAATCCATGTATGATGAAGCAGATGTGGCTCATGTTAACTCGAGAGGATGTAAGGTTGAGGAATGAGCTACCTCCCCCCACAGATACCTTCGGGATGGTCAAGGAGTATGCTCAAAGATGGGAGGCGACCTACCCGGGGGAAATACTAAAGCAGCCAACAGTTTGGGCTAGTGATGGTGAACCTTCCTAACCTCAAGGTCGGGGTCAGAAGGTGGTAGAAACATCCCACGGTAGCGGGGCTTCCATGGTGAAGAGGCCCGCACCGATCAAGGGTGAGGCAATAGTGGTAGATCCTGCAGTGGTAGTGGTCCCTACAGTTTCAAAAGTATAGAGTCATCCAGAGGGGAGGCCACTGAGAGGATTCTGCAGGATATCCACTCAGGATCTAGGGAAACGGCTGTGTCACATAGACATGTCAGAGGATGCTATCTTCCAAGAGGCCTAGGACATATGGGAAGTCAACATGCAGTTCCTAAGCCCTCCTGAGATATGGAAACAACTGAACCATCTCCGGATGGACTTTCCGGGGATATGCCCTATCTGGGCTAGCTTTGCGGTGTCCTGGGCGGAGGCGGAGTAGTACCTGGTAGAGCTGGAGGACTTTGTGCATTCCCGGGGTGCTAAGTGTCCAATGAAAGACCGCGATAATATGATACTGGATCGTACGATCCCACCACAATTATCGGCCACTAAACTGAGAGAATACCTCCCTCGGCTGAAAGAATCAGTCGATTTCTTATGGGGGGATGAGGCCGTTAGAGGGATCCCATAGGAGGAGGGATAAGTTGGTGATCGAGGGTCAGACATTGAACAATTCGCCGAGGCACTCGAAGTAAAATCCTGAATCCACTCTCTAGGATTTGTTTCCAGACTTCTTGGAACCCTCTGTTAACATTTAAACTGTGCAGTAAATCCTAATTTATAGAACCCATTCTCACCCCTTAGTGAATGTAGATGCAGGGCCTTTGGGGTCCACCCTTGTGACTGCATCAATTTCTACGTCCAATAGGGCCAAGACGCCAGAGGTAACCCCTCTGGAGATTTCAGATCTTCTGGTAATATATGGGGGGCCATGCCTTGGGGCCCTGATGACATTGACCCAAGAACGAGACCAGGAATTCGATCTCTGTAAGTCCCCTCTACCAATTTTATGACTTTAATCCCCTGACCATGTTAACTGATGTTTACGTATATTTTTGGTGCACACAGTTCTTCCAATGGAATGGGTTGCCTTAGCAAGGTTGGTTGGGACATCTGGCGGCGTCTTTCCCAGAGGAATGCTGGTGATTGTGGAGGAGGATATACAGACCGACTGAACTCTGGCACTCCCGATCAATGGTGGGACCATCAGCGGGGTTGTGCCTGAGATAGTTGAGGTGGTATCCGATGATGAGAATCAATTAGATAGCCTAGGTCCCACTGTTCCTGATCAAACACCAGACATAGACCCTACTGAAGAGTTCTTTGAGGCATTACCCACGTATGAGCCTGCCAACCGTGCTGACTGGGATGAGATAGCCTCTGATGAAGAGGACATCTGAATAGTCTGTTGTCAATCATGGAAGCGGATCAAGCGCTTCATTGATGACACCCCCCAAGAATTATGGCTAGATGAGATGGATAGACTTCGTTCGTGACTACACGAACTGTGTGTTGGTGGAATGGATGCCCAACGTCCTCACATGCTCATATGAGATCTTATTGTGGAGTAGATTCGAGAACATGATCGTGGCCTTAGTGTGGGTTGGCAGAGGAGGAAAGCGGTGAACATCACAAGGCACAAGGAGGCTGAAGATGAGGTCCAGCGGCTGTAGAGTCGGGCGGATGAGCACTCGGCCATCCTCAATGCACAATCTGAGCTAATATTGCGATTGAAGTCCCAACTGACAGAGGTTGAAGAGGGCATGAAGAGAGACACCGACGGAATGATCGTCATCCGGATTGACGTGGAGTGGGCCCAGATTGCAGCTGATGAATTGCGCCCCATCGTTGTCGAGGAGGAGTAGGAACTAAATAGGTGGCATCAAATCCTGGACACCACCAACCAAAGGGTGGAGGAGCTGCTATGCTCTATTGATGAGGTTAACCCATTCATGGGGGAAATCGACCCTCAGGTACTGTAATGATTACAAACACTCAACCGTACTTTCATGATTCGATTATTTGATGCATGTAGCATGCATGAGTTCCTTTATTTGTATTGGTTTATTGGACACCCGTGATATTCGTGGAGTGTCCAACGATCATTCATTAAGCTCACGTTGGTTGAGCCCGATGAGAGAAACAAGGGATGATCACCTTATCACTCCATCCAAATATAAGAGTGAAAACCAATATTCGGGCATCCGGGGGTTTGAACAACCAACTCGGATTCATGGGAAGATAAGGGAGAGACCTGAATATTGAATGAAGCTCTCAGAACATCCAAATTATAGTTTTCCCAGCGTGCTCTTGTGCATGAACGGGGTAACTCTAGGGGTGCTGGAATAAATATGAACAGGGAGAATGGACTGTGTAAATTACAATACCCAAGATTCGGAACACTGTAGTGATGGCCTGACAATTAAGAATGAATTTTGACTACATTAAGAACATAGTATAATTATTGCGTTAGCCTAAAATGGGGATAAAAAATGAGGGCCGACCACAGACCATGTTCGAATCAAAGGGCCTGACTCAAAATGTCATCCATTAGTCTTCCGGAATTTTAGCCCAGGACAGTAGGTGAGCCATAGGCCATGCATCCGTACTGTTAGGGGGTTCCTCTAGATGTGAAAGAGGGCGAGGATCCGAATAAAGGGCTTGCAAAGCTTGGAGAGTAGAGTGATGGGTTGTTTGACCAGAGTCCAATACTCTTGAAATTATGCCACCGTGGTTGAAACGCTTTAGGCGGATAAACCAGCCTGATCTTGGATCAAACATTCTTCTGAACAGGACCTCTCTGATGAGGAAACTGTCACCTCCAAAATTTTATCATGGGGAATCCCGAACTTGTTCATGGTAAATCTGCAATTCCATGGTTCCCCAAAAGAGCTCAGGTCAAGGGGCCAAAAAAGGAGGGGGAAATGGGAATTACGAATCCTAGGTCTGGACCCGGAGATAGGATGTCTAGGGGTTTCTATGTATCCCATGAGAATGAGAATCAAGACAAATGTAGTTCTTGGGGCACAGTGTGGTCAGAGACCAACACTGGTAAGGATAATTCTCTCTGGTGAGGAAATTGACGCATCACATGATTAACATAAGGCATCCTGAACTTGTTCAGGGTAGAACCACAGTTTCGTGTCATGCGTTGAGGACATATGAACTCGTGAAGTTTAACATCATGTGATAGGACGTGGATTGAGAGGGAAGATCCATGGAAGGGAGTACATGGTGCAGTAGCTATCAATTCAACGTGAATGAGGACTTGGAGTCCAGATCACACCACCTATCCCTAGAAGAAACTCTTCAGGTCAAGGGACTAAGGGTGAGAATTAGGCTGGGCCAAAAGAAAAGTGGTTGGGTGTTTCTACATACCTCATGAGGATAGTAATCAAGACCTACATATTTTTGAGAGTGTTATTTAACATCATGTGGGATGATGAAAGACATGTGTGGGAATGGTTGTGCAAGTACACGTCATACCAGAACTCCTAAGCCCACGTGAGTCGTGCTCGACGTGGGAAACAAGAAGTGGTGATGGGAATTTTCAAGCATAGGGAGGCACACGCAATGGATGATGGGGCATTAGATTTATGACATCCCACTAATGTTGAACTACCTATATAACTCACCTAGATGCGCTGAACAGTAAATTTGAGCATGATGGAATTCCACTTGAACATAAGGGAGTGGAAACTAGTGAATCATGATGCTTGAGATCCAGACCGCAATGATGGTGGCATGAAGATAGGGGATAACTTTTTACCATTTTCTAAACACAGCATCCATATTGCATTACCCTGTAATGGGAACAGACAAATGAGGGTCGACTGTTGACCGTGTTAGAAACAAAAGACCAGTCACAACTGTCATCTGAGGTCTTCAGGGACGTTGGCCCGAGACAGTAGGTAAGCTAGTATGCCATGAGACCAGGCTGAAAAGGGAGGTCCCTTCAGACATGGAAGAGGATGAGGATCCAAATTATGGGTTCACAAATCTTGGACATGGAATGAGGGGAATGTCCCTGTGAAAATTCCATACTTCAGGCTCTTTTTCTAAAGGCATCTGAATACGACTTTAAGACATATCAGAAAGAGGGAGTCGAGTCCCCCACCCAGGAAATGGGTCATGGGGCCACACACTTCCAGATTAAGCTCCTAAAGTGAACCAGAAAGGGGGGATTGATTTAATGGACTGTGCGTAGGGTGGCGAAATATCCAAACGTGATGCATATTTCCCATAGGTAGATCTTACTTTTGGGTCATAGAACTCGGACCATGCTGTGGAATGATATGGGAATCACATGGTGTGACTATTGAAAAACCCAATGTGAGAGGGAACCTATGAGGTACTCACCACACCACATGTTCCCAAATAAGTTCGGACCAAGCGGATTGAAAAAGAAGGGACATGATTTGTAAATTTCTGGGGCTGGACCCAGAGACTAAAAATGCCTGGGCATTCCTACGTATCCCATGAGGATGGGAATCAATCCAAATGTAGTTTTAAGTATGGCATGGTAAGATACTGGTTCCAGAGATAATAAGGTTGTGCAGGTCTGGCCCTTGCACTAAAAGAAGCGGTATTTGATGTATCTTGTTCGTCCTTTAGGATGAATGTTTTTTTTTGAAGCGATGGACCTGGGATGGAAGGTCCATGTATCGCCATAGGAATCAGGCTATATACAGGGGTTGAAAAATGGTATGGTGTGTAACTGATACCAAACATGACGTCCCCTCAGGTGAGGAAATCACAATGTAGAGCCGTTTTTTATCGTGCATCCATGATGATAATATCACAGTTTAGGGTCATGTGATGGGACCTACCATGCAATTTTAACATCACACAGGATAGACACAACTGTTTAAAGTCATGTGGGACTAGGCATCATAGTTTAACATCATATGGCTCAGACGTATACATGAGATATAGGGTTCCAAAGGGGATGCACACTTTGTGATAAAGCGTATCCAACATGAATGAGGACAAGGTTCACACCGTACCGTGCGCAATTCCGAGGAGGAAACCTCAGGCCGAGGGTCCGAGAAAGATTAGAGGAAAAAGGGGGCAGGAGAAACTATCTCCCAGCTGAGCTGGACCCGAAAATGAGACGTTCAAGTGTTCCTATGTATCCATGAGGACAAGAATCAAGACGCACATATTTCTAAAAGAGACCTTAGTTTATGGTCCTAGAGATTAGACCATAGAGGAGATGAATCCTTCCAAGTAAGTGCATACCTCAACTCGATCCCTAAGCTCACGTGAGTATTGCTGGGTGTGGGAAACAAGGGAGGAAGAGGTTTTTTTGCAGTACCGGGAACACACGCCAAAGGGAAATCAGTACGGAGCCCCGAATGACGTATTCACCATGGATTTTCCCTCCTAACATGCCCATGTGCACTGAGTTATAATGTTAGGAGTGTCAAAATTCCATTTGTACATGATGGGGTGGACATTGATGTGAATCATGTTACCAACACTCAAGGCTTAAAGGATCTGGTGTGATGATGGAGGATGACTGTTGACCATGTTCAAAACACAACACCCATATTGCGTTAGCCTGTAATGAGGACAAAAAATGAGCATCGTCTACTGACCATTTTCACAATGTGGGACTTGTATCAATTTGTTGTCTAAAACCCTTGAGGATGTTGGCTCGTAACGATAGGAGAGCCCTTAGGCCTAGCATCTATGCCATTTGGTGGTCCCTTCAGGTGTGGAAGATTATGGAAGCCCAAATGAAGGGGAACACGAAGCTTGAAAAATGGGCAAAAGCATGTCCACGTAAAATCTGACACTCCAAATGCTGAACTATAGTACTCCTAGACACATTGGTGAATCACCAAAGAGGGTCGAGGAGGGTGCCCAATTTGAGAGTAACTGATTTGAAGAGATGAGTATTGAATAAGGGGATATAGAACTCTCAGGAGGGAGAGGTACATGGCGTAGTCATCACAAACCCAACATGAATGATGACATAGTCCCACACCACACCATATACTCCCCTCCCTGGGAATGGGTCGGTCGAGGGGCCAAGGTGAAATAGAGATTTCTAAGAGATGGGGCTGGACTTGAAGTCTAGATGTTCGGGCGGTCCTATGTATCCCATGAGGATAGGGATCAAGCCACACATAGTTCTTGAAGGTATTAATGTGCATTTTATTGTCATGCATTAAGGACACAAATGGGTAAGATACCCCACATACAAGAGGTGTACGGCGCGGTGAGTAACCCGACATGAATGGGGACATAATACCATATCGCACCATACAATCCTAAGTGAGAACCTAGGCCGGGGGGGACCGAAAATGCCAAGGGGCCTAAGGCTGGGCCTCAGACAGAAAGGCCTGACCAGTTTACAGTTTAACATCTTACAGTGTGGAAACAAAATGGGTAAGATACCCCAAAAAAGGTAGGTGTACGATGCGGAGAGTAACCCAACATGAATGGGGACATAATCCCATACCACACCATACAATCCTAACTAAGAATCTGGGCCAGGGGCCCGAAAAGTCCAAGGGACCTGAGGCTGGGCCTCAGATGCAAATTCCCGACCAGTTTTCTGTTTAACATCTTGCAGTCAGGATGAAGAAAGGGGTAAGATACCCCCAACAAGAGAGGTGCACGGTGCCGCGAGTAACTCGGTATGAATGGGGACATAATCCATTAACAAACCGTACAACCCTAAGTGAGAACCTGGGACGAGGCCCGAAAAGGCCAAGGGGCCTAAGGCTGGCCCTCAGACAGAAAGGCTCAACCAGTTTGCAGTTTAACGTCTTGTAGTGAGGATGGTGAAAGGGGTAAGATATCCCAAACAAAGTAGGTGTACAGTGAGGTGAGTAACCTGACATGAATGGGGACATAATCCCATACCAAACCGTACATCCCTAAGTGAGAACCTGGGATGGGGGGCCAGAAAAGGCTAAGGGGCTTGAGGATGGGCCTCGGATGGAAAGGCTTGGCCAGTTTGGAGTTTAACATATTATAGTGAGGACGAAGAAAGGGGTAAGATACCCCAAACAAGGGAGGTGTACGACGTAGTGAGTAACCTTATGTGAATGAGGAAATAATTCCATACCACACCGTATAATCCTGTAAGAGTTAAGACTTGGGTCGGGGGCCCGAGATTGGTCATGTAAAGTACAACAGGGCCAGTGCTCACGGTATGATTGATAAATGAAGGGAGGGATGTCTCAAGGGGATATGTGTGTCATGGAGAAATAACCCGACATTAATGAGGACATAAGTCCACTCCACACCACACAACCCTAAATGAGAACTTGGGCTAGGGGCCGGAAAATTCCAAGGGTCTGGAAAAGGCCAAGGGGCCTAAGGCTGGGCGTCCTAGCCAATGGTTTCCATAAGACCTCTTATGTGGTTACTGCATCATCACAACTCCTAATCCCACATGAGAAGTTCTCAGTATGGGAAACAAGGACCCGAACTCGGCTCTCCCTGTCATATAGGGGTCTAATAGCTGGCATTGCCCAAAGGGGTTTTGTCGCTTAGAGATACAATGAGGAAGAATGAACCACTACACTCAATGTTTGGGACATCTTGGGGTGGATCTAATGAAAAAGGATAGCTATTGACCATGTTCAAAACACAGTGTCCTTATAGTGACATGGACTTGGAACAAAAAATGAGCATTGACCACTGACCATATTCACAATGCGGGACTTGTACCAGTTTTTTTCTCAACATCCTCGAGGGTGTTGGCCCGAAGTGGTAGGAGAGTCGTTGGGCCTAGCATCCCTAACTTTCATGGGGCCTTCTAGATTGGAAAGGTGATGGGGTCCCAATCAAAGGAGTGGGTGAATAATAGTTGGACCCATCTTTGAAAGAGGTGAACACCTCCGTGGAGTGGGGTGTATGGCAGGATCGAGATGATCTCGATGTGAATTGGGGAAAGATTATGCACCACACCATATGTCTGGACTCGAGGGAGGATTCTGGAATTTGGGTTGGGCCAATAGAAGAAATGTTTGGGCGTTCCTACGTATCCCATGATGATGGGAATCAAGCCGCACATAGTTCTTGAAGGCCATGTAGTTTAGCATCGTATGGTGGGGATGTGGGAGGATGGAAGAATGGGGAATGGGCACATGGTGCAATATTCATAATCTTGATGTGAGTGGGGATAAGGAAGCCTATACCATATCATTCAAGGACCCTCTGAGAGAAATATACCCACGGGGGATAGTCAAAGAGAATAATTTGGGTGCATGTCTCAAGAAAAAATGCTTGAGCATTCCTACGTATCCTATGCGGATGGGAATCAAGCCACACATTGTTATAAGGGTGTAGTTTAATCTCTTGGAGGACTATATACAATTTAACATCATGCAGGATGTTCTACAGTTTACTGTTATGTAGGACCCAACAGTTTAGGGTCATGCTGGACCAAACAGTTTAGGGTCATGCCAGACCATCTGGCTCAGGCAAAGTATTTCTTGAGAAACTTGGCATTAGTGGGAGGAATTATACGGTCACCATTCATGGTAACCAGGGATTATGCACCCTTGGGGTAAACCCTATGAATTATTTATGGTCCTTCACATTTGGGCTCCAACTTGGGTGGTTTCCTACCAAGGATCATTGGTGTCCGGAGGGCCAATACCAAGTTTCCTTCTAAGAAAGAGCAGAGTCAAACCTTTTTGTTGAAGGGTCTAGCTATATTATTCTGATACCTTTCCAGATTGTGCAGGGCATTAAGCCTATTCTTGTTAAGTGATCCTAATTTAGATAGATGAATTTCGGCTACCATATCTAGCACCTTCTAGTTATAGACCACTGTGCATAACGAAGGCAGTTGGATCTTGATGTGCAGGACAGCCTCAGCTCTGTACACCAGGGAATATCGAGTCACCTGGGTGGAATTATGAGTCATTTTCCAGTAAGCCCAGAGAGCATTGGGTATCTTGTCCGGCCAACTATTTTTATTCTAACCAACCATTTTCTGAAAAATGTTAGAGAGGGTTTTGTTGAATGCCTCGATCTGACCATTTTCCAGCACGTGATAGCGGGAGTTATGGTTTGAACAGATATTATACATGGCATACAACTTCTTCAACTCAACTGCTCTAACATTGGTGTCGTTATCAAGGAGGATGAAGTGAGGTACTCCAAACCGGTATATGATATTGGAGCTCATGAAGTCAATGATAGAACGGGCCTTGGCATCCTTGAGCGGAACTAGCTCTTCCCACTTGGAAAAGAAATCCATAGCGGCCAAGATGAACCTACACTAGCAAGCTGTCACCGGTGGATATACTCACACGAAATCAAGTCCCCACACCGAAGGAGGCCAAAAGTACTTGGTGGAGTGGAGAGGTTCTGGCAGCTGATGCATGAAGTTAGCATGAATTTGGCACATGTGACATTTCTTGGCGAACATGATGCAATCATGGATCATGGAGGGCCAAAAGTACCCCATTATCTGGATCTAGTGTGATAGCTTTGGCCCAGTCTAGTGGGAATCGTAGGAACTTACATGAACCTCTTGCATAACTTGAGAATTCTCGACTCCCTAGATGCAACAGAAGAGGACACCATAAAACCCACACTTGTAGAGGATATTCTATAGACTGGGACCACTCTAGAGGGTAAACTATAGTGTGCGGCATTGGATTCGCTCGCACTCGGCCTGATCAGCCAGGAGGTAACCATTTTGGAGATACTCAATTAAGGGGGCTCTCCAGTTGGGAGTCACTTCAACCACTGCATCTGAAGAACCTAAGAGTCCTGACATGGAGGCTCTAGTGGTAATATGGATTACCCACAGGCCGTCATCATCATATGGGGTGACTGGAGCAATGAATATCTGATGTGCCACTTGTAGAACCAGATCATCCTACTCAGGTTCTACAAGTGATGTAGCCAGGCTGTCCAGGGCATCTGCTCGACATTCTAAGATCAAGGGACATGAGTAACTTCTGTCTAAGATGGGAACTGGGCCATTACCTAGAGAGTGCGCTCCAATAACGGTATGAGCTCTGGCTTTCTGACGACATAGTCACAATTGATTTCCTTGGTGACTAGTTCGGAATCCCCTTTCACATGAAAATAGGGCATATCGATCTCGAGGGCTAGCTCGAGGCCAGTGATAAGAGCCGGATACTCTGCCTTGTTTTTGGTGTATCCTTCTAACAATATTAATGAGTATGGTAGAATGGATTGTGCTGGGGTAATAAAGACAATACCCAGGCCTACCCTATTGAGACTGGGATCATTGAGCCTCCTACTGGTGGGGATTCAAGAAGCACCATGAAAGTGCATCTTCCCACACGGGATGGCATGATCTACTGAGAGGATTTCCCCATCAGGAAAATTGAGATCCAAGGATTGGTCAGAAGGAGCTAGATGGGAAGAAAGGAAGTCTTCCAATGCTTGCCCCTTAATATCTTTCGGTGGGTTAAACCTAATATCGAATTGTTGAAGAATCACTACCCAACGAGATATACGGCCTATCAACATGGGTCGGTTCAGAATGTACTTCAGTGGGTCTACCTGAGACACCATCTGTACCTCATGGTGCTGCAAGTAGTGTCACAATTTCTGTACTACGAATACCAAAGCAAGGCAGCTCTTTTTGATGGGGGAGTATCTTGTCTTAGTATCGATGAGCATACGACTGAGGTAGTAAAGGCTATTTTCTGTCCCCTCATTGTTCGTCTAGGTGAGAAGGATGTCGAGAGATTGTTCCAGGGTAGCCACAAAAAGGACCAGTGGCTTTTCAGAGATGGGTGGCATCAAGACCAGAGGCTGGAGTAGATACTGCTTGATTTCCTCGAACGCAGAATGACACTCTTCGTCCCATTATTAGGCAGATCCTTTCTTCATGAGCCAATAAAAGGGCTTATAGATTCTATCCATATTCACAATGAATATGAAAATGTAGGATAAGTGGCCTTGGAACCCTTAATGCTCCCGAATATTTCTCATGGGAGGCATCTAATTGATGGCCTTGATAATCTCTGGGTCGATCTTGATGCCCTGATACCTGACAACAAAGCCAAGGAACTTCCCAAAGGTGACCCCGAAGGCACATTTCAATGGGTATATCTTCAGGTGGCAAGAACAAAGGAAGTAGAACAATTTATTGAGGTCCTTAAGATAGTCCTGGTGCTGGTGAGATTTGACCACCAGATCGTCCACATAGCATTCCACCAATGTCTTGAGAATTAGCTTCAATATGCGATGCATGGCCCGCTGATAGGTGGAACCTACATTCTTTAAGCCGAAGGGCATGACATGGTAACAAAACGTACCTTATGGTGCCCTAAAAGATGTGGAGTCCTCATCCTCAGGGGATATCCCGGTCTGATTATATCTAGAGTAACCATCCATGAAGGAACGTGATTGGAACCTAGCTGTAGCATCGATCAACAATTCTGTCACAGAAAGGGGGAAATCATCCTTCGGACAGTGACAGTTGAGATTGCGGAAGTTGATGTAGACATTGATCTATCCTTTCTTCTTCCTAATTGGGAAAATTTTGGCTAGCCACTTGGGGTACTAGACCTCCTTGATGAAGTTGGCTCTTATTAGTTAGTCAACTTTGGCCTTGAACATGGAACCTTTAGAAGGGTGCATATTTCTGGGTGGATGCTTGACCCCGCGATGATTTATCAGGAGACCAAGGCAGTGGATGGATACCTAAAGATCTAGCCCTGGCATCTCATCGTAGCTCTAGGAGAATACATCACGATGTTATTTCAGGAAGTCTATGTACCACTCCTGCTCCTCAGGGGGTAGGACGACACTGATCAATATGGGTCTCGGGTCTACCTCACTACTGAGGTTCACCTGTACCAGTTCATCGACCGTGGAAGAGACTCCCTCCACAAAGGCAGGGGGAGCATCCTCCAAATCCTCTTCTACGCTTGTGGAGGAGGGATCCCTAGCAGGAGAAGCTTCCTCTAGGTCAGCAGATTATGACAGGAGGCTAGTACCAGCCTAAGTAGTAGTGGTCACTGCATCAGAAGATTCCGGTACTTCGAGAACCATAGCAATGAAGGTTGTCGAACCGATCCCATTTGGTCTTCGGCCCAAGGGTCCACACTTTATGATATCAAAGAAGTAGTGTCGTGTTGTCTTGATCTGGTTGATTCCAGCCCGATGAAATAGGCACGTATGACATACTACTGTTGCCATGGGGCAGACATCCAGATAACTAATAGGGGTAGGAGGCTCTAGGATCACCTGAACCAGATTTGTGTAGGAGTATGATGTAATTTTCTGCCATCGCTTGGACTTGGGAATATGCTTCTCCCTTGTACCAGAGACAACAAAACATTACCCCATGTCGAGGGTCGTGGCCTCCAATCGATGGATCGGGAAGACGTATGTGTCATCTAGACCTGCCCAGGGGTTAGTTACAACTGCGACAGGTTCAACCTCACTAGCCTAAATCATATTTTTATTTCTCTAGTAATAGTTGACGACTAGGTAGCGAGCTTCACAAGAGGAAAAAGGAGACGCTTCACCTTGGGGCACACCCACTCGACCATTGAGGGAGTACATGAGGCACATGTGATACGACGAGGGAACCGCCACGTGCAGGTGGAGCCATGGTCTACCCATCAATGCATTGCACAAGGTGTCTTGGAATACAACCATAAACTCGGTGCTAGAAACAAGGTCGCTGAACTACGTCTTCAAACTGATCATATCAACTGGGGTCTTCTCTGTCCTATCGTATCCCATGATTCTTAAATCGGAGTGAGTCAGGTCATCTTCGGATAGCCCCTGCATCTGCAGTGTCCGTGTTAGGATAAGGTTAATCCTGGAGCCGGTCTCAACAAGACAACGGCGAACCTCCATTCCGTTAAATTGGATGGTGATGTACAATGGGTGGATGTGCCCCTGTATGGGAGTGCCTTCATCTTCTATAGAGAATGAAACGATGGCTTGACATTCATCATTCTCGACCACTTCAGCATGAAAGGATTCTGTAGCTGCTACCTCTATCTCAAACTGGTGGGGGCTTCTTAAAGCCTCAACGAGGGCCTCATGCATATCCGACGACAGGCAATGGACCTCCAGGATGAAAATCCTCACTGTGATGCCGGAAAAGTGCTTGAGAACATCATACTTCTACACTAGGTGTGAAACTCTCCTTGAAGGAGGCTACTCCGAGTGAAGAGGCATGGCGGGCCCTACCGGCTGGGCTAATGGCTGACTGGTGCTGGGCATATCATGATGCTCACTAGTTGAAGCCTGTATAGTAGATATAAGATGAGGGCTAGAAAACTGAGACCGGTCTGTAGCGGGGCGAGGCTAGTCACGACATGGTCTAAGTAGCTCTGGCTGATCCAGTAACAAAAATGGCGGTGGAGGTGGGCCTGATGACACTGGATGAAGAGGTTGCATGTGCTAAGCTCTACACTGGGCCTACTATCTGGTCTCAGTGGCTTGCACAAATTGGCTGGAAGTGCCAACTTATGTTCCTCGATGACCCATATAGTCGCAGCTCCACCGAATTTGGCATCAGCTGAGGACGTTGGGGAGGTTCGTCTGGTGTTCCCCATCGTCGGGAGTAATATAGGGATTTACCAACTCTATGATATTAACTAAAGCATACCCTTGACATTCCCTTGAAAAGTCATCCACTACTGGGTAGATTCTAGGAGGAATTCCCATATCTAAAGGCATGAAGTCACCGAGAGTGTGGGATGACGATGGCATTGGAAATGCACATTTCTTTCCCTTGATCCGCTGATGCTTACTCTTCTAGGAAGAGGCCGGATGAGATGATGATGTAGAAGTAGCAGTTGCAGCTTCTGAAGGCTCCGGCTGATTCAGGCGTTCACGAATGATGCCATGGGCATAGGCGACTGTTTTATGAGACATCCAGTCATCTTAATTCTGGGACCCATGGTTAGAAACATGTTTCCACTCGCTTTTGTCCTCATTGTTTCTATCTGGACTTATGAAGACACCTGACACTTGTTCCAAGGCTAGGCCCTACCTAACTATGTTGTTATCATCCTAGTCTTGAAGCCAGTCTTTGAACACATTTAATTATTTGAGTTTGTGCCCTAGGATATGATGATAGGGGCAGTAGTTGGGGTGATCCATGAGGTTCGTCTCTTCTGGCCTTCTGCACTCAAGAAAATGCATAATACCCTTTTCCAAGGCACTTCGGAAATAGTCGGGGACTTGATTATCATTGAATTAGTAGGTCCAGTTTCTTCTATCCAGAATGGGGGGCCTTGAAGCTTGGCCCTGATGAGGAGCTGGAGGAGCCTGTTGAGGAGGTGGAGCCTGGTTGTCCCGCCTAGTCGGTGGCACCACATTACGCAAAGGCACCAGCCGATTTTGAGGGGGGAACTGCTAGGCTGGAGTCTATTCTTGTGGTGGTAGGCCTCTTAGAGGTTGGGGAGGTGGCTCCACTGGTAGTAAATACAACTATCTAGGGGTGCTATATTTGGGCCACCACGGAAGGCTCGGCTCTGATAGCCCTTCTCACGGTAATTACGGGAGGCAACAGACGTTCCTGGATGGCCTATTTCAGGCCTTCTTCCAGGAACTAGGCCTTGCCAGAGAAGTCTCAAAAACCACCAGGGTAGTTATGAGTTATCAGAGAGAAAACTAGTTCTGTATTGATATTTCATACACACATTGTCAGTAATTGCTCCTGAGTTAGTGGCATTTCAAGGGAATATGTAATCATTTTCCACCGGGCGATAAAGTCCGCGACAAGATCCTCAGGGATTTGTTTTCACATGAAGAGGTTTGCGATGCTCGTTTTCCATGTGGAGGAGCTGAACTGGTAGAATTATTTCTTGTGAAGGTCCTCCCAGTTGGTTACCGATCTGATGGGGAGATAGCTATACAAGAAAAACATAGGACCTTCCAATGTCTGCACAAGGCATTAGAGCTTGGCGGCATCCTGCCGCGTTGGAGTCCCTAACATGGGCACTCACCTCAAGGCGAAGTGGTCTAGATGCTTTGGCAGGTCCCCTGACCCATTGAAGGGGGCAAATTTGGGATTCTGGAAACCCAACGGTGCTTCCATATCATCCACCCAAGTTGTATATGGCTTGCCATCAGGTGGGATTGCCACCTGTCGTGTTTCTAACACCTCATGGAGGAAATTGAGTGCCTCCATTGGTTCATCTGAGCAGGGTTCCCTGTCTTGATAGGTGTCCCTAACCATGAGTTCATTGGTGGGTTATTCAACACAGTAATTAGGCCCAGCGGCTCGTGGATCAGCTCGTGGCATGACCCTCGGGGCGGCTGGGGGAGCCCAAGCTGGGTCCCTTGGATTTTCGCACTGTTCAGGAGGGTTTGGTGAGACATACCGTTCCCTATTGCCGTATGTTCTGGCATCAACCCTATCTACAAGGGTAGGACGGTCAGGGTCGCCTAGAGGCAGCTCGCCGAGGGGAATTTGTTCCTGCCCCTACAGCCCTAGCCTAAGATCACCGTAGTACGACCATCACCCGGTAGTGAATTCATCCAAGAGGTTATCAACCAACTTCTTCTGCTCGACAAGTTGCTGGAGAAATTTGGCCTTCTCAGCATCTTCCGTCATCTTCTGCACTGAGGCAGATGGGTCAGAGTTCTTGGAAGCTCCGACATTCTCTTTACCCTTATCGGAATTCAGGCTAAGTACTAATGCCTCGGTGGGTGGAGGGAGACCTAGTAGGTTCCTCTGCTGGAAAGTAACCCTACCCGATGGGTCCAATAGTGGTGGCCCACCCTCGGGGGGTAAGTCCCCATCAAGAAGCTCCAACTCATCCTCTTCATCCATTATATCGGCCATATTGATCGTGACCCTTCCTAGGGGAATATCATCGATATCTCCTAGCAAGTTGGGCTTCTTCCAGATATTACTGAAGATGAGGGAAACATACTACCCCCAACCACATATTTTCACGTTTGGAGAAGCCTCCTTGATAACCTTGCGGAGTACCTTAAAACTCTGAATGCATTACTATTGTAGGGCCTTACGGTGGCTGGGCGACTTGGGGCGCAGGGCCACATGGAGTGCGGTCAAATCAACTAGATGTAATTGCTCACCCATGTCTTAAAAAAGCACTTGGGTCCTAGGATAAACCACTCGCTGATGACGGAGGTGGAACTGCCATGCCTAGAGGGTTTGGTGGAAACACCCAATTTCCCCTGGGGTGAGGGATTCCGGCGTGCAGAAATTCGGCACTGCCACGGGCCAGAACATCTTGGGGAAATGGTCCGCTTTGAGGATTTTCCATAAGCTCCTGAGATTATATTCATGGTCTGGCCCTTCATTACCCCACTTGTCAACTGGGGGAGGTTGAGTAACTGGCAGTGGTACTGGGGTAGACCGCTGGGATGGAAGGCTGGCGGGTGTAGAGTATGGCGAATGGGCTGACTGGCCGCCGAATCTCAGGCTATCTTCCGAAGAGTGTAGCGACCTAGCCGCTACGTCCTGATAAGATGGGTTGATGCCCGCAGTTCCTGGATCAGGGGCTAGGGATACTGGCGATAGGCTGTGATGCTTCTCACCTACCATCGGTCCCTAGAATAGTTCTCTGTGATCTCTTGTCGAGGTAGAGAGCGCTTCTGTTGACAATGGTGGTGATTGCACAACCTTAACCTTCAGGGTTTTCCTATTTTCATCCTCCTAGATATACCTGTAGAGGGGGGCAGGAATCCTATGGACCTCTCATTCCGGGAGTACTTGTTTGAGGCGCCTTGTTCCTGTCCCAACCCTTGACTTAGATGAGAGAGAGGAGGATTCCCGTGTTGAGTTTTACTCTACTTCAGAGTCTGAGAAGCGGAATGGTTTAATCTCTATCTAACCCTTCCTAGAATTATTCTTATGGTGATGGAAACCTTCCTCCCTTCCCCTGGGAGGATCCTTGGGATATGTCTGATTTCTGACACGAGGACCTTCAATTGCACTAGTGCTGAGGCGGAGAGGGTTTCCACCTGAGTAAGCCAGGGTATGAGGAGCACTGGGAAAAATATCAAATGAGACATGAGGAGGAACTCTATGGGTAGAGCTGGAATAGGAAATACCTCATCTAGAATTGGAAAGAGCATGGGGATGACCTCTATGCTTGTTTCCCCTAGTGCCCTCAGTATGAGGAGAGTCCTTGTACCGGTCTAGCTGAATAGGGGTCGGAACCCCCGTGCTGGGTGCTACTGAGGTGAGGCTAGAATTCACCCCTCTGGTTGTCGAGGCGAGGAGGGACTTCACCAGCTGCGAAGAGGACATAGGGAGGATCCCCACGTTGAAGAGATACCAGCTATACAATGTCCCTACACCAGCAGTCAGGGGCAGGAGGAATGAATCCATACCCAGTGTAATGGGAACGAGAGAGACTTTCATACTGAGTGTCAAAAATGTGAGGAAGACCCTCATTTGGATTGAGGGTGGCATAGAGTGGACCTCCATGCTGAGACTTGAAGCAGGGAAGGCCCACGCTCTATGTGGTAGTGGTACGGGGAGGATCTCCATACCGGGTGGCATCACTGCGAGTTAGCTCGCGGTGGCCAGTGCTTGTGCCGGCGACCAAGAGAGTCGACCAACCCTGCTCGTGGGGAGGTTTGGGGCCTCGATCCTAGCCGGGCATATAAGTTCCCCTACTCAGTGTATAAAGGGAACTGATGATATGCGTCAGCGGTGGCTCGGGCCACAATAGCCATCGACGTTGACGCTCCTCGGCAAGTGTCCTCTTCAGCTTGCACCCGATGTTGGCGTCGGGTCGGAAGAACCGAAGCTGGTGGTGCAGGTATGTGGCTTACCTTCTCCTCATCTAGAAAGACTGGGCGGCGGTGCTGACGTGGCTAGGTGGGAGCCCCCACTAGGAGCCCCTAGAATGGGACTCTGACTGGGCTGGGACGGATGTCACCTTCCTCGTCAGCATAAGGTAGGGAGTCATCAAAGAATTCTACGGAGAGGCTTCTGAAATGGTTATATGTCAGCGTGGGGAGCAATGGCTCCCTGCGTGGCCCTCGGGGGCAGTGTTGACGACGTGTTGCCGATGCCTCCAGATCCAGGAAAGACATATCCCGAGTCGGGATTATGCCCTCCTCCTCGTACCGGCGTACAAGTTCATTGATCACCCTTCGTTGGGTGACCTTGGACGGAGAGATGGGTCAACGGAGCCCCATGATTATGGGTGTAGTGGCCATCGTGAAAGATACAGAAATTCGCGAGACTGCCATGTTGGCACTCCCCCTGCCCCTACGTTGGTGTGCAGGTGGTGATCGCATTCTGAGTGTAGCAACATGATTCTCAAAGCAGGGAGATTAACTCGTCAGTGCTGAAATAAAAAGGAATCGACAACCAAATCCACAACACCATCCCATCTTCCATGACCGGTAAGAGTGTTCCATGCTGACAATGTCATATAATGGGATGTACAACAATTTACTGCACCAAATTCTGGTGAGTTTCATGCCAGGCCAGCTATTTGCCTGGCGGGGACCCGATGTCAGATAACTGGATCCAATAACATGCTAATCCATTGATGCCTCGAGTGCTAATAATATCCATATTGAGGAGAATAAATTCATATTGGGTTCACCATTTCTGTTTTTGATGATCTATCTAGGGCGCACACGTCTGTCTCATTTGGCGGGACAACGACGCTATCTGTTGCCCCGCATTCCCACTTTCCAAAGGCAGGTGGCATCTACTCCTTGTTCAAGGACGTTTGCTCCTTGATCGAAATAGGATAATGGGATGTAGTTTCTTTCTTCCTTGGATTACTCATTAGAACTCATCACCTAGTTTGGGTCTCCCTTATAGATTTAAGACGTTGTCTGTGAAACTCTTCCTGGTGCCATATCTTCATGGACACCAGTTAATTACAATGCTTCTATAGGAAATTCCAAGGTGTCTGGTCAGGGAAGCAACCTTCGGTCCGGGGAGTAGTCACGTTGGACATCACTAGCATGTCTGGACATTGGGACACTAGCACGACCGGGTTTCTACCCCTTATTATAGGGCTTCTTGAGGATGCGGAAGCTTGAGGCATCACGCGTAGAATGTTGGGAATTATATTCCATAGGCACGTCTATGAGGTTTCCCTTAGGTTCCCATGTTTAACACAGGGTATGCCTCAAGTTTAACATCCAACGGAGGTGGATTGGACTGATCAAAACACTGATTAGAGTGGATCAGATGGGTGTAACCCCTGGAGGGAACACTGATGTTAGGGCCAACATGTGGTTGACTTCCCGTTTACTGTTGAGGGGAATGGGGAATTAGATGGAATGATTTCATCAGAATTTGGCGGCCCAGATAAGAATTAGAATGGATGATGGAGCGGTTGAATGAAGTGGATGGTGAATGGGATGGAACCTTCATGAGGATGACGATGGTTTAGGGCTTAAGCCTCAAAGAGGTTTCCTACGTATCCCCATGTCAAGGAATCAAAGTCCACATAGTTCATGTGATGATGACTTACCTCTGATTAGGGTTTTCAATGGCTTACCGCTGGATGGGGTCACAATAGCATATCACTGGATAAGGGTGTCAACGACCTACCACTAAATGGGGTCACAATGTCTTACCGCTGATTGAGATCACAACGGCTTACCGCTGGATAGGGATGTCAATGACTTATTGCTGAATGGGGTCAAAACTACTTTCCGCAGATTTAGGTCACAACAGCTTACCACTGGATAGGGATGTCAACAACTTATCACTGAATGGGGTCACAATGGCTTACTGCTGATTGAGGTCACAACGGCTTACTACTGGATGGGGTCAAACCGACGTGAATGGGGACCTGGGGCCCAGATAGATGGGGGGATTGAACCTCATGGAGTCTTCCTGTGTACCCTTCCTTGGCAAGGATCAAAGACCACATAGTTTAGGTTATGGGAACTGACGTGAGGATGGTCGGGACGACCAGTGGATGGTGGGATTGAACCTCAGGGAGGTTTCCTATGTACCCTTCCTTGACAAGGATCAAAGACCACGTAGTTAAAAAGGGTGTGAGAACCGACGTAAAGGATGGTTGGGACCAATGATTGTTGGTCTTGAACCTCAGGGAGGTGTCTCACGTACCTTTCCATGGAAAGGATCAAATTCCACGTAGTTCGGGTTGGAGTTTGGTGCACCGACATGAAGGGGGTCGAAGCGACCAATGGGTGGTGGGGTTGAACTCGTGGAGGATTCCTATGTACCTTGCCTTGGAAAGGATAAAATTCCTCATAGTTCAGGTTATGGGGGTAGGGCTTACACTCTAGGCTGCCCAAGGTGTTGTTGAACCGATGTAAAGGGGGTCGGAGTGACCAATGGGTGGTGGGATTGAACCTCATGTTGGCTTCCTACGTACCATGCCTCGGTAAGGATCAAAGTCCTCGTAGTTCGGGTTATGGGGGTGGGGATTACACTCTAGGCTTCCCAAAGTGTTGGTGAACCAACGTGAAGTGGGTCGGGGTGACTAATGGGTGGTGGGCTTGAACATCATGGAGGCTTCCTACATACCATGTCTTGGTAAGGATCAAAGTACTCATAGTTCATGTTATGGGGGTGGGGCTTACACTCTAGGCTTCCCAAGGTGTTATTGAACCGATGTGAAGGGGGTCAGAGTGACTAATGGGTGGTGGGATTGAACCTTGTGGAGGCTTCCTACGTACCCTACCTTGGCAAGGATCAAAGTCCTCGTAGTTCAGGTTATGGGGGCGGGGATTACGCTCTAGGCTTCCCAAGGTGTTGGTGAACTGACATGAAGTGGGTCGGAACGACCAATGTGTGGTGGTCTTGAGCCTCATGGAGGATTCCTATGTACCCTACCTTGGCAAGGATCAAAGTCCTCATAGTTCAAGTTATGGGGGTGGGGCGTACACTCTAGGCTGCCCATGGTATTGGTGAACCAACGTGAAGGGGGTCAGAGAGACCAATGGGTGGTGGGCTTGAATCTCATCGAGGATTCCTACATACCCTACCTTGGCAAGGATTAATTTCCTAATAGTTCAGGTTATGGGGGTGGGGCTTACACTCTAGGATGACCATGGTGTTGGTAAACCAACGTGAAGGGGGTTGGAGCGACCAATGGGTGGTGTGCTTGAACATCGTGGAGGCTTCCTACATACCCTGGATTGGCAAGGATCACATTACTCATAGTTCAGGTTATGGGGGTGGGGATTACACTCTAGTCTTCCCAAGGTGTTATGGTTGGTGCTTGCTCTAAGCTCAGGTGAGTCATGCTTGGTGTGATAAATAAGAGACAACAAGGACCTGGTGATCACGTCGTGAAAGGTGAATCTGTGGGAAGTGGAGTGGGGATTAAATGTGATCACAACCCAAAAAGGAAACAGGGGTTTATGTGTGGTTATCAACCCGGAGAGGTGGGGACTTACTAAAGGATGGAGGCCTGGTGGCGAAAAAGCCCAGCGAGAGAGGGATTTGGAACTGAAGAAAGGAGGGGTAGGGATGCTACCTCCTACAAGAGAAGCTTGGGGGCTTACACCAGTGTGGTTTCCCTTTCCCCACGTAGGATGCCTAGGGGGAAGTCACAGTTTAACGTCATGTGATAAGGAAAATGATGTTTTGAATTTTAATGTCATGTAGCTTGGATGATGTGGGTTCACTTTTCACCCCTAGGACTTACATAACCGGTACCCGACCGCCCTTGTGGGAGGTAAGGCATCAGTAATTCCATGGTGTTGGGGTGCTGTGAGGTGATCCCATTGGGGGTCCACATTAGCATGGCTATGCGAAAAATAAATAGCCATTAGCATGCCTATGCGAAGAAGAATGAGGCGAAGAAACGCAACGGGCAGTGTCATCTAAGGGATATTGAAATTTATTTGTGAAAACCTGAAAAGTTGTGGGGGGAAAAGGAGTTGTAGAGAAAAGGGGTTCATAGGTAGAATCATTGTGAAGATCTAGTTCCCCATGAAGTGGAGGGACTCCACGAATGGATGTGCTTCGTGAAGTGTGGTCAACTAGGTTTGGGATGGGGTGTAGGTGCATATAGGTGGAGCTTCGCGAAGTGGAATGGCATATGCAAAGCAATGCCTCGTGAAGCAAAGGTTCCTTGCAAATCATAGCATTGGGAAGAAAGGTTCTTCGTGATTCACAGTGACCTGGCCTTGGCCCTTGGGTTACATGTGCATGGGGGGGTGCTTTGCGAAGCGTAAGTGCTCCGTGAAGACCCAAGTCCCCTTGGGGATCTCCTTCCTCTGTGAAGGCCCATGGGCTTTATGAAAGGCATCCCTATCGCGAGAGGGGATCAATTAAGTCCAAGGGGGAGCTATTTTGCTGAGAAAAAATTCATGGAGGAGCTCATGGTTCGTAGAGTAGAAAAATGCTTCGCGGTTCGGGATCTAGGAGGAGGAAAGGTCGGAGTTTCCGTCTTTCGGGCTCGAGGGGAGCCAAGTATTTATAGGCAAGAGGCACCATGAAGCAGGGTTCGATTATCATGAAGACAAAATTTGCTTCACGGTAGGTCGCGAATGTCAAATGGGCTTGTGGAGCTATTCTCCACGTTGCTTCACCGCGGGTCGCGAATGTCAAAGGGGCTTGCGGAGCAGTCCCGCCTCTTTGCTTCAGGGCGGGTCGCAAACGTCAAATGGGCTCGTGGAGCACTCTCTCCACAATGCTTTGTGGTAGGTCAAGAATGTAAAAGGAGGATCTTGGACCAGTCCCACCTCATTTTTCGTGGTGGGTTGCAAATGTCAAAGGGGCTCATGGAGATGTCCCGCCTCCATGCTTCGTGGCGGGTCGCGAAAGAGATCTTTTGCACCGACCACAGATGTAAGAACCTGACCTCAGTTTCTTAGAGCCAGTGCCTTATCTTATTATGTTAGAATACGTACAAAGAATAAAAATCCTGAAGGACCGTGTAGTTTAGTAGCTTTTGAAAAAAAAAATACATAAATAAGATTAACATTACATAATAAAGGGAAATATACCGCTAATTTATTCCACTAGAAACATCGTGTCTCATAGATTATGCTTGCAAGTCATTCATAATTTACTTCTTCATGTACTGTGAAAAATGAAACTTAAGAAAGGGGTGAGATCAAACGCTTAGTAAGAGAAAGAAATATAGATGAAGATAGTATAAACATAAGACATGGTGCTTAATTGAAAACACATGCCTTTACTAATAAACTTGCACACATTATGGAAGGAATATGAGCTATGTAAATAATGCCATAATGAAACATAATCATGGGTATTCTACTTGTCGAATAACGACATGAACTTTAAATTACTAGCTTCATAATGAGGGAAGTGTGTATGCCAGAAATTCTGAAACATTTTGTCAAGGCCTCATCCAAGACGTCTAAGGATTACGGCCTCATCCAAAATCCATATCACATTGGGAAAGGCCTCGACTAATTCCACATCTATTTGTCTCATGAGACCTACCGATGCATAAAGGGGATATAGCAGGCCCCACCCATCACATAATAAGTCCAATGCATTCCTAATATGAGTGGGGATAAACATAAACCACATATACATTCATATTGAAACTATCATATGAAATGTAACTATCTTTCCCAAATCATTAAACATAAAACACTAACCACAACGAGTAATATTTTGAATGGTTTTAGGATAGAACATCCACAATAGAGTTAGTAATAAAACATTAAATCAAATATGGTAGATGAATTCATAAATGATTAAACCCAATAATACACAAGAATCAACAAGAGTGTTGAATCAATCGAAAATACTCTTATAAAGTCATTAAGCAATCTTGAGATAAATACTCTTTTATTTTGAAAAGAAGAGTTATTTTTTAAAAATATTTGTATAAAACACGAAGTGAAGTAAGATAGTATTTTCATAATAAAATGAGTGATTTTAAAAAGATAATTTTTTACAAAAATAGATTATAGGATACTCTTGAAAATAAGTAAGAATTTGAGAAATTCCTTTTAACCAAGCTTATATTTTGGAGACAATTTTAAAAGTTCCTTTTAAAACATGTAACTATTCATAAAATAAGGAATGGTTCTGGTTGGTAAACATATACAAAATACTCACACAGAATGTATGAGGAGTACATAACAATACATACAAATTTTATTGAGACAATGAGATTATGAAAGTAACCCGAATGAAAATTGAAGTTCGAGTGGAAAAACCCTTACCTTAACTCCGAACGTGTTCCTCTCTTGAACTTATGCTCCTGGAATATGAAATTATACTTATTAATAAATTATTTAAGAACCTATTATACATGTATTTATTTTATCATAATTATGGTTAGTTCATTTATGTTCTTATTGATAATTTATTGTATCAAATTCTATCTCTTCAGAGTGTTCATTTTCGTTATTTTCATCTTTGGTTCAAATTTTTTTAATTATATGGAATGGATGTAAATCTCCAGCATTGAAATTATATATTATTTACAAAAATAAATAGGTTTTATTGGTAATTTATATAACTTGGTTACATGGAAATAGGATGAATTATCATATAGTATTTTATGATAATTGTTTCGGTTAATTTGTGGGTTTTGATTACAACCAACACAATTTTCTTTATAAATTAATACCATTTTTACAAAGGGATTACAAAATCTTAAATTGGTTATATTATATATAATAATATGGTTAAACCATAATAAGAATGGTTTCATGACCAGAATTGAGAATGATAATAGAAATTGAAATTCCATCATCCTTGAATGTGTAAAATTGACACATCTCAGATGGTGTTCTTGCTACTACTATAAAAGAAGGTAAAAAGAGGGAGATAATGATAACTTATTAAACTATCATGAAAAAATTCCAGTACATATAAGGTAATAGAGTCATCACAAAATTTGTATAAGGAGAGGTAATAGAAAAAGAAAACAAATGAACTTGAAAGGAAAGACAATGAATTGAAAAGAGGAATTTACCTCTTAAACCAAACCTTCTTGAGAGCATCCTTAAGGGAGAGGTTTTGGTATTTTTATGAGACAAAAGCTTTCTGGAAGTGGGAGACGAGGTTGGGAGGGTATTTGGACAGAATTTGGATAATTCACAAGGGTTGAGAGGAGTAAAGAGAAGAGGGAGTGAGAGGGGGTTTTTATAGTGGAGGAGAGAGGGGATTTCTTAAAATAAAATTTATTAATTTATTATTTCTCCTCAAGACAAGGAATAGTGAGTATTACTAGACCAATAATAGTATTTTTATCATTTGATCCCGAAACTAATGGACTTACATCATTATAACATCATGCATGACACTATAATTAGCTTATTTAGCTTATTTTGTAAATTATGGTATTTCACTATTCATAAAAAATTCAAGTATTTCAGAAAAATTCCAAAAAATTTACCCCAACCATTTTTCGACGTGTATAATCCAAAAATGAAATCCATTTTTCAAAAATAACTTTCTAAATATTATTAATTTAATATTTAATTAAAATCATAATTTATTCTAAAAACACAAGTTTTAAAACATTTGTTTACTTATTTTAAAGCATAAATATATCATACTTACACTTTTATATTATTTATATACTATCATATCTAAGGTTACTATTCATTAGGGTATATCACTATTAATAAATTTATGTTAATATTCATAAGGTTAGGTTAGTATTCACTAAAAATTAAGTTTTTCTTATTGGACTCTAAATAACTTACTGATCGCAACTGTGTATCTCAGATTTTTGAAATTCACATCACAAAAGTGACAAACTTATGATTTAAGGGTCACATAGAACTTAGTAGTTAATTATGTTGTGATTTAATGTGATTATGACATATTTATAAGAAATTAATTTCCAAAAAAATATTGGGTCGTTACAGCAGTGCTCCGGGAGCTTCGTGATCCGGCTTTGCGAGGAAGTCCCTAATTTCCGGATGTTCAGTTTGCCTCCAATTTTGGCGTCACCATTATCCATAATCTACTTACCAACATATATTATTTGGGGATATTTTTTTAGTTATTTTAATTTTGGTTCATACTAAGATTATGAATTTAGTAAAGTATATCACCCAAGAGTGTTGTAACCAATAGTGAAGCAAGGCACATTGTCGTGCACCAGTTTCTGTTAGAGTCTAGATCAAAGTGATGTTTTCAGGTTTTACCCTTGACATATCTATGCCATAGCCACCTCTACCTGCTCATATTCAGACATGAATGTGTTTGATCGATAAACTACTTAATAAATAATCACCAAAATTTAGGGATGTTTTTATTATACTTAGTGTTATCCCTAAGGCTTTCACTAGGGTTTTTTAATCCTTATCCCAAAAATAACTAAACCTATACTCTGATACTAACTGTAACACCACTTCTCTTTATTACATAAAATTGATCTTAAGACAACTATGAGGATTGATAGGTCTAGTGTTTTGAGAAATTAATAACACAATATAACAACGTATAATATAAACCCCAACATGTTTATTGAAAACTACTTTTACAAGACAGAATTCCTTCGTACTTAGCATTGCATGGGATAACCTGAGGACATGCATAAGAAAAGTGTGAGATATAAAGCCTAGTAAGGGAGTAAACAATGAATAACATGAAAAATATAATACAAGTTAGTAAATAGGCATATCAATGGAGCTCAAGAAAAACATGAACATAAAGGCATGATATAGCATGATTATCACAACATGGAAATGTGGAGACAACATTTATCACAATATTATCATTATCTGATGTTCATTTAACATGGAGATGAGTAAAAAGTCATTTCACTTGAATTAGAATGATTAAACACTCCTTTCACTTGATTTATCATAATACTAATCTTTACCCAATTCATTGAAGCACTATCGGAGTGCACCTTCTTAATCATTTCAGTTCATGCATAAGTGCACCACATGGATCATACAACATGGAATCATTCAACATAATCATTTATTCCATGATAAAGGAATGTTTAATAAATACATGAAACTATATAATTGATAATTAAATGTGTGTAATGGTGAATACCCTTGACAGATAAATGAATAATGTATTCATTACACAATGACTTTGGCTTTGAAAATCGCAATGCAAATTCAGCTGCATAATGGCGTGACATTAGAATTCATAAAAATGGTTGATGATAGAGAAATGTATATCTCATAATATTTAAATTAAATGGAAAGTAAGGGGTCATATATATACATTTACCAACATATGTAATGGAATTTAGATGTAAACTATAAAATAATTTATTGAATGTAAATGAGGAGAGAGAAATCCCTAACAAAATTTTGGCATGGTGACATGTGTACATGAGAGGCATTGATGGGGGATAAAGGGGTCTCTCGTCATTCAAAAATAAGTAGGTAAGTATAGGGGAGGTGAAAAATCATACCCCATCATTTTTAATTGAAAATAAAATGGAATAATAACATAAATAAATTTGGAAAAAAAATGAGAATGGACGAAATCAGTTAGTTGGAAGTGTGAACCCAAAGGCTTGGGAGAGGCTTGAGCAGGGATTCTTGGGGGATTGAGGGGCCTTGGGATTATTATATAGAGAGGAGAGAAGGGTTTTGTAGAGATAAAAATGGTTTTAGAGAACATTAATGGGATATTGAGTGTATTTTTATAGGAAAGCAGAGGGAATTCTTTATTATTTAGGTTTTGGACACCACACATTAAACTAATCAAAACCACAAACCATACCATGGATTTTGCCCATGTTTTTTAAAATATTGGAGTGTAAAAAATTATTTTATAATTAAAATGGACTATATTATTAAAATATTAGGCTTGATCATGTAGAGGTGAGTCACACTCTCAAGGAAATCATTTTAAAATGTTAATATGATATATAAGTCTTGGAGGGTCCACTAAGGCTTTGTAAAAAAAATAAAACAAACCTAAAATCACATTATTTTAAAGGTATAACATATATTGGACTAAAATACCATTTATAGTATTTTATTATATCACTAATGGTTCATTATGATCTCATAAAGCAGATTATATATTTAAATTGTATTTAATTTTCACCAAAAACATTAACGGCCTCAGAAAATTATAAAACATTCACTATTGGATAATTTAGATGTCCTGATTAAAAAAACAATATTCATTTAATCTAAATAAATTTCTAAATATGTTAATTTTTCCTTTTAAAATAAAAAGTTACATTTATAAAAAATTCATGGGGTTTGACAAAAATAACTTTCGAAACTAAAATAAAACTACAATTGTATTCATAAAAACTATACGATAATTTATATTAAATAAAAAGTAATTCAGTAATAACATTTTATTATTAAAAATCACATTAATTTATCAAAATATTTTTCTTAATTGAATATTAACTAAAAATACTCTTTTTGATTTAAAAACTATTTACAAAGTAACAATAATAAAATAAATATATATTCATTATTGGGTAAAAAAAATAATTCACATAATCATAGTTCCAGGGTCTTATTACATAAACCCTTATAACACCCACTTATAACCTTAGGGTAAGGTGTGTGACTGTGACATACTCTTGGGGTGCATAGATAACGTCCCTTGGGTGGTAATCTCTATCAACTTCCACTTCTCTAATAGGAGGTTTCGTTCTAGCTTCACGTATTGAAGCATGACTTGGTCTTGGTAAAGAGTGAAGCCTAGTGACACCACCTCCTTTATTAGATATAAAAAATGGGTTTTGTATAGACCAATTCTACTAGATTAGGCCATCCCTTCCTTTTTTTGAGTATATTTGATTTGTTAAAGCCCTATATTTATACTAATCACGTGATCACTATTCAATTTCTACATTAGTAACGATAAAAAAATTTATCGGTATTTTAAAATACAAAAACATAAAACCAAAGATGTGTATACGTTTTATATAAAAAAATTACATAATAATACATTTAATTAGATAAAGAGGATTTTTCATTAGTAAAAGTTTGGGTCGTTGCAAGATGAATTAAATTAGAAACTCCAAGAGCATTTTGATAAGGGTTTTATATACTCTAGTGCTTCACCATGGGGTACATAAATCCTATATATTAAAAAGAAATATGGATCACTGTATCTTTACATTGATTATCAAGAACTTAACAAGATCACAATTAATAAGAAGTATCTTCTACCCCTTATTGATGAGTTATTTGATCAACTATGAGGGACTCAATAATTCTAAAATGTTGAACATCTATCAGGATATGGTAAATTAAGGGTGAGGATGTTGGATGTATTTTATATATCTTTATTTATAAGATACGTGCACTAAATATATAGTGATTCCTTTTGGGATTACAAATTCCCATGTTATCATTATGGTTCTGTTGAATAGAGTATTTAAATATTACCTTAATTTATTTTTGATTGTCTTTATAAATAATATTCACATATACTCTAGGAGAAAGGAATAGAATCAATACCATTTTAGGTTTGTGTTGAAGAACCTAATAAAAGTGAAAATATATGAAAAAGTTATCTGGTGTGAATGTTTTCTATATGAGGTATCATTATTGGGTTAGGTAATCATAAGTGAGGGTATATTTGTAGATATATCAAGAACCAAATTAATTGAGGAATATCCTAGAAGAACTATTATAACTAAATTCTATTATTTTCTTGGATTGTATGGATACTATTGATGATTTTTGGGAAATTTATCATGATTGTAAAATCCACTAACCAGGTGAACTCAAAAAGGGAATTGAGTTCCCATAAAAAGATTAATATGAAGAAAATTTCATGGAACTTAAGAGGAGGTTAGTCAGTTCACCTTTAATCACACTACCATGAAGTAGAGAATAGTTTGTGATATATAGTGATGAATCAAACAAGGTATTGGGTTGAACTATCATTAAAAATTACAAGGTAGTATCATATGACTCATGTTAATTAAAATTTAATTATAATAATAAGTTTCATGTGATTTGAAGCTAGAAGTTGTAATATTTTCATTAAAGTTATGGAGGCATTATCTATATGGGGAAAATTTTGATATATATACTAATAATTAAACCATAAAATATATATTCACATTGAAAAAGATGAACATGTTCACAAAGAGATTATTGGAGTTGATCAAGGATTGCTTAATAAATTAACACCCTGAGGAGGAAAATGAGGTGGAGAATTCTATGAGTAATAATGATCATGTTACCTTATACATGAAGAGGATTGAAAGAGGCCCAATACTCAAGTTTTTGTAAAATAAAGATCATGAAATCATAAAGGGGATAAAACCAATTTTTTTTTGAATTGAAGTCTAAATAATTCATCCTTATGAATATAATGGAGACATAGAAAGAGGATATAAAGCTATCGAAGAAGGTATGGAATGTTATAGATTTTAATCTTGATAATGATGGAATTATAAGATTTGGAAAAAATATATGTCTCGTGGATAAAATAATTGAAGGAGTTTTTGGATGATGATTTTATATCATAATTATATATCCATACTATAAGTATAAAAATGTATATAAATATCAAGAATAATTTCTAGTGGGTCAACCTGAATAGGGAAATTTCAGATTATATATCTCGATTCATGGTTTCATAAAAAGTTAAGGGTGAATAAAATAATTTTAAGGGGACGATGAACCATTAACCATGAATATAAGGAAATGGGAAAACATAACCATGGATTTCATTGTAAGACTTCTCAAGAATATTAAAAGACATAATTCTATTTGGGTGGTAGTTGATATACTTGTAAAGTTGGTTTATTTCATTTCTATTCAAGAATAGTTCATACCCAATCAAATTTTCAGGATATACATAAAGGAATTGGTAAGGATTCAAAGAATACCACTTTCCATTATATCAAATTAAGATATGAGGATTATCACAATGCTATGGGAAAAGTATTCAACAATAATTGAATTCAAATTTGATCTTTAACACTACTTATGATCCTCATACTGATAGTACATCCGAAAGGACCATTCAAAATATGAAATATATGCTAAGATCTCATTCAATGGACTTCAAATGAGATTGGGATCAACACCTTTCCCTAGTAGACTTTTCATATAAAAATAGTTTAATTATAGATTTAAAAAGGAACCATATAAGGATCTGAATATGAAGAGGTGTAGAACCCCAACATGTTTGGAAAAATTTGATGTGAATAAACTAGTATGATTGTAACATTCTAAATAAAATCTAGAGAATATCCAGATAGTTTATAATAAAAATAAAACTACATCAATTCAACAGAATAGGTACATTGATAATCATTAGTGATATTTTGTGTTTTAAGTTGGAGATAAGGTATTCCTATAAACTTCACCTAGTAAAAGGGTTATGATATTCAATAATAAGGTAAGAATTTATCTAGATATATTTTACCCCTCAAAATCATTGATCATGTAAGAACAATTTCTTATCATCCAACACTTCCATTGAACCCCACTTAAGTTCATGTTGTGTTCCATGTATCACTTTTGAGGAAGTATATAACTAACCTTTCATGTGAAATAGACTCAAAGGTTATACACTTTGAGTGGAATCTCTATTATGAGTAAAATCAATTATAAATCATGGATCATAGAGATAAATTTCTATGAAATAAGATCACTAACTTGGTCAAAGTTATTTGGAGGAATGAAAATTTTAAGGATGTGATATGGGAACCAAAGGATGTTAGGAAGGGAAATTAACATAATTTTGTCAGCGGAGTACTAGAATCTCAAGGGAGAAGTTATTTTAAAAGGGTATAATGTAACAACCTCTAAATTTTTATGAATTTCCACTAAAATAAATTTTATATCTTTGAAAGATTGTGATACATAAAACACTAAATAAAAGTGAATAATGTATTAATAAATTAAATATGAAAACACTATAAGATAGTTAATTAAAAAGGATTATAAAAATAAATTATTTTATAAAATAAAAGTGTTATGATTGATATTGGATATATCAATGATTTTAAATAACCTATTTTCTAAATTACATAATTTTGATAATTTTATTAATTTTTAAGAATGTTATCAATTAAATGTATTAATTAAATTCAAATAATGATTAGTAAACAAATTAGTAATATCCATTTAATAATTAAGTAATGATATGGATCATTACTTTATATATTCATGGTTAAATAAAAATTGTTTGATTTAAAATATTATGTTTATTATATATTATATATGTTTTAATTTAAAAAATTAAATTGATCATATTTAAAGTATAGATTTTAATGAAATGAAATATTTATATTATATTAAAAAAATTACTAATCATTTAATTATTATTGTTACGTAAATAGTATATATTAAATCAATTGTATTCCTAAAAAATATTTTTCAAAAAACTGATTTTATTGTGTTATACATAAGTATATTATAATTAATTTTTATCCCCTTTTGAAAATGAACATTGTAAAATGGTTCTTATATTTCTAATAATCATATACAAATTTTATTGTAAGTTGAATTTTATTTTAGGTCATAAAAATAAGTTTTCTAGGTAAAAATTAATTACTATGATAAAGGCTGAAATAAAGTAAAGAGGTTAAATTAAGAAATAGACATAAAATATCAAAAAACAATTATCTCTAAATGGGTGGATGAGAGATTTAGCTACCTACCCTTATCTTATCCTCAATAAATGAATTTTTTTATCTACTCCCCTTGAATATGGCGTTCCTTTTATCTTAATAAATGAATATTTACAAAAATGACACACCTTCTCATACATAAAAGGACCCCTCCTCAACCCACATAAAAACACACCTTTACTTATAAATTCTATTGAATCCCACCTAAAATCTTCTCACTAAAAATCATATCTCATGTTTGGGAAATTATAATCCAAGGAATCACAAACCTCTCATTTCCTAAAGGCTCTCTAAGAGGAGATTCTATTCTTCAATGTAAGTGTTATCTTTCAATTAATCATTATTTTATATATTATACATATAACTCTTTCTGAATATAATATATCATGTTAATAACATGTTTTTGAAAGCACCAAACATCCTTATAAGTTATATTATTACTATAAAATTAAATTTTCTTAATCATTTAGTCGTTAAATCATGTTCTTGTTTGAGTCAGTTTTACCACCTACATGAATGTTGTTATAAATTTTACAACATTAATGAATAGGAAAATATAATACTAGTAAAATTATATAATAATAATTAACTTAATATATTTTTATAAATATGTTATGGTAAAATGTATAAATATATTGATTAATAAAGTTATTTATTTTATTGAATAGAAATTAACAAAAATGATGTTTTTAAGATCTCTATGAAAACCATTACCATGAATTCCATAAAATTTACAAATAACAATTGAAATATATCAAAAACATGTGAAAAATATTCATGAAAATTATGTCGGTGATGAAATCATGAACAATGAACAAGGACTAAAACCAACAAACAAAAGCATGTGTGGGAAAAAAGAATAATTGATACCTAATAATTAATTTTTTCTATAAAAAATTAATATATGTGTAATATAGAGTAGTAAAAAAATGGTATCAAGTTGAATAAATATGAATAATTTTACCATGTACACAAATAATATCTCTAAATATGTTATACAGTAAGTTATATTGTTTCTAACAAAGAAGAAGTCTGAGTTAAGGGTTTCTTTTCCAATCGCACATTTAATTCGAGATTGTTTATATCTATGTTCCTACTTGTGGGAATTTCATGTTCTCTTTATATAAAATTCCATAAATTTTCTTATTATATGTTTCTTTCTAGTTTTTACATGTCTTATTATCATTTCACTACCCTTGGTTCATAACTCAAGAAAAGGAATTCTTATAATTGGAACATACCATATCTTTTCTTTATTATGGGGAACATTTTCCCACCATGTTCATATTCATTATATTGTGTTATGAATATTCATATATATACTTAAATGATTTATTAATTTTATTTTATATTTATATTGAATTTATTTACATAATAATAAAAGGAATATTTTTAATGTTTTCCACAATGGTCATTTTTACTGAATGTTGACTGCCTAAAAAAATGTGAAAAAAATATTCCCTTATAACGCTTTCCACATGAATGAATTTTAATTTTGTTATGTCTATTATTATTCAGGTTTCTTCCTTTCCATTTTTTCAATAGTTTCTTAATTAATGTCTTTTCCTATTGTTTTTTGAATTTTTCATAACAAAATTTATCAAAATAAAATGGAATTTCTTCTTGTGTTTAAAAGTAATTTTATAATGTTATTATAAGAGAGTTTTTCATATATGTTATCATAATTTAATGTTTGTTATGATTTATTCAGGATATTATCTAATTTATACCATCTAACTACTTTTCATAGATATCTATTTATCATGTTACATATAGGTTCTCATTAAACCTATTTCTTTCCCATAGGTTAATTATGTTATGATTGTTTTATGTATGTTTTCTTATTTGTGTAGAACATGTATGTATAGTTTATTATTATGTGATGGGTGGGTCTGTTATATCCTTGTAATTTTTTTAATTTTTTTATATCTCATTAGATTTTATTTAAGGTAATAGGGAGTGAACCCAATCCACTATAGGAATTTTTATATTAAAGATTAAGGGGAATATGAATTGAGCCCAAATCCACCAAGGGACTCTATCCACAATATTATGATTCTCATGGTAGTGATCATTGAAAAGGGAAATTATTTTTTATAATTATGTTTATTCAATACAATTTTTCTGTATTCTTATGTATTTTTTATGCTTTCATGGATCGAGATTATTTACTTTTGATTCCACACCCATATTACATATGTTGTATATTATGATAAAACTTTATACCATGAATCATTTTTTATGATATATGTTTTATTTTTTATTATTTTTATATTTTATTATGTTATCATACTCATATTCTGATCTTATTCTCACTTATTATCATTGATTAATATCTCCAATTTTTACCCTTACTGGGCATTTGATATTACCCATTCTTATATTTCCATTATCTAGGTTAAGAATAAGGGTGTTATGTATTATATTTCTAAAAGGGTATCATGTGTGAATATTATAATTCAAAGACATTAAAGATTTTTCAAATGAGTTGTTTATGTATCTAGTCTACAAATAACCAAAAACTATATATTCTAGGGTGTTATTTTTAATTAGATGTAATGAATATTCATAAACAATTTTGTAAATTGAGTGTTTATTATGGTTTAGTTGTCTCATAATATAATTTCATATTATCACTGCCCATTACAATTAATATTTACCATTAATTAATTACCATTCCATAATTTTAAGAAACTATGACATGACCACATAAACATATAAAAATATATGTATCAATAACTGATCCACCCCCCCCCCCAAATCATCACTACCATACCACGAAAACAAAAACACAAAATCTCATTATAAACTCCTCAAAATCAGTTCCACAACATTTATAATCATCAACCACACTATACCAAATTTACCATGCTAAACCACTACCACAAAAATAGCAACATATAATCAACCATAAATAACACATCAACATCTCTTCCTCACGCACTATGAATCAGACAAACTATGACTAATCTAAAAATATAAAAATATAAAATACATCAATTTTAGTAGAAAAAATCATCATTTATAAAAATAAAAAATAAAACTATCATAACCAATCATTCTTTATGTCATTTAATACAATTCATTACTTAATAATAAATTATCAAATTATATATTTCAATATCTTTAGGTTGCCTTATTAAAGTGATTATCCAATTATAAACATGATCAAGGGATCAAAAATAATCATGATCTCACAATAAAAATCTTATTAATCAATTTAATTATAAAATATTATTAATATATTGAAAAAAAAGGAAATTTCATTTGAATCAAATCACCACTTTTCAATTACTTAGTCATTTCTACTATCCTATATAGGTTATTTCCAAAAATATACCCCAGGAAAACAGAAGCATAAAAATTGAAAATTTAACATATAATATAAAGAGAGATATATTTAATTCCCTACCTCAAATAGATATATTATAATCACCCCAAAATAACAAGGATTTATATAAAATCACACCACCAAGGATTCTCAAGAGGAACTCCAAACAACCTATAGAATTCATACTTCTAAAATAATTCAACCAAGAACCAAAAAAAACAAAAAAAAACTCACTATTGTACTATTTAATAAGATAAAAGACATGAATGATAGATAATAATGATAGGTAATGTCACATTGGGAAGTGAAGAATCAACGACACAAAATAAGATCATAAGGACTAATCACAGAGGCCTACAACCACCAGAAAGTGCACCCATTGTCTAATTTGGTTTAAGAGAAAAAGTGAGAATCAAAATGATGAAATAGGTTAACCTGAACTTATAATATTGATGTAGATAACCCCACTTTGGAATAGTATGGACACCACCATGGTATATCATCTGTAATTCAATGGATATTTTAAATCTAAGTCATTTAAAATCGTGTCCCCTATTGAATTTTCATCTCTTTTGACTATTTTAAAAAAGTGGTTGAACTATTCTATGGAATAACAACTTAATAAAATGGGTTTTTTCAAGGTTTCCTCTTAAGACCACGATGAGTATCATAAATAAGTGATTTAATATGGCGGATCTGGCATGAAACCCTACTCCATCGGGTTTCCCTACTCCAGTGCCGAGAACCTTCACAGACGTTGTTGTCGGAAGATCTTCATATCCTGGAGTTCTCGATGTCGTGGTGCCTGGTCTTCCTATTAACCCCCTACACTTTCATCACAGTGGCCTCCGACGATTTCCTTCTCTGCAAATGAGGTAAAACTTCTTGCTTCTGACTTTCAATTTGTGCTTGTTGTAAGATTCCTATACCGCATATCGTCTCTGAAATTCTTAAGAATTGCTCTGGAATCCATTGGATTTTCTGGTTTCCATCTCATACTTTTGAATTCATAAAATTTTGTACTTTGATTTTCCTCTGAAGGTGATTTTTATAGACTTTGGACATGGAGATCATGGCATTTTGGAGGTTGTTCTATGCATGTTCTTAAATGGACCCCGGACTTCAATCCCTACTATGAACCTCCCATAGTCCTGATCAAGACTGGCTTCCCTTGTCTGCTGCTTCACCTTTTTAAACATGAATCCCAGTATCTGATTTCTCATCTTATTAGAACTCCTTTAAGAATGGATTCAACAATGATACATCTTTCCAGACCTTCAGTATCTAGAATATGTGTTGAAATTGATGTCTCTAAGAGTCTTCCTACCCAAATTTGGATTCAGAATGGTGAGTCTGGTTTTTTCCAGGATGTTGTTTAGGAAAGGTTACCAGATTACTTCCATGCTTTACTTAGGCTCGAGCATGACCAAAAAGACTGCGACTCCATAAATTCACGTACTAAGCCTAAGAGATTCTCTTGGATTTTAAAAGGTATGTTGTATCCTGCAAAGGATGAGAGCAACGCTTGTCAGGCTGATAATGTTGGCCCTTTGGATAATGCAGTGCAAAATTCTAAGGTCAATAATTAGCCTTTGATACCTAATTCTCATTCTTCTCAACAAGTGAGCCATCCTATAGATATGTCAGGATTTCTGGATTCTCTTCCTAATTCCACTAATGATTGCAATGTTCCTCCTACCCTGGTGAAAGAGCAAGGGAATCAAATTTAATCATATGACACTAAAGACAAGGAGCAGGGGAAATATCTGATGCTAGTGAATCCTTTCTTGTAGATGATGACAATCCTAGTCATATTGAAGAAAACTTTCTCAACTAAAGTGCTAAGAAAGAGCATTCAATCCCAATAGTGGTTGATCAACCTATTTCAATCTCTGGTTCAGTTGAAGCATATTATGAAAGGAATACCTATCCGGTATACAAGAATGCCTACTGTAATGAGGAGGCAGTGGGAAACGTAGCTTAAGAATGGATGGATGAACAAGATGCAATTGTATTCTTGAAATATCAAGATGGTTTCATTACTATTGAGAAATACCTTGAAATCAGAAAGCACATCTTTATTAGGATGTTGACTGAGTATAAAAAAATCCTGATTTTGATTTCAAGGATATACCTTGGGAGTGACTTCCTCTCTTTAAATCATAAGTTCTGCTTCAGGCTGCTTCTTCTTTTGGGCTAATGATATGTGGCTATTCTTGTCCTTTGAGGGGTGTTGTGTGCTGCTTTTCTTTTCTTTTGGGAGTACCATGTAGCCTGGTTATGTTTTATCTTGCTTGTTTTGAGGTTTGAACTAAAGTTATTTATGTGTGTTTCAATGAAGAGATGTTTTACTTGAATCTATCTTGCAGAACCTGTGTTATCCATTCTTGATCGAGGTCGAGCCAGTGGTACCTTCTTACTTTCTGTAGTTGAGGTGCACTGCAGCATTTTCATGGTTGCCTGCTAAATTTGGACTTCAACCTCAATGCCTTATTTTCCGAATACATTTAGGTGGTTTTCTTCTTCTTGTTGTTCAGATTTTTCCCCTTTACTCCCTTCTGGTTAAAGTTATTTACCCCTTGTTCTTGTACTGATATCATTGATTTTAATAAATATCAACATCAATTGGGTGACCAATTCATGTTGCCGTTTAAAAAAAATTAATAAAAGGCCCTTTCATTCTCAAACCCTGAATCTACCCAAGAAACTCTACATAATAACTAGATTTCCCTCTCCATTTCCATAATATATCTATAGGTTTCCATGTTATGTAACAAATCTAAAAATGGATATTGTAAACCCTATATTCTAAAATGATCATTTCTTTCCTCACCATTTACAATAGAAGTTCCACTAAGAGCCATCAAGGATTATGCTTACCCAAAAACCAAAATTTAGGGAATAAATAACTATAATTGAAAAATCTTCCTCCAAAATAGGATTTTCAAACCCATACTTCAAAAACCCTTCAAAAAATCTAGACCATTATGCCAACAACCAGATCACGATCTCCCCCATGGAATAGTTCTTTTAAAAACAATCTATTTAGGCTATAATAAATCTGAAAGTAATATTTTCAACCTAAAACATCTCTATTATCCATTCCAATACAAAAAATCTAAAAATTATAGGATGATGGAAAATCCATGACAACCACATTGATATTTCCATGTTTTGAATACGAACTTGAGTAACAAGAATCAATTGATAAATCGTTGAAGAAAATATATTGACTACTATCAAAAAAGTCATCATCCTTATATCATTATTTTAAATTTTATGTATTTTCAATAAAATCCTCTATATACCTTAATATATATTTTTTTAGTTAAATATTATGTCTCATATTCAATTTATTGGTTCCTTACCTAATATCTAGATTGATGTTACCCTTAGAATTCAAATGTCCCTTCGTGCATAAAATTATTTTACTCTTTCAAGGAAAAAAAGAGATGATTCTTCTAGTCAAGATTATATGTATTATAAAATTGGTTTTTTTCATAGTCTTATTTCCATAATTTACTATGTATCTTACTTATTCCACTTGAAATGATAATGCATTTGATGTTGGAATATCAAAATTTCTACAATGTACATCATTGTGCCTATACATTCTATAATAATTTCACTATTCTTTGTTATCATAGGATTTTACATGAGATTTTAATATTAATTTGGAGGTATTTAATATGATTGATGAAATAATTTTTGATTGTAACTTTATTAAAAATACATATTATTCCTCTCAAAACTATCTTGTATTAAATCAGGGAAGAAACATATAGACTTATTTTAACTCTTTGTCTCTTTATCTATATAATTCCTTCCTACAAAAAAATTTATATGTTTTGTAATTTGATATTTTATAGGTCAATTTCATAAATATTTATGGTGAAAACTCATGATGTGTAAATTTATAAATTAGTATCTAAAATATTTATATGCTTTTTGAAATGGTTATTTCTCTTTATGTACAAAGGTTGAGATCCTTGTTCGCAAGTAAATGGTACTTTGAGTGGGAATTTTTTTAATGATAATATTGTATATATACAATCATATTTTCAATGATTTATATTATATTTTATGAACATATTTATTTATTATCCATTTATATAATAAGAAAACACCATAACCATTTTCATCCTCCAAAACTCAATGTAATTGAATTGCTAATCAATTATAAATTTTTTTTAATGAAAGCTAGAACATCCTTTAATGGTGTTAATTTAAATTTTGGTGATTTATATATGTGGTGATGCTTAAATTAAAAGTTCTTTGAATTTGGTTTAATTATTATAAATTATATATTCCCAATAACCCATGGAAATCATAAGTATATAAGCCTTATTGATACTTTCTGATTCTACTTGAGATCATAATGAAATTATTTAGATATTATCTCATACTTCATCCTCATTGGATTATATCCCTTTATTTTCTTTATGGTTTTGGATAGACTACAATGGAAGAAAATTTCAATTTATAAATTAATAGTATAAAATCAACAATTAAGTATTTTTTGGTAAACATTCACCTACAAACCAAATTATTATATTAACCGTTCAGAGACTATAACAAAACTATGAATTTTATGAATTTTCATACCAAATTTAATGAATTTATTTATCTATAATATTTAAAAAATTAAATCATAAATTAATGAATAGAAATTTATTTCCTTGAAAATTATGAAAAAAATTTCTGATGAATTTAATTTTTGTAATGTGAGCTATTCAATACTCCTATAAGTGGAGAGGAAAAATCAAGAATAGTTACAGGAAGTCCTAGTTTATTTTAGGGAGAGACTAAATTATTTACCAATTCTACCCTACTTTTATTAACCCAAATTATACAAATTACTGTATTTTTGAGTTATTATATCAATCTTAAATATGAATTTAGTATGAATAATGGATAGTTCACATTATATTGAAGAAATATAATTATAGAAAATTATCTAAGATAAAAATGATGAAACAATTTGTATTTTGGGATTAGTTTTGTTATTTCACACAAATTTATATTAAATTCATTTAAACAATGATAGAATGGTAATTTTTTCCATTTAGTGCATAGTTAACATGATCTAAGGATACACAATAAAACTATAGGTCCCTATAATATTTCTTATAAAATTCATACTATGGGAGTTACTGTGTCCAATATATAATCATGTGTTCCTTGAGTAATTATGTAACTATCATACATTAGATCTTCAGAATCTTCCCTATAGTACAAAGAATGAACATCCACTATCTCATGATCAACCGTAACCAATATTAATACACTAGGTGATCAATTTTTTGAATCATTATGATTATAACAAATAAATAACTTGCATTTAATTTATTCAAGCAGTTATAGTGATCATAAAATCAACATCATATAATCCTTAATAATTATCTGGACACTAATTTTCATAATAAAAAATAAAAATAAAACCAATGAATATAAAATATTTTCTATGTTGTTGACGAACCATGATCCTTCTTCATAGTCTTTATCTCTCCTCTCCAATTATATATTAACTAGATAAACTCTCTTCACATTGAACATGGGTTACCTTTTATAATTAATAGTGACCCTTTTTATCTCTAAAATCAATCAATACAAGAAGTATATAATATGATTAATCCTTGATTAAATCCATTTATATATCTATATTGACTTTATCATCATTAAATTATTAGAAACAACACCATTAATATTGTTCCCATATTCCCTATCTATTATAACAACTACCATCTATACTTTCTAATATAGGGCCACCTGATTTAATTAGACAATTCGTACAAAAGACTCCCTTAATTTAATGTATCCCATGTGTTCCCATACTTGATCAATGAATCTAATGGATTAAGATTTTTTAAATCCATCTAAATTAATCATAAAATTTCTTCTTATAGTATTATTTGCTTTTTATAAGTATTAATTTGAACATTTAGAGATTGTACATGTCATTCCATGTAAAATTTAACAAACACCTTGAAAAAAATTCTATCAGTATCCAACATTATTTGCGTTATTGATGGTGATTGTGTAATAATATTTTTTATATCAGAGAGTGTTGAAAAAAATATCATGTGTAACTCACTTTTTGGGTTAATGTATCTCTATATAATTGAGTCTATCATTGTTTTCAAACACAATGTAGACAATAATATTATATATCATAACTTGTGTCAAAATCAAAAAATCCATTGATTTGTGTATCTTATTCTCATACATGAATATTCATCTTCCCTAGAAATTGGGGATAACAATACTACCTATGATATATCTTATCATTGTGTTGGGAATCAACACTTACAATATTCTATTGGTTCCACTGCATTAAGAAAAAGTGAATAGATCATTTTTATGGATGTAGCCTATGTTTGACTCTTTTCCCTCATATGTATGTATCACCAATCATTATTGTTGTCACATGTGTTTTCACTTGTACCCATATAGATTCCTATTATCCCACTAAGTCTTCGAAATGAGTGATCTCATGTTACCATACTATCAAGATGGGATACACATATTAATCATATATATCACCCAATTAGGGTCTAATATAGACAGTGTTGGATAATTTTTTATTCCTTGAGGGTTATTGAACATAGTGTATTAATATATATATTACCTCTCTAAATTACGATGTAGGTGAAATTCTATTTTTATCATTCTCTACATCAACATGACTTATTCATTCTTAGATCACTGGTTTATTAGAATTGTTTTTGGTTTTATACAAGATATACATTGTTATAATTTTTTTATATCATTAGATATATTTTTTATTTTCCTTATTAATGGATTTTGTGTTATATATTCATGTAAAACCCCTAAATTATAATATCAGAACTTTGTATTTGATAGTGTATATGACACGCGACACTAAGATTTGTAGAAAATATAACTTCTATAGACTTTGAAATATATTTATTTTTAAATAAATTAAAAATATTCAACAGCTTTCATTGTACGAAACAATTATATTATCTTGATTTATATGAAAAAATGAGTTTCTTCAATAGCTTTCATCACAAACAAGAAAAAGTTTTATTGAACAACAATATACTATTAATATTATAATTTAATATCAATCTTATTGCATGGACATTGGAATAGAGGGTATCAATAAGATTAAATAAAATTCAAAAATATATATTTTCAACTCATTTACTAATTATATACTTATTAGAAAAAAATAAGAATTATTTGAAATAAAAATAAATGGTTGGTAAAAAACTATATTTTTTTTAAAAGGAAGGTTTAGTCACACTTTGAGAACAAAATTTAAAGCTAATTTTTAACAATTTTTAAAAATTTATTTGAAAAAAATAGACATAATTTTTAAAATTAGTATATAAAAATTATCTGAGGGTGAATTTTTGAGATTTTTCTGAAAGTTTTAATTTTTTTTTGATGAATAGTGAAAATACAAAATTTTAATTGAAAACTTTAATTTTTTTAAATAATATATAATATTAAATTATATTTTTAATTGTGATTAAATTAAAATTAGTCTAATTTTACATCCATTATACCAATTTATTTAATTTTAATTATTTTTATACTGAATTTTTATATAAAAACATTACAAAATTTTGAATAGTTTATGTTTAAAACCCCGCTTTCTCATCGCATCAATTGAATGAATTTTAATTTGAGATTTTCAACTAATTTTAATAGAATTTGGAAAAATAGATTCAATATTTTTGATCCAAATAATTTATATTTTATAATAATTTAATCTTAATTTTTGACCAAAATGAATAGTTAAAACCGTAAATATTAATTACTGTGGTTAAAGTAAAAATGGTTTTACCGTGGGGGTTTAACTAAAACGATATGGGTTAAATTTAATTAAAAACATGTCTAAAATATATTATCTAGAAATATTTTTACATTATACATTTTATTCTCAATTATTTTTCATTATTGGAGCCATGTGAAATGATAATGAGGTGGGTGAAATTCATTTATTTTTAAAAATTACAAGTGTTCCACTCACCTCACTTATAAAAGGCTGCCCACTTAGCTATCCACATAACAAATTAAAACCATTTTGGTTCAGATAATATAGTACCAAATCATTTAAAAATTTACCTCCCCTCATCCTATAATCCTTAGTTTGTGGATAAATCCAAAATAATAATGATTTTGGTGGAAACCTATGGAGGATACCAGAAGAAGAGGAAGTGTTATTCAAGGATCATTTTTATTTTATTTCTTTCTCTAACTCCTAAAATTATTATTAAAAAAATATTATATAGTAAAATAAATATATTAATTATTCTAGGATGTTTTTTAATAATTTCATGACCTAAAAACCTCTCCAATTCCATCAAACGGGTTATGAAATCATAGTTTGTGTGTATGGTCGACTACCACCACATGAACTGATGTCATTTGTTTTTTCCATTAACACCTCTTATGGTTGGGTATTATGATTTAGATGAATTTTATATATGATATTTAAAACATAAATAAAAATATTTAGTTGTTACATTATATATACCCTCTTAATTTCTATTCTCTATGGTATACGATAATGTTGACCAAGTGTACGATGAACTACCATCTCCTGAAGTGATGCGATTCAATAACCATGAATGAATTACATGGAATGTAATAAGTATAAATTTAGTATGACATAATTATGATATTAGTTCCATATTTATCATTCTGTAAATATAATATATCATTTTATTTCTTACCTTTTAACTCATTTAATGATGATAACATCGTTCATGTACGTGTGGACTTCTACCAGCATGATATGATGTAATTTTATTTACATATCAACAACACATGGATGATATATATAAATATAAATAAATAAATAATATGATTTTTTATGATTCTACAAAAATAAATATTTGTTACCTTATTTCCATAATTATCACTGTAAAATGGAAACATTACTCATGCATATGTACGATCTACCGTATCCATGATCTTAACATACTACATTTCTCAAATCCACGTATCATAAATAGTAATAATATTATAATTTATTTCTAAATATTATAATTAAGTTACAATTATTATTCTATATATTATTCAACTATATAATATGAACAACAATTTTCATGACAAATAACGAATGATAAAACCGGGCAATTAACACCAGAATCAATAGAAATAATGAAATATTATTAGCGAACGAGTGGTAATATGTTATAAAATGATCATATATTTTGTGATAAATATTAATATGTTTCATGAATAAGAAAAAAAATGTTTAAAACTAATATAAAGTAGGTTCAAGAACATTTAGCTAAAAGGAATCATGAGGTAAGGGACTTCGTCTCAATTTCTCTTCACTAAGGTATATTTTAATTTATGTACCTAATTTATTTTTTATGGTGTATATAGTTCCCCTTTGATATATAATATCACGATTCATTAATAATTCATGTTATTTAAGGTTTCAATATTAATTACTTCATCTGAGTGGATTTTACTTAAGAGTTACCAAGTGGTAAATAATTTTATAACTTAATTTTTCTTCGTTGGGTTACATTACTCCTTCATTATCTTTGATATTCTAAAATTATGAGTGAAATGAATTTTTACTATCAATTTTTTTATTTCCAATTATTTTACTTTTATTTAAAATTTCTACATGTAATCTATTCATTGAATAATTATCCCTTTGATGTTATGATCATTGTAAAAGTTTTTTTTTCACAATTTCATTCTCAACGAGATTGCCTATTCATGAATTTCAGTGGAAGGAACTTATTTGATTATTAAACCCTATTATATCCTCCTCTGGTTATTCAAGATATTTTAAATTAATATTAAAATTTCAACTATTTTTAAATTTAAATAATTCAGAAAATGTTTTTAATAAAATTTAACTGTATTTCTCTCTTAGGTCGAAAATCTGTTTTCATCAAAATTGATGTTTTTTTAAAAAAAATTAAATAATGTTTGAAACAAGTTAAAAATTATTTTTTAAAGAATATTTTACTGATTTTTTACTTTATAATATATTCTGTGAAATGAATTTTCATGTCATTTTCAAAAAATATTAGTTTAGCTTTTACTAGAAAAAGGGAAAGAAATATTTATTTTAATATGGACGACATGAACGTAATTTCTATCTATCATGACCAATAAAATGTTTTAAATATTCCTTTATATGTTTTAAATCTTATTTCAAAGAAACATATTTTCAAAATTCTTTTTGAACTTTTAGTTTTAAAAAGTGATTTTTTAAATGAAAATGATATTTTCCTTATAAATTTTTTTAAATACCGTCTTATAGTATTTCTATTCATCAGTGAAAACAACCCTTTATTATTACCCCAATGGGTATCTATTATATTTAAAGTAAAATTATTTTTTCTCTTGTTTTTTATGATCATTTTGAAATGGGAAGGTATTAAAATTCACTTTATTGATTTATTTTTGTAGCTAAGAACTTTCCCTTGAAATATTCACTTTCTTGTGATCACTAGACATCAAATTTCCTCAAAATATCTTTATATTTATTAAGGATATTATTATTTCTTAAACTATATCTCATTTATAAATGATGGTTTTTTACTTTAAAAGTTATTTGATTGACTAAAGAAATATTAATAATATCCATTCCATTCTCAATGTGAATATTTTATGATAAGGCGCATTGGTCATGAATTAAACTAATTATTAAATATATAAGGAATGATTTATAAATGAAGATATGTGTGGGAAATGGTTATAGAAATCCCCTTGATGTGTCTGTAGTCTCGTGAGGAAATTCTGTAGTGCTAGTATAAAATCAGTTGGCTAAACCAAATTAGTTTCTACCCATCAATTTTAAATTTTAATGAGGATATATATTTTCAGTAAAGGTATCATGTTCCTAGAAAGGAATACATCTAACAATTAAGCATTATATTCATCAGGAATTCAGTTATTATTATCCATGATATCTTCACAATAATATTATCTCTAGTTTCATTTCATTCTAATTTTGTTAAATAAATGGAATACACGTTGAAATTATTTATTTCCATATCTATTATACCTTATCTAGTTATGAGAGTAATTTTATTGATTAAATTTTATGTGTTTTCCATTATTTACCATTAAATATTTATTATTATTCATGATATTTTCACCTTTTTATTATATCTAGATGTAGTCTTATATAATTTTATTAATTACATGGAATGTGTGTTCAGTTATTTACATTTCCATATTTATTATGCCTTATCTAGTTATTTAAATGGAATGTGTGTATAGTTATTTACCTTGAAATATAGATTGTTCTTGTTTATTTATGAAGAAAATCCACTTTACATAACCCTTAATGAGAATTTAAGCTCACCCTTATTTTGTTTCCCTTACCCAGGATTCCATTAAGTGTACTATGATTGATGTTAAAGGATATTCTTAAGGCAATAATTTTATTCTAAAATAATAATGTTATAATTTATGTTTTCAAATTTGATGGAAGAATAAAGTATGTATCTAGTTTTTCAATAATATTAAATTATTCATTCCTTTGGGATGTGATTACTTTTATTTTAGAATAATGTAATAATGTAGACACCGAATTTGGGATACAAAGGTCGATTTGTCTATAGTTCATATCAAAAGAAGATTATTAGAAACATTGGGAAATATATTTATGAAAAAATAGATTAGGAATCAGAACACTATGATTTAATTTTAGTATAATCATTGAAGAACATATTATTGTTTTGGTAAGGTGATGATTATGTTGTTTTTCCTAGAAATATGTCCCTATATTTAAACTAAAAGTGGATGTCGTTCTAGAATATATGTACCTAGGGGTAATAACACACCTAGTTTGATAGTCTCGATAGATATTATTATGAAAGTTTAAATTTTATTTATAAAATATTTTGATGGATTTGAATAGATAATGACAATGAATAACCTAGGATAAAGATAAGGTGATTGAAAATAAGTAGTCTTAATGGAATGGGAAATTTTTTTACATGTGTACGAGAAGGGAATAAAGTAATAAATTTTTTAGGAAAAATGAAGAGTGTGATGGAAGGAAACCAATATCATCGTAGGGAAGCATTTATTTTTCATTTTCATAAATGTGGGGAACCTGGGAATTATTCAAGTAAATTCCATCTTTTAAATCATAAATAATAGTCAATAGAAGGAACTATAAGGATATAGAATAGATTAAGTATTTATGTATTGTGGTTCAAATATTAAATTGTAGATATATTTTTAAAAATGGTATTTTGACGATAAGAATTATGAAACATATAAGAATTGTGTTAAATTTTATAATCATATATTTATTCATTAATTTATGTGTGATTAATACCATAATGAGTTTATGAGTTTATGATTTATAATAAGTTCCATGTATTAAATGAACATTTTTAAAACATGTGTGGTCGGAATATAACATGATTATGTATATTTTTGGAAAAACAATTATGGTAGTACAACTCAATGGTATAAAATATGAAAGTTTATTTAAGGGAGAATGAATTTAATTTTTTTTGGGAAAAAGATTAACCTTATTGGTATCCTTTATGGTTTATATTATCTTTTATGTTGTGGTAATTGTGGGTATTCACAATTTTGGAACATTATAAGAATTATATAAATATTATTTTTAAAAAATGATATATCGTTGCATCCAGTGAAGGTTTTGTGGTTAAAACCCATATCCAATATATGATAAGGGTTTAACACATATCACTAGCCTATGTGATGTCCTGGTTAATATGTCATTATTTTGATTTAAAATATTTTAAGAATAAGTATTAATGATGAACCAATAGCATTAATTTTGAGGTTTAGAGATTAATTTATTTTATTGGAGAACATATGATAAAAATTTTGGATTTAAAAAATATTTCAAGATAGATGAAAATAAATTTCATTCTATAATACACCTTAGAATCTATTAAAATTGAATTTTATTGATTTGGACCTAAAGAATTCATTTCTGGCCTTTCATTTTATGGAGTAAGCAATGAGTTAGAAATTAATCAAAGAGGAACCAAAGGATGAAATTATGGTTAGGAAATTTAAACATACAATGTATGTACATTACTTTTATTATTTGATAGTAAAATAATCCCTCAACTTTAGGAAAAGGATCTTGAAACAATAAATTTACCTTATTATATTCATATCCAATGAATTAGATGGTCTTTTAAATCATCACAGATTTATGGTTTTGAGGGCCATAACATTCCATTGATCATTAACATGTGTGTGATCAATGACCTCAATAAATCTATATATTTATTTATTGTTTTAATCCATTTCTATTTATTTAATGCCATTAATTTTCTTCTACTTAGTAACCTAGATATGTGTTATTTTAAATGACCTTTTTACGTCCATTTCTCTCTTATTAAGAGGATAATTCATTAACCATTTTATATTGTAGATTTCAAAAAATTAATTTACAAATATAAAGACCTTGATTATAGATATCAATTTTAAATTAGAAGGATGGAATTTATTTATTATTGATAGAATATATCACCCCCAAATTATAAAATAATAACATTGTATTTGATATCGTATATGACATAGAACACCAAGCTTAAAAAAAATATAACGCCCCTAGTCTTTATGATATATTTATTTTTAAATAAATTCAATCTCTTTAATGGATTACTTTAATGCTACAGTGATAAAATCTTACATTACACGCAATTATGAGTTTCTTTAATAGTTTTTCATCACACACAATACCACATTTTACCAAAACAATATGCAATTAATATTATTATTTAATATGAATGTTATCCCCTAGGTGTCAGAATGAAAGGTATGAATAAGATTAACTAAATTATGAAAATATATATTTTACAGAAATTTATCAGTTATCTATTGATTATACATAAAATAATAATCATTTAAAAGAAAGATAAATGTTTTCTTAAAAACTGTGTTTTTTTTCGAAAGGGCAATTTAGTCGTGATTTACGTACATAATATAAAATTAAAATTTAAAACTTTTAGAAAATTAATTTTAAAAAAAGAATTCATTTTTGAAATTTTCATATCAAAATATTATTAGGGTTATTTTTTTATATTTTTATGAAAAGTTTCATTTTTGGAAGAATATTGAAAAACCAAATTTTAATTAAAAACATCGGTTTCATTTAAATAATTTATAATGTTAAATTATATTTTTAATTTGGTTTAGTGTAAAATTTGTTAAATTTTATATATCTTAATGTAATTATTTTCATTTTAATCATTTCTATATTGAATTTTGATATAAAAACATTGTAAACTTTGGAACTACTTCTCTTTAAAACCCCCGTTTTTTCATCACTTATGCGGGTTTAGTTTTAAATTAAAATTTTCCACTTATGTGAATGGAATTTGGGAAAATAAATTAAATATTTGAAATCATAATAATTAATATTATATAATAACATCAACCTAATTTGTTTAAAAAATTAATAGTTAAAATAGTTAAAATTAATTACTTCCATTATCGTAAAAATGGATTTATCAGAGGTTTAAATAAAAATATAAGGGTTAAATTGACATAAAAAATTCTTAAAATATATTTCCTGGAAATATTTACACCCAATACCTTATATTATTGATAATGTTCCATTAAAATATCCTTTTGTTTGATAAAAAAATGGGTGGAATTCATTCTTTTATAATATTACTAGTGTTTCACTCACCTCCCTTATAGAAGGTCGCCCCTATCTTATTCAATTCACACCTTCAAAACATTATTTAAGATCATAAATACTCATATAACTTCCTAAAATCACTTCTATTATCCTATATTAATATTGGTTTTCAAAAATGCAACCTTAGAAATATTTTAAATCAAATATATGGAGGATTCCAAAAGAATAGGTAATGTTCTCATTGAGAGTTTTTATTTTATTTCCCACTATACATCGTTCAATTATTATTAAACCCTAATGAAATAAAACCATAAATATATTTAATATAATGGGATTTTTTTTATAATAATTATATTACCTAAAACCTCCTCCACACCCCAAAAATATGTTATGAAGTCATAGTTTGTGTGTATGGAGGACTGCCGCCTCACAAACTGATATCATTCGTTTTTTCATTACCACCTATCAAGGTTACTTATGATGATGAATATGAAGTGAATATGTCATATTTATAACATAATTAAAAATATTGAGTCTTTATATCATATATACCCTTTGAATTTCCATTTTGTAGGGGATACGATAACGTCGCTCATATGTACGACAGACTGTTGCCTCACAAAGTGATGAAATTCATTTTTCACGAAATCTTTAAGTGGATTTTAATGTGGATAAATTTAATGATTATATGTGATATAAATAAAATATTTATTATATTAATGAAATATTTATCATTTTATAAAGATAATATATCATTTTATTTCTTACCTTTTAACTCACTTATTGACGATAACATCGTTTGTGTACGTGTGGATAGCCGCCTTCACGAAGTGATGTGACTCTCTTTTCACCACCACACAACATGGATGATATATATAAGTATATTTAATTATATAATATGATATTATTATCATTATCAAATGATAAAATATTCATTACCCTATTTCCATATTGATCATTTGAAAATGGAAATTTTACTCATGCATACATACGACCTACCGTCTCTATGATTGTAACATAATTCATTTGTAAAAACCAAATTTCATGAATAATATTAAATGTATAATTTATGTATAAATATTATAATTAAATATTGATTATTATTATTGATATTTTTCAAATTTATAATATTCAGATAAATCAACACATTTATGATAATGTATGAATGGGAAAAGAAGGAAATTAACACCTATAACAATAAGAATAAGGAAATATTATTAACTAATGGGTGGTAAGATGTAATAAAAGTTTTATATATGATATTATAAATATTATAATGGTTTTGGAACAAGTTGACTACATATTTGAAACCACTATATAGATGGTTAAAGAACATTCATCCAAAAGGAATTTTGAGGTATGGGACTACATCTCAATTTTTCATCATTGAGGCTTATGGTAATGTTATGTACCAAATTTATTTTATATAGTGTACATACTAGAACTTTGAAATGTAATATCATGATTTATTAATAAGTCAGGGTATTTTAAATTTTAAATTTAATTAGTTCATCCAAGGGGATTTTACTTAAGACTTACCAAGTGGTAAATATTTTCATAATGCAATTTCATTTCATTGGGTTATATTACTCCTTGGGGTCTTTGATATTCTAAGATTATGTCTATAATAAATTTTTACAATTGTTTTATTTACAATTATTTTAGGAGTATTTACAGTTTATACACCTAATATATTTATTTAATAATTCAAAATTCAATGTTATGATCATTGTAAGGGTTTATTTAAAAATCTCATTCCCATGGAGATTGTCTATTCCTGAATTTCAGTTGAAGAAAATTATTTTATCATAAAACCCATTTTATCCTTATATTTTTATTCATGATATTTTAATGTAATAGTAACATTATACCCCTATTTGGTACTTAAAATAATTAAGAATTGTTTTTAATAAAATCTAAATTTATTTCTCTCTTCAGTTAGAAATCATTTTTCAAACAAACAATTTACAAAATTATTTTCAAAATGTTTTTTAATATTTTAAGAATGACGTAGTAAAGTAATTTTTACCATTTTTAGTTTATATAAAATTCTTTAAATGGAATCTTCATTTAATTTTCAAAAAAAATTCTAGTTTGGCTTTTACCTGAAAATGTGAATGGAATACTTGTTTTAATGTGTATGAAATGAACAGAATTTCCATCCATTATGACCACTATAATTTTTTAAATATTTTATTATAAGTTTCAACGATTATTTTAAAATAAAATTATTTTCAAATTTTATTGTAATGATTTAGTATTAAAAAGTGATTTTTAATATGAAATATATATTTTCCTCAAGAATGTTTCTAATGATATTTTTAATGTATTTCTATTAATCAATTAAAACAACGCTTTATTATTAATACAATGATTATATGTTTTATTGATACCATTATTATTATTATTTTTGGTCTTGATAATTTTGACCAAGTAAAGTACTTTCATTCAATTTATTGATTCATTTTTGTAGTAATTAAATTTCATTGAAATATTCACTTTACTAGGATAATTAAACATTAAATTTCTTCTAAATATCCATATTATTTATCATGTATTTTATTATTCTTAAGACTTTTTTCATTTCTATATTTGATATTTTACTTTGAGTCTAATTTTATTGACAAGTAAAATATATATAATCCATATTTATTACTCAATAATAATATTTGAAGTTAAGTCACATTTTTTATGAGTTAAATCAATTATTCAATATATGAGGACTGGTTTGGACATTAAAACATGGGTGGGTCCTAGTTATAGATATCCCCTCGATGCATTGGTAATCACATGAGGTGACTTCTAAATTCTAGTAATAAATTAGTTAGAAAAACCAATTGAGTTTCTACCCAACTATATTAAATTTTCTTGAGGATAGTTCTTGATGGTAAATGTATCATGTGTATGGAAAACATGATATCCAATAATTATGCATTTTATTCATAAAAAATTTAGTTATTACTATTCATGATATTTTCACTATGATATTATCTCTAGATGAATTTCATTATAAGTTTATTGAATAAATGGACTGCATGTTCAATTATTTATCATTCAATATTGATTATACCTCATCCAGTTATGATTATCATGTTATTGAATAAATGGAATGTGTTTTTAGTAATTTACCTTCCCATATTGATTATTATTCATGATATTTTAACATTGACGTTTTCTCTAAATGCAGTTATTTGTGAGTTTATTGATTACCTGGCCTGTGTGTTAAGTTATTTAACTTTTCATATTAAGTATGACTTATCCAATTATTTAAATGGAATATGTGTTTAGTTATTTACCTTTCAATGTTTTTTATGATTATGGATTCATGATATATTCCATAATACTTAAACCTTATTGAGAATTTTTAATCACCCATATTTTTTTTCCTTTCCCCAAGATTCCATGAAGTGCACTATGATTGATGTGAGAGGATATGATAATGGGAATAATGTTATTCTCAAAAAATTCTAATATGTAAATTCAAATGTAATGGAATAATCAAGTATGTATCTGGTTTACCATGACTATAAAATTATCCAGTCATTTGAGATGAATTTCCACTTATTTTTAGCTAATGTGATAAAGTAGACACCTATATCAGGCTACTGGGGTTGAGGTCACTATACCTATTATCAAAGGATGTTTAGTAGAAACCTTGGTAATTATATTTTAACTTAATTTTAGGAATAAAATCATGTGTTTATGATTTTAAGGATGATCATAAGTTCCATGTCTTAAAATCCCATTTTAAAAAGTTGTATTGTAGGAATATAACATGACTACAGGTATTTTTGAACAAAAATTTATGGGAATACAACCCAATGGTTAGAATAAAAAAGTTTATTTACGAGAGAATGAATTTAATATTTTATAGACACAAGATTAATGGTATAGTTAACCATTAATGTTTATATTATCTTTGATGTTGTATTAATTACAGGTCATCATAATTTCAGAACATTATAGAAATTAAATTAATATATTTTGGGAAGAAGGAGATCTCATTTCATATGGAAAAGGATATGGGGCATGAATCCTTGAAAAAAGGAAAATAAGGTTTTAAAACCTACCACTATACTATTATATAATCTAGTTTATATGTCATTTATTTTAGTTGAATGATTTGAAGAATAAATATTAATGATGAACCAATGGTGTTACTTTTAATGTTTATTAATTAATATATTTTACTAGAGAACTTTTTCTAACCATATTGGTTTTAGAAAATAGTTAAATATAGATAAAAACAATTTCCACTCTTTTATAGACCTTGTGATTATTTATAAGTGAACTTTAGCGCTTTAAGCACATATAATAAATTTCTCGATCTTCATTTCTTGGAGTAAGTGGAGAATAGAAAATTGATCAAAGAACAACCAAATAAAGAAATTGTTCTTATAAAATAGAAACATATCCAGTTAGTATATTTCCTTATATTATTTGATAGTAAAATAAATCCTCAACATTAGGAAAAGAATCTTGAAACAAAAATTTTAACCTATTACATTCATATCTGATAAATCGTGCGGCCTTTTAAATGATTATAGGTTTATGATTTTGAGGCCATTAATGTTCCATTGATCATTAACATTCTTGTGATCAATGACCTCAATAACTATTTGTAATTATTTATTCTTTTCTTATATTTCCAAATCTTTACTTTCCACCAATGTTATCCTACATAGAATCCTAGTTATATGTTATTTCAAAAGATCTTTGTACTTCCCTTTCTATATTATTAAGAGGATATTTTATTAAACATTATATGATGTGGGTTTATTATGAATTAATTGAAAATATAAAAAGATTAACTATACAGATCATTTTTAAATTATGATGATTAAATTTACCTAAGGTGGGGAGAATGTGACACACCAAACTTTGAAAATAAGAAAATTGTATTTGATGGTGTATATGACACACAACCCCATGATTATAAGAAAATATAACACCTTGAGACATTATGATATATTTATTTTTAAAAAATTAAATCTCTTCAATATATTTATTACATGAAATAATGATAAAATATTTTCTTACATAGAATAAGGATTTTCTTCAATTGATTTTATTACACACATGACCGAGTTTTACCGAAAACAATAGATAATTTATATTATTATTTAATATGAATGATATTACCTTGATATGGAATGGAGGGTATGAATAGTATTAAATAAACATTGAAAATATATATTTTACACACATTCCTTAGTTATATATTGATTATAAATAAAGTAATAATTAGTTAATAGGGAAAAAATAATTTTTGAAAACTGTATTTTTTCTATAGGATGATTGAGTCTCATTTAACAGACATAAATTCAATTCAATTTTTAAATTTTTTTTGAAATTTATTTTAATTTTTTAAATCTATGTATCAATATTATATTAGGGAAAATTCTGGGTTTTTTTATGAAAAGTTTCATTTTTTGGTGAATAGTAAAAAATAGAGAATTTTAATTGAAAACTGCCTTTATGTTTAATTAATTTATAATGATAAATTATATTTTTAATTAATTTTATATTTAAATTATCCAACTTTTATATCAATAAATTAAATTTATTTCATTATAATCATTTCTATTTTTAATTTTGATATAAAAACATTGCAATCTTTTGAACAGTTTCTCTTTAAAAACCCGTTTTCTCATCGCTTTTGCAGGATTATGTTTAAATTAAAATTTTACACTTTAATGAATGAAATTTTTAAAAATATATTCCATATTTGGAATCATAACAATTTATATTATCTAATAAGGTCAAATTAATTATTTTTACAAATAAATATTGAAAATAGTAAAATTTAATTACTGTGTTTATGGTAAAAATGGGTTTACCGAGCGTTAAACTGAAAAGAAATTGGTTAAATTGACATAAAAACTTTTCCAAAATATATTATATGGACATATTTTGACCTTATAACTTATATAATAAATATTGGAAAAATATTGGATCCTTTTTACATGATAAAAATATACGTGGAATTCATTCTTTTTAAAAATTACAGGTGCTCCACTAACCTCACTTATAAAAGGACACCCAATATCCTATCAACTTAACAAAATAAAAACCTTTTTGTTAAGATAATAAATTCCCAAATAACTTCCCAAATTCCCAATCCTCATCCTAAAATCCTTACTTTTGGGAAAAAATCCAACCTAAGATATCTATTGGTTTAAACCTATGGAGGATACCAAAAGAAGAGGTAACATTCTTTTACAAGTGTTTTTATTTTATTTATTTCTCAACCTCATTGAATTATTATTAAACCATGAATATATAATAAAATAGTTATATTAGATATACTTATATGTTTTCATAATAATTATATTACATAAAATATTCTCCATATCCATCAAATGGGTTAGAAAATCAGAGTTTGGGTGTAAGGAGGACTACCGACTCACGAACTAATGTGATTCATTTTACAATTACAACCTCTCAATGTTGTATATGATAATTTATATAAAGTATATATATGATATTTATAAAATAATTAAACATATTTGGTCATTATATCATATATACCTTTTTTACTTTCTATCACGTAGGGTGTATGATAATGTCTCTCATGTGTACGGTAGACTACTGCCTCATGAAGCAATGCAAATATTTTTTCACGAACGATTTAGATGGAATGTAATAAGGATAAATTTAATGATTATATATTATATAAAATAAATATATGATATTAACTACATATTTATCATTTTATAAAGACAATATATCTTTTTATTTCTTACCTTTTTCACTCCCTTAATGATGATTACATCGTTCATGTACATATGGAATACCACCTTCACAAAGTGATGTGACACTATTTTCATCACCAAAGAAGTTGGATGATATATATAATTATATTTAAATAAATAATATGATATTATGACGATTCTATAGATATAAAATATTTTTTACATTATTTCCACAATGATCATTGAAAAATTAAAATGTCACTCATGCGAAAGTATGACCTTTTCTCTCCATGATCATAACATACATCATTTATCAAAATAAATATTTCCTGAATGGTATTAAAAGTATAATTTATTAATAAATATTATAATTATTTTAAATACGATTTAACTATATAATATGCACTAGAATTAGAACTTTAATGACAAAGTATGAATTAAAAAACAAGGTAATTAACACATGAAACAGTGGAAGTAATGAATGATTATTAACAAATATTTGGTAATATATCATAAAAGTATCATATACAGTATTATAAATATTAATATGGTTTTTTAATAAGTTAATAAAATTATTAAAACCACTATAGAGGAGGTTAAATCACATTCAACAAAAATGAATTGTGAGGTAAGGAACAACATCTCAATTTCTCTTCATTGAGGCATATTTCAATGATATTCACAGAATTTTTATTATATGGTTTTCATACTTCCCAATTGATATGTAATATCATTATTCAATTATAATTCATGTTTTTTTATGTTTCAATTTTAATTATTTCATCCAAGGGTATCTTACTTAAGAGTTACCAAGTGGTAAATAATTTCATAACTAAATTTCATTTCATTGGGTTATATTACTCCTTTGTTGTCTTTGATGTCATACAATTATGTGTGTAATGATTTTTTACTTTATATTATTCCATTTCAATTGTTTTATGTGGATTTTTTGTTAATAAAAATAATCTATTCATTGACTAATTATCACTTCAACTTTATGATCATTGTAAGAGTTTATTCCACATCCTTATTCTCATCGAGATTGTCTATTATTAAATATTAGATAAAGGAAATTATTTGATAATTAAACCCATTTTACCATCATCTTTTTTATCATGATATTTTCAAATTAATAGTACGATTTTACCACATTTTGGTACTTAAAATAATTAAGTTTTTTAAAGAAAATCTGACTTTATTTTTCTCTTCGGTTGGAAATCCTATTTTACCAAAACCCTTGATTACTATAACCATTTAAAAAAACATTTAAACTTTTGAAAATGATTTATTAAAGATATTTTTAATCATTTTTACTTTAAAAAAATATTTTAAATGAATATTCATGTCCTTTTCAAGGAAATTCTAGTTTGGTTTTTACTTGAAAAAGTGAAATAAATATTTGTTATAGTGTGTATGACATGGATTGAATTTCCAAAAATCATAACCAATAAAATGTTTTAAATATTACTTTATAAGTTTTAAGTATTATTTTCAAATAAAATTAGTTTAAAATTTATTTGTCAACTTTTATTTTTAAAGAGTTAATTTCAAAATGAAAATGGTATTTTCCTCAAAAATGTTTCTAAATATATTTTTATGGTATTTCTTTTCATCAATGAAGAAAAACATTTATTCTTACTCTAAATGGTATATTTTTTATTATTACCATATTTATTCTTCCTCTGATTTATTTATAGTTATTTTTAAAAAGGAAAGTACTCACATTCACTTTATTGATTTATTTTTGAAGTCATTATCTTTCCCTTGAAAGATTCAATATATTGTGATCATTAAAAAATAAATTTCCTGTAAATATACATATTATTTATCATAGATATTCATATTTATTAAATCGTATATCATTTCTATATGTTTTTCTTAATTTGAAAGTTATTTTACTGAATTATGAAATATTTATAATTAATAATCCTTAATCAATATAAATATTTGGTGATAAAGAAAATTGTTCATGAATTAAATCATTTATTTGATATATGAGGAATTATTTAGACATGAATACATGGCTGTGTCTTGGTTATAGATAACCCCTATTTGTATTGATAGGCTTATGTAGTGAATTTGTAATGCTAGCATGAAATCAATTTGTTAAAGAAAATGATTTTCCACCCACATTTTTTAAATATTATTTAGGATATATCTTGATGGTAAAGGTATCATGATCCTAGAAAAGATGATGTCCAATAATTATGCATTTTCTTCATCAAGAATTTAGTTACTATTATCCATGAGATTTTCACGATAATATTATATCTGGAAGCATTTAATTCTTAGTTTATTGCATAAATGGAATCTGTGTTTAGTTATTTAACTTTATATATTTATTAATCCTTATAATGTTATGGTAGTTATGATAATATTTAAATGGAATCATTTCTTAGTTGTTTACCTTCCAATATTGATTAGTATCCATGATATTTTCACATAGATATTATCTCTACATGCAATTATTTATGAGTTTATTGATCACAAGGCATGTATGATAAGTTATTTACCTTTCTATATTTATTATGACTCATCCATTTATTTGAATGGAATGTGTATTCAGTTATTTACCTTTTCCTATTGGTTATTATTATTGATTCATGATATATTCTATTATACTTACCCCTTACTAAGCATTTGAGCTCACCCTAATTTTTCATCCTTTACCCAAGATTCCATGAAGTGTACCATTATTAATATAAAAGTAAATGATAAAGGAAATAATGTTATTCTCAAAAAAAATGTTGAAATTTGTGTTTTCAAATGTAATATAAGTCTCAAGTATGTATCTAGTTTAACAAGATTACTAAACTATTCAGTCTTTTGGGATGAGATTCCTTTTATTTTATGCGAATGTAATAAAGCAGACACTAGCAATGGGATACTAGAGTTGGGGTTGATACAGTTGGTATCAATGGATATTTAGAAGAATCCTTGGGTACTGGATTTATGAAAACATATATTAGGGATCATAACCATATTATAGACTATGAGGATAAGTAAAAAGTTCTTCCTAATGTTTTGGTAATGTAAATGTTTTGCGATTTTTCCTAGAAATGCATCCCTGTCTAGAAACTACAAGTGGATGTGGTTCTGAAAAGATTTATTGAGGTGTAATAACTATGAAATAGAAGCATATGGATAAACCTAATCATCACAAGGTGCATGATAATAGGACTTACTACACACCAGGTTTGATACTCCCAAGGGATATACATACGATAATTCAAATTTTATTTACAAACCATTATGAAGGATTTTAATAAATAATGACAATGAATGATGTAGGATAAACATAAGGTGTGTTATATTGAGAAAAAGTGTCTCAATGTAATGGGAAAATGTTTACATATAGAAGATAAGGGTATAAAGTAAGGAATTTATGAGTAAACAAATGAAGAGTGTGATGGAAGGAAATAAATCTCATCCTATGGAAGCATTTATAATTTTCTCTCTTAAATGTGGGGATCCTAGGAATTATTTCATACAATTCCATATTTTATAGGTTAAACCCTATTCATAGGAATGTCCTATATGGAAATAAAAAAGATAAAGTATTTATGAATTGGGGTTCAAAAATTAAAATTTAGAATTGTTTTTACCATTGGTATTTTTGTGATAAGAATTATGAAACATCCAATGATTATGTTAAATTTTATATGCAAATATGTCTTTATTAACTTAAGAGTTATGAATACAAACATGGGATTATGAGTCTAAGGTTTATCATAAGTTCTAATTATTAAACTACCCTTTTGAAAACTTGTGTGGTAAGAATATAATAGGATTATGTATATTTTTTGTATACATTTATTGGAATATAACCCATTGGTTTATAATATGAATCCTTATTTATAGGAAAATGAATTTACTTTTTTTCTGGATACAAGATTAAGGGTATTTATAACCTTTAAGGTTTATATTATCTTTATTGTTGTAGTAATTAGGGGTTATCATAGTTTTGATAAATTATAGGAATTTAGTAAAAAATAGTTTTGGAAAAAGGATATCTCATTGAATTAAGATAAGGCTTTGGGGACTGAACACATGACTAAAAGACAATAAGAGTTTAATGCCTACCACTAGCCGGCGTGTTGTCGTAGTTAATATGACATTTTTTTGTTAAATTATTTTAATAATAAATATTAATGATGAACCAATGGTGTTACTTTTGAGTTTTAGATATTAATGTATTTTACCAAAGAAATTATTCTAACAATATTGGTTTTAAAAAAATATTTAGAGATAAAAGAAAATACATGACACTATTTTATGAAACTTAGGTCGGTATAAAGTGACGTTTAGTGCTTTAGGAATAAAGAATTCAATTTTGTATATTCATTTATTAGAGTAAGAAATGAATTGGATATGGATTGAAGTATAACCAAATGATGAAATTATGTTTATGAACTAGAAACATATAATGTATGTATATTTAATTATATTCTTAGAATGTTTAATAATTCCTCAAATTAAGGAAAATAATCTCAAAACAAAAATATTATCCTATTACATTAATATCTAATGAATCAGGTGGTATTTTAAATCATCATAGATTTATGGTTTTGAGGCACTTAACATTCCATTGATCACTAAATTTCTTTTGGTCAATAACCTAAATAACTCTCTATAATTATTCTTTCATTTCTTCTATGCTGATATCGTTACATTCCACAAATGTTCACCTACTTAGAAACCTAGTTATATGTTATTCCAAATGACCTTTGTACATCCATTTACCTCTTAATAAGAAGATATTTTATTAACTCTTTTACAATATGGGTTTTCAATAAATTAATTATCCAATATAAAAACATTGATTACAAAGATAAATTTTAAAATATGAGGATGAAATTTATTTATGGTTGTGGAATGTAACACACTAAAATTATAAAATAATAATATTGTATTTGATAGCGTATATGACATGAAAGACCAATCTTAAAAGAAAATATAACACCCCAAGACATTATGATATATTTCTAATTAAATAAATTCAATATATTTAATAGATTTCATTGTAAAGATTTGTGGTTTGAACTAGATAAAAATATAATGGAAATTGAACTTTTGTGTTTACTAGAAGGGATATTTTTTATTCTAAGCATTAGAATGTAATTATAATAAGTTTAACACTTCTATGTGTTGTTTGGGGACTCGGTTGAAGGCCCAAGGGGTTCCTTGGGTTCTCCATTGAGTTTCGGGAGCACTAGACCCCAGAAACCCATGATTTCGGTGCTCTGTACAGGGTTCATGGTTTGTCTAAAACCATTTGGCCCTCAACATCAAACCATGCTACTATAGTAGAGGAGAATATGTGCCTTTCATGAGATATGTATGGTTTTTCAAAACTATGTTTCTATACCACATGGTTAGCTCCAATTAAGTAGTACCTAATCACTCCCCACTACATGGTTTATTCATGGTTAGGATAACCATGTGAGAAAAACCATGTCAGGTGGATCTATTTATAAAAGGTGTCATACGTTTATCCCACGATTTTGCTAACAGTGTGACCCAAACCATGAGATATAGTTTTTTAAGAAATTAATTAATTGAAATTATAAAAAGATATTTTAAAAACATAATTTACCTCACCTCCACCATGTGCATCATGAATCTCCCCTCTTTTATCGCGTGGCGTGTGTGAGCTCCCCTCTAAGCCTTCTCTCATCAGGATTTTTTCTCCTAGATTATTCATGTTTCACATTTGATTCGTCAAGGTAATTATTTCTCCACCCTTCCCCCCACCTTTTTGGGCTAATTCTTCCTCTCCCCATCACTTGGTGTCATTTGGTAGAACCCTAGGTCAAGAGTTAACTAGTTATTTTGGTTTTCCTCCATTGTTAAGGTGTGCAGTGGCTCTCTTAGGTCGGCCTTGTTTTTATTCCTACATCCATTGCTAATGTAGAAGCGGTTCAAATTGTTTCAGTCTTCCCATCATAATTTTTATGCAATCTTCCTCCATTAATTGTTATTTCTCAGTTTCTATTTAGGAATTTCTTAGTTTTAGATTTTGGTAATTTTCTTTAAGTGTGTTATACCTTTCTATGGTGTTTTTAAGTTTCCAGAGTCCAAGGTGACTTACCGTGTATACATAGGTAGGAATATATATATATAAGTTACCATTTTATATGTATATTCATCAATGGTAGTGGATATATATATATATATGGTTCTAGGTGTTATTATATATATATATATATATTAAAAATGAGTATAGGTGTAAGTTGTAATGGGTTTATTCATATATAAGAATTAGTATAAGGATCCCCGTGTACATATCTATAACCATGAAAATATGTACACAAGGGCTAGATTCTCTTATGTATATGAAAAGGTGCATATGCTTGGGGTTGGAAAAGAGTAGCTTAATATAGTCTTCGATGAAAACTTCATGTGACAAAGGGTTCAGCTTGGTTATCACTGATTTATGGTAGGATCCCATTCTATTTCCCTTTAAATTTATGAATGTATTAATATCTCACTTTTCACACCTTCCTTGGATATTAATTAGTGTCGAATAAGTTTTATAACAAATAATTCTTTTAATGAATTAAAGTATTCCTTTTCATGGATGCTTAATAATTATTAATGGATTGTTTAAAGAATAATGTCAGGTTTTTATAATAAAAACCCTAAATGGAGGTGTGTTGTCTTCTAAGATAAAAAGAATTGATTAGTTATTTATATCATGATTTATTTATTACATGGATTTTTACTTATACATTCATGTTATAGATTAATAAATTTAATGTGTACTTTGATTATCTTGTTATTACTAAATGATGTTTCCTATTTTTACATGAGTATAAAATGAAACTCGATGCATCTCTAAGGTGATTTTACCTCTTATAGTTCTAATTTCTCAAGTAGGAAATTATCTTGTTGCCCATGCCACAACCTAAGTGACCACTTTGGCATGTAAAATGATTTGTTGTGTTTTGATAGGCTCAATGGCATGTTTTATGTTGACATTCTTTTTCATGATGGATTGTACTCCATGAATATAAAAAATTGTTTAAATTTAATGGAATGAAATGTAAAGTGTGTCAAGGACACACAATTTAGTAGATTCTTATATGAATTGTAATAATTGTGATTACTATGATTATTATGGGTTAATAAAATGAAAAACATGAGAGGTATTTCCTCATGGATTGCAATATAAATATGAAGATTCCTTTTTTGGTATTGATAAATGTAATGCATGATAGGTTTTACCTCATGGAATTTTATTATAAATATGATTACTCATTATAAATGGGCTGTGGGAATGATGTTAAGGGGTTTTTTGAGCATGAAACATCATGATCCCTTCCGTTGGGTGTTGATAATGGCATCTCTCACTAGTGATAGAATATAGGTGATTGTCTTTACACACCATTTACCCTGATTAGAGTGTTTCCATGGTGTGCACACCCTCCATCCTGATTGATAGCTGTGACATCCCCCACTCTATTAGGATGTAGGGAATATACCCTATTACATGGTATTTTAGGCTCGTTATTCTGGTTATGGATTCCTGAGGTACACCCCGGTCCAGTCCAGTACTAGTATTCCAAGTACATAACCATTAGGCATCAGTACACACTTTGTTCATAAAGTTGGATTCAATATATAACTAATATATATAGAGTTATTACAATATGTATATAGAGTTACTGATCAGAAATTATTTCTAGCAGTGAGCCAAAGCAGGTAGAGTCGTCCAGGTGTCTGATTAGAACCTATGCCAACCTGTGTTATTATTACAATACAATTTATTGTTTCATATTACCTACACAGTTCCAAATTCTTGTTCCACAAAATGTATTGGGATAAACATTTTGGGTTCCATACTACTGAGATTTATATCTCACACACTTCTTGGTACGCCTTGGCAATGGGGTACCTGAGTAGACCTTATGTTATTAGGACCATAGAATGTCGCTTGAACTATATTTCTTGTACTTGGAAGTTAGGAGTGGAGGACCAATATGGTTCTTGATATTCTCATTGAACTAATCATTGGTATTTTATTCTTTTATTACATTGTATAGTAATTTATAATTTTAATTTCTTTTAATTGTATCATCATCTGCCATTCATGCATTGTTGTAAGTTTGTGTTTTCTACTTTTATTCAATTGATTTTTATTATTCCTCTTCTCCTTGTCATTAATTTATTTACTAATTCTATTTTTGTATGTTGTTTCATATTAATTATACTATTTTGATACTCTAATAAGAGGGTATAGTCTTGCCACTATAACCTCCTATGACCCTCACTACTAGTCGATAGTGTCTAGTGTGTGGGAAAATGTTCTAGAGGCCATGTGACAAACCGTCACAGCTACCATATTAGTAGTCAAACATGTTGGGACAATAAAAGGTGTTATCTAAGACATTTTTCTCTTTGTATTACTAATTTTTTATGGTAGAATGGAGACTAAGAACGTGTCAGTGCTTGGTAAATAGTTGTGTCTATGAGAGATCACCCCACCCATTGGGAAATGACCATATGGCCAGGGCCGAGATTAATGCTTGTGCTATTAAATGTTACTCTTTATATTATTTTACCATTGGTGGCTTGTTTACTCTTTGTTTATTATTGATTTATGAATTTATGGTATTTTACCCTTTTCCTGATATGGAAAGAAAGAAACAATACACACATCATCACAGACACAGTGAATTTACATCCATGTCATGTAGTTTCATTGGTAGGGTTTCTTACTAAATTGGATTATGTTACTTGACTTCTACTCCTTGATTAGTTTTTACATGTTTAGTTTTTTCTTCAAAGTTTCTATTTTTATAACATTCTTGGTGTTTTTATTTAGCTTTTTATTCTGCTACAATGATTCAGTGATTATATGTCACGCTGGTAGTTTATTTAGTATGTTCGTCTAGTATAACATGCTTCTGTGTTTATATCATGTTTCTCTATGTTTAATTATTTTGATAACATGAAAATATTTTTTTGATGTAATTTTTTTCTTAGGAAAAATTTATTAGTTTTGATTCAATAGGATCCAGTTTTCAATTAGAAGGTGTATGGGCGCCTTGTAATTGGAAAAGGTAAATCATGTATTTGAACCATATTTTAGGATTTATACATGTTTAGAATCCCTTATTAAAATGTAAAGGCTTCTAAAGTTTAAATTATAAAATTAATTGGTTAGTTAATGTGATCCAAATTCCAAACTATAAAGTGTATGGTCCATTTATAGGTTGGTATATGTCCACCCATATAACTAGACCATTAGACATGTGAGAATTTTATATTCTGAAATGGGATTAGTTTTGGTAAAATGGGAGATAACCTATAGTTTATAAAGTGTATGGGTGCTTTGTGGGATGGGGAATCATGGACCATATAATCAAGTACTGTATATGGTCATGTTATATTTTGAAACATTTATAAAATTGAATGTTGGTTAATTTTGAACTGAAATGAATTGATTAACTTTCTTAAAATCACAATTGAGCCCAAGTAGGTCAGTTAGGTCATATTTCTTATGAGATGACCCATTTTGGTGTTTTTAATTTAAAAAATTAAAAATATTCTATTAGGATGCATTCTAATGAGCCCATGTTGGATTAGTGAGTCCCTCATAGGCCGATTTATTTTTTAAAAATGAATTTGTAAGAAAAATTTCCAAATTTATAATAGATGTAATTAACTGTATAATTATTAAAAATGAGTATTTGTATAGATTTCCTATATTCCTCTATGTTTTTATAACTTTTAACGGTTTATAAGTTTTAATGTGAATCAAAGTTATAACATAAAATGGAACCCCACGTAGTGTCCTCTATTCACACCCACATGTAAGGGTGGTTGGATTATCCCCTTATGTAGCCCTTGAACAGAATCATGAGTGTTATCCATAGGCTTTCCATTCATTTAGTAATGTATTAATAATAATATTTTGAGTCTAGTAACTTATGAGAGGCATGACCACCCTTTTAATTAAAATATCATGATAATTTCAATAGTTTCTTTGAGGTTTGGTGTTGTTCATGTGTCATTCCCCACCATATAATTCTTAGTTTCTGAATGAAAACCTTGTTTGGATGGGTGATCATGTTTGTCCTTGACCTTTTTTTGGTGTGAACATCGATTATTACTTGGTGTTTGAAGGTTATACATGACAAGGTCATGGTTAGCCACTTTATAGGTCATGTAACCCTTTCTATTCCTTTGTTATGGTTGATTTAGGGTTTCTTCAACTTGGTTAATGGTCGTATATGGAAATATGAATCTAACCTAATAATTTTTTATAGACCATCTGATACTTGAATGAATAGGTTGGATAGCCTATAGGTAGCATCCAATATGTGTCGTTTTGATTCAAAATATCAAGGTAGTATTCATTCACGTATGTGGTGGCCATCAAGTTCTAAAAAACATAAAAAACCTATTGAGTTTAGTCAAACCATTGAGCATTGTGCTTTTGAGTATGTACTTGGGTAATCTATAGAGTAGAGTGACCTGAGAATTAATTAACTCAGTTCTTCACAATGCTTGGGTGTAATTCTTGGGAGAATCAGGTGTTTTGACATGTCTGTGAGATTGATTTTTTTTTCATGACAAATATCTTACATTTCCATTTGAGGTGAATACAAGCTATTTTTCTTGTGAGTGGCTGACCACTCTCTTTTTTCGATGACTAGGACACTCCTATTGTAGCGATCAGTGCAACAATCCTAGTAAATGTGTCTTTCCAAGTAAAAGTGACGCAACAAAGGAGGACCTTGGGAAATGGTATGTTTTTCTCGAAAATTCCTTCCAGGGTTGATAGTGTCGAATTGTTTCGGTTCTTGCTCGACAACATGACTTTGAGGTGATTGGTTTGGTATGAAACACTTATGAATACTGTTAGTCCTGGATGGACTTTGATGGTTAATCTTGAACAAACACATAATTCCTTGGATGTTTAAACCAACATGGTTCTCTTAATGGAGATACATCTCTAGGTGAAGTTGGGATTATTTTAAAATAATTAAACTAGTAGTGGTTCAACTATTTTTCTTCTAGTTTTCACGTGGTCTTCTTAGTGTAATCTTTCTTAAATATGAGAATGTCCCCTCTCTTAACTTCATCCTTGATGCACTGAGAGAGCATGAGTTTTATTCCATGATAAATCATTAGAAACATGTTGGGATTGATAGGTGGGTTTCACAACATTTCATGCTAGATGAATGGTTCTTATTGAGGCTTGGTTAGTCTTGAGTGGTACCAGGATTCACTTGTTGGAATACCTTGGATGGAATCTTGTACATCTGTCATTCTATTTGATGTGAATTCCAGGTGGATGCCACTATGTGTTAAGTAAATGATAAAAATTGGTTGTTTTGGTTTTGTACCAACTTCCCACATTTGAACATAGAGTATAGACTACCTTGGGTAAGTTATTAAGACATTGACTTTTGGAATCCAAGGTTATCCCAGTTTTTTTCTCTGGATTAGAGGTGATGTTTTAAAAAGGGTGATGATTCTAAGGGGATGAATCTAAATTAAACCCTTATTCATGTTAGGGGAAGATGGAATAAATGGTTAAGTGTTTAATTGACTAAAGAACGTCATTATATGTTCGGTATGGACATTAGTTAATGTTCATGTTATAAAAGGTAAATTCCTTGGAGAGAGGCATTGCAGTTTAGTATGTAAACTAACCTACCTTTTAATCCATTCATTTTTTATAAATGGTCTGATGGAGGTGGATCAACTTCTTTTTCTTCTTTTTCTTGTGTATGGTCATAAGTAACCAGTTTAAACATGTCACCAGGTGTAGGAGGGTGTGGTTTAAAGGTTGGTAGTGTTTTATTGGAAAGCTTGTGCGACCAATTTCTGTTAGGTGGATTAGAACTAGACTATTTCCTTTAGTAAGGCCTTTGATATTTCCTAGAATGTAATTAAGTTCCTTTTGTTTAAGATAATCACATGGCAGAATCTTTATAACCCTCAGAGTCTTTCTTTGTATGGAAATTCCAATGGTGGAGGTATTGTGTCTCAGAATTGACCCATTTTAATTTTAAGGACTATAGTGGGGAGAACCGTCAGCTAAGAACTTGAAGTGGTAACAAATTGTTTCTGTCCCTAACTAAATTGTATCATGTAATCTTCATTTATATTTTTCAATGGAAAATGAGAATTGGCTTGATTTTTGATAAACTAAGTGTCATGTTTTTAAATGAATGCTCGGAGATGGGTTGGGAGTTTAGAAACACAAAACTACCATTTGAATGAAAAATCATAACCCTTGTGGGTCATGTGATGTTTTTCTAGTTCTCAAATGATTCTTGGGGATGATAATTTCTAATGTTCCAAGGTTGTAATGACTTTTGTTTTGAACTAGATGGAAATCCAACAAAAAATGAACTTTGTATTTTCTAGATGAAACATTTTTAATAAAGAGATTCAGAATGTAATTCTGAGAGTTCGAACACTTCTATGTGTTTTTTGTACATTGGTGAAGGTATGAGGGTTTATTAGGTGCTTTATTTTGTTTTGGTAGCAGAAGCCACTGGAAACCAAGGGATTGGGTGCTCTGAACAGGGCACACAGTTTGCCTGAAACTGTGTGGTCCTCAGTAGGAAGTCATACAGGTACAATAGAGGCGCAGTTGTGCCCGCATGGGCTGAACGTGGTTTTTACAAACAATGCACCTAGCATGCATGGTTAGTGTAAGGACACATCCTTAATCATTGAATTTTCTAGAGACATTATATTATAATTATTATTCATTTGTTCCCAAATATCTTTTAGATTTAGTGTTTTTGAGGATTAGGAATAATTATTAAATAATAATATAATACATTAAAAAAGGACGCTTATAATCAGTATCCATTTTTTCCATAAAACAAAATTCATTAAAATTAACATGATTTCATTTCATGTAAGATCTCCACAACATTCATCTTGGATTCATCTTTTCACTTAACCATCTATAAACCCTATGAAAAAAATTCAAAACATTAGATGAGCACAAAAATCCCCGTAAGGGACATAAAAATAAAGAAATAAACTATTATTCCATGAATACTTATAAACATATGAAATAATTTCCACAACATCATACTTATCACCTATAAAGAATCATATACTTGCATTCTGAAAACAATAGATTTCCATAAAACATAGAAAACATAAATAAAAACATAAAGGTAATTTGGGGAATTACATAATTAATATTGAATCCCTCATAGATACCATATGATTTTTAACCTTCATGGATACCTTAAAATGTGACCCTCATAGCTACCTTACGATATAACCCTCACGACTACCTTATAGTGTAACCATTGTAGTTACACTTCTAGTAACCATACAGTTGACCTCCAATATAAACATACACAATAAATTTAAGGGTGATATATCTCCCACCATTCATCATAATCAATGACCAAGAAAAATAACATAATCATAAAACATTAATACTTTCATAAAAACATTTCTTTTTAATTTTGTAAAAATATAAATTTAAAAGGGGATTTTTAAAGAAAAGTCCCTTAAGATATCAATTTTTTAAAACATTTGAGTGTAATTTAAAAATAAAAATTTCATAAAAATCATTTACATATAAATATATTCATAAAAACCATTTTATTTCATGGTCTTGAAATAGAAATATTTACAATAATAAATCATTAAAACATCTAAAACAATGTTTTAGGTAAACAGTCCCTTACCCTGGGTTCATCTTTCATAAAATGTGTTCAAAACTTCTATATAATGGATTAAATAGTGTTATTAACATATTAAATAACTATATTCATATCTATAATACCTTATATTATCTTTTTATAACAACTTCCCACCCTTTTATTGGTAATATTTTTGTTATTTTCATTATTTTGGGTGCGTTCTTCTCTTAGTTTCAATGGTCAGTTCGCTATGGATTTTCCTTCTAAATGGTAGGAAAAATATAGAATTTAACCAATATTGTTTTTAAGGGTAAAATTATTTATTTTAGAAAAATAAATGTGTCTTAAAACATATTATATATTCCACATGAAAATGGGTAAGAAATTTGGATGTTTCCTTTAATCAGTCTTGCTTATCAAGAAGAATTGAGATGGGAAGCATATCAATCTTGTATTTACACATCAAAAATGGATGAACGGAACTCAATAAATGTTTTTATAACATACAGATAGAATTTATAATAATTATATAGAAATAATTAAGCATTACATTGAGGTAAAGAAAGAGAACTAGTAACCTGATGGAAAAATCAGGGATCAGAATGAATCACTTAAATTAGGTCTGAAAGTGTTCTGTACACTAATTTAATATCATAGATAATAAATTTAAATTAAATAATTAATTAATTTAGAACCATTTTTATATCTATTTTATTTATTATCATTTTATTAAGTTCATTTATAGACTTTTTGATGAGTTATAAGATACAAATTTATCATATGGGAGTGTTTATTTCCATGGTTTTCATGATTGGTTTACTTGTATACATGTATAATAGATAATCTAAAATTAGAAAAGTTGACCAAAATTGAAAATATATTTTATTAATGAAAATATATAGATTTAAATGGTTATAAATATCATTTTTTTCAATTTTAATTAGGATGAATCATTAGATAAATAGTTAATTATAATCGTTTGGGTTAATTTTAGAAATTTTCGATCACAACAAACTCGATTGGATTTATAATTTAGTATTTTGTAAATATTATAGTTCCAGAATATAAAATGGGTTATAGCATAAATTTTACACTACTTACAAAAAATTATTTTGGTTTTACAAATATAATTGAAGGAGCTAATGAAAAATGAATATGCATCACCCTAGATGTTGGTAAATTAACCCATCACTGATGATGATTTAATTTTTATAATAAAATGGAGAGAGAAAAGATATTTGTAATTTATCAAAAACCAACCCAACTCAATCATCAAATGGTCACCCGAGCCAATCTGCAGAAAGGCCTGAAGGGCGTTCCCAAACCCTATGGGCAGACAACTAGTGTCAGAAATCAATAGATTACATAAAGGGGATGATTTAAATAAATAAATAAACAAGAAACTGAACAACATAAGCATGAACAAGTAGACCAATATATAAATAAAGCTAAACAGATCATTATTTTTATAATAATCTGAAAATAAAACCAAACTACACCATAAAACTAATATGACAAGAAGAATACACCATCTCCATGTGAACCTGTGAGTCACTCTCCTACACAACAATCAATCATTACCCGAGGCGAATGAACTCATGTTGATCCCTATATAAGAGATAAAAATAGAAAAGAAACTATAGGTGTGAGTATTAAAACTCTATAGGTTATCCTAATAATCTATTTCCAAATAAACATCCTTTAAGATAAATGAAACACCAATTTTCAAGTTTGAACTACAATATATCAAAGTATTCTTTTCTACATGTTATACTTAAAAACAAAGTACAACCGATTAACCTTATTCATTTAAAAACCAAGTTTGATCCATTAGTGATACCAAAACCATTCTAAGGGGGGAAGTAATGCTTATATTTTTAACTTTTTCAAAAGAGGATAAAACACTATTTTTAAAGAAACAATTTTTCATAAACCATTTTGAAACCAACACATCACTTTCCAAGAAAAACACTACAAAAGAAGGAAATATTGTATTCACACAACAAGGGCAGTAGAAATAATCATACAAGATTCCCAATCATCATCGCAAGAATTTTAAAGCTAACAGACATAGGTTAACCTAGGATATCATGAATAATACATAAGACACAAATACTGGAGACTGCATATACGGTAGCATGCCACACACGATGAAATAAAAACACTCAATATGCTTGACCACACTTTCTTAGGATAGACCGAGGGGAAATCCTAAAGCAATAAACCTAGTATATCCACCTACTATAGGCCATTGATCAGTAGGTGACCTACCAATTCAGAAATCATTCTCAGAAAATTATCTCAATATGACAGGTTCCTTTGTCTCAAAAATATAATGGGGATGATCCAACGGATTCAAGCCAAGCATCAAATCACAATATATATAATAATAATCCACAATAGGCGTCACCCCAAGACTCCCCAAGTACTAATATCATGACTTAAAATAAATTGATCACAAGGGGTTCCAAACAAGGAACCTTGATAATGGAACACGAGGATTCCAAAATGTAGAAATCTCATCCATTAATTATAGAAAATCCATGAGAAACATCCAAAAAAAGGTTTATATAATAAAAAGTTTACATCAATTTCACAATATTTTCAAATGGGAAATTAAAAATTTCACAAAAACTAATCTTTATCAAACATATAATCCTTATTTTATTAAGAGGTGAAAACACCACATTTTCTATAAAAAATAATTATTTAAAAAAACTCCTCAAAACATTTCCATCACACTTTCAAATCAAGTTCATTTTTAAAAAAAGGTTAAACAGTACTTTCACCGGCAATACATGCCAAAACATGCTAAAAGCCAATAATAATTACTTTATAAAACCCAAAAATCACTTGTAAACCCCATACAAGGAATCCAATACATCATTTCACAAATTACCAATACATTTCCATATCTAAACCATGAATTTTATATCACAAATCACCCACAAATGCCAACTGGGAATTTAATGAAACACTTGGTGTGTACTATTTATCAAAACAATTATAGTTACAAAAAAAATAAGGATTAAAACACCATTTTCACACCAAAAAACTAGACCAAAGATCATACATCATCATTTATAAATCATAGAAGGTGAGAAAAGCATGAAACTAATGATTTGTAAATTAAAAAGGTAAAGTTCTTGGAAAACCTACAACGAATCCATGGCGCAAAGACTACACACCACCAAAAATTATCCATAAGGGTTTCACAATCCCATATTTACTAAGATAAACCCTAAATGAATAGAAACCTCAACATAAGAAAGGGTAAACCAAACCCTAGGTTTATATGACCATGGGGGAGAAGGAACTCAAGAGAAAAATGAGAGAAAGAGGTAGATGAGAAGAGATGATTACCTTGAAGAAATCATCCAAATCCATGAAGAAATCATTAGATCCACACCCTAGGAAAAAGTAATAGTCTTGGGATATAAGTGGAGATCCTCTTAAGGTATAATTAACTAGGATAGTGAGGTAAGGGTTGATTTGGGTTAAAAATCCCAAGGGGGAAAACATGGAAATTCCAAAAATTAAAAATTGGGCAAGTCACACGGTTAGGACACATGGTTTGACACACTTTGATATGACCATGCAACATATGCTGCCTATAGATGGACGGACGCATATATACCTGGAACTAATAGCACAACCATGTGATTGCTTTGTGGAAGATTCTGTAACCTACCACTCAGTTTCCTAGAATGGCCGCATAGTTTTCACTAATCGTACGGTAACAGTGCTTTAGGGTATTCTAATGACAAACTTCTATGATTTTACTAAAACTCCCGACCAACCCAAGGAAAAACCATGGGGAAAATAATTAGACAAGGACAAACATTAAAAAATCGACCCCCATTACAATTGAAACCTAATAAAAGGACCGGGATTCCCAATGAACCTTATCAGAAGCCAAAACTTAAAAAAAATGGGTGGGCCAATTATCCACACCAATAACACTTCCCCCCACCCAAAAAGAATTCATAACACTTCATGCCAATTTATCAATGCCTAAAGATTCCATATTAGCATGATCCAGCCTCTTAAGACATTATCCCTTCACTAACTTCCAATGGAACTTATGCCTCTTTCCTGAAAAAATTCAACAACCCAAAACTACTTCTTTAAAACCCACAGCAAGATCAAGCCACCACATTCAAAAATATACTAAAAACAAGACCGTAGGGCCTTATCCTAGGAATTCCCAATGCTCACCTAAAAAAATTGTACATGAGAATCATATACTCTAAGGGAGGCCAGAACGGACTCCCCACCATTAATAAATGACAAGAACCTAGAGAATGTTTTAAAATGAAATTCGATGAGACTCGCTGTGGGAATCCCTACCATTACAAAACAGCTAAGAATAACCAAATTTAAAATTCAGCATAGTCCAACACCAAGACTTTTCCATGCAGGCCAACTAGAACTATTCCACATAGGATAATCAACCAAAGCTGAAAAGAACACAAAAAGAACATTAAAACTACCCTCTCATGAATGGAGGGGATAAGATCAGGCACAACTCTCCCTATATTGAAAAAATATACCCACCACATAGGGTGGGGAGGGAAGGGGCCTAATGATTATACCACTAATACCACAAAAAAACATAAAGAACACCTCACCACATGATAGAGTCACAATATTAGCCAAACATTCCATAATCCAGGGACTCTTGATTACATGATGGCTTCACTCTGAGACCTATGGTTAGAGATCATATGGTTGAAAAATATTCTTAAATTGCATTCAATATTTGATAGTCCCAACAAGAAACATGAAATACTTGTTTATAAAGAAGAAAACTTGGGATTCCTATCATGGAAATCACATTATCATTTAAAACATGAGTTTCTCAAAAGACCCACAACATACCTTACATTTCAAAAACCAAGCCACCAGTGACAGAACCACCATAATAGAAGAACCCATACTCGGGAAGGACCCTTGAAAAAGGAAACATGAAATTATGTCCCAAAAACACATCACTTAAGTGGATTTCCACCACAATTATTTCTAGAAACACCCCAGCAGAATCAATGTAAGTAACCCAAGAATCCACATGCATGGCAGGGCTTAGGAGCACATGAACATGATGAAATCTTGTGACCCAGATTTCCCCACTGATTGAATATAAATACCTCATGCCCAGAAGGGGTTGATGAAAGATCTTGGGGCCTTTTTATTCCAAATCCCACTCCATCAACTTCCTTCCACTTCTTCATCTCTTTACTAGGACCTTCCCCACTGCTCTGAGGGATTTAAAGTGAGAAGACTACATCAAGAACTCCCGCTGCCACGACTTCAATATGAAAAGATTGTATCACCACATCAGAACACAGAGTTAGATTGAAATCCAACATTTTAGACTGCAGATCGGAATGAATCCCCATCTCCAAATGTTGAGCCTTCATAAAATCATTCACAAAATATTCCAAAAGGTATGGAAATAGATCCAAAAATTGATGGATGTACTCTGACACAGATCCATTAACCTATTTTATGAAACCCATCTCCATTCCCCTTTTAACCCATTCTTTATTAGAGAAGTATTGATGAATGAACGAAGCCTTGAATAATTCCCAAGTAAGAAATTCATGAGGCTTGTTCCAGGATACCGACTTCCACCACCTCCACGATGAACCTTCAAGCATAAAGGTTTCAAGAATTACCTTCAACGACTCATGAAACTTGATAAGGATAAAGTCCCTTTCGATCTTTCACATCCACTTTTCTACTGTGAGAGGATCCACTTGACCATAAAAGAGAGGTAAATCTAGTTTCCAAAACACAAAAAAAATCCTTGGGTTGATCGACCAGAAATTTTTTCAATAGAGAATCATCCATAACAGAAATAAAATCACCCATTGAAGCTCCATGGGAAGAACTGATAAACAAAGAAATTCCAAGAACCACATCGAGTACATATCACAAAAAAAATCCTCAAGAAAAAACACCACAAAAGAGACCAAATTTTAACATAAGAAAACAAGGCATTATTAACTTCAAACATCTTCTTTTTTTAAAGAACTTCCGATTTCATGAATAAATTTGGTGGATTTTCACACTCACCAATGGTGTATCATTGAGCCTCACTCACATGCATATTTTTGTACTTCCTGAGCATTCTTCCCTTGTTCCATACTGGACACCCATCTACACATCCACATACGACCATGGATGTGATCACCCACGAACACACAAAAGGATGAAAGAAAGTAACTTCATTTTCAAAAACAAACCATTCACCCAATTTCAAAATCAAGGTACTTCCATAGGAAACCTTCCCACCAGGTTAGTAATAATTTTAATATTTCACACATCAGACCAATTAACCATGATTGAAAATAAAACCCTTCATATTCTGATCAAAAATCTCTTTATTTCATTAAAAAAATATGATAGATTCAATAAATCTCATCTCATCAATAATATTTTGGGTAAAAACAATTTCCATTTTCATTAAAAGAAAATTTCAATTCAATCATTCTTTTTCAAACTGCCATTTTATAAAAACCCCCAAAAATTAATTATAAAATCCCAACCTCTTTAAGTCAATTCAATTTAACCCTGAGGTGGTCATTTTATAAAAAAACCTATTTCCAAAACTCAAATACATGGGTTTTTAAATCAATTTTTAGATTTCAAAGAAGACCCAAATAGACTCACATGGGGTACTAGTGTCATTGGGTGATTTGACCATATGTTTAGCAGCCAGATATCAAACACACCACCAAAATAGAGAGCATTCTAGGACCACACTCTGAACTCCGCATGGATTTCCAGGCCCTGCAAGCTCATAGAGACCATTGGTCTAAATCCTCTAGTAATATCCCAATCACTTAACAATACCTAATGAAAAAATAAACTAATAAAACAAGACATCCCATGGAATCTTGGGGATTGAAATGAGCAATAGTAAACGATGCTCTTCCCACACTGACCTCTCGAGTCCTGAAAATCCTACTCCATCTACCTCGACATCCCCAAATAAAAAAGGGCACTTTGAATAGAAAGGTATTCTAAAATATGACCCCCTATGATAAAATTTTTTCACAAACCAACCCTAGTAACCCTGGACCGATCACCCGATCCGATCTATGGCGTGGCCCAAAGGGATTTCCCGATCCTCACGGGCTGGAAACATGTTCTGGAAATCAACATAGTATATAAAGGTAATAATTCAACCCAAAAAATAAACCAGAAACTCAAAGGTAGAAGTATTCAAAACAATACCAAAATATAAATGAAGCTAAACTGATCCTCATTTATATATGAATCTGACAACACAACCAAACTACACCATAAGACCAACTGGACAAGAAGGCTACACTATCTCCACGTGACCCCTTGGGTCACCCGTCAACACAATGATCAATCGTCGCTTGAGGTGAATGAAATCAAGTTGAGGCCTAAATAAGAGCTAAAAATAAAAAAATAAACTATAGGCGTGAGTATTTAAAATTAGTAAGCTAGCTTGATAATCTATTTTCCAATCCACTTCCTTTAAGATAAAATATACATCGAATTTCATTTTTGAACTACAATATATAAAAGTAGGATTTTCTACATGTTTTTTTTAAAAAAAATTTACAAATCATTACCCTTATTCATTTATAAAACCGTGTTTGATCTATTAGTGATACCAAAACCTTTCTAGGGAAGAAGTGATTCTTATATTTTTAACTTGTGCAAAATAGGATAAAACACTATTTTCTTTTAAAAAAATTTTCCATAAACATTTTTTAAAAAACACATAACTTTATAAGAAAAAAACTACACAGGAAGGAAACATTTTATTCACACAACAAGGGAAATAGAAATAATCATACCAGTATCCCAATCATCATCGCAAATAGTTGAAAGCTAACAGACATAGGTTAACCTAGGAGATCAAGAATATTATAGAGACACCAATACTGAAGACCCCATCTATGGTTTCATTCCAAACACGATGAAATCAAAATGATCAATACACATGACCACCCTTCTCATGATAGACTGAGGGAAAATCCCATAATAATATACTGGTATATCCACGTACTATGGGCCACTTTTCCATATGTGACCTAGAAGTGAAACATTTTTTCTCATAAAATTCTTTCATTATGCCATGTTCCTATGTATCAAGTATATTGTGGGGTGATCCTACTGATTCCCACTAAGCATCCAATCACAATATATATATAATAACAATTCACAATAGGCCACACCCTGAGTCTCCCCAATAACTAATATCGTGCCTTAACATAAATAGATCACAACGGGTTCCAACCGAGGAACCCTGATAATGTATCTGGAGGATTCCACAGTGAGGAAATAATATCCATTACTTATAGTAAAGTCATAAAAAACATCCAATATAGATTTTAATAACAAAAACATTTCAACAATTTCACAAAGTTTCCAAATGGGCCTTTAATCATTTTACAAAAACAAACATATATCAAACATACAATCCATATATTTAAAAGAGGTGAAAAAACCCAATTTTTCATAACAAATTAATTTACAAAATATCATTGGAACATTTCCATCGCAGTTCCAAACTAAGTCCATTTTTTGTAAAAATTCCAAATGGGCCTTTCATCGGAAATACATGCCAAAACATGATAAAAACCAATACTCATTTCTATATAAAACACAAAATCACTTGAAAAATCCATATAAGTAACCCAAGACATCATTTCAAAAATTACCAGTACATTTAAAAATATAAACCACCCATTTCATATCACAAATCACCAAAAAATCCAACCAGACATTTAATAAAACACTTGGTGTGCTCTATTTATCAAAACAATTCTGGTTATAACAAAACAAGGATTAGAACTCCATTTTAACACCAAAATATTATACCAAATATCATTCATCAAACTTTTATAAATCATAGAAGTTGTGAAAATAATAAAACTAATTATTTTTAAAATTAAAAAGGGAAAGTGTGTGGGAAACCTTCCTCAGATCTGTGGCGCAACGAAAACACACCACCGAAAATGGTTTACAATGGTTCAAAACCCTAGATCTACCAAGATAAACCCTAAAAGAACAAATCCCACAACATAAACAAGGGTAAAACCAAACCCTTGGTTGAAATGACCACGGCGGATAAGGAGCTCAAGAGAAAAAATGAGAGAAAGAGGGGGAGGGATAAGATAGGAGATGATAACCTTTAATAAATCAGACAAACCCATGTATAAATCCTTAGATCCACACCCTAGGAAGGATGATAAGGCTTGGGAAGAAAAGGGAGATCCCATTAGGGTATCACGAAACTATAGAGGGAGGATAGGGGTGGATTTGGGTTACAAATATCAAGGGGGAAAACATTGAAATTCAAAAAATTAAAAACTAGCAAAGTCACATCGTTAGGCCATATAGTTTGAAAAACCATGGGGTAATAGTGTGACAACCACTACATGAAGATAGATAACCGCATAGGTACCTGGAACGGACTGCATGATCATGTAGTATCCATGTAGTATCTTCTATAACATGCCACACTATTTCCTGGACTGGCTGCACGATTAGCACTAACTATGCGATAACCGTGAACCAGGGTCTACCAAGGATAAAATTCTATGAGTTCACCAAAACACCCTACTAAACCAAGGATAAACCATGGGGGAAAACTTAGACAAAGGTACACTTCAAAAACTCAACCCTCTATCACACCCGAAACCTGAGAGGACTGGGATTCCCAACGAACTGGATTATAATCCAAAACATGAAAACTCGGGTGTGACATGATTGATATTACATGAAAATATTATAAATACATTGTATAAATGATATTGGAGTTATCTTGCACATTTTGATAGAGTAGGTTAGGATAGAATAAGAAAATAAAAAAGAAATTAAAATAAAATGAAATAGGATTTTACCTCATGAATTCTCTCCATTGAGAACCTTTCTAAAGAACCTTGGTTACGTATATTTTTGAGACTAGAACCTCCTAGGAACGTGGAAGGGGCTTGAGAATATATTTGTAAAGAATTTGGACATGTCTCAATGCATGGAAGATGTCACGAACTGGATATGGTCGCCACCATTAATGGCACCAAACCCAGCCCGTGGCAAGGCTCGAAGGGCGTTCCCTATCCCCACGGGCTGGAACAAGTGCCCGGGTATCAAACAAATCTGGTTTGGGAACGATTTACCCAAGTATGAAAGCATAAATCATAAAAAAAACAATAAATTATTAGAATCTGAAATTTTCATGCTAAACAATTCTTAACAAAACCAGACCTGAATACATATGTTTAAAGACACTATAAGTAGTCTAAAAACAAATAATGACAATATAAATACATCCCCATGGACTCCACATGACAAGGAGATCATCACCCGCAAGCCGTCTCCGTAACTCCGCCCTAACGATGGGGACTAACATCCCGAACCGCCATCACCCTTATCCTTCCCTTTACCTGAGTTAAGCATAAGAATGTCTACTTACACACAAGGGGTGTAAGTAGGGTGTGAACCTAAGCCCAATAGGATACCACCATATGATTCCAAAGAGCATTCAATACAATGTGAACAAAACAATCAATTTTAATACACAAGGTGAAATAGTGTTAAAATTCAAAGAAATGTAACTTTCAAATGAAAACAGTTTTCAATCCGAGAATTTCAGAATGTTAGCATATTAAATATAAATGTGAGCTGCTGTAATGTACTGCCAAAAACACCCCACAACAAGGGTAAATACCACAAATCCAATGAGCATCAAAATCGGTAACACCCCTGAGCACTAGGTCGGCTCGGGCCCTTTGTACCTCGTACCTCGGTGTAGAGTAACCATAGAAATATCCATTCTCGTGCACGAGCCACTAGTAGGGAACATACCAATAACCTAGTGGTCCCCAATCATCATCGAAATAGTTTATTTAGAGTTGTTTTTATCCAGATTCTAAGTGGAACAGGGACAAAACCCATCTGATCCACTAGCCGTACTAGTACAAATCCACCCCACCTAGGTACCCGGGCTTCTCCTTTTTGTCCTCAAACAATTTCAGAAAACAAAAAATATCATTTTTCATATAAAATATCACTACAGTTCACAAAAAAAATTTACAATAGCTACACAAATTTTATACCATTTATAACACACAATAAAATAAATTTATTTTCAATAAAACAACCTCTCAAAACATCACATTGTTTTTCACCCAAAGCTCTTTATGATATCCACTTTGCACACTATGTTAAAAATTATAAGTCATTAAAAAAAATTTCAGTTCAATAACCTTTAATAAAACCAACAATTCAGTTATGGGGCAGCCCAAAATGAACCAATAAAAGATTTGAATGAAAAACCTCCAATTTCACCAAAAATTGGAACTTAAAATTCATTTGCATTATAAATGCAACTAAAACCAATTTTTACAGAAACATTCAAGTGAAATAAACATTAAGGTACCATGAAAACAGCAATCTAATTCACAAAAATTGAACACACAATGGAATCACCTACCAAAGTAACAAAAACCCTTGAATCTCCGTGTGAAAATCAAATCGCACCCCTGCCGCACCAAGAGAGAACTAGATCAAACCTAAAACCACATAAATTGGCCAAGAAAGCCCAAAGTTAAGACCTAGGTTCACAAACCTAGTTTCTATACATTAGTGAACTCAATTATAACGGAAGAAACCCTAAGACCAATGAGTTAAACCCAAAGTAATTTGAAAGAGGAATGAAAAGGGCTCATTTACTTGAAGTATCTTGAAGTAATCACTCCAAAACACTAGTAGATGAAATTTAAAAGAGCCAAAATTTAGTTTTCATTAGAAAAAGATGTATTAGGTCATTTAGGAACTAGAATGGAGGAAATATATTGATAATTGATAGAGTTATAAAAGAAAGACTTTACCTCTTCAAATATGGGTGATTTGAGGAAACCTATGAAGTTTGGCACCAAATCGCGATTAACCAGAGCTCCAAAACGGGGGGAGAGAGTTCAGACGCGTGTCTGGGTTAATTGGTCTTGGGTGAGACTTGTAATCACTGAAAAATCCAAAATATTGAATATTTTATAACAAAATAAAATTTTATTTTTAAAACAGGAATTTGGATTTTGGGCAGGCCCAACCCCTTAGATAAAAACCCAAATAAACCCTTGTTATGGATTTATAAAAGCTACAAATTACCTTGGTGGTGTTAATAGGTTAGGGTAGGTTAAGTAGGAATTTGAATGGATGAAAAATGTTGAAAAATTAAAAGGTTATAAAAGATACAAAATTTATTTTTTAATCTGGAATTGGGCTCACGGTTTGGCCAAATTCATGAATACTCATCTATTCCTCCCTAAAAACTAGGGAAACACCCAAAAGAAAGCAAGGATGTAAATTAAATGAAAAATACCTTTAAAATATGTCTTTTATGTGATAGAAGACGTTAGGAGAAGAGGTGCTGAAGGTTGATATATATAGTGGAGGAGAGAGGTGTTTTCTCATTATTATATTCATTAGTTCATTATTTTGGCTCAAGACAATGAAAAGTTTGAGAATTTTCACAAAATATATTTTATTATTGATGGGTAGTTATTCATTATGGATATTACTTAATAAATTACACAAGGAATAGTGTATTTAACTTATAATGTTTATATAATATAAACTACCATTTTCACTATTCACTGTAAATTCAACTATTTCAGAAAAAAAAAAATTAAACCTAAACATTTTTTACAAATTGAATTCAAAATTGAACTCCATCTTATGAAAATAATTTTCAATATATGATAAAATTAATTTTTAATTAAAATCAAAATTTATTAAAAAATACCACTTTTAAAACTGAAACTAATTTTATAGCACTTTGAAAAATTAATTGTGGTATCATAAAATTATATTATAATCATAAGAAAAGAAAATATTAATTTATGAATATATTTTTGGAAAATATATTTTCTTTTAAAATATTAAATTAATCATAAAACTGTAATTAAATAATTATAACTTCCATTCCATAAATAAATATCATTAAAAATTCAATAGTAATACCAAAAGTTCAATATATAACATTCCATAAATAACTATCATTAAAAATTACTAAAAAATTCAAAACTAATATTAAAAACAATAATTATAAATATTTTATCGCACAGACTTCCAAGTAAATATTAACATTTATCATCAAATAACATCAATGAATCTTAAAGTATCACTCTCAAATGTATGTAACGAAATCATATAATCTCCAAGATATGTTAGTCATTTATATAAACCACCACAATTCCATAATAAAATAATATTTTCTTCTTTAACCTTTATTCCTCAAATAAAATCCCATGGAATTATGTTTTCCTTTTTCCTGTAATGCTTTCAAAAATTATAGTGGTCTTCTTCTAGGATAACATTACTCACTAAATCAAATTATGATAAAACATATGTTCCCAAACCATCGCAACCCAAAATTACCTCAAAATTAGATATCATATTAACCCTAAATTTATCCATACCACTAAAATTATGTCCACCAAAAGATATTTTTTTTCTCAAATAATATTTTTTTCCACATGAAATATTAAGGATTGCATAAAACTCAAACTTAGTAAAGGTATCCAAAAGTACTCACATCATCAGAATAGTACTAGTATATTTAAACATTTCATTATCCTTTATTCTACCATAACTCTTAAAGCCTTTTTATATAGACATCATAATCCTTCAACGTTCTTCATTATCCATTAACAGTATATTTCCAAATTTTTTATTAATATTTCATTCCTAAAAAATAAAAAATATGAATCATATCCTCATGAATCATAAATATAAATCTTCCCATATTTCATAATTTATGGATTAGAAATTAATTCATACCTTGAATCTTGATTTTAGGATCTTTTTTATTTCTCTTTTCCCGTTTTCCATGTTGTACTACATTAAAAAATTAATCATTCACACTAGTTTTGGTATTTCAATTTTTGGTTCAGTTGGAAGAGTTGAGATCATTAAATCATATAAAAAACATACTATGACCCATAAATTGTTTTATAAATGAGTTGGTATTAGATAACTCAAACAATTTATTACAGGTGATTTGAATACTCAAGAAGCTATAAAAATCATTTGAACAAGCTTTTTCAATAATAGTGAGGATCAAACAAACATGGAGGGATAATAATGTTTTGAAAGATACCATTCCTTCCATATTGAAAAAAAAATCCTTAATATATTGAAAAGAAAATCACTGATGTCACACCTTGACTTTTTTATTAATTTTATTTTAGAATTACATGGCTCCCGGTCCTCACACCAAGGTTCGGGATGGGTCCCAAATTAAATTTTTTGTCATTTAACATCTTTTACTGGGTTTCGGACCTGTGTGCGGTCACTGCACGGTGGGCGGTAGCCGCACAGTCAGCCCAGGTACCGTGAAATAGTCTAAATTTTAAAATAAATAAAATTTTATTCAAATAAAAAATAGTTTAATATTTAAATCATAATAATAATAATAATGATATTGTGTAGATAATAATATTGTAATTATTAAGAATTGATAGTAATATCTTTGTTATTTAAAAATTTGTTGTTAATATAATTGTTTATAAACTTTAATTAATAATTTTATTATTATTATTATTATTATTGTATTATTATTATTATTAAATTTATTATTATGTTATATTATTATTAAGTTATTATTATTATTATTATCTTTGTTTTTATTGTTATTATTATTATTGTAATAATATTATCATTACAAAAATAAAAAAACCTATGAAACCCTAGTTACCCGGCGGCACACCCCCCTTTATTCCTGTTACACACTGCGGCCCGCACCCCTCCTTCCCCTTCCCAGACCGCGCACACCAGGTCTCCCCCACACACCCTCTCGTCGGCCTCTCCCATGCGCAGTGACGACACACTGGATCCCTTCAGCTTGATCTGTTCCGCAAAGCACACATTCGATGCCACCCTTGCTCTCCTCGGTCCTCCCCTCACCCACTGAACCCTCTTCTACTCCGTCCACACCTCAGCTCTCCTGGCTACTGGCCTCATCCTCCTCACCGCACCAGGCAACCCCCCCCCCCCCCATTTCCCCCCACCTTGCACATGCCGCACCACCCCAGGCCTCTGGCCACCATGCTCCTCCCCTTGAACAACAACCGACCTCCATCTTGCACTGTCCAGTAGTGTCCCGACCCCCCCCACCTCCCCTCACCATGCACATGCCACACCACCCCGGGCCTCCGACCACCATGCTCCTCCCCTTGAACAACAGTCGGCCTCCAACTTGCACCGGCCTGCAATGCCCCGACCCCCCCCCCCCCCCCGCTGGCCTTGCGTACATGCCTCCTCAAACACAGCTTTCCCCTCTGCTAGCTTTGGCCACCCTCGCCCAACAGCTATGGTAGTAGGCGCAAGACCCCGCCTCCCTTACCCTCTACTTTTGTCCTACCGACCAGTTCTAGTAATGTCGCAAAGCCCCCTAGAACCCACTGCCCTTCCCGTCGTGCCACCCTCCCTTCATCCGACCGGTTTCTTTCTGGAACATCCATTCGCCACTTTCTTCAGTTTCCCCCAACGCACTAGCCTTACTATAGGTATTTTAATACCTCAACATCTCTAGATAAATTTAACAAGTTTGTTTAAATCTATAAATGTGTTATTTTTTTATTTTGTGGTGCGTTAGATGTTTTGAAGATGTTTGGGTGCTCATTGTTTGAAAATGGACTCCTAGTGAAGGAAATTTTTATGTTTTTATGTGTGTCATGATGTAATATTTCAAAGAAATGGGTTTTAAGAGTGTTTGAATGGTGTGAAATGCACTTTACGAATGTTTTGGCATGCGTGTGTGATGAAATTGAATTTTCTATTAGAAATGGTGTGTTTTTCATTTTGGTTTTGTTTTGGTTATTTTATAGAAGTTTTTAATCAATTTTTTATTGGGTGTCAATTATATTTTTATGGTAGTGAACAAGTTTAAGTGTTGGGAAAATAATTTTTAATGGAAATTGGTGATGTTTTGTGTGTGCAAATGGGTGCATTATTTTTAAAAATGTTTTATGGGATGGTTGTTAGGTGCGAGACATGTTTTGGTGTGATGGTGTTGTGTGTTTTATTTTAAAGTGTTTTCATATGTGAAACTAAGTATTTTTTTTATTTGAACCTTGGTTTCACCATTTTTGGATGTTTTATAAATTATTCAAATGGTTTATTACTATAATCATGTGGTGTGTACGATATTTGTAATGTGGTTGGTGTGTCTAAAGGTCGTGATTGGATTCTAATACAGAGATTGGGTGTGTTTTGATACATTTTTTGATGTGATATTTTCAAAACATGTTGAGCTAGTTATTATGTGTTGTTTATTTTTTTGGTTAGTTTTAAGTCCATGTTTATGTGTTTTTAATTGTTTGTGCGGTTGTTTTAGTGTGTCAGTGAGGAAAACCGCGATACTATGATCACCGGCTTGTGAGTGCTTGCACGCCTTTGCGAGGTTTGTCGTGTCGTCGTGTTCGAGCTGAAAATTGAGGAAGGTCCCCCACTACACTCACCTTTAAATTTACCATTTATTGATTGCTTATTATTTTATTAATTTTAATAAATGCGAAATAATATAAGATAATTATTTTTTAAATGGTTATTTGGTGTAAAAAGTTTCATTTATTTTATACACGACACTTGAAATATGTTCTTGATGAACATACACCTAGTAGTGCAATAATTCCCATTTGGCCTTTAAACATAATTCACAGAATTTTAAATGTAGTTTTGGTTTATTGATAAATAATTTATTTTGAAGCGTGAACAAGTGTTTTGGTTCTCTTAAGAAATGAGGATTTTCCTTAAAATTGGTGAAGGCATGTTTGGCACATTAATAAAATAAATTATTTTGGAAAAATATATTTGGGGGTGACTCAGGGGAGATATCTGGTGTACATTGACTGCATGATTTGTGTATGATGTTTGTAATACTTGATTTACTTTGTTGACCCACCCCTTTCCTGTTTATTATATGTGTTGACATGGGAACCTGGCATAGTAAGTGAATCTTCTGAGAATTATTTCTACACTAGTTTAGATTACACACTGGATAGTGGCCATTAGTATGGATTATACTCTGCTAGGGGATTGGGCCCCTTGGTTAGTCCATGTAGAGAAACACCGGGCATTAGGGTGTTATGACGTCATCAAAAGTCGGCATTCCATCAGGATGAGTCACATGTATAGTACGTTCTGGATTGGTCACGAGATCATAGGTTCGACCCATGTTTTTTTAGTGTTTATTTGTTTGTGGCGGACGATTGAGAGGTCTAGTTCAGTTGCAGGCCCCATGTGCCACTTTTTCCATTTCCCTTAGTGTGTGTTGTGTGTGGTTTTCCATTTGACCAACAACTAAAATTTGGAATTCTAAATTGTTTGCAAAAAATGTTTTAAAATGAAATGCTTCTGTTTCTTTCAAACACTAAACTTGTTTTTTTAAATTAAGAAGGGCAGTGGATTGTTACTTGTCTTAGAAATGAAAGTGTGTGTGTGGAAACCCATATTTTGTATAATTTAGTTCAAACCTGGAATTAGTAAATTTCTTTATTTAAAGGTAGTGCATTGGGAATAGTTTATTGGGAATTCAAAATGAGTTTTAATACTCACGCCTATAGTGTTTTCCTATTTTTAGTTTTGTTGCAGGTTTGACATGAGCTTTCTCGCTGTGGGAGAGAGTTAGTTGTGGACTGGTGAGCGACTCACAGAGTTTCGAGGAGTTTTGGTTGTGGTTAGATTAGTTTTCTTCTGTTGGTTGTTCCTCCTTTTTCGTGTCATTTACTTGCCTTGTGTTATTCTACTTTTTTGGCTGCTTTACTTGTCTTTCATTTATGGGCCAAATCGTTCCCTCTTGTTTAGTTTTGATGCCTGACACTAGTTGCCAGATCATGGGGATCAGGAACACCCCTCGGTCCATGTCGCGTGCTAGCTCGGGTGACCGGTTCAGTGTTGACCCAGGTTATTTCATGTCAAAATGGTATCAGAGGTGGTTCTTGTAATTTTATTTGTCCGGTAGATGAAGATTAGGATTAGCGGGTCGGGAGAGGTAGGTACGGGAAGGACCCCCTGAACCCTCACCCATTCCAAAACTCGAGTCTCCAGGGGTAGTCCGGGAATTTCATCCTTGTCTTGTTCTGGTTCGTTTTAGATTGATGGACGACAACGGAGGCAAGATGGTGTTACATCGTGATTTCACATAGATTTGTGACCCATGTAGAGTCTGATTACATGGTTTAAGTTCCTTCAAGTTTATGATGATTACTTGGGGCATGGCCCACTACCATGTTGCAAGGTTAAGCGTAACTACTAGTCCTTCAATTTCGTAGTTTGATGCAATTTGAGTGTCGTCTTGGTTCTGAATGGTGTAAGTGCACTTTTGAAAATGAAAAAGGGGGTTTGAAATGAGAATTATTTCTTTTAAATGCCTTTAAATTTGTGAAATGGGTTTTAATACTGAAATATCTTGGTAAAAAAAATCGGTTTTTTCTTGGAATTGGTAGAGATATGGTTTGGGTGCAACCTTAGGTACTCTTTATGATCATTTTCACATGTGAGGGAATGAATGGGATGTGTGTGTTGGTGCATATGGATGAAATCAGATAAAGACATGTGCAAGGGTTCATGGGATTACTGGGGTGTCCACTTGGAAGTAAAGGCTTGACCTTGTTTTTCTAAATTGATTTTAAAAAGGGAAATGATTTTTGAAAATTGAATTTGGTTTGAAAAGTAGGTTTGGGTATTTGGAAAGTGGCTTTGAAAGAAGGAATTTCTGAAATCCAAAATGGAAAGGGGATTTTGGAAGATGAGTTTTTGAGTTTTGTTTGTATTTTCATGTTTATTTTGAGATGGTTGTTTTGGATGAAGGCATTTTATTTGATGATTCTTTTTCTTGATATCAATTTTGGATCTATGTTTTATATGTTTTTCAGAAAATGTCAGCCTGAAAGGTCATCAAGATTTCTGATGTGTCATGCCCAGTTTTTGGTCCTTCTTGAACATTGTCTCTATTTAACGGTGATTGAGGTCTATTAAAGGTAGTTATGAAGTTTGAAGAGGTCGAGTGTTCTTTTAGAATGTTGGGAACTCTAGTCTGTAAGAGTTCGAGTTGTCCTGGGATTATTTGAGTGTTTGACTTTAGATGAATGAGAGTTGCTCACCCCCACCGTTAATGCAAGTTGGGATGATGTGGGATGTGTCTAAATCCATCTTCGTTTGATGGTTTATACCTGAAGAAGTGAAGACAAAGAAAAAGGGAAGATATCATGCATATTCAACAAGTACAATAGATGGTGAAGACTTATGTTGACCATTTCAAGGATTTTGTGTCCTTTTCCCCATGGGTACCATCATAGGATTTAATGAATACTCCTCTCTTCATCAGGGGTCTTCATCCAGAGATCAAGGAGCGTGTCCTCCCTTCAAGGGACCATTGTTTTGAGAAGTTGGTGGATGTGGAGTTTTTAGCGGAGTTGGTATTTGGAGCGCAGATGGTTGGAAATCCAGCATATTTGGTTGCTTGCAAAGGTTCCCCATTTGGAGAGTAGGGTGTGCTAGAGGAACCCATTTCTAAAGAGTCATATGTAGTGGTTCTGGTTTCCAGTTCATCAGACCATTCAGTGGTGTGCCACCAGTGTGGACGGTTCGGGCACATGAAGTCTTCATGTCGCATCCCTCCGAAGAAATGTCATCATTTTGGATTCATGAGTCATCAAAAAAAGACTTAAAATAAGTGTCTCCTAAAGAATATGTTGTGACCAAAAGATTGTAGTGCCTGAATATGAGGAAGAAGATGCTTTAGCCATCAGAACCCCAACCATATGTCTTGGGGTGATGCTCGTGCGTAGTTATGAGTTTTCGGGGGTGTGAAGCGTCAGTTTGGGTTTTGTGTTCTGTGCTGGATGTGGAACATTTATAACCTTCCTGTTCTTGTTTTTCTGTTGTTAATGTTTTAAAGTCATTGTAATTTCATTTTTTTATCGTGGAGTTATGACATACATGTTCCATTGTAATCCAAACAGTTTTTCTTGTCTGATCATGGTTTTCTGAATCATGTGTTTTTCTTAAAAGTGTCTTTGGCCCTTATCTAGATTGATTTTGGTTAGCTGTGTTCGTTTGGAGATGTAAGTGCCTATGAAAGATTCGATGTTTGTGTTTGTGCTCGGGTTCACAGAGTGGGGTAAGTTCCACTTGAAGGTTTTCCCATAGTGTTGGGAGTGTTTGGTCTGGGTCAAGTGTTCCAGGTTTTAGTGGAGGTGTTGTTTTCTTGTGCTATAGAACTTAGTTTAGATCGGTTGGGAGTTCCCACATCATCCCCCCTTCCCGGGGTGCTATGGTTTGGTGTTAAATGTCCACATTAGTTGAGATCTTATGGTGGGGAGAACCCTATCATTTTCTTCTGTTCTCTCGTATTGTGGTTTCCCTTGGTTTCATTCGGGCATTGGTCCTTGTTCGGTCTGTTTTTCGACTAGGTGAGTTTCTAGGGGAAGAAAGTGTCTGTAGTGGGGAAAATTGTCACACCCTGACTTTTTTTATTAATTTTTATTTTAGAATTACATGGATTTGGGTCCTCGCACCAAGGTTTGGGCTAGGTCCTGGATTAAAATTTTTGTCATTTAATATATTTTATTGGGTTTCGGACCCGTGCGCGGTCACCACATGGCGGGCGGTGGCCGCACAGTCTGCCCGGGTACCGCACAATAGTCTAATGTTTAAAATAAATAAAATTTTATTCCAATAAAAACCAGTTTAATATTTAAATCATAATAATAACAATTATATTGGGTAGAAAATAATATCGTTATTATTAAGAATTGGTAGTAATATCTTTGTTATTGAAATTTTATTTGTTAATATAATTGTTAATAATTTGTTGTTATTATTATTATTATTATTATTATTGTATTATTATCATTAAATTTATTATTATGTTATATTATTATTTAGTTTTTATTATTATTATTAGTATTCTTTATATTATTATTATTATTATTATTATTACCTTTTCTTTTATTGCTATTATTATTATTATAATAATATTATCATTATAAAAAGAAAAAAATATATGAAACCCTAGATACCTAGGGGCGCACCCCCACCTTTCTTCCTATTCCACGCCATGGCCCGCACCCCTCATTCCCCTTCCCAGACCGCGCGCACCAGGTCTCCCCTACACACACTATCGCCGACCTCTCCCATGTGCAGCGATGACACCCTGCCTCCCTCCTGCTCGATCTGTTCCACGACGCGCCCAGCTGCTGCCACCCCTTTTCTCCCCAGTCCTCCCCTCGCCAAGCTAACCCTCTTCCACTCCGGCCACAGATCACCTCCCGGCTACCGGTCTCATCCCCCTCACCGCACTAGGCTACCCCCTGATTCCCCTTGCCTTGCACACGCCACACCACCCCGGGCCTCCGCCATCCATGCTCCTCCCCATGAACCCCATCTGGCCTTCAGCGTGCACTAGCCAGCAGCACCCTAACCCCCCTCCCCGCCGGCCTTGCATACATGCCTCCTCGAACCCAGCTCGCCCCTCTGCCAGCTCCGACCACCCTCACCCAACTACTTCGGCAGCAGTCCCAAGACCCCTCCTCCCTTGACCTCTACCTTTGGCATGCCGACTAGCTCCAGCAACATCATAGCACCCCGTAGAACCCAGGTCCCTTCCCGTCGTGCCACCATTCCTTCATCAATCCAGTCTATTTCTGGCACATCCATTCTCTGCTTGCTTCAGTTCCCCCCAACGCACCAGCCATGCTGTAGGTTGTTTCCTACCTCAACATCTGTAGATAAATTTAACAAGTCTGTTTAAACCTATAAATGTGTTCTTTGTTTTTATTTTGTGGTGTTTTAGATGTTTCGAAGTGGTTTGGGTGTTCATTGTTTGAGAATGGACACCTAGGGAAGGAAATTGTTATGTTTTTAAGTGTGTCATGATGTAATATTTCAAATAAAATGGTTTTAAGAGTATTTGGAAGGTGTGAAATGTGATTTACAAATGTTTTGGCATGCGTGTGTGATGAAATTGTATTTTCTATTAGAAATGGTGTGTTTTTCATTCTGGTTTTGTTTTTGTTATTTTATAGAAATGTTTAATCAAATTTTTTATTTGGTGTGAATTATATTTTTAAGGTGGTGAACATTTTTAAGTGTTGGGAACATAATTTTTAATGGAAAGCGGCAATGTTTTGTGTGTGCAAACAGGTGCCTTATTTTATAAAAAATTATGGGTTGGTTGTTAGGTGCAAGACATGTTTTGGTGTGATGATGTTTTGTTTTTTATTTTAAAGTGTTTTCTTATGTGAAACTGAGTATGCTTTGATGTGAACCTTGGTTTCACCATTTTTGGATGCTTTATAAATTATTCAAAGGGTTTATTACTTTAATCATGTGGTGTGTATGATGTTTGTAAAGTGGTTGGTGTGTCTAAAGGTCTTGATTGGATTATAATGTAGAAATTGGTTGTGTTTTGATACGTGTTTTGATGTGATATTTTCAAAACATGTCAAACTAGTTATTTTGCGTTTTTTGTTCATTTGGATCATTTTAATTCCATGTTTATGTGTTTTTAGTTGTTTGTGTGGTTTTTTTTGCTTGTCGGTGAGGAAGACCGCGATACTACGATCATTGGCTTGTGCGTGCTTGTACGGCTTTGCGAGGCGTGTTGCATCATTGTGTTTGAGCTGAAAATTGAGGTAGGTCCCCCACTACACTTTCACTTAAATTTTTAATTTATTAATTGCTTGATATTTTATTAATTTTAATAAATGATAAATAATATAAGATAATTAATTTATAAATGGTTATTTGGTGTAAAAAGAGTTGTTTTTGTTATACACAACACTTGAAATATGTTCTTGATGAACGGACACCCAGTAGTGAAAGAATGCATGTTTGGACTTTAAACATAATTAAAATAATATTAAATGTAGTTCTAGTGTATTGATAAATGAATTATTTTTAAGTGTGAACAAGTGTTTTGGTTCTCTTGAGAAATGAGGATTTTCTTTAAAATTGGTGAACGCCTGTCTGGCACTTTAATAAAATAAATTATTTTGGAAAACTCTATTCGGGGTGACTCAGGGGTGATATTTGGTGTACGTTGATTGCATGATTTGTGTGTGATGTTTGTACTACTTGATTGACTTTGTTTACTCACCCCTTTCCTGTTTATTATATGAGTTGACATGGGAACCTGACATAGTAAGTGAATCTTCTGATAATGATTGCTGCACTAGTTTATATTATGCACTGGATAGTAGCCCTTAGTAAGTATTATAATCTGCTAGGGGATTGGGCCCCTCGGTTAGGCCATGTAGGGAAACACCGGGCGTTAGAGAATTATGACGTCATCGAGAGTGGGCATGCCTTCAGGATGAGTCACATGTATAGTACGTTCTGGATTGTTCATGTGCTCCTAGGTTTTACCCATGTTTTATTTTAGTGTTTATTTGTATGTGGTGGATGATTGAGAGGTCTAGTTCGGTTTTTGGCCCCGTGTGCTGCTTTTTGCATTGCACTTATTGTGTGTTGTGTGTTTTGTGTGGTTTTCCATTCGACCAACAACTAAAATTTGTATTTCTAAATTATTTGAAAAAAAATGTTTTAAAATTCAATGCATCTATTTCTTTCAAACACTAAACTTGTTTTTTTTAATTAAGAAGTGAAATAGACGGTTACTTGTCTTAGAAATTAAAGTGTGTGTGTGGAAACCCATATTTTGTATAATTTTGTTGAAACCTGGAATTAGTGAATTTATTTGATAAAAGATAGTGCATTGGGAAAAGTTTTTTGGGCACGCCTACTGAGTTTTAATACTCACGTCTAAAATGTTTTCCTATTTTTAGTTTTGTTGCAGGTTTGACTTGATCTTTCTCGCTGTGGGTGAGAGTTGGTTGTAGACTGGTGAGTGACTCTCAGAGTCGCGAGGTGTTTTGGTCACGGTCAGGTCAGTTTGTTATTGTTGGTTGTTCCTCTTTTTTCATGTCATTTATTTGCCTTGCGTTATTATAATTTTTCTACTACTTTACTTGTCTTTCATTTTTGAGTCAAATCATTCCCTCTTATTTAGTTTTGATGAGCGTCACTAGTTTCCAGCCCGTTAGGATCGGGAATGCCCCTTGGGCCCTGTCGCGGGCCGACCCGGGTGACCGGTTCTGGGTTGACCTGGGTTGGTTCGTGACAACTTAAAAAAAATTAATTATTAAAATAAAATACTATATAGGGTAACGATAATGACATAAAATTTTTATAATACTCTAATATTTCAATCCACTTATATCTCAGTTGATTTATTTTTGTATCTAATATACCTAAATTAAAATAAACCTCTCAAATTTCCATATGTTAATAACCCTTGTGATTATGAAGGATCTTTAACTGGTGCTCAAATAATAACTTAACCTTTAAATTTATCTAAACTTTTCACTGATACCAACTTTAAGGACATGACCTTAATCATTACATATTCTAGTGACATTAGACTAGAATTATTTTTCTTATGTTCCCAAATATCATTTACGTATATAGTTTTAGATGATTAGGAATAATTATTAAATGATAATCCAATACATTACAAAAGGACACTTTTATGTAGTACCCATTTTTTCTTTAAGACAAAAGTCAGTAAAATAAATATGATTTCATTTCAAGAAATATCCTCAAAAATTTCATCTTGGATTCTACTTTTCCCTTACACATCTTTAAACACTGTAAAAAAATTTAAAACTCGGGATGAGCATAAATATCTAAGTAAGGGACATAAAAAAATAAATGAACCATTTTTTTGTGAATACTTATAAACATATGAAATCTTTTTTAAAAAATCAAACTTCCCACCCACAAACTATCCTATACAAACATTGTGAAAATAAGAAATTTACATAAAACATTTAAAAAATAAATAAAAACATAAAGGTAACTTAGGGAATTAGTTACTTATGATTCTTACCCTCTTGGATATCATATGGGTTTTAACACTCAAAACTACTATAAAATTTAACCCTCATGATTACTTTACAATGTAACCCTTGTGGATACCTTATTGTGTAACCATCACAATTACACTTAGAGTAGTCATACATTGGACATCCAACATAAAATACCCAATACATTGGAGGGAGATATAGTTCCACGCATTCATTATAAATAATTCCCAAGAACTAGAAATTAATCATAACACAAGAATACATTCCTAAAAACATTCCTTTTTAATATTGAAAAAACTGAAATTTAGAAGAGGATTTTTAAAGAAAAGTCCCTTAAACAAATATCTATTTTTGAAGACATTGGAGAATAATTAAAAAATATCAATTTTATAAAATTAATCCACTTAAATAAATTCATAAAAACCATATTGAATACATGGTCCTGAAATATAAAAATTTATAAAAATAAATCATAAAAACATTTAGAATAATGTTTTAGTTAAAGAGTCACTAACCTCACGTTCTCCCATCTTCAAATGTATTAAAAACTATCATAAAATGGATTAAAAAGTTTTATTAACCTATTAGAGAACTATATTAATGTATATAATACCTCATATGATCTTTTTATAACAACTTTCCATGATCTTTTTATAACAACTTTCCACCCATTTATTAGTAATATTTTGTTATTTCTATTATTTTGGGTGTGTTCTTCTCAAGGGTTCCATTGTCAGTTCGCTATGGATTTTCAAGATAGGTTTACTTGTATTCATGTATGGTAGAAAATGTAAAATGATAATAGTTATATAGAATTAATAATATGTGTTATTAATCAACAAATTTAAGTTTATATATATATATCATTTGGTCAAATTTAATGAGGATGAATCACTAGATAAATAGTTAATTATAATCGTTTGGGTTAATTTTGGAGGTTTTCAATCACAACAAACTTGATTTGTTTTATCAATTATAATTATGTCATATTTTAGTTATAGAACATAAAATGGGTTATAAAATACATTTTATAGTAGGTACTATCCGTTATAGTGGTTTTATAAATAGTAATGAAGGCGCTAAAGAAAAATGAAAATGCATCGTCCACGATGTTTGTAAATAAACACATCACATGTGATGATTTCATTATTAAATGGGGGAGATAAAGGATTTTTATGATGGATATTACATTAACATGATATAATTCCATTATATAAAATATACTAGACTTATCATGAACATTTTTATAGCGTATGTGAGGAGAGAATAATAAAATAGAAATAAATTAAAAGAAATTAGATGAAAAAGAAAGAGGATTTTACCACTTGAATTATCCCCTTTGAACCTATGTTTGGTATTTTGTTGTGGCCAAAACCTCTTGGTTGTGGGGAATGGGATTGGGAAGATACTTGAGACGAATTCGCACAAGGTTCAATGCTTTTAATGTGTGAGGAGGAGAGGTAGTGAGTGGTGTTATTTATTGTGGAGGAGAGAGGTGTTTTCTCATTATTATATTCATTAGTTTATTATTTTGGCTAAATAAATTAAATAGTTTTAGAATTATCACTAAATATATTAAAATAAGGAAGTTTATTTCTATATTATGGTGATTAAACCAATAATGAATCAAGGAATAGTGTATTTAACTTATAATGTATATATAACCCAAATTATCGTATTTCACTATTCAAAAAGATTCAACTATTTCAGAAAAATTGAAAAATTCACCCAAACTTTTTTTGGCCATGTATAACTCAAAAATGAAGACCATTTTATGAAAATTATTTTCTATATATAATAAATCCAATTTCTAATTAAATTCATAATTTATTCAAAAAATACCAATTTTAAAACTATAACTAATTTTATAACACTTTTAAAAATTATTTAAGTTATCTTAAAATTATCTTATAATAATAAAACAAAAAAAATATTATTTTATAAGTATATTTTTTTGAAAATAATTTTTCTTTTAAATTATTAAGTTAATCCTAAAAGTGTAATTAAATAATTATGACTTACAAGAATACCAACACTTAATTTTTCATTTTAAAACGTGTATTTACTTATGCCATGAAATAAATACATCATATTTTAACTCAAGCATAATTAAATATTATTTAAACTTGTATACGTGTGGTTACTATTCTATTAGTAAATATTTGTTAATTTCTATAAATATCACATATTTCATTATAAATCATTAATGAATTCAACTATTTAATTCAAAAATGAAAACAAATTATTATATATGTACCTAGGTCATTACGGTTAGTTCCAATTAGGTAGTACCTAATCACTATTCACCACATGGTTTGCACACTATTAAGATAACCGTGTGGGAAAAACGGTGTGAGGTGGATCCCTAAGTAGAGGGTGTCACATGTTTGGCACAAAGTTTGGCTAATAGTGCGACCCAAACCACACAGTATGTTTTATAAGAAATTATTTAATTAAGTAAAAATTTTAAATTAAAATAATCTTAGTTAAGAAACTAATCTTCCACACATCTGCCATGTGCATCATGCATCTACCCTCCCTTATCCCATGGAATGCATGATCTCTCCTCTCATACTCCTCTCATTACGTCCTTTGCAGTTTGATTATTCAGGTTTGTCATTTGATACATCGAGGTAAGCCATTATCCACCTTTATCCTCCCTTGGTTGGATGTTGTTTCCTCTCTCTACTGCTCGGTGTCATTTAGCCACACCCTAGGTCAAGGTTTAACCACTTATTTTGGTTTTATTTTTTTGTTAGGGTATGTAGTGGCTCTCTTGGGTTAGCCTTATTCATATTCTGGTATCCGACTCTAAAGGATATGTGGTTCAGATTGTTTTTTTCCACCCTTCATTAGTTTTGGGTAGGATTTCCCCCATTCTTCATTATTTCTGAATTTTAATCTGGAAATTTCATAGTTTCGGTGGTTCTGGTAATTTTATATAAGTGTGTTGGACCTTTCCACGATGTTTTTGAGTCACCATATTCAAAGGTGACTTACCACTTATGTATAAGTAGGAATATGCGTGGGTGTGTGTGTGTGTAAGTTCCCGCATTATATGTATATTGACACATTAATGTGGATATATATATATGGGTCTGAGTGTGATTACGTATATATATATATATATATATGAAAAATGCATACAAATTTAAGTGCAAATAGGTATATGCATATATATATATATATATGAATATATATAAGTAACCCATTATACATATTAATGGCCATGGGAATATGTACATAGGGGCTACGTGTACTTATATATATGTGAAGTTGCATCTCCTCGAGGGGCGGTAAAGAGAATATTCAAGTGGTCTCCGATAAAAACATCAAGTATCAAACTGTTCCACTTGGTTTGCTATCCTTTTATGTAATATCCCTTTCCATTTCCCATTAAATTTGATAACGCATTAACAACACACTTTTCAAACCTTACTTGGTGATTAATTAGTGCCATGTAATTCTTAGAATAAATTATTCTTTTAATGAATTGAAACATGCATTGGAATTGATGATTAAATATTCTAAATGGGTTATTTAAAGAATAATATCATGATTTTATAATAAAACCCCTCGATGGAGGTGAACTGTCTTTAAGATAAAAAGTAATGATTAATTATTTATATCATGCTTCATTTGTTTCTTGATGTTTTTATTATGCCTTCATATTTGAGCTTAATAAGTGGCTTGTGGTGCGTGGAATATTTTGATATTGTAAAATGATTTCCCAACTTTTTTACATGTGTATTAAATGAAAACTAATTCACCTATTAGGTTATTGACTTTCTTATAAAAGGAATTCCCTACATAGGAAATTTTCTTGTCGCCCATTCCACCACCTAAGTGACAACATTTACTTGTAAAATGATTTTCCATGTTTTGATAGGTTCAATGGAATTTTCTAAGTTTATAAGCTTATGATTGATGGATTTTTTTCCTTGAATGTAATAAATGGTTTCAATTGAATTGATTGAAATTTAATGGGTGGAAAGGCCATTCCGTTTAGTGAATGCTTATATGAATTTTTATAATTGTGATGCCCTTGATAATGGGTTATTAAAATGAAAAGTATGATGGGTATTTCCTTATGGATTGCAATATAAATATAATGATACCTTTATATATTCTTGATAAATGTAGTGAATGAGATTTATTTTTCCATGGATGTTTATTATAAATATGATTATTCCATATACATAGGCTCTGGGAACATTGGTAAGGGATTTGTTGAGCAAAACACATCATGATCCATTACACTAGGTGTTGAACATGGCGTCTCACACCAGTGATATGGTATGGGTGATTAGATTTATGCACCATTTACCATGATTATAGTGTTTCTATAGTGTTCACACTCACTAAAATGAGTGACATGCATGAAATCCCTCACTCTACTAGTATGTAGGGCTTGTACCATATTGCATTGGCTTTTAGGCTCGTTAAACTCGTTATGGATTCTTGAGTCACCCCTTGGTCTACTCCAACAAACGTATTCCGAATATATGGTCATTAGGCATTGTTAAATACTTGTTTCATATAGGTGGATGAAATATATAACTAAACTCTATATATAATAATTAATATATCTATTTATTGTTACGAATCAGACATTATTTACGATAGTTAGATGAAGCAAGTAGAGTAGGTTAGGTGTATGATTGGAACTTTATTTTACCTCTGTTATTATTCTTTTACTATTTATTATTTCATTTTACCTTCAAACAAATTAATTTATGTTTCAAAAAAATTATTGGGAATGAAACCATGGGTTCCGACATACTGAGAATTGTATTTAACACCCTTCCCAGGCTGCCATTACCCTGGGGTACCCATGTATACCTTATGTTTGTTGGACCATGAACTATTTCTTGAGTTTTCTTGCCTGTACTTGGGAGTTAGGAGAATATGACTGATATTTTTCTTGATATGATCATGAATAAAGACTTTGGTATTTTATTACTTTATTACATTGTATTGATAATTTTCGTTTTCATAGCTTGAACCTATAACATCATCTGTCATACATGCATTATTGTAAACTAGTGTTGGAAAATTTTGTTCGATTGATTATTATTTTTCTTCTAGTAATTTTCATTTATTTGTTTACTACTTACATTGTTGTATGTTGTTTAATAATGATTGTACTACTATTACAATCTAATAAGAGGGCATAGTCTCTCCATGATCACCTGCCGAGACCCTCATAGATAGTCGGAAGCCTTTGGCATATTGGGATACCCACTTGAGGCCACGTGACCTACCAATAATGATACCACATTAGTGTTCTTTCACGATAGGAGGTTACATGAATACATGCAATAGTGATAAAATATTTCATTACACACAATAGTGGGTTTCTTTGATAGCTTGCATTGTACACAAGTTTGAGTTTTACCAAACTAAAATATTCTACTAAAATTATTAATTAATATGAGAGTTTTCACCTAGTTATTGAAATTGTGGGTATGAATAGATTTAAATAAATTATTAAAATATATATTTTAAAAACATTTATTAGTTATTTGTTGATTATAAATAAAATAAGATTCATTTAAAATTGAAATTATAGTTTTCTAAAAAGCTATATTTTTTTACAGGATGGTTTAATCACACTTTGCGCACATTATTTTAAGTTAATTTTTAATAATTAAAGAAAATATATTTGAAAAAAAACTTTATTTTTGAATCCATCATATCAAAAATATCTTAAGCTGATCTTTATTTTATTTTTCTAAAAAATTTTATTTTTGATGAATAGTGAAAAATCCAGAATTATAATTGAAAAACTACTTTTTTAAAATAATTTATAAAATTAAATTATATTTTTAACTGGTTTTAATGTAAAATTAGTTCAATTTTATAATAATTAATCCAATTTAGTTCATTTAAACCATTTTCATATGGAATTATGATATAAAAGCATTGTAAACTTTTGAACATTTTATCTTTAAAAACCCACTTTCTCATCACATATGTGTGGTTAATTTTAAAATAAATTTTACAAAATTTTTGAATGGAATGTGGAAAAAATGATTCCATATTTTTAATAAACATAATTTATTTTATCTAAGAATTTCAGCTAAATCTTTGAAAAATAGTAATAGGGAAAACAATAAAAATTAATATTCACAATTAAGATTAAAATAGGTTTACCAGGGGTTAATATAAAAGGATAAGGGTTGAATTGATCTAAACACTTGTCTAAAATATATTTTATTGATATTTTTGGACCTTATACCTTCTAGTTTCGATAATGGTCCATTATTTGAGCCTTCTGACATGAGAAACCCATGGGTGGAATTCATTCTTTTCAAAAACAAATACACGTGTTCCACTCACCTTACTTATAAAAGGTCACCCCCCATAATCACCACTTAACACATTAAAAAACTTTTTATTTAATCAATAACTACCCAAATAACTTCTCAAAATTCCTAACCTAATACTAGAATAATTATTTTGTATAGAAAAATAGCCTATGAAATCTTTTGGTGTAAACCTAAGGTGGATACCCTGAGTAGAGGTGACATTATTCAACAATCATTTTTATTTTATATAATTCTCTACATCATTAATTTATTATTAAAACATGTTGGAATAATTTTATATGTATCTTACATATATTAGGATGTTTTTATAACATTTTAATTACCTACAAAAATCTCCACTTCCATCAAATGGGTTAGGAAATCATCATTTGTATGTACGGAGGACTATCTCCTCACAAATTATGGTCATTAATTTTTCCATCATCACCTCTCATGGTTGGTAATGATGATGGATATAAAGTATATATAGTATTATTATAACTTAATAATACCTATGAATTTATTATATCATATATACTCTTTTACCATCCATTCCTTATGGGATATGATAACGTCTCTCATGTGTAAGGTGGAATCCTAACTCACGATGTGATGTGATTCTCCTTTCAGTAACTATTTAAATTGAATGTAATCAGGATATATTTAATAATTTAATGTTATATACATAACATAATTATGATATTCATCATTTTAAAATGGAAACATTACTCATGCATATGTTCGGCCTACTATCTCAATGATTGTTTCATAATTGATTTCTCAAAACCAGCTTTCATGATTGGTATTAAAATTTCAATTGATGTATAAATATGATAATTATTTCATTATTACTATTATATATATGGTGTTACTATATAATATATAAAATAATCATAACTTTCATGACAAATCACGAATGAGAAAACAAGGCAATCAACATTAGAAATAGTGGGAATAATGAAATATTACTAGCAAATAGATGATAAGATGTTATAAAAGAATAATATGTGATATTATAAATATTAATATGGTTATTTAATTAGTTAATAAATTTTTTAAAACCACTATAAAAGTGGTTAAATTAAATTCAATTAAAATGAATCGTGAGGTAAGGAACTTCGTCCCAATTTCTCTTCATTTATGCATATTGTAATGTTATGCACTAAATTTTTTTATATGGTGTACATGTCGCCCCTTTGACATGTAATATCATGATTCACTAATAATTCAGGGAATATAAATTTACAATTTGAATTATTTCATCCAAAATTATTTGACTTAAGAGTTACCAAGCAGTAAATAATTTCATAACTCAATTTCATTTCATTAAGTAATATTGCTTCTTCACTGTCTTTGATATTCTATGATTATTTTTGTAATTAATTTTTTCAGTATATTATTGTATTTACACTTACTTTATGTGTATTTATAATTTATTTACATAATATATTAATTTAATAATTCTCAATTCAAATTTATGATAATTATATGATCTTATTTTATAATCTCATTCTTATTGAGAATTTATATTATTGAATTTTAGTTGAATGAAATTATTTGACCAATAAACCAATTTTATACTCCACTAGTTATTCATTATATTTTAAAGTAATATTACTATTTCTTTACTCTTTGGTAATTAAAATAATGTATAAAATGTTTTTAATAAAATCTTACTTTATTTCTCTCTTAAGTCAAAAATACTTTTTCATTAAAACCCATGATTTGTAAAAATGTTATCAAAAATGTTTTTAAAATTTTAAAAATTATATATTCAAAAAAAAATAGCCAATTTTAATTTTATAAAAGTATTGTTAATGTAATATTCCTATCATTATTAAAATAATTCTCATTTTGATTACATCATATAAGTGAAAAGAATATTTATTTTAACATGTACAAAATTAATTAAACTTCAATCCAGATGACCTCTAAACTTTTTAAAGATAAATTTTTAAGTTTCAAATAATATTTTTATAGAAAATTTTTCATGAAATTATTTGTGAAATTTTAGTTTTAAAATAAAATTTTCCAATTCAAATGTATATTTTTCTCAAGAATGTTTTTAAAAATCTATTTATGTTATTTATTATAATCAACAAAAACAACCCTTTATTCTTACCCCAATGGGTATTTGTTATATTAATACCATTTTTATTCTTCCTCTAGATAGTTTATGATCATTTTGATCAATAAAATTATTTTCATTCACTTTATTGATTCATTTTTTATTCATTAACTTTAACTTAAAACATTAACTTTCCCTATGATCATTAAACTTTAAATTCCCCTTGAATATACATATTTGTTTTCATAGATATTCTTATTTAATAAAACCTATATCATTACTATATGTGTTTTTTTGAATTTGAATATTATTTTGATTGACTGGGGAAATATTATTAATATGTATTCCTTACTCAAATTGAATATTTGATGTTATGGAACATTTCTCATGAATTAAATCGATTATTATATATATAAGGAATGATTTTGAAATATAGACATGGGTGGGGACCAGTTATATATATCCCATAGATGCATTAGTAATCTCATGAGGTGAGTTAATAATGAAATCATGAATTCAATTGGCCAAACCAAATGAGTTTCTACCCATCAGTTTTAAACTATCTTGATGGTAGATCTTGATTGTAAAGGTATCATGTTCCTTGGAAACATGATGTATAATAATTAATAATAGTATTCATTAAGAATTCAGTTATTATTATCCATGATATATTTATATGATGTTATCTTTAGATGCATTTCATTCTCAATTTAATGAATAACTGGTATCTGTGTTTAGTTATTTACCTTTCCATATTGATTATGCCTTATCCACTTATTATAGTCATGTTATTGACTAAATGGAATGTGATTTTAGTTATTTACCTTGAAATATTTATTTTTATCCATGATATTTTTGCATTGATTTTATCTCTGGATGAAATTTTTCTTAGTATATTGATTACATGGCATGTGTGTTCATTAATTTACCTTTCCATATTTATTATGCATTATCCAGTTATTTAAATGGAATGTGTGTTCAATAATTGACCTTGACATGTTTATTATTCTTATGGATTCATGATAGCTTCCATTATACTTAACCCTTATTGATCATTTAAGCTCAAAAATATTTTTTTCTTTCCACAAGATTCCATAGAGTGTATTATGATTGATGTGCAAGGATATTCTAAGGGGAAAAATGTTATTCAAGGGAAAAATAATTTTGTAATTTGTCTTTTAAAATGTAATGTAAGTCTCTTGTATGTATCTAGTTTACCAAGACTACTTAACTATTCAGTCCATTGGGATGATATTCCTTTTATCTTATGAAAATGTAATAATTCAAACACAACCTTCATGATAATGGGGTCGGGGTCACTAAAATTCATATATTCACATTCTTACATCATGTATTCTTGTTGCATAAATATTTTTTTTTCTTATATTATAGTTTCATGATTATAGGTAATAAAATTAAATGTATCCTTCTTATGTATGTATATCCTCTTACTGCTTATCACCAACCCCTAACATATTAGAGGTCATCATGGTGGATATTTTAGAATTGTTCATAAAACATGGTGGGATTCATGCAAGGTCAAGTTAGGTTATTAAAAGAAAAATACCCCCTATTATATAAAATTTAAAGAGTTTACTCAACCAATAAATCACTCTATATCATTTTTTTCTAAAACCAGAATCATTATTAAAAAATAAACTCATATTTTATGCTCTTTTTTTGTTATTTATTTTTAAAATTACTTACCACACCCATTTACTTTTCTTCTTCTTTTTTCATTTTATCTAATTTTATCTCTTCTATTTTTATCTTATTTCACATTCTTTATGAATAATCATTTGATATTTATAAGTAATAAATGGATACTAGAGTGTAATAATTTACATACTTGCATTTTATTTAAAAGAACTTTTATTTTTTTCCATTATTTTTGATAATCCTATCAAATTTTCATGGACTTACTAATAAAATATTAATATTTTTTGTGAGAATAACATCACATGTCACCTTGTCTCGATACTTTCCAATGGATAATGAAACTTTTTCTTTTTTAATTACCTTAAAATTCCTATTTTGTAACCATTTAAACCTATAAGATCTAATATGATTATTAGTATCTAATATGAGATTATCAACCATCATGGAACATATTTCATTTTTTCAACTACCTCAGTCAATACTAATATTACACTCTTTATCTTTGATGGGACACCTAGTATAAAAAATGTTCACCCTTGGTTTATAATTATGTTCTTATTGGGATGAGAACTCAATTTACTAACTGTTATAAAAAATTATCTACATAAAAACATTATATAAATTTATTATAATACTTTTCAAGCTGTGTAATTCATATTCAGTTGAGTTAACACTAAAAAAATCTCTAATATCTAAGACAAGCACATATATTTTATTTTGGAACTATGAATAAATATATGTAAATAATTTACATTTAAAAAAATTAATGTCACAATATTTATATACATCTTTACCCTCATTTTTACCTTTGATTTAAAATATAATGGTTTATGTTTGGTAACTTCCTTTCATACCATTCTATTTTTACTCCAATGATCTTATGGTTTAGAATCCTTGAACGTAAAAAATGAGTTAAAATCCTTTCTATAAGATGCAGAACACATATTTATTTTCTTCAATAGTATCTAGAATTTAGTATCCATGTGAAGGAGTTACTCTATATTCAAATTGGGGTTTATGTATATTATATCATGAATGTCATGGTTGATTCCACTAATAAACTTTTTTATGGTAACATCTTTCTCCTCATCCATGTTTTTTAAAATCATGATGAACTCCATCTATTTATTGTACTAATAATAAATCATGGATACTTATTAATAACCATAAAACATATGTAAAAGATCATAATAATTGTGAATAAAAATAAATTACTTCATAATGATGAATTTCTTCTCCTCCCAAATGTGTATGAGTCTTTAGTCACTTCTAATCCTGGATGAATGAAGTTAATATTGCTATAGGATTTCCTAATTATTAAATTTTAACAAAACAAACTTTATTTTCTATATATTTGAGGATTTATCAAATTAATGAATATGATTTACACTTTTCTTCGTCTGTAAATAGGTATCAAAATCATTCTTACCATGGAATGAAAAAATCATCCAATTTACACCACTGAGATCATTATTTTTTCTTTATAGTGGTTTATTTATATTAAAATTTTTCCTTTAAAAATTTTATAATTATTTTTACATTTTAACTACTCACCACCTTGGTGATTTATAATTTAAAAATTATTGTAATTTATTCATTCTAGCAATAAACTTCTGAAATTAATCTTAACTGACTTTCATGATCACCTGATTTTTTGTTTTTTTGGTGTCACATTATTTTTTTATTTAGAACTTCTATAATATCTATTTAAATATAAAAAATATAGAATTTATTCTCTCCCTTGTGAGTTTACAATAAAGAAATAGTAATTTTCACTCTTATTTAATAGAACTAAAGGTTTTTAAATAATATAAAAGTCTTATTTATTTGACCACTTCACTTTTCACCAATTTATTTGTGGTTTATTCTAATGAATCTAAATTATTATTTGGTAGTGTAAATTCCAAAATATATTTAAAATTTAAAATTATCAAATGATTCAAATGAATAAATTGATTAATGAGAGAGAAATAACTTTAGAAGGATATGATTGAATGTAAGAATTTATGATATTGAAATAAATTTCTTCATAACCTTTTTTATAACAGAAATTTATATTATTTTCTATTTTATGAATAAAAAAATTACTAAAATTTCAGTATATAGATATGTAAAAATAAACTATTACAATTTTCAATTAAATCTAAGTTGGATATATATGAATTTTCATAGTATAAAATTTAATAAAAGATTTGAATACGTTATACCCCAAACTGTAAATGTTGGATTTTGATTATTCAAAATCGAGAAAAATTGTAAATTTTTAAAGTATAAAATTGTTATATTTTTTATATATAATGAATAATAAATCTCATCTAAATATGGTGAATATAACTAGACTATAATCAATGTTGGACCGATTCAAATAAAAATATATATGAAAGAAGAAATATGTAATATTGAACCTACTTTATTGCAATTGGGTTTAGATAACAGATGAATTTCAATCCAAAATTCTCAAGAATGTTTCTTAAGAACCGTATCTACTAATCATGTATTAAGATACTAGTATTTAGTAAAAAATATATATAAATAATGTGAGGATGGTAATATGAAAATAAGATATGGTTTTATAAAAATAACATAAAATATCTTTTCATTAATAACTCTAGTTACAATACACCTTAAAGAATGACATATACTTTTATAAAATATGTAAATATATTTTCAGTATATTAGAAAAATAATCCATGATCCATTTAAATATAATAGACTGGTTATTTATATAAAATGAAGTGATACAATAGTCCAAGGTTGTTGTAACCTAGGTTAATCAAAAGTGGAGAATCATAAAATGTATTTCAAAGGTGTTTGTTATTATTTTTAATAGGTTTAATTGAATAACACATGTATATATTAATGTTTCAAATAAGTTTTAATTATTTTAATGATTTTTCAAATTTATTTGTATGGGATTAAAAAACAAATCCATAATAATTATGTTTATGTCCTATTTTTTTAGAGGATTTTTTGGACAGTGAAAGAAATAATTTATTATAAATCATAAATATTACACAATGATTTATGTTATGTTAAGTTAAATTATAGACATTTTTTGAATTTCTATTCATTATATCAAAAGTTTCACGCTAAAATATAAAGTCACAATGAGAAAGGATCTTGAGTTATTAGTTATGGCTGGTGATATATGTCACAATTTAAGATTTTGATTTGAATCTTTATAAATAATGTTTTAATGGGGGGTAAATCGTTTTTGAAGATGAAGTTTTCATGAATAATTGTGTACGCTCATGTTTAATGGTATTAAGGTTTATAACACAATAATAGGCCGTATATGACATTATAATTTTCATATCACCATGGTAAAATTATTTAAAGAATGTATTAAATTTAAAAGGTCATGATTTTAGGGATTTAATATAACTATTAGAATATTATTTTCAAATATATTTTATTATCGTCATACATTTCAGCATAATGTTCATAGTAACATTGTGATTTTATAGATGACAACATGTTCTATATATTTTAATGTTTTTTAAGTATAAAAATATTTACATGATTAGTGGAATATGAAGCTCAACCATTATAGATAATTATGAAAACCAATCAAGATGGTACATGTGGATTAATATATTATATAATACTATGAATGTTATTATGAGGTTTCTTTTGAATATTAAGGTAGAAAAGGGAGAATAGTTTGAGAGATATCACATAATATAAGAGAATAACCTTTTTGAATATATAATTATGAATTTTCTTTTGTTATATTTATATATGACTTATATTATATTAAATATTTGAGCCTATTCATGAATATAGAGTTGAAGAGAAACATAAACTCAGGTTTTATGCACTGATTTTTTAATCATTCATTGAAAACAAAAAATGATTCATATTCATCACATACTTATCTTTAAACATTGAGTGGACGTGTAGGAGGAGGAAGTTACACTTTCATTCTATAGTTATTCTTTCTTTATTTTTTCTATCATTCAGTAGAGATTTAGTGATTTCTTGGTACATTGACAACTAATAGATGTATGCACCTTAGATGTAACCCTTTCTGGGTGAACCAAGTAAAATTGTTATATACCTATGATTTACTTTTCTTGATTGGATGTTGTGAATGGATTTTTGGATTTTATAAATTTTTATGTTCTTCTTAACACAATAACAATACCTATTCAAGGAGAAAATTTTGTTATCACTAATTTACCTCCCTTATTAATGTGATTTGGGACCTTATGATTCAAATATACGGTATCTGATTTAAAAGCTTATTACTCATAGAATATTTCACAAAAAAGTTTTTGATATGGATAATTCCATCAATGAAAAGGTAGTTCCACTCTTGGAAGGATTAAATTATCATATTTGAAAGAATCGCATGATATTTCATTTAATATTTGTTAGGATTGATATTTTATATTTTGTTTTTCATGGAATTCAAGTAATGAATCATATCGAGATATCAATGAATGAGATGGAAGAGAAGTTTTTAAACTCTAACAAAATGGTGAAAAATAAATTTTCTATAGCATTTTAAATTTAGATATATATAAAAATGATTAGCAACACATCCTAAAAAAATATGAGAAACATTTTACATTATTTAGGAAAGACATGAAAATATTTTGTAGGAAATGTTCCATATTTTTTATAATAAGTTTTAATAATTTAAGATGCGTCCTAATGAGAACATCGATGGTTTCTACAATTTCATTATTTGAATTATTAAAACCATTTTTGGAATTATGGAAAAAAATAAATGATATAAATGATATAAATAAAATTTTAATAAGAGTATAACCATTATACAATCCAAAGATATAAATACATAAGGAAATAAATTTGGAAGCTTTTTAACTTGATGATTTCTAAATTAGCTTGGTATCTTACAATATATATGTAAAATCATAGATATAAAAGTGTAACTTTTCTAAATATAAGTATTTCAATCAATTAATACTAATTATCTCATCCATGATAAAGGTGAATAGGATGTGAGTGAGGAATTTCTCTCACTTTTGGAAATTGAGTTAATTCATAGAAAGGGTATATTTGAGGCCAATCTACCATTGGCATGTTTCAAGGGTATAAAGGATGGGTATAATATAAAAGGGTGTTATAAGTGGAAATACGGTGATGATTGTGAATTCAATTTCTTATATAATCTATAAAGTAAGTTTCCGACTATATGGAGTGTTAAAAAAAATTAATCTTGAGCGAAGTTTCTTCAAAAGATTATTGTGTTCAAGGTGAAAAAAATGAATATTATTTATTGAGAAAATGAAATTTAATTCAAATTAGATTTAAAATATGTCATGATGGTTATGGTAGAAATGACTAAAATTGAAAAAAGAAAGAAGGTATATCAGTTGAATGGAGTACTTGATTTTAAGATTAGTTCTTGAAGTTTCACTTAATGATTTGGATATTAAAAGGAAGAAAAATAATAAATATTGGTGGACTATAAAAATATTATTTTTAGTGAATTGACCAAATAATATCCAAAATCACTTTTTAGAGATGTTTGTGCAATATTAGTCTATTTTGTAATAAAAGTTTAGAGAAGTAGTTTATTTTAAGAAGAATACTGAGAAATAAGATTAGGTGAACTATGGTAGTAATACTTGTATTAAAGTGCATGTGAAATGAATTGAATAAATTTATGAATAAATGTTCACAATGAATAATGTTTTGTAGGATTAATTGAATTATATAGAATCCAATAAGAATCAATAGTTCATAAAGTTTTTCAAATAAATTAGTCAAAGGAAGTGTTTAAAACAATATTAGTAAATTGAAAATATATTTAATGATTAAATGTACAATAAAATGGGAAATATTAGACTTGAATACAAGGTTGAATAATCTATGACTCGAAAGGAAAGAAAAATAATGAAAGGAAAGAAAAATAATTGATGAAATTCTCAACTTCAATTATCAAGGACTGTCCAAAAACCAAAAAAATAGAGTTCTTTAAATATGTGTAGTGAAAATGATAAGATATCAATATTATTTCTTGTGGTTAAATTTGTTACATAATTTAATATTATGATGAGGATATAATTTACTTATTTGGAAAGGAATCCATAATTCAATAAAGTAGGATGATATCATATCATACTTCTCAAAGAAACATTTTTTTAATGATATTGTTTTCATGAGTTTAATTTTTGGTGTAAGTATTTTGATTTTAGGATTAAAAAAATAAAAAAATCAAAAGTGATTCATGAATAATGGAAATTCAAGGGATGAGAACTGTCCCATTAGAGAATAAATTTTCTGTATTATATGAGACGGAATATTTCATCACTTTTTATACATGAAGTAACGAGGATAGACCCACTTATCATTCCAGTTAACCCAAATCTTCTTGGAAGGAAAAAATAATAAAAAATCTATCATGGTTGAAATTTTGATTAAAGTGATAAAGAAAAAAAACATAGATATTTAATAGTGAGTGTCAGTCTAACATGAGAAGAAATGTGATATCATTGAATAAAATGAATAATTGTAGTGATAGAATAGTTAATTTCAGAAATTATAGATCTTTAAGAATAAAATATAGTGGTAATATGAGTATAGTTGGTGAACAGTAGATTAATATTAATTTACTGTATATGTATGGACTTAATCACAATAACCATAGTGTGATTCAACTTTATGACTTCAGACTCAAATTCACATTCAATTACTAGAACTACATAATCAAAGGAACGTTTAATAATTCCTTGATGCAGTGATGGAGAAAAATGGTAATATTTACCTATTAAAAATCAAGGTGAACATATGTTTCCTCATCATTGTATAGGAAAATAGTTTATGGTACAAAAATATTGAGAATATACACCAAAAAATCGTGGAAAATATTATAAATCTTAATGCATTGATTGATATTCCAAATTTGAAGATGGATAGGGAAAAGATATGTGATACGTTCATAAGAGGGAAAATGGTTAATTTTTTTAATAATATAAGAAGAAGAGGGACTCATGTTTTTTCTTGGTTTAGTTCATACCGAAATGTGTGATATAAAAACATATAGGTACAAGAAATGGAAATTATTTTATCTTATATTTGGAAAAATACAAAAGGATGTGATATATAATCATTATTTAAATGATGAAAGTGGGGATGGATTATATCCAATGATGTAAGAGGAAGGTGAGAAATTAAATACAAAGGAAGATTAAGATTTTATGTTTGAACAATGGTATAAAGTAAACCTTTATTGAAGTTGATAACAATATTGACAAATATGGAATCAAACACAAGGTTTCATTATTTACAACTCTATAGTAAAAATGGAGTTTTTGAAAGGAGAATACATACGAAAAAAAACATTACAAATAAACTACTCATTGAAAGTGGTATCTCAAGGCATGAAAATAGGGGTTTTCAAGTCCCTTAAATAATATGGCATCATATGTGATGTGGAATGATAAAAAATCCACTAAAAAACATTTTATAGTGTTTAGAATAAGTTTTACATTTTAAATGATAAAATCACTCAATGTAAATATTGTCACAGCCCGACCCTACCTTGGCTCGAGCCACAACTACCCCAAGCCTGCCTCCATAGGCCAGGGGCTAGCGACCAGCGCTGAAGGCACAACAACTGGGGGATGCCTTTGTCTATGTACCTGTATACACACACGAAACACACTCAATGAAAAAGTGCAGAGTAAAAAAGGAAATAAAAGTACCAACTGCTATAAATAAACCACAAATATTCATCAACCTCTAATCAGTACAAATTACAAGCTGAAGGTAAACTGAAAAGGAAAAGGAAAAACATGTGCCCAACAAGAAAAGTGGCACAACCCGGCAATAGGTATACAAATTCCGAGAGATGGGAGGGTCCCACACCTGAAACCTGACTACGACCACCGCACGTGGTCCGAGGTCCCAAACTCCTAAGCTCCACTGAAGTCGCGACCAACTTTTTCGTCGTCTGCAAGGGCACACCAAGTGCGGGAAAATCCCAAGTAGGGGTGAGTATAAAAATACTCAGTAGGATACCCTGAAGGCTCGAGGGAGAAAAAAAGGAGGTACTGAAGGGTGAGAAGTAGATTGAATAGGAAAAAGTAAAGGAGTACAACAGAGAGTGCGATAAAGAGTAATAGTAAAGAGTCCAGCTCAACCCAACAAGAGAAAGGAGGTAGACTCGTCCAAACACAAGGACCTGGAAATGGTGAGAAGATGAACTTCTCATTGATTCTTCGCTACCTATAGCAGCATAGTAGACTCATCCAACCATGAGAAGCTAGACATGGAAATCACGTGGCATACCCTGCACGTCTTCGCCTCCCCTGGAAGGAGAGTAACCAAACCCAAGAAGTGGGTACCAAAACAAGGTATATACATATCCATATGCTCTTTCAAAAAGCCCAAACAAGATCGTAAGGGGATCTCCATCCCGTAGCTCAGCCCAAGAAAGTGAGTAGCCATCAGTCTCAGAAGTAACCATCATCGTTGCCTAGCATCCCACACGTTTTCCTCGAACTGCAAGTCAAGGGGATAAAATCACCGCTCCTCGACACTATCCACTTTGGGCGGCACTGACTCGCCCGCATGGTTTTATGTCGCATCACAAGGACACGTCTTGGTGGGGAAATCACCCATCATACTTGAGAGTTCTGAGGGAAAGTCAAACCACACTTCATCACTGTCACATCACTAACCCGTACAAACAAGGGTCCCGCTCCGGTAGTCACGGAGTGAAGCCACAGACAAGCCTAGTAGAAAGGATTGAGTTTGAAATTCCAACGGGTGACCCACTTCCCATCCCTGCTGGAGGTTAATTCATAATATGATATATGGTGACCCACTGCCCAGCCCTGTTGGAGGGTAAACCCTAATACATCATCAGCCGACCCACTTCCTAGTTCTGCTGGATGGTAGACCTGAAATAAGTCGACAGACGACCCACTTCCCAGCCCTGCTAGAGGGTAGATCCTAATACATCATCAGGAAACCCACTGCCCAGTCCTGATAGAGGGTAGACCTGGAACAAGTCGACAGGAAACCCACTGCCCAGCCCTGCTGGAGGGTAGACCCTCAAGAGTCGTCAGGTGACCCACTACCCAGTCTCTACTAGAGGGTAAACCCTAAGAGGTCGTCGGGTGACCCACTGCCCAGTCTCTACTGGAGTGTAAACCCTAAGAGGTCGTCGGGTGACCCACTGCCCAGTCTCTGCTGGAGGGTAAACCCTAAGAGGTCGTCGGGTGACCCACTGCCCAGTCTGTGCTAGAGTGTAAACCCTAAGAGTTCGTCGGGTGACCCACTGCCCAGTCTCTGCTGGAGGGTAAACCTGAAGAAGTCGATGAGAAACCCACTACCCAGTCTCTGCTGGAGGGTAAACCCGAAACTGCTCTGGCCGTCCCTACTGGATGGTACAACGCTGGCCAACAGAACTCAGAGTGGGTATCGTGCAACCACCCAACTCTAGAACAAACCAGGGGAAACCACTCAACCCTGCTGGTCTAAACCATCATGATCAGGAGGACCCTCAATGTCACGAGAGGTTAAAGGTACATAAAGTAGAACACGACACACACATGGGGCCCACATGACGGGTGGCCCAAAGTCAACTCCAACCAAGCGTACACACATTCTCAGGTACAAACATCCACATGTAACTCCAAAAATTCATGTATAATCCCAGAGTATACCAAGTTCCAGCCCAAAGGCTATCATGCGCACGACACCCAACATCAACGCGAAGGGCGTAAACATTACAACTCCAAATTTCCACCTCATCAACCCAGGTACAACCAACTACATCTCTTAAAGCATTTACATTACTCACATAGGATTGCACGTGATCACATGCCAAGGGTTCGCATCTGAACACGGTAAGAAGAACCGCCACCAGAGAACCCATTATATTTCCACATTTAAATGAGGTATCGAAAGAGACTCCGCACATCCAAATGGATCACACCATTGTAATCCTCACGGAAAAACATGAGAGATCTACTAATTACTCTCCTCCAATGGATATCTGACATAAAAGTCGTCCAACACCGCTTTACGCCCGAATGACGTCCCGTGGTCCCGAGCCTCGGCCCCGAAAACAGTTGGGCGCATCGCACCATTGCGATCCCCTTGGGAAAACACATCAAAAGGACTGATCACTTGAGTGGGACTGGTATCCAGAGAAAAAGTTACATTTCGACATACCGAACATGAGCGGTGCTACGTGGTACCCACATCCTGGTGTTGAAGCACTGCTAATGAATCACACCGTTGCAGTCCTCTCAGAAAAGTACACAAGATGGACTATTCACTTGTCCAAAACGGATACCCAATGATTAACTTGGAAATCCCCCCCAACTCCCAAAATATCCCTCACGGGGCCCGCACCAGCGTGCAGAATTAAAGCAGTCGGATTGAACCAGTGCAATGCCCTCGAAAAAACACCCAAAATTGACTGGTTTCATGCTCCGAACGGACATCCAATGGAAAAGTTACAAAAAGCTGCGTACAGCTAGAAAGATGGGTCGTGGGGCCCACGCCTCAACTCAGGATTCGAAGCCTAAAACCACACTGGAAATATTTGTCTCAATGCCAGGGTCTCAACACTGTTGATGGCGAACAAAACGAACGTCAGATGTGTCTGCACCGTCAAAACAAGAACCCCCGAGAAAAACGCTCGTTCACTTAATGTCGTGTCGTGCCACCGAGGCCCCCGTTTCAGGAGTTAAAATCCCCTAAAACCATCTCAAAAAGTTTGTCTTGACGTCTGGATTACACCGCCGCATACGACATGCAAAACGGACTCCCGTAATTAAAATTACGGGCGTCCTAAGAGGGGGAACGAATCCCCTTGGGCTGGACCGACCGGTCCGCCCGGCATGGGCCGACCCGTGCCAGCCGGCCCGGCCCACGGCTCAGCTGCGCGGGCCAACCATGGACTCGTGGTCTACGTGCAGATCGGCCCTCGTGGCCGGTCTCCCCTACCGCATGAAGACACCCGGGACGCGAGTCTTTGTCCCCCGCCGCGACCCCATGGTCGCGCGCCCCGGCGGCTCGCCCTCGCCACCTGGAGATGCCACCCTCATCCCGCCTAGAGCCACTTCCGGAGCCCGCTGCCAGAGCCCGATCAAGACACACCCCCATCGAGGCCACCCACTAAGAAGTTTCCCGCGCCACCGCCCAACTCCAAGCTGCCACTGCCTGAGCCGAAGCCGCCCGCCGGAAAACCTTCAAAACCCGCAAACTTCACCGGACCGCTGCGGACACCCTGGGACTCGGAAATTCAATCCGAAATAAGATTCGAGAAGCTTAGAAACATTACTATGAAACCATGGGATTTTATCAGATATTAAACAACAATTAGATGCTATAATTGGGATTCCAAGAGGGGTTCATAATTTAAAACCGAAAACAACAACCACCTACCTGCGTGGGCGTAGCCCGGAGCTTGGCCGCACGTCCACCCTTGTCGTTGCCACTTCCACCGTGGGGAGGAGAGGATAGAGGAGGAGAGGGGGTTGATGGTGATGGGTTTCTCCAGGGGGAAACAAAGGGGAATAAGGGGGGTGAAGGGAGTTTAAATAAAGAAAAAAATTAATTATAATTTTAATTAATTTAAAACCCCAAAAAGACCTGCACTTGAAACTCTTGGCGGGGTCAAGATTAAAACTCTCTTAGGGTAAAAAAGACCTCCCGAGCAAAACAGAGGTGTAATAATTTTAATCTGAGGCCTCGTTGAAAGGTTATAAAACTGAACGCCTTAGGCCGCCAAATTAAAAAAACGCCCCTGGGACCATTTTCCATAGAAGGGTCGCAGCAGCTAAAATTACACCCCTTCTAGGGTAAACGGCACAATACGGATTCAATGGTGCCCTTAGTTTTCCCATCCAATATACCATTTAAGAGATACTTGAGTTTATCTATTAAACGAATAAATTAATTATTTAATTTATCTATTTAATGTTTCGAAAGCGAGCGATGGGTCCAAACACCCCGCGCCGACATTTTTTATGTCGTTCATAGGGTAAAAATCCCATTTTGGACCCATCCATACTCTCAGATTTCTGATCCAGACCATCGTTTAAGAGTTATACAATTTATTTGGCATGCCCAATGTGAACGCACAGAAAATTTAATTCTGCCCACATCGGGGCTCGGAATCGCACGACGTCTGAAGGCACTGCTCTGGAATAACATCAAGAATATTCAAACGTCTTTTATAACCAAAAGCTGGGTTCTTACATCATTCCCTCCTTCAATATTTTTATCCCCAAAAAGCAAAACCAAGTAACATCTCAGGGTACTAAGCCCACACCTGGCCCTCCCGTACCTAGAAGAACTCTGGCACAGTCCCGCGTCACCGCAAATAGACCAAAGGGTTTGATCTATTCACGTGAGGTATGCCCTTACCGATGACGTGCATACGAGCATGCACACATCTTCTTGGGTAAGTCACGTGAGAGACGTCGTGAACCCACTCCAGAATTTGTGGTTAGGGCAAGGCAATAGGGGACCTCACCATCCCTTCGCACGTTCTCAAATGGTCCGAAGGACCTCAGGGGTAGCTCACCTCCCCGATCAAACCTCTACGTCAGACGCCGCGACTGGAATCACCGTTTGGACCTGGGACAAAGCCTGATGATTCCCTCCTTCAGAATATCCATATGGTGAAACACCCAAGGATATCTGGTCACACCAGATTTCACAGTCGATGTCTCACAACCAAGACTCTCTTACACGCTCATAAAGTGAAGGAGTTGACACCATCGACTAAAGAAAAAGGTCCCACACCTTTTACCTTAACAACACAGGGTTACACCGACGCCCTGCGCCACCCTAGTAACATCTCAAACAAGGAGCATGGAGAAAAGAATTTCACACATAGAGTTTAACAATTCTAATGCAAAAAGAAGAAGAGCTGTAGAGTGTACCTTTTATCACCTCATGATCTGCAGGATCGTTGACATCCAAAGCTCGCGGCTGTCCGCGGTCCCAACTGTCAGCTCCTGGAGCCTGACGTTGACCGCCTGGTGGTGATGGAAAGACCTTTTAAGGACTTCCTCCACTACCAGATCCTCCCACTACTCTGCAAGCACCACCTCTCTAGGCGTTACTCTGATCACAATGCTACCTCTGTTGTGGTGGTGCACCTGCTTCCTGCCCGATATTCTTAGCGTGCCTGGTCGAGCAGTCCCATGCCATCTGACTTTGCCCATCCCAAGCATAGCACCAGCGCTCTATGGGCTACACTACTGCCCTCCGGCGCCACTGTGGTGTTCGACCACAACCCTAAGTCCGGTTATCGGTAAGCCACCTGCGTCGAGGTTCTGCTTGCTGACGCCCGCTAGCTGCGGCAGACGTCTCGGCTCTGTTGAGCCTGCGGTCAACACCAACTTTAGAGCGTGATAGGAAGCTCTCTATCACCAACGCCTGCTCTAGCACCCCGGAATATGTGGGAATGCCCAAGGGTACTATGATAGCACAAATCTCTCAGCGGAGACCCTGCTCAAACTCCCGCGCTCGGAAGTTGCCGTCAGGGACCAAGTCTTGGTAAAAGCATGCACGGTCTGCAAAACTAGTCATGTACTCGGCCACCGTCATCCCTTACTGCTGAAACTGTAGGAGCTCTTGAATCTGAATGGAGCATTATTAGGAGGAGAAAAACTCTTCACAAAAAAACAACTGAAAATCGCGCCACAAAATCGATGACTCATCAAGAAACTGAGTCACCAGACCCCACCAACACCAATCTGCCCCGCGGAAAAGGTTGGCGACCAAATCCACTATAAGATCTTCTGGCGTCTGAACAACCCTGAAAAGGAGAACCAATGTCTCGAGCGAAACCTCTGCTACCTAAGGGTCTGGCTCACCACTGAAACTCAGCGGCCTCTGCCGCTGGAACTCACGAAGCGCACTCAACCTGCGCTGAAGCCTTGTCTGCTCTGCTGGAGCTGTCTGCTGCTCACCAGGTGGGGGTGGTGCTACCGGACCACCCGGAGAAAGGGGCTCACATTATGGGTCCTATACTGAGGCCTCGTAGCTCATAGGGTCGTCTTCACGAACCAAAGCCGGTATCCTTGCTGGATTTCTTCACAGATATATCCTGAATGTTATCCAGGAGTGCCATGGTCAGATGAGCATATATGTATATACTAGTAATAATAATGGGGAGATGAATCAAGAAGAAAAATCATGGCTCGATCCTACGTGATTCACAAACCCATTTTCCCCTGCAACAAGTGTCTCAGCATGCCGATTCGACAAGCGGGTTATGAGGGTCCTGGTGAATTGATAAGTCAGCCTCCAAACCATCACTGGACTCCCTGGCCTGAGAGCTGCTCTCGAGACACGTTAACACTGTTTCCCTAAATCCCAACCAATTCCTTTTTAGGGACGTCTGAACAATGTACCAAGGAAAGAACCACCTCTGATATGACTTTTTCACGACCCGAACCTACCCCGGCTTGAGCCGCAACTACCCCAATCCCACCTCCATAGGCCAGGGGATGGCGACCAGTGTCGAACGCACAACAACTCGAGGAGTCAGTTTCCTATGTACCTGTACACACACACACACACACAACACACTCAATGAAAAAGTGCATAGTAAAAAAGGAAAGAAAAGTACCAACTGCTATAAATAAACCACCAATGTGCATCGACCTCTAATCAATACAAAGAAAAAACTGAAGGTAAAATGAAAAGGAAAAGGGAAAAACACGCGCCCAAGAAGAAAAGTGCCACAACCCGACAACAGGTAAACAAAATCCAATAGCTAGGAGGGTCCAACACCTGGAACCCGACTAGGAACACCGCACACGGTCCGATCTCCCGAAATCCTAAGATCCACTGAAGTCACGACCAGCTTTTTCGTCATCTCCAAGGGCACACCAAGTGCGGGCAAAGCCCAAGTAGGGGTGAGTATAAAAATACTCAGTAGGATACCCCGAAGGCTCGAGGGAGAAACAAAGGAGGAACCGAAGGGTGAGCAGTAGATCGAACAGGAAAAAGTAAAGGAGTACAACCGAGAGTGCAGTAAAAAGTAATAGTAAAGAGTCCAGTTCAACCCAACAAGAAAAAGGAGGTAGACTCGTCCAGACACAAGGAGCTGGAAATGGTGAGAAAATGAACTTCTCGTTGCATCTTCACTACCTATAGCATGAGAGTAGACTCGTCCAACCACGAGAAGCTAGACACGGAAAGCACGTCGCATACCCCGTGCATCTTCGCTTCCCCTGGAAGGAGAGTAACCAATCCCAAGAAGTGGGTACTGAAACAAGGTATATACATATCCATATGCTCTTTCAAGAATCCCGAACAGGATTGTAAGGGGATCTCCATCCTGTAGCTCAGCCCAAGAAAGTGAGAATCCATCAGTCTCAGAAGTAACCATAATCGATGCCCAGCGTCCCACACGTCTGCCCCGAACTACAAGTCAAGGGGCACAAATCACCGCACCTCAACACTATCTGCTTTGGGCGGCACTGACTCGCCCGCACGGTTTTAGGTCATGTCACAAGGATGCATCTTGGTTGGGAAAGTGCCCATCGTACTTGAGAGTTCTGGGGGAAAGTCAAACCACACTTCATCACTGTCACATCACTAACCCGTACAAATAAGGGTCCCACTCCGGTAGTCACACAGTGAAGCCACAGAATAGCCTAGTAGAAAGGACTGAGTCTGAAATGCCAACGGGTGACCCACTGCCTAGCCCTGCTGGAGGGTAATTCATAATAAGATATAGGGTGACCCACATCCCAACCCTACTATAGGGTAAACCCTAATACATCATCAGGCGACCCACTACCTAGCTCTGCTGGAGGGTAGACCTGGAATAAGTTGACAGGTGACCCACTGCCCAGACCTACTAGAGGGTAGACCTAATACATCATCAGGAGACCCACTGCCCAGCCCTATAGGAGGGTAGACCCGCAAGAGTCATCGGGTGACCCATTTCCCAGTCTCTGCCGGAGGGTAAACCCTAAGAGGCCCTCAGGTGACCCACTGCCCAGTCTCTGCTGGAGGGTAAACCCTAAGAGGCCTTTGGGTGACCCACTTCCCAGTCTCTGCTGGAGGGTAAACCCTAAGAGGTTGTCGGGTGACCCACTGCCAATCTCTACTGGAGGGTAAACCCTAAGAGGTCATCGGATGACCCACTACCCAGTCTCTTCTAGAGGGTAAACCCGAAGAATTCTATGAGCAACCCACTGCCCAGTCTATGCTGGAGGGTAAACCCAGAACTGCTCTGGCCATCGCTACTGGATGGTACAACGCTGGGCAACAGAACTTAGAGTGGGTATCGTGCAACCACCCAACTCTAGAACAAACCAGAGGAAACCAATCAACCCTGCTGGTCTAAACCATCGTGAACAGAAGGACCCCCAATGTCGCAAGAGGTCAAAGGTACGTAAAGTAGAACATGGCACACACATGGGGCCCACACGACGGGTGGCCCCAAGTCAACTCCAACCAAGTGCACAAACATTCTCAGGTACAAACATCCACATGTACCTCCAAGCGTGCCCGTATACTCCCAGAGTATTCCACATTCCATCCCAAAGGCTATCGTGCGCAAGACACCCAACGTCAACGCGAAGGGCATAAATGTAAAAACTCCAACTTGCAACCTCATCGGCCTAGGCACGACTAACTACATCTCTTCAAGAATTTACATCACTCACACGGGAGTGCACACGATCACACGCTAAGGGTTCACTTCCAATCAAGGCAAGAAGAACTGTCACCAGAGCACCCTTCATATTTCCACATTTAAATGAGGTCTTGAAAGAGACTCCGCACATCCAAATGGATCGCACCATTGTAATACTTGCGGAAAACATGCGATATTGACTACTTACTCACCCCCAACAGATATCTGATGTAAAAGTTTTCCAACACCGCTTTACGCCCGAACGACGTCCCGTGGTCCCGAGCCTTGGCCCCAAAAACAGTTGGGCACATCGCACCATTGCGATCTCCTCGGGATAATACATCAAAAGGACTGCTCACTTGAGTGGGATGGATATCCGAAGGAAAATATGCATTTCGACATACCGAACATGAGCGGTGCTGCGTGGGACCCTCATCCCGGTCCCAAAGCACTGCCAATGAATTGCACCATTGTGATCCTCTCAAAAAAGTACAAAATATGGACTTTTCACTTGTCCAAAACGGACACCCAGTGATTAAGCTGGAAATCACCGCCAACTCCAAAAACGGACCTCGTGGGGCCCACACCAGCATACATAATTAAAGAGGATGGATTGCACCAATGCAATGCCCTCGGAAAAATACCCAAAATTTACTGGTCGCATGACCCGAACAGACATCCGATGAAAAAGTTACAAAAAGCTGCGTACAGCTCGAAAGACGGGTCGTGGGGCACACACCTAAGCTCCGGCTTCAACGCCTGAAACCACAATGGAAATCTTCGTCTCAACGCCAGAGTCACAACGCCATTGACGGCACCCAAAACGGACGTCGGATTTGTCTGTGCCGTCCAAAACAAGAACCCCTGAGAAAAACGCCCATTCACATAACGTCATGTCGTGCCACCGAGGCTCCTGTTTCGGGAGTTAAAATCCCCCAAAACCATCTCAAAATGTTTTTCCTGGTGTCTGGAGTACACTTTCATAGACGACATGCAAAACAGACTCCCTTATGTAAAATTACGGGCGTCCGAAGAGGGTGAACGAATCCCCTTAGGCTGGACCGGCCTGGACCGGGCGGTCCTGCTCGGCCGGGGCCGGCCCGCGCCGGCCCAAAGCTCAGCCACGCGGGCCGGCCGTGGACCTTAGGTCCACATTGAGACCGGCCCCCGTTGCCGGTCTTTCCAGCCACATGAAGACCCGCGGGATGCGAGTCTTTGTCCCCCGCTGCGACCTCGCGGTCGTGCGCCCCGGCGGCTCGACCTCGCCGCATGGAGCCGCCACCTCGACTGGCCGACACCGCCTCGTGCCGGTGCCCTCGTCCGGCCTGGAGCTGCTTCCAGGGCCCGCTGTCGGAGCCTAATTGAGTCGCGCCTCTGCTGAGGCCACCCGCGCCGCCGCCCAGCTCCGAGCCGCCACCGCCTGAGCTGAAGCTACCCGCCGGAAAACCTCCAAAACCCGCAAACATCACCGGACCACTGCGGACACCACGGGGCTCCAAAATTCATTCCAAAATAAGCACTGGGAATCTCAAAACCATTACTACGAAACCATGGGATTTTCTCGAAAATTAAGCAACAATTCAATTCTATAATTGGGATTCAAATAGGGGTTCGGGATTTAAAACCGAAAACAACAACCGCCTACCTGCGAGGGCGTAGCCTGGAGCTTCGCCGCACGTCCACCCTTGTCGTTGGCACCTCCACCTTGGGGAGGAGAGTATGAAGGAGGAGAGGGGGTTGAGGGTGAGGGGTTTCTCTTGGGGGAAACAAAGGTGAGGAAGGGGGTGAAGGGTGTTTAAATAAAGAAAAAAATTAATTATAATTTTGATTAATTTAAAACCCCCAAAAGACCTGCACCCGAAACTCTTTGTGGGGTCAAGATTAAACCTCCCCAAGGGTAAAAACCACCTCCCGAGCAGAACGAAGGTCTCAAAATTTTAAGCTGAGGCCCAGTTCAAAAGTTATAAAAATGAACGATCGAGGCCTCCAAATTACAAAAACGCCCCTATGTCCATTTTCCCCAGAAGGGTCGCGCCCACCAAAATTACACCCCTCCTAGAGTAAATGGCACGTTCCGGACTCAACAGTGCCCTCAGTTTTCCAATACAAGATACCTTTTAAGATATACTTGAGTTAAGCCACTAAACGAATAAATTAATTATTTAATTTATCTGTTTAAGGTTCCGGAAGTGAGCGAGGGGTCCAAACGCCCCCCAATGACATGTTTCATGTCGTTCATAGGGTAAACACCCCATTTAGGACCCATCCGTACTCTCAGATTTCTGATCTGGGTCACCGTTAAGGGTTATACCATTTATTTGGCGTGCCCAGTGTGAACACACTGAAAATTTAATTCTGGCCACACCGGAGATCGAAATCGCACGCCGTCTGAAGGAGATGCTCTAGAATAGCTTCAAGAATATTCCACAATATTTTATATCCAAAAACAAGGTTTTTACAAATATGGTGATGCAATTGATTAAGGTATGTTTCTTGGTCATTCAACCAAGAGTAAATATTAAAAATGTTTAAACATGATTCTTAATAATATTTTGGAGAGAAATTATTTGAATGTTATTGTGAATAAGTTTTAGAAATATATATAAATTTATATTTGGAAGAAATTTTTGGGGAAGAGGATGATTATGACATAAATTTTAGAGAACCCTAAAGTATATCTAGTATAGAAGACTTTGAATCTAAATTGTTTTGTTATCACATGTAGGACCAATATAATTTGAATAATAAATGAAGGATGAATCATGGGTTAAGGACAAGAATGACGAGCCCGATAAAATATATAACAATTAAAAATGGGATTTTTTAAAGAGGATAAATGTTTACAACACCATCAGAACAAAATTGGTGTTCAGAAACAAACAGGAAGAACAATAGATTGTGATTTGAAGCAAAGAAATGTTTTTATACAAAGGCATTACTCAAATAAAATGCATTGGTATTGAGGATATATTTTAACCGATAGAGATACATGAATCTATTCAATTATTTTTGGAGTTAATAATCTAAAGAGGATTTAATTTCAATCAAATAAGTTAAAAAATGGTATTCATAAATAGAGTTCGTGAGGAGAATGGTTATATTGATACACCTATCCATTTTTAACATAATGATGATGGAAACAAGATATTTAATTTAAAAAAAATCATATCAGATAAAGTAGACACCATAGGATTGGTATTCTCATTTAGATTTATTTTTAAAGAAACATTACTATAATAGAGGTTCTATTTATCAAAACCTCTATTTAAATTCATGAAAGGTATAACATTTCATGATACTCATGTATATAGAAGATATCATATTTGGTAGTAACAAGAAGGAATAAATGGACGAATTTTAAAAAATAATGTGTAAAAATTTTGGTATGTCAATTATTGGAAAACTCATTTACTTTATTGGTCTATAAGACAATAAAATATTTTAGTATGTTTTTATCACCAAGAAAAATATGTTAGGGAGTTATTGAAAAAGTTTGACATGTATGGTTGAAAACTGGTTTCAACACCAATCATTATTGGAAACAATCATGGGAATAATGGGGTTTAAAGAGTTTTTAATAAAATTTTATTTCATATAAGTATTTAAATTTTTTTGTTATTGAGCATAAAAAAGTTATATATAGTTTATACAATATGATTTGAATCTTAATTCCAAGGAAATCTAAAGGAAGAGAATTATTTCATAGTTTAGTGAATTATGAGGCATGTGAAAGGTGTAACACAATTATTTTATATGTATTATTATTATTATCAAATAAATTAAATTTATTTGATATCATGGATTACATGCAACACCTAGTTGAGCTTGCATTACACACAACCTTGAGTTTTAATAAAACAAATAATAATACAAATATAATTATTCTAACAATACCATTATAACATAATCATTTAAGATAGAAATAGAAATATTAATAAATAATTTTAAATAATAATTATAATGGTTTTATATAAAAAACATAATTAAAAAAATTTATTAATTTTTAGAAAAGTCATTATATGTTTAGAAAATACTATTTTTCTAAAAAATGATTTTTATGTCTTTTGGTACATAATAATAATTTTTTCCTCTTTTATAAAATTAATTTGATAAAATAAACTTAATTATTTAAATTTTTACATCAAAATTATCATGATCTTAATATTTGAAAATTCTATAAAAAGATTAATTTTTTGATGAATTGCAAAAACACTAAATTTTAATTGAAAACTGCATTTTTATATATATTATTCATAAAGTTAAATTATATATAAAATTGGTTTTAAATTAAAATTAATTAAATTATACATATATTAATTCAATTTTATTAATTTTTAATCAATTTTATATTGAAATTTGTAATAAAAATATTTCAAACTTTTGAACATTTTCTCTTTAGAAACCGGCTTTCTCATCCCATCTATGGGATTAATTTAAAATTTATATTTTCAAATTATGTAAATGGAATATGGAAAAATTTATTACATATTTATGATAATATTAATTTATATTATCTAATAATGTTAAATTATGTCTCGACCAAAATGAATTGTAAAAACTGTAAAAAATATTGGTCGCGATTAAGGTAAAAATGGGATAGCCGAGAGGTAAACTTAAATGATAAGGGTTAAAATTACATATAATCATTTATAAAATGAATTTTATTGCCTTATTTTGACCGTATAATGTGTAAGTTTATAATTTAATCCATTTTTTATCTTTTTGATGTTAAAAACATGGGTATACCTTTTTCTTTCAACAAAATTGTAATTGTGAAACTCACCTCAATTATAAAAGGCCACCCCTTCTCCTCACATATTCACACCATAAAAAACCTTATTCATCAATGATACAACTATATCACTTAAAATAATTTATCATATCCCTATATAATCCTTATTTTTTACATAAATATAACCTAGAAAGTCTTTTGGTGCAAACTTAAGAAGGATACCCAAAGAAGATGTAACGTTCATCAATGGGGGTTTTTTTTATATCTTCCTCCACATCCAAAAATTATTATTATACCATGATGATATAATATAAATAGTATATTAAATATAATTATATGTTGTTACATTATTTGTATGACCAACAACCATCCCCACATCCATCAAATGGGTTATGAAATCACCGTTCATGTGTACGGCAGACTACCGCCTCGCAAACTGATGTCTTTTGTTTTTCCATTACCACATCTAATAGTTAAAAATAATGATGGATTTATTATTTATATATTATATTTTTGATATTATTATACTTATTTAATTATTATATCACACATACTTTCATACTATCCATTTAGAGTGAATATGATAACGACACTTGTGTGTTTGGAGTACTACCGACTTGCGAAGCAATGTGATTCATTCATGATTTAAATTGAAGGTAATAAGGATGAGTTTATTTAAAATATGTCATAAATATGAAATAAATATTATTATTTAACTATAATTTATCTTTTACCTTTCTTTGTTTCAACCTGAAAGGAAAATAGAAATAGTTTTCATGCATACATATGGCCAACTGTCTTCATGAATGATGTATTTCATTTTATATCACCAAAATTTATGAATTACTATAAATAAATATATAATTAATATATATTATTTTTATATCATGGTTGAAATTATTTATTTTATGAAATAATGCTAAAATTAAGAGGAAAAAAATAACAAATCAAATATATATGAAAAACAAAGAAGTTATTACCTAAAATTTAACTTTAACGTATAATTGTTAATAAATGGGTAATAAAAGGTCGTAATAAAATCATATTTTGTATGATATATATGGATATGGTTTTTAAATTAATATATTTATATTAAACATATATTTATTATACATTATTTTTGAATGAGTATGATGGAAGTCAATACTTAAGGTAATGGATTTCTAATCTGTCTTTTATTTTTAGGGGACATATAAAAATTCACCACTCATTTATTTTGTGTGGTGTATATACTACCACTTTTAGATGTTATATCATGAATAAAATTATTTTTATAAAAGTTAAAATTTTATATAATTTTATTATTTATTGGGGATTACAAATCAAAGTCACCAAAGTGGTAAGTGATTTTTTTCTCAATTTTCCTTCTTTGAGACATATGTTATGTTGTGCGCATTTATTCTTTTATGATGTGTATATAAATACCCTTTAACATGTAATGTCATGAATTTATTTATCCTGATGATATTTTATGTTTCATTTTATGTTATTCCTTAATGGTTCGTATGATTTAAAGAAACTAATGTGGTAAATATTTTACGTTACAATCTCATAGTTTACCAGGATTGCTTATTATTATGATTATGATGATAAGATATTATGATCCATCTCTAAAAAAAATTTATTTTCTTCTCCTATGTTTATGAATTATGTTTTGAACAAATATTACCATTTTTTTACTCTTTGTTACTTAAAATAATTGATAATTTTTTTATGAAAATCCTACATTATTTCTCTCTTCAGTTAGAAATCCATTTTCTTCCAAAACCAAATTTTCTAAAAATGTTTTAAAAAATGTTTTATTATTGTCATATGATTTTTAAAAATAATTTTTTACCCATGTTTTAATTTTTTTTAAATACTTTTAAAAGAATATTCATTTTGTTTTCCAAACAATTATCATTTTCATTTTACCAAAAATGTGAAAGGAATATTTGATTTAACATATATCGAATGAATGAAACCTCTTGTAGTCATGAACGTTATTCTATTTGAAACTTCCTTTATTATTTTTAAAGGTTATTTTCAAAGAAAAATATTTTTTAAATTGTTTTATGTTTTAATTTTATTTCCAAATAATAAATGATATTTTCCTCATGAAATGATTTAAATGATAATTCAAAAAAAATTACATTTAAGATTACATCCTTTTATGTTACCTATACATTACTAGGTATATTATCCAAGTATACCATTATTATTATCTCTATGAATGGTTTATGTTTATGATGGAATTATATTTATGAAACTTGTCTCTCTTCTATGGGATATACAATGATAAATATTTTATTAATCCTGTTTTTTTCATGGGTTGTGCTATATTGAAATGATGAAATTATAATGAAACTAGTCTCTTTTATATTGGTTTAGATATGATGAAGTTTATATGAAACCCATTTTATTTCATAGGTTATGATATGATGAATGTTTTATTATCTTATAGAACACATAAATATGGATTTCATTATGAGATGGGTGGGGAATATATCTCCCTCCAATGAATTGGTAAATATTTATATCCCATGAGGTAGATAGGACTAGAATGAGGAGTGAACCGATTTAAGTGAGGGAATTTGTTTATTATGATGTTTTTGGTAGTGAACCTTGACTACTATGATGGTTTTGGGAGTGAACCCATTCCTCTCTGATATAATTTTAAATTATCATTGAGTAATATGGATATGATTTTCTATTATTATGGGTATAAAAAAATCCATGTATTATGTTAATGTTATGCTCTCATGGGCCATGTTATTTGACTATATTATGATTAATGTTTTATAAACAGCCAATCTATATTCCATGACTCGTGATTATGATATTTTATATGAAAGGTATGGTTTTAAAATTTTATAATCATATTATTACACCCATATGTTCATGTTATGCATATATATCACCCTTGTTTACACATGCTAAGTATCTGAGCTCACCCTTTATTATTTTTCCTTTTCCTTGGTTATGAAAAAATGTTTTATGTATTATATGTATAAGAAGTTTTATAGTTATGTAGATCATAGTGGGAGATAATTTAGTTTACTTATGGACTATTTTTTTATGTTTCTATGTTTCAAAAGGAATTATACCTTTATGAACCATAGGTTTGTTTTTATGTAATTTAATGAATCTGCATCTTATAAGATTTCATATCATTTAATGATAAGACTAGGTCATTAATGATGGTATAAAAAGATAGGTTTTTTGACCTTTGTAAACTAGGATGAGTAAAACTCAGTGAGATGCCAAAGTAAATATTTGAGGATAAGTTTAATGATGAGTTAAACTATAGTAAAAAGTTTTAGAATTTTGTTAAAGGATATAACAAGTATTTTCCAAGCAACTATATTCATGTATGGAGACTACAAGTGAATGTGGCTCTGGAACATATGTATATAGTGTTAATAACTCTAAAAAAGCTTCATTGATATAGACTCAATTATCCCATGGTTCCTAATAATAGGCCTTGTTGCACACCTAGTTTGACACTCTAGGGGGATACGATTTGGAAATTCTAAAACTATTTACAAAACATAATGAAGGATTTAAATTGTAGAATACTGTGAATGAACTAAGATAAAACAAAGGTGTTATATAAAAAAAGTAAGGTGTCATGATTTTGAAAACCTATATGTGATTTTTCATGATTACATGGTTCTCCTTCATGATTACTGTTTCTTACACTATGCTTTTTAGTTATACTCAATGTCTAGAACCTAAAAAACCAAGTTAATGTAGAGTGCAATGGAAAATGAAATGATTCTATACCTAAAAATCCATACATTATGGGAGATAGAATAAAATATATAATTATTATACTCTCAAAAATTTCTCAATCTATGAATCATGTTGGACATCAAAACAATCAAAAGATGGAAAAACATTTTTTTGATTCATTTATGATGCAACATCCACCTTTTTCAGTGGGTCTTTTGACCCACTAGTTGCATAAAAATGAATCAATAACATTTAAAAGATTTTTTTTATTATTCTGTGTTCGAAACCTGAAAAAGTTATTTTGTCTCTCTAGGGTTTAGAAGGTAATGTTAATAAATGGTGGAATATTATCAAGAATACAAGGTAATAGGATGAAATTGACTCTGTGGATTGGGATGAGTTGAAGAACTTATTTTTAAATAAGTAATTTCCTTATATTATTTATATGTAGATGGAGAATGAGTTCCTTGAGATAAATAAAAAGGATAGAGAATTTGTTGGTACTAATGTGGAAAATTTTATAAGACCTCTGAGGAAGACTTATGTTATTATCATCCAACCCAAAAGTAAGGCTGATCAATTCTCCAGTGGATTAAATGAATGTCTTTGAATAGTGTTATACTTAAGAGACTTTAGTAGCTATGATGAAATTGTTCGACGAGCAATTAAGGTGGTAATGGAGGCTGGAGTTACTTATCAATTGCATGGTTTTTATAGGAAGTGAAAAAACAGAATTCAATGAAAAATATAAGAACCATGGAGAGAAGATGATGATTTGTCCTTTATTCTCAAAGTATGGGAAGAAACATGAAGTAAATTGTCTTAAGGAGACTAATAAATGATTTAAGTATATAAGGGAATGTAATCAGGCAATTTATTACCAATCTTGAGGGATGAAAATTAGATAATGATATGAATAGAGAGATAGTTGCACAGAATAAACCACCCACACTCTAGTGTTTTAAATGTAAGGAGTATGGGAACAATGCTAATGAGTTCCCAAATCTAAAGGATAATTATTATGATTGATGATAGAGACCTCTTAAAATGAGAGTCAAAGGGAAATATCATACGATCATTGTTCCTAATGAGGGGTGTGATAACGACGTATTGAACGATATACATATGATCCACTATAGAACTGCAAATGTATTATTTGAATATGGATCTACTCATTATTTAATATCTGATGAATTTTATAATGGTATCATTATTCCACCCAAATAATAGGTGTTTATTTAGAAGTTAAAACCCATAATGGTATGATTATTTTATCTCAAGCATATTATTCTTATCCAGTTTATGGTTGTGGGAATTTTTATCATGAAAATATCATTATTCTTTCTCTCGTTGAATTTGATGTTATATTAGGAATGTATTGACTTAATATACAAAAATCTCACATCAATTTTTAAGAAAGGGAAGTTAAATTTGATATTCTAAAACAACCTATGATGATCTATCGTTGTGATTATATGTATAAACATCTAACGGGGATCACATTCATTGTATGGGTCTTAATTCCCATTCATAATGGGGGGGTTATCTTATATTTTTGGGGATAAACATGACATCAATGAAATGACTATCATTTCGGAATTTTTTGATATATTTTTTGAAAGAGTTTTCTAGAATTCCACAAAAACATGAAGTTGAGTTCTCAATAGTTACCTATAACCAAACCAATTTTAGTGAATCCCTATATAATAGCCTTAATTGAGTTTCAGGAATTAAAGAAGTGACTCTAGGTTGACCTTTGAAAGAGATTCATTTGGCCAAGTGTTTCACCTTAGGTTTTACTAGTTTATTTTGTAAAAAAACATAAATGGATCAATGAAACTATTAATTGATTATCAGGAGCTGAACAGGATCAAAATTAAGAATAGGTATCCACTACCTCATATTGATGTATTGTTTGAATAATGGCTTGGTTCAAAATACTTTTCCAATATTGACTTTTTTTGATATCATCAATTAAGGGTTATGAATGAGGATATACTCCTGATGAAATTTCATACAAGGTAAGAACTCTAGGAATATATAGTAATGCAATTCATTCTTTATAATTCCCAACTATCTTCAAATATTTAATGAATATTTTATCTAGAGGTTAACTTGATTAGTTTTTTATAGTATTTATAGATGATATTATTATATATTCAATGAGAAAGGAACTGCGTGAATACCACTTGATAATTATACTAATGACCATAAAGAAGGACAAAATATATGAAAAATTTACAAAGTGTGAATTTTGGATTCCAAAGGTTTAATTTTTTGGTCATATAATCTCAAGATACAATATACTAGTAGATCTATCAAAGAAGGAGGATATTAAATTCTAGACTAGACCAACCATGATGGTTGAGATCCATTGGTTTCATGATTTAATTAGATATTATGGATGTTTTGTGGATAATTTATTGGGACTATATAATAATATGACCACATTTACATGGAAGGGATCCAACTTATTCTGTAAAAATGAATGTGAGGAAAATTTCAATGAATTTAAGAGAAAAGTAGTCACCACACCTATGCTTACAATACCATATAGTAGATAAGGGTTTTGTGATATATAGTGATGCATAAAATATGGTATTGAGATGTGTTTTTATGAATAAATAAATTCTTATAGCTTATGACTCATGAAAATTAATAATTCATGATATAAATTACCCATATTTGGATTTAGAGTTAGCTATGCCAATTTAGGAATTAATGATATGGAGGAATTTTCTTTATGAAGAAAAGTGTGATATATATAATTATCATAAAAGTTTAAAGTATATATTCACATTTAAGAAGTTAAATATATTCTAGAGAAGGTGATTAGATATTATTAAAGATTATGACACTCACTACATTACCACCCAGTGAAAGTGAACAAGGTAGATGATGCTTTGTGTCAAAAGGATCCTTCTATATTATCCATGATAAAGATTATAGAATATCTGATATTTCTTGATTTTCAAATTATGGATTTGGAAGTCTTGAACTGAGGGGGAAAATTATCTTGATAAGTAGAATGTTAAATCATATATCCAAGTAATGATTAAAGAGGCTCATAAGGAAGTTGTAAATATGCCTAAGTTAAACCTTGATCATGATGGAATGATAAGGTTCAAGAATAATGTTTTTGTTTTTTCCATACTATATTTGAGGGAGTTGTTAGAGGAAGCTTATAGTTCTTCATTATCTAATCATCGGGGAAGTAAAAAGATGTAAAGAGATTTAAAAGATTTTTTTCGACGGGATAGAATGAAGAGAGATATCAAAGAGTTTGTATCTCAGTTCTCAGTATGCCAACAATTTAAGGTGTAGAGCCAAAAGTCTAGGGGGATTTTAGATCCATTGCCCATACCAAGATAGAAATGGGAAAACATCACTATAGATTTTATCATTGGACTCCCCAAAATGTATAAAGGGTATAATACTATATGGGTTGTATTTGATCACATTAATAACTCAGCACACATTATCTCTCTTAGATAAGACTTCGCCCAAGATAATTTTTCCAATATAAATAGTAAGGAAGTGGTAAGGTTTCCTGGAGAACCATATTCCATTGTGCCAGATTGGAATATGAGGTTTAACTCAATGTTTTTGAGGTTTATTTAACAAACTCTTGGTATAGAGTTAAATTTCAGTACTACGTATCATCCTAAGATAGATGGTCAGTCTAAGAGGACAATTCTAACCCTAGTGGATGTGTTAAGATCCTTTTATTTGGATTTAAAATGTTTTTGTGATCAACACCTTCCTTTAGTTGAGGTATCTTGGAAAAATTTCTTTCTCTCATGCATTAAAATAGCTCCTTTTGAATACCTCAACTAAAATAAAGGTAGATATCCAACATGATAGAATAAAGTTAGAGAAATAAAGCTATTGAGACCTAAGATAACTGAATAAATTGTAGAGAAGGTTAAATCCATTTAGCCTCACATCAAGGCAGCTCAGAATTAGTAGAAAATACATGATGATAATCACTGGTGTGAACTATAATTTAAAGTTTGTGAAAAGGTGTTTCTAATAATTTGTCCATGGAATAAGGTTATGAGATTTGGGAATAATGGGAAAGTAATCCCTAGTTATATTGGTCCCATTGAATTTTTTGACCACATTAGGATGGTAGCCTATTAGTAAGTGGTTCCAAAAATCCTCTCCCAAGTTTATGATGTGTTCCATGTATCTCTTTTGAGGAAGTAAATATCTGGACCTTCGTATGTTCAAAACTCAGAGTTCATACAACTAGAAAAATATATTTCTTATGGTAAAAACATATGTAGATTTTATATCATACATATAAAGTTCAATGAAACAATACCACTCCCCTAATCAAGTTGTAATTTCGAAACCACCGTTTTTATGAATCTATATAGGAATTTGAGGATATGATGAGGAGAAAGTAGTCTCATTTGTTTATATTAGAGTGATTTTTTTGAGATAAAATTTATTTTTATTGTTAGTATAATTTAAAACCAAAAAAGTTTATGCATCATTATTTTTTCTGATAAATTAAATTTCTATGGTAGCTTGTTTTCCACACAACACCGAGTTTATCTTTCATCACATGCACAAATTATATTTAACGAACTATGATATATTATTAATATAATTATTTAAACATGATCATTATAACCTAGAAATTAAATCTAGAAATATTAATATTTATAATTAATTTAAAATAACAAGTATAATGGTTTTATATAGATAAAACATATTGAGAAAATGTTACTTAAGTTTGAGAAAATTCTTTACATGTTTTAAAAATACTATTTTCTCAAAATTGTTTTTTATTTACTTTTGTACCCAATAATAGTATTAATTTCACGATTTTATAAAATATATTTGATAAAATAAAATTATTTTTTTAAATAAACTTGTAAAATTGGATTAGGGTTAATTTATGTTAATTCTCTAAAAAGATTTATTTTTTGATGAATAATGAAAAATAAGAAATTTAAACTGAAAACTGTCTCTTCATTTAAATTATTTATAATGTAAAATTATATTTTAAATTGGGTTTAAATTAAAATTAATTATATTATACATATATTCATCCAATTTATGTATTAAAAATCAATTTTATCTTGGATTTTGATGTAAAAAAACTTCAACCTTTTGAACATTTTCTCTTTAAAAACACGCTTCCTCATCGCGTTTGTAAGATTAATTTTAAATTAAAGTTTTACAATAATGTGAGTATAATTTTGAAAAATGTATTCCATATTTAGAATAAAATTAATTTATATTATTTAATAAGTTCAACTATTTTTTTTACAAAAATGAATAGTAAAAATAGAAAAAAATTATTTGATGCAATTAAGGTAAAAAATGGTTTATCAGGGGGTTATACTTAAAATAAATGGGTTAAAATTACCTATAAACTTGTAAAAATATATTATATGAACATATTTTAACATTATCATGTTTAATTTTGTAATTCGATCCATTTTTTACCCTTTTTAACTTTAGAATTGTGGCCGCACCATTTTCTTTCAAAACATTACATGTGTTACACTCACCTCACTTATAAAAGGACACCCCTTCTCCTTATCTTTTCACAACTTAAAAACCATTTATTTCAGAAAATAAATTCCCAAATAACTTACAAAATTACATCCTCTCTTCTTATAATCCTTATTTTAGACATAAATCCAACGTATACATGATTTTGCTGCGAACCAAATAAGGGTACCCTAAGAAGAGTTAATGTTATACAATGAGCATTTTTTTATTTCTTCCTCTACATACTTAAATTATTATCATAACATAAAGATTTAATAACTTATTTTTATTCCATATAATGATATTTTTTATTTTATTTACATGACCTACAACCATCTCCACTTCCATCAAATGAGTTATGAAATCATTATTCGTGTGTATACATGACTACCACCATACAAATCAATGTCATTCGTTCTTGAATTACCACCTCCCATGGATGAAAATAATGATATAATTATTGTGAATATAATAAATTTATGATATTATCATAATTTTCAATTATTATTTCACACATACGTTTATACTCTTCATTTTGTGGGAATTTGAGAATGTCGCTCGTGTGTACGGAGGACTACCGCCTCGTGAAGCGATGCGATTCATTCAGGATTTACCTGGAAGGTGATAATGATTATTTTAATCAAAATATTTCATATATATGAAATAAAATTGATTCTATAATGATAATATATCATTTAACTTTATGTCATTAAATCCAAAAAGAAAATTGAAACAACATTCATGTGTACGTATGACCTACCATCTATATTAACAATTTATTTCATTTTCTATAAAAACAATTAATGGATTAATATAAATTAAAATATAATAAATATATATTGTAATGTCCCAAAGTTTCATTAATGGAAATCTCTCTTGATCTAATTAAATTCCTATTTATGTTTATATAAAATGTCAACATCATTGGTTTTATGTTAAGAATTTTGATCGTTGCTAATATAGATGTTGAACAGTGATCACATGATTAGTATAAATATAGGGCTTCAATAAATCCAATTTACTCAGACAAAGGAAGCGACGACCTCATCTAGTAGAATTACCCCATAAGAAAACCATTTGTCGGAGCTCGGAAAAGAGGTGGCATCCTTGGGCTTCTCTCTTGACCAAGCCCAAGCTGAGCTTCATCATGTCATGCTCGAACATGACCGTCTATGGGAGAAGTGGAAGTTGATAGAAATTACCACATGAGCGATGTTATCCAAGCCAGCCCAAGAGTCTGTCACCATCGCACACCTTACCCTTAAGTCTTATGTGGCTATTTTAAGGGGTTATGTAACTAATAGATAGTACTATGTTCATGTACATTATTTTTTTATATAATAATGAATATAATTTCTTGTCATTGTTGAAACTTTGTAAATAGTTTTTAAAGTACAAATGGTGTTTTTAGTTATTATTTAATTAAAAAATCTATTTTATTAAATTAAGGGATTTTTGAAATAAATATTATTTTAATAAATTATTATTATTATTAGATTATTTTTATTATATATAAATGATCATATAATTGTATGAATGCAATTATAATTTTTATTAAGGTTTGAAAGCCATTTTTGTCAAAACACGTGAATTTTCGATAAATGTTGGTTTTTATTTTAAAAGTGAAAATTAACATATTTAGAAAATTAGTTAGATAAAATAAATTTTATTTTTGGAATCAGGACGTCGAAATTATCCAACAGTGAATTTTTCATAATTTTCTGAGATAGTCAAATATTTGGGTAAAAATTAAATACCATTTAAATATATAATGTGTTTTATAACATCATAATGACCCAATCGTGATGTAATAAAATACTATAAGATTTATCTTTAGACAATATATGTTTTACCATTAAAATAATTTGATTTTGGGTTTGTTTTACTTACTTTTAAAAGTATTAATGGATCCCTCAAGACTTATTAAACACCTTGTCTTTTTAAATTGTTTTCCATGAGAATGTGACTCACCTCCACATAAGCAACCTTATTATTTTAATAATTTCGGACTTTGTCCTTATAAAATATTGTTTTCCTATTCCCTTTTCCAAAAACCATGGGCTTGTTTGTTGTTTGGATAAATTTAATATAAGGGGTCCCAAACCTAAATAATTAAGAATTCCCTCACCTTTCCTATATAAACCCACCCAAGCTCCCACTTCCTCCTCACTCAAAGCCTTTGGAGTTTATCCAACCTCTGCCCTACTTTCTCTATAATCCTCCCAAGGTGCCCCAATCTCCCAAAAAGCCTCTCACAAGCCTCTCTCTAGCCTTTGGAAGCACACTTCCAAGTAAGGGTTTTTTCTTCCTTTCTCATTTTTGTCCAATTTTCTTTAAGTGGTTTTGACCTTTTAATTTCAATTATGAATGTTGGGGTATGGTTTCTAACCTCCCTCATACTTCCCTCTTTATGTTTTAATTATGGTATACCCTTTATCTCTCATTAAATTCCTCTCATGTACACCCGTTACTATGCCGAAATTCCTAAAGGAACTTCTCTCTCTTCTTTTACATTCAAGCAATACTTTTGTATCGTGAATCTAAATTCCATTACAATTGTTTGGAAATTTATCTATATGACCCCATTACTGTCCATTTCATTTAAATATTATATGTAACCCCTTTCTCTCTCATTAACCATTTTTTATGAATTCTTATGTCACGCCGTTACGCTGCCGAAATCGCACCGCTTTTTCTAAGCCAATGCCATTGTGTAGTGAATACCATTCCCATTTCTCCATCAAGGGTATTCACCTTTATGCACATTTACTTATTGATTATAAAGTTTCATGTATTAATTCGATATTACTTTATCATGGAATAAATGATTATGTTTAATGTACCCATGTTTTATGATCCATGTGGCACACTTATGCATGAAATGAAATGTTTAAGAATGGTGCGCCCTTATAGCGCTCTAATGCATTGGGTAAAGTATAGTATCATGATACGTCATGTGAAATGAGTGTTGACTCATGATAATTCAAGTGCAATGATGGTTTACTCGTACTTTATGTGCAATGAGGATTTCCTCATGCTCCATGTGCAATGAGCCTTGGCTCATGCTAATTCTATGTTAAGTGTTGTTGCCACATTTCCATGTTATGATTATCATGATTTATCATTCCTTTATTTTCATGTTTCTCTTAATCTCTATTGATATGCCTATTGTTTAACATGTATATTACTCCTCATGTTATTCCATGTGTACTCCCTTCCTGGGCTTTATAGCTCACCCTTTTTTTATGCATGTCCTCAGGTTATCCCATGCAATGCTAGGTACGAGGGAATATAGTGGTCATGTAAAGGAAGTTTTCAATAAAGATGTTTTATTTCATGTTTTAAGTTTTTATGAAATGATCCTAAGCCCCAAAGACACTAATCCTCTCGATCTTCTTTGTTGTATCAAGTGATTTTTTATGTAATAAATCATGTTTAAGTTTGTAATAAAAGCAGGGTTGTCATAGTTGGTATCAGAGGATAGGTTTAGTTATTTTTGGGATTATAAAACCCTAGTAAAGCCTTAGAGACAAGAATAAGTATAATAAAAACATCCATAAGTTTTGATAAGTACTGAGTAAGTGGTTTATCAAAAAAATACATCCCTGTCTGGATATGAGCAGGTAGAGGCGGCTCTGACACAGATGTGTCTTAGGGTTAAAACCCGAAATCACTGCGTTGAGCTAGACTCGAACGGGAACTGGTGCACGACAACGGGTCTTGCTGCACTCTTGGTTACGACACTCCCGAGGGATATGCTTTGGTAAATTGACAAGCTTAGTATGAACCCTTATTAAGGGAATTAAAAAAAAATCCCCTAAGAATATATGTTAGAAAATAGATCATGAAAAGCCTAGATTGAAGCGTATAGACTCATGAGTTAAGGAAATAAAAGTTTATTTATAAGTCATCAACTTTTGTCTTTTGATTACCCTTTATGTGTTACCCCTAACATTCCTATTATTCCAGCCAATGGCCGGTAATAGGAGGACTCGGGCTAACAACCATTGTGAAGATCAGTGTGATGACTGTATTAATGAGATGCCTAATCCAATGGGAGCGGGAATCGCGAACTTTGTTACGCTTCTCTCTCAGCTAACACATGTTTTGAATAGAAACATGGGTCAAGAGGAACGTTCAACCCCCCTAAGAAAGAACAAGTCTCTATCGAGAGCTTCATGAGACAAAGGCCTCCTACTTTTAGTGGATCATCCGACCCCACGATCGCTGAACAATGGATCAACTCCATTGAAAAGATCTTCTCCATCCTTCAATGTTCTGAACAAGAGAAGGTTCTCCTAGATGCTTATTGTATGGAGGGTGAAGCTGATCAATGGTGGACGTTGATAAAAAATACGAAGCTTGAGGAGGAGATCGAGGCACTGGAATGGAAGGATTTCCAGAAGATGTTTTTCGATAAATATTTTCCACACACCCTCTGGCTTAAGATGGAAAGGGACTTCCTTTCCCTCAAGCAAAAAGATGAAGAATCTGTTAGAGCGTACGAGGAAAAATTCACAAGGCTTGCATGATACGCTTCCGGCTTTGTCGTTACCCCCGAATACAAAGTTGACAACTTCTTTGGTGGGCTGAAGCCTAGCTACGGAAAGAATTGGTGATCCGTGACTTCGATAGCTATGAGGAAATTGTCTGATGTGCCCTCAAGGTCGAAATGGAGATTGGAGAATCACAGGGGTATCATGGGGATAAGAAGCATAAGGTGGACTTCAATGCTGGTGGTCTGATGGATAAATCCAATGGTGATAAGAAGATCCAGCACCCCACTTTCCAAAAGTGCGGAAAGAAGAACCCTATAAATTTCTTTAAGGGGATGAGGAAATGCTTCAAGTGTCTAAGAGAAGGGCACCTAGCTGTTAACTATCGGCAATAAATACCCGTAGCTGCGACAGAGGAGAGGAATGCTCCATTTTAACCTCAATGTGTTGTTCAATGCTACAAATGCAACGAACCAGGTCATTTTGAAAATCAGTTCCCTAATCCAAGGGTTTTCTGAGGCAACCAACAACCTCCAAGGAAGCAATGAAGAGCTTTTTCCATCACTTCTGCCGAAGTGAACCCCGACAACAAAGTGGTGATAGGTATGCTAGTTATTCATTCAAGAATAGAAAATGTACTTTTTGATTCAGGTTCAATGCATTCTTTTATATCTTGAAAGTTTAGTAGAACAATCCTAGCACCACCAAAAATCATGGAAGTGAAGATGTCGGTGAGTACGGAAAATGGGGCAATCATTTCATCCCATGAATACAAGTCCTCCACTGTTATAATCTGTGGATTGAATTTTCCGGAGAACCTCGTCATACTTCCTCTGGTGGAATTTGATGCAATTCTTGGCATGGATTGACTTTACTTATATAGAGCCAACATAAATTGTTAGGAGAGGGAAATCACACTCCATATGGAGAATCGACCCCCGATTCTTTACAAGTGTAAGGAGGAAGATGAATCTCATTTAGCTACATCATCTCAAGCATGGATATTACTAACTTATGAGCATGCGTATCTCACTCAGATGATTGAGTCCAAGGAAGAAACCATCCTTGAAGAAATTCCTATTGTGAGGGAATTCGCTGAAGTGTTTCCCGAGGAACTGCCTGGTCTTCCTCCTAGAAGAGATGTTGAATTCTCAATTGAACTTATACCTGGGGCTTTAACAATATCCAAGACTCTATATAGAATGGTTGTTGTAGAGCTTGAAGAGATGAAAAAACAACTATAGAAGAATCTAGATAAAGGTTTTATACGCCCAAGTGCTTCACCATGGGGTGCACCAGTCCTCTTCGTCAAGAAGAAGGATGGGTCAATGCGGATTTGCATCGATTATCATGAACTTAACAAAATCACGATAAAGAACAAGTATCCTCTCCCAAGAATTGATGACTTGTTCAATCAGCTACATGGAGAGCAATACTTCTCCAAGGTGGACTTGTGGTCGGGATATTATCAAGTAAGGGTGAAGAAGGAAGATATCCCCAAGACTGCTTTTTCGTACAAGATACGGGCACTATGAATTCATAGTAATTCCTTTTGGACTCACTAATTCTCTAGAAATATTCATGGTCTTAATGAATATAGTCTTTAGAGATTACCTAGGAAAATTTGTGGTAGTCTTTATAGACGATATTCTAATATACTCCAAAACCAAGGAGGATCACGGGGAGCATTTAAGAACTATACTGGAGACTTTGTGCAAGTAGAAGCTCTATGAAAAGTATATCAAGTGTGAGTTCTGGTTAAAGTAAGTCTCATTATTGTTCCATATCATCACAAGCAATGGGATATCTGTGGATCCCTCCAAAACAGATGCAATTGAGGGATGGCCAAGGCCAACATCGGTAACAGATATCCGTAGCTTCTTGGGGTTAGCTGAAAATTATCGACGATTTGTGAGAAATTTCTCATGATTTTCCAACCCTCTTACCAAGCTAAATCGAAAGGGAGTAAAGTTTTCTTGGAGTGATGAATGAGAAGAAATCTTCAAGGAGTTTAAAAGGAGGCTTATCACTGCACTCGTGCTCACTTTACCCACAAGTGGGGAAATTTTTGTGGTATTCAATGATGCTTCGAAGAAGGGCTTAGGTTGTGTGCTGATGCAGAATGATAAATCTATATCCTATGCCTCAAGGAAGTTGAAAATCCATGAGAAAAACTATCCAATGCATGATCTGGAGTTGGTGGCGGTGATCTTTGCCTTGAAAATATAGAAGCATTATCTCTATGTAGAGAAATGTGAGATATATACTGACCACAAGAGTCTTAAATATATATTCACACAGAAAGAGCATAATATGTGCCAGAGAATATGGATAGAGATTATCAAGGATTATGACTGTTCAATACATTACCACCATGGGAAAGTGAACAAGGTGGAAGATGCCCTAAGTAGAAAGGATCCAGTGATTCTATCAATGATGAGAATTGAGAAGGATCCAATCTTCTTAGACTTGATGAAGATGGACATGGGAATCATAGAGAAGGGAACATCATCAATCCTTTCACAAATGATTTCTCAACCATATATTATAGAAAGGTTAAAGGATTCTCAAAAGGATGATGTAAGAATTTAAGAAAAAGTGGAAACTATCGAAAAATGGAAATCCTCGGAGTTTAATGTTAATGAAGAAGGAATTGTGCGGTTTGGGAAAAGACTATGTGTTCCATCAAGTCTAGAGCTGAAGAAGGAACTTTTGGATGATGCACATAGTTCAAATTTCTCTATTCACCCAGGGAGCACAAAGATGTATCGAGATATTCGAGAAAACTTTTTGTGGGATTATATAAAGAAGGAGATCACTGAACATACATAAAAGTGCCTGGTGTGCTAGTAAGTGAAGGCAAAGAGGCAGAAGTCTAAGGGGATGATACAACCATTTCCCATACTAGAAAGGAAATGGGAGAACATAACCATGGAATTTGTCACCGGACTTCTGAGGACATCCAAATGCAACAATGAAATCTGTGTTTTTGTGGATCGTCTTACAAAGACTGCACAATTCATTGCTATTCGGGAGGATTTCTCATTGGGTCAACCGGCACAAATATATATCAGGGAAGTGGTAATGTTTCATGGTGTACCACTATCTATTGTGTCTGACCAAGATCCCAGATTCACCTCTATGTTTTGGAAGAGTCTTCAACATGCTCGGAATACTGAACTGAACTTCAGTATGACCTATCATCCTCAAACTGATGGCCAATCCGAGTGGACTATCCAAACACTTGAGGATATGTTGAGAGCGTGCTCAATGGACTTTAAAGGAGGATGAGATCAACATCTTCCTCTGGTTGAGTTCTCTTATAATAATAGTTTCCACTCAAGCATCCAAATGGCACCATATTAATCCCTGTATGGGAAAAGGTGCAGAACACCGGCATGTTGTGATGAGGTTGGTGAACGTAAGATTCTTGGACCAGAAATGGTTGAGGAAATGGTGGAAAGGTGAAAACCATTAAGTAGTATATCAAGGCAGCCTAGAGTCGACAGAAAAGTTATGGAGATAATCATCGATGAGACCTTGAGTTTAAAGTTGGAGACATGGGTTTTCTACGCATATCTACATGGAAGAAGGTCATGAGGTTTGGAAAGAAAGGGAATTTAAGTCCAAGGTACATCGGCCCCTTCGAGATTCTTGATCATGTCGGGGCTATGGCCTATCGACTAGCACTTCCACCTACCATGACCAAAGTACATGATGTATTTCATGTATCCCTCTTATGGAAGTACATACCAAACCCTTCACATGTACTCTCTTCTGAGGTGGTACAGTTGGAGGATGATCTTTCTTATGGGGAGCAACCAGTGAAGATCTTAGATCGTAGAGAAAACATTCTATGAAATAATACAATGACCATCGTCAAGGTGTTGTGGAGAAACCACAAGTTTGAATAAGGGACTTGGGAATCAAAGGAAATGATGAATCTGAGTTACCCACATCTGTTTTAGTGTGGGAAAAGGAAAATTTCGAGGGAGAAATTTCTTAAGGGGGGAGTATTGTAACGACCCAAAGTTTCATTAATGGAAATCCCTCTTAATCTAATTAAATGTCTCTTTATGTTTATATAAAATGTTAAATTCTTTGGTTTTATGTTAAGAATTTTGACCATTGCTAATATAGTCATTGAACAGTGATCACATGATTAGTATAAATATAGGGCTTTAACAAATCCAATTTACACAGACAAAGGAAGCGATGACCTCATCCAGTAGAATTGTCCCATACAAAGCCTATTTGTCAGAGCTTGGAATAGAGGTGGCATCCTTGGGCTTCACTCTTGACCAATCCCAAACTGAGCTTCATCATGTCAAGCTCGAACGAGACCGTCTATGGGAGAAGTGGAAGTTGATAGAAATTACCACTCGAGCGATGTTATCCGAGCCAGCCCAAGAGTCTATCACCATCGCACACCTTACCCTTAGGTCTTATGCGGCTGTTTTAAGGGGTTATGTAACTAATCGATAATACTATGTTCATGTACATCAATTTTTTATATAATAATGAATATAATTTCTTGTCATTATTGATACATTGTAAATACTTTTTAAAGTACAAATGGTGTTTTTAGTTATTATTTAATTAAGAAAACTATTTTATTAAATTAAGGGATTTTTGAATTAAATAATATTTTAATAAAATATTCCTATTATTATTAGATTAATTTTATTGTATATAAATGATCATATAATTGTATAAATGCAATTATAATTTTTATTAAGGTTTGAAATCCATTTTTTTCAAAACCCGTGAATTTTCAATAAATATCGGTTTTTATTTTAAAAGTGAAAATTAAAATATTTAGAAAATTATATAGATAATATAAATTTCATTTCTGGAATCAGGACATCGAAATTATCCAACATTGAATTTTCCATATTTTTCTGAGACAGTCAAATTTTTGGGTAAAAATTAAATACCGTTTAAATATATAATTTGGTTAATGACATCATAATGACCCAATAGTTATGTAATAAAATACTATAAGATTTATGTTCTGCCAATATATGTTTTAACATTAAAATAATGTGATTTTGGGTTTGTTTGATTTACTTTCCAAAGTATTAATGGACCCATAAAGACTTATTAAACACCTTGTCTTTTTAAATTATTTTCCATGGGAGTGTGACTCACCTCCACATAAGCAACCTTATTATTTTTAAAAGTTCGGACTTTGGCCTCATAAAATATTTTTTTCCTATTCCCTTTTCCAAATACAATGGGAAAAACCATGGGCTTGTTTGTGGTTTGGATTAATTTAATATAAGGGGTCCCAAACGTAAATAATAAAGAATTCCCTCACCTTTCTTATATAAACCCACCCAAACTCCCACTTCCTCCTCACTCAAAGCCTTTTTAGTTCATCCAACCTCTTACCTACTCTCTCTAGAATCCTCTAAAGGTGCCCCAATCTCTCAATAATCCTCTCACAAGCCTCTCTCTAGCCTTTGGAAGCACACATCCAAGTATGGGTTTTTTCTTCCTTTCTCATTTTTGTGCAATTTTCATTAAGTTGTTTTTCCCTTTTAATTTCAATTATGAATGTTGGGGTATGGTTTCAAACCTCCCTCATAATGCCCTTTTTATGTTTGAATGATGGGATACCCTTTCTCTCTCATTAAATGCCTCCCATGTACACCCATTACTATGCCAAAATTCCGAAAGGAACTTCTCTCTCTTCTTTTACATTCAAGCAATACTTTTGTATCATGAATCTAAATTCCATTACAATTGTTTGGACACGTATCTATATAACCTACTTACTTTCCATTTCATATAAATATGATGAGTAACCCCTTTCCCTCTCATCATCCATTTTTTATGAATTCTTATGTCACGCCGTTACGCTGCCGAAATCGCACCGATTTTCTAAGACAATGTCACTGTGTAGTGAATATCATTCCCATTTCTCCATCAAGGGTATTAACCTTTATGCACATTAACTTATTTATTATAATGTTTCATGTATTAATTCCACATTCCATTATCGTGGAATAAATGATTATGTTTAATGAATCCATGTTTTATGATCCATGTGGCACACTTATGCATGAAATGAAATGTTTAAGAAGGGTGCGCCCTTATAGCGCTCCAATGCATTGGGTAAAGTATAGTATCATGATACGTCATGTGCAATGACTGTTTACTCATGATAATTCAAGTGCAATGAGGGTTTACTCGTGCTTTATGTGCAATGAGGATTTACTCATGCTCCATGTGCAATGAGCCTTGGCTCATGCTAATTCCATGTTAAGTGTTGTTGCCACATTCCCATGTTATGATTATCATGCTTTATCATGCCTTTATGTTCATGTTTCTCTTATGATATATTGATATGCCTATTTTATAACATGTATTTTACTCCTCATGTTATTCCATGTGTACTCCCTTACTAGGATTTATAGCTCACCCTTTTCTTATGCATGTCCTCAGGTTATCCCATGCAATGCTAAGTATGAGGGAATGTAGTGGTCATGTAAAGGAAGTTTTCAATAAAGATGTTGTATTTTATGTTTTAAGTTTTTATGTAATGATCCTAAGCCCCAAAGACACTAAACCTCTTGATCTTCTATATTGTATCAAGTGAAGTTTTATGTAATAAATCATGTTTATGTTTCTAATAAAAGTAGGGTTGTCATATATATGATCTTTTTATAATTTTAAACACTTTTTATATTCGTAAATCATGATACATGTAATAAGGCCAAAGATAATAGATCAAAAAATACATGAAAAAATAGATGTTATTACACAAAACAGAACATTAACAAGGAATTGTTAATAAATAGGTAACAAATAGTCAGAATTAAATAATATGTGGTATGATTATGTGAATATAATTCTGTAAAATATGTATGAAAAACTTATATTTATTATATATTAGGTTTCTAAAATTACCCCAAAATTCAATAATTAAAGTAAGTGATTTCTAGTCTCTCTTTTATTTCTGGGAGACATATGAAACCTCACCACTCATTTATTTTGTGTGGTGTATATATTAACCCTTTGAAATTTTATATCATTAATACCATTATTTTAATTATTTTTAAATTTCATATTTTGTTATTCTTTATTGGGGGTTACAATTTTTAGTTACGAAACCGGTAAGGGATTTTTGTCTCAATTTTCATTCTTCGAGACATATGATATGTTATACACCTATCTTGTTTTATGAATTGTACATAAGACCAATTTGAATTTTAATATCATGAATTTATTTCTCCTAATGATATTTTAAGATTAATTTTATGTTTATATATCATGGGGATTATGATTCAAAACTACCAAAGTGGTAACAATTTTATGTTACAATCCCACTTTTTATTGAGATTATTTATGATTATGCTATTGATGAAAAAATATTATGATTAATCTATAAATAAAATCATTAATTTTCTTCTCTTATATTTATTCAGGAGGTTTTCATGAAATAGTACCATTTCCACTATTTGGTACATAAAAATTTGAGAAAATTTCTTCAATAAGTTTTGACAAAATTTATCTCTTCGGTCAGAAATTCATTTTCTTCCAAAACCATATTTTCTAAAAATGTTTTAAAAAATATTTCATTATTATAATATGATATTTAAAATAAAATTTTACCCAGGTTTTACTTTTCAAAAAATTAAATGGAGCCTTTATGTCATTTTCTAAACAATTCTCCTTTGGATTTTACTAAAAATATGAAAGGAATCTTTGTTTTAATGTGTATGGAATGAAATAAACTTCAAATTTTTATTACAATTATTTTATTTGAATATTAATTTAAAAATTTTCAAGTTTGTTTTCAAATGAAAATAGTTTCAAATTTTTTTATTTTTTTTTTAAAAAAATCAAACGGAAAAAATTTTCCTCAAGAAATTTTTTAAATGAACATTCAAAATCATTTTACTTCTAAGATAATTTTCATTGATTTTACCTATGATTTATTAGTGATATTATCCAAGGATACTATAATTATTATATCTTTTAATTTTTTATGATTATGATGAGTTTATGTTTATGAAACCTATCTCTCTTCCACATGATATAGCATGATAAAATTATTATGAAAACCTCTTATTTACCTATGGGTTATTCTATGATGAAATGATGAAATGAATATGAAAAATGTATCTTTTATAGAGGTTATGATATGATGAAATGTTTATGAAACCCACTTTATTTCATGGGTTATGAAATGGTGAATGTTATATGATCTTGTGTTAAACATAAATATGGTTTTCATTATGATATGGTAGTAACCTATATCTCCCTCCAATGCATTAGGTAAAGATTTATATCTCTTATGATATACATAAATAGAATGGGGAGTGAACCTAGTTTAGTAAGGAAATTTTTCCACTATGATGGTGTTGAGACTAAACCTTGATGACTATGATTCTTTGGGGAGTGAACCCTATTACACTATGATAGCCTAGAAAATAATCCTTCACAAATTTGGAAATGATTTTATATTCTAATGTGTATTCCATAAATACATATCTTACGGTAGTGTTATGATCTCATGGATCATTTTCATTGACTATGTTAGGATTCATTTATTATGAAATTGCAATATTTATTCCCTAACTCATGATTATGATATTTTATATGAAGGTTATAGTTTTAAATTGTTATTATCGCATTATTATACATGTATGTTCATATTATGATTACATATCTCTCTTTTTTAACAATAATAAGAATATAAGGCCACCCTTTATTATGTTTCCATTCCCTAGGTTTTGACGAAATGTATTATTATAATATGTCTAATATGTTTGCATGTTATGAAGATCATAGTGTGAAATGATTTAGTTTACTTATGGACCAATGTTTGTGTTTCCAAGTTTACAAAGGAATTATAACTTTATGATAATCAAAATTTTATTTATGTAATGTAATTAATATTCATAAAATAAGATTTAATATCTATTTATGATATACCTAGGTCACTATGAAAGGTACTATTGTTCATGTATTAATATATGATGTAGGAAAAGTTCATGATTTAATGGAGTATTTGGATTTTTATTAGGCTAGAAATATTATGAAAAAAATTCTATAATTGGGTGAGTAGTTTTCATTGAAGTAAAGTATGTTCGTTGGCTTAAAAAATAAATAAAAAACATTTCTTTTCATAGTGGAAGTGGAGTATATCTCAGTGATAAAAACTTACACCCAACTAATTTGGATAATGAAACAATTAAAAGTCAATGGCAGTGAAGTGGAGGTTCCTATGGTGATATTTTTTTCTTCAAAAAAGTTTAATTGATCTAATAATTTATTTACATAATTCACGTATGAAACATATTTAAATAAAGTATCACTAACTAAATTTGAAATATATAGTTATTAAAGTGAAGTATATGGGAAAAATCAAAAGTGGTAAAAAAAATTCAGAACATATTGGTTAAAATAAAATTTTAAAAACATTGATTGAGTCTTAATATTCAACCACCACCCAAAGATTGATGAGGGTTTATGTGTCCCATGTCCCCATATGTATTTAATTCATAATGTAATTCCCCGATCTGGATGCCACTAAATCGATGCCATGAGTTGGTACACCACATGGAATCATGTGTGCCTCCCCCTATGTCATAGCCTGGTGACTAGTAGCGAGGGTCTGTAGGTGTTATGGGGGGGAGATTACACCCTCTTATCAGATTTCAACAAAATGGAAATAAATAGAACGTCATATACTACACATATAGAATAAATAAATAGGCGCTAACATACAAATTCATAACCCATGAAATAACATATTGATGTCACATATAGAATAAGAAGGAATACATATAATTAAAGGAAAATAAGTCCCACAAGTAAAATAAGGAAAATAAAAAATATTTAAAAATACTAGAAGTCATGAGTTGATTCCTGGCATCTAACTCCAATCATAGGAATAAACTCAAGAATAATTTGTAGAGTTCTTGCCCTTATTTGAGCCTAAATCCATAAGGTATGTTCAGGTACCAAATGGATACCCAAATAGGTTGTGAATGAAACTTAGTAGGCCAACATGAATGGTATCAATGAAAAACTAGTAAGGTATGTAAATTAAAATGTATGAAATATATAAGTGTAGAGGAATGGTTTTTGGAAATTAATGGTAACAGGTACAACCACGAGTATCAAAGAGAAAACCCAAACTAACCCTACCTACCTCATCTAATGTCAATCTATGAAGGTGGAGGAGGTTTCAGAGATTAATCTAGTTCTAAGGTATATCACCTTTGAAGCCAAAATCATATAACTTGAAGGAATACATGAGGTTCTACCAATAATTCCCTTCCAGCAAATCTATGAAATTTCATCTGCCAGGCACAAACCTAAGGGGTATCCCTTTACATTAAGAGTCATGGATTGATTGGAATCCAAGGCTTACACCAGAGGAATTCCACTTAATATTATCGATTCAAATCTGGTTAGATCGTCCTAATAAATTGAACAGGGGTACCCCTCAAGAATCCATGGAATTTATTCATTGAATTCAATAAGTGTATACATTACCTAAATAAAAGGGGTTCCATGCCATGGAATTCACAATAATTAATCACTTTATAATCCAATGTCTTTCTTAATGAATTCCATAGTATTGGACTTTATTTAATTCAAATTAATATTCAAATTATAGAATCTACGAGAATACCCTAGTGGAATCCTAGGATCAGTAAAGGAATTATATGAAGATACCATTAATAAAGAATCTAAGGAGGTCCCCAGAGGGATTATATACTCATAACAATTCATAAGAATCTCAAACATGTCATTATTCTATAATAAAACAATATAATTTTATATGAATCATGTCAAGCTCTCCAATTAGGTTCATTTCACATTTCCATTTAACCAATCTAAGGTCAGAAATATCAAGGGGCTCTAATGGTCACCCTAGACATCCCACATTCTATATTAAACCATTAAGTCACTAAGTAAAATCCTAAATACCCCAGAAGTTCACCCATAATCATGGAACAATATATAACCCAACTATTTAATAATTTTAACAAGGGTCTACCCAACCCAACCTACTTTCCATAATCTCTAGAGGCTTCTAAGACCTCAAAAGGACATTTAAATAGTTTATATTAATTTTCATTCAATCATATGAAGAGTTAGAAAAATCCAACATGTCAAAGATCCAATATAATAGTAGGACATTGAGGGAAAATCATAAGACTGCCTACCTTTGGTTATAATTATTCCACTCATCAAGTATCTGGATTTGATTCAAGTATAAAGGAGAGATATTGAGAAACTATAAATAGGTAATAAGGGACTAATTTAATAATATAAAATATTAAATTTTCACTTATTAGTAGTGTGAAAGGTTTATCCATATGGTTTACAAACTATGCACCAATCATGCAAATCCTACTGTCAAGAAACAACTCACTTTGCATGATTAAGGGCATGATTTAACTAACCATTTACAAACCATGAAAAATAGATCTAAAATAAAATACATTATTTTCATGATTCCCTCATACCCTTTTCATGGTTTAATAAACCACTTACCTATTAATTTTAGGCTACATTTTTTGTGCTGATGGTTAGCATAAACTGTGTGTTAATTGCGTGACCTATTAGTTTTCCCAAAAACCTATACTTCTAATCCCTAAACCCAAATGACAATCTTATGACCTCCCTTACACCCTTGTAAACCACATTAAGGAAAAATTAATCTAATTTCAATAAAAATTATAGGTATCATACCTAAAAATAAGAGTGGGGTCATAAAACCTCCCCACCTCAAGATAACATGTCCTTGAGTTGCACCATCAAAATTCATCCGTTTGCTCAAAGAAAATGATAGGACAATGGGCCTTCATGTCTGATTATTGTTGCCAAATTTCCTCAAAAATATGTTCATGTTTCCATATCACATGTAACAATGGAATATATTTTCCATGAATCATCTTCTCACTACAGTCCATGATATAAACTGGATTCTCCTCAAAGGATGCATCGGTCTTGAGGTAGATATCATCAACATCAAGATTATGAGATGTATCAGGAAAGTACCATCAATTTTTAATTACAAGAAAGATGTCATGAAAGTAATTAAATCTCTTTAGAAGATCTAGTATGCATTCCACTTTGCAAACCCTCTCCACAACCTCAAAAGGATTCACATACCCGAGCACCAATTTTCTATAACTTCGTATTTAATGGTGTCCAAATCAAGGTGACACACAAAAAACACCCCATCCATATATAAAAAGGATCAATAACACTATTCCACATATTATTTATTTTTACTCTACCTTCTATCCATATTCTTTCAAATCAATCAGAAAATATTTAACATCTCTTGTGCGAGACATGGCCCAACCATTTTTTCCTCACTTGACTCCAACCAACATAAGGGTAAATTAAAATGCCTCCCATAAAAATTATCATAATTATCCATCAAAAAATATCATGTTAACTGTTATTATAGTCTAATTCCACAAGTTATATATAGTTATACCAAGAACTACCAAAATCAAGGACACACACACTCAACGTGTCCTCCAACACCGGAATAGTTCACTCAGAATGAACATGAGTGTGTGGGTGCTATGATATACTAAAAATAAAATAAGTTCTAAATTATTTATGAAACCCCTTCCATAACTATGATGTATAATGAGTTTATCTATTATAAAGTATTCTCTAAGGGATGTCGTATAGTCATATGATCTCTGAAATGTACAACCTTCCTAGCTCATCTACTATAAAGGATTCTTGGATTGGAATAAAATGGGTGACGTTCATTAGAAGATATAGGATGAACCACACTACATATTTCACCTAGTTTGTCAATGGTAAACCCAAAAAAAATTATATAGTGGAATCATCCCATTTTCACTATGAAATGGTTGAGGGTAGTAGGTTACCCGCAGGCCGCTAATGGTTGACCTTCATCTGCTGACAGGTTGAGCACTATGTAACAAACCATGATATCTCTTTCTTTATACCCGACCAACTATAACGATGATGGAGATAAATATACAAATTCATTAATTCTTTGCTTACTTTCCACCTAGAAGTATGATACTTCTTCATCAACTCCTCTCACATGTGGATAGAAACCAAAAAACACAAATGAAAATGGATGACCAAATCCACGTATTTAGTCTAGGTTGGTGGAATCTCCCCATAATAAAAGTTTTCCCTGAGGGAGAGACAATAAGGAACTGAAATTTTATTTCTCTTAATCCAATACCAAAGATAAGAAACCAAAAATAATGATGTTATAACTTCTCGATACTCAACTTTCTGAAAATCCACAAAACTTTCCATAAAAAGAACAATCAGTTTCCACTCACTTCTTGATTCCTAGATTTTCTGAGGTTGTTTATTATAGATTATATTGGTAAAATATATATTTATATTCCTTGGTGTATAGTCCATCTCAAATTCAAATTACCAGAGGTACTCTACTCACCTTTGTTGTCAATAGTTGTGGTCTGAATGAGTAAATATGTACCTCAAAACCTTATGGTCTGTATAGACACAAAATCTTATCCCAATAGGAAGCACCACCATCACTTCATGGAATTCACTAAAACTACTAAATCATGATCATTCATAAAATAATTCTATTCATGAGGCCTTAATTACTAAGAACCATATTCCATTATTAGATCCCCTTGTATAAAAACAACAACTAGCTCAATACTTGATGCATCATATTATACAAAATACACCCCTCTTGGTTATGGAAAAGTCATGATCGAGGTTGAGTTAAATATACCCTTTAAATCCTAGAATGAATTCTAGGATTTAGATCAAAGGAACTTTACCCAATTTTTTCCTAGCCCTATCACAGGTTCCACCAAATAGGAAAAATCATATATGAAACATTGGTAATAGACTACCAAGTCTATGAATATCTGAACATCAAATAAATTCTTGTGAATCCACCTTTAAACCATAGATACCACTTTCTTAGGTTCAATAGACATTACAAATTTTTATATAATATTCCCCAAGAAGTACACCTTCTTGATCCAAAAATGTTACTTTACGAGCTTGGTATACAACCAATGCTCTTGCATTATGACCAGAATGATCTCCAGGTGATGTGCATAGTCTTCCCTCATTTGAGAATACATGAAGATATCATCCACAAAAAACCACCATGAAATCATCTACGTATTGATGAAAAACTCTATTCATCTAGGACATAAACACCTCGAGTGAATTCATTAGGATTAAATATGTCACCCAGCACTCAAAAATGCAATACCTACTTTAAAAAGATATATATGCTATATCAAAAGGTGTCTCCCTAAAATAGTTATAACATATTCTCAAATAGATCTTAAATAATATTCAATAACCCCTAATCTAGCCAAAAATATCATTAATATGATCTAGTGGATATCAGTTCTGGATAGTCACCTCATTTTGTGGAAAATAATCCACATATAGTCATAACATTCCGTTATCTTTCATAGAAAACAGAATAGAAGAGCCCATATAGAATATACTAGGTCATATAAACCAATTAGTATAAATTTCATCCATTTGATTATTTAATTATTGAAGCTATATTGTAATGATACTATGTGGTGAGATATAAATAATATCTACACTCGACATGAGATTGATAGGGAAATACACATCCATCTTGGATTTCAATCCTAATAAGTTTCTAGGGGAAACATCCATAAACTGTTCTATCGTAGGACGATAAAGTAGCAGCTACTCCCCTCCATTAACCAACATAAGGCTGAAAAACTAAGATGAACCCCCACCAATATTATGTTGGTAAAGACCTACTCAACCATCCAACAAGTCCCACCCTCCCATATGAACATAAATGACACCTTTAAGGGATAAAAATTTCACCCATCAAAGATAGAAATCTATATGATCTTTAAAGGTAACTAGATAATCCATTCCTAGAATGTGCCCAACCATGGTCATTAACAACATAAAAAGGTTACCTAGAAACTAATAACCACTAATATCAAGACTAAACTCCCTATAACAATAATAACTGTTGGATTGGACTCTCAGTAGGTTGTTAATAGAAATCACTCCAAATGTATACTCAATATCCAAATGTCAACCATGCACAAACAGAGTGGACATGAAAGAGTGTGAATCCTATGTTTTAAAATGAGAAGAATCTAAAGTAAAAGCCACCAAAATTATACCACTCATGGTATAAGTATATATGTTTTGATCATTAAAGGTATTTTTCACTATATGCACCTACCCAAACCTTAGACCTACATCCTAGCTTGACTCCTTGACACTTTACTTCTCTACTAGAGAGGCTAATTTTGAATCTTTTCACCCCATCCACAACATTGACCAATGTTACTAGTTGATCTTTAACTACACACCAAAAATGAAGTAGAAGATCCAAAACTGAATCCCTGGACTCTCCTAATTACTCTATCACTAGTTCCCTATGATATAACCCTTTAAAACCTCTAGAGATGCCCCATCCTCATTCACGATCAACACTCAATTGGCGCCTCATCGCAGTGCCAATGGTCGGGACCCACACTTCTAAATTCATTAATTAAGACCATACTACCTCCCGGGATAATTCTTCACTCTCTTCTCAGTTTGGACTCATCAAAATGGTGCTTCAGAACCCCACAAAATCCATTGCAAACTGGTTCTACATGCCCTGATCCATGAGCCTCTATCAGATTCCTCTCAAAAATAAAGGCCTAATTCACCATCTCATGAACGATGATTAGATGGAAGACGTTAACCTATGCCTTTATCTTAAGTCTAATACCATACTTAAATCATATTTCCCTTGATAACTAATCATTAACCATAGACAGGATGAACCCATGTAACTCAATAAACCAATAATAATGTTGCACAATAGAAAATCTCCCCTACTCCTAGTGAATTAAATCTCTAGACCTATCCGACCAGAGGGTCTTAGGGAATAATTAGTCAAATAATGTAGTTTGAAAATCCTTTAAGACCATTACCATGAATTAGTCATCCAATTTCACAACATCCCACCATCACCCAGCCTGACCTCAAAGCATATAATTTGTAACATGTTGGGGTCTGTTTCACTAATAAGTAACTAGAATCAAGGGCCACGTAGCCTCAAGTATGCCTCCCTATACACTAAAGGCTTCTAACAAGTAGTAAGGGTATGTAATGGTATAGTGGGAAGACAATATCCTATATTATTAGAGTAGGAGTACATCAGTATAATAAATGAATGAATAACATAAACATATCAATTGAGGAACAACAGTAAGTAAATCATACAAACATAATTAGATTGGAATAGAATATAAGATAGACCATATCTAGTGACATATAGATAATGATGTTATCATGATTCTATAGAAAGTATGAATACATAGAACAGAGTAGTAGACATATACAACATGACATAAAAAATGAACAAAAATACCAAAGGATATCTCTAATATAGTCACAAAAATTATCATTGTCCTCTTATCTTGTAGTCTATCCTTGTATAGAAAATAAAGAATCTATATCAGGACACTTTCCATTATCACTACATACACCCACGAAGTCTATTTCGGTACCAAATGATGGCTCAAATAGGGTGTGAGTAAAAATTAGTAGGTCACCACCAATGATGTTTGATGTTATCTAGTCTGTGAGTATATAATAAGCAGTGTCCATAACAAGCTTCCTCCCCTCATCCCTAAATACATCCATGCAGTTTGTCTAGGTATCAAACAATGGGTTGAATAGGGTGTGAGTAAAACCCAGTAGGTCAACACTAAATATATCTACTGTTGTCTAGTCTATGAGTATATAATGAGCCGTGTGAATGAAATAGTAATAATAATAGTAAGTGAAAAACAAAATACCCTAGTTAGTCTTGGCCCCCCATGGGTCACTCATCTAATACTACCTACTTCAGCCTATGCTAGAAGGTCTCTTAATGTTTATTAATTGATTTTATATATATATATATATTATTATCTCAGGACATGATAATCTTAGAAAAGGAATCCCCAAATGATTATAATTGTATAATGTATAAAAAATTTCCATGATAATTAAGACATAATAGAGGAATTAAATTAAAATAGTCTTGTGCCTAAGCATTGACTGAATACAAGTATTATCTTTGACTTGTAAGAAACGTCATTTAATTAATTGGCATCCAGATCCCATTAAAAGAATTACTAACAGGGAACCCAGGTATCACTCCTTGTATACTATAAACCCAATAAACTATGATTCTATCCAATGTGTTCCATAATAGAACCCAAGTATCACCCAAGGCTTGGTATAATTGCATTTTACTTTTACCATGTCAAAGGTATTCTATATAGGAATTCACGTATCTCCCATGGAATGATATAATCCCATATGTTCAATAAGCTTGTCCATGGAATTCCATATAGGATCCATTTATCACTCCCAGCACATTGTAATCCCATTCAAAAATCACTCAATTCAAATGTCCAATGAGCCTGTATAAGAAATTCTATAATGGAACCCAGTTTTCCCCTATAGAATTTAATAATTCCATTTATAATTCAATTTTTCAATTTCATTTATAAGTTAAATATTAATAAAATTCAAGAGAAAATCAGGAGTTAAGTTATATCATATCACCACCATTCACCTTTCATTAATTACCTTTTATCCATTTTGATTATAAAATATGTCAAACCCAATTAAATAGTGGCTCGACCACAAAGAAAAAATAGAATAATATGGGAATCAAAATAAAAATACCAAAAGAGGAGTTGTTAGTTGTGGTGGGATACTGTTAAGGGTGTAATTAGGTGCACATGGGCTAACAAAAACATTGAATTTCATTTTTTTTAAAATTAATTCTTCATTTAAGGGGTGACACATCGAAATTCTAGATTGTTCCCCAATAAAAAATAATATAAACAGTTATAATCTTATGGAAAAGAACAAGACCACCTACCTTATACAAATAGATTAATCCTCATATAGTATTGGACTCTAAAGAAGGATAGAATATGAGAAATTGAATAAATAGACAAAAAAACATTGGCTATCCAACATGATGAATGACGATCAGGTCAAAAATCATATTACAGAGTTATCTTTAAGCCTAGGTTGAGGGGAAAAGTTTCCAACAAGTGGGGAGATTTGTTATGTAAATGAGAAAATAAAAGAGGTGAATAAGGGTTAAATAATTAATGGGTAAAAATATAACTTACCCACTTTTTATGGGTTTAACAGTTTGGCCGCATGGTTGGAAAAACTGTTTTCCAACTATGTGCCACCAATATCTATATGGAACACCCCTTTCACAATTTCCTCATAGTTTTTCAATACATTTTCATTTCATGTGAATCACCTATAAATCAAGTATGTACCATTTTTCATATTCATGTGGCATCCGACACATATTTTCTCAGTCTGAGCTCCTCCTCTTTAGGGCCACATGGAAGAGAAACAAGGTTATCACTAACTATCTTCCAACCATGCGCCTCATCATGTTTCTCAAAAAATCTAAGCTCAGAGATATGAATAATACCTAGATTCTCTTGATCCCTTCAGTACCTCTTGGTCACTTTTATTAGAGTAAAACAAGAGTTTCAAACCAAAATATAAAATATTTGTACGCTCTAAAATATGGGGAAATTATAACCTCCTCTCATTATAATAACTCATCCACTGAGATTCCCCTATAAGGGTGGTTGAATATCATCTAAGAATAGCTCTAGACACTAATTCAAAATCTCTCTCTCTCTATCATTCCCCTTCCTATACCCATTCATGCTACCATAACACCTATACTAGATTAACTAACCTATTTTTGATAGCCTTCTTGATTCAATCTATGATACACACCAGATGCTCAACCAAAGAAGAATTAATATCTAACTCTACCTCGTCTGGATTGAAAACATGATATGGGTCTGAATAGTAATGGAGAAGCTGTGAAACATGGAAGGTGTCATGTATGGCCTTGTACCTATGAGATAACTACAATCAATAGGATAACATCCTGATTATTTTCAAAATCTCAAAAAAATCCAATGAACCTAGGTGCTAGCTCTCCTTATTTCTGAATCCATTGATTCCCCGATCTAATAGAAACACACAAGATGGCTCGTTCTACCACTAAAAAATCCATAGGTTATTAGAGAAGATTGGGATAAGACTCATTCCTAGATTAAGTTGTATCCATACACTTCCTGATGAGATATACCTACTCTAATGTCTCCTAAATGATACATAGTCCCAGAAGCACTACCTCTCTGACCTCAAACCAAAATTGGCGTGAAAAGCATGAACTACCTTATAGGGCCTCATAGAGACTAATATGAATTGAATATTTGGAGAAATTATTATAATAAAATTTAGTAAAAGGTATATATATCTACTAAGAACCTCAAAATTAAGGATGTATGCTCAAAGAATGTCCTCTAACTTCCATTTCGTAGGCTTCATTTATCTGTTGGTTTATGGGTGATGAAAAAAAGTACGTGTGAACCAAGTTATTTTTTCAACCACTATTAGAACTGTGATATAAAACTAAAATCCATATCTGATATGTTGGTACATGGAGATCCAAGAAGTCATATAATCAACCTATCATATATCCACCCTATCTCATCCATTTAAAAGGTCTCACAAATACATATGAAATGAAATACCATTGTTATCCTATACAAGATAAACCATACTATGTCACTACCTCAAGGTGACCTAGGTAAACTATTCAATAAATCCATAGTGATGATGTACCATTTTCAATCAGTAATGGGAAATGCCTATAATGGTCTCATTGGCCACTGGTGTTCTACCTTCACCTGCAGATAGGTGGAACACTGAGCAACTAAACCAACTATTTCCCATTTCATTCCAAATTGGAAACACTGTCGATACAAATCTTAGTATATCTTGGTATGACCGATTTGTAATTCCCAATCAGAAGAATGATATTATCACATCAATTCCACCCAAACATCTTTAGGAAACTTGATGTTTTTATATATTCCAAAGATCTCATCCTTGTTAATAACCCAACCAGGTGTTGGGTGCTCACCTAAAACACTCTCCCTTAAGACCAATCCCTTAGGATCTGAAAGAAACCTCATCTTTTCTCTATCCATAAATGAATAAGTCACTATGAAAGATGTAAGAAATAACTATTTTAGATGCTCTTAGATATCAATATACATCTCAAAAAATAGATCCATCAATTTCAACTCACTATTGGATTCTTGAAACACTTTTGTTTGATTCCTCTAGCTTTGAGAATTAGCCACTAAATTTCCATTCCCAAGAATATAAGCAAACTCAAAATTGAAAGACTGTAGGTATTCAAAACATATCCACTATCTAACTTTTAATTCATGCTGAGTGAATATTTATTTGAGGCTCTTGTGGCTAATATATACAATTAACCTCTCTCCTAAAAAATAATGACTCCAATAAAGTAAGGCATGAACTAGAGATGATATCTCAACTTCATAAATCAGTTAATTATGCTAATGATGCCTCAAATAGTGAGACCCATATGACATGAATTGTTATCCTTTCATCAGAACTAATCTATTACATATTCTTGATGCATCACAATAAACCATATAGCCTATAACTGAAATTAGTAGAATTAGGATCAGTTCTAAAGTCATTATTCTTTTCAGATCCTAAAAGGATTTCTCATAATCTTCATCACATAATCATTTAACACCCTTCTTGGTCAAAATAGGTGTTTCATGAAAAAATATGAAACAAATTCCAATTATAGTTATCTATCCCCAAGAAACATCATATGTAAAATTCATTCATGGGATTCTCCTAAGAAATAATAAATCTCACATTATCTGGTTCTACAGATAATCTTATCATTGAAAAAATGTGACCTAGTAGGTGAATTTTATCAATCTAAAAGATTCATTTTGTTATATTGGAATAAAACTCATTCTATATTAGTATACAAAATACAATTTCAAGGTGTTTGACATGGTCATGTTGAGTTTGATATCGTCCAAGGAAACCACTACAAATGAATCCAATTATGGGTGGAAAACCTAATTCATCCAATCCATGAAAATTGCCAATGAATTTATGAGATTGAATGACATTATCAAATACTAATAAAATCTATATCTATTATGAAATGTTTTATGTGATATGTTTGTGGGTCTAACCCTTATATGATGAAATCTCAACCTCAAATCCATATTTAAGAAAACTCTTGCCCTTTAGAGATGTTAAAAGGGATCTTCTATATGTGGTAAAGGATATCAATTTTTAACCATAAGCTGATTCAATTTAAAATAATCCATGAAAAGACTAAGGGTCCCATTTTCATTCTTGTCTAAATGAAAGAGTAAACCCCAAGTTAAAGTGTTGGGTCATATAAATACTTTGGTTTCCACATCCTCTAACTGCCTATTGATTAACTAAATCTCATTATGATTCATCATATAAAGTGGAAAAGATGATGGTGTTTCCCTTAGATTCAGCTCAATAGTAAAATCCACCTCTCTCTCTTAGGAGGTATCCCAAAAAATTCAGTGGGGAAGAAATCCCTAAAATGATCCAATACATGATATAATTATGTTTTACATGTTCCTTGATCACTCATAAAAAAGTTCTGGTAATATAAGAAAATACACCACCCATCCCATGATGCTTAGGTCATGCTAAACTATACTGCACATCCCATTATCCTTAATTACCATACCCATCACTCTTTGGGGATACAAAAGACAATTTATGATGATATAACTTAACACTACCCTAATAGGAAACCAACCAATCCATCCTAAGTATGATGTCAAAATCCATCATCTCAAGGATGAAAAAGGTTACATTAGAAATGGTAACTACCAGTCTCAAGGGGATATTCCCTACATTTGTGTATACTCTCCAACTACATAACAAATGGGTTGTCAAGATTCATCACCCAAAAATGTACTAAATTTTGAGCCCAATAATCTACATAATTATCACAATATAAAATAATGTGAAGCACCTATTTAAAATAAGACCGATATTAAAGTAGTGGCTACCAAAATTGAACCCTGATCTATGAGGGCCTAAAACACTGCTCCTCTGGTATAGGTTATAAATTATATATCTAGCCTGATCCATGGCCCTGAGATACAACCTGAATACCTTGAGTAGGCCAGCTCTACTGAAAATGCATCTCATAAACAAGATTTCATGTCCACGTCCACCTCCTCGACATGAATAGGAAATAGTGTCCCAGATCCCTATGTAACATGGATATGATGAACCTACCTCAAAATGTGGAGTTTGTGCAGTACCCCACTCACTAGGAATTGGAGGAAAATTTATACGAAACTGCTCAAGATCAACCACTATGAGACAATCTTGTCAATTAATTAGTTCCTTTGAATACCGGGGCTTCTTATGACCCGACCTTCCACAATTGTGACACACCACATCGGTTTTAGTATGTGTCGTTTGGAAACTACTTCCCCTACAAACTTACTCAAGGGGATATTTCCTAACACTAGATAAACTACCTTTCAATATGGGGATTGATAATACTTGTCCCACACCATTCTCTCCCCTCATATTTATCTAGGTTATGAGGTATTGGTTTACTATATCATATATAGTATTCGACTAGAAAATATATACATATGATTAGATGGAATATACATCCCCATACTCAAATCATATAACTCTTGAAAACTCATCACTTTTAAGGGTAAGTGAATATAACTAGATCTCATTAAATAAAGATTAATATTTGATGACATACATGGAATCCTGGTAAAAATACATAAAATCCCTCGCTCACTCTTCTCTCAACATATCCAAAAAGTAGTAATCGTAGAAAGTGGCATGGAAGTACCTCCAGACTATATTCTGATGGTGATTTTCTAGGGTAATAACATACCACCCACACTTACCTAAATCATATGGCATATGAAACATGAGTTCTACCCTATTATCTAGATATAAATCCATATTTTTAAAAATAATTATCATGGAATCCAACCCTAACTCATCTACTTAGGGGAAAACTTCCCCTAAATAATTAGGCAGATGATGCTACTGAAATTATCACATCAACTATTCCATAGTATAGGAAGTCCACAGGGCTACCTGTATGGTCATCATAAGCCATAGGAATCCCTCTAGAAACTGGTAATCAGGGCCCATGCCAAGGTTAATTAGAGTTTTCATTGGTGGCACTACTAGTTGGTGATTTCCCACCAATTTAGAATCATGGTCCTCACCACCTTCCAAGAATTTGGCCATAAGGCATCGTGGAGTTATATATCTAAAATTATAAATTTACGCCTCAAATGAATTTCAATAAAATATAAGATTTTGACATAAAATTAGGACAGACACAATAATTTCAATAATAGATTCAAATAACCACCTATATGCTTCAAAATCAAGGTATGGGTCGAGGTTCTATGATGTATATAAAAGGTTCTGGTATATGGAGTGACAATTTCAAGTTATAGACGAAAAACCATTTACATTGCAATTGTAATCTCTATTAAATGGAACCCATTCTATTTATGAATCCATAATTAAGTGAAATTTTTAGGTTTATGAAAATGTCTAGTGAGATGAACTACCATTCCCATGTTATAAAGGCATTTTCTTTATATGTTATAATTTCAATTCATGTAATTAAAATCAATTAAAATTTATTTTCATGCAACAAAAATTACATAGCTCAAAATTTTGATAGTTGGTTAATTAAGGTGCCACCCTCAATGTATATGGTAAAACACCATTTAGGTTATTTAACACACTTTAATAACCAATTATTTCCTTTTTCTCATATAAGAAACTTTATTCCAATTTCATATATACTATTTGAGGATGATGAAATAAAAAGTATGTAATGAACGCAGTAATATAAAAATGGAATGTAAATCCTCAAGTACCTAAAATGAAGTGTGAGAAAATTCTTCTTTTTCATCTTAGGTCAAGGGTAAAATTTGAATCCATGGTAATAATAATAAAAACCACAAGTCATGTGTGTCACCCAATGGTTAATTAAATGCAACTATAATAGGAAAAAACTAGGTCAACAAGTCCCATCCTAGGAAACATGGATGTTTTCTTATATGTGGGTCAACTTCTCCTAGGCACATTCCCATTACCGATTTCTGACACTACATAATCTACATTCTACCATCCCAAAATAGTAAAGAAAAGAAAACAATCTCAAATACCACTTTGTAATGTCTCGGGTTTAGTTCAATAATATGTAACCAAACCAGAAATCCATACGGCCTTACATGAACCTCCTCATATGACAGAGGTTTCCAACTACATGTGGTGCTCTATAGTGGTATGGTGAGGATACTCTACCATCTTTTATCAAAGACGAAGCACATAGGTATAATAAATTAATGAAAAATGGAGACATAAAAATTGAGAAACAATAATAAGTAAATCATCCAGATATAATAATTTTACAGGCACAAACTATAAGTCTTACCATATCTAATAACATATACAAGATGATACTGTCTTGATGCTTTATAAAATGAGAACACTAGGTACCGAGTAGCATCCATATACCACATGATATAAAAAGGAACAAAAATTCCAAAATATAACTTCAATAGAATCATGAGCATAATATCAATCCATTACTCCAACACTCCATCCTAGTACATAAAATCCCACATCTATAACAGACTGCTTCCCATTGTCCCTACCTACAATCGTGAAGTCTATCTAGGTACCAAATAGTAGCCTAAATAGGGTGTGATTAAAACTCAATAGGACACTAAAAATTATATCTAATGTTATCCAAACAATGATTATATAATTATTAGAGTGGAGAAAAAAAATAATGTTAGTAAATGAAATAAAAAATACCCATGTCAGTCATGGTCCCCCATTGGTTGTATGTCTAATACTACCAACTTAAACTTAATCCAAACGGTCTCTGAATGTTAGTTAATTAATTTTTAATTAATATTATTTTCGTAGGGCCTGAGGTTCATATCCAAGGAATCCATATATGATTATACTCATATAAGGGATCAACCACTCCCATGATAATTAATACTTGACAATGGAAGTAAATTCAAGTAGTCGTGTACTTAAATCATTTATCGAATCTATGTATTCTCTTTGACTAAGAAGACACATAATTTAATTTATTTGCATCCTAAGAACATCAAATTAATTCCCTATATTGAACCTGGGAATCACTCTCGATATACTATAAACCCAATAACTTATGACTTCAACTAAGTAGTTTTGTAATAGAACACAAGTATCCCCCTAGGATTTGTACAATTTCATTTTCTATTTGACCCATCTTAGGTATTCCATATTGGAATCTAATTATCACCCCTATAATGACATAATATCATCTAATTTTTGAGCTCATACATGGAATTGAATATAGGATCCACGTTTCATTGTTAATATATCAAAATCACATTCATAAATCTTTCAATTCCAATGTCCAATGAGATTATACAAGACATTCCTTAATGGAACCAAAGTTTCACCCATGGAATTTAAAATTTTCATTCATAAGACATTTAAATCAATTTAAAATTTTCATTTCTAAGGGAAATATAAATAAAATACAATACGGAATCAAGGGATAAGCGATACCATCTCACCACCATTCACCTTTCACTTAACAATCTTTAGCCATTTTAGTTAGAAAAAAATAAAAACCTGCTTAGATGGTGGATCAGTCACAAGAAACCCATAAAATAACAATAAAAACAAATTAGACACACCCAAAGGGGTATTTCTAGTGGTGGTGGGAGACTATAAAGGGTGTAATTAGGCACACATGTAATAAAACGTATGGTATTTCATTTTATTTAATTATTTATTCATTTATGGGGAGATGCATGGAAAGTCCAGTGTATGACACAATTATGGATAATATAATTGAATATAATTTTATGGGAAAGAATAGGACCACATACCTTATATTGGTAGATGAATCCTCATCCAACATTGGCCTCTACTTTAGGCAATAATGGGAGAAATTAATTAAATAAACAAATACTTGTTGGCTATCCAGTGTGAATAATGGTGGTCATATTGGACATTGTATAAGATAGTTATATCCAATATTAGGTTGATAGTAAAGGGTTCATTCTCTCTAGGGAACTCCTAGCACACACTATGAAAATCACCTCTATAGAAAGTTTGGACCATTTTTCATGGTTATGTGGCCTCCCTTGCATGGTTTTTCAAACTGTACCTCTCCTCTTTGGGGCCGCATGGTTAGCACAAACCATGAGAAAACCATGAAAAATATCATTTTCCTCCAAAAATAATTGAGCTCTATGCTTTGAACAATATTTGGATACATACAAAATCTTACTTAACTCTTAAGAACTTTTATTAAATAAAAATAAGAGGTTTAAATGAAAATTTAAAGGACATGTACCTCTTTGAAATGTTTGGTTGTCACAAAATTTTTATGATTTACCCTCTTCTTAGGGAGTGTCTCTAAAATATCAAATATAGTGTTCATAGCCTCTATCCATGTATCAGTAACCTTGTGGACACCCTTCCTTGATAAATTTGTAAGATGTTACAACTAAAACTCCCAATTCAACTCAGAAATCATCTGCACTACTTGGGGTAAATCTCTCTTCATAGACTACATCACGCAAAGAAAAAACCCTCTAAGTTGAGTATCCATAACTTGGCTTGTTTTTTAAGGTGTATTGGGACTTTACATGTTGGTTCATTCTCTCTAGGGCACTTCTGGCACACACCTGGAAGTTGACGAAGAGGAATTTACCTAGAATGCTATAATAAAAACTAAGAACACATTACTAAAATAATTCTTGATATCACACTTTATGGAAATAAGTAACAATAATAGTATTAAAAAATCATAACGTTGGTTATGTCATTATCCCCATCAACCTTCACTAGGTTAAAGTCTCACATATAGGGGGACATCAGGTCACAAGGCTTGGTTACCAAAGATTCCATTCATGAGTTATGAGGTAGAACACATGATAAGTAACTTAATATAACTCTATTTAACCTAAAACTTTATTTAATTTAATCCATATCTCATAAATTATTCTCATTTTAATTATTATAATTTTAAAATTCATTTCCGTGGTTTCATTATATGATGTTTCAAACACAATTTATAGAGGGAAACTGACTTTAAGTAATGCTAGGAATCCAATTTAAATGCTACCAATTTAAATACCATACAAGAGGTAACATATTCAAACAATTCATCAAATAATGATTCGTTATATATAATTCCACCAATAATCTATGCAGGAAAAACGTATTTATGTTAATGTTGACATTTAAAATAACCCACCCAAGTCATAACAACCGACATAATAAAATAATTAAGGAAATAAATAAAAAAATGTAAATGGACAATAAATGAATATATTTTTAATAAGATTCATGTACACATTCCTTCTTTACACATGAACCTAATATTGAAAATACCATAAACCATAAAATCTTAAAACAAATTTCTCACTCAAGGTGAAAATAAATTGAATGTAACAACAAATTCCAGGAATATAATTTCCCTCCCCAAGAAAATTGGGGTTTTCCTCATATGTGAGTTAACTAATACCAAGTAGAAGCTCATTACTAAGTTAAAAAACATCACATTTCCTTTATATTTGGACGAAATTATAAAACTATTTAATTAAATTTTGTAATGTCCAGAATTGGGTTCCCCTGAACTAGTTCCTCGAGCCAGTCTGTCACATGGCCTTAAGCACAGCTCATTGTACACCAAAGGTTGATGACAAGAAACGGGGGTCTATAGGTGGTACGATGGGGATAATATACCATCTAAATAGATTTAAATGAAAAAATAAATAAAATAAACCTTATACACATCAAATCTATAATAAATTAACAAGTTCTAACATACCAAGTCATAACCCATGCAATATCGTATTGATATCACACATAGAACATGTATAAATACATATAAGTTATTTAATGTATAATAAATCCCATTATTAAAAAAGTTAAAAAGATAGAAAAATCCTCGAAGTCTTGAGATATATCCTTGAACATAGTTTCCAACTCCAATACTTGGAATAATATCAAATATTACCTATAAGGAACTTGCCTTTATCCCAGCCTTATAGTTACAAAATGATGTATTGAGTAGGGTGTGAGTAAAAATTCATAGGTCACCACCAGAAATGTAAATGAATATATATAATTAAATTCAAATAAAAAAAATTCTATAATATATAAGTGAAGACGCAATAATAAAAATAGGTCGTATAAATCAAGGAAACCCAGTAGATCCCTATGTGTCAAGAAGACAACTCGAGCTAATCGTACCTGCTATGACTAGCATTGGTATATGAACATAGAGGATGTTTCATGACATAATATAGTTCCTAGGTGAGTTATTAAGCTAACCATGATCATGTAATTTGAAGGAATCTATGGAGTTAAACTAGTAATTCCATTATACTAACTCCAAGAAAGTCCATTAGTTAGGTATGAACTCAAGGTATCAACCTTGAAATTTAGAGGCATGACTAGATCAGAATCGAAGGATTACATCTAAGGAATTCCAACTATTATGATCAAACCAAATCTAAGGAGAACATCCTTTGTAATTCAACTAGGGTAGCCCAAAATAATATAGTACATTATTCTATGTAATTTAATAAATGTAGAAATTACCTAAATCCAAGGGGGATCCACCCCCATGGAATTCAAAATTATGAATCTATATAAAATAAAATAAATTTCTCAAGGTAATCCATAGTATTAGACCACATTCAATTGATAGGAACATTTACTCACCAATATTCACATGAATCCTTTAGTGGAATATATTCCTTTTAAATTGAATTCTACAACAATTCCAACCATAAGAAATCTAAGGAGTTCCTCTTAGGTATTCCATACTCATAACCATTTCCATGAATATCAAACATGTCCTTATTCCAAAATTCATATAATATACATTTATAAAAAAGAAATCATGTTCAACAGTTGTGATTATTTCACATTTCAATTTAACCAATCCCAGGTTTTAAGTACCAAGGGGGCCTAGTGGTAATCCTAGACATCCCACTTTCCATTATAAACCGTTAATTAACTATAGAAATCTGTAACTACCTCTTAAGTTCACACAAAAGCATGGAAAAATATGTAACCCATGAATTTAATAATTTAAATATGGTTTTACCAAACCCATCATACTTTCTATAATCCTTATAATTTTTTAAGACATCAAAAATATATTGAAAAATTTTATCACAGTTTTAGGCTAAGTATCCAAAGATCCAGCACGACATCTAATGTAAAAGGAAAAATATGATGGTGGAAATGTAAGAGGAAAGTATTGGACAAAAAACCATTGGTTGGAAGAGTTCTAAACATCGAGTATCGGGGTTTTATTTGAGAATAAATTATATATATACATAAACTAGAAAATATCCCTAAAATAGTAATTTTATTTTAAACCTGATGGGATAGGTTTATACAGAACAAAAAAACCAATAATGGAAGCTAATGAAATGATATACCTATCAAGGGCCTTAAAATTTTATAAAAATAAGTGGAATCAGCGGTGGGATAATGGAGAAACTCCCATGCACTCAAGGAGGGAATGCATAGATTCACACTATAGAAAATGGCCTAAAAGGAGGCAAAAATTGGGTAATAATGGATTACGGTCATAAGGTGAAAATGGTAAAGTTTCATTTTTTAGATGGAACACAGCTAGTTAAATTTTTTTCTTACCATGGAAATCCCACTATCTAGAAACACCACACTTCACATGATTATGAGAATATTTAGTCAAACTATGTGATAACTATGAGAAATTTTAATATAATAAACTGTATACATTGCACAATTTCATTGGCCCCTTCACATGGTTTAACAAACTATGTGCCTATACATTTTAGGACACATGGTTGGGGTTCAATTTTAACATAAACCATGAACTAATTTTTCACCATTTTATTCCCCAAAAAACTAAAATTATGAGGCCAAAATCCCCAAGACACTTTTATGACCTTCCCCACTCCTTTGGACACCTCACTAAGGAACCCCTAAGGGGATTATAGCAAAAATTAGAGGGTCCACACCTCGAAATAAGAGAAAGGTGCTACACATAACAAGAATAATAATTTATGATAGAACTCATACCGTTTAGATTTATCATTAAAGTTTGAGAGAATAATGAAATTATAGAAGTTAGAGATATTTTAGAAATTTGAATAATGGGTTCAATACGAGGTAAATGAGTGTGGTTGACTCTCACTCTCAAATCACTGGGTAGAAATCCACTCTAAATAGGGAGTTATTTTAGTACAAGAATCTCAGGGGATATAATTAGGGAATCATAATATTTGGGGGAGTCACACTAGACTAGTGATTTATATATTTGAAGGTTTAAGAGAATAAAATAAATCATTATAAAACTATTTTTTTCCTAAACAAGGCATTGTTAATAAAGATTTAATGTTTTTGATGAGATATTCCATTTTATAAATATTATGACACTATCAACATATAACACCATGATACTTTAATAAGTTTTTCCCATAAATTAATAATATGCTGAATATATTATATCATATACAACACCGTACTAAAAAGAACCATCAAATATGAAAAAACTAAAAATATTAAATATGAATGTTATAATATAGTCATTAAATTAGTGGGTATAAATTGAAGTAATAAAATTATGAAATCTATATAGAATGTAGATTAAATGGAATAAATTATCTTTATTATTCCTTATGAGGCTCATTTGTCTAATCTTAAAAAGAATTAGAATTGGTAGGATTTTCCCTAGACCAAGCCGAAGATGATCTCTAACAGGTACATATTTAGAGAAATCATCTATGAGAGAAGTTTAAGCTCATGGAAATCACTACAAGATATATACTAGTTGAATCACAACATGTAATGGCCACCATTTATTATCTTACACTTATATATTATGTGGAGGTATTGAGGGGCTTTGTGAGTAGAATTTATGATGATATAAAAATATAAATATTAATGTAATATATGTTCTTATTGTTAGTATTTTTAAAAAATTTAATTTTAAAATAAATTTAAAAGTTTTTATTTAATAAAAATGTCTTTATTATTGTTTAATAAATCAGCGGTAAATTTTAAAAATTTGGAATTAAATGAATTTATATTTAAAAGACATGTTTTTCAAGGATTGTATTTTAAAATATATAATGCGTTTTTGTCTTAATAAAACAAATTATTTCTTTTGAATAATGAATTTAATGTACAATGTTCATAATATATATATATATATATATATATATATAATTTAACAGTCATTTAATGATTTTTTACTTGGAAATTATTAATTATAAATTCACTAAATTTGTAAGAAATACATATTTAAAAAATTCACATTATGTGTTATTATATTAAAATTAATTTTTATCAATTTTAGAAATTGATTTGGTTTAAATATATTTAATATTTGGAATCATAATTTAAAAATTAGTTAATAAATTTCAATTTCATTTTGGGTCATAAAAATAAGCTACCAAGGTAAAAATTAGTCACCACAATAAAGGGTAAAATGAGTTAAAAAAGTTAAATCAAGAAGTAAAGTCTCCAAATATCACAAAAACTCATCACTAAATGAGAGAATGAGGGATTTATCGACTTTAAATTAACTTTTTCTCTATAATTATAAATATTGAATCAATTAATGCAAATAATTCATCTATTTTTATATTATAAAATTAATATTTACAAAAAATTCACCCGTCTCTGGTATAAAAGTACCCCTTCACCACCCCACTTATCCTCACACCTAAATATTCATAGCTAAAAAAACTGCCAAAAACCCTAATAAACCCTATTTTCCATATCCTATAGCTTCTCATCTCAATAAAGTAAAAATATAAATGTCTTATGGAGCGTTCTAAAGGAAGTTATAATAGGAATATATAATTATTTTAACGAGTTCTTTCAGGATTCTTTATTCTTCCAACTCCTTCAAAACTATTATACCAATCCTAATATATTTACATTAATATCATAAGTATATTTAAATTTTATTATGTTAACGAAAAACTCCTTATTTACCTCCCTTGCATCCATAATAAAATAAAAACATCACCTGGGTTAGGGTGATATTACCTCCTCCATGAAGGATGTTGTTTTTCCAAAAGGGTTTGGTTGTATTTTTTCAATATGTAAATATGTGTTTGTTGGAAGAAGAGGTAATTATTATAGTATTTTTATTAAATTTATCTTAATAATGAAGTGATTTTGTGCATAAATATCGCATATGTGATGTGTAAAATGATTTCATACTGTATAAACAGTAGTTGAGCTATCAAGGTCGATCCACTGACTATATCTTCATACAAACACTATTCTGTGTGGTTGGCCATCCTGCTATCTACATCACAGAGTTTATTTAGCATGGATGATTAGTTTTTAATGTAGTCAATATAAAGGTTTTTCATGTAGTCTATGACATACGGTCAATCCATAATTCTTCATGCAATCAATTTATAATGTTGATCCATTGTTACTGTCGATCCACACTGTGATCAATTATCACAATAGGTCACATTCTTAAATAATTTTAAAGTGTGTCTTCTGGGTGAAAATTAAGAATGTAAATTTACATATTCATAGAGAATTTTAGCTTCTTGTAAGATATTTTCATTACATATGGGAGATGAGGTTCTCAAAAGAGAACTTCTTTTTATTCAAGAGATTTAGAGAGTTCATAATTTATTTTACATTGTGGTATTTCTAAAAAGTGAAATAAAGGGAGATACATTAAAGAATTATATTTGTATTTTAATTAATTGAGAATACATCACAAGTATATTATAATTTACAATAATAATCAAAACATTGAACCATAGGTTATTCTTTAGGATTGAATAATTTCTGATTAAGATAAAAGTATGTATATTTGATCTACATCGTAAGTCTTTCAATACATAAGGATTTGTGCTGCATCATAAGTATTTTTAAATTAGAATTCTTTTATACTAATGTAAAAGATGGTGTTTCACATCTAAGTTTTTGGTTTTTTAATGTTGTATACCACATGAAATTATTATAGGTAATTCTATAAATAAACATTCACATTGGTTAAAATAACTGACGTTATAAATGAGACATGTTTAGAGGTGGTTTCTATATATATTTTATAAGAAAAATAACATGGAAAACCATTTGTCACATTGGTTTTAAAATAAATTATGGGATAAATACATTATAATGTCACCAATAAAATAATGGACATGATAAATAATCTTAAAACATCATAAAAACAAGCCTAAAATACACATTAGGTGGTGTTTTTCCATTTTTTGAGATGTAAAAAAATGTGTTGAAAACCATTTATCAAATCATTTTTTTAAACTGATGGGAAAAAATACTCCTTTTAAAAATTTCATGTTGGTTATAAAAAAATTACATGAAAAAAATAATAATTAAAATAAATAAAATGAAAATCCCAACTATATAAAAATAGACAAAAAATAGTTGAATAATAATAACATATAAAACAAATAGGACCACAAAATCAGTGCATTTTAGCTTTTCAATGGGAAATTTTAACAATACAATGTATATTAAAAATAAATTAAACCTCCATAAAACCTATGAAATAATCTACCCAATATATTTATAAGTGTCTTATATCTTCTGTAGTATAATTACTAGGGTCATAAAAAACTATAATTTAAAAAGAAATCAATATATGTGTTCCTAATATAATGAAGGAAAAATTAAAGGAAAGGTTTATAACAAAATCTAACCTTTTGGAATTTTTTTACTATACCAATTGAAATTATTTCAACCAAAAATACTAAAACATATAATCTATATTCCATTACTTCTTGAAGATGAAGCTTTTATTTAAAAAAACAATTTGGAATAAAATTATAAGTACTTAAAACCAAAATGTAGTAATTATAAATGAGAATTCACAATTTCATTTACATATTTGATCTTTACACTCTTATAAACTATTATATCTTTAAATTAATCCCATGAAATATTTTAAAATAATATATATAAATTAAATTTAATTATAATTATAATATATAAAATTATTAAAATATTCAAACATACATGTTCAATAAATTATTAAAATTATCTTGCATGTCACCATGGATAAAGCATATCCAGTAAGGCGTTTTCTCTCCTAAAATAAAACACCCAACATAAAATGGACACTAATATACAACAAAATATAATTTAAAGGGGAATTTAGTGAAGAGACTTAACACATTATGAAATATAAGTTCCATAATATTTAAGATAAGGATGTATCCAACACTGAATTTCACTATTTTGAAATCGTTCTATAATTTAAAATGTTCTTTCTGTGTCACTCATTTTCTTCACTATTGGTGAAATAGACTGTGGGTTTATAAATCCATATATTTTTTTCATATCATTATATATAAAAAATTTATAATGATACCTAATAAAAAACAAATATAATTATTAATTTTCAATAAATTAAAATAAATAAAATATTTATGATAATAAAATTACATGGAAAATAATTGCACCGTGTTGATGTACAACTCATCTCTTGTTACAAGATCTATGATATCTTTCTCTAAAATCATAATAGTCATTGAATTCCCACAAATTTTAGAATCCACTATAATGTCATAAACATCTCATTACAAATTTAATTTTTTTATAATTTATCAAGTATAGAAGAAGTTTTAACTAAAGTCAAAACATCTTTTACTTTTTCATGTCTATATTTTATGTCTTTACCTTGAATGTATTTTTGTAAAGAAATAGATAAATATATAAATTTTAAAACATAAGAAAAAATTAACACCTGTATAAAATAAAGGATATAATCTACACATTCCTAAATGGTAATTTTTCAAACAATTCTAGATAAAAAACATAAAAATGGATGATGCTTTTTCCAACTATGGTGGCATCAAATATAAGAAATGGTATTCTTTTTGATCTATCTATAATATCTCATAAAATACCTAAATCTTATCTATATCTATCTGTTGATGATAAATTATATAATCAATATATTATATTATTACAAATGAAACAATGTGATTTTAGGGATCCTCAATATATAAGTAACAATAAATGGGAAGTAGTGGGGGAGGAGGTGGAAGAGTGGGGTCGGCAGGCAGAGGTGGAGGAGTGGGATCAACATCCAAAAACACTATTTTCATATATGAAAACATTTATTGTACCAAATTTATGATTATTTACTTTATCATCTCTCCCAAATCCTAAACATTAGCATATAAACATCCTATTTTTCTTTTATAAACGACCTCTATTGTAGAAGCTTCCTAATGACCAATTGTTTTTTACTGATACACCTTATGAGTATCCTCATACATGGCCCAGGTTTTTGGGATTTTCAAATTCAATATTTAAAATATCTTATCTACTCTCATCTATAAAGGTCCCTTGTGAGCTCTGCTCCTCAAGGTATTCCTATATAGAATATTTGAAAAAAGCATTAGTGAATCACTATATATAAAGAAGTAATCTAACTAAAATTACATAAATAAATTAAATAAATTTTTATAATAATTTCACCTATATCCCTCGACTCTTCTATAATAAATTGTTCCATTTTTTCCATCTGGTCCCTCTTCCATTTATAATGTATAACTGGGGGAAGGAGAGTCAGCCTCTTTAAATCCATAAGAATAAGCTCTCATTTTTAAACAAATTCCAGCAATCATTTATTCTTCCAATAAAATATACTATCCCTAACCTAAAGTTTGAGGGTATAAATTTTTGGATTGAACCTCCTAATGAGATCTCTTTGTTTATTACAAATTAAAAATAAATATATCACTAATATAATAATTAATATAATTTTTTTAAAAATCTAACATTGCACTTACCAAAAACACTACTGGTCATCTAATTTCAAAAAAAATATTCCATTTAAGTTCATAGATAAATGGATATATACCACATGGATTTTTATGATATCTATCCCAAAAAATGAAATCCAATGTGAGGGTTAATTTAAAATCCCTCCATCTCCTAGCATCTAATCCTAAAAAAATCCTCATGTATCCTATGATATCAAGTATATCATATTTCATTTAATCAAAATTGGGAAACCTATATTATTAAAAATAATTCATGATAAGTAAAATAATTAAAAATTATCTAACTAAAATTTTCTGCCATAATTGAGATATTTTATCTTTGTCAACACTTATCCAATCAGAAATCAAAAATACTAACTTTTCCTTTATCCTAAATTTCCATTAAAGTCTTAAATTATTTTTAAATTTTTACCCTTAAGAATATAATTATCATCAATTTCAACTGGTATCCTATGACCCCATCTAGGAGAAATTGATAATTTTGTAAAATGCGTGTTTCCATATTTATCAACCCTTGAATACTTATATCACCCCTAACTATCTCAATTTTTCTGATCCATCTTTATTAGTTCCTTTAAAATCTAAAAATATTCCATTCCATATGTCATAAATATTATTCTATGAATGCATGAAATCAATGTTATTTTTTACCTCATGATATATTAAATATATAAGTTCAAAAAGTATTTACCATTTCATCCAAATATTTGTATCATTGCACAATTTTTTCATCCTCAATGTGAAATCCATGTTTTTCTCCCACTAAAAATATTGATCTTTTGAAAAACAATTTTGAGAAACATAAAATTATTATAAACTACTGAATTCATTTTTTAATCTTAGATATGAGTGATCCATAAAAACTTTTGATGAAACATGTATATCATTTTTATCCCATATTATAGGTGATAATATGATGTTCATTGTTCGCAAATTAGACAATATTTATATCCCTTAACATAGTATTAAGACAAATTTCTATATGTTGAGAAGTCATTTATAGTGAACATAATCATTGCATGTCATTTAAAATGTTCCATTTTATAATATTCATATATTCAAATACCTTCCTCCCATAAAATATTGAAATAACAAATTAATGGTAAAAATAAAATATCAATATCATTTCTAGGAAGTTTTGGTCTAGAATTCATTAAACTCAACATTATATATTTCCACTTTGGAAATAATTTTGTAGGAAAGCTTCAAATTTAAAATAAATTATTCCATGAACTATGTTTTCTATTAATTATTAAATATGAATTAATTCCATAATCGTAAATTCCAAGTTTTATATTTATAAATTCATTTCCATATATAAAAAGGTTTTGATCAAATTTATTCCACAATGAACAATCAATTAGATGAAATAATTTTCCATCAAATATCTACTCATATACAATCCGTCTTAACCTTATTACATCATATGAATTTTCAAATAAATGTATCAAACAAGTAATTATAGGAAGACACCAAATATCATTTGCGTGAGTATTTGAAACTACTAAATCAAACTGTGAATTTTTATTTCAACTTATACATTGATATCCCTCATTCAAGACACTCTAACAAACCATTATGTTTCTTTCTATGTTGAAAATAGTCATTCAGGAAGGCATGCAACTTCTTCTTCCCCAAACCCATCAATCATAATATTTTCTTCACATTATAACGTGAATCTAGGAGATCACTATATTTATGAATTGTGTCTTTCACTAGATATAAAAACTCTATAAAAATCTTTTCAATCCACACAATTTTCACCTTCAAGTTAATATATATTAACACCATTGATAAGATTTTAAATTCCATACAACTTGGATACAATGATTTTTCAACATCACCATATAAATGCACAATTATTAGTTCTTTTACAATTTATTAGACTTCAATATCATGAATCATTTATTCAATTTTATTAAACTTATCGACTTTAAAATCATTAAAATCAATAGGTATATAATTCTACTCAGTTCCTCCTTTAAAAAAAGGGTCATAACCGAGATTAAAACCATGAAAAGTTAAATGATCTTTGATTTCTCGACATTTTAAATTATTCATATTTAATAATTTCAATCATTGAAAAAAAAACATGTGGTCTCATCTAAATTTATCCATGTTGTCACTTTTAGTGTAGCTTGGGTTGTCGAATCCTTAAAGACCTAAGAAGAAACCTAAAAAAACACACATTTTATGGATTGCTTTTGGATATGATGTGTCCAAATTTGGGTTGATTTTAGATGGGTTTAAAATTTAATAATAAATCTATATGAATTAAAATTATGATAAAATTATTTGATCCTAGGTTTCTTCTTGGGGTGGATTAGATGAATTCCTTTTTAGACTATTTAAATTCCATAAATTTGGGATGGGTTGAATAAATTAAGTAAAACTACCATCATTAATCACTTATACACTTGGAGGATCATATTTATTAGTACTCCAACGTAATGGTTTATAATAGAACTTAAAGTATTTGGCCTTAAAATTCAACAAGGTTGAATAAGTTTTAAAATCATTTAACAAAATTATCAACTAAAACAAGTGATTTTGAATTAAAAGAGTGAGAAATAAAATCCAATAAAGCCCCTTTGTACTCCCTCAAATCAACCCATAATTGGGTTAGCTCTCCATTTATTATATGATTTCAATGGAAGCGAGATGTAGACTCATGAGGGAGTAATTGAAGAAGTGAAAAGTAATGAAATAACGTACACTCCACTGTTAAGGGGGAGTGTACTTTTCCAACCTTGACAAAAAATCTGAGCCAACTTGCATGCCTCTGAAAGGTGTGTCTAAAAGAGAATCTATATTTCCAATTTTGGGTGGGAAATTGTGGTAAATTATTAAGATATAGATTTCTCCTATTAACCTATAAAATTTCAACAAAAATGGAATTTCTTTTTGAGATATGATTAAATTGGTGGGTTGTTCTTCTAGGCCACAAAATCTAGACTGGAATTGCATCTTCAACTTGGGATGCCTGAAACTCTATTCACATATCCAAATTATCTTGGGTAAATTTTGATTGAAATTTTTCCAATGAATTTTTATATCTCCATTTCAATTTGAATAGTAATTGAGATTAGATATTGGCCTCTACAACCTCTTTATTGGGATGTTGACCAGTTTACTCTACCCAGAATGTGTTGGAATGAAATCCCACTTTGGTCATCTTCCAATGTGATTAATCAAGTGTTATAGAAAAATGAAATATTAAAAATAGAATGGTAAATCTTAAAATAAAATATGAACATAAAATAAAGATCATTAGGTTTTTAAAATGGTGTTAAAAAAATATACCATGTAATTTTTTATTTTAAGAAAGAATTGCAATCATGTTGTGAAATGATGTTCAATGTTTAAAATTACATAAAATGGTGTTTATGAATAATGAAGAACATGAATATAGTAACATAAGTAATTAATATTATCCACTTTAAGTGTCTAGTCACACCCAAAACTTGGGTTTTTATAGTTCTAATAAAAATGTATCTCAAAAATATAAAATTTGAATTCCCCTTCCCAAAATCATTTCAATATACAGTGCTCAGCAAAATACCTCATACAAAACAATTATGAAACCCATAAAAATAATTTGAAACATTATAGGTTCATATGAATATCCAATACCAAACCCATTACTTTGTTCATATTCATCGCTAAATTTCATCCAATTTCAATTAATCTTGATGATGTGTTGTGTATCACAATAGACAGTAGGGTTTATTTTTATTCTAGGTGAAAAAGATGGAAGAGCTTGGTGAAATCAAATTTTAATATTAATATGAGTATTCATTTTTTCAATTTTTCCATGGTAATTGAAACGTAAATCAATCAAGTCCACCCCTTTTGAAAGACATTACTAATGACTCTCAAACTCTAAGAACATCGGACGCCAAGTGAGGATCACATACTCGAGCATCATCTCAAGTTATGTTAATCAATAAAAAATTAAAATTACCAAAAATATAGATAAAATTCATAACTCTGGGCTAAACCAATATGGATTCATGATCCCCATGTGCCTAAATCCATGAATTAGGTTAATCCATTACTCTACATGAAAATTTATTGTTTTTTTAATTTTTTTATTAATATTTTTTTTGAATACATGTATTAAATTTAAAATGATCACCAAATCTATTCTATATATTTTGGGACCCAAAAAACCTAAACTAATACCATACAATCCAAAGGATGTGCATTATGGATTTTTTTTATTCAATGGATGAAAATATAACGTTGAAAATCACATTAGACAGCCACACATTCCAAAATATATGCTCATGAACTAAAAATTGCATTAAAATGAAAATTAAGGAATAAAAAATTATTTGACATCCAGTTTCAATGTTTGTAATGTGTATTATTATGTTTATGGATAAAGAAAATTTCCCTTCAATTTATGTAAATAAAACTTTCTTTGAAATGGATTTTTTTCTTTCTTTTCACTCCCTAACATAAAATAAAACTATCCACAAGTTTTAAAGAAAATAAAATTTAAAAGGGGTAAAGGTAGAGGAGATGAGTTTTAAATGGAATTTTAAATAATAAACATGGAACAAAGTCACATGGTGTTTGAAGTTAAAGTTAATGATGTTCCCGATCACTCGTTTTATCTCCATGTAACTAGGAAAATCCTCATCAATGATGATAGTTTATATTTGTACATATGTGATTAGACTATAAATCTAGCAATCTTAGTATCCCCTAAAGATTACACACTAATATAATTAGAACACAATGGAAACCCCTTGAGGTTCCCTTAATTAAAAAAAGTCAAAAGGAAAGGATAAAAAAATATACCTGTTAAAATTTTCATTTTGAAGACAGACTCAAGGTATAAGAGGAAAGAAATACAAAAAAATCAAAAATATAAATATATACATATATCTATATACATAAATATATATAAATATACATACCTATATATAAATAAATATAACAAAATTATAAAATATATGTATAAATATAAAAATGGTGGAAGAAGGAAACACTATAGGGCACAGGTAAGTGGAAGGAACACTCCCCTATCTCCCTTCAGTCATGGGTTCGAGTCCCACGGTCTAGCCATAAATGACAAGGTTGTCCCCACAACCTACAGTATAATGTTTTGTGAAAAAATGATATATTATATTTTTTTCCTTTCACTTTTTTATTTCTCTTTCCCATTTTTTAAAATATATATACGTATATATATATAATTATATTAAATATATATTACCCATAATAACAATAAATTAAAAAAAAATAAGAACAAAAAAGGGATATGAAAAATAAAAGTTGAGAATATTTTTTTTTATTTGATTTTTTAAACACAAATACACAAAAAAATAAAAAATAAAATAAAATAAAATCCATGTTGATGTTGGTTTGCCTCACATAAAGTGATTAGTTTAATGTTGTTATCTCTACTTGAACCCAAGACCTATCAATTTTTTCTGGTTTATAGGATGGATTAGTTAAATCCTATTTTGTTTTCGGCTTATTGAATGATTCAATGAATGGTTTTAAACTATGACCATTGAATTTAAATACATGATCACTGGTGGGATCCTGAATCTATAATTCCCCATGAGGGCACACATGATGCACTATTTAAGGACTTGAACATCTAGAATTAATCTTTCTCAGGTGTAAATGAAGTTTTGAACTATACAAGAGAAAAAAAATTTCCAGTTCAATGTGTTTGACATTGATATTTCTAGATTGGTAGGCTTGATCTCTAGATTTATTTACCTTGAATTTTGATAAGATTCTATCCTAAAATCCTCAAGTTCATTAAGATCTAATTTTTTATTTGTTTCAACCAATGAAATTTCAATGTTCATTTTTTTGTTTGCCCAAAAGGCCTTATGCTCAATTTCAACAGGTAAATGGTATGATCTTCTATAAACCATCCAATATGGTGACATGCCTAAGATAGTTTTAAAAGTAGTTTTATATTCCAGGAGGGCATCCAAGAGTTTATCAGACCAATATTTCTTAAGGGGATTGATCGTTTTTTTAATAATTTGCTTAATCACCCTATTCACATACTCAAATTGACCATTGGGTTGAGGATTGTACATAGAGGAAACTTTATGAGAAATCTCAACCTTAGAGATGATTGAATTGAATGGGTGTTTGCAAAAAGTGGTTCCAAAATCACTGATTATAGCCCAAGTAATTCCAAATCTAAAAAAATATGTTCTCTTTCAGAAATAGGATCACAACATAATGGTCATTAGACATGGTGGGAATTGAATCTACCAATTTTGAGACATAATCAACTTCTAAGAGGATATATAGATATCTCCTAGAGTTTAGGAAGGGTCCCATAAAATTAATTCCCTAATAATCACATATTTCAATAACTAGAATTGGAGTGAGGGTAATTTTATTCTTTTTGGTAATGGATCCTAATTATTGACATTCAGTAAAACTTTGGCAGGACTAGTAGTAATCCTTAGTGAGGCGAGGCCCTTAGAAATATCTTTGGAAGTCCTTTTCAGTGTATTTATTTGTGTAAATGTGACCTCCGCATGCCTCTCCATGACTAAATTTTATAATGGACTCCTGATTAGAATCAAGAACACATCTCTAAATGATTTTATTGGGGGAGAACTTGAAGAGGTAATGATCATCAAATATATAGTGTTTGAAACCAGAAAATAATTTCCTCTTATCTTGGGTATCAAAGAATTTTGGAATTTCACCCATGACCAAGTGGTTTTCTATGTCATCATACAATGGGCAATCACTCAAAGAATATAAGTGCTTATCAGGAAATGAATCAGACGTCGAAAGTTGGTGTGTGTTTTCATTGAATTACATCAGGGAGATGTGATCAACTACAACATTTTCAACACCCTTTTTATTCTTAATGCTTAAATAAAACTCTTCAATAAGAAGGACTCACCTAATCAATCTAGCCATAGAATATTGTTTTTGGAAAATTTATATCAGGGCTTAATGATCAGTGAAGATAATGATGGGTGATACTAAGAGGTAGGACCTGAATTTCTATAAGGAAAATGCAACAACAAGTAACTCTTTATTAGTAGAGTGGTAGTTTATGTGTGATATATTTAAATAAATTCTTGCATAAGCATTTAAATATGGATTTTTCTCACACTATTTTCCTAAGATTACTCCTACAGTGAAGTCACTCACATCACACATGAGTTCAAATGGAAGATTCCAATTTGTAGATTTCATGATATTTGGAGAGATAAGAGCTGACTATAGTGTAAATAATGATTCCTCAGTGCTTTCTTTCCATAAAAATGGAGAATATTTCACCAAACTATCACTAAGTGGATGAGAAATAGAGATGAAATCCATAATGAACCTTTTATAGAAACCATAATTTCCTAATAAGGACCTCACTTACTTGATAGTTTTTGTAGATGGAAGGTGATGAATGATCTCAACATTAGCTTTATCAAAATCAATCCCTCCACCAGAGACTAGAGAGACTAGAACTATCCCCTCCTTTACTATGAAATGTAATTTTTCCCAGTTTATAAGGAGATTATTATCCATGCATCTTGAAAAAAGTCTTCCAACATTTTGAAGAAACCCTAAAATGTATCCCTAAAGATTGAGAAGTCATCTATAAATACCTGCAAATAATCCCCCTCCATGTCAGAGAAGATTCCCATCATGCACTGTGGGAAGGTACCAAGGTAATTACATAACCCATAGGTCATGTGTTTTAATGAACAAATTTTGAATGGATAGCTGAACGTTATTTTTCCTCAATACTCTAAAGGGACCTCAATTTGATTGTACCATGAGAATCCATCTAGGGTGCAATATAATTGATAACCCGCCACTCATTCGAGGAATTGATCAGTGAAGGGAAAAGGGAAATAGTATTTCATGGTACATGAGTTGAGCATCTTATAGTCAATGCACACTCTCCATCCACTATTAACTCTTATGGGGAGAAGTTCACCATCATCATTGGTGATTATAGTGATTCCAACATTCTTTGGGACAACATGAATTGGGATTAGCCACTCACTCTCAGTAATGGGGTAGATGATACCTGATTTTAACAACATGATAAGTTATCTCCTTACCACATCCAAATTATTTAGATTGAGTCTCCGCTGTGGTTGATTAGGTTGTTGGATAGGTTGTTGGTTATCTTTCCAATGGAGGCATGGATAGTCATTGTACCTTAGATTGAAAGTGTTTTGGTACTATGGATTTTGAATGTTCTAAGAATTTACCTCCACTAGTGCTACCCCTAAAATAACATCTTTCATTGAATTTATGGTCGATAATTTTTCAGTCTTATGGTAATTTTTGTCAAAAATTATGCAAACAAGATTAACAGTTTGGATTTATCGGATCTTTCTAAGATTGATATCCTCGACCTTCCTAGTGAATGCAGCAGGTTTTTACCTAATGATTTCTTCTCCCCTAAGTGTATTAATTCCACCATATTTTGGTGGCATTTACTAGTAAGTTGATGTTCCCAAAGTTTGGTTTTTTTCGGCGAGTCCTTCTAGATACTCATAGAATCATTTGGGGAACTTTTTTTTGCAAGTTTTGTTACACATCATGTCAATGAATTTTTTGTTTCCTAGACCCAACCCTTAATAGAAAAATAATTCTTATTATGGGATTGAGAATCCTTGGTGATTTACCATGTTGATTTTTTCTTTGAACCTTTCCCATGCTTCATAAAATGACTCCCCGTATTTTTCAAACAGGTTTGGATGCACATTTTAAGTGCAATTTTTTTATGGGGGAAGTCCTTTTTATAGAAATCTCTTTATAAATAGTCCCATAATTGGATTTATGTAGGTATCAATTTTTATAGAAAATTATTTTATATATCCTTCAGGGAAAAAGGAAACAGCATCATCTTAGCTAACTCAACATGATGTAGTGGGCACACAGTTTCAACAATGTCATTGAAATCATTTACATAAAGGTATAAGATTCTCAACTCCATCCCATAGAAGGTTGGAAGGTGGTTTAAGACATGATTTTTGAATAAATAGTGGGATTAACCTAGGGAAATTGCCTAATTAAATATGAATCATTCATCCAGGAAGGTGTGAGGTAATCATTTAGGATTTGATCAACTAAATTCACCAAGTTTGGGGCCGCCTCATTTGGATTTCCATTTTGGTTCCTTCCTGGGTTTATGAGTTGGTTTCTTTGAAGGCCCTACATTGAAATGGTCCCAATTTTTGAATCAAAAGTATTTTCAAGGTTATAATATAATGGAAAGTAAATCCCAGGTGTTCTTAAATCCCCAAACCTTAGAATATCTACCCTAAAAATTTTGTTTGATTGGTCACGGTTACAGGCATCCATGCACCAAGAAAAGTGAAACAGAAAATAAAGGGGAGAAGATAAGAGAACATTAGGTGAGAAAAGAGAAATAAGGGATAATAGAATGATTATTGATATGAATTACTTGGGTCCTCGAAAATGGCTCCAAAATTTGGTCTCTCCCAAAACACCATAATACTGATCACATATACACTTGGAGGATCATATTTATATGCACTCTAAGGTAATGGTTCATATTAACACTTCAATTGTGTGTCCTTGTGATTAAATAAGGATGAAGAAGTTTTAAGATCATCAAAAAAATTCTCAATTAAAATAAGTGATTAAGGATTAAAATATTGATAAATAACATTCACTATATCCCCTTACTACTCTCTTGTATCAACCCATAAGTGGGTTATCCCCCCATTGATGCAATGTTTTCAATGGATGCAAGAAGTAGACACATTAGGGAGGATTTGAAGAAGTTAAAAGCAATGAAATAAAAAACACTCCACTATTGATTGATGGATTACTATTTTAGCTATGTGGATAAATAAACACCATAATAAAATGTTATCAATGCATTAAAAAAAAGAGAACAAAAAACAAATATGTTTTAAAAAAAATATATGGATATTCAAGAAACTAATAATTTGAAGAAATGTGATTACAACATCAAATTGGTAGCATAAAATTAAAATGAAAACAAAACACAAATATGATTAAATAATCTACCACCAATACCTCAAATAGGCATTAAAATAGGCTTAGGTCGAGCCTTGAACAGTCCAAGTCTCCTAAATTAATGGTGATAGGTCTATGTGGGTGGAAACTTAAGGGGGAGTGGAATTTTCCACCCTTGACCAAAAATATATACTAAATTGCATGCCTACGAAACGTGTGACCAAAATATCATCTATATGGATGAATTTGGGAGGCCCTATAGAAGAAAAATATGAATATTTGGATATCCATTAATATCCTGTAAATGTTCAGGCCAAATGTAATTTTTGTTTTTGAGATATGTTTAAATTAGTAGGCTATTTTTCTGGGCCCAACGATGAATCTTCAAATTGGTCTGGTTGGAACTCCATTTAAACATCCAAATTACCTTGGTTCATTGCTGAATAAAATTTTCCACATAGTCTCTTCTATCTATAAAGAAATTTTGAGAATTATTGGGATTGGATCTTGGACACAACAATCTATTTATTGGGATTCTATCCAGTTTACTTTTCTGAGAATATGTTGGCATGAAATCCCACTTTGGTCATACTCCAATGTGATTAATCAAGTGTTCTAGAAGAATGAAATATTAAAAATGGAAAGGGAAATCGGAAAATAAAATATTAAGATAAAATTAACACCATTAGGTGTTTTAAATGGTGTTATAAATGTACCATGTAATAGTGCATTTTAGGAAAGCATTTTAATTTTGATGTGAAATGATGTTCAAAGTGTAAAATGCACTAAAATGGTGTTTTTGAATAATGAATCATGTGACAATTATAATATAAATAATTAATATTAGCCACTTTTAGTTTTTAATAAATATGACATTATTTGAAGCATTTTTTTAGTGAATTTCAAAAAAGAATCGACGGGGCCCTCATATTCATCAGTTGCTCACAGTTTCATAATCCAACTATGTCTTATTATTTCCTATAGAAAATATCATGATTTGAAAAAAAAATATTATATTTTGAAATTTAATTTCAAATTTACTTCTATAAATAAAACAAATGTCAAAAAAATTTACAAATAAAATAATTACAACATATTTGGTAAAAAAAATATCACATTGATCATATTTAATTATCATTATTACATAAAAAATTCAAAACATATAATGAAATAAACATGATCAACTAAATATATTCAAATATCATAATTCATTATATATTCAAAAAACCCATTCCAATGCGGAAAAAAAAACAAACCTTAGTCACACATTAATCAGTAAATTATAATAAATTATAACAAAAATTCATCAAATAATAATTTAATAAAGCCATAATATTAAAACAATCATATATCAAATAAAAAATACATAATATTCATGAATAATTAGAATAAAAACTAAAAAATTTCAATGGATGAAAAAATATTAGTGGGGGTAGAGGTCATTCAAGAAATCAATCCCAAAATAACATTCATCAATTAAAACATACCTTGATGCATATATAATAAAGATAATAAACACAAACTGAAAATATATACAATATGGGGATAAATGAAAAGTTAATGGTATTGGAAATATAGTACAAAGAGAGATAAAGTGGTGGAAGATGTTGGTTGATGGTGGAAAATAAGTGTAATTCCAATTCACTGAGATTAAAATCCCATATAATTGAAGAAAAAAGGGATAGGGTTCCCTATATGAGAGAAAATAGATCATTTCATGAGAAAGAATGAATCATAAATGAGTCCACCCGACATTTCATAAAATATTTAATGGTTTTTCACAACATTTATTCAATAACTAAAATGAAAAAGTATTTTTTTCATATCTGTTGTTTAATAACCAACATGATAACCGACATTTCAAAGTTGGTCATCATATAACCAATGTTGAATCAAAATATCATGAGTGTTTCACATCATTTATCTTTAACTGATGTGAAAAAGGCATCATGATAAATCTATTTTTTACTACTGTTATTTTCATCATATGTTTTTGTATATTTTATATCTTTAAGATTCATAATGAGCCTTTATCATATGAATTTTTCATTATCCTTCCACATTTAGAGAATATTTAGTTGGGTTCTATATCATAGGTAGAAGGTCCATGTGGCATGAAAGAAAAAATCCATGCAAGTTGTAATTTCAAATGATTTTAAAGAAGAAAATTTTCTGGAGCATTAAAAGAAAGAAATGTATTAATTAATTAGGAATTTAAATGAATATTTGAAAAATAATTTAAAAGTGTTTGAATAAGGAAATAAATTTGGAATAATGTTGACTGATTTTAATGAGAATATTATTCTTACTAAATATAATGGAGTTTCGATATTTTGAATATGGGTAATGATATTCACATGATAATATTCTATTTGATTATAAATGTATACTAAAAAGTAAATAATGAAGATGGAGTATATTGAGAGATCTCAAAATGGGTGTGTTATATAAATATTTGAGACCTTATGCACCTCTATATTGAAGAGAGAAGGTAAGATCAAATATGGGATATTTCAATATGTAGATCTTCATGGTTGAGTATTCAAAGTGCAATGAAGAACTAGATATTTTATAGATAAAATTAATGTGAGCAAGGTTGGTCGTCATTTTCTAAAGAATAAATAGTCTCATAGATTCGAAGTTGTACATAAGTTCTCTAGATCCTATACAATAATGGTGGAATATAATTATAAATTGGAATATGATTAGGTCTAAAGAAGAATGAGATATTATTATCAATGGATCAAAAAAAGGAACCTAGGGATGGGGTGTATAAGCAGTAATAGAAAAGGCTTACCTCTGGGGGATATAACCATTAATTGGAGTTTTCCAAGTATTTGAGGGTATATCCAATCAAGAAATTTTTTAACTGTAATAACTCTAAAATTATGAACAATATTATAGTGGATAATCCATGTTAAGGTGTCTTACCAATATGGAAAGGATTGCAATTTTCTGTTGAACCTTGTAAATATCATGTGTTGGGATCTCTCCTATTATTATAGCACATGAGGTGAGTTTTTTAGATATTATTTAGAGTATAAATAATATTAATAGGTTTAAGAGGTTGAATTTAAAATAAAAATAATTCATAAAACTAAATCATTGATTCACCCCTAATGATAATACTAGTTTGGGAATAATAAATGGTATCAGAGATAGGGTTCCCTTTAAATATGTATGTTTTTTTCTAATTTATTTTATTATATAAAGAAAGGAAAAATTAAATGAATTGTTTAAGCTACCTCAGATAGAGAAAAATTAATATACTCATAAAGATATAAATCTAGATAATTATTCCATGACTCATAAAAACAGGAAGAAAATAGAAACAATGAAGCTGAGGAAGTATAAAAAGTAAAGGTTGAAACACCACTAACAAAAGATAATCATATTATTATAAGTAGTAATAATTATTTTGAATATTATTCTTCTAATGAATCATATTAAAGTTGGTATTATAGTGTATTACTTAGTTATCGTCATTTTTAATTTAAATATTATCGAAAGAAAGTTCCCATATAAGTGGAAATTTTTACCAAGGGGATTATTTTTAATCAAGCATAGTTAGAATAATAAGTTAAGGAATTGGGAAATTAATTGAGTTAGATGTTTTAAAAGTTCATTATTGTCCCTATACTTTTAGAGGAAAAGGATTATTCATGATCAATTTTCAATAAAAGATGTTATTTGTTAAAGAATAATAATAAAGGTATTCTTTTAAGAAATATGTTTATGATATTTTGTGTGTGTATAAGTTTGAATGAACCTTAAAAATGGAATAAAATCTACATAGATATAGAAGACTCTCAATTAAAGGTTATTAAAATAAAAAATAAAGAAGATTTAAAATTCGTCACAAGAATTAAGAAAATCGCATAAAGTTTAAATTAAGAAGACAAAAGAGGATTGGAAAAATAACATAACATCAGTTTAGGATGATAATAACCCCCACAATATGAAGTGACTTAATCATGAAGTAAGGCTGAGAAGTCTAAAATGCACATAATAGGAATCTTCACATATTATTGAGAAGAAATATGTTTACATATAAATTTCAATTTAGATGTATGGCTCTAATAGGGATCTTATTAATATAAATAATAGCATAATATCATCCTTAAATGAAGATAAAACATTATCTAAGAAGAAGGTAACCCATAACCCAAGAACTTTCTTATGTACTATTGTGGTTTCAGTTGTTTTTATAGGTTCTAAACCAATTCTAGGAAAATATAAATAGTGAAAAAATGATAAATACACAACATTATATATGGAGGATAATATAGGAAGTATGAATATTTATTCCTGAAGAAGTTTCCAAAATAGTGGTGGTTCTGCTCAAAAACAACATGGCATGAAACCTATGAAATTTGATAAAAATTACTCCAGAAAATAAGAGAAGGAGGTTCGTAGGATATTGTTGGTGTGGCTGGAAGTTTGGGCAAAAATAATTAGAATGGTGGTATAAAATTTAAATTTGTGAAAATTATAGAAAAAATAGAATTTAAAATAAACATAACATGAGAATTCCTTTAAGAAAAAGTAAAAGAGAATTAATAATCGATTTTCTTCCAAGAATTCAAAAAAATAAGTAAAATGTTGATCAATGGAAACATGAATATTTCTAGTGACTTGTGTGAATCCAATAGTAAATCTAGACATGATCCAAAAAACTTCATGGAGTCTATATAAATATTAGGAGTTATTTGGAGATAAATAGAAATGACCCAAAGTTTTAAGTTCTCTAATAGATAAATCCTGAAAGGGAGTTTCACACTATGTAAATATATAGGTGAATAAGACAATTTCACATAATGATAATTTAATTTATAATAAGGGAATTGTTGGTGGAAACTCTCAAATGAGTGTTTCTTTTAAGAAAAAAAAAGTTTCCCCCATATTCCCCATTATTATTTTTGTTTGTGAAAACTTTTATGGAATAAACGGAGAGGTTTAGTGTTTTCACTAATGGATAAAAAATATGGATGGTTTTATGGTGTCTCAACTACCATGAAATAGATTAATGAGTGAATCCCTTATGGGGGGATAAAATACTGGGATGTAAATATATCACTATTTGTATGAATGTTGTAATTATAGAAAATCTATACAACCCATAAAATCTAAAAATGCGGTACAATATTCAAACTTACATCAATTTTTTATAATTAAATTGATTTTTTTTAAGAAGGGTTGATAGTTTATGAAAAGATGATGCAAAGGTGATGTGAGATGCACAGGGTGGCCCGATATTCACGGCGTAGGGCAGTGGATGAAGGATGCGATTTGGGGCTAAGTGGCAGATGATGGGTATGGATAGTGGATGAAAGTAGTCAATCAACACTATAAGGAGTGTGACCTACTACTTATACAACAAAATCAAGGGAGGGATGTGATATCCAATCCACACAACAATGCAATTGGGTTGGGGCACAAAATCAGTGGCTTTGTGATCCTGGATCACCAAACTGTCTTGTAGATTAACAAGGCAAGGATTCACAAGATCTAGAAAAAAACATGACATTCCTCACACAACAGAGATAAACAAATCATAAACACTCAATTAATTCTTTAATTCCATAAAAGTTCCATGGGGTGGCTATATATAGCCAATGGTGGTGGTAAAACAGTCAAGGGTCTAATATCCTATAGACATAAAGTCTAAAATACTTTGTTCCCTTAAATTCAAAAATATAAATTCAAACAAAGACTTTTGGAAAATTATCACACAACTTTACAAATATATCCCACCATATTTGACTTTGAGTGCATAGCCCACCAGATTTGACTTTGGTGTCCAAAGATGACATTTCTAGAATCCTCTATGTGGGCTAGGCATCCAAAATCTTGAAAACATCTGGGCCATGCTTTAAACATCAAGTTTAGGATTGAATAAGTGATATTATAGGAAACTTTTCTCCATCCATGCAAGTAAAGATCAATTAGGCCTTTAATGAAGCAAGATGGGTGCCCATTGTAGTATTAAGCCACTTTATTCTCCCTCGCATCATTAGGCCTTGCAAATCTAGCTCCTCCTCCCACACAATCAACTTAGTGCCTTTAGCATGGTTCTTATCACCCTCCCCCTCTTGAAAATGAGTCTTCCTCAACTCTTCATCCTCTACTACCAAAAATGGAGAAAGGTCAGAAACATTAAAAGTGGAACTTGCACCATACTCACCTAGAAAAACAATCTTGTAAGCATTGTTTTTAATCTTCTCAAGCAGTCGGAAAGGTTCGTATCCTCGTGGAATGAGTTTTGATTTTTTCTTGTCAGGAAATATTTCCTTCTACATATGAACCCAAGACTAAGTCTCTAGGCTTAAAAAACATTTTCTTACAACCCTTTTTTTCTTAATCAACGTATTTTTGGGTCATCTGCTCGATATTTATCCTTGAATTTTCATATATTTTCATGATGGATTTGGAACACCCTTTCACATCCATATTAGTTTCTTCCTATAAAGGAAAATGAACTAGATCAATAGGCACAAGGGGGTTAAAGCTGTAAACAATTTCAAATGGAGATAATTGAGTTATGTAATGCTTGGCCAAGTTATATATGAATTACCCATGTGGAAAACACTCCTCCCAATTTTTTATGTTCTTCTTGACAATTTTTTGTAGAAGGGATTACAGTTTTCAATTCACCACCTCTATTTGTCCATAGGTTTGTGGATGAAAGGTGGTGGAAAAAAGTGACTTTGTTTCTAATTTTCATGGAAATGTCTTCCAAAAGTAACTGAGGAATTTTGTGGCTTGATCCGACATAATATTCCTTCGCATTCCATGTAGTTTGACTAATTCTTGAAAGAAAAGTGTTGCAATGTTAGTGGAATCATTTGTTTTGTGATAAGAAATAAAATGTGCCAATTTTGAAAACCGATCCACCACAACAAAAATGGAATCTCTCCCCCTCTTGGTCTATGGTAAACCCACAATAACGTCCATTGATATGTCCTCTCAAGGGGTATTAGTGATTGGGAGAGGAAGATATACTCCATGTGGGTTCCATTTTTATTTGGATTTATGGCAGGCAATTCACTTTACCAAAACTTTCTCAACATCTATAGATAACCTAGGAAAATAAAAAATCTCATTAAGAACACATAGAGTTTTTGCAACACCAAAATGTCCCATTAACCCCCTCGAATGCGACTCCTTCTGTAAAAGTATATAGATATAGCAATTGGGAATGTAAATCTTATCAATCCGGAATAATAATCCATTGTGTAAACATAACTTTTTCTAACTAACTCCAGGTTTAAAATGTTCCTAAGGTTCTCTAAAATCACTATTATTGGCATATAAATCCTTAATGAATTCAAAAACAATGAGTTTTTAATCCAACAAGGTTAAAATATAATATCTTTGTGAAAGTTCATTGACCACAATATTTTCATTACACTTTTTATTCTTGATGACATATAGAAATGATTCAATGAATTCCAACCATCTAGCATGTATCCTATTTAGTTTGTGTTGGATCCTAAGGTATTTAAGAGCCTCATGATCAGAATGGATCACAAATTATTTAGGCTAAATATAATTTTTCCATATTTATATAACTCTAAATAATGCATACAACTCTTTATCATAAGTTTCATAGTTTAGAGTTGGGCCATTTAACTTCTCACTAAAATAAGCAGTAGGCTTACCTTCCTGCATGAGTACTCCACCAATACCAATTACACTGGCATCAGATTCAATTTACAAGGTCTTACCAATGTCTGGGAGTGAAAGTAGAGGTGTGTAGATGAGTATCTCCTTAATTTCAGGGAAGGCCTTCTCTTCAGTTATCCCCCATTTGAAAGGAAAATTATTTTTTGTTAACTCATTAAACGACGCTTTTAGTGTGCTTAATTCCTTCAAAAATCTCTTGTAAAAATTATCAATCCCATGAAAACTTCTTACGTATCAAATAGAGGTTGGATTTTTCAATTCTTGTATCGGTTTGATCTTCTTAGTGTTGACTTCAACTCCATTTCCACTCACAAAAAAATCCAAGGAAAACAATATTATCAAGGAAAAATTCACACTTATTTATGTTTCCAAATAAGTTTTCATTCGTTAACACCTCTAGGAATTTTCTTAAGTGATCTAAATGTTTATTAAAATTCCTACTATACACCATAATATCATCAAAGTAATCTACCACAAATTTTCCAATATATGCATATAAAACATGATTTACTAACCTCATAAATGAGCTAGGTGCATTGGTGAGACCAATGGTCATGATTAACCATTCATAAAGCCCATGTTTTCTCTTAAATTCCATTTGCACCCATCTCCTTATTGCTTTATAATTTGATGGTATCCACATCTAAAATAAATTTTTGAGAAAATAGTAGAGCTATTTAACTCATTTAGCATGTCATCTAACCTGGGATAGGATGATGATACCTGACAGTGATGTTATTTATGGCTCTTCAGTCAATGGACATTCTCCATGTTCCATCCTTCTTTGGTACTAGAATCACTAGTATGGCATAAGGACTAAGGATCTCTTTGACATATCCCATATCCAACAGCTCTTGAACATACCTTTGAATTTCTTTTCTCTCTTACGAGTTGGTGCGATATGTAGGATGGTTTAGTAGTGATGATCCAGGTATGATGTCAATTTTATGCTCAAGGCCTCTAATGGGTGGAAAACTTGGTGGAACCTCTTTAGGAAAGACATTATCATAATCCTAAAACAAGGTCTCAAAAACATTTGTAAAGTGGGTTAAGTTATTAGTATTTAGTAACACCTCTTTGTACATGAGTACTAGGAGGGTTTTCTATGAAAACAAATCTTCCTTAACATCGCTCTTTTTTTCCAACATCACACTTTTCTCTTCTCTCAAATTCTTTTTCCCACTTGATTTTTCTTTTCTCTCGATTTATTTTCTTCTCTCGTTTTCTCTCTTTCCATCATTTCCTCCTTTTTCATTTTCATTCCTTTTCCCTCATCGCCTTTTTTTTATTTTCTCTCAAAATATGTTCTTCGAAAATTTTCTTGGGGGGCATGGGGTTGAGGTTTATAGGTTCCCCTCAGAGTACAAAAGAGTGACGATTCAAGAATCTGTCATGAGTAACATGCTGATTGTACTGCCACAATTGTCCCAAAAACAAATGACAAGACTTCATAGGAACAACATCACACACATTCTCATATTTTTTACTTACCGATCGTGAAAAATACCTTCACTTTCTTAGTGACCTTCATCTCACTTCAGTCATTCAAACACTGAAGCCGGTATGGATTTTGATGCTTTAAAGTTGGGAGTCCCAACTTCTCCTCCAAATCGATGCTCTCCACATTTCTACATCTTCCCTCATCAATAATAATGATACATACCTTCTCATTGTTCTTTCATCATGTATAGAAAAGTATCTCTCACTACTCCTTCTCTCCAATAGTCATTTGTGAACTTAAAACTCTCCTAGTGACAATAATCTCACCATCTTCTACAAATTCTCTATTATCAATTTCTGGAGATTCTTTCTCCTCTTATGAGCTCTCAATATCAGTTTCTCATTCTACATACTTGTTGATGGTTATGGTGCGCTAGTTTGGTAACTCACAAGCAATATGAACCCTTACATGACATTTGTAACAATGAATATCCTGATTCCTATTTTGGTGAGCCTCAAAAGTAGGTTTCTTAGGTGGTAGAATTACCTTATCTCTTTTGTGATCAACCACAACTTTTTCCTTTTATGCTACTCCAATCTCTTTAATCGGATTTCTCCTTGGTGTGAAAGGGGTAGAGGTTTTCCTAATATTAATCCTTCTTTTTATTTTTTTTCTAGATATTGGTGTCTTGATGAATCATATCTTGTATTTCCACTTGGTGGTACATCTCCACTTGAATGGTAATCTCCTAATTTTGACCGTGTAAAAATTTTTCCATTGTTGCCTCTGAATCCTCCCTAATGTTTGCTCAAATCATGGAACTTGGCATCTCTTTGTAGTAATCGACCACACTTTTACTCCCTTGTGTGAGGCATTGGAGCATTTTGTGGATATCTCTATTGTAGTGTGAGGGGACAAACCATTTATGCATGACAAACTTCATGCCATCCCAAGTGTTTATGGGAATTTTACCATATATATCCCTCTCATTTTTCATTTTATCCCACAAAACTAAATCATAATAAGAAAATTAAAGGGAAGAAAGTTTGGCCTTTTTGTCCTCGAAATACTCATGGCATGAAAATAATTTCTTAATCTGCATATCCCACTCCAATTATACATTCAGGTCAATTTTTCCTTGAAAGGATAGGACATTCACCTTGATCCTACCAAGTTGGTTGTCAACATGTTGTCTCCTTTTTCCTCCTATAGTTCTTTGGTACAACCTCCTCCTTTGTGGTACATCATCAAGATCATCATCATTATTCACAATCTCTTCCTCTATGATGTGGGGATGACATGGTGCCAGAGCGTATCATGGGTTATCATGAAACATCTTGGGGATTGGTTTATTCTCCAATCCATCAATCCTCTCATGTATTCCTTAAAAATTCCTATCAAGAAGCTTCTCGAGGTGGCTATCCAAATCTTTCATTTGGAGTTGTGTAGATTTGGGTGCAGGAGATCTACTTCAACATCCTTCATCGCTAACATTAGCAATTTTATTCCCACAATCTTCTACCATGATAAGTTATACAAACCCAAACACACACCAAGGGGAACAAAAAAAATGATACACAGTCACTCACACACATGATATGTAAACACACACACACACACAATATGTACACACTCACACAAAAAAGGATACACACTCACCCATGAAAGATATACACACTCACAAGATGCACACACACTTGGACACAACAAGATGTCGACACTTACACACACAAGATATTTTTTCCTATTTCTCTCCACTCTAAACACTCAATTCAAATTCCATGCTCTTATGAGATATAATACCTTATTTTGGATGATCATGTTCCTCTAATCCTTCCCCAATCAATATTGTGTCAGGGGCTGGTTTAACATAACCCTCTTGAGTGGTAATGGGTAAAGGGTGAAAAGTTGGTAGAAAATAAGTTTAAAAGGGTGGAAAATGATAGAAAGTTGTGGTATGTGGGTTTTTTATGATTGTGAAAGATAATAAAAATTAATAACAATATGATCCAAATATAATATTGGGATGGAGTAAAATTATGGATAAAGTGATGTAAGAAAATGGATAGTTCTAATAATGTAATGTACAAAGAAGTAATTGTATCCTATCTTTTCTCTCTCTTTTTTGGGTCAAATTTCCCCAAAAGGTGTTGTGCATGGAGTTTTAAAGCACAATATGATTGAAGGGAGAGTAAGAAATTTTTTTTTGATGTCTCTTGAATAAAGAATGATCTTAATTTTGAAAAGCACAAAATGATGAGTTTAGAGAATTTGATATTTTTATTTGTTTTCTGGATATGAATCACATATAGCAAATCAAACAGACAAAGAAGATGAATGAAAATTTGGCTCAATTTATAATAATCCAAGCTTACACAAACTATGCCAATTATGGAGGGTTTTAAGAAAAGGGATTTTTTTAAAGGGGGAATAATATGGAAGGATAAAGAGGGTAAGGGGTGAAAGTAATGTAAATGAAAGGATATATGCCTACCATGTCGACCGGAGCTCTAATACCAACTGATGTGAGATGCATGAGGTGGCCTAATTTTCATATCATAGGGAGGTGGAAGAAGGATGTGGTTCAGGGCTAAGTGAAGGATGATAGGTATAGATAGTGGATGAAAGTAATAAATCAATTACATAAGGACAGTGACCAACTACTTAGACAACACACTCAAGGGAGGGATGTGATACCCAATCCACATAACACCACACTGGGGTTCAGGTATAAAATTGAAGGATTTGTGATCTTTGATCAGAAATCTAACTTTTAGATTGGAAAGTCAAGAATGCACAAGATCTAGGAGAAAACTAAGAAAATCCTTACACAATGGTGATAAATAATGCATAAGATCTCAATTAATTATTTAATACCATACAAGTTCTGTGGGGGTGGCTATTTCTTGCCAAGGAGGTGGTACAACAGTTAAGGGTCATAAATTCTAATCAACTTCGTTCCCATAAATTCAAAAACACAAAGTCTACCAAAGACTTTTGTAAAATTATCACACAACTTTCCATCTATAGCCCACCAGATTTGACTTTGACTGCATAGCCCACCGGATTGGACATTGGTGTCCAAAGATGCCATTTCTAGAATCCTCCATGTGGGAAAGGCATCCTAATTCATGCAACCATGTTGGCCAATATTTAAACAAAAATTTTGGGATTGAATAAGTGATATTATAGGCCCATTTTTACCATCCATGCATGGAAAGATCCATTATTCCTTTAATGAAGCAATATGGGTTCCCATTGTCATATTGAGCCTCTTTAATCTCCCTCGCGTCATTAGGCCTTGCCAATCCAGCTCCTCCTATGCAATCGACTTGGTACCTTTAGCATGGTTATCATCAAAAGGGCGAGTTGTATTATTTAAACATGAACATTTTTAATTTTTTTTTTAGATTTGTGAAAGAAATAATGTATTTATTATTGAATATTTATGAGTATCCCTAGAAATTATATTCTTATAATGATACCACATGGTTGGTTATTTATGTACAACACTAACAACCTTGGTTAAATAATTCATTTTTTCTATATAGGGTTAGCCCAAGTAGAATTATAGTGGACTAAATAAAGGATATTTGCTAAGGAAAATAATATGGTGTCATCCCTCTCTCAAGTGGCTCAAGGTATTCTTTTATAAGATTAAGTGGAGAAGATTATTTCAAGAAAGAATGATATTTATGTGTTGAGTAGTTCATAATTTTATCGTTACATTTGATTTTAAAAAATTGGTAGAATTAAATAATTGCATGCATTGAATTTGAAAATGTGTGGGGATATTAAAAAAAATTACATCGGTAGAGATTATTGTACCCAAAGGATTTAGTTTCATTTTTTTCATTATATCAATATGTGTCCCGTGAAACAAAGGGTGATTCTTGGAGTATTTTTATGAAATGAAGCATAAGGATGAAGTGATTTAGGGGAAAAACATCATATAGGTGGTATGTAAACATGATTTCATATTTTATAAAAATGAGTTAAACTTTTGTAGTCAGTGCATTTACTATAGCTTTATATGGCCACTTGTGTATGATCCCCTAACCATCTACTTGACATGGTTTCTTAAACACAACTTATTTTTTGTTCATATAGTCATTTTTAAGGTTTTTTGTGTGTTCAAACTAGACTGCTTCATGTAGTCAATTCATATGGTCATCCCATTAATATAGTTATTCCTCATGGTAGGTCACATGAATCTAAATTTTTTAATTTAGTTTTCTGGGTAAAAAATGTCAGAGTAAATTTATCTATGCACAATTAATTTTAGTTGCCTATAAGATATTTGAGTTAAATAAAGTAGATAAGGTTCCCTTAATAAAATTTAATTACATTCAATATATTTGAGGAGATCATAATTTATATTAATTTCTAGGATTTCTATAGGTTAAAATAATGTGATATGAATTAGATGATTCTTTTTTGGGATGTTCTTCATTGATCATATTTCAGTAAGATATTTTAATTCATAATGAGAAAAAAAGTATCAATTTAGGGGTGACGCATTGTTATTGAAGAATCTTTAAGAGGGACTGAAGTTGGTATGTTCTTTTTTGTCTTTATCAATTTAGGGGTGACGCATTGTTCTTCATTGATCATATTTTTTGTCTTTGACTTTTAGTTTCATTATAAAACATTAAAGATCATAATTTTTTGAGTTACATCATAAGCCTTTATCATTTGTATTTTTCTAATCCTTAAATATATAGATAATATTGAGAAGGGTTCCACACAACAAATAGTGTGTCCACGTGCAATAGAAGCATGAATCCAAAAATGTGGATATTTCAAATGAGTTTAATAAAAAGTTTTTTATAGAATTAAAAAACAAAAATTTCTTTAATCTTCAAAAAAATTAAATAAATATTTTAATATGAATTCAAAATTGTTTGAAATTGGAAATAAATTGATAATATTATTGACCTATTTAAATGATAAGACCATACCTATTTAATATCATGGGGTCATGTAAATATTTTAATAAATGATAATGATATTCACATTATATTATTCTATGAAATTATAAATATATGAAAAAAATAAAACATGGATGGTAAATTATATTTATAGATTATAAAATTGGTGTATAATAGAGTTCCAAGCGACCTGATACATCAATGTATTGAATAGATATGTTGATACTAAATCTATGATATTCAATAAGGGTATCGTCAAGATTGAGTATACAAAGTTCTCATAATGGCCAAGTCATTTTTAGTTCTGAGAAAGATGAGAAAGATTGGAGATCACATTCTGAATATGGCTTATTCACATGAAATTAAATGTGTACATGATTGCAACAAATCCTATAAACTTGTTGAGTGATATCATCACAAAGAGACACAAATTAGTCCTGAAGAAGAAGGATCTCTTTCTATCACTATATGAAAACTGAAGGAACATGTATTAGTGGTGTCAAACCTATTACTAAAGAGGCTTATAGTTGGAAGGTATACTAGTCATTGGATTTTTTTAAGTTAGAGATTATAAAAAATCAATCCCATGTGGACTTAGGATACCACAATAATTATGAAAACGATTATTTTGTAAAATCAATGTTGGGGTGCCTAAAAAACATGGAAAAGATTATACATTCATGATAAACCATGTAAATATCATGTGTTCTGAACACACATATTATTAATTCATACATGTTCATGTTGTGAGAATTATTTAAAGGATAAATAACTATATTTTTTTAAAAGAGGATGAATTTAATAGATAAATAATTTATCGAAGGAAACCACAGATTCACCCCCTCCTCCCAGTGGTCCAGCCGGTTTGGGAATAATACATGTATTTCATTCTTCATCACCACCTTACATAGAGTTTTGTAAAAGTGTATTTAATGGATAAATATAGCATCCACAACATTATGAATAATATATATAGATGAATTTTTCATTTTTATAATAATATTAAAAACAACTTTTTATTATAAATTTAACCACCAAAAACGATCATATTGAAACAGATTTCATAATTTAAATATATTTTTTAAAATAAATTAAACTATAAAAAAATTTCGAAATGAATTATAAATAAAATATATATATTCAATTATAGACATGATTAAACTATTTTATAACTCATTTTACCATGGCCTATGTACCAAAGAATTTTTGGTGGAATTAACGGAACAACCCAAAGTAGTCAATGAGAGAAAGAACTATATAATACAAGAATGACATATGATAATAAATGGAACATATAAATTAAAATATATACATGAAAAAATTATAATTCAAATATTTAATAAATATAATTTGGTTATTCATGAGGTTAGATGCATGCACAAAGTGATTTGGAAAATGAAATAAGGTTTCTTTGTCTCAATTTCCATTTCATGAGATGTATTTAAAATTATGCACATATCCTAATTTTACATGATGTGGTTAAATTTAATTGAATTGTTTTATCTTAAATCATATTTTATTAATGTTATTGAATATTAAATTTCATGATATCTTTCCATGCATTTTTTATTCATTACTAGGCCCACAGGGGGATTCTTATCTCAATTTCTTTTCATTGGGTTATACCCTTCCTTAATCAATTGTTTAATTATATGATTATGTAAACTGTAATCATTGATTATTTTATATTATATTTCCAATTTTTATATGAATTTATATTTCATTCACATAATTTCTCCATTTATATATTCTTACCCCATATATTACATTCAAGGTATAGGTGTCTTCACTAAGTCTTCACTAAATTCATGTAATATCCTTCAATTCTATATTTTATATTATTTGACCCAAATAATAGTTCTAGAATGTATAAATTAATATTTATCTTTATTTTTTTATGAATTTATGGTATCCTTTCTTTACTTATGGATTTATAGTTCATGCCTTACTTTGGTTATAAGGGTTCTTTGTCTAAATTTTAATTCTTTGAGACATGATTATTTTGATTAACCAATTTAATTTTATATGGTGTAAATAATACCTTAATAAATTAGTATTTTTAAAATAATTTTTTATTCATGATAGCTTCACATTCATTTAAGATCTCCCTATTCCTTTTCCACACATTCTTACATTACCTAAGTCATAAGATTTATTATAAAATTAATTTACATTAATTGAGATATAACCTGTATTCTTGAAATTAATCCATATAAGTTTGTTTTGTTACACCAAATGATTTAATTATATTTTATTACCTATTTCTTTCTATGTTTTACATGTAATATTGATATTTCACATCCCTTTGGTTCAAAATTCAATAAAATAGTTGTTTGAATGTGTACTCAACCTTATCTATTATTTATAGTTAGAAATATTTCTTTTCGATGTTCATATTATTAATATTATTTAAATAACGTTATTAGATATACTTTAAAGGTTACTTAAGGACATTTTCTACTACCTTTGACCTTTTTTCAAATGTTTTAAATGGAATATTTTTAATTTTTTCTACATGGGTCATTTTTACCTTCTTTAGTAAAGTGTGAAAATAATGTTTTTTATTGTATTCAGAGTAAGCATATCTTCTCTTCCTCATGTCTATTATTTGTAATTAATATTCATTTACAGGTCTCAGTGGTTTTCTAAATATTTTATTATTCATTTTGTTCTTTGAATTTTTCATTTTAAAAATAATTTTTAATATTTTAGAAGAATAAATAAAGGGATTTCTTTTCACTTATATATATATACAAATTTTCTTCCATTAAACTTTTATTATCTTTAACATAATTTATTTTTAGGGATTAAACATTAAAATTAATATTTAAAATGTTTTCTTTTTATCCCTTTGAAATATAATTCTAATGTGATGTATATAATTGTTTTTACAATCATATTATAATATATTTATGAATATTATTTTAAAATATCACATTCATTTTGATCTAAAAATATAAAAGATATATCTACTTTTGGGTTTTTTTCAAGTATTAATATCAAAATAATCTTATGAATTTATAGTTCATATCTCACAATGTTGGTATGAGTTATATTCTCTGTCAATCCTTACCTCTCTCTTGACATTAATTTTCTCCCCCATGTTCATGTTCTTTAATTTCATTGATATATTCCATATCACATCCAATATTTCTATATTTTGTTTTATTGTATTAAATTAACTATATAATCATTACTCTATACAATTTTACTTTGATTTTTTCTTACCTTGAAAGTTATTACATTTATTGATCGGGGAAATATTGAAAATCCTTATTCTTTTTATTTCAATATGGATGTGTACCGATTACTAAGGAATGATGGTTATTTATTTTATTATTTATTCCTTACTTCATATGATGAATGAATTGATATTAATTAGTGATGGTGGGTTATGGAATTATATATCACCTTGATGGATCTGTAGGTCTCATGAAATTAAAAATATTAGGTATTTTTTGTAAACCTTACCCATTTATATATGATGTCTAAGCATGATGCCTTGATGGTATGTTTATGGTGTATGATATTATACATTCCATAACTTTTAAATCAGTTATTATTTTCCATGTGACTATTTACATGGTTATGTTATCCATGGATATAGCACATGCACACGTTATTAGTTATATAGATTTTTATTAATGTTTATTCTTTCCATATAATTCATTCCTTTTTTATTCCATGATAACTTCTTTTTTACACTATTTCTTACTAATAATTTTATCATACACTTTTTATATTTTCATTTCACCAAGTTATTAAGAATATAATTAAGTTTTATATGTTTAGATGTGTTTCATATATAAATAATTTTAACTGAAATGTTTAAGACTTATTTAAATATATAAAATCCTTAGTTTATAGAAAATATAACATTATAAGGGAAAGATATGGGTTTTTTTGGTTAGATGTTTTTCATAACTATCTAAAACTATATAACTAAAAGTTCTTGGGTATGTAAGTGACTAAATATTCATTATTGGCATTGTAATTATGGATGGTTATGTTTGGGTTTCTTCAATTGTTTTCAAAAATTGTATATAAAGAATATCATTTGCACTAAATCTAAGTGTGTGGGTTTGGTAGTTTACACAATAATACTTGGTAATATATAAATAAAACATATTAATTTTTAAAAACTTTTAAGGGGATAACTTTGGAACCTAGGTTGATAAAAAAATTGAAATGATGAAATGATTTTTAAAATTGGTTTTTCTTATTGTAAATCGGTTGTATTGAATGATAAATTTATATGGTAAAGTTTGTATAAAATTAGATAGTTTTTAAGAGTTTTTGAGTTGAATTTATAAGGGGGTAGAAACCAAATTTTAATTAATATAGTCACATAATAATTGATTTTGACGGTTTTTATTGGATATTGAAACAAATATCATAATGTAAAGTATAGATATTGCACTATGATTTATGTTAAGTAAGGTTGAAGGATGAATAATTCTTAAAATATTACTTATTATAGATTAAAGTTCATGTCGCAGAATTTATCCATAAAAAAGATAGGATTTTGGGATATCTGTAATGTATACTAAGCTATACCGTAATTTAGAATTGGGATTAGATACTCGTTAAATAACATAACAATGAAAGTATGTGATGTGTAAATAAGTATAATTTTTCAAGAACTGTGTGAGGATATGTTATATGTTATTGAGGGTTATGTTTTAATAAGAGGACAAAATTTACTAGATAATGGTATATTACATCATAATTATATGCATCACACTATAGTAAATTTATCATAATAATGTATCATATTTAGAAGTCTATGAGTTAAAAATTTTACATAACTATCAGGCTATGATTTTTATGATGATATGTTAATAATCATGCATTTTTCTATAATGGTTACTATTACCCCATGATTTTTTGTATAATAACTTGATATTAAAGATTAATTATTTTTTAAAAATGGGAATATTTTTATAAGGAATGAGAGATTTCACTCAAATATTATGGATATTTTTTAAGACTAATTATTAGTTTAAATATAATATAAAATATTATTTATTATTGATAAAAAGATTAAGGATTTTATTTTAAAAAACAAGGAAGTTACGGGAGGATATTTTGAGAAAGATCAGACAACCCAAGAGCGGAACATTTATCAAAGTAGAATTCAAAATATTTTTTGGAGATATTATTAATGAACTTGAATTATATTTAAGATCAATAATTATTCAGGAATATTGAGTTCAATACAAACACATATTTTGGTTTAGTGTATTTATCTCTTATTTGAGAGCCATATTCTTAATGCACGTATCTTAAAATGGTGTTTGGAGAGTTAAGATGAAAGAGTGGACCTTATATTTGATAGTGAGTCATTACTAAAACTTATTATCATATAGTAGTTATTTCTTGATTGCATAGTATATCTTTACACCTTCAGTGTATAATCCATATATATATATATATATCTTTTTGGTTAAGCCAAGTAAAATTCTTGTGTCCTTGTACTTTAGATTCTATACTTATAAATGATTCATGGTTCAATTGAATTGATATTTTTTTATGTTATTGATAAAATTAGAATGATATTTTTTTTCAATGAGAAACATTTCGTCACCCTAATTCACCTCACCCCATTCTGGGATGATTTGGGACCTTCTAGGTCAAAATATTCTTAGTTATCAAAATTTTAAAAGACTAAGTTAATATTTTTTTAAAATATCTTTTCACATAAACATAACATTAGAAGATAACTATAATTTCATGGATTCTTTTTTAGAATGTCTTAGCTTTTATTAGTTATTCGGTTTCCATTTTGATTAAATTGGATTAATTGGTAATTAATTTACATGAATATTATCTTAGAGTATTTAACAACGTATAATAATAATATATGAAAGAAAATATAAAAAAATTAAATTTCAATGAACAAGGTCCCAAGAGGAAAACACACATATCTTTCAAATGAATTCTTGAATTAAAAGTACAACATCATTATATTTCTCGAGCATTATGTTTCATTTAGAGGTTAATTAGTCATTAATGACTACTAAGATCTTTTTGTGAATGTTTTTTTCATTAAATAGATGGAATGTTCTCTAATTTATGTGATTTCTAATGAATTTTGAGGTGGAGAAAGATTTATAGGAGATATATTGGATATGAGGGTTCCCCTCTCGGTAAGACTGTTAAGTTATTTTTTGATACATTTAATTCATTTTAATTAATGTATTATGTTTTATTATATAGTTATAATAATATTATTTTATGATAACATAATTAATTCAAAAATAGAGTTATAACCCCTTATAATCTGGAGATCCATCTACCCATAATTACATCATTGGGTCCTTAGAGTTGTGACTTGGTCATTCATTTAGTACAACCACACATGGTTGTATTACTTCTTTAAGATTTAACAGACCCTTGAGGATAGACCACCCTCCATAACTAATATCTCTACCTTATAGTGGTGTTTATTATCCATGTAATTTATTTGATAATAGATCTATAACTAACAAGTTTAGGGGATTTAATTTTGTCACATAGTGTGGAAGTTGAGGTTTGGTGTGGTCGGGATATATAGTGCAGTGGTAGTGGGAAGTAGTTGCAACATCACAATTAGAAATATCAAGTTTCTAGAATAGTCTCATTGTTTCAAAATGATGTTTTACACTCATTGTGAGTGGAACCCGGATAGTTGAAGAGGAATATGTTCATATCTAATGTTTGAAGACTCGATCCCATGACTAAGTCATACAGAATAGGGAAAAACATCACCAAATGGTTATGTGGTCAGTTTGGGTGGGTCACATTTGCAACCCATGTATACCCTTTAGACCAAGTTCATGGGTAATCAAGCCTTTGGGATATTAGGGTAGCAGCCTAACCATGAGGTAGGGTGAGTTAGCATCACCAATGTGCATATATTAGTCTACCCAAATTTTTGAAACCAAAATCATTGCATCCCACCCACTATCTGCACATAGGCCCCAGGTTACATGTCCTATAGTCCATGTATCCCTCCCTTGTCACACCACACCCAGGGCGCCTATAGACCACTATGTGGCCTATCCTATCAAAAAATTAAACTATACATGAAATTTTCATCAAGAAACTATTTTGGACAAATTAATTGTCCATTTTACACATTTTTATGTGTACATCATGATAGTAGGGATTTTAATGTTATTTAAGATAATTTAAATACATTTTTTGAAATTTTTAATATTTAGATGCAGAATTTGATGATGTCTCTACCTTAGAAATTTCTATGAGTATGGTTGTTTTTATTTTCTAAGAGGATTGCTACATTGAATTTGGAGATAGTTATGGAATTTATGACATGAAAAATTATCATGGTTGGTGCCATGATTATAATCACAACTATGAGAAATAATATTGATTAGAAATTTTTCTGGACATATTTTTTTGATAAATTTATTTACAATGATGAATGGTGAATAAAATTTAGTAGTTTCTTCAAGTTATGAATCTTTAAAGAGTTTTATGAGTTAAGAAATGATCTTTATCAACTTTGGTGTAGTATGATATGTTTTAATCTGATAGTTGGCATTATTATACATGTATATCCCTTATTCCTCGAAATATATGATTATTGTGTTAGAAATCAAGGGTTATTCAAGATAAGAGTTATCCAATAACATCCCATTCATCATGATGGGATATCAGATCTGAAAATGATACTAATCTATTTTTTCCTCCGACCAACTTATCTAGATAAAGGAGATAATATAGGGTGTTTTATTTTCCTAGATTAAGTTATTGTATTCGAAATAAATTATGGATCACTTGAATGACATAAAATGTGATAAATATAATATTATTCTTAAAATGATGATGTAATGGAGATATAACTCATTACCTTGGGTTATAAATGAGAGTAAACAGTGTTCTGAGTTTTAACCTCTAATGTATGACATCATGAATAGGTTGAAATGTGATTCCTAATGATTTTATATATTTCCAATGATATAAATATAGTGTAGAAAAACCTAAAGATTCTTCTTGACACGGGCCTAACACCAAGCTAGAGGTCTTGGTTTCCATGTGTTTGGAAAATAATAGACATGAGAGGTAGCTTATCCCCGAATCCTTATTTTTTTATGGGATGTCAATCCTCTATATTAGAAATTAGATCATGTATCCCCCCAATGTATAGTATCATCAATGAGGAATGGGTCTCCCTTTTGAGATATGGGGTTAGTCACTCCTCTGATTGATTCCATCTTCATGATGGGTTGTGGGTCCTCATTGATGGATTCAGGTACTCCTGAGACTGATAAATACCCTTGGTGGGATAGAGGTCCTCCGATAAGGATTATGTTCAAGATAAAGTGTTTTTTGATTAATTATTGTTGATTATTCCTCATGGAAAACGTGGTGATGTTTGGTTTTCATACCTTATTTTGGTGTGTGTATCTTAGTGATATTTTTTATTTTGGGAGCGATGTTTATAGTCAGTATGTGATTAAGTTTCTTTGACAAGATGGATTTATTGATTATTAATTATATACATTTTGGGTGAGATAGAATTTTATTATAGTATAATATGTGAAAGGTTTATAAGGATTGATTAATTATTAATCTATGTTGTATAAATAATTAGAAACCATCAATCCCATAGTCACCATTCCTTCAAAAATGAAACCAAATAAATTGGAAATTAATAATGTATACCTTTCAATGGATTTAACTATTATTCTTTCCTTTTATCTATTCTTGATGAGGATCATAAGTAAAAACCTCTAGACTTATCCCTTTGTCGTGTATCCAAGGGTTGTACCAAATCACCCAAATAGTTGGGGAATGACCTTAAAACCTTCATGATATTAAAGTATCTTATAATGAAAAGAATTAAATAAAAAGGGAACTTCAAGAGAGAAAGAGGGTGAGTAAAAACCAATATATTTCTTGAGGAGTACATGAACAAGACTCAAGTATAAGGCTCATTTATATTACCCTTGGTACATTCATGAATTATCATAGAATTAATTAGGACATTATGAAACTCAGGAGTAAAGATATTTCTATTAATGAATTCATCCCATTAATGCATTATCTCATGTTTTTTGTTCAATTAATGATAACCAATATGTTTGGGAGATTAAAACATTAACCTAAAAATATTCCACTACCTTAACTGAATCATAGGAGAGAAAAATCAATCACAACATAAAATTCAAGGATATTCAAGTCACTCATGTCATATTATATGAATAACAAATGAATCCTTGGTACGATATCCACATATCATATATTATGATATACCCCTAGGCACAAAAAAGTAATTTTCCAAATATATTTCATACTGTAGGATATACCATATCATATAATATGATATCATACGGCTTTAGGGAATATTCCCTTAAATATCCCACTTTCACTAAATCTAAATAGACTTATATGACATTTTAAATTTTATCATATCATATGTGAGAACTTCTGAAATCATATCTAAAACACCTTTTGGATATTTTTTAATTTTTTTTAGAAATCTATCATCAGATTCATCACGTATCACATCATATGAAATTCTTCTTTTAGAATAACTATCAAAAACTTTTAGAGAATCACTCTTAGTTTTAAAATACTAATTCCCCATTTAGTAAACCATAAAGTGTGACCCCATTGTACTTTTTAGCATGAAAAAATAACTATGAATTCCTAAATTCATAAATTTAATAAAATAGCGGTGTCTAGAAAATAAATAGTGATACTTGTGCTATAAATTGATCTACCATGACCTCCATCAAAAACATGTAACTCCATACCAATTACAACCAACTACATCGTATGAAAGTATGCATAATCATATAATCCCTTAGTATAGTAAATCAAATGACCATGGGACACTAAGTATTTCATTACCATATATCCTCCTCATACATTCTTGAAGACTTTAGTATAGAATAGCAGTGTTGATGAACAAATCACATGTCATTCATCTTAGTGGGTGATCACATCTCATGCCCCTCACTTGAGTAGATAAGCACATCATATTCACTATTTATGTATGGTCATATATTTCCTCATTTTATCTAAATCGATTTCCTAGATGTCATAATTTTTATACGAGATAACAAATCACATATTTATTAAGATCTAGTTGATAACATGATTAGAAACATGCCCAACCACACATTTATTATATAATCATCAAGGATTTCATAAGAAAGGAATCAAAGTATGAAGGTTCTCATGTTAAGTATCTCATAAACCTCAAGTATGGAGATTTTATATGAAACATGAACCCCAATAATGTAAAATACAAAGTGTATGACACTATATATGGTATATAATAGGTGGTCATCTTGTTAACAAAACCAATTTTGTACATTATGAAAATATTTTTAATCTTGATACTAGAATACTACTAATTCTAATCTTATAATTTCATCATAATCTATAATACTCCATAATGAACATCAGTTATGGATAAATCAAATAAATACTTTGAGAGGCCAGTCATTATTTCGCTTCATGATATATATATATATATATAATAATAATAATAATAATGAAGTAATGGAGATAGATATTTTTATAACATGATGCATTTTATATTTTTAAACTATTTAAGAATATTTTAACAAAAACATACCTGAGATTCTAGATAACATATCACATATGATAGACTTATAGATCATACTTATATATAGACAACATGAAATAATAATTAATTGGAGATAGTATTTTTTATAACAGGTTATATATTATATTATTAAACTACATAAAAATATTTTAAAAAAATGTATCAAACATACTACACATGATAGGATACAAGATTGGCCGTATGTTTGTAACACTTTTAGGGTTTTTTAAAACCCATTAAATATCTATATAATTTTAACCACATCTCTATGTGACCAATTGATAAAACACTCCCACTAAACCCCTTCAATGAGTAACATCTTTAAATAAATATAATTTAAATAATAATGAGACATGTAAATCATATTCTTAATGTTAAACTACTTGAAATTTTATTAAAACTCAGTTAATTCATAACAAAAAATGTCTTTATGTAAATAATTTCTATTTTCTACTTAGAACTATTTATAATTTCATAATAATCACCTTTCACAAAATAATTTCCACAAACATTTCCTATTGAAATCTATTGAAAATTAATGTAAGTATTTACATTAATCTATTATTTAAATATTCTAAACCTTTTAGTATATTAAGTTGCTTTAACTTTGTAATTTGATAGTTATAGACATTTTTTTATCAAATTCAAACATTTTTAACTCCAAACATACTCCCACTACATTATTAGAAACTATATTCCTTTAATAATATTACAATAAGATACAAAAGAACTTTTTCATTGATAAAATGTAAATTATATCTTATAGTGGGAATATTCAAAAAATAAACTATTAATTCTATATTATATATAGAATTTGATTCATTTCGTGTACTTTTATGAAAAGAAGACTATTCTTCTCAAATATGTTATAGAATTTGGATCATCCACAACAATGTGTTTCAAAACTTTTGGGTTACAAATGTTCTAACAAAACTTGTTAGTTATAGTTTAAGTGACAAATGAATCCCAAATTTATGACCAAAATGAAAAAAAACCATGCATACTAAAAATGAAGAACCAATAAATGGGTACATTAAAATTTTGATTCTAGTGCACCATCAACATATGGTATTGATGAAAATAACAAAGTGGGTAAAAAATATTTCCCTCTTCTAGAGGTATTATAGAACCCAATTATTTTTATGCTTATTATAAATGATTTTAGCATGGTTTCCTTCATATTACAAACCAATGATCGAAAATTATAGTGTCATTGGGGGAATAAGTACATAATTATGAATAATAATTCTATAATAAAACATATATTTATTAAACTTCCATATTGATCTCCTAACTTCCTTTGAGCTCTTACACCTTTATAGGATAACCTGGGGAATACATAGACAAAAGGGATGAGCTAAAAATACAAGTAAATAAAAATGGGAATAAAGGATAGAATATGAGTTATAATTCATAACATTATGAAATAAGGGAATGGATCTTGAATAAACATAAGGAATAATGATATATAGAACATGTAATCTGATTATCATAGAAATATAGAAAGGTGGCAGCAATATATAACATGGCACAAACATGAGTCAAGGCTAACTGCCAATATTATTTATCATGGAGGAAAAGGTCCCGTAATGGAATTAGGTTTACTCTTTATCCCAAATTTATGTCTTATGATCATGCATGTGTGTTCCATATAAAGAACCAACTATAATGAATAATCATAAGGGTTTCCCATGGAATAAAATGGGTATGGTAATGAAGCATAACTATAGAGAATATAACAATGGTATGCATTAAATAATGGTTTAAATAAATATATTACATTAATAAGGTAAATAATTGATAAAAGATAATGATTTCTAACTGAATTTCAATCATGAAAAATAGTGGAAAGAAATGTACAACTTAAGTACAGATTTAAGGAAAAGAAAATTAGTATTTAATGAGGAAAAAGGCCTAAGTGTTTTCAAAAAACCAGAAATCAACTAATATATATTTTTATGATAAAATAATTGAATTAAAAAAATATTGGTAGCTTAAAACAATTTATGGAGCGTACTGGAAAATGGGAAGGAGACGGAGAAGTTTTCTTTAATCGTGATTGTTTATTGGGGAGAATAGAGAAGGAAACCATGTAAATGATTAAGTTTCCCATAAAATAAATGTGAATAGAGATATATAATTATGTGTCGTGCATAAATACAGAACATAGTAGAATTAAATAAGATAAATTAAGTGACAAATTGTGGCAAAGATAAAGAAAATTTAACCCGAAGGCAATTTGGAGGTTTGGAGAGATCCGTTACTTACATCCAAAAGCGCTTTGAACTTGTACTTAGTGTCCCAGATAATAAAATTAGATTCATTAATTACTTAATTAATAACCCATTACACATGTATTTGATTTATTGTAATTTTATTTAGTTCATTTATGACTATTTTTATGAGTTATAAAGATCATTTTTTTCATTCTAGGAGTGTTTGTTTCATGGTTTCATGATCGGTTCATGTCTGCATAATTATGGATTATCATTTCAAATTGGAATAAAACTAAAAAAGTGGAATTAAATTGTATTAATGAACTTACTTTAGTTTAAATGGTCACATATATCATTTTTTTCTAACAATATAATGATTCATTAGATAAAATGTTAATGATAAATGTTTTGTTTTTTCGTGGTTTTTTCGAACACCACAAACTAGTTTCACGTTATTTAACATTATGAGTAAATATTAGTTATAGAATATTAAATATGATATTAAATAACTATTAAAATATTATTTAATCAGAATAATATTTTTATGAACATCCATAAAGGCGGTAATGTAAAACAAACAAAACATTATTCACATAGGCGATTAAGCGGCACAACTTGGACAACAGATACATTTATTTGAATAAGAGGTGGTGATAAAAGGGGTGGATATGATATATTACGTTAATAAAATAAAATTATATTATTTAAATGGTTCTATAATTATTATTACTTGATAGATTAAATATATGATGATAAATTGGTAGAAGAAAATAAATTAAGAGGGATGTTTTTAGAAAATTACCTCTTGAATATCACCTCTTTAAGATACTATTGAGGACCTTAGATTTGTTATTTTGGTGATAATAGAAGAACATGGACTTGGATAGAGTGATAAGGTGGTGGGTTTTTAGATATTTTAAGATATTTAAGTATCGTGTGTTGAAATGGGGCAGTGAAGGGTGGTATTTGTACTTGAGGAGAGGTGGGTTTAAGTGATTAAATAATGAATATTTTATAATTAAAGAAAACCACATTAATTTTGCATTAATTAAAAAAATATATAGTTAATTAATGTTTTTTAGAATTTATATGGTCTATAAATAACTCAAACCCATTAAATGTTTAAATTTTAAGGTATTTTAAGCTTTTACCTTTTAACTTTATCCCATGATATTATTTTACTTATACTATGGAAAATAATTTTTTTATCACCGTAATTTTTTTATAACAAAATATTAAATCAAATGTAAAACCTTAAATAGACCTTATGATTCCAAATAAGGAATCTATTTTTTCAAATTATATTAAAAAAATTAGAAAAATTAGATTTAAAATTAATCCTTCAAACATAATGAAAAAGAGGGTTCTTAAAGTGAAATGTTCAAAAGATTGAAATGTTTTTTATAACCAATTTAAATTTGAAATTGATTCAACTGAACCAAATTGGTTTTATTTACATATAATATAACTAATTATACTTTAAACCCATTTAATAATATAATTTAACTATATAAATTTGATGAAAAGCAGTTTTTAATTAAAATTCAATACATGTAACTATTCACCAAAAAATAAAACTTCTCCAATAATTATCAAAATTTCACCCTAATCTAATTTTGATATTATTATTTTAAATAATAACTATAATTTGTAAAATAAAATAATTATAAAATTTTAATAATTTAAATTTAAAATGGTTGCGCCATCAAATGAAGGAAAAAATTCCTTTTTTGAAAAATATAGCTTTTATGCTCAAAATTTGATGTATTTCTTATCTAAATCCTATAAAACATTTTAGGATGAATTTAAAAACATATTAATGAATATATTTAATATATATTTAATTATTATATTTCACTAATAGTCATTAATTTAATTTATTAAGATAAAATACCATTATGGGCATAAAAATAGTTTTTTTATAAAAACGGATCATTTATGTTCAATTGGTTTTCATTTTTATTTATAATTAATTTGTTACTACTGAATTAATTTTATAAAAATGTGTAAACTATATTTCCATAATTTAATTATTCTCATTCATTCCTTCCATTCTAACTATAAGGTGATAACATTCATAATTAAATATTTAATCATTTGTTTAAACTCATTATTCTATATAACACAAGCTATAGAATACATTAAATTTATTTAAGAAGATAAATAATGTAAAATCTTGGGTTTTTACATTATACTACACTTAAAATTAATTTCTCCCTATAATTTCATAACTTAAATATAAAAAGATGAGGATACCTCTTCCTCATCACATACTCAGTTTCACACATAGCTTCGTTAAATTGGGTGTTTTTTCACATAACATTAACCATGTAAGGGGACTTGTTTTTTAGAAATTTATCTCAATTATTCAAAATATATACCGGATATTCTTTATCAAAAGTATATTTATCCCGTGGTATGTCCTCTTATTTTAGTAAATGTGACGGATCAAGTATGTACTTCCTCTGGAGAGATACATGGAACAAATCGGGAATTTTAGAGAGATTTTGTGGAAGATCCAATCTATAATCTACCATCATGATATGATAAAAAAATTGTTGCTGCTCAAATTTAAAATTTCACATGAAAATAATATATATGTTTTTAATAAATCCTATGTGGGAACTCCACTTTAGAAAAAGGGTCAATAAAACATCCCTTTAAAAATAGGGAAAAGTAAAAGGTGAAGATCACTGTATAACTTGGATTATGATTAGGATAACATTACTTGATAATAAAAAATGGACATGAAAGATAATTCCAACTATAAATTTATAATGGAGAATGATAGAGAAAATTTTCATTATAAGGTTAATGACCACATAACCATTGTCTAAAAAGGAATAAAAATGGTCATTGATATCATCAAAAATGATGATAATAAGATATCATTTTATTTCAAAATCAACTGATAAAATATTCATAGTTTATTTTATCTTGAAATAAAATCTCACTCAATGATGATGACTTAATAAATTTTCACTTCATTTATTATTATAAGTAATTTTAAACCCTATATTACTAGTGGATCATAACATTCATAGTGGGATGATAATTAATTCCTTCTATCTCTAGTTATCATTAAAATAAAAAGGTTAGCACAAGTTATCCAATATACATAAATCTTCATATGGTTAAGTAATACATTAATCTCTAAAACTCCTTCCAATGATAAATGTATACAACTTCATAAATGGTTACCAAATGAACCCTAAAAAATATTAAAATCCTAAACATTATAATTAACGTCACTAAATTTTCAAAGTGAAATTTTCATTAATCTTTTAAAAACATGATGAAACTCTTTGTTGTCACACACCAAACATATTGAGATCAATATCATGTATTATATTAAAACATGAAAATAACCCAAATTACCATAAATCCATTTTGAAAACATGCATGCATTAAAAAATTAACTCTTTCCTCAGACCATAAATCCAAAAAAAATTAAAATCAATCCATAAACCACCTTTTCATCATCTTACTAAACATTCCAAGGTCTTAAATATTATCCCAATTATATTATCACAAACAAGAAATATATTTATCTCATTATTATCATAGAATCATTCACATATTAAGGGTTATCTTTCCATTAATCATTTTTCTCCAAAAATATCACCTTACTATTAAATCAATTTTCTAATATGTCTACATCACTCAACATATCCTTTAAAATCCTTAATGAAAACTTATTCTTATATTGTTAATTATTCATATAACATGATATTTGAATTCTAATATATAAATTCTTCCTTTTAATACAATTAACTAATATTTCATTATATTATTCTATAACACTTATTTCCCTTCACATGTTATTTATAGCCTCAATATAACCATTAATCATACCACATTGCTAATTTTATTCACAACATTTATCTCATGTGCGTAGATTTTAATAATGCTCATAATTCCAACATTTAAAGCATTTATCTATTGATAATACATTAGAGAGACCAATATTCCAAGACATGGTATTAGCTGAATTCTTTATTGTCAGGATCCACTTCATTAGTATTGATAGCATATGCCTTTCCTTGCTTCCCTAGAGTTTGTTGTCACAGATTGTCCTCAACAGCCCATTTCTTAGGGAATTATCTCGTAAAGTGCATGTGTTCCTTACAGTTAAAACACTGCACAGTACACATAGTGTTCATTTGATCCTTATTTTCTACTTTCTTGTTAGTGGGTTTCTTCATTTCACCTCGGCATTGATTAGCTTAGTTCCCATATTTTCTACACACTAAGCTCCTTTTTGTTACCTTTATACATTTTCTCATATTATTCTTCCCACACTGTTGACAAGTGGGATTTTGGGTTTTCTTTCATGTGTGATATTTTTATATTTTCCATTCTTCTATAATACATTTCTTGTCTCTAGTCCCATGATGAAACTGAGAATCACTGATCTCCATATCAACTTTAAGGTGAAAAATAATAATATATTCATGACTATAAAAGTATATAATTGATAATTATTCTTTTATATTTAGATTCAAAACACTAAAGAACCAGTCCACCTTACTTTCAGTGCCATGGATAAAACTAGATGTATACTGTGAAGGTCATGTGAGGTTTTCCTTATATACTCTTATAGACTCATATTCCTTTTTCATCAGGATGAGGAACTCTTTCTCCTTCATAAAACAGAGATTTCAGGTAAAATATTTATTGAAAAAATATTTTCATGAATTTTTTCCTATCCATAGAATCAATTTCATATTTATTATTCATGTTATTTATCAGTTTCCAAAACTAATTAGCTTCCCCTTTAAAATTGTAGACTGCTTGCATGACTTTCCCCACTTCTGAGCATTAGAGGACAGAGAATGTTTTCTGAATGGAGTTAATCCATTATTTTCTGATGAGTAGATTTGAAGACCCACTAAATATAGGGGGCCTTTTTCTTATAATGTATTGGAATGTAACTTGATATTTCTTAGGAGTAGGGTGTTCCACATGATTAAAGTTATTTTTCATAACTTGAGTTCACTAAGACAGTATTTTCATGAAGTTTTGAGCTCTTCTTCCCATCAGATTTGGCATGTTATTAAGGAAATCATCGTATTTAATTTCGCATATGTTACTGGAATGGGTTCTCCAATTTCCATCCATTTATTTGAGAATAAAAATAAAATTAAGTGGATTGAATACATAGCTAAAAATAAAATAAAAAGGAAAATTTGAATAAAGAAGGATAAAATTGTAAATAAATAGTATATCATAACATGGTATTCCCTATGTTTTAATCTATATGATAGAATTATACATAGGGTTATTACTAAATTTTTCTAGTACTAATCCACAAAAATAACTATATTGTTCTCTAATACCTACTATAGGGACCCATTCTTTTACACTTATTATTACATACATTTTAATTATTGTTTCTCTTAGAATACAGACCAAAGATCAATAAGTATTTTTTCTTTGGGATAATAGGTACATAATTATAAAATATGAGACTTTGATATAACAACTCTTTATTAAACTTCCATAATTTTCTCCCAATATTATTTGTGATCCTATATTTGTAAAGGATAACCTTGGGAATACATAGACTAAATGGGTGATCTAAAAGACTGGTAAGAGGATAAACATGGTAATAAATCATAAAACATGAGTTATAAGGAATAAAATAATGAAATAAAGGCATGGATCATAAATAAAAATATGTTAGAATGAAATATTGTACATAGAATATTATTATCATGGAAATATAGAAAAGTGGTAGTGAAATATAACATGAGTTAAGGCTAACTACCAATAATATATAGCATGGTATACAAGGTCATGTAATGGAATTAGGTTTACTCCATATCCAAACATAACACCTAATGGGACTAAAACATTACCCAATGCATTGAAGCAATATTTGGGTGTATCCATTATAACATGCTCATGAATAATTGTTCTACATAAAGAATCAAATAGAAGGAATAATCATAAGTGTTACCCATGGAATTGAATGGGTATGATAATGAAGCATATCCTGATAGAATATAATAATGATATCCATGAAATAAGTGGTGAAATAAATCCTAGAAATTCATAAAGTAATGGATAGATAAAATATATTGATTTCTAACTAAGTTGAAAACATGAAAAAGAGTGGTCAGAAATATTACACTATAGTGTGGTTTTAGGGAAAATAAAATGAATATTTAAACTGGAAAAATGAATCAATGTTTTTATAAAACAAGAAATGATTTTTCATGAATAAAATAGTGATTTTAGAAAATTATTGGTTGATTAAAATATTTTATGGAGTTTACATTATATTGGGAAGGAGTCATATAAGTTCCCTTTAATTGTTCTTTCTTATCGAGAAGAATTGAGAAGGAAACCTTATAAATCATGTAATTTACCATCAAAAAAGGTGAGTAGGAATACATAAATATGTTTGGTACACACATAAATAATATATTAGAATTATATAACATAAATTAAATGATAAATTAAATAAAATAGAGTGAGAAATAACCCAAATGTAATTTGGAGGTTCAGAGAGGTCCCTTACCTTATGTCCTAAAATGATTTGCACTAATACTTACTATCCAAGATAATAAAAATATATTCATTAATTACTTAATTAAAACCCTATTTTACATGTATTATCTTTATTATAATTTTATTGAGTTAATTTATGACTATTTTGATAAGAAGAAAAGATCAGTTTCATTGTTTTAAGAGTGTTTATTTCATGGTTTGAGGACCAGTTAATTTGTGTATAATTAAGGATTATCTTTTAAAATCAGAATACAACTCCTGAATAGTAATGAAATGGTATTAATGAATATAAAATAGTATAAATGGTACCATATATCATTTTGGTTTTTAACATGAGTATGATTCATTATATAAAATATTAATGATAAATGTTTAGTTTATTTTGGTGGTTTTTTCGAACACCAGAAACTATTTTCATTTTAATTAATTTTATGAGTATATATTAGTTATAGACATGAAATAGGATATAAAATACTTATTAAATTATTATTTAACCATAATAATTATTTTATGACCATCCATTATTGTGGTAATGGAAAATGAACAAAACATTATTCACGGAGGCGATTAACCAACATAACTTGGACAATAGTTTCATTTCATTAAATAATATGTGGTAATTAAAGATTTTTGTATAAGATATTACATTAAAAACATAAAATTATAGTATGTACATTATTTTTTAATTATTATTCCTTGATTTATGAAATAGATGACGAGAAATTATAAGAATAAAATAAATTAAGAGAGTAGTTTTGAGAAAATTGCCTCTTGAATATCACCTCCTTGATAGACCTTTGAAGACCTTTGATTTGGTATTTCGGTATTACTATAAGTAGTTAGACATATATAGAGTAAGGATAAGGTGTTTTGGAAGACATTTTAGTATCTTTAAGGCCTTTGGGTTGTAATGGTGTGGTGAGGGGTGGTATTTATACTTAAGGAGATGTGGGTTCAGGTGATTAAATAATGAATATTTTATAATTAAAGCCAACCACATTGAGGTGGAATTAATTTCAAAGAATTATATTTTTAATTAATTTCTTAGGCTGTTTATGGTCTATAAATTCCTCAACCAACCATTAAATTTTTGAAGTTTTTATGTATGTTAATCTTTTAACTTTTAACTTTAACCCTTGACACTATTATACTTATACTACAGTAATTAATTTTTTAACCACAGTAAATATTTTTATAACCGAAAATAAAATTTACATTAAAAATTATTCAGAAATTATTATTCAAAATATATACTACATTTTACCAAATTCAACTCACATAATTGGAAAAATTACATTTAGGATTAATCCTCCAAACACAATGAAAATGCGGGTTTTTAAAGTGAGAAGTTCAAAAGTTTGAAATGTTTTTAAATCCAATATCAATATGAAATTTATAAAAATGGCCTAAATTTTTTTTTAATGATCTAAAATTTAACTAATTATATATTAAGTCCAATTTATAATGCAATTTTACTATATAAGTAAATTACATGAAAAAATATTTTTTAATTAAAATTCAATATTTTTCACTATTCCTCAAAAAAATAAAAAATCTCTACCAAATACCAAAATTTCACCCTAAGATAATTTTTGTATTAATATTTAAAAAATTAAATTAAATTTTTCTAATAAAACATATTTAAGTGTCAAAATTTATATTTAAAATGGGTGCACCATTAAAAGGTGGAAAATTGCTTTTTAGAAAAATATAGATTTTATGCTCAAAATTGGATTTATTTCCTATCTTAAACCTATAAACCTTGTTGGATGAATTTTAAAAAAAAATAATGAATTTATAACATATAAATTTAATTAATATATTTCACAAATAGTTATTAATTTAATTTATTATGATAAAATTTCCATTGTGGGCATAAAAATAGTTTTTTATAAAAACCCTTCCTTTATGTTCAATTGGTTTTAATTTTTATTTTTAAATAATTAGTAAATGATGACTTAATTTTATAAATATGTGTAAAGTATATTTTCATAATTTAGTTAATATCATTCATTATCATCATTCTAATGGTTAGGTGATAACTATCATAATTAAATATTTAATCATCAGTTTAAAATTAGTGTTTTGTGCGAATTAAGTTGTTGAAGAAATTGACTTTATTTAAGAAGAGACATACCATAAAATCATGAATTTTTACAAGTATACACAATTTACTAAACCACCCAATTTTTGGGTGGTAATCCTCTTATCACCTCATTTTTCTAACAATTCATAGTGCAATGATGGAAAAAAATTGACCATTGGGTTTGAGGGAGTTTTTGACCAAACTTGTGTAGAATTTAAAAAATATACCATTTCATGGAAGTTTTATTTAAATATCCCTCAAGGATATACCTTCAGTGAATTTTCATCAAATCATGTGTTGTAACTCTTGAGTAAATTCCACATAGCCAGTTCATGTATTCATCATATGAATGAACAACCATGTATATTTTTGTCTTATGAAATGGATTATTTGATGATAGAAACTATGTATGACTCACTCAAGAGTAAACTCTTCATTTCTAGCAACTATTTAAATCATAGATAGTGGAACAGTATCACATGCATTTCCTAATGATATAGCTATTCAAACACTATGACTTACACAATAATTTCCTTATGATATAATCTAATCATAACTTGTGATTGAAATATGTAGTGGAATAAAATATAATTCAATTCCATATGAAATACCTTAATCATACAATGAGATTGATCCAATTGTATCACATAAAAAATGGATTTAGGGATTTTATACTTCAATCTCTCACTTTATCTAAAGACTAAAATACTTTGTTCCATAATAATTTTTATTATATCATATAAAGTAACATGTGTAATAATATCCAAAAATATTTTTGATATCTTAAAAAACACATTGGTAAATCTACCATCAGCTATACCATATATAACATCATATGAAATACCTAATGAAAACTTGTCCAAAAATCTTTGGATAAATTCTAAAACCATTTTAGATTAGCACTCTAAGTCAAAATAAATAACCATTCACCTAACCAAAAATTGTAACCCCATGGGACTTTTTAAAATTGATAATAAATATAAATATTCAGATATATAAATTTTATAAAAGTGTGTCTTATAGAAAATAATCAGTTCAACTCAATGTGTAATGGGATATGTCATGGTCTCCATCAAACACATGTACCTCTATACATTTTTCCACTGGTTTCATCATATAAAATCATGAATTATCATAAAATCAATGTGTTAAGACATATAGTGACCATGTGATATGGAATATATCAATACCATGTAGTTAACTTTAACATTATCAATTATTTGAGTATAGACTAACCAGGTCGATAAATATATGACATGTCATTAACCTTTATATATTAGCATATCACATGCCCCTCACCTGAATAGGTAAGCACGTCATATTTTCTATATTTTTTTAGTTTTACACATTTTTATTCTATCTCAATTAAGGGGCCATATTTCATACTATTATTATGAGACGAAGAATCCAAAAAAATTTATCTCCAACTAATAACCTAATCAGCAACATACCCAACCACCCATAATAATCTAATACTCAAAGCTTTCATAAGAATGGAATCAAGGTACAATGATTATCATGATAGGTATCTGTCTAACTATAGGTAGTGGGGACTACAAATATTATCCATGCAGACCTAGTATACCAAAGACAACTCCATGTTCTAAACTTAGTGTGTTTTCCAATGTAAAAAAAAATTTATACTCATGATTATATTATGTATCTTCATATAAAAATACTACTTATGTTATACTTAATATTTCTTCATAACATTTAATACTCACTATTGAACATTAGTTAGTGACAAATCAAATTCATATATTGATAGATTAATTATAATTATGCTTTATGAAATTTATATCAATATATACCTATATGTAGTTAACCTGAAATAATAATAAATTGTAAATTTCATTTTATATTATATATTATATATTATATATTTTATATTCTTGATCTCTTTTAAGAATAATTAACATAACCCAACATAAGATCCTATCTATCATATCATATTTTATATACTACTATATCAACCTTATATATCTTTCACTTTATTAGGTTTTGTTAGCTTATTAAATATGTTTGTAATTCCTACCACATAATTATGTAACCATCTAATAGAATCCTCCAACTAAAATCTTTAGTGATTAAAAACTACAAGGAAATAAATTTAGAATAATAGTGAGATTTATGAATAATATTCCCAATGATAAATTCATTAAAAATATCTAAACATCTTAACTCCACAACATGAAATGTTAATATATCAGGTTTTGTTATCTTCTTATAATTATTTCTAATTTTAACACAAACATCATCAAAAACCTTTCCATAAAACATTTCCATTAAGATCTTGGTAATTAATGTAAATATTTACATCACTACAAACTATCATATACTAAACTAATTTAGTATAAATAAATATTCACTATATTACAGTAATTAAATGTAACAATTAACATATCTCTTTACTACCAAACCCTAAAACTATTTTCTAGATATTAAGTTAAATTCACATTGTATTTTTACTAGAATAAACCTTTAGGAAATAATGACATCCAATTTTCAAGGTAAATAAATGAAACTATTTACATTTATATTTAACATAACATATCCTAAACTCTTTAGGATATTAAGTGTGAATCACATCAATTTTATAATATTATAATTTTTTATTTTCTAAATTTTAACTTCTCTTTCATAAAATATACTCCGTGTATCCTTTTAGACACTATATTCTCTTACAATATCATGATAGGATACAAAAAAACCCTTTGTGTTTAAGAAATAACTTTTATTTCCTTTTACAATGAATATTTAATAAATAAATTATTATTTACATAACATATATGGTATTATAAGTATTTGGATAATTTTTGTCAATAAAAGGAAGACTTTATTATTTGAAATATACCACTAGTGGGTAATGGGAACATCTTCCCTCGTATTTTAACAGAAATTTGGATAAAACACCTTTATCCTATATTAAACATTTATATCCTTCACTATTTTTCAAAAAAATTATATAAAAGTTTATTTATCATAAAACATGTGTATTGAATTAATTATCCCTTATTGTTTATAATGAAACATTATTATCAAACAACTCCTATTGTCATATAAGAGAAGTAGAATAATTATACATATCATTTACTAAGATTTATCTGAGATTGATATATTCTTTTACATTTAAATATTTGATTTATAAACTCATTACTTTATCACTTGAATTAAAACTATAATCCCTATCAATTCTTACCATTATTTTCAACTTTTTAATATTTATAAAAAATTTAATGTATACATATAGTATCATATACACTTTAAAACTAAAGAATAAAACTCTATAACTCTAAAACCTAAAATGAAAATTATATGAAGTTTTTAAGCCATTTCATAAAATCATGGATAATCTCAACTTAGGGAATCATTAGTCCTTTTTTTGATTACACCATTAAGTTTCAATTAACTGTACTAGATTCCATAAGTTACAATTTTGGACTTTCCAACTAACTTTTCTTTTTTTGGTTTAAAATTTTAACCATTTGTATTATCGATGGGGCTAAAGGATCTAGAAATTATATACCCTAGTTCATATATTACCAACACACTAAGAAAATAGATTGAACATTTCTTGAACTCATTCACATTGTTGGGTCATTTGCATTGATGAAAATATAATGAATTTCATAACCATGAAAAGTCATAAGGAAATATCTAGTCTCACGAAGTCAATTATATTGAGTATATGGGTGGAGACTAAAATTTTATAGGCCAATTTTCATATAATTCTTTAAAAACCATAATCTATTCATTGTATACTTCTCATAATAATATTGATTTTCCTATTGAAAAAATTCAACACATGGTTACTTAGGTTGGGGTCAATCTAAAACATAAACTTTTCATTATTTTACTATAGTAGGAGTTTCTTAAATTAATATAATCTTTCCTTTAATATTAATCTAAAATCTAATTTTGATGATGATGATTCCATTTACCAATAATATAGTCTTCTATAAAATGAGTAGAATGTCTTTCAAAACTTTAATAAGCAATTTTTGTTAAACAGTCTCCCATTAAAATGTTGACACCTTTAAAATGACATCATATCCATTAGTGGGGCATGATTCATATTACATTATAGATTATAATTGGTTTCACATAAATAATCCATGACTATATCTGGAAGAAAACTATTTCCAATCGTATCATATATGGCCCTTGGATAGTTTAGTAGATAACTCCTTACCCAAATCTGTCAAGTGGATTTACTCAACTCAATTTATCTAATACCCTATTGTCTAGGGTTTATAAGCTAAGTGTTACCCAAATAAAACTCCAAGGAAAAGGAATATAATGGGTACAATGACACACCCCTTACCTTCACCTTTCTAATTATTTTATTTATTTGTAATTGTTTTATCATTCTCATGAGTTATGTATTGAAATTCCTTGTGTTTTTTCAAAATTTCAGGTTGTAGTGTACAGAATAGAGTTGGTTCAAGGTTTACTTAAATATGAAAACATGCCATGTGATGTTTATTGTTATATATAGTGAATGTTTAACATTTGGAATATGGTTTGGAAAAACATGGGTCCAAATCATGTAGTCTATCTAGAATTTTATATTTTATGAAAATAATATATTTCCCTACTTTATTTTAATCAACCTCTCCCCTCTTTTCTCCAATTTATCTCATCCCTTAGCACAGGGAGATCCATTAGTGAATATCCCTTTCTTATATATGGTTTTTAATTCTATCCCCATTCATTACTAGTGATATTATCAAATTAATACCCCCTTTACTTATTTATATCTTCCTTCTTTTTTACTATTTATTATTAATCTTTATTTGGGACTATTTAAGCCAAAACCTGGGTTGGGTTTTTGTTAAATCACTTGAGTTTTTTTATTTTTAGGGTGTGTGAAATTGTCTTTAGGATCATATTTGTTTTTAAGGATTATATTTAAGCATTCATGATCAAGGTAAATGTTTCCATGCCTTTAACTTTTCATTTATCATCCATGTGATGCATGGTTTTCTCATGTTTTTTACCATAAAATTTATATGTTCAATAAATTATTCTAAATTTATATATAATTCTCCTAAATGAATTAATTTTATAAAAAATAATGCTTTTAACTTTGATGTAATTTTATATGTGTTATAAGGTGTTATTTCTTAGAAATTAATTTTTAAAGGATTTATATGTGTGTTGTTATTTTTTTTATTTTTCTCATTGATTGTACATGATTATTGTTCTTATGTAATAGGTAATTGATATTTTCCCTTGTGGTTTTATTATTTAATGAATTTTATGGGTTTTTAAGTGGGTTCCCCTTGGTTTCAAAGTCATTTCTATATGCCACTTCATTTCAAATATCATTTCAAAAAAAATTAAAAATACAATTTATAAAGCATGCCATAAAGGTTCTTTTTGTATTTAGAAATGGATTTATTAAAAAATTTGATTTTAAAATTTCACACAATTTTTTTTAATTATATATATTTGGAAAATGGTTTTCAAAATGGAATTTTGAAAACATTATATTAGTTTTAAAAACTCAAGTCATGATTTGAAATTTATACAAATGGTTTTCTTTCATGGATGTATTAAACCTTTTCTTATAGTCCCATGGAACAATTTCTGAGATAAAATTGATAAATTATTTGATTATTATTATTATTTATATTAATTTTATTAGTGGATTTACTGAGTATAGTGTATGAGGGTTGGTTAATGTATGTTATGGGTGTAGTTTTCAATGTTTTGTATTACTAGTGTGTGTTTGATATGGAACACATCATTTCTTACCCTATATAGATAATATAATGTGGATCCAAGAAATTTTAGTGGGAGATTAAGAGATTGTTCATATACCTATCTTGATGAGAATGACTTGTGTCCTCTAGCATTGGACTAGTACTAACTAGAGGGGTTCTACTAGTGAGGCTAGTTTTGAGTAAGTCGGTTGTTTTTAGACGAGAAATTCATAAATAGCCTTACAGATAATTCTAACCATGTGCATTTAGTTCAGTTATATCTCTATACAATGTCTATATTTTATTTCTATCTATTCAAGGTTGATTTAAATGTATATTTTATTTTTTTACTAGTTTACTGACACCTGATACTCATTTATGAATAATTTGACCCAATTTTTCTAGTTACCTGTTTCTCTAATTAATTATTCTATTTAGTTATACTTTTATATTTTTGTCTAGTTTGAAAGAGTTTATTTCATATAATTTTTTAAAAGGTTTTTTGGAAATCGTATTGGAAAAGTACATCTAAAAATGAGTTTAAAATAAAAAAAGTTAAATGTTTTGTTTTAAGAACCGTTCTATTTCAAAAATAGAAGTGATTTAGGGTTTTGTAATTGTTTTCTTAAAATGTTTTAAAACATATTTTAAAATAACATATTTAAAACTAGTATTTTTTTAATTTTTTATAAATTAAGTGAGTAGACTCTAGTGAAATCCTATGGGTTTGTTATGCACACTGCTACTTACATTTCTTGATTTATTTAGAATAATTTTATTTATTATAGGTCTAGGTGAAACTATTATGGTTTCTCATGGAAATATTATGTTGGTATTCAGGATGGATAGTGACTTAGATTCATATAAAGATTGTGTTAGGTATTACTAGATTCTATTTTTTGTATGGATGTATTTTCCATGTAAAATAATTCTTTATTTTGGTTTCTAATTTTGAATTAAAAATTATTTAGTAGTATTACTGTTTATTTAAGTAGTTTTATGCTTGGTTTCTATTACATTTGAAACTGTTTATTTTTTTATTCAAATATGTCCAATGTATGGACCCTCCTTGTTGGATTTTCCGTTTAATTTCACTACTTGTTAAATATTATTTATTTAGGTAAAATATTTTCCAATGAGTATGTTTTGTTTTTCTAGATTTTTTTTAAATTTTATGGAGATCATAAAATTTCTTAAAACCTTTTCATAGGTCGGTTAGGCTTCCTTGATCAAGGGTGAATTGATTTGGTTTGTAAAAAATTTGTATCAAAGTGATCTTTTCTATTTAAAGTGCTTAGTATATATGAGATATGATAATCAAAGATTAGGAGGTATGTCATGAGTAGTTTCATAATCACTGCCTATCATAATGAAACCTAATATACCAAGGGATATTGGGATTCAATTCATGATTTCATTCCTGATGGATTATGATTTTAATTAATGGTGTTTGTTTTTGTGGGTATTTCATAAGTTTTTTGTGGTTTTTCACTATTTTTAATGAAAACAAAAAAGAACTGGAGATGCATGGTTTGGATGCATGGCTTGAGAAACCATTCAGTTCTCATACACATGGTTCTGAAAGGATCTTAGTGTCTTGTCACATAGTTGGAATATAATTTGTCAAACCATCTAGCTAAACCATTCATATCTATTAAAACCTTCAGATTTTTTTATTTTAATTCCTTTTTCTATTACATATATTATGGTCAAGTATTATTTTTATTTGAAATTGATTAAGGATAATTTTATGGTGATATAATGTTATTTGGATGTATTTTATTGATATTTTAATGGATAACTTATTTAATAAATTTAAAGGATTTTTTTTATAAATTTGTAATGAATCACACTATGTTGATTTTAAAATAAATTGGTAATTTTTCTGAGTTTCCTATTTTTTGGTAATTTAGATTGTTCCTCCTTGGAAATTCCCAATGGATTATTATAAATTTGAATCATGTGGTGTTCTACAGCCTAGTCAATCTCAAGAAATTAATGTGGTTCTTCCAATTATCAACCCTACCCAGAATCAAGGTATTTTGGTAGAGGAAACCACTTATTTTTTTCTCTTTTATTCCATGGTGATAAAGTTCCTCAGCATTCTATGGTTTGAATAGATAAAATTTAAGGAGTATTGAAATATTAAAATATTTGAAAACCTCATGAGTGAATACCATCTTAGAAAAATTCGAGTAACATGTTCTAAAATAATGGAGTATCATTATTCCCCTTTAGTTACAAATTATCATACCTTAGGAATTGTTTCATACCACATTTATTCATTTTAAATTTTCCTAAGTAGGTGAAAGTGTAAATGTGGTTGGATCTCATGAACCTTCATCAAGGTGATCATATATTGAAGGAGAAAACCACCTTTTTAGAAAATTAATCCCCTTCTCTCATGAGTTGGTGTTCAAGGAATCATTAAAGGTTCCTTATATCATAGAGATTATTTATCCATAACTTAGTTCTATAATTTATTAGACTAATAAAAATTCATTTTAGGACGTGGTTAATAAGTCTACAATGGTTGGTTTGATCTATGTGGACCATCCTAGTAGTGGTGGTGACTCTATTCCTTTTAGGATTAGTGAAAGTTCAACATTTTGTGAAATGAGGAGTCAGGATGGACCAGAGATTGGAAATCATATTGAATTGGGAGAATATTATTATTATGGTTCTATTAATCCAATAAATTAGTGATTACATGTGTTCCATTAGTGTGTTCTTCTTGGGAATTCTAGTCCCTAGTGTCTGAAAGTCCTGATAACCTTCTATATTTGTGGTCCATTAAGATATCCTCATAAGTTTTGTAATTTTGAAACATGATGAAGGAAGGAAAAATTATATTATCATAGATCTTGATGTTGGTATAAATAATCTATTTTATGGTGTCTCTATTACCATTCCATTGATTCTTTAATATTATATAGTTCATGATATATGTTTTTTATTGGGTTATTTAACTTTGTTTACTGATTTAAAAAGATTCATACTCTATTGATGGAATTAATGGTGGTGTGTTGACATTAATAATTAATTCTATATTCTTTGGTTAAGTGAGGTGTATAGATATTAGTATTGGTTTTAATAGGACCATTGGTTTTAATAGATACACCTTGTTATGAGAAATCCTAAATGTAGTGTGGAGACCATTGGGGGTTTTAGTTTTTTAAATCTTCTTTTTGAGTTATTTTAATTGATGTATATTTGGATATTATTATGCTTGATTTGTGGGTTAGGATTTGGTTTTATTTCTTTGTGGTACTATTATTGATCAATAAAAAAATTATGAATTTAATATTCCGTGATCTTGGAACTATTAAAATTATTTCATTTTCTGGTTTTCTTTATCTCTTTAATCTTAACATCCTTTATGTTCTTTGTTTTGAACTCTGAATCATTATCTCAAAATTGGATGAATTTATGTAGGTATAAAGTATTATAGTGAAGATAATTAACACAACCTAACCTTCACTTTCCCCATTGTTTTATTTAATAATATATATTTTTTAAAAAAAATTGTGTTTCTATGTGAAATTCCATTACTTTTTAAAAAAATGTTTTAGTGTAAGGATAATGGTCGGTACATATTTAATACTAACTGAGGGGTAAAATAATGAAAAAAACCTATAATTGTGATGATATGTTCACATGGTTGATTCATTATTATCACAACTATGTAAACAAACTATTTTAGATTCCTAGGTATGTTATTTAAAGGGCATGCAGTTTAGAAAACAATGTGTCCTACCCATAATTTTATTTTATTTTGAAAATACCATCTTTCCCTAATCAATTTTAACCCCCCTAACCCATCTTCTCTACTATTTCACTCAATTGTTTTCCTATGAATATACATTCGTGGCCTTCCCTTTCCCCCATATGGTTTTGAGCCTCTCCTTCTTCATTATTAGTGAATTTCTTAAGGTAATATCTACATTCCTTCTATCATTATTTTTTTTCTTACTCTTTCTTCATTCTATTTATTTGGGGATATTTTTTCCAAACCCTTGGTTGGGTTTTGTTTAAAAAACTTCTGTTTTTTATTTTTAGTGTTTGAATAATTCTCCCTTATCCCTCATCTCTTCATTTATTAAGTATTCACTTTAGGTGTGATTGACCAAAGAAGGGGTATCAATATGATTCACTTTTTCATTGAAATTAATTTTTAATAGATGGATATCTGAGTTGTGAATTATTTTTATATAGCTAATTAAATATTAATTATTATAGTGTTTATATAATTTCATAATGATGTTAGTCATTTTGGATTTATTATTAACTTAACATGATGGTTTTTCAATGGGGTTTCCCCCAGGTTTCAAGTCTTTTCCAGATGCCACTTGATTTCACAACTGGTTTCAAAAGGAATATCAAATTATGATTTATAAATTATGACCAAAATAATTGTTTGGTACCTTTAAAATTTGGATATTAATTAAAAAAATTGGTTTCGAGATATCTTATGAAAGGTGTTTTCAAGCAATTTGGATTTGTAAATGGATTTCAAAAGGGGTTTTGAAAACATATTGTAAGTTTCAAAATTCAAGGCCTGGTTGGAATTTTATACAAATGGGTTTATTTTTAGAATACACTAAACCCTCACCTAAATCCCTATGGACCTATGTTTGAAATGAGGTTGATGATGTATTTTATTATTATTGTTATTTATATGAACTGGATTTTGGGATTTAGGGTGGAGGATGTCTGAGGGTGGGTTGTGGTATGTTAGGGTCTTTTTTACCTTTTATTTTATTATTTTTGTGTGTCTGATATGGAATAAATACTTCCCCACACACTATGGATAATATCATGGGTATCCTAGGGTTTGTATTAGGATATTGAGTTATGGTTACTATACTTTTCCTGATGAGACAGAATTGTATCCTCTAACATTTAACTAGTGTTAACTATAGGGGTTCCATTAGGGAGGATAGTTGAGAGTAACAAGGTTATATATAGACTAGGAATTCATTGTTTGGTTGCAATATTATTCTACCTGAGAACTTCTAGGATCAGCTCACAGTGTTTTTAAGAGCTTCCCATGATTTTATACACATTACTCAATCTTCTTTTTTACTATAGTAGTTTATTATTTTAATTTATTGATTTTATTATTTATCATCATGATGTATAATATTTATTCTTATCTCTTAATGGTTGATTTAAATTCAAATTTTGTTTAGTAATTATTTTCTGGCACCTTCTATTGGTTTATGACTACACTGATCTTGTTTATCTATTTAGCAATTTCTTTTATTAAATCTATTTTTTATTTACACTTTTGAGTTTTGTCTCTATTTGGGAGGATTTTATTTCATAGTATTTTAAAAAAATTAGTTTGGAAGTATTTTTATAAAATTTCATCTAAAAATGGATTTTAATGAAAAAATATCATTGTTTTATTTTGAGCATTATTTGGTTTCAAAAAGAGAAGTGAGTAAGGGTTGTGTAATTGTTTTCTTAAAAATTCTAAAAACTTATTTTAAAATATCATATATCCAATTAGAATTTTTAGAATATTTTGAAAAATGAAATGCATAGAATCTTTGGTTAAATATTAATAGGTTGTTTATGCTCAAACCCTATTTATACTAATTAATATCTATAGAGTGGTTGGCTTTCTCACATGTTCAGGTGTAGATCTTCTAGTACCTTTTTCAGTGGACTTGTTAATCTTGAGGATGTATGCTGACTTTGAGTTACATTGATACTATTTTTGATATTTATGGATTCTATTTTTTATTATAGATCTAAAATTCAAGTCAAGAAATTCATTATTTTAGTTACTTATTTAGTCTTTTTACATCTTTATAGGGATGAATGTTTATTTTTTGTATTCCCTATCTGGTTACCATTGAATTTGAAACTATTTATTTTGTTTACTCCTGAATTTCTAATGTATGGTCTCACCATACTAGATACCCAGTAAAATTCCAATACTTGTTAAAAACTATTTATCTAGGAAACATTATTCCCAATTAGTACGTTTTGATTCCAGGGAACTTATTCCTAGCCCATGAAGATATGGCATTCCCTTTGATGATTTCCATATGAAATCTTATGTTCCTAGATTTTGGGTATACCAGGTTGGTTCAGGACATAGGTCACCTTGTTACTTTCATTCCCTACATAAGATAATCCTTGGGAACCTAATGGTTAGGGTGACCCATACTAAATGATTTCAGTCTTTAAAATTGTTACTTTAGAAGGAATTTAACACTTGGTATTTTGAATGGGTTTTTGTCTCACCATATTTTCTCACATTATTTCCATTTATATATTCACACTTCTAACAATTTCTTTTGGAATCCTACTCCATCAACAAAATTAATATGTTCAAACTATACTGATATGTAACTATTTAGACAACTCATTGTTTGTGTTACTAACCAAAAAATTGAATCCAAACATGTTTACACATATCTAGATTTATACAATGGATAAAGTACATAAAATTTTTATATAATGGTTTAGAATTATTTTAAATTGACAATATCCACATGAGTAATAATGGGTCCATAGTTAGCTTACACCCACCTTTCTAGAATAAAGCATAAGAATCCATGTTAGTGGGAAGTTCGATCTGAAGTCCCAATACCGAAGGATACGTTACTCAAGATATGTTCCAATTCATCATAACTCTAACACCTGATGTATATAAACTATATCAAATAACAATATTTAACCGAATAACTTAAATGAAAAAAACAAATTCAAGGTATATAGAAACTAAATCTATTATCATATCAAGCAAGTAACTTCTTAAATAAACATATGGAAATCTTGGAATCATTTTAACAACTTTAAACTAAATCAAACACAATTTCATAATATAAAAAAAGTATATACATAAATACTAAATAAGGGAATAATTTTTAAAAATGACCAATTCATATATTTAAACATGATATAAACATTTATGAATAATTTATAAATCAAATCTAATCATAAAAAATTAATAATTTTATCTATTAACTATGGACATTCTATAATCTTGAATATAAACACATTTTCTTAATTTGATAATATAAAACCCTTCATATTATTAATTATATGTAATTTTAATTTAATTATGTGATATTATGTAAAATATATAAATTTAATATTTCAATTTCCATTATGTAATCGTTTTTTATAATCTAAATATTACATTGTTATCATTATATAACCCTTGATCAAACGAATCATCAAAAATTCCTTTTATGTGGACTGAATAATATTCCAAATAATTACCTTACTATGAATGATTCAAATTAATTTTTATGGACAACTCAAAATCTTAACATATATAAAAAATTACATTTATCCTTATTTTTATTTATAAACACTTTATAAATTTACCTTTTGATTTGTAAATAAACACTTTGTTTATAAGTCATAAGTCATTCCGTGCAATTTAGAAAAATGTATTTTTATTTAACACTTAATATTTTGGAATATTTATTAATAAATGTTTTGTAAATAATTAATTTATTAATTATAAACAATTTAAAGTAAATTAATTTATAAAAGATTTAAAAATTAATAAATATCACCAAAATAACTTTTAAAATTATTTTTAAACAATTTAAAAAAATATATAATTCAATTCATAATTGAATTTAAAGAAAAATAAATTATTCTTTACCAATCATATTTAATGAGGTAATTTGAATCATAGGATGCAGTACTAATCGAAATTAATGATCCAAGGAAAATCGTATAATATGATAAATTGGAAGAGGTGCTTAAACCTTTTATGTGATATTATCCATCTTTATGACTAATGGATATATCACCTCCTATCATATCATATCATATTTAAATATACGCATTTATATCATAAAGGTGATATGACCCTCTAGTTTTTTAAAACAAAGAGTTATGCTATCGTTTAATACGATAACCCGATATTGTATATTATGATTAGTAAAAATATAAGGATTTTTACTAAATAGTTTTATATGATATCATTGAATCATAATTCATGATTGAATTAGGAAGAATGAAATAATGTATCATATTTTATGATAGTAATTTTGATATTCTATGAAACATAAAAAAATCATTTCCAATATGATTTCATGAATCTAACATCATGGTATGGATTTAATAATATACTTATGTTATGAAAGATCTAACACAACGTTTTTGTTATATTTGATGTAATTAATGAAATCCTAATAAAATATCACCAATCTAGAAAACTAAAACCATATATACTAAAAAAGTTGAACCAGTAAATGTGTACCTTACCCAGTTACAGCCACTTGACCATCTTCATATGTTCTTAATGAAGATCACCAAGAGGAAGCCAAAAAAGGACCCCAGTCTAGAGGTACCCATGGGTTTTATAATCACTATATTTTTTAGTGGGATTCTTCTTCTCACTACAGAATGATAAAACCTCATAGTCCAAAGATGGAATAAGAAAGAGATGTTTTAGTTCTAAGCACTTTCGGATAAGGCACTGACAGGCCCAAAAATATTCACCATCACATAGTAGTAAACTTTATAAATACCTTGAGGATACTCCCTGAATAATTTTAATTTACTCCTGTATTATAATTCATGGTTAAATTCCAATCAATCAATTCTTTCATTCATCATATAAATTAAACCCTTCATACATTTCTATCTTTCGAAACGAATTATTTAATGATATCCATTTTGGAAGTCCCACTCAAACATTAGATTTTAACATTTAGTTTACAATTCTATGATTTAAAATATAATTGTTTCAAATACCTTGACTTATGATATATCCAATAATATACTATAACTTTTATGGGTAGTTTGATATGATATAATTCAATCATACTTTGAAATTAAAATAGTTTGTGGCATGAAACTTCATTTCATGACTTATAATATACCTTAATTTATGGGATTTATAGTGTTATAATAACACTTATTAGAACAAATACCAGAAATTTAAATCCCAATACTATTATCTTTATGCTCATTTTAAATTAAAACATGTAAAATAGAAATGAAGAACATTGTATTACAGGAGTACCATACAACAAAGCCAATATCTGTTATCATTTCTATCACTATTACCACACATGTTGTTAGATGATCAAGAAATGGAAACAAAAATATTCCCCTATTAGTGACATATCTAGACATAGTTTTTGAATCAATCTTCATATGATTGAAATCTTTATCTTCACCACAATGTGCATGTGTAGCGTCTCGTGTTTTGGATGGGTAGAAATTTTCCAAATAAATTTTGGAAATTTATTTTGGTGGATGGTATGAACCTTGAAATAATATTAATAACATAATTATTGAAATTTTAACACTAAATTATATTTTTTTTATATGAGTTTTATGTCTTAGTATGTGTCTGGGGAGTTCGGAAGAGTTTCGAGAGCATTGAGCTTCAAAAATCCTACTTTTGTAAAGTGTAAAAGGGAATATGGTTTGGAAATATTTAATAAAAAATGTTCACCCAAACAATGAGGCCCACATGTGGGGGAGAAAAATTTGGTTTAACCATGAAATATAATATTAATATCCATGCTAGAGGTTCCTTGTAAAATTACAAAGTAGAATGCATGCTACACATAATTTTTTTGACTATGCACTAGCCATGCAAGGGGTGTCCCTTTAGGCAACACTAGAACATGGTTGGTGTATAGTTTTGAAAACCGAGTAGCTAAAAGACGTTCCTCATTAAAGGGGTGAAATTACCTTTATACCCCTGATTTCTTTTAGCTTTTTTCCTCTCATTCTTCTCTGTACTCACATACTACTACCCCTTAGACCATGGGAGCTCTTTTCTCCCTCTCCTCCTGGTATGGATATTTATCCTCTGTCTAATCCTGGAATTGGATATCATTTATCGTGTTAGATAGCTAGTAGTGGGTCGATGATTTGTATTCCTTGTTTTCCTGGTTTATCCTACCATATAATATTCTATTTCAATTCAATAGCATATAATATATTTTCAAGGTGTTTTCCAATATTATATCTTCACTTGTTATGTCTCAAATCAAAGCTCGATAATGGATAAGTGAAGTATACTAAGTATCAGGTATGTGGTCTGTAGATTTTCCATTAAGGTCTCATAATTTTATAAAATATTCCATTGTGTCCCCATTTTTTTACCTTATAATTTGAAATTAACTATTTGGAACTTAATCCCTCAAATTAAATAGTCATTGTGTGTTTAATTTCACTATTGGAGGTTCTTCACCTCAACTCAAACCACACCTTTGGGTGTGTTACTTATATTCCCATGACATAATATTAATCTATGAAATTAAATCTCACTTTTTGGATGTTGTTTTGATACTTGATTACAATACTTTTCCTATGATTTAATCAACATTGAGGTGTTTTGAATTAACTCAAATGTAAGATATATTTAAAATGAATTAAATGAGATAGTATGAAAACCATGCCCCATTTTATAATAAACCCACCTCATAGGTGAACTATCTTATTTAATAAAAATATAAAATCAAATGTATTTATTATAAATGATAAATGAAATGGACCTTAAAATGGATTTTTAATTACTTACAAATGTAATGGCCTGAACTGTGTACTTCAATTGTAATACAAAATGATTACTAACATGGCCTTCATTAATACTTATAATTAAATTGTAAAATGTAATGGTTAATCTCATGGACATTGAAATACCTTTTATTCATGACTATTACTACTTGTGATTAACCCACTATCTAAGTGGGTTTTTTTTTGAATTTTTTAATTGTTATGGTGTGAAAAATGCAACAACCTTAAAATAACTTTGTTTATTATTCATAGTCATAATGTCCCTAATTATTCATGGTCATGGTGTCCATTATTATTCATGGTCATGCTGTCCCTTATTAATCATGGACATGAAAACCCTTATTTTTCATGGGAATGGAATCCCTTATTATTAATGGGCATGGATTCCCTTAATAGTCATAATAATGGAGTCACTTATTCCTAATGGGAATTACCTCCCATACTTATCCATCTGAAACTATTAGGTATGACATCCCTTAACTAAAATATGATATTTATAATATTATTAGTATTATTAGTATTATATGTGTATTCTATGGTCTTATGCCTTGGGTCCTCACTGATAAATTTGCATATATTATTGTAATGTATATGCATATATATAAATAATGGAATTTTTAGAGACAATTTGGCCTAGGCCAAAGTAAGTATCATTGGTAGGGTGTCCTTTGAGGAACCAAAGCCTGACATGATTATATTTTTTATTTACTTCCTTATTTATTTTACCTTCACACTACTATATTTTATTCTTCTGGACTGGATTGTGTTAAACACCATTTGTGGTGTCCTACTAGGTTTATATCACACCATGTATGGGATTCCATTTGATACCCAAAAAGACCTCATGATAGAAATATTAGGATTTTTGATTATGATATGGGTGGTACATTAGGAAGTGGGATATTAGAATAATAGGACTAATTCGTACTTTGGATGCACAAGGAAATAGCCTTTGGTATTTAGTTTATTTCATTATTAATTTTTTGTATTCCTACTTCCATGTATGCATATTTTACTTTTTTCTTAATCGGCATGGCATCATTCTATATATGATATTTTTTATGAATTTGGTCATTTATTATTATATGTATGATTAATTTTTGTTCAATTCCATTCGCATTTCTTCTACTATTGATTTATTTATTATATACCATGGTGTTACTCTGATAATGAGGGTATAGTCTCCTTATCGTATGATCGTTGGAAATTCACTTCTAGTAATAATACTCTAGTATGTGGGGAGTTGTTTTTTAGGTCATGTGACCAACCATCTCAGGGTATTAGTTTAGTAACTCTCAAAATGAGATGTTACAAAGTGCTCTCTGAGATTTATTTTAAATTATCTTATTATGTTGGTTACGTAGAAAGGATACTAGAAATGTGTCGTAACCTGATAATTAGCCCAAGTCTATGATTTATTAACCCACATGTGGGGGAAGACAATTTTTCTAGCGATGGGAGTGTTGTTCCTGCTAATCATTATTAAAATTGATTATTATTTCACTTTGAGTGAATGATGTGATTTCTATTGCTTACTGATTTATGAAATTTTTAGTGTTTTTACCATTATCTTGATATGGAGAGGAAGTATTTTCATGCAAAATTTTTGGAACTTGAGGATTGAAATTTCATCAATATGCCATGCCATGTTTATTTTAGTTCATTCATTGGCTGTATCATGTCATATATGTGTGGAATTTTATATTTGAGATTGTTCTAACTTTTATTGTAGAAATAATGAGATAAATATGTGGTCTTTAAAGTGTATGGATCAAACTAAAATTTTTTCCCTTATATCTTTATGGTGTAACCTCAATTAAACAATTATGAAATATTTAATCCATTGATTGTTGGTTTCATGGGTTAAAACATTGTGGTTGTGTCTAAATGGGTGCCAATAGCAATTTATAAATTGTATGGGACTTTATAAATTTTGAAAGGAGACCCATATAATCAAACCATCACATATTTATTTTTTATATGATGAGACTAAAAGTGAAAAACCCAAGTTTTAGTTATTCCACCACCAAGATAACACCATAGAACCATCACTTATGGAACAAAACATGAGTCATGAACCTCTGAAAGAAATATCTACTCACAAAGGATAAACCCAAAATAATCCAATAACACACCAAACAAATCCACTTAAAAACCACACTACTCGAACCTCAGTGATCCCAAACCCCAAGTCATATCACTTCCTGAATATCCTATGAATATAATTCCTCATAAACCCAACTAACTCACCAATGATCATCTAGAATAGTTTACCCAGATCAACCCATTTGGTTCCCAAACAAAGATCCTTTAAAACTATGGTCAAAAAACTTATAGGGAAAACTACCATACATTTGAGAGAATAAAGAAACAATTTACACTCCATTAAGAGTCTAGTAAGATCAAAGAAAACGGAATAGATTATCCAAAAATATAACCAATATCTAATCTCTCAAGAAATATCTAGGAGGAACCTTAAATAATGTGAAACATGAACCCAACTGGGTCATGTATCTAAAATTACATCAATCAGATCCAAAATCCAACAAAGGATAAAACTAAAATCACAATTCACCAAAAATAAGAAAATAACTTTCAGAACCATCCCATTTCATCATCATATCTATTTTTAGAAACTAAAAGAAATAATTTTCACAATTTAATTTCCAAAACATCCTTTAAAATATTTTCATGTAAATAATTTACCCTTTAAAATAACTTTCCTATTTTATAATTTCAAAGAATGAATTTCTTTTAAAACATTTTCTCACCTTTTTTATAAAGACATTTAATTAAATCCATTGATTTAAAAATTTGAAAAACCTCATCTCTTGAAACATTTTCCCCCATTTTATTTCAAATCCCAGTATCCTTATTGTTATTCAAATTAAAAATTAATCATTTTCCCCAAAAAATAAACCCATTTTGATTTAAAAATAATTTCAAAATTCAATTTATAAATTGATTAACTTTGAAAATACTATAATAATCCAATTTAAAATATTCCGTGAAATTTAAAAACATCTCACAAACAAAATATATCCCTCAGTATGCTAATAAGTAAGAGCATGCCACAATATTCAACCAAAAAAACCAATTCTATGATATTAACAAATCACAAGACCCACAATGATCCACTTCCCGTTACCAATTGATGTTACCTTAGATCAATATAGGATCACTAAGAGGGGAAAGATTCAGTGATTAATTTTTTTATAGGAAAGTGCTTTGTCGTTGTTAAGGAAACTTTTCCTAACCTAAGATAAATTTGTAGAGTTATGTTTCATGCAAATATAAATTTATACCCCACCATTCATATACATTAAATATAAATAGACATCATCACATAATATTTACAAGGTTCAATGTAATGACCTTATCCTTTCCATATTTTTTATTCCCCCCCCCCAATATGGATTCTTTTACTATCTTCATAGGATTAAAAAGTCACATGAAGTAATTGGTTATACACCCCAGTAATCATCCCTCCAACTAACCCTTGATCTACCCCTAAATAATTAGATATTCTTCCATAGTTGGTTATACCCCCCAATATCCTTAATTTATCCTCTTTCATCAAAACTAGTTATAAACCACAGCCATAAATTGTATTTCACAACTAGTTATACCCCCAAGATACAAGCTCATTCCTTATACATTTATAATCCTTTATAGAAATATCTTCTCTTCTTTAAAAAGTCAGTGGGATCACCTTTTCTTGTGTACAATCTTCATGATCTTGAAAAACACTCTTACATTTTTGTTGGAATTGAAACTTTATATTGGTCTTTATAAGACATGGATAACATCATTCACAACATTTCTAAAACATAATCTAGAAAACCTCCTTAAAATATTAATCTTATTAACTCCATATGGAATGACCTATTTTTGATGACTCTATCTAGTTTTTCTCCCTATGATTCTCCTTAGAATGCATAAATCTGGTGATCTATGTTCAGTAGCTCCATCAGATCACTATATCTGATGCTTCTCCATCCAGTAAAGAATGTTTGGTCCAATGCACTTCCAACTTCTTTAACTGAGTAGTAACTCAATCAACAAATCTCACTATGATTCCTCTTCATCTGATGATTCATGAAACATTTCATGTTTCCCCATCTAATGAAACTTGGTTTAATGGAACTCATCTTCGACTAGGTAGGAACCCCAGTTGAAAGAACGCATCTCAATACCTTCGGTACTTAGGATCCTCCATTCATGTATAAATAGTTTTCCAAAAAATTATCCATACTTGTGTACCCAATTTATATAGGTTTACTTCTAGAGATTTTGGAAAGAACTAAAATTAATTTTCTCACTCACTAATACATTTTATCTTGAAGATTCTTCTCAATTGAATTTTACAGCACACTTCTCACCTCTTTCAAAACATTCTCAAATACTCTTGATGTTTATTAGAAAATACCCCTTTCATAAAACTTCCTCAAACTCAATGATAAGGAAAATATTCAAAATTACTTAACCACATTAAGATAACAAACATTTAATATCATATTTGTGTCTTTATGATAAAAACTTTTCAAAGTTTTTTTACAGCTCCTTAGATCTCCTCTATTCTATGCATTCCTTACTATTTCCTTCATAATGATTTCCATGACCAATGGTACAACTTCAACATTCTATTTCTGATGGATCTCATAATTTCCATCATCTGATGTACCTTTGTTCATTTTATCTTTATTAGGAAATCTTCCTCCATTAAGCTCAACTTGTGTCTGTTTGATGACATGACATAACTCTGTCTAGCATGTCCATCTGCTGTTCCCTGAATTTATCCAATGTACTCTGTCTAGTGTGTCCATATGGTGAAACCTATCTTAATATAACACTATTTACACCATTATTTATTTGGAGAATCTTCACTTTTTCTGAATGGTTTCATTGGGAAATATTTTTCCATTGGATCTTTAGAGTTTTTGTCTGATGTATTTTGATCATTACAACTTAATTTACATCTACATAAAGTTCTCTGATTATGATTTCCACCATCTGATATTTTTGAAAATATATACTTCATAAATATCACCTTTATTTAGGTAGTTCAAGGCTTGAGTTACCTTTACATAACCATCGTTACACTGCCGCAAATTCTATATTTTTAACATATACCACTGTCTGATAAAATTTTATCCCCCCTTTTATTTATTTTTATCAAAATAAATATATATAAATTCATAATTCTTCTAAATCCTTATGTAGACCATCATTTATCTTACATCTAATAAAATTGTGCAATTCCAACCTCAAACATGTACTTTTCTCTATCTGATCAGATCTGTTCAGTAACCTTAATCACTGTAAATATTGAACTCAAACTTTATAAAATTGATATTTTTTATAATAATTTCTCTATATATTCTACCTGGAAACATTGTTCTCTCTATTTATAGAACTACATTAGGTAATAAAGTTTTGCATGTCTCCCTATTGGAATTTTTTTCATTCGATCACCTTCCACCCAATAATCTATGTCCAAGGATCTTTCTCTGGTCATCTACATCTATAAACCTAATCTCCCCCATTAGTAAAAGATTGGATTGTGAGTTTTTTCATGATTTATGGATTTATTAGGAACATATTATCAATTCCCAACATTATAAGAAAGGTTTCATAAAAAATTAGTAAATTTTCTTTCACCCCTTAATGAAAGTTCTTTAATTTTGTTGTCATAAACTTCTCCAACATTATTAAGTAAATTTAACCAAAAAAAATATTGATATATTGAAAACTAATAAAACCAAACACACTTTGGCAGAAAAATATACCCCTTTGTGTTTTGTTTCAATACCAAGATAAAAACTTCAAAAATCTTCAAAGTCAATATGCGTGATCAATAAATTCTCCCTATATGATGTTTTCATCTTATTCTCCCCAAATATTAATTCTCCACCTTATTGATAATAAAATTCAAAGTGTTTATCTCAATATATCATTCTTCACATCATAATTTTGTAAAAAAATTATATAGACCAAAATATCACCACATGAGCTTCTTAATAAAGATTATTTAACTAAAAAACATTAAGTCTATGTGTGTGAACTAGGTGTAGAAAACAAGAGTGTATAATCAAGGTGATAAATGTTTCCCATAACACTTATTTCATGAAATACATTCCTCAATCATCTTACAAAATATTTATATTAGGGTTAATTTGGGTCAGTTTGTTAAGGAAAATAATGCACCCATCTTAATAGAAATATAAAAATAGTTCAATTTTATAAACACATATTTTATAATATCTCATATTTCTTAACATAATTACCCTTTTTTAATGTGATGCTCAAACTTTATCTTTTTATTTTATACCCCTTAAGGGTATCACTACATTACTTATCAGGGTGGTAATAATGTTTCATGATGGATTACTCAAAATTAATGTAAAAATTATATAGTACGAATCCATCATTATTAATTATTCTCCTTTAATTCTCTGTAAGTTAAAACAAATGATAAAGTATATTGGGAATAAGGAATAACCTTGGTGGTCTTCAAAATTATCATTTAGACTAAGTATATTCTCTATGCCTCATCCTATTTATATTCCTATTAAATTTTTTATTTTATGTTATTTCTTTCTTATTATAAGCCTCTACATATTTTTTAAAATATTTACTCTCATTTATAGTAGCTTAAGATAAATTTTTCATCTTCTCTTTGCCTTTGGTAACAACATTGTTACATTGATTTTGTAACATTTTTTTCATGATTTCTTCTTTGGATACTAATTTTTTTATAAAATCATTAGTAACATTCCCATACATCCTATATCTCTTCCACTTTTTATAAATTTTATACCACTATCTGTAGGCAATTTGATATCAACTTTATTTTAAATTTAACAAACCTTTTTCTTTCCTTTTTCTTTAATAGAATTTTGAACTTCCTCAATATTTCATTAAATGGATACTTATTAATTCCAAGTAACTAAGAACTATTTCTTTTCATATTATTATTTATTACCATTCTCATGTTTCATAAATTCATTAGCTTCCTAAACTTTCATAATCATTAGATTTTCCTGTCTTGAATCTTTAACATTTTTCATATTTTGAACATTATTTTCTTACTCATCATACCTTCTTTGAAATTTTGTTCTCTTATTGTTATTATACCCCACTGATTCATACCTATTTCTTGGTAAAGACATGTTGTACCAATATGAGTTTTCTTATTACTTGGAGACTCTACAACACCATAAGTGACCATTGAATCTTGATCTTTCGTATAGATAGTGGTACTTCTATAAAAAAAATCTCGTTTTTACAAGATATGGGAGACTTTGTTTAGGGAGATACTTTCTTTAATAATTTCATTATTTCTTAGTGTAATATAATTTCTCATAAATATTTACTTTTTAACATACATTGGTAGTAGAATAAAATATACATTGGAATTTTTTAGTAATAGAAATAGCCTTCTTCTGTTGACCTTTTTTTCACCATTTTGAGAAGATTCACCTTTAACCACAGCTCCTTTGGGAAGTCTTATCTCATATTTCATAACTCAATTTGTGTTGTAAGGAACATTGATTTTTGTATGAAAACTCTTATTATTTATTATCAAAAAATTATTTTAGAACATTTACCATCTTCTGGAATTCATCTAATTTCATCATATTCTTCTTACTTTATATGAAGATTGTAGTTTATACCATGTGTATATTCTCCTACCTAGCTGATATTTTTTCATAATTTTTCAGTTTTCTCTCAAGATCACCAATTTTAATTTTCTAATATATAATAGCATTTTGGTTGATCTCCTCATTTTCTTTCACTTTTCCATTCTCAAAGGTTATTTCATTAATATCTTTCTTCAACTTATTCTTTTTCTTCTTGAGTTCTATATTTTTATCAAGTGTTTCTTCCAAATTTTCTGTTTGAATCCACTCAATTTGTGTTCTCTATTTTCCATACTCATCACAGTTTGATAAAGAACTCCATTCTCTTAAATGATATAAAATGTTTACCTAAATACTATGTTCATTGAGGGATAAAGAATCATTCTGATCTCTTCTTCTCAACAAAATTTTATTATTATTTTGAGGAAATGTTTTCTTATGTTTATTCCCCTTTTGTTTCTAAGACTTATTATCGTCTTCTTATAAATCAGAATCATCATACCTATTTTTATGAAATTTTATGTAAAATGGACTTTATCATTTTAATTCAAACATTTAAGATAAATTATACCTTTCCACTTACACTTATTGTATTTCTTATAAATAAGAGTGATTATAGTGTTGATGTTCACTTCATTTTATTCTAAAACTAAATCATTTGAATATTCTAAAACTTCTTTATCATTGAGTTTCCCTTTTAAAAACGCTACCAAAACTATGTATTCATTAAAATTATTCTTATAGAAAATATTTACTCATCTTTTATGCCACATGAATTAAATAATGTTAAACTAATGATAAATTTCATTGATCTTCTAAAGTTAAAACTTTTGAATCAAATGTATATGGAATGTTTCTCATATTTTTCTTAAATATAGTATAATCTTCAATATTCTCACCAAAACCATAGGTATTAATGAAAATATCATTAAATATAGTAAATTATTAATTAAAACATTCATTATTATTCCATTTAACATCTTCAAACATTGTGACGTCCTAGACCCAGAAGCCAGTAAAGGTGCCTCGAGCCCATTTTGCCACATAGCCTCAAGCGCATCTCCCTAAATTATAGAAGCTACCAACTAGAAGTGAGGACCTAGGTGTATATATGGAGATAATATTCCCTCATTAAGAGAGTTTAGAACCTTGGATAAAAATAATAACAAAAAATAAAAAGTGGAAGAAATATAATAAACAGAATCAACAGTAGAAGAAAATAGGAGTAATAAACAAATGACTAACTGATATAAATAATATAAATATGATGATGTAATGTGTCATTTATCTAGAAATTGGAAAACACATAGACAAATTATAAGGTATGATATTCTATAAAAAAATAGAATAATGAAAAAAAACTATCTAAGCATTTTGATCTCCTTCTCAGTCATCTACTACAAGCTCCATCCAATGTAAGCAAGAAATAAAGTGTTTCAAACTAGATTCTTCCCTTTTTCAACACCTGCATATGTGTAGTATGCCCAAGTACCAGAGGTGACTAGATAGTGTGTGAGATAAATCTTAGTAGGCCACCACTGGTGGTATCTATAATATCCATTATGTGATATATATCTTGTAACAGTGTTCAAGCATTGATATATGAAAGTAAAGGAGTATAGTAATGTAAATACCCAATTATTTGCTTCATCCCTCGGTTAGTGTATAAACATGTAACCAATTCATTAATTAATTATTTCTAGTTTATATAAATATGTCATGTGAGGCATATCTAACACTGACATCACCTCGTGATTATAGTAGTAGTGGTTCAAAGATGTAACAAAGAAACCATGATGATTATAATATTTAAGAGGTTCCAAGGTAATAACAAAGGAAACCTAGACCCCAAGGGTCACTAACTCAATAATAACTAAATCCAGGATAATGGTAAGAGTGTAATAAAAGGATAATGTACCAAATCATTCCACAATAATGTGATCTAACTGAGTCGAAGAAATACTTCTAAGGTAAAATGCAATAAGCTATGGTTAGGCCCAAGGATATAACCATGGAACCTCATGTCAATAGAATCCATAATACATCCAAAGAGTGTATCCAAGGAATATTGCAATTATAAATAAGGTATCACGTGGTTTCATAAAGTGCATCCATGAATATATTTGGATCAGGTTCCATGTTGGGTCTCAACTAAGGCAAACAACATCCTTGAATCGAAATGGTATCCATAAGCACTCAAGGCATTCCCTCAGGAATCCAAGAGGTAACTTGAGTCTAACCACCCCAATAAGTATTTCAAGGTCAATATGTATATATAATTTGGAACCGTATATTTTATTAACATGATAATTAAAACCAAGTGATGGGCATACCATTTAAGAGTCAAGAGGTTCAAGTCTTTTCTTTGATTAGAGTGATAAGGCCAAGGGATATGCGACCTTTTAAGTAATTTTATATTTAGTTACTTAGTTATATATTTTACCATTAATTACTTGTAAGGTTTGTGATATAAATGAAAGACCACTAGAAATCCATTAATATAAACTAGACCAAGTCATATTTATACCATATGCATGCCAATTTACCATTTAACATTTATCAAACAAGTTCATGAACTTTACTTAGGTGGGTCAAGTGTTTAGAATATATGGTTCTTGACAAGATTAACTCATAATTAAATATTCATATAATATGGAGAGGCATACCATTAGTATTTTCATGCTCAATCACATCTGAACAGTGACTCAATGGTGTCAAAACACTAAAAACCCAATTATAGAACATCACCCTACATGGGGTGGTTGATGTTTTGGAAATAACCACAAAAAATGAATAACACATATGGAAAGGGAATTAGAATGAGGTACTAATAAATACAACAAAGTAATATTAATTCAGAAAATGATGCCTGATGAAATCATTGCAAGGATAAGACAATTTATAAAACCACAAAATTTGAGGGACAAGTTATAGAGCCCCTGCCTCATACTCATATGACTATGCTCATCCAGTATCAGCCTCTAATTCGGCTTGGATTGAATTAGATCTGAAGAACATATCAATTACTTGAAAATAGGGAATGTGATCCTGCATCTAAATAGCGTCGTTGATAGGATGACGAATGATGAAAGATTAAAAATGAATCGAGAACATACTGACACGGATCCAATGAGTTGAATTCTGATAAATTCTTACTCTAGATGGATTCTAGATCTAAATACCTAGTTTAGGCCTCAAAGAGATCAAAAAGGGAGAATAGGAGGGTTACTTTCTACTAGAGAAACCAAAAGAATAGTTGGTTAGATTAAAAACATCATTTAAGGTAAATTTGGTAATTTTTCACAAATTTGACTTCAGATAGTTTGGATACATGGTTAGGCCAAGACATATGCCAACCATACATGTGTAGTTGTAATAAGGGGCGTACCTCATGATTAGGCCTCATCATTAGGTAAACTATGGAAAAACTTTGTGAAATGCCTCTGTAACTATATACAGTTTTTCACATGTCCATGCAACCCATTTCACATGGTAAGATCAAACTGTACACCCTACATGAGGCCACTGCCCATCCTTACACAGTTAAAACTAATTGCGTGTCCTAACTCACATGGTTTCCTCTAACCATGAGATAGGCTATTTTATCCAAAAAAGTTGGGTTTTGGGATTTGAACAATCCATTAATACCCTCAAGACCTTAACAAACACATTGGGCATCTATATTAGGTACATAAAATAAAATTAGACATAAATTAAAAGGACCCATACCTAAGTTAAAAAATAGGTTCTCACAGTCTTCTCCCCTTAATGCAACTCGTCCTTGAGTTCACCTTCCAAGGGTAGGGAACACTGTTTGAGAACAACTTTGGCCACTGAGAATGTATGTCGGCCTCCCACCCCCAAGTCTCATCTTTTACACAATCATGCAGCCATTGAACTCATACCAGAGGGATAGACCATCCTTAAAGAGCCTTCATGCTCTGTTAAATGATGCGAATAGGATACTCCTCAAAGGTAGCATCATAATCTAACTCAACATCCTCGGGATCAAAAGTATGAGATAGGTCAGCATGATACCGGCAAAGCTGTGAAAAATAGAAGATGTCATCCCTATCATGGTACCTATGAGGTAGAAGAAATAGATGAGCTACCGGGCCTACTCTCTCTAGTATCTCAAATAGCACGAAAAAGTGTGGAGAGATCTTCCCGTCCTATTGTATCTGTTTATGCTCTAGCTTGGGTGATACCCATAGAAAAACATGATCCCTGACCATGAATTCTAGAGGTCATCGACAGCGATCAATATATGATTTGTGTCTATACTGAGTAGTTTACAAACACTTTCTAATCATCTAAACCTTCTCTTATATCTCCTACACAATACTAGGACCTAGTAGGGTTTCCACTTCTTCCTCTATCAAGCATAGGGTTGAATGACATGGCCTACCACACAAGGCCTCAAAAGGAACCATCTAAATTGTCTCCTGGAAGCTATTCTTATAGGAGGATTTGATGAGAGGTATATGATTCTCCCAAGAACTTTTGAAATCAAAGACGCATGCTTGGGAAATTTCCACCAAAATATGTATCATTTTTTCTAACCATCCATCAATATGAGGGTGAAATCATTTGCTCATAGGAACCTGTGTTCCCATAGCCTTCTGCAAACACTTCCAAAAACATGATGTGAAACAAGTTTACCTATATAAAATGATAGTATGAGGGACCCTGTGTAGTCAGATAATATCAAAGACATACAATCTTCTCATCTCATTAACTGAGAAAGTCTCATGGATAGGAATAATGTGGGACAACCTCATCATTCTTTCAATGACTACTAATACATAATCACTACCTATCGGTGACCTAAGTAATGCAACTATAAAATCTATAGAAATATCTTCCCATTTCCATATCTTGACTACAAGCAATTATAACTAGCATGTACGTCTCTAGTGCTCCACCTTCACCTTCTGAAAGGTGGAACACCTAGTGATAACCTCTATTATCTGATGTTTCATACCATGCGACCAATATTGGCATCATATGTCTCGATACATTTTGGATATGCCTCGATGAAATTCCCACTGAGAAGCATGGTACTCACACATCAACTTTTATCTCAAATCTATAAGAAAAAACATTTCATTGTATACATAGGAGGTCATCTTTTCTCTTAGACCAATCTGAAGGTAGGTCATTTCCTTAAATAATCTCATAGAGAACCAATCCCTCAAGTTCTAAAAATTGTCTGCTCTTCACATTCTCAAGGAGGGAAGAGGTACCTATCAGAGATAAGATATAATAATGCTCATGAATATCATGAAACTATAGATTCATCTTATATAAAAGGTCCATAAATTTTAATTCATGGTTATCTTCTCATATGGTGTGTGCCTATGTTTTTTGACTCAGCACATCTGCCAGCACATTTTCTTTCTTAGGCATCTAGTAATGCTCAAAATTTAAGTATTTATGAAATTAAACCCATATTCTCAATATGAGAATAAATTCATGCTGTGTAAATATATATTTGAGTCTCTTATGGTATGTATACACCACAGAGCACTCACCCATCAGATAAGGTCTCCAAAAACATAATAAATTTACAAATTCTACCATATCGAGGTTATATATCAAATATTTCCTCTCAAAATGCCACAAATGATGAGATATTTATGAAAAACATATGTCCACCTACATCATCATTGATCCTAGGTTGATGTGTGATGCTTCACAAAACACTACATAGCCTCTACCAGGCACTGAAAGAATTAGAATATGTGTCAAGAGAAGCCTCCATTTTATCTTCTGAATGTATTTATCATACTATTCTGACCACAAGAACCTGACACCCTACTTTATAATACTAGTAATAGGTGAATAAAGTCATGATAAGTCCTATATGAAATTCTATGTAATATCTATCCAATCCTAAAAACTATGTATATAAAACATGTTCTGGGGCTAGTCCTAGGAAACTACATCACTAACCTTCTCTCAATAAACACAGACTCATGATTTCGAGATAAAATCACCCAATAAGTGTACTTTATTGATATTCAAGTGGGACTTAGAAAGATTTTAATAAAGCTGATTCTCTCTCAGTTTACATAGAATGATATCTAGGTGCATAGGATGGTCACTATGAGTGTCAGAATACACCAAGATTTCATCAAAAAAATACTATGAATAAAGAATCCAGATAGGGGTGGAACACCCTATTCATCTGAGGCATAAAAATGGTGGGCATATTCATAAGACCAAACAACATAACAAGGTACTCATAAAGACCATACCTGTTATGAGAAGATAATTGAGGAATGTCTTATGGACTGACTCACACCTGATGATAGCCCGATCTAAGGTCATTCATAGAGAATACTATTTATCTTCAAATCTAGTCAATGATATCATATATTCGCGGAACTGGATACTGATTCTTAAACATAAGTTTATTTAACCATCTATAATCCACACATAGATGAAGGTTCCCATATTCCTTTTTAGTAAAAAGCACAGGAAAACTCCAATAATAAGTATTGGGATATATAAAACCTTTGTCCTTAAGATTCTTTAATTGCTTATTAATCGATGAGACATCATTAGGTTCCATCATGTATGGAGGATTGTAAAAATTGATCAACTCCTAGGACAATCTCGATCATAAATTCTACCTATCACTCAAAAGGTAAGATAGAAAAATAATTGATAAAGACATCCCTGAAACGATAAACCACCTGAGGGAATTTAGCATGATTTAACCCCTAATCCTCTATGAAGATATTAGAAATTGGGCCGGTTACTTCACCTAGCCCAGAAATCTCCGATCTAGCTCTACTAGCTTAGACATTTCACTTGCCCTTATATAGATAATTTTTCCCTCTGGTGATGTAAAAGTTACCCTGTGGCGATAATAGTCTACAATTGCATGACACAGAACCCAAAAAATCCATCCTTAGAATGACAATCTATCCCGTCATCTGAAAAAAATAGATCCCATAATAAAGTGTAATGTTCTAACTCACAGGGATGGTCCCTACACTGGCGTATTCCCTCTAACCATACTCCCAACGGTGTATATAGGTTCGTTACATAACAATAATATTGTATTTTCATTGTGATAAATTCAACGATAGATAATGAGATAAAGGAGTGTGAATAACCTATATCAAATAAAGAAAATATTATAGTTTAAGATACTATAATATTACCTCATACTTTAGATGGACCTAAAGCCTCATCCTCAAGTATTGAATGTAATGTATGAAACTGATCTAATCCACAACCTTATGAAGTAGTTGGACTACCACAATCAAAACTACTCAACTGGCACTGCTGGTGATCAGAATTCTGGACACTATGGCCTCAACCACCTCTTCATCTAGTCCTACTAGTGAAATTACAACTCCCTTCCTGAAGCGGCATAAAACAACCTACCACTAAAGGTGGAGATGGTGTAGAAACTCTTCTACTAGAAGCTGATGGAAAGATCCAACATAATCTTGGAACATGACCCTATGGATACAAGCACATAACTCCAAACATTATCTATCACACTGAGTCTTTAGATGCCCCTATCACCCACACAAGTGACACACCATAGATCTACTAGAATGGGTACTATGGCTGCCATTGACCTAATGAAAAACCTTGAGAGGACATTTCCTACCACTAGAATAACTAATGGCCTACCGCGACACTGGTCCTCTATGCCCATTATTATCTTTTTTCCCCGGGTTTCACTCAGTGATAACAACCAAATTGAATATTTTATAAATGTTTGGTAGGTGAAATAAATTCACCTAAGTACATATAGCATACACAAGACCATCCTCAAACTATCTAGCACGTGAAATATCATCACCAGTTGGAAGAGGTGCAATGTTCTCTAACTTAGTGAAATGCCTTGAATTCTCCATAACAAACATAGAACCATTAATGGGATGCATAAACTCTCTGGCTATGTTATCTTTTATCTTCTGATGAATGAAATGTTCATAGAAAGTAGTCTGAAAATCTTCTCATACCACACCCTGATGGCATCCATCCTGGGTAACTACATCCCACCAATGCCTGTCAGAATCACACAACATGTAAGCAACAACCTTGACCCTCTTCTGCAATGGTATCTAAATATTCTAAAATATATAAAGTGTGGATTGAATACAAGACACATTAGATTATAGACAACTATTCCCTAATAATGTTGGAGGATGATGCAGGTGGAACTCAGTGGTTATATTAGACATCATAGGTGCAGGATGTGGAGCACCATGAACAGACTAGATCAAGCATAAAATAATATCACAAATCTGAGAATCATTTCCCATAATAGGTATAGTAGTTGGTTCCTCAAGTGGAACTCTTAGAGGTAAGACTTTTATTTTAGGGACCACCATGTCTAGAGCATGGTCATCACCACCGTCCGAGCGCACGACAAGATGACATCGTGGCAGTATTGGTCTAAAAACACTAAGCACACACCTCATAATAATCATAGAATAATTTTCAAAGCATTAATAAGTGTAATTTAACATAGGAGAGGCTCACTAACCATGGTATGATACCCCAACTACCCACATAGATGATATTTATTGGTATGTTCTCATGTATAAGTTAATGGGGTTCTACTAGATGAATGTTCAATTATACCTTACCACATCATTTATTGGCATCCATTTCATTTAATATCCATGTTTTACTTTACAAATTGCATTGTTTTGTTTCTATATATCATGGTTCATTTAAAATTATTTGTCTGTAGCAGTGAATCTAGTGCCATACTCTTTATCATTGACATTAACATCCATCTGAATTTCTAATTAAAGGCTTGATTTGGTAAATTACTCATCCACGCCCATGAGGGCCCACAACATCTCATCAGTGGAAATAGTCAATCACTCAACCACATCCCAAAAGAATCACCGGATTAATATACATATCAAGGCTCACTCAAAAATCACAGGAGCATAAAGAAAAGTAAATAGTGAAGTTAACCTATATGGAATGGCAATACGCATGTAATGATCATTATTAGAGACTATGATGATGCATGTAACACTGATCCTTGTCTCATATCATCGGGCCAAGGATTAAATAAGATCCTCCATTAGAAGAATAATTATAATGGCAACACCACATCTATATCAACAAATGATGAAATGATATCACATATAATAGAAATAAATAGAACAACCATTACAATTCAGGAAACTCAGTGTTTACCCTGAACAAGGGTTCACAATGCCCTATCCCAGATTATGGCCAAGTTCCATGTGTTGTTAATCTTTAATATATTTTCTAAAAATAGTAAAGTAAGAGAATAATTACTCTGATACCACTTTGTGAAATCCTAGACCTAGATTTCATTGAAGGTTCCTCGATACTAGTTGGCCACATGGCCTCAACCACATCTCCCCGAATGCCAGAGGTTGCTGACTAGCAGCGAGGGCCTAGGTGTGTCTGTGAAGAGACTATTCCCTCATTACCACAGTGTATGACAATGGATAAATATAATAACAAAAATTAAATAATGGAATAAGTATAATAAATTGAAACCAAAAAAGAATCATATATGAGTAATAAGAAACTGACCAACTAATATAAATAATGAAAATCTGATGATATAATATGTCTTGTATCTAGAAAGATGGAAAACATGGATAAAATGTACCAGGTCCAACAATATAAAAAAAATTCCAAAATATGGACCAAAAACTATCCATGAATCCTAACCTCCAACTCGGTCATTTAATACCAACTCTATCCTAATAAAGAAAACAATAAAGTGTAAAAATCTAGATGCTTCCCTATGTCAACACCTGCATACGTGTAGTCTGGTCAGGTACCAGAGGCACCCAGATAGGGTGTGAGATAAATCTCAATAGGCCACCACAAACAACATCTATAACATCCATTAAATGTAATATAGACTATAACAATTTTAAGGAATGAATATATAAAATTAAATTAGTACAATAATGTAAATAACTGAGTACCTACTTCAGCCCTCGACTGGTGTCTGAACATGTAAATATTTCATTAACTAATTATTTATAGTGTATAAAAATAGGTCATGTTATGAATAGACATCACTAAAATCACCTCGTGATAATAATAATAGTCGTTCCAAGATGTAACAAGTTAACCATGATGATTATGATATTTAATAAGTTCCAAGTTAATAACCTAGGCAACCTACACAACAAGGGTAACAAATTTAGTAATAAATGTATCCTAAATAATGTTAAGAATGTAATCTAGGGAACATCATGCAATGAATTCCAAACTAATATGATCTAACCAATTCTAAGGAATACATCCAAGGTAAGATGGGATAAGTTATGGTTAGGCCCAAGAATATAACCAAGGCTTCTCATGTCCTTATAAGTCATGTTGGATCCAAAGATTGTGTCCAAGGAATGTTGTAATAGTAAATAAGGAATCATGTAGTGTCATACCGGGTATCCACTAATATACAAGGATTGGGTTTCAAGGTGGGTCTCAACCAAAGAAATTGGCATCCTTGAATCGGAGTGGCATCCACAAGAAATTAAGGCATTCCCTCAAGAATAAAAAATCAAAATTTAGACTGAACACCCTTTAAAAATTTCAAGGTACATATATATATGATTAGGAACCTTAAATTTGAATCATTTTGTAATTAATTCCAATTTAAGGTTATACCATTTAAGAGTCACGAGGTTCAATTATTTCATTTCATTAGAGTAAAAAATCCAATGGACATGCAACCTTTTAATTTATTTTATATTTAATTAATTGGTACACTCATTTACATTTAACGACATGGAAATGTTTTCATAAGGATTAGAAACCACTAGAAATTCATTAATATAAACTAGTCCAAGTCATATTTATACCATATACATTCCAATTTACCATTTAATGTTTAATAAACAATTTCAAAAACTTACCTTGGTGGGTCAGGTGTTTAGTATGCATGGTAATTTTCATGATCAACACACAATTAAATAGTCATATAATATAAAAAGTCTTACCATTAGTATCGTCAATCTCAAGAACACCTGAACGGTGACTTAATGGAATAAAAATGCTAAAAACCCAGTTATGGATCATCACCCTACATGGGGTGGTAGAAGTTGTGGACATAACCACAAAGAATGAATAACACATATAGAAAGGGTATTATAATGTAGTACTAATGACTACATGTAAGGAATATTAGGGTATTAGAATGTAGTACTAATGACTACATGTAAGGAATATTAATTCAACAGATGACTCCCAATGAAATTGGAACGATAATATAATGATTTTTAAAATGAAGAAACAATAGGGATGAGTTATAGACTGCATACCTCGTACTCATATGACTCTTCTCATCTAGTATTGGTCTATAATTCAGCCTTGATTGGAATAGATATGAAGAATAAATCAATTCCTTGGAAATAGGGAATATGAACCTACATCTAAAATGAGTCATTGATACGAAGAAAAATGAATAAATATTAAAAAGGGATCAAGTAAATACTGATGTAGATCTAATGTGATAAAAAATAATTTATTAGTACTCTGAATGAATGCTAGATCTAAATTCCTAGTTTAGGACACAAAGAGCTCATAAAGGGGAATGAGGAGCCGTGTTTTCCACTAGAGAAACCAAAATAAAGATTGGTTGGATTAAAAACATTATTTAAGGGAAATTTGAAAAAAATTCCCCAAATTTTCTTTCACATGGTTTTGTCCCACGGTTAGGAAAAACCATGTACAAACCATGCACGAGAAGTTGTATGAAGGGGTGTACAACATGGTTAGGCTCCACGGTTATGGAAAGTATGCACCAACTATGAAAAATTCCTCAATAATTGTTTGCAGTTTTTCGCATGGCCAGGTGGAAAATTTTTCACTGTCAAGTCAAACAGTAGGCCCTACTCCAAGCCATTCTCTAGCCTTTCATGGTTAAAACTAACCATGTGATTTACATCATAAGGTTTCCTCTAACAGTTCGACAAGATATTTTCCTACAAAAAAATCATGTTTTGAGCTCCAAACAAGCCCCTTATACCCCCTGATACATTAACTAACTCATTAGGCTTCTATATTGAGTTTATAAAAGAGAATTTGATCAAAATTAAAAGTATTCATACCTGAGTGAAAACCAAAGTTCTTAAAAACATGCTCCTCTACATTTTTATCCTAGATTCCTTATCTTTTAATTTCCTACATAATTACTTTCCAACATATCCCACATTTGTTTAACCATTTTAAATCTAATAATATTTGTATAAACATTTTCAATGAGAGCCATCAACGTGGAATTTTTTATCTTTTCCATATTATTACAAATTTATCTTATCAGAAACTATCATAGAAACATCATTAATAGAATTAAAACCCATTTTTGAATCATCTCTAAATTCAATTGAAAGGGACAAAAGATCAGGTAACATCATATTCTAAAAATCGTGATAGTTTCAGCCATCAAACATTAGAACACCCCCTATATTCAAATAATTAAAATTACTCATTCCAATAGTTGGATCCTTTATATGGTACATACCTGCTGATACCAATTTAATATCCATTGGATCAATATTGGGTTATAGAGAGGGGTTAAATTAGTGATAGTTTTTTTATAGTAAATTTTATTATCTTCATTAAAGAATCGTTTACTAACCTTCAATAAATTTTTAGACTTACAATACACTCAAATATAAATATCTACCTCACCTTTCATATGAAAAAAATATAACAAGATATTGAAAAATGATAAATAAAATGTTCGGTTTAAAGACCTACTCCTTTTCATGTTTATTGCACTCCCAACAAAGAATATTTTACTATCTTTATATGACTAAAAAGTCACATGAGGCAACTATTTCTACACCGTAATAATTATTCCACCAGCTATCCCTAGTTTTTCTCCCAGTAATCTATTCTTCTACCATAATTGGTTATACCATCCCCCTCCCCCCAATGTCCTAATTATATCATATTTCTTCATAGCTGATTATACACCCCAAACAAAAAAAATAAGCAACATGTTATACCCTCAATATACAAGCACTTTATATTCCCTTTTTTTGATCTGTTATAGAAAGATATTCCATTCATATTTAGGAAAGATAGATCACCTACACCTATGTACAAACTTCAAGATATTAAATAACTCTCTTAAGAGTTTATTGGCCTTGAAAGTTCCTCCTGGTATTTACTATACCTGGATAATATCATCAACAAATTTTCCAAAACATCATCAGGAAAAATTCCTTAACAATTGTTCATCTGATTGACTCCATATAAAATTTCATTTGTCTGATGTATTTATCGTGTTTGTCTCTGAATAAAAATCCTTAGTTTGCTTTATTCTGGTGGGCTATGTTCAATAGTTATATCCGATAAATCTATACGATGCTTCTATATTCGGAATGGAATGTTTTATTTGGTGCACTTCTTGATTATTCAACTGAGTAGGAACTCAATCGACTACATTTACTTTGTTTCCTATTCATGTAATGATTCTCACTCTATTGGATGTTCTTCTCTATCTGATGAAACTCCATCTAGTCAAACTCTTCTTCAACTAGGTAGGAACCCAGGTTATAAACTCATAACTCAATACCTTCTCCACTTTGGATTCATTACACATATATGAACATTGTTCTAAAAAAATTTCTATACATTTTTACATCCTTTATATAGGCGTACATCAAGTTATTTGGGTAGGTAATCAAAGAGATTTCCTCACTCACTATAACTTTTTATCTAGAAGCTTACACTTAATTGATTTTCACAGGATGATTTTTAACTCTTCTAGAACATTCTTGAATACTTTTTATGTTCCTTGAAAACTCCCAATTTTTTATAACTTCCTTGAACTAAATGTTGAGGAACATATATAAAATTCCTTAACTTCAGTGAGATAACAAACAATTAAGATCATCACTACATCATCATGATATGGACTTTACATAGTTTATATAAAGCTTCTTAGATCCACTCTTTTTAGTTTATGTATACTTTTTTTCTTAAAAAGGACTTCTATATATAATGGTACAACTTCAAAATTCTCTATTTTATGCATATCACAAGCTTCGTTCATATAATGGATCTTCATTCAGTTTCCATTTTTTTGAAAACCTCCATCTATTCAACTCAACATATGTTTCTATGATGATATCTCATATCTATAAATTTTGTGTCTTTTAGATCTAACTTACCTTCATCTAGTGTACTCAATCCACTATATCGATATGGGGAATATTAACTTCATCTAAAACTTTTTACACCCTTCTCTGTTTGGAGAGCCAAAAAAAATTTTCATCTAGTGACATTCAAAAATCTTTATCCATAGGATCTTCAAAGTGTCTTGTTGATAGACTTAGAAAATTGGAACTTTTCTAACATATATTTCTAGTAATATAATTATTATTTCCTCTATCTGATATATTTTAGAATACATCCTTTATATGTATCACCTTTGGTACCTTTATGTATATAGTACAAGTCTCAAGTAACCACTATATAACTCTCCCCACGCAGCTACAGCTTCAATATTTGTAACTCAGACCTCTTTCTGATAAGATTTTCTCCCCCTTTGTATTTCATTTTAAAAAACCTTGTAATTAGTGGTTCATAATTCTAAAAAAATTTCCTCCAATAAATCATGAATGTTCCTTATGATAATATTTATTAATTCCAACCTCAAACATTTCTTGATTCTCTATTAGATACAATTTATCCCTTTACCTCATTCTATGTAAGGTTATAACTCAAAATTAGTAACTCTAATATTTATCGAAGAATAACTTCTCCATATCATTCATCTGGTAAACTTTTTTTGGCTATCTGGATAACTGTTTCAGGTAACACGTTTTTAAATTTCTCCTCTTTAGTGACTTCTTCTTCAGACTACCATCCATCCGATAATCTTTTTCACATGATATTCATCAGGTGTCTTCTTCTAGAAACTTATTGTACCCCTTTATAAAAAACTGGGATCTTGAGGTTTTTATTGACGCAAGGAACTTTTAGGAATTTCTTGTCATTATCTAACATTATAAGGATTGTTTCCTAACAAATTTTAGTAAACATTCTTACACCCCTAAAATAAATTGCATTAATTATATTCTCAGAAACTTCTCTAATTTTCTTATATAACTTTCACAAAATTAAAATACTGATATATTGACACCAAATACAATCAAACACACTTTTATAAAACAATCTATCCCTTTGTGTTTGTTGTCAATATCCATATAAAAACCTCAAACATATTTAAATCCAATGTATATTATCAATACATTCTCCCCATAAGATGTTACTATCTTATTATCTCCCTAAATTAATTATCAACCTTATTGATAATAAAATTAAAAGGGTTGTCTCTACTTATATTTCTTCATCTAAAAATAATGAAAATTTCTCTCAATAAAGAAATAGCATCACATGAGTTTGTTAACAAAGATTCTTTAACTAACAAACTCAAAGTCTTCATGGTTGATCCTAGTGTAGAAAAACAATAGGGTATAACCAAAGTGATTAATGTTGTCCATAAAACTTCTTTCATGAAATAATTTCCTCAATCTTATTCCAACATCTTTTCATTAGGTTTTATCTGAGTAAGTTTGTCAAGGAAAATACTACACGCATCTTAAACAACATAACAAAATAGTTAAAGAATATAAAAACAACCTCCCCAACATCTCATCTTTCTTAACATCATAACCTTTTTTAAGAAAATTGTGATTATCAAACATTAACTTTAGATTTTATCCCCCTTAAGAGTAGAACTCTATTCTTTATCATGCTGGTAATAATATTTCATGATTGACTTAAAAAAATATTTTTCAAACTTCTACTATACTCATCCATCTTTCTTACATATTATTTTTCATTAATTCACTATAAGTCAGTACAAATAAAAAAGTATATTAGGAATAAAGAGGAACCTCGATGTTCCTTAGAAGTTACTTTTAAACTAGGAATATTCTCTAAATCTTAAATTATTCATATTATTATTATATTTTTCAATGGATGTGATTTATTTATTATGATTATACACTACATCTTTTTTAATTAATTCATTCTCATCTTTAGAATATTCATATGAAGCTTCCAACTTCTCTTTGACTTTTGTAAAATCTTTGTTTCATTGATTTTTAACATTTTATACATTATTTATTCTTCGTCTAGTAATAATGATATAAATGATTTAGAGAAATTCTTATCTTTCTCACATCTCTTGAAATTTTTTTGAATTTACAAACCACCATATGTAGGAAATTTGATATTAGCTTTGTTCTCATTTTCATAAACCATTTTATTTCCTTTTTCATAATAATAATTTTGCAGTTAATAAATATTTATAACCATGACTACTTAATCTAGATAAATAACTAATAAATACTTCTTTTCTTTTTGAACTTTCTTACCTTTCCCAAATTTGTTAAATTCATTTCTTTCCTCAACATCTTTAAGATTCAGGTTTTTCTCTCTTGAATCTTTAACATTCTTCATCCTTTAAATTTATTTCCTTAATCATCATACTTTCTTGGAAATTTATTTCTTATCTACTTATTATAGATCCCCCTAGTTTTATATATGTTTCCTGGTAAAGACATATTGTACCGATATGAGTATTCTTTATGCCTGAAGGCACCATAGAACTAGTAGTGACCAATGAATCTTTCTCTTTTAGACTGATAGTAGTACTACTATGAATTTTTTTATTGTTATGTTTTTTTAAACTATGGGAGACTTTGTTCATGGAGAAACATTCTTGATTAATTCCATTATTTCTTAGTGTGACAACGGGGTCCCGATGACAGCACAGACACCCCGCCTTAACAAGGTTGTCAGGTCCTGGCCTACAAGGTACCACCAGTTGCCCCCACAAACACGTGGTCCCAACCCCAGGGTCCACCCACATGCTTGAACGGGTCATTTGACTAATGATTGTCCACACAGTCCAACACATGTACTTTCAGTGTGCTTTTTCCTCACTCACACACACCCTGAGAAACATCCCAGAATGTCACCCATCCTGATCACTACTCCAGGCCAAGCAATCTTAACTATGGAATTCTAATCAGGTAGGCTCCCGAAAAGGAAGGTGCACATTGTTGAAATTAGTCATATCATTTAGTTATTTAACCCTTTATCATTTGGGGGTGTTACAATCACCCCCCCCCCCCCCCCCCCGTAGAGAACAACGTCCTCATTGTGGGCTCTACATCTCAACCCAGGTAGTGCATCGCACTTAAGGCTAAGTACCACCTCTGATACAAAATGTGACAATTGGGCCCGCCCACCAGTTGGGGTGTCACAATCACCCCCCCCCCCCCCTTAAGAGCACAATGTCCTTGTTGTGGGCCCTACATCTCAACCCAGGTAGTGCACCGCACATAAGGCTGGGTACCACCTCTGACACCAAATGTGACAATTGGGCCCCGCCCACCAGTTGCCCCGCAGACACTTGGTCCCTACCCAAGGGTCCACCCACATGCCTGAATGGTTCATCTGACTAATGATAGTCCCCATAGGCCAACACTTGTCTTTTCTAGTGTGCTTTTTCCTCACTCACACACACCCTGGGAAACTTCCCAGAAATTCACCCACCCTGATCACTACTCCAGGCCAAGCACGCTTAATTGTGGAGTTCTAATCAGACGTGCTCTTAAAAAAGAAGATGCACTTTGTTGACATTAGTCATATCATTTAGTTATTTAACCATTTATCATTTGGAGGTGTCACAATCACCCCCCTTTAGAGCACAACGTCCTCGGTGTGAGCTTTACATCCCAACCCAGGCAGTGTGCTTTGTCCTCACTCACACACACCCTGAGAAACATTCCAAAATGTCACACATCCTGATCACTACTCTAGGCCAAGCACGCTTAACTGTGGAATTCTAATCAGGTAGGCTCCCAAAAAGGAAGGTGCATATTGTTGACATTAGTCATATCATTTATTCATTTAACCCTTTATCATTTGGGGGGGTTACAATCACCCCCCCCCCCCCCTTAGAGCAAAATTTCCTCATTGTGGGCCCTACATCTCAACCCAGGTAGTGCACCGCACTTAAGGCTAAGTACCACCTCTGATACCAAATGTGACAATTGGGCCCCACCCACTAGTTGGGGGTGTTACAATCATCCCCCCCCCCCCTTTAGAGCACAATGTCCTCGTTGTGGGCCCTACATCTCAACCCAGGTAGTGCACCGCACATAAGGTTGGGTACCACCTCTGACACCAAATGTGACAATTGGGCCCCGCCCACAAGTTGCCCCCGCAGACACTTGGTCCCTACCCAAGGGTCCACCCACATGCCTGAACGGGTCATCTGACTAATGACAGTCCCTACAGGCCAACACTTTTCCTTTCTAGTGTGCTTTGTCCTCACTCACACACACCCTGGGAAACTTCCCATAAGGTCACCCATCCTGATCACTACTCCAGGCCAAGCATGCTTAACTGTGGAGTTCTAATTAGACATTCTCCCAAAAAACAAGGTGCACTTTGTTGACATTAGTCATATCATTTAGTTATTTTACCATTTATAATTTGTAGGCGTTACAATCACCCCCCCTTTAGAGCACAACGTCCTCATTGTGAGCCCTACATCCCAACCCAGGCAGTGCACCGTACTTAAGGTTGGGTTGCACCTCTGATACCAAATGTGACAACGGGGTCCCGATGACAGCACAGACACCCCGCCTTAACAAGGTCGTTGGGTCCTGGCCCACCAGGTACCACCTATTGCCCCCACAGAAATGTGGTCCCCACCCTAGGGTCCACCCACATGCCTGAAAGGCTCATCTGACTAATGATTGTCCCCACGGTCCAACACATGTCCTTTCCAGTGTTCTTTTTCCTCACTCACACACACCCAAGGAAAATTTCTAGAAGGTTACACATCCTGATCACTACTCCAGGACAAGCACGCTTAACTGTGGAATTCTAATCTGTTAGGCTCCTGAAATGGAAGGTGCACCTTGTTGACATCAGTCATATCATTTATTCATTTAACCCTTTATCATTTGGGGGTGTTACAATCACCCCTCCTTTAGAGCACAATATCCTCGTTGTGGTCCCTACATCTCAACCCAGGCAGTGCACTGCACTTAAGGCTGGGTACCACCTCTGATACCAAATGTGACAACTGGCCCCACGGGCCAACACATGTCCTTTCCAGTGTGCTTTTTCCTCACTCACACACACCCTGGGAAACTTTATAGAAGGTTACACATCCTGATCACTACTCCAGGCCAAGCACGCTTAACTGTGGAATTATAATCTGCTAGGCTCCTGAAAGGGAAGGTGCACCTTGTTGACATCAGTCATATCATTTAGTCATTTAACCCTTTATCATTTGGGGGTGTTACTATCACCCCTCCTTTAGAGTACAATATCCTCGTTGTGGGCCCTACATCTCAACCCAGGCAGTGCACTGCACTTAAGGCTGGGTACCACCTCTGATACCAAATGTGACAACTGGGCCCCGCCCACCTCTTTCCCCGCAGACACATGTTCCCTACTCAAGGGTCCACCCACATTCCTGAACGGGTCATGTGACTAATGATAGTCCCCACAAGCCAACACTTTTCCTTTCTAGTGTGCCTTGTCCTCACTCACACACTCCCTGGGAAACTTCCCAGAAGGTCACCCATCCTGATCACTACTCCAGGTCAAGCACGCTTAACTGTGGAGTTCTGATTAGACATTCTCTCGAAAAGGAAGGTTCACCTCATTGACATTAGTCATATCATTTAGTCATTTAATCCTTAATCATTTGGGGGTGTTACAATCACCCCTCTTTAGAGCACAACGTCCTCGTTGTGAGCCCTACATCCCAACCCAGGCAGTGCACCGCACTTAAGGTTGGGTTACACCTCTGATACCAAATGTGACAACGAGGTCCCGATGACAGCACAGAAACCCCGCCTTAACAAGGTCGTCAGGTCCTAGCCCACCAGGTGCCACCAGATGCCCCCGCAGACACGTGGTCCCCACCCCAGGGTCCACCCACATACTTAAATGGGTCGTCTAACTAATGATTGTCCCCATAGGCCAACAATTGTCCTTTCTAGTGTGTTTTTTCCTCACTCACACACACCCTGGGAAACATACTAGAAGGCCACACATCCTGATCACTACTCCAGGCCAAGCACGATTAACTGTGGAATTCTAATCAGGTAGGCTTCTAAAAGGGAAGGTACACCTTGTTGACATGAGTCATATCATTTGGGGGTGTTACAGTCACCCCTCTTTTAGAGAACAATGTCCTTGTTGTGGGCCCTACATCTCAACCCAGGTAGTGCACTGCACTTAAGGCTGGGTACCACATCTGATACCAAATGTGACAACGGGGCCCCACCCACCTGTTTCCCCGCAGACACCTGGTCCCTACTCAAGTGTACACCCACATGCCTGAACGGGTCATCTGACTAACGACAGTCCCCACAAGCCAAAACTTGTCCTTTCCAGTTTTCATTGTCCTCACTCACACACACCCTGGAAAACTTCCCAGAAGATCACCCATCCTGATCACTACTCTAGTCCAAGCACGCTTAACTTTAGAGTTCTAATCAGACATGCTCCCGAAAAGGAAGGTGCACCTCATTGACATTAGTCATATCATTTAGTCATTTAACCCTTTATCATTTGGGGGTGTTACAATCACCCACCTTTTGAGTATAATGTCCTCGTTGTGAGACCTACATCTAAACCCAGGAAGTGCACCGCACTTAAGGTTGGGTTCCACCTCTGATACCAAATGTGACAACGAGTTCTCGATGACAGCACAGACACCCCGCCTTAACAAGTTCGTCAGGTCCTGGCCCACCAGGTACCACCAGTTGCCCCCGCAGACACGTGGTCCCCACCCCAGGGTCCACCCACATGCTTAAACGGGTCGTCTAACTAATTATTGTCCCCATAGTCCAACAAATGTCTTTTCCAGTGTGATTTTTCCTCACTCACACACACCCTGTGAAACTTCCTAGAAGGTCACCCATCTTGATCACTACTCTAGGCCAAGCACGCTTAACTGTGGAATTTTAATCAAGTAGGCTCCTGAAAATGAAGGAGCACCTTGTTGACATGAGTCATATAATTTAGTCATTTAACCCTTTATCATTTGGGGGTATTACAATCACCCCCCCCCCCCATAGAGCATAATGTCTTCTTTGTGGGCCCTACATCTCAACCCAGGCAGTGCACCGTACTTAAGGCTGGGTACCCCCCTCTGATACCAAATGTGACAACTGGTCCCTGCCCACCAGTTGCCTCGCAGACACTTGGTTCCTACCCAAGGGTCCACCCACATGCCTGAACGGGTCATCTGACTAAAGACAGTCCCCACAGGCCAACACTTGTCCTTTCCAGTGTGCTTTGTCCTCACTCACACACACCCTGGAAACATTCCAGAAGGTCACCAATCCTAATCACTACTCCAGGTCAAGCACGCTTAACTGTGGAGTTCTAATCAGATAGGCTTCCGAAGAGGAAGGTGCACCTTGTTGACATTAGTCATATCATTTAGTCATTTAACCCTTTATAATTTGGGGGTTTTACACTTAGTGTAAGATGATTTCTCACAAATCCTCACCTTTGAACCATCATTATTAGAATAATATTATGAACATTGGGATTTTAAGGAATAGAAACAACCTACTTCTATTTTGTTTTTTCACAAACATGATAAGATTCAAATTTAAGCTCAAATTCTTTAGCGAATTCTTCTCTCATATTTCTTGACTAACTTTGTGTTGTAAGAAACAATGATTTTTCTATTAACATCTCTTCTTCTTTCTCAGAAAAATATTTCTTCCAGAACTTTTAATATCTTCTTGAATTAATGTAACCTCAACCCAACCTTATTACTTTTCTCAATACATATAGTTTCTACCATGTTGAGATACTCCTACATGACTGCTTTTTCTTCATAATTTTACATTTTTCTCTAAAGGTCGCCAATTTTATTTTTCTATGATATAATCAAATTGATGTTTATCTCCTCCTTCATGATTTTTCCCCATTCTGAAAATTTGTTTTCTGAATATATTTCTTCAACCTCTCCCTTTTCTTATTGAGTTGTGTATTTTTTCTCAAGGGATGCTCCCAAATTTTCTTTTTGAATCCACTTAGTTTTTTTTCTCTCTTATACACCATCATCAATATCTAATGAGGCACTTTATTTTATTACATGAGCTATGAATTTGACATGACAATCAAATTCATTGTTAGGTAAAGAATAATCTTTCTCTCTTCTACTGAACAAGCTCTTATTCTTATTTTTAGGAATTTTTTTATGTATCATTTAATTTTTTTATGAGACTTCTTATCTTCTTCTTCTGACTCAGAATCTTCAGAATTTTTCTTGGTAAAATTTTTTGAAAATTGAATTTATCATTATAATTCCAATAATTAAGAGAAATTTAACTTTTCTACTTCCTTTATTATATCACTTATAAAGAAGTGTAGTTATTTTGTTGAAGTCTTTTTCATTTTCTTCTACCTATGAATAATTTAATTATTATAGATTCTCACCAAAACATCTAATATTATAGACAATATCATTTACTCTGTTAATGTATTCATAAATACTTTCTTCATTATCCCTATTAACATCTTCAAACTCTATCCTCTAGATTTGTAACTTAGTTTCCTTAACTTTATCATTTACATCATAACTGATTCTCAACATATCCCACATTTGTTTAGTTGTTTCAAACCCCATAATAGTCTTATAAACATTTTATGTGAGATCTATCAACATGGAAATTTGATATTTTACATTAACTTATTGATTTCTATTATCAACATATCTCATAAAAAATTTATTAATGGGAAGAAGTAGTACTACTAGAGAATATCTAACTTCATGTCTAATATTTAAAAGATAAGGTAACATCCAATTTTTTGAAATATGATAGTTTTTGTCATTGAATACTAGAAGACCAATATTAATTAAAAAATTGAAATTATAAATTCATTTGGTTGAATCTTTCATAGAGAACCTACCCTCTAATTCCAAATGAAGTTTCCTCAGATTAATGTAGGAACACAAGGAGGCGGTGAATCAATGATCATTTTTTATTTTATATGAAATTTTCTTATCATTATTAAAAAAAACTTTTCCCAACCTATGATAACATGTTATATTTATGATATACTCAAATATAAATCTCAACCACACATTTAATATGAAAAAATATAGAGAGATATCAAAGCATGATATTTATAAGGTTTGGTACAATGACTTACTTCTTTCCATATTGGTTATTCTCCCCAACATGGATTCTTTTACTGTCTTCATAGGATTACAAATTCATAGACAACAACTAGTTCTATACCCTTTCAATAATTCCCTTAACTAACCTTGGTTATACCCCAAACAATCGGCTCATATACTATATTTGTTTATACCCCCGGCTGTCCTAACTATATCCTATTTCTTCCCAGCTGATTATGCACCCCATCCAACAAGAATATTCTATAACTAGTTATATCTCTTGGATATAGGCTATTTTCATCTTCTCTTGTGATATACTATAGGTAGATCTTCTCTTGAACCGCAATCAAGTTGGATCACCTTCACCAATGTACAAACTTAAAGATATTCAATAATGATCATAGGAGTCTATTGGCCTTGAAACTTCCTCCCAATATTTGTAAGACCTAGATAATATATTTGCAAAAATTCATGAACTTGATCTTGAAAACCTTATTAACAAATACTTTTCTAATTGAATCTATATGGAATATACTATGTCTAATGAATATATCTGATGATCCCTATTTCACTTCAGTTGGGTGATCTATATACAACAGCTCTATCCAATCACTCTATATAAGGATTCTCTATCTGGTAAAACAAGTTTGGTCTAAAATGCTTCCTACTTCTTCAACTGGGTAGGAACTCAATCAAGTGATCTCATTGTTATTTCTCTACATCTAATGATTTTTAGTCTATTTCACATTATTCTATATTCAATAAAACTTATTCTGATGGAACTCTTATTCAACTAGGTAGGAACCCAAGTAGGAAACTTACAATTCAATACCTTTAGTTTTTAGCTCATCCACTTGTGTATGAACAGTGTTATGAAAAGATTTCTATAATTTTGTACCCCCTTTACATAGGTGTACTTCTAGAGATTTGAGCAGGATCTCGAGTTCACTTTCTCACTCAATGAAACTTTTTATCTGGAAGTATGTGCTTGATTGAATTTCAAGGGATACTTCTAAACTCTTTTGGAAAATTCTAGAATACTCTGAAATTTTATTAAAATCTCAACCATTGTTTGAACTTCCTTAAACTCAATGGTACAAAACTTCTATAAACTTCATTAACATAAACAAGATGACAAACATTGAAGATCATATCTACATCATCAAGATAAATACTTTAAACGGTTTAGGTAGAGCTCCTTATATCTTGTTTATCTAGTTCATGTTCATATATTTCTTTCATAAGGACTTCTGTATCCGATGGTACACCTTCAACATTCTTTATCTGATGGATCTCACAAGATTCCATCATTTGGTAGACCTTCATTCATTTTACATTTTTTAGGAAACCTTTGTCTATTCGGCTCATAATATGTATGTTCAATGACATCACATATCTCTTTTAGGTGTGTCTGTTCAGTGCACCCTACCTTCATCCAGTGTACTTCATATAGGGTTTTCATCCATTGAAACTTAAATTCATCTCAAACATTGTATACCCTTCTTTAATTGGAGATTATTCAAAAAAAAATCTATCTAGTGACATTGGGAAATCTCTATCCACTGGATATTTAGAGTATATATATAATGTCCTTCAATCATTGAAACTTAATTGACATATTAGTATAGTTCTCTACCTATGATTTCCTCCAGATAGCTTTGATAAGATATCATTTTTATGCAGCACCTATGGTATCCTTATATTAGTATAGAACGTCTTGAGTTAACTTTTTGTAACTCTCTCCCCATATCACCAACCTCCCTATTTTTAACTCATACCTTTATATGATAAGATTTTCAAGCCTTTTTATTTATTTTTATCAAAATCTTCACTTAGGAAATAATAATTCTTACAAAACATCATTTGTAACATCATTCATGTAACATCTAAATCATTGTATAATTCCAACCTCAAACATATTTTGATTCTATATCTGATTATATCTATTTGGTATCCTCAAAATTTGTAAGAATTCAACTCAATATTGTTAATTATGATCTATATTTGATAAGAACTTCTACATATGGTCTGTCGAGAAACATTTTTTTTGTCCATAGATAGAATTTTATTCAATAACAAGGTAGTAAATTTTTCACCTTTATAATCTTCTTAATATGATCATCTTTTTTCTGGTAATATATATCTGGTTATCTTCTTCTGTTGGTCTCCATCTATAAACTTCATCTCCCGCTTTTATAAAATCTTGGATCATGAGGTTTTTCATGATTTTAGGAACATTGAGGAACAACTTATAATATTTTAACTTTGTAAAGAAAGTTTCCAAACTTAATTTTTTAAACATTATTAAATTATATAAGGAATGTTCCATAATTCTTTTATCATAATCTTCTCTAAAGTTCTTTGACTAACTTTTACCAAAACCACATATTGTTAAATTGACAACAAATACAAAAAAACACAATTTTTCACAACTCTAATAATCACTTGAAACAACACCAGAACGAAGGGGTATAAATAATAAAACCAAGTGGGATGTAGAACCATCTTGAATTGGCCGCATAGTTGATAGACCGAGTAAAAATACTGTAACAGTTCCAAAAATGGTTCTAAAGTCAATCATTTTATAAATTCATGGTTTCTTAGGCTATGGAATCTACCCTCGAACCTTTTATATTTTCTTTTACATCCCAAACCACCAAGGGTGGCCCCCAAGGAAACTCATACCAAGAAAATCAATTTCAAAGAACCACCATCACATATAAACATTTTTGAAAGAAACTAAAATAAACTCAAAATCATGACTCAAATCCTAACTAACCATGGAAACTTAAGGTTCATATCAAATAATATGTATTAAACCACTTCTACACACCCTCTACCCAAGTCCCAATGATAATCACAGTCTCCATACTACCCAAACACACCCCAAATAGAAATAGGGTGATCTGATAACATTTTTTCAAGAACCAATATAGTTCCTCATAGAATAGGATACATAAGCTATCCTATGACATACATAAAGTGTGTTCCTAGTCAAAATGGGTTGTAAAATAGTGTAAGGGTATCAAACATAACTAATTGTTAATTATTTCAAACATGAATAAAAATAAAAATACCATGGATTTCTCCCAAAAATCCTCCACAAATCATCAATAGATTGGATATCCACACCATTAAAAGAGACAAAAAATAATATTAAAGAACCCAATCAAAGTACAAATCATAAAAGAATAAAACATCTCATCAACTAAACAAAAATAATAAAACTCGAGATATAAGAATGAAAAAAAAACAAAATGTGTTCTAAGTCACTAAGGCCAATACATAAGCATCCTAATAAAAATCAAAATTAAAAACCTGAACCAACCTAATAATAACTATCTTCATATGACCCCTCATTCACTCTCCACATCATAATCCTACTGACAAGAAAACACCAAAAACCCAAAAAGAGGAAGACCAAATACAAAAGAATATTAAATCTAACCACCTGAAAAGAAACCATAAGAGCTTCATACACTATATGGTGGATATAGGGTGTGAATAAAACTGATCCTAATTGGATTTCACTAAAGGGTTTGTGTTATTCCATTTAAATGATGAATCATTTATTCTAGGTTGAATTATAATTCCAATAATATATTTTTCATTCGTAATTACATAAAATTAAACATCACATTAACTATTATTTTATAAACATATATTTCTTTTTCTTTCTAATTGAAAACAATCACCTATAAACCATTTTCCTTAGCCTTATCCTTATTTACTAAAACATCCATTTTTAAATCAACTTTCAATGCCATTTTAGAAGTATCAATTTTAAAACAAGTTTTCAAACCACTAAATAAAATAATAAAATTTGAATGAATAACTAAATAAAACACAAAGGCACTACATCATAAGGAAAATAATTAGACAAGCAACAAAACATGGTTTTATGTATATTAATTGACCTATAGATCACAAAAAATGTATGTTCTCTATAAAATTCATATAGTAAGATGAGAAATATTATACCACATATCTCTAATACTAAACAATTAAGGATTTATTACATAAATAAACAAATATTACAATCCCAAAATATCATGTGGCCTAGTGTATTGGGGTAATGAGATACATAACATAATGACTTGAGATAGGAATAAACCAATATTATTTAAAACTCTAAACATTCCCTTCTATTCCATCGATCAATAACCAAGGGACTAACATAAGAAATAGTTGATCTATAAATCTTATTAAGAGAATAATAAAATAATTATATGATAAAATTAGTACATGTGAGTTAAGAGGCATATCAAGGTGACAAAAAAGTGGTGATAATAAAAAACATTAATGTCAAATCATGACATAAGATGAAAACATCAAGGAAAAATATTAATGTGGTGACACTATAAAACATGATATCATAAAAATAATTCAAGGATAACCACTAAGACATCATAACATAGTGTGATTAGAATAAACTCACCTGAACTATACCTGGTATCTCATGAGATAAAAACATTTTCCAATGTATTAGATGAATATATAATTCTGGGCCCACCTATTGCATTCATATCATGTACTTTTTTTTTGTGCCACATAGATCATACAAAATAAGAACATATTTCATCACATTTAATCCCATAATAAAGGATTTTGGGTTATATAAATGGAAGTCACAAATAAAAGTAATGATAGGTGCATCGAGGTGATTACACTTGAGTGTCAATGGGGATGGATATTCAATAAACAATTGTTTGGTATGAAAAATCATAAGATAATTTTAGCAACATAAATAGTGTATATAAATTTTCTTGGGAGGGTTTAATGAGAGTGAAAGGTGGTATATAATTGCTTGGAAATCATAAGGACCCTAAAATTTATGTGTAAAAAATATTTCAATATTTATAATTGGAAATCAAATGGCATAATGCAAAGAAACTGCTTGAATAAAGAGGAGGGGAGAAAATCATTTACCTTGATAGGGAACTTATAGAAATATTAGAAGGAGATTATTAAGATCTTTAGAACACCTTGGTATGGTTTTAGAGAGGTATGGGGAGACTAAATTTATTTTTAATGGTATTTTATTGGAGAAGAGTGGAGGATGGATAGTTATTTATAGAAAAAGAGAGGGGAATTATTTATTAGTTTCTAAACATGTGTTTTGGAATCTATATGATAAAATAATAAAAAACACAAACCTTCAAATGGTTTTTGACAAAGAGGGGTGGTTTTAAATATTTTATAAGGCCTATAACCAAAAGTATTAAAATAATATCCTTAGTGATGTGGAAATGACTCATGTTAATAAAGAATTGATTTTAAAACCCTTAAAACGTAATATAGGTTTTGGAAGATTCATTAGGGGTTTATAAAAGTAATAAAATAAGTCCAATAATAAATTATTTTAATATAGAAATATTTTTTTATTGGATTTATTTTATAGCATTTATTTCATCACTTTTGGGCTATGATGATGTCATGATATAGAAAATATATATATATATATATAGTATTCAGTTTTTACCCAAACTTTTTACTATCTCATAAAGTTATAAAAAATTCACATTTGGTTAATTTTTACATAATGATTTCCAAAATAATATTTTTTTATAAAAAATATTTTCTAAATATGATATTTACACTTTTAAATCAAAATCCTTATTTGTTGAAAAATATTGGTTTTTACAACAACAACAGTGTTCTAACCTTTATAAAGATTATATTAAACTTCATTAAATTATATTATCATTTGTATAAAAATATATATTTGTTAATAATAATATTATATAAAAATAATATTTATTTCAGAATTCATGAATTTTCAGAAGGAGTTTTAAAACCATATATTTTCTAAAAAAATTATTTTTGTTTCTTCATATCAAAATATAATTTCCATCGACTCTTATATAATTGAATATGTAAAGTAATAATGAAAAAGGATAAACATAATAATTATTTTATTATAAATAAAAATTACAAATTAATTATACTGGGGTCTAGATACATAACCTCTTATTAGACCATCCTCCACACTAATTTTAAGGTGTGTAATGGTGGTATATTCTTTGAGTTATTTGACAAACATGGTTTGTTTAATGATCTAGATAAGCTTGAACTTATCCCATAAATGGTTTCATTCATGTCTTAGTTGTTGAATCTCGGTTTAGGCTTGGTCAAGGGAAATCTTAGTGATTCCATCTCCCATGGAAGCTCTGATAAATGGGATTCATAGGGTATGATACAACTATTTTAAGTCATCACTTCTTCTACCTATATCAATAAGAATTTATCATAAACCTTAACATACTAATATTAATTGAAATTATACAATTTATATACTATTACTAGTTATGATGCTTAATAGTATTTTAAATATGATATGATATATTTTATAATGGTATAAAATTTCCAAATTGGTGCATGTGTTTTCTATAACTACATTTATTAATAAATAATTTATTCATTAAAAAATGTAATTTCATTTATAAAAGTTTTGGTTGTCACATTCTTCCCACCTTCAGAAATTTTACCCCTAAAATTTCATTTCATACACTAAAATGGATTTGGGTACTTCTGTTTCATCACCACATCGATTTCCCAAGTTTATTCCTCAAACATATGGTTCTACTATAGTACTTTGGCCTGGTGAGGTTCCTTATTTCATGTAACTTTGTCTCTATAATGTAATATTCTTATCGGTTGATCCTCATATGAATGATCATTCTCCAATGGTATGACCTTTGGATTGAGTACTTCTGAGGGATCTAGCATGTACTTCCTCTTAAGGGATACATGGAACACAACATGTAATTGAGATGTGTATTGTGGGAGTTCTAGTCTATATGTCATATATTCTCTGAAATAATGGATCTCAAAGGGGCTCGTATATCTTTGACTAATCTTTCCATTCTTCTTTAATATCATCTCTTTATTCCACAGACATATAAAAAGGAACACATTATCTATGTCCTTAAACTCTTGGCCTTTTTTATAATTATATGAATATATTTTCTATCAATTTTTTTATATTTAATATAACATTGAATGGTTTGGACCTTATATTCCATCTCTTGGATAATATTGATGGTTCTGGGCACAGCAGAAGTGCATGGGTGGATGTGTCCACTTGGCTTTTTTTAATTAGCAATGATCAATCCGAGATCAATATGATGATAAATACTAGCCTCCACGGATCAAATCATAGAAATAGAATAAGAAAAAGGATAGACCCAGAACCACAAACGAGGACCGTCATAAGTTGATTATAATTAATTTAATTAATTGACAATAAGTACCTTTTTGGGTGTTCTTTCTGCATTGATATTCTTGATCACGTTTCGATGTGATTTGTCGTTGCATCGTAGAAGCCAATTGTAGAATTCCTCTAGCAATGATCCACACGTTCACCAAATATCTCTGGATGTCACCAAAGGAATCTCTAGGTGCTAGCATAGAGAATCCTTTGCTTGCATTGTCTACCTTAGATCGTCTTGATCCGATGGAGGATGATCTCTCTTGATCTTAAAATCATTCTTGGAGGAAGTAGTTCTTTCAGATATGAAATAATTCTCTAGAATTGTTGTGCACAACGATTGGGGAAAAGTTTTGGGGTTGTGAGGATATTTATAATCGGTTTTGAGGTTATAGAGTTATGACAATAAATAAACATGTTTCTTGTTTTATTTCATTAACTCTTATTGAAAACCCCCATGTCGAAAAATTAATTCCTTGACATGCGCCCATGCTGATTATAATAAATATAATTTAATAAAAAAATATTATATCCTCAAAATCCCGACTGGAAAAACTACACTGCGTGTAATCATTAATACACGGTGTGTACTTGTTTTTCATAAAAAACTACATGGAGTGTAATTATTAATACACGACATGTACTTGTTTTTCATTTCCTTTCCAAAATGAAAACTACACGATGTGTAATCATTAATACACGGTGAGTATATCTTGTTTTCCTTTTTATTATTCCTTGATTATTAAAAATAATTTAGGCTTCCTTGAATAATTATTAAACCATGTATGGGAATAATCCTTATTATACTTGAGATACTTGGATACACTTAGTGGTGACCCTCTAGGCCCCTTTCTCGTTGGCATTAGGAGGGCTTGCCTAAAGTCCAATGTTACTATCTAGCAACGGGTCAAGGCACCCAAGAGGAAGAAGTTGACACCACATTGATGTGTCACCTCATACGAACACTTAATGTGTAATTTAATCCCATTGTCTTAATATCTCATCAAGCAGGTTTCATGGAAGTGTCATAAACCCATATGCTTGATCTGTCATTCTTTGAATTATAGAAATAAACTCATCATTACACCATGGCCTTGGAATTTTGGGAAATAGTTCTATATCAATCAAAGGGCCTAAGATATCTACTTCCATAAATATGGAAGGGAAAATCCTTCCTTGAAATATCAATTAACAACATGTCATTTGTGATGCATCCAACATACCCCACTTCCCACCAAATGTCTTCATGACGGTTTTCGCAGAAAATCTAAGTGTGCGAGTCATGACATGAGTTAATGATAATCTTCCAGTCTAAGTAACATTACACAAGCTCGTAGATAGTAATTTCCGATGACACAAAGACATGAAAAATTACTACTGGTGGGTCTGTTCTCATAATATCTCATCTTGGAGATTACCAAGTGTGAAATCTATGAGAGAGAGTCTCCTCTTCTTATGAGTACTCGCAAATAATGGTCTGTATACTATGTGTCCTATAATAGTATGTCATCAAACCGTAGAACTTTATTTAAGAATATTGTTATATCATTTCAAGGTTCTCATCATAGTAGGGATCTTTCATGACCTTATTAATGAAACAAATATTCTAGGAAATCATTATATTATAGTCATTCAGAACAATGAACAATATATAATAAGTGTACATTCATGTAATCAAAGTAAAAACGGTTGGTTCCCATGACACCAACTCTAACAAACTCCAACTTGGACTAGAGCCAACTGCCTATGTCTTTTAGTTTGCTAGACCTCACATGATGATCATGTTTCTGGTGAGTCAAGGCTTTAGTCAAGGGGCCTGCCACATTGTCTTCCGTGGAAATACTACTCACTGAAACTTCACCTCTCTGGGAAAAATCCCTCAAGAGATGATACTTTTGAAGTATTTGCTTTGTCCGCTGATGTGACCTTGTATCTTTTGAAAGTGTCACCATTGCAGTATTATCAAAATAGAGTGTGATAGGAACTTTACTACAAGGTACTACATCCAGGTCTTAGATGAAGATTTGCATCCATACTGCTTCTTTAGCTGCCTCAGAAGATGCGATATACTCTGACTTCACTATAGAATCTTCCACCACACTTTACTTTGAGCTCTTCCAGCTCATTGCACCTCCATTAAAAATGAATATGTATCCACTATGAAACTTTATGTCATCTTGATGAGTCTGGAAACTAGAATATACATGTCCTATGATGACTAGTTCCTCATCTCCTCCATAAACCAGGAACATATCCTTAGTATGCCTCAGATACTTAAGGATAGTCTTGAATGCCATCCAATGGCGGTCTTATGGATCAGCTTGATATCTTCCAGCCACACTTAATGCGTAAGAAACATCTAGCCTCATACATAGCATAGCATATATGACTGACCCAATCGCGCATGCGTAAGGTATCCTTGCCATTTTATTTCTTTCCTCATGTGTCTGAGGACACGTTTTCTTGGAAAGATGAATACCATGTGACATTGGCAACAATCCACTCTTATATTATTCCTTACTGAATCTCTTTAGTATCTTGTCAATGTATGTACTTTGACTCAGGCCCATCATTTTATTGGATCTATCATGATGGATCTTGATCCAATGAATATATACTGCCTCGCCCAAGTCTTTCATAGAGAAGCATTCATCCAGCCATACCTTAACTGACTGTAATACAGGTACTTCATTTCCAATTAGTAATATGTCATCAACATATACTATTAGAAAAACAACTGCACTTCCACTAAATCTTTTGTAGACACAAGGCTGACATTCGTTCATAACAAATCCAAATTTTGTTACAGATTCATCAAAATGAATGTTCCATGACCTTGATGCTTGATTTAATCCATAAATAGATTTCTGCAACTTGCATACCTTGTTGGAATCATTTGGAGTCACAAACCCTTTAGGTTGTGTCATGTAGACATCTTCTTGGAGGATCCCGTTAAGGAATGCTATTTTGATATCCATTTTCCAAATTTCATAGTAATGGTAAGCGAAAATGCCCAATAGGATTCTGGTGGATTTTAGCATCGCAACCGGTGAAAAGGTTTCATCATAGTCAATTCCATGAAACTGCCTAAAACATTTTGCAACCAGTTGTGCTTTACAGGTGCTGACTTGTCCCTCCATGTCATGTTTATTCTTGAATACCCACTTATTACCAATAGGCTTTATATCAACAGGAAAATATACCAAAATCTAGACTTGGTTTTGGTAAATGGAATCCATTTCAGAATTCAGGGCTTCTTGCCACTTGGCAACTTCTGTGCCTTCAACTGCTTCCTTCTAGGTAAGAGGATAATAATTTTCAACCAATAATGAGTCAACATAATTGGTGATAAGAAAACCATATCCTTCTGGTTCTCTCACCTCTCTCGTGCTCCTACGCAGTTCTTGTGTCTCTGGAATAGATTGTTCTTCTATGAGGCTTTGTGGAATCTGTTCTTGTACCAACTCTTGTGTGTCTTGAGCCTCGACTTCATCAAAGTCTATCTCGCTCCCACTATCTCTTTTGGAGATGTCCTCCCTCTTAAGGAAGATGTCTTGTCTTTCCACTGTAACCTTTTTATCTGAGAGTTTGTATAGGTAATATCCCTTTTTTCCTTGGGATATCCTATAAAGATATACTTTGTGCCTCGGGGTGCAAGTTTGTTACCTGAAGAGACCTTAACAAATTCTTCACTACCCAACACATGTAAATTTGATACCATGGATTTTCTCCCACTCCATAACTCATATGGAATACCATTTATCAATTTATTTGGTACTTGGTTTAGTATGTGTGCTACTATTTGTAATGAATATCCCTAAAAGGATAATGGAAGAATCTCATGACTCATCATTGATCTCACCATGTCGAACAGGGTGTGGTTCCCCCTTTCACTTACATCATTCCACTAAGGCGTGTAAGGAGTAGTGAGTTGAGATAGAATCCCAAACTCCCGTAAGAAATCAATGAAGCCCTGATTAAGATATTCTCTTCCTCTATCTGAGTAGAGTTTCTTAATCTTTTTACCAATATGGTTCTCAAATTCATTCTTTTATTCTTTGAACCGATCAAAAGAATTTGACTTATACATCATTAAGTAAATATATCCATATCTACTAAAATCATTAGTAAAAGTTATGAAGTATAAGAACCCACGCCTTGATTCAACTAGAAATGGTCTACAAACATCTGTGTGAACTAATTCTAGAATCTCTTTAGCCCTTTAAACTTTCCAACTAAATGGGGCTTTGGTTATTTTTCCTTGTAGACACACATGTCAAACACCAAGTGGTTTTAGTTCAAAAGAATCTAAATACCAATCTTGATGTAATTTTTTTAAAATTTTCTCATTGACATGACCTAGCTGGTGATGCCAAAGTTGGGTGTGGTATGAGTCATGTGAATTAACTTTGTTATCGATTTATATTACTTTGTTTGTGTAGTCTAACACATAAAGGCCTTTATATAAATGTTCCCTACCAAAACAAATGCTATCTTTATAAAAGTAGCAACATTCATTTCCAAACATGAAGATTAATACATCAGTATCTAATCTGGATGCTGAAATAATGTTTTTGGTTATAGAGGGTACTTAATAACATCGTTTTAATACCAATACCATCCCAGTAGGCAATGTGAGGTGGTAATCTCTGACAGCTACAGTAGCGAGTCTGGCTCCGTTGGCTGCTCGGAGATCCACCTCACCTTGGTCAACCTTTCTAAATCTACATGGTTCTTATATTTGGATATAGATGTGAGCACTACAAGTAGTATCTAATACCAAATTAGTAGAAACAGAGATATTTAATTCGATAAAAAATGCACCTAAATATTCCCCTTGCTTCCTTGGATGGGTGCAGTTTTTCTTCCAGTGGCCCTTCTTGTCACATGCAAAACAAACAGCCTCCCATTATCTTGCCACCCCTTTGATCTTACTTTTATTGGAAGGCCATGAAGAAGAATTGGGCTTAAATCTCTTTTCCTTCCATTTTATTTTATTCACCATAAGTACATAAGGCTTTCCACGCTTCATATCATTGTCCACTTGGAGAATGAGGATATGAAGATCAGATAGAGACTTCTCAATGTTGTTCATGTAGAAATTTACAATAAAGTTAGAGAAGCTTTGGGGGAGTGATGCAAGAATGAGATCGGTACCCAATTGTTTGGGGATTTTAAACCCTAGAACCTCCAAGAGCTCAATGTGGCCAATGAGATTGACTACATGAGGCCCAGCTGGGCCACCCTCTTCATGATTACTCTGGAATAGAGCCTTGGAGATGTCAAACCTTCCATGTCATTCTCTCTCCTGGTATAGACCATGAAGGTGCTCGAGCATGTTATAGGCATCCATGTCTTCATGAGACTTTATGAGCTCACTAGACATTGATGATAGCATCAAATATTGAACATCGAGTGCATCATTCAAATGTTGATCATAGACAATAAAATCTTCATCACTCGCCCCTTGGGTGGGAAAATCAGGAAATGAGAACTCTATCACATAAAACATTCATTCATGGTGTAAGATAAATCAAAGGTTCCTACACCATTCCTGAAAGTTACTTCCAGTGAGGATATTGTCTTTATCCATAATTCATTACAGATAAAATATGGTTGATGAGTTAGTCATATTGATTCTACAAATTAAAAGATCATATTTATCAGTACCTTTTAATTACATTTTGTGAGAAATAATAAATTTTATTAAGTCTCCAACTATTTTATCAAGTCCCAAAGGCACTCACCATTGAACTTGTAATGTCTAGTTTCTTTGACATTCTAGTGGCAAGGATCCATTTTCCCCTTCGTATAACCCCGACAAGGTTTGGTCAAGCTATTAGAAGGTATTTAGGTAGGAAGGATGTTTCCAACTGTGAGCTTACAGTTCCTTGATCTGTTGAGTGGACTCCCCAATCCTGAAATCCTGACTTTGATTTCCTCAATACTTGCCTCCAATATTACATCAAGTCTCAAAAGTGATACTCCTCTTGATGTAATATGGTTAAGTCAACCTGAAACCTTTCATAAGGGATTCCTTTATAAAAGTAAGTGTCCCAACAAGGGTTAGTCAAACACGTAGTTTTATTGAGTCTTTCCCTTGATCAAGTAACAGAAGGCTTGGTCCGACTTAATATTGTATTTGAGGGATTTTAATCCTTTATTCACAGTTTCATATTATCAAATGCTTGTTAATATTAAGTGATGTTTTCTTAAGTGATTAACCATGTTCTGATAATGTTTACGCATAGTCCGGTTCTTATTTTATTCCATCTTTGCATGCTTGTTTATTTCATTAATTATGTGATCGCGACAACACATACATAATAAATAAACAATGGAATCAGACAGAAATAAAATAAGACGGCATGATCATGAGCTTCTATTGGTTAGCTTATCTAGAGTTTTTGATAAGCTAACCCTGACCTAGGAAAAAACACCTTGAACCTGATGGTTTATGTTTTGCAGCTCCCACTTATCCACCTTTGTATCTTCTTAGGTGGTTTTCGCCTCAGATTTGGATTTTGAACCATCTCCTCTGGCTTGGGAGATCTTCCATTGCATGGGGTTTACATTAAAGAAACCATGGGCACGTAAGCCCTAAATTTTTTTGGAATAAGTCTCGCATGTCAATTAATTTAAATAAATTCAAATGAAACCATACACTCACAAAGGGTCTTTGGTCTATCTCATGATCATCGATAGTATGCAATGACATTTACACATATTTAGAATTCCAATTCTTTTAATCGTTCAATTATTTAAGATAAGTCGTACTTTAATTCATTTATTATTATCTTATAATTAATCAATTATTTATCTTAAATTCCATTCTTAATTTCCTTGAGATTCTTCTCATCCATATTCCTTGTACGGTGTCTTTGTACTTTGGGAGGAAACCTGGTGAAATTCCATTTCTGGAAAGTACACGGCGTGCAGGTTTTATTTGCATGGCGTGTATTTGTTTTCACCCTTTATCCAAAGTACATGCCAGGGGCGATGGCATGTTTTATGTACTTTGGAATTTTTGGAGTACACGGCATGTAGATTAATCTAACATGGCATGAACTACCTTGTTACACGGTTACCGTCCTGGAAATCCCATGTACGTGGTATGTGGATTCTCCTTTGTACACAGTTTCACCTGGCCCGGATCAAACTACATGGCGTGTTGATTCAACATACACGCCATGTATTTTGGTTTCCATGTGCCATTGAACTCTAGTCAACACGGTGTAATAAATACTTAGGCATGCTCAATTCCCAAGGTGTGGTTTGGTGGACCAGTACAGGTTTGTTGAACTTAAGTACACGGCGTGTAGTTTTCACTACACATCGTTTATTCTTGTGTTGTACAGACAGAAAGAGAGGCTCTTCTAGATGAGTTCCTCGTTTTTATTTTAATAAAAATTAAAATTAAAAAGTCATTTCTATGATGTGAATAGATAAATGAAGGAGGAAGAACAGATCTCTTTCATTCAGTTTTATAGAACAATTTATCTTGAATTGAATCAAATATAAATGCATAAATTATCAACGAAACTTAAATAACTATAATCAACATTGTAACCTCTCTCTAATACCATTTTAAGGTTTTGGGCATAGTAGAAGCACATGGGTGGATGTGCCCACTTGAATTTTTGTCATTAGCAATGATCAATCCGGGATCAATACGACGATAAATGCAAGTCTCCACGGATTGAATCATAGAAATAGACAAAGAATAAGGATGGTCCTGGAACCACAAATGAGGACCATCACAGGTTGATTATAATTAATTTAATTAATTGACAAGAAGTACCTTTTGGGAGTTCTTTCTTCGTTGATATTCTTGATCACGTTCCGATGTGATTCGTCGTTGCATCGCAGAATCCAAGTGTAGACTTCCTCTAGCGATGATCCACACATGCACCATGTATCTCTAGACATCGACAAAGGAATCTCAGGGTGCTAGCGTGGAGACGCCTTTACTTGAATTGTCTGTCTTAGATCATCTTGATCTGATGGAGGAGGATCTCTATCGGTCTTGAGCGCGTTCTTGGAGGAAGTATTTCTTTCGGCCTTGAAAGAATTCTCTAGAATTATTGTGCACAAAGATTGGGGAAAAGTGTTGGGTTTGTGAGGATATTTATAATCAGGTTTGAGGTTATAGAGTTATGATAATAAATAAATGTGTTATGTCATTTATTTCATTAACTCTTATTGAAAACCCCCATGTTGAATAATTAATTCCGTGACATGCACCCACACTAATTATAATAAATATCATTTATTAAAACAATATTATATCCTCAAAATCCTGACTGAAAAAACTACATGACGTGTAATCATTAATACATAGCGTGTACTTTTTTTTCAAAAAAAACTACCCAACGTGTAATCATTAATACATGGCATGTACTTGTTTTTCATTTCCTTTCAAATATGAAAACTACACGGCGTGTAATCATTAATACACGGTGTGTATATGTTGTTTTTATTTTATTCTTCCTCCATCATTAAAAACAATTTAGGCTTCCTTGAATAATTTTTAAACCACGTATGGAAATAATCTTTACTCTACTTGAGATACTAGGATACACTTAGTGTGTGACCCTCTAGGACTATTTCTCATTGGCATTAGGCGGGCTTGCCTAAATTCCAAGATTACTGTCTAGAAACGGGTCAAGCCACCCCAGAGAAAGAAGTTGACGCCACATAGATGTGTCACCTCATATGAATACTTACTGTGTAACTTAATCCCTTTGTCTCAATATCTCATCAAGTAGGTTTCATGGCAGTTTCATAAACCTATATGCTTGATCAGTCATTCTTTGACTTTCAGAAATAGACTTGTCGTTACACCATGGCCATGGAATTTTGAGTGATAATTCTATTTCAATCAAATGGCCCAAGATATCTACTTCCATAAATATGGAAGGGAAAAATCCTTCCTCGACTTATCCATTAACAACATGTCATTTGTGACGCACCCAACGTACCCTACTTCCCGCCAACTGTCTTCGTGACGGTTTTCATCAGCAAATCTAAGTGCGCAAGTCATGACATGAGTTAATGATAATCTTACAGTCTAAGGACCATTACACATGCTTGTATATAGTAATGTCTGATGACACAAAGACATGCATAATTACTACTAGAGGGTTTTTTCTCATAACCTCCCATATTGGAGATTACCAAGTGTGAACTCCATGAGAGAGAGTCTCGTCTTCTTACAAGTACCCGCACATGAAGGTCTATATACTATGTGTCCTATTATAGTATGCCATCCAACCGTAGAAATTTATTTGAGATTATTGTTATATCATTTCAAGGTTCTCATCGTAGCAGGGATCTTCCATGACCTTATTAATACAAAAAAAATTCCAGGACATCACTATATTATAGTCATACCGAACAATGAACAATATATAAAAATTTACATTCATGTAATCATTATATAAGCAGATGGTTATCAGGAAACCAACTCTAACAAATATTAGGTCCCATAAGCTTCCACTCTCCAAATCATTCCCATAATGTTAGATTCTGACACCTCTTCCCATATATGTCCTTATAAGGCGTAATTTGAATTCTAGAATAGAAACTATTGTTATATGAGAACTCCACTTGGGTAAGGTGATGATCCCAACATCCTCAGAAATACATGGAACATGATCTCAACATATCCTTTAGATTTTTAATGGTTCTATCAGATTAACCAACTATATGAGGTTGATAAGTAGTAGTGAAACTCAAATATGTACCCAATGTTTGATGAATGATTCTCGAAAACCTCAATGACAACCAAATATCTCAATCAGATACAATGGGGAGTTTAACAAAATTCAATATTTCCACTTCTCTTATTTATATCTTGGAAAGTTTTTAAAGAGAGAAATATTCCATAATAGTAATTAAATGCACTAAATTTTTAAGGTGATCAATTACCAACCAGATGGTATTATTTCCTTTATATGTTTTGGGGAGTCCTATGATGAAATCAATGGTTATGTCTTCCCATTTCGATGCCAATATGGGAAATGGATTCATCATACCCTTGTAATTTTTTCATTAATACTTGAGTTGTTGGCATACCAAGCATGGTGATGTAAATTTTAAAATCTCCCTCTTCATCTTATCCCTCCTGAAATTTTTCTTCAAATCTCTATACATCTTACATATTCCTAGATGAATAAATATTGATGAGATATGACCTTCATCCAAAAGTTCCCTCATATGTTTTGGTTTTGATAGGGCATATATCTGGGTTCCAAACCACTTCAGTCCATCATTATGAAATATAAACTCTAGAATATTCGCTAATTTTTTCTAGAGGGAATCATCAACTTTTTAGGCCTCCTTTATTCCCTCAAAAATAGATGGGTGAGAATTTATTTTTGAAATGTATGATAAAGATAATTTTATTATTCACATTCCCATCCTTTCTATTTCCATGAAAATTTGACCCCTTTCAATCTACATCATGGGTATGGACACAAGATCATTTCTACATAGAGCATATTCCACTTTATTTTCCTTCCTAGGATGGTAATGGATTGAACAATCATAATCCTTTATCAAATCGAACCACCTTAATTAGAACATATTGAGTTCTTTTATTTGAATATATACTTGAGGATTTTATTATCCATCAATATGTCTTACTTACCCTATAGAGAGAATGTTACTAAATCATCAATGATAATATCATTTTATCTAATTCAAGATCATGGGCTGGGTATTTTTTCTCATAGATCTATAATTGGAGGGAGGAATAGGATATCACCTTATCATATTGCATGATTACACAACCCAATACCTTTTTTAATGAATCATTATTTAGAAAAAAATCCTTCCCTACTCAAGAGTAATGTGAGTACACTTTTGGTTATTATACTCTTATTTAACCCTTCAATGATCCCCTAACATTCATCAGTCCATAAAAACTTTACTCTTTTCTGAGTTATCGTGGTTAGTGGGCATGAAAATCAAGATAACTTTCTCAAAAATATTTTATGGAAACCACCTAATCTAAATAAACTAAGAATTTCTATCAAAGATTTTGGTCTAGGACAATCTTCAATTACTCCTTATTTTGAAGGATCCATAAATATCCATTTATTATTGATAAAATTTCCTAGTAATATTACTTTATAAATCCATAACTTCACATTTTTTTACTTTTCATACATATTTTACTTTTAGAAGTTCTTGAGTAAAACATCCAAAATCTCTTTATATTCCACCTTTCTTTTGGAGTAGATTATGATATCATTTATAAATATGACCAAATAAAATTAAGTCAATCCCTAAAGACTCTATGAATTTAGTCTATGAATATAGCTAGAGAATTAGTGAGTCCAAGGGGAATTTCTATGAATTTTTAGTGGTCGTGCCTTGTATGAAAATTATTCTTGGTGATTTCCTAATTATTCAACTTTATTTGATAATATATTAAATAAAGATCCACCTTTGAGAAGTACTAAGATCAATATAACTAATTGAACAAGTCATCAATTTGTGTTAGAGGATACTTGTTCTGTATAGTGATCTTGTTCAGACCACAATAATCAATGAATATGTGCATTGATCCATCATACTTCTTAATAAGGAAGATCATCACACCCCACAGTGAATCACTTGGGAATAAAAACAATTTATCCAGATTCTTCTTTAGCTCTTCAAGTTAAATAGATAATATATTATATGGAATCTTGGATATTAGTAAATATTTTTTTATAATCTTGGTTGAGATATTACCCTCCCAACTTAGAGGAAGACCATGAAATTCTTCAGGAAACACATAATCATATTCCATTACAATGGTAATTTCACCAATGATGACCTTTTCTTTAGTATCAACCATTTTAGCTAGATATGATTTATCATAAGTAAATAATATACATTCTTGCAATGATGACACTAAAAAATATTCATCCTCCTCCTTTCAATTGTATTGAATTTTAGAGGGACTCGTGATATTGTGGGTAATTTCCTTATCTTGGTAATTTATTCTTAATCTGTATAAGGACATTCAATCCGTACCCAAAATTTCATCAATGTCCATTAAAGGTGGTATCATGAGGTTTTTTGGGATGTTTATCCTATAAATATGTATATTGGGGAAGTTATATAATTATTATATAGTAATTAATCCATTTTACTTTTTCATATATAGCTTAAATTTCATGTTTTGAGGTGGTCTTTGAATAGATCTACTAAACTTGTGTGGCATGAAATAATGTGTATGACAAAAATCAAATAGTATTTTCACTAATCTTAAATGAATAACTACCATACCTATCACCACATAATTTCTAGAAACCACATTAGCAGTTATGATGGCATAATATCACCCTTTATCTCTAGGACATGGAGGTTATTATCATTTATTGTAGTAAAAACCCTTGTATTAGTGAACTGATTTACATAGTTTCATGTTTAATTAGAGTTGAATGATTTGACAGTATGCTAAGGGTTGACTGGATCATTCTTTTCATCAATCATGTATCTGGGTTTCTCCCATCGTCATTCACTAGCTACGCTTCTTTCTTTACTAAACCTAAATAATTTCCTTGTCCACTTCAGTAAATTTATAGGATGATTCTTCACACACTTTTGATAAGTGGGATGTTAGAATTAATTTTCCCTATGTTATTTCTCCATCAAACATCCAGACTTAAAATCCATTATCCACTTCCAATCTCTTGACTTAAGATACCTGTGAGATTCAAGTGATCTCTATTTTTAATTTAAGATAATATTGGAAAATTTCACCATTGTTTTTAAATTATATAATCACCAAATATTTTTGTAGAATTATATTTATCCCACCAATTAAGTAGTAAAAGTTTCTTTTGGGGCCAATGAAAAAGTTATATCCATATCATGAAAGTATTGTGAAGCTCGACTCATATGACACGATTGATTAATTATCATTTTTCTTGAGACTAATGAAATATCTCTCCATTTTTTGTCCAAGAGTGCGAGAAAAATATTTATCAAAAAAATTGGAATTATTTCCATCCTATCCCTTCTATCCCTCCTTCTAATTTTTATTTTTGGTCAATGTACACCATTGATCATCTTTTCCATTCATATGATAAACATAAAACATGAACTTATCTTGCTCAAAGCATTGAAGTATGGAGAAGATAATTTCAATACAGTTGATTCATCATTCCCTGATTAAAGGATCATCTGATCTACTAAAATTCAAAGTCATTTATAACATAATGTTATAAATTTAAACTATATATTTATTAGGTGGATCTATGTTTTCCCTCAGATTCAAGATTCTATTCCTAACTTTCGTTAATTGAGTAATAGTTTTCAAGAATTTCTCAACCGCTTCTTCCATTGGGTTGGGAATATCATTTGTGAATTTTCTATTACATTGGTTGTTGACTTTATTCCTTTTATTTCTAGCCATTGACTAAAATAAATTGAAAAATTAGGGATGATAATTATTAAACTATTAAACACATAAAAGGGAAACTATTAGCATTAAAGGGGTAAATTATAAATCATATACATTCCTTGACCTTTTAATTTCTGGGTTTCAGTCTAATTTATTTATAGTCTATTTCTTAACATAATATTTTATTGGAGTGTTCCACCTCACAAGGGTTCATAAAGGTATTTTTAATTTATCAAAGCATATCCCCTAGGAGTTTAAAACATAGGGTTTAGTAAGGCATCTTTTTTGACCAGGTGATTATTGATTCAATGCCCAATGTTCCCTTTGTGATGTTATTACCCTTATGTGAAAATGTGTCAGATACACATCCACTTATACTATCTAGACTGAAATTTTATTTCTTAGAAACCAATTATTATATAATTTACCATAATTTTGGGATGTTTTCTTATGCTTAGACTTATCCATAAGTCTTTAACTAATGTTTTCTAATCATATTCCTCCAAAATAACTATACCTTTCTCTAATAAAAACTATGGCTACCCATATCTTCAATACACCTTAATTCATGCTTTATTATATATAAAAAAACATAATACAATCCAAAAAGAATATGAGGCCTAGTGAAATTAGTTAATTAGATATAAAATAATTTTTTAAAACAGGGATAAAATAATATTATTTATAACTCCAAAACATGCACTTTTATCCCATTGATCTTTTAATACTACATGGGATAACCTAGGGACATACAAAAGAAAATGGGTTACCTATAAAGCCAAGTAAAGGAATAATCAAAGAATAATATGATGAAAGAAATACATGTGATTCAAGAGACATATCAAGGTGACATAAAATAGGTGATAATCATAAACAAGAATATAGAATCATGACATTAGATGATAATATCAAGGAAACATATGAATATTGAAACAACATAAAACAAGGAATAATAAACATAATTCAGGGAAAATTACCAAGACATCATAACATAGTGTGCTTAGGAAAACCTCATATACACTATAAATGGTATCTCATAATATAACAACATTACTCAATACGTTGGAGGGATATATAATTCCAAGCCCACCCATTACATTCATATCAAGTATATTAATTTGAGTGAGACATTGATCATACAACATAAGAATGTATTTCACCACATTTAATCCCATGATAAAGTAGTGTGGGTTATATACATATAATTCCCCAATAAAATGAATTATAAGTATATCTAGTTTAATACCCTTGAGGGGAAATGGGGATTTCTATGAACTACACAAATTTTTAGTAGGAAAAATTATAGGATAATTTCAGCAGCATAATGAGTGTACATAAATATTCATAGAAAGGTTTAATGAGAATAAAAGGTGATTATCACTGAATTTAAATCATAATTAAAGTAAATTTTATGTGTAAGATATATTCCATTATGAAAAATTGTAAATAAAATGTCATAATATGAAGAAAGTGTTTGAATAAAGAAGAGGGGAAGAGAATCCATTACCTTGAGATAATGCTTATAAATGCTTAGGAGGAGATTATTAATAGATTTGGAACACCTTGTTAGGGATTTATATAGGTAAAGGGAGTTTAAATAAATTATAAATGTATTTTTAGTGAAGATTTGGGGTAGTATGGTAGGGTATTTGTAAGAAGATATAGGGGAATTCGTTATTAATTTCTAAACTTAGTTTTTGGACTCTCTATGATAAAAAAATAAAAACTGCATTGCTTAACGTAGTTTTTACCCATGGTTTCATCCAAATATGGGTGGTTTTAAATGTTTTATATGGATAATAACTCAACATATTAAAATAATACCCTTGGTTTTGTGGAAGTGACTCATGTTCATAAAGAATTCATTATAGAACATTAAAATATAATATAGTTTTTGGAAGATTCATTAAGGGTTTATAAAATTAATAAAATAAATTATTTTAAAGGTTAAATATGTATTTTTAATTTTATTCCTTTTATATCATTTATTACATCACTAATGGACTATTATTATTTTAAATTATAGATAGTATATTTATAATGTATTTAATTTTTACTCAAGAATTTTACTGTCTCAAGAAATTATGAAAAATTAACAATTATATAATTTGGATATTATTAATTGAAAAATAATATTCATTTTATCAAAATAATTTCTTAAATATCATAATTTACACATTCAAATCAAAATTCTCATTTATTGAAAAAATTTAGTGTTTAGATAATAATAGTTTTCTAACACTTATAAATATTTTATTGGAGTTCATTAAATTATATTTTCATTTAAATATAAAAAAATATATTTAATAAGGATATTATATAAAAATAATATTTTTTGAAAAAATTAATTTATTAAAAATATTTTTAACACCGTATATTTTTTAAAAATACAATTTTTATTTCTTCGTATCAATATATAAATTTCCTCAACTTGTATATAATTCTATATATAAAGTAATAATTAAAAGGGATAAATATAAATATTATTTTATTATAAGGATAAATTATAAATTAATACTGCTCAGGTATAGATAAATAACCCCTTATTACACCAACGTAAACCCTAAGGGTAAGTTGTGTGATGGTGGTTTCTTCTTAGGGTGGTTTGGCATATATGGTTTGGATTTTGATCTTTATAAGATTAAATTTATCCCATAAATGGTTTCATTCATGTTTTAGTTTATGAATATCATTTAGGGATTAGTCTATAGAAAATCTCAGTGATGCCATCTCCCTTGGAAACTCTAATAAATGTGCTTCATAGGGTACGATCCTACTGGTCGGGGTCATCGCTTCTTCCATCTGTATCAGTTATAATTTATCATAAAACTTAATATACTTGTCTTAAACTTCTCTATAAAAGGGATATATTATATGTTTTTATGGTCTTTAATAGTATTTTAAATCTGATATGATTTATTTTATATCTGTCTAGAATTACCAAAGTAATGAATGTGTTTTCTAAAACCACATTTCTTAATAATGGATTTATTCCTTAAAAAATGTAATTTCATTTATAAAATTTTATTACAATATAGGAAACTCACTAGTTCATAATTTGATATTGTTCCTTGACTTTACTATATATATAAGACTAACTATCATCATATATTGCGTCCTACCCACATAATCCATTACACTATCCTGCACCTAACATCATTGGGGGGGGACACCCCACTAGCTCAAATAGGGGGACACGGGTCGTATTTAACTATCATTTATAGTGTAAATATATACCTATAAATCATTTCTTTATGATCCAATAAAACAGGAAATAATTGGTGAGAAATCAAATAATTCATATTGTTGATATTAAATCAGAATGTAAATCTCACCTCACCTATAACTACCTCATAATAAATAGCCCAAATAATATCATCTACATCACATAAGAAATAACACATGACTCACAATATTTTCATTTAAAAGTGAAAATTTTTCCTTATAAAAAAATTGTTTGTGAGCCAAGCCTCTTTCTTGGTGGTTGGAATTTCTATTTAAAATCATTTCTTAAAAAATAGTTAATTGAAAATCAAACTTAAAATGAATTCAAAACATAAAACATTTTTCACTTAAAACCATTTCAAGAAACTAGAACCTTCCCTTTACTCAATATTGGTCCCAAATAGTGTAAAATCAATTTACAGTACCAAATTCAATAGGAACAAGTCATTGAATCCTTTTTAAAAACTCTAGGAAAGTGAACAACTATTTAGAAAACAAATCACCTTAGAAAAACAATTTATAACAAGTGTGAAGTCAAATCAATACATTTACGAAACATATTTCAACTATCACATATATGTATAGCTTATTAAAAAGTAATTTTAAACTACCAAACATACACCAATATTCCATTTAATGAATGAGAATAAAAACACCTACCTAGTTTCAATGGAAATAAACCCATAATTCATCCCCTTTGATGGAAAACCCTCCAAAAATAAAGGATAAAGCTTGAGAAATCCCTAACAACTAAAGCCTCGAAGGTTTGGTCACCCTGAACCCAATATATTACTATAAAAATTTATAGGATTCACATGTAAAGATGAAACCAAGGGGGAAAGGTGGGAGGGGGGAAGAAAAAAATCGAAATATGAATGGTGAGAAATAACTTAGAAATTTACTCAAAATTTTATATGGAGACTGGAATAAAGAATTGAAAAGGGAGGTAAATACATTGGTGTTATTCATGGTTTAGTCAAATTAGAATGAGGGAATATAGGGGTAAATACTCCTTTAAAATAGATAGGGTAAATTTTGGAAAATTAAAAATTAAAAGGTTAGATGACCCATTCATCAGGTGAACCCTAATTCACAGAGTGAATGGGCTCCCCCAAAAAAATTCATGGTGTGTACCCCTAGTTCATGAGGTTAATTTCACCAATAAGAACCCCCAAGTCACTGGGAGGGATAATTCACAACTTAAACCTTTTCTATAGGAAATTAATGTTCTTTCCCTAATAATCTTATGGTGTGATCCCCTAGTTCACAAGGTGAACTCATTTAGTTTCAAGCGTGCAGCTTATCAGGGCCTCCTAAACAAACCTAAAACTCTAATAAATTCCTAAGAACTCCAAATTAAAAACTAAAATAGAATACCTCAATAGTAACGTGTGGGTGTGGAACTCTAACTGGGAATAAATTACTCAAGAAATAATATAATCTTTCAAAACTCTAAAATATGATATGTATAATGTGTATTCTGAAACTAAATTCATGCTAATTACATTAAATAAAAACTAATTCCATGGTAGATCAAAAGTAAAATATACATTATCATACCTAGTATGTAATGTAATGATTGAAAATTTTTATAATAAGAAGTTTAACACATTTAAACTGAAGCATAAAAATATTAATAGTAGAAAAAATTTATGACTATGAATAAAACAATGAATAACTTTTAAATGAATGAAAATATCAAATACTTTCAATATGGGATAATAATATATGAACATTTCATAAAATATCTAATTATAAAAACATTATATTTTAATCTAAATTTATTATAAACATCTTGTAATCTTGAACATAAAAATTTTATTTTCATTTTATAATATTAACCTTTTGCATTATTCATTATATGGAATTTTACATTAAATATATGATATTTAATAAACTATTAACATTTTATAAATCAATATCAATTATGTAAACATTTTACATAATCTATATATCATATACTAAAAATTATTAGAACCTTGATCAAATAAATCATCAAAACCATTTTTATGATTTTTAAATAATATTCAAAATAAGGAACCTTAATTTGAACTATTTTAGAAATGTTTTGTGAAAAAATCATAATATATAAACATAAACACACTATATTTAGGAATTATTTTTTAATTTATAAAAAATTTAAAAATTAATCAATATGATTATTATATAAACACTTTATATATTATTAGATATTGAACTTATTTTGAGGTATGTTATTGTTTAATTTTTTGGTTAACTCACTTTAAAATGGTCAATGAAATTTTTCCTAGGTGTATGAGGATATTAAATGGTGTCCCAAGGATTCGGGTTGAAAATAAAGAGGAAAATATTCTATCAAGTGCAAGTTGCATGGTTGATGCATGGTTAGTTATAACCATGTGACATAATAGTGCACCATATAAAGGGATGTTGCATAGTTGTAAAAACCATGCATGGTTGGGGACTAGACTGTGTAGGATTGTATAGAGACATCCTTCATAATTACCACATGGTTTTTGAAACTTGTAAAGATTCCTAGGAGACCATCCACCCTTGGTCCCCTTGTATAGAGTGTGTTCAATACTTGGCATATGTTTTGGCCAACCATGCACCCCATTAAAATTTGGAATTTCCAACCTTTCCCCCTCAGGATTTAAGGGTTATAGCACAAAGTTCTCTCATATTCTACCTACAGCTACCAAGGTGATGAACCAAATCCTCTGAACCTTTCTAGGGTTCAATTTCCCTCATTTCTAACCCATTTGGAGTTATATTGTTTTCATATCAAATCTCTATATGAGTCTAGCACTCCTCTTACTCCTATTTTCTGGTTAGGAGATTGTGTAGTGTTTCTTATCCTTATAATTCCCTAAATATCTCTTTTTTGGAAGATTTCTAGACTGGGAATTGAAGAGTGTTTGAGTTGGAATCAAATGTTGAGGTTAATAGAGCATTCCCCCAAAACATTTATGTATATGGTCTACAAGTTATATCACATATTATTGATTCCCTATTGAATATGTTTGTGGTTGTGTGGTTATTTCTTCCTACTGTCCATTTTTTATCCATGGTTGGAAATGGGAATTGGGTTACTTGATTGATGAATTGAAACCATCATGATCCCAGCAGGTTCATATGAGGATGTGTTTGTTGGGACTTTAGACACCCATGGGGTGGAACACTCCCTTGAACATGAAACATTGGGATGTTTAATGATAAATTGTGGGGTTTATGAAATTAAACCAATTGTAAAAGTGATTAACCTGATAATATGAAAATATGGGATGTTTGGATTAACTTGAAGAGTTATGTTATTGATGATGGGTTAGTGGATGGTTATGATAATTTGTTAATGGGGGTTAGCCTCCTGGTAAAATATATTGTAAAAAGGGTAATAAATTGTTGAAATTTATTAAATGGTAAAATAGTCATGTGTTGGGAGTTTAGAACATGATTGTTATAAATAATGATAAAAATGTGATTTAATGGAAATGGTACGCCCTTTTTGTTTTTTTGTAATGAAATATTTAATGATTATGAACCTATGTGATCATGATATATGATAGTGGAATGTTGGATTAATCCTACAATCTAGTCGGTAGTCCTGATTGATGCTTAGAAACCCCTATGCATAGTAGCTATTCAGGGAATAAAATGATGCTCAATAACCCAAGGGAATGTACATTGTGTTCCATATCAGGGTTGGGATGGTTGAACATGGCATTCCAAATTCCAGTTAGATTCATGGTCTGAGTCTCCATATTTTTTTACCTATGACCATTAACACATGGCTCAGATGACCAGCATTTTTGAAATTAGGTTTGATGGAAAATGGGTATAACACATAATTGAGGATTAATTAATTGTTCTAATGAAATGTTAAATGATGTAACCTATTTTATTTGTATGTTATTTTATTTTATATAATTTATCATACATTTTATTAGACTAGATATTTTGTAGAAAATGTTGGTGGTGGCCTACTGAGTTGTACTCACACCCTGCTCTGGCCTCCATTGGGTACCCAAGCATACTTCAGGGATACATGTCAAGAAAAAGGAAAATGCCCTATGCATGATGGTTGATATTGGGCTCAAGGGTGTGCATGGATGAGGGGACCATACATGGTGTCAGGACTCATTTTTAGGATTTTTCAGTTATATTGTTTTTTTGGTTTTTTTTATGTTTGGCATTGTAGACATTACATGGAATACATACTATTTGGTTATATGTATGTACCCATTTTTTTGAATCATATAGTGATGCTTGATTATTGTTATATTTTTTACATTGTATTCCTTTTATCTATTTTGGCACTCTAATAGGTATGGTATAGTCTCCCCACGTGTCATGTTAGACCCCCACTACTAGTCATCAGCCTCTAGCGTATGGGGAGGTGTGCCTATGGTCATGTGATGAACTGGATCCAGGCACTGATTAGTGGATCCAAGGTTGTGGAATTACATTTATAATCCATAAGGTATGCCATATAATTTAGATAAAAGGTATTTTTATAATATTAACATTTAATATTGAGTACTTTTTAATAATAAATGTTTTATATACAATTATTAATTAATTACAAACTCTATCATTAATTAATCTATAAACTCTTTATAAATTAATAAATATCACCAAAATAACTTTTATCATTACTTATAAATAATTTATAAATAATAAATTTAATTTATAAAATAATATAAGAAAAATTAAAATTTTCTTCTTCAATCATATTTTACAATTGTGACAGTATCATGCACTATGATATGTGGGTCATGGTTTAGTTCGATATCAATTGTACATTATAACTAATAATCATATCACCAAATAAAATATCCCATGATGCACAAATAAGTCATATTTTATGATTGATAATCCCAGTCATTCTTAATGATAATGTATGTCAATTTTATGATATATTGGGGTATCGTATTTCCAATAAGATACTTTGTTTTAGAGTATTTTGTAGTAAATTGTAAATTATGATATCCTTATATTGTATGATACGAATAGAAGAAATATTGGATTTTTCCACATTCATGTCTTATGATATCCTATATCATATATCTGGATATAGGAATAGAATTATAAATCTACGTATTATATTTTACTATTTCTAAATGATATATAATAGAATTCATAAATTTTTAATTTTCCACATGATATCACAAATATATATTCATCGGATGATCTGATACCATTTCTAGGATTTATAGGGGTTTAATAAAAATTATTTGAATAAAAAACGTGATTTAATTCACAATCCTAATATCTATGTGCTCATAATAAATGAAAACATGTGTATTATAAATAAAAAACATTATAAAATGAGTATACCTTACACCAAAGTCACAGCATGTTACCACTGTTATCAGCATATTCATATATTCTTGAGGAATATCACTAAATGGAAATCAAAGGATTCCCCTCTCTTTGATGTATCCATGGGTTTCACCTGGACCTCTCATTGTATGATTATAATCCACCCATTCACCATGGTGTATCAGCAACTTGAGTAGTAAAGGTAGTAAGTGAAGAGAGCTTAGGGTTTCATATAGTTTTGGCCAATCATCATGCATAAAAATCACACACTCGATCAATCATTTCCATTGGGTTTTATGAATCCTTGAGGATTCACCTTGAGGGATGTATCATTTACTCATGTATTATAACACATGAGTAAATGCTCTATCCAACTCATGAATCTCATGCATAAATGATCTACTCCCTTACATTACATGAGATGTAACTCCTCTTAAATGATAGTTTGAGTGGAAATACATATGAATGTTAACTCTTAACATTAAACAACCATATAAAATATAGGTTGTATCATGTACATAACTTAGGAAATTGGTAGATCATACTCTACTACTACAAGGAATAGGCCGGAACACAGAATCTCACTCCATGAATTCATGCATTATGACTCAACTTCAATCATACGATATGATTGAATACATATTTAAAGTAAATTACATAAATATGCCTTATGATACCCTCTAAATAATAAAATACCATACAAATATTCCTTACAAAATTTCTAATTGTTTCCTATGATATCCCCATAATGCATCATATTTAATTGGGATTTTAGGGAATACATCTTTAATTAATCATACAATATGAATGGGACAGTTGCATCACATAAAAAAGGACATTAGGTTATATCTTATTCCAAAAACCCATTTAATTTTACTGATAATAACAACTTATTCACAAAATCACTTCTTATCACATAAGAAGTAAATGTGATAATAATAACACAATATTTATTTTAGTTTAATAGATCTTTAATTAATCAATTACATCCAATTCCAAGATGTATAAACCCATTTCTTCACTATTAAAATGCATACTTTAAGCTCTTATCTTCAATATTTTATCATTTTTTAACTCTTGTATATTTACAATAATTTTTAAGCATATAGTTGGTATCATATACCCTTCATAATAGAATAACTTAATTATATAACATTAATACCTAATATGAACTCTCTATGCAGTTTCTTATAACCATTCAGGAACTCTGGATAATTCCTTCTCTAATGGAATAATTATACAAAATGAATTTGTTTTCCTTTATTTATTTTCTTTTGTTTATCTATAATTGTAGACTCTATGAGACTGGTTTTTTTCTTACAAGAAAAAATATTTTCCATTATCCTTTTGTACCATCGTAATGGCACTGAATCCTAAACCTCCCATGTCCTAGTCAATAATCTAAAACATATTTAAAAGATTTTTTCGACATCAAATAAACTCATTCATATTGTAATTTATAGTGAGATGTAAAAACTTTTCTGAAAGTGACACTATAAGGATGTTTTTGGCCATATCAAGAAAAATATGTGAACTTGGTCTATCTAAGTCTTTTAAATGTCGAATATTACTGAGTATTTATGTGGAGACTGATGTTCCTTATTCAATATTCCATAAAAAATATCCTTTAACACCTCATAACTCTCATTTCATTATTTTTCATCATAGATTATTTTTTTTGTCATCTCGTACACATCCATGCTCCCATGTTTCTTTTGTAGCTTGTGTTTCATGATCATAGGAATCAGAGTAGATATTTCCAGTTAATACTATATATTATCTTATTAGGTATCTTTATCTATTTTTTGAATGGTTTCACCATTTGGTTTCCCTATAATGGGTTTCTCTAACACATATAATTTACCATATTTCATAATAACTATTCTAAATTTCTCGTAATGGTCCTGTAAATTAATACCATAAAGTTTTTTCTTGATTAATATAGATCTCAAGGTCAAGTTTAAAGATGATGATTATTCCATTATCTATAATAATTTTTTATCAGATGAGTGTCATGTTTTATATTCATTTAATAAGAAATTTTATTAAATGGGATCCCATTAAAATGATTATCGCTTTTAAACTCATCATATCCATTAGTGTTCTATGATCTATATATTACAAAAAATGATTCTACTTGGGTGTTTCTCTCACCACTTAGTTGTTTCTGTCTAAACTCATCCCAATCATATAATATTTGACACTTGGATAATTGAGTAGATAACTCTTTACTTAATCCATCATATGAATATACAAAATTTTATTCCTGTAATAACCTAATCCAACTAGGATCTCCTAGATAAGTGTAACCTAAATAAAATTCTAAGAGAATTAACCTAATTCTATTAGGGTCCCCCATTACTTGACTCCTTATACAAGATAATCCAGGGGCACCCAACATTGGAATGACCTTATTGATTTGATTACTATGGTCTTGGAAAGTGTCACATAAAAGGAATTTGACACTTAGTATTTTATAAGAAATTTAATATACCCCCCTTATCTCACGTATTTTATTTATATATATGCATGCTTCCAGTAATTTAGTTTAGAATCTTATTCTTTCAACCAAATAAATATGTTCAAACCATATTGATGTGTAACTCTTTGCACACCTCATAGCGTGTATTACTAACCTAAACTAAAATCCAACTATATTTATACACATCCAAATGAATTTTATGCATAAGGTACAAGAAACTATTCCATGTAAAGGCATATAATCTTGGGAAATTAATAATCCACTCAAGAGTAATCCTAATGTTATAGATGCCCACCAAAACTTTTCCAGGAAAGGAATAAGCCTCCATGTTAGTGAGTAGTTTGACCCAAAGTACCCCTTTCCTAGGATAAATTGCATAAACTAAGTTTCAATACCATTATAATTCTAAAACCTAAAATGTATAAATTATAACTGACTTGTTAAATCCATCTCATATCCCAATGCAATACAAATTTAAGGTAAAAATTAAATCACTATCATACCTAGAATGTGACTCCTTATAAACATGTAAGTCAATTAAAAGATTCAGATTAACTATTTAAACCAAATAATCCACATATTCATGAAATAAAAATTATATTTATGAAAATTCTAGTAATGATCTAAATAAATTTACAATTCCTAAATTTAGACATGAGATAAACATTTATGAACTATTCATAAATACAAAAATTTGAAGCACATTATAATTTTATCATTCATTATAGACAATCCATAATTAAAATTAATATAAACACCTTACATTTATTCCCAATATGAAGTCCTTCATATTATTCATTATATATAATTTACATTAAATATATGATATTTTATAAAATAAAAACATTTTATACTCTAAGTTATATTATGTAAACATCTTACATAATCTAAATATCACAAATTTAGTATCATTTAAACCATTGATGAATAATTTCTTAAAATAAATCCCTTTTAATTTGAAAAATTCGAATTACTTATTTTGAATAATTTTAAATTTTAAATTTAAACTCTTGTATACTTAGCCTTATTTTGTAATGTATAAACCCTTTATAAAATATCATTCAAAATTTCTATATAAACATGTTTATATCTATATTATAAGCATACAATAAAATTTTAAAATATATTTAATATCAAAACTTTATATTATAGATATTTATTTATTTTAATGTTTCATAAACACTTAATAATTAATTATATACATTTTATAATTAATTTATCTTTTAAATGTTTATTAATTAAATAAATATACTAATATACTATTTAATATGATTTATAAAAAATTTATAACCATTTTAATTAGTTTGAAATTGGAATTTTGAAATAAAAAAAATCAATTTTAAAGGATGTCATATTTTACAATATACAGGATGTCGTAATCAATAGATTGACAAAATATTAATCGTATTTTATGATTGATAATTTTTTTATATCTCCCTTAGTGCATGGAATGTCGTATTTTACAAAATAGGATATATCGTTATGATAATTCAATGGTCTTTTTTTACACACATGGAACAGTTCTATCGTGGGATATGATACCCCATATAATATGTTACTATTAAAAAAAACAAAGGAATATCACTAGATAATTTATCAAGATACCGCATGCCATATAATATGATCTGATCGCATATTATGATATCACATATCATAAGATAATCCATGGTTCAGATATTTGATCATATTTAATGATATTGAATATGAGATGCAATATCATTTAAAAAAAGATTATTTTTTGAATTATTTCATGGATCAAAATGTATGGTAAAGATATGATGCCACTGAAATTTATATAAGGATTGATTAATGATTAATTTAAACTATGGAAATAATTAGAAACCATAAATAACAATATCACCATGCCTTTGAATCTGAAATAAAATAAACTAGAAATAAAGAGCATGTAACTTGCATTAGAGTTCATTGTTGTTGTTGCCTTCAATTTGTGCTTGATGAGGATTATAAGGAACAACTTTCAAACTCTTCCCTCCGTAGTGTGTTCATGGGATGTATTGAATCACCAAAATTGTTTTACCAAGACCCTATAACCTTCATATTATGCTAGTATATAAAAATAAAAATAAGGAAGGAGGAAACGATATTCAAGAGGGAGATAGTAATGGACAATAGCTTAATTGGGGAGTTCACACCCCAGACTCATGGTCAAGACTCCTTTATATAACCCTTAGGATATTCTAGGTTTATCAAAGTATTTATTCATGCATTAAAAAAATATGAGTAAATATTCATAAATTCATGTGTTCAAATCATAAATTAATTCTCTCATGTGTTATGGTTAATCGATTATAGCTAATAAGTTAGGGAGATTTAAACATTAACATCATAGTGTTCCATTACTTTAATGGATTTGTAATAGGGCCAAATGAAGCATACCATATGATTCATGGAATTGTGATTCTCCCATGTGTTTATAATATGACTATCCATGGTAGCCTTGATGTGATAATCATAAATCATATAATAGGATATACCCATTATAAAAAATAAGTCACATTCCATATGTATGTGTTGGTGCCAAAATATGGGCAGATAGAACAATTTGCAAAGAGGAAACCAATGCCAAAGGGGCTACCTCGCAAAGCCTATTCACGGAGCCCCTCAGCACTGCGGCGGGCGCGAAGCTGAATCCCCCTCTATGGTTTCTGCGGAGTAAAAGAGTCGGGAGTCTCCAAAATTATAATGCAATTGACCGAAAGATTCCTATCATGCAGGGAACTAGATCACCTCTGTGATCCCTTGGAACTTGAAGAAAGCCTCTGCGAGCACTGTGGAGGGAATTAAAGAGGTCTTTACACCGAGGAGGAGATGCCGGTTGACTTCATGGTTATGAAAAACTTAACACAATCCACGTCTGATCATAGAGTGCCACATGGATTTGCAATGAGATGCCTGAGCATTGCGCTGCCTCTTGCTTATAAATAACTAGAATCCTTCATACCTAAATCATGTATACCCTAACCTTTCCCCTTCTCAACTCTCAAATTGGGAATCAACTTTTTCTCTGTGAAACCTTGAGAAAAATGATCTCATCAAGGTACTTAAGCATTGCGAAGTGCCTTTCCCTTAGCTCAAATGCAACCCCTATTCAAGTAGGGATGCCCTTCACAGAGTCTATGGGACATTGCGAAAGAATAATATCCCTAAGGGGACTCAAGTCAATTAAAATCACTTATGCTTTGTGAAGTACCTTCCATTAACATGTGAACCTCATTTTAAGGAAGGATCACTGTGCTTCATGAAGTACATTACTTCGCAGTTCTAGGATTTGAAAGAAACCCATGTTCTGTGAAGTCCTACTCTACAAAATCCTTTCGACTTAATGAAGAACCCTTCATATTCATCAATACACTATGCCTAGGCTAGGCCACTCCACTCCGTGAAGAATAGCCCTTCGCAGAGTCTTTCCACTATGTGGAGAACCAGAGCTGCACAAGATCCTTTCTTGTGAACCCTTATGCTTCGCAAACCCTTATTTTGTACGGCCCTCTAGGTTTGTATGAATTTATTTCAAGGTCCCTTTGGTGTTGCTTCATGTCACATTGCATAGCCTCATGCTTCTTCGCATTGACATGCTAACAGCTATTTCTTCTTCACATAACCACACTAACATGATCCCCTCAATGGATCACTCCCCAACCCCACCTCACCATGGAATTACCAAGGCCTTACCTTCCCCAATGGTTGGTGGGTATCAGTTATGTAAGTCCTAGGGGTGCGGAGTGAACCCACCTCATTGGAGCGTCAGGAATTTAAACTTCCAAGCACCATCATCTTCAGCACATGACATTAAACTATGGCCTTGACTTGTGCAATATATATAGGGTGCCTTGTCTCAGACATTCTCCACTCCTACTCATCTCCACGGGAGTGAGATCTTCCTCACATAGAATGAGATATTCCTTGATGGAGTGGTATCTATCTATAGAAAAGGGAAACCATCTTGGTGTAAGCCCCTAGCCATTATTTTGGGAGGTGGCATCTCTACTCCTCATTTCTTCTTCGGTTCCAAAGACTAGAGGAGAGATAGGCACCAGGACCTTCGTTACCCCATCCCTCTCCCTCTAGGCTTTGTCTTCATCAGGCCTCCATCTAGGAGCAATTCCAAATCTCCATCTCCCTGGGTCACTAACCACACATAATCTCTGCTTTATTACCCACATATGCAACTTTTGTGATATGATCATCAGGTCTTTACTACCACTTGTTTCTCACACCAAGCACGACTCACGTGGACTTAGAGTAAGTACCGACCATGAAATCTTTCCCGAGATACCTTAGCGTGTAATCCCCATTCCCCTTTCCAAAGTATGTGGACATTGATCCTTGACCTTCCCAAGAATGGTATGTAGGAAGCCTCCCTGAGGTTCAATCCCATCACCCATCGGTTCCGACCACTATATGTCGGTTCATATCCGTCCCACGTGATGTTAAACTATATCCCCCCTTCCGAACAACACAGAATTTGATCCTTTCCATTTCCAAGCAAGGTACGTAGGAAGCCTCCCTAATGTTCAATCCCAACACCTACTTGACCCAACCCCATCAGGTCGGTTCACTTTCGTCCCACATGACGTTAAACTTTATCCTCCATTCCGAACTACGTGGACTTTGATCCTTACCCTTTCCAAGAAAGTTACATAGGAATCCTCCCTAAGGTTCAAGCCCCACACCTACTTGTCTTGGCCACTCCATGTTAGTTAACCCTCATCTGGCATGACTTTAAACTATATGCCCCATTTTATCTAGAATGAAGTTAAATGGTATGCATTCAAACTACCTAGTTTTTGATTCCCTAGAACAGGGGTACATAGGAACCCTCCATGTGGTTCAACCATATACAGTGGTAATCTGTTGTATTCCCCAGCTAGTGGTAAGCCGTTGTATACTCCATCCAGTTGTAAGCTATTTTATTCCCCATACAATGGTATGCCATTGTATTCCTTAACCAGCGGTAATCCGTTTTAGTCCCCATTGTTCGGACCCATATCTCTGGTCTGCCCCTATGGCATTAGACCCACTCCTAGTATGCTAACCACGCATAATCTTCATAATTGTTTTAGGTCATAATCCTCTAGGTGTAGCTCGATTCAATTCCCCATCTTGAACTATGTGTACTATGATTCCCTACCATTGGGATATATAAAAAGCCTCTCTGAGGTTCAATCCCAACACTCATGTCTCATCCTAGTCTCTCCCTTGATCCTTTTTGTTTCAGGAAGGTCACGCCCAAACTTGGAGGTTCTACTCCCTCCATGTATCATACATGCATCCATTCTCACGACTCACCTCCTTAGGTGTCCCATAATCCCACCGAACTATGCATACTTTGATTCCCTGCCATGGGGATATGTAATAAACCTCCCTGAGGTTCAATCCCATCCAATGGAAAATCCTAGCATCCTATTTCTAGGGACCCAAGAATCCTCAGATCTATCATCATAGGACATTTTGATCTTCACATCTAGTAAACCCCCTAGGTGATCCCTCCTTGGACTGCACCCATCTAATCCACCCCCACCAGTTTTCGGATCATTCTGATCTGTCTTTTCTAGATTTTAACTCATAGAATGCCTTATGTTAAACATGGGAAGATGAGAAAAACCTTAGAGACATGTCTTTGGAATACAATTCCCTGCACTCGATGTGGGATGCCTTGGGATTCTGTGCCCTCTAGAAGCCCTATCATAAGGGGAAGAAATCCAGATACATTTTTGTTCCATCATCTAGACATGCTAGTGATGGCCAATGTGACTACTCCCCCAACCGAAGGTTGCTGCCCTGACTTGACCCCTTGGAATGTCCTGACAGAAGCAGTGTAATTAACCAGAGTCCATGAAGACATGGAACTGGGAAGAGTTTCATGAAAAAAGTCTTAATATTTATGCGAGACCTAGACTTGGGGATGAATTCCAAGGAGGAATCCACAGAAGGAGAGACTGACACCCCATCATCCTTTTTCCATCAAGTAGAAAACGTCCATGAATAAGCGCTGGATGCCACCCGGCTTTGGAAAGTGGTAATACAGGGAAATAAATTAGTGCTTTCTCAACAGAAGAATGTGTTCCCCAATTAAAGCATTAGAAATAGATATAGTGAACCCGAATTGAATCTCTTCTCCTCAATGTGGTGATTATTAGCGTTCGAGAAATTAGACGATAAGTGTGTCACCAGATTCGACTATCTGGCACCAGTTCCCACCAAGAAAATAGTGGGCCTGGCATTAAACTCACCAGAGATTGGGGCAGTTGAAAATTGGAAATCTCAATGTATGATACTATTTTCATGGATCCTTCTTACCAACCATGGAAGACGGAATGACGATGGTGCATTGGTCGTCGCTTTCCTTCCTTCAGCACTAATGGTTGAATCTCCAAGATTTGCATGACCAAATATTTGAATAGAAATTGATCACCACACACCCACCGACATAGGGTCTATGGAAACGTCAAAGTTGCAATCCCAAGAATCCTCATCTCTTCCACAATGGCCTCCACAACCACGGCATTTGGGCGTCCACGCCCCATCACCCCATCTGAACTCGTTCAGAGGAGGGTAAATAATGACCTCATTCGGTGATACGAGGAAGAAGGTATTATCCCAACCTAGGATATGTCCCGATAGGACCTAGAGGCTTCTTCTCCTCATCACTATCGCCACCAACACGGGTTGCACAGGGATCCACTGTTCCCCATTCTGACCAACAGTCATTTTGAGAGCCTCTCCCAGGAGTACTTTGATGACTCCATACCCTACGCCAATGAGGTACAGGATGTCTGGATAGGACCAACTATAATCCTTTCCCCAGGGGCATAATAAGGGCTACCAATAGGTTGTTTCAGCACCACCACCTATCACCATGGGCTGAGGAGCATGTGAGTTATGCACCTTCACCACCAGCCCCAGTTCGGTTAACCAGATGCCAATGTCGGGCGCAAGATGAGGAGGACACTCGCTAGGGGCATCATCCTCAACGGCTACTACGGCCCGTGACACCACCAATTCATACCTTCAACACCCCCACTCATATTGAGTAGGGGAACTTATATGTACAACCCGGATCGAGGCCCCAACCACCCCACAGGAAGGTTGGGATGAGTCTCCTAGTCGCGGACATAGGTGGCGTTCGTCGCGGGCCGACCCGAGGTGATGACATCCGGTATGGAGGCCCTCCTCATACCACCACCAATGAAATTGCAGGTCATCCCTACTCCCAAGATCTACATTAAGGTCCTTCCCATGCCACCCTCCATCCGAGAGAAGGTCCTCCCCACCATACTGACACCCTGCACAAAAGTTTATGTCGCACCCGTGACCCCAGGTATGGAGTTGTTCCTCCTGTCATAGGTCACCGATGAAAAGATCATCCTCATATAGTCCCCTATCAACATAGGGGTCTTCCCCATGTTCATACAACAACCTATGAAGGTCATCCTTGTCCCGGTAATCAGAGAAGAAGAGGTCTGCCTCACTTCATTAGCACAAAGCAAGGATTTACTACCCATGTTCAGCTCGACCAGTACGAAGTCCCTCCTCGTACCATCACTGCTAAGGGAAACAATCATGGAGTAACTTTCCAAGATCCCACCAGATCCAGTGGAGATCCTACTCACTCTAGCACTTCTTGTGGAGATTCCCTCCGCACGTCAGCCAGCGGGCACAAAGGTCCTCCCGGTGTTGACGTTGACATTTTTCCAAGTGTACCTTGAAACCTAGATCACCCAGGTAGAAGTCCTATCTACCCCAGCATCAGTTTTTCTGAAGTTACTCCTCAAGACAAAAACCTAACCTATCTGGAAGAGCCATCCCGAGGCAAGAGGATGGTTCTCTGATTTCATAAGAAGAATACCAAGATGTTTCAGACTATGATTAAACTCGTCTGATTCTTAGATTACAAGGCGAAATATGATTCCATAATAGAGGCATCACCTTGATCTTCTAGGTCAAGGTTTGGGGCAGTAACGAGGCATATAAGACTCATACATCTAGAATGTGAGGTCCACTGGATTCCCACCTCCCTCCGAAGATACATCCAAGAGGATGAAGATTTGTCCTCTTTCTAGGGACTACCCATGAAATCCTCCCTATCATCAACAGGGTCATTATATACCTCAACCAGAGATCATATATAGTTATTCTAGAGAATGATGGAGGATGAGAAACATCATGGCCCACCATCAGTAACTACAACCCCTATACTAGAAACTATGGTCGCCATCTCATCTTATCGGGATGTGATGGACAAGTTGTTGCATTCCTCAGAAGACAACCCAAGATGCGGTGGCTTATCAGCTCGTTCATTGTAGTCTCCATCGTCCAGTCTACCATTTTAGTGGTCTGCTTCGGTACCACTAGCTATCTCACAGCCACCCCTAGTTGATGAATGGGGCAACCAAGGACCAGATCCCAAGTCTAAGCCAAAGAGCTTGTGGGACATCCTTACAGTGGACCATTTCCTGGAGATGTTCTCACTAATTATAACCATGAACTTCAGTGCGCCGGAATAACTTACCTAGGAGGAAACTGCGTGTTTTTTCCAAACCACTGGTCAACACACTTCCCTCTCTATTATCATTGTGTGTCTTACTCTAAGATTCTAGTGCACTTTGAAGATATTGGCCAGAAATTCCACATGGTCGACTTGACTATGCTCCCTATGGCCTAGTGTCCTGAGTCGCTCAGTCGCCATCGGACCCTCTAGCAAGGATGCGTTCAAAGCTTTAGAGTGCTCCAAAAAATTATCAAGGAGGCTTCCCCCCATGTTCAAATTTGTGGTTCGAGGTAGTATGTTTCCCTTAATTTATGTTTTATCCAGTGTTATCCATACTTTCTAGGTGATATTGTGGATATGACTCTGGGTAGAGTCACGGTTAACATGGTCGACCTATCAGAAGGGGAGAACGAGCTAGTACTCTTTGAAGATTTCTTACCCCTTAGGGGAGTTCAACAACTATCGGATCTGTTGGGAAGTGTTACTCACCAAAAAAGAAATTTGTCAGGCCTTCCCAAACCTACCGAGTCATTATCCCTCATCTAGAATCCCAATAAGGGAAAAGAGCATCTTAGGGCCGTCAAACCCTCTCACATGTCTGGATTAGCACAGAAGATAGAGGATGATCCTGAAAAGGCTACATGAAATCAAGAGCTCCTGGATCATAAGAAGTTGGTTAATGAAATCATTGTTGAATGTGTTGTGTAGTGGTGACCAAACTACAGTGATCCTCGACCAGGACAGTAGGGGCAGGTACAACTCCCCCCCCCCCCGGCGAGTTGCCTCCGGGTGACCCGAACCATCCTCCCCACATAGACAGGATATAGGTCATAGCTTATTGAAATAGGGAATGGTATGTATCACAAAATCCACCTAAGCGGCGTAATAATCTTCAGGTTCCGGCTCAGGTTCCCCCAGCCGCTCCATAGGTAGTTCTCCCAGCAGTCATGTAGGTTATCCCAATGGCCGCTCCATGAGCCATCGAGCCTGCTTATAATGTTGAAGAACCTACAAATGTATTGGTGGTTAGGGATCCTCTTCAAGATAGGAATCCCCATCCAAATGATCTAATGGAATCCTTCATTGCTCGCCTTGAGGTGTTGAAAACTCGACAGATGGAAATTCCACCTGATGGCTTTCCATATCCGGAATGGGTGGATGATATGTCATCCCCCCTAGTTTTGGAAACCATAACATTTCCCCCTTTAATGGTACAGTTGATTCTTTGAAGCATCTATACCACTTCATCTCATTTTTTGGACCCAAGATAGGAACACCAGCGTAGCAAGAGGCCTCCAAACTCTGGTGTTTCATACAAACATTGGAAGGGCATGCGTTTGTTTGGTATAACCAGCTATCCATTGGGTCAGTCACTGGCTGGGAAGATATTTGTACGTAGTTTCTTTACCATTTCAGCTCTACCACTTTGAAAATGAGTATTAGAGACCACTTTAAGTGAAATAAGAGGCCAAATTATTGCATCAAAGACTTTGTCACCCGGTGGAAAGGCCTCACCTACTCCCTGAATATGCTGCTAACTCAAGGACAGCTGCTGACAATGTGTATGGAGAATTTCAAAACTGAACTAGTCCCCTCTCTCATCACCCAGAATTACCCTAGGGGATTTTTGGATTTCTCAGATAAAGCTCAGCGTGTAGAGGAAGCATTGCATTAGGCCAAGTAGGTGAATCAGCTACCTTATGTGGTTCGCGCGACAAGTGCTGCTAAGGTCAAGCCCACTACGGTAGCAAAGATAGAGTCCCCAAAGTAGTTGGAGTTATTACTGGTCGAGACACCTCCACATATTTACATAGGCCCACCACCTCATGCACAACCACCATACCAACATCTCCCACCTTAAAATCGGTAGGCGCCCCCACGTAACGTGCCGCCACCACCAAGGCAAGATAACTAGATTCGACCTCCTTGATAGGCTCCTCCATCCCCTCTTCAAGGATAGGATCCCAGAGACCCTTTCCTAGATAGAAGGAATCAGGCCTACTCATTAAATGAGGCTTAGGACTTCAGGTATTTCTGAAGTTCCTTGGAATAGGGAATCTTCCAATAACTGGAATGCAAGAGGCCCGAAGAGGCAGGTCTCACTGACCGCCCAAATTAATGACCCTATCACTGGATCCTAGGGAACACCCTCAAGAAGTTCTATGTGTTTAAAGACTAACTTCATGACCAGGTTGATAAAAATATAGTTAGGTTAGGCCTAGCACCGGCACAGGTGGCGTGTGTATTCAAACAGCCTGATAGCGACAGTGATAGTGAAGGTGAGTGGTAGTAGGTTCCTAACCGTGGGTCTCAAAAATATGAAGACTGGATGGATATTAAGGTATTTCCCCATTCCCATGGTATTATCCATGCACATTTGAATCAACTTGGGCCCTCAGAAGTCATTGGGTCACCTACAACCACAACTTCTGTGTTGACGTCTTAGCCTTTCTCTTCTAAGAGGGGAAAGCGTCTGCGTCTCAAGGAGAAACAAATCACTCCACCGATTCTATTGTCATTTTTTACACTTGGCGACTTCATGCCCCTAGAGATGGAGATTACCCCCAGAATTCTTCATGTGGTGGAGGATTCTTCAAGTGACTATCAAGGTTACTCTTTAGTTAATACCATGGAGCTGGTAAAACCCTACATGATTCCCGATGATGTGGAATGCCAATCGGATCCTCCCAACGTCCCTAGTCTCTACCATCATCAACAAATCTGTGGATATATGGGTAATCAAAATTCCTTGGTCAATACTTTCGGATAGGAAATGCATGCAACCAAAACCAAACAATAGGCCCCGTGTGAAGCTCAACACACACAGACTTCTCATCTTGTTTCACTAGGTCCGCCTTCATCACTGTTTGTGCTACTTGAGCAAGCGGAGCCACCCCAACTACACTGCGATTAGACACATTCTATTACAGACTAGCCTTAGTCATCTAACCCTCATCTGGTAGTCCCTCCATGAGTTTCGGCTAGCAAGCAGCGGAACATTCCCAACACCAATCAGCTGTCAGTTCAGCTAGAAGGGACCACCATACCTCCTACAACAGAGCGACCTCCTATCAGTAGAAATTCACACTTAGCATGGAATTATGATATCCTTAAGAAACATTCTAGAATCCCTATTAGTCTCTCTATCCTATAGGATATTATTCTATTAGAATATATCCACGAAGCCCTTGTTGAGGCTTTAAGAATCCCCCTCTAGTTTGAGACGGAGGTAGTAGCTGTCGAAGCCTTCCATGTTGAGACAGTCAATCATGTAGAATTCCAGTCCATCATCTCTTTCTTTGATGAAGATGAAGGCTCTCCCTTACATGGAAATATCTTCCCTCTTTACATAACTAGACAATTCAATGGCATGGAGGTTTTCTACTTTATTATCAACATAGGATCATGGATAAATCTTATCCCGACCCAGACACTTATGAAAATGGGGCTATCCGAGGATGACCTGAGTTGCTCTGACCTGAAAACTCAAGGTTATGATAGGGTAAGACAGACACTGATTAGAAAGATCCACCTGAAGACCCAGTTCTGTGGCCTGGTGGCTAGAACTGAGTTCATGGTTGTCTCACAGGACACTATCTACAATGAGTTGATGGGTAGGCCATGGTTTCACCTACATGTGGCGGTCCCTTCATCGTATCACCAATTCCTTAAGTACTCCCTTAATGGTCGAGTAGGCGTAATCCAAGGGGAAGTGTCTCCCTTTTCCTATTTTGAAGCCTGAAATTTGGATGCCTACTTTTACAAGAGTGATGAAAAGTAGATCTAGGCTAACAATTTTGAACATGTTATGACTACAACCCACCCATAGGAAGTCCTGGATAATGCCGACATTTTTTTGATCCATCGATTGGAGGACACAAACCAATACTTGGGGAAATTCTTTATTGTTTCTAGAATGAGGGGGAAGCACATTCCCAAGTCTAAGGGGTGTCGTAATATCACCTCGTATTCCTACATAAATCAGTCACAGGTGATCCCAGAGCCCCCTACTCCCATAAGGTACTAAGATATTCGCCCCATAGAGATTAAAATATGTCATACTTTCTTGTTTCCCCAGTCTGGGATAAACTGACTCCAAAATATGTGCCAATATTTCTTAGATATCATCAAATGGGCCCCCTTGGGTAGAAGGTCATATGGGATTGGGTTGACAGATTTCATTACTATAGTTTCGGTAGTATAAGAGCTCCCCAATATGGTGCCCATCACCGCTCTGGTTATCACCAGCTTCCCGTCAGGGTTGGTTGACTCATAAGAATCACCTCACACTGAGGACCCCTCCTCCATAAGTGAAGAAGGGGATTTAGAGGATGATCCTACCACTTTTGAAGAGGGTGTCTCTACCACGGTCAATGAATTGGTACAAGTAAACCTCAATAACGGGACGGATCCAAAACCCACATTAATCAGTTCCACCATGCCTGTCGAAGAGAAAAAGTGATATGTGAACTTCTTAAAGCAACATAGTGATGTATTTTCCTAGAGTTATGAAGAGATTCCAGGACTATATCCTCAAGTCTTCTTCCACTGCCTCTTCCTTCCATCAAATCATCATGGGTTCAAACTGGCTCCCAAAAAGATTCACCCTTCTCACGACACCATGGTCAAGGCTAAGGTTGATAAGATCATCTGAGCTAACATCATCATGGAGGTCCAGTACCCTACATGGTTAGCAAAAATGGTTCATGTTAGGAAGAATAATGGATAGATCATATTCTACACCGACTTCAGGGATATGAACTATCACTTCCCGAATGATGATTTCCCCTTCTTATGAAAGAACTGTTTATTGACGCCACTGCTTGGATCCAGGCTCTCTCCTTTATGGATGGGTATTTTGGGTATAACTAAATTTGAATGTCCCCCGATGGTGAAGATTCTAAATCCTTAAGGGCACCACAAGGTACTTTCTACTTCCAGGTGATTCCCTTCATTCTAAAGAATGAAGGTGCTACCTATCAGCCTGCCACACATGCATATTTAAGACAATCCTCAGGACATTGGTGGAATGCTACATGGATGATCTGGTAGTCAAATATATCCAGTGTCAGGAACATATGAAATATCTAGAGAAAGTTTTTGTCTTCCTGGGATACCACCATCTAAATATGAACCCCTTGAAGTATGCCTTCGGGGTTACCTTCGAAAAATTCATTGGCTTCGTTGTTAGATAAAAAGGTATCGAGATTGATCCAGAGAAGATCCAATCCATCCACAATATATCTCTTCTGATCCACATTTGGGACCTTTTAGGTTTTCAAGGCCACATAGCCTATATAAGAATATTCATCGCAAATATGGCTAGAAAGTGTATTCCCCTTTACCGGATCATGAAGAAAGGTGTTGATTATTAGTGGGATGAGGAGTGTCACACTGCTTTCTAGGAAATCAAGCAGTACCTCTTACAGCCTCTGGTCCTGATGTCACCTATTTCTGGAAAGTTTCCAGTCCTTTATGTTACCACTCTAGAATTATCTCTCGTCCCCTTTCTCGCCCAGAAGAACAATGAGTGAATAGGGAAAAGTCTAAACTATCTCAGCTACATGTTCTTTGATATAGATACCATATATTCCTCTATCGATAAAATATTCCTTCTTCTGGTATTCGCAGTGAATAAATTGTGACACTACTTGTAGCATCATGAGATATAGCTAGTGTCCCAAGCGGAACTGCTGAAGTTGTTCTGAACCACCCCATGTTGATATGACATCTATCTCCATGGGTAGTGATCCTCTATCAGTTCAACATTAGGTTTGTCCCCCCAAAATTCCATTAATGGATAGTAATTGGTGGAATTATTTGCCTCCCATCCATCTCCAGCAGACCAGTCTCTAGATCTTGATTTTACAGATGAGACAATACTCTCGATAGACCAATCTGTTCCTTGTTGTAAAATTCACTTTGATGGTACTTCCCAAAGACCTTCCACCAGAAGACTCAATGACCCCAAAATCAACAGAGTGTTCCTAGGTAACATCTTTATCATTCCCACAAAAGTTGTTCTGTCATATTCATTCTTGTTGTCATAAGGTTGTACCAATAATGAGACAGAGTATCAGGCTCTCATTACTGGTCTCAAGTTGTCCCTAGAGATTGATGTTCCCCACTTACATGTGAATGGGGACTCAAAACTAGTCATCAAAAAGATCAACGATGGCTACTTTGTTAGGAAGTCGGATCTTGCACCACTGTTGGAACATACCCTCCAGTTGATGGACCAGTTCCTGTCTCGGCTAGAGGTTACTCTTGTTCCTTGTTCATAAAATGGTTGATCCAAGGCCTTGGCCAACTTGGTTGCATCTCTTGTAGAACCCAACTGGTATGATTTGATTAATCATGTGGTGCACCATAGATTAATCGCTCCCATCACTCCGGATGATGATAATATCCCACAAGTAAGGCACCTTACCGTCAGTGCCTCCATGTCAGAACCCCCAAGTCCCCCTTCCATAGTGTTGGAGGTGACTCCCGACTTGAGTAATCCCTTTATTAAGTACATCCAACATGGTGTTCTTCTGACAGATCGAGCTGAGAACTAGTGAATTTGACACCACACATTACAGTTTACCCTCCAGAGTGGTCCCGGTCTTGGGAAAATCATTTATAGATAGGGGTTTAATGGGGTTCTCCTCCATTGCATTCATAGAGGTGAGATTTATCAGGTCAGGTAGGTGGTTCATTCCGGTTCATGTAGGGATCATCAGATCGAGCCAAAACTATCTCACCAGATCCGGAGATTGGGGTATTTTTGGATCGCTATGATCCCTGACTATATTGAGTTTTCCAAGAGGTTCCATTCATGCCAAATCCATGCTAATTTTGTGCATCATCCACCAGAGGCTCTACACACTACCAAGTACTCTTGTCCCTTCACGGTTTGGGGACTTGATATCGTGGGACCCTATCCACCAGTGATAGCTCACTAGTGCAGATTCATCTTGACCGCCACAGATTTCTTTTCCATGTAGGAAGAGGAAGTTCCACTCAAGGAGGTCAAGGATCATTCTATAGTTGAATTTGTGAGCTCTAATATCATCTTCGAGTTCGAAATACCTCATGTTTTCCTCACTAATAACGGCACCAACTTACGGGTATCAAAACTAAAAAAGTTGTATGCCAAGTATAATATCCATTCTAACCATGCCTCCCACTATCACGTGAAAGAAAATGGGAAGATCAAGGCATTCAAAAAAACCCCTATGTAACATTATATAGAATATGGTTGGTTAGAACAAGAATTTTTTTTGGATAAACTCCCCAACACTCTCTGGGATTACTGGACGATGACTCCCAATTCTACTTAAGTGACCCCATATTCTCTGGTGTATGGAACAGTGGCAGTCCTGCCCATCGGGATTCAGTTTCAATCATTGAGCATAGTTTTCTATGATCAAAAGACACCAGATAAGGTAGATGAAATCCATCTGGCTAAATTGGAAGCACTTGATGAGAACATGCTTTGTGCCCTGCACAATCTGGAGAGGCATCTAAACAAGATGGCCAGATATTTCAACAAGAAAGTTCACCTCCGCTCTTTCTTGCATGGTGACATGGTTTTTTCTCTTAGAACATCGATGATACCTAGTAGGAAACCACCCAAATTGGATCCCAAATGGGAAGGACCTTACATAATTCACAAGGTTTACCCCAATGGTGCATACTCCATAGTTACCATGTATGGTGAACATATAACTACTCTGACCAATGCCAAATTTCTCAAGAAATACTTTTCATGAGTAAGCTGGTCCTACAGGACCATAAACTATGAGGTCTATACCACATGACGTTAAAATGTGTGATCCATCCAAGATGAAGGATATAAAACTACTCAGCACTTGTCCCGCATGACATTAAACTGTATGTCATCCCATATGACATTAAACTATATGCCATCCCACAAGATGATAAACTATATAGGGTCCTTCATGACCTTAAACTACCTCTTCATCACTGCACAACATTAAACTATGTGATCCATCCTAGCCGACAGATGTAAAACTACCCAGTGCTCATCCTCCATAACGATAAACTACAAGATGGTCCAAGCTCTACGACCTTAAACTAAGATCTCCCCATGTCCTCACTGTATGAAGTTAAACAGCACAACATTTTCAAGAACTATGTATGTCTTGATTCCCATCCTCATTGGATATGTAGGATTTCTCAGATGCCTCATCATAGAGTCCAACCCCCAAATTCTTCTCCTTGACTTCTCCTTGGGTATAGTTCTCTTGGAGGATTACACATGGTATCATGTAAACTTATTCGGCCCCCATTTATGTCGGGTTTACAATTATCGCACCATGTTACCCTCTCTTTCTTCTATCCTATGTTCTCACCGCATGATGTTAAACTACATGTCCCTTTTAGAACTATGTATTGTTTGATTCCTGTTCTCATGGGATATGTAGGAACTCCTATACATTTTTTCTATAATACCAGCCCTAAAATTTAGGATCTCCCACTTTGTATGGCCCCTTCTATTGGATGTTTCTCAAAACACATGGTGTGTTTCAGGCATTATTTTCCTTCATTCATGTAAGGTTTAACATGAAATCAACATATATCCCCCCCTTGGAGATCTCCACCTCTTTCTCCCTTGCCACCAGGGCATAAGTCCATGGGAATGTTTACACTTCACACATCCCCTGTATTGGGGTCTCCATCAACATCCACATCAAAAAGGACCCCTAAACATCATGAATGCTCAACCTTATGGATCACCTACCATTTCAAGCCAACATTATGAAGGATCTTGAATGACTCTTTGATACAAGTCCCACATTACAAATATGGTCAGTGGTCAACTCTCATTTGTTGTTCCCATTCTGGGTCACACGATACAGATGTTGTATTCCAAACGCGTTCAATATCTATCCTCCATCTTTATCACCCCTGTATGTCCCAAATATTAGGTATAGTGATCCATTTTGCATTGTTGTCCCTTCAAATGTCTGCGTGCCTCAAGAAGAGATGTTGGTCCGGGTGGGATTTTCCCCACCCGATCTCTTTCCTTTATTTCTGTGCCCTTATATACTAGGGATAACCTGATATCATTCCTTGTTTCCCATACAGATCATTTCTCAAGTGTCATTAAGAGCATCGGTAACTCCATACATGCATAAAGGGTCACACGATCATGGTCTGAGCACTATGACCTTAAACGAAGATCACCACCATCATCATCGCATGACGTTAAACTGCATAATTTTTCTATCACTAAGGTATGTAAGACCACACAAAACTCATCCTATGTAACAATAATCTGCAAACTAGCTAGGACTTTCCATCAGTGGCCCATCCTTACATCCTTTGACCTTTCTGACCCCTTTTCCCAAGTCCACATTTATGATTGTGTTGTGTGGTGTGGACTCTATGTCCTCATTCATGTCGAGTCATTCATCGCACTACATACATCCCCTGAAGACACCCCTCTAATCATCGTCCTTGTCGTAATACATTAAACTTCACATGTACCACTACGCTTTACACATCCCATAATTTGGGTTTCCATCAACTTTCACATTTGAAAGGACCCCCAAACGATATGGATGCTTGGCCTCAGGGCTCTCCTTCTGTCTCAATCCAACATCCTTGAGGATTTTGGATGATAGATTGATACAAGTCTCGTGTTGTGAATATGGTCAATGGTCAAAGGTGAATTGTTTTCCCCCATACCCAATCACACAATACGGATATTGTGTTGTGAACATGGTCATCAATTATCCTAAAACATTATTTTCGTTTTGTGGTCTTCCACATAACATGCTTAATGATCCACCCTTTCCACCTATCTATCCTATGCACATGACATTAAACTGGGCATTTACGATCTGATCTCTATGACCATAAACTAAGATCTACTATTTACTTATCGCACAATGTTAAACTATACATAATCTCTTAGAACAACATGTGGATTTATTCCCAACATTATGGGATACGTAGGAAAACCAAAAAAATTTGTCTTTGGGTCTAGCCCAGGTTCATTTATTCTTTCTCTCAGCCTCTTGGCCCGAGTTCTCTCTGGGAATTATGAATTGTGCGGCATATATGGACCTTGTTCACAATCACATCAGGTTATTCTCCATGCCATACACATTCCTCATTGATATCCCCCCTCTTATATCCATCCTTACCACATGATGTTAAACTACATGCCATCTTTTAGAACTACTTATGACTTGATTCCTGCCCCCATAGGATACGTAGAAACTCTCTCACATTTTATATTCAGGTCCAGCCCTATTTCTTAGAAATCATTTTATCTCTCTAGACCCTTGGCATGAGTCCTCCGTGAGGGGGTATGTAGTGTGTTATTGGATTACGTCATCATTCATGTTGGGTTTGTAACATCCACGCCACATACCTCTCCCTCTTGAGAGCTCTTTCTCCCCTTATTCTCCACTCATATTTTCATGTTGGGGGCTTATGAAATGGGCCCCTATAGCCACTTTGGTAGTTCACCAATGTCCCCAGAAGCACTCTAGTTCAGGACCTAGAGTGTTGGACTCTACATAGACATGTTATCACCCAATTTCTTGCTTCATGTTTCCCTTTATTTGGATTTTCATCATCTTTCACATCCGGAAGGACCCCTAAAAAACATGAATACTAGGCCCTAGGGCTCTCCTAATATATTGGGCTAACATCCCTGAGGATTTTGAACAACAATTTGATATGAGTCTCACATTTTGAATATGTTCAGCGGTCGACGATCAATTGTTGTTCCCATTTCAGGTCACACGATATGGGTGTTGTGTTTCGAACATGGTCAAAAATCGTCCTCCATCATTGTGCCACCCCCATTAAGCCCTGAATATTTGTTGCATGATTCAAATACCTTTCCACTCCATCATGTCCAAGTATAATTTTGACACTCTTGGTGCTATCCATTAGTGCGCCTTTACGCGTTAAGAGAACAAAGCCACAGTGAGGTGTCATTTGAGGCTCCGCGCCATTTCCCCTTTCTCGGTATTCCACATGTTGCAAAGATATTATCCACCCCTCTTCCCCACTTTGAGCGTGGATCATATGATATTAGGTATTTGGCCAAGGTTTATGCCTTCCTTGAAGAGTCTCACTTCTATGGTCCGTGCTCTATGACCATAAACTTAGATCTGCCCTCATCCTTATCACATGATGTTAAACTATGTGAATATTTCCAGAACTATGTATGGATTGATTCTCATACTTTTGGGATATGTAGAAATTCTTGTACATTTCGTCTTTAGGTCCAGCTCATGCTCCATAGATTATCTCTCATGTTAATCCATTTATCCCTGACACATATATGATTGTGTGGTGAGGCGTGCATGAGCTTATGTCCTCACTCACAACGTGTATTCAATAGTTTCACCACGTACTCCCCTTTTAGGAGCTAGTCTCTCATTCATCTTGTCTCGTATGATGTTAAACTGTGCTCTTAGAACTATTTATGGCTTGATTTCTACCCCTGAAGGATACGTAAAAACACCTAGACATTCGTCTTTAGGTCTAACCCCATATCCTTTGATCTTTTCTGTCCCATTTTCCTATGTTTTCTCTACTAGAGTTGCACACGGTATGGTGTTGGCTTATGTCCTTATTCATGTCAGGTATGCTTTATCACACCATACACATTCCATCTAAAACATTGTTCTTATATATGCATCCAAGCCATATGACATTAAAATATGATTCATGGTCCCACATGACTCTAAATTATTACATTTTTGATGTGTGATGTTAAAATATGTAGGCTAGTCTTATCATATGACCCTAAACTATGACACTGTTGTATAAGCTGCACAGTGAAAAATGGCACCACATTGTGATGTCCTCACTCTACGGGACATCATGTTTGGTATCAGTCATCCCCCATACCATTTTTCAAGGACTACATGTGGATTTATTCATATAGTGATGCTTGGATTCTTTATCCTGGGGTCATTGCTTCAAAAAAAACACATCCAACCTAAAGAAAAAACAAGATCTATCAAATGTCTCTTCTTTTGGTGTGTGGTTTAGATGCACACAATAGTATTATCCCTGGTATTGGTACCCTACCATGCCACTTTCAGAACTATTTATGGCTTTATCCCCATCATAATGTGGTACATAGGAATTTATGGGCACTTTTCCTTGGGCTCATCCCAACTTTCACTTTTTGTCCCTTGACTTAAAATTTCCCCTATGAGCATATGGTGTGATACGGACTCCTACTGTCCTAGTTCATGTTGGGTTTTTCAATAGTCACACCATGTGTCTCCCTTTCTCCTTTCTATTACGGTCCAAGCTCTATGACCATAAACTAAGATCTACTACATCCTATTCATGTGAAGTTAAACTGCTTGACATCCTTAAGAACTATGTATGGCCTGATAACCATTATCATGGGATACGTAGGAATGCCTAGACATTTTGTCTATGAGTCCAACCCCAGGTATCTTAAATCCTATCCTCTTTTTTATCTCCCTTGGTATGCACTCTATCATAAGAAGGTGGTGTGGTGTGGACTCCTTATGTCCTTTTCACATTGGGTTTTGCAACAAGTCTCCTCTTCAACTAGGAGTTTGCATCCCCATGACCCTTGTCCTTGGAAATTGATTTGACTCCATCTGTCTAACATGCCTTATTGGAATACTCGAATACGTCATAGAAAAGATACCAATGTGTGGAATTCTCACATGGACATTCCCCCATTTCATGTCCACACTTCATGAGCCCTTTATTTGGATATCCATCCACTTCCATGTCTGAAGCGACCCCCTCTATGGCCTGGTCTCATGCAACATTGGCTCACCTACCATCTTTGGACAATGCCCCAAAAGACCTCGGATGACATTTTGTGATAGGTCTTGTGTTTTGAACATGGTCAACAGTCGACCCTCATTTGTTTGTCCCCATACTAGGTTAACATGAAATAGATTCTATGTTTCAAACATGGTCAGAATCTATCCTTTATCATCGCGCCACCATCATTGTGATCCAAATCTCGTACACCCTGATTCACATATTTCCAATCCCTTATGTTCAAGTGGAATTCCAACTCACTCGTTTTTACACCTCTGTTATGTGCATTAAGCAGGTGGGTCAATACTTTTGGGATGTCATTCACCTAACATTCCATTACCCCTGATATATGCCTCCCTATACCAAAGATGTCCACCACTAATACTTGTTTCCTACATCGAGCATGACTCACGTGGGATTAGTAATTTTAGTAGGATGTGTAATGGTGTAGCTGAACAACACACACCTTTCATCCTGCATAATGATAAATTGCTATCTGAGAACTATGTATGGCTTGATTCCCATCCTAATGGGATGTGTAGGAAAACCCAAGCACTTTACTTTGGGTCTAGCCCCTTGTTAGACCACCTCTTCTCTATTTTCTTAAACAAATCCCATCGAGAACATGTGTTTTGGTGTGTACTCTCACATCCATCATTCACATCAGGATATATACCACACCGCGCATTTCCTTTATGGGTAACCATGTCCTCAACGTAGCACTTTAAACTATAGCCCTAACCTAACAAGTTCAGGATGCCCCATGAAAATTATGGGATACATTAGCTTCCTCGCCGAAGAGGATTTCCCCCACTAGCATTGGTCTCTAACCATGTTGTGCTAAAAAATTACTTTTAGCTTGATTCTCATCCTTATGGGATACGTAGCAACACCCGGGAATTTCACCTTAGGTACAACTCAAGGTCATTAACACCTCTGGCCCCTTGGCCTAGATCTTCGTCCAGATAGTATGGCCTTAAAACTATTTTCATCATCCTTACTGTACATCGTTAAACTACGTGTCTATTGTCTTCATTGGTATGACGTAAAACTACAAGGCATTCCAGGTCCTCACTAGAGAGGTCATGTCTGAAAGTAGGTATGATCCCTGATCAGACCGATGTACCCACCTAATGTGTTTCCTTCACGATGGAATAATTTCAAGATTGTTGGACTCTATTCGAACAACACACCACTCCACCATCCACGCTTTGCATACCCCTTATTTGGACCCTCTTCCTCTTTCATACCTAAAGGAACCCCCTAACAGTATGGATTCTCGTACAATGGCACACCTACTATCCTGGGATAACATTCTAGAAGACTAATGGATAACATCTCGAGTTAGGACCCATGATTTGAACATGGTCAGTGGTCGGCCCTCATTTGTTATCCCCATTTCAGGCTAACGCAATAGGGGTACTGCGTTTCAAACACGGTCAACATTTATCCTTCATTGTCATGATTCCCCTATAGTGTTCCAAATTTTGTGTATCGTGATTCAAATTTTCCACTCCCCTCTATTTGGATTGATTCCAATTCCCCTGGTGTTACCCCACTCGTGCACCAGAGCACGCTGAGAAAACAGAAATTCTACTATTCTAAGAAATTTCTCCTCCAGTCAGACCTCCCTCATCCCACCTGAAAATCTGTATTGGTTGTTCAGACACCAGATTCCTGAATATTGGTTGGTTCTCTCATATTCGGATGAAATAAAAATACAGCCATCCCTTGTTTCTCACAATGGGCATGACCCATGTGATCTTAGGGATCAATTGCTGGATATTTCACGAATGTGGTGGAAATGCATCAAACCGAAGACAACTAACAGAACTCATACATGTGGCCAACATAAACATTCTAACCATGAAATAACATTTATGAGTTTGCAAACACTATAGCACCCAATGATTGGCCCCTCCCATAGATGGGTTTACCTCTCCAATAGAGCGTTCCATCTCTACCACTCTCTAACTGGTGGAATCCAGGATCCACCTTCACCTATTATGCTCTTGTTTCTCCTCAGAAATGATGGGACGTAGTTCATCAGCCGCAATACGGTCCCACTCCTCGTCATCTCAGATGATACCCATATCTTTATAGGCTCTCTTATTCCATTATTGGGCCTCTACCAGCTAGGCCTTCAGGCATGATATGAGCCCTGATTATATGTCGAGGAAAGAAGAGTACTCATTTGCCTGTGGCTGCAACCACTGAATCTCATTTTCGGCCTCATGAAGCCTCTTGATGTACATTGATTTCCTTCACTGCCAATCCACACCAAGTCCATGATCATGCTCCCAAATATTCTTCTCCATGAGGTCTTGGATGAGTATATGATGACGCTAGTCATCCACTCCTCTAGTGTAACGCCCCGACCCTAGCTACCCAGAGTCGGTGCATTACTTCGTAACATTGGCATGATCACAAAAGATCAAGTCTCGAAAGACCGATTAGTTTAGTATCCTTGGAAACACTAGATACATTCATAAGTCTTTCATTACATCAAAAAGTAAACAAACTACAATAACATGGTCTTCATAGTCCACACTCATATCCTCACTGACTATTCTTGCAAGTTAGTCATAATACACTTCTTCACATCCTGGAAAATATTAAAACATTGAAAGGGGTGAGCTCAGATGCTCAGTAAGGATAACAATATTGCGGAAGCTTTTATAAGAAAACATAAGCATTTAAGGCAATGTATAACTAAAACAAAAGCCTTATTGAACTTGAACTTCAGCATAATATGGCAAAAGTAAAATAAAATAATGCCATTACTTACTTACATGGATATTCTACTAGACAATTAATCACATGAAATATCAATAACCACTTTCATAATGAGGGAATGTATAATGCCAGACGTTCTGAAACATTTTGTCAAGGCCTCGGCCAAGACGTCTAAAATGATTAAGGCCTCGGCCAAAACCATAAATCAAATTGGGAAAGGGCCTCAGCCAATTCCATGTCTAGTTGTCTCATGAGACCTACCGATGCATCGAGGAGCTATAGAGGGCTCCACCCGTCACATATTAAGTCCAATACATTCCTCATATGAATAGGTTTAAACATAACATAAATATTCACATTTAAACTAGCATACGAAATGTCAACAATTTCTCCATAAACTATGGATGGTATAAAATAACACATCCACAGTCAAATATTTTACAAAATGTTCAATGGAAGTTTTGTATCATAAATCAATTTCAATTAAACTTAAAACCCATCAAAGGATGTTGACATGGATGAAATCAAAGATATTTGAGAGAAATATCTCTCCTTTTTTAAATCATTTAAAAGTCCCATAATTATAAAATAATACATTTACTTTGAAAATATTCTTATAATCTTGTTAGGGAAGCTTCGAAGAAGTTATAATGGCGGAAAATAGTCGTACCCGCCGTATAAGTAAAAAAAACATTCTTACCTTAAATTTGTCAAAAAGGTCAAAAAGTACATTGTTTGGAAAACGACGGTAAGATTCCTTTCAAAAACGTATAAGGGTATAAATGACTTTAACCCATTTTCCATTTAATATTAAAAATGTTTTGAAATACATTTTTAAGAAACATGGATGTGGATGATAACGAGGTCCCAGTAGATAATTATGTATAAACAACCTTGGATAATGAAGAGGTTGTGAAGTAAACCCTTACCTTGTACTTTTCCTTGGTTGGGGCAGGTTAAACTCCTGTATAATGGTGAAATAATTGTTATTAAATTATACAAGAATCATATAAATTCATATGATATCATATATGATCTTTTAACATTGCTTTGTTAACAATATCTTAGATTTATCGTTGTTTCGGGTGTTAACTTACTCGTTTTCTTTTATATGTTTTGTTACGTAAGTCGTCTTTTTCATGGATAGGTTGTATCTTATTCATATCCAGAATGATATCATGTCCTTAAACATTATTTTTAAATCATCAAATGATAATTATACTTGAATGGATACTATGGAGAATGAATCTCATCGCGTTCGTGGAGACGGTAGTCCGTACGTACGCACGAGCGACAGTATCATTATTTTGATATTAAAATACTATATAATTGGATATTATATCATATATACAGAATCATTATCATGTTATATTTATTATTTACATGAATTACATATCATTATTATACCCATATAAATAATAATATATTGAATAACAATTACACCACGACGTGGAGACGGTAAGCCGTACGTACGCACGTATGGTGACATGTCATTCAAATGATGGGTAGAATACTGAATATGGTTGTTCCATATTTATAATAACATCACAGTATATAGAAGATACTGGATTTATAATTTTAGAATTGAAATAATAAACAAAGAGGGAGTGGAAGAAGAAAGAAACTTGAAAGAGGGTGATGAAAATGTTACCTCTTCTTCGGGTTCTTCCTTTTGATTTGATCAAAAGGACTCCTTAGGATGGCTTTCCGACTAAAGTAAATCTTCTAGGATGAAGGGAGAGAAGTTGGGAGAGTATTTGGGCAGAGTTTGGCCGAACCAAAAGGCTTGGAAGTGTGAATAAGGTGGTAGAGGTGGGGGCCTTTTATAGGAGGAGAGGAGGGGCTCTTTTGGAAAGATTGAAATGTTACATTATTATACAATGATTTTCGGATTCTAAAGGTCCCACACTTATATATTTCGTGGATAAGGTGATAAGGGTTCGAAATATCCTCATCCAATAGGCTTTGGACAAGTGTAAGCCTTGTATTTTTCATTATCTTCTCATTTTATTTAAATCGTTAAATAATGAGGTCATCGTTGCATCATAATGATGTCATAAATAATTTAATTTATTTAATGTCTAAAAATTATAAAAAAAAATACTATGATGTAGCAAATATTTTTATATTTCTAATGAATATTTATAGTCAAAATTTGGATCTGTGTAACCCCACTTAAAAACTGTTTTAGTAAAACAACTCATGTTTGTGTCAATTTAATTTTAACATTAAATAAATATATATTAATGTCATTTTCCAACTAATGTGGCTCCATGGGGTCCCCAAGTTGACCCATGGGTTTTCTTGGTCGGCCATGACTCATCCAATAGGAGTAGGACAAGTGTCAAGCTCATCTCATATTATTAAAACATTATTTTAACCTTAAACTACACTAATTACCTCTAATCGCGATTAAGAACTTAAAAGTTACTATTCACCAAAAAATTATTTTAATCTCATTGAACCACATTTTACTTCTTAATGACAACCATGTATGTCGGATTTTTGAAAATCAAATCACAGAAGTGGCAATATTTCATTTTAACGAAAAATCAGTTTTTAACAACCACTTAGTGGTTTCACTATTCATCAAAAATTGAAGTTTTTCAGAATAAGGCCAAAATTTCACCCTAAGCTATAATTGATATTCCGAATTCAAAAATGATGTCTATTTTACAAAATTCCAAACATATAAGTTGTATTAATTAATTTTATAATTAATTTCCTCTGTTACAACAAATAGCGTGTTTTTAAGAAACAATTTATATCAAAAGATTGGCAATTGTTTATGTCCAATTTCAATGTTAAATTAATTCTAATGACCACCATTGGATAAAATGGTAAAAATATATTCTAATTATACTTTAAAACTAATAAATATTATAATTTATCACTATAAATTATTTTGATTAAAAAAGTTGTTTTTAAGTATTTTTCACTATTCATAAAAATTTAGAAGTTCTCAGAAAAATACCAAAAATTCAACATAGGCTAATTTCAATATTCCGAATCCAAAAATGAAGTCCATTTTGATAAATAAAATTTATAAAATTTCAAAAAGTAGGTATTACTATTCACAACGGGTAGTTTAATTAGTTATGGTGTGTGTTAGAGCTCGAGGTTGCGTACAACACACGCTATTGCATTATTCGAAGGGAAACGTACAGTGGAAGCTTGGGGTGTTACATTCTCCCCTCCTTCAAATAATTGCATCCTCGCAATTTCTAGGGTATTACTGCATAAAAAGACTCGGGTGTTTTTTCATCATAAATTCCTTGGGTCCCCACGTTGCCTCTTCCATTTTATGATTTCTCCACAAAACCTTCACCAGGCGAGTCGTCCGGTTTCTCATCACCTGCTCCCTCACATCAAGAATCCTGACGGGCTCTTCACAATAGGAAAGATCGGGTTCCAGTTCTAATTCATCATAGGTGAGTACATGCGTTGGGTCAGGCATGTATTTCCTCAACAGAGATACGTGGAACACATCGTGAACTTTGGAGAGACTTGGCGGCATTGCCAATCGGTAAGCTACAGCCCCAATTCGTTCTAGAATTTCGAAAGGTCTGATGTACCTGGGACTCAATTTACCTTTCTTACCAAAACGTATGACTCCCTTCCATGGAGATACCTTCAGGAAAACATGATCACCGACTTGAAATTCCAAATCCTTCCTTCGATTATCAGCATAGCTCTTCTGCCTACTTTGAGCTACTTTGATGTGATTTTGGATTACTTTCACCTTTTCCACTGTTTCCTCCACCAGTTCTGGGCCTACAAGTTTTCTTTCACCAACGTCATCCCAACAGGTTGGTGTACGACATCTCTTTCCGTATAGCGCTTCATATGGTGCCATCTGAATACTCGAATGGAAGCTATTGTTATAGGAAAATTCTACCAGTGGTAAATATTGATCCCACATACCCTGAAAGTCAAGAGAGCATGATCTCAACATGTCTTCTAAGGTTTGAATAGTCCGTTCTGATTGTCCATCTGTTTGAGGGTGATAGGCAGTGCTCAAACGAAGTTCAGTATCCAAGGCCTTTTGAAGACTTTTCTAGAATCTTGAAGTAAAACGAGGATCACGATCAGAAACAATCAATAGGGGTACTCCATGAAGTCTTACAACTTCATTAATATATAGTCTTTCTAGACGTTCAAGTGGTAGATCCTCCCATATAGCCAGAAAATGTGCTGACTTAGTAAGTCGGTCAACAATGACCCATATTGCATCATTCCTTCTAGGAGTCTTTGGTAGTCCCATGACAAAGTCCATCGTAATATTATCCCATTTCCACTCAGGTATGGGAAGAGGTTTCAATACTCCACCAGGATGTTGCCTTCCAGCTTTCACTTGTTGACAAACCATACACCTCGACACAAAATCAGCAATCTCCCTCTTCATATTGTCCCACCAAAAATGTTCCTTCAAATCTCTATACATTTTGGTGCTCCCAAGGTGTATAGAGAAGTTTGAACTATGAGCATCATCCAGTAATTCCCTTTTTCGATCAGGTATATCGGGAACACAAAGTCTCTTCCCGAATTTCAAAATTTCATCCTTATACACAAAGTCCCTCAATCTTCCATCATTCACACCTTTAATCTTCTTCTGAAATTCTTCATCATTGGTCTGAGAACTCTTAATCCTTTCTATTAATGATGGTTTTTCAACCATTTGAAAAAGCATTGATGTTTCACCTTCCCTAGTTATTCCCATGTCCATCTTCACTATATCCAAGAAAATTGGATCCCTTTCAATTCTCATCACATTGAAAACTCCATGGTCTTTTCTACTCAAAGCATCTGCCACCTTGTTTGCCTTCCCCGGGTGGTAATGTATCGTGCAATCATAATCCTTGATTAGTTCAAGCCATCGCCTTTGCCTCATGTTGAGTTCTTTTTGTGTGAAAATATACTTCAAACTCTTGTGATCAGTATAAATCTCACATTTTTCCCCATAGAGGTAATGTCTCCATATCTTTAAAGCAAAGATCACAGCTGCTAACTCAATATCATGAGTAGGATAGTTTTGCTCATGAATTTTTAGCTGTCGTGATGCATAGGCAATGACCTTATCATTCTGCATAAGGACAAAACCAAGTCCTTTCTTTGATGCATCACTTTAAATAACAAACCCATCATTCCCCGATGGTAGAGTCAATACAGGGGCATTGAATAATCTTCTCTTTAGTTCTTCAAAACATTCTTCACACTCTTTTGTCCAGACAAATTTAATCCCTTTACCTGTGAGCTTTGTCAATGGGTTAGCCAATCTGGCAAAATTCTGGACGAAACGTCGATAATAACCTGCTAAACCAATAAAACTGCGTACCTCAGTTATACTTGTCGGTTCTGGCCATTCTTGGATTTCCTTGGTTTTAGAAGGATCAACGGAAATTCCATCCTTAGAGACAATATGGACAAGAAAAGAAATCTCATGAAGCCAGAATTCACACTTCCTAAATTTCCCATATAATTCATGTCTTCTAAGAGTCTTCAGGATAATGCGTAAGTGATTTTCATGATCATCGTGGCTTTTGGAGTATACAAAGATATCATCAATAAATACCACTACAAAGTCATCAAGATATTCCTTGAAAACTCTATTCATTAGATCCATGAAAACAGAGGGTGCATTAGTCAATCCAAAAGGCATTACTGTAAACTCGTAATGCCCGTACCTTGTTCGAAATGCTGTCTTTGGAACGTCTTCCTTCTTCACACACAACTGATGGTATCCAGAACGAAGGTCAATCTTTGAAAAGTATTGAGCTCCATGTAGTTTGTCAAACAAATCATCAATGCGAGGTAGGGGATACTTATTCTTTATTGTTATAGCATTGATCTCCCTATAATCAATGCACAACCTAATAGATCCATATTTCTTCTTAACAAAAAGAACAGGGGCTCCCCAAGGAGAAACACTAGGGAGAATAAATCCCTTATTACTCAATTCCTCTAGTTGTTTCTTTAGTTCAACTAATTCCACAGTGGACATTCTATAAGGGGTCTTCGATATGGGCCTTGATCCAGGAATTAAATCAGTGGAAAACTCAACTTCTCGTTCTGGAGGATGTCCAGGTAAATCTTCCGGAAACACATCAACATATTCTCTCACAATAGGTACATCCTCTATTTGAATATTCCTTTCCTCATCCTCAGTAATTTCCTTCTCTTCCTCCCCAATAATTTAATTTAGTTGAGCTACTGGGGGTGGATCTAGATAAGAATTATGTGGCGACGATTCTTCTCTAAAGATAAGGTGTTCCTTATCATCATCATCAAGAATCGTAACCTCTTTCCTCTTACAATAAATTTTTGCATCATGGTCCGAAAGCCAATCCATACCAAGGATTATATCAAATTCAATCATGGGTATAACGATGAGATCAGCAGGTAAAGAACATTTAGGTTCTCTAATGGGAACTAATCGACAAAACTTTGTTGCAACAATACTTCCCTTAGGGGTTTTGACCGACAACTCCCTTGTTAAATCAAATTGGAAATATCTAATTTTCTTAGAAAACTGGGAAGATATGAAACAATGAGATGATCCAGAATCAAATAATGCATTTGCTAAACTTGAGGAAACCATTAAATTACCTACCACCATGTCTTTCGGAGCTTCCACCTCAGCAGTAGTGATAGCATAAGCCTGGCCTTGATCCCTTGGCCTCTTCTGAGGTAAGTTCCCCTGACGCTTAGGACATTCATTTTCATAATGTCCCTTCTCTCTAAAATTATAACATTCCACGTTGACAGCCGCTTTCTTTCCCTTGCATTCATGAGCTTGGTGGCCTTTTTCACCACACTTGTAATATACTCCTTTTCCTTTTAGATAGGCACCCGGGTGCTTCCTACCACAATTATCACAGGGTGGAAATTCATTTCTACCCTTCTTCCTTGTTTCCTTATTTCCTTTCCCAGAGTTTTCAGCGGATCTCTTCTTATCTTGCTTTGATTTAAAGTCACAAGACTTAGAGAATTCCTTTTCCGTCTTGATAGCGCACGAGACAATACCTTCGTATGAAGAGAAGGTTTGTGATACTAAAGCTCGACGGAGAAATGGTTTCAACCCATCAAAGAAACAATCAGTCTTACTTCTTGGGTTACGTATGTAATCTGCAGCATACCTTGCTAACCTTGTAAAGTTAGCCTCATACTTTGAGACATTCTCATCCTCCTTCTGCCTCAGACTCAGAAATTGCCTTTCCATATCCGCTCGATGGTCTCGAGGAAAGTATTTTTCTAAGAACAGCTCTTTGAACTCCTGCCATTCCATGTTTCTTAATTCATCATCTTCCTTTGTGTTTTGAATTAGTGACCACCATTGATCGGCATCTCCAGTGAGGTGGTAAACTGTCATGACAACATTCTCCCTTTCACTACTCCCCAAGGCATGGAATATTTTCTCTAAGGAATTTATCCATTGCTCAGCTACTATAGGATTTGTACTCCCATTGAAGGTTGGCGGTTTTTGCCTCATGAAACGGTCTAGCATTGATCCTCCACGTTGCGGATCAGGGTGCTCCATACGAGTAAGGTTGTTATTCATAACCTGCGTGAGTTGTCCCAGTACGGTGAGAAGCTGATCAGCACCAGTTGTATCACTAGCTCCACCATAATTATCCTGAGCAGGAGGGAAATCCCTACACAGAGTGCGTACATTGATACGGTTTCCATTCCTTCCACTAGGCGCCATTTCTAAATAATGGCATAAACTAGATTAGTTCATGAATCAAAATACATAATTCCATACTTGTAAAACACTTAACATAAATTGAACTAATTATGGATATAATCCATAATTATAAAAATGTTTTCTTTGAGAAAGTATATACTCGTAACCCTTCATAGTGGTTTGTAAAGAAAATGGGAATTATCCAAAGCATATCCCCCGGGAGTGTCGTAACCAAGAGTGCAGCAAGGCCCGTCGTCGTGCACCAGTTCCCGCTCGAGTCTAGCTCAAAGCAGTGTTTTTGGGTTTTACCCCTAGGTACATCTGTGCTAGAGCCGCCTCTACCTGCTCGTATCCAGACAGGGATGTATTGCTCAGAAAACTCACAACATCTCTACAATACCAAAATTCTAGGAAGTTCTTCTATACTAATCCTCAAAGTCTATCTTCGGGATATGTGCTCTAATCAGAGTTTATCTAAATCTATCTTCCAAGGTTAGTACCAAACTGCCTCTGATACCAACTGTAACGCCCCGACCCCAGCTACCCAGAGTCGGTGCATTACTTCGTAACATTGGCATGATCACAAAAGATCAAGTCTCGAAAGACCGATTAGTTTAGTAGCCTTGGAAACACTAGATACATTCATAAGTCTTTCATTACATCAAAAAGTAAACAAACTACAATAACATGGTATTCATAGTCCACACTCATATCCTCACTGACTATTCTTGCAAGTCAGTCATAATACACTTCTTCAAATCCTGGAAAATATTAAAACATTGAAAGGGGTGAGCTCAGATGCTCAGAAAGGATAACAATACTGCGGAAGCTTTTATAAGAAAACATAAGCATTTAAGGCAATGTATAACTAAAAAAAAGCCTTATTGAACTTAAATTCAGCATAATATGGCAAAAGTAAAACAAAATAATGCCATTACTTACTCACATGGATATTCTACTAGACGAATAATCACATGAAATATCAATAACCACTTTCATAATGAGGGAATGTATAATGCCAGACGTTCTGAAACATTTTGTCAAGGCCTCGGCCAAGACGTCTAAAATGATTAAGTCCTCGGCCAAAACCATAAATCAAATTGGGAAAGGGCCTCGGCCAATTCCACGTCTAGTTGTCTCATGAGACCTACCGATGCATCGAGGAGCTATAGCGGGCTCCACCCATCACATATTAAGTCCAATACATTCCTCATATGAATAGGTTTAAACATAACATAAATATTCGTATTTAAACTAGCATACGAAATGTCAACAATTTCTCCATAAACTATGGATGGTATAAAATAACACATCTACAGTCAAATATTTCACAAAATGTTCAATGGAAGTTTTGTATCATAAATCAATTTCAATTAAACTTAAAACCCATCAAAGGATGTTGACATGGATGAAATCAAAGCTATTTGAGAGAAATATCTCTCCTTTTTGAAATCATTTAAAATTCCCATAATTATAAAATAATACATTTAATTTGAAAATATTCTTATAAGCTTGTTAGGGAAGATTCGATGAAGTTATAATGGCGGAAAATAGTCGTACCCGCCGTATAAGTAAAAAAACATTCTTACCTAAAATTTGTCAAAAAGGTCAAAAAGTACATTGTTTGGAAAACGACGGTAAGATTCCTTTCAAAAACGTATAAGGGTATAAATGACTTTAACCCATTTTCCACTTAATAGTAAAAAAAATTTGAAAGACATTTTTAAGAAACATGGATGTGGATGATAACGAGGTCCCAGTAGATAATTATGTATAAACAACCTTGGATAATGAAGAGGTTGTGAAGTAAACTCTTACCTTGTACTTTTCCTTGGTTGGGGTAGGTTAACCTCCTTTATAATGGTGAAATAATTGTTATTAAATTATACAAGAATCATATACATTCATATGATATCATATATGATCTTTTAACATTGCTTTGTTAACAATATCTTAGATTTATCGTTGTTTCGGGTGTTAACTTACTCGTTTTCTTTTATATGTTTTGTTACGTAAGTCGTGTTTTTCATGGATAGGTTGTATCTTATTCATATCCAGAATGATATCATGTCCTTAAACATTATTTTTAAATCATCAAATGATAATTATACTTGAATGGATACGACGGAGAATGAATCTCATCGCGTTCGTGGAGACGGTAGTCCGTACATACGCACGAGCGACAATATCATTATTTTGATATTAAAATAATATATAATTGGATAGTATATCATATATACAGAATCATTATAATGTTATATTTATTATTTACATGAATTACATATCATTATTACACCCATATAAATAATAATATATTGAATAACAATTACACCACGACGTGGAGACGGTAAGCCGTACGTACGCACGTATGGTGACATGTCATTAAAATGATGGGTAGAATACTGAATATGGTTGTTCCATATTTATAATAACATCACAGTATATAGAAGATACTGGAGTTATAATTTTAGAATTGAAATAATAAACAAAGAGGGAGTGGAAGAAGAAAGAAACTTGAAAGAGGGTGATGAAAATGTTACCTCTTCTTCGGGTTCTTCCTTTTGATTTGATCAAAAGGACTCCTTAGTATGGCTTTCCAACTAAAGTAAAGCTTCTATGATGAAGGTAGAAAAGTTGGGAGAGTATTTGGGCAGAGGTTGGCCGAACCAAAAGGCTTGGAAGTGTGAATAAGGTGGTAGAGGTGGGGGCCTTTTATAAGAGGAGAGGAGGGGCTCTTTTGGAAAGATTGAAATGTTACATTATTATACAATGATTTTCGGATTATAAAGGTCCCACACTTATATAATTCGTGTCTAAGGTGATAAGGGTTCGAAATATCCTCATCCAATAGGCTTTTGACAAGTGTAAGACTTGGATTTTTCATTATCTTCTCATTTTATTTAAATCGTTAAATAATGAGGTCATCGCTGCATCATAATGATGTCATAAATAATTTAATTTATTTAATGTCTAAAAATTATAAAAAAAATACTATGATGTAGGAAATCTTTTAAGATTTCTAATTAATATTTATAGTCAAAATTTGGATCTGTGTAACCCCACTTAAAAACTGTTTTAGTAAAACAACTCATGTTTGTGTCAATTTAATTTTAACATTAAATAAATATATATTAATGTCATTTTCCAACTAAAGTGGCTCCATGGGGTCCCCAAGTTGACCCATGGGTTGTCTTGGTCGGTCATGACTCATACAATTGGAGTAGGACAAGTTTCAAGCTCATCTCATATTATTAAAACATTATTTTTACCTTAAACTACATTAATTACCTCTAATCGCGATTAAGAACTTAAAAGTTACTATTCACCAAAAAATTATTTTAATCTCATTGAACCAAATTTTACTTCTTAATGACAACCATGTATGTCGGATTTTTGAAAATCAAATCACAGAAGTGGCAATATTTCATTTTAACGAAAAATCAGTTTTTAACAACCACTTAGTGGTTTCACTATTCATCAAAAATTGAAGTTTTTCAGAATAAGGCCAAAATTTCACCCTAAGCTATAATTGATATTCCGAATTCAAAAATGATGTCTATTTTACAAAATTCCAAACATATAAGTTGTATTAATTAATTTTATAATTAATTTCCGCTGTTACAACAAATAGCGTGTTTTTAAGAAACAATTTATATCAAAAGATTGGCAATTGTTTATGTCCAATTTCAATGTTAAATTAATTCTAATGACCACCATTGGATAAAATGGTAAAAATATATTCTAATTATACTTTAAATACACTAAATATTATAATTTATCACTATAAATTATTTTGATTAAAAAAGTTGTTTTTAAGTATTTTTCACTATTCATAAAAATTTAGAAGTTCTCAGAAAAATACCAAAAATTCAACATAGGATAATTTCAATATTACGAATCCAAAAATGAAGTCCATTTTGATTAATAAAATTTATAAAATTTCAAAAAGTTGGTATTACTATTCACAACAGCTAGTTTAATTAGTTGTGGTGTGTGTTAGAGCTCGAGGTTGCGTACAACACACGCTATTGCATTATTCGAAGGGAAACGTACAGTGGAAGCTTGGGGTGTTACATCTAGCGCATAGTTCGCATAGTCAGGAAAGAAGCCTCCCCATCTGGTTTATCCATTACGCTTGAGGGGTATCCCCAGTGAAGCGCTTGATTAGCTTCCATGACCGGCGATGGATGATATTGATATCCTCTTCATCAGAGGCTATCTCATCCCGTTCAGAGGGGTCTGCCGGTTCATATGAAAGGTATGACTCTAGGAACTCATTAGCATGATCTTCATTCGGTGTCTGGTTAGGTATTTCAGGACCCATGTCGTCCTATTGATCCTTGTCATCATATTCCACCCCAATGATTTCAGGTTCGGTCTTGCTAACGGTCCTACCTGTGATTGGGAGCGTTGCAGTTTGGTCAGTTTGGGTGTCCGCTTCCACGACCACCAGCGTTCCCCTGGGAATGGCAGCGCCAAGATCTCCTTATATCCTCTCCAACATAGCCCACACCATTTGAAGAACTGTGCATCTTAAAAACACATAGACGCCAGTTGAATTTATTCAATGGATGAAAGTTACAAATTCTATGAAGGAGACTTACATAGGTAAAGTAGTCAGTCTTTCCCCTGAGCTATTGTCATCAGGACCCTGAGGCGTGGCCCTCTGTTTATGGTTGGAAAATCCAAATATTCTGGGAGAACCGCCATTGGTGCCACGGCCCTGCTAGGCGCGGTAATCGTCGTCGTCACGGGTGCAGATTCTGAAGTACCTGCAGCCACATTTACTATTGCACGAGAGTGGGTCTTGCATATGAGGCCCTCCTGTATGGGTCAAATTATAGTTGGAAATTACTAAATGAACTAGATGAGGACTTTGGGAAAGTAGTTTATGGTTTTACATTAAGATCCTCTACAAACTCCACCAGTTCCAATTTTGTGACCTCATCCTTCTCCAAAGGGCACCCTCCACTGGCCTCTTCCCCCAAAGAGGACTATTTTGAATCTTATGATAAAGGGAATCGCTCCATTAATTCAGCGGATGATACCTGCAGAGGTGTCGTTTGATCGAGAATCACCTTCACCTGATCTGTCATTAGATGCGAAGCACCCCGATAGTGCACAAAATCTTCCAACTCGGCGATATACTACTCCCCCTCCACCTGAGATACTGAAAAATCGACACTCATGTGACAAATCCCTACCAAATCCATACTGAGATGGTTCATATAGTGCCACGTCTGGGAAGGGTTGAGTAATTTTCTATTGATGTCCAAGATGTCCCAAGCCTCTAGGAAGATAGCATCATCGGGCATATCTATATAGCGTAACCTCTTTACCGAAGCCTGAGTGGGTATCCTATGGAAACCCCATAGGTAGCCTCCCCTTTGGATGACTTTTCTCCTATAGGTCCACCATTTCCGCCTACATCTCGGTTGGTGTGAGCCTCGCCGCTACTACATTCCTACCACCATGGGGTGTTCTTTCCACCTTTCAGCCCTGACCTCGAGGTTGAAGAGGCACCCCATTGCTAGTGCGGACGGTCTGCTGCTTAAGCATCTCCCCCGGGTAGGTTGACTCCCAACTCTTAGTGTACTCCTTCACCAGCCCATAGATGGTTGTGGGTGAAGGAAACTCCTTCCACATCTTCCCATCCTCCTGTGTGAACATGAGACACATCTGTCACATCACACATGGGTGGTCCTCATTTCTCACTCCCATGTAGACCCATGGGGTAAGCCTCTGCATGCACCAAAACTGCCTTGCGAAACGGTGCAGGGTGTACGGCTCTCAGAGAGGCTTTCGGTGAACCTGGGCTACCAGGACTCCATCCCAAAAGGCCAGGAGGTAATATCGGTGCTCCTTCATTCCCTAGCTATCATCAGTTAACACACATGGTGGCGATGGGAATGAGTGGTAGTTGAATTCCTCTACCTTCCAAACTCAGTTCAGTACCATCGGTGGAGTCACTTTGGTTGGAAAACAGCCCACCACATTCAGAATAGCTGGTCAGAATTCTGACCCCAGAGGGGAAATGGGGTCTAGGTATTCATAGACTCCATAAATATGTGTCGCTATCCACCTATACAGAAGATGGAATGGCCTACGTACCCTGTGTGGCTTCTTCCCTTCATTGATATGCCACAACACCTTATACAGCTTAGCGATCATCAGGATCCCTAGGTTGACCCACTCTCCTATCACCAACATGGATGCCATGATGAACGTACTCGACTACACACCCATGTTTGTGTCCCTTATCGGTAGAATCCACCCACAGATAAGCACTAAGATGAATGTAGAAAGCCTAATCACCATTCTCTACTTGGAAATGATACTGAATCTCCATGTCCTCCACTGGATGTCCTCCAAGAGTCTTCAATAGTAGTGATTATTTTTGTGTTGTACCCCCTTCGGGAAAGTATGAGGCCTCGTAGTAAACTTCCTGTCTGTATGGGAATTCAAGAATTGACTAAACCACTACATAAAGTGAACATCCCTCACAGACTACTTATCCTCTCCCAGCACCAGGTCCATCAATACCCTTCCCAGTGGTGACATATACTTTGAGTCTTCCCATGTATTTGTGGAAGGGGGACCTCATCATACATTTCCCCCAGTATTGGGACCCTTGAGATTTTTTTCAGGTCCCATAGGATAATGCCAAACTCCCCATGGTGAAATTGGAATGTGTTGGTCCTCAACGACCACCTCCTCAATAACTCCGACATCAGCTGCTTCAACTGGTAGATCTGGAATTAGGAGGCCCATTATGCCTCATATAGTCCCACTCACCTCATCTATCCCCCAAACTCCTTACAGGAGGCACATACCCAGTAGGCCCATGCCTAATCATCTATGAAGTTTCCACCCCTGGGGAAAACCCCACTCATCGGTCAACCCCTTCTCTGGGTTCCCTAAGTCCACTTTAAAATGGTGGGGTACTATGGGGGAGAGACATTTGGATGAAAAACCTTCCCATCATTTTTTTTCACATGATTGTATATGAAATCAGCATTGACATGTGTATAATCCTCCCAAGTATGACCATGGGACACCCTGAACCACTGATGTTGGCAAGGCGTACTCCTGAACCAGTAGGCCAACTTGTCCATGCTTGCTTCTAGAATGTGGAAATCATCCCTCAGGCCAAATTTGTATAGGGGAAGCCTTTTTCACAAAGAAAAATTCTTCTAACTATCCAAAAAAATCTCCACTAGAGATTCGTGGTCCGAGTGGCTTTGCACACACTCCCTGATGCCCAGGTTATCAGCCTTCTCTGCCCTCCAGGCAGCATCTACAAGGACCCCCCTGGTAGCTTTCTGGTGAGACATTCCATCTCAAAGTTTTTGAATTTTTTGTTCTGTACGACATAGCTCATTCATGGAGCTCTTTCGTAGAGCTCAGTCGCAAAGTAAGGTCATATATCCCGACCACGGTTGTAGAGTCATGAGGCTCGATGTGTGTCGTGGAGCAGAAAGTACCTTATTTGAAAAGAGTAGTCACTGAGCGCACGAAGCTTTGAGAATTAAGAGCAAAATTTCCAAAAAATGTAGAGATGAGTAAGGAAAAAAGAGGGGTCGGCCTCCCCTATTTATAGGCGAGGACCTCCGAGATTCACAGTGCACATGTTCGTAGCAAGCTTCACAGCGCTCTCAACCTGTGGGTCACCTCTCTACATCATGACCCTACTTTGTGATCTTTCATTGCGATTATCTGAAAAATAATTTCGCAATTTACCCTCAGACTTAAACCCTCCTTTACTCCTCAGCTACAAGTTTGAGGGGGGGAATTTTTTGGTTCCAAAATATGGGCAGAGAGAAAAATTCTCAATGAGGAAACTAATGCCAAAGGGGTGGCCTCTAGAATCCCATTTGCGGATCCCCTCAGCACTGAGGTCAGCATGAAGCTAAAGCCCCCTCTGCAGTCACCACATAGTAAAAGAGGAGGGAGACTCTGTGGTTATGATGAAATTTACCAGAATCTTCGCACCACAGAGAGAATAGGATCGACTTTGGGATCCCTTGGAACTTGACGAAATCCTCCATGATTGTTTCAGAGGGAATTAATGATGTCTCTGCACCGAGGAGGTGATGATAGTCGACTCTGCAGTTATGAAAGACTTGATGCAATCTGCAGCCGATCACAGAGTGCCATGTGGCTTCATAACAAGCAGTCCGAGCTTTGCACCTCCTCTTGCCTATAAATACATGGCTTCCATCGTACCCAAATCATGAATACCCTAACCGTTCACCTTCTCATCTCTCAAATCATGAAGCACCTTATTTTCTGCTAAACCTCTAGAAAACTGATCTCTTCAAGGTACTTGAGCATTGCGAAGTACCATTCCCTTAGCTCAAATACAACCCCTCTTCATGCATGGATGACCTTTGTGGATCCCACGGGCCATCGTGTAGGAAGGAGATCCCTAAGGGGACACTATTCTTCAAAAAACACTTATTCTTCACAAAGTACCTTCCATTCACATGTGAACCACATGATAAGGAAGGAACACTATGCTTCGCGAAGTATATTTCTTCGCAATACTATGATTTTCAAGGAACCAATGTTACACAAATTACTACTCTACGAAAGCCTTTCTACTTCGCAACACACACTTCAAATGCATCTATACCCTATGCCTAGGCTAGGCCAGTCCACTCCGTGAGGCATACCCCATCGTTGAGTCTTTCCACTCTGTGGAGCATCAGAGCTTTGCAAGATCCTTTCTTATGAACTCTTATGCTTCGTAAACCCTTCTCCCAAATTGTCCTCTAGGTTTGAATGAAGTTATTTCAAGGTCCATTGGGCGGTTCTTCATGTTTTATTGCTTAGCTTCATGCTTCTTCACATAGTAATGATTACAGATGTATCTTCTTCGCATAGTCATGCTAACATGATACCCTCAATGGATCACTCCAAAAACCCACCTCAACACAGCATTACTAATGTCTTCCCTTACCCAAGGGTGCGTGGGTATCAATTATGTATGTCCTAGGGGTGCAGAGTGAACTCACCTCATCTGAGCTGGAGGGCATTAAACTGCTGAGCACCAATTTCCTCAACACATGATGTTAAACTGTGGCCTCACCCCATTTAATATACATTGGGTTCCCCATCTCGGACATTCCCAATGCCCACTCATATATATGGGAGTGATATCTTTCTCACATGGAATGAGATCCTCCTTGATGGAGGGGCATCTATATACAGGGAAGGGCAACCATCTTGGTGTAAGCCACTATCCTTTCTTGCGGGAGGTGGAAACCCGACTCCTCCTTTCTTCTTTAGTGCCAAATACTAAATGATAGATGGGAATTGGTACCTTCATTACCCTGTCCCTCTCCCTCTGGGATATGTCACCATCGGGCCTCTATCTTGGAGTAAGTCCCAATCTCTATATCCCTAGGCTGTTAACCATGTGTAAGCCCCGCTTCATTACCTGTGTATGCACATTTCACAATGTGATCATCAGGTTTTTGCTACCTATTGTTTCTTACACCGAGCACAAATCACATGGTCTTAGAGTAATAACTGACCATGACATCCTTCTTGGGCTTCCTAAGTACATAATCCCCAATCCCCTTTCCAAACTACGTGGACTTTTATCCTTTCTCTTCCCAAGAAAGGTATGTAGGAAGCCTTTGTAAGGTTCACGCCCATCGCCCATCGGTTCTGACCACTCAATTTCGGTCCATATCCATCCTTCATGAAGTTAAAATATATCCCCCCTTCTGAACTACATGGAATTTGATCCTTTACCTTTCCTAGCAAGGTATGTCGGAAGCCTCCCCAAGGTTCAAACCCAACACCAACTTGATCCAACCCCCTCACATCAGTTCACATTCATCCCACATGAGGTTAAAATATATCATCCATTATGAACTAAGTGTACTTTGATCCTTTCCCATTCTAAGAAAGTTACGTAGGAATCCCCCCCGAGGTTCAAGCCCCACAGCAACTTGTCCCGGCCAATCCATTTCGATTCACCCTCATCATTCATGATGTTAAACTATACATACCTTTTCGTCTAGTATGATGTCAAATTGTATGCCTTCGAACAATGTGGATTGTGATTCCCTTCCAAAGGGGTATGTAGGAATCCCCCATAAGGTTCAACCCCATCCAGTGGTTAGCCTTTTTATTCCCCATTCATCGGTAAGCCATTATATACCCCATCCAACGGTAATCCATTGTATTCTACATCCAGTGGTAAGCCATTGTATTCCCCAACTAGAGGTAAGCCATTGTAGTCCCCTTTGTTGTGACCCATATCTCCGATCCACCCCTATGGTGTCAGACCCACTCCCGGGATGCTAACCATGCATAAGACCCAGCATTTCATCGGGTCATTGTCCTCTACACACATCCATATTCAATACCCCATCCTAAACTATGTGGACTTTGATTCCCGGCCATGGGGATATGTAGGAATCCTCCTTGAGGTTCAATCCCAACACTCATGTATCATCCTGGTCTCTCCCTTGATCTTTTTTATTTCGGGAAGTTCATTCCCCAACTTGGAAGTTATACTTCCTCTGAGTCCCATCCAAGCATCCATTATCACGAGTCGCCTCCTTAGGTGTCCCATCATCCCACCGAACTACCCGGAAAGTGATTCCCAGCCATGGGGATACGTAGGAAATATCCCTGAGGTTCAATACCAGCCAATGGAAAATCTCGGCGTCCCATTTCTAGGGACCCAAAAATCCTCAGATCTGTCTTCATTGGACATTTTGATCTACACATATAGTAAACCCCCTAGGTTCTACCTCCTAGGGATACACCCATCTAATCCACTCTCATTAGTGTTCTAATCAGTCTGATCCATCTCCTCTAGATATTAAACTCACAGAATTCCATGTTTTAAACATGGGAAGATGAGGAAAACCACAGAGACATGCCTATGGAATATAATTCCCCACACTCGACGTGGGATGCCTCGAGCTACTACGCCCCTGAGAATCCCTGTCATATGGGGAAGAAACCCAAATGCATCAGTGTTCTAGCTTCCAGACACACCAGTGTTGTCCAACATGACAACTCCCCCGACCGAAGGTTGGTTCCCTAACTTGAAACCTTAGAATGTCCTGACAAAAGTAGTATAATTAACTGGAATCCATGAAAACATGGAACTAGGAAGAGTTTCATGAATAACATCTTAATCTTTAAGGGAGACCCAAACAAGGTGAAGAATTCTAAGGAGGAGTCCATGGAAGGATAGACAAATATCCCATCATCCCTTTCGATTAAGGATTAAATGTCACTGAATAAGTGACGGATGCTACCTTCCTTTTGAAAGTAGGAATGTAGGGCAATAGATCAGTGTGTCCTCAATAGACAGATGCACACCCCATTGAAAGGGTCAGAAACAGTATTTCATACTCTATGACAAACCATATCATACCATATAATATCATATGGATTTAGGGAATATTCCCTTCATTATGAGACCATGGGTAAAATATACTCTCTAAATTAATGTTTGATCTATATTACCCATGAGTGGTAATGATCTGTGAGATTATGATTATGTGTTATGATTTTATATATTGTTGTTATTATTAGTGTACAAGATTATTTTTGGCATCATTCGTGACTTTGAATGTCCGATTAGGTTATTATACTTACCCTTTAATGGGGAGCCTTTGTATTTTAATACTTGTAGTTCTTGTAGATGTTTAACCTTTTGTAGTATAACAAATATATATAGAGTTTATGGTGTTAATATATATATGTGGAACAAGTGATGATCATCATAGGTGTCTTGGAAGAGTATTATGAATCGATTAATTAATGTGATTCCTTTAGGTTTGTATTTATGTATAGGATTATACAATTTTTGTGTAGGTTCTAGGCATAGTGGAAGTGCATTGGTGGGTGTACCCAACATTAATTTTTTCTGTTAACAACGATCAATTCGAGATCCTTCATGATAATAAAATGTCGGATCTTCATAATAGAACTAAGAACGAAAGAATGGAAGGGAGTCCCAAAAATATATAGAGGATCATCATATGTTGGTTATAATTAATTTAATTAAAATACAATAATTACCTTGATGTAATTCTATATCTGTTGATGTTTCCGGTCACAATATGATGTGATCCATCGTTGGGTCGTATAATCCAACTGTAGGATTCCCCTAGCGGTGATCCACACATGCTCTACATATCTCTGTACATCTCTGAAGGTATATATGGGTGATAGCTTGAAAGATCCTTTGCTTTCTATATACACATTCGATCTCCTTGAAAGTTTCTTGCAAAGAACTCTGCTTGATCTGGTGGAGGAGGATCTCTCTCGTAGCTTTAGAGCATTCTTGGAAGAAAATAATTCTATCTTTTCTTTAGAGTTTTCTCTAGATCTGTTGTGCATAACTACCAAAAATGGCTAGGCTAATGAGAATTATATAATTGGGATTTTAATTACTTATAATAATAAAATGAATTAATTACCCTAAAGAATTTATTCAATTAATTTAATTCTTAGTAAGACCCCATGTCAAATAATAACATTTGACTATTGTTATTACTTTATATGCACCCATTGAATTGCACCTAATATTATTTAATTTAATAAATAATATTATTTCTCACAAATCCCTATAAAAATTATATGGTGTGTATATTAATATATACAATGTGTACTTTGGTTTTTCCATTTTCTTTATTTCCTCCACCACATTTATTATAACTTGAATAATGGCTATGTATTTCCCAAATAAATACCACTGCATTACTCGCTGGTAAATTTATTATTTCTCCCACAATATATTTTCTTGAATAACTATTTTCGAAATAAATGTGATTTGGGATCCTTGAATAATTATTAAACCACAACCAGGAATAATCTTTATTCAACTTGATAAATTAATATCTAACTAATATACTTCGACACACTTTGTGTGTGACCCTCTAGGCATCTTTCTCAGTGGCATTAGGAAGAGTCCGCCTAAAGTCCATGATTAAAATCTAGCATCACGCCAAGGAACCTATAGAGAAAGAAGTTAATGCAACAATGATGTGTCACCTCCTACAAATTCTTACCATGTAATGTAATCCCTTTGTCTCTATATCTTCAATCAAGCGGGTTGAATTCTAGTGTCATCGACCCATGTGCTCGATTATTCTTTCTTTGAATTTTCCGAATTGAACTCGCCCATTCCTTACCATGTCCATGGATTTATTTAGGCTATATCAATTCCATCAAAGGTCTTGGGATATCTACTTCTATTATAGAATAGAAGAGAAAATCATTTCTCACATTTTCTGTTAATACAGTATTACTCATGACACACCCAACATATCCTACCTCACTGTGAACAATGTGTCATCATAGTTTTCATCATTACATATAAGTGTGCGAGTTGTAATACCCATTAATAATAATCTTAAAGTCTAAGGACTGATACACACATCTGTAGATAGTAACATCCAATGACATTATGAAATGTGGATTTCTAACTGGTGGGTATTGTTCTCATAATATCCTCCCAGATATTACTATGGGCGCACACCATGAGAAGATGCCTCAATGTTTTATGAGTCCCCACTCCTAATGTCTTGTATTATTAATTTCCCTAAAATAACATCATCTATCCATAGGATATATATATTAAAGAACAGTATTATGGAAATTCTAGGTTTGCATCATAGTAGGGATCTACAATGACCCTATAATGAAACAGTTATCCTTAGGAAATTATGACATGCATTGTCATGTAGAATAAGATTCAAGATGTGATAAGGTATTTATTAATGAATAAATTACAAAGTAGTTGGTTCTAGGAAACCAACTCCAACAGACTCCCACTTGGACTAGATCCAACTACTAACAACCTTTAACCTGCTATCTCTCACATGATATTCATGCTTCTACTGAGATGGACCTTTAGTCATGGGGTCTGCCACATTATTTTATGTGGACACTCTACTCACTGGAACTTCACACCTTTGATAGAAATCCCTCAATAGGTGATACATTTGAAGAATGTGCCTTATCTTTTGATGTGACTTTGGTAATTTTTTATGAGACACAGCTATAGTATTATCACAATACAATGTGATTGAATCTATACTACTAGGCACCACATCAAGCTCTTGGGAAAAGTTCCCAATCTAGATGGATTCCTTGGCTGCATCAAAAGATTCTATATATTCATACTCCACTATAGAATCAGTGAAAATAGGCTGCTTTGAACTCTTCTAGATCACAGCTCCTCCATTGGACATAAAACATATTCTGATTACAACTTCAGATCATTCTGATCTGTCTAAAAACCATAATCAGTACAACCTCTAATGACAAGCTCCACGTATCCTCCATACACCAAGAACATATCTTTAGTTCTTCTTAGATACTTAAGGATAGTCTTAACAGTAGTCCAATTTTGTTCTCCTGGATCTTCTTGATATCTTCCTACTATGATCAGTGCATAGGCAACATCAAGCCTAGTACATATCATGGCATACATGATGGATCCTATAGCTAAAGTATATGGGATCTTACTCATCCTATCTTTCTCTTGTTGTGTCTGAGGATACATTCTCTTATAAAGATGTAGGCCATGTGACATTGGAACCAATACCCTCTTGGATTGTTCCATACTAAATATTTTTAGTATCTGATCAATGTATGTACCCTAAAATAGTCCAAGAAACCTCTTGGATATATCCTGAATTATCTTGATCCCTAGAATGTAGGCTGCTTCACCTAATTCATTCATGGATAAACACTTGTTCAACTAGTCATTAACTAACTATAAGACTGGTACATCATTTCCAATAAGTAATATGCCATCAACATATACTATTAGGATAACGACCACATTCCAATTAAACCACTTATAAACACATGACTCACATTCATTCTTAATGAAACCAGATTCCTTTATGGATTCATCAAATTTAATGTTCCATGACCTAGATTCATTATTTAATCTATAAATGGATTTCTACAACTTGAAAATCAATTTGGCTTCACCAGGTGTCACGAACCCTTCTGGTTGTGTCATATCGACATCTTATTGAAGGTTACCATTAAGTAATGTTGTTTTTACATCCATCTTCCAAATCTCGATGTCATGGTAACATGCTATAGAAAGTATGATTCTTATGGATTTAAACATGGAAACTGGCGAGAATTTTTCATTATAGTCAATTTATTGATGTTGTATGAATATTTTAGCCACTAGTCTTGATTTATAGGTGTTAACTTAACCTTCCATGTCTAAATTTCTCTTTAATACCCATTTTCATCCAAAAGGATTTACATCAATTGGATCATCGACCAGAACACAGACTAAGTTATAATACATGGAATCCATCTCAGAATTCATATCTTCCATCCATCTTCTAGCTTCTGGTCTTTCTATTGCATCCTTATAGGAGAGTGGTTCATCATTTTCCAACAATAATGATTCACCATCCTCAGTGACTAGGAAGCTAAATCTCTGTGGTTCCCTTACCTCTCTTGAGCTCCTACGCAGTACTTGTGTTTCTTTAACTTCTTCCATAGGGACCTTTGGAACTTTTTCCTGTACCAACTCATGTGTATCTTGAGCATCAACTTTTTTGAAGTCAATATTTCTCATACTATCCTTTTTTAGGATGTGATCCCTCTCAAGAAATATGGCTTGTCTGGCAACAGTCACTTTCTTTTCTAAAGGGTTATATAGGTAATATCTTTTCGTTTCCTTAGGATATACTATAAAGATACCCCTAATGCCCTGGGGTTCTATTTTGTTTCCTTAGAAGTCCTTAAAAAACACCTCGCATCCCCATACACATGTGTGCGACAAAATGGGTTTTTTTTACATTCCATAACTCGGAGAGAATTCCATTTATCGCCTTAGTTGGTACTCAGTTTAATGTGTATGTTGTAGTTTGTAATTCATATCCCCAAAAGAATAATGTAAGATCTGCATGACTCATCATTGACCTCACCATTTACAACAAGGTGCGGTTCCTCTTTTCACTAACACCATTCCATTGTGGTGTATAAGGGGGAGTGAGCTGAGATAGAATCCCAAAATCTCGTAGAAGATCAATGAACTCTTGGTTTAGATATTCTCCACCTCCATTCGATCAATGTTTTTTTATCTTCTTACCAAGATAATTCTATAATTCATTCTTTAATTCCTTAAATTTATATAAGGACTCTAACTTATACCTCATTAAGTAGACATAGACATATCTACTCAAATCATCAGTAAAAGTAAGGAAGTAAGAATATTCACCTCTAGATTCTATTGGAAATGGTCAACACACATCTGTGTGCACCAATACTAGAAGATCTATGGCCCTTTCTCCCTATCCACCGAAAGGCAGAATGGCCATTTTACCTTGTAAACAAGCATGACATATATCAAGTGGTTTTTGTTTAGTAGAGTCTAAATAACCATCTTGGCAGAGCTTTGTCAATCACTTCTCATTCACATTATTGAGATGGTGATGCCACAACTAGGTGATGTATGAGTCATGTGATTTGGTTCTGTTACTGATTTCCAACACATGGTTTTCGTAATTTAATACATACAAAATGTTATTCAAATGTGTCATACCATAACATACATTGTTCTTATAAAAGAAACAACCCTTATTTCCAAAATTGAAAATAAATCCATCCATATCCTAACATGATACATAAATTATGTTCTTGGTAACACTAGGCACATAATAACAATTATGTAAACCCAAAATAATCCTAGTTGGAAATGAGAGATGCTAATCACCAATGGCCAAGGCATCCAGCTTCACGCCATTGGCATCATGAAGATCCACCTCTCCTCTGAAAATAATTCTAAACCTACTTGGTTCTTGCATTTGAATATAGATGTGAACCCCAAAATCTCTGTCTAATATTCAATGTGTAGAAATGGAAACATTACACTCGATAATTAATAAACCTTTAGCATCCCCATGCTTCTAGGTGCACTTCCTCTTCAAGTAGCCTGGCTTGCCAGATGCAAAACATACCACCTCCCATTCCTTGCCCTGCCTCTGGATCTTCTCCTTATTGAAGGTATGGTTCTCAGGGGATTCATAATGTTTATGAATCCTTTTCCCCTTTTCCTTGTCCTTCTTTTTCTTATTCACCATAGGGACTATGGATTTTTCATGCCCCATGTCCTTATCTACCTGGAAAATTAAGGTCATAAGTTCCGATAGACTCTTCTCATTATTGCTCATGTTTTAGTTGAAAATAAAGATAGAGAAGGTATTGGGAAGTCATAGATTCTCCAAGAATAGTTTTAAAGAAATCATTGGATACCTCATATCTCTCCTCTCTCTCCATCTCTTGATAGATATCCTTAAGGTGAGACAACAGGCTATACACGTCCGTGTTTTTATATTGCTTCAAAAGCTCATTAGACATGTCCGATAGCATGAAACATTGGACATCTATGGAATCATCCATATGTTTCATATAGAGAGATAGTTCTTCATCATCGGCCTCTTTTCCAGGCGCAAATGGAATAGGCTCTTCCAGCACATACAATTTCCTCACATGGCGAAGGATGACGCGTAAACGCCTCTGCTATTCCTGGAAATTGGTTTCAGTGAGAAGGGTTTCCTTCTCGAGTATTGTTTAAAATGAAATTTTTGAAGTAATTTTTATTTATATTTCTATAAATAAATATTATAAATGGTCTAGTAATTTATCATGATAAAACTGAGAAAAATAAATAATTTAATACTTACTAGTCTCCCACTATTTTATTGAAATCCAATTTCCCTCACCATTGACTTTGGAATATTCTGCTGCATGAATACTCTAGTGGAAAGGATCCATATTTCCCTTTTCATTACCCTAAATAGGGTTGGTCAATAAAATTTAAGGGTTTTAATTAGGCATTCCAAATTCTACCTGCATTAACTCGCAGCTCCTTGATTCGCTAAGTGGACTCCCCAATCCTGAAATCCTTTTATTTTGGATTTCCTCAACCTTTGCCTCTTGGTCAGACAAAGTCCTATTGTGATACTCAACCCTTGATGTGAAGCAAGTCAAGTCAACCCAAAACATTGAATTAGAATTTCATGGTAATTCAATGGACCCCAACTAGGGTTGGTCAAGCACTTTGAAATATGGTTCTATTCTAACCAAGATTATTGAAGGCTATACCGACTTAATATTTTCTTTGAGGTATTTTATGGTTATACATAAATTGTCATTTTATTATCATTGATTACAATCTTGTTAATATTAAGTGGGATATATTTTAGTGATTAACCATGTCTAAGATAATATTTAAACATAATACGGTCTTATTTTAGTTCCATCTTGCATTCTTGTTTAATTCATTAATTGTGTGATCGTGACAACACACCCACAATAAATAAACCTTGAAACTGACATAAATAAAATAAATGGTGTGACCATGAGCTTTCTCTATTGGTCAGTTTATCTAGTGGTTGATAAACTTACCCAATACCTAGGGGATAAATACCTTGAACCTTCTGGGTTCATGTTTACATCTTTCCACCTGTTGAGCTTTGTATCTCCTTGGATTGAATTCACCTTTGATCCTAGCTTGAGTCTCCTCCACTAGCTTGGGAGCTCCACACATTACATATGCTTTTATCTCACTCACGTTTGAGGGGTAAAATTGGGTTTTAAATAAAAGAAACTTTGGGCACACATGCCCTACATGTTAATGAGGAGAAGGCTCACAGGACAACAAATTTAATTTAAATAAATTAATTAAAAGAAACCACTCACATACAAAGGTCTTTGTCTATCTCAGGATCATACATACATGCAATGATATTTATGCATAAATAAAACTATAATTCAATTATTTAATCGTTCTTGTTTAAGATAAGTCACGCTCAAATAAATTAATTATCTTTAATTAATCAATCCTTTAATCTTAAACCCTTTTTCTAAATTTCCTTGAGATTCTCATGCATCATAATTTTAATCATACAAATTCATCTAAAATTATCTTTTTTACATAACATCTATATTGGAGGCAACCCATTGAATTCCCATTCATAACTACCCAATGAGTAGAAATGAACATTACATAGATGTTAAACTAAACACATATATATAAAACACCTATCACATTTTTTTCCTTAGTTTTACGCCTGTATAATGGTACACGTCTCAAGGGTTTGTATAATATAATAATAAATTTTAATAAATATGCATAATTTGGATGAAAACACGGCATGTATTTCTGACTACACGGTGTGTACTTTTGTTCACTATCCATACAAAGAACATGCCTGGGGACATGGCTTGTAGATGTACTTCGTAAATATTTAGAGTACACGGCATGTTAAGTGGGACACATGCTGTGTAGTATCCGCGTTACACAGTTTCTAGCTAGGAAAGTCATTTACGGGTTACACGGTCCAACCCTAACCTGAAGGGGTTACACATCGTGTTCAGTGGTCCACATGACATATAATCTGGAAATTGTGTGCCACATGTTCCTGGACAACACACGAAGTCTTAAAGACTTAGATAGAATCTAATGACACGTCCTGGTTTAGCGGACCGTCCTGGTGCATGGAACCTATACTACACGACGTGTACTACAAAATATATGCTATGTGTTTTGGGGTTGTATGGCCATAAATATTTGTGACCTCCGGATGAGATCCTCAATTTTATTTTAATCAAAATTAAAATCAAAAACTGTTTTTGTAAGGTTAATGTGAAGCGAAAGAGGAGGAATAGATCTCAAGATTCGGATTTATAGAACGAATAACTTGAATTGAAACAACTAAATTGTTAAATTCATAAATCACCAATGAAAAAATAAATAATTATAACCAGTGATAAGACCTCTCTAATACCACTTTAAGGTTCCAGGTGAAGTGGAAGTGCTTTGGTTAGTGTACCCAACTTTAATTTTTTTTTCAACAATGATCAATCTGAGATCCATCATGATAATAAAATTTCAGTTCTTCAAAATAGATCAAAGAAATAAAGGAAGGGAGTCCCAGAACCATAGAGAGGATCATCATATGTTGGTTACAATTAATTTAATTAAAATACCAGAATTACCTTGACCAAATTCTCTATTTGTTGATGTTTTCTGTCATAATCTGATGTGATCCATCTTTATATCGTAGAATCCAAGTGTACGATTCCTTTAGAGGTGATCCACACATGATCCATGTATATTTGGACTTCATTGAAGGGATATCTGGGTGCTAACATGAAAGATCCTTCTCTTGCGATGTACGCCTTTGATCGCCTTGAACGTTTCTTTCAAAGCACTCTCCTTAATCCGGTGGAGGAGGATCTCTTTGGTAGCTTGAGAGAATTCTTGGAAGAAAAGAATTCTCTCTTGGCTTGAGAGATTTATCTAGATACGTTGTGAAAAATCACCAAATCTTGATAGGCTAATGAGAATCATATAATTCAGATTTTAATTACATAGAAAAATAAAATGAATTAATTACCCAAAATCATTTATTCAATTCATTTAATTCTTAGTAAGACCCCCATGTCTAATAATAACAGTTGAATATTATAATTACCTGACATGCACCCAGTGAATTACACATAATATTATTTAATTAAATAAATAATATTATTTCTCACAAATCCCTATAACAATTACATGGCGTGTATATTAATTTACATGATGTGTACTTTTGTTTTTCCATTTTCTTTATTTCCTCCACCACATTTATTAGACCTCGAATAATGGCTATTTATTTCTCAAATAAAAATCACACCATTACTCACTAATAAATACATTATTTCACCCACAATATATTCTATCGAATAACTAATGTCTAAATAAATGCGTCTAGACATCCTTGAATAATTACTAAACCAAAATTGAGAAAAATATTTATTCAACTTGTTAAATTTATATTTAACTGAGATACTTAGACACACTTAGTGTGTGACCCTCTAGGCCTCTTTCTTAGTGGCATTAGACAGACCCTGCCTAAAATTCGAGGTTTGTTTCTAGAAACATCCCAAGGCACCCATAGAGAGAAAAATTAATGGCGCAATGACGTGTCACCTCCTATTAATGCTTAATGTGTAATGTAATCCCTTTTTATCAATATCTCGAATCAAGCGGTTTGCATTCTAGTACCATTAACCCATGTGCTAAATTATTCTTTATTTGAATTTTTAGAATTGAACTCCCCCATTCCTTATTGTGGCCATGGATTTATTTAGGCTATATCAATTCCATCAAAGGGTTTGAGATGTATAATTCTATTATGGAACATAAGGGAAAAATCCTTTCTTGCATTATTTATTAATGCAGTATTATTCATGAAGCTCCCAAAATATCCTACCTCATTGCAAATAGTGTGTCTTCATAGTTTTCATCAATACATCTAAGTGAATGAGTTTTAATACCCATTAATAATAATGTTAAAGTCTAAGGACTAATACAGACGTCTGCATAAAGGAACATCAAATGACACTATGAAATGTAAATTTCCTACGGGCGGGTCTCATTCTCATAATATCCTCTTGGATATTTCCAAGGTTGCACACCATGAAAAGATGCCTCAATGTTTTATGAGTCCTCACCCCTAATGGCATGTATTATTTGTGTCCCTCAAAGAACATCATCTGGATATATAACATATATATTTAAGAATAGTTTTGTGGAACTTCTAGGTTATCATCATAGTAGGGATCCATTATGACCCTTTAATTCGACAACTATCCTTAGGACATTATCACATACATTGTCATGTAGAAGAAAAATCAAGATGTGATAAGGTATTTATAAATTAATAAAGTACAAAGTAGTTGGTGTTAGGTCACCAACTCTGACAGTTTGGTGTATTACATTGTGTATATTATTATATGACATTGATTATGTAATGCTGTTTTTCTAGGTAATGGTATTCTACATATATTTCCATGCATTGTATCCTAACTGTAGATTCCCACAACATATGTTGTTCAGTAGTGGATTGTGATGCTTATTCATTGCATGTTTCATGAGTGAATGACTCTCATTTTTTGTGTACATATAATTAATGCGAGTCAGATACTCCTAATATATTGAAGGTAGATTTGGAAAGTTACACTAAATATTTTCATCAATCTGGGTGAGTGTATTGGGGGTCAGTTCTTATCGCTAACTTTTACTCTTATTTGATTTTTTAATACTTAACTATGACTATGTAGAAAACTATGGACCTATATTTGGAAATCATGTACTTATCAAATGCCTTAAAGATAACTAACCCGCCACATTTAAATTATATGACTCCAACATTAGCTTCAAAATTTATTTTATCTGATTGATCTTAAAACTCATAACACCTCTTTTGTTTTATTTTTAAGGGCATGTTTGAACTTTAACTAGATTAATTATAGGCTATTTGATTATTTTGATAAAACATCCTTTTGTAAATTCATAATTAAATCATTAAAAAATATTCACTTATTTTGTTTCTTTCTCAATAGCATGAACTTAAAAACATTTATGAATATATGTCTCATGATTCTCATGTGTTTTAACTGTGATTCTACTTTATATAGTATTATTTTTTTAATTTCATTTTTATTTAGAGGTTCATATAATATAATTAATAATTATAGTGAATTATTTTATGAAATAACTCTTATAATTTTCACCTATCATTTTGAAATATTTTTCAATGTAATTTATTTTTATATTCAATATTTTTAAATTATGTTACATTTTTTTAAAATAATAGGAAAGGGTTAAAAGTAGGAATTCATTGCCATAAAATACTTTCATATTTAAAAATGGATTCATGGAAAATAACCATGAAGATATTTAATTAGAATAAATTCTAAATTCTGATCATTATTATATTATTATTTTTTATATTCCAACTTTACAGTGAGTGCTTTTTATAAGGGTTCAAAAAAAATTGAAAAAGTTATAGGGTTTGAATCATTTTACAAAATGGTTCTCATGAAGCATGACCCAGTTCACGCTAGTTCTTTAGATACATTTCAAAAATGGGGTTCATGCTTCCTCTATTGACCTGATAGGAGGTGTGGACATAGTTCATGCCTCCAGCCATCAAAATATATAATGACCCCCCCCCCACCTCCATTTACTCATTCTCTTTTACTAATTTTGTATTCAATATCTACTATATTATAATTGATTTCTCAAATTATTTTTTGGGGTATTTGGGAAGATAAAATTTATTTCATTAAATTTTATTTTTTAGTCAGTTTAATTATATTTTTTATCTATTGTTTATATTACTTTAAAATATATAGATTGTATGATTTAAATAATATATTTTTTAAATTATTTAAATGTTGTTAAATTATTTACTAAATTTAAATATTATTTTTCAATTATATAAACGTTTTTTATTGATTTAAAACAAAATTATATCAATTATTGTATATAAAAATAAATTATTTCATAGAGGTAATGAATTATGGAAAATAATTTATCAATAGTTATAATAAATGTATAATTATCTGGAGTTAGAACGAGAAATAAATATTTAATTTTTTTTATTTTCATTTATAATTTTAAATAATTAGTTTTAATTTTATTTTCGATGGTCTGTGTATCACCCATTTACCTTATATGTTTGGTCGGCATGTCTATGATAATTTTAATGTATCATAATCCCTTGATACATCTCACTTACATGTGATTAATGTCATAAAAATAGAGGTTCCAAATGAGTTGATGATGTTTGATATAGCATCTGTACATAGTGGTTGAAGAAAAATGACCTATTTTATTAGTAGAGTTGATTAAACCATACAAAAATTTACTCATAGGATGTGCTTGGTTTTTCTTTTTTGTATAAACCAAACCACATCGTATACCACATGATCAGATTACTATTTTTAATGATACTGTTTAATTAGTTGTTAATGTTAATGTATGTAGGAAATTCAATAATAAATATAAAAGGAATGAAATTTAAATTTCATTGAAAATATTTTACTAATTTTGTATTATTACACATAAATAATATTAAAATAAATATTTGAAAAAAATAATGAATACATATATATTTTTAAAATAAATAAAATATTATTTAATTTTTTTTCTTTTCAATATTTTGAAAATGAAATTTATCATATATATACATCTAAAAAATAATCGATATGTTTATTTTTTAAACTTAAAATAAATATAATATTCTAATTTTTTATTAAATTAAATAATGTAATTTATCTTTGACAACAAAAAAGGTAATTGAAATAAATTAATAAAATTAAGATATCACTAAATGTTTAAAAAATATCAATTTTTTCATAAAATATAAAAAAAATTTATTTTGTGAATAATAATAAATAAATCATAAATTAAATACTAATAGAAAATGTGGTATCAAGATGATACAAAATAGGTGGTCATCATTTAAAACCACAAATAGAATCCTTGGTGACTACCAAAGGCTTTCATGATTGTCGAAGGATTTCTTAGCTATCAATGAATTTTACGACTTCCACCTGCACCTCTAGCCATTTATCATACTAGTTTTCAGCATTCACATTGTTTCTTGCTCATAGTTGATCTCCCATCGCCCACAGCTACATGTATCACACACCATCACCTATGCAGAAAAAGATTCCAAAATTTATGATGTATGTTACTTTTAAGAGTTTTAAAATATTTTATATTATTTAAAATATATAATAGATTTATTTTATGAAATAATATTTCTTAATACATGAGTGAATTAAATATTTTTTCTAACATGAATTTGTTTTTATTTTCAAAAATGTGAAAAATATTGGTTAATTATGGATTAATTTTTTTATAGTATATAGAAAATATTATCTATATAAAAATTAGTAAATGGATTTATGATGATTAATCTTGAGATAACTAACAAATGTTTGATTGGAATTGTATGTTGTAAATATTTTGAAATTAGTTGTATAATTTATAATAATTACATTTAATTTCTTCATTGATAACCTATGTGTCATTCCTCTCTTTAAGAATGTAATGACCTGTATTTCCTTGATAAATTGTTATATATCCCAGACCCTAGAGTGTCTCACTTTTATATCTGTAATATTGAAATAAAAGAAGGTTTTATAGGAGTTTATGGTGTTCAATGCAATATTTGTACACTAAAAATTGAAGGATAATGATGTGTTTTTAAATATGATACAATAGCGGCCCAATGAGTTTTCCCCTTTATTATAAAGGGTCCATTGAGAAGTATCTCTCCCTTCTTTATCTTAGCTAGGGTTTCTCTTTAATGATAGTTTAAAATGTGGAGGCTTGACTATTATTCTCCAACATTATCTCAACCTCTCCTCCTTTTCCCCCATTTTTGTTTCTCCCTAATAGCCAACTTGTTCTCTTCCACTTTTTGGAAAATTTTACTCTTCATCATTTCTATGGGTTATTTACCTTGTCATGTGGTGGTATGTGGATTCCCTTATAATTTACTTCATTACTAAATCATTTATTCTTTAACTTTAGTGCAGATTATTTCCCTACAGGCATTCCATTTACTTGCCCTTAATCGGTTCATCCTTATATAGTTTCCATGCCCTTTGATTTTCATAAGTTAATTACCAATTTTATCCCACAGTGAAGGTTCTTCCTTGTCTTCAATTAGTCTAGATTATATCCTTGAGTGGTTTTTTTGACTCTGATCAACCCGGGTCCCATATCAGATGTCATCTCCCATTCATGTGGCTAATTATTCTATCCCTAAGTGGAATTGAATCACTCTTGTTCCTAGAGATTCTTCATCACATCATTTTCTCATTTTGGATTGTCTGGTGTGTGATTTCAGCTTTTAATTTTCCATTAATAGTCCAAGATATGTTTTTCCATGGGTTTCAGTGTTGTCTTCTTATGTGTGGTTTTTTTATTCACTTTGGTATTTTGGTAACTCTTAGTTCTTCATCTTCGATGTTATCCCCATTTTTTACTTCCTTGGTTTTTCCTACTATATATTCTTTCATAGGTTCCCCCATAATCTTGTTCGTCTCCCAATGCAGTTCTTTGGTTCTAGAATTCCAAACTACTCTTAAGGTAGTTATGAATCATGTTCAACCTTGAGATTTTTATCCAGTTTTTTAGAAACATTTATTGGATTAACACTATTTGATGAACATGAGGAAGGTTTGAAGGGTGTTCTTATATAGAGTTTAATATTCCTCTGGTGATCTAGTTTCATTTAGAGGTGGCTACTTATGGTGTATTTCATTGATTTTTGTTGGTTCGCCTTCATTGTGTAAAGTTATTTATGGTTTTATATTGTCTTCTCTATGACTTTAATTAGAATTTTTCGCAATGTTTTAGATATTTGGTAGCATTTAGAAGTGTATTTAGTGATGATGGGTGTTTCTTTAGTGTCCTAGCTTTGTAAATTCTTAATAAATCATCACGGGGAATAAGGTTAGCCACTTTCATCTTATTCTCTATGATGCCCACCTGCCTCGATTTCTATAACATCCCTGACTCCAATAACCTAGACTCAGTGTCTACTTTATTAAATTTTCACTATATACACCGTATCACATCCCAAAGGACTAAATATTTTATTAGTCTTGGTAAACAAGATACATACTTAAAATTAAAATAAAAATTTAAACATAAATTATACAAAGTTTTTTCTTTTTGAATGCCATTATTTCCCTTTTCATGTCCTTGCATATCAATCACAAAACTCTTCCTAGTATCCTAGGAAAAATAAATAATAGAAAATGAGTGATCTTGGATGCTCAATAAGAGAACGCATACATCAGAATTAATCTTGAACAAATAATCATAATCAATATGGAAATTTATTAACTGAAACACATTCCATTTAATAAATAAACTGAGTATAATATAGTATAAATAAATGATAATAACCACAAAATCATGAAACTTATACATGGATATTATAACTAATAGAATAATCACATTGAAATAACTAATCCATTAATGAATGGATGCATAATTATAGACATCCGAAACTGCCAATTCCTTTTAGAATATAGTTTAAATATATGGGTAGAAAGCTATCTAATTTGGCCAACTGATTTGTTAATGGGGCCCGTCGATGCATAGAGGGGGTATCCTTACCCAATAAACACCTATTGATTAATAATTCTAATGAATCCCACATATGAAAGGTGTTAAACGTAATCAACTTAAACATTCATATTCAAAAACTAACATATGAAATGTTAATACTTACCACAATCAAATAAATATAATCATAAACCATATAAAATAATATAGTTAATGATAATAAAATTGTACATCCTCAGTCAAAATTATCATAAAACATCCCAATAAATAATAAGGATGATATCAATACAATAGATCCCTACTATATTATAAGTACAAAAATATTTTGATATCATCGATGAATATAAATACCATAAACAATTTCACTAAAAATATTCTTGAGGAAAATATCCTTTTACAATTTAAAACCTCCATTTTAAAAAAAATGTTTAAAAATAATTTTGAAAATAATTTTATTTGAAAATAATATTTTAAAACATGTAAAATAATATTTAAAACATTAATTGGTTTTGATGGTGGAAATTTTCTTTCATTTCACACATGTTAAAATAAATATTCCTTTCACATTTTGGGTAAAGGACAAATGGAATTTATTTTGAAAATGAAATGAAAGTTCCTTTAAAAAAATTAAAAATTAAAAATGGGTAAAATAATATATTTAATAAATCTTTTTTAAATGGTTTAAAACTTTTTTAGAAAACATGGATTTTTATGAAAAAAGGATTTTTGACTAAAGAGAGAAATAAAGTCTAATTTTTTAAAAACATTTTCTCAATCATTTTAAGTACCAAAGAGTGGGAAAATGGTTCTATTAGATGAAAAATTTCATTAATTACAATATTATAATAAAATATATTTATTTTAAGTTATAAATATCAAATATTTCTCCAAAGGGTAACTTAAACCAAAAAAATACTGTATAATGAAGAGATTGTGAAATGAACCCATACCACTTTGGTAACTTTTGAATCATAAGCCCCATGAACGAAGTAACATCAAATGAAATCTTAAATTATATTAATAGAAATAGATTCATGATATGATCTATAATAAGGGTCAATATATTAACCACACAAAGGAATAAAGAGTGAATATGGTGTATGTCTCACGGGAGTAAAAGTGTGATGAGAAACCCTTACCTTAGGTTGTACTTCCTTAGTATGTTTACAAAAATCATGTATAATAAATATAGGATTATTATAAATATATTAAATAACCATATCATATTTTTCATACCATATATAATTCAATCATATTATTTTATCACCTATTTTTTAATAATTCATTGTTAAATCGCTATTTTGGGTGATAATTGTTTCATTTTTCATGTATGTTTTAGTTCGATAATTTTTTTCCTTTTAATTTGGTTATGGTTACATAATATCCAAAATTTTAAATATGATATAAATATAATATATATTCAAAATATATTTATTTTTTTTTTTCTATTAATGTTAGTGATATAAAATAAATTACACCATTCATAGAGAAGGTAGGTCGTACATACGCAAGAACGTTGTTTCCATTTTTCTTGAAGAATGGTAAAAAAAAATATATTCATATTTAAAAAATCATTATTAATTAATATATAATAAAATATATCATTAATAAAATTCATTTAAAAATAAAATTAAGAACATTTCACATCACTACGTGGGGGCGGCAGTCTACACATACGCATGAGAGACATCGTTATTTTCCAAAAACAGTGGAAGGAAATAATTTAGATGCGATATTATATTTTTATAATTGTTTTTAGTTCATAAATATCACATATATTCATTAATTTTGACCATAATATCTTCCATTTAAATCACAAATTAAAAATTAGTCACACTGCTTTGCAAGGCCGTAGTTCGTCGTACACATGAGCGACATTATCATATCCCCCACAGAATGCAAAGTTGGAAGAAATATGTTATTTTATAATTCCATAAGTATATTAATTTCATAAATATCATATAAGTATATTAAATCCATAATTTTATACAACCTTTAAATGTGTTTATAGAAAACAAACTACATCGGTTTGTGTGGTTGTAGTTGTCGTACACATGATCGATTATTTGGTTTCCCATTTAATGGAATTAGAGATGCATATGGGTTATTCCATTAACATGATAATATATTAGTATATATTGGATATTGTTTTATTATATTATCAATGTTTAAGAATATTCTAATTAGGGAGAAGGAGAATTAAAATAAAAAAAAATTATATTTAAAAATTTTACCTCTTCTTTTGGAAGCCTCTTTAGGTATAAACTAAAGCCTTTCTAGATTAGCATTATACTCTAACCAAGGACTCTAGGATATAGGGATGGATGTAAGGAATATATTTTTATAATAATTGTTTGATATATATTCCTTTTTATTGTTAATAGGTGAGGATAGGGGTGGTATTTTATAAGTGGGGGCAGCACATACAAAGAATTGTTTGAAAAGATAAAGTGATACTAACATTTTTCTCATGACACAAGCCTCCAAAATGGGTCATTAGAGAACTGCAGAGATTATATATACTATATTAAATATGATGTTCCTCTTCTAAAATCCCAGGGTGTTACATTCTTCCACCCTTAAATAAATTATGTCCTCACAATTTAATCATGATCTCAATAATCAAGGGTTTAAAATTTGGAAATAACATTATTGAAATCCCACATCATGAGAAGGGTTAATAAAAAATCCATTTGATAAGAGAGAAAGGGAATTATTAAGTTAATCTAGAATAATCATATAACTGGGTCTCTAATTATGAGAACATAGGTGGGAAATGAATATATAGACATGCAAAAAAGGTTAATTCCAAAATAATAGTGGAGGTTAATAGAGTTAATTGATCATAATAAAGTAAATTATAAATAAAAAAGTCAACATCCACAGAACTGTAAATCTATGATTAGTTAAGGGACTAGTTTATTCATCATGAATGAAGTTACTAGGATTACATTTTTGTTTTAAGATCATTTTCTTGAAGTTGAAGAACTCATTTACCATCTAGACTGAGAATATATGAAAATATAATTATTTGATATCTTTATATTTCATAAGAAAAATTTCATCCTTTGGTTGTGCTTCTATCAATTCCAACTTCATTTATTACTCCATAAAATTAATATCCAAAATAAATTTTTATTGATGAATCACATTTAACAGATCATTAGTGTGATAGATCATTCCTCCCATCTCAAGATATTTTCCAAAGCCAAAATGGTTAGAAAAATTTATTAAATAACACCAAAGTTCAAATTAATAAATTCCATATATAGTTAACCCTAAGACTCATTCAAAATATATTTTTCCAAATTCAAATTCCACAAATTCTGATGGAAGCTCAATAAATCAACATTATATTTTCTAGAAAATATAAATTGGATCTTAATGTGTCATTAAAAATATATTAATACGTTGATCACCTTAAAAACTTCATGAAAACATGCATGATTTAAAAAATAAAATCTCATGTTGTCAAATATATTCCATAAATCAATATATGGAGAAAACGCCATAAAAGATGGCCTAAAACATCAAACATCTAACTAATTTCATGTTCACCAAAATTATCCTATAAATATATCATTATTATCTCAACATCAGGAATATATTTGCAGTTATCCTTCCTTAATAATGTGTTTTCCAAGTGGTTCAACTTATCACTGAATCACTATTCTTGGTCATCATTACCATTTAATATATTCTTTCAAATACATTAATAAATAGTACTGTAGTATAATCCCTATACATTTAATGATTCTTATAACCAAAATATTGTTGATAAAATACTCCAATAAAATAATTCTTGATTCCAAACACAATAACATTAATCATTCCACTCCAATTTTGGTAACATCATAATCTAGACCATGATCCCTTTGCTTCTTTTGAGGTATATTCTCGTGACGCATGGGGAATTCATTTGTGTAGTGCCTCATCTCTTTACATTTGAATCATTGAACAATGAAAATTTCTTTATTTCCATTGAAATTATTATCTTAGTGGCATTTCTCCCCTAAAATGTAGAAAAATATTATTCCATTCAAAAAATAACTAGGGAATCTCTTTCTAGAATTACCACATTTATGAAAATCTGTCTTTCCCTTCTTCCCCTAATACATTTTTTTCTTTACCATACTATTATTCTCTTACTTTCCTTAAAATACATAATACTTAGATAATTATTTCTATATTATGATAATACATGAAATTATTTCCTCATATGTTGATAATTTTTGGAAGATTAGTTCCCTTTATTATATTGGCTTAATCCCATCAAAGAAATGATTATTCATACTCTTTGGATTATGTTCATTGATAAGATTCTCATTCCTTCCACTAGGTGTCATTTATAAACAATATAATACACAAGATTAAATTATAACATTATGTGAAATAATTTATATTCAAAAAACTAAAACACTTAACATAAATTGGAAAATCTATGCATGGATAATATCATAATCGTAAACATTGTTTATTTGGGAATGTTTCCAAATTATAAAAATATTTTCAAAACCCTTATAATTATTTCTAAAGGAAATTTAAATTATCCTAAGCATATCCCCTAAGAGTGTCAAACCAGGTGTGCAGTAAGGTTCGTTGTCATATACAAGGTAATGCTCAATTCAAGCTTGGCATACTTTTTCGAAGTTATTACCCCTATGTACATATTTTTCAAAACCACATCTACTTATAATATCTATAATGGGATGTTTTCTAGGAAAAACACATAATATCTATCATACAATAAATTTATTATGCTCTTACATATTTATCCTCAATGTCTATCATAGTGTTATGTTCCTAAATCTATCTTTTCCTAAATCTAGTTCCCAAGGTTTCTACTAACCATCCTTTTATACTAACTATAATGACTTTGAATCCAAAAAACTCATAGCTAGTGTCTAATTTAATGGAATGGAACTAGATACAAGGTATTTCATCCTGAAGGACCAAATATTTTAGTATTATTGTTAAACTATAAACATACTTTAAATTTACACAACATTTTAAAAAGAAAATACACAAAGTGTTTTCTTTGTGAAGTCCATTATTCCCCTTAGCATATCCCTACATATCAATTAGAAAACACTTCCTAGTATCATGGGGAAAATTAAACATAATAAAGAGGTGATCATATATGCTCAATAATGGTATACATATAATAGAATATATTATGTATAAAAAATCATAATCAATATGGCGTGTTAAATAAATAAAACATGTACCATTTAATCAATAAACTGAGCATAATATGGCAGAAATATATGATGATGAAATAAATCCATATAAATAATCACATAGTCTTGAAACATATCAATGGATACTCTAACTAATATAATAATCAAATGTAAATAACTGATCTCATTATAAGGGAATGAATAATATCAAACACATGAAATTTTCAATACCATTCATAAGATAGTTTAAATCTGTAGGTAGAAACTCGTCTAATTTTTCCAAATGATTTGTCTCATGAGACATTTCAATGCATCAAGGGTATATATATAACTGGGGACCACCAATCACTTACTAAGTTTAATTCATTCCTAATATCATTGGGGTGAAACATAATAAACATAAACATTCTTATTGAAAAACTAACATATAATATGTTAATACTTACCCCAATCAAATAAACATAATCATAAACCAACCAAAATAATATGGTGAATGGAAATAAAATTTTACATCCTTAGTAAAAATTATAATAATACATATAAATAAAGAATAAGTATTATATAAATACAAAATATACACTTTTTTATCATAATTACAATAAATTTTTGATGTCATCGATTAATAGAAATACAATTAAAATGTCATTAAAACATTCTTGTGGAAAATATCCTCTGCACTTTAAAAATACAATTTAAAAAAAGTTCACAAGACATTTAAAAAGTAATTTTATTTGAAAATAACCTTTTAAAACATTTAAAATAATATTTAAAACCTTAATTGTTCATAATAATGAAAAATTCCATTAATACCGTGCATATTAAAACAAATATTCCTTTCACATTTTTGGTAAAAGCCAAATGGGCCTTATTTTGAAAACAACATGAAGATTCCTATAAAAAATTTAAATGGTAAAATTGGGTGAAATTTTATTTAATAAATATTTTTTTTAAAAGTTTAAAAAAATTAAAACATTTTTTACAAAATATAGGTTTTGATGAAAAATGATTTTCGATCAAAGAGGGAAATAAAGTCAGATTTTCTTAAAACATTTTTTCAGTCATTTTAAGTACCAATGAGTGTAAAATATTAATATTAGTTAAAAATTTTCATGAATAGTTATATGAGAATAAAATATATTTATTTTAAGATATATATATAAAATAATTTCCCTAAGGTAAACTTAAATAAATACAATCCCAGATAATGATGAGATTGTGAAATAAACTCGTACCACTTTGATAACTTTTGAATCAAAAATCACATAAAAAAATAAATTCAAATGAAACATTAAATAATATTAAGAGAAATATATTAAAAATATAACATATCAAAAGTTTATATATATACACCATATAAAGGAATAGTGGGTGAATATGGCGTTTGTCTCACAGAAGTAAAAGTGGGATGAGAAACCCATACATTGGGTTCGACGTCCTTCATATGTGTCTAAAAGTCCTATATAATAAATATATGTTTATTATAATTTTATGATAAAACCATAATAACATATTTTATACCATATATTATTTACTTATAGTCTTTTATCACCTTTTTGTTAACAATTATTTATTAAAATCACCCTTTTGGAAGATAATTGTTTCATTTTTCATTTATGTTTTAGTTCGGTAATTTTGGCCCTTTTAAATTGGTCATGGTTGGATCATATCCAGAATGTTAAACTGGATTTAAATATCATATATATACATTATATATTCATTTATAGTAGTATGTTAAAGTCATTGATAGAAAATGGATTACACTGTTCATGGATACAGTAGGTCGTACGTACGCATGAATGTTGTTTACATTTTTCTCGACAGATGGAATGAAAGGAAAATAAATATTAATTAATCCTTAAAGAATCATAATTACTTCATTTATATAATTTTTATTAATAAAATAAATCCTTATTACTACCTACATAAAAATAAAATAAAAAGCATTTTACATCACTGCATGGATGTGGTTATCCACACATACACACAAGCGTCATTATTATTTCCCAACAGATTGTAAGGTAAGAAGTGATATGTGATATTATATTTCTATAAGTATATTTAGTTCATAAATATCTCATATATTAACTAAATTTAACCTTAATACCTTCCATTTAAATCATAAAAAAAACCACACTGCCTCACAAGGCGGTAGTCTGCCGTACGCACGAGTGGCGTTATCATATCCCCCCATAAGATGGAAAAAAATTATATGTGGTAAGATAATTAAATAAGTATAATAATGTAATAAATATTATATAACTATGTTAAATACATCATTATATACATTCTTCAAAGGAGGTGATGGAAAATTAATTACATTGGTTCATGAGGTGATAGTTCGCCGAACACACGATCGATAATTTTATTTCCCATTTGATGAAAGTGGATATTGATTTGGGTTATTACATTAAAAAAATAAAATATAAGTATATATGGGAGAAATTTTTTATTATATTATCAATTTTTAATAAGATTAAAGTGAATTATAAGAATATTTAAAATAAAAATGCATAGTTTAAAACATTACCTCTTCTTTGGGAAACCTATTTAGGTTTACCCAAAAGGCTTTCCAAATTTTATTTATTTTATAAAAAAGTAATACAATATTTTTGGAGGTTGTATGAAAGGTATTTGGGTAGTTATTCTCCAAACCAAAGTGTTTTGGAAGTGTGAATATAGGAGGAGATCGGTTTTCCTTTTATAACTGGGGGAGGCAACAAACATGGAATTTTTGAAAAGATTAGTGATACCTATGTTTTTATCGATCCAAAAGCCTTTCAAATGGACCATTTCGATTATAATATATGATATGGTTGAATTATGGCTATAAAATTGGTATTTTACATGTTTTAGGAAATTTTAACCCTTATCTTTTTAGTTTAACCCCCCCCCCCTCCCCCACCTAGTAAACTCATTTTTACCTTAGCCACGATAGTTATTTTTTACTATTTTCACTATTAATTATAGACAAAAATTAATTCAGAATTATTATATAATATAAATTATTATTATTATTATAAAAATGGAATCCATTTTCCCAATTACATTCACAAAATTTCTAGAATTCAGTTTAAAAAAAACTAAAGAGGCGATGAAAGAGCGTTTTACAAATAGAAACTTTTCTCAAGTATAGAATGTTTTAATGTCAACATTTTGAATGAAATTGTTTCTAATAACCTGAATTAGTGAAATTTTAATATAAAATAACTAATTTTAATTTAAAACAATCTTAAAATATAACGTATCTTTTTAAATAATTTAAATTAAAATAAATTTTTCAATTAACATCATTATTTTCACTATTTATAAAAAATTTATTCTTTTCCAAAAATTCTAAAAAATTTAGAAAAATATAATTTTGTCTTAGATGTTTTAAAAAAAATTTATTTTTTCAAATAAATTTTCTAAAAGTGGTAAAAAAATAATTTTAAATTATGTGCGCAAAGCACGACTAATTCACCTTTTAGAAAAATACAGTTTTTGATAAAACATTTATTTCTATTTCAAATGTTTCTTCTTTTATTTCTTATCAATATATAACCATTAAATTTATTTCATACTTGTGTAAAACATATAATTTTCATAATTCAGTTATTACTATTATAACCTCCATTTTAACGTCTAGGTTATAATGGTTATGTCTAAATAATAATATTTTAAAAGAGTATCATGTTTCATTCAAACCTGATGTTGTGTTCATTGCAGTATATTTAAGTGATTAAATTTATTAAAATAAAAATATATTTTACATTATAGGGATGTTACATTCTCTAATAATTTGTTGTTTCATATCATATACGATATCAAATATGACATTCTTATTTTAAAATATTTTTGTGTTATAGTTTCCCTAACCCTTTGGATTTGGTGATATTGGTTTTAATTTTTAAATGTGGTGTTTGGACATTTGAGTAACCCATTTAGTACTGTGGTGTACATTTAATTTTATTATTATTTTGGTACTTTTATGTTTTGGATGTTTATACCTAACTGACAGTCGTATCTTATTCCCACTCATCCAAAAGTGGAACTTGATAAATATAAAAAATGAATTATAAAAAAATATCCCCCCATTCATTGGTTTGATTATGTATAATGATTAACTAATCCATAGAAAAAATCTCAAGATCAAGTCACATTTATTTAATCGAAACTAACTAAAAAATATTAAGAATTTTATGATGTGTTATAAATATATATAATTTGTTACTAAATTTTTCTATAGTTAATCATGATTGTGACTATATATTGCAATAGAAAAGTAATTTATAATAATTAGGGTCTTAGATACATTTTTACACTAAAGAGAGTTGTTAATCTTCATTATTCTATTACATTGGAAGTTGCTCCTATGAGGATTTATAGTCACTTAAAATCGAGGTTCGATCATGTAATAAAATAAATCGCATGCCATCATCTTAAATATAATGAAAAAAATATATAGTACCATGTATCCTATACTCAATGATGTGGATTGGGTAGAAGAATAATCTTTATTTGAGAAGCATTGTAATCAATTTTTAACGAAATTGCATGTGGTTATTAATAAGTTTCAACATACTGCTACAGAACCATCCGATGGGATATCTGTTAAATTTGGTCCTTTATAAGAATTTTATTCCATCTCTTATAATATTAATCTAGTAACATATAATATTGAACCAAATATTGTGAGGCGTGAAATTTCAAAATATTTTTTATTAGTATGAAAATGGGAAGGTATTATCATATGAATCTGGGAATAGTGACTATATATTCAAATATTGTTATTGAAATTATTTATAGGAACTAATGTATCCTTATGCAAATTTCATAAAAAAATCATCAATTAATTTAACCTGGTAACCTTATACAAATTAAGTATATTTCTTTATCACTTTGGTAGACTGCTACAGTGTTCTTTGGATGTCTGTTGGTGATTTTCATCATTTTACCTTGCATGTTGATTAACTGATTGTGGTCCCTAATACTACCATGTTGCACTCATGGTGATATCCAAATTTGACTTGTATTAGAAATGAGATGGATTTTACTAAATAATGGGGGTGGTACTATGATTCACAATATATTACGCAAAAGGTCACAATTGTAAAAAAATGTTTTAATGTGTTAGGAAATATATCCAATTATCATCTGTGTGGAACATTGTTTATGTATTTTATCACTATTTTGTAACCATTTAATTATACTCAAATTATTTCATCTTTCATTGAGTATATTAACTATGTACGTCATTTTTATATTATATTTCATCAAAAATGTTCTTGAAAATGTATTACATTAATTATAAATAGTAATGATTATATAAAATGTATAGATATAAAAAGTTTCTTTGATCACCATCCAAGATAATAATGTTTCTTGTTCTAACATAGAGGGATATAGTGTTCAATCTATGAGCATGAAAATTACACACCACTCATATCACATATCACCCCCTCCTATGATCATCCCCCATCTGAGATGTGTAGAGTTATATAGTTTAGTAATGTGAGACTTCACATTTTTTGATAACCAACTCATCACATCACTTATGGAGATATGGAGTTTAGAGATTCATACTTTCCTTCTACCAGAGTTAAAGATGATCATTACTCTTGAGGATGTCTCAATTATTTTAGGCCTCCCTATCGATGGTATGGTTATTATAGGCTAATTTTATCATGATTGGTTTGATTTGGTCTAGACACTACTAGGAATAAAGGTTCCTTATGATAGTAGGTTCCTCATAAATAGTCATTTGTACTTGTCATGGATATATGGTCACTTATACCATCTAGAAGATAACACCAAAAATATCATTTTATTTAGATTTTTTGGAACATATATTCTATGATTTTTTGGAATCATGATCTTTGTTGATTATTCTATGGAATTCATTTAGTTGATTCATTTTCCTTTACTTAAAGACCTCGACTAGATAGGGAAATACAGTTGGAGGTCAGTGTGACAAGTATATATATACATATCACTATTAATTTCATGTCGTATCGATAATATATAGAGTATAGGTTGCATTATTCTTATTCTGATTCAGGTATGAAAGTGCATCCCTCGCTTTGCCCCATATATTCATATTCCATTTCTTATAGATATTATACATGACTACCCATGTTGATGATGGTATATTTATCCATCCTTTTTATGTGAAAGTCAAATATATAAAATTATATTATGAAACTATAACTGCATTAATGTTATATATAAATGGATCTAAACCCATAGACATTCAGATACTATTAAAAATTTTGTCCACACTTATAAAGTTCTGTTGGGAAATATTCATACAAATTATGTATGTGATTTTTTTTATATACTGAAATTATTATTTTTTTATCATAAATGGTTTATTTTATTAGTTATATATTCATTTTTTTATATTAGGTTTTATGGATACCATATTTTGGGCATGTTCTTTAAAATTTCAAGCCTTACTGGATGGTGATTCTTTCTGCCAACTCATGCATGGTGCCTTATATTAATTTTCACAAAGTTGAGTGGAATGATTTCGATCAAGTTATGAGGTATTTAATGTTCCTTCAAACTATTCTCATAACACCCAATTATTTTCTTTCACTTCATTCCTAGAATATGTCAGGGTTATGAGACATTGACTGGAGGTAGTATCATGAATGATATATTGAGATATGGGAAATATGTGAGGAGTCTTAATTATAAGTTCTAGGTGTAGTGCACATGAATCTATCAAAATATATGGATAAAAATCCTTGATAACACATAAGAGAATTTTTATATCTTACACAACAAGCGATATGTTATTGTGGCTTGGTAATAAATCTTACCCATTTTGAATAGATCACTTATTAACTATAATTAACTTTATAAATTTTTTATATGATGCTCTAATCGCATGAATAATAAGAATAATTGATCCTATAGGAGAATTTGAATTTGACTAGGGTAATTTTCACATCATAGTGATAGAGTTACATCATCCCATGGATTTTGGAGTTGGTTCCTTGGAACAAAAAACTTTTTACTTTAAATTACCTGTATCATTTCAAAGACCCGAATATTAAATATACAATATGATTATTTTTCTTCAATGTGACATTTAATATGATAATGTCTTAGAATATTTATCACATTGAAATAAAAAATAATTTCTCTTCTATCATGAGATCTTTTAAGTGTAATGAAAATATTCTTAAACCTACATTTTGTTGTTAGATGACATTATTTGATAGGGTGTGGATTTTAAAGACCCATATTTTCAATCTAATTTTGTTTTATTATATGCATTTATTATGAGTCTGTGAAAATTGACAACGTGTGATTCTGAGGCGTGGTGTGTCTAGAATGAATTTCTGAACTTTTTTAAGGTGTGTTCAATAAACGCATGAGTGGCGTTTTCTAACTTTTGAACTGGTGCTCGGATTAAAAATCTGAGGGCACTGTTTGATCCGTAGTGATGGGATTTGCTTAAGGGTGGACTCACTTCGACTGCAATAGGTCTGGAAAAGAAGTTATGTCTTGGAATTTTTAAAAGAATAAATAAAATAACATTTTTATTTTACTTTCTTTATTTTTCCTCCAGTGGACAGGCGGCAACGTTGGACCCGCGATGTGTCAAGACAATAAATGGCTTGAACTTTCAATCCAAAGTAACAACAACATTGTGAAATTAAGAAGGTTCCTAATTAATGATCACCCTTTAATTTCCAATGTTGTTAATTACCCTCCCCCTCTCCTATTTATAAATAGCTTGGGTAGAGGTGTCGGCACTGCTTTACCAAGCAACGAAGTGTTGTTAATGTGCCGAGTCCCCAAACCCTTGGAGGATGGAGTCGGTTCTGGCAAGTGGTGATGAGCGACACCGACACCCCGAACTGAAAATTGATGATTAAGAAACGCCGTTGGAGGCTAGTTGCAGGAGATGGTGAACACTAACCCACTTCCTCAACCATGGGTGTTTCTCCATTGTTATTGATGTAGGTTTTACTTTTGGTTTTAATTCAAGAATAGTTGAATCCTTTAATCCTCCCTCATGTTTTCGAGCTAACGCGGAGGGCGTGGGCCTAGAAAACATGGCCCGAACCATCCGCAACCTTGATTACCCCATGTGTTCATCGTGGAAGACCATTAGTCACGGTGGTCGGAGGAGGTGATGCACCAGTGCCTCCGGAGGAATCGTCTGTGGCTCGTCAGTCGCAGCGGTCGGAGGAGGCAGCGCACCCATGCCACTAAAGGAACTAGTCGCGGCTCGTCAATCGTGGTGGTCAGAGGAGGCGGTCGGCATGCCGGAAGACCGTAGATGGGGAGGGTGGCATGATCAGCACACCATTGGAGGATACGGGCCGAGGATCATCATCCATGGTGGCGAGACCTGTAGCGGGTCCTGTGTGACTTGGCAGCACCATTAGGCGTAGCTGCTTCAGTTTCCAAATGGGGGGGACCGCTCCCCTCTCATGTAAGCCCGAGTGGACCTCGTTGTAGCGGGTTGCGCGACCAGTGGGTCGTGCACCGCTATGGGCCATGTCGTGCGAGCCTAGTGGGCTGCACTTTTTCACGGGTCGGGCCGTGTGTGCCCAGCATTCCACCCCCTTGCAGGTCGGGCGCCCCCTTGTGGGTTGGGCCTCCACTTGCGGGTCGGGTCGCCCCCTTCTAGGTCGGGCCGGACCTCGCCCCAATGGTCCAAGCCTACCATGGCCCAGCCCATCCGGGTCGGACCCGAACCAAGTTGGGTCGGCCCAGACCAGGTCAGACAGGACCCGGGCCCAACCGGACCCAGAAACACTTTAAGGTCCATATCTTGAGAACCAGATATGGGTTTGATGAACCGTCTATGGTGTTGGGATCCTTGGATTGAGACGGTCCTTTTGGTATACTCCACTTGAATTTTATAGAAAGTTGGAGTATGGCCAGGTTGGATCGAATCCAAATCCAACCAATCCCTCGAAATTAAAAAGATTATAACTCACATATTGGGCGTCCGATTGACGCACTGTCTGTCATGTTGGAACCCTTACGACATGGTGGTCCTTTGGGTTACTCCTTTTTAGAGCTTTTTGGTCATCAAGGTATGAAAAATATCTCGAGGTGCATATTCTATGGAACTCGAGCGCACCGGTTGCGATGAATGTAACACCCCAAGATTTTGTAGTATGTTATTTCTTCAAATTAATTCAATAACTTGCACTACTCACAACACCGAGTTCAAGCGCACCACGGCTTACCAAACCTACCGTTCAAAAGCGATTATGAGTAGTATTGTAACACACCAAGATTTCATAGTGTGTTATTTCTTCAAAATAATACAATAACTTGCACTACACACAACACTGAGTTCAAGCACACCATGACTTACCAAACAAGCAGTTCAAAAGAGGTTATGAATAGTATTAACTAAATTTTAATCTTTATATAATCCTTATAATTTTAGAATCCATATTATGAGTTTCTTAGACATAATGTAAGAACAAATTCATTTTCATTATTGCACCTTTACCAACTTTTAATAGTGAACCCTTTTTAAATACAATATTTTAAACTTTTTGACTAAATGGGGACATCAAAAAATTTAAAATGAAACATCCCAAGCTTTCACGATACTCTTTCCTTTGAATAATACAGTAGCGTGTGTTGTACGCAACTTCGAGTTCTAACACACACCACAACCAATCAAACTAGCCGTTATGAATTGTAATACATACTTTTTGAAATTATATATATTTTATATTTCAAAATGGACTTCATTTTTGGATTCGGAGTATTGAATTTAGCCTAAGGTGAAATTTTGGTACTTTTCGGATAACTTTAATATTTTGATGAATAGTGAAAATTACAAAATTTTAATTAAAAACAACTTTTTTAATCAAAATAATTTATGGTGATAAATTATTAATTTGAGTGGTTTTAAAGTATAATTAGAATATATTTTTACCATTTTATCCAATGGTGTTCATTATAATTAATTTCACTTCGAAATTGGACCTAAACATTTGTCAATCTTTTGATATATATTGTTTCTTAAAAACACGCTATTTGTTGTGACAGCGGGAATTAATTATAAAATTAATTAATGCAACTTATATGTTTTGAATTTTGTAAAATAGATATCATTTTTGAATTTGAAATATCAATTATAGCTTAGGGTGAAATTTTGGCATTGTTCTGAAAAACATCAATTTTTTATGAATAGTGAAATTACTAAGTGGTAGTTAAAAAAACTGAATTTTTCATAAAACATAATTTTACCGTTTCTGTGAAAGGAATTTCAAAAATCCGAGAGACACGGTTAATATCAAGAAATAAAATGTGGTTCAATGAGATGAAAATAATTTTTGGTGAATAGTAACTTTTTACTTTTATTTACCACGGTTAAAAGTAAATAGGATAATTAAGGGAAAAATGATATTAATATTACCCTAACACATGTACTAATTATATTGGACTAGTGTATCACGACCAAAAACAACCTTTGGAATAAAATATTATCATTTAGGTCCACTTGGATTAGATTAGGACATTTATTATTATTTAATTCAAAGAAGAGTTAAAAGAGTTAAAATCAAAGTTTATTTACTAAAACATTTTTAATATAGGGTTATACATAAGATAAATTCGATTGTAAATATTCATTAGAAATATAATAAGATTTACTACATAATTTGATTTTATTTATAATTTTTAGACTTTAAATAATTTAATTTATTTATGATACAATGATGATGCAGTAATTACAAGAATTGTGAAAAATTAAAATAATTGATATTATAAATTCACAAATAAATATAATTTGAGACTTTTAATGAATGAAAATAATTTTATAGGCTAATATGACATGTTAGGATTGCTTTAATTAACTTTTGTCGAAGTAATCATTCTGTTATAAGTTTCAAAAAAATCAATTATTGAATAGTGTCAAAATTGACATAAAAGAATTTTTAAAAAACATATTATATTATTAATTGCTATTAAATTCCTAAAAATCTATGGTTCGGCCAAGAGACTTATATAATGATAGGTGTATCATTAATGGACCACTTGGGGGTCTCTTGGATGTATATAGTATGTTTATTAACTATATATTATAAAAATACAAAGTGACATGGTAAATGTCAAACTAATTAACTAAGAGTTAAAACTAAAATATAAGGTTAATATAGTAACCCAAACCTGTCTAAATTCTATTGGTTGAATGGTTTTTGACCTATCCCTACCTTAAACTTTGAATAATCAACTTTGGAGCCACTAGAAACCGAATATAAATTTATTATAAATTAATATTTCTAGCTTTTCCAAAGGTGCCCCTCACCCCTCTTATAAAAGGACACTCCTCCTTATCATTTTTTCACACCTTCAAAGCCTTTTGGTTCGGCCAAACTCTGCCCAAATACTCTCCCAACATCCCTCAATACAACCTAGAGGCCTTAGTTTGATCAGAAAGACAACCTAAGGAGCCCTTTTGATCAAATCAAAAGGAAGAACCAGAAGAAGAGGTATTGTTTTCACCACCCCTTTTCAAGTTCCTTTCTTCTTCCACTTCTTCTTTCTTTATTATTACCATTATAAAATAATATCTCCAGTATCTTATATATACTGTGATGTTATTATAAATATGGTACAACCATATTCAGTATTCTATCCACCCTTTGAATAATATGTCACCATACGTGCGTACGTACGGCTTACCGTCTCCACGTCGTGGTGTAATTGTTATTCAATATATTATTATTTGGATGGGTATAATAATGATGTGTAACTCATGTAAATAATAAATATAACATTTTAATGATTCTGTATATATGATATACCATCCATTTATATATTATTTTAATATCAAAAGAATGATATTGTCGCTTGTGCGTACATACGGACTACCGTCTCCACGAACGTGATGAGATTCATTCTCCATCGTATCCATTAAAGTATAATTATCATTTGATGATTTAAAAATTATGTTTAAGGAGTTGATATCATTCTGGATATGAATAATATACAACCTATCCATAACAAACACGACTTATGTAACAAAACATATAAAAGAAAACGAGTAAGTTAACACCTGAAACGATGATAATTCAAAGATATTATTAACAAATCAATGTTAAAAGATCATATATGATATCATATTAATATATATGATTCTTGTATAATTTAATAAAAAAAAATTCACCATTATACAGGAGTTTAACCTACCCCAACCAAGGAAAAGTACAAGGTAAGGGTTTATTTCGCAACCTCTTCATTATCCGAGGTTGTTTATACGTAATAATCTACTGGGATTTCTTTATCATCCACATCCATGTTTCTTTGAAATGTATTTCAAAAAAAATTTACTATTTACAAAGAATATGGGTTAAAGTCATTTATACCCTTATGTGTTTTTAAAGGAATCTTTCCGTCATTTTCCAAACAAGGCACTTTTTACCTTTCGACAAATTTAAGGTAAGAATGTTTTTTTAACTTATACGGCGGGTGCGGCTATTTACCGCCGTTATAAAATCGTCAAAGCTTCCCTTACAAGATTATAAGAATATTTTTCAAAGTAAATGTTTTATTTTATAATTATGTGACTTTTAAATGATTTCAAAATTAATATTTTAAGAGTTTTTGAAAGGTAATCTTTATCAAGATCATAATTTTAAATGTTTTAAAGATTTATCTTTATAAATATTTTTAATTAATGTCCATATTTTCAAAATGATTTTAAGGATTTATTTATATGGACATGAAGGTTTTAAAATTATATTTCTTTTCAAAAGTTTGAAAGTGGTATGGGTCACTTTGATTCAAAAATCTCTTTTAAATTACTTCCTTTATAAATGTGTGACTTTTCAATGATTTTGAGAAAAGAGATATTTCTCTCAAATAGTTTTGATTTCATCTATGTCAACATCCTTTGATAGATTTTAAGCTTATTTGAAGTTGATTTATTATGATATAAAACTTTTGTATTGTATTGAAGGTTTTGTGATATGTTTTACTGTGGATGTGTTATTTTTATACCATTCATGGTTTATGGAGAAAGTATTGACATTTCGTATGCTAGTTTTAATACGAATGTTTATGTTATGTTTAAACATTTTCATATGGGAATGCATTGGACTTAGTAAGTGATGGGTGGAGCCTGCTATAGCTCCTCGATGCATCGGTAGGTCTCATGAGACAAACTAGTGTCTTGGCACAAGGCCTTGAAAAAATCTTATTTGTAGTCTTGGCACAAGGCCTTGGCTATGTGGTTATGATAGTCTGGCATTATGCATTCCATCATTATGAAAGTGGTTATTGATATTGCATGTGATTATTCGATTAGTAGAATATCTATGTGAATAAGTAAATGGAATTATTTCATTTCACTTTTTCCATACTATGTTGAAGTTCAAGTTTAAAAGGCTTTTGTTTTAGTTATACATTGCCTTAAATATTTATTCTTATTTATGAAAGTTTTGCTATATTTTTATCCTTACTGGGCATTTGAGCTCACCCATTTTCTATGTTTTATTTTCCCCAAGAAGTGAAGAAGTAAATTATGAATGACCTGCAGGGATATTATGTGGGGATATGAATGTGGAATATGGAGACAATATGTTGTTGTAGTAGTTTTTCACTTTATGATGTAATGTAAAACTTTATGAATATATCTAGTGTTTCCAAGGATACTAAATCAATCGGTCTTTCGAGATTTGATCTTTCTTGTGATCATGCCAATGTTATGTAATAATGCACCAACTCTAGGTAACTAGGGTTGGGGCGTTACAGTTGGTATTAGAGGAAGTTTAGTACAAACCTTGGAAGCTAGATTTAGATAAACTCTGATTAGAGCACATAGATTTAAGATGGACTTTGAGGATTAGTATAGAAGAACTTCCTAGAATTTTGGTATTGTAGATATTTTGTGAGTTTTCTGAGCAATACATCCCTGTCTGGATACGAGCAGGTAGAGGCGGCTCTGGCACAGATTTACCTAGGGGTAAAACCCGAAAACACCGCTTTGAGCTAGACTCGAACGGGAACTGGTGCATGACAACGGGCCTTGCTGCACTCTTGTTTACGACACTCCTGGGGGATATGCTTAGGATAATTCTCATTTTCTTTACAAACCATTATGAAGGGTTTATGTGGATTTACTTCCTCAAAGGAGAATTTTTTATGATTATGGATTATATCCATAAACTATTTAATTTATGTTATGTGTCTTACAAGTTTGGGATTAGGTATTGTTATTCATAAACTAATCTAGTGTATGCCATTATTTAGAAATGGCGCCCAGTGGGAGGAATGAGAACTCCAGCAATGCACATGATCCAAAGAGAAAGAAGGATCATATCTTTCATGGTCTTAAGCCAGAATTTATAAGAGAAATAGTCTCCCATGTATTATCATCATATGAAGAAATAGTATCATGTGTTGATAAGATTAGTAAAGATTTTACTGAGTCATATTCCTTTTAAGGGAAGCAAGAGAAGAAAAGGATGGAAGAGAGAATGATGGATAAAGGGAAGAGGGTAAATAAGAATTTTCCCATATGTGATAACTATGGGAAGAAACACCCCGGAACTTGTCTGAAAGGAATGGGAGTTTGTTATAAGTGTGGAGGAAAAGGGCACAAAGTACGTGACTGCAAGGGTAAGAAAATGGTTTCAAATGTACAATGCTTCATTTGCAAGGAGTTTGGACACTACGCGAACCTATGTCCCAGTCATCAGACTATGCCGCAAATGATGCTATTGGATAATAATCAAGTTATGATACTACCACAGATGAAGAGGAATGATTAGAGTTCTTATGTTGATTATGTCATTTGAGTGTTGTATCAACAATGTACTTGTTGTAATAATTATGGAGTATATAAGGATTGTACTGCAGTACTATTTCATTAAGGACTTGAGATTGTGTGGAACAAAGAAAAGTGACTCAATAGCAGGTTAAATTTTTGGAAAATATATGGTTGAGAGAAAGATAAACCATAATATGGTTCTGATACCGAGGTAGTGATTTTAGAATAATACATGATTGATTTGGATAAATTATATTGGATATTCTTGACTACCTTTAAGTTGATTAATGATTTTTATATTCCATCATTATTGGGGTTTAAAACATTTTTGGATTGATGAAGTATATCCAGCATTCTATATGGAATAAGGGAGCATGAATGTAATCAATAAGTATTATGGTAATTCAGGATGTTTCAGTGTTTTAAAAGAATGCATGATGAAGGTATTCAAATGCTATTACGGGGTAAAAAGGATCTACATTAAGTTTACCTTCCTTATAAATATTGGACTGTGAGTTTGGACAGAAGTATTTTGGATAAATTCTAGTTTGAGATTAATTTTTGATTGCCATAAAAGGACAACCCAGAGGTCGGGTGGCAACCCGTCGCGACCAGCAAGGTCGCGAGACTTGAACCCGAAACCGAAGGGCAAAAATGGTGTATCACCTACCACTGGCCCATGAGATGTCCTGGATTAAATAATATAGTTTTTTTTAAAAGATTTGGTAGATGAATTATAAATTCGTTTATTTTGGAACCCTGTACGAATAGTATAAATAGAATTTTTTTTACGAGTGAAAGATGAGTTTGTGGTAGAAATTTATTAATGGATAAAACTCTAATTATAAAGTAAGTATATCTCCTTATGATCTTAGCCAATCTCATAAATAAATTCTCCAACATTAAGAAAAGGAACTTTGAACAAAAATGTTGTCCTAGATGGTACCTTAAATCATCACTAATTTATGGCTTTGGGATTGTTGGCCTTTTCATAGCCATGTTCTCTACCACTCTCCATCAGATAATTGATGGTTATATTTCTCTTCCATGTCCATATTTTCCTACATGGAACCCTAGTATGTGTTATTTTCGGTAATCTTCATACTTTACACTCTTTATTTTAAATATAGGCCTCATTAATTCATTTTTCGATGTGGGATTTCAACTAAGATATTTTGAAACGTCAAAAATGTGTTATCCTAATACCTTATGTTTTGTTGAATCGATGGTATTTTAAATCATCGTAGATTGATGAATTTAAGGACCTAAATTTTAATCTTGTTTGTGATTGATGACCTCAATCACTACCTATAAATATTTACATTTTTCCTCCAATTATATGTCTCTAATTTCCACCAATGTTCTCCTAATTGAGATCATAATTTGGTGGTGACCCTTTCATTTCTCTTTTCCTCATATTAAGACTAAATTTTAGTAACCCAATTTCCGATGTGGGTTTTCCCACAAAGATATTTTTTATTTTCAACCTTTATTTTTGAAGAAAAATTTCAAATTGCGAGGACGCAATTTATTGATGGTGGGGAGAATGTAACACCCCAAAATTTCATAGTGTGTTATTTCTTCAAAATAATACAATAACTTGCACTACACGCAACACCGAGTTCAAGAACACCATGACTTACCAAACAAGCCGTTCAAAAGAGGTTATGAATAGTATTAACTAAATTTTAAACTTTATATAATTCTTATAATTTTAGAATCCATATTATGAGTTTCTTAGACATAATGTAAGAAAACATTCATTTTCAGTATTGCACTTTTACCAACTTTTAATAGTGAACCCTTTTTAAATACAATATTTTAAACTTTTTGACTAAATGGGGACATCAAAAAATTTAAAATGAAACATCCCAAGCTTCCACGATACGCTTTCCTTTGAATAATACAGTAGAGTGTGTTGTACGCAACTTCGAGTTCTAACACACACCACAACCAATCAAACTAGACGTTATGAATAGTAATACCTACTTTTTGAAATTACATATATATTATATTTCGAAATGGACTTCATTTTTGGATTCGGAGTATTGAATTTATCCTAAGGTGAAATTTTGGTACTTTTCGGATAACTTTAATATTTTGATGAATAGTGAAAATTACTAAATTTTAATTAAAAACAACTTTTTTAATCAAAATAATTAATGGTGATAAATTATTAATTTGAGTGGTTTTAAATTATAATTAGAATATATTTTTACCATTTTATCCAATGGTGTTCATTATAATTAATTTCACTTCGAAATTGGACCTAAAAAATTGTCAATCTTTTGATATATATTGTTTCTTAAAAACACGCTATTTGTTGTGACAGCGGGAATTAATTATAAAATTAATTAATGCAACTTATATTTTTGTAATTTTGTAAAATAGATATCATTTTTGAATTTGGAATATCAATTATATCTTAGGGTGAAATTTTGGCATTGTTCTGAAAAACTTCAATTTTTGATGAATAGTGAAACTACTAAGTGGTAGTTAAAAAAACTGAATTTTTCATAATACTTAATTTTACCACTTCTGTGAATGGAATTTCGAAAATCCGAGAGACACGGTTAATATAAAGAAGTAAAATGTGGTTCAATGAGATGAAAATAATTTTTGGTGAATAGTAACTTTTTACTTTTATTTACCACGGTTAAAAGTAAATAGGGTAATTAAGGGTAAAAATGATATTAATATTACCCTAACACATGTCAAAATTCTATTGGACAGGAGTATTTTGACAAAAAACAACCTTAGGAATAAAATATTATCATTTAGGTCCACTTGGATTAGATTAGGATATTTATTATTATTTAATTCAAAGAAGAGTTAAAAGAGTTAAAATCAAAGTTTATTTACTAAAACATTTTTAATATAGTGTTATACATAAGATAAATTCAATTGTAAATATTCATTAGAAATATAATAAGATTTCCTACATAATGATATTTTATTTATAATTTTTAAACTTTAAATAATTTAATTTATTTATGACACAATGATGATGCAGTAATTACCATAATTATGACAAATTAAAATAATTGATATTATAAATTCCAAAATAAATAAAATTTGAGACTTTTAATTAATTAAAATAATTTTCTAGGCTAATATGACATTTTAGGATTTATTTAATTAAATTTGGTCGAAGTAATCATTCTGTTATGAGTTTCAAAAAAATCAACTATTGAATAGTGTCAAAATTGACATAAAATAATTTTTAAAACATATATTAAATTATTAATTGATATTAAATTCCTAAAAATCTAAGGTTCGGACAAGAGACTTATATCATGATAGGTGTATCATTAATGGACCACTTTGGGGTCGCTTGGATGTATATAGTAAGTTTATTAACTATATATTATAAAAATACAAAGTGACATGGTAAATGTCAAACTAATTAACTAAGAGTTAAAAATAAAAGATAAGGTTAATATAGTAACCCAAACCTGTCTAAATTCTATTAATTGAATGGTTTTAGACCTATCCCTACCTTAAACTTTGAATAATCAACTTTGGAGCCATTAGAAACCGAATATGAATTTATTATAAATTAATATTTCTAGCTTTTCCAAAGGTGCCCCTCAACCCTCTTATAAAAGGACACTCCTCCTTCTCATTTCTTCACACCTTAAAAACCTTTTGATTTGGCCAAACTCTGCACAAATACTCTCCCAACATCCCCAAATACAACCTAGAGGCCTTAGTTTGACCAGAAAGCCAACCTAGGGAGCCCTTTTGATCAAATCAAAAGGAAGAACCCGAAGAAGAGGTAATATTTTCACCACCCCTTTTCAAGTTCCTTTCTTCTTCCACTTATTCTTTCTTTGTTATTACCATTATAAAATAATAACTCCAGTATATTATATATACTGTGATTTTATTATAAATATGGTACAACCATATTCAGTTTTCTATCCACAATTTGAATAATATGTCACCATACGTGCGTATGTACGGCTTACCGTCTCCATGTCGTGGTGTAATTGTTATTCAATATATTATTATTTGGATGGGTATAATAATGATGTGTAACTCATGTAAATAATAAATATAACATGTTAATTATTCTTTATATATGATATACCATCCATTTATATATTATTTTAATATCAAAAGAATGATATTGTCGCTCGTGCGTATGTACGGACTACCGTCTCCACGAACGCGATGAGATTCATTCTCCATCGTATCCATTAAAGTATAATTATCATTTGATGATTTAAAAATGATGTTTAAGGACTTGATATCATTCTGGATATGAATAAGATACAACCTATCCATAACAAACACGGCTTATGCAACAAAACATATAAAAGAAAATGAGTAAGTTAACACCCGAAACGACGATAATTCAAAGATATTATTAACAAATCAATGTTAAAAGATCATATATGATATCATATTAATATATATGATTCTTGTATAATTTAATAACAATTATTTCACCATTATACAAGATTTTAACCTACCCCAACCAAGGAAAAGTACAAGGTAAGGGTTTATTTCGCAACCTCTTCATTATCCGAGGTTGTTTATACATAATAATCTACTGGGATTTCTTTATCATCCATATCCATGTTTCTTCGAAATGTATTTCAAAACATTTTTACTATTTACAAAGAATATGGGTTAAAGTCATTTATACCCTTATGTGTTTTTAAAGGAATCTTTCCATCATTTTCCAAACAAGGCACTTTTTACCTTTCGACAAATTTAAGGTTAGAATGTTTTTTTTAACTTATACGGTGGGTGCGGCTATTTACCGACGTTATAAAATCGTCAAAGATTCCCTTACAATATTATAAGAATATTTTCAAAGTAAATGATTTATTTTATAATTATGTGACTTTTAAATGATTTCAAAATGAATATTTTAAGAATTTTTGAAAGGTACTCTTTATCAAGATCATAATTTTAAATGTTTTAAAGATTTATCTTTATAAATATTTTTAATTAATGTCCATGTTTTCAAAATGATTTTAAGTATTTATTTATATGGACATGAAGGTTTTGAAATTATATTTATTTTCAAAAGTTTCAAAGTGGTATGGGACACTTTGATTCAAAAATCTCTTTTAAATTACTTCCTTTATAAATGTGTGACTTTTCAATGATTTTGAGAAAAGAGATATTTCTATCAAATAGTTTTGATTTCATTTATGTCAACATCCTTTGATATATTTTAAGCTTATTTGAAGTTGATTTATTATGATATAAAACTTTTGTATTTTATTGAAGGTTTTGTGATATGTTTTACTGTGGATGTGTTATTTTTATACCATTCATGGTTTATGGAGAAAGTATTGACATTTCGTATGCTAGTTTTAATACGAATGTTTATGTTATGTTTAAACATTTTCATATGAGAATGCATTGGACTTAGTAAGTGACGGGTGGAGCCCGCTATAGCTCCTTGATGCATCGGTAGGTCTCATGAGACAAACTAGTGTCTTGGCACAAGGCCTTGAAAAAATCTTATTTGTAGTCTTGGCACGAGGCCTTGGCTATGTGGTTATGATAGTCTGGCATTATGCATTCCATCATTATGAAAGTGGTTATTGATATTGCATGTGATTATTCGATTAGTAGAATATCCATGTGAATAAGTAAATGGAATTATTTCATTTCACTTTTTCCATACTATGTCGAAGTTCACGTTTAAAAGGCTTTTTTTAGTTATACATTGCCTTAAATATTTATTCTTATTTATGAAATTTTCCGCTATATTGTTATCCTTACTGGGCATTTGACCTCACCCCTTTTCTATGTTTTATTTTTCCCAGTAAGTGAAGAAGTAAATTATGAATAACCTGCATGGATATTATATGGGGATATGAATGTGGAATATGGAGACAATATGTTGTTGTAGTAGTTTTTCACTTTATGATGTAATGTAAAACTTTATGAATATATCTAGTATTTCCAAGGCTACTAAACCAATTGGTCTTTCGATATTTGATCTTTCTTGTGATCATGTCAATGTTATGTAATAATGCACTGACTCTAGGTAACTAGGGTCGGGGCGTTACAAGTATTAACTGAATTTTGTACTTTATATAATCCTTATAATTTTAGAATCCATATTATGTGTTTCTTAGACATAATTTAAGAACAAATTAATTTTTTTAGATAAAAGAAGTATTTTCCAAAAAATGCAATTTTAAAACCTTTTAATGGCGAACACTTTTTAAAATCCAATATTTGAAACTTTTATATATTCAATTTGATAAAATAAAATTTTTATTTAGAATTAGGGCATAATAATTTACTTTTAATAAATTTTTGGTGTTTTTTTGATAACTTTCAAATTTGGGTGAATAGTTAAAAAAACTATATTTTAACTGGAAAAAAACTTTTTTTTCAAAATAAATTATAGTAATAAATTATACATTTTAATGGTTTGGAAGTATAAATATATTATATTTTTACCATTTAATCCAATTCTGGTCATTTTAAGTAATTTCACTTAGAAATTTGATATAAACAAGTGTCAATCTTTTGATAGTTATTATTTCTTAAAAATACACCTTTTGGTTTTGACAATGGGAATTAATTTTAAATTAATTAATGAAACATATATGTTTTGAAATTGGTAAAATAGAATTGATTTTTGAATTCTGAATATCAAAATTATCTTAGGGAGAATTTTTTGGTATTTTTCTGAAAACTTTCAATTTTTGATGAATAGTGAAAAACAATGTGTTATTGTTTAAAACCCACTTTTTATTTAAATAATTAATTATTTTATTTAAATTTATTTTAATTCAAAATAGATACATAATAAAAATATTATTTAAATGTAATTCATTGGAATCTTTTTTATAATCAAATTTTATGTTTAAAATTTTATTGAACATTTTACAGTCTTTTACCCACCTTCTAAGAGCATTTGAAAATTTGTATAAAACTTAATTTTACTGCTTCTGTGAGTTGAATTTCAAAAATCCGAGAGACATGATTAACCTTATTAATTAAAATTTGGTTCAATATCATGAAAATATTTTTTTGGTGAATAGTAACTTTTGACTTTTATTTCCATAGTTAAAAGTAAATAGGGAAATTAAGGGTAAAAATGATATTATAATTATCTTAACACATGTCCAAATTCTATTCAATAAGTTTAATTCTACCTCAACAACCTTAGTAATAAAATATGACCCTTTAGGTTTAGTTGGATTATATTATAACATTTATTATTATTTAATTTAAAGAAGTGTTAAAAGTGTTAAATTCAAGTTTTCATAAATAAAACATTTTAATATAGGGTTATACATAAGATAAATTAGACTATAAATATTCATTAGAAATACTAAAATATTAAATACATAATCGTATTTTATTTATAATTTTTATACATTAAATTATTTAATTTATTTATGACAAAATGATGATGTAGTAATTACCTTATTAATGAAATATTAAAATAATTGATATTATAAATATCCAAATAAATTTAATTTGATACTTTTGATAAATTAAACTAATTGTCTAGGTTAATATGACTAGGGTTTATTAGATAAATTATTTTTGAAGTTATAAGGTTTTTATTACTTTCACAAAAACAAAATACCAAAGAGTGTCAAAATTGACATAAATTAATTTTAAAAACAAATACTATATTATTGGTTGATATAATATTCCTAAAAATCTAAGGTTCAGCCAAAGGGCTTAAATAATATTATATATGTCATTAATGAACCACATGAGGTTCTTTTGGATTTTTATAGTATGTTTATTAACCATATATTGTAATAATACAAGAAGACACGGTAATAGTTAAATTATTTAACTTAGATTTAAATCTAAAAGATAAGGTTAAAATTGTAACCTAAACTTGTCTAAAACCTATTTTTTGAGATTATTTATACCCATACCCACTTTATCTTTGAAATAAATTATTTTTTATCCATTATAAACCGAATATTAATTTATTATAAAATAATATTTCAATCTTTTCCTAACATTCCCCTCACCCCTCTTATAATAGGTCACTCACCCTTATCTCAAATTCACACCTTCAAAGCCTTTTGGCATGGACAACCCCGGACCAAATATCCTCCCATATTTCCTCCCTTAATCCTAGAGGCCTTCCTTTAGCCATAAATCCATGAAAAAGAGTCCTTCTGATCAAATAAAAAGGAAGAACCTGAAGAAGAGGTAAATATTTCATCACCTATTTCATGTTCTTTTCTTCCTCTACTTCTTCTTTCCTTGTTGTTTCTATTATAAAAAAATAACTCTAGTATCTTCTATATACTATGATGTTATTATAAATATGGTACAACCATATTCATTATTATACCCATCCTTTGAATGATATGTCACCATATGTGCGTACGTACGGCTTACCGTCTCCACGTCGTGGTGCAGTTGTTATTCAATACATTATTATTTGGATGGGCATAATAATGATATATAATTGATGTAAATAATAAATACAACATGATAATGATTATTTATATATGATATAACATCCAATTATATATGATTTTAATATCAAAAGAATGATATTGTCGCTCGTGCGTACGTACGGATTACCGTCTCAATGAACACGATGAGATTCATTCCCCATCGTAACCATTCTAGACTAATTTTCATTTGATGATTAAAAATAATGTTTAAAGACTTGATATCATTCTTTATATGATTAAGAAACATCCCATACATAAAAAACATGACACACTTTTCAAATAATAGAAAGGAAAACAAATCAGTTAACATCTGAAACGACAATAATACTAAAATACCATTAACAAAGCATTATTAGAAGATCATATATGATATCATAATAATGTATATGGTTTTTTTATAATTTAATAAAAATTATTTAACTATTATACATTATTTTAACATAACCTTGACCAAGGAAAAGTACATGGTAAGGGTTAATTCTACAATCTCTTCATTATCCGAGGTTGTTTATAAGTAATTATCTAATGGGACCTCTTTATCATCCACATCAGTGTCTTATTAAAAAATGTATTTCAAAACATTTATACTATTTACTAGAAAATGGTTTAAAGCCATTTATACCCTTATTTGACCTTATATGTTTTTATAGGAATCTTTCTGTCATTTTGCAAACAAGGTACTTTATGGAATTTCGACAAAATTAAGGTAAGAATGCTTTTTTAACTTATATGGTGGGTGTGGCTATTTTCCTCTGTTATAACATCGTCAAAGCTTCCCTTACAAGATTATAATAATATTTTCCAAATAATTGTTTTATATATTATTATTTTACTCTTAAATTTTTTCAAAATACAAAGAGATATTTCTCTCAAATATTTTTGATTTCATCTACATCAACATCCTTTGATAACTTTTAAACAAGTTTGAAGTTGATTTATTATGATACAAATCTTCCATATTGTATTTAATTTTTTGTGATATGTTTGACTGTGGATGCTTTATTTTTATTCCATTCATGGTTTATGGGTAAAGTATTGACATTTCGTATGGTAGTTTTAATATGACTGTTTATGTTATATTTCAACCACTTCTTAAGATGAATGTGTTGGACTAGTTTGTTCTGGGTTGGGGACCAGTAAAAGTAAGCCCTCCGGGTTGGGGTCCAGTTACAGTTGACCCTCTGGGTTGGAGTCCAGTTACAGAGGCTCTCCGGGTTGGAGTCCAGTTACAGAGGCCCTCTGGGTAGGAGTTCGGTTATAGAGGCTCTCCAGGTTGGGGTCCGGTTACAGTTATCTCCTAGGTCCTAGCACGAGGCATTGACACAGAAACTAAAGTTGGGTACTATAAATTACCTCAATATGAAATTAGTTATTACATGTGATTATTCTACTAGTATAATATCAATTTGAATATTTATATAGTAATGTTTGATTTAGTTTTTCCATATTTTGTTCAAGTTTATGTTTAAAAGGCTATTGTTTTTATTACACATCTTGCTTTAAAATTTTATATCTTCCACTAAATTATTTACCCTTATTGAGCATATGAGCTCACCCCTTTTTTATATTTTATTTTCCCAGGATCCCAAGAAGTGCTTTATGTTTGAGATTCAGGGTTAAGCTAAGAGAACAATGGAATTCTCAAAGGATTTTTTTTGTGTTGTATATTAGAAAGTGTAATGTAACATTCATGAATGTAATCTATTTTCTAGGACAGCTAATTTGATCAGTATTTTGGGACTTGATTCCTTGTAATCATGCCAATTTATTAAAACAATTCACTGACTCTGGGAATATAGGGTCGGGGTGTTACAGTTGGTATCAGAGGAAGTTTAGCAATAACCTTGGAAACTAGATTTAGATAAACTTTGATTAGAGCACATTACCCCAAGATATACTTTGAGGATTAGTATAAAATAACTTCCTAGAATTTTGGTAATGTTTATATTTTGTGATTATTCCAAGAAAATAAATACCTTTCTAGATATGAGCAGGTCGACGCGGCTCTGGCACAGATATACCTAGGGGTAAAACCTGAAAACACTGCTTTGAGCTAGACTTGAACGAGAACTGGGGCGTGACAACAGGCCTTGTTGCACTCTTGGTTACGATACTCCCTTGGGATATACTTAGGATAATTCTCATTTTCTTTAAAAATCATTAGGAAGGATTTATGAGTATATACCTCCTCAAAGAAAATATTTTTAGGATTATGGATTATATCCATAAACTATTCGATTTTTTTAGGTATTTTACAAGTTTGGAATTATTCATTGTGATTCATAAACTGACCTAGTGTATGCCATTGTATAGAAATGGAACCCAGTAGAAGGAATGAGAAATCTAGCAATATGTATGATCCAAATAGTAAGAAGGATCATATCATTCATAGAATTAAGAAAAAATTTAGAAGGGAAAGAGTGTCCCATGTATTCTCAACATATGAAGAAATAATATCATGTGTTAATAAGATAAGTAAAGAATTCTCTAAGTCCTATGGATTTGAAACGAAGCAAGAGAAGAAAATGATGGTAGACTGAAAGATGGATAAAGGGAAGAGGGGAAAGAAGGATTTTCCCATATGTGATAAATGTGGAAATAATCACTTTGGTAAATTGTTGAAGGGAATGGGAGTTTGTTATAAGTGTGGAGAAAAAGTACATCAATTACGTGATTACAAGGGTAAAAAAACGGTTTAAAATGTAAAATGCTTTATCTACAAGGCATTGGGACACTACGTGAATCAATGTCCCAGTCATCAGAGTATACCGCAAATGATGCTATTGGATAATAATCAGGATATGATACTACCTCAGATAAAGAGGAATGACTAGTGTTCTTATGTGGTTATTTTATAATTATTTCATTTGAGTGTTATATCAATAATATTCTGGTTATATGAATTATGGAGATAAATAAGGATTGTACTACAGTACTATTTTATTGAGGATTTGATATTATATGGTTTTAAGTAAAGTGACTTAATAGTAAGCTACACTTTTTTTAAAATACATGGTCAAAGGAAATGTAATCCTTAATATAGTCCTGATAATGAGGTAGTGATTTCGGAATAAGATATCATTGATTTGGATAAAATATATTGGATATTCTTGACTTCCTTTGAACTGATTAATAGTTTGTTTATTTCATCATTGTTGGAGTATTCAAATTTTTTGGATATAAGGAATATATCAAGTATTATATAAAGGATAAGGGAGCATGAATGTAATCAATAAGGTTTTATGGTAATTCAGGGTGTTACCATGTTTTAAAATAATACATGATGATGGTGTTCACATGTTATTATGTTGAAAAAAGGATCTTCATTGTGTTTAACTTCCTTGTAAATTTTGGACTGTGAGTTTGGATAGAAGTATTTTGGATAAGTTTAAAGTTTGGAATGGATTAAGTTTTAAATTGGATACTATTGTTAAGGTTATTTTTGGATTGTTATAAAAAGGACAACACGTAGACTATGGGACAATATGTCGCGTTGGACAAAGATATGGGAATCAAACCCACAACAATAGTGTGATTAGGATTTATCGCCTGCCACTGGACTACGTAAAGTCCCTGGATTGTATAATATAGTTTTCTTTAAAGGGTTTGATAGGTGAATTATAAATTCATTGTTTTTGGAACCCTGTATGATTATGATAAATATTATATTTTTTTGAAATCTTTTGGAGTGAAAGTTGAGTTTGTGGTAGAAATTAGTTGAAGGATGAAACTCTACTTTTCAAGTATATATATATATGTATATAATTTTTTTCCTATTATTCTGTGGGTAAATTAATTCTTAAACTTTATGGAAGGGATCTTAAAACCAAAAATGTTTTATCCTAATACCTTATGTTTTGTTGAACCGATGGTATTTTAAATCATCATAGATTGATGGATTTGAGGCTAGAAATTTTACACTTGTTTGTGATTGATGACTTCAATCACTCCCTATAAATATTTATGTTTTTCCTCAAATTATGTGTCGCTAATTTCCACCAATGTTCTCTTAATAGAGATCATAATTTGGTGGTCACCCTTTCATTTCCCTTTTCCTCTTATCAAGACTAAATTTTATTAACCCAATTTCTGATGTGGGTTTTCCCACAATAGTATTTTCTAGTTTCAACCTTTTATTTTTTAAGAAAAATTTAAAATTAAGAGGACGCAATTTATTTAAGGAGGGAAGAATGTAACACCCCAAGATTTCATAGTATGTTATTTCTTCAAAGTAATTCAATAACTTGCACTACACGCAACACTGAGTTCAAGCGCACCACGACTTACCAAACTAGTCATTAAAAAGCAGTTATGAATAGTATTATCTGAATTTTGAACTTTATATAATCCTTATAATTTTAGAATTAATATTATATGTTTCTTTGACATAATGTAAGAACAAATTCATTTTTTCAGATAAAAGAAGTATTTTTCAAAAAATGCAAGTTTAACTCCTTTTAATGGAAAACCCTTTTTTTTTGAATTAAATATTTGAAACTTTTATATATTCAATTTGAAAAAATAAACTTCTTCTTTATAATCGAGACATAATAATTTGCATTCAATAAATTTTTGGTTTTTTTCTGATAACTTTCATATTTAGGTGAATAGTGAAATACTATATTTTAACTGAAAAAAAAAACATTTTTAATCAAAATAATTTATAGTGTTAAATTATAAATTTGAATGGTTTGTAAGTATAAATAGATTACAGTTTTACCATTTAATCCAATTCTGGTCATTTTAAGTAATTTCACTTTGAAATTGGACATAAACAAGTGTCATTCTTTTGATAGTTATTCTTTCTTAAAAATGCGCCTTATGGTTTTGACAACGGGAATTAATTTTAAATTAATTAATAAAACTTATATGTTTTGAAATTTTTAAATAGAATTCATTTTTGAATTCTGAATATCAAAATTAGATTAGGGTGAATTTTTAATATTTTTCTGTAAACTTTCAATTTTTGGTGAATAGTTAAAAACATTGTGTTATTGTTTAAAACCCACTTTTTATTTAAATAATTAATTATTTTATTTAAATTTATTTTAAGTCAAAATAGATTAATAATAAAAATATTAGTTCAATGTAATTCATTGGAATATTTTTTATAACAAAATTAGATGTATAAAATTTTATTGAACTTTTTAATGTCTTTTACCCACCTTCTAGAAGCATTTGAAAATTTTCATAAAACTTAATTTTACTGTTCTATGAGTTAAATTTCTAAAATCTAAGAGACATGGTTAACCTCAGTAAGTAAAATGTGCTTCAATAAGATGAAAATAATTTTTGGTGAATAGTAACTTCTGCCTTTTATTTACCAGAGTTAAAAGTAAATAGGATAATTAAGGGTAAAAATGATATTATAATTACCTTAACACCTATCCTAATTCTATTATATAAGTGTAATTTGACCAAAAAAACCTTAGGAATAAAATATTACCCTTTAGGTCCACTTGGATTAAATTAGGACATTTATTATTATTTAATTTAAAGAAGAGTTAAAAGTGTTAAATTCAAGTTTTCATAACTAAAACATTTTAATATAGGGTTATACAGAAGATAAATTCGACTATAAATATTAATTAGAAATATAAAAATATTTCCTACATAATGGTAGTTTATTTAAAAAATTTATACATTAAATAATTTAATTTATTTATGAAAAAATGATGATGTAGTAATTACCTTATTAATGAAAGATTAAAATAATTGATGTTATAAATATCCAAATAAATGTAATTTGAGACTTTTGATGAAATAAACTAATTTTCTAGGTTATTATGACATGTTAGGGTTTATTAGATTTTTTTTTAAGTGATAAGGTCTTTATGACTTTCACAAAAACAAAATACCAAATAGTGTCAAAATTGACATAAATTAATGTTTTTAAAAATACAATATTATTGGTTGATATAATATTCCTAAAAATCCGAGGTTTGGCCAAAAGGATTAAATAATACTATATGTGTCATTAATGAACAACTTGAGGTTATTTTTGATGTTTATAGTAAGTTTATTAACTATATAGTGTAAGAATACAAGAAGACATGGTAAAAGTTAAATTATTTAACTTAGATTTAAATCTAAAAGATAAGGTTAAAATGGTAACCTAAACTTGTCTAAAACCTATTGGTTGAGAGGATTTCGACCCATCCCTACTTTATAATCTAAATAAATCAATTATGTGTCATTATAAATAAAATATTATTTTATTATAAAATAATATTTCAATCATTTCCTAAGGTGCCCCTCACCCCTCTTATAAAAGGGAACTCCCCCTTCTCTCAAATTAACATCTTTAAAGCCATTTAGATCATACAAACCCTTACCAAATATCCTCTAAACTATAATACTTTCATCCTAGAGGCCTTTATTTAGTTATAAATCCAATGTAAGGATCCCTTTTGATCAAATAAAAAGGAATAACCCGAAGAAGAGGTAAATATTTCATCACTACTTTCAAGTTCTTTTCTTCTTCCACTTCTTATTTCCTTGTTTTTTCCATTCTAAAATAATAAATCCACTATATTATATATATAATATGATGTTATTATAAATATGGTATGAAAATATTCATTATTATATCCATCCTTTGAATGACATGTTACCATACGTGTGTATGTATGGCTTACCGTATCCACGTCGTGGTGTAGTTGTTATTCAATACATTATTATTTGGATGGGTATAATAATGATGTATATTCGATTTAAATAATAAATATAACATGATAATGATTCTATATATATGATATTCCATCCAATTATATATGATTTTAATATCAAAATAATGATATTGTCACTCGTGCATACGTACGGATTACCGTCTCCACGAACGCGATGAGATTCATTCCCCATCGTAACCATTCAAGACTAATTTTCATTTTATGATTAAAAATAATGTTTAAAGACTTTATATCATTATGGATATGAATAAGAAACATACCATACATAACAAACATGACTCACGTAACAAATAATATAAAGGAAAATGAATCAGTTAACACCTAAAACAACGATAATACTAAAATACCATTAACAAAGCATTATTAGAAGATAATATATTATATAATAATAATGTATATGGTTTTTGTATAATTTAATAACAATGATTTAAATTTTACACATGATTTTAACATAACCTCGGCCAAGGAAAAGTACAAGGAAATGGTTAATTATACAATCTCTTCATTATCTGAGGTTGTTTATACATAATTATCTACTGGGACCTCTTTATCATCCACATCTGTGTCCTCTTAAAAAATGTATTAAAAAACATTTTTACTTTTTACTAGACAATGGGTTATAGTCATTTATACCCTTATTTAACCTTATATTTTTTGAAAGTAATCTTTCTGTCATTTTCCAAACAAGGTACTTTATGACCTTTTAGACAAAATTAAGGTAAGAATGTTTTTTTAACTTATACGGTGGGTGTGGACATTTTACGCCATTATATCATCATCGAAGCATTCCTTACAAGATTATAAGAATATTTTCAAAATAAATGTTTTGTTTATAATTAGGTTACTTTTAAATGATTTCAAAATATAAAGAGATGTTTCTCTCAAATAGTTTTGATTTTATATACATCAACATCCTTTGATAAATTTTAAACTAGTTTGAAGTTGATTTATTATGATAAAAATCTTCATTATTGTATTTAAGGTTTTGTGATATGTTTGACTATAGAAGATTTATTTTATGCCATTCATGGTTTATGGTTAAAGTATTGACATTTTTTATGCTAGTTTTAATACAAATGTTTATGTTATATTTCAACCTCTTCTTAAGATGAATATGTAGGACTAGTATGTTCCGGGTTGGGGACCGGTAAAAGTAATCCCTCTGGGTTGGGGTCTGGTTACAACAGACCCTCCGGGTTGGAGTTTGGTTACAGAGGATCTTCATGTTGGAGTCCGGTTGCAGAGGCTCTCTGGGTTGTAGTCCGATTACAAAGGCTCTCCGGGATGGGGTCCGGTTACTGTTATTCCCTAGGTCCTGGCATGAGGCCTTAACACAAAAACTAAATTCTGGTACTATACATTCCCTCATTATGAAATTAGATATTACATGTGATTATTCAACTAGTATAATATCCATGTTCCTGTTTATATAGTAATGTTTGATTTATTTTTCCATATTATGTTCAATTTTATGTTTAAAAGGCTATTGTTTTTATTACACATCTTGCTTTAAAATTTTATATATTACGATAAATTATTTACCCTTACTGAGCATATGAGCTCACCCCTTTATTATATTTTATTTTCCCAGGATCCCAAGAAGTGCTTTATGTTTGAGATTCAGGGTTAAGCTAAGCGAACAATGACGTTCTCAAAGGATTTTTTTTGGGTTGTATGTTAGAAAGTGTAATGTAACGTTCATATATGTAATCTATTTTCCAAGACTTCTAAACTAATTGGTCTTTGGGACTTGAATCCTTCTAATCATGCCAATGTATTAAAATAATGAACTGAATATTGGAATCTAGGGTTGTGGCATTACAAGGAATCCTGTATAAGGCTGTAATGTGAAGAAAGAACATCAATCCTGTGTGATTCAACATCTATCGATCCTGTGTGGGTTAGAATCTATCAATCCTATGTGAGTCAGCTTCTATCATATCATGTGTGGGTTAGCACTCAGTGTTCCTATGTGGGTCAGTGCATACCGATCCTGTGTGGGTCAGATCCTGTGTAGGTCAGTGGTGGTTAGTTACCAATAAATCTTGTGTGGGTTAGCTACAGTGCCTCTTAACAGAATAAGATGATCTAGCTTACGACTAATAATTTTTACTTTTGTACTTAAGTTATACCTGATTGTGAGTTAAGTATTTTCACCATTGTGGTGTTATCTTTGTTGTGTTACCTGTGTGGTACTTCTATCTTCATGGTGTTACATGTGTGGTATTACTACCTTCGTGGTGTTGTCTTAGTGGTGTTACCTATGTGGTACTTCAAACTTAATGATGTTACTTATGTGGTACTTATATCTTCATGGTGTTACATGTGTGGTAATTCTATCTTCGTGGTGTTACTTGTGTGGTACTTTTATCTTCGTGGTGTTACTTGTGTGGTACTTCTATCTTAGTGGTGTTACCTGTGTGGTATTTCTACCTTCGTGGTGTTACCATTGTGGTATTCTTCCATCATTTATGAGATGAGTATATCTTGATAACTTAGTAATATTTATGGGCATATACCTAAGTAGAGTTGAAGTCTAGATTTGTGGTATATGATTTGTGGAACTCTAGGAGACCTGAGGGGGTCTCGGGGTCCCTACTGAGTATCATTATACTCACACATGCACGAGCTATGTCTGCACCTTGTTGTGTCTTGTGCAGATGACGGACAGCATTGATCGAGGCTGGGGGATCCAAGACTGGATGGTACTCAGAGGTGGACCATTTGGAATGACATGACGCAGTGACTACTGATCATGAGTTGTACCTACCCTTTAGGTAGGATCCTCAGTGGATGATCTAGGACTTATTTTACCCTTTTTAGTTGTATTTGTACTTTTCAGTTGTACTTGTGCCATTCAGTTTGGCTTGTAATCTAGTCCCTTTACTTATAGTACACTTTTACTACAGCATTTTACTTTGTGGTTTCATCTTGATGCATTCTAGTATGTGTGTCTGTACAGGTTAAAAGGCAATGCCTTCCTGTTTTACGGATATGCCTTTCTGGTGCTAGTCACTAGCCCCTGGCCTATGGAAGGCGGGCCTGGGGTAGTCACGGCACAGGCCCCGAGGGACAGGTCATGAATGGATGATACAGACCATTACGTTTTTGATTCTTGTATTAAAATAAGTCTTCTTATGATAATTTTTTAGACTTTGTAATCTATCGTATAGGAGTTTAGGAAAACATACCCGCCAATAATAATTCCACATGTTTTATATGTCATTATATGTTCCAATATGAGAATTCCTGTAATGATCCCATAAATTGAGATTATTATTAATGAATATCATGAGTTTCATACTTTTATGTATTTCCCAAAATCATGATTACATATTATCATGGTGAAGTTGGATATATTGGGTGTGTCATTGATGATATAGGATATCTCAGCCCTTTTATTGAAATATAAATATTAGATTAATTCCATATCCATGGAAGTGTATTGACAAGTTCATTTAAGGTTGTCAAAGAAAGTAATATCAGGCATACATGTTAATGGAATAAGTAATGAAACCTACCTAATGAGAAATTGATAAAAATATATTATCATACACAATGAGTATTCATATGAGTTTTTTCATTGGGGAATTAACTTATTTCTCTATGGGTTCCTCAAATTATTTCTATATACTAATCATGAAATTTATGTCTTCTTTTCTAATTTTATTGAGAAAGAGGTATAGAGGGTCACACATAATAGTTTTTCTAATAATATTGATTAAATTCTATATGAATTTAATTTAGTAATAAATATTATTCTTAATATTTATAATTAATATTTATTCATGGCTCATTTCTCGCAAGATATTCATTCACAATTTCTATTCCCATTGGAACATATATGTTAGTTTAATATTAAATATGTATTTATTCACTAGTTAATGAATATAATATTTTTTTTTATTTAATTAATGAATAGTTTAAAGGTATTTATTTATTGAAATAAATATTTTTTTATTTGAGGTTCAATAAATGTTGAGGAGACTTGAAGCACCATGTTATGGGTCTAGATTTAAATCGTATTTATATATCTATGAGACATGGGAATGTTAAAAAAATAATGATATTATTATTTTGGGGGTACGGGGTTTTAATTGGAATAGGGGAATTAAATTGGGGTTTATGTAAAATATCTAAACCCTAACTCTATGTATATAAACACATTTCATATCGTTTTCATCTGTAGTAGATCATTTGTGCCCAAAAAATTCTCTCTAGAAAAATCCTATCAATGCCATATATACTTCTCAAGAATGCCCTCAAGACCAAAGATTGATTCCTCCTCCTCCATATCAATACTTATAGAAACCAAAAAATTCCTTCATGTGCAAATGAGATCTTATTTTGATCAATGTTGAATGACACAAGGTGATCGGGTCATCTGTGTTGGCACTCGGATTTCCATCATCATCATTCAGAGATTCAAGGTATATATGTGGATACCACAAGAGGGATTCTTCCATGGAACTTCTCCATGAAATGATGGTATAAATAGAATGGGTCAGATTTATTAACATCATCATAAAATAAATAAATCCAATAATTAAGTTATTTCTTGTTCTTGTAAATTAATTATATATTATATGTGAAAAGATTCTCTTTATGAATATTCTAGGGTCATTTTTGTAACCCATCAGACCAGGCCACCTAAATGACTCTCATGAAAGGATTCTGCATGACCTCAAGTGAACCACCACATAAATTCAGGGCTACCAAATATATGTGAGGTCCTATTTTAGTGGTGGGGAGATTATTCCCCCAAAATAAACCCAATGCATCATTCCCAAATTCTACTAAAAATTTGACATCATTAATCAGTATATCAGACATCCTAAAAATACATATAGGAAAAAAATAGGGATCCCATGGGGCCCCACAGTCCAAAATATAAATAAGTAAACTCTTTATATGATGTATCAAAATAATAGAGTAGAAGCATATAAGTATGATATAAATTGAATCATATATAATAAACTACACACTGAACAGTAAATGTGGAACCAAAACTAAAAAAAATACATCAACCTCTATCCCAAATCACATAATCATCTAGATGAATCCTAAACCTCCAATTCATGCTAACTAAAACAGAAGTCTAGATCCATGAATAATCTATTTCCAAATAAAAAAATAATTTATTTCCACATTCATCGAAACCCATGTCATATACACTCATAGGGTGATTCTAATGAATTAGTGGGAATACTCAATGCCTCAATGATACTAGGTGTCATTATAATCAAGAGGATGTGTATGAAATCAATATAATGATGTGCAGTTGTGTCTATAAAAAACACACACTTAGAAACAAAACATATAATGAAAAAATAATCATACAGTCCATGATATAAGATGCTCGGGGTCACCTGATCTTCACAGAGTATGGTGGCAGATGAGAGTTATGGTTTGGGGATAAGTGACAGAAAATGGGTATAGATAGAGGATTAAAGTAGTTAATAAACTCTATAAGGATCATGACCTACTACTTGGACAACACACTCAAAGGAGGGATGTGATATCCAATCCACAAAATAACACACATGGGTTGAGGCATGGAATTAGGGTCTTTGTAATCTTGGATCACCAATCTAACTTGTTTATTAACAAGGAAAGAATGAAAAAGAGATAAGGGAAAAATGGAACAATTCTCACACAATGGAGAGAAAAAAAGAATAAGATCTCAATTAAAATCTTTAATTACATACAAGTTCCAAGGGGTTTCCTATTTATAGCCAAGGGGGTGATACAATATTCAAAGGTCTAATACCCTAATATCATAAAGGCTAAACAAATTTGTTCCCTTAAATTCCAAAAGATAGAGTATACCAAATAATTATTTGGAAAATTATCACACAACATTCCAACTATATCCTACTAGATTTGACTTTGAGTTCATAGCCCACTAGATTTGACTTTGGTTTCCAAATATGTAATTCTATAATATTCCATGTGGATAAGGTTTCCAAAATTCGTGTAACCATGTGGGCCAGGATTTAAATATGATGTTTGGGATTGGATAAGTGAGATTATAGGCCCATTCACTCCATCCATGTAAGGAAAGATCCATTGGGACTTTAATGAAGCAAGAAGGGTGCCCATTATTTCATTCAACCTCTTTGATCTCCCTCGTTTCATCAAGCCTTGGAAATAAAACTCCTTCATTGGGGAAAGTGACTTGATGCCTTTGAAATGGTTCTCATCATACTCCTTATCTTGAAAAAAAGTCATCCTAGACTCTTTATCCTCTACAGCTAAAAATAGAGAAAGATCAGAAACATTGAAAGTGGCACATACACCATAGTAAACTAGAAAATATACCATGTAATCATTGTTTCTAATCTTCTCGATCACTCAAAATGGTCCATCTACTCATCGCATGAGTTTTGATTTTCTATTATCATGAAATTTTCCTTCCTCATTTTAATATAGACTAAGTCACTGGTCTCGAACAATACTTTATTTCAAACCTTTTTTTCATGATCTATTTTTTTGGGTCATTCAATCAATATTTTTTCTTGCCTTTTTATGGAGTTTATTGATGTATTTATCACTCCCTTTCACATTCATATTAGTTGATTCCTACATAAAAAATGGACTAGATCTAAAGGGGAAAGGGGTTAAATCCATAAACAATTTCAAATAGATAATATTGAGTAGGGGAATACTTGGTCCTGTTATATATGAATTCTACACGTCATAGACCCTCCTCCCAATTCTTGATATTCTTCTTAACAATTCTTTGCAAAAGGGATGATTGTGTACAATTCACTGCCTCTATTTTCCCATCTATTTATAGATAAAAAGTAGTGGAAAATAGTAACTTCATACCCAGTTTTCTCCATAAGGACTTCCAAAATTAATTGAGGAATTTTGTGCCTTGATCCAACACAATAGCCCTAGGAATTCCATGGATTTTGATTACTTCTTGAAAGATAAGTGTTGTAATGCTAGTGGAATCATATTTTTGTGACAAAAAATAAAATGTCACATTTTATAAAACTAATCCACCCCAACAAAAATGGAATCTATCTCTATCTAGTCCCTTGGTAACCCCATAATAAAGTCAATTGATATATCCTCCCATGTTGTTTTGGGGATTGAGAGAGGAAGATAAAATCCATGTGGGTTCAGTTTTGATTTGGATTTATGGAAAACAATGCACTTTCATGCAATTTTTTCAATATCTATTGATATCTTAGGCCAATAAAAATTATCACTAAGAACACTTAAAGTTTTTTCAATACTAAAATTTCATGTTAACCAACACAAATGTGACACCTTTTGTAAAAGTAAATAAATAGAGAAATTGGGAATAAAAAACTTATCAATACAGAATAAGAATCCATCATGTAAATAAAACATTTCCTAACTACCTCCAGGTTTACAATGTCCATATGGTTCACTAAAATCACTATCTATAGCATATAAATATTTAATTCATTAAAAACCAATGATTGTTTATTCCAATAAGGATAAAATATAATATCTACATGAAAGTGGATTTTCCATAGTATTTTATTTACCCTTTTATGCTTGATGACATGTGTAAATGAATCAAAGAATTACATCCATATATCATGTCTCCTATTTAGTTTATTTTGTCTTCTAAGGTATTTAAGAGCATCATGATCAGAATGGATCACAAATTATTTTGGACAAAGATAATGTTTACAAGTTTCTAGTACTCTAAACAATTAATATAACTCTTTATAATATATAAAACAGTTTAGATTTTGGTAATTTAACTTCCCACTAAAGAAATCAAGATGTTTACCTTATTTATTAAGTACTCTTTCTATTCTGATTCTATTTGCATCACATTCAATTGTAAGGGTATTATCAAAGTTTTGTAGTGCAAGTAGAGGGTAATGGGTGAGTATCTTCTTAAGAGCATGGAAGCCCTTATCCTAAGTTGTCCCTCATTGTAAAGGAACATTCTTATTTTTTAACTCATTAAATAGTGCTACTAGTGTGCTGAATTCCATAAAAAATCTCCTATAAAAACTAGAAATCCCATGAAAACTTCTTACCTATCCAACATAGGTTGGAGTTATCTATTCTTATACCTCTTTGATCTTCTAGATGTCAAATTCAACTCTATTTCCACTCATAATGAATCCAAGTAAAATAATCTTATCAAGGAATAATTCACACTTATTTATGTTTCAAAAATATTTATCCTTCCTTAACACCTATAGGACTTTTCTTAAGTGATCTACATGTTCATTCAATGTCCTTATATAAAACAAAATTCCATCAAAGTAAACTACCACTAATTTTCAAATATATGAGCGTAATACATGATTCATTAACCTCATATATTTTCTAGGTGCATTGGTTAGACTAAAGAAAATTACTAACCATTCTTAAAATCCATTTTTTTTAAATGTAGTTTTCCACTCATCTCCTTATTTAATAGTAATTTGATGGTATCCCCTTGTTAAATCAATTTTTAATAAAATATTTGAACCATTTAATTAATCTATCATATCATCTTACCTAGGGATAGGATGATGATACCTAATTGTGATGTTATTGATGGATCTTCAATCAATTCAAATGTTCTATGTTCCATCCTTCTTTGGTAGTAGAATAACTGATATGAAAAAAGGACTAAGTATCTATCTAATATATCCCAAATCTAATTACTCTTCAAGTTGACTTGGAATTTATTTTATATCCTCTAGGATGGTAGGATATGTAGGGTTGTTCAGTATTGATGCTCCAGGTATGAGGTCAATTTGATGCTCAATACCTATAATGGGTGGAAAACCCGTTGGTACCTCTTCTGGAAATACATCATCATACTCTTGTAACAAAGACTCAACAACATTTATCAAAGGGGTTAAGTCATTATTATTTTGAAACACCTCTTTGTAAATATGTACTATGAGGGATTTTTGTGAAAAAAAAACTCCTTTAACCTCACTCTTTTTTCCAACATCTCATTTTTCCCTTCTCTCAAATTCATTTTTTCACTTTATTTTTCATTTCTCTCCATTTATTTTCTTTTATAATTTTTTTCTTTCCTCTATTCTCTCCTTGTTCATTTTCACTATTTTTTTCTACATCACTGATTTTTTTATTCTCTATAAAAATGTGATCTTCCATAATTTATTTGGGGGACATGGGGTTGAGGGTTATAGGTTCCCCTCAGTATACAAAAGAGTAATAGTTCAAGAACCAATCAGGAGTAACAAGCTGATCATACTGCCATGGTCTACCCAGAAACAAATGACATGACTTATGGGAATAACATAATACAAAACATCATCATTGTACTTACTGATGGTGAAAAATGCCTTCACTTTTTTGGTGACCTTCAGATCCCTGTATTAATTCAACCACTAAAGCCAGTAAAAAAGTTTTTGCCTCAAAGTTGGGATTCCCGACATCTTCACCAACTCGGTGCTTGCCACATTGCTACAGATTCCTCCATCAATAATAACACTACATACTGTTCTATGAATCTTTAACCATATATGGAAATTCTTATCTCACTTCTCTTTATCTCCCATGCTTTGAACTCTTCTAGTGCCAATAATCTCACCATCTTATTCAAATTCTACAATATCAATTTTGTGGGATTCCTCATCTTCCTCTTCCGAGATATCTCTATATGTCTCACATTCTTCATGCTTATTGATAGTCATGGTGCACCGATTTGGGAGTTAACTAGTAATGTTACCCCTTCCTCGACATTTGAAACAACCTATATCCCTATTACTTTCTTGGTGAGCATCAAAAATAGGTTTCTTAGGTAGGAGAATTACCTTGTCACATTTTCAATCAACCACCTATTTTGGCTTTGATTATTCTCGAATTTCCTTTCTAAAATTTATCCATAGAGTGAAAGGGGTTGTGTGATTACTCATGAAGCTCCTACTTCTGATCAATAAGATTCTCAAAATGGATTACCAAATCTTTTATTTTGTGTTTCTAATCTTCTAGTGTGGGAGACCTACTTTGACTTCCTTCATCACTAGCATGATTAATTGTATTCCCAAACTTTTTTACAATGATATATTACATAAACATAAACACACACGAGGATAAACTCACACAATGATACACACATAGATACATGAATACACACACACACAAGAGGTAAAAATGCACTCAAAAAAGATGACACACTTACACACACAAGGATACAAACTAATACATATAAGAAATACACACTTGCTAACCCAATAATACGCACTCACACACACAAGATATGCACACAAACAAGCACAAGGATACACACTCACACAACTTATTTTTTTATTATTTATCACCACTATCAATACTCAATTAAAATACCAATCTCTTATAAAAAATAATACCTTGTTTGGGGCGATCATGTGCCACAAATCCTTCTAAAATCAAGATTGTGTTGGGGGATGGTTTAACACAACCCACTTGAGTGGTAGAGGGTTAAAAATGGTAGATAGTGAAAAAGTGTGTATAGAATGGGTAAAAGGTGAATAGGGGGTAGAAAGGTGGTATAATGGTTTTTCTTAATTATGAAAGATAAGAAAAATCAATACAAATATGAACCAAAAATGATATAGAGAGAAAGTAAATTTATAGAGAAAGTTGTGTATGGAAATGAAAAGTGTTAATAATATAAATCACAAAGAATAAGTAATCCTATCCACTTTTTTATTTTTCTTCTTTTGTAAAATATCCCCAAAAATTGTTGTGATTAGAGATTTAAAGCAAAAAATGATGAATAGAGAGTAAGAATTTTTTTTGAAATCTCTATAATAAATGACATGCTTAATTTTCAAAGAACAAAAGGATGAGTTGAGATAATTTCATTTTTTTATTTTTTTTCGATTACAAATGGCATATATAAAATCAAACATGAAAAAAATAGGGATGAATATTTGGCTCAATGTATAATATTTCAAGCATGAACAAACTAGGAAAATTCAAGAGGTTTTCAAGAAAAGGGAGTTTTTGAATGGGTGGATAATATAGAAGGATAAGGAGGGTCATGCGTAAAAGTAATGTAAATGAAGGGATATATGCCTACCATTTCAACTGTATATCTACCAACTGGTGAGAGATACTCAAGGTGGCCTAATCTTCACAGAATAAGGTGGCAGATGACTGTTACGGTTCAGGGTTAATTGGAGGATAATGGGTACGCATAAGGGATTAAAGAATTCAATCAACGCTATAAGGAGAACGGCCTACTAAAAATAAAACACACTCAAGGGAGGGATGTGATAGATAATCCACACAATAATACACTTGGTTTGAGGCACGGAATTGGGAGATTTTTTATCTTGGATCACCAATCTAACTTGAAGATTGACAAGGCAAGAATGCACATGAGCTAGGGTAAAATGGAACATTTCTCACGTAATTAAGAAAAACAAACCATAATCTCTCAATTAAAATCATGAATGCCATACAAGTCCCATGGGGTGGATATTTATATCCAAAGGAGTGATACAATAGTTAATGGTATAATACCCTAAATTAATAAAGGCTAAACTACTTTGTTTCCTTAAGTTCAAAAAAATAAAGTCTACCAAAGACTTTTTGGACCAGTAGTGCAAAAATTTCCAAATATATCCCACCATATTTTAATTTGATTGCATAGCCCACTAGATTTTAATTTTGTGTCCAAATATGCATATCTAGAAACCTTGATGGGGGAAAGGCTTCCAAAATCATGCAACCATGTGGGAAATTATTAAGCATAATGTTTGGGCTTAGATAAGTGAGAATATAGGCCTATTTTCTCTATCCATGCTTTGAAAGATCTATTGGGTATTTAATGAAGAGATATGGGTGTCCATTATTGCATTTAACCTCTTTAATATCCCTCATGTCATCGGGCCTTGGAAATCCAACTCCTCCATCGAGGAAATTTAATCAATTCCTTTGAAATGGTTCTCATCAATACATATCATCATGTTCTAACCAGACCACCAAAACAGCTAAACTATAATATCCTTAAACCACCACTCCTAGATCTAGTCCTAAAATCATAAATGTGACATTTATGTCTTTGATACCAATAAAGGTGACCCAATTTTCAACATCCAAAAATGACAACATAGAAATTAAATAATCACTTACATACCCTAGAACCTTTTAGGTGTATATTTTAGGGAATTAAGACACACCCTTACATAAAAAATATAAATAAATCCAAGAGGGTTTCTTTCCCACTATACCAAGATTTTCATATTCCATATTAGGTCATCAAAAAAATACATATGAAACCCTTTTAGAAATTATTCATTTATATTCATTCTTGATAACCTATGGAAAAGGAAACATAATAAGGGTGATGGCAAATTATCATTAAGGGTAAATATAATCCTTAAAAATTGAATTTCATCTGTGATATTAAGATGAGCATAAGGGTGTGACAACACAATAAATGTGATTGATCATAACATGAGATAAATTGTACCCATCAATACCTAGTTCATTGAACATGAAACATAACATAAGGATTTAACAAATAAAAGAGTCATAAGCATCAATATTCACTATCCATGTGATTTCAAACTTCATCAAATGAATCATTAAAACCCGTATAAAGTATAAATAAATAATATAAGTAACTTTGGGACATCATTCTCATATCACTCTTACAATAACTCTTAAAAATTGAAAAACCATACAATCAAATTTCTTACCCAATTCATTAGAGGGATATTATAGACCCATATGTCCTTGGTTTATCATGGAACAAACCATATTTAGTTTTTCAAGAAACCAACCATCCTTGGTAAATAACATAACCACCTATCCTTAATTTTTAACAGAACCATCCATCATCATTAATAATTCCAAAGAACTATTACATAACCATAAAACATGGAATGTTTTATTTCAACATAAAACTTATAAATCAACCATTATTCCTTTAATAATTTGATTAACTCTGGAAAAAAAAGTTTCATGATAAATTATTTGAAACAAGAATAACCCATGGAATAGAAATGGTTTCCATAACAATATCTTTAAAACATGACTAACGCATGGAAAAAATGGGTTCCATGAAAATATATTTGTAAAAATAATAATACATCTAGAGAAATAATGAAGATGGTATCATTAAAAAAAATCTCAAGTAGTGAATAATTAATATCATGGGTTTTTTACTTTGATGAATGGAAATACAATAAAAATATCATTAAAAATATTCTTGAGGAAAATAAACTTTTCACTTTGAGTAACATCAAAGGATTTCATCATAGATGGAAAATGATTTTGAAATATAACTTGGATCATTTTTTGTGGAAAATATCCTTTCCATTTTGAAAACACTAATTTAAAATCTAATAATTTATAAGACATTAAATAAATTATTTTCCTTTAAAATAAAATTTGAAAATTAAAAATTAATCTTTAAAACATTGAGTGTTCATAATAGAAGGAAAATTCTTTCATATTGTAAATGTTAAAAATAAAAAATATTTTCAAACATTTTCTAAATAGAGTAAATGTGACCCACATGGGAAATATTGTGAAATTTTGTTTTTAAAACCATAAAAAAGTTAAAGATCGTGAAAAATAGCTTTAGGAAATCATTTATGTTTATAAAACAACACTTTTAAAAAAATATTGATATGGAAGAAAAAATTTCATGATATAAGATCAGTATCACTTACAAAAAACTTTCTTGATATTTCTTCAATCGATAAGAGAAGAAATTAAAATTTTGAACCTCATTAATAACCATAGTAGAATAAAAGATATTTTTTTCAAGAAAATAATCTCATATTATTTCCTCCAAAAGAACCTTTTACATAAACAATCCTAAAAATAAATGAGATTGCAGCATAAATCCTTTTCCACTTGGATAACTCTCAAATCATAAGCCGCAAGAAATAATAACCTCAAATGAAACTTTAAATATAATTAACCGAAGTATATTTAATATATAATTTAAAAATGTAATTATATACACCTTATAAAATAATATAGATACATATTATAAACATATGTCCCAAAGAAATGAATTTAAGACAATTAAGCATTTATAATATCATGTCACTGAATTGAGAGTTAATAAATGGATATGTTATTTGTAACAAATGAAAATACACACAAAACAAGTGGAAATATAGAATAGAAAACTATAGATAAATTCACACATAATCATGTCATAGTAGAGTTAATGAAGAAGAGTTATAAGCTGACAAAAGGAAAGTGAGATAAGAAGACTTTTATCACTCGGTGACTTTCAAGTCAAATCCCCTTGGATGAAATTATTCAAATTGGAACATAAATACCATGATTTAGGAATGATTTCTGATATTACATGAAAAATGGGTAGTATATACACCATATAAAATAAATTCGGTGCATAACATTCCAATATGCCTCTATGAAAGGAAATTGATACAAAATCCTCTACGGCTTGGTAATATCTAGATCTAAACCTCATAAAAGAGAGAACATAATATGTATTTTTAAATAATATTAATAGATATAAAAATAATCAAAAAATAAATTCATGGTAGTTATACACACCACATAATAAAAATAAGTGTCAAATATTTCATATGTCTCATAGAAGTAGAAGCAAAATGAGAAACCCTTATCTTCAGTCCATAATTTCCATGTATATCCTTTAACTCCTATATAATAAAATTATATCAATTTTTTGATTTATTAATAAAAAATTTCATGTTTAATACCTGTAATTAAATATTTATTTTATTCTATTTTTAATGTAATATTTAAATACTTAATTAGTTTTTTCCATGTCAGGTGTTTTGAGGTCATTTTTCCTAATGTTTTAAAATGGATTTGGTGTGTTGACTATGGCCAAAGTATTAATTATATAAAAATATTCTTAATAATAATACTTAAATAATTATAATTTTTATACATCAATTATAATTTTAAACTCAATCATGAAATATGGTATGATAAATCAACTACATTGCAGTCTATGTGATGAGGTGATGAAAAATTAATCACATCACATCGTGGAAGTGGTAGTCCACACATATGCACGAACGACGTTATCATTTTTCAGTGAATGAAATGATAAGAAATTAAATAGTACATTATATTATAAGAATTATAAATATTTAATTAATATCGTAAATATTCATATATATCACATATATTCATTAAATTTATCCCTATTTCCTTCTATTAATAGATTTCAGGAAATATTAATCACATCACGGCACGAGGAGGTAGTCCTCCGTACACTTGAGTGGCATTTCCATATCCCATATAGAATGTGAAGTATGAAGGTATATATGATATAATAATTAAATAAGTATAATTATGTTGATAATATATATATATATATATTAAATACATCATTATAACAATCCATGAGAGGTGATGAAGAGAAAAGAATCAGATCGGTTCGCGAGGCGGTAGTCCACCTTACATAGAAATGATGATTTTTTTACAATTTTATAGAAGAGGATATTGATTTAGGTCATGAAACTGAAAAAATAACATATATTGATAATTTAGATATTTTTTATTATATTAGAATAAGTTTTATTAATATTTTTAAGGAGCTGTAAGAAGAATTAAAATAAAAATACTTAATGAAGCATAATACCTCTTCTTCGGACAACCTCCTTAGGTTAACACCAAAAGCCATCATAGGATTATTTTATGATCAAAATAGGGGATCTAGGTCATGGTTATGGATGTATAAAATTTATTTAGGCAATTCTTGTACGAGTAAAATGTATTTTAAGGTGTGAATAAGAGAGGAGATCTGGTGGCCTTTTATAATTGAGGTGAGTGGCACACATGTAAGTTATGAAAATAAAAGTTGATATTAATGTTTTTATCATGAAACAAAGATCTAAAATAGACCATTACAGTAAATCATATGATATAAGGTCTAAATATTTCCATAAAATATATTTTATAAAATTTTTATTTCATTTTAACCCTTATCTTTTTAATTTAATCCCCACCCCCTGGGTAAACCGATTTTTACATCAACCACGGTAAAAAAAATATTTTATCACTATTAATTATGACAAAAAATTAAGATGAAATTATTAAATAATATAAATTATTTTAATTAAAAATATCAAATCCATTTTACTAAATTCAATTCACATAATTTACATAATTAATTTAAAATTAAACCCACAAACACGATAAAAAAGAGGGTTTTCATGAAGTGTATTTTTCGAGAAACAATGATTTTATATTAACTCTATGACCAGTAATAATAAATTCATGAATAAAAAATCACATTTATATTTATAGAGTATATAAATTTCATTTAAATAATTCCTCATTAGGGGGTTTTTTAATTAATTAAAATGGAGGAACACTATACACATAAAAAAACTTTTCAGAAAATTCCTATTTTTAACCAAAAAATAAACTTTTACTAAAATACAATATAAATTTGATTAAAAATTAACTAATAGTATTAATAATAACTAAATTATAATTATTTTACTAAAAAAATATTAAAAAATAATTTGTCTTTTTAAATTACTTAATTTAGTGAAATGACTTTTTTATAAAAAATCATTATTTTTCACTACTCACAAAAAAATCATTATTTTTCAAAAAAAAATCCCAAAATACCACCATTATTTAATTTTTATATTATTATTTAAAAAATAAATTTAATTTTATAAAATTAATAAAAATTAATTATAATATTTTCTCACAAAAAAATTAAAATAATTTTTGAAAAGAATATCTTTTAATGAATAAAATAACATTATTAAAAATCTATTGATTAATTAGTAAGAATTTATCAATAAATTTTAGTATAAAATTTTTATATATTTCATAAATTATTTTATACTATTCATATCCACCAATTTAATGGATGGGTTATAACGGTCATATATTTCATGGGTTGTTTAAGCTCGGTGTTGGGTGATAAATATGTTATCAAACATAATGTTCTTATTTTAAAATATTTATTTGTTACATGAAACTACCTACTTTAGTACCATATTGGAAGGAAGAAGGTCACCTTATAATTGAACTTGAAATATACACAAATAATTTAGGTATATGTGTAAGTCCCTATACTTAAACATTACATATCCTAGTGTTTTTGAACTGGAATTCACATTATAGGATCTTTTCAATTTAGAGTTTTAGAGAATTATGACAAAATCTTACTAATTAAACCCATACATTACAGGTGGACACTTAAACTCAGTATCCATTATTTCTAAAATATAAAACAATTTAAAATAAAACATGATTCATCTTTATGAAAAATCATAGAATTATACCCTTGATCTCATCCTTGTCTCTATTCCCCCTTCAAAATTGAGAAATAAATTTTAAAAATATGATATGATCACAAAATCTCAATAAGTTATAAAAAAATAAAGGAAATCATTAGTTCAGTAAAAACATTAAATCTCATATAAATTTTAACTTTATCATAAATGTACTTTTATAATATGAAATAATACAATTTTAGATGAAAAAAACACACGTTTTTTTCAAAAAAAATCATTAAAACTCATATAAAGCAATTAAAGCTTTATTAGGTGACTTAGATAATCATATACATAAAACCCTTTAAAACCCACTTCAAAACCCTTTCAATTGAAATAACTATATCAGTGACTTAAAATTTGTATATTACAGGCTTGCTCAGTGCTGTCTGGGCCACCTCATATTAAGTTGTAACGCGCTTACCTGGCACTATCTGGGCCACCCCAGGTTAAGCTATAACAGGCTTCCCCAGCACTATCTGGGCCACCCCATGTTATGTCGTAACGAGCTTACCCGATGTTATCTTAGCCACCTGATGTATAATCTATATCAAGCTAACCCATTTCCTATAATTCTTAAGTACCATATCATTTACAAAACAATTTCATCATAAAACCCATCAAAAAATATTTTTAATCCCATATAAAAAAGACATTCATATAAAAATAACCTATTATTTTTTTTAAATTAATTGTCAATACCAAAAAACCAAAACAAAAAGAATATGATTTTTTATTTTATAAAATATTTAATCCTACAAAGGAATCTAGAAATTAAATAATAGTCACGATGGCAGAACTTTTTTTGTTGTTGTGTACATTGGGAATAGAACATTCCTTTTGTCATTTTTTAAAATGTTCAGTATAAATCACATACAAATATTTATTTTGAAAAACATTAAATCAAATTAAGAATATAAATAAAATGTCATTTATAATCAATTTATATCTAAATAAATAAATATTTAAAATTATATCATGAATATTGAAATGGAGAAAAATATTTGATAATTAAATCATTAAACACTCAAGGTGTCTCGTACCACATTGAACATTTAAATCATGAGCCTCATGAAAGAAAAAAAATTAAAAAATATTAAATAACATGATAATAAATAAATTAATGAAATTATAAGTTAAAGGGGTTGTATATACACATAATAAAAGATAGTGGGTGTATAAAATCAAAATATTCCTCAATGAAAGGAGATTGAGACGAAGTCCCTCACATAAAATGTTAAAAAGATCCATATTTTAAAATACATGAGAGAAATTATAAATTTAATTTTTTAAAATAAACTTAATTTCTATATAAATAAATTCATAAAAATTATTTTAAAAATATGTACATGAAAGATAAATCTTTAGAAAATAAATCTTTAAAACATTTTAAACAAGGTCTTTTAGTTAAAGAGCGCCTTATAAATATCATATCATTTAATTGAGCATAAATAAAATTAATTAAATATATATATCCACTATAAATTCACATTAAACAAGTGGAAATAAAACTAAATATATTAAAGAGTCATTTCACACATAACATTAGCATAACATAATAAAGAAGTAGAAGTTTAACCCAAAGAATGTAAATTAGGATATGAATCCCTTACCTTTAGTCTGACTCATCACATGCAATATTTATATTCCTGAATAAAAAAATAGGTTAATTATTTAATTTATTGTGAACCTTTTTCAAGTTTAATATTTCTTTTATATAATTTATTACCATGTTATAATAATTACTTAATTAGTTTATTTCCAGTTAGAAGTTATGATGGTATTCAGTACATGAGTTCGAAATGAATTCGGTATGATGTCTATAGTAAAAAAGTTGTCATTTTTCCATAATATCTAGAATAATATTCATAAAATAATAATAAATTTTACATATAATTTATAATTTTAAATCCATCCATTAAATATAGATATGAAAAATTAAAAATGTTACAATCATGGAGATGGTAAGACGTACGTACGCATGGGTAACATTTTCATTTTCCAATGATCATTATGGAAATAAGGTTAATATAATTTTAAATTTAAAAAATTATAATAATATCATATATATCATATTATTTCATAAAATAAACATATATATATTATCTATGTGATATGGTGATGGAAAACGAATCACATCACATCATGGAGGTGATCGTTTATAAATACGCATGAATGATGTTATCATTTCTTCGAGCATGGAATGTTACTAAAGAAAGGGATATATTATCTTTAAATAATGATACATATTTCATTAAAATCATATATAAACTTTAATTATATTATTATAACCATTATTTATAATGGTTATGGAAAATGAATTATATCGGTTCGTAAGGCGGTAGTTTTTCGTACACACAATTGATAATTCTCTTCACATTTGAAGGATATTGAGATATATTTAGGTGATTATGTTAATAGAATAATTTATCATTATATTTTGGATATTTTATTTATTATTTCATCATGGTTTAAAAATATTTTAAGGAAGTGTAATAATAAATAAAATATAATTAATGGATTAAAAATGATGCCTCTTCCTCATACCACCTCATTTGCTTAACACCTTAAGACCACTAAGGATGATGTTCATCTTAAAATAAGAGATTTATAATTTGGGGAGTGATTTTAGAAAGGTGTTTGGATAGATATTGGTTGAACCAAATATTTTTTTATGTGTAAATAAAAGATAAGAGTAGGACCTCTTTTATAAGAGATGGGAGGGACACTCTTAGAATTTCTCAAAATATTAAATTTATATAAATTAATTTTATATTAAAATTGAAAAAAAACAAATTTATTTTAGATATACAATTATAATGGGTCTCAATACCTTCAAAAAATTAAATTTAGATATGTTTTGATTATTTTTTAATCCTTATCTTTTTTTAACCCTTATTTAACATCTTTAACACTTACCGTGACAATATATGTTTTTACTCTAAAATTTAATATAGTTACTATAAAATGCCAAAAGAACCACAAATGAATCATTGATGAAATTTTCAACATTATCTAAATAATTTGGATTAATTTTATATTTTATAAATTTTATATGATTTAATAAAATATTATTTAATTTAAAATATCATTAATATTAATTTTGACACTATTTATTACTTGACCTTTCAAAAACATCATAACAACATGATATATTTAAAATATATATTTTAACATGTCAATAAAATTTAAAATTAATCTATAAAATTAATGGATGGAATTAATTATCTCAAATTATATTTATTTTATTATTTATAATCTCATTTATTTTATATTTCCATTAGTTAAACATTTACTGCATCATCGTATTATAATTATTTAGGTAATTATTTCATCACTATAAACAAAAAATAAAGTTCCATAATGAAGATAAAAAATTTATATTACCAAATAATATTTATAGTTGAATATTTATTCCAAATAACCCTATATTAAAAATGTTATTGTTATTAAACCATAAGTAGGACATCCTTGACTTTTTTTAAAATAAAATACTTTAAAGGGACTAAATTCATCCAAGTGGCTCCAAGAGGTCATAAAATAGGCTCAAAGCTAATTTTTTTTCAACAATAATTCATCTAATAAAATTATAGAAAGTGTTAGGGTAATTTTCTAATAATAATAATATTATTTTTACCCTTAATTACCCGATTTACCCTTAACTATAGTAATAAAAAAACTAATAAATTTATAATTCATATTGTCCAAAAATAAAAGAGACATATTTAATAACTTTATACATTCTTATTGAAAATATGGAATCTATTTTTCAAAATTAGAAACATATAAATTTTATAAATTAATTCAAAATTGATCATGTGAATGGGACAAAAAACGGGCTTTTAAAGTAAAAATGTTAAAAAGTTTGAAATGTTAATATATAATATTTTAATGTAAAATTTATTCAAATGACACATATTTAATAAATTGATAAAAAATTTATCTAGTTATATTTTAAAAAAAATTAATAAAAAATTATTTAATACTAAAAATTATTTAGAAAATAAAACTGTTTTCAAGTAAAATGCAATATTTTTTTCACAATTCATCAAGAAATGAAACTTATCAGAAAAATACCAAAAAAATAAACCAAAGTGAATTTTTATATTAAAATTTAAAAGAATATTTTTTTTAAATATTATTTATAAAAGTTTAAAATACTATATTTTAAATAATTATTCCATAAAGAGGTGGAAAAACTACCTTTTTAGAAAAAAAAATACTTCGTTTATGCGTAAAATTAGATTTGTTCTTATATCATGTCTAGATAACACATAATATGAATGTTAAAATTTGATTAAATATATTATAAATTTAATTAATATAATGCAAAAACGATTATTTTTTTATTTCTTGTCATAAAACAAACTTGTGTGCATTTAAATAGTTTTTCAAAAAAACATTTCCTTCTATTTTCAAACATGTTTTATTTTAATTTATAATTAATTATATATAAATGTGTAAACCATATTTTCATAATTCAGTTAATCATGGTAATAAATTCTATTCTACGGAATATGTGATAACTTCCATGTTAAATAATTATATTTTTTTGTTCGTTTAATATTGATGTGGTGTATCATGTATGTTATCGAACATGGTGTTTCCATTAAAAAATGTTGTTACATCCCCTGTTAATAAATTTAATCCACTCAATTTTATATCAGTCTTGGTAACTAGGGTTTCACCTTTCAACGTACCTATAATGAAATCCTACAATGGAACAAGGGTTAATAAAACTTCTTCTTTAAAAGAAAAAAATGAAAGTATGAACCTCATCCGAGATAACACATACTAGGGTTCCATGTAGAAAACCAAGGAAATGGAAGAGAAAACTAACTATCATGTTCTGATAGAGAGTGATAAAGAACATGTTAATTATAATTTTATCCATCACAAAAATAAAAATATGTGATGGGTTAAAAGTTCATTGATTTCTTAGTAAGAAAAATAACTAAATATGGTTTTTTTAAAAATAATTTTCCTAGAGTTGATGAATTGTTTTACTATCCAATAATATAAGAAAATATACTTTTTATATTTCTATTTTATAATCACAATTTCATCATCATAAAATTCCTAGAATTATTATGTACATCCCAAAAAATAATATTAACCGTTACAGATCATATAACCCCTAAATTTTATCAATACCTTAAAAATTGTATCCACATTTAAAGGCATACTTCTCATTAAAAACATTTTATAAACATAAAACAAACCAAACATCTCCAATAAAGGTCCTTAATCACTTATTATCACATCACTTAAAACCTCATAAGGTGTTTCTAGAACCTTAAACTTATGGTTATCCTTTGAAAAATATAGGGATCCCAAGATCGTCCATCAGTTCACTAGATGTCTCAATGACAACAACAATAGAAAAATAATCATTTCATGAATATTTTTATTTCCTATCATAATGATTTTCATCCTCTTTAAATATATTTGGACACACATTATTATATTAAACCAATTCATTGCAAATAAAACACACTACCTTTGGATGTATATTGATTACCCCATTATTTAGCAATTCAAGGATCTTTTCTTTACTATCATAGATCATGTGACCATAATGACCACCCCCAAAACACATCCCCGGTCTAGTCAAAAATTCCTTGAAATATTTTTTTCCACACTTGGAACATTTTTGTGGTTTACCTCTATATTTTTTTGTTTGGTGATTCTCAATTTCCTACCACCTTGATTTTTTCTTACACTTATCATCTTGTGGCATATAAGTGTCAGAAAACTCCATCTTAACTTTTTTAGCACAATGAACCACTTTCTCAAAAAAATTAAATTCTCTTAAGACAAAATATATTTGTAGAATTTGTTTCAATCCTAAGTAAAATATATTGATTTTACTATCAATATCATAAATCAAATTTAGAACATACCTTTCCAATCTTATGATGTTGTCTTCATAGAAATCCACTTAATCATCATCCTTTTTCTTCAATTCTAAGATTTTTTCCATCCTAAGTAGAAAAAATTTAGGAAAATATTTCTCAAGAAGATATTATTAAAAAATTCCATTAAATGGAATCAATATAATATTTCTCTCTAGTATTATTAACTAAATACCACCATATGGAAGCTTCACCTTCAAAATGATAAATTAAAAGAGTTTCCTTTTGATTTTTTGAACATCCCATGACTTCAAGTATCTTCTCCAGATAATTGATCCATCCTTCGTTTACCAACAGGTTAGATGATCCCTTGATTTATGGGTGATATTTCCTCATGAAATTTTACACTATAGACAAGTTCCTTAATGATGGACCAGGTCTCTCTCTAGCAATGATACCACCTCTATTTATAGCATGTTTCAATTGATCCATAACAAAAAAGAACAATTTTGTTCCAGGTCAACCATCTCGGACTATTGATTTGGAAGGTTATTTTCCTCTCAGTATCTTCCCATTATATCTTCCTTCTTTATTTTGTGTAAAATCATTCTAAACAAGAATACTTTAGATGAACAAATAAGGTAATCTTAAAATACTACATCATTTCAACTTAACCATAAATTAAAATATTATAATGGCATGTTATTAATATTATCTTAACCTCTAAAGTTGTCTAAACCATTATTTTATACCAAATATAAAGTCTCAACCTTAAACATTACATATCAAAGTGTTTTTTATATATAATTCACATTCATGAATATTTTCAGTTTATATTTTTAGATAATTATAAAAAACTCTTACAAAGTAAACCCAAACATTACAAGTGGACACTCATACTCAGTATCCATTTTTCTCACAATATAAAACTCTTTTAAATAAAAAATGGTTTCTATTTATAAAAAAATATTCATAGTTATCCCCTTTATCTCATCCTTTCCTCTATTCCCCTTTAAAACCTGTGAAATGCATTTAAAAAACATGGGATGAGCACAAAATATCAATACGGTATATAAAAATAAATGAAATTGTTAGTTCAATAAAAACATGAAAACTCTTATAATGTTTACCTTTATCTTAAAATTTCTTTTAGAATATGAAATAAAAAAATTCACATGAAAAAAAAACACATTTTTCTCAAAGAATTAACTATAACTCATAGAAATAAATTAAAAATCTTTTAGGTGACTTAGATAATCCTATACATAAAACCCTTTTAAACCCCTTTCAATTGGAATAACCATATGTCTGACATCTAAATAATCTATTGCGAGCTTACCCAACACTATATGGGACACCCCCATGTCAAACTGTAAAGGGATTTCCTAGAGCTATCTAGGGCTCCCTATGTTAAGCTATAATGAGCTTCCACTGCACTATTTAGGCCACCCCATGTTAAGCTATAACGGACTTACTTGGCGATATCTGGGTTAGCCCATCTATAAGATATTTTGAGCTCACCCGTTTCCTATAATTTTCTAGTACTATTTCATTAATAAAACACTTTCATCATAAAACCCTTTGAAAAATCTTTTATTCCCCTATGAAATATAATTTCATATAAAAATACCTTTTAAATTAAAGAATACCATTTACAATACCAAAAAACCCAAAAATAAGGGAAGATGGTTCTTAATTTAAGAAAATATGTAAGCTTAAAAAGTAATCAATAAATTAAAAAATAGTCATGGTGGTGGAAAAGTCATTATCATCATGTGCATTAGGAATAAAACATTATTTTTTTCGTTTGTCAAAATATTCCATATAGAACATGTAAAAGGATTACTTTTGAAAATCATTTAATGAAATTAAAAATATACATAAAATTTACTTTATATTCCTTTTATATCTATATAAATAAATATTAGAAATGATTTCAAGAAAATTTACATGGGGAAAAATATTTGATAATTAAATCATTAAACATTCAAGGTGTCTTGTACCACTTTGAACATTTAAATCATAAACCCCATGAAAGAATAACATTTAAAAAAACTTTATATAACATGATAAAAAATAAATTAATGAAATGGTAAGTAAATTGGGCTATATATACACCTTATAAAATAAGTTTTGTTTATATCATCAAAATCTGATTCAATCAAATGATATTGAGACGAAGTCCCTTACATAAAACCTTAAAAAGATCCCTTTTGAGAATAAATAAGAGAAATTAGAAAATTAATTTTTTTAAACATTTATGTCCATATAAATACATTCATGAAAATAATTTTAAAAAAATGGAAATGAAAGAGAAATATTTATAATATAAATCTTTAAAATATTAAAAACAATGTATTTTAGTTAAAGAGTACCTTATAAATATCATATCATGGATTTGAGAATAAATAAAATAAATTGAATATGTATATCCTCTATAAATTAAAATAATAAAAGTGGAAATGAAACTTAATATATTCAAGATTCATTTCACACATAATATTATCATGACATAATCAATAAGTATAAGTTTTATCCAAATAATGGAAATTGGGTTATGAAATCCCTTACCTTGAGTGTGAATCATCATGTAAAATATTTATATTCCTAAATAATAAACTTAGTTTAATTATTTAATTTATTTATAACATTTTCTAAGTTTAATATTCCTTTTATAATTCTTATTATCATGTTATAATAATTACTTAATTTTTTAATTTCACGTCAGATGTTTTGATTGTATTTGGTACATGAGTCTAAAATGACTTTGGTATGATGTATATAGTCAAAATTGGTCATTAGTACATCATATATAGAATAATATTAATGATATAATAATCACATTTATACATTAATTATACTTTTAAATATTTATATTAAATATGGATATAAAAAATGAAATACGTCACAATCATAGAGATGGTAAGTTGTTTGTACGCTTGAGTAGGGTTTCCATTTTTCAGTAATCATTATAGAAAGAAGGTTTAAAAAATTATAAATTTCTATAAAAATAATAATATTATATATATCATATTTTTTCATAAATTATACTTATATATATTATCCATGTGATATGGTGATAAAAAACGAATCACATCGCTTCGTGGAGGTGATAGTTCACACGTACTCATGAACGATGTTATCATTTTTATGTGCATGGAAAGGTAAGAAAATAAATGACATATTACCCTTTAATAATTATAAATATCTCATTAGTATCATATATATAAACTTTAATTCCATCATTATAACTATTCTTGAGAGACGGTGATGGAAAATGAATTATATTGGTTCATGATGTGGTAGTTTCCATACACACAAATAATAATTCTTTTCCAGTTTGATGGAAGTGAAGATGGATTTAGCTAATTATATAAACATAATAAAATCTCATTATATTTAGGATAAATTTTTTATTATTTCATAATGGTTTAATAATATTTTAATTATTTATAAGAAGAAATAAAATGGAAATACTTGATTAAAAACAATACCTCTTCCTCAGACCACCTCCATTTCTTAACACATTAAAACCACTAAGGATGTTGTTATGCCTAAAATAAGATATCTATAATGTGGGTAAGTATTATAGGAATGTATTTGGATATATATTGGCTGAAAAAAATAGGTTTTTATATGTGAATAAAAAATATTAATAGGCTCCCTTTTATAAGAGATAGGAGGGGAACTCTTGGAATTTATCAAAATATTAAATTAATATAAATTACATTTATATTATATATGGATCCCAACTGATTAATTTATAATATAGGATAAATGTGGTTTTTAAATACTTTCATACAAATAAAATTACATATTTTTTCCTATTTTTTAATCTCGATATTTTTGTTTTAACCCTTATTTTACCTCTTTAATTCTTATCGTTACAGCATGTGTTTCTACTCTTTAAAGTTTGATATAGTTAATATAAAATGTAAAAAGAAAAATATAGATTATTTATGAAATTTTCAACTATATCCTAATATTTTGGCCTAATTTTATATTTTTATAAATTTTATATCATTTAATAAAATATTATATATCTTAAAATATCATTAATATCAATTTTGACACTATTTATTGCTTGACTTTTCAAAAATATCATAACAACATGATATCTTAGAAAAAAATATTTTCGCACATAAATAAAATGAAATATATGCATATAAAAGTATTTATGACATGAATTATCTCAAATTATATTTATTTTAATATTTTAATATCATTTATTTTATATTTCCATTAATTAAACAATTATTGCATCATCAGGGTATAATTATTTAAGGTAATTATTTTGTCACTAAAAATTAAAAACAATCTTTCATGAATAATATAAAAATTTTATATTTTTAAATAATATTTCTAGTGAAATATATCTTCAAAATAAACCTATATAAAAAAATATTATAGTTATTAAAACATAAGTATTACATCTTTGATTTTTCTTTAAAATAAAATACTATAAAGATATTAAAGTCATCCAAGTGGCTCCATGAGGACATAAAATATTCCCAAGGATGATTTTTTCAATAATAACTCATCCAAAAAATAATAGTACAAGTGCAAGGGTGATTTTATAATAATTATAACATTATTTTTACCCTTAATTACCCGATTTACCCTTAACCGTGGTAAAACAATTACTAAAGTTACTATTCATATTATCCAAAAATAAAAGGGACCAATTTAATAACTTTAGACATTATGATTAAAAAAATTTAAATATTTTTTAAAAATTCAAAACACAACAATTGTAGAAATTAATAAAAAAATTAAACCCCCAGATGGGATGAAACAATGGGTTTTTAAAGTAAAAAATGTTCAAAAGTTTGAAATATTTTTATATCCAATTTCGATGTGAAACTGATTCCAATTAACTATATTGTATTTAATGATAAAAAATTTATCTAATTATACTTTAAAACCAATTCAAAATATAATATAAAATTATAAATATTTAGATGAAAAGTTATTTTTAGTTAAAATATTGTATTTTTTCACTATTCATCAAAAAATAAAACTTATAAGAAAAATACCAAAAATTACAAAAAAAGTAATTTTTTATATTCCTATTTATAAGAAGACTTTTTAAAAATAGAATTTATTAGTTTCAAATATTATATTTATAATAAGTGCTCCATCAAATGGAATCAAAACTACCTTTTTAGAAAAATATATCTTTTATGTAAGAAATTGGATTTATTCTTATATAATGGCTAGAAAAATAATAATATGAATTTTAAAAATTATATTTAATATTTTATAAATTTCGTTAATATAATCCATAAATTGTGGTTTTTTCATTTATTGGAATAAAACACGCTTGTGCATATTTATATAGTTTTTTCTGAAAAACAATTCCCTTTATTTTAAAACGGATTTTGTTTTCATTAAGAATTGATTAATAACAAAAGAACTAAATATATTTAAATGTTTAAAACATATCATGATAATTCAATTAATCTTTTTTATACCCACGATTATAATTTTTATGTGATAACTCTCATATTAAATAATAATATTTAGTTGTTCGTTTAAGCTTGATGTGGTGTATCGTGTACACTATCGAACATAGTTCTTCCTTTTAAAAACTATGGATGTTAAAATATTTCCTTAATATCTCAACCCATACCTAAATATATTGGTTAAGGTGTCTAAACAAGTCCTCAAACAATACCCAAAGTTGTAGGGTAGGGTGTATAACACCCTGAAACTTAAACAACTCATAAATACATGATTTATAATAAGGGATTCACTTTTATAAATTTCTAGGATATTTTTGGTTTAGAGTTTTATTGAATAAGTAAAAACTATTAAATATCAAACCCTTAAAATACAAATTGGTAAATTCTACACAATATCCATTTTTCCAGAAAAATAGGATTCTTAAATTTAAAATCATGTTTCATTTAAAACATCTTCTCTTCTTTTAATATGAATCCTCATAGAAAAAATATAAAACTTATAATAGTTTCTAATAATCCTTAGGCCTTGTTAAAAATATTTTAAAACTTGTTATAATCCCAAAAATCTCATTAAGGTGTACAAAAATAAATAAACTCATTAGTCCATTTAGAAATTCATGAAATCCCAAAGAAAATTTCCCATTTTTATAAACAATATTAAGCTCAAATAATCATTTAATCGCTCATGAAATAAACTAAACTTACAAATAATTTTGATAAAAACTCTCATAATAAATGAAAAATGAAAAAATCATAATCTTGAGGGTTTCTTGTAAAACATGAGCACTCATGAAAAAATTTTCCAGAAAATATACTTTTATCCATAAAAGGGGGAAACATTTCCTTTAAAAATGATCATTAGCTTAGGTTATGAAATAAAAATACCACCATGAAAAATCATTTGAAAACATTGAAAATGTAGGTAGGTAACTTGGGACATCATATTTATATCCCCCTTATCATCACTCTTACAGATTGAATAACAAACATGGTTAATTACAATATATATTTCTCGGAGAACAAAATCATTACCCAATGCATTAGAGAGATATATCAGACTCACCAATGATCATGAAAAATGTAAAAGGACCCTAACATACGTAAAACACATATAATCCTGAATTTGTTTTATAAAATATCATAAATTATTCTATTTAATACATATCAAAAAGCACTTTAGGGTTTCATATAAAAATAATGATAAAAATCAATTTTCCTTGAAAACTCTTAAAATAAAACATTTCCAATGAATAAGAAGTAATATTTTTTTTCAAAAACAAGAAAAAATTATATTAATATTCTTAATTAATTATGTTCATGATAGAGGTAAATTACACTCATTTCTTATATGTTAGAAAATATTCCTTTCACACTAATAAAAATATCAAAAATAACCAATTTGGAAAATTATAAAAAGACATCTTTTAAAACCTTCATAAAGAAAGTAAAACATTATTTAAAATAAAAGTGAACATTAATTTCATTATATTAAGAATATTCTTGAAAAAATTTAAATAACATGGATATGGAGTAAAAATAAAAGAAAATATTTTAAAAAAAATTAAGGTTTTAAAGAAAAATATATTTTAAGTTTCATAACTTTTGAATCTTAAAAGAAATGAAGGTGAGAACATGAAAAAGGATTTTAAAAAACAATTATATTATTAAATTATTTATAAAATAAATTAATATGGAATTTTATACACCACAAAAAGTAAAACATGTTCTGAAGATGGAAGAAGTCTCCAAGAAAGAAAATTAAGACGAGAAATCCCTTACCTCGAGCCCGACTCATCATATACGTAGTTTAATTCCTATGTTGTAAAATTATATTAATTATTAAATTTATTAATAACATTTTTTAGATGTATTAACTTGTTATTATACTTTTTATTTCATTTATTATCATTAATTATATGGTTATTAAATCATTTAAGTTTATGCCAAACGTTTTGAGGACGTTTGGTTCAAAATCACAAAATAGATTTGGTGGGTTGATCATGGTCAAAGGGTATTTATTCCATAATATCTATAATTTTAATTATGAATTAATTATGATTTTTATAAATTAAATACTATTATATAAACATTTAAAAAATTTGTACATAAAAAACAAATCACATCACTTCATGGGGGGTGGTATCTCACACATACACACGATCTATGTTATCATTTTCCAATGGATGGAAGGGTATGAAGGTAAGTAATATATTATCTTTTTAGAATAATATTTATGTCTATAATATCATATATATTTTTTAAATACATCATAATTACCATCCTTTATAGGTGGTGATGAAAAATGAAACACATCACTTCATGGAGGTGTTAATCCACACGTACAGACAAGTGAAGTTTTCATTTCCCATAGGATAGAAAGGGAGATGAAAAACGGTTGTGACATAAGAATAATATGATTTAGGTATATTTTATATAATTATTTTATCATATCATCATGTGAATATAGTATTTAAATATGTTTTAATAATAAATAAACATGAAAACACTCAGTTAAGAGTTTTACCTCTTCTTTGGAGAACCTATTTTGGATTACACCTTAAGCTTGCTAGGTTGGAATTTTAGTGTGACCATAATATATATAAAATGGGGAGGAATTTTGTTAAGTTATTCGTTATTATATTTTTTCAGATAAATGACTAAATTTGTGTGACTAAGATAGGGGTGAGGTTTATTTTTATAAGTGAGGTGAGTGGTAAACTTGTAAATGCAAGAATATTAATATATAATATGTTTCTAACTCATGTAAAATGGATAAAATGTTATATGTATAATAATATAAGTATGATAATTTTTCAATAAATTAGTCCAATAAAATTTATACAAGTTTAAGGGTCATTTTAAACATTATATTTTAGTATAACCCCCACATTAACCCTATTTAACCTTAAATTTTGAAATGCATTTTTCATTATGTAAGGGTCATTAAAGTGATTTTAAAAATAATAATTTGAAAATAAATAAACCATTTATGATATTATATATATTTTCCAATACATTTTAGTCAATATATTATTATTATTATTTTATAATTATTTTAAAAAATAATTTTTAATAATTAAATTCCATTTAAATTCATTTTCGAGACCATTCAAAAAAATGACTTTAAAACATAAAGAATACAATGTAGTCTCAATTTGAATATTTAAAACAATAAATAACTTTAAGTTTTACCCATAAAGTTGTAAAATATTAAAAAATATATAAAAAAACACTCTTAATATTTTTAAAACAATTTTCTTTGATTTTTCAACCACTTGCATAAGCATTGCATCAGTGATGTTTAAGCATTCAAGGTAGTCATACCATCACGAAGAATTAAAAATAAATTAATGTCATAAATATAGATTATTTATATTCAATTTAATCATATATATTAGTTAATATATTCTTTATATCTATATAATTATCATGAAAATATAATAAGTGTGAGAGTGGTATTTTTTGAATAAAATTTTATTAATAAAAAAGGGAATTCATATTCATGGAAAGTGGCTCAATATTCAACAATTGATGATGATAATATAAAATTAATTATATAATAACCTCATCTAAAAATTTTATGATGAAGTTTTATTATATTTTAAGCCTTTAACCCTTGATTCAACACTTTTACCCTATTTTAGCCTTTATTTCAGTGATAAATGTACACTATAGTTTTTATTCATTATGACACAAAATAAAATTGACATCAGTAATAAATAAAAACATGATGATAAAAAAATACAATCTTTTTTCCATCATCCAATTTCCTAAAGTGCTAAAATTTAATTTTATTATATTTTCTAAAAATGTAAGAAAAAAATGCTTTTAAAAATATATATATTTTAAGCATAAAAATGATTTTATACCAAAGTCGTGTATAATATTGAATGAAATAGAATTATTTGAATTATGTTTTATAAAATGAAACTTATGGTAATTTAAATAAATATAAAACCAAATATAACATTGAAAATTCATTCAATAAAAGATAATAAATGATAGTTTTTTGCAAAATCGAAATTTTTTTGCTATTCACCCAAAAATAAACCCTTTAGAAAAATCCAAAATAATTATCTTAAGATTATTTTGACATGATGATTTCAAAAATTATTTCCATTTTATTAAATAAAATATATAAAAATGTTAAAATTAGTCATAATAGTCACGCACAAAATTCAATAAAAACCACTGTTGGAGAAAATGTATTTTTGAAGTATAAAATGAATTTATACTCATTCCTTATCTAGTAACCACCATAAGATGAATTTTAATTAATTTAATTGAATATATGATATATAAATTTCATTAATATAATTCATCTATATAATTAACTTAATTTACTTTAATAAAATTTCTGTACAGATGTAAAACAATTTTCTGAAAAATATCTTTAATCTTATATGTGTTTTTTAAACAAAATTTACTATATATTTCCTAGTAATTAATCAGTACATTTTTATAAAGGAAAAACTCTCTTCATATAGGGTAAATCATATTCATACCTTTGAATCCCATAATTAGGTTATAATAGTCATATTTAAATAATTATATTTTAATAGTATATCATTGTTCATTTTTAGCTAGGTATTTCATGTGGAATAAAGAATCAAGCATCGTATTATTTTTAAAATAAAATCTCATGGTGTTACATTATACCCCCTTAAATAAATTTTTCCCTTGTAATTTCAATGTGATTCTCTCAAAATGAAGTTATTATAATATACTAATGAAATCTGATATAGATTTCATCATGAACATTATTTTCTAGATCATGATTGAGGGACTTATTATTTTATAAATTCATATACCACTCTAATACTCATAATTTCATATGAGATTATAAAGTTTTAACTAGATAGTTGAGTGATTTTTTTCATGTAAAACTCGGTAGTTTTATCTTACTATTTCTTGAGTTGAGAAATTATTTTACCATCAAGATAGATAATATAAGAAAATAAACTTTATTTCTTTACAATATTTCATCCCTTGACTGTATTTAGAGTAATTTTACACCTATGATTCATCTAATATAAATAACCATGATCAATTTTCATGCCTCGAGGACTAAAATCAACTTTTAATGGATTATAATATCCACAAAATGATGAAAATTTATTTCTCCAATATGTAGGTATTATCCAAAAACAAAATGGTTAACTCAAGTTAGATAACATAAAATTTGACAAAATAATAAATGAACATATAAATCCTCAATAATAACACCCAAATTCAAACTTTAAACATTCAACAACTAACTAACCTTTGATATATTCAAAATACATGAGACCAAAACTAATTCCAAAATATTATAATGGTTTGATCACATATTATTAAAAGATAAAATCAAAATTTATCTCTAAATAGAATTAATAAATATTAAATTCACATATCAAAAATATATATTCTATAATCATATAATCATAAAAATATTTTAATTTTTTCTTTAAATTACCTTAATCACCATAAATCCATAATAAAATAATATATAGTTTCAAAATATAATTCTACCCATATTTCTAAAAGAAAATCCTATCTTAGTCAAAAAAATATTTATATTTACATTAATCATATAATATTCCCAGTATAGTGTAATTATTCAAAAATAACTTTGATCACTTAGTCATCAAATTAGTTTTCTATCCCATGGTTATATATACAATAAATCATATGTTCCCAAAATATAAAAACATTTTTATTCTAATTAAAGATAAATAACTCAATAACAAAGATCATATTAACCCAGAAGGTTATCAATACCTTTCAGTATATTTACACAAAATATAAAATTATTATTCCTTAAATAAAATTTTAACAACAACACATGTTAAATTAAAGGGTAACATATACATCAAACATTTATTAAAATTTAACAAATCTCTTGGGTAAAATAAAACCACAAAAGGGTATCTATGAATTTAAAATTATGATCAACCTTAGACTTATTTATCCATGATGGTATCTAGAACTATTAAAATATACTCATCTAAATAATCTTAATCTCTAAATTTATCTGAACATTTCCTTTAATACTAATTATAATTCCCTATAACTTAAACTATACATAATTATATGATTTAAAAAAATTGTTTCACATTTTTAAATTTGAAGGATCCTTTCAGTTTAGAGTTTTATATAATTATAAAAAAACTCTTGCATATAAAATCCTTGCAATAAAATGTGGAAACTTCCAATCAATGTCGATTTTTTCTCAAAAATAGGATTATTAAATTCAAACTCTTATTTCATTCAAAAAAAATTCACTTATTTTAAAAAAAAATACTAATATTATAATGATATACATTGTTATATTTCATAATCATCCTTAGGACCTATGAAAAAAATTTAAAAGTTTATATGACAATAAAAATCTTAGTAAGTGATACAAAAATAAAAAACCCATTAGTCCATTTTTAAATTCAGGAAATCCTTGAAAATTTATCTTTTATAGAAATAATCTTGAGCTCAAATAATCATTCACTTCATAAATAATTTTATAAAATGATTAATAAAGAAAAATATCATAATAATGGGGGTTTATTGTAAAACCTGATCCCACGTGAAAACATTTATTTGAGAACCATACTTTTCATATTTGAAAAGTCCATATACTTTCCTCTTAACATAATATTGTTATCTTAACTTATGAAATTAAAAATAACTCCCTGAAAAAAATCAAGCATAAAAAATATTGCATGTAACTTGGTACATCATCTTCATATCACTCTAAAAATCACTCTTGTAGGCACTCTTACAAATGGAATAACCTACTCAGTTAATTCCAACATATATTCCCCAGATAATAAAATAATTATTTTTACATAAAATTTCATAATTATTATGTTCAATGAATATGCATAAGTAATTTTAGGATTTATGTAAAAATAAGTATAAAAATCATTTTTCCTTGAAAATGCTTAAAAATCATTAATTAATAGGAATTATGAATTTCTTTGAAAAATAATGAAAACATTTAGAGTAATATTATTAAATAATAATGGTTATTATGGTTATTAATTCCACTCATTCCATATATATTGAAAAAATATTCCTTTCACACTTTGGTAAAAATGTAAAAAACAACTTATTTGGAAAACATTAAAAAACATCTTTTAAAAACATTTAAAGAAATAAAAAAAAGTATAAAATTAATTTAACATAAATTTAAGTATATTAATAATATAATTGAAACATTTTAAATAACATGGATATGGATGAGAAATAGAATAAAAATATTAAAACTTTTAAAATAAGGTTTTAGAGAAAAATACCATACAACATTCATAACCTTTGATTCAATGGATAAATGAAGGATAAAACTGGAAAAGGATTTTTAAACCACTATAATTTCAATAAAATAGTGATTTAATAAATTCATATAGAATTTTATACACTATATAAAATAAAAATTGTGGTGAATTTGGAAAAAATCTCAAATAAACAAAACCAAGATGAAAAATCCCTTACCTTGAGTTTGAATTGCCACTTACATACATTAATTACCATATAATAAAAATATATTAATTATTTACTTGATTTATAAAATTGTTAAGGTGTTTTATATTATTATTTTCCCTTTTATTTTATTTATTACTATTCCTTATATTGTTTTTAAATCAGTGAAGTTCATGTCAAATGTTTTGAGGATGTTCGGTTCATAATCATAAAACAGCTTTGGTGGGATGAATATGCTCAAATGGGTCATTTTATCGTCATATAAATAATATTTAATACGAAATAATTGTCATTTTTTACATTAAATAAAATTATTTAACCAATCATGAAATGTGAACTTGAAAAAAAATCACATCACTTTGTAGAGGTGATAGTCTACACGTACGGATGAGAGACATTGTCATTTTCCAATTGATAGAAGGGTAACAAGGTAAACAATATATTATCTTTATGGAATAGTAATTATTTCATGAATATCATATATATTCAGTAAATCCATCATTATTACCATCCTTGATAGGTGGTGATGAAAAAATTAAACACATCTCTTTGTGGAGGTGGTAGTCCTCATGTACAGACAACCGATGTTTTCATTTCCCATTGGATGGATAAGAAGATGAAAGAGATTTATGAAAAAAAAAACATAATAAAATTTAATTATATTTAATATAATCATGTTATCATATCATACTATTTATAGAATATTTTAATAAGGTTTAATAATAAATAAACATGAAAACACTCAGTTTAGAGTTATACCTCTTATTTGGAAAACCACTTTTGGTTTACACGCTAAGCCTTCTAGGTTGATATTTTAGTGAGAATAGAACCTCTAGAATTTGGGTAATAATGTTGTTAAAGAATTTTGGAACATATTTTTCAAGATAAATAACTCAATATGTGTGAGGAATAGACGAGATGAGGTTCCATTTTATAATTTTTTTGGGTGGAAAACTTATAAATACATGAAATATTACTATATAATATGTGTCTAACTTAGGTAAAATGGTAAAAACGTTACATAAATAAAACTATAATGACTATAAGGTAATAATAAATTAAATAATTAAAATTTAGTCAAGTTTAGGTTTATTTTTAAACCTTATATTTCGTTTACCCCCTCGTTAACCTTATTTAACTTTAACTATTGCAATACATATTTCAATTTTTAAGGTTCATGAAAGTAATTTAAAAAAATTCAAGTGGAACATACATAAAAATTTAATTATATTCTTGAAAAATTCCTATAAACATTATTTAATATATTATTTTTATTATTTTATAATTATTTTATAAATAATTCTTTAACATTAAAAGCTATTAAGTCATTTTTGGGATTATTCAAAACAATTGACTTTAAAAACATCAATATTACAATGGAGTTATAATTTTAATATTTAAAACATTAATTTGATTTATTTTTATCCATAAAATACATATAATACTTTAAATTATCCAAATCACATAACTTTTAATATTTTTAAAACTATTTTCTTTGATTTCTCACCCGCTTGCACAAGCATTGCATCAGTGTTGCGTAAGAATTCTAGGTAACCATACCATCACAAAAATTAAAAATAAATAATATCATAAATATTTTTTATTTATATAAAATTTATTATCTATATTCGTTCATATAGTATTTTTATCTATATCAATTTTTAAAATATAATAAGTAAGAGAGAGTGATAATTTGGGATAGGTAATTTTATTAATATAAAAATGGGAAGTCATATTCATGGAAAGTGAAAAAAAATTAAACATATGATGTTAGATAAAGAATAATCACATAAACCCTTCTGAAGATTGTTTTTTTACTTTTTAATCCTTTAACCCTTGATTTTACATTTTTACCCTATTTTAGTATTTACTGTGGTAATAAATTTACACTATTGTTACTGTTCATTATAACCAAAAATAAAATTGAAAAAAATAATAAATATAAAAATGTTGATCAGAAATATTGAATCAATTTTCTAAGACTCAGTTTTTTAAATTGGTTAAAATTACTATTATTATACGTTCAAAAAATGCAACGAACCACAATATTTAGAAAAATGATCATTTTAAGCATGAAATGATTTTATACCAAAATCGTGTATAATATTGATTACCATTGAATTTAATAAATTATTTTTAATTAAATGAATCTTATGTTACTTTTGGAAAATAAAAAACCCAATGTAACATTGAAATCACTTTAATTAAAAGATAACAAAAGAATTTTTTTCAAAATTAGTATTTTTCACTATTCAACCAAAAATCACGCTTTTAAGAAAAATACCAAAAACTTGTCTTAAGATTATTTTGACATGATTATTTAAAAATTTATTTCTATTTTATTAATTATAATTTCTAAAACTGGTATAAATTAATCATAATATCCGCTCACAAAATGAAATAAACTCATTTCTGAAGAAAGTATATTTTTAAAGTATAAAGTGAATATATATTCATTCCGTATAGAGTATCCAACATTAGATGAATGTTAATTTATTTTATTTTATATATGATCTATATATTTCATTAAAATCATTCAATTATAGTGATTAAATTAATTTACTTTAAAAAATGATTTATGGCCATAGAAACATTTTTTAAAATAACTCCTTTAATCTTAAATGAGATTTCTAAAAAATTGTTTTTTTATTTACAAGGAATTAGTTAGAAAATTATTGTGAAGGAAAAATTATCTTCTCCTTTTCATACTCACCAATCCAATGACTAAAATATAACAATCATATGTAAATAATAATATTTTAATAGTATAGCATAGTGTATTTTAAGATCGATATTGTCTGTGGTACATAAAATTGAACTCTATAATATTTTTAAAATAAAATATCAGCGAATTATAGGGTTTCATGTTAAAACCATGACATATCTCTTCCACTAAAGTTAGGTCACATGTCAATTATTTTCCAAGTCTCGACTCAAACCTGAAGAGTTTAGGTAAGACCTCATCCAAACCTCGTCCCACTAGTTGGAGGAACTGGGCATGGTCCTACGTGTATAAGCCTCAACCCATACATTCTTAATAAATAGAGGGCCATAATACATATCTCACAATACACCATGACCCATAACTCTAATGGTAAGTCCTCAAACAAATCTATCTCACCCTGATAAGGTCTATTATCTCAATCTAAGACGACACATGTGTAACATCCTAGATCCGGATGCCACTCAATTGGTGCAATGTACCCGGTTGGCCACATGGCCTCAAGCACATTCCCCAAATGCCAGAGGCTACTGACTAGTAGTGAGGGTATAGGTTGTGATAGTGGAGAAACTATGTCTTCATTGGCAGAGTGTAACACAGTGGAATCAATAATAATACAATAATAGAAATATTAAACAACGTACAAATGAAATAAAAAGCAGAAGACTGATAAGATAATTTACCAAGCATCATTTAGTACAAAAGATGATGCATAATATCACTTGTTCTAGGAAAGAATCCAAAACATGATACATTATAGTCAGATACAAGATACAATACCAAGGTAAAAAAATATAAAATAAAACTTAGAAGCATCGAAAGCCTTAGCTTGGTCTCATTCTCTTCTGATACTAACTGCAATCAAGTACCTGTAGAAGGGCACTTTCCCTTCTCAAAACCTACAACAATATAATCTATTTGGGCCCAAAATCAAGACCAAAATAGGGTGTGAGAAATAAATCCTATTAGGAAACCACACAAGATCTATGCCTATCTTTCAGTGAGTATATGCAACAGGTAGTGTACAAAAAGAAAAGGCATTAAACTAAGAAGTACTCAAAAGTAAACAATCCTACAAGTCATGTTTTTCATTTTCAATCATTATGTTCAGTTCAACCATTCAATTAATTTAAATTATATAATTCCTAAGATCCAACCTAAGACCATCAATCCCCTATATAAATGATGCTCAATAGATACCTCAAAAGGATATCTAAACAATTAAAGTGAAGGCCAGATCCAAGCTTGTGTTTTGGCATGGTAGACACATCCTATGTCATTCCATTTCATTATTCAATTAAAGACCTCACCTGTAGGCATATAAAAACCCATTCCAACAGGTATAACCAATCCTTTCCTATAGGAATAACTAAATCCACACCCACAGACATTACATTTAATTAGGGTCGAGCTCGGTGTATCATCATTTCAGCATGTTTTATAGAAAAACTTGGTATATAATACTTTCAGCATGTTTTAGGGTAAAACCTAGTGTATAATCATTTCAGAATGTTTTAGGGAAAAACTCAGTATATAATCATTTCAGCATGTTTCAGGGTAAAACCCAGTATATAATCATTTCAGCATGTTTCAGGGCCAATCTCAGTGTATAAGAATTTTAGTATAATAATCAACACATGTAATTTACACTGTTACATGGTTAACATAATAAAAACTCACATGGGAATCATACATAACAAGAAAAAAGTAAAATAAACTATCATAAAGATTAAAAAATTACACTCACCTGGGAAATTCATATCACAATCCTAATATGTAATATAATAATTACAAGGCCTTAGAATAACCTAACTCACGTGGGAAGGTTCACAGTTGAGAAAAATATTCCAATCATGCTTAAATAGGCATATGCATAACATGGGGCAAAGGGGAAATACCTAATCCCAAACCCTTAATCAATTCAATCACAATTCAGCATAATTACAGTTCCATTATTAATGTAATTAAAACTTGACAACCCAATAATGGAAATAAGGCATGCCTCATAGACAACCTCGACCAAACGGCCTTAAATAGTCATTCCAAGGGAAATGCACCCATGGTGTTTCCTTTAATCAAGGTAAACAACCAAATTCATACTTTAAAACACTTATTTGATTACCTAAACTCTAATAGGAAACAATAAGGGTAAATTATAAATCAAGAGAAACCCCAATAATGGGTGTTCGTCCCTCTAGCATATATAAATATCATGAAAATTCACGAAAGGCACAAGACCACCTACCTCATACTCATACAACTCTCCTCATCCACCAGTGGTCTTTGATTCAACCAAAAATGGAGTAAATCTAAAAAATGAGCAAAAATGATCAACCTTTGATAACTCAATTGAGATTTTAAATCATGAAGAATGGATCAAGTGGAATCAATAGCTTACTGATTAGGTTCCAACGCATCCAATGACGTTCGAGTAAAATTTTGGATGGAAAAACAAGAGGAAAAAATAGCCCTTGGCATTATTGTTCATGAACCTAGATGAAGGTTTTGTCCATATGACGAAACATGAGGCTACTGCCCATTTTAGCCAAAAAAAAATTACATGACGTGTACCTAAAACTACACGCTCTGTAGTGACATTTTCTATACAAATCCTGTCCAGACCAACACATGGAGTGTACAGGGAAGTCCTGGGTGTGTACCCATATTACATGATGTGTACTTGAAAATATATGGCATGTAACACTCTTTTTCCTCCACTTAATTAAAACCAACCTAAAAGACAAGATCTGGACCTTAAAGGAAGAACTGAGTTCTTACAGCATGAAAAGGTCCTAATACCAAGTCTCGATATTTATCACTCAAGGTATGGTTAGGCCATAGTATTATTATCCTCTAATAATTTTCTCACTTATAAAAACAAATATAACACATGTAGAGATTCTAACTTGCCACACAGCTCACCAACTCACCACTATGACTCTAATATCCCAGAACCTATTCTTGTATCTCAAACACATTCAATACCATTCTTAACCCTCCAAGGGGTCTTCCATGTTCATTGAAATCAATCCACTACTTTTATAGAAAAAATAGTTCTCTTAGGGATAAACCCATAACACACATCATCATGAACTAATATACACCCCCAAGAAACCACAATCAAGAATTACACAAGCTTTGAAAAATAGGGAATTACCTACATAAGATCAAATGAACCAAAACCAGTTCAAATAAGACTCGGTATTTCATTTGGAAGCCAAGTAAAATCCAATTTAGATTCATTTAAAAAATGAATCACTTATCATATTACTCACTACAAACACTTTTCCATATTCCATCAAAACATTCCTTAGAAAACCCAATTTTGTTTTGAAATTTCATTCTAAACCCCATTTAAAAATCAACAATTTTCCCTTGAAATTAATTTTTATTGAAACCCATTTTTAAATCACATTTTAAAAATTAAAATATATTATTTCCAAAATAAAAAACATTCTTTCAAACAATCAATAAAAAGATCCATGGGAACTCATTCGACTGGGTTCCATGAACATGTGATCCATGTTGACTGTTAGGCTATTGTGATCCCACCCCAATTTATGAGTGAAATCAAAAACACTAGACTTGAAGTATGTAGAAATTAATAATATTGAGGCACAGAAACATAAAAAACAAAAATTAACTAGGAGACTCAAATATGGTTAAGGTCCCCTACCTGAACAAATGTCCCAAAAATTAATCCCAAGCCTATACTGTAACAACCTAAGATTTTATAAAATATTTTTTAATAATTAATTTAATATTTTAGAAATTTTTATTTAGATGCAACACTAATTTTAGATTGAATTATAGGAAACACTGAGTTTTTATTTCATTATACGCAACACCAATATTATCTTGTATTGCATGCAATACTAAGTTTAATTAAAACATGATATATTATTAAAATATTATCATGATAGTTGTCGTTTAGGCATTAGAATTGAGGTTATGAGTAAGATTACAAAATTACTAAAATATTTTTTTAAAATTTTTATGAAATTAATTATTTTGGGACCAATTAATTAGAAATGAAAGTAAATCCCTTTTGAAAATAATAGGAAATATTTCTCTGAAAAACTATTTTTATGATCACAAGTGTGTTTTATATCAAAAAATTAACCAAATCGCTATTGTTTAGGGATTTTAATTAAATTTATATATTATAAATTCATAAAAATATTTATATTTCATATTATGTGATTTCTAGATAATAAATAAGAAAAAATCAAACTTTAGTCTCACAAACTATAGTTTTCTCTAAAGTAGTTTTTTCGTCGTTTTTTCAACCTATAATAAAATTGATTTTCAACACTTTTAAAAAAAAATTGATAAAATAAAATTATTTTTTAAAATAATAATATCAAAAATATTTTAGGAATATTTTTTTGGTTTTTTGGAAAAGATTTATTTTCTGATGAATTGTGAAAAATACTGAATTTTAATTGAAAAATGCATTTTCATATAATTTATTTATTAATTTAAATTATATTTAAATTTATTTATAAAGTTAAATTAGGTAAATTATAAATATATTAATAAAATTTATGGCATTTAAAAATTCTATATTTAATTTTGATATAAACACTTTGTGAATATTTGAATATTTTCTCTTTAAAACCCTACTTTCTTATCGCGTCTGTAGGATTAATTTTAAATTAAATTTTACCACTTATATGAATTTAAATTGGAAAAATAGATTAAATATTTCTAATAATAATAATTTATTTTATATAATAACTTCAAAATTAATTTTTGACCTAAATAAATAGTGAATGTAGTAAAAATAATTACCGCAATTCAGGTAGAAATGGGTTTACCAGGGGTTAAACTAAAAATATAATGGTAAAAATGTCCTATAAACTTGTATAAAAACTATTTTGTGGAAATATTTTTAAAATTAAACACATATTTTTCAATAATGGTATATTTTTTTACCCCTTTTACATATGAAAAATGTGGGACCACTCATATCTTTTCAAAAAAACCAAGTGTGTCCTCTCCCCCACTTATAAAAGGCCGCCCACTCTCCTCTCTTCTTAACATTTTAAAACCAATTTGGTTCAAAAAATACCATAAAACATCCCTACCAAACATCCCTACTATCATCCTATAAGCCTTATTTTGTTCAAAAATCAAACCTATGAAGTCTTTAGTGAAAACCTAAGGAGGATACCCGAAAAAGAGTTATTGTTCTTCTATGAGCATTTTTTCTTTTTTTATTTATACCCATACTTAAATTATTTTAAAACCATTTTTATATATTAAAATAAATATATTCCATGAAATGGTTCTTTTTATAATTATTTAATGACCTAAAACCCTATCCACTTTCATCATATGGGTTATGAAATCATCGTTCTTATGTACGGTGGACTACCGCCTCATGAATCGATGTCATTAATATTTCCATTAACACATAAAACGATTGGAAATAATGATAGATTCATTGCTTATATATGATATTTATGAAATTATTATGCTACTATAATTATTAATCACACATACCATTATGATTTCTCTTTTGTAGGAATATGATAAAGTCGCTCGTGTGTACAGCAGACTACCGTCACGTGAAGTGATGTGATTCATTAATGTTTTACATGAAAGGTGATAAGGTTAAAGTTAATGATTATATGTGATATAGTTGATATAATTATTATATTCATGAAATACCATTTTATTTACTAACTTTTCAATCAATGAAAGATGGTAAATTCGCTCGTGTAGGTGTGGACTACTTCTTTCATGAAGCGATGTGACTCTCTTTTCATTACCACCCACATGTATAATATTTGAAACTATTTTTAAAGAAATAATATTTTTATGATATTATTATTTTCATTTAATGATAAAATATTACTTACCTCCTTTACATATTTATCATTGAAAAATGGAAACGTTACTTCTGCAAACGTATGACATACCATCTCCATGATCATAATGTACTTCATTTATCAAAATCATATTTAATTATTAGTATTAAAAGTGAATTTTATGTATAAATATTATAATTATTTCATGATTATTATTATGGAATTGATGGAACCATGATTCAATTAAGAGTACTGCAAATAAAAAAATCAAAACATATATGAAAAACAAAGTAGTTATTAACAAAAACCTGACTTTAACATAGAATTGTTAATAAACGTGTAATAAAAGGACTTACGTAAATAATATATGGTATGATATATATGATTTTGTTTTTGTAATAAATTTATAATAAACTTATATTTATTATACTTGAGTTTTGAATGAGTACAAAGTAATTCAAGAATTTCTCTAAGAGATTTCCATCTCACTTTTTACTTATATGAGGAACATATAATATTTACCACCTATTTATTTTAGGTGGTGTATAAACTACATAGGAATTTATATTATTATGATTCTACTGAAAAATATTTGGGATTAAATATCCATTTTAGGATCGCTCTTTCATGAGTTTTATGTTTCAAAAGTTAACAAATTGGTAAGGTATTTTTTTCTCGATTTTTTTTGGAGACACACATTATGTTATGCACCTATATTCTTTCATGAGGTGTATATAAATACCATTTGACATGAAATATCAAAAAATTATTTATCCTAATGATATTTTAAATTCCATTTTTTTACTTATTTTTTAGGGACTATGATTCAATGTTACAAAATTGGAAAGGGTTTTATATTATAATCTCATCATTTATCAATATTGTTTATGATTAAGTCTCCAATGATCATATTTCATGATCTACTACTCAATAATTCTTATAAAATTTATTATCATCGATTTATTCAAGATATATTCAAGTAATGATACAATTTTTACAAAATTTTTTAATTAAAATTATTAAGAAAATGTTTTAATAAAATTAAACTTTATTTCTCTCTTCGGTTGAAAATCCATATTCATCCAAACCCATTTTTTTTAAATAAAATTTATTACTATCTTATGATTTTAAAAGGAATTTTTACCCATATTTTACTTTTTCCAAAAAAATTAAAGGAATCTTAATTTCCTTTTCCAAACAATTCCCATTTGGTTTTTACTTAAAATCTAAAATGAATCTTTATTTTAATGTGTATGACATGAATGGAATTTTCAGACTTCATTACCATTTTTTGTATCAAATCATAATTTAAAATATTTCAACGTTACTTTCAAGTAAAAGTATTTTAAAAATGTTTTATGTTTTAAAAAAAATCAATTCATAAAGGATATTTTCATGAATAAATGTTTTAAATGATTTTTCAATGCTTTATTTGTAATTTTTCAAGGTTATTTTCAAGTAAAAGAATTTTCAAAAAAATATATCCTTCAAAAGTTGTTTTTCAAAGTAGAAAGAATATTTTCCTAATTAAAATTTTCAGATTATTTTTTAAATATTACTTTATAAGTTTTTAACGTTATTTTCAAAGAAAAATATTTTGAAAATGTTTTATTTTTAAAATGTGATTTTGAAAGAAAGGTTATTTTCCTTAATTAATGTTACAAGTGGTCATTAAAAATCCTTTTCCATATAATATGACATACTTTTATATAATTTAATGATTTAATAGGGATTTTAACCAAGGATTCCTTTCTTATTCATTCCTTGAATAGATTATTTTTATGATGAAAAGATAATTATGAAACTCGTTTCTATTCCAAAAGTTATACCAAGATAGAACTCTTATGAAACCCACTTCTTTTCAGGGGTTATTCTGTGAGTAAATGATGAAATAATTATGAAACTTGTCTCTTTTACAAAAATTATGAAATGATTAAATTTTTATTATGATCTTTTAATTTCATGGGTTATCATATGAGGATTTTTTATGATCTTTTATCCCACATATGTATGATTTTTATTATGTGATGATAGTTACATTATAATAAAGGATGGTGGTTATGTTATAACTAAATATGGCTGAGACCTATATCTGCCTTCAATGCATTGGTTAAGTATTTAGATCGCATAATATTTATAGGACTGGAGTAGGGATTGAACATATTTCAGTAAGACAGGGATGTAATGGGCAGTGAACCCAGTTCACTATGATAGGGTTAGAATAGGGAGTAAATCTAGTTTCGTAAGATAGGGTTGGAATTGGGAGAAAACTTGGTTGGGTAATCGAATTTGTCCACTATTATATCGTTTCTAGTAATCTTGGAGTAATATGGAAATAATTTTCTATACTTAAGTGTATGATACAAATTTAATTTCTTATTCCAATTATATTCTCTTAGGGATCATGTTCTTTGATTCCATTATAATTCATGTCTTATAAACTACCAATATTTATGTCATGACTCATGTCTATAATATATGAGTGGTTGGTTATGAACTTAAAAAGTTATTTTCATTATCACATACCCTTATGATTATCTTATGTTTTCATATGCTCATAGATTGATATCTCTTATTTTTACCCATACTGACCATATGAGATCACTCTTTGTTATGTTTTCTTTCCCTCGGTTATGAAGAATTGTTTTACGTTGGGTATGTCTATAAAAATAACTAAATGGTGATATCATTTTTGAAAAACATTCAATATCATTCACCATATTAATATATCATGTACTTAGTTTCCAAAGGAACCAATTTATTATGTCCCCCAGTCGTGTTACTATAATGTAATGAATATTCATCTAAAAATATGTAATATCTATATATAATAAGCTTGGGTCTTTATAGTTGGTATCAAATGATAGGTTTAGTTAAACTTTGGAAACTAAGATGAGAAAAGTTTAGTGATATCCCTTGGGGTATTTGTAAGGACATGTCTAAGGATAAGTCTAAGGATGAGTCAAAGTTTAGTAAAATTTGATGAAATTTTAGTGTAGAATATAGTGAGTATTTTATTATCAATTACATCCCTATGTGGATACTAAAAGTGGATGTGGATCTAGAACTAGTATACCTAGGGGTAAAAATACTTAAAACAGTATATTTGGATACACTCGATCAGGAATTAGTGTACAACAATGGGCCTTTTTTGTACACCTGGTTTTACACTCCTGGGGTATTTTCATTGGAAATTCACAAAATCTTTACCAACCATCATTATGTATTTAAATAGATTATGACTATTAATTGCCTATGATATACCAAATGTGTCATAGATAAAGGTTAAAATATTTATAAATACTATAAGAGATTATTTATTCATGATTATATGGATTTATGTTATGACTAGTGTTACTCACATTGTGATTATTTGTTTTTGTTGATGGAGGGAACATGAAGGAACTGGGTTAAAATTTAATTTCAAAGATAATTTTCTGATAAGAAACCAAATGGGTTGATTACTAGAGTAAAGGATATCATGTTTATGCTCAATCAATCATCACATAACATGATTAACAACTTGAATGTTAACCAACTATCAAACTCACCAAAGAAGTGAAAGATAGATTTCCCTGAGAGTTTATGTAATGGAGACTATAGAAGAAAGAAGATTCAGTTTTTTATATTCTATAAATGTACAAAGAAGCATCAAGGAAATTGCTTGAATGAAATGGGGAGGTGCTTTAAATGTAGAAGGGTATGGCATAAATCTTGATAATTTCACAATGTTATTAATGGGATGGTTAATGAAATAGAGTTATAGAGGATGCCAAATATTTCACCACATATACTCTAGTGCTTCTTGTGAAAGTAGTTTGGGAATAATGTGAATCGATTTCTTAAGGGGAAATCTCATAAAGAGAATTAGAAGTGCTCTACAAGTAACGACTTTGAATTTGCTGATAAAGAGACTATGAATTAAAAATGAAAGGAAAGAGGTGTTAAAGAATATAATGATAAAGTCTATTTAATAATTTGAGAATGAATTTATTATGATTTAAGTATTTTTTATTGGGATTCAAGAATTTTGAAATATATAATAATTTTTTAGTTTAAGTTTTCATTAAGGATTAGAAAGATTATGTTGAATGATGTTGAGGACCAAGATAATTGATTTAATGGAAAGGTTCTATTTTATAGAAAACACATGTTTATGGGAAAGTTACCCTTAATATGTTCATAATGTTGAGAAAATGGTTTTTATTTTGGATAAGGATATTTTGGATAATAATAAATTAAATTAGATAATATTTATTACCTTAGAACAGAATAATAATTTGTTGAAAAAGTGGTTTATTCTATTATGTATGGAGTTTATGGAATTTTTGTATTTAAGGAATATATCCAATAATATGTGTTCTATGTAAAGAATAAAGGAGAATTAAGGTTTTAAATATGGTTTTATGGTAATTCAGGTTATTACCATGTTTCAAGAGATTGCATGATTAAGGTGTTCAAATGTTTGGTGTGTGACAATCAAGAGATACTTTATGATATATGGGGGATTAATGTTAAGATGATTTTGATAAATTTAGTTACCTTATTTCTCAAGTTTTATAATTTAATATTTTGGAAGGTTCATAATGTTAACCATTTATGAAATGGTTTATGTTTAAATTTGAATGAGGTTTTGGATATTAATATATTATTTATCCATATGAAGATTCATTAATATTGGATAACCTCTTCTAACCCTTTTTTGTTACAACTAGATATATAAGGAATTAATTATCATAATTTACAGATCTTGGGATCTATTGGTGCTTTAGGAATTAAAATTTCATCTTCATTTGTTGGAAAAAGATATGAAGTAGAATTTATCAAGGCACAACCAATGGGTAAGATTGTGATTAGGAAATGTAATGATATATTCTCAAGAAAATTCCTCAACATTAAGAAAAATATATTGAAATAAAATTTTATCCTTTTATCATCATTTTTTATGATACCAAGGATCATTTTCATGCCTATTTTTATATATATTTTTGTTCATTAACCTTCTCTAGATCACCCACTTTCTTGTGATCAACATTCTCTATCACTCTCCATCTGTACTTGGTTGTTAGTTTTCTCTTCTTTGTCTATGTTTTCACTTCCCACCTATGTCCTCCCATTTGAAAACCAAGTAGCTGGTACAATAGATGAATTAAAAACATTCCTTTCTTTTTTTCAAGAGTATATTTAATTAAACCACCTTACAATATGGGTTTCTATGAAGTAATTTTCAAATGTTAATTATTTGATGACCCAAACGAAATCTAATGGTGAAATTCATTTTAATGGGGGTATAATAAAACACCCTTAGATTTTGTGGAATATTTTTTTCAAATTAATTTAATATTTTTGGTATATTTATTTACATTAAAAACAAATTTTTTCTTGAATTACGTGAAACACTGAGTTTGGCTTGTGTTACACCCAAAACCAAGATTAGTTTTCATTACATGCAACACTGAGTTTAAATAAAATGTGGCATATTAATAAAATATTATTATGATAGTGGTCACCTATACATTGGAATAGTGGTTAATAATAAGATTAAATAAATTGGGAAAATATGTTTTATACATGTATATGGAATTAATTTTGGGAGACCAATTAATTATAAATAAAAATAAAACCCTTTTTTAAAAAAAAGGAAATATTCTTTTGAAAACCTATTTTAATACCCACAAGTGTGTTTTATATCAATAAATTAACCAAAAAACTTTTAGTTAATTATTTTAGTAAAATTTATATATTATATATTAATCCAAATTTTTAACATTCATCTTATGTGTTTTTTAGACAATAAATAAAAATAAATACAATTTTTAGCTTAAAATTGTGTTTTTAAAAAGTAGTTTTGTCACCTCTTTTAACATATAATAAAATTAATTTTTGAAACTTTGAAATTTAATTTGATAAAATAAAATTACTTTTTGAAATAATAATTTCAAAGATATATCAGGATGAATTTTGGGTGTTTTTTTGAAAAGTTTCATTTTCTGATTAATAATAAAAAATACTGAATTTTAATTGAAAATTGCCTTTTCATATAATTTATTTATTAAGTTAAATTATATTTTAAATTAGTTTTAAATTTAAATTAGTTCAATTATACATCAATAAATTAAATTTAGGTCATTTTAATCAATTTTATATTAAAATTTGTTATAAAAACTTTGTAAACTTTTAAACATTTTCTCTTAAAAAACCCTCATTTTCTCAACACGTCTATGGGATTAATTTTAAATTAAAATTTTACAATTAAATGAATTTTATTTGGAAAAATTGATTCCATACCTAGAATTATAATATTCTATATTATTTAATAATTTCAAATTAATTTTTTACCAAAATTAATAGTGAATGCAATAAAATTTAATTATCACAATTTAGCTAAAAATGGGTTTACTAGGGCTTGATCTAAAAGAAGATGGAAAAAATTAACTATAAACTTGTCTAAAAAATATTTATTGGAAATATTTAGACCATTATAGTTATAATGTTCTATAATGTTCCATTTTGGACCCTTTCTACATATTAAAAAATTAGGAGCACTCAATTCTTTTCAAAAATAACAAGTGTGTCCTTTACCCCGCTTATTAATGGCCACCCACTCTTCTCTCTGATTCACACCTTCAAAACTATTTGTTTTAGACAATAAATAACAAAATCACTTCTAAAACTCCCTCCTATCATCCTATAATCCTTATTTTGGACATAAATCCAACCTAGGAATGCTTTAGAGGAAACCTAAGTAGTATACCCAAAGAAGGGGTAATATTCTTCAACAAGAATTTTTATTTTATTTCTCTGTCAGTGTCCTTGAATTTGTAATAAATATTAATATATAATAAAATAAATATTTTCCATATACTTTGATATTCTTATAATAATTTCATGACCTACAACCATCTCCACTTTCATCAAATGGGTTATAAAATCATCATTCATGTGTATGGTAGACTAACTTCTCTCAAACTAATGTCATTCGTTTTTACATTACCACCTATAACGGTTAGAAATAATGATGGATTTATTTTTTATATATTATATTTAAGATATTAGTATGCTTATGTAATTATTATATCATACATACCTTTATTCTTTCCTTTTTGGGAATACAATACCGTCGCTCGTGTGTACGACGAACTACCACCTTGCGAAGTGATGTGATTCATTTACTCTTTTTATGGAAGGTGATAAGGGTATATTTAATGATTATATGTGATATAAATGATATAATTATGATATTAATGAAAATTAATTTTCTTTCCTACCTTTTTACTCAATGAAAGATGATAACATCATAAGTGTACGTGTGGACTACCTCTTTCACGATGCAATGTGACTCTCTTTTCATCACGACACCACATGTATTAAATATATAAAATTATGAAAATAAATAATTTTTTTTATGATATTGTGATAATTATAGTTATATAATATATTAATTATCTCCTCTCTATAATGATTATTGAAAAATGGAAACGCTACTCATTCGTACGTACGGCCTACCATCTCCGTGATCGTAATGTATATCATTTCTCAAAACCATATTTCATTATTGATATTAAAAGTATATTAGATTTAGAAATATTATAATTATCTCATTATTATTATTATTTAAGTTATTTTACCATGATTAAAGTAATATTTCCAAAAATAAAAAATCAAAACATATACGAAAAACAAAGTAGTTATTAACTGAAACCTGAATTTAACATAGAATTGTTAATAAATGTATTATAAATGGATTTAAGTAAATAATATATTTTATGATATATATTATTATGGATAAATAATAAATATAAAAAAAAATTCTATTTATATTACATGACTCTTGAATGAGTGTGAATGAAGTCGAAACTTTCAGTAAGGGGTTTGTATTTCACTTTTTACTTTTGTAAGACCCATGTCATATTCACAACCTATTTCTTTTATGTGGTATGCATAACACCCAAGATTATTTATTATTATGATTATAATGAAAAATATTGGGGTTTAAATATCCATTTTAGGATCTATTTTTCATGGGGTTTACGTTTCGAAAGTTAACAAATCGGTAAGGGATTTTTCTCTCAATTTTTCTTCTTTGAGACACTCATTCTATTATAAGAATATATTTTTTTCATTATGTGTATATACATACCCATTTACATATAATATCATGAATTTATTTATCCTATTTATATTTTAATTTCTCTTATATGTTTTTATTATAGGGGATTATGATTCTAGGTTTCCAAAGTGGTAACGGTTTAATGTTACAATCTCGTCATTTATCAAGATTGTTTATGATTAAGCCTCTAATTTTGATATTTCAAGATCTACCTCTCAATAATTATAATTAATTTTATTATCCTATGGTTATTAATGAAATATTTAATTAATGGTGCCATTTTTTCACTCTTTTTTTCATAAAATTATTAAGAAAATATTTTTAAGAAAATTGAACTTGATTTCTCTCCTCGGTCAGAAATTTGTTTTCATACAAAACCATGTTTTATAAAAAAAATTCAAAAGTTTTTTATTACTCTATTATGATTTTAAATGTAATTTTTACCCATTTTTTACTTTTTACAAAAAAAAAATTAAAGGAATTCTTATATCATTTTCTAACCAAGTCTTGTTTGGATTTTACCGAAAATGTGAAAGGAATCATTATTTTAACATGTGTGACATGAATGAAATTTTCAGATGTCATGACCATTATTTGTTTTAAATATTAATTTATATGTTTTCAATTTCATTTTCAAGTAAAATTATTTTCAAAATTTTTTATTTATTAAAAAAAATCAAAGGGGAAATTATATTTTCCTCAAGCAATGTTTTAAATGATTTTTCAATGATTTATTTATAAGTTTTCAAGTTTATTTAAAGTAAAATGATTTTAAAAATGATTTATGTTTTAAAAGTTTTTTTAAATAGGAAGTTTTATTTTTGTCAAATAATATTTTAAATGATTTTTAAAATCCTTATTTATAAGTTTTAAATGTTATTTTCAAAGAAAATGTTTTTGAAGTTGTTTTCTATTTTAAAAAGTGATTCTAAAATAAATGTTATTTTCATTTATAAATGTTCCATCTAATCATTCAAGATAATTCTCTATATAAGATGGAATAATTTGATATAATTTAGGATTTACTGGGGATATGAACCAAGGATACCATTATTATTGATTCTCTGAATGGTTTATGTTTATGATGACAAGATAATTATGAAACTTGTTTCTCTACCATGGGTTATACCATGATTTTACTCTTATGAAACCTTATTCTTTTCATGGGTTATGCTATGATGAAATGATGAAATGATTATGAAACCTTTCTTTTTCTATAGGTCATGATATGATGAAATTTTTATGAAACCTTTTTTAATTCAATGGTTTTGATGTGATTAATTTTTTATGATCTTGTGGCACACATATGTATAAATTTATTATATGATGATGGTTATGTTATAACCAAGTACGATGGTTATATTATAACCAAATATAGTTGGGATATATATACCTTTATTTAATTAGTTAAATATATATATCTCCTAAGATATATAATACTAGAATGGGGAGTGAACCCAGTTGAGTAAGCCTGGGTTGGAATAGGGAGTGAACCTAGTTAGTGAGATAAGTCTAGAATAGGGAGTGAACCCAATTAAAAAAAGAAATTTGTACCCTATGATATCCTTGGAAGTGATCCATGACTAATATGGAAATAATTTTCTATTATTATTTACATGCCTCAAATTCCATGTCTTATTCCAATGATATGCTCTCATGGATCATTTTCTTTAATTCCATTATGATTCATGTCCTGTGAATTGTTAATATTTATGCCATGAATCCTGATAATATTCTATGATAGGTTGAGTATGAACTTCATAAATTATATTCATTATCAAATACCCTTATTCTTATCTTATGATTTTATATAGATTGATATCTCTTTTGTTTACCCCTACTAAGTATTTCAGCTCACTCTTTCTTATGTTTCCATTCCCTGGGTTATGAATAATGGTTTTATATAGGGTATGTCTATGAGGAGTTAAAAATGGAAAGATCATTATGGGAAAATTTAAGATAATTCAACAGATTAGAATATTATATTCTAAGATCCGAAAGGCACTAAACTATTATGGTCCTCGAGAGTTTTTTGTGTAATGTAATGAATATTCATCAAAAAAGATATAATATATATATGTATGAGAACCCTAGGTCTCTATAGTTGGTATTAGAATATAGGTTTAGTTAACCTTTTTAAACAATGATAATAAAACATTAGTGAGATCAAAATTTTATTGATGGTCTGGTTAATATAATATTGTTTAAGAGCACTCCAACTAATTCACTACCTATACTCTAGTGTTTCAAGTGTAAGGAATATAGGAATTTATGTGAATTGATATTCTAAGGGGAAAGATCATGAATAGAATAAGTAATGTTGTATGAGTAATGGTTTTTCAATTGAAGATGAAGAGACTACAAATAATATATGAAAGGAAAGTGGTATTAAGGAATATGATGATAAATCATAGTTAATAGTTTGAGAAGAAAGTGGTGTGATTTAATTATTTTTTTATTGGGATTAAATAATTGTGAAATATATATGGATTGTTTAATATAAGTTTTTGTTAATGATTTTAAAAAGTGTGTTGAATGATTCTTATGACCAATAAAATTGATTTAATGTAAATTTTATATTTTATGGAAAACATGTGACTAAGGGAAGGTAACCCTTATTAGTTTTCATCATTTTTATATTTAAGGAATATATCTAATAATCTTTGTTCTATATAAGGAATATATAAGAATGTATGTTTTCAATATGGTTTTATGGTAATTAGGGTTATTACCATGTTTCAACAGAATACATGATGAAGGTATTCACATGTTTGGTATGTGATAATAAAGTGTTTATTTAAGATATATGTAGGATCATTGTTAAGATGGTTTTGATAAATTTAGTCACCTTCTTTCTCATGTTTTGAATTTTAATCTTTAAAAAGGGTTATAAGGTTAACGATTTATAAAATGGCTTATGTTGAACTTTGAATGAGGTTTTAGGTATTAATGTATTACTTCTCCATATGAATATTCATTCATATTGGATAACATGTTCTAAACTTTTTTTGTTATAACTAAAGATCGAAGGAATGAATTATCATTATTTATAAATCTTAGGATCCATTGGTGATTCATTGATTAAGGATTCACATTCATTTCTAGGATTAAGATATGAAATGGAATTTATCAAGGCTAAACAAATAGGTAAGATTTTGTATATGAAATGTAATGAAATTAAGTAAGTATATATTCATATGAAAATTTTTAAATATTAAGAAAATGATTTTAAAATAAAATTTTGTCATGTTATCGTCATTTTTTATGACATAAAGGACCACTTCCACACCCCTTTGTATTATTTATTTGTGTTCATTGGCCTTATCTAGATCACACACGTTCTTATGATCATCATTATCTATTAATCTCTATGAGTATTTTGTTGTTAGTTTTCTCTTTTATGTCCATATTTTCAAATCCCAACTATGTTATCCCATTTGGAAACCGAGCAGGTGTTATTATAGATGAATTACACATATCACATTATCTTTTTAAATAGGATTTTTTATTTATCCTCATTATAATTTGGATTTCTATGAAAGAATTTTCAAATGTTAAACCTTTGATCACTAAGGTGAATTCTGAGAAAGAAAATAATTTTAAGGGGGTATAACGTAACACCACAATATCTTTTGATATTTTTATTTACACATACCACTAAGTTTACATTGAATTACATGTAACACTAAGTTTGTCTTGTGTTAGATGCATCACCGATCTTAGATTTTATTACACACCACAGTGAGTTTAAATGAAATGTGACATATTATTAGAATATTATTATGATAGTTTTAAACTAGCCATTAGAATGTATATTATGAATAATATTAAATATATTATGAAAATATAGTTCATAAATGTAAATAAAATTAATTCTTTGGTTAATAATTAATTATAAATGAAAATAAAAATCTTTCTAAAAAAAAGAAATATTTCTCTGAAAAACTATTTTTTTGTGCACAAGTGTGTTTTATAAAAAAAATTGACCAAATAAATTTTGGTTAATTATTTTGATGAAATTTATATATTATATATTATAATAAAATTTTAACAGTCATCTTATGTGTTTTTTAGATAAAAAATAAGAATAAATCTAATTTTGTGATTACAATTGTATTTTTCTAAAACCTAGTGTTTCCACCTTTTGTGAACCTAAAATAAAATTATTTTTTGAAATTTTTTGAAAATTAATTTTATAAAAAAAATTATTTTTGAAATCATAATATAAAAATATATTATGAATAATTTTTTTTGTTTTTCTGAAGAGATTCATTTTCTGATGAATACTGAAAAATTGAATTTTAATTGAAAATTGTCTTTTCATCTAATTTTTTATTTAGATAAATTATATTTTAAATAGGTTTTAAACTTAAATTAGTTCAATTATACATAAATTAATATAATTTAGGTCATTTTACTCAATTTCATATTGAATTTTGATATAAAATCATCGTAAACTTTTGAGTATTTTCTCTTAAACAACCTATTTTCTTATCACGTCTGTGGGATTAATTTTAAATTAAAATTTTAAAATTATGTGAATTTAATTTTTAAATTGGATTAAATATTTTGAATCATAATATCTTATACTATATAATAATTTTCACTTAATGTTTTACCATAATTAATAATGAATGGAGTGGAAATTAATTATCTTGGTTAAGGTTTAAATGGGTTTACCTAGGGTTAAACTAAAAAAGATAAGGCTAAAATGACCTATAAACTTGTATAAAAACTATTTTATCTTCATATTTAGACCATTATACATATAAGGTTTTTTAATGGTCCATTTTTTACCCTTTTTACAAATGAAAAATGTGGTAGCACTTAATTTTTTTTCAAAAATATTAAGTGTGTCCTATCCAACACTTATAAAAGCTCACCCACTCAACACTATTCTCCACATCCTATAACCTATTTAGTTTATCCATAACCTACCAAAATAACTTTAAAACCTCCCTACTATCATCATATAATCCTTAGTATAGATATAAATCTAACCTATCAAGTATTTATTGGAATCATAAGGATGATACCTGAAGAAGAGGTAAGGTTCTTCATCAATCGTCTTTATTTTATTTATTTCTCCACCACATTAAATTACTTTTAAACCATGATGATATAATAAAATAAATATATTCAATATAATGGGATGTTTTTATAATAATTTCATGACCTAAAACCTTCTCAACCTCTATCAAATGGGTTACGAAATCATTGTTCATGTGTACGGAAGACTACCACCTTGTGAACCGATGTCATTCATTTTTTCATTACCACCTCCAATGGTTGGTAATATTGATGTATTTATTTTATATACATTATATTTATGATATTTGTATTATTATTTAATTATAATATCATATATAACTTTATTCTTTCAATTTTTTGGGAATACGATAATGTTACTCGTGTATACGGTGGACTACCATCTTACGAAGCAATATAATTCATTCATGCTTTACATGGAAGGTGATAAGGGTAAATTTAATGATTATATGTGATATAAATGAAATAATTATTATATTTATTACATTTAATTTTTTTTATTACCTTTTTACTCAATGAAATCTGATAATGTCACTCGTGTATGTGTGAACTACCTCCTTCCTAAATTGATGTGACTCTCTTTTCATCACTACCCCACATGTATGATGTATATAAATATATTAAAATAAATGATCTTTTTTTTATAATATTATTATATTTTTTAAAATATAATATACTAATTAACTCCTTTATATAATGATCCTTGAAAAATGGAGACGTTACTCATGTGTACGTACGCCCTACCATCTCTATGATCGTAACATACTTCATTTATCAAAACTATATTTCATGGTTAGAATTAAAAGTATATTTTATGAATAAATATGATAATTATTTAATTATTATTATTATGGAAGTGTTAGAACCATGATCAAAGTAATAGGACCTAAAATAAAAAATCAAAACATATACGAGAAATAAAGTAGTTATTACCCAAAATGCGACTTTAACATAGAATTGTTAATAAATGAGTAATAAAAGAACTTAAATAAAAAAAATATGGTATCATATATATAAATATGGCTCTGAAATAAATTTATAATAAACTTATATTTATTATATAGGAGGTTCTAATGAGTGTGATGGAATTCGAGACTTTTTATAAGGGATTTCTGCCTCGCTTTTTACTTTAGTCAGACACATGTCATATTCACAGCCAATTTATTTTATGTGTTGTATATACTGACCATTAATGTATATTTTATACTAAACACTATTGGGGTTTACATACCCATTTTATGATATATCTTTCATTGGTTTTACTATTCAAAAGTTAACAAATCAGTAAGGGAGTTCTATCTCAATTTCCTTCTTTGAGACACACGTTATGTTATGCACCAATATTCTTTCATGAGGTGTATAAACATACAATTTGATATGTAATTTCATTAATTTATTTTTCCTCATGATATTTTATGTTTCATTATATGTTATTTCTTTCACAGGGCATATGATTCAAGGCTTCCAAAGTTGTAATGGTTTTATGTTACAATCTCCTTGTTTATCGAAATTGTCTATGATTAAGTCTCTAATGTTGATATATCATGACCTAAATCTCAATAATCCTCATTAATTTTATTCTAATATGTTTATTGAGGATATATTCATGTATTGGTACTATTTTTAAACTCTTTTGTTCTTAAAATATATAATAAAATGTTTTTAATAAAATCTGACTTTTTTCTCTCTTCGGCTAAAAATCTATTTTCTTCCAAAACTATGTTTTCTAAAAAAGTTTTCAAAAAAGTTTTATTAAAATCATATAATTTTAAAATAAATTTTTAAACATTTTTTACTATTTACAGAAAAAATAAAGGAAAATTAACGTTGTTCTCCAAACAATGACCATTTGGATTTTACCAAAAATGTGAGAGGAACATTTGTTTTAATGTATAACACATGAATACAATTTTCAGAAATCATTACCAATATTTAATTTGAAGCTTAATTTATAAATTTTCAAGTTTATTTTCAAGTAAATTAATTTTTAAAAAATATTTCTTAAAATAAAATTTAATTAGAAGGGATATTTTTCTCAAGAAAGTTTTTAAATGATTTTTCAAATAATTATTTATAAGTTTTCAATGTTATTTTTAAGTAAAATGATTTTAATTCTTTTGTTTTAAAAACTGTTTTTAAAAGTGGAAATGATATTTTCCTCATGAAATTTCTTATATTATTTTTCAAATATTTCTTTATAAGTTTTAAATGTTGTTTTCAAAGAAAATGATTTTGAAAATGACTTATGTTCTAAAAAGTGATTTTTAAAGAAAGGTTATTTTCCTTAAGAAATGTTCTAAGTAAAATTTTAAAATACTTCTCTCTTTAAGATAACATCCTTTGATAAAATTTACAATTTACTTGGGATAGGAACCAAGGACACCATTATTATTCTTTATCTTAATAGTTTATTTTTATGAAGATATTATGGCTATGAAACTTATTTATCTTCCATGGTTTATACCATGATAGAACTCTTATAAAACCTTCATATTTTCATGGTTTATGCTATGATGAAATGATAAAATGATTGTGAAACATGTCTCTTTTCCAAATATAATGATATGATGAAATTTTTATGAAACCATTTTCATTTCATGGGTTATGATATGATGAATTTTTTATGATATTGAAGAACAAATATGTATAATTTTCATTATTTGATGATGGTTACATTATAACCAAGGGCGAGGTTATGTAATAACCAAATATGGGTGGGATATATATCTCCTTCCAATGCATTGGTTAAAGATTTAGATCTTATGAGATAGATATGACTAGAATGGGGAGTGAATCTGGTTTAGTAAGATAGGGATTGAATAATGAGTGAACCAAGTTCAGTTAGATTGGGCTGAAATGGAGATTGAATATAGTTCAGTATATCTAGGGTGCAACTAAGAGTAAACCCAGTTCAGTAAGGTACTTCATCTTCTATTATATCCTTGGTAGTAATCTTTGGATAATATGGAAATTATTTTCTATGCTTATGTGTATTCCAAAAATTTCATGTCTTATGCCAATGATATGCTCTCATAGATCATTTTCATTGATTCCATTATGAATCATGTCTTATGAACTTCTAGTATTTATTCGATGAATCATGTTTATGTTCTATTAATGGTTGGTTATGAACTTAATAAGTTATTTTTTTTAAAGTTTTGGGACGAAGCCTCATTTATTATTAATGCAAAGCCAAGACCTCTTTTAATTGGGTAGTGGGAGACCCATTACATAGCCCGAAGGCCCGGGGGGCATGTAGCCCATTACATGGCATGTAGGTCCAAATATTTGGCCTAAGGCCCATTCTGTGAATAGTACTGCTATAGTACCCGCCTGCTACAGTACCCTTAAAGTACTTGCCACCGCTACAGTGCCCATCGTTATTACAGTAACTTGAACCCAATGGGTTTTTAACCCCCATTTTTCATGTAGGACTATGGGGTGCTTAACACTAATCCAAACCCCAACTACACTTCATAAGTTATGTTCATTAGAACATAACTTTATTCTTATCTTATTCTTTCATATGATCGTAGATTGATATCTCTTATATTTACTGTTATTGAGCATCTGACCTCACCCTTTCTTATGTTTCTATTCCATAAGTTATGAAGAATTGTTTTACATAGGGTATGTCTATGAATAATACTAAATGGGAATATTTTTTTGGGAGACATTGAAGATCATTCACTAGATTAGAATATTGTGTTCCAAGTTTCCAATTTCACTAGAATATTACAGTTTTCAGGGGCGAATTTCCCAGGTACTGTAGTAGTACTGTATTAGGTACTGTTGCAGCGGCGGCACTGTAGCAGCGGCAGCACTGTAGCGGCGAAGGGACTGTAGTAGATACTGTAGCGGTGGTGGTACTGTAGCAGGTACTGTAGAAGCGTGGTACTGTAGCAGTACTGTTCACTGAGGGGTCCTTTGGGCCAAAAAAAATGGGCTTTCAAGCCTTGTATTCAGGCCACATGGCCTTGGGCCTTCGGGCTATGTAATGGGTCTCCCTCTACCCAGTCTAAAGAGGTCTTTGATTTCAAATAATAAATTGAGGCTTCGGCCCCAACCATTTAAAAAGAATTAAAAGGATTTAATATCCATACATGAGAAACCTGGGTTATCATATATACTATCTTCCATTGAATCCATGATAACATATCTCATCCATATATTAAAAAAATGATAAATTAAACCATTAAAACTAATTTCCCAAAATGGCATAACCGACACCAAACTCATCGGGTGACCTCGTAGTACCGGAACCATAGGAAATGAGGTGTGGTCCACTCCCAGTATGAACCTGACCCTAATCCCTGAAAAATTCCAAACTTAATTCCCCAAATCAATAAAGAATTCGACCCAATTTTACAAAAAAAACTAAATAAATTAAATTAGTGGCTTACGTCAAGACAAATAATGAATGAAGGCTTGATTTCATCCTCTCATGATATCCTCTAGGAACCGTACATGAAGGCCCCCTCAAACTTGATGATTTATCCATGCTTTGAAAAAAATCATCCCTATAAAAAACTATTCAATCGTAATGAAATCAGGAATAGTGAAGGAGGAAGAGTGGGGGGGAAGTTATAAGGGATCACTCCTACAAAACTAGCCTTTAACACTGTTGTTATTTATCAGTGCTAGAAGAAAACGCTGATAAATGGCATATTTATCAGTGCTAAAGAAAGTGATAATACATTTAACCTTTTATCAGCGCATTTATTTTAGAGAAGATAAAGGAAAACATTATCAGCACTTTATTTTCGGTGTGGATAAAGGGAATCATTTATGAGCGCTTTATTTTAATACAGATAAAGGGTATCTTTTATCAATGATTAAGTTTTAAAGATGATAAAAGGTACACTTTTTCAGCACTTTATGCTTAGAGTTGAAAATTATTTCTTTCATCAACTCATTTTTAACAATGATAAAATGAAATAATTAAATAAATGAAAAATAAAAAATTTTGTATTAAAAATTTTATTAATTGAATTATTGATAAAAATGAATTGATTGATTATACATTATTAAATATTAAACATTTTATTAATTAGATAATTATGCTAATTGTTGTCACGAAATTTTATATATTAAATAAATATATATATATTTTAATGTATATAAATATGATTTATATTTTACAAAATATTTATACGCTTTACATTAAAAAGTCATATATTTATTGAATAATGGTAAATAATTAAAAATTAATATGAATTAAAAATATTGACGAATTGCATAATAATTGATATATAATTGAATATCATTAGATTTTTTAATTTAATATAGATCATATGTGTTTTATATTGATTGAACATATATGTAATTAATGCATTTTTATATACAAAATGCACACACAGAGAACTTATCCATTTTTTCAATATCGTTAATATAAGGACCCAGCCTTAAAACATTACATAATCTTGAATTAAATGAATAATTCACATAGAGGATCTTTTCAGGTTTAGAGTTTTAGAGAATTAAGACATAACTATTACATCTCAAAATATTACAAAGTAGTCACTTCTACTCAGTTTCCATTTTTTTCATAAAATAAAAACTCTTAAAGAAATATGTCTAGTTCCATATTTTAGATAGCATGTCTTTCCTTGATCCCATCCTTGACCCTATTCATCTTTAAGTCCTGTGGAAAACATTTCAAAAACTTGGGATGAGCATAAAAATCTCAGTATGGGATAAAAAAATAATGAAAAATATTAGTTTCTCAAGACAATAAGTAAATCATGAATACTTCATCATAAGTAATACTTTTCACCTTTATGAAGTAGGAAATACTATTCACTGAATAAAAGATCATTGCTTACCCTTTTTCAACCAATAGATCACCAAAAACCCCATATAAAGAACACATAACATATAAAGGAAACTTGGGACATAAACATACTTAAATGGAATAACTATACGGTTGACTTCCACACATGTCACTAAATGGAATAGCCATATGGCCGACTTCCATACCCAATGCATTGGAGATTATAACGTAACCACCCGTCCTGGTTTTCACGGCACCACCAGTCATTTGGTTTATCACATAACCACCCATCAAATGTCCAAGTACTATTATAAAACCATAACACGTAAAACCAATTTAAAGGAATGATAACATTTCCACATTTCAGTCACAATATATCATTAAAATATATTGATATAAAATAATCCTTTATGAAAACCATTTTTAATACCAAAATATGTAAAATAGTATATGGTATTTATTTTCTTTTAAAACATTACGGCTTTTTGAGGAATTCAAAGATCAAATAATACTCGCGGCGGCAGAAAGGTCATTATCACCGTGTACATTATAAAAGCTTACTTTTTTTCATTTAGTAAAACGCTTCATAGAAAAAAGATTCCTTTTTAATAAAAGTAAAAGTCAAATGGGTGTATACACCGTATAAAATAAAGTTGTGTATAAATGAAAATATGCCTCAACAAAAAATATTGAGACGAAGTCCCTTACAAAGACGGTATCCTTAGATTAAGGATAAATAAATGACATAATTATGTGTGAAAAATATAATTACACCCAATATAAGTGGATATTGAGTGTAAAACAATCATAGGTCATTCACCATATTCATAGCATGACATAATCAAGAAGTAGAGTTTTAACCCAAAGAATTGAAATTGGGTAAAGAAGTTCCCTTACAGAAATTCGACAGCCTAATGGTGTCACTTTAAAATTCAGAAAATGAGTTGATGAGAGATAAATAGGGTATCTCATCACTTGGACATAAAATTTATAGAAATAAGGATATAGAAGAATATATCCCAACATAATAATATGTGAAGAAAATGAAGCCTTTTAAAAAGAGGAGGGTGAAAGGTTCCCTTATTGATTTGGTAACTTACGAAACATACACCCCATGAAATAAGGACCATACAATGTTGATGTAAATACCCATAAATGAAAGTATATTACATAAAGAGTAGAATAATTGGAAGTACATACACCACTCAAAGGAGATAGTGACAAATATATCATGAATCTCATAAAAATAAAAAGTTAGTTAAAACCCCTTACCTCATTGTAATAAATCGATTCGTATGACCAAAGGATAATAAGCACCAAATGAATCACAGAATACTAGGAATATAAATATAATCGTGATAATATATATCACATGGGAGTACAAAATACACCACATGCAATAAATAAGTGGTGAACAATGAAAATCACACAGAATTAAAAGTGAGATAAGAAATCCCTTACCACGTGTCTGACTTGACACGCTCATATGTTCCTTATTCTTCCTGAATGATAAACTTAAGTTAATTTATACTTGATTAAGAACCTTTTTCAAGTTTATTATTTCTTTTATATCACTTATTACCTTGTTATAAACATTATGTAATCATTTAAGTTAATAACGGTCGTTTTGTCGATATTTGGTACTTGAGTCAAAAGTGAACTTCTTATATTTACAAGTTGTTCATGTAGTAAAATATCCATTATATCCATAATGATATTCATGATTTAGATATCATATATACTAAATATATCCAGTATATATATGTATTTTTACCAGTACATAACATTTGAAGGTAAGAAATGAAATGCACTGTTCATGGAGACGGTAAGTCGTACGTACGCATGAACGCTACTTTCATTTATATTTCTCATTTAATGGAATGAAAACATTATGATATAACGATATATTATAATTCAATTATAATATAATATATAATATCATTAACTAAATCCTTTATAAATCCCACATATGGCATTAATGATTCAAATCACTTTGAGGGGGCAGTAGTCCGCAGTTCTTAAAATGAAATTATCGCGTTTACCCATTATGGAAACCATAAAGGTATGGAATAAATGAAAAATACCGAATCATAAGGAAAACATAAACATAATATATATCATATATAAATATAGTGACATCTTAATGTCCACCATGGGAGGCAGTAGGAGATAATTGAATAATAATCGTTTCGTGAGGCAGTAGTTCGCCGTCCACAGAAACAGTATGTTCTTCACCCATTAGATGGAGGTTTGTGTAAGTGTAGCTCAAATACTTCTCATAAAAACATCCTAGTATATTGAAGATACTATTTTTATTACAAAATAAAGGAATAAAAAGAGTTTAAGGGGTTGTATAAGCATAATAAAACAAAATAACATAAGAGAAGACATTACCTTTAAATCGGGTAACTCCCCTTAGTTTGATCCAAAATGGTTTCTTGAAGTGCTTTCTGCCTAAGGTAAAGATTCTAGGATGAAGATAGGGATCTTGGTAGATTATTGGAGTAGAGTTTGGATGAGCCAAAGGGCTTGAGAAGTGTGAGAAAGGGGTAGGAAGTGGGGTCTTTTTATAAGGGAGGGGAGGGGATCTTTTGGAAGGCTTGAAAATATTATTTTATTATATAATTATTTTCGATTTCTAAAGGTCCAAAAATCATTAAAGTAGAAGATAATGTGTCACATGTTAGAAATAAAATCATCCAATAATAATTGGTCAAGTTTTGGATATTATTTTAAACTTTATCTTCATATTTATTTAAATCATTCATTAATAATGTAAACATAGCATCATCATTGTGTCATAAATAATTTTATTTATTTGATGTCTAAAAATTATATAAAAATTACCATGATGTAGTAAATATTTTTATCTTTCTAAATAATATTTTTAGTCAAAACGATAACTTATATAACCCCATGTAAAATATTGTTTTGTAAAACAATACATGTTTGTGATATTTTTATTTTTACTTTTTATAAAAGTTATTAATGTCATTATCATACCCAAGTGGCTCCATGGGGGCCCCAAATTGACCCATGGATTGTCTTGATCTGTCATGACTCATCCAATAAGGTTAGGATATGTTTCAAGGTATTTTTATATTTTTATTATATTATTTTTACCTTAAATTACCCTAATTACCTTTAATCGCGGTTAATAAAACTCAAAAGTTACTATTCACAAAAAATTACTTTCATCCCATTGAACCAAATTTTACTTAATAATGACAAACATGTATGTCAGGATTTTGAAATTTAATTCACAGAAGCGGTAAAATATCATTTAAACAAAAAAATCAGTTTTTAACAACTACTTATTGGTTTCACTATTCATCAAAAATTGATGCTTTTCAGAAATATACCAAAAATTCACCCTGAGCTATATTTGATATTCCAAATTAAAAAATGATGTCCATTTTACCATATTCAAAACATAGAAGTTGAATTAATTAATTTTATAATTAATTCCCGTTGTCAAAACAAATAGCGTGTTTTTAAGAAACAATATCTATCAAAAGATTGACACTTGTTTATGTCCAATTTCAAAGTGAAATTAATTAAAATGACCACCGTTGGATTAAATGGTAAAAATATATTTTAATTACACTTTATACCCAATTAAAAAGATAATATAACCATATAAATAAATTAGATTAAAAGGAGGTTTTGAATTAAAATACAGCATTTTTCACTATTCATTAAAAATTGAACTTTATCGGAAAAATAACAAAAATTTACACAAAGTAAATTTTGATGTCCCGATTCTAAATAAGGATTTTATTCTGTCAAATATAAAATATAAAATTTACAAAAAGTATATTTAAAAATGGTTCATCTTCAAAAGGCGGTTAATAGACCTTTTAAAGAATATTAGAATATTTATGCTTAAAATTGGATTCATTCGCATTTTAAGTCTCTATAATTTATTGGATAAATGTAAAAATATTTAACAAACATATATAATCATTTTTAGTTTGTTCTGTTCATTCCTTCCATTACAACGGTTAGGCGTTAACTACCATTTAAAATAATATTATTCTATTATTAGTGTGCAACGTAAGATTTCAAAAAACTCATTGTAGCGTATTGGGTACACCATCAAACATAGAATCTTCTATGAAGTAATATTAATATTTAATTCACGAATATTAATAAATATGAAAATTTAATCTTTTTTATTTACCTGGGATGTTACAGTTAAAGTGTACCTATATTCTTAATTTATTCAATTTCACTCATTTTTAACATATATGCATGCACTCAGAATTTGATATTCTTTGATAATGTTAAAAAAAATTTATAAATAAATTTATTTATAAATGTACAGTCACTATATTTATAAAATTATAAATGAATAAAAAAAATTTAAAAGAATTTATATAATTATAAATAAATAATTATGTATATTTAAATAATTATTAAATTTATAATAAATTTACTTAAATAATGAGTATATTTACTATATTTATATTTATATATATTTATTAAATATATATGTATAATTATATAAATATATATAATGATAAAAATAATATTTTTTACAAATAGTTCTATAATTAAAAATAAATAATTATAAAATTATAATAAATATATTTAAAAAGGAATATATTTACTATATTGATATTTATATATATTTATAAAGTATTTATAATTTTTTTCAATAATTTTATTCATATTTATAATTATAAATCCTTTAACAGAACTTCAGTAATAAGCGCTGATAAAAGAATCTTTATCATATTTTTTCCACGCTGATAAAGATGAGGATTTATCAGCGTTAAATAAATCGATGATAAAATGAACATTTATTAGTGCTCTAATTTTAGAACTGATAAGTATTGGTTTTATTAGCACTTTTTTGACCCGATTAAGATAGGTCTTTATCAGTGCTTGTTTGTCAGCACTGATAAAAGTGTCTTGATCTATTTAAAAAACCCTAACCATTTGCGAACCAGTCCCGATATAGAGATTTCTAATAAAATCCACCCACTACGGCACTCCTCCTTAGTGAATCGATGGTTGAATCACACCACTTGAATGCCTCTGAACATCTCATCTGACATTTGAAGAGGTTATCCAATTTTCTTCAACCTAGCGAGGTAGTCCTTATGATTTTTTTTGTTTATTTTTTATTTCTCTTTTTATTTATTCTTCTAAGATTTGTTTATGATTTTTTGTTTCTGATTTTCTTTTGATCCATTATTTAGGGAACAATTTGTGTTCTGTTTTTTTATTGCCTACTGATGTAGGATTTTTTGTTTATACCAACTCATCAATTGGATCTTGATGAAAAATAGGACACTGGTTTTTTTTTTGTTATAATATATCTTATTTCAATCATGCACATAAAAATTTAGATATAGAAAGAAATCTCATTCACTAATTTCAATTAGTGTGATCCTATCAGAAAATCAGATGGAGGGTTTAATATATCTATCCATATCATGTGGTCCACTTGTTGTTTTATTTTTTGGCATTGTTCCAATGATACATGTATCCAATGATACTGCTCATTTGTTGATCAAGGTAGAGGATAGATACAGGGTACTTTTGTTGTGTCACCTACTTTTGATCTTCTTTTTACATCTATGAGAAGGTAAGGACCAAGCTTTGCATCAACTTTGTATTATTTCATGATGTCTTGTTCTCCTCTTTTGATGCTTCCTACACTTTTGATCTTCTCATGTTTTTTATTTAAACTCATTGTTGGTGCTAGAAAATTGCACCTTGTGCATACTCTTTTTATTCTTATTTAAAAAATTTAGGGGGTGGGGGTTGGGCAACCATATCATGCTCAAAATTTCTCAAAAAAATCACTACTTACAATCATCATTTATATATTCATAGTATTTCTTAACAATAATTTTCATCTTTTGATGAAATTTTCATCTTTTAGACCTCTTCTTGAATCCTCTTTTAGCCTAGTGATCTTATCTGACCATCCCATGAAATCTATTTATAAAATTAATATAATTTTCATTGAGTTCATGTTGGTTCCCTGCTTTTATTCTAGTTAAATATCACCTGATACATCCATTAGATGCATAGTTAACATGGAAATAATTATTTGAATAATATCCATAACTTCATTAGTATAATTGGAATCTTTATTTTATAAATATTCCTTTAAATTAACAATAGTGAATATATTCCAAATAATTAAGGGAAAACTATAAAAATACCCCTATAATCCAAAATAAAATCACAAGTATTTTTGCCTTCCTATATAGCTCATCTGGTTGTCCTTAATTTTCATACGAGTTATCTAGAGTGTATTTAAAACAAATCCTCTATTTTAACTTTTACTGAGAACTTTCAAATCACTATTTATGAACTCAATAGGATGGATATGTACTGAAAATGGATTCATGATAATCATTTGACAAATGAATATGAAGATGGAGTTAAATAGTCCGTCAAGTTTTTAAAAGAGAATGTCGAAGACCCTTCTAAAATCCTCTATCCTTGTTTATGTGGTTGTTATTCAAGAAAAATTAGTATGGATGAGTTAGAAGAACATTTTATTTGTCACAGAATAGATCAAAGCTATAAATTTTTAACTAAAAATGGGGAAAACTGAATGGGGACATAGATTGAGATGATACTATGGTTTATGAATCATTAGATATGAATACCTTTATAAACGATGATGGAGATTGCATGGAAAAAATGAAAATGGAAATTGAAGATGAACTTCATGATTGTTAAAAGTTATTTCAGGAGTTAAATAGTTGTTCCAAGAAACCATTATATAATAGTTGTAATAAATACACAACATTTTTAGTTGTATAGAAGTTATATAATGTGAAAGGTGACAATGGATGGAGTGACACCAGCTTTAGAGAACTACTTCATCTTATAAAATATATTCTACCAGAAGAAAATGAATTACCATGATGAACATATGACACTAAATGAATTTTACGTTCAATGGTCATGATCTCTAAAAAATACATGCTTGTCTAAATGATTTCATGTTGTTTCTCAAGGACCATGAATCACTCATAAAATGACCTAAGTGTGGCGTGGATCGATACAAGAAAAATGAATCAAGTCCATAAAAATCTATATGGTACTTTTCTATCATTCCATGGTTTAGAAGGCTATATGGATATTAGGAAACTGCAAGACAATTAACATGGAAAAAAGATACAAGAATTAAATATGGGAAGTTATGTCATCCATTAGATTATCCTTAGTGGAATAAAATTGATTACGAGTTTCCTGAATTTTGATGTGATCCTAGAAACTTTCATATTGTGTTATCTATAGATGGAATAAATTTTTTTGGTGAATAGATTAATACTCACAGTACATGGTCCATCATGTTGGTAAATTATAACGTTCCACCATGGTTGTGTAAGAAGTGCAAATACATTATGTTGTCTTTTCTTATATCTAGAACAAAGAAACCTGGTAATGATATTGATGTCTATTTGGCTCCATTTATCGAATATCTGAAATTGATGTGGGATATAGGTGTTATAATGTATAATGATCATAGAAGTAAAGAATTCACATTGAGGTCCATGTTGTAATAAATGATATATGACTTCCCTGCTTATGGAAATCTGACAGGATATTTCATTAAAGGCATGTTGGGGTGTCCCATTTGTGAAAAAACCAACATACTCAGTTCGGTTAAAACATTCCTTAAAGACTGGGTTTTTAGGACATCAAATTTTTTTACCTTGATGATATAAATAGTAATCCTGGATGATATCATTTGATGGAAATATCAAACAAGGTACAATACTATCTCCAGCAATGGGCGATCAAATATATATAAATGTAAAAAATATTGACATTGTTTTTAGTAAATCATATTTGAAAGACATTACAAAATCAGGTTGTAAGAATAGATCAATTTTCATTGAATTACCATGTTGGAAATATTTGTATGTTTGACATTTTCTTGATGTCATGCATGTAGAAAAAAATGTATTTGATAGTGTTATTGTCATGTTACTAAATGTTCCTAAAAAACGAAATATGGAATCAAGGATAGGTTGGAATTGATTGAAATGGGGATAAGGGAAGAGTTAGCACCGGTGAAGGGTAAAAGGTGGACTTTTCTTCCTCCAGTATCTTACACTCTATCTAGATAGAAAAAATTATAATTTTTCCTTTTTCTTATGAGTGTAAATGTTTCATAGGGGTTTTCATCAAATATCAAGAATTTAATATTAATGACTAATTTGAATTTACAAGGACTAAAATCATAATAATATCATGTTTTGATGTAATATTTAATGCATGTTTCTTTCCATTGCATTCTGCTTCAAAATGTATGACATACATTAACTAGACTCTACTTATTTTTCAAATCCATATGTAGTAAAGTTGTAGACCCGACAATGTTTCCCATTATTAATAAGGATATTTCAATCATGTTATGTTAATTTGAAATGTTCTTCCCACCATCATTCTTTGATATAATGGTCCACCTAATGGTTCACTTGGTCATAGAGGTTCAACTATGTGGTCTTGTCCATTATAGATGGATGTACCCCATTGAATGGTATATAAATATTTTGAATGGGTATGTCAAGAATCAAAGTCATCCCGAAGGTTGTATTGTACAACGATATATTGTGGAAGAAGTTATTGAATTATGTACCGATTACCTATCAGATGTTGAAATCATCGGTCTCCCAAAGTCTCGTCACAGAAAACGCCTTTTGGGTGAATGGATTTTTGGAAGATATGTTGTTACAATTACCTTGACAGAGTGGGAGAAAACAAATATTTAAATATTACATAATAGTGAAGATGTTGATCCACACATTGAAGCCCACAAATAAATTCATAGAGATTTGATTCTATCAGGAGATGAAAAATGGATATCAGATACACATAATCAATAATTTATAGGATGGTTCCAAGATCAAATTTATATGGAGTTATCTGAAAATATGAACACAATTGTCGAATGACTTCAATGGCTATCCATAAGATAGAATAAAAATGTTATATCTTACACGGGTCTTGTAATCAATGGTTATACATTTTATAAAAAAGAACATGTTGACTTCAATGCGACGCAAAATAATGGTGTTACGCTTATGGGTAAAGCAATGCACATATCTAGTTCTAAGGATAGAAATCCAATTTATGAAAATATTTCATATTTTGGCATTATCAAACAGATATACGAGTTGTATTATACAAAATTTCAAGTGCTGATTTTCCGTTGTAAATGCGTTGACAATATCAATGCAGTGAAAGTTGACGAAATGGGCTTTGCGAAGTTGAATTTCAATATAGAAGGGGAAAATATGAGTTGTTCATAATGGAATCACAATCAGTGGAAGTATTTTATGTCTCTAATCCAAAAAATAAGAATTAGTCTGTTGTCCTACTGGTGACCAAAACAAATACTGAATCAGATAAAAATTTAATCGAGGGTGACCCTTTCATTGGGACATCACGATCAATTCATGCTAGTCCCAATGTATACAATGTCTTGTATGTTAGAGGGGACCACAAAGAGTGGATTTGTATTCTTGAAAGAGTAACCAAATCCTTAAAACCTTTAAAAAAAGAAGGAGAGTTCAACAAGAAGGTAAGTGTTTTTTAATATATATAGTTTTCCTCATAATATTATATGTTCTCTACTACATTAACATAATCTAAATTAAATGTTTGACTACTCTTGAAGAAAATGTATTTTGTACTTTATGATGTTACCAATCCCTCGAGAGAACAAACTATAATGGTGGAAACCCTTTGGAAATATGTAAAGGTAATTTTACGATATACTTTCTCTATTTAACCAAAAAATTATATAATGGAACATTTATTTCATTTTAATTATTCCTTCCAAAGTTTGTTTATATTATTACTAACATAAGAATATTTTTATTATATAGGTGTTTTCCTTTTCTTGATATGGGGGTGGTTTTTTCATAAATAGCATGAGTTAGGTCAGGATTAAAATAAAAAAGAACAATGATGTTTTTGAATGTGTGTAATAATTTTTATTTATGTAATTGTATAAATAAATGTTTTAAATATCTATAATTTGGTGTTTTTTTATTTGTGTTGTAAATTTCATTTCATTTAAATTTTGTATTGGGAATTGTTTTTCTTGATATTATATGTGTTTCTGGTGTGTTTCAAGTGCTACAGTGTGCTATAACAGAACATTTCAGTATGTCCCTTTATCAATGATTTTAGAAGTGCTGATAAAATAGATGTTTATCATTACATATAAAATGGGTGATGAAGGTACACTTTATCAATGATCATGAAAGGAATTTATCAGCGCTTTTATAAGTGCTGATAAAGGAATCCTTTAACGGCGCTAAATTAAAGCACTGATAAATGAGATATTTATCAGTGATTTTAAAAGTGCTGAGAAATGGACCCTTTATCATCACTTTTTCAGCGCTGATAAAATTCTTGTACTTTTAATGTTTCTTAAGCTATCAGTGCTTTTCTAGAAATGATAAAGTCTATTTATAGCACTATTGAAGGCCATTTTTTTAGTAGTATATGATACCTTGAATCGGTATTACAAAACTCATCTAAATGATCTGGATCAAAGGGGGGAAGAGGGGTAGATATTGAGAGCCAAAGGTACTCTCCCCCTTCTATTTGAATGGTTAAAACCAAGAAACATGAGGATTATAAAAAGAAAACCCCCAAAATAAATACAAAAAATCCCTTGAAAAAAGATGGATACGGGCATGATTCACAACATGAACATAGGTTTTATGTAGTAATTACCTCCATGCATATAGCCTTATCCCTATATGCCAATACTTTTATGACATAAACCATGGGTTCAGACTATGAAATATTCTGATCAGTATCCCCTCCCCAATATACCCCCATTCATGGCCTGAAATATTCCTCGTGAATATCATTCATGTAAAGAATGACCCTTAATAGCATGAATGGGATAATGCAACTATTTATTAGCATCCCATACCCTAGAAAAATACTCCACCCCCCCCCCCCCCCTTGAACCTCAAAGGTATCCACTAGGCCTCAATCCTGATCCAAAAACACCAGTTAAGTACATCCAAACACTCAAAATCCCAATCTGACTCTCAGTTCTCAAAATAAACCTCTCACCAAACGAAAAAATCATATTCCCTTAGTAATTGATGACCTATAACATTGTGGGTCATTAAAAACATCCCACCATATCTCTTATCATCAATGAGAAGTTATGGTAGTCCTCTAACCATGAACTATGTCCTTCCTTGATCATCAATTCATGGATAACCTACCGCAACTCATTCATGAGCATTGCATGCACTTCCATTTTGTAACTCTAAACATCAAGCCCAAATACACCATCTCATCCTCCAAAAAAACCATTTAGATTTTTCAACCACCTCAACTATGTTATAAACTATTCTATTAATATAGTTTCTAACTAATCACATCTATTTCTATGATAAAGAACCAGTCAATCATCCCCTAGATAACTCTCTAAAAAATGATCAGTCTCACCCAACAATACGTTATCACTTTCCCAACCACAATTCCTTAACACCCAAAAGTATCATGAAAATTATCTAATTCCCACACTGAAGTATAAACTTGACTCTTAGTGTAATTCCATAGTCGTTTCCTTAACTAACTTCTTCCATCATCATACTCCATCACAATAACCAACATGCCTCAGATCTGAATCACCCCAGAACCATCAAACCCCAACCTAAGCCTATATCCAATTCATAGAATCTAACCAAAACCACACTCAAATCCCTGAATCGGGTTAATGCGATCACCAAAATTCCACTAAAATTTCAACCATCCATATACTAATTTCATTATGCCAATGAACCTTCCTAACATATGGTTCGTACATTAATGGTCGATAAGATACTCCCCACCATAAGAGTATCCTTATCACTATATCTCCAAACCAAAAACCAAATATTCATCACCAATGTACCATTTTTTCCACATGTGGAAGTTATACATGACCACCTCACTTATACTCAAGTGCCAACCCACAAAACCAATCATTGAACACCAAGACGGTGCTCAACCACACCTGTCAATCACAAAAACCACATCATTAATAACCAATTCATTCTATGTCTTATAATACTCCCCTCCATAAGACTCCCCTACCAATATCCAATTATAGATAATGGTTATCCCCATAATAATAATCACTCAAAAAAGACACAACTCAAGTGGTCTAAATTGAAAAACCAACAAAATAGATGTCAAATGGTTCGATCCAAAAAACTATAAAAAGCACCTCAGTGATTCTGTCCCTAAACCCACCTAAAACCACATCTGGATGCTCGATACCAATAATTATAGACATCCATCCCATGATCCTAACATAAGAGTCTCTTGTAAAAAAATCATGGTACACCCACCAAACATACAATCCAACACCCGAGTTATCCTATCCCATCATAGAAAACCATGAAATCCCAATTTATATAAGAACTAGTTTATTTTCTCATCATCTAACCATAATGTTCCTGAACCTTCTAATCACTCATATTGGTTCAAAACAAACATAGCCCATAATCCAATACCACAATTCAATCATCAGGGTCATTTTCAGTAAAACGCTAAATCGAAGAAATCTAGTATACACAATCATTAGTCACATATTTCAAAAACCATTCAAGACATTTAAAACATAGAAAACTCACCTAAGTTTCAAAACACCCCTTGGGGTCCAAGGGTTTTTTCAAAAAAAATTCAGTAAAATCCTTTTCCTATCTAGTACATTTCCCAAAAACCACTCCCAATTTTCAAAAATTGTTTTGAAATCCAATAACAAAAAAAAATTACTTATATTTTCTCAAAACCCAAAAAATACAAACCATTTCAAAATCATTTATTCCACTAAACATTTCAAGTAAAACAAAAATTCAAAACTATTTTACACATACCCCATGCCACTGCATGAATTTTATTTTTAAAACTAGTTTTTCTTATTAAAATAGGGTTTTTCTCAAAAATCAATGTATCCTGAAACTCATTTCCTAGTAAAGGAAAAAACACATCATAATCATAATAAATAAAAAAATACTATCAAATAAATATTAATCTAATCATATTTTATAATAAAATCAAGAAAACATAGATTATATTATATGTTTACTCAAATAATAATGGATTATGATGAATCACCTTGTCAGACAACACCATCTATAGGCACGCATATCATGTTGTAAGAATGAAACAATCAAAATTCATGAACAACTCACTATCTCCCAGCTGATCCTTACAACTCATCATTTGTCTCATCCATTCCACATTGGGTTCCTTGGCCCAAACTCAACATCTCACTCAACCTATAGTGTCTAATCCTAGAACAAGACATCCCATAGTAACTTGGGTTTCAATGTATCTCAATATATTTAGTAATATGCTTAGTCTACCTATTGAATTATATAAACCTAACTCTACCTATAACTACACAATCTCTTCCCAAAATATCACCTGATACTACTTTGAAATGCCCCATCTTGGATTTCCCAAATGATGCATACACGGTGATGCTACTTGACCATGGTTGAACCTCCTTAAACACCAAAGGATTCTGACTAGAAATGAGTGTCTATCATTATTATTGGGAAAATATTCTCTCAAAAAACACCAAGGGGTCATTCCCAAATTCAAACAAAAATTCCACATAACTATTCCATATATCAGACATCCTAAAATACTTTTAGACTTAAAATAGGGAACCCAAAGGCCCCTATAGTATAGAATAAAAATAATTAAACTATCTACACGATGCATCAATACAAAATAGATCAGAAAAATATAATCATGTAATAAAAGGCATAATATATAACAAGTGGAACATTGATGAATACATGATAAACGATAACAAAAAAAATACATCATCTTATAAAAAAATTAACAAAATTTTCATGTCAAATCCTAAGCCACCATGTCCTTCTAACTAAACCACATGTCCATCTCTAGGAATAAATTTTTTTCTTAGAGAAAAGAGGAAGTTATAACCATGTACATTGAATTCCATGTCATGTATGTGGGTAGGGGTGATTCCAATGACCTAGTAAGAATCCCCAATGCCTCAATGATACTGAGTGATGTTGTGATCAAGATAATGTGAATTAAATACATATAATAATGTTCAATTGTGTTTTTAAAACACACCCGCCTAAAATAATAACACACAATTCACAAACAATCATATAAGGTAGGTCTTCTTGTGTTAACCAGGGCACCACGACACCCAGATGTACCTACTTTAGAATAATTACAGAAGGAAGAAGATCACATTATACTAGAACACAAAACAAACCCAAAGGCTATGGGTATATTTTTTTCATATCTCAACCCATACCCAAATATGCACAGTAGGGTTTCTATCCAGTTCTTTAACCCATACCTAAAAGTGAAGGGTTGGGTGTCATGTTGAAACCTTGACCCATCCCTCCCACTAGAGGGAGGTTACATGTTATGTATCTATCAATTCCCGACCTAAAATTGAATATTTTGGGTAAGGTATCATCCAAAACTCAATCCATTACCCAAAGGAATAGGGCATTGTCATATGACCATAAGCCTCAAACCATCCCTTATCACTCAAGGGAGTGTAAATCCCACATCTCCCAACACATCATAACCCACCCCTCTTATGGGCAGTCCTCGACCAAATCCTAATTACCCCAGTAAGATCTAGTATCTTGACCCAATACCACTGAAGGGATGGTCATAATACCAAGACACAAGACATCTCACTCAATGTAAGGTCCGGGCTCAGGATCCCTCTCCCCATATAGGTCTATCACCTAGCATAATACATGTAACACATGTAGGGCCTTTATCTCATCACACAGCTCATCAGGTCATCACTTGGGCACTAGTATCATGGGAATTGGTCTCATATCTTGAACATATTCAATACCCATCTTGGCCCTCCAAGGGGTATGTCATGTCCATTTGGATAAACCTGTCACTTTGATACAAAAAATAGTGTTCTCTTAAGGCTACACCCACACCATGAATCAACAAGAACCAACATACACCCCAGGAAACCATAATTAGGAAGCACATCAGATTTATAAAATACGGAATAATCTATACAAGTTAAAACAAACTAAAACTAAATAAAATAATCCTCTAGACCCTTCCTTTGTAAACCAATTAAATTCCTATTTCAATTCATTTAAAAAATACATCACTTTCATTTTACTCACACCATGCCCTTGTAAAAAATCTCATCAAAACATTACTTAGAAAAACTATGTTCATTTTGAAATTCCATTTCAAAACCCATTAATAAATTTTTACTTTTACATTGAAATTCCACTTGAGATAATCTCATTTTTAAAATAATATTTTAAAAAATAAAACCATTTTTCTTAAAAAATTCAATGCTTGACTCTAAAAAATACATAAAAAAGGTCTAATGATGCTCTTTTAACTAGGTAACCACCATCAAACTATTTAGAAAGTTATGCATCCCACGTTGACTATTAGGTCAATGCAAGACCATCCTAATTTATGGATAAAATTACATAGAAAAAATATATCGTATGTAGATAGTAACAATAATGAGGAACACAAAAAATAAATTTATAATTATATAAGAGACTCAAATAAGGCCAAGGTTCCCTACCTCAATTGGCATTCCAATAATTTATCCTAATCACATACTAGATTATTAAATTCCATGAGGAATTATCTCATCCATAAACAGCAACAAAATTAAATAATTAATTAATTAAAACCAATTTCCCAAAATGGCATATCTAATGCCAAAATCACTAGGAAACCTCATGGAAGTAAAACTATAAGAAACAAGGTGTTTTACACTCCTAACATGAAACTGATCATAATCCATGAAAATTACAAAATTAATTCCATGAATAAATGAAAAATTCCACCCAATTTCATTGGAAAACCTAAATAGAATAATATATTGGCTTACCTCAATATAGAGTATGAATGAACACTTGATTCCATCCTCTTAGTACATCCTATATGAACCGTACATGAAGGCCCCATGAAACAATATGATTTCATCATGATCTGGTGTAGTCATCTATTCAAAAACCTAGTGGGCTGAACTGAAATTAAGAACAATGAATTAATAATAAAAAGGGAGAAGAAAAGAGAGATATACATTGAACCAGCATGAAAAAAAATCCCCTGAATGTTTTGGCCCAATAGAGGAAAGATGGTGGAATGAAGAGATAAATGGGATCTCCCAATTATGTTAAAACTGTTGGAATTTAGAAACCTGAGGGTTATTAAAATAAAACCCCCAACAAAAATACCAAAAATCCTTTGAAAAATAGGGCTTTAAGTATGGTTCCTGGTGTGAACATAGGGTTTACATCATAAATCCCTATAGGTAGATGACTCCATACCTCTTCCCTAATATTTTCATAGTGTGAACCATGGGTCCATGTCATGAATTATCCTGGGAATTACATCCTCTCCCCTGGTTACCCTATTCAATGCCTAAAAGTCACCCCACAAACATCATTTAGGGTTTTAATGACCATTTAAGTTTTGAATGGCCTATTGCTTCTATTTTTTAGAATCCTGTCCCCCTTTCCACTACTCCAATAATACCTCCCCCTCCTTGAACCCCTGAGGTATCCATCTATCCACAAACCATGTCTAAAATCAGATTTCAAGGATTTCTAAGCACTCAAAATCCCAATATGGGTCCTGGTTCTCATAAAAAACAAATCATCAAATGAAAATTTAAAATTCCATCTACAATTCACAACCTATCATGATGTGTGTCATTAAAAACTCCCCATTATATAACATCACATCCTCAAGAATTTTTTATAGTCCTCCAATAATGAACCTTGACCTACCTATATCGTTAGTTCATGACTAAGACATGACATCTCATTTACAAGCTCTAAACATGTTTCGGCTGAAAAACTCTAAACACCAAGCTTGGATACAATGGATCCTCCTCTAACATCCTGGTTCAATACCTATACCACCTCAGCCACATCCTAGTCAACAATATCAATATATTTTCTAACTCAACGCATCCATTTCTTTATTAAATATCTAGTCATTACTCACATAGCAGACATATCCTGAAAATGTTCAGCCTCACTCACTAATGTGTTGCCACTTTCCTGACCACATTGCCTTAACAGCTGAAGGTATCATGAAAATTATAAAACTGACACACTAGATTTTTAACCTAACACTTATTTAGTTCCATATTTTATTCCTTAAACAACTTTCTATGTTGTCATACTCAATCAATAGCATTGACACACCTCCGATTTGAATCACCCCTAAATCCATTAAACCCCAACCCAAACTCCATTCCAATGTACTAACTCTAACCAACGCCACAGTAAACTATAAAATCAGGTTTATATTTTCACTAGCATCCAAATACTATTTTAACTACCCAAAAACAAGCTTCACAATGTCTATGACCCTTCTTGGCATATGGGTTCTACATCCATGACTGATAACATTCTCCCCGCTATTGGGTTATCCTTATTGTCACCTCACTAAACTAAACACTCAATATCCACTAATGATGTGTTATCTGTTACCACATGTAGAGACTGGATGTGATCACCTCAATTATTCTCAAATTCCAACTATAATATGGATCACTGAACACTAAGATGGTGCTCAACCACAACCATCGACCCCGAAACACTACAACATCATCAACTGATTTATCCTAATACTTAGGGTGCACCCAACCATATTCCTCAACTACAAATGTATGATTCCAGTTAATGGTGCTCTCCACCATATGGATCTCTCATAGAAGACACAACTCAAGGGTTTCAAACTATAAAACCAAAAAAAAATACACACTAAACAGTCCAACCTACAAAACCATCAAAAGCACATTATGGGTGTAATCCATGAACCCACCCAAAACCATATCCTTCTACTCAATCCCAACAACACCAAACATCCATCCCATGATCCCAAAATAAATATCACTCTATAAATAACCATGGTACACCCATTAAACATATAATATAACACCTGGTTCATCTCATTCCATCACAAAAAACCAAGAAAACTCAGTCTACATAGGCACTGGTTGTTATTGCTATAATATAAAATTAATATGTCCACACTTTAAAATAACTCATTTTCATTTTGTATAAACATAACCCATAATCCAAGTACAAAATTCAATCATCCAAGTCATTTTTTGGTCAAAACACAAAATCCAAGCCATCTGGTTTACACAAACATTAGTTTCTTATTTCAAAAACCATTAAAAAAATTCAGACACACCTAAACTCACTAGAATTTCAAATCACCCCTTGGCATCCAAGGTTTTTCACCAAAAAATCACTAAAATAATCAACATTGCTGGTCCCTTTCCCAAAAACTTCTCTCGATATTTAAAAACCATATTAAAATCCAATTCTAAAAAACATTTTCTTTATGTTTATTCAAAACCCTAAAATCCAAACCATTTCAAGTAAAACCAACTTTAAACCCCATTTTACAAAATCCTCATTTCACCACATGATTTTTCCTATTAAAACTATATTTATTATTAAAATAGGGGTTTTATAAAAAATTCAAGCATCCTAAAACTTATTCCCTATAGCTGCCAGACAAATATATCAAAATAAAAGTCAATCAATCACTCCTCTTAAATCCACATTAATTTAATCACACCTTATAATAAAATAGAGAAAATATTTATAATATTATAATTTTCTTCAATTAAAAATGGATTCTGAGGAGGTTTCATATTAAAAAACACTAGACATGGGATCAGGTATCATGCCCTAAGAATTCTACTATCTTGATGCATGAACAACTCAATGTCTCCCAATCAAGCCTTAAAACTCATTTCTACAACCATCCATCCTATTCTAGGATCCTTGGTCCAAATCCAACATCTCACTCAACCCAGAGTGCCTAATCTTAAAATTGGACATCCCCTAGAAACTAGGCTTTCAACTGATGTCATTCTATCTAGGCATGCACTCATTCTACCTCTTAAATTTTGATAACATAACTCTACCTCTAAGTACACTATTCAATACCAAAACATTCTCTAGTTATACTTTGTGACACCCCAAACCAGACCACTTGAATAGTGTCTACACGGGAATGCTACATGACCTTAGGCATGCCACCCTGTATGTTATAGGATTCTGTCTAGAATCTAGGGCCTAGCATGGTCACGGTGAGACTATTCCATCAAAATAAACCTATAAGTTCATGCCTAAATTCTAGAAAATATTTTTCATGATCCATCCATATATCATTCATCCCAAAATACCTATAGACATAAAACAGAGAGCCCATGGTCTCCTACAGTGTGAAATAAAAAGTAGTAAAAAATCTTCATGATGTATCAATACAAAGTAGATATGTAGAAGATAATCATTTTATAAAAGTAATCATATATAATAAATAGCACACTATCCAATATATGAGGAATCATAACTAAAAATAACTACATCAAACTCTATCCAAACTCAAATAATCATCCTAATGAATATTTATCCTCCACAACCTAATAACTAAACTATGTATCCTGCTCTATAAAGAACTTCTGTCCTGAGAGAAAATAGTAAGGTTTACCCATGTACAATAAAACTCATGTTGTGTATGTGGTTAGGGGGTGAGTCTAATGATCCAATTGGAATCCCAAATTCTTTAATGATACTATGTAATGTTGTGATCAAGAGGATATTTATAAAATATATATAATAAGGTGTAGTCATGTATTCACAGCACACCCACTTGAATCCATAACATGAAATGAAAAAAATTCATATACATCAGATCATTGTGTGTTAACATGGATAACATGACACCTGCCCCAACAAATTTTGTCACCATACTGGAAAGAAGAAGGTCTCCATATACTAGAACCCAAAACATACAAGAAGACTCTGCGTAGATATCACTCATATCTCAATCCATGCCTGAATATGATGGTAAGGATCTCTAACCAAGTCCCCAACCCATACCTAAAGGTGGAGGGTAGGGGGCCATGTCAAAACATTGACGCATCCCTCCTGCTAGAGGGTGGTCACACGTCAATTATCTACCAAGCTCCATCTCAAACCCAAATATTTTGGGTAAGGATTCATCCAAACCTCAACCCACTGCCCAGAGGAACAGAGCATGGTCATGTGTTATTAAGCCTCAATCTATCCATACTCACTCAAGGTAGTTCCATCATACATGTCTTGCATCACACAATGAACCATCCCTCTCACAGGTGGTCCTCAGCCCAGTCTTGATCACCCTAAAAGGGTCCACTGTCTCAGCCTAAGTTTACTCAAGGAATGGTCCTAATACCAAGATCCAACCCTTCTCACTCAAGGAAAGGTCAATAATTTGGATCCCTCTCCCTCACTAAGTCCATCACCTTGGACAACATGTGTAACACACGCAACAATCTCATCCCATCACATAGCTCATCAACTCATCACTGGGTTGTTAGTTTCCTAAGTCCTAGTCTTACATCTTGAAAACTTTTAATACCCATATAGATCCTCCAAGGGTTCTATCATATCCATCTTGATCAACTCATCAATTGGATACCAAAAATAGTGTTCTTTCAAGGATACACCCACATCACACATCAACATGCACCATCACGCACACTAAGAAACCAAAATCATCAAGAAAAAAAGGTTTGGAAAAGGGGGAATCACCCCCACAAGGTAAAATGAACCAAAAATAGATAAAACAATCCTCTTAGTATTTAGTTTGGAAACCATGTCAAATTCTTTTTTGATTCATTTCAAAACTGCAATACTTGTAGGTTTACTCACATTATTCCATTGGACAAAATCCCAACAAAAAATCCTTATAAAACCCATTTCCATTTTTTTAATTTAATTTAAAAACTCATTCACAAATCACTACTTTTACCTTGAAAATCCATTTAATTCAAACCCATTTTTAAAATCAAATTTTAAAATAGAAACTAGTTTGTTTCTAAAATCCAATGCACACCTCCAAAAAATCAATAAAAATAGACATTGATTCTCGTTCAACTAGGGTGTCACCATAGAACCATTTAGTAGTCTATGTAGTCTATGTTTATTATTAGGCCAATGTGATACCATCCCAATTTATGGGAAAAATCACACACATAAGATAGATAATATGTAGATAGTGGTAATAATGAGGAACATGAACATAAAATCACCAATTAACCAAGAGTCTCAAATAATTTCAAGGACCCCTGCCTTAATCAACATTCCAATAATTTATCCCAAGATCATACCAGCTTCCATTGAATTAAAAAAACCTATCTCATCTATAAAAAATAAAAAATTAATTAATTAAAAAATTAAAACAAATTTTCAAAATTGGAATAACCAGTGAAAAACTCTTCAGGAAACCTCATAGCATATAAATCATAAGAAAAAGGTTCGATTCAACTCCCAACATGCACCCAACCCTAATCCATAAAAAACACCCAAATCAATTCCCTAAATTAATGGAAAATTCCACCCAATTTCACTAAAAACCCTAAATAAATCAAGGAATCAACATACCTCAAAAAATGAACAACGACTTGATTTACTTATCTCGACACATATTATATGAACAAACATATATGCCCCATAAAACAAGATGATTTCACTATATTATGGAAATATTGTCTGTCCAAAAACATATCCAGTCGATTAGAAATCAAGAAAAAAAGGAGGTTGAACAAGAGAGAAGAAAGGAGGTGACTTACCTTTAATCGACATGAAAAAACACCTCCAAATGTTCTGGATAAAAGGGGACAAGATGGGGTTAATGGAGAGACAAATTGAATTTTCCCCTTCTATTTTAATGGCTAAAATAGAAAAACATGAGGGTTTACAAAAGAAAACACTTAGTAAAAATACAAAAATTACCCTAAAAAGGGCTCACAGTATCGTATGCGGCATGAATATAGGTTTTGTGTCATGAATCCTTCTTGAAAAATGACCCCATCCCTCTAAAACATTAATTTCAAAGATGAACCATGGGTTTATTCTATGAGTTATTCTAGGAAGTAACCCATCACTTGGTTACCACATTCTTGGCCTGAAATGAACCCCATGAGCATCATTCAGGGTGTGAATGACCCCTCATGTCATGAAGGAACTGGTGCTACTATTTTTCAGTAGCCTAGCTACTCAGCCACTACTTTGATGACTCCTATAACCTCTAGGTCTCACACCTATCCTCAAAATATATCCATGAACATACTTTAAGGATGTCAAAACACTCAGAATGTTAATCTGAGTCTTGGTTCTCAAAATTAACACATCACCAAAAAAAGTTATATTCCATCAGGAATTCACAACCCATAAGGACAATGGTCCTTACCATGATTATCTGGTTCTAAGAATATATCCATGGTATTTGGGAAAAAATATTGGGAAAGGGACCAACCGCTTCTTCTAAACACCCTAAAATCTTCAAGTTTTATTAGAGTGGTTCATATGTTAATTTATAATTATTTATTAGTTAATTGATGATTTGTGTGTTTTATGTTAGTATTAATTTCTAGTTAACTCATTCTTTAATCAAAATTTCAATATTACATATGTTTTTCACCTTCATATGATCAATAGTATATTTTGAAAAGATAAATAATGATTACAAAAGCCATATATAGGTTATAGAGACTTTGCCTAAAATACATTATTACATGGTATGTGATTGAAAAGTACACATCATGCAGCCTATTCAACCACACTAGGATAAACTTTGAGAAATTTGTCATGTTTTGGGTGTTGTTACATGATATATATTAAACACAGTCCATGTAACAGCTTCCATAAAAGCATGTGGTTTGATGGGGTACATGACATGTAGTTGGTGTACAAGTCATGTAACCCCTACAGTTTTCCATTTAAATTCAGGAAAATTTCATGGCCAAATATTTACTATTTTTAAATACATGACGTATTGGGGGTATCAAACCATGTAACATGATCTAGACATAATTACATGACATGTAGCTAGAGTATATTCCTTGTAATTCATTTTATCCCACATAGATTACACATCGAGTCCCTAAGCGTGTAGTATGAGATTGGTCATAGGAGATTACATGCCATGTATCTAGTGTATGAATTGTGTAATTTTTTCAAGCTCAAGTCAGGTGTACAACATTATATTTATTCCATGTGAGTCAAAAAATAGAGAAAAATATTGATTGTAGCACTAAACCATATTTCATGACTTGTTTTCAGTGTACATATTGTGTGACATGTGTGAGATATAAATAATAAAATTAATTATCTTTTGTGGTTTTGGTTATAAAACACACCATGTATACTAGTTTTACATGGAATATATATGAATCAGAGTAAAAATGATCGTGATACCTCCTGTAATTTCAGGTAACTGACCAGAAGGGAACACACTATTCCCCTTTTTAGAACATGTCATGTACATATTTAATTTTAAATAAAATTAATTTATTTCATTTGTTTAAAATTATGGATGTTTATTTCCAAGAATTTTTTGATAGAAAATTATTGAATTGTATAGTTAATAGTATAATTAATTTATTAATTCTTATGATTATCTTAATAAAGAACTAATATAAATGAATGTTAGCCAACTTTATTAAATTCATATCCATTTCATGCATGAATGATCATGAGCTAGACCATCCTATATATAGAGTGGATTTTATTTAATTTAATTATTATTGCATGATTTTTTTTAATAATTTATTATAAAATTTAATATAATAATTAGTGAATCATCCCATCCTAATTAATATGTTAGGTTCTATGTATCCACATATTATTTTATGTAACCCTAAACCCTTGGTTCCTCTCACTTATGTGTGAATACACATATTTAAAGGAAGGATATCCAGAGTGAGAGGAGATGGATCTAGATTGATCTAAGGTGAAACCAAATAAGGAGATACACATGATAGTGGTATAATAATACAACTCAAGCCAATACCGACTCAAGAAGTTATTCTCATAGAGGTGAGGGCTAGTTTATTTTCTTCCTAACAAACAAACCATTAGTTAAATCTCATGATCATACCACTTTATTTATTTTATTTCTATCTTGTGCATGGTTATTTATTTATATATGGATGTTTTTTAAAATGATATTAAACATGTTCATATTAATTATATGAAAAGACTAGCATGAAAAGATAGGATAAAATAAATGTATTATGCATAAATATTTATCCATACATGGTAAATTAATTATGTAAAATACACATATTACTAACAAGACATATGAATTATAAAATAAAAAAATCACACATAATATAAAATCTATCAAAAAAAATATTATGTCAGAAAAAAATAATTCCATTGTTTGACTTAATATGCATCCATAGTTAAAGTTTCAGTCAATCCATAGTAAGGGACACTTTTCAATTATCAGAGAGTTTTAACAAGGATAATGGGTTAACAAACCAAACATGTCTTGAGTATAACTGACATAGTTTGTTTAATAAAATTTGGTAGAATTTTTTTAGGAAATCCTAGTCTAGGATTTTATAATTGGGGAGTAAACTCAATGGATCAAGGGGTTGTAATATATTATAGTTGGTAAGGCCACCTACCTAAATACCTTTTATTAATTTACATAGCCATATTCTAGGTTATGATAATGGAAATATGGATCATTTCCACTAAAATATACACACGGTAGGATATTCTGAGTTTCAGGGTGAGGGTCATTAGGACTTAATAAATAGTGGGAGACTAATAAGACAAAAAAAACTACTACATATCACATATTTTGATAATAATGATAAAATACTAAAATCTTATTTTTTTTTTGTCAAAATATGGTAAGTAATATGACCTCAACATTATCACTATTACTCATACTTGAGAAAGATACTCTCTTGACCAATAATAACTTCCAAGAGTGTTATAGGTTCTTGTTCATTATACTTACCCAATAATAGAAGCTTTACATGATTAAGTCCCTAGTTCCTAATGCACCTTCTAAAGAGGCAAGTGAGGATGAGATATTTAGCTACCTGAGACACCTAGATGATGTGCTATATTTCCAGTGTTTGATGTTGTTATCCATAACCAGTGAGCTCCAAAATCTGTATGAAGAAATGGATGCATGCACCATGTTTCCTCGACTTTTTGATCCTTATTAAGAGTATAACTCCTCAGTTATGTGACACTTTTAAGTGTGTGGACTAGAGATCCACTGGGGCCTTAGGTTCCCCTCCCCATATACCATAGGTTGTCCACTATTAGTGGGGTCTAAGGTGGTACAGTGGGGAGACTTCTCCCATATTAGAGTGAAATAACAATGAAAATAATATCAATCATAAACATAATCTAGATAAAGTAGTAAATAGTCATCATGGAAAGTTATAGAAAAATAATCACATATCATGCTATATCAGAATGAGAAATATCCTTGTTAGGTTATTCATACATAAAAAGAGGATCCAACATTGGTGGATCATATACACCAATATAAAAAAAGAACAAAAGAATAAAACTTGGAAATATCCTCAAAACTAATCCCAAGTACTAGATCAGTCCCATATCCCCTATTATACATGTTATCTATTAATCAATCATTAGTCATAGGGTGTTTTCCATTATCTTTTCCTATAACCATGAAGTCTACTTGGGTACTAAAAAATGGCCTATAATCACCTATAGAATCTATAATCATATCTAGTCTAAGTATGTATTATATACTAATGTGCTTAAGTAAATGATAGAAAAAATAAATAAACAATACTATTATTGATTATCCAGTTCCATTTTGACACTCAGGACTAGCCATACCTTCTTCATCCTAATATGGATGTCTCAGTCCATAGTATCCCATAGAATCATGAACGACTCCAAGGTTTTTTCCTCAATGCATTCCAAACTATGATTCATAATTAGTCTAAGTGGGGTTTCCATAAGGCATTCCAAACCATGATCTGTAATGATTCCAAGGGGGACAAACCCAAGGCACTATAACCCATGATCATAATTCAAACCCAAGGGGGGATTTTCCTAAGGCATTTCAAACCATGATTCATAATATAAATCTCAAGGGTATTTCCCCAAGGCATTCCAAACGATAATCATAATCCAAACCCAATGGGTATTTCCTCATGTTGTTCCAAACCAAAAGGTATTATAACCCATGTAATTAGAAAGTTCATCAATCAATTGATTTAATTTAGTTACATCGGGACTCAAAATAGTAAACATTTTCAGAGGATCCTAAATTTCATCCTTCTATTCCTCATCCACACACATAAAGTCGAATTTTAAACCTAACCCACCCATATTAATGCATCTTTAAATTTACCAACTCATTCCCAAGGTCACTCACACTTCAAGGGTGGCTAAATTTTAGTCTAAACTTTCCAACAAACTATTCATCACCTATGGAGAGGTTTGACTTCATAAATATAAGGCACACAACATTTACTTATGATTTTAGGTCAAACTCATGTTATTTCAATGAGAATTCACAACACATGCTCATAAATAGAGAAAAATATACATGATAGCTTATAAACCACCTAATTTATGCTCATTGATGTTTACTCACCCGATATTGGCTTTAGATTCAATACTAAATAATAGAAAATAAAGAATATGGAGAGTTAATGAAACTGAAAAACAAAATAAAAAACAATGTGAGACCTCTTGAAAATAAAAGAAACTAAAAAATATAAAAAATGGGGTGATATAATTACCTCAAGATTCCAGTCATAACAGAAGGAAATCAATTTCACCAAGAAATTTGACAGCAAACTACCAATATTATAGAGGAAGAAGAGGGGATTTCACATGGGGGTAATGGGTTGAATGAATGGGAAATAAAATAACCCAATCCACCTAAAACCATAAAGGTCAAAAATATAATTTCAATATTTTAAAAAAAGGTCTACAAGACTCGCCATAAAGAGCTCCACATTATGGATCTCATCATGATCCATGACTAAATTCTCAAGGAATACCTTCCTTGACTTATTCTTCCTCTTTAGAAAAAAATTTTTAATAAACACCTATGGATGGCCATTTTTCCCTTCCCATTCCCCAGATCTTGGTTCCCCTTATAAAACAATTTGAAAATAAGGACCATGGAGTGGTTGGTCCCCTTTTATCCCTTAGAACCTCACTCACATGAGCGCCACTATGGGCGACCAAAATGGCCTAGGGTTCCATGACAAGGGACTACCTCATTTATTTGAATAGGTGAAACTCTAAAGACATAGCCTATAACAAGATATAGGGATCAACATGGTCTAATTAAATAGCTAGAATGAGGTTACCACAGTATAGGGGAATCTATGGTGAGCCTCTAGGTGCCTTTGAAACCTATCAAGCCTATTAAACCCACTTCTAATCTCCCTACAACACCTGGAACACATTCGTAGAAACTCCAACACCCAAAAACCAACACTATCACAAATAAACCAAGGAAAAAAGGTCTTGGAATAAGTATAAATAATTTTGTACCTTAAAATAGTATGAGTTTTACAACCGCACCATTATATAAAATTTTATCCTTAAGCTTCTTTCCAAGACATCAATAGGATTCTTCATCAAAAAATTGTATCCATTAGTAAAACATATTAGACTACCTCTCCCATGTATCCTCCTAGATTTTAATTTATTTCTGATTCATTCACACAAGAGAAAATGTATTGGTATGAAGAGCCTTTTTAGTATGGTCAACTATACAATATAGGAACTCCTTAAAGGATATATCGGCTTAAGATTAGTATACCTTATGTCAATTACATGATTTAGAACAAGTTAGTACTATACAAGATTTGATACATGGAATAAATTATGTATAACATTGAATTTTTTTAGGATATATAATCAGTATGCCACTATACCAATGCTCTTTGTAATCTCAGATGGCCACACATACCTAGGTGAAAACTTCCCTTATATCTACACATAAGGATACAAAAATATAAAAAATACCCACAAAAATACCTATCCACCCACCTCAAACTAAATTTGTAAGAATTTTTTGTATTTATATGAGCTCTTCTTATACTAGGCAGTCACCATCTACATCTGAATCAACTGAATATGCTCTGAAGTTTACTGTACAACACTCGACCTGATCATAACTACCTCACCAGCCTCTAACCAACCTAGAGGTGATGACATGAACACTACAAAAAAATGACTTATACCAATATAAATTTATTGATAGATAATATATATTTTGGTTAAAATGATCAATTCCAATAGATATTAAGTTTTATAGGTATTTATTTTTTTTGAGAAAAAGTTCCTCTAGGTGTTGTCTCAGTGTTTTTGGGGTGATTGTGTTTGTTAAAAGATAAATATGACCATGAATTAGTATGGATGGTGTTTCTAAATTAGATGTTCAATGTGGTGTGGTTCCCTAGTGTTTTCCGAATTTTTGGGCCTCAAAATCTGGATTTTGTTTTATGTAAAAGAATGGTTTTCCTTAAAGGATTCAACAGACCACGGTTTATGGACTTCGAAGCATGAAGTTTACAGACTACATAGTAATGAAGTTGTTCTATGAGGAATTAATAAGAGTTATGTGTAATGGTGAAGGAAAATTAGAAAAATAAGGGTTTCCAAATAGTATCACTATGTAGACCACATAACACACTATGTGAATTACAAAGAAAAATCAGTTCACAGGAGGCTCGTCGTTCATGGGAAGCATGTCATCTATGGGAGTATCATAATTTTTGGAATTGAGGAAGGGATTTAAATATATGAAAAGGGTTTTTAATTTGTGTATTACTTCAGTCGCCACAAAGGAAAAAGGCACTATGCAGACCACATAACAGTTCACGATGAAGGCTATACCACATCAAAGTTTTCAGTATTTCTGATTAGCAGGTTTTTCAGATCTATTTTCCTATATAAATACCCATAATCAGATAATAAAGGAGAGATAATTTCCTTATATAAGATCATAACTATGGGAATAATTTAGGGAAGTATGAAGTAGTTCATGAAGAAGTATTACATGAAGGATAATAGTTTTGTGAGGGAAGCTTATATGAATGAGGAAGTGGTTCACGGAAGGATTTTGTGGGGATCTATATCTCACAAAGGAAAAGGTACCGTAAATTAGAGGTGGCTCGCAAAATTTATGTAGTTCACAAGGCGTCATCCATTTGTGAAACGAAAGAGATCCACGATACAGAGTATATCTAGAAAGTAAAGGAGACCTGCAAAGCACTCGCACCATACAGTGTATGGTAGTTCCTGGAGGATTCAAGACATTTTTTAGAGGATGAAAGGAAATTAATCAAGGGATTAAAGTAGTTCTCAAAAGAAATTTCAAAAAACTACCAGTATGTAGAAAAGTGAACTTCATCTACCGAGTGAAAAAAGGACATCAACAGAGCCTCTACCTATATTTGAGGGTGAATTCATTTTTGATAATGAAGGGACCTTTATATCCATAAAATGTGTAGGGATACTTTCTAGAGTAGTGAGAAAAGGAAGAAAAAAATGTGATCCTTTACACTAATAGTGATCCATCGAAAGAGAGTTAGGGAGTGACCATTGGAAAAGCAGTGAGGTGACCCTAAACATTGTAAAGGTAGTGAGCCTGGGCATAGAAGTGATCTAGATCAAACCATGATTTGGAAGTGTACCTTATTAATTTTGGTACATCAGAACATTATCATTGTGTGATCCTTGGACATATACCAATGAGTTTGAACCAAGTAAAATCATTGTGTCTCGTGTATTATTTCATTTCTATTCATGAATTGCTATTGGAAAGGGTGAGAAGAGTGTTTTTTTAACAACAAAACAATATCCAAAAGGGAGAGTTGTTTTAATCTATCATGCCCGTATTCACCCCCCCCCCCCCTCCCCTTTAGGGTATTTAACCTAGTTGGGATAACAAATGGTTTCAGATCTAAAGGTTGAATGTCATTGGTAGTTTATGAAATTTAATCTATTAATAACAAAGGGATTCTGATCTTTGTTGGAAAAAATTTCAACTATGGAAGAATAAAATTAAACACTTCTTTTGATCATTGGTTATGGATCTACTTATAGGTTTAATGCATAGTATTTTTTCTAGAATGGATAGTAATGTTTTATCAGAATTAGAACATAGATAATTGGATACTGATACCAAAGGAATCAATGATTTTGGGGTATCCATATCCAATGAAATCAATACAAAGTTGATTTCATGTAATTCATCACATGATATGTGGGAAAAGTTTGTAAATATTTATAAGGGAGAATCAAATGTGAGAGAATAAAAACTACAGGTTATATGGAACAAGTATGAGGATCTAAGAATGAACCCTAATGAATCTATTGATGCATTCATTGATCGGGTGAATGTTATTATGGAAGACATGTGTGGTCTCAGAAAAATTATTGAAGATAAAAGGATTATTAAACACATATTGAGAAAACTAACACCTCATTTTAATCTGAAAGATTCTTTATTGGAAGATAAATATCTGAAGAAGATGATTTGGGATAGTTTGTATAGTACTCTAATCACATACGAGATAAGAAATGATGATAATGATATTATGGAAAAGGGGAAGTCCATTGAAGTGGAATTCAAGACCGTGAAGAAACTCAATATTTAAGATATTCATGATAAAGACATTGTAGATGATTTCATGCCATTTTTCTCCTCAAATATGCAAATAAGAAGAGTAAAGTTCAAAGGGAAACTTCCACTTGCATGTTTTTGATGTGTAATGATTGGAAATCTTGTAGAAAAGTTACATAATAAGTTTCAAGATGATGATGAAGGAAATGATGAAATTCTTGAGAATAAGTATTCAACCAATGAAAAAGGTAGGAGGAGTATCAATAAATATTTATTCAAAAAATAAAAAATTTCTTTCAAAATTGGATGACAGTTCAGAAGAATATGATGTATGATAATTAAAGGACTACAACGATCATGAAGTAGATTATATAGTTTTAGTTGACATAATTTTCAAACAATCAAAGATAGTGATAATGAAGAAGGAGAAGTCAAAGGAATAGTTGTCCTTCAAATCAAATTATAATCTGAATTTGAAGATATAGATGTTTGGATATCCAAAACAAAAGATTAAACATAGTGGTTAATGATGCCAAACTCTATATTAAATAGTCAGAAAAATAAAAGTATGAGCTATAGGATAAAATTGTAAGGCTTAAATATTTAATTATAGAGAACTCAGAAAAGGCTGCTGAGTACAAAATCAAAATCAAAGAACATAAAAGAGATATCGATGGTTTGATTAATACTGGGAAAGATAAAATCAAATGTATCAAAGAATTTGAATAGAAGGTTTTTAGTATACAAAGTAAAGTGAAATATTAGGATAAAAAACTTTATTCCGTTAATGAAAGATAAAATGGAGATATAAAATGTAAAATTCAAAGTTTGATTGAAACAGTCAAAGGAGTTTCAGGAAAGAAAAATGACTAATCAAAATGATACAAATAGTATAGGGATTGATCTTAAATAGAAATAAGTAATGGTTGAAGTTATAACACAGTCTACCAATTTGAAGTTGAATAATTATTTAGGTATAAATCAGAACTTAAAGATGCATAGAACCTAAGGAAAAACATGTGGTGTTGTAATGACACACAGGAATGCACCTTGTATTAGATGTTATTATTCTGGAAAGATGGGACACTCAAAAAATTTATGTTCCATGACCAAGAGGTGATAAATGGAACAAGACCAATAGAGGCATCCATACAGAGCTCAATTCTCAAAAATGTCATTCGATGTTCATTTTTTCAGGTGTGGGGGATTCAGACACATAGTAAGATATTTTTCATCATCAATACATAAAAAAGTATCAAAGAAGACTGAATTTGAAGATAAGAATAAACTCAATTTATCATCAAATGAACTGAAAAAAAAAATCAATTTTTAGGATTACTAGATGAAATTTGTTCATCATGCTTTGAGAATCATTAAGAATATTATAAAAATACATGGATCATAAAAAAAGAGATGAACAGTTAGTGGTTACAGAGATTTCTCTGAAAGCATCATATCTCACTGAAATATAGATCATTAATAGTGGATGCACCACTCATATGATAGGAAATAAGAAATTGGTGATAGGAATTAGATACGACAAGGAAGATATTATAAGATTTCGTAATGATGAAGGCCTGAGAATTATTGGCTCAGTAAAATCCATTTTTGGGGAGAAAAGACATGAGATGTGTAGATTTCATGGTTGTTGAAGGCCTCAGTCACAACCTATTAAGTGTAAGTAAACTATGTCACTCAGGATATTCCATAAGTTTTCAAATAAATAATGTATCATTAAGTTAAAATATATTGAAGTTTTTTTGTAGGGAAAGTGTATAAAGGGGAATTTTTACCTTGTAAGTGGTGAAGAAGATATGTTATTTTAGTCCAAGGAAGAAGAAAATAAGTTATGGCATAAATGTCTTGGTCATTTGAGCCAAATTTCATTATAAGATTTGGTGAAATGTAATGAATCTTGATACATCCCAAGTTTATTACGTGATCATACCCATATGTATGATTCCTATCAATAAGGGAAGATAGTTCGAAAGACGTATAAGGAAAAAGAGAAATGGTAAAAAAGGTGCTTGAGTTGATGAATATTGATGTGTCATGCCTATTTTACTGAGATCTATTGATGGTAGGAGATGTTATTTTCTATTAATTGATTATTATAGAAGAATGGCATGGGTTTCGGACATCGTTCACAAGTATGAGGTGTTTAGTTGAATTAAAAATTATCAAAGGGAAGTTGAAAATATATTAGGTCAAAAAATCTTGAAGATCCAAAATGTTAATGGAACAAAGTTCACAACTATCCAAGTTGAGTATTATCTTGAGAAACATGGGATAAGGAACCAAGTATCAGCAGTAAGAACTCCAAAAAAAAATTATGTAGTTAAAATAAGAAATTTAATTATCAACAACATGGATAGAACAATATTCATTTAGAAAACCTTAAACAAAAGTTTTGGAAAGAAGAAATGATTATATCAGTTTACACATAAAACAGAGTGTTATAATGTACGAGACACGATAATACTATATATGAGCTATGTTATGGAAACAATCCAACATTGAATTACTTTTGAGTCTTCGAAAGTAAGTGTTTCATTCTCAATAAATAGAAACATAGTATGTTTGAATTTTATAGAGATAAAAGGATAATCCTTGGATACTCAATGAAAATAAAATCTTATAAATTCTTCAATAATTTTCTAGGAAAGGTAGTTGAAAGAAATGATGTAACTATAGCGGAGAATGAGAAGAATATTCCACAAATACATGATCAATATCAGGAGGATAGTGATGAAGAGATAAGAAGGTCAGAGGATATTCTAGTTTCAGAGCCTGGTTCATAAGAAGATTTAGATAATGAAAAGGATGATAATAAACCTATATTTTAAAAAGGATCAATAAGAAGAGCCAAAATTGATAGATAGAATATAATTGGTGATTAGACAGTGCCAGTGCAGACAAGAAGGATGAAGACTCTACAAAAATCATCGTTCTTAACACAGGTGGAGACTAAATGTTATGAGGAAGTAGGTAGATATAATAACTAGGTTCAGGATATGAATGAAGACCTTGACCAATTGAGAAGAATCATACATGGTAGATTGTTTTGAGACCAACAAATAATAATATCATCAGGGCTAAATGAGTATTTTACAATAATATAAATGAATATGGTGCAGTGATTTGAAACAATCATGACTAGTGTTGAAAGTGTAATCCTAGATAGAGGGTAATGATGTTGATGAAACATTTTCAACTATTATAAGGATAGTGACAATGAGATTATTCTTGACCATAACTATGCAAATAAAGTTCAATTTTTTTTAGATGGATGTTAAGTCAGCATTTCTGAATGGGGTTTAGGAGAAAGAATTTTATATTCAGTGGCCATATGGTTTTCTCATTCATGAAGATGATAACATTGTTTTTTGGCTGAAGAAGTCACTATAAGTTTTAATTAAGCACTGAGATCATGGTATTCAAGACTAGATCCTTTTTTGAAGAAGCTCAGTTTTTAGTAGGGAGGATTTGATTACAATATATATGTAAATAATTATATTAATGAAAGGATAATGGTGCTAGTATATGTCGATCACATAATATTTAGTGGATCAAATGAAAAATAGTACAATCAGTTTAAGGAATTCAAGAAATGTGAATTTGAAATTTCAATGATTGGAGAACTGAATTTTTTTCTTTGTTTACAGGTGACACAAGGAAATAATGGAACATTTATTTCTCAATATAAATATATAAAATAGGTTTTGATAAGATTTAGAATAAATAATTCCAAGGATACTATTACTCCATTGGCTACCCATATGAAAATATCATGGGATGATGAGGCAATATACTCAATGTCACAGAATATAGGCAAATCATTGGAAGTCTATTATACTTAATAATCACCATACCTGATATTTTTTTCCATATACCAAGAAACATGTTATAAAAACAATCACATGGAAACCCACTTTATTTTAGTGAAAATAATACTTTATTATATCAACTGTACAGTGGAATTAGGTTTGTTTTATGGTGAAAAATCTCAGCAAGAGTTATTGATCTATAGAGATGAAGATTGGGTCATATTAGTAGATGATAGAAAATCAACATTAGGTGGTGCATTCTATCTTGGTGGATTTTTTATTTCTTGGATAAGAAACAATATTTAATTTCATTAAACACTATAGAAGCTAAACATATAGTGGTTTCTCAAGTGTGCACAAAATTATTTTGGATGAACTAGAATCTTGAAGATTTGGGAGCTCAAGTGAAGTCTCCAATCAGAATCCTTTATGATAATTAGAGTGTTATAAATATGAGAAAAAATTCATCACTCAAGGAAAAATAACATTGAAATAATGTATCATTTTATCAAGGAGAATATGGATCAATGGATTTTTAAGTTTGAGTGTGTTCGTATAGAACAACAGGTTGCAGACATTCTAACAAAGGCCTTACATAAACAATCATTTGAACAGTATCAACTAGCTCTAGGAGTTTAGTCGACTCCCTACACTTGAAAAAGTGTGGATGTGGGATTCCCTCTCCCTGAAGTATGATTTTTTCCCATAGAATGCTGATATGGGTTCTTTACTTTATTTTGGACCACAACAATGTGACCTTTGGGTTCATTGACAAAGGGATAGAAATTGTATTTGTGGCTATAAGAGGGCAGAAAATGTCTTAATGGAGATAGGGGAGAAGAAAATTAGGGGAGAGTGAAGTAGGAGGAGTTTTGAATCTAACAATTCTATTGATCAAAGGATATATATATATATATATATCATGAAAAATGGAGTTCTTGATCAAATCAATTGAGTGGTTTTGGAATAAAGTCGTTCATTGATGAACTTTTCATGCTACTCTTATTTCTCATGCCGAGCATGGATCATGTGGGATTAGAGTATGTGATGAGTAAATAATTGATCACTATATGGATCTCAATAAGTTAATTGTGGTAAAAGATTGAATAATCTTTAATGTGGTATTAAATTTTGAAGAGTTGTCAACAAACTCAAAGGGGGAGATGATTGGGGAAAAACCCTCAAGGTAACAATGCAGTATTTTTGGGTTGATTATGCTTGTTGAAAAAAAAGGTTTCCATGGTATTTTTTGGGAATCTAGATATACTTTTGACATAGCATGTTGACAAATATCCAAAACAAAGGAATGGATACCCTAAATGCATTACAAAAAATTATGTACGCAAGGTGATGTCGTTTCCTAATGTTTAGCAAATTTTTGGGGTCCAAAATTTGGGGGATGGATATCATCATGAAATTTTTATTTCCATTAAGGTCTTATAAAAATATAGAAAATCTGTGATCTTCTTAGAGAATTGGGGTCATGGAGGTCATTTCATGAAAGAATAAAAAGTTTGACAGTGATGTCTGTGATTATGAGAATCTTTGCAAATAGAGAATTTTTCTTGGAGCTTAGTGAGACAAGGAGAATTGTGAATGAAATAAGGGAAAATCATGAAATGTTTATTCCATGTCTAGAAGCTTCTATAATTGGTGTAAAATCCTATAAATGGGCCTCCACCCCCTTTATAATTGTATTGAGACTCAACAAAGATTCTAAGTCTCCATATTCGTGAAGGTGGTTCATGAAGGATTTCCTTGAAAAAATGTTCACGAAGGACTATGGATCATGAACGTTGTAAACAAAAACTAAAACTTGTGATCATTTAAAAATTAATTAAGTTCATGAAGGCTATAAAATGCCAACTGAAATTTTCGTGCTTTGCGAAGGATAATTGAGCTTCGTGAAATGAGTTTGCTTCGTGAATTCTATTTGATATTTTCTAAATAAGTGAGTTTTGAAAAATTTGGTTGCTTCACAAAGTCTATTTGAGATTCTCAAAATAATTTAGCTTCATGAATGCTGTGAGCATCATGAAAGTGTTCAGAAATAAATTTCTCAGTGAATCTATGGTAAAGTGGTATTCATTAATTGGGTGACAATGGGACTTTAAAATATAGTCTATCTACAATTGAGGATATATTTGTTAGTGATAATTAATGTACCTACATGCCCATAAACTGTGGGTGATTCCCTTCTAAGAGAAGTGATCAAAGGAAGAGGAAAAAGGTGATTCTTTCCACTGGTAGTAATACAGAGAGATACTCAGGGATAAACCCTTGGGAAAGTAGTGAGATGACCCTAAACCTTATAAAGGTCATGAACCTAGATAAATAAGTGATCTATCCTAAACTATAATTTTTGCAGTGACCCTTTGTGGATTTAGTACATCATCACATTTTTTCTATATTCTTCTTGGATGTATCCCAGTTAGGGTGAACCAAGTAAAATTGTTGTGTCTCATGTTTGATTTAATTTACACTCATACATTGTTATGGGAAAGGGAGAGAATATATTTTTATTTAATGATGAAATAAGATCTGAAGGGTAAGTTGTTTTAATATTTCAGACCATGATTCACAACCCCCCCCCCAAGGTATTTAACCTTTTTGGGCTAAAAACTACCCATTATCAAGGCGGTTTGTTTTGATCTTCTAGAATACACCAGTTTGTCTTGGGTACTAATATAATAGTATATTAGATGGGAAAGTGAAAGGTGACAGTGGTTAGAAAGTGCTGGGAAAGTAACCTATTTAGATCAGACCCATAATATAAAAATTAAACATATCTCCCAATTCCAATAAGAAAACTATTGACTTAAATGTGGTATCAAATTTAATATCATGAAAATCTAAACCATGCTAGGAAATTAGCATTGGATCATGAACCCTTGAAACAAGGAGTGCACTCGTTTGTACTAAATATTTCACAAAAAAATGAGTTCAACCAATAAAAATATTGTATTTTTTGGTTTGTGAAAATGAATTGAAGTGTTTGATCACATTGTGGGGGTAAGGGAATGTCCAAATGAACCATTTCAAACTTGATATATGAATGGATCCCATGGCTAGTGGCTAGTTAGGGGTACCTTGGGGACAAGGTAGATGGATAATTGGTATTGGGGTATGGGAAGGAATAGAGAACTGATGTCAAAGTCATAATAAAAAGAGAAATTCAAAGAAACCATCAACTTCAATAACCCATAATTCTATTGGTGACTCAAGACAACATTGAAATACATAGTAAAATAACAAGAGTAATCCTGGATCAAAATGGATACATGTGATGTTATTAACATAAAAAATATGAACATTTATTGTAGCCATATTGAGACCTGCTGTGTTCTAGAAAAAATTCACTCTGGGGAAATTTTGGGACAATGGGGATTGAAGTGTGAAAATGAAAAATAAAAAATAGGACATATTGTAACAATGGGTTCATAACACATGTAATTAAGAGCATCAATAGAATAGTGTGGAAACTAAAATAAATAAAGAATTTGATTATTATTTAAGGATCATGTATCATATTAGGTTGTTGGTCAATGAATAGTGGGACAAGCCATTTATGTGTTGCTAGTATTATCAGATGAGAAAGAACATTGAGAATAACATGGATGTTGTAATAACTCATGTCATATTGGATCGTGAAAAGCAAGGGAAATTTGAATTTTTAGTCCTGTAGTAGTGTATGTTTTTTGGATTGGTACTCTAATTGGAGTTTTGAGAGTTTTAATTTCTTTAGAAGTTGTTTTTTATGTGACCGAAAGCTCAAGAGATGTATCAGGTGCTCGGGTCTTGTTGGAGTGGATTTTGGGTGGCCTTTAAGTGAATCCTCTTTGTATAAGGCTAGTTATAACCCAACCATTGGGTGTTCCAGTATGGTTTATTTTTCATGTGGTCAAATTTTTAAATGATAGGAGATGTTTGATATTTTATTTTATTCTATTTTTTGTTTAAGTATTTATTTTGAGGCTATATAAGATTTAAATTATTGGGATTTTATCGGGTGTGATGCATAATTATCTCTATGTGATGTGTAAGGGCACCCTATGTTGTGTCAAGGTTACCCTATGATATGTAAATCTTATCTTATAATGTGTGAGAGTCATTTTGATGTTATAAAAAATATGTAAGGGTTGGCCTTTGTAAAAGGAAATATATAAGGTTTTCACTATGGAAAAAAATATGTAAAGTTTAACCTATGGAAAATGAGGATGTGTAAGGTTACTCAGAGGGATGAATATTGACAAAGCACTAGAGCCACACTCTGATATGTAAGGGTTGGAAAAATAGAAAATTACATGATATGTTAGGATAACCTTATAATGTGTAAGGGTTACTCTAATATGTAAGGGATGGAATAGAGGAACCGTGCCAAATACATAATTTTTCCTCTCTAATATGTAAGGGTAACATTAATACATAATGGTTCCTCTGATAAGTATTGGTTACCCTATGATATGTAAGTATCACACTGATATATAAGGGTCAGAAAAATAGTAAAGTACCTAATAGTAATAGTTACATTGATATTTAAGGGTCACTCAGTGATGTATAAGTTTTAATAGATGATATGTATGGGTAACTCTAATAAGTATAGGTAAATATATTTTTTTTTAAAAATTGATTTTGATAGACTATATATTTCAAAGATTAGGGATAATTTTTTAAGCTTATTCAAGGGTGAAGTATCATGCCCCAATGGGTGGGTTGTGATATTAAAGGCCCTCAGGTGGTAGTAGCATTAGGATACTCTAGGTAGTTAGTTTCACTATGAAGGATATGATCATTCCAAAATATGACCCTGGGTAGCGAGGTCGAGTTGTTGGTTCAATCTGGGAAATTTATACCATGTTAGCTCCCAAAGGGACTACACCATGAGGGGTGTCTGAAAGATGCATCACACTATGATCCTTATAGGTCATGTCATAATGGGAATTCCATCCAGTTTTTTAACCATCATTAGGATGTCCTTTTGGAGCTTTCAAATTAGAAACCCCTTTTGGAATTCTTTATTTTTAGGATGTTTATATAGGGGGTGGTCTAGCTCCTCTCCCTTTACTCTTCCTACATTCTACCTTCTTGATCCATGGATATTAAGAGTTGGTATTTTCTTGTTTAAGGTATGGTTTCCTCTTTCTTCATTAGTTCTTATTCTACTTTCCTAGATACTAATTAGTGTGTATTATGACTAGGAATTGAGTGACGATTCCATAAATACTTGGTGTAATCACCTAGACATGATGGGGCTCTAGTGTGGTTGGGTTGGGGGAGGTCCCAAGAGGATTATTTCACTAAGTTTTTTGTGTATTCATTGAGGTATGTTATAGTTTTGAGTTATTTATGGACTTCCATCAGTTTCAGTGAAATTAAGGAGAACTTAGAGAAAGGGCCTGTGAAGTCATAGTATGTGCATACAAAACTATAAGTTGCATACATTCTAACAAATTCCTTACCAAAATAATAATTTAAGGTCATCGACTGGCTCTTATAGTTCATTCAACTCCCTGCGGTTGAAAAATTGTGGATGTGGGACCCCATCTCCCTGAGGTATGATGTTTTTTTTTCCTAATATGTTGATCTATATTCTTTACCTTATTATAAAGCATAATTAAGAGACCTTTATGTTCATTGATAAAGGGGGTGAAATTGTGGCTACAAAAGGGAAAATGTATTATTCAAGATGGGGGGAGAAGCTTAAAGGGGGAGCAAGGAAGTAGGGGTAGATTTAAATCTTATGATGCTAAATATGATTAATGAAAGGTTATATATCATGACTGATAAGGTTCGTGATAAAAGTAGTGGAGTGGTTTTGGAATGAAGTGTTTCATTTATGAACTTTTCATACAACTCTTGTTTGTCACATCAATCTTGGATCATGTGGGATCAAAGTGTGTGTTGATTAAATCATTGATCTCTATATAAATTTTAGTAATATATTTTTTATAAAATATGGAAGAAGATTTAACATGGTATAAAAATGTGAATATTTTTCAACAAACCCAAAGGGGATATTGTTGGGAAAAAATCCCTCCGGGTGTCATCTCAATTTTTTTTGGGTGATTATGTTTGTTGAAAAATACAGATCACCAAAAATTATTATGGTTGGTGTTTTAAAATAAGATGTTTAATGTGTCATATATTCCTATTGTTTTCCAATTTTTTGGGCCTCAAAATCGGGAGTTTGTTTTATGGAAAATTAAGGTTTTCCGAAAATGAATTTTTGGACCACAATTCACTGACCATGAAGTGTGGAGTTCACAGACCAAAAAGTAACACATCTATGCTATGTAGACCGAAAAAAAGGATACATAATGTTGAAGGAAGTCAGTAAAGGTAGAGTTTCTATATAGTAGTGATATGCAGACCACATAGCACACTATGTGAACTGAAAAGAGAAATAAATTCCTGGGAGGCTCATTGTTCATGGGAGGAAAATTATTCATGGGAGGATCATCATTTGTGGAATTGAGGTGGTGATTTAAGGTTCTGCAAAAGGTTTTTCATTTATGGATAACATAGGCCACCAAAAAGGATAAAGGTGTTATATGGACTGCATAGTAGTTTGCGGTGAAGGTTATACCACATTGAACTTTACAGTAATCCTGATTAGTGGATTCTTTGGATCTATTTCCCTATATAAATACCCATAATTAGATCATGAAGAAGATAAAATTTTATTAGAAAATATCATCACAGGGGTAAGAATTTGGGGAAGTCCATTGTAGTTCGTGAGGGAAGATTATGTGAAAAAGAGTTTCATGAGGGAAGATTATATGAACGAGGAATTATTTCATTGAAGGAGTTTCCAGGGCTCTATAGGTCAAAAATTAAAAGGGACCACGAAGTAAATTTGGTCCTCAAAGAGTTTTTGGTTTTTTAGGCATCAACCATTTGTAAAGAAGAGAAGATTCCTGATGTAGAGGAGATCCGCAAAGTAAAGGAGGTCTGTGAACCACTCGTTCCACATGGTGCAAGGTAGTTCACTTAGGATTCAAGATATTTCATGAAGGATGCAATAAATTTTTTTAAGTAACTAAAACACTTTGCGAACTAAATTTCCACAAACTGACAGTACATAGAAAAGTGAACTTCACCTACAGAGTGAAAATTAGACTTCAATAGAGCATCCACCTATAGTTGAGGATGCATTAATTATTGATAACTATAACACCCCAAGTTTTAATGGTCAATATTTTCTAATAAATTAAAATTTTCATTTATATATTTAAATTTACTAAGTTAAACATTTTTTCACACTAAACCGACTTGTCGTATGTTACATGAAATACCGAGTTGGAATACGATATATGCAACACTCAGTATAGATTTTTTTCAATGTATAAAATAACTATGTTTAGATTATGTTATACGCAACACCAAAGGATGCTTTCAATACACCCAACACTGACTTGGATTTCTTTACACACAAGAGTGACCTTCCTCGATATCTTGTGTTATACGCCATACCGAGTTTCACTAAACAAGGATATATTATTAAAATATTATTATTTAATGGGACATAAACTAGATGTTATGAATATTATGAACTAAATTTTTAATTTTATATAATATTAACATTCATATTATGTATTTTCTAGACATGATATAAGAACAAATTCAATTTTTTAGATAAAAGAAGTATTTTTTCAAAAATGTAGTTTTGTCCCCTATTGATGCGCACCAATTTTAAATCTATTTTTTAACACTTCTATATATTTTATTTGAAAAAATAAACTTTTTATTTGCAATTGGGACATAAAAATGTAATTTGGTTGAATTTTTTATATTTTTCTGATAAAATTTATATTTTAATGAATACTGAAAATACTGCATTTTAATTCACAATTGTCTTTTAATATAATTTATTTATATAGTGAGATTATCTTTTTAAATAGTTTTAAAGTTTAATTTGATTGTGTTTTTATAATTTAATACAATTTTGGTCATTTTAATTAATTTAAAATTTAAATTGGACATAAACACATGTCAATCTTTTGATAGTTTTTACTTCTTAAAAACCCGCTTTATAGTTTTGATAATTGGAATTAATTTTAAATTAATTTATGTCAATTCTGTGTTTTGAATTTAGAAAAACATATTCCATATTTGAAATCATAAGGTCCAAAATCTTTAAAATATATACCTTTTAGTTTTTTACATTATGAATGGTAACTTTAGTAATTATTTTTATTTACCATGGTTTAAGGGTAAATCAGATAAATAAGGGTAAAAATAATATTATAATAACATAAGACTAACCTAACACATGTCCTAATCCTATTGTATGAGTCATAGTTGACCAAATAAGTCCATATCTTGAAATATTGGCGTTTGAAAACCACTTGGGTGTGAAAATGGCATGTTATAATAATTAATTTAAATTAAAGGGAAATATAACATAAACATGTATTGTTTTACTAAAATAATTTTATTTTGGTTTATATAAATGATATCTTACACTATAAATAGTAATTAGAAATCTAAAAATATTTTCTACACCATGGTATTTTATTTTTAATTTTTAGACATTAAATAAATAAATTTATTTATGACAAAATGATGATGTAGTGATTACCTTATTAATGAAATATTCAAATAAATTATATTATAAATATTAAAATAAATTTAATTAGAAAATTTTTATGTCATACACTGATTTTTTGGATGATATTGACATGTGAGGGATACATTAATTTCTTTTATTTTAAGTAATAAATTTTTTATGACTTTAACAAAAATCAATTACTAAATAGTGTCAAAATTGACATAAATGATTTTTTTAAAAAAAATACTATTTTAATAAATGATATAATATTTCTAAAAATATAAGATTCGTCCAAATGACATAAATAATGTTAAAAATGTCATTAATGATCCTCTTGAGGTTCTATTTTCATTTCATAGTAACTATAGTAACCATATATTATGAAAATAAAATAAGACATGGTAAGAGTTAATGTTTTTAAATAAGGGTTAAAGCTAAAAGATAAGGTTCATTTTGTGACCTAAACTTGTCTAAACCCTATTGGTTGAGAATATGTAGACCCATACTCATATTATATTCAACATAAATGAGTTTGGGACCATTATAATCCGGAAATAAATTTATAATAAATTAATATTTAAATACTTTCCTAAAGTGCCCCTCACCTCTCCTATAAAAGGGAACTTCTACTTTACTTTTAATCACACCTCTAAATCCATTTTTCTCAGAAAACTCCTACCCATTTACTCACCCAAATTCCCTCAATTCATATTAGAGGCTTCAATTTTTTAATTAATTCATCCTAAGGATACCTTTTGTGAAAATCAAAATGAGATACTTGAAAAGGAGGTAATTGTTTTATCACCTATTTCAAAACTATTTTCTTCTTCTACTTCATATTCTTATGTTGTTTCCATACTAAAATAATAAATATATTATATTATACATTATGAGATATTATTATAATTATGTTACAAACTTATAACTCCTTTTATCCATCCTACGAATAATAATATCACCATGCGTGAGTACGTACGACTTACCGTCTTTACGCTGTGGTGTAATTTTTTGTTCAAAAATACTTAATTTGGATGGGTATAATTATGAGTATAATGGTTTTAAATAATTAATATAACATGAAAATTGTTATATATAATTAATATATCATCAAATTATATACAATTTAACCATTAATTTAATGATATAGTCACTCATGCATACATATGGCTTATCGTCTCCACAACGCGATGAGATTCATTATCCTTGTTAACCATTCAAGAATGAGTATAAAGTATTTATAATAAATAATCATAAAATATATGATATTATAATTTTATTTTATTTATGTATATATATATATATCATTTACTTTCTTTCATTCAATTTAATAAGTAAATGGAAACAGTGTTCATGAGTACGTACACCCTACCGTCTCCATGAACAGTGTATTCCATTTAATTTATCTATTTATTATATATAATTATATACTGAATATTTAAGATATATAAATCATTTTTTACATTATAGAAGTATTTAAATCATAATCTAAGTAATAATATCAAGAATAACAATTCAAAACACGTATGATAAATAAAACATTTATTACCCAAAATGTTTCTTTAACATGGAATTGATAAATAAACAAGTAATATAAAGTCATAAGTGAATCGTATATAATATCATATATATTATTATGGTTCTTTTACAAGTTAATAATATGTTTAAACCCACTATACAAGATTTTCATACACATATATAAGAAATCAAACCTAAGGTAAGGGACAATTTCACAATCTCATTATTATCCGAGATTGTTTTTACATAAGTATTTACTGGGGCATATTATCATCCATGCCATTGTTTCGTAAATATGTAATATTATTTATATTCTTCTAAATTTTTTTAATTCAATTTTACCCATTTATTATTTTTTATTAAATGGTATGAAATAAATCTTTTTTCATTTTTGGTATGATGTACTTTTTTACTTTTCGATAAAAGTATGAGAAGAATGTTTTTTAACTTATACAGCATGAATGTATTTTTAAAGTTTCATGATGCCTTATTTACATGAAGTTTACCTTATAAGTTTTCAAGTCTATTTTCAAATAAATTATTTTCTTTTAAAATTACATGGTTTTTTGAGAAAGGAAAATGTATTTTAAGAAGAAAGAATATTTTCCCCAAGAATTAATTTCATGTGTTATATCAAAATTACTTTCCATCTAAGATGACACTATTTAATAGTTTTATGTTTCTATTCTTGTTAAAACTATGATTTTATTGTGTTTGTGATTTAATGTTATTTATTAAATATTTTTGTTTTAAATGTATTATGTTATGATATAATGATGTATAAGAACCCCATTTTATTTCTTAAGTTATGCTATGATGAATGATTTATGTTTTTGTGGCACATGTAAGAATGATTTTATTATGGGATGGGCGGTCCTATATCTCCCTCCAATGCATTGGGTAAAGATTTATATCTCAAGAGATAGACATGACTGGAATGTAAAGTAAATCTAGTTCAGTAATATAGGGTTAGAACAGCAAGTAAATCTGGTTCAGAAACACATGGTTAGAATGACAAGTAAACCCAGTTCAGTAATGGACTTTGTCCACTATGATTATATCAGCAAAAATTCCTTGGATACTATAAAACTCGTATTATGTGCTTATTTTGTCCATAATTCCATGTTTTATTCAAATTCTATTTTATTATGGTTAATGTTCCTTTATGATCTATGCCTTACGTACTGCCAATATTTATTTCATGACTTAAGGTTTTGATATTTAAACTTTATGTTCATGTTTTTTACATTATTATGTTTATGGTTTGTTTTATGTTCTCAATGTTTACCCCTATTGAGAATTTGAGCTCACCCTTTTTATGTTTTCTTTTCCCCCAGATATAAAGAAAGGTTTTATGTAGGAAAACAAAAGGGGAATATCTTAATGGGAGATGTTAAATATCTTTAACCAAGTTATAAGATTATGTTCCAAGTTTCTAAATACACTAAACTAATATGGTCTTTGAGTGTATATTTGTGTAATGTATAAAGTATTTAGAAAAATAAATATAATTCCCATGTATGTAAAGCTTGGGTTGTTAGAGTTGGTATCAGAGTAAATGTTTAGTTAACCTTTGGAATTTAGGATGTGAAAACTTTAGTGAGACCCCTATAGATATTTCTATGGTATGTCTAGGGATGTCCCTAAGGGTAAGTATAGCTATAGTTTATAGACCTAGAATTGTGGTAATTATCACAAATAACCTAGGATTAAACCAAAGATGTTAGATATTGAAAGTACTCCTCATTGATTATGTTGTTTTCATAGTATGATGTTTTCCTCTCACACTATTCTTTTTGGGTTTTAGATAATGACTAGAACCTTAAGGAACCATGTTAATGGTCAATGCACTGGGAAATGAAATGATTTTCCTCTTGAACAACCAAATTTTCTGGAATATGGAATGAAAAATCTTATTTCTATACTTACACAAGATATGAATCATTCTAGACTTACAAATGAGTAGAGAAGGTAACAAAATTCTGTTGAGTCCTTCATGAGGAAACATACACCTTCTTTAAAAAGGTATTCTGATCCACTTGTTGCTGAACCATGAATCAGTACCATTGAAAAAATATTTTCCATCCATCTCTGTTCAGAACATGAAAAATTCATTTTGGTTATTTATCATTTAGAAGGCTAAGAAGACCATTGGTGGACTCTAATCACGAATACAAGGCAGTAAGATGAAATTGAATCCATGGAATGGCATGAGTTCAAGAACTTATTTTTCAATAATTACTTTCCTAAAATTATTTGAACAAATATGGAAAAGAAGGTCCTTGATCTTAAGAAAATGATGATGAATCTGTTGGTACATATGAGGAAAATTTTACAAAACATTCAAGGTATTCTTCTGGATTTATCATTCAAATTGAAAGTAAAGTTGATCGATTATTCAATGGATTAAAACCAAGTCTTCTAAGGGAATTAGCTATAACATACTTTAGTAGCTATGAAGAGATTGCTCATTGTGAAATAAAGGTAGAAATAGAAGTTGGTTTTATATATCAATCTCATGGTTTTGAAAAGAAATGAAAGATGGATTTCAAAGTAAAATCTCAAAGTGATGGTGAAAAGAAGATGAATGTTTCCTTATGCTCAAAGTGTGGAAAGAAGCATGGTGGAGATTGTCTAAAAGGGACTAGAAAATGTTTTAAGTGTGTAAAATAAGGCCATCAAGCATTTGAGTGCTGAAGTAATGGGAAAAATGTTTCTAATGATGTGAATAGAGAAAAGACTACAGAGAACGCACCACCCACACTTCAATGCTACAAGTGCAAGGAAATGGGGTATTATGATAAGAAATGCCATAATACAAGGGTTATGGTTGATTATCGACATCAATAACCTATTAAGGCCAAATACAGAGTCAAATCACATGTGATCACTATTGGTGATGTTGAGTATGACAACAAAGTGGTGGAATGATTAAGTGTTTATTTAATGGGATTCCAAAATACTATTGTAGAATATCTTTTATAGTATTTTGAAATATTATAATATCTATTTATTGGTCCATTGTGGTTTTCCATAAGTATATGATACCGGTAACCTTGAAAAGTGATTGAAATATTTTTGGAAATCAAATGATATGTGAATAATGAAGGGATAAGATGATAATGATATGTTTGATAGTATTAATAACCTCATGACTGATATAAGGAAAAAGTGATATCATGGTTTGAGTATATAGAATTTTTTGTATTTTTTGTGTGTGGAAAGATTTAATTTTTACATAATGCATGTTTTCACTAAGGTTCTATGGTAATTAATGTTATTATCAAGTTTCTAGATAATACTTGATTAAGGTATTTATATGTTTGTAATGTGAAAACAAAGAACTTCATAATGAGATATGAGAGACAAATGTAAAGTCGATTTAGTTCACCTATTTATAAAATTTTATATTTTAAATTTTTGGAAGGATTGGAATGTTATCCATTTATGGATAGTATAAGTTATATTATAGTTGAATATTATTAGATTAATGTGTTATCTCGCTATAGGAGGACTTATGCATATTTGATAACCTGTTCTAACCTTTTTGTTGAGACATATGGAATGACCTATCATTCTATCGCATGATCTGCTAACACTTCAAGAATGACAAATTCAACTTCATTTCTCTAAATATAAGATGAAGTGTAAATTGTTCAAGGCATGAAAAATAGTTATATTATACCAAAATCAATTAATTATTTCTTATCATGTTCTTAAACTTTAGAGAAATGACATTGAAAACCAAAAAAATTATCTTAGTACCTTCTTATCTGATGAATCAGATGGTCCCTTAAATCATCGTAGATTTATAGATTTCTGGTTATTAACTTTCTCTAAACCTTTTTCTCTATCACTATCCACAATAACTTGATGGTTAGATTTTTCTTTCATATCCATGTATTCACTTTCCACCTATGTTATCCTACATGGAAACCGATTGAGGAGTTACTTTGGATAACCATTATGTTTCTAACTTTCATTTTTAAAATGAAGTCTTAGTATTCCTTTTTATGATGTGGGTTTCCATTAAATAAACTTTTAAGTAGTAAAACTTTTATAACCCTGAAGGATTTTGAGGGTGAAATTAATTTTAAAGGGGGTATAATGTAATACCATGAGTTTTTATGGTCCATTTTTTTAAAATAAATTAACATTTTCATTTATATCTTTTAATTCAATAAGTCAAACATTATTTTCACACTAAACCAACTTATCATATGTTACACACAACACCAAGTTGGCATATGATATACGCAACACTGAGTGTAGATTTTGTTCAATGTATAAAAGAAATATATTGGGATTATGTTATATGAAACACCAAAGGAAGCTTTCACTACACACAAAACTTACTTAGCTTGTGTTATATTCAAGAGTGACCTTCCTCGATAGCTTGCATTGTACACAATACCGAGTTTCACTAAACAATGATATATTATTAAAATATTATTATTTTATGGGATATAAAATAGCCATTATGAATAGTATAAAACACATTTTGAATTTTATATAACATTAAAATTCAACTTATATATTTTCTAGACATGATATAAGAACAAATTCAATTTTTTGGATAAAAGAATTATTTTTTAAAAAATGAATTTTTTTTGCCTTCTGATGGCGCACCCATTTTAAATATAGTTTTTAACAATTTTATATATTATATTTTGAAAAAATAAACTTATTATTTGTAATTGGGACATAAAAATATACTTTGGTTTATTTTTTTTATTTTTTTGATAAAATTCATATTTTAATATATAGTGAAAAATATTGCATTTTAATTAAAAACTGTATTTTCATCTAATTTATTCATATAAATAGATTATATTTTTAATTGGTTTTAAAGTGTAATTACATTATTATTTTATCATTTAATACAATTTGTTTATTTTAAGTAATTTCACATTTAAATTTGATGTAAACACATGTCATTTTTTTGATAGTTTTTACTTCTTAAAACCCCGCTTTCTGGTTTTGACAACAGGAATTAATTTTAAATTAATTTCTTACAATTATGTGTTTTGAATTTATAAATATGGATTAAATATTTGGAATCATAAGTTACAAATTTTGTAAATAGTTACCTTTTATTTTTGGACATTATGAATAGTAACTTTATTAATTATTTTTATTTACCATGGTTAAAGCGTAAATCAGGTAAATAAGGGTAAATAATAATATTATAATAATATAAAACTACCCTAACACATGTCCTAATCCTATTTTATGAGTCATGGGAGACCAAAAAAATCTTTAGGCCTAAATTTTTGCATTTGATAACCACTTGGGTGTGATAATTACATGTTATAATAATTAATTTAAAGTAAAGAGAAATATAACATAAATATGTATCTTTTTACTAAAACAATTTTATTTTGGTTCATTTAAATGATCTATTAGATTATAAATAGTAATTATAAATCTAAAAATATTTCATACAACATGTTATTTTATTTATAATCATTAGACATTAAATAAATATATTTATTTATGACACAAAGATGATGCGGTGATTACCTTATTAATGAAATATTAAAATAAATGATATTATAAATATTAAAATAAATATACTTTGAACATTTTGATGCCATAAATGAATTTTTTAAATGAAATTAACATTTTAGTTATGATTTAATTTCTTTGGTTTAAATAAATAAAGTTTTTATGAGTAACAAAAATCAATTACTAAATAGTGTCAAAATTGACAGAAATGAGTTTTTAAAACAAATTCCATTTTATTAAATGATATAATAGTCATAAAAATATAATATTAGGACAAATAACTTATATAATGTTACAAATTTTATTAATTATCCACTTGAGGTTCTCTTTTCATTTTATATTAACTATAGTAACCGTGTATTATGAAAATACATGAAGACATGGTAAGAGTTGGTATTTTTAAATAAGGGTTAAAGATAAAATAAAAGGTTAATTTGGTGACCTAAACTTGTCTAAAACCTATTGGTTGAGATTATTTAGACACATAACCATATTATATTTTAAATAAATTAGTTTGGGACAATTATAAACCGAAAAAAAATTTATAATAAATTAATATTTAAAGACTTTCCTAAAGTCCATGTCACCTCTCCTATAAAAGGGAACTTCCCCTTATTTTTTAATAAAACCTATAAATACATTTTTATCAAACAAAACCTATCCATTTTCTCTCATAACTTCCCTAAATTCATCCTAGATTCCACACTTTGGGTATAAATCCATCCAAATGATACCTTTTGTGCAAATCAAAAGGAGATACTCGAAAAAGAGCTAATTGTTTTATCACCTCTTTCAAAATTATTTTCTACTTCTGTTTCATATTCTTATTTTTTTTCCATAATAAAGTAATAAATATAGTATATTATATATACTGAGATTTTATTATAATTATGAGACAACCTTATAACTCCTTTTATCCATCCTACGAATAAAAATATCACTATCCGTGCATACGTACGGCTTACCGTCTCTACACCGTGGTGTAATTTATTATTCAAAAATACTTAATTTGGATGGGTATAATTATGAATATAATGGATTTAAATAATGAATATAATATTATAATTATTTTTTATAATTAATATACCATTCAATTTCATACCATTTAACCATTAAGTGAATGACATCGTCGCTCGTGCATACATATGGCATACTGTCTCCACAACACGATGATAATCATGTTATATCATGACTTTATATTCATGTTTCTTTTATGATAAATTAACATTCCTATTTCATAACATGTATTTTATTCTTCATGTTATGCCTTTTTTACTCCCTTACTGGGTTTTATAGATCACTCTTTTCTTATAAATGTCCTCAGGTTATCCCATGTAGTACTAAGTACGATGGAATGCAGTGGTCATGTAAAGGAAGTTTTCAATAAGATGTTGCATTTTATGTTATAAGTTGTTATGTAATGTTCCTATGCCACAAATACACTATACCTCTTGATCCTATATGTTGTATCAATTTAATGTTTTATGTAATAAATTATGTTTAAGTGTGTAATAAAAAGTAGTGTCTTCATAGTTGGTATCAGAGGATAGATTTAGTTATTCTTGGGATTAGGATTAGAAAACCCTAGTGAAATCCTTAGGGATAATACAAAGTATAATAAAAACATCCCTAAATTATTTTTAGTATTGAGTAAGTGGCTTATCAAGAAAATACCTCCCTGTCTGGATACGAGAAGGTAGAGGCGGCTCTAGCACAGATGTACCTGGGAGTGAAAATTTTGACAAGGAGTTTCAGGCTTGACCTGAGGTATCCTAGTACACGACAATGGTCCTTTCTGCACTCTGGGTTATGACACTCCTGGGGGATATTCTTTGGTAAATTCACAAGCTTAGTATGAACCATTATTAAGGGAATTAAAAAAATTCCCCTCAGAATATATGTTAGAAAGTAGATGATGGATAACATAGATTGAAGCCTATAGATTCGTAAGTTAAGGAAATAGAAGTTATTTATAAGTTATCTGTTTTGTCTTTGTATTACCATTTATGTGTTACCCCTAACTTTCCTTTTATTCCATCCAATGGATATAAATAGGAGGACTCGGGCTAACAACTGATGCAAAGACGAATGTGACAACTGTTCTAATGAGATACCCAATCTAATGGGAGCATGAATCGTGATCTTTTTCATGATACTCTCTCATTTAACTCAATATTTGAATAGAAACAAGGGTCAAGATGAATTTTCAACCCCCATAAGAAAGAACAAGTCACTATCGAGAGCTTCATGAGACAAAGGCCTCCTACTTTTAAAGGATCATCTGATTCCTCAATCTCCAAACATTGTATCAACTCCATCGAAAAAATCTTCTCTATACTTCAATGTTCCGAACAAGAGAATATTATTATAGATGCTTATTGTATGGAGGGTGAAGTTGATAAATGTAGGAAATTGATAAAAAAAATACTAAGCTTGAGGATGAGATTGAGGCATTGGAATGGAAGTATTTCCAGAAAATGTTTTTCGATAAATATTTTCCTCACACCCTCTAGCTTAAGATGGAAAGGGACATCCTTTCCCTCATTAAAAAAAAGATGAAGAATCCATCATAGCATATGTGGTAAACTTAAAATGGCTTTCATGATATGTCTCTGGCTTTTTCATTACCCTTAAATGCAAGGTTGACCGCTTATTTGGTGGGCTGAATCCTAGCATGCAGAAAGCACTGGCGATCTGTGACTTTGACAGCTATGAAAAAATTGTCTGATGTTCCCTCAAGGTCAAAATGAAGATCGGATAATCTCAGGGGTATCATGGGGATAATTAGCATAAGGTGGAATTCAATTCTGGTAGTCTAATGGATAAATCCAACGGTGTTAAGAAAATCCAACACCCCACTTTCCAAAGGTGTGGAAAGTAGCACCCTAGAAATTTCCTGAAGGGGATGAGTAAATGATTTAGGTGTGGAAGAGATGGGAACCTATCAATTAAATTCAGACAAAAAACCCATGGCTACAATAGAGGAGAAGAACACTTCATTTGAACCTCCACACATTGTTCATTGCTTCAACTACAAAGAACCAGGACACCTTTCAAATCAGTTTCATAAGCCATGGGTTTTCAGAGGCAACCAAACTACCTCCTAGGCAGCAAGGGTGAGCTTTTTCCATCACTACCACTGAAGTGAACCTCGAAAATGAAGTGTTGATAGGTACTCTAGTTATTCATTCAAGAATAGAAAATGTAATTTTTTATTCTCATTCTACACATTCTTTTGTATCTCTAAATTTTAATAGAACAATCCCAAAACCACCAAAAATCATGGAAGTAAAGATTTCGTTGAGTATAGAAAATGAGGAAATCATTGCATCCCATGAATATAATTCCTCCCCTATTATAATCGGTGCATTGAGCTTCCCATTGAACCTCATAATACCACCTCTGGTGTAATATGTTGTAATTCTCGGCATGGATTGTATTTCCTTATATAGAACCAACTTAGATTTCCGTGAAATTGAAATCACTCTCCATATGGAGAATCAACCCCTGATTCTATACAAGTGACAGAATAAAGATGAATATTCTTTACCACCATAATAACAAGTGTGGATAAAACTAACCTATGAGAATGCATATCTGGCTCAGATGATTGAGTTCAAGGAGGCAACCATCCTTGAAGACATTTCGATTGTGATGTAAATTTCTGAAGTGTTTCCAGAGGAATTTCATGGTCTTCCTCCTAGAAGTGATGCTGAATTATCAATTGACCTTATACCTGGGGTGTTTCCAATATCCAAGACTCTGTATAGAATATCTTTTGTGGAACATGAGGAGCTGAAGAAACAAATACAAGAGAATCTGGATAAAGGGTTTTTATTCCCAAGTGCTTCACCATGGGGTTCACGAGCCCTCTTCATCAAGAAGACGGATGGGTCAGTTTTCCTTTGCATTGATTATCGTGAGCTCAACAAAATAATGATAAATAAAAATTATCCTCTTTCATGAATTGATGACTTGTTTGATCAGCTACGTGGAGCACAATACTTCTCCAAGGTGGATTTGTGGTCGGTATATTATCAAGTAAGTGTGAAGAAAGAAGATATCCCCAAGACTACTTTTCATACAAGATACGGGCACTATGAATTCATAGTAATTCCTTTCAGACTCACTAATTCTCCAGAAATCTTCATGGACTTTATGAATAGAGTATTTAGAGGTTAACTTGAAAAAAATTTGGTAGTCTTTATAGATGATATTCTAATATACTCCAAAACTAAGGAGGATCATGAGGATCATCTAAGAACTGTACTAGAGACCATGCTGAAGGATAATCTCTATGAAAAGTGCAGAAAGTGTGTGTTATGATTTTAGGAGGTCTCATTCTTGGGTCATATCATGACAAGCAATGGGATATCTGTGGATCCCTCCAAGACAACTGCAATTGAGGGATGGCCAAGGCCAATATCGGTAATTAATATCCGTAGCTTCTTGGGGTTAGCTAGATATTACCAGTGATTTTTGAGAAATTTCTTACAATTTTCCAGCCCTCATACTAAGCTAACTTAGAAGGGAGTAAAGTTTTCTTGGAGTTATGAATATGAAGAGAGCTTCAAGGAGTTAAAATGGAGGGTTATCACTATGACTGTTCTCACATTACCCATGAGTGGAGAACTTTTTGTGGTATTTAGTGATGCTTCGAAGAGAGGATTGGGTTTTTTGTTGATATAGAATGATAAAGTGATAGCCTACGCATCAAGGAAACTGAAAATCCATGAGAAAAAATATCCCATGCATGATATGGAGTAAGCATCTGTGATCTTTGCATTGAAAATCTAGGGTCATTATCTCTATGGTGAGAAGTGTGGGATATATACGGATCACAAGAGCCTCAAGTATATATTCACACAAAAAGTGATTAATATTCACCAAAGAATATGGATATATCTCATCAAGGATTATGACTACATAATCCACTACCATCCTGGTAAGGAAAACAAGGTGGTGGATGCTCTAAGTAGAAAGGATATTGAATCTTTATCAATGATGAGAATTAAAAAGGATCCAATCTTCTTAGATTTACAGAGGATGGATATGGGAATTATTCGTGGAGGAATATCATCAATCCTTTCTCAAATGATTTCTCAACTGTCCCTCATGGAGAAAATAAAGGATTCTCAAAGAAAGGATGTGGAAATTATAAAAAGGGTGGAAGCTATCAAAAATGGAAAATCCTTGGATTTTGTGGTTGACAAAGTTGGAATTGTGAGATTTGGGTTACACCTATATGTACCATCTGATCTAGAGATAAAGAAGGAGCTTCTGGATGATGTGCATAGATCAACCATCTCTATTCACCCAGGGAGCACAAAGATGTATTGAGATCTCCCAGAAAACTTTTGGTGGGACAATATGAAAAGGGATATTGTTGAATATACATCAAAGTGTCTAGTACATCAGCAAGTGAAGGCTGAGAGGCAAAAGTATAAGGGGATGATGGAACCACTACCCATACCAACATGGAAGTGGGACAAAATTACCATGGACTTCGTCACTGGACTTCAATGGAAATCTAGAGGAAACAATTCTATATGGGTCGTTGTGGATCGTCATACGAAGATAGCTAACTTTATCACGATTTGATAGGACTTCTCATTGGATCAACATGCATGGATTTACATCAAATAAGTGGTAAGCCTGCTTGGAGTACCACTATCTACTGTATCTGATTGTGATCAAAGATTCACCCCGAAGTTCTGGAAAAGTCTCCAATATGCTCTAAGCATTGAACTGAACTTCAGTACGACCTATCATCCTCAAACCGATGGCCATTTTGAGCAAACTATTTAGACACTAGAAGATATGTTAAGATCATGTTCTATGGACATCAATGGAGGATGGGACCAACATCTTCTACTGGTTGAATTCTCCTAAAATAACAGTTTCCAGTCGAGCATCCAAATAGAACCATATGAAGCCCTTTTTGGGAGAAGGTGCAGAACACTGGTGTGTTGGGATGATGTTAGTGAGCGTAAGCTGCTAAGACCTGAAATGGTCTAAGAAATGGTGGAGAAGGTGAAAACCATTCAGCAGCATATCATGGAATCCCAAAGTCAACAGAATAGTTATGTAGATAATCGTTGATGAGACCTTCAGTTTAAATTTAGAGACATGGTATTTCTATGTATAAATTTGTGGAAGAAGGTCATGAGGTTTTGAAAGATATGGAAGTTAAGTCCTAGGTACATTAGCCCCTTCAAGATTCTTGATCGTGTCGAGGTTGTGGCCTATCTACTAGCACTTCCACCCACCATGGAAAAAGTATATGATGTATTTCATGTATCCCTCTTAAGAAAGTACATACCAGACACTTCACATGTACTCTCTTCATAGGTAGTACAGTTAAAGGATGGTCTTTCTTACGAGGGGAAACTAGTGAAGATCTTAGATCGTAGAGAAAAAGTTTTACGAAATAAGACAATGCCCCTCATCAAGGTGTTGTGGAGAAACCACAAGTTTGAAGAAGAAACATGGGAATCAAAGGAAGTGAAGAAGCAGAGTTACCCACATCTGTCTTAGTGTAGGAAAAGGAAATTTCAAGGGAAAAATTTCTTAAGGGTAGAAGATTGTAACAACCCAAACTTTTATTAATGTAAATTTCTCTTGATCTAATTAAATGTATTATTATGTGAAATGGTTATATAAGATATGAAATTATTTTGTTTTATGTTTTTGGATTTTAAAATACCTTTAAGAATTGTGACTGTTTCTAATATATTCATTGAATAGTCATCACAGGATTATTATAAATATAGGGATTTAACAAATCCAATTTACTGAGTCAAAGAAGCAATGGCCTCATCCAATAGACTTTCCCCATACAAAACCCATTTGCCGGAGCTAGAAAAGGAGATGGAATAATTGGGCTTCTCTCTTGACCAAGCCCAAGCCAAGCTTCAACGTGTGAAGCTTGAATGGAACTGCCTACGGGAGAAGTGGAAGTCGGTAGAGATTACCACCCGAGCGATGTTATCTGAGCCACCCCAAGAGTCTATCACCATCGCACACCTTAACCATCAATCTTATGTGGGTTTTATAAGGGGTTATGTAACAAGACCTTAGAACTATGATTACGTGCATTATTTTTTTATGTAATAAATAATATACATTCATTTTATTATTGTTACTTAGTAAGTAGTTCTTAAAAGCACAAATAGTATTTTTAGTTAATATTCAACTAAAGAATCTATTTTGATAAATTAATTGATTTTTTAATGAAATAATATTTTAATAAAATATTATTATTAGTAAATTAATTTTAATAATTATAAATGGTCATTTAATTTTAATGAATACAAATGTAATTTTTATTAAGTTTTGAAAGTTGTTTTTGTAAAAACCCATGATTTTTCGATAAATATCAGTTTTTATTTTAAAAGTGAAAATTATCATATTTATAAAATTATTAGATAAAATAAATATTATTTTTGGAATCATGATGTCAAAATTATCCAATGGTAAATTTTTCATAATTTTCTAATATAGTCAAATTTTTGGGTAAAAATTAAATATCGTTTAATTGTATAATATGTTTTATGACATCATAATGACCCAATAGTGATGTAATAAAATAATATAAACATTATTTTAGGCCAATATATGTTTTAATATTAAAATAATTTAATTTTAGTTTTGTTTTATATATTTTAAAATGCTTTGGTGGACCCTTCAAGACTTATAAAACATTTTAGCTTTTTAAATTGATTTCCTTAAGAGTGTGACTCATCTCAACATAATCAACCATATTATTTCAAGAAGTTAAGACATTTACCTTATAAAATATTTTTTTCCAATCCCCTTTGGAAAAACTAATGGGAAAAAACCATGGTCTTGTTTGTGGTTTGGATTAGTTTAATGTGTTTTGATCCAAACCTAAATAATAAAGAATTTTCTCTCCTTTCTTATATAAACCCACCAAATCTCCCAATTCCTCTTCACTCAAATCCTTATGAGTAAATCTAACCTCTGAAATATTCTCTCTAGAATCCTAACAAGGTGTCCCAAGATCCAAATAATCCTCTCTCAAGCCTCTCTCAAGCCTTTGGGATCACACTTCCAAGTAAGGGATTTCTTCCTTTCTAAATTTTTTCCAAGTCTCTTTATATTATTATATCCTTTTATTTTTAATTAAAAATGTTGGGGTATGATTTCACACCTCCCCCATACTTCCCTAATTATGTTTTAATTTATTATAGACCTCTTTATATCTCATTAATGCCTCCCATGTACACCTGTTACCATGCCAAAATTCAATAAGGAATTTCTCTCTCCTCATTTACATTCAAGCAATTCTTTTGTATTATGAATCCAAATTCCATTACTTATGTTGGGAAATGTATCTATATGACCCACTTAATTTCCATTTTATGTACATATGATTATACATCCCTTTATCTCTTATCATCCATTTTTATGAATTCTTATGTCACACTGTTATGCTGCCGAAATTACACCACATTTTTCCAAGCCAAAGTCATTGTTTAGTGAATACCATACCCATTTCTCTATCAAGGGTATTAACCTTTATGCGCATTTACTTATTTATTATTGAGTTTAATGTATTAATTCAACATTTCCTTTATCATTTAATAAATTATGATATTTAATGAATCCTTGTTTTATGATCCATGTGGCACACTTATGCATGAAATGAAATGTTTAAGAAGGGTGCACCCTGATAGAGCTCCAATGCATTGGGTAAGGATTAGTATCATGATATTATAGGTGAAATGAGGATTTAATCATGATAATTAAATTTCAATGATGATTTAATCATTAAAATTCATGTGCAATTAGGGTTTACTCTTTCTCCATGTGAAATGATCCTTGGCTCGTGCTAATTCCATGTTAAGTGTTGTTGCCACATTTCCACGTTATGATAATCATGCTATATCATGCCTTTATGTTAATGTTTCTTTTATGCTCCATTGACATGAATATTTCCTAAAATGTATATTATTATTCATTGTGTTCCTTTTTTACTCCCTTATTATGCTTTATAAGTCACCCTTTTCTTATGCATGTCATCAGGTTATCCCATGCAATGCTAAGTACAAGGGAATGTAGTGGTCATGTAAAGGAAGTTTTCAATAAGATGTTGAATTTTATATAATATGTTATTATGTAATGTTCCTAAGCCCCAAAGACACTATACCACTCGATCTTCTATGTTTTATCAATTTAAGGTTTTGTGTAATAAATTATGTTTAAGTATGTAATAAAAAGAAAGGTTGTCATACAATTTCATGTGTTATATCAAAATTACTTTCCATCTAAGATAAAAAAAAATTTAAATAGGGTTATATTTATATTCATAATAATAATAATATTTGATTTCTTTTATTATGGAATTCTATTTATAAAATCTATTATTTTTACATGGATTATGTTACGATTGAATGATGTTTAAGAAACCCATTTTATTTCTTGGGTTATGCTATGATGAATGATTTATGTTTTTGTGGCACAAGTAAGAATGATTTAATTTTAAGATGGGTGGGACCTATATCTCCCACCAATTAATTGGGTAAAGATTTATATCTCATGAGATAGACATTACTGGAACGATTAGTAAATCTAGTTCAGTAATAAATGGATAGAACGGCAAGTAAAGCCAGATTAGTAATGGACTTTGTCCACTATGATGGTCTTGGAAAAAATGCCTTGGCTACTACAGAAATAATATTATGTGATTATTTGATTGAAAAAATTCCATGTTTTATAACAATTATATTTTATCATGGTTAATGTTCCTTTATGATCTATTCCTTATGTAATTCCAATATTTATTTCATGACTCAAAGTTTTGATATTTAAAATTTATGCTCATTTTATTTATATTCTTATGTTTATAGTTTGTTTTATGTTTTCAATGTTTACCCTTACTGAGAATTTGAGTTCAAACTTTTTATGTTTTCTTTTTCCCAGGATATAAAGAAAGGTTTTAGGTAGAAAAAAAAGAAGAAGATCTTGATGGGAGATGTTAAAGATCGTTCATCAAGTTAAAACATTGTGTTCCATGTTTCCAAAGACACTAAACTAATATGGTCTTTGGGCATATATTTGTGTAATGTATTAAGTATTCCACAAAAGAAATGTAATTTTCATGTACGTAAATATTGGATCATTAGAATAATGAAGGGACCAACATGTCTATAAAATTTGTAGGGATCCTTTCTAGAGCAGTGAGAAAAGGAAGAGGAAAATGGTGATCCTTTCCATTGGAAATGATCCATCGAAAGAGAGTTAAGGAGTGACCCTTGGGAGAGTAGTGAGCTAACCCTAAACCTTGTAAAGGCAGTGATTTTGGGAATAAAATTGATCTAGCTTGAAACTTGATTTGGCAGTGAGCCTTAGTAATGTTGGTACATCAGCACATTATCATTGTATGGTCCTCGGACATATCCCAATGAGGGTGAACCAAGTCAAATTGATTTGTCTCATGCATGATTTCATTTCTATTCATACATTGATTTGAGAAAGGGGGAGAATAGTGTTTTTTATCAACAAAAAAAGATCCAAATGGGGTAGTTGTTTTAATCCAGTATACCCTAATTCACCCCATCCCCCCCCCCCACTTGAGAGGTATTTGACCTAGTTTGGCTAACAATTTTAAATACCAACACTTGTTTTTACCAAAAAATATATCTTTTGGTGTTTATTATTTAATACCAAAAAATAGTTTACCGACAATGAAATCTATTTCTTTATCATTCTAATAAAATATTTTTTTACAAACATATGAATCTATTATTAATAACAACTATTACCAAAAAAATATTTTTCCATCAATCAAAAATGTTAAAATAAACCATTCATCAATTAAAATTATTTTATCACTGAACAAATAATATAAATTTGTGTGTATATATATATATATAATTAATATTATTCTAATTAAGCCAATATTCATTTCCTTAGATTTTATTAAAAATATCTCATTAATTTATTTTAATTTTCAATTTTCTCTAAATATAAATAGTCTTTATATTTTTTATATTTTTTATTTAATAACAATTTGAAATAATTTTTATAAACAAATAACACTAATAAAACCCTAATTTGTGCCTCCACCATGTCGCTTCCACCACCCAACACACCTTTTCTGTCCTGTATTTAGCCTAACCTACCACCACCATGCCTTTTATCCTATTAGACCACCTCACATCCCTACCCTAATCCTACCTCACAACCTATCATCCCACCTTACATCCCACTACCCCCCTTCTCTCCTTTCATCCGGCTACCCCATGGGTCTTTGGTCACCACATCGCTTCCCATGTCTTGACATCTTCTACCCCAACATCATTTCCATAATTTCTCATATTAGAAAATCCATATCCAGTACATCATACCCACCATACTCAAGTATTACATCCCCATTTCAATATCAACAATGGCCCTATTTCATCATCAGCTATTGTCCTATTTTTTGTTGACTACTAAGGTATTTGGTCACTTTTTTTTACTTATTTATATTTTCATATATTTTTTCATATAAAAATTATTATTTTTATTATTATTATAGTTCTTAAATATTCAAAAAATAATATCATCCATAGAGACATTAATAATAAATGATTTTTATTGTTTATAATCAATGAATCTGGATGACTCATAATTGGGGGGAAATCATTATCTTTGGTTTCATCGCTCCCTAAAAACATGCACATGGTACTGTTTAATTTTTCTATGGTATTTTTAATCTTAAATTTCCACATTTAGATTATATTTGGTTGATACACTCTATATTTTGATTCAATATTTTTGATTTCTATATTATTATTTCCAATATTTAGTACTATTATTAATACTCATGAAGAGTTTGGATAGTAGTGTTATGAGGATAGTATAATTTAATTATAATTAAATGTTTACTTTTAATAAAGTTTATATTAAAATTGTTCTTGAGTACTTGATAATTTTTTATTGCAACTATTTGAAGTTATGGTTGTTTATAATTTTTTGTCATGTCTAATTTTATAGATTGATTTTTAATCTTTTCTTTTGTTAACTTATTAAGAATATTATGATCAAACTAACTATATAAGCTTAAAATATTATCATTATTAGATATCCATGAATTTGTATTGTAGATAATACAAATAACTTTAGAAAATATTCAATTTTATGCTTTAAGGAAAGCATAATTATAGAATTAACTATTAAAGTGTGCATTTTATTTACTTCCCAAATACATAGTGGGCTTATATTTTTTCAATTTTTTATCTAATAAGAAAGTATTTCTTCCCAATACATACTAAAGAAGTTAATTAGTTTATGTTTAGTGTATTCTTAGTTACATTAATTCTCCACTATTTCATAGTCAATTTTCAGCGAAATGTTTAATTCAATACAAACACCTTGTTCAACTTAATTTAAATATTCCAGGTTGTCAGAAGCCAATTATAGGTGCATTATCTAGTTCTAGGCATTAAATTTCATATTTTAAAGAATTATATTAGTGATTCAATGGGTTTTTATTTTCATAGCATATTTCCAGGAAGGTGAAACTATAGTTTTTCAACTCCAAAGTCATGTAACTCCAAGTAGTAACATTTTAGTCTAATAATGGTTTAAAATATTAATTCAGATTCTAGAACACATTCTAAACCAATATCCAGGAATTTAAACTCTTTTAATACTTATGAAATTTAGTAAATATTCATAAAAATTATTTATATTTTTGAATATTTCATTTTCAATATATAATAAAATATAATAATCCTTAAACCAAATTAAATTGGGTAAGATACATGGATGAAACATCACCCAATAGCTCTATTTAAGACCATATTTTCAATGGAACCATTTAGAACAAGATCATATTACTTTATTTCTTTAGATAGATTTACTAAATATAATACCATTCAAAAATTATAAATCAATAGAACTTTTCAATAAGTTAAATGTCTTTAATGAACTAATGTGTTATGAAGTGAAAATTGCATATTTTTTCCACACATGAATGCATACATGTGTGTATGTTTATGTGATAAAATATTCACTTATTTTAAAATCAAAAACAAGAAACCCCACACATAATGGAAAGTATAAGGTAAGTTAATAAATTTTATTCTATGAAAATAATAAGGAGGATCTCTTATTAATCAACAGATACTTCAATTTTGTCACCAAAATTGGTTTCAATAAAATATAATTCTAGAAGGGATCCATCAAACACCATAGGAGTTGTATATGATCCTCACCAAGATACCTATATAGTATCCAAGTTGAAATATCCCTCCCTTCCTTCACCACTTGAGATGTGATCTAGGCTAATAAATCCATGCACTATTCCAACATCACTTAACCTTATTTAGTTGTTTTCTTTTAATAGGATTGTTTTATGGAATGATAAGTCATATAACCTATTTTATTCCTTTATAATTATTATTTTTATTCTCATACTAATTTTACATTAGTATTTACAACTTTTTTTAGTTTTGTTTTTGAGGACCCGTTTCATTTATATTTTCTAACTTGAGCTAAAAATATTGATAAATGTATAGATAATTTGATAGATGGATTACTGTTATAATTTATTCCCCCTTTTAATTAATAATTCTATATACACAATATATATTTTTTTGTATGATTCATGGATATATAGGATAAAAAACTAGTGATTAACGGACTATGTTGTATGTGATTTAGTTAAGCTTTTGATTTTTCATCCATGAATAGTGTTCTTTTTATAATTTTGGAAGACAAAAACTATTTCATGGAAACCATCATTTAAAGGTATTTTTGTATTTTCTTTGTTATCTAATATAAAGAACCATTTAAATGGATAAATATTTTTCCTCTAGATTTTTTTGGTATTAATATAGTTTTCTATCAAATTTTCAGGCTATACGCTTTTTGTTTCTACATATCAAAATGTCATTTTATGGAGGAATATATAACCAAAAGAGAAAGTATTTTTATTCATTTTTTTCTTAAAAGATTAAAATTTATGTTCCCATGATATTTTGGAAACATATTATTTTCATACTTATTAATGTGTATAGTGGCATGTTATATTTTCTGATGAACTTGTTTTCAAGTGATTTACATAGTTGTGGAAATAGAATCACGGAGTTGCGAATCACTATGAAAATGCATGAATTTATTTTTCATGAATGAATAATATTAATAAATATAATTTCAGTTTCATTATTCTGAAAGAGTTCTTATTAAATATTTATTTTAACTCTGAAAATTAATCTGGACTCTGTAATGGTGGATAGATCTAGTTCCCCAAAAGGGATAGAAGATCTTTATTTCAAATGGATCTACACATTTATCCAAAGGTAATTTTTTGAATTTTTGACATGAAAAATGGTTGAATTTCAGAAGGATTCTTCTTAATTTTTCAATAAAAAGGAAAAATCATCTTTGATGAGTGTTCCATTTTTATACTTTTTTGGATTTTTCTAAATAGAGAAGGATTTTATGTCAGAGGTGATTAGTATAGGTATGAGGTTTTAAAGAAAATGTAAAATAGGAAATTAGTTTAGAATCTATAACTTAATTTATTTCTTTATTTATTAAAGGCCAACTTCTATGATATAATTACAATATAGTTTTTTATTTTCACTATTACAAATTCAAATAAATATCATAATGATATCTTAAATTCAAAATTGAAAAAAATAGACAAATTTATGGAGATTTTATCCACTTCAGGAAATATTTTTCCATGATAGAATATGATTAAATGGATTCCTAGTTTGAAACCACTACTAAGGGAAATAAAAAGGAATTTAATTTTGAAAATTTTGAATACCACATTAATTTCAATATGCATACATGTATTTATGATTATCATGTCAATTAAATTATTCAATTTGAGTGGTTTTATGTCAGTGATGAATAAGAATAGTTTTTAAATATAATATCTATATGTTATTATATTCTTTAATCAATCCTTCATATGATCGAATATGTAATGATTTTTGAACCTTATACTAAGCACTCAAAATCTGATATTGTGCAGGGATATGTATTTCTCTATTGATGGGAACTGGGTTTGTGGAAAACCTATAGTTTAAAAATCTATATTATATCTTGTTAAAATGAACATATTCCCTTTCACTCAGACCTACTTTTAAGTATCTAATTTTCTACTATTGATTATCATGCTTCATATATCTACTTGAATACTTCATCGCATGAGCTACTTATAGAAGTTATCACTTGTAATGATAATGCTAACAAATAGTTGGTTCTAGTTCAATTTCTTAAGAAAAAAAACTTAAATTCTGGAATAAATACACTTAATTAAGTTGAAAAAAATAATAAATTATTCAATAATAAATTTAGAAACATCTGTACATATACACTTATCAAAATTGATAGGTGTTATAAGAAGTTTTCATTTAGTGTCGTCAAATGAATCCTTATTCAAAGGTCCTTATTTAAAGTTGAGTTGAAATTAAGTGATAATTATATGGTTAGATTATTATATTCCTTGTCATTAGTTAACTATAATAATCTTAGCTAGTTCATGGAAACTAAAATGTTTTCTTTTACATATCACTTTGAAATTTTTTAGGCTAGTAATTATTTTTTCTTCCAAAACATAGTAGTTTTATCTTCCTTATCTTCTTTGATATTCAATAAGTAGCATGGAAACATGAAAACCCTAACATTACAACTATAAATTCCACTTCACCAGCCTAATAAACATTTAAATAATCATATTTCATCACACACTCAAATAGAAAAATAAAAACACCCTAAACAAGCATAAAATTTAGGGGATCAATTGCTTCCCAATAAAACTAACCACTCAATTTCCAAATTTTTTCCTTAATATATATAGGATGCCTTGAAAAATACATGAGCTTTGGGAAATAATCCCTAGTTTTTATGCTACCATGTGCCTACCAAGGAGATAACTTCACAATCATGATGACCATACTCCTTAATTCTTTTACCCTGGTAATAATTTTCTCCCCAATCTTGCCTCCAACATCTTCATGAAATTAATGAGATTCTTCATCACCCTCTTGTGATTTATATTTCTCTCATCAATACATTACTCTATATAATTTATATATTCTCATCAAAACAATCAAACTATAACCTATCATATCCTCACTGGTAATAATTGGAGGGTAATGATGGAGTGTTTTCATGCCGGACCTCATAAATATAATGGACACTGATGGGGGGATTTATAAATTAGCCATCCATTATGGATGAGGGCCAATATCTTCTTATGGATAGGGTTAATCCATTGAGGATATAAGATTTTTTTCCTTGATCCGCTTCAGAGTGATGGTCACTAGAAACTATATGTTGAATGAGTTAAGCAATGAATCTAGTAGAATGACCTTATCCACTATTGTTGGAAAACTCGGCTCAAATTGTTGTCTCAAACTAAGACTTTGGATGGATGCACTAGCAACATCAAAATGGAATTTTATATTGAATTCAATTCCAAATTTACCAAAAAAAATGATAAGTATAAATTTATTAACATGGTAAAAATTGGGGGTTTTATTAAAAATCAATTCGATGAGCCTGGTGATGATAATAATATAGTAATGATGGATTTTTTACTTGTTTTTTTATTTAAGATTCCAATACCTCTTGTGGATGAAAAGAATAAATTTATTTAAGACGGTCACAAGGACATGTAGTATTTCATTCATTTCTTTATAATGTGTATAGTGATGATTCGAAATGTGTTTCTTCATCCACAATTGTTCATGAAGTGTATAGAGTAGTCGGGATTTCATTTTTAAGGTAATATATCAATGAATCATTGGTGTTTTAGTGTTCTCACTAACATATTAATTCCCCTATCACTAACAATATATTTGTGCCTCATTCATTTTTTCAATATATTCCTCATCCATGTGTGTAATCTAATTAGAATCCAGGCGAGTTTATTACTCTGTGTGAAGTCAAGAATTTATGTACTATATGTGAAATGTGGAATCTATGAATTCTAGAATTTTAATTGTTTAGAGTACATGATAATTGAAGTTCAAGTATACATGTTCTAGGTTGTGATGCAACATTACTATCTTTGTAAGGGGAGGTTTGAGGCAAGAGAGAAGAGGTTAGATGCCCTTCACATAGGAATATACTTTTTAAACCTGTACCTATATAATTTATTATATTGATGAATCAATATTGACATACATTTTTCAGCTAGAAGGTAAATGGAAAATCCATCCAAGGTAAAAAGGCACATTCACACTCTTTATCATAATTAATCAATTACACTACTATATAGAACTACAAGAATATTGAAATGTGCAATGGTTAATTCTGATAAGAGTAATTAGAATATATACTACAATTTTAGTACATAGGGAATATTTTTACACCTATGTTTATTATTATTTAGTATAAATATAGTTTGAAGTGTTATATGTAAAATTTATTCACTCACCGAATTTTAATCCAGTTTTCATAATATTTTACATTATACACATGGCCTTTCGTCTACCTAGATTGAACACATATCCTGTGTGTGAAATATGTAATATGGAATCTATTTTAGTGTTATCATGTCATTATCTATCAAATATGGAATATGTTTTAGTGTTCTAATCATCATCACTAATAGGGAATGTGAATAATATAGTGATATGTAGTAGAGAGGGAATTCATATTCAAGTTCCATTTGATAGGATCATCTTGGTTTGTGTATAAATGAGTGTTATGACCATCCATTTTTAGACTTACTATATTTCCATGATTATCATGTTCTTTTTTTCATTTTAGTATATTGGTGTATAGGTTGTATTAATATTTTTTTAGGGCGGGTATCCCGTATGACTCATGTGGTTGATGACGTGTAGCTTATAGAATCTAATATGTAAGTTGCTACCTCCTCGCCCATGGAATTTTAGTTTTTTCCATGTCCTTAATTATTGGGTGGAGGTGAATTTTCATCATGTTTTGAAACTCTAATTTGTTTTCCTACTATTAATTTGATCACATTTATATTGTATTCACATTTTTATGCACATTACTTTTAAAACCATTAACTAATTTCTATTAATATTTGGTTAATTCAATTGATAGTTTTTTTCGTTTCAGGTTGTGGGAGTCTTTTTTTCATTGTTTTTTTATAAATAAAATTTCACTTAATACTCCTAGATATGTTTTATAAATTAAACATGTGAATAAAAATTTTAATCTTCTCTATTATAGGACAACTTTAAAGATATCTATTATCTTCCTTGATCATAAAATTACAAATAATGTCTTTCATTTTATGAGTTCATATATTAGATTTATGAAATGAAATTTTAAGTACTTGAAAATATACTCAATAGTATTTTATTTATATTTTAACACCCTTTCATATGATTTTTTTTCTTTTTAACTTTAAGATAATTGTAAAAAAATCATAACAATATTTATCCAAAATCATTTTTATTCTCAATTAATCCCTTATGATGTGATATTTACTTGAAATAGTATAAGTACTGTATAGAAATTTTAATTATTTATTTATTTTAAAAAACCATTCTTGGTATATGTAGTATATAATAATTGTAGTATGTTAGAAGTTCTATTAAATAAGTAAAAATAAATGAAATTCCTAAACTTGTGTTACTCGAATATTCATTTTTTTTTTCATGCGCTCTTTTATTCTTTTACATGTTTAACCATTGGGATATTCTTATTATTTCTAGTGGTATATTAGGGATTAACCAATTATATCCACATGTGAAAGAAATGTTAAATTATTATGTTTTTGAGGATTATTAGTTTCTTACATCCACTTGTATCTAAAATTGGTGATGATCTACTTCATGCTACCAATGTGGTCTACTTTATGGTATTGTCCCCATTTCCAGTGTGAACAATGACAGTGGTAGTTGATGTCAAATGAAGTTGTATGGAGTTTTATGTAAATTATTTTAATGGTTGAACATTTTTTTACTTGTTTCTTGGGGATTCATATATTTTATTGGAATTTGAATGCATTTTTAAATTATTTTTGAATATTTTTTTTCAAATGAAACCTTTATTTGATGGAGTTTCATATAATATAATTTTATAATTATTATATAATAAATATATTAAATAAATTATATAATATTAGATGAATAAATATAATATAAAATTTAAGAAACAAATATTGGAATATCAATACATGATATTTTATTTAAAATACAATTTACACATAGATATTAATTGTTACAATTGGTTATAATAAATGGAAAGATAATTGTTTTGATATTATCAATAGATAAATTTTTCGTATGAATATTTTTTAAACATCATGACCAACATATATATTATATGTTAGTATTATTTTAATTTTAATTGTAATATAACTATTTTATTTGACGTGATAACATTTAATGACGGTGTTTTAACCCAAAATTTAGTGATGGTAATTTTTTGTAAAATGATTTACTAAAAAATGTACTTTTCCAAAAGATATACCCATGTTAGAAAAAGCTAATTGTTTTTTAATGGACCTACCATATAGATACTCGTAAATTGTCTTCTGTATAGTTTCTTGATAACTATTGTTGTAGGTGAACTCAGCTAAGGCCAAGTAGTTCTATCAAGAACCATTAAAATTTAAGACACATTCTCTCAACATGTCCTCTAAAATCAAAATCATCTACTCAGGCATTCCATTGGTCTGTATGTGATTATTAGTGATTTTTGTAGAACCTACTAGAAAAGTGATGTGAAATAGGTGTCTCGGGATGAAAGAATATTATAAGGAACACCATGTAAAAATAATACCTCCTAAACATAGGGCGCTCCTAACTTATCAATTGAAAAAGTCTCTCGAATGGGTAGAAAATGAGCCACCCCAGTTAGTTGATCCATAATTACCAAGACAGCATTATTTCCTCTAGTCATATTTGGTAAGCCTACTAAAAATTCCATAGTGATGTCATTTCATTCCCACTTAGGAATGGCAAATGACTATAGAAGACTACTAGGTTACTGTTTCTCATCCTTCACCTATTTATAGGTAGATCGCCACTTGAAAAAACCCATAGAATCCTTCTTCATTACTAGACAATAATAGAATTGGTGTATATCACTACATATTTTGGTCAGACCTAGGTGTACTATCCACTTTGAGGCATGATATTATGGAATCCTATTCTTGTGCTTGTCTGTGGGGACCAATACGCAGCCGTGAACATGGTGGATCTCGTTATCATCAATGACCTAGTCAGATGGCATCTCCCCACCATATATATTGTCTCTTAAGGAAAAATACTCTGAATATGATAATTTACATCTCTTTATCATACTATGAAGTGAATGTGAAATAGATAAAGATCTAATAGTACCTCAACACTAGTACTCTTGAATGTCTAAATTTGCCTTAGTGTAGAGAGACATCAACTTCCACTCACTACTATACTCTTAAACCACCAGAGTCTGCATCTTCAAACTCAAAGAATGTATTACCATATTTCCCTTTATAGGGGTTATAGGAAAGTTTGAATTCAAATTATTATAGATAATTGACCAACTTATGATTCTGAATGTTTATTTCTCATTTGGAGAAAATATTTTTTAGGATTATTTTGGTTAGTATGCACCATAAATTTCTCCCACAATAAATAATGTCTCCAGTATCTCAGGGAATTCACTAATGTTACCATATCTAGGTCATGTTTATGGTAGTTCATATAATTTGTTATCAATTTTCTATACCCATATGCCACCACATGACCTCTCTATATTAAGACCACTTCTAGACCAACCCCTGATATGACACAATATATGGTATATTCCTAAACGATATTGGGTAAGATCGGGATCAATGTTTTAGTCGACCTTCCCTTCAGCTCTAGGAAAGATTTCACACACATTTTAGACCATATAAACTTTGTTCACTTCTTTGTTAAGACTATTATAGGAACTTCCAAATTGGAGAAGTCCTGTGTAAATCTCTAGTAATATCTAGAAAAGAAAAAGAAGTTATGAATATCAAACACATTCTTGGACCGATCCCAAGAAAAAAATACTCTTACCTTCTTAGGGTATAAATTTACACTAGTATCAAAGATAACATGGCCTAAGAAGTGCACATCATCAATCCAAAAGTTTCCCTTGGAGATATTGGTGTAAATCTAATGCTCTTTAAGTGTGCTCAGTATAAATTTTAGTTATTGTGAATGCTCCTCCATTTTACTTGGAGTACATGAGAATGTAATCAAAGAAAAAACCACAAAGGTGTCTAAATAGGGGTTAAAAACCTGATTCATCATATCCATTGATATTTATGACATGTTTGTTAGATCTAAAGACATAACTAAATACTTGTATGGACCATACATTATCATAAAAGTAGTGTGAGGTATATCTGATGGCCTCACCCTCAACTAATGATAACTTAATTAACCTCTAATCGATCTTAGAGAATTCCCAAGAACCTCTAAGATAATCAAATAGGTATTCAATATGAAGAAGTGGGTACCAGTTTTTAACCATAATCCAGTTCAAATTATGATAATAAATACACAGCCATAAGGAACCATCTTCTTTCTTGGAAAAAATAACTGGATAACCCCAAGGATATATGCTTATTCAAGTGAATCTTTTATCCTCTAGGTCCTTTAACTGAGTCATAAGCTCTTGTAGCTCTATAGGAACCATCCTGTAGGGTGGAATAGAAATAGTCTCTACCCCAAGCACAATATCAATGGTAAAATATTATTCCCTCTTAGGAGGTAATCTTGAGAAGTCATTAGGGAATACATCCAAAAAATAATCGAAAATAGGTGGAAAATCCATGATGTTTACCCCCATCCATTACAAAAAAAACTAGAATTTAGTGACTTTTTTAGCGACGTTTTTTAAAAACATCGCTAATTTTTAATGTAGCAATGTTTTTTAGGACTAAATTAGAAACATTTTTTAGAATTTTTTCTAAAAATAAATAAATTTATATATCTCATCTCCCCACATCGATGTAAATATATATTTAGATATATATATTAATATATAAACACATACATATATATATATATATGTAAATATATATATATATAAACATGTATATATTTTAAATTTAGACATGTTTTTAAAAAATCATGGATATTTTAGTGACATTTTTACTAGTGTTTTAAAATTTAGCTTATTATATATATATTCATTTATTTATAATTATATATATGTAAACATACACATATATATTTACACACACACACACAAATATATACATATAAACATTTATATATAAACATTTATATATAAACATTTATATATATAAACATTTATATATAATATAAACATATATATTAATATCACTACTATAAAAAAGGAATTTAACAATGCTAGAATAGGCCTTTATCTGTGCTAAAAATCACTGACTACCACAACGTGGTTAAAATCCATAGGCTTTTATCAACACTAGAAAATATTTGATAAAAAAATTATCATCATTTTATTTAGAATTGATAAAGGGGCCCTTCATTAGTGCTAATAAATGTGTTAAAAAATCATTCCTTTATCAGCGCATTTATTTGTGACAATAAAGGGGCATACTATAGTGTGATGTTACAGCATATTGAAGTTTTATGTTACAGAACACAAAATCCCTAGACGTATTCTATCCTACAGTGCTCTATAAAATCACACTACAACACCAAAAATTAGAAAAATTGGATATAAATACATAATTTAAATGAAATAAAATTTACAACACAAATAAGAGGAAAATATATATATTATAGATAAAAACAAAACACATTTTTTAAAAGAAAAAACCACCCCTACATGAGTAAAATAATACACAAATATAAGAAACAATTATTAAATTAGTAAAAATATAAAGAAATAAATTAAACAAAAAGTGTTAATTTTAAACTAAACATTGATTCATACCAAGAACATTGTGTATCTGATTGAGTTGTAGTTGATTATTGCACGTCGCACCATTTATTGTTTATGTTAAATCATTATCTATGTGAAAATTAATTAAATAATTATTAGATAAAAATGATAAGGAAATTAATTAAGTAATATCAAATAGAATTATGAGAAAACAATATAGACTTGTTTTCTTGGTTTTGGTGATGTGATGCATGTTTTAAACTAAAATGACACTTATATATTGAAAAGATGCACTTGGAGCTATAATAATAACATTGTGCATTGTATTGAGTGGGTATGATTCCTACACATCCCAAATGATTTATGGTTCATTTTTCTAATGTATCAAAATAATCTAAATATGTTTTCTCGGTTTTGAGTATGTCAGTTGTGTTTTTTACTAAAATGCCATTTTAAACTAGAAACACAAACTTTGGGTCAACCAGTCACATCGTGTGTTGGTTTAACATGAGACTAATTCCTAAAAATCAAAAATTAATTATGAATCATTTTTCTAAATTATCAATACAATCAGAGAGTGTATTCACAGTTTTTAGTGAGTGACACTTTTGAACTAAAAAGTCAATTTTAAGTTGGTAACGGACACTTTGATTCATAACAGGAACATCATGTATTGTATTAAGGTGAGGATGATTAATCCACATTAAAATTTATTTATTTATTACCTTCAAAAAGTATAAAAACAATCCAATTATGTTTTCTTTGTTTTGATTATGTCAGTTGTCTTTTTAGTAAAATTAATGTCAAATTTAAATAAAAAGATGCAATTTGTGTCATACTGATCACAACATGCATCAGGTTGAGGTGAGTTCTATTCATACACATCTCAAATGACTTATATATCATTTTAATAAATTATCAAAAAAATAGAAATCTGTTTTCTCAATTTTGAGTACGCCACTTGTATTTTTTACTAAAATGTCATTTTAAACTGGAAACATGCACTTTGAGTCATACCGGTCACATAGTGTGGGGTTTTGATGTGAGAATAGTTATTAAATGTAAAAAATTAATTATGAATATCTTTTTAAAATTATCAAGATAATACAAGTATGTTTTATTGGTTTTTAGTGAGTGACACTTTTTTGTACTAAAATGTGAATTTTAAACTGATAACAAGCACTTTGAGTTATACTGAGAACATCATGTATTGTATTAATGTAATGATGATTTATAAATGCCAAAAATTAATTATGGATAATTTTACTAAATTATCAAAACAATACAAATGATATTTTATTAGTTTTGAGTATGTCAGTTGTCTTTTTTAGTAAAATTAATGTCAATTTTAAATAAAATACATACTTGGAGTCATACTAGTCACACCACGCATTGGATTGTGGTTCGTATGATTCAAAAATGTAAAAAATCACATATGGATCATTTTTATAAAGTATAAAAATGATCCAAATTTTTTTATCAATTTTTAGTATGCCACTTGTGTTTTTTACTAAAATTTCATTTTAAACTGGAAACGCACACTTTGAGTCATATCAGTCACATCTTGTGTGGCTTTGAAATAAAAATTATTAATATATATAAAAAATTAATTGTAAATAATTTTACAAAATTATCAATACAAACTGAGCATTTTTTTCTCAGTTTTCAATGATTGACATTTTTTTACTAAAATGTCATTTTTAAACTGATAATGGACACTTTGAGTCATATTGGGCACATCATGTATTGTGTTGGGGTGAGTATAATTCCTACGCATAAAAAATGACTTATGTATCATTTAATAGAGTATAAAAATAATATGAATTCAATTTCTTGGTTTTGAGTATGTTAGTTGTCTTTTTTAGTAAAATTAATGTCAATTTTAAATAAAAAGATGCATTTGGAGTCATATCGGCCACACTGTGCATTGGATTGAGGTTATGCTAATTCCTACACAACCCAAAATACTTATGGATAGTATTAATAAATTATAAAAATAATTAAAATCAATTTTCTTAGTTTTGTTTATGCCACTTGTGTTTTTTACTAAAATGTCATTTTAAATAGGAAACATGGAAATTGAGTCATACCGGTCACATCGTGTGTGGGTTTAATGTGATTCCAATTCGTACATGTCACAAATTAATTATAAATCATCTTCATAAATAATTAAGTAAATATGAGTGTGTTTTCTTAGTTTTTAGTTAGTGAAAATATTTATACTAAAATGTCAATTTTAAACTGCTAACGGGAACTTTGAGACATACCGGGAACATCGTGTATCATATTGATATTCAGATGATTTATACATGTAAAAAATGACTTATGGATCATTTTTCAAAAGTATCAAAACAATATGAATGCATTATTTTGATTTTGATTATGTCATTTGTCTTTATTAGAAAAATTAGTGTCAATTTTAAATACAAATATGCACATTGATTCATACTAGTCACACCATGCATCAGATTGAGGTGAATATAATTCCTACACATCCCAAATCAATTATTTATTGTTTTAATAAATTATCAAAATAATAATAATTCATTTTCTCAGTTTTGAGTACATCACTTATGTTTTTTACTAAAATGTCATTTTAAACTAGAAACACGCACTTTGATTCATACCGGTCATATCATGTGTGAATTTTATGTGAGACTAATTCCTACACATCAAAAATGAATTATAAATCTTTTTCCTAAATTATCGAGACAATACAATCATGTTTTCTTGGATTTCAATGAGTGACACTTTTTGAACTAAAATATCTATTTTAAATTGATAACAGACACTTTGAGTCATAATAATAACATTGTTTATTGGATTTAGGTATGGTATATTCCTACACATCATAAATGACTTATGTATTTTTGTCCTAAATTATCAAAATAGTATTAATTTTTTTGCTCGATTTTGAGTAGGTGATGTGTGTTTTGAACTAAAATGTAAATTATAAACTAAAAACATACCATTCGAGTCATACCGGTCACTCCATGCATTGGATTGAGGTGTGGCTGATTGAGTATGTGATGTGTGTTTTTATTTCAACCTTCTACACCGAGCTAGAAAATAAACAAATGAACCATTTGGATAGAATAAGAAACCCCATTCTTCCTAAAACACATCATCCAAAAGAACCATGTTCTCTTTTTTGTGGATTTTTGTAGACGATTCAAGGAAAAAATATGACTTCTAAAAAGATCTATGAAATAAATATTAGATAAAAATGATAAGAAAATTAACTTAAAAATAATATATAAAATGGTGATAAAATTAACTGAATTAGTAGTATGTTTTCATATCTTTATGATTTTTGTATACATTGTTGACCCATTTCCTTGTTTATATTATCTCAGTTGTAGCCTCTAAGTCCAATATCTCATGAGAACAAGAATATTCAAACAAACCACCCCAACTTGAGCAAAAGAATCCATCAGTATGATAAAACAATTATTATGTTATTAATACTATAAAGAAATAAATTATACATAAATATGAAACAATATATTAATAAAATATCAATTTTAAACTGAAACCACCCAATTTGAGTCATATTTGGTACATCATGTATTACTTTGAGGTATGGTTGATTCCACCATGAATTTTTATCCTACAGTGAATTCAACACTTTGGGTGATCTAAAAATATTGTTGTTTGATAACCCAGAATATTGAATTCATTGGGGAATAAAAACAAAATTGCATCATCATGAGTGAATCATCATTATTGAGTGCATGATCATAGTATAGGAGTGAATTATCCTTATTGATGAAGTCATTTATTTCTAGAAAACATAAACCATTAGTGTAAAACTGTCATCATTCATTAATTGAACTAAAATAAATATTTACATATGAGTTTTTATGGAACATAACAAAATATATCATACCCTTTCACCATCATAGAGAGTAAAAACTCCATGAAAAATCATTTACCTTCTTTTATGGAAAAAACATCATTGTGACCCATTATGTATTTTCAGAATACACTAAACTCCATTACAAGTTTTTTACCCCTTTTGATAGTATTAAACATCTGTATAGCCATTTATAAAATCTAAATGATGTTAAAATATAAGGAACCCATTAAGTCTTCTTGGATTGTGAAACATATTAGTATATCCTTTTCAATATTCTGGGTGATGATTAAATCTAACATAACATTGTATTTATTTATTCTACAAAATGGTAACATCCCTATTCTCGTGTATTTTTTATTGAGAATGATGATAAGTTTTTTTATTAATGAGCTTGTGAATATGGATCATTTAATATAATTAAAGTGAACATACATAATTAATGTTACTTGTATGTATTTCACAAGAATGTGTGATATTATATCATATATCTAATTGATTATCGAATTTCCCAAATAATTCCACCACCCACCAAAGTAAATCCATTATGTTGTTATTTTATGAAAATTCATGATTTAGTCGATGAAATTTTTTATTTCTTTATTTTTATAGAGGTTTTGAATCAAGATACTAGATTCTTTTTTAGTGGGGTATTTCTTTGTATTTTTGTACTTCATGATTTTATTTGAAGTGTGTTTTTAATTTTTAGGGATTTCTTCATAAGTCAGTTTCTTTTCATTTTATTTCATGTTTCCTTTAACACCATACCACCTTAATGACCACAACCTCTTAATATTGGTTATCCTATAATAGTTCTATCATACACCAATTGGCTTCGGTGGTTGATTAAACATATATTTCTTAAAACATTAGAGTTTTATTATATAACTTTTTGATTATTGGATTGGTATTTTATGACTCTCAAGTGACGGTTGGCTCCACTACTAAGAACCTTTGTTTGTAATGTTGAGAATTCAAATCTAAGAAAATACATCTATTTTTTTGTTATTGTTCAATTTGTTCTTGGCGAGGGGATTCCTTCACACTTAAGTAATATTTGATAGTACATTTAATTTTATAATATAAATTGTATCCTATGATAATCGGTTTTAAAAAATAAGTGGTGTTTTTTTTTCTAGAAAAAATTCTCCCCCTTAAATTTATTTATAAAATCACTTAGAAAAGTGGTGAACAAAATTATTTCAATAAATCACTTAAAACAATTAAACAATGGATATTATCTTAAGTGACAATTTTTGTGCACACTTTTCAATATTTTTCCTCAAACACAACCTTTATATGATCATCATTCTAATCCATTACACAAAAAAAATATTATTTTCAAGACAATGTTTCATCTCCTCCTCTGCCTCAGTCTTCACCTTGGTCTCCACCTATGCCTCCTCCTCTACCTTGGTCTTTAACTCCAACTCTGACTACACGTTGACCTCTACATGTGCCTCCACCTCTGCCTTCAACTCCACCTCCTCTATTTCCCAACAATTTTATTTTTTGATGGTCTTTTCTTCTAAACAAATTAATTTCCCCCATTATACTTCTCCTTGATAAACAGATCAAAAATAATATATAAGAATTATAAAAATAATTCTTCACATCAAAAATATATTTCTAAGGTTATAACTCATACTATATCACAAAAATAGTAGGTAATTGTCTAAATTTGTTTTTGGAAAACATTCTGACAACATGTACATTTTCCACTCATATCTAAACAAATTTACTTCTTTTGAGTATGAAGGTTGTTTAAAATCTTGATGGTACTAATAAAATATATAAAAAACTTATTAATAAATATATTTATTGAAATGGTAATTACCTTCAGAAATTACCTATTGGTAGATTGTAGTCTTTTCATGGTTTATGATCTCTCTAAGAAATTTTCAAACATAATATCCATAATCATTTCCATTATCTTACTTCATAAACTATGGAAACATTGACCAAAATAAGTAAATTGTTATTAAATATGTTTTTATAGTTAAATATTTATATATATAACTTAATCTATTTCTATTTGTAGTAATATATAGGCTTTATCTATTTAGACACTGCCTTAAAGACATGATTTCTCCTATATTTAGTGAGCGCGCTATCATAACAAAATTCTTGTTAAAACACAGACTAAAACATGTAATTTAAAGTTTATCTATAAAATTTTGATTGCAATGTATTAAAAAATCACAATAAACATTATGTGTTGTTATTTTGTAAGATATCCATTCATTGTATCCAAAAAATAAATATTTTTGGTATCCATATTTACTATGATTAGCACCTAGTGCTGCCTATCACACCCAGTTTTTTAAGTTTTCCATTATTCTAGTTCGGGTCACTTTTCATCCATTTCTCCTGACAACCGGGTGTGATGTGTTTAAAATTTTGAGGTATTATTTCTATTTATCCTTGTTCTAGCTTCCTCCTTTGTGTTTCCTTTTGAATTTTTGAGAAACGTATGATATTTTGGCTGGAAAGATTATAACACATGATTGGCACACGGTTAGGAGTAACCATGTACCTTGGCCCAGGTAATTGTGTGGTGATGTCTCGGTGAGACAGTAGCGACCGCATGGAAAATGCAAGATCATTCATACTGTGCATCTTTCCCATGCAGTAGGTATCCTCCTCAACATATATCATCACATGGTCACTGTATGGTTTTTAAAACTAACCGTGTGACCTACCAGGTCATTAAAAATTAGGGTTTTGGGTTTTTTTCACCCGATTTTAAACCCTTTAACCCCTCTCTTTCACCACTCTTGACCTAATCCTCCCAAGGTGCTCCCTCCCCCTTCCATGTTTTGGAACCAGACATGAAGGGAAATCCCCAAACAGGTGGGTTTTTAAAAAAATTCCACCAATGTTCGACGTTAACTCATCGACTTCGGCGAAGAGCATCCTGCTCAAAGATGAAGACCATGTGTGAAGGGTTTTAAGCACAAAAATTAAACTGTAAATATACCTTGTTTAATTTTGAAGATGTGCACAACTTCTAGTCATCATTGGAGATCACTACTAGAAGAATCTGACATCGAACTCTTCTAGATCATCCACACACACTTCAAGAAATAGGAAGAAGAACCCTTCATCATAATCTAGGTGCTAACGCGGAATTGCGATGATGTCTTCGACGCTCCAATGATCACTACATCACTTTGCAAGTGATGCCTGAGAAAGTTCTTGAACCATGCTCCTTGGATCCATAGTCTCTCTCTCTAGATCATGGGAAATAGGAGAAGAAAGATAAGTTCCATGAATAGTATTTGTAAATCTCCTCTCTTCTCATATTTATAGTGTCATTTAATTACCAATAAATGCCAACCCAGCCCCCCGAATAATTAACACACTATTAACAACATATTATGACTACTTACTTAAGTCATAAATATTATTATCACTCACTTTTAATATATTAAAATACATTTCACGATAATAATTTAGTCAATAACTTGACTCCTCTCTCCCATAAATATTAATTGAACCTTGAATAATTTAATATTTGTCAATTAATATTTTTCATGTATTTACTTAAAACTCGTAAAAAAATTTACTAAATAAATTCAATACTTGTTATTATAAACTCAAATAATATGAATTTATTTATTTCATTGGTGATATTTTATCCTTGGATAAATCTTGGACCCCTATGGTGGGGTCCACCATGTCCAAAACTCCTATTCAACTAAATAGTGTAGATTCTTGAATATGCTATTGTGTGTGACCCTCTAGGCCCTTATCTCGATAGTAGTAAATAGTATTCACAATCCAAAAGTAGGATCTAGAAACCAAACATGGCCCCTGAAGAGATAAGGATTTTCACAGTAGTGACCAACAATCTATGTACACGCATTGTGTAATATAATCTCTTTGTCTGTAATATCACATAAAGAAGGACGCACTCATGTGTCATCGCCCTTTTCTTCCTTTATTGTTTTTTGATTTAACTGGACATATTTACCTTTGACTTCCATATCCATGGTCTTATAAAGGTATTATCATCCTTATCAACATTGCATGAGATATATTACTTCCATAACCTGGAAGAGACAAATCCTTTCTTGACCATTCAACTAATTCCATGCCACTAATGACACACCGAACACAAACTACCTTGACACGACTTCATTTCCATGGTTTTCATCTTGCATCAAAGTATGCAATCAAATTACATACATTGGTAATGATCTCAAGTTAAGATACCATTACACATGATCATAGATAGGAACATCCAATGACACCTGAAACATGTGGTGCTCCTATTGGCAGGTCAGTCCTCATGATCTCACTACTAGAGATCACCAAGTACGAACTTCATGAGAATAAGTCTCAATGCTTATGAGCCCCCAGCACCTCATAGTCAAACATGTACTATGTCCAATCAGTAATATTTATCTAGACTATATAATATATATTTAAGATTAATTTCAAAGTATCTAGATATTCTCATTATAGTCTGGGATCTGTTATAACCTTTCAATAAGAGAATTAATCTTTGGAAATTACCATTTCAATAGTGGATGCAAAAAATTCTACACTATAATGGTAATATGACATCATGTATAGCTAATTGTATATATGATATGGTAATCAAAATCATTGAATAGTTGGGTCTAGGTAAACCACTATTTCAACACCATGGATCCTTCAGATATTCCTTCCCTTGGTGGTTTGGGTCTGGATTCTTTGAGGAATCTCAGGGTAAGTTTCTCCCTCCTTGTTTTCTTTCTATACTATAGGTTTTACCTCTTTTCCTTTGGTGGTTCCTCTTTCCCGTGATTCGGGTTTTGATTTGGGGTTTTTAATCTTGGGGTTTTGGGTTTGATCTTCTTGATTAGGGTATATTCTTTCCTCCTCGTGGTGTGAATGTGATGCAGATGGGGTTTTGCACCATTTTCCAGAAGTTTATTCATGATAGGTAGATGGTTTTATGCCCTAACATTATTATATGAATTTAATATGTTTTTCTGAGCTTATAAATGTGTTCTTTGGTTTGATTATGTGGTGTGAATGGTTTTTATGAAGTGTTTGGTGTGTTTATGGGTTATAAATTAACTTTAACAAAGGAAATGGATATGTTATGTGTGTTCTATAATTTAATGTTTCAAAAAAGGGTTTTAGGGTGTTTTTTGGATGGTATAAAAAATATTTTAAAAGTCACTTGAGGTGCCTGTATGTTTAAATGGGTATTTTCAATGGAAAGAGGATCATTTTGGTCATGTTATCCTTTTTTTCATTTTGTGTATAAATTTTAAATTGTTTAAAAGATGAAGAGTTTTATTAAAAAATGGTCTTAAGGTATGTGTGGGTTAGTGAAGGGGATTATCTCATTGAATTGTTTGTTTTGTAAAGTGTGTTTCTCATGATTGTTAAATAGGGACTTATGAATTGTGTGACTAATGGAAACTATGTCTAAAAAGTGGGTTTTGGTGTGATTAAAATGGAAAATTGTCATGACCCATCCTCGGGGCCCGTGTCGTGACTACCCCAAGCCCGCCTTCCATAGTCCAGGGGCTGGCGACTAGCACCAAAGGCGTAAATCCCGATAACTGGGAAGTCATTTCCTTATAAAAGTAAACAAAACACCACAGAGTACAAGCGGAAGTAAAACACTAAGTAAAACTGAAACAAGATGTGCTAAAAGTAAAGGGGCCGGAAATAAAAGGCCAACTGTAAAGTGCAAGGAAAAAGATAAAACAGTCGGAAGGTGACAAGCAGCTCCTGGATCATCCACCAAGGATCCTACCTGAAGGGTAGGTACAGATAGCACAGCTTCTGGATCATCCACCACGGATCCTACCTGAAGGGTAGGTACAGATAGCCTCCACAATGCTCTCGCCCATCAACCTCCTCCGAGTGTCGTCTCGTCGTGAAGTCCACCACCAGATACTGTCTCTTCGTGAGGTCCACCTCCGGGTACCGTCCAGTCCTCGAACACTCGGCCTCTGTCTGCGCTGTCTGTCATCTGCAACCAACACAACGAGGTGCGGGCATAGCCCGTTCAGGGGTGAGTATAACGATACTCATTAGAGACCCAGATACCCTCAAGGTATCACTAAATCCAACAAGGATAACCACAAAGAAGATCTCAACAGATAACCTCTACCTAGGTATATGCCCATACATATACCCAAGTTATTAAGTAACCCATCTCAATCATGAGGAAACACAAAGATTATGAAATCAACGGATAACCACAACTCAGGTATATGCCCATACATATACCTCAGTTATCAAGTGACCCATCTCAATCATAAGGTAAACACAAAGGTCATAGACTCAGCTCAAACCAGGATTTTCATTATCGAAACTGTAACTACTGAAGAGCCCCATCTCTGGAGTGTACAGTGGTCCAGTCACGACTCCGAGGTACAGCTCACTAACCTAAGACTGCTGAGGTACTCCTCATGTTGAGTACTGTGGTCCTGCTGCTACAACCAAGCGCTTCCCACCATGGGTTTGCCGCTACAACCAAGCGCTCCCCCTCATAGCCTCCAGAGGTAATCCTTCTGTTGAGTACTGCGGGTCTGCCGCTACAACCAAGCGCTCCTCCACCGTGGGTCTGCCGCTACAACCAAGCGCTCCCCCTCATAGCCTCCAGAGGTACTCCTTCTGTTGAGTACCGTGGGTCTGCCGCTACAACCAAGCACTCCTCTGCCGTGTTTCTGCCTCTACAACCAAGCACTCCCCACTGGGCTAACCGAAACACACCGAGTCGATCGGTCAAGCAGTCGTCAGGTCTCATCCGACTACACGGTCTCCATACTCCGCACGCTCGTCTCCGTGAGGGTATGTTCCATGAGATACTGGTCTATACTACAAGTATCGCAAATTTCCACGAAAAATTATCTCAAAGGATCGCCTCGTCACAGGGGTCTCAACGCAAAAAACGGCGCGTCAATCAGACGGTCGGTCTGTGTGTTACTACCCTTTTCGTCCCCGGGGCCCGGTTGGTTTTGTGTGCGAACCAATCCATCCATATCTCAACTGTACCCTGAAAAATCATAGGGTAAACTCATAGGGACCATTTCTCCACGTGATCACCAACGCCGCTGACGGTTTGTCAAACGGACATCCAGTCTGAAAGTTATCAGCTTTTCCGTTCGAGGGGCCCGGTTGGATTTCGGGTGCAATCCAACCTGGCCACTATCCAACTGCATCCAAAACTCAAGCGAAGTATTCCAAAATTTCCGTCTCATCAAGATGAAATCAACGAGACAGACGGCGCGTCAATCGGACACCCGATCTGTGAGTTATTGGTTTTTTCGTTCCAGGGGCCCGGTTGGTTTCGTGAGAGAACCAACCCGACTGCACTATGACGGCATCCAAACCTCGAGTGGATTAAGACAAAAGTTCTGTCTCATCAAGAGGAATCCAACAAAGTCGACGGCACATCAATCGGACGTCCGGAGTTCAAGATATAAGCGTTTCCGCTCTGAGGGCCCGGTTGGTTTCGTATCTGAACCAACCCGGCCGAACCCAAACTTCTCCTAAACCTTGAGTGTAATATACCGAAACGACCGCCTCAATCCAAGGATCTCTAAGCAACTGACAGTGCATCGATCGGAGGTCCGTAGCCCAAGATATGGGCAAAAGACCGAAAGTGATCCGAAAATGGGGGGGTCTGGGCCCGGTCTGACCCGGCCCAACCCCCCCGGGGTCGGCCCGAACCGGGTCGATCCGACCTGGGTCCGAGTCCGACCCGGTAGGGCGCGACCTGGCCCGGCTGGGTGCGGCCTGGCCCAGTCCGCCCAAGCCGGCCCGGCTTGGCCGGGCGGCTCGCTGGCTCGGCCAACGAGCTGGCGCTCCGCGGACGCGGCACGTGCCGCATCCCCCTGGATCTCGTGCGGCCGCGGGATCCACTCGTTCGCCATCGTGGATTCAGCCGCGGCGGTTTCTCCAGGTGGCGCGCCGGGGCGCCTCCGCCTCCGGCCGCCGGTGGTGTCAGCGGGCCACCGGAGTTGCTCCGGTGGTCCGTTTTCAATTCTGTCTGCGCCGATTCTCATCCCGGGTCCCGTTCTTCACTGCGGAAACATCAAATCGTCTCTGCGGCCCGTTCCGTCAATACCAGTCATTCCGCACGTCAAAAGAACAAATTGTGGAGTCTTCTGTTTGCCTTCGCGGTCCTAATTATGACCACACTTTCGTTCGGCCTCGACGGTGCGGCGCGACGACGCCGCGCATCCTTGCCGCATTCCTCCAGGTTCTCGCGCAGTGTCGTCGCACCATGTCGCCATCTTCCGAACCGCAACAACACAACAACAAAGGGGGAGGAGTATAAGGCCCCAGCCTTAAACCTTTCTTAATCTTGAGTTATTACAAGATTACACATTGAGGATCTTTTCAGGTTTAGAGTTTTATAGAATTAGATCATGAAACTTGCATTACATTCCACATTTAAACAAAGTGGTTACATAAAAGACAATATTCATTATTCCCATAAATAGAAACATATTTAAAATAAAACATGGATTCTTTCTTGACACATCCTTGACACTATCATCATATCATTTACCTTTCCCTTGACCTGTGAAAAACATTTCAAAAACTTGGTATGAGCATAAAAAACTCAGTAAGGGTTATAAAAATATGGAAAGGAAACATGAGTTCATATATACATAAGAATGAAATCATACTTTACCCATAAAACATAGGCACTTTAACATACCTCATCAAATCATGAATAAATCATAGAAATCATAAGACATAAAAGGTAACTTGAGGCATTCATAACATTATTACATAGGGAGTAACCCTCTTGGTTACATTTGGAATACCCACCACAGTATATTCCCTAAATCTCTTCGGAGAAACCTTAATGTTTCACTCCTTCGCGTTACCCAATGCATTGGAGAGATATGTCAGGCTCACCCGCCCTTAGTTTATCACGAAACCACCCGTTTTCATAACAATTCCCAAGAACCATAACATAAACGTATCACATAAAACATGCATAAAGGAAACATAACATTTCCACATTTCAATCAGAATATAACATTTTAGGACATTGAAATAATGAATCCATTCAAAAAGAAACCATTTCCAAAACCATTTAAAACATTTAATAAAGAGATTTTTGAATCAAAGTGTCTCATACCACCTTGAAGCTTTAAAAAATTAAACCATTAATATCCATATAAATAAATCCTTAAAACCATTTTGAAAACATGGATATTAATAAGAACAAATCATTAAAACATTTAAAGCGATATTTTGGTTAAAGGGGTTTTACCAAAATTAGAGGCACTTGAATACAATAATTGAGGAATACCATTTAGTCAGAACTTTATAATATCATTAGAATAAATGGATTCATGATATAATATTCCAAAGGACAGTATATACACCACATAAGAGTGAATTGGTGCATAACAACAAATAAGTCTCAATAGAAATGCCAAATGTGATGAATTCCCTTATAAAGAAGGTATCCTTAAATTAAGGATAATTCAATCTCAAAATTATGTGTGACAAATATAAATACACCCAATATAAGTGGATATTAAGTGTAAAACAATAAAAGGTAATTCACACATATTCAAAAGATGACATATTCAATAACTACATGTTGAACCCAAAGAAATCGAAATTGGGTTAAAAAGTTCCCTTGGTAGAATTCGACAGCCTAACGGCATCACTTCAAAATTCAGAAAATAAGTTGATGAGAGATAAAAAGGGCATCTCATAACTTGGACATAAAATTTACATCAATAATGATATAAAAGAACATATCCCAACATAATAGTATGTGAATTAAAAGACATGACAAAAGAAGTCTTTTGAAAAGAGGAGGGTGAAAGGTCCCCTTACCGAGTTGGGTAACTTTCGAAACGTACACCCCATGGAAGAAGGGTCATACAATAAAGATGAGAATACCCATCAATGGAATTATACTACACAAGGTGTATAATAATGGGCAGTACATACACCACTCAAAAGAAATTGTGGCAAATGTATCATAAATCTCACGGGAATAAAAGTGAGATGAGAAACCCCTTACGAAAACTCGGCAGCCTAACGACGCCACTTAAAACTTCCAAAATGGATTTATGAGAGGAAATAGGGTCTCTCATCATATGAACATAAAAATTATAGTAAGAGTTATATAAAATAACATCCCAATCACAAGAAATATGAGCTTAAAAGGAATGACATAAAAGGGTGTACTTAAAAAGAAAGAGAGGAGTAGGATCCCTTACCTCGGGTACGACTTGACTCGATCGTTCTTTAATATCCTGAATAATAAACTTGAGTTAATTTATACTTCCTTAAGAACCTTTTTCAAGTTCATTATTCCTTTTATATCACTTATTACCATGTCATAGACATTATGTAATCATTTAAGTTAATAATGTTTGTTTTGTCGATACTTGGTTCTTAAGTCGAAAGTGGACTTCTTACAATTACATGTTGTTCGTGTGGTCAAAGGTTCATTATATCCATAATTTTATTCATGATTTATATATCATATATATCATATATATCCAGTATATTCATGCATTTATAATATTACATAACATTTAGAGTTAAGAAATGAAATGCACCGTTCATGGAGACGGTAAGTCGTACGTACACATGAACGCTACTTCCATTTCTATTTCATATTTAATGGAATTAAAACATAATGATACATAATAGTATTTTAATTCCAGCATGGTATCATATATAATATCATTAAATATATCCTTTATACGTACCACATATGGTATTAACGAATCAAATCACTTTGAGGGGGCGGTAGTCCACACTTCCTTAAATGAAGATATCGCGTTTACCCATAATGGAAACCATAAAGGTATGCCATAAATGAAAAATACAGAAGATTAAGTAAAACATAAACATATTAGATATCATATATAAATATAGTGTCATCTTAATGGCCACCTTTTAAGGTGTTAGAAGAATGTTGAACAATCATCGTTTCGGGAGGCAGAAATTCGCCATCCACGGAAACAACATGTTCTTTAACCATTAGATGTAGGTGTGTGTAAGTGTAGCTAGAAACCTTCTTATAACAACATCCTAGTATATTTAAGATACTGTATTTGTTACAAAATAAATTAATAAAAAGAGTTTAGGGGGTTGGAGAAGCAAAATAAAACAAAAGGACTCAAGTGAATACATTACCTTAAAATCGGGTAACTTCCCTTGATTTGAGCTCAAAGGCTTCCTTGGAAAGGATTCTGCCAAAAGTGAGGCTTCAAGGAGTTAGAGAGGGATGTGGAGAGACAAAATGGGCAGGGGTTGGCCGAGACAAAGGCTTTGGGAGTGTGGGTAAGGAGGTAGAGGTGGGGGCCTTTTATAAGAGGAGAGGAGGGGCACTCTTGGAAAGTAAAGAAAAGTAACTTTATTTTAAAATGATATTCGGATTTAAGAGGTCCCACATTGTTATAATTCTAGGATAAGGTTCTAAGGGTTAGAAATCCACTCATCCAATAGGTTTTGGACATGTTTAGGTCTTAGATATTACATTATCTTTCTATTTTATTTAAATCGTTAAATAATGAGGTCATCGCTGCATCATCATGATGTCATAAATAATTTAATTAATTTAACGTCTAAAAATTATAAAAAAAATACTATGATGTAGGAAATATTTTTAGATTTCCAATTACTATTTATAGACAAAAATATTATTTGTATAACCCCATGTAATAATTGTTTTAGTAAAACATCTCATGTTTGTGTCATTTTTACTTTAACATTAAATAAAAAGGTATTTATGTCATTTTCCAACCAAAGTGGCTCCATGGGGTCCCCAAGTTAACCCATGGATTGTCTTGGTCGGCCATGACACATCCAATGATGGTAGGACATGTGTCTAGGTTATTTCATTTTATTAAAACATTATTCTTACCTTAAACTACACTAATTACCTCTAATCGCGATTAAAAACTTAATAACTTACTATTCACCAAAAAATTATTTTAATCCCATTGAACCACATTTTACTTCTTAATGACAACCATGTATTTCGTATTTTTGAAATTCAACACACAATGATGGAAAAATTTCATTTAAATGGAAAATCAGTTTTTATAAGTACCACTTAGTGATTTCACTATTCATCAAAAAATTGAAGTTTTTCAGAAAAATACCAAAACATCACCCTAAGCTATATTTGATATTACGAATTCAAAAATAATTTATATTTTAAAAAATTCAAAACATATTAGTTTCATTAATTAATTTAATAATTAATTCCCGCTTTCATAGCAAATAGCGTGCTTTTATGAAACAATAAGTATCAAGATTGACACTAGTTTAAGTCCAATTTCAAAGTGAAATTAATTCCAACGACCACTATTGTATTAAATGGTAAAAATATATTCTAATTTCACTTTCAAACTAACTCAAAAGATAATTTAATCATATAAATAAATTAGATTAAAAAGAGGTTTTGAATTAAAATACAACATTTTTCACTATTCATTAAAAATTGAACTTTTTTGGAAAAATACCATAAATTTACACAAAGTAAATTTTGATGTCCCGATTCTAAAGAAGAGTTTTATTTTGTCAAATATAACACATAATATTGTCAAAAAGTGTATTTAAAAGATGTTCTCCATCAAAAGGCGTTTAATCGACCTTTTAAAGAATATTAGAATGTTTACGCTTAACATTGGATTCATTCGCATTTTTAATTCTACAACATTTATTATAAAAAGTAAAAATATTTGACAAAAATATATAATCATTTTTTAGTTAGTTCTATTCATTCCCGCCATTACAATGTCTAGGCGTTAACTACCATTTAAAATAATATTATTTTATTATTAGAGTGCAACGTAAGATTCCCAAAAACCTCGTTGCTGCATATTGGGTACGCCATCGAGCATAGAATCCCCTTTAAAGTAATATTAATATTTTATTCACAAATATAGATAAATATAAAGATGTCATATTCTTTATTTACCTGGGGTGTTACAAGGAGGGTCGACCGTGTTCGTGTGGTCCGACCTCCTCCCGTTAAGATGATAACAAGCAGCCCAAAAAAAATATAAGACAAGGAACAACAAAGGATGTTTCACGAACAAGAAGCAATAAACCCCTACCTTGCAAAGATGTCACACGTCGTTGAACCACGGAAGATACAAGCGTCATGATGATCGGACATTGCGGAATATTGGTGTCGATTCTGTTGACGTCGGCGGGTGAGTCGTCGCCAATGGCGACGGACCCCGCGATGGTGTCTCCTCCCTTTGACACGGTGGAAGAAGAGGAGAAGCACGCCGTCGGTGATCACCCGATGAATAATGTGGTGTCTCGCTTCCTTCGACATGGAGAGAAGGTGCAAGATGAGATGACGTTCTTCATCGAAGCTTCGGTGTTCTTCACGTTCTTCAACAAGGAGATGAAGCTTTCTTCTTCGGAGAATTGCGTTCTTCACGAAGGAAGAAGTTCTTCAAAGCTTAAAGCTTTCTCTTCAAATACTCTCGCACCATCAACTATTCTCCCACGAAATAAGACTTAGTCTTATTTAATTAACACACAAGCCAAGGAATTCATTTAAAATTCAAACGAATCCTAGAATTAAATACACGAAAAACCTACACAATTAAGGAGTTGACTTTATTTAAAAAAAAGGAGTTTCTTTTTTAGAGTTACAAAATTTAAGAGTGGAAAAGTTATGAAGTTAGGGGAAGGTGAGGGGTTGGGCTCGTGTGGTCCCCACCCCACCTTAATCCTCCCAAGGGTAGTTCCCTAACTTCCTCTCAAAGAATATAACTACTTTAAAGAAATAAAAATTGTAACTCAATTTTTATTTTATCTTCCACAAATTTTAAACAACTCCTCCCGTGAAAACGCAACTCCGAAAAAGATCTTCTTAAGCAATTACCAGAACTGAAAATCCATCGATGCCCTCGGAATTTGATTTCGAGCACCGGTTCAAAAGTTAGAAAAACCCGCTCATTCGTTCACTGAACGTACCTGAGCTAAACTTTGGAAATTGATTCTGGGTACACCGGGCCTCGGAATCAGGCGCTGTCAGAAACTGCGTTCTTGTAAAATTCCAAAGAAAATTAAGAAAAAAATTCCCTTGAAATTTCTGGTTCTTTACATTACTCCCACCTCAGGGATTTACGTCCCCGTAAAGCTTTAACACAAACTAGGGATAAAAACGCGGTACTGAGCATGCATCTAAGCCTTTAGCTCCCATGTGCTCACCTGGAGGTTCCCGTACTATCATTGATATCGCACCTGAGGAATCGACCATCCTCGTAGAATCCGCTCCTGTAGATCCTTGGTTCCCACTGGAACCTCCATGAAAGTCACCCCATCGCCAAAGTCCAGCTCCCCATGGTCGATGATATGTGAAGGATCACACACGTATCTCCTCAGTTGAGATACGTGGAAGTCGTCGTGCACTTGGTGAAACTGAGGTGGATGGTTCAAGCGGTAACTACCTCGCCTACCCAGCTGAGGACCTAGAAAGTTCCGTTGAACTTCGGAGATAACTTGTCACCTCGACCACATCTCCGTAAACCTCGTCAAGGTGAGACCCGTATAAGGATGTGATCATCATCCTCGAACTCTAGAGGTCTCCAATTCTTGTTAGAACTGAAACTCAAAATGACTGCTTCCACGAGGGTAAGGTTGACCGACTCAAGAGTGATCGGTCACACCCTCCTGTGCATGAGTTTATCTTGTGCTGCCTAGGGTTTCCTTTTCGCCGACCAAGGAAAACTCATCCCGACGTCATAGTTAAACCACAACCTTTTTGCCTAATACTGTCAATCTGTGTATGAACTGTGATTTCTCAGTCCATACTCAAATCAACGTCGTAAGGCCTCGACGCTGCCACCAAGAGATTCCAACTGAAACTCTCGCCTCGAGGGTCTGACCACACTGTCGGCGTAAGTGTGATTATCGAGTCTTCTCCCAAGGTATCTCCAGACGTGAGGGTCAAGTCTATGGCTTACCGGAAACTCTAGGTCTGGGACAAGATTCGTGGAAGGAAGGAATGATTCATATCAACATCTGTTACTACGGCAGCTAGTAGTGAACACAGACTGTCCCTCGAATCATTCTTAGAGCCATTCGGTCACTTTCCCTGACCGCATGCAGCTACTCTCTTCCCCCGCCCTCCAGCTCTCTGATCTTGGCGGGGACAACCAAGGCAGGTGGTTGTAGCACGTTAAAATGTAAACCACCTCATGCTGCTCTCCTAGATTTGCCTCCACGTCGGCTGCTTCGCACACTCATCTCTCCTTTAAGCTTCCTCTTATTGAAACATTTAACATGCCCGAGTCTCTAAGACTGGCGTCGGTTTCCCGTTTCTTACTGCACGGTGCAGTCTTCATCTGCTCCTGGATGATTTGCACCTTCCTTGCCTATGATCTGAAAGAGCTGATAAAATTTCTCCTTTTATGAAAAGAGAAACTCGGTCTCATCCCCTGGATGAACCACGCTCATTGCCTAATACAGTCAATCCTGACATGAATGATGCATTCATGCCATGGATGACGTCGTAAGGCCTCGATGTAACTACCAAGAGATCCAACTGTCACTCTCGCCTCCAAGGGTCGAGCCACACTGTCGGCATCAGTGTGAGGTCACTGGTTCTCCTCCAGTAGAATTCTCGAAAGTGAGGGTCAAGTCAATAGTCTTAACCGGGACCAATGAGTATCAACCAAACAAAAGTATAGGAAAGAAAACAAAGATAAGTGTTTTTTTATTATTTCATCTCATAATACAAAGACACGAAAACAACAGCAACATGGAACTAGAAGTACAAGGGACGTATCCACTAGTTCTGATCCTTTCCACCTACTCCCGAAGCTCTACTGCCTTGTCCACTGCTTGGCTGTTCCTCAAGCACATGTCGCTGCTTCCGCCTTGGTGGCTCCTCTAAATCCTGCGGATCGACTGTGCGGGGGGTCGGACAGTCACGTGCCAGGTGACTCTTCCTGCTGCATTCATAACACTTCCTGCTCCTCGTACGGCTAGCTCTAGTCCTCTTGGACCTCTGCATCATCTATCTACTTCCCACAGATGACTCAGCTACTGATCAAAAATCTTGCGGCAAAGGCAGTAGCTCCTGTACACGCTCGGGGTGTAGAGCTACTGGAAAAAACTCCACCCTGAAGAAGGTCTCGAAGTCTTCCCATGTGAAGGTCATCTCATCACAAAACTGGAACAAGTGGCTCCACCACCTGCCTGCTGCTGCCTGAAGAAGGTTGGCAGCAAAGATCACTATGAAGTCTGCTGGCGTCCCCACTAGCCTAAAGACTCTCACCACAGCCTCCACCCAAACCTCAGCCGCCTGCGGGTCCGTCTCTCCCCGGAACCAGGGTGGCCTCTAGTGCTGGAACTCGTGCAGCGTGCTCAAGTGATGTGCATCGCCTAATGCTGGGGCTGGTGGCATCGGTGGCCCAACGTATGGTAGTACCGCTGGTGCCTTCGCTGGTGCCTCAACTGCAAGAGGGCCCTATACCGAAGCCTCGTCGCTCAGAAGGCTGTCAGTATGCACATCCCTATGGGCTCTAGCTGGTCGTCTGTGAAAAGGCATCCTGAAAGAAACAGGTGTTCCATGGTCAGAATAGTATACCTGGTGAGCTGACACAAAGTAATCACAAAGAAAACTTGGAACACACATGCAATCAATTTTTTCGTGTATTAAGTCAGAAATCAGAAGTCAGGGTCATGGTGTACGGATACGTCGACCGCCGCACTAACACTGGACTCTTTGGACTGATAACCGCACTCAATACTCTCAACACTATTGTTTCACATAGAAAAAGATCAGAGTCCGGAGTTCTGCGGTAGAACAGATCTCCTCTGATACCAATTTGTCACAACCCGTCCTCGGGGCCCGTGTCATGACTACCCCAAGCCCACCTTCCATAGGCCAGGGGGCGGGCGACTAGCACCAAAGGCATAAATCCCAATAACTGGGAAGGCATTGCCTTATAAAAGTAAACAAAACACCACAAAGTACAAGCGGAAGTAAAACACTAAGTAAAACTGAAACAAGCTGTGATGAAAGCAAAGGGGCCGGAAATACAAGCCCAACTGTAAAGTACAAGGAAAAAGATAAAACAACCATAAGTTGATAAGCAGCTTCTGGATCATCCATCAAGGATCCTACCTGAAGGGTAGGTACAGATAGCGCAGCTCCTGGATCGTCCACCATGGATCCTACCTGAAGGGTAGGTACAGATAGTCTCCACAATTCTCTCGCCCATCAACCTCCTCCGAGTGTCATCTCATCGTGATGTCCACCACCAGATACTGTCTCGTCGTGAGGTACACCTCCGGGTACCGTCCAGTCCTCAAACACTCGGCCTCTGTCTGTGCTGCCCGTCGTCTGCAACCAACACAACGAGGTGCGGGCATAGCTCGTGCAGGGGTGAGTATAACGATACTCAGTAGGGACCCCGAGACCCTCAAGGTCTCACTAAATCCAACAAGGATAACCAAAGAGAAGATCTCAACAGATAACCTCTACCTAGGTATATTCCCATACATATACCCAAGTTATTAAGTAACCCATCTCAATCATGAGGAAACACAAAGATTATGAAATCAACGGATAACCACTACCAAGGTATATGCCCATACATATACCTAAGTTATCAAGTGACCCATCTCAATCATGAGGTAAACACAAAGTTCATAGACCAGCTCAAACCAGGATTTTCATTATTGAAATAGTAACTACTGAAGAGCCTCGTCTCTACAGTGTATAGTGGTCCTTTCACGACTCCGAGGTACTGCTCACTAACCTAAGACTGCTGAGGTACTACTCCTGTCGAGTACTGTGGGCCTGCTGCTACAATCAAGCGCTTCCCACCATGGGTCTGCCGCTACAACCAAGTGCTCCCCCTCATAGCCTCCAGAGGTACTCCTTCTGTTGAGTACCGCGGGTCTGCTGCTAAAACCAAGCGCTCCTCCACTGTGGGTCTGCCACTACAACCAAGCGCTCCCCCTCATAGCCTTCAGAGGTACTCCTTCTGTTGAGTACTGCGGGTCTCCCGCTACAACCAAGCGCTCCTCCACCGTGGGTCTGCCTCTACAACCAAGCACTCCCCACTGGGCTAACCTAAACACACTGAGTCGTTCGGTCAAGCAGTCGCCAGGTCTCAGTCGGCTACACGGTCTCCGTACTCTGCACGCTCGTCTCCATGAGGGTCCGCTCCATGAGCTACTGGTCGATACTACAAGTATCACAAATTTCCATGAAGAAGTATCTCAAAGGACCTCCCTATCATAGGGGTCTCAACGCAACAGACGGTGCGTCAATCGGACGCCCGGTCTGTGTGTTACTAGCCTTTTTGTCCGCGGGGCCTGGTTGGTTTTGTGTGCGAACCAATCCAGTCGTATCTCAACTATACCCCAAACTCTCATAGGGTAAACTCATAGGGACCGTTTCTCCACCTGATCACCAATGCCGCTGACGGTTCGTCAAACGGACATCCAGTCTGAAAGTTATCATCTTTTCCGTTCCAGGGGCCCGGTTGGATTTCGGGTACAATCCAACCCGGCCACTATCCAACTGCATCCAAAACTCAAGAAAAGTATGCCAAAAGTTCCGTCTCATCAAGAGGAAATCAACGAGACAGATGGCGCGTCAATCAGACGGTCGGTCTGTGATTTATTGGCTTTTTCGTTCCAGGGGCCCGGTTGGTTTCGTGAGCGAACCAACCCGACCGCACTCCAAAGACATCCAAACCTCGATCGGAGTAAGCCAAAAGTTCTGTATCGTCAAGAGGAATCCAACAAAGTCGACGGCATGTCAATTAGACGTCCGGAGTTCAAGATATAAGTGTTTTCGCTCTAAGGGCCCGGTTGGTTTCGTATCCAAACCAACCTAGTCGAACCCAAAGTTTTTTTAAACCTTGAGTGAAATATACCGAAATGACCGCCTCGATCCAAGGATCGTTATGCAACTAACAGTGCGTCGATCGGAGGTCTATAGCCCAAGATATGGGCAAAAGACTGAAAGTGATCCGAAAATGGGGGGGTCTGGGCCCGGTCTGACCCAGCCCAACCCCCCATGGGTCGGCCCGAACCGGGTCGATCCGACCCGGGTCCGTGTCCGACCCGGTAGGGATCAACCCGGCCCGGCTGGGCGCGGCCCGGCCCGGTCTGCCCAAGCCGGCCCAGCTTGGCCAGTGATCTGGCGCTCCGCGGACGCGGCGTGCGCCGCATCCCCCTGGATCCCGCATGGCTACGGGATCCACTTGCTCGCTGTTGTGGCTTCAGCGGCGGCGTTTTCTCCAGGCGGTGCGCCGCGGCGCCGCCGGTGGTTTCCGCGGGCCACCGGAGTTGCTCCGGTGTTCTGTTTTCAATTCCGTCTGCGCCAATCCTCATCCCAGGTCCCGTTCTTCACTGCGGAAACATCAAATCGTCTCTGTGGCCCGTTCCGTCAATACCCGTCGTTCCGCACATCAAAAGAACAAACTGCGGAGTCTTTCGTTTGCCTTCACGGTCCCAATTACGACCACACTTTCGTTCGGCCTCGACGGCGCGGCGCGACGGCGCCGCATATCCTTGCTTCATTCCTCCAGGTTCCCGTGTGGTGTCGTCGCACCATGATGCCATCTTCCGAACTGCAACAACACAACAACAAAGGATGAGGAGGGTCAGTCATGTTCGTGCGGTCCGACCTCCTCCCGTTAAGATGATAACAAGCGGCCCAAAAAAAATATAAGACGAGGAACGACAAAGGATGTTTCACGAACAAGAAGCAATAAACCCCTACCTTGCAAAGATGTCACACGACGTCGAGCCACGGAAGAGACAAGCGTCGCGATGATCGGATGTCGCGGAAGATCGGTGTCGATTCCGTTGACGTCGGCGGGTGAGTCATCGTCAATGGCGATGGTCCCTGTGGTGGTGTCTCCTCCCTTTGACACGGGGGAAGAAGAGGAGAAGACACGCCGTCGGTGATCGCCCGATGAATAATTCGGCGTCTCGCTTCCTTCGACATGGAGAGAAGGTGCAAGATGAGATGACGTTTTTCGTCAAAGCTTCGGTGTTCTTCACGTTCTTCAACAAGGAGATGAAGCGTTCTTCTTCGGAGAATTGTGTTCTTCGCGAAGGAAGAAGTTCTTCAAAGCTTAAAGATTTCTCTTCAAAACCTCTCTTACCATCAACTATTCTCCCACGAAATAAGACTTAGTATTATTTATTTAACACACAAGCCAAGGAATTCATTTAAAATTCAAATGAATCCAAGAATTAAATACACGAAAAACCTACACAATTAAGGAGTTGACTTTATTTAAAAAAAAGGAGTTTCTTTTTGAGAGTTACAAAATTTAAGAGTGGAAAAGTTATGAAGTTAGGGGAAGGTGAGGGGTTGGGATCGTGTGGCCCCCAGCCCACCTTAATCATCTCAAGGGTAGTTCCCTAACTTCCTCTCAAAGAATATAACTACTTTAAAGAAATAAAAATTGTAACTCAATTTTTATTTTATCTTCCACAAATTTTTAACAACTCCTCCCGTGAAAACGCAACTCCGAAAAAGATCTTCTTAAGAAATTACCGGTGCTGCGAATCCATAGGTGCCCTCGGAATTCGATTTCAAGCACCGGTTCAAAAGTTAGAAAAACCCGCTCGTTCGTTCACTGAACGTACCCAAGCTAAACTTTGGAAATTGATTCCGGGCACATCGGGCCTCGGAATCAGGCGCCGTCAGAAACTGCGTTCTTGTAAAATTCCAAAGAAAATAAGAAAAAATTTCCTTGAAATTTCCAGGTCTTTACAAAAATAGTATTTTCCATTTAATTCTGGTCATTGGTTAGTGTAAGTGGTGATATGTGTGACATGTGAACTTTTACTCAAGCACAAGGGAACCTTGGGTATCTAGTTGGACGAACTATAACTAGTGAGCTAGTGATACGAAAGAGGATTTTCCTAGTTCTACTTAGTTTAATTGACATTTACAATACTAAAAAAACTATGATGATGGATGATCACCACTAGAACAATTTATTTCTATCCTCTCTAGTGGGTTGTGCATGATGATGCTGATGATTGTGGTTTCTATACCACCTTTCACCGAGGAACGAGGTTCTAGGGACCCACTCAAGCTAGATAAACCCTAGGGGATGTACCCTGGGGATCTTCTATACATGATGTGGTTTCATTTGTTAGTATACGGAGGACCACTTGAGTGTTTATTCTATTTATAAATTTTCTTTCTCATTAAATCTAGTGTTTGTGAAATGGTTTTCCTTCAAAGTGTTCATTTTTAACTTTTCACTGAATAAATTCTTTTATTAAAAGTGTTTTAAAAGTATCAATTTAAATGAGCATGTTAGTTTATCTTTTTGATGTTTTTTAATGGAATCTCTTTATTTTGGGTGGCATCCTACTGGTCTTTCTATCACACCCTACATGCACCTTTGGGTGTATATAGAACTTTTCCTATGCTTGTTCCAAGTGAAGGTAGGATGTTTGGCGATGGTGGTTCGAGTATCTTGAGGCCTCTCTTTTGGATATTGGTTGTAGTGGAATGATGATGTTACTCCTCTCATTAAATGAAGGTTTGGGTTGGAGTTTTATTTTCCTTTTTCTATAGTCCTTTGGTGTTTGGTTTCAAAGTTTTAAACTTCAATTTTGGTAATTCATTATTCCATATTTAGTTGTATTCCTCTTCTTTTGTTTATTTCTCTTGTTGATTGTTTATATGTATGAAAATGGGTAAAACCATTCCCAAATAATGTTTTTGATACCCAGGAACTAGTTTCCAGCCCATGTGGATCAGGAATGCCTTTCGTTTCATGCCATAGACCAGGTTGGACGTCAGGTTGGATGGTGACCTAGCTTGGTTTGTGACAAAATGGTATTATAGGAGTTCATTCCCTTCTGAGTCTTGTTCCTTGGGGTATAATATTAGTATATAGGAGCTATGATTTTTGGTACTTTACATTCTTATTTCGAGTGGGGTGCTTGGACAACACACCTTGTGATGGGACTCAAGTCACCTGGGGAATTTAGGTTCCATATGTGTTCTTTGGCCCTAGTGGCCACTTGCTGTTTGGGAAATGAAATGGGATTTGGTTCAATGGTCTTAGTGAGCTCACAGGTCCTATTAAGTCATGTGAATCTAGGGATGTTGTCCTATAATACTCTCTATGATGGTGGAGTGACAGGCATGTCGCTGCCAACCATATGTCAAAGTCATCCACTGGCACTAGTTTCCACTTGCATCATTATACATCTCTTTATTTTGGAATCATTGAAATTCAGTTTTTAAGTAAAAAAGATTGGGTTTTGGGGAGGTGGAAAGTGAATTTTCAGAATTTACCAAAAGGAGGTTTTAGAAATGTAAATATTTTTAAAATGATTTTTAGTAAAGGGGGTGAGTTTATTGAGGGTGGATTTTTTTATGAATAAAGTTTTTGGTTTATTGGAAGTTGATTTTTTGGAGAAAATGGAATTTTGTTTTTGAAAATGGGTTTTGGAAACTTGTTTTAAATGATAATAGTGACTTTTTAATTAAATAGTTTAAAATGAAGTGAGGAATTTTGTACAGTGGAAAAAAATGTTTGAAATGAAGTTCTTTGAAATTGATGTACAAGGTTTTTAAAGTGTGGGTTGAAAGTTTTGGTTTTGAAAAGTGGAAAGGTTTGGTTTTAGTATTTTGTGTTCTCATGGGTGACCACATGAATGGGAATATATGGAGATTTTTATGGTCAATGGTATGAGTGGATAATGCTTGGATGGACATGATGTGGGTGCTCAGTGTAGTATGAGAACATGCATGTGTGAGGACCATGGGACACCATTGGTGATTATGAAACCCACCACCCTTTTTTATTTTCAAAATTTATTTTTAAGTAAAATTTGGTGTTTTGATTACTGGTGATTTTGTGGTATGTCTTTTCGTATTTTTTGAATATTTTTTGCAAGTTTTTTCAAGATGAGAACCTTTTTTTGGTTGACTTGTGTCTTAAGTTTTAGTTCTTATTGGTAAGTTGGTGTGAAAATGTGTGGTTAGTGGGTTCTTCTAAAAAGTGTTTTAGGAATCCCTTGTTGTGGTTCCCTTTGTACGCTTGGTGTTCGCTTATGGTATGACTTGGCCAATGAACCAGTTTGATTGGGTTATTGGTTTTATTTATTGGCTAGTACACGCCACTATAAATAATTAATGAATGTTTGAAGTTCAGCCACAGGTGATTCACCATTGGAAGACCCTCCAGTGGATCAATGTAAGGTCTTTCCTCTTAAGATTTGGAAATTGAGTCAACCTCACCTCCTTTTCAATTAAGTGGATTCCCTTACAGTGAAAGGGTGGTTGTGGAAGCTTGAAAGAGACCTTAATTTCTCAATGTACCTAAGTTTTCAAAGGTGAAGTTTGACATTGTTGTGTCTGAAGCTTCTATTTGAGATTGGTGAAGGGAATTCTTGTAAGGAAAGATAAAGCGGTTTGGGTTGTTGATTATGGTCATGTCTGGAAGGTCCTTTAGACCTATCATAGGTTTCTTTTAATTGAATGTTCATGTTAGGCCACCAATTTGGAAAATCTGGTCATAAGAGGTCATTAAGATTGATTGTAAGAACCGTGTGTTGTTTGGGACTCGGTTTAAGGTCACTTACCTTGTAAGGGATCTTAGGCTACAATGATCATGTTCAGTGGAATTATGAAGTGTCGTGTTCTTGCCCAAATGAGAAGGTAGGTGTTGTGGGACCTTTAAAGACCCTCTGTTTTACTAGAATCATGTGTTATATTCGGGTAATTCTAAGTTTTTCTGTTTTAGGTAGAAGTACTTTTTCTTTGTCCTTCCTCCCAAATTTTTTCATTCGAATTTGAAAGGGGTGATATGTATGTGTCTTCTAAGACCCATGTCTTGGAGAAATTATCCTATGAGATTAAGCGGGTTACGGGATGTGTTGTGTTTGATGGGTGTTGTTGGATCACAGTGTGGTTGTTGGTGGAACTAGAAGAAGACATTTTGGTCGGGGGGTTTTTGTGCCTGATTGTGAGGCAGTATATGATTTAATCACCAGAGCTCTGGCCATAGGTCTCGAAGTGAATTTGGCGCATATTTAGGGACCCCTAAGGGTGTATGGGATTATGGTCTAGTGTCTGTCTTTAGTAAGTGAGGTAGAAGTAGTTAAGCCTCCCACATAGTTATTTCATCCTGAATGGTCTCATCTGGTAGAAAGAAACATGGGGACCTTGTTCCTCCATGTTGTAATATATTGAATGGAAGAGTTAATACTTGGTTACAAGGAAAAAATTTTGGTTCATTTTCTTGATTCTTAGTTCTTATACCCTTATGGGTGTGAATCTTCTTATTTTTGTTCATGTATAAACGGCCTTGTAGGTCCATTTTGATCCTAGTTTTGGTTGGTAACATCTGATCATAGTAATTACCATAGGAGTGGAGAACCGTGTAATGTATTCTATTTGGTTTGGAGTTTCATTAAATGGGTCCATATTAGTGGGAGGTTATGTTGTGTGGGAATATCCCTAGTTATCCCATGTAGGGTTTCCTTTGTTGGTTTGTGCTAGTCGGGTAAGCTATCTGGTCAGTTTTTATGATGGGGAGACCCACCATGGGTCTCGCTGAAATTTTTTGGGAGTAAATCGATGTTTTCCAATTATTTATAGTGAGGAGTCCATTAGGGCATTCCCATGATGGTGTCTCTGTTCTGTCTCGGGTGTTAGGTTGTTTCTTATGGTGGGGAGTCCATTCGGGCCTCCCTATGTTAGTACTTTGGTTTTGTTCCTGGTGTTGGCTTGGTGGTAGGTGGTCTTGTACTGAGCTATCTAACCCCAAGCTCCTTCCTTGTGTAAAATTTGAGGTTGAAGGGTCCCCAATGGTTTCATTGAGTTAAGGTTATGGGTATGTTCCTTGGATGTTATTTGATCTTTTTTTTATAAAATTAGTGTGGGTTCCATCTAATAATGTATGTGGTGTTTCAATTTGAGAAGTGGGATGGTGCATTATGGAAAGTTTCTTTTCTTTCAATTGATCAACTTGAGGTGATTTCACTTTTGGGGGTGTGTAACACATAGCGGGAAGTCCTTTTTGGCCTCCCAAGTTCAATTTGTAAGTCTCCTTTCCAATTGTGGTGTTTTGGGTCTATCCTTGTTGTGGATTCCAAGAAGCGGAAAGCATTATAGTGGGGAGAATTGTCACACCCAGGTTTTTAATTTTTCCTTTATTACATGAATTTAATATGTTTGTTTGAGTTTATAGATGTGTTATTTGGTTTGATTATGTGGTGATAATGGTGTTTTTGAATTGGTTGGTCTATTTATAGGTTAGAAATGAACTTTAATAAATGAAATAGCTATGTTTTGTGTGTGTTATAATGTAATTTTTCTAAAAAGGGTTTTCGGGGTTGTTTAGGTGGTACAAAACATGTTTTCAAAGGAACTTGAGGTGCATGTATATTTAAATGGGGATTTTCAATAGAAAATGGATCCTTTTGGGCAAGTTATCCTTGTCTTTCGTTTTTTGTATAAATAGTAAATAATTTTAAAGATGAAGAGTTTTATTTAAAATTGTCTTAAAGTATGTGTGGGTTAGTGAAGAGGCATGGTCCATTGAATTGGTTGGTTTTTAATGTCTGTTTCTCATGATTATTAAAGAGGGACTTATGAATTGTGTGAGTGATGGAAATTGTGTCTAAAAAGGGGGTTTTGGTGTGAGTAAAATGGGAAACGGTTTTTTTATGAAAAAAGGTATTTTCCTTGAAATGTTGGGCATTGGGTTGTGGAAGTGGTGATATGTGTGATGTGTGAACTTTGACATGAGCATAAGGGAACCCCAAGTATCTTGGTGGGAGGACTAGAACTAGTGTTCTAGTGATACGGAAGTGGATTGTCCTGGTTTCACTTAGCTGGATTGATTTTTACAATACTAACAAAACTATGACGATGGATGGCCGCCACTAGTACATTAAATGTATCTTCTATATAGTGGCTTGTTCATGAGGATGTTGATGGTTGTGGTTTCTATACCACCTTTCACTAAGGCGTGAGGTTCTAGGGTCCCACTTAGTCTATATTAACCCTAATAGATTTATCGTGGTGATCTACTACACATAATGTGGTGCCATCTATCGGCATAAAAAGGACCACTTAAGTGTTTATGCTATTTATAAATATCCTTTCTCATTAAATCTAGTGTTTATGAAATGGTTTTCCTTCAAAGTGTTCCTTTTAAATTGTTCACCTGTTAAATGTTTTTCTTATAAGTGTTTTAAAATCATCATTTTAAATGAGCATGTTAGATTATATTTTTTATGTTTTGGTATGGAATCTCTTTATTTGGGTGGTATCCTGCATGGATTTGGATCACACCCTGCATGCACCTTCGGGTGTATGTAGAACTTGTCCTATGCTTGTTCCAGGTGAATGAGGGATGTTCGGTGATGCTAGTTTGGGTCTCTGGTGGCCTAACTTGTGGGCCTTTTTGTGGTGGTTTGAGTATTTTTATACTCTCATTACATAGAGATTTGGGTTTGAGATTTAGTTTAATTTTTTTAGTCCTTTGGGGTTTGTTTTCAATGTTGTAAACTTCAATTTTGGTACTTCATTATGCCATATTTAGTTGTATTCTTCAGTTTTTGTTTATTTGTCTTGTTAGTTGTTTATATGTATAAAATGGGTAAAATCATTCCCAAAGAATTTTTTCAATACCTAGGAACTAGTTTCTAGGTTGTGGGGATCGAGAACACCCTTCTGGCCATGCCATGGACTGGGTTGGGCACCGGGTCAGATGGTGACTCGGCTTGGTTTGTGACACTGCCTAAAAAAATAAGTAATGAAAAAATAAAAAATATATTTTATGTGATTAGATTGTAGAATTTTACTTCTAAATTTTATGCATCAAAAAGAGTCTGTCATTTGATATTTTTTTCTCAAACTTTTCATGTAGATCATATTTTTTTCTCTTAATTTCTTCATTATCCAAAGTAATTTTTTCATAGAAATGATATAGGGATTAATGAATCCAAATCATGTTTTGCATAGTTTTTCCATTATATAGTAGTAATATAAAAATCTATCAAAAATATGAATAGTTTTTAACTTTAATAAACATATTAGCTCACTATTTGGATAGAAATATTATGAAAATGTATGTTATGTATGTATTCACAGCTAAGACTCCCAACCATTCAATCTTGAGAATATCATTTATATTCTCAATACCAATTACATCTGTCATGAAAGTTCCATATATTTATTTTTCATATTGAATGTAATATATGTTTTCATATTTAAATGTGGTATCATCAAGAATTTTCTATGATAATAAATGTTTCTCTGTAACTGAAAAGGAGAAGGTACTTCTGAAATGTTGTTTTTATTTCTTGGTTTATTCACTAGACTTTCTTAATCTGGCCTTTCATTTCCCCATCTCTTTATTCATCTGTACTATCATACTTAATTTCAGACCCTTTTTCATCAATTATTATTGGTTTTTTATATGGAAAATTTTGTTAAATACATACCCCATATATCATTATAAGATTATATTTCCATGCTATGAAAGTTCTAATAGCATCATTAACCATTGTAATATCCAGATCATCAAGTGGAATAGGAAACTCAGTAGTAGGCTCATGAGCTACCTCAATCCTGACTCTCATGTGATCTTTTGGAAGGTATTATGGTGTATCTTGTCTCCTAGTATATTATACACCATACCCCTCACAACAAGGCAGTGCATGGGTGTTGACAGATACAAATCACATACAACTATACCCTATAGAGTTTTAGTAATATAAAGTTATCGAAAGTTATTGGATTCACATTTAGGAGGAAGAGAAATGAAAAAATTTATTACCTATGGTAAGGTATATGATTTGGGGGAATGACTAGACTCAAATCTAGTGGGGTCATTTGGTTCATATGTGGATCTTTGTTCCACCACCGATTCACTTTGATCATTTATCATATATTGGTCTTCCAAACTAGACTGGAAAATAATATCTTTCAATGAATCTATTTTTATCTATAATAATATCACCATATTATATGTATCTTCATGTGGGGTTATATTCTCAAAATATGTTTGAGGATAAACTCCAAAACCTAACTCTCTAATGTGACCATATAGTTCTGGCCACTTTAAATCTATTGAAAGTAGTTTTTATTCCAGTATGGTTGTTGTCGATTCTTATTTCTAAACCATATAAAAAATAAGAAATTTTTATGTAATAATGTCATAAAAAATAAATAATTACTATTATGTCATAATTACACATGTTTCCAATACAAATTCTGTGTTTTCATCAACTAGTTAACCCTCCTTATTTATGAGAACCTCCTTCCATAGCACATGACATGAAATGGAAATGGATTTGAATTTTGATTCATCAATCTGCATATAAAAAAAGCAACATATATTTCTTTATATCACATAAATATTTTATTATTGATTTAAAATACATAACAATTTCTTATTTAGTGAAGAGTACCTCATCCTTGCTTTGTGATAGGGGTACATTGGTTTTGATGCATGTTCTTTATTTTTATCACTCTTTTTATATTTTATAAATTAATAATTTTGAATCAAATTGGATAAATTAAATAATGTAAAATAATATATTATCGACTCCAATACACCTGAAATGATTTCTCATTGTTAATGTTGATGAAATCGGTCAATGTTTCCTGCTTTATAATGTGTGCATAACTAACTAGTGGGAGGGTATTTACTTTCCCCTCAGTAAACCTAAGATGTAACTTCGTAAGAAGATTCTGGATGCCTCTGTGGGATTTTCCATTGGCCATTAAGGAAAATTTCTTATGGAAATATTCTAAAATAAATGAAATATGTGAGGAATAATTGAAACTAAAATTATATTTCATTATATAATTTTTCAGTAAAATAGAGAAAGTATATGGTAACATTACTGTTATATCTTTCCAAAGGGTTTACTTCATTACGGGTGAGATGTGGCTCTATAAATCAATATCAATCAGCACATTCATCTTCATTATGACCCCAACATAAAAAATGAATATTGACTTATTGGGGTTAATATGTTTTCTAAGTTGATTCTAACCAACCTCAAATTTTATAACCTAACTTCTTTCCTTGATAATTTTATTCAACACTATGATGTTTCATAATTGTTTTTTTTTAATCAAAATTCTATTGATCCCATAATAATTCATCGTTTTCATCATCAATAGTCTATTATTCCTCGAGATTGGTAACATCGTCATTTGTAGAATACATTGTCTTCATGATTAGTCGAACATTTAATTTGTCTTTAATAACAACAATGTAAACACGAACAAAGGATTTGATAAGGGTCACATTAATGATCTATTGAATACTTGATGAAGACTTTAACTCCATCTTTATACTCTTTTTTCAAACAATAAGCATGTATAAATTTTTAAGGAAATGGGTAATTAAATTTAAGAAAACAATTAATCCACTATGGTGGGTGTTATCCTATGAATTAACCCAAAGGTGAAAGGTATAGAGAACTTTCATACTCATCATCCTCATCTCTAGAATAATAATTATTACATTGTGTTGCTTGAGACTCATCCCACAACTCTTTTGGAAATGAATCTATTTTTCTTGATCTACTATGAGAAGTATTCATCCCATACTGAGTATCGATGATCATTTTGGATGACTACTATTCAGAGTAGTTCAAGCAACATAGAAGAGATGGGGATGAGTCTCAGGAAAAAATGCAATAACAACTGTTTGGGAGATGAATCTTGTGAGGATGAAAGTTGTCTCCTTAAAACATTTTAAATTAATACATTGTAATTAAAAATTTCAAATCTCATCTCAAAATGATAAAAGGTCCTCGACACTACCTTGAGGACATCATCTCATCCCCACTAAGATTCACCGAGTCTAATATATGTTACTAGTCCTTTTCCCTCACATGTATCTCAAATATAAGTGCTCTATATCCACTGAGGTTCATGTGTAGGGTGTGAGTATAAAAATAAACAAGTAAATACTAACAGGGCCCCTAAAATAAATAACACTACATATATTTGAGTATATGTTCAAATTATTAACACTCAAAATACAGATGTATGTCAATTCATTTTGTACTAACCAGGACACTATGATAATTAAATGTACTGACTTCATTTCATACCAAGGAATTATACTAATTATACTCTAATTTTATACCATTTTTATTCCCTAAAATTCAAATAATTTAACTAATAAGACGTTAACATTTGAATCATAGGAGGATCAAAAATTATTTATCCCCCTCTATAAATAACCACATCATTGGTACCTTGAGATTCAACCTCATAGCCCTAGCATCCAAGACTATCCATTAGGGATAACCATTACATGTACTTATTGCATCTAAATCATGAAATGGGTATAACATAGCCATTTTTTTAGGAATTGAATTTGAAATATGGGTAATTCATAACATAATTGAGTCCCTTAGGAAAGAACCGCAAAATTGGTTCCATAATACATTATTTGAACCAAACTTATGAAAACCCATAAAGAAGAACAAACAACACCAAAAATGTCACATCACCCTCACACTAGTCCTCAATGAATCACTAACATGTCTATAGAAAGTCACATTCTAACATGCCATACTTATCCCTCACATAACACCAATCATATTGTAATATACGATTAAAATTATTTTTATCACATCCACACATGTATTTATCAAGTAAATATTTATCAAAAGTTAAAAAAAATAGTTACATATTACATTTAATACAATAATTTTAAAAAAATAATTTAGAGAACAAATTATTATACAAGTAAAAAAATTAGTTAAAAATTAGTAAAAAATATATATAAATATAAAATGATGACTTACTAAATAAAAGTCCTGTAATTTTTCCATTTCCTAAAATTCTAATGTTTAGAAAAAAAATCATGTTATATTTTATAATAATTCATATAGTTCACTCAATCAAAAAAATTATTTATAAATTTGTATTGGTTTAATTTAAATTATAAATATTATTAAAACCATATTTTTGTATGATTATAGTAAAATAATTTGAATAATATATTTACCTTATCAACATATATATATTATGAACCATTTCATCTAAAAAATAAAATATTAAATACATATACAAATAATATAACTAATCTGGTATCATAACATAAAATTCATTAATTTAAAAATAAAACATGATATTCACTTAAATATTTTTATTATAGAATGTGTAATATATAATAATTGATCAAGATTCTATTTAAACCTTGTTTTCTCAAATCTAGCATGATTAAACCCATTAAATGTCATTTATTATGTTCAATACCAATCTAAAATCCTTATCAATGGAGTTATTTAATTAGTATTGAATTATTTAAATCGTGAATGAGATATTTAAATGGTTAATAAACAATTTAAATTCTCTATTTCTAAAAAATACTATAAAAGACATACATTATAAACTCTTACATATCCTATATGATATAAATATTTTGGAATAACTTAGAATTCCAAAATGGACAATGATTTGTCACCATGCCATAGAGGATAGCATTTTGAGCTAGAAGATTACTTATGAAAAAATATTAATCCTAAAATGGGCATAGTGGAAGGTGTAGAAAATGTACCTGACATCTCTAAAAGTTGATAAAAACTAACTACAAAACAACCCAATGTTGTGGAACTCAATGTATATGCTGGTAATTTTACCTATGAGAAATAGGGATCCCGAAAAAGGATTTTTGAATACCATGGTTAAATACATGATGTACATAGGTTGACTAGATAAAGGTGTGTTATGGTGTTGTGTAAAGGTAAATCAGACTGCATAAAGTTAAAATAGGCAGTGAGAATGGATCATGTTGTATTGTTCACTGTGTTAGACTTCCAATTTGACTATGAGGAATGGGAATCCCTCTATGGGAATTATAAAATGGTAGGGATTCCAGATGAGGGGATGGAGAGAAGCAGGAGAAGTTTTTTCACACATTGAAGAACATACCAAAGTTAACAAGCATAAGGAATCATTATTGTCCAGTGAAGAAGTAGGGTATATCATGGTTGAGAACATCGCAAAAACATAAACCACAGAACCCAAACAATAAATAAACAAGATATGAAAAGGATAAAATAACATACCTTGGATTATAGATTTTATTTTTTCGAGAGATCATAGAGGAGGAGCGCCAGCAGCAGGGGAGTTCCTCGAGATCTTGAGAATCACGACAGAATCAGTCGCGGTTACAATTATTTTAAATATATTGGGGACACTTTTATCAATTCATAAAAAATCATAGATAAAGACACATTTAATCAGTCCAAAATTGATAAGAACTAATAAAAGGCCTCTTTATCAATGCTTTTTTAGTACTGATAAATATTTTTTTCTTTATCGGCACTAAAGAAGCACTAATAAAAGAACCATTTATCAATATCAAAACTTTAGCACTACTAAAGGATTTATAATTATAATTATAAATTAAAAAATGTATTTATATAAATTATATATTTTTTTTATTAAAATTTTATAATTTTTAAATATATAATTATTTTTTTATAATTACATAAATACTTTTTAAAAAAAATATTTTCTTACTTATAATTATAAATATATAATTTTATAAATATAGTAAATATACATTTATAAATATATTTATATCATTATATATATTTATATAATTATATATATATTTAATAAATAAATATAAATATAAATATAGTAAATATATTCATTATTTAAATATACTTATCATAATTTTATAATTATAAATATATTTATATAATTATATATATCTATATAATTATATATATATATATATATATTTAATATGTATATATATTTAAATATAAATATAGTAAATATTTTCATTATTTATATATATTTATTATAATTTTACATTAATTTAATTATATAATTATTTATTTATTAATATAAGAATACTTTTAAAAAATATAATATTTATATATTTATATCATTATATCATTATATATTTTTATATAACTATATATATATGGTGCAGCTCAGTGGTAGTTTCCTCTGTGTGTCTCGAAAAGGTCTCGAGGTCGAGTCTCACATAGTACATCCCTACATTTTATGTTGTCTTCTTTTCTTTGTAATGTATCCCCTTTCGCTAAATAAACTAAGGCCCAGACCTCAAATTATATATATATATATAATATAAATATAAATATAGTATATAGTATATTAATTATTTAAAAAAATTATTATAATTTTATAAATATTTAAATATATATATTTATTTATTTATAATTATATAAATACTTTTAAAAAAATATTTATTTATTTATAATAATTATAAATTTAAAAATTTATAAATATGGTAAATATACATTTATAAATATATTTATTTATAAATATTTATTTACAAATATATTTTTCATATTATTAATGAATATATAATCTTAAATACATGAATTTTAAAAATGATTGAAATTGAATGATTAAAAATGAGTACACTAAAAATATTGAAAAAATGGATAAGTTTTATTAATTAAATATAAATTATTAAATAAATATGAATATATATTGAAGTAAAGATAAATACATATTGAAAATACTAAAACATAGTAAATAAATATATATAAATTTATAATAGAAAATGATTAAATTCAAAAAAAATAACAAATAAAAAATAAAAAATATTAAAAATGAATAAATAACACCTAAGTGTAATAATATTAAAAATAAACAAATAAAATTGGCTAATTTAAAACATGATATGTTAAATGTGTCATGTTATAATGAAATTCTAAAATATTCTAAAATTTGAATAAATTACATAAATATTAGGTATATGGATTTCTATATAATATTTCCTTAATTACGTAAATATTTGGATGTGTTCATTGTGTATAAAAATAAATTAATTACTTATATTTGAATGATCCTACTTTTCTTGATCTATAGTTTACTTTATTGGTTGTGGGCATGTCTCTTTGCATGACCTCATCCATTTTATTACTTTCCACTTATCTTTTTCTTTCATCTTTAATAAATGGTCAAGAGCTTTGGCTTCTAGCTGGACCTTCTTCATATATATATATTAATATATATATATATATATATTAATATATATATATATATTAATATATAAAATTATATATATATATTATTAATGTTTTAAATAGTTTAAAATATAAACATATGTATTAATATAAACATATGATATATATAAAATATAAACATATAATATATATAAACATATAAACATATATATATATAATTTAAAATATATATATAATATAAAATATAATGATATAGATATATAAACATACATATATATATAATATCATATATGTGTAATATAAAATATAAACATATATGTAAAATATAAATCTATATATATAATAAAATATAAACTTATATATATATAAACATAAAATATAAACATATAAATATATATATACATTAATATAAGTATATTTATATATACAACTATATATATACTATATTAATTTTTTAAATGGTTTAAAATATAAACATATATATATTAATATAAACATATGATATATATATATAATATAAACACATAATATATATATATAATGTAAACATATATATATATATGAAATATAATATATAAACATATATATATAATATAAAATATAAAAATATATGTAATATATATATATATATAAACATAAAATATAAAATATAAACATACATATATTAATATTTGTATATTAATATATAAAACTGTATATATAATATTTTAATTTTTTAAATAGTTTAATTTATTTATATATATAAATATGACATGACACAATTTTTAATTCAAAAAACACATAGGTTAGTTGGTCAGGCCCTTTGAGAAAATGGTGCAAGTTGTGGGTTCTAATTCTCTGAAGACCAATTCGAGGCATGTGTGGGGTGGCCAATCATCATACAACATTGAGTGACAGTGGGGAGATTGGATACTAGAGAGTGGGCGGGGGGAATACGAGAGAGGGGTTGGGGTGTGAAGGGGGGAGATGTTGGGTATAGAAGAGTGGGTGGGGCGTGGGTGTACATAAGGGGGGAGTACGGTAGGGGTTGGGGGAGATGCTAGGGGTTGGAATGAAGTAGGGAGTGTGGGAGGGTCATGGGTGTGGGCGTAAAGAAGAGGGAGTATGGTAGGGGTTCGAGGGGAATGTTTAAATTTTTTTATTGGAAAACAAACTAGAAAATGAATTTCAAAAAAAATAACCAAACTTTTTAAAAACATCAATAATTAATGTGTGATTTATCGACATTTCTAAAAAACTTCGGTAATTAAGGTGTCACTAATCAGCAATGTTTATAAACATAACTAAGTTGGTGACATTTATAAATTTCTCTAATTAGTGACAAATTATGAGTTTTAAAAAAATTTCTATTTTTTAGAAATGTATGTAAATAAATTAGTGATGTTTATAAATGTTGATAATGCAAAAAAATGTTGCTAATTTAGGTTTCTTTGGTAGTGATCATCCAACATAAGACTAGAAACCTTGGTTGTAATCCCACCCAGTTTCTGATGGTTTGGTCCTACATGACCTGCCTATATATCCCACTCTCTAATATGAACATACTCACTTCCCTTGGGGACATGAATGACACCCATTGATGGTAACTATTTATGTGTGCCTAATAGGATACTAGTTAGTCCATCCTGAGAATCAGATCAATACTTCTCATTTTTAACATGAAAATATCCCATAAGAATCGATAATCACCAATTTATAAGGTATATTTCCTATAATAGTGAATTCCCTCTAATTAAACCCCCAATGATGTGTTAATATACATTACCCCATACAGACACTCTATTTTCAACACTAGGCTATCCACAAGCTGGGTAGATATAAAAGAGTGTGATGCCCCTGTATCGAACAAAGTTCATTCCAAAGTAGAAGATACTAATAACATACCTCAGATTGTATAATGTTTTTCATCATGAACTATAAGAGTAGGTTGTGAAGAATGTAGCTAGCCTGAACCATGGCCCTAAGTCCTAGCCTTGGCTCTCTGATCCGAACTACCTTGTTGTTTATGCTTCTCCGACCCCTAGGCACCATTCCCACCACCTCATCCCTAAAATCTAGCATAACTCGATTCGCCCGCCTACCAGAATGTAGATAATACAACTCTATAACCCTACACCAATCTATATCCTTTATCACTATATGTCTATTGTATCCTCCTATAGAATTTCTATTGATTCTCCAATATCTATTAATCCTAGCACTCTAGTGATGTTTGATCGCATCTAGAGTGGTAGTGGATGATCTTGAAACACCGATGGAACCATATTGTGCTTTCATCTTGAGGATTAAAGGATGATCTTTTCCCCTAGATACTCTTCCCACCATTTCTCTGACATAGATTTTCAAAAGAGTGCATCCTACTACTTGAAAAACTGTCGTTGGTCCACCTAATATAAGCTTCATTACCTGAGAATATATCCTCTCTAAAATTAATCTTATTAATATGTTTCTGGTTTACCACCTCAAAAAAGGATGAAGGATAGAAAACATTCACCAATACTTGAATCCCATAACACAACTCATCCTTAAAGTATCTCGTTCGGGATGTCTCATCCCCCATTTCATTGGGTGGAAAGTTTTGTAAGCTAGTGAAATGATCAACATAGTTCATACACGACATATTCCCTTATGAAAGGTGCATAAATTCCCTAACCTTGTCATCCATCAGGGTATCTAGGAACAAGTATTCAAGGAAATGGTTCTCAAAGTCCTAATAAAACCATGCATGATGATCAATCTGTACTAAAATATCCCACCATCACTCCACTATCCCTCAAAGAATATAAACTACCAATTTTACCTTCCTCTCATGAGGTGTCTCTAAGTGATCAAGAATCATCTATATTGGCTCAATCCAAAACACGTCTACCTGGGGACCACCCTCGACAGCAAACAATGGTGGTGTTTTAGATAAAACTTCTTGTTCAGATCAGACATAGTTGGTGTAGTGTGCAGAGTCTCTCTCTCTCTCTATCTCCTACGCCTCTTGTAGGAAGCTCTCTCATAACTGAACATCTATGTCTATACCAATAATTTCCAGAGGGTTTGGCCTAACCAACTCTAGGGAATGCTCATTTCCACCCTCCTAGTTCTCAACTAGAGGTCATCATGGATTCATTAGTCTACAATTCCAAATGCCTACCTTATAACACATCAATATAGTAGTTACTGATATCATAATTTAAGGAAAGTGATAATGGGAATAACAACTTGATATTCTCTACATCTCATACCACTGGAAACTCATAACTCGAGCACTCTCACTAGACCCATACACCCCTACACAGTTCAATTCCACATACACATATAAGGATCACATTATACACATAAGATCTATATCACGGTGCCTTTCCATTTTACTTTAACCAGGATTTTCATAATAAAGGATCAGTTAAATGAAATATTAATTAAACTTTATTGAGGAAAACACTTTATAAGTTGTAATTGACATTTTATTTAGCGTAATCCACATAATAACCAAGATAATTGATCATGTTATAAACTTTTACCCACTTGGAAGATAAGTTAAATAAGGAACCACCATAAATTTAAATGGGAAAACACCATATAAATTGTGTTTGACACTTTAAATAACCTGTAATATGTCATAATAAATGGAACCGATCATCAGAAATTGTGAAAATGACATGTAAATACTACATTCCAAGTATGATTCATGAATGTATGCCCTGTTTCCATTCTATCCAAGAGATAAAATCCCATAAATCATAAATCAAAAATCATGTACATTAATTAAGGAGAAATAGGTCAATAGTAAAAGAAAAAATAAAATCAGCAATATCATTCCTAAAAATTAACATCTTCCTCATATGTGGGTTATATACTTTCAAGAAAAAGTTCATAAAACACCTTATTTCTTATCTAACTTTCCCTCAAATATTTATAAAAAAGAAAAATTCTATAATAACACTTCGCAATTCCCCGACCATGGGCCACTTTATTATGCCTAGATAAGAGATCTATTGGGATATCAAGTATGCCTCCCCATGTGTTAGAGGTTGTTGACAAGCATCGGAGGTATAATGTGTATTATGGGGAGAGTATACCCCTATATTATAGTGCAATAACAATTGATATAATATATATCATATAAATCATCTAGAAAAAGTATTAAATAGAAATCATCGTAAGTTCCAAATAAATAAACATGGATCATGTTATATCAAAATAAACTATATCCATGTTAGGAAATTCATTCATATAAAAAGGATCCCCCATGGGAGGATCATGTACATCAATATAAAAAAAAGACAAAATAATGAAACTGGTAACTCTTCCCAAAACTAGTCATGACTACTAGCATGGTCCCATCTCCCCTACTCCACATGATAACTATCAATCAAGCATTATTCAGAGGGTACTTTTCATTTCCCTTCCTAGAAATCATGAATTTTTCTTGGTTACCAAATGGAAGTCTAATCAACATGAGAGTACAACATGGTAGGCCACCACCAACAAAATATATAAGAATATATGGTATGATTATAAAGCACATAATGATGTGCATAAATAAATCGATAAATAAATAAATAAATAATACTACATTTGATCATGGGGTTCTAGGATGACACCCAGGACCGGCCTTTCCTGTTTTGGCCTAATCTGAATTTCTTTGTCCATAGTATCCCATAGAAGCACAAATGAATCCAAAGTGTTTCCCCAAAGGAATTCCAAGTCATGATTCATAACAAGTATAAGGGGGTTTCTCCAAGTACCTATACACTATGATTCATGACGAGTCCAAGGGGGACTACCCCAAGGTACTCTAACCTATGATTATAATACAACCCCAAGGGGAAATTTCCCTAAGGAATTCCAAACCAAAATCATAATAAGAACCTGAGTAAAATTTTCCCATGATGTTCCAAATCATAATCATAATCTAAATACAATGGGGTGATGTGAGCTATAAAATTCCATGTTTTTATTTTTTATTCATTGAAAATACCCCTCATTGTAGTTTAATTCCTAGGTAAATAGTTGTTTCTATTAACTGTCGTAAATTAGAACTTAATTGGAAATTATATTTAAATATGGTATTTATTTATAAATACATATTTTGATTTAAATTGTGAATCCAATTATTTATTTTTTGGTGGATTTTAATACTACACTAAGCAAGGCTGTGTAACTTTTGTAGGGTGGAAAATTGTGAAGGTTAAGAGTGGCCATGACATCCATCGTCACTAGTCTTATCACAGGTGCTGATGGTTTGATGTCCCCTACTTGAACCTTTTTCCTCATGGTAGTCATGGTGACTGTGCCTTAATCCTACCATGATCACTACCCATGGTCACCTCACCACCATAGCACAACCTATTTTCATGGTAGGCATACCTATCGTGAGTTCCAATAGTTAATTGTGTGTTCTAAAGAAAATACAAAGATGAAAGAATATATGACTGCAAGAATAATTTTATTAACTGTGACACCACTATCATGGTAGGCATACCTAACACGAACTATTTATAATAATGCATCTTTCGACCAAGACACTGACCGTGAAATTCACTATAAGCATACTTACCGCAAGTTTCACTCACCCTACCATGCCTCTTCCTGCCCTATAACCATCAATAGAACTAGATCCCCATCTTCACCTGAAGATCATGAACCCTTCAATGCATACGTAATGTGGTTCATTGATCTACTCTAAAAATAGGGAGATACCACCCCCATTTACATGCCTCCTCCTCGAGGAAGTACATGGAAACACCTACCCTACTGATGACACCTTTGGTTTTCACCCCTGAATTTGAGATGTTGATGGAGTGAAGATAATTTTCTATGAGATTAATGGATGTAATATGCTCCCATTTCAGATCAACTTTGACTAAGGTATAGATCTATCCAAGCAATCCGTGATTGAATCTGACCTTCTCATGCAGCCTCTAAGGGATCCTTAGTACTCTATTCTTTTTTGAAGAAAAATGATGCATGTCGATAGAAAAGATGCATAGAAAAGAACCAGTAACCCATAAGAACTTGAAGAATATGAGGTAACAATGTTGTCCATAAAATTTAAATAAATCCTCACCACTATTAAATAGAACTAATGTTGGGTATGATCTTTGAGTATGAGGTGGGTAAAAAGAACCAGCCAATGGAGAGGTTGTAGCACCACTGAGAAGAAAACATTTGGCCTTTAATAGCCAATAATGGTAGAATACAAGTTCATATTATGGCTAAAATGACATCTCATGGGTAAAATTATTCTTCTCGAGTGTTATTCAAATTAACAAGGCCCATAATTAAAATCCTAGGACCACTTCCCTTTACTCACAACCGTAAAGCGTCAGAGTATTCCACCCTAAAAAGGACAAGTATTCTAGACCATGGAAATTGAATCTACTCCCTAACATTCTTAAAATCAAATAAGTAGCTTGTGCCTCTCAAGTGGAGAGAAGTTACCCATTTTTTATAAAAGGAATTAAAGTAGAAGGATATATGAGGACCCGATTGGGAACAAGGTTGAGAGCTTACTCTGGAAGGTTTCCATCTTATTTTTTTAATTTAATTTTATTTTATAATGCTATAATTATAGAACATTAAAACCATTTTGGTTCATCCAAGTAGAATATCCTCACCCTTCATATTGATGAATTCTACTCTTTCAATGTTCTAACTCCTATGTGGAATTTACTGGTATTAAAATTAGAGGTATCTTATAAAATCTTACCTCTAAATTATTCTTCTTACTTTCTATATTTCACACATAATCCACATGGATTAAATCCATTTCATGCAATATCAAATAGTGTAGTTTATTCATTAGTAATTGGGGATATCCAAATACTATTCTAGGTAAGGTTGAGGAATACAATAATCATTATGTTTCTTTATCTGAACCAAAATTGTTTGATTTAAGTAATCAGTTGGATTAAATTTATGAGAGGAAAATTATAAAGAAATTGAATAATGATTAAATAGGCGAGTGAGGAGATAATCCAAGGTTGGACCACTAATTTATTAATTTGATTTCAAAACCAACCTCGTTTTATTTACTATCTCTTTAAAAACTGAATCCAAAAAACAAAATTTAAACACACTTTTAACATTGAATTCTCTAGAGACAATCTAAGTCCCACTTTTACTACATTTTTTGGGGGGGTTCAAATTTTATTTTCCTGATCCACCCATGATAGGATATAATCAAACTCTACATCGTTTCTAGGGAATGCCAGTGTTTTGTTTAAATTTTATAAAAACATATTTTCAATTGACCAGATCGATTTATTCACACCTCACTAGTTTGATCCAAATGTTGAGAGAACTATGTTGGCTAGACTTAGAACTTTAAGAACTGGAGATCAAGAGGAAAGAGAGTTTTCACCATTTCATTGGTTGATTCTGCCTCATTAGATTCATCATCCTCAAAATATTTAATATAAAGTGAAGAGATGGAAGGAAATATAGGTCAAGTTAATATAACTTTGAGAGAAATGTATACACCCAATTTCAATATCAATAATTGATAATTAAAATTAAATTATCAACAAGACTATGAACTCAAAAACTGGAATGATTGGGATACTGCATAAGTTTCATGGGCTATCTGTAGAATAGCCCAATAGTCACTTAAGATAATTTAAGGAATATTATAATAGATTTACAACCAAATGATTCACTGAGGCTCAAATTAATTGGAATTCATTCCCCTTCTCACTTGAAGGAACAACCAAGTAGTGGCTCTATAACTTGCAGCTCGGATAAGTCACCTCATGGAAAGAGTTACAAAAGACATTTCTCCAGAAATTATTTTATGCTTCAAGAAGTGTCCAACTTATAAAATAATTTTATTGAATCAAACAATAAACTAGAGAGACTCTTTATGAGTTTTAGGAGAGATTCAAGAAGATAACTACCTCTTCACCACACCTTTCATATGAATAAAATCATTTATTGGTATTTTTCTTCCAAGGGATGATGGATAATGACTGAAACCTACTTGATTATTCTTCAAGAGGGGAACTAATCGATAAATCACCAACTGAGGTAAGAGAACTCATTGAAATTATATCACAAAATTCATAATATTTTGGTACTAGAACTTCAACTAGAGAAGTTCATGAGGTAAAACTTTCCAAATCACCTTTTTTAGAAAATAGAATTGAAGAACTAAGTTATCTTGTGAGACAGTTAGCTATGCATAAAGTATATGAATCATTATCTACCACACCCCTAAAGGAATTCCAACTGTGCTACTCTTAGGAACATTTCATGGATGGATACCCCCAAATTCAAGGAACTGAAATTTTTGATTCAATGTTCTAAAGGAAATTCTATAATCAACCAAGTATAAACCAATGATTTAGATAATTCCCCACTCACCAATTTGGAGCTAAAATTCAGAAGGCTCATAGACCACTATTTCAACATACTTACCAATAGCCTTTTCAACCCCCCCCCCATTCTAAAGAAATAATTTATAACCATATAAAAGATACCAGAAAGTACAACCACAAGAACCATCCATGAATGAAATTTTGAGTAAAAATAATATAATCTAAAAGTAATCAGCACACTGCCCTCACCACTCATGGGTCAGAATTAAAATAATTAAAAGGACAATTCATACATCTTATGAACACCCTGAATAATATGGAAAACTAAGGTATATAAAAGTTACCTACTTAGAAAATTATAAATCCTAAAGTAAATTTCAAATCTATTACCATGATAAGTGGAAAAGAACTGGAAGATAGTAAAAGATCACCCTAGGAAATTGAAACTGGAAGTGTACATCATAATGAATTTGAATAATCTTCCCAAGTAAGAGAACCTTATAAAGACACTAATAGGGTTTCATAAAAAGAAAAAATAGAAATCAAAGATGATCCACAACCACCCCCTTCTCTATAAGAATGATTGATCTATGAAAACCCATGGAAGGAATCATTATATAAAGTTGTGTTGGAATTTTTCAAAAAAGTAGAAATCAATATCCCCTTGTTGGGATCCATTAGATAATTTCCAAGGTATGAAAAGTTCATTAAGGATATGCACACTGGTATAAGAAGATTAAAATGAAATGAATTGGTGCAATTTTTTAAGAATTTTTCTACTTTTATTACCCCTCAAATTCCCAAAAAAAATCCAGGATTCAGGTAACTTTTTTATTCCTTGAACAATTAGTAATCATACATGTTCCAATGAATTGTGTGAATTGGGAGCTTCAATTAATGTAATTAATTATTCTATATATTATTCTTTATAGATGGAAGAATGTAAACCCACTTGTGTTGTTGTATTAATTTCAAACAGAGCCACTAACTACCCAATATGATTCCTTAAAGATGTCCTAATAAGTGTACAAGGTTCACCATTTTATGTTAACTTCTACATTCTCAACATGGAAGAAGGAAAAGGTAAATATCATTATCCAATTATTCTAAGAATATACTTTCTAAAAATATAAAAAACCATCATAAAGGTCAATGAATTCACCCTCTCTATGAAATTTGGTGAGTAAAAAGTATATTTAGATATAGTCAATTTAATGAAATATTCATATAATGAACATTTTGTTTTCACATTAAAACATTTTGAACTCCCTTGTTATTCTAGGGAAGAAATTGAAATTTTTGATTATATAATCAGACTAGGAGAAACTTTAGAAATGCCCAACTTACTGGAAATATAATTTTTTGAAAATGAACTTAACTTGGAGATAATTTCAATAATGGATCAATTTGAAAAAAATATTGAAAATTATTTTTATGAGTTACTAAAAATTGATACTAACATTTCTTCTTTTCATGTGTAGGAAGCCAAAATAGAGAATAGTGAAATGAAAACATCTCTAGAAAATAACCCTAATTTATAAATAAATTTTCTATCCTTGAATTTAATATATTCCTTTTTAAAGAAGGATAAGAAACTAGCAGTTTTACATTCTAATAATTTAGAAGTTGACCACAGGAACTAACTATTTCACATCCTGATAAAGAATTTTAAATCCATATGATGGAAATTGGAGGATATTCTAGGAATAAACCCTACCACCATCATAAACTAACTTTTGTTTTAAAAGGTATTTAATTCAGTAAGACAAACTTAGAGGTGACTTAACCCAACTCTCATGGAGGTAGCCAAAAAGGAAGTAGAAAGGATTTTAAAAGATGAAATAATTTATCCCATCTAAAACTCACAATGGGTGAGTCCCATTTAAATTATTCCAAAGAAAACTGGTTAGAGAATTGTGAAAAATGAAAACAATGAATTAATACCCACCAGAATCCAAAAGAATTGGAGATTTTGTATTTTTTAAAGGTTTATAAACCACATAACCAAAAATGAACAATTCTTTATACCCTTGGTAGATCAAATACTAGAAATACTACCTAGGGAAAGGAAATTATTGCTTCCTTGATGGTTTTTTTGTATATTTAAAATTTCAATAGCTACCTATAACTAAGAAAACACCACCTTAAAATGCCCATTTGGTACATTTTCTTACCAAAGGATAGCTTTTGGTCTCTCAAATTCCCCAGGTACCTTTAAATGTTACAAGGTAAGTATTTTTTTCAAATATAATTGAAAATATATTAGAAGTATTCATTGATTATTTAATTGTGTATGGGACTATATTAAAAAAATTTCTAGAAAGTTTAGAAAATGTTTTACAAATATGTATTGAGAAACAACCGGTTTTGAATTTAGAAAATTATCATTTTGTGGTAGAAAAATGAAATGTTCTGGGACATTTAATTTCTAAGGAATTGAACTTGATAAAGAAAACGTAGATTTCATTTCTACATTACCTTTACCTACCACTATATGGAATATTAGATTAATTTTTTTCCATGTTGGGTTTTATAAAATATCCATTAGGTACTTTCACAAAAAAAAATACCCCTAACTAATTTACTCAAGAAAGAAACTGACATTGTATTTAATGAATCATGCAGGATGACCTTTGATAAATTGAAAGAATGTTTAACAAATTCCCCCATCATCTTCCCACCAGATTGGAGTTATCCATTTGAGATACTTTGTGATGAATTCAATAGATCTATAGAGTTCGTGTTATCTCAATGTATTGGTAGTATTCCAAAACAGGTATCCTATATCTCACAAACACTAAACGCTACCTAGATCAATTACACAATAAAAGAGAATGAATTCTTGTCTATTGGTTTAGATTTAGAAAAACTTTTGTTCTTATCTTTTAGGAAGTAAGGTAATTGTTTAGCCTAATCATGCATCTTTATGATATTTAATCAAGAATACTGATGTCAATCCCAAACTAGTAAGATGGATGTTGTTTTTGAAAAAAAATTACCTCGTGGTTAAAGATAAGAAGGGATGTGAAAATACAGTGGATGGACATATGAGAAAACTACCTCACACGACTGAGGTCGAACTAGTCCCAAATACTATCATGTATGATTCCTTCCCTAGTGAGAAATTTTACAGCCTAACATCAGTGCCCTGGTATGCTGATATAGTGAAATTTCTTGTCACAATCAAGGTACCATCCTTCTTCGGAAAATTAAGTACTTCCAAGTTATCTCTTTCCCTCATTTTGTTCTTGATGTTTATTTTATTTAGTTGTCCTTTTAAAAAATATCATACTAAAATTCAACTGGGAAAGTATTAGAACCAATTGTAGGGGAATAAAGAAGATAGAATTTGTAAATAAATAAAACTATTTTTTCCTAAACATATAGTATTGTAAATGAATCTTTTGTACAGTTCTTTTTTTTATTTTTCACCCCTTTTCTTGAACATCAATGATGTCTTGCCTAGTTTAAAAATACCATAATAGAGTTAACAGAATTAATTGGTTTTGAATCTATGAACTTTAAGTGATTATTGAGTGGGTTTGATAAATTTTTTATGAAAGTTTGGTCTTAGAATTAAGAGATGGAGTGTGAGGGAAAATATTTGTATGGAATCAATTTTATAACTTTAAGACAGTGGAATTTTGAACTTAATCTAAAGTAACTTAACCTTTATGAGACAGAACACATTAGGGAACCAACTTAAATGAAAATATTATAAAACCTTTGAACATTGAATATAAATGAAAAATTGGAAACCCAAAATGGTTCTCTGAGACAAGAGCATTGTGTGTGTTTTTGTAATTAAGTAAATCCAACCTAATAAGTCTTATGCATAGTGATTTGCAAACAATTATGGCTAGGAAAAATAAATTTAAATAAAGGTCCTAGTCAAAAATGAGTCCATTTAGGTGAGGTGAATTTTGAACCCATAAAAAGAAGGTCAATTGACTTATAATACATTCATTTAAGTTGTATCAATGAAGTGGGAAATAAAACTATGGTTTAATAAACTTAAGAAAGAGAGATGAATGAAGGTGCTTTTTTTAAAAAGAAAATCTTCCACTTAAATCTAATTTGATCCACTTCAGACCTGAAAATTTGATTAAATTGGAGTAAGGGAGTGAATTGATTCACATATGAGGAATGATATTTCTCACTTTGGAAGAATATGTTCTTTATTTCAAATCTGGATGGTAAATTTAGATTTAATAAGGATGGTCTTTTTCTTTCTTTTTCTTTTTGAATAATTGAAGTTAAACGATAAATTTCCCAAGAGTGCAATAGATTAAATGTGCACTATGGGAAAAATGGTAATTTGTGACGGGTTATTTGCGACTGGACAATCAGCCCGTCGCAAATAAGAGGAATTTGCGACCGGGGGGGTAAGGACTCATCGCAAAAGGTTTGGCGCTAAATGTGCGTCAAACCACAGGCAGGGGCATTTGTGATGGGTTCCTATTCTCATCGCAAATAACCGGCGGTGGTTTTTATTATTTGTGTCGAGATACTTCTTCTGTCACAAATAATATGTCGACAAGTACCCATTTATGACGGGACCCATCGCAAATAACTTTTTTCGACCAACTGTAATTAATGCGGGCAGTGGGCATGTGTGACGAGTCCTGTCGCAAATAAGCTCGTCGCAAATACTCTAACTTATATATACCCCCCATCCATTTTTTCTTTCATTCTACTCCTCTTTAAACATCTCTCTCTATCTCTTCTGAAAAAATTTCTTTTAAAATTATTCATAGTTTAAACTTTTAAATCGGAGCATAATCTGTAGCTTTTATACTCCAAAAGCTTCAATTTCAAGGTATTTATCTATTTTTTTATTGTTTAGTTGATTTATTTTACTTTAAATTATTTATATTTTTTTTAAATTAGATGCAATTAAATTAAAGTAGAATTAGATATTTTTTTGAGTATTTATTTTTATAAATAATTATGTCTAAGTGTTAATTAGAAATAATTAGTAACAATTAGTAATAAATTATAATAATTAGTAATAAATTGTAATAATTAGAAATAAAGTAGTAATAATTAGTAATAAATTGAAATAATTAGTATTAAATTAAAATAATTAGAAATAAATTAAAATAATTAGTAATAAATTGAAATATTTAGTAATTATTATGATTAATTAGTAATTATTAGGATTAATTAGTAATTATCAGGATTAATTAGTAATAATTATGATTAATTAGTAATAGTTAGGATTAATTAGTAATAATTAGTACTAATTAGTATTAATTTGTATTAATTTGTATTAATTAGTATTAATTAGTGTTAATTAGTAATAAATTGCAATAATTAGTAATAAATTGTAACAATTAGTAATAAATTGTAATAATTTGTAATAATTAGCAATAATTAGTAATAATTAGTAATAATTTGTAACAATTTGTAATAATTAGTGTAATAAATTGTAATAATTATCAATACTAAGTAATAATTATCAATAATTAGTAATAATTAGCAATAAATTGTAATAATTGGTAAAAATTTGTATTAATTAGAAATAAATTGTAATAATTAGTAATAATTAGTTATAATTAGTAATAATTAGTAATAATTAGTAATAATTATTAATAAGTAGCAATAATTATTAAAGTAGTAATAATTAGTAATAAGTAGTAGTAATTATGATTAATTAGAATTAATTAGAAATAATTTGTAATAATTAGAAATAATTAGTAATAATTAGTAATAATTAGTAATAATTTGTAATAATTAGAAATAATTTATAATAATTTGTAATAATTTTTAATAATTTTTAATAATTTTCATTAATTTGTAATAATTGGTAATAATTAGTAATAATTTATAATAATTAGTAATAATTTGTAATAATTAGTAATAATTAGAAATAAGTAGTAATAATTAGAAATAATTTGTAATAATGAGAAATAATTTGTAATAATTATCAATATTTAGGATTAATTGGTAATAAATTGTAATAATTATCAGTAATTAGTAATAGTTTTAATAATTTGTAATAAGTAGTAATAATTAGAAATAACTAGTAATAATTAGAAATAAGTAGTAATAATAAGAAATAATTTGTAATAATTAGACATAATTTGTAATAATTAGTAATAATTTGTAATAATTACTAATAATTGGTATTAATTTTTAATAACTATTAATAATTGGGATTAATTAGTAATAAACTGGAATAATTATCAATAATTGGAAATAATTAGTAATAAATTGTAATAATTAGTAATAATTAGTAATAATTAGTAATAAATTGTAATAATTAGTAATAACTAATAATAATTAGGATTAATTAGATATAATTTGTAATAATTAGTATTAATTAGTAATAATTTGTAATAATTTGTAATAATTAGAAATTATTAGAAATAATTAGTATTAATTACCAATAATTAAGATTAATTAGTAATAATTATCAATAATTAAGATTAATTAGTAATAATTATCAATAATTAGTAATAAATTGTAATAATTAGTAATAATTGGTAGAAATTTTTAATAACTAGTAATAATTAGAAATAATTAGTAATAATTAGGATTAGGTAGTAAAATTTTGGATTAATTAGTAATAATTAGGATTAATTAGTAATAATTAGGATTAATTAGTAATAATTAGTAATAATTAATAATAATTAGTAATAATTAGTATTAATTAGTATTAATTAGGATTAATTAGTAATAATTAGTAACAATCAGTAATAATTATTAAGAATTAGTAAAATTAGTAACAATAAGTAATAATTAGTAACAATTAGTAACAATTAGAAACAACTAGGAACAATTCGTAAAAATTTGGAACAATTAGTAACAATTAGGATTAATTAGTAAAAATTATGATTAATTAGAAATAATTAACATTAATTAGTAATAAATTTGAGTACATTGACAAATTAACAAAATTTCAAGTGGATTGGCAGCATTCCTTTTGATCGACACCTCAACTCCTTGTGACTTTCTCCCACTGAAATCAGTATGAAAAAACTACTCTAGAATATGTTGAAGCACATTTTCCATAGTGATTTAAGTCGTAGAAGGTTGCAAGGAGGTTATCCTTCAGGAAAAAGAGGCTCTTTTCCCGATGACTCATCTCCTTGGAACTTCTCCTACTGAAATCACTATAAAAAGTATGCTCTGATATACAAATATCAATTTTCATATGCACAAGCCTGGAGAGCAGCACGACAAGGCCTCCATTATCTCCATCCTCGTGTATACGAAAATGGATATTCATACATCAGAGTAGATTTTTTATAGTGATTTTTGTCCCAGAAAGTTTCTAGGGGATAATTCGTTGGGAAAAAGAGTTTCCACCAATCTATTGAAAAATTTGCCACCAATAATTAAAAAAAATTAGTACAAAATACCTGTAATTTATAATAATTAGTGATTAGTCTAAACATTTATAAATGAGTGTATATTAGTATAAAAGCTTCAAAAATGGTATAAATAACTATAAAATAATAGAAATTATTATAAATTACTAGAAAAGAGAATTTAATTGTCTTATATTTTTTTGTAGTGTTTGTCTTATATCTAATTATACAAAATAGCTAATTATTTCATATTTTTTAGAAAAATGTGGAACATGGAAGTCAACAACAGTAATTATTAAATGATCGTGTTTAGATAAATTAGCACAGAAATCCAAATTGTTCTAATTTAAATCCTATATATATTAAGGGTGTTCAAGATTCCTTATCATTTGCATCATCAAAAGCAGAATTTATTTCAGAAGGGATAATTAAGTGTCCTTGTAAAAAATGTGCTCACAATGTTGGAGGTCATTTATTGCATTTTGGTTTTCAACTAGATTATGTTTTTGGTATCAACATGGTGAGTTCAATTTCTAATAAGATACTAATAATTTGGTTCCAAATCTATCACGATTTCAAATTTTAGTATATGATGTGGCATGTTCGTCATTCTAACAAACTAAAACTCGGGATGATATTTATTTAACTTTTAAGTTGGAATAATCTCATTTATATGAGTTGTTGAGGTCCTATGAGGATATCCTATATCCTGGTTGAAATATAATAAAGTTTTAAGTTGTTGCTAAATTTATGGCTATTAAATTAGATAATGAAATGTCGAATAGTTGTTTTGATGAGATATTCTCTTTATCTGAAGGAAATGTGTTGCCTAAAAATTCTATGAGAGCAAGAGGTTGGTTTGTAATCTAGGTCTTGGTTATCATAAGATTCATGTATGTTCAAACAACTGTTTCTTATATTATGGTGAAAATGAGTCATTGTATAGTTGTCCTACATGTGGACAATCAAGGTATAAAGAAGCTCTACTAGGGAATTCTGGGTTTATTCCTATAAAACAATTGAGATATTTCCTACTCAAACCTAGATTGAAGTATTTATTTATGTCTCAGAACACAGTATCATTGATGTCATGGCACAAAACCAACATTTTAATTGGTATAAGCTTAAATCATACCTCTGATGGTGATTCATGGAAAAAATTTGACTAATTACATCCATCTTTTTGTTTAGATGCCCAAAATGTGAGATTGGGTCTTTATAATGATGGTTTCTGTCCATTTGGTTCTTTCGGTACTTAGTATTCATGTTGTTCTATCCTTATAACTCTGTACAATTTACCTCCATGCATGTTGATGAAGGATCCATATATTTTTTTGACCATATTAATTCAAGTTCATCTGAAAAATAATATTGTTGTTTATTTCAAACCACTGATTGATGAGTTAAATTCACTGTGGATTAATGGTGTCAGTATATATAATGTTACTACAATACAAAAATTCCTAATAAAAGCAACATTGATGTGGACAATTAATGACTTACCAGCATATTTTATGTTATTTTTTAGAGTGCACATGGTCCAAAATCATGTATGTACTATATGAGAGACAACAAAGTGTTTATGCTCATCAATGAAAAAAAACCTTTTTTTACTGTCATCACAGATTTATTCCAACCTATCATCCTTTTCAAAGAAACAAATATCATTTTAGAAAAGGAACTATTGAAAAAGATGGGCCTCCAACAATGATCTCAGGTACTTAGTTAAAATCAATTGTCTTTTCATTACCTCTCATCACATTTGTACTAACAATAAAACAACAGAAAATTGATTGGTTTGGAAAAGATCACAATTGGATAAAATAGATTATTTTTTTAGATTTTTCATATTGGTCTAATTTTTTGGTTCGTTATATGTTGGATGTGATGAATAATGAGAATATTTGTTTTGATAATTTATTTCATAAAGTCATGGATACACCAAATAAGACCAAAGATAATGTAAAGGCACGATTAGATCTTTCCCAAATTTGCTAGTGGCCGAAACTTGAACTATTTGAAAATTTCAGATCAGAGAAGTTAATGAAGAAAAAGAAGATTATACACTATTTAAAGAGATTAACTTATTATTTTGTCATTGGATTTCATATTTGAGATTTCCAGATGGTTAGACTTCCAATTTTGGAAGATGTGTTAGAAATGGTCATATTACCGGATTAAAAAGTCATGACTATCATGTTTTAATGGAAAGAATTATTCCGATTGGATTAAGAGGTTTGTTAAATCCTATGATTTGGTATGCACTAATAAAAATGTCATATTTTTTTCGAGACATTTGTGCATTAACAATAGACTATGATGTAATAAGAAAACCATAAGAAGATTTCATTTTAATTTTATATAAACTTAAAAAAAATATTCCTTCTAGGTTTGTTTGACTCAATGGAAAATTTGATATTACATTTTCCGTATGAAACAAAATGTGGAGGTTCGGTACAGTTCCTATGGATATACCCATTTGAGAGATGCATTCAGAAATTGAAAAAAATTACATAACAAAGCATCAGTTGAAGGCTAAATTGCATAATCTAATTTGCAAGAGGAAATTTCTTTTTTATGCTCTCGATAATTTCAATCTGAATATTCCTCAAAACACAACTACATAAGTCGTAACAAGAGAAATGTTGACGATTACATGATCAATCAATTATCAGTTTTCAATCAGCCCGAACTTGGATTTAGTGGAGTTCATGAATAATGGATTTAATATGATAAACATCACAAATCTCATACATATATTTTTCTCCACTGTGAAGAAATGAAACCATTTGTACTATGAGTTCTCCTATCACTTATTATATAATTTTTGTAACAATGCATTAATATTATTTTATTTGTAGGTTATATGATAATCATATCAAGAAATAGTTTTCCAAAAATTATAGCAGCTTCTCTTGAAGAACGTCGTCAAAAAAAATTCCTACTGGTTTCAAAAAATGGTAACGTAATTTTTTTTTGATTTCACATAAAAAATCAATTTAATACTTTTTATAGTGATAATTGTTTTAAAAAAATTTAGGCATCTCAACATGATGATAAAATTGATAATCAATTGTGTACATTGAGTAACCCACCATCCAAAATGGTTAAATCTTATAATGCATATGTGGTGAATGGTTTTCGATTTCATACACATGCATATGGGGAATAAAAAAACAATGAATAATGGTGTTTTATTAAGAGGATCTCATCATAGAGAAACTGAAGTTGACTTTTATAGCATGGTTGAAGAAATCATTGAACTATGTTATCTGAGACAACATTACATAATGATGTTTAAATATCTGTGGTTGGATACTGAGAGTGGATTGCATGTTCATCTGATATACGGAATCATTGATATTAAATATAAAATTCTTATTTCAGTAAATGAACCATTTTAATCGGATCGTCAGGCACATAAAATTTATTGTGTAAATTACTATGCTACTTCCAGAGAGTTGGGTGATTGGTGGAGCATAATAAAAATTAAATCTCGAGAGAATTATTTTACTAAAAGTGAATGTGGTTCCGTTGAAGTGAAAGGAATTAAAAATTTTCAAGAGACTACTCTGAGTCTATATTTTTCACGAAGAGACACGAATATCCTTGATGGCACCCCAAAGTTAAGGGTCGATGGTAACGATGAATTTAATGATGTTACAATTGAATTTGAAATGACAAGAAATGATGAAATATAAACTAATATGGAAATTGATGATGTTGTGGAGGAAGATAAATATATTTTCATCGATCATTGTGAAGATGAGTATGGACAAGGATATTAACACAGATAAATGTTAGTTATAATCATATATAATATATATCTATATATAATAGTTGTTTTCAATAGTTTGCTAACAACAATAATTTCATGTTTCAGATGGACGAGGATCTGTATCATCTATTGTAGGAGGATGATCTACCTTTAGATGATCAGGATGTCGAATCATCTAACCCTTAGACTGATGGCGGTTCAGGGGGCACTCGGAGGGGGTGTGGTCTTTCCCAACTGATGATTCCTAAACCTATCCTCAAGTGATGTCCACATATTGGGTTCGATCCACACATGAAAAGGTATTTTTACATGTTTATTTTATTTAGTTTTCATTAATTTATTTATATTCTAATTGTTTTATTAATTGTTATTTTTTTCACAACTTTACGCATATAGCTATTGGACAGGGAACTCTATATTGTGCAATTATTTTTCTGATGCATGAATTTCATGGGATCAAATTCCCATTGATGTATAACACCGCATGTTCGATCATTGGATGGTAAGTAAATAAATAATATTTATTTTGAAATTAATTTAATTAATAACATGATATTATAAATTATTTGTAGGTTTTGTTGTATCCTTTTGATGAGAGCTTGCGTGAGGCTATCTGGAAGTCATGGTAGGGAGATATATGTCAGCGTTGCACTCAATTATTGCACAATTTGAAAAGGAAAACAATGAAGAATGTAGGAGTGATAGAGTTTGATGAGACACTTCATGTACATTGACCTGATTATATTTTATCTCAAGATTGGGATGAATTATGTACACACTGGTTGAGTAAGCAGTTTCATAGTAGATCATCAGTAGGTTGGAAATATCTGGGGAGACAAGAGGTGACACATCGAGCCAGTAGTTGTATATTCAGTATGCATAGGGAGAATATGGTAAGTACATTTTTTTAAAAAATATAGTATATAACTTTAAATGTAAACTATTTGTTTTATATTCATATAGGAAGTCTCACAATCTGATATTATAAAGTACGACATTTATAGGAGGATGTATAGTAATCCATCCACTAGAGAGATTAAAGGTTCTCACTAGCGTTAGATTATGGTCAGTATAATTTCTTTTTTAGTTTTAAATTTAACTACAAATAATATTTTAACTATATTAATTTTAAATTTCAATTGAAGGAGTCATATGAGGATGTGAAGTCTCAAACACATAGTGAGAGTTAGGCTGATACCAATGGTCAGACTAGTGCCCCTCAATTTGATGAGGCAACATGGATGTAGGAAACCCAGTATGACATTGAGAAAGGTCGAGTTATTGGTATCGGCTCTTGATTGACCCTTGGGGGTTTTATGGAAACTTGGCGATGTCGACGTCCAGCTTGAGAGGATCTTGTAGAGAGTCATTATCATCTCATGCACAGTATCAACAGCAACTGTGAGCTCAGAGTGAGCTTTTAGAAACTATACGTAGGGAGTAAGAGAAGATGTATCTATGGAAACAATAGTAGCAGGAAGAGTTGCTACAATAGTAGTACCAGTAGCAGTAGGAGATTCAGGATGAGATGTGTCGATATTGGAATCAGTAGGAGTAGGAGCATATGGAGTATATGTGGCATTTGACTCGTAGTTTAGGGATGGAGTTCCCTCAACCATCTTCTCCACCTCCTCCAGACGACCCTCCCCCTCAGTGATGTTTTTTATTTTATAATGAAACATTTGAATAGATTTTTTTGTAATATTAACTATTTAAAGTTTTAAATAGTGTGTTTTTATGTTGTTTCTAATATTACAGTTTTTATTACTTTTTTATTATATTTATTATTTTATTAATTAATATATTTTTATATTTTTTCAAATACTGAGGTTTTTGTTTAGTTACTAATATTAATATTATTATTTCATTAATATTAATAATAATATTATTATTATATTATTTAATTATTTTATAATTAATTTTATTTTATTGATGTTTATATTATTATTTTATTTATATTAATATTATATTATTATTATTATTATTTTATAAAAAAATTATTGTACAAATATTAATATTATGATTTCATTTATATTAATATTATATTATTATTAATATTATTTTATTTAATTTATTTTTAATTTTTTCAACTAATTGTGACGGGCCCATTGCAAAAGGTTTTATTTTTTTGTATTTTTTTCATAGTATTGATGATGGTCCACCGCAAAAAGGTTTTTGAAAAAATCAAGAAAATGGGGGGTTGGTCCGTCGCAAAAAGGTTTTTTTTAAATTGGGAAAACTATTTGCAATTGGTGGTCATCCCATCGCAATAGGGTTTTTAAAAAATTGTTGAACCTATTTGTGATGGTGTAACTTACCATTGAAAATAATAACTTTTTGCAACGGAGCATCTTAAAAGGTAATATTTGTGATACACTTTTCCACAATGAGACATTTGTGATGGGACCCCATCGCAAAAGGGAAATTGCAATGGGATCCCTTAACAAATGCACCATCACAAAAATCCCTTTTTCCAGTAGTGGTGGGGAAGTGATGTGAGCTGTAAATTTCTATATTTTTATTTCTTATTCATTAAAAATACCCCTCATTGTTGTTTAATTCCCATGTAAATAGATATTTCTATTGACTTCCTTAAATTATAACTTAATTAGAATTTAGATTTAAATATGGTATTTATTGATAAATACATATTTTGATTTAAATTGTTAATACAATTATTTCTTTTAGGTTGGATTTTAACACTGCACTAAGAAAGGATTTGAAACCTTTATAGGGTGTAAAGGCCAAGAGTGATCATGACATCAATATTCACTAGGCTTACCACAAGTGATGACCATATAATGTCCCCAGCTTGAACCTGTTGTCTCACAATAGGTATGGTGACTGGACCTTAAGCCTACTATAAGTACTTCTCATGGTCACCTGACCACCTTATCACACCATATTGTCACGATAGACATACCTACGGTGAGTTCCAACTGTTGACCGTGTGTGCTAAGTAAAATCTGTAAAGTCAAGAAGAAATGACCACATGAATAAATGTATTAGTCGTTCCACCACTCTCATGGTATTCATACCTACTACGAACCCCCCCCCCCTCAGAATACATATTTCGGTCAGGACACTAACCATGACATTCACGTTAAGCGTGCATATCACAAGTTTCACCCACCCTATTTTTCCTCTTCCTTCCATATGGCCATAAACACAACCTAATACTAATCCTCTCATGAAGATCATAAACCCTTTGATGCATAATTTTTGAGGTATAGAGTCCATGGGTTTCTCCAAAAATAGGGATATATAAATCCCATTTATGCACCTCCTCTCTGAGGAAGAACATGGCGACACATGCCCTTTCAATGCTACCTTCAACTGCCACCCCTGAATTTGAGATATTGATGGAGTGTAGCTAATTTTCAAGGATATTCGTAGAATTAATCTACTCCCATTTTAGTTCCACTTTGACTGATGGAGATATCCATTTGAGCACTCCATGAGTGAATCCACCCTACCCATGCAACTTCTAAGGAAGCCTTGGTAACCCAATCTATCGTGAAGGAAAATATTGCTCATCAACTATAGAGTCTCATATAAAAGGACTAAGTTCTCATGGGAACTTAAAGAAGATAAAGGAATAGTGTTTTCAATTTGATTTAAATAAATCCTCTCCACCATTAAATATAGATTCTATTGGGAGAGATCTTCGAGTATGAGGTTATCAAAAAATAACCAGTCTACGGAGAAGTTGTAGCACCACTGACAAGAAAACGGTTGGCCCTCATCGGCCAATGATGGAAATATCCAAGTGAATATTCTCGGAAAAATAAATCTCATGGGTAAAATTATTCTTCCCTGGAATTGTGTGAATAAACAAGGACCTTAATTAAAATACCATGCCCACTTACCATTACTCACTACTATGAATCATCAGATCATTCCACCACTGAAAGAAAAAATGGGATAGACTACGGAAATTAAACCTACTCCCTAAAATTCCTAAAATACAAGAAGAATAACATGCCTATCACATGGAGAGAAGTTTCCCATAACTTATAAAAGGAATTCAAGTAGGAGGACATCCAAGTAATTGAATGGAAAGAAGGTGAAGAAATTACTCTGGAAGGTTACCATCTGAAACTTTTTTTTATAATTTAATTTTTCTTTGTAATACTCTAATGATGGAACATTGAAAGCCTTGTGGTTAGGCCGAGGAGAATCTCCTCACCCCCACCAATTGATAAATTATACTCTTTTAATGTTCTAACTCATCATTGGAATATATTGGTATTGACAGTAGAGGTCTATTATGAACTCTTACCTTTAAATTATTCTTCTTACATTCAAGATTGCACACAGAATTCACTATGATTAAATCCACTATAAGTAAAAGAAGACATTGGAGGTAATTTAGGGTTAATTGGGGATATCCAAATACTAGGCTAGGAAATAGTGAGGAATATAGTGATCATTATATTTCTTTATCTAAACCAAAATTTCCTAATTTAAGTAATAATTTAGATTTAATTAATAAGAGGATAATTAGAAATCAATTGAATAATGATTCAACAGGTGAGTGATGAGATAATACAAGGATGGAATACTAATTCCTTAATTTGATTTCAAAACCAACTTTGTTTCATTTTTTTTCTCTTTAAAAACTAAACCCATAAAAAATTTTAAACACACTTTTAACATTGAATTATTTGAGGAAAATATGAGTACCACTTTTTCTACATTTTTATGGGATTTAAATTTTGTTTTGTGAGCACCCCATGGTAGGATATCATTGGGGGATTACCCCATGGAGCTCCAAAACATAATGTATCATAACCCAAGTATATGGTAAATTCATCAATCAATTAATTTAATTTAGTTACATAAAGTATCGAAAAAGAAAACATGCTTATAGGATCCTTAATCCCATTTTCAGAATGCATTTCCGCACACACAAAGTTATATTTTAAACCCAAGGCATCCCTAGGGTTTCCTATTTAATTTCCCCAACTCATTACCAAGGTCACACACACTATAAGGGTAGAAAAAATCTAGTCTACACTCACCAACTGAATGTTCATGACCTATGGAGAGGTTCAACTTCATAAAGTTAAGGAAAAAAATTGTTTAATTATAATTTTAGGTCAAGTATATGGTATGTCATCATGACCAAACAATAAACACACTCATAAGTGGAACAAGAATTATGGGATAGGTTATAAATTAGATACCTTATGCTCATAGATGTTCAGTCACCTGATACTGGTCTAAAATTAAAGCCCAAAAAATAGAAAAAAAAGTGGATGAATTCCTGAGGTTAGGGAAAAAAATACAAAAATAGTGAGAGACCACTTTCTAGAAAAATAAACCAAGAAATATTAAGAATTATGTGATAGACTTACATCAATATTTAAATCTGAATAAACTATGATCAATTACACCAAGAAATGAGAATAAAAATGACTATGATTTTATAGGATGGAAAGGGGGTTATATTTCTGATATTTGGGTTGAATGAATGGGAAATAAAATCCCTCATGAATCTTAAAACAATTAGGGACAAAAAGTTGATTTCACCCTTTAAAAGGTTCACCATGCCTCACCGCATACATCTTCATGGCGTGGAGCTCACTGTGGTGTTGGATTAAACACCTGAGGAATATCATCCTTGAAATTATCCTCCACATAGGTTAAATGCCTACTGAAACACCCAAAATAGGGAATTTTTCCCTTATTATTTCCCAAATTTGGGTTCCCTGCAAAAAATGACCAGTGGGTAGGGACCACGGTGTGGTCAGTCCTCATTTATTCCCTAGTGACTCAGTCACACAAGTTTCCACCATGGGTGACCAAAATAGATAGGGGGAGCCACAGTGAGGGACTACCTCATTATTTTTAACTGGTGATCCTCTTGAGTTCTACAGCCTAGGCCATAGAATATGGTTCACTATAATCTAGCAAAACGACCAGACTGAGGTCATCACTGCATAGAGAAAGTTATGGTGACCCTATAGGTTCCCCAGATTCCGTTCGATTCTTCTAAACTAAATATTATTCCCCTAATAACACATATATTTCCTCTATAACTACTCAAACACCCTACAACCAACACTATCACAAATAAACTAAGGAAAAACAGAGGGCTTGGTATAAGTATAAATTATTTTTTACCTTAAACTAGGTCGGGTTTTATAAGGAGAAGGATGGTCAAGAGAGATATGATATCTTTAAAACACTATTTATGTAACAACCTAGTTGTGTATAGAATAATTTGTTATCATATTTTTAGTATTATTGAATTAAATAGCTATATTCATTGTGTTAAGTAATTATTCAAATGAATACTTAATTATATGGTTATTTAAAAAATTAATTTCAAAATTATAGAATTTTAATTTGGAAAAAAATTATTTCAATTTTGAATTCATCATGTCAAAGTTAACTTATTATGATTTTTTTATAATTTTATGAAAAAGTTAAATTATTGGTGAATAGTAAAAAATACGGTCTTTTTATAAAATACGGTATATTTTGTGGCATCGTGAAGACATAATTATGATATAAAATTTATTAAACTCAATGAATAACTAAATTATGATTTTATAAGAGAAATTTTGTATAGAAATAATTCATAAAATGTAAGTTATAATTTATTTCATGATAAGTATAAAAAACATTATCAGTGTTGATAGAGTGTCTACACAATAGTGAAAAAGTCAAATTTGGTTCCTTACAAATACTAATTGATTGATAAAAATTATTTCCAAGACTCTTTAATTAATTATTAAATATAAATTATTTTTTGGCTATTAATTTATAATTTTATATTTATATAACATAAGTCTTATCCAAATGTATGTGCAATGCTTGCGTAAGGTAAGAAAATACAAAAACAAAAAATTAAAGAAGTTTTCTTGACATGTATATGAGTACATATACTTATTTAAGAAATATAAATGATTATATTGAACCTGATTAACTTACTTTTATTATATTAATTTAAGTTTAATATTTATATATGAAATAATTAACAATAATGCTTATGTAATGCTGATGGAGCACTTATGCAAGAAGAACAAAAATAAATAAAATGTTTTTAATTAAAATTATAAGAACCCTTCAATGACCCAAAATATGACTAAATATTTTTCTATAAGAAATTTTAGACCATTATATTAATTTGATTCAAATTTGGGACATTTTTTACCCACATGAATCAATTTTATATTTTTATAAGATTTTATTTAAAAGTAAGTCTAATGTTTTATACTATAGTTTTTAATTAGTATAATATTTTAATATATCATTTTCCAGAATTTATATTCGAAAATAAATTTTCATTTAGAATATATTAAATTTATATTCTTCATGAAAATTTATTTTTAGTTTTTATGCATCAAATTAGTACCATAAAGGCTTTCACAATGATGATGTAGTATTTTTTTAATTAATGAATAAATAAAATTAATGATATTAAAAATAATAAAATAAATGTAATTTGAGATTTTAATTTAATTCATGATTTCTCTAGATTAATATAAAATGTTTAGGATTTAATAATAAAAAATTCGAATTTAAAACTTTGTTTTGATGTGTTTAAATTAATATTTATGAATAGTGTTTAATTTGATAGAAAATATTTTTCATGAATAAAATATTTTATTAAATTATTTAAAAATTAAAAAAAACTTGAAAATTTCCAAAAATGATAATATTCCTTTGAAAATGTGATATAATATAAGTTTTCATCCTTTTTAAAGTCTTTTATTCTATATTATACTAATTATATTTAAATATTTTATGTAATTCCTAGTTTTGCCTCACCTCAATTATAAAAGGAGACTCATCTCTTCACAAAATTTCATCACCTTAAGCCATATTTCTCAACTATATTTTTTTAAAATTCCATTATCCTCATACCTTTCCACATTCTAGTGCTTCTAGTATCACAAAAATACCACTTTCAAGAGCCTAAGAAGGTTCTCAAAGAGAAAGTTTCAAGAGGTAAATTCCTTCTTTTTCTCTTTTAAATTCTTTCTCACATAAACCTTATCCTCACCTTCTATATAATGTTTCATGATAACTCCAGTATCATATTATAATATATATTTTTTCTGGTGGTATATTCATTATAAAATCTCTCGTTTTTTTCCTTTTATTCTTAAATAACAAAATTTTCGTCCTTTGTTTGTCAATTCACTTCCTTTGTGGATGATGAGTTTTTGTTTCACTTTACTGCGATCATGAAAATTTGAAATTCATTTATAATTGATTAAAATTAAGTATATATATATATACACCTTATCACTTCTGAAGAATTATTTCTATTTGAAAAGAAATTCCATAATAATCTGACCTTAGAAACCATGAAAAGAACACACCTGAAACAATGGAAATAACAAAATATTGTTAATAAATGGGTGTAAAATGTTATAAAAATAGCATTTAATTTATTATTAACATGAGTATAGTTCTATAATAAATTAATAACACTCTTCAAAACATTATATAGTAGTTTTGAACACTTTTTAAGTAAGTTGAACTGGAGGTAAGGGACTTTCCTTTTAAAATCCTTTTAAATGTCTCTTTTACCAAAATTCAAAAAGATTATTCTTTCTTTTATATGGAATGTGCAGTTTCTACTGATTTTTTAATGATTTATTACTATAATTTTTCCTTTGTATGTTTTCATAGTTATTTTTTAATAATATTATTTAATTATTATGTGTGCATTTTTTATATTTTAAAATCGATTTTTATGAGAAAATGGTATTTTGATATCTAAATGTGTTTTTCTCATGTGTTTAAATGAGTTGTCAAGGGTTTTATTCATTATATGTTCCTTTTACATTTCTTATTATGGGCTTATCCCATTATATCTCAAGATATGATGGGTTTATCCCCATTATAGCTCAAGATATGACGAGTTAAGCCCCATTATAGCTCAAGATATGACAGGTGATCCCCATTTTAGCTCTCTAATGCATTGGGTACTCTGGAGACAAAATTTGACCAAAAGGTTATTATATTTTTAAGGGTGAATTTAATATTTATATGGTAAATATTTCTTTAAGTAAACTGAATGATTTTTCTATGCATTCTTTTAAGTTTTCAAAAAAATATTTTTTAATGGGTTTTCATGTTTTCATTGTACTAACAATTTTCTTTCTTTATGTTCTTTACTGAGATTTTTTATCACCCCAATTTTTAAATTTTATTTATAGGGTATAAGTATTGGTAAGATAAATAAGGAATTCAAGTTGAATGTTATGAATACTCTTTAATAAAATCATGTTTTATTTTAAAAACATTTATATTATGGAAGAAATGGATATTGTTTTAGTAGTATCCACTTTGTATGCTTGTGAGTTGTTATATATGTATTATGACCTAATTTTATAAAACTATAATCTTGAAAAGATATTCCTGTTAAGTAAAGTAAACTATAGACTAAAATTGAAGATTATGTAATCTTTTAAGGTTGGGTCCTTATAGTTGTTATCATAGGATGGTTTAGATAACCTTAGGGGTTATGATGATGTTAATAGAATAAAATAAATGATTTTTACTTTATTTTTAATTTAAAATGATATAGAATTTAAATATTACCTTGTTTCTTTATCTAAGATATGTCTATTCAAAATGGTTTTCTACAGAATAAATGGGTAAGCTGGAGTAATAAGGCATAGAGAGGCTGATATCCTTCTGAATCTACAGACTGGAATGGTGGGAATTGGAATCGAGTAGTTTGTGATAATAATGGATTAGATAACTCAGGAGATAAATGGTGGTAGTATCCATGCTAGAGAGGAACCTAATATATAATGAAGAAACATGTCTTTTGTGGAGCATTTCATGAGAAAATATCACCATCATTCAGTGGATCATCTGACTTGGTGGTAACTGAAGGATGGATCAATGCTCTGGAAAATATATTTGATGTCACAGTATGTTCATAACATCAAAAGTTAACCCTTATCATCAATCATTTTGAAGGTGAATCTGATCGATGGTGGTCTTTGGTTAAGAATACCAATGAGAAATAAGATCACAATTACATGGAATGGGAAACATTCAAGGATCTTTTCCTTGAGAAAATTTTCCCTGAGTTCATTCAACTCTGAATTGAAAAAATTTTTCTAAAATTGAGGAAAAAAGATGAAGATTATGTTGATATATATGAAGAAAACTTCACAAGATTGGCTAGGTATGTTCCAAATTTTTTTGGGATAGTGATAGAAAAATTAAATGGTTTTACTCATGATTAAAACCAGGTTTATAAAGAGCTTTGGCCACATGAAAATTTAAAAGTGATGAGATAGTATTTTTTTTTGATGAAAAGGTTGAAATGGATTTTACTGAAACATATATGCCTCATGATGATAAGAATAATAAGTGATCAGGTAGGAAGTATTTGGGGAAGAATTTATCAAATAAATTTGGAGGTAAGAAAATCAAATTCCATTATTTTGAAAAGTGTGGTAAAAAGAATTCAGGATAATTTCTTATGAATTTTGGGAAGTGCTACCAATTTGGAGAGTTTGGACACATGGATCATGGGTGAAAGAAAAATGATCATAAGAATGATAAGAAACTGATGATAAGGTGCTTTAACTGTAAGAAGTTGGATCATTTTTCTAATGTGTGTCCAAATCTAGTCACTCTAGTGGGAAATCAGCAATATTGGAAACACAAGTGTGTGGAAAAAATCCTTTATATCTAATTCATAAAATTTTGATCCATCAAACGAATTGGTATCAGGTATATTTCTTATTTTTATAGAATATGCCAATTTATTGTTTAATTCAGGGTCTACACATTTATTCATTAATGATAATTGTTTTGGTAAATTTGAAATTCCACCTCAAGAAATAAATCCAGAACTTATGGTGAAAATACCTGGAGGAAACATTAATGTAAAAATAAATTATAAGAATATTACAATAATTGTCTATTGAATGAATTTACCTAAAAACCTTTTATTTTTCTTTAGTATAGTTTTATTTTATCCTAGGTATGGATTTTCTTTCTTTTTACCATGATAATATAGATTATAGATATAAAGAAGTTTATTTTTAGAAATAGATTCAGTTTGTATACAAGAATGAACCCATATCATTATAACATATCAAGAAGATGAGAAACTATTAAATGATGGAAATGAATGTTATCTTACAAATATTTTTGAAAATAAAGGAACTTTTTATATTAATGATGTTTCATTGGTAAATGAGTATATTTATATTTTTTCTGATGATTTTCCTGGTGTAGTTCCTGATTGAGAGGTTGATTTTACTATTGACTTGGTTTATGATGCTAATCCAATTTCAAAACCCCCTTATCGAATGACTCAAGTATAACTTCTTGAATTAAAAAAGAAATTTTAGTAATTATTAGATAAAGGTTTAATCCAACCTAACACTTCGCCATGGGGTGGTCCTATCATATTTGTTAAAAAAGGATGGTTTAATGAGACTTTTCATTGATTATAGATCCTTGAATAACATCACTATTAGGAAAATGTATCCTTTGAATCATATAGGTGATTTGTTTGATCAACTCCGGGGAGGAAAATATTTTTATAATGTTGACATGAGTTCAGGGTACCATCAGTTGAAAGTAAAGGAAGCATACATTCTGAATACTGTATTTCATACTAGATATGGGCATTATGAATTTTTATTTATGCCATTTGGGTTAACTATTGAACCTATTATATTCGTGTATCTTGTGAATAGAATATTTCATGAGTTCTTGGATAAGTTTTTGGTTGTGTTTATTGATAAAATTTTGTTATATTCTAAACTTAAATAGGAACATGAAAGATATCTAAGGGTTTTTTTGAAAATTTTGAAAGAAAATAAACTATATGGAAAATTCAAAAGGTGCTAATTTTTTAGGTGAAAAATTTCTTTCCAGGGTCACCTATTTCTAAAGATGGTATAACTGTTGATCCTACTAAAACAAAAATTGTTGAAGAATGGCCAAAACCCACAAATATAACTGAGATTTTTAGTTTTCTTAGTTTAGTGTGATATTATCATAGGTTTTTTGGAAACTTTTCATAGTTATCTAGCCCACTAACTAAGTTAACACTAAAAGGAGTTAAATTCACCTTAATGAAAGAATGTGATTTTTTTTTTAGGAATTAAAAATAACATTGGTGAGTGCTCTAGTTTTGACCCTACCTTCCAAAATATATGAATTTATAATCTATAGTGATACTTCGTTGAAAGAACTTGGTTGTGTCCTAATGTAGAATAATCAGGTAATTTCTTATACTTCATGTCATTTGAAACCTCACGAGTCAAATTACCCTACATGTGATTTGGAATTATCTATTTTTGTTTTTTCATTAAAATTTTATAGAAATTATTTTTATGTTGTAAAGTGTGAAATACATACTGATCATAAAATTTTGAAGTATATATTCACTCAGAAAGAATCGAAAATGAGACAGAGAAGGTGTCTATAACTAATCAAGTATTATGATTGCATGATTATTTACTGTCTTGGAAAAGAAAAAAAAATTGGATGATGCATTGAGTTATAAAATTAATGATATATTAACCATGATACATTTGAAACATGACCCTTTAGTTAATGATTTGATGAATTTTGGCATGGAAGTTGTCGATGTAGTAAATTCCTCTTTTTTGTTTCATGTTTCAATGCAGTCATCTCTATTAGATAGAATTAAGTAAGTGCATAAGGAAGACTATGAGTTAAAAATAAAGGTATAATTGGTTAAAAAGATTAAGTTTATTGAATTTAACATTGATAGAGACTGTGTTTTGAGATTTAGGAAGAGATTATGTGTGTCTTGTGATTCACATCTGAAGAAAGAATTTTTAATTAAAGCTTATAGTTCTCTTTTTTCAATTCATCCTAGTAACACTAATATGTATAGAGACCTTAAAGAGTATTATTGATGGGATTGAATGAAAAGATATATTTCAGATTTTACTATGATATGTTTGAATTGTTAATAGGTTAAAGCATAATGGCAGTTACCAAAGGGGATGCTTCAACCTTTTCTAGTGCTATAGTAGAAATGGTAAAATATATCCCTAGAATTCATGGTGGGAATACCAAATAATTCTTGAGGTAATAATACGATTTGGGTTATTGTTGATCATTTGAAAAAATCTACACATTTTCTTCTTATTAGAGACACCCTATCTCTATATTAAATTTCTTTGTTGTATTTAAAGGATATGTTAATTTTACATAGAGTGCCTCTCTCCATTTTATCTGATCATGATCCTATGTTCACTTATAACTTTTGGAAAGGCCTTCATAAGTCATTGGGTACTAAATTAAATTTCATCACAGCCTTTCATCCCCAATCTGTTGGGTAGCCAGAGTGAACAATTCAAATATTGAAGGATACTCTTAGAGCTTGTTCAATGGATTATAAAGGAAGTTGGGATCATCATATTTCTATTTTTTCATGTGAATGTTTTTGTTTTTATTTTTGATTACATATGATTTTACATTTGTTTTTTAACCCTTTATGATTTTGTTTGATTACATGTTATTTTCTTTTAAATTAATTTCTGTATTTTAATGACATATAAAAATAAAGTATTTGGTTTTTTGTGATTATTATAACAATGGATAGCTAAGATATTTATCTAAACTTTATTATTTTATGATGAATTATGAAAATTCTTTTCTTGTACTCTAAAATTTAAATGTACTTGATGTTGTAGTTTTAGAAACTCTACAGCAAACAGTTTTGAAAAACTATTGTATTTTCTTTAATGAAACTTATACAGATATCGAGTTCACTCAAAACTTGATTTTATATAAATAAAACATTTTTATATTGATTTAATTATTTTACATAAAATTATAAAAGGTTTTTTTGATAGTGAATAACTTTTTTGATGTTCTACTTTGATTTTTCATAACTACATCTTTTCCAGAATATTGTTGCTTCTGTTTTTTTATGATATTTGGATCAGTAAATGTGGGATTTATTTGATTCTTGGTTTTTTGGGAAGATATTAATTTTTTCTAAGAATAATTATTTTTTTTAAAGTCTGAATCTGTTGTTTAGATCCCTTAAACATTCTTTGAAGTTTGTTAAAGTATGATGTTCAGTTCTTTCACAATGTCTGGGAAACCTTACTTTCGCAAAGTATGGTTCAACAACCCTACTTTTTAAATGTATGGTTTATTAAACCTATGTTATTATTCATACCCTATGATAGGTTTCATTCATTCTGCAAAGTATGGCTCATCAACCCTATGTTATTGTTCATTCCCTACGTTATGTTACTATTCATACCTTATGATACATTATTGTTCATTCCATATGTTACGTTACTATTCATTTCTAAAAAGTATAGTTAGAAAACCCTATGAAACTATTCATACCTTACGCTACATTACTTTTCATATCATATTCTAAGTTACTATTCATTTCTACAATTTATGGTTCAACAACCCTACGTTACTATTCATACCCTACGCTACGTTACTGTTCATACTCTACATTATCATTCATTCCCTATGTGATATTACTATTCATATGATACATTAATATTCATATCCTATGTTATGTTACTAGTCATACCCTATATTATGTTACTACTCATACTCTATGTTACTGTTCATTCCATGCTTTTATGTTGAAAATTTAATTTCTCCATATATGTGGATTAATTTCAATGATTTTTTTGTTAGATAAATTCACATTAAATCTAAGGATTTTTGTTGAAGAGTTTTTAATTTTTTTGGTCGAATATTTAAAAATAAAAGTTAACAAATTATTTTAATGTCTTTTTCAATAAACTTGGTGGTTTCAAGTTTATTTAAATTCAAATATTTGAATTTAATTTCATCTTGTGCAGCTAGTTTTTAGGAACTATTTTGACTAAATATAAAGTGGTTTAAATATATTTAAATGGTTGTTTTAAATAATTAAATGTTTCTATTATTCTATATATTTTATCAAAAGTCTTATTTAAATTATTTTTAATTCATTTATTATAGATTTTTTCTACAGGAATAAAGAGGCAACGATGCTGCGATTTTTATGGAGATATTTATAAAAGATCTTGACTCAATTTATTTTGAATTTCTCAAGGAAGCGGAGCTTCTGAAACTATTGAATATTTATTATCTATATATATGTCTCTCTCATAGGAATAATAAAAAAGATAGATATACATATTGGCTATCATTTTTTATACTTTATTTTCCAAAGAAAAAGTGTTGTGAACTATGAACCTGCTATGCATTTTCAATGTCCTAAAATAATATGTTTCATCACTTGGATGTTCTCTCAAGTGTCAGATTATTTATGTTTCAACTAAAATTGCCTTGAAGAGATGATCCAATCTAATTCTCAATAACTATTATATGTTCTTTCATTATTTATCTTCTTTATTCTGGTTCTGAGTATGTAATGCTTTTTCTCATCTCTCACACACACTCTATTCTTTTGTTTATACTTTTACACACAAAATCATTATTTTTTATTTTGTTTCTTTGGGTTGTGACCCATAGATTATAAATTCAGGCTCTAAGGGTTGTGACTTCCTATATCTAAATTCATTATTTTTCACATTGTGACTCCCAGTGTCTAAAGTCTGGTTGTAAGGGTTGTGACTCCCCATACAAAAGTTATCATCGTGATTATCCCTCCACTAGAAAAGGATTCCGTAATTGGGTTATGATTCCCCATAAAAATCATTTTTAGTGCATACATATCTCTCATCTAGTAGAGAGGTATAAGATTATAGTAGGGCCACTTTGGACTGAACTACTATTAAAAACATCCTTGCGTTCTTTACTTTTTCTGCTAATAATTAACCATAATAATTAACTTTGATAATTAATTGAATCGATCGATTTGTTTGTTTAAATTTTTTAATTTGTTCTATTCACCCCCCTTTAGACCATCTTTCATCACCCAATATGACCTAAAAATTGGTATCAAAGGCTAATAATTTTTAGAATTAATTTTCTCTGTTGTTATCCTTCTAATACCTAAAAATTTGTATCAGAGGAATACCTTCTTAATAATAGTTTAGATCTTTCTTTATCTTTCTTGATACCAAACATTGGTATCATTGGTTGTTCCTTATAGAATTTATCCAACCCTTTTATAGAGTCTAATTTGATATTTTAATTGTTATAACCTATTCCTAAACCTCATAGTCTAAGGATAAAGATCTTATAAGATAGAAGGAATGAATAACAATGATGCTTGGATTCCTCAAAAGCCACCTCACTTTGATGGAAATGATTATGGCTACTGGAGATCCCGAATAGATTCTTACCTCAAATAGTTGAGCATTGAGCACTGGCCTATCATGTCAAAATAGTACACACTATCAGAAGTTTGCTTAGATTCTCTTACCAGAAATGATGCTAATAGATATGTTTTAAATTACAAAGTTGTTAATATTTTATATTGTGCTATTAACAGAATTGTTTTTAGTCATGTTTTTACTTGTAGGATAGCTCATGGAATTTAGAAGATTATAAAATTCACTCACCTTGGATCTGACAAAATAATATGAACCAAGCTTGGAATGCTTCATGCTGAGTATCAAGACTTTAAGATGGGTGAAGATGAAACAGTAAACTAAATGTTCCACAGATTCAGAATCATTGTGAATGGTATGAATTCTCTTAGAGAAGCTCTGAAAAACCCAATTCTTGTTGAAAGATTCCTATAAGCCTTACCAAATAAATTACTTGCAAATATGGTTTCCATTCATGAAATAAATAATTTAAAGGAGTACACACTTGATGAATTTATTGGATCACTACTCTAATATAAACTCAAACTAAATAAAAAAGATATCAAGGAGACAAAAAAAAGGTGTAGCTTTTAAATCTATGAATTTTTTCCCTACTGAATCTTCTAATTATGATCTACAAGATAGTGAAAAAAAATATGGCTCAAATTGTAACTAGATTATACAAAAGAATTAAAAAAGAAAGGCTTCAAGAATCAGTTTAGAAGAAACCATAAAGAAGAAAAATATAAGGTAGATAATAAAGGTAGTACAAATTTCAATGAATTAGATATAACCTATTATGAGTGAATGAATAAAGGTTATATCAGGCCTGATTTTCCAAAACATAAAAATAAAGACAAATACAAAAGGAATTAAAAAAGGCATTGACCACCTGTTGGAGTTCTACAGAAGAATATGATTCTAGTGAACAATCTAGAAATAAAGAGTCTACTAACTTGTGTTTCATTCCATCACTGGATAAAGTTAGTAACTTTTTTTTTATTATAAATATTATGATTCTGAATGTGATTCTTAAAACTCCAATATTTTTGAATTAAATAATGAAATTGAAATATTAAAAAAATATATTTTCAAAGTTGTTGGTTTATATAATAAGATTAAAGAAAAAAATGAGAAACTTGTTTCTGAAAATAAAATACATTTACAGCAGAATGAAAAATAAAGTAACACTACTTCAACTTCTCATTAAAAAGTTTATGAAAATTAAAAATCTGTTAAAGATTTGAATGAAAATTTGAAAAAGGAAGTAGAATTTCGTAAATAAAGTTTATCTTCTTTTATTCAAGGTCTTGAAAAATATCATGAGATGATGTATTTGAAAAAAACTTCTAAAAATAAAGATGGTTTTTCTTATGATAGAAGATAACTTCAAATGTATAAAAATGATTTTGTTAAAAGTAAAAATAGTTGTACTTCAACTGTTACTTGTTTTAAATGTGGCATGAAAGGTCACTATAAAAATGATAGTTCACTTAGATTTATAAAGTACTTGTTATTTATAAAAACTAATATTTATAAATCTATATTATCTAGAGTACCTTACAATACTTGTTTAAATTCTATTTGGGTACCTGAAAATTGTATAACTAATTCTATTGGACCCAAAGTAGCTTGGGTACAAAAATTGTCAAGTAATTTATTTTTGTAGTAAAAATGTTGTGGATGTCTCAAGAATGACATATGGTATGTGGACAGTGGATTATCTAGGCACATGACCAGAGACCCATAAAATTTTACCACTTACAACACATGTGATGGAGGCACTTTTACTTTTGGAGACAATTCAAATAGAAAAGAAAATGTTTTGGTAAAGTTTTTATTGAAAATTATACATATATTTCTAAATTTTTATATGTCAAAGGCCTAAAACATTATTTAATTAGTATATCAAAATTATTTGATGATATAATGGAAGTTACATTTCAAAATTTTAAATCTTTATTTTTTAAAGATGATTCTTTATTATTTTATGATAATTGAAAAATAATATTTATCTATTGATTTTGTTGAATTAACCATTCAAGATATAAAATGTTTGAATATTGTATAGAACTATATAATCCTTTATCATTGATGTTTAGATTATGTTAATTTAAGAATGTTGTATGAGCTTTAAAAACATGAGAATGTGTTACATGTACCTTACTTGAAGAAAGAACATATTCATGTATGTGACACTTTCCTAAAAGGGAAGAAACACAGAATTTCATTTAGTCCTATCAATCAAATAAGTACTAATAGGCCATTATAGTTAGTACATCTTGATTTATTTGGCCCCACTCAAATTTCCAACCTTGGTAGAAATAAATATACCTTAGTTACTGTTGATGGTTATAGTAGATTTACTTGGGAATAATTTCTTACTCATGAAAATAGTACTTTATCTAGATTTACTAATTTTAATAAATTAGTTCAAAATGAAAAAGGATGTAAGATCATTTATATTCATAGTGATAAAATAGGTGAATTTAATTATTTATATTATGAAAAATTTTGTGAAAAGAATGGATATTTTTATAATTTTCCACTCCAAGAACACCATAGTAAAATGGTGTTGTGGAATGGAAGAATAAAACTCTTATTGAAATGGATAGAACTATGTTAAGTGAATATAATTTGCCTAGATATTTTTGGGATAAGGATATTTTTTCAACTTGTTATATTTAAAATTGAATTATTATTATAACTTTGTTAAATAAAATTCCTTATGAATTATTTAAAATTAAAAATCCTAATGTTGGTTACTTTAGAGTTTTTGGTTGTATTGTTTTTATTTTAAATTCAAAGGATAATTTAGATAAATTTGATACTAAGAGTGTTGAAGGTTTTTTCCTTGTTTATTCTAATAATATAAAATCTTATAGAGTTTATAATAAATGAACTGTGATTATTGAACAATATTTTAATGTAATGTTTTATTAAAATAATTTTAAATTAGATTTTGATTCTAATTTTATTGATAATGAGTTTAGAGAATTTAATTTCGGTGAAGAAATTCCTCAAGATAAAAATGAATCAATTGAGGGGTAGAATACTCCTTCTCAACAAGATCAAAAATCATGGAAGACTCATAATGATCATCCTGATTAAAATTTAATCGGAAATATTGATTCTAGTGTTAAAACTAGAAATTCTATTTTAAATTATTGTTCCAATTTTTCTTTTATTTTTGATTTTGTTCCTATTAGTGTTAATTATACTTTAAAAGATGAAAAATGGATTATTTCTACATAATATGAATCAAATTAGTTTATTAAAAATAATTTTTGTAATTTAGTAGAATTTCCTGGGAATAAGAAGGTAATTGGAACTAAGTGGATCTTTAGAAACAAGCTAGATTAATCTAGAAAAATTTTCAAAAATAAAGAAAGGATAGTTTCTCAATGATTCTATTAAGAAGAATGTATATACTTTTAAGATTCCTTTACACATTTTTCTAGGTTAGAGGCAATTATAATTTTATTATCTTTTTTTGTTTTCAAGGTTTTAAATTATATAAAATGGATGTAAAAAATTGATTTCTTAAATGGTTTTATAACTGAAGAATTTTATGTTTCTAAACCCCTTGGTTTTGAAAATGAACGATTTCCTAACCATGTTTTTAAATTATCTAAAACTTTGTATGGTCTTAAATAAGAACCTTATGCTTGGTATGTAATAATTTATTTGTTTTTATTAAAAAATGGTTTTAATAAAGGAAATGTTGATCCTACTCCTTTTATTAAAATAATTTCAAATGATATTTTAATTGTTCAAATTTATGTTGATGATACTATTTTTTGATCATCTAGTGAAATTATCTATAATGAATTTTCTTCTTTTATGTCTTATGAATTTGATATGAGTTTAATGGGAGAATTAAGGTTCCTTCTTGGAGTTCAATTTTTTCAAAAAAAAGATAGAATTTTTCTTAATCAATCTAAGTATGGTAAAAAGTTGTTAAAAATATTTAGTCTTGATTCTACTAAATATATGAAAACACCTTTGGGTACTAATTGAAAATTATATTTTTATGTATCTGGAAAATCTGTTGATATTAAAGTTTATAGAGGCATGATAGGTAGCTTTCTATATTTAACTTCATCTATACCTGACATAATTTTAGTGTTTGTTTATGTTCTATATTTCAAGAAGATCCTAAATAAATTAATATTAAATATTTAAAAAGAATAATTAGATATGTTAAAAAACTGTTGATTCTGGTTTATTTTATCCAAAAATATAACTATTTTGGTTTAACTTCTTATTCTAACTCTGATTTTGGAGGCTGTATGATTGACTGAAAAATAACATCAGGTATGTTTCATTTTTTGGGAAAAATTTTAATTTTATGGTCATCTAAGAAACAACTTTCAATTTCTTTATCTACTACAAAGCTGAGTATATCTCTACTTCCAGTAGTTAAGCTCAAATTTTATGGATTGCGAAAAAATTATGTGATTTTTATGTTTATCTTGATAAACTTCCTATTTATTTTGATAGTACTTCTTCGAATTATATTTCTAAAAATCCCTTATATCATTCTAGAACAAAGAATATTGATCTTAGATTTTATTTTATTAGAGATCATGTGAATAAGGGTGATATTGTTTTATAATGTATACCCTCTAAAAATCAGCTATCAGATATTTTTACAAAGACTTTAGACTCTTCTTGGTTTTAAAAAATTAAATTTGAACTTGGTATGTTGGAATTTTAATTTTTTTTATTACTGCATTTATTTAGGGGGGTTTTGTTTTCACTTTTTTGTTTATTTAAAAAAATGGGGAGAATAAACATGGTTTTAATTGTTTTAAAATATTAGTTTTGGGGAGAAATAAATTGGTTTTAATTTTTTTTTTAAAAATGGTTTGAAATTGGTTTAAATATTTTGGTTTTATAATCAAACCAAAAGGGGGAGATTTTTTTGTGTATGTTCATGTTTTTCTTTTATTTGATTACATGTGATTTTAAAAAAAATTAACCCTTTATGATTTTTTTTATTACATGTGATTTTCTTTTAATGTAATTTAAGTATTTTAATGACATATAAAACTAAAGTTTTTTGGTTTTTGGTGATTCTTATCACGTTGGATAACTAAGAGATTTATCTAAACTTTTTTAGTGTATGAGGAAGTCTAAAAATATTTTTCTTATACTCTAAAAATTAAATGAATTTGATGTTGTAGTTTTAGAAACTCCACAAGAAACAGTTTTTAAAAGCTACTGTATTTGATTTACTAAAACTTCTATAGATAACAGATTTTCTCAAAACTAGATTTTATAAAAATACAACATGTTTATCAACCCTATATTACTATTCATACCCTACACTATGTTACTGTTCATTCCACAAATTATGGTTCATCAACCCAGTGTTACAGTTCATTCCCTACGTTATGTTACTGTTCATTTCTGCAAAGTATATTTGGGAAACCCTACGTTATTGTTCGTACCTTACACTTTGTTATTGTTCATTCCTTACATTAAGTTACTATTCATTTCTGAAAATTATGGTTGTAAAACCCTACATAACTGTTCATACCTTATGTTGTGTTACTGTTCATACCCTATGCTACATTGTTTTTCATTTCCACAAAGTATGGTTCAACAAACCCATGTTATTGTTCATACCCTATGTTATGTTACTGTTCATATTCTATGTTACTATTCAACCCCTATGATATGTTAATTTTCATATGCTACATTAGTTTTTATACCCTACGCTATGTTACTTTTCATACCCTATGTTAAATTATTGTCCATACCCTACATTAGTGCTCATTTCATGCTTTTATGTTGAAAATTGATTTTCTGCATATATATGGATTATTTTAAACAATTTTTCTGCTAGATAAATTCACATTAAATATAAGTATTTTGATCGAAGAGTTTTTACTATTTTTTCTGGAATATTTAAAGAGAAAATTTAATAAATTATTTCAAAATCTTTTTCCAATAAATTCGATGATCTGAAGTTTATTTTAATTAAAATATTCAAATTTACTTTCGGCTTGTACATCTAGTTTTTAGGAACTTTTTTAACTAAATTTAAAGAGGTTTAAATGGATTTAAATGGGTATTTTAAATCATTGAATTCTACTATTATTCAAGATATTTTATCAAAAGTCTTATTCAAATTATTTTGAATGCTTTTATTAGAAATTTTTTCTACAGGAATAAAGAGGTAACGGTGCTACACTTTTTATGGAAATAATTCTGAAATCTCTTGACTCAATTTATTTTGAATTTCTAAAGGAACTGAAGATGATATAGTTGCTGAATATTTATTCTCTATGTATATATATATATATCATATAAATAATAAAAAAGATAGATTTACACACTGGATAACATTTTTGATACTTTTTTTTCAAAGAGAAAGTGATGTGAACATTGAACCAACTATGCATTTTCAACATCCTATGACAAACTGTTTCATCACCTAGAAGTTCTCTCAAGTGCTGGATTATTTATGCTTTGACTATAATTTCCTTGATGAGATGATCCAATCTAATCCTTAACAACCAGAACCTGTGATTTCATCTTTTATCTTCTTTAGTCCGGTTCAGAGTCTGTAACACTTTTTCACATCTCTCTCATGCAATCTATTTTTATGTTTTTTATTTTACTCACAAAAGAACTATTTGTTATTTTATTTCTTCGGTTTGTGACTCCCAAATTCTAAATTCAGGATTTAAGGTTTTGAATCCCTGTATCTAAAGTCAATATTGTTCAGGTTGTGACTCCCAGTGTCTAAAGTCAGGTTGTAAGGGTTGTCAATCCCCATACAAAAGTTAGTATCATGGTCATCCCTCCACTATAAAAGGATTATATAATTGGGTTATGATTCCCCCATAAAAATCATTTTTATTTCACACTTATCTCTCTCCGATTAGAGAGGTATAAGAGTAGAGTATGCCCACTTTGGGCCGAACTACTATAAAAAGCATCCTTGTGTTCTTTACTTTTTATGCTGTTAATTAAACTTAACAATTAACTTTGATAATTAATTTAATTGATCAATTTTTTTATTTAATTTTTTTAATATAGTCTATTAAAACCCCTCTACGCCATCTTCCATTACCCTATCTGACCTAAAACTTTTGTTAGTTGAGTTTTCTTATAATAATAGTTTTCATTCCAATATAAAGGTGGAACCTTTTGAGGCATTATATAGAAAGCGATTCCGAACTCTATCATTTTGGGATGAAGTTGAGTAAAGGATGTTTATGGGACCATAATTAGTAAATGAAGTGGCAGAGAAAGTTCAATTGATCCAGCAACATATGAGTACAGCTCAGAGAAGGTAGAAAATTTATGTAGAAAACAAGAGGAAAGACCTTTCTTTCAAGGTAGGAGATCATATTTTTCATAAAATATCTCAATGTAAAAGTGTTATGAATTTTGGTAAGAAATGAAATTTAATTCCACGGTTCATTAGAACTTATAAAATTCTAAATAAAGTTAGACCAGCTTCCTACCGAGTAGCCTTGCCTCCGAGTTTATCTCAGGTACACAATGTTTTTTATTTTTTTATGTTGAGAAAGTATGTGCCAGATCCATATCATGTTTTGAGCCTAGTTTTATTTCATATGGAAGGAAAAATTTCTTATGAAGAGAAACTTGTTCATATTTTTGATCACAGAGAGCAAGTATTACAGAACAAGGTAATTCACCAGGTTAAGGTTTTATGGAGAAACCACATTGTAGAAGAAGCAACATGGGAATCTAAAAATGTTATAAGGCAAAGGTATCCACATTTGTTTAATAAGTGAATAAAATTGTAAGGAATAATTTTTAAAAGGGGGGACAATTTAACAACCTAGTTATCTATAGAATAATTTGTTATCATATTTATTAATATTCTTGAATTAAATAGCTTTATTCATTATGTTAAGTAATTATTAAATTTAATAATTAATTATATGGTTATTTAAAACATTAATTTTCAAACTATAGAATTTTAATTTGAAAAAACTAATTTCATTTTTTAATTTAGAATGTTTAAATTATCTTAGTATGAACTTTTTATAATTTTCTGAAAAACGTAATTTTTTGTGAATAGTAAAAAAATACAATCTTTTTTTAAAATACGATATATTTTTTGACGTCATGAAGACATAATTATGATATAAAATTTAATAAACTTATTAAATAACTAAATTATTATTTTATAATAGAAATTTTTTAAATAAATAATTCATAAAATGTAAGTTATAATTTATTTTTTGATAAGAATAAAAATCTTTGTTAGTGTCAACCCAATGCATGCGCAATAGTGACAACGTCAAATTTGGTTCCTTATAAATACTAATTGATTGATAAAAAATATCCACAAGAATTTTTAACTAATTATTAATTATAATTTATGTTTTTGGATATTAATTTATAATTTTAGAGTTATATAACATGGGACTTATCCAAATTTATGTGCAATGCTTGTGCAAGGAGAGAAAAGATAAAATTAACAAATTAAATAAGTTGTATTGACATGTATATGAGTCAATATACTTATTTATATAATATAAATGATTATATTGAACCTAATTTATTTATTTTTATTATATTAATTTATTTTTAATTTTTATATATGAAATAATTGACATTAATTCTTATGAAACGATGATGCAGCGCTTGTGCAAGAAGAAAAAAATAAATAAAATATTTTTAATTAAAATTATAAGAATAATTAAATGACAAAAAATATTACTAAATATTATTATATAATAAATTTTCAACCATTACCTTAATTTCATTCAAATTTTGGACATTTTGGACCCAAATAAATCACTTTAATACCTTAATAATATTTTATTTAGAACTAAGTCAAGTTGTTCACACTGTAGTTTTTAATTATTATAATATTTTAATATATATTTTCTAGGAGTATTATTAGAAAATAAATGAACATTTTAAATCTAATAAATTTATATTATTCATAAAAAATTATTTTAATTTTTTATGAATCAAATTAATATCATAAAGGCTTTCACAACGATGATGCATTATTTGTTTAATTAATTAATAAATAAAATTAATGATATTAAAAATAATAAAATAAATTTAATTTGAAAATTTTAAGTTAATTAAATATTTCACTAGATGAATATGATATTTTTACGATATAATAAAAAATTATTTCAATTTGAAACTTTTTTTTTATGTGTTTAAATTCATAGTTATTAATAGAGTTTAATTTCACAAATATTATTTTTCATGAATAAAATATTTTATTAAATTATTTAAAAATCAAAAAAATATTTAAAAATGACAAAAAATATAATATTATTTCTAAAATGTGATATCCTAATATTTTTAAGACCTTTTAAATTATTTACCCTATATTAGACTAATTATATTTTAATATTTTAATAAAATCCTAATTTTCCCCGCACCTCAATTATAAAAGGAGACACATACCTTCACAAAATTTTATCACCTTAAGCTATATTTATTGACTATATTCTATCAAGTTCCCTTCTCCTCATCCCTTTCCACATTATAGTTCTTCTGGTCTCACAAAATACTACTTCCAAGAGCCTAAGGAGTTTCTCAAGGAGAAATTTTCAAGAGGTACATTCCTTCTTTTTCTCTTCTAAATTGTTTATCGCTTCTACCCTCTCCTCGCCTCCTATACAATGTTTCATGATAAATAAATTATCATATATATTCTAGATTTTTTTATATGGTATATTCATCATAAAATCTCTCATTTTTCTCCTTTTATTCTTAAATAATGAAATCGTCGTCCTGGGTGTGTCAATTCACCGTCTTTTTGGACGATGAGTTTTTGTTTCCCTTTACCACAATCATGGAAAGTTTAAATTCAAATATAATTGTTTGAAATGAACTATATATATATATTTTCTCAATTATGTAGTTTTATTTCTATTTTACATGTAATTCCATAATAAACCAACCTTGGAAATAATGAAAAGAATGCACCCAAAACAAAATAAATAACAAAATATTGTTAATAAATGGGTGGATAATGTTATAAGAAGATATTATCAGGTATTATAAACAATAATATAGTTCTGAAATAAATTAATAAATCTCTTCAAACTATTATACATGAGGTTTGAACAATTTTTAAGGAAGTCGAACCGGAGGTAAGGGACTTTCATTTTAAAATCTTTTTAAATGTCTCTTTTATGAAAATTCAAAAAGAATTTTATTTTTTATATATGTAATGAGAATTTTCTCTTACTTTAATGATTATTTATTACTATATTGTTTTATTTATAATTTTTCATGGTTATTTTTTAAGAATATGATTTTATTATTATGTGCGCAGTTTTTATATTTTAAAAGTAATTTTTACAAGAAATGGGTATTTTGATGTCTGAATGTGTTTTTCTCATGTTTATAAATGAGTTATCATGGGTTTTATTCATGAAATGTTCCTTGAAAATTTTTTATTATGGTTTGATCCTATTATATCTCAAGATATGATGGTTTCATCGCCTTTATAGCTCAAGATATGACTTGTTGAGTCCCATTAGAGCTCAAGATATGATGGGTGAGCCCCATTATAGCTCTCCAATGAATTGGGTACTCCAAAGATGGAAGTTGACTGAAAGTGTATTTAATTTTTAAGGGTGAATGTTAGAATTATATGGTAAATATTTTCCAAGTAAATTACATGATTTTTCTATGCATTCTTATGAGTTTTCAAGAAAAGATTTTTTAATGGGTTTTCATGTTTTCACTGGAATAATGATTTTCTTTATTTATGTTCCTTACTAAGTTTTTTGTGCTCATCCCAAGTTTTAGTTTTTTTTATAGGGTATAATGATGGGTAATATAAATAAGTAATTCAATTTGAATGTTATGAATATTCATAAATGAAATCATGTTTTATTTTAAAAACGTTTGTATTATGGAAGAAACAGATACTGCTTTAGTAGTATCCACTTTGTATGCTTGTGAGTTGTTTTTGTTTTTATTATAACCTAATTATCTAAAAATATAAACCTTAAAAGATTTTAAATGTTAAATAAAGTAAATTCTTGACTAAAACTTCAGATTATGTAATGTTTTAAGGTTGGTTCCTTATAATTTATGTGAATAATTAGAGGGAATTCCCTAGTCAAACCTCGTGTAGTTAAGATGATTGGATATATTGAGCATTTTTACATTTTGGTTTTTAAAGTTCCTAAGTAACTATTCAAAAATCTTTTTTTCTCCTCACTTCCATAGATTTTCTCTAGATTTATTGTAAAATTTAATATGAACAATATCAAAAAAATATCTACCAAAACTACTTGATTTGATTTTCTAGGCAGATAAGTATGTGAGGCATAAAAACCCTATGGTATTTATGGTGAATGAGAGGTAGGTAAAGGAGAAAATACATATGAAAAAACCTAAGTATAAGTCTATTCTACACCCAACCAATATAAGGAGGATCACAGGGTAGGCAAAGGAACAATATGAAGTGTTCTTTTCATGTGTTAAGAAGGGCCGCTAGAATAAGAACCAAGCCTCAGTTCAGATTATTTGTGTTTTTTATTGAATGAAATATTTTGGTTTCTATAAATTGGGTGTTAGATATATCTTTTTTTGATCACTTTTGTATCTAAATTTAAGAACCAAGTAGATTCAGAAATATTGTTGGAGGTGAGGTGTACCTGTGAGCTACCAAAGAAGAAAGATCGGTTGTTGTAACAATTGAAGATTGACATATTATGTGGTCAATGGGATTGACCTTGGTTTTAAAGAATTTTTATTATGTTCCCAATGTTACCAAAAACATTTAATCTATATCCATGTTGATATGGATGATGTATTTTCAAAATTTGAAATAATATCCACTACTTTTATAAAGATATCATGTTTATGGTATGACACATTTAAAAAATGGTCTTTATGTATTGGATTATAAAAACCAAATTTTGGTGATCGATAACGAATCAAGTTCACATGACTCATATCACACCCAGTTATGGAATCACTAACTTGGTCATGTTAATGATAATTGCTTGACACGGTGATTTCAAGAAAGATATTTATATTATTTTAAACTAAAATCACTTGACATTTGACATGCTTGTTTATAACAAAAATATCCAAATATTTATTTAGTGGAATGGGTGAAAGGACCATAGAGATTCTTGAATTGGTTTATACAAATGTGTGTGGAATAATTATAGTTGAATATAGGGGTGAATTATCTTAATTAATTATTTTTAATGTTAACTTTAGTATATATGTATGTGTCTACTTAACCAGTTATAAGTATAAATCCTTTGAGAAATTCAAGGGATTCAAGAATAAAGTAGAGAATGAGATTGGTAAGAAAATAATGAAACTCCATTAAGACCATGGTGGAGAATATCTTATCTAAGAGTTCATCAATTATTTAGGGGATTTTGGGATCTTATCTCAAATCTCTTCTCATTGTGAACTATAGTGGAATGGTGTAAGTGAAAGTAGGAATCACACATTGTGAAACATAGTAATATTGATAATGAGTCATGAGAGTATTCCATTATCCTTTTGGGTATTTTCATTATACTACAGTACACATACTAAACTAAGTACCAACTAATGAGGTAAATGGTATACCATATGATCTTTGGTATGGAAAGAAACTTTTTCTATCTCTTGTTCATGTATGGTGATGTGAAGTATTTATTAAGGTCATTTTTAGAAACAAACTCTCACCCCAAGGAATAAATTTTATCTTTATAGGACATCCTAAGGAAACTAAATGATATTACCTATAAAAACCCCTAAAATAATAATCTCAAGGTTGATAGACGTCCCACATTTCTTTAGAGGGAGCACATATCCAAAATAAATAGTGGGAGAACGATCGAATTCAATGAATTTGAGGCTCAAGATATATTAGAGTTGGAATAATAATATATTCCATAAATCCTTGTGGAAGAAAATGTTATAGATACACAATTATAATATAGGATAACCATATAGGTTGGAGAACTAGAGAGATATTTTTTTCTAGCCACTAAGAATGGTGACTCATTATTAGTTGATTATAATAAACCAATGTCTTATATAGAAGTAGTAAATGGTTTAGAATTTACCAAATAGAAATATTTTATGAATTATAATATTGATTCAATATACCAAATCCAAGTTTTGATTTTGGTATATCCTCTTATGGATGTAAATCCCATTGGTTACAAATGGGTATTAAAGAATAAAATGGACATAAAATATAGATTTGGTTTCTATAATGCCAGGCTGGTTACAAAAGGGTTTAAACAGTGTCAAGTAATTAACTACTACAAATCCTTTTCACCAGTATCTATACTAAAATCCTGAATAATTATACTTGTCATGGAAACTTACCATGGTTATGAGATTTGTAAAATTGATGTCAAAACAACCTTCCTTAATGGGAACCTTGTGGAATATGTCTATATGTCATAACCATAAGTTTTTGTGGCACCAAAGGATTTCAATAAGGAATTAAAGTTGTAGAGATCTATTTATAGGATAAAGAAATCACTCAAACCATGGAACATTCACTTTGATGAATTCATAAGAGAAATTTCATCATAAAAACAAATGTGATCCTTGTTTCTATAAATGTTTTAGTGGGAGTGAAATGATTTTTATAATTGTATATGTGGATGAAATATTACTAATTTAAAATGAGATATTAGTCTTACCATTAGTTAAGAAGTGGTTGAACACATATTTCTCCATGAAGCAATTAGTTGAAGAAGCATACAATCTTGGGATCAAGATCATTTGTGATAGATCCAAGAGGCTTATTATACTAAGTCATGGTATATACATTGATAATATATTGAAGAGATTCAATATTGAACAATCCAAGAATATATTATTTCCAATGCCACACAGCATACATATCTCCAATAAAAAGTGTCCTTAGAAATAAGAGGAAATACGGAGGACGACTAATATTCCTAACACATTAGAGATATAATCATTCATGTATGGAATTATATATACTGGGATCTATGTTTCTTACACCTTGATAACCATAGGTTTATATCAAATAGATCTATTAGACCTTCATTGGATGGTATTCAAGACAATTCTAAAGTATCTAAGGTATAATAAGGATATGTTCTTGGTTTATAGAAAAGATAAGTAACTAATAATCATGGGATATATATAGATTCTATTTTTTAGTTAGATGGGATAATATAAAATCACAGTGAAGATATGAATATACACTCAATGGAGGAGTTGTGATATTGGAGAGCTAAAATCAGGAGGTGGTCACTAATTCTATATAAATTCTATGTAAATTGTGGATTCTGAAATAGATAAATATTTGGTATGGATAAGAAACTTCATCTAGAAGATTGATGTGGTGAATAAAATTAAGGTCCCAATCACACTATATTGTGATAATACTGCAGTGATGGTTCTTGACAAGGATCCATGGCCACATTAATATAAAAAATATATACTTTATAAGTATCACCTCTTGTGGGTTTTTTCTCAAAGGGGTTTCATCATAGTAATAAGAGTTTCCATGAAGGAGAATTTGGAAGACCCATCGATTGAAGAATTAACTCAAAAAAATCATGAATGTCATGTGAGAGATAGAGGACTTAAATTCTATAGTTGTTGGATCTAGTGAAAATGGGTGTCTATTGGAGTTGGTGCTTTAGAACCAAATACTTCTCACTTTATATTACCTTTATATATTCAAAGACTTGGATATTAATATTATCATATGATAATTATTCTTCTATATGACATCTAATATGATAATTTTATAAAGTATTTTTCACATCAAAAGTACATAACAATTCCCCACTATGATGTGATCCTTGATGTGTAATGATAGTATTCTAAAACATGTGTTTTATGGTCGGATGACATCATTTGATGGGACACAGATGATATAGACCATCAAGTGTCGTATTCTTATAGTAGGATGAGGTTTCTTCTCATGAATGTTCACACTTTGTAATCTTTAAGATAGTATGTTATGATAACATAATTTATAATAGGAGTTTCACATGTTATATGTGTCATTAGACGTTTTTATATGTGAACATGTGTAATGATACTTTGACTTGAGATTATTATTAATACATATTATGAGTTTAATACTTTGATATATTACCTAAAACTATGATGACCTGTTCTCATGATGAAGTGGGATACATTGGTTCCATCACAAGTGATATGACATTAATGAATAATTCAAGATAGGTTTTGTCACTTCCCAGATAAGAAGATGATATCCTAACCCTTTTATTGAAATATAACTATCCCATTAAGTCTATTTCCATGTCAATTTATTGATGGGTTCATTTTGGGTAGTCAAAGAAAGATATATCAGGCATAAAGGTTGATGAAAAAATAATGTAACCTTTTGGTGAGATATAAATAAAAAGGGACTATATAACATAGTGAGTGTTTGTATAAGGTTGTTTTCATTGTGACATTAACTAATTTTACTATGGGTGTATGGACATATTATTAGACACTAATCTTAGACTTTATTTTATCTTACCTAATATCATTAAGAAATAGTTCCAGTGGGTCACACAAAATACTATTTTTAATAATCTTCATTAAATTCTATATGCATTTAATTTAGGAATAAATATTATTTTTAAGACTGAGAATTAATATTTATCCAGTATACATTTTTTATAATATATCCATTTGTTGGTCATATTCTAGTTGGAATATATATGTGAGTTAAATATTAACTAAATAGTTATTCATAGGTTAGTGAATATAATATTTATTTATTTATTGAACAAATAATATAAAGTAATTTATTTATTTAAATAATTATTTTTTATTCATGTTTTGATAAATATTGAGGATATTTGATGGACTATATTATGAGTCTAGTTGGAAATGATATTTAAATATCTATAAGACATGATCATGTCAAGAAATAATATTATTATTATTATTTTGGTGGTGTGGGGTTTTACTTGGTATAAGGGAATTTGATAAAATGATTAATTGCACTATATAAACACTAAATCCAAGTATATAAACCCATGTTATATCATTTTCATGTTTGTTGGATCATTTGTACACAAAAAATCCTCTCTATAAAAATTATATTAAGACCGTAGATATTTATCAAAAATGATATCAAGATTGAAGAGTGGTTCTTCATCCTCTCTCTCAATACCAAGATAACCAAGAAATATTTTTTCAAGACCAAAGGAGATATTTTTGTGATCAACATTGAATGATGCAATGAAATCAGAACATTCAAAATAGTACTCGGATTTCCATTAGTATCATTCAAAGATTCATGGTCTAATGGTTTGTGTATTCCTAACCCATTACTTTGTTGGTTTTTTGGTTAGAGAGTGCTTAGAGATGGTATCGAAGGGTCCATAGGATTTGGAGCTATAAAAAACTATAATAGTCCTTTTTACATGATAAAAGAGGAGTTTACGGTGTAAGTATGTGTTTTATGACTTGTATGGTTAGTGATTTATGGATTGTATGTGACTTAGGTGCAGATAATGAAAAGATTTTACATCATAAGAAGTGAATTTATGGCGTATTTTTATTCCAACCTGAGGTGTCGTGGTTTTCAATAGAAAATTAATTTATGGACTAACGATTGGTTTTAAGGTGTATGTTTCATAGGCCGGTGGATTTTATGATGTAAAATTGTAATTTATTCCATAAATTAGGTGAGTTGCAACCTGTATATATATCATGATTGGCCAATTTTATCCTCATTAGATCATATTCTTTTTCATTTTTTGTGAAAACTAGGTTCCTTTTGGAAGATCTCCCATCCCATTCCTCCTTTCTTTATCTTTTTTCTTTCAGTGGTAGTTTTTTGGTGATCTAAGGTGTGTTATTCTCCAATCCTTGTGTTTTTCTTTTGTTCTTATCTCAGATATCCACTATAGTGATGTTTATTTGGTTTTGTGTGAGTTTTGGCTACATTATTTTATAAAACTTTGATGTGGAGTAGATCGATCAAAGGTTTTTGTGTGAAACTGCAGTTTCTAGGTTGTTTCTTATTATTCCTATGGTGAAAAATAAGATTTGAAAGCTTCTTCGAGGTAGGGAATCCTTTTTCTCAATTTTTTAACATGATATGTGTGAGATCTACATGGTTTTTATATCCATTGGGTAGATAGTAAGGATTGGAATAATGAATATAATAAATTGGCATAATTGAAATTGATGGGATTGGGTTAAATACTATATGTTTTGGATTCTTTTATATTTTTTCTGATATTTTTATGCCTAATATTGTCAGTAATGAAAATAATAGCTATTGGGATCCTTTCTTGCACAGTATATGTTCTAATTTGAGACCCTTATTGTGTTTTTATTTGATCTCACCCCATATAAAAGGCTAAAGAAAATATATTTGGATAATAAATTGATTTTCAATAAAACCTAAATCTGATAACTCTTTTTCATTACCCTATCCCTCTAAAGATACTTCAATAAAGTAAGAGAGATAATAACCCTTGAGTCTAGGGTAACCTAGTGATTAAATACTTAGGATATCCCAAAGACTGCCTTTAGGTGCAGGTATGGGCACTTCGAGTTTGTATTCATGTCATTTAGTGCTACAAATGAACCAGTTATATTTATGGGGCTTATGAACTCCATGTTCCATGAGTTCCTAGACCAGTTGTTCATCGTATTCATCAATGACATCTTAATCTACTTGATGTCAAAGGAGAATCATCTTGAGAATCTTAAAGATATTTTTAAGGTCCTTACAAACTATTATCTCTATGTAAATTTATCCAAGTGTGAGTTCTATATATGAGATGTGTGTTTTCTTGGACATGTGGTGTCTTAGTAGGGTGTGGCGGTTGACCTGCTAACAATCAAGGTAGTTGTTTCTTGGGAATCACCCAAGAACGTGATAGTGGTTCACAGTTTCCTTAGTATCATAGGATATTATCATAGGGTTTCCTTTGATTTCTCTTGATTTTCACCCCCATTAATAGTATTTAATAGGAAGTATCAGACTTGTGTGTGTACTAATCATTATCAGGTATTGTTTGGTTACTTGAAGTAGAAGTTGGTCAGTACTCCATTTTTTAGTTTCTAAAGGACGGAGGGTTGTTTGAAGCTTTATATGATACGTCTCATATGGTTTTGGGATGCATGTTGATGTAGTATAGAATAGTAATCTCTTATGGGTATAGACAATTACGTCCCCATGAACATAAAAATTCCACCCACGATCTATAGTTGGCATAAGTTTTGTTTGCACTAAAGTTGTGGTGGAATTACCTCATCGGTGAGCACTTTGTGGTTTTCACAGACCATAATATCCTTAAGTATGTTTTCTCTTAGCATGATCTCAATCCACACCAGTGGAGGTGGAATAATTTTCTTCAAGATTATGATTTTGAGATCTCTAACACCCCATAAGATGTGAATCTTGTTGCGGATTCATTGAGTCGAAATACCTTAGGGTATGTGGTTTAGGAGTTTTTCCATGTTTATAAAGGGATATTGGATCTTTTCACAATGAATATTAATGTCAGAGAGATTATTTTCTGAGTTTTTTCATGTCAGATAACTATGGTGTCATCCTCATTGTAGCAGGTGGAGGATTCTCAATGGGTTGACTCAGAGGCAGAGGTGATATGTGATCATGGTGGCCATAGTGATGCTCGTGAGGGATGGTTGAAGGATGGTTAGAACCCAGTGTTCTTCTAGGGTAGATTTTTCATTCCACAGGTGACGCATGAGGGATTTATCCTTGATTTTCATATCTCACATTTAGCAATACATCCCATTGTGATCAAGATGTATCATAGCTTTATGGGCCAACTTTGGTGGCTAAGGATGAAATGGTAAGGGATAGAGTTTGTATCAAGGTGTCTGGTTTATCAGTAGTATAAAGAAAAATACCATGTTACTAGAGGTTTATTTAATTACTTATATGTTCCTAAGTAGAAATGGGAGGACATCTCGATGGACTTCATCATAGGGTTACCCTAGCCTCAGGGAGGTTGTGATGTAGTTCAGGTGCTAGTGGATCAACTCATGAAGTTGTATCATTTCCTGGTGATCTATGATTCGAGTGTTGTGGATGTTTTGGTGAGCCATTATATGGACAATTTGGTTAGGATTATTGGGTTAATGAGGACTATAATCTCTAATATGGATTCTCAAGTTACCTCATGAGTTTGGAGGAGATTTTATCATGATTTTGGCTCCTAGTTATGACTTATCATATTTTTTCACCCTTATATAGATGGGAACATAGAACAGACCATCCAGACGCTGGAGGATATATTGTAGGATAACATCCTAAACATTTTTTAGATCAAAGGTAAGAAACTTTACATTGGTTGATTTTGTGTAAAATAATATATATCACTCCAGCATTAGCATGTATCCATTTGAGACATTATATGAATGGTTGTGTCATTCTCCATTGTGTTGGAAGGAGGTTGGAGTGTCATAAATTCTAGGTCCTGATGTGGTACAGAGAATGGATGATAATATCTAGTTCTTTTGAGAGAGGATGTGGATGGTTCAGGACTATCATAAGGACTATGGTGATCATAGGAATATTCCCCTAGATTTTGAGGTTGGAGACAAAGAGAGAATCCCCTCGACATGGGAAGTGGAGGTTTAGAAGATGGAGTAATCTTTCTCCCAAGTTTGTTGGGCCCTTTTAGGTGATAGGGAGAGTTGGTGAGGTGGTATATCAGTTTCCATTTCCATTACGGTTGGAGAGGATCCACAATATCTTTCATGTTTCTTAGCATCGTTGTTATCTTCATGAGAACTCCCATGTCATTGGCTAGGGAGAGTTGAATATTGAGGATTATGTGATGCTCGTAGAGTGACCAATAAATATCCAGTATCATCAAGATAAGGTATTACACAGATGAACCATTCCCTTGGTTCATGTGATGTGCAAGTATGGTGGACTGGAAGAGAGTACTTGAGAGTAAGAGGCGTAGATGCGTGCCTAGTACCCAGATCTATTTTAAGTTTTCTTTTCCCTGTTTAGTTTTTCCTGGATGATGTGATGTTTGGATCTTTTTATTTTATGATATGTGTTGTTTTTTTGTTAATGTAATGTGTGATGTGTGATAAATATTTTGATATATGAAAAGGGGAGGACCTGAGTCCTAATCAGTTTGTGTTATAACTTGACATGATTAAAATCATGCAGGTGAGTTAGTTCCCACAAAAAGGATAATATCTTAACATGGAATATATGAATCCTTGATTTGTGTGATCAGGGTAGTGTTTTTCATTGGTTGTGGTAGTGGTTGTTTTGGGATGTGCAGAGTTTGATATGTTGATGTGGATGGCTATGTTGGATATAGTGGATTTTAGTAGGTACTGGATGAGTGTTGTAGTTACTAGTGATAGGTTGTGATGTGGTTATGTGGTGATTCAATTGCATGGGATGTTTGTGGGTATTTTTTGTTTTGCATTTTGGATATTGGTAGCATTTAAGGTATAACAAGATCCTTGACAAGTATCTCATAGGGTGGTTGTTCAGGCCCCTTTATTTCTTCATTTTTGGTTTTGATTCTTGAGGAAGAGAATCATTTGATAGGAATATAATGTAATGTTTTATGCCTTCTCAGCCCATTACTTAGTTGGTTAGTGTTTAGAGAGTGCTTTGAGGTGGTCCTGGGGGATTCAGAGGAGTTAGATCTATAGAAAACCTTTTTACATTATAAAATAGAAGTTTACAATGTAATTTTTTATTTTATGGCTTGTGTGGATAGATATTTATGGATTTTATGCAGATAAGGTACAGAGCATGAAAAGATTTTACACCATAAGAAGTGAATTTATAGAATGAGTTAGTTATAACCCAAGGCACCATTTTTTTTGGAAAACGAATTTAAATCCTAATGGTTGGTTTTATGGCGTTAGTTTTTTAGACTGGTGAATTTTACGCTGTAAAAATGTGGTTTACACCATAAATCGGGTGATTTAAAACCTATATATATATATATATATATATATATCTTTCTCAGTCAATTTTCTGATCACTCAGTCATAATCTCTCTCATTTTTGTAGAACCCTAGGTGCTTTTTGGAGGATATCTTAGCCCCTTCCTCTTATCTTGATTTTTGGGTTCTGGTAATGGTGTTTTAGTGAATCAAGGTGAGTTATCCTCCCATCCCCATGTTATTATTTTGTTCTTATCTCATAGATCTATTGGTAAATGTTTCTTTGGTTTGGGGTGAGTTTGTGCTGAATTTTTTATAACCCTTTGGTGTGGTTTAGGTTGATCCAAGTTTTCCATGTGTGGCTATAGTTTTTAGGTTGTTTCTTCTTATGGAGCACAGTATGATCGGAAAGCTTCTTCAAGGTGCGGGATCCTCATTATCACTCCTTTTACGTGTTATGTGTGAGATATTTATGATTTTTATTTCCATTGGGTAGATATTAAGGGTAGACATAATGAATATAATAAATTATCATAATTGAAATTGATGGAAATGGGGGAGATGTTACATGGTTTGGTTACTTTGATATTTTTGTTGATAGGTTTATTCCTAATATTTCTAGTACTGAAAATAATGGTTATTGGGGGCCTTGGTTTCATTTTAGATGTTATGAGATGCGTCATGTGTTGTGATTTTGTTTGATCATACCCTAGATAAAAGTATAAAGAACATATATGTGTATAATAAATTTATTTCCCATGGAACCTGGATTTGATACCACTATATCATGACCTCATCCCTCCAAAGATACCATAATAAAGGAAGAGAGATAATGACCCCTGAGTCTGGGGTAACATGGTGAATAAATCCTTAGATGTCCCGGAGTGGAAATGAGAAGACATATTGATGGATTTTGTTATCAGGTTACTATAGACTCAGGGGATCATTATCTCTCTTCCTTTATTGTGGTATCTTTGGAGGGAGGGGTTGTGACACACATTACACATATAGGTACTGTTAGAGGTATTCTTCCTTGGATCCTCTCAACACAATAACAGTGTGTTTGGAATAGTTTTTATTGTTCAATATCATCATAGAATAGAGAAATATAATACCTAAGGTATTTCTTGTTCTTATAAATTAATTGTAAATTATATGTGAAAATATCCTCTTTATTTAGATTTTGGGGTCATTTTTTCATGGTTTTAAGGATTTATCTAAGGAATTCAAAAAAATTGGCTAAGAGCCTAACTGATTCTGTTACACACCCTAAAACCTTCAATATTGAGATATGGGATAAACATCATGAGTCTTGATTGTAGGGGGAAGTCACAATGCATATACATTTATCACAACCACTGAATTATAATCCTTAGTATTACATGATCTCACTATTATATATTATGTGAAAAGGGAGAGGTTATCATGACTTAGTAATAACTCTTCTCCATTTTTAATAACTCTTTAATTAAATATAAATAATTACAAAAAAATTTGTAGAATTATCATATCACATGCCTCATACACATATATGATCTTGTAGAGGAACTCACATTTTACTAGTGTTATTTTCATATAGAAAGAGTATATATTTTTCATAACATAGATGAGATTTATCAGGGTATTTTATTTGATGTGTCACATGATGTTAATCCTTAGGTAGATATGACATAGGGTGAAGGGTATCATTTATATGTACCACATGATGATGTGTCACATGAGAAGTATATCCAGTATGATCATTCAGATGCTCCTATGAGGGTTATAAGGTGTAGCAGAAGTGGTCAGGCTTGTGGACAATAGAATTTTTTCATTAACTTCTTTAAATTTATCATTATTAGATAAAAATGTGTTCCCAAAATCCAAAAAGTCTAGATATTTTCACATATAATTTATAATTATTTTATTTATTAAGGAATTTATTTTTTTGGATTATTTATTTGTTAATGAATCGGTAGAATTCTATAGGTTCTAGCACTAATAAATCGATCGCATGTGATGATCAATATTAATCAAAAATGAATCATTAAAGGAAAAATAAATTCACTTTGGTAGAGGAGGATAATTTCAATGTGTTCTTCAAAGCATTCTAGGGAGGGATCTCTCTAGGTATTTATAGGATTATATCTAGAACTCATTATACACAGTGAAAGAATGTAGCTCGGAAATCTTGAGAAAAATGTCATAATCGGGTTTATATAGTGCTAGGGTTAGAAAATAAATAATTTATTAAGATAACATTATTATTATCTTAATTCATAATAAACTCCATGTCTAGATAATAATATTTTTTTTTTATTTTTTTTATTTTGAATGGGTTGGGGGTCTTGCCCCCTTGTTTATTAAGTTGAGAACCTCGTTTTAATTGGGTTGAGAAGGAACCCATTACATTGATTGTAGTCCCAAGGCACATGGGCCTATTAAATTCATGTCCCAAAGGATCTTACATGGTTCAAAGTACCCATGGATTGTAGGATCATTCACACCCATCATGTACATTCATCTGTCACCCATCCCACCTACATATGTCCACTGCTGACACCCCCACCTGTACACTCCCTCAGCCACGGTGACCCAACCCATCCATCATACAACCCACTGGTGATGCCCCCACTTGTTAAATCCCTTAACCTCAATGTCCCAACCCACTTGCAACTACCCACCAGTGATGCCACCACCTAAGCTCTCCCTTGGTCGTAGTCGTAGTCTACCTCGTTCCCACCGCTCGTGACAACACCCACCATCCATCCATTGTCACTCAGTGACCCTATTCTCCCCCTAACTTTCAACCTTATGCCACTATAAACAACCCACAAGAAATCCATGAATGAAGAAAATGTCACCCACTTGAGAACGCATGCACGGGGAAGAAACCCACCCCACAAATAATGGTGGAAAATACACAGAAGGTGGTAATCGAATACTAGACTCCACACCCATGAGACACCACAAATGGTCACAAGTCACCAACTAACCTACACCCTATTGTAAATAATAATAATATTATTTACTTAACATGCTCCAAACTCACAGACAAAAATAAATATTGTTTTTATTGAATAAATAAATTAAAATTCATTTAAATGTTATTTAATATGAAAATTATCACTAGACCATTAAATTTTGTCTTCCAATCCTCCTCAATATTTATTGGCCCATGAATAATAATCCTTTATTTAGTTAAATAAATACAAATTCATTATTCACCAATATATAAATATATAATTCACTAAAACTAGTGAATAAATATTTATTAAATATTCACATTACTAAATGAATAAATATTTTGATGCCTTATGAACAAACCAGAATAAATAAATACTTTATTCACATAATTAAATAAATAATTATATGGTGAATAAATATGTATTAAATATTCATCTCAAATATATGTTCTTTGAATAATTAGTGATTCAATATTTCTGATCGAACCAATATGAATAATTATTAAAAAACATATGAGAATAATATTTATCCAATATGTTAAATTCATATATAATTTAACTGAGGTCTCGATTACCCTTAGTATGTAACCCTCTAGGCCCCTTTATCGATGGAATTAGGCCACCCTACCTAAAGTCCAAGGTTATAATCTAGAAACTTTCCAAGGATCCCATAGGGAAATAAGTAATTGTCACAACAATATGTAACCTCCTATGAACATACACTATGTAAAATAATACCTTTATCTTGATGTCTCTAATCAAGTAGACTGCATGCTAATGTCATCAACCTATATTCTCAATGTCTCTTTCTTTGAATATAGAAAAATAAACTTGCTAGAAATACTTTCATGGTTATAGACTTAATCTGGAAGTTCAATTCCAATTAAAGTTCCTGATATATTTTCTTCCATTAAAAAAAGGGGGATAAATCCTTTCTCGCATTATTTATTAATACAATATTCCTCATGATGAACCCAATGTATCTTACTTATTTGAGAGTATATGTCATCATTTTTTCTTCAATACATAAAATTGCGGAACTTATGATATGTATTAATAATAATATTAAATTCTAAGGATCATTACACACATCCACAGATATGAATATCCAATGACACATATAAATATGGATTTCCTATTAGTTGGTCATATTCTCATAATCTCTTACAGCGGGGATTAACAATAGTGTACACCATGATAATTTGTCTCAAATTCTATGAGTCTCCACCCTAGATAGACAGTATCATTTGTTTCTTTTCAAATGATATCATTTGGATATAAAAATTATATTTAATAATATTGTTGTGTCACTTATAAGTTCTCATCATAATGGGGAACTTCTATGACCTTTTAGTGCAACAAGTACACTTAGGAAATTATTACATACTATTTCATGCATAATAAAAATCATGTTGTGATAATATATTTTATAAATATTCAAATACATGAATATGACTAAACATAAATTACTTAGAATTTGGTTTTAGGAAATCAACTCCAACAGACTCCCACTCTCACTAGAGATAACTACTAATAACCTTTAGTATATCATCTCTCACATGATGTCCATTATTCTAGTGATATAATTATTTATTCAAGGGGTTTTTTTCATTTTCTTTCATGGAAACTCTACTCACAGTGACTTCACCCCTTTGAGAAAAATCCCTTAATATGTGATATTTGCATAGTATGTTATTTGTTCGTTGATGAGACCTTGGATCCTTCATGAAAGCCACCACTATAGTATTATAATAATATTATGTGATGGTATCTCTAATATTAAGAACCACATTAAGCTCTTTGACAAAATTCTAAATCCAAACAGCTTCTTTAGATATATCAGAAGCTGCTATATCCTCAGACTTTATTGTAGAATCAGCAACAAATGACTACTTTGAACTATTTTAGCTTATATCTCCTTAGTTTATAATGAATACATATCCTAATATAAACTTTATATTGTTTTGATTTTTTTGGAAACTAGTATTGGTATATCCTCTGATGACTAGTTCCTCACCTTCTTTATATACCAGGAACAAATCCATAATAATCTTCAAATACCTAAGGATATACTTAACAAAGGACCAATTTTGTTCTCCCAGATCATCTTAATATCAAACTACCATGCTAAAATTATAGGAAAAACCAATCCTAGTACATAACATGGGATACATGATATATCCTATCATATATTTTTATGGGATCCTACTCATTCTCTCCATCTTCTATTCTGTGTGAAGACACATTTTATTAGAGAGATGTAAACCATGTGACAGTGTAACAAATATATCTTGGATTATTCAATACTAAATCTATTTAGTATTTTTTTCAATGTATATAATTTTACTTAGTCCGAGAATCCTTTTTTATCTATTAGGATTGATCTTGATTCCAAGTGTATATGTTTCTTTACCTAAGTACTTCATAGAGAAGAACTTATTTAACCATTCCTTAACTGAATATAATATTGGTATTTCCTTTAAAATAATTAATATGTCATCAACATATACTACTAGGAATATGACCACACTCTCTCTAAATTTCTTGTAAATACATGGATCACATTCATTCTTTATGAAACCAAATTCTCTTATATCTTTATCAAACCGAATGTTCCATGACCTAGATTACTAATTTAACCCATAAATGGAACTCTGCAACTTGAATATCAAATTGGAATTTTCTAGAGTTACAAACCCTTTAGGTTTTGTCATATATATGTCTACCTAAAGGTTTCTAATAAGGAGAGTTGTTTTGACATCTATTTATCAAACCTCGTTTTCCTAGAAAAATGTTATGGTAAGTACAATTTTGATCGATTTAAATATCGAAAATGGAAAAAAGGATTCATCATAGTTAATGACTTAGAACTATTTAAAATATTTAGACACTAGCCTTACTTTATAGGTACTTAATTTTCCTTTCATGTCTATTTATCTCTTGAATAATAATTTTCACCTAATGAGATTTACATCAACTGGATGATCAACCACAACCCAACATTAATTCTCATATATAGAATTCTTCTTTGAATTTGTGCATTCTTATCATCTTGCATAATATGAGCTCTATACTACCTCCTTTTAGGAGATAGGATCATTATTTTTAACCAATAATGATTCAATATATTTTATGAATAGAAAACCATATATTTCTAGTTCTCTAACCTCCTTTGTACTCCATACACCCTTTGGGACATAGGCAAGATTTAGTTTGAGCTTGGTTTATCCTTTGGGTGATTATATAGGTTTTTGGGAGTTATAGGTTGAAAACTCATATTTTTGGAGTAAATAGGATAGGCACGTGGTTAGGGTGAAAATTTAGTATTAAAAATATGTTAACCATGAGTAATGGAACTATGAGGCTCCAGATAAATTTTTCATAGTTTGAGAACATTTTTTCAAACTGTACAAACCACAGATATCTGGGTGGTTGTCCAGAGGTGGCGCACAGCTTGAGCGTAGTTTTTACAAACTATGAAACTCTTCCCCAAGTAACCATGTGCCTTATTTTTCAAATGTATAGTGTCCATTTGTGGTTGGTTCATGGTTTGTTAAACCATGTGGATTAATTGTGTTCCCCAATCAGAACCTTTAAAAATTTTGAATTCACCTATTTTACCTTGATAATTTTTATATATACTCACCTCCTAATCCCAATTAGGTTCAAACTAAACTTCCACTAGTTCACTAGAGGCTTCTCCCCATACATCCTTGGTGATATCCCTTCATTCTTGGGGGATCTCCTAAAGTTATGTTCTATTTTTTATCTTATTTCTCCTCTACTTTTTAGATCTCTTATTGATCTTTATTCACCTTGTTATGTTGGAACCTAATTGATTAATAATTTTTAGATATATTGGTTTTGATAGTTAATTGATGTTGTTTCTTATAGATATAGTCTTGTGATGACCTGATCAAATCATTTCCAATCTCCGTTCTCGAAGGTGGCTAGTTTTCTTCCATTCTTGAGGTAAGTGTCTCTATACAAAGGTTATAATTTAATAATTAATCTATTTTCTTGTAAATTACTTTGGTTTGTTTTATAATATTGATTGATATGATATTAAAGTTAATTTTTTTCAAGAGATGCATATTTTTAAGGGGTTTTTATTTAAAAATATATTTGTTCACACTATGTGTTTGATGAAATGAATTAAATGTGGTTTTGATTCTAAAATGGATTTTCAAGCCTGGGAGTGGTTATTCTTCATTATGAAAATGTTTTATAAATTATTTTCATGGTTTTTAAATAGTTTTTATCAAGTATAGAACATTGGGAACCTTGGGTTTGTTGGAAAATAGACATGTCACCTTAGTGTGTGACGCCACTAGGGGTTATTTTGTTAATATTAACAGACAATGTAAGGAATAAATATCAATTGGATTCACATTATCCATGTATTAGAGTTACTTTGTATTTTTAATAGTGTATTCTCATATTCTATATCTTAATCTTGTGCTTTATCATTGATTCTTGGTTTTATACATGATGGTACTTTTCTTGCTTGATTTATCAATTGTGTTGCATGTGGTGTATCCATGGATATTTTAGTTTATTATTTCATGATACCTTTCATATAATTAGATTAGTACTAGTTTATGTGAATATGAAATGATTTTATGAAAACCTAATGATGTTTTACAAAATGTATTATTTTTTGAAAACTATTTATAAATTGGATTTGTTTTAAAACTAGAGCTAACATTTTCATGGAATTATACTTTATAAAGATTCTTTAGTGAAATCATAATAGGCTTTGTGCTCAAACCCTTATTTTTCCTTTGGTAATTTGTATATTGGGTTTTTCTAGACTCGGGTAAAGGTAAGGGAATCTTGTAGTTCACCGAATTCTCTTTCTTTTTGTTACCTTCTATGTGAAATGATTTTTTTTACTAATAGTCACATAGAGACTCGATTTTATCATGCCTTATTTTCTTAGGATTGTACTTTTTTCTTGGATTTTTATATCTCATGGATACATTATTTTATTCCACATTATACACTTTTGGTTTATCTCCTTTCAGTTATTCAAGAGACTTGTTGGTTGTTTGGTTGATATTGACCACGTTGCAGGCCACCTTGGGTGATGTCTCATGTCGACCCAATTTGGTTCAATCAAAAATGGTATTAGCGACATTACCCATCCATAAGTTTTATGAAACTACCTAGTTTTGGTACAAGTCATTTGGTGGAAAATATTTAAGACCATCGGAATTTTGGTAGTAAGTTTAGGAGGGTGTCTATCCAGCTCACTTATGTATCTAAACTTGAGTTATCATGGGTGGTCAGGAATTTTTTCCAATATTAAGACTTGGTGTTTGAGGTAATTTAATTGAAATTTTTTTGAGATTTATTTAAATGAACATATTCTATTTCCAATGCTCTTGTTGTCCAAGTGAATGGCTAATCGAAAACTCAAGAAGAGGTAAATTGAGTTACTACACATTTCTTAACCTTAAAACCACTCTCTTCAAGGAATACAGGATATAATATTTTTCTTAAAAAAATCAGGCCATAGTAATATAAATTATCATAGTAAAAAAGATCAAAAAAAAGATATTTATCATTGTTTTAGGAACAATAATCCCTTATCTCACTCCACCAATACTTCACTCTATGAGTTTGGTGATTTTCACTATGATATCCCTTTGGGGGGATCCCAACTAAGTGAAATTAGCTATTACTTGTTATAAAGGTCCAACAAGTTTTAAAAAGACTCTACATTTACAAGACCAAACCAAAACCTTAACACACTCAGTTATAATGAGTTAAAATGAAATAGAGATAAATGAATTTTGAAGAAATTTTGTAGCACACAATTATAAGCAGCAACTAAAAGCAGATAAAGACGTGTCTAGAGAAGATGATGATCTTCAAAGAAAAGCTCTTGAGGTTCTTCAATTGCAACAAATAAATAGATAAACTTTTAATAACATCACACAAGTGTTTTATGGTGTTTTTTTATGCAAATTCATTCTTCCTTTGTATTATCATAGTGTTTATATGAATGTGCATATCTCTATATTTCATGTAGTAGCTAAATTTCCTATTTATATCTCCTCTTTGATCTCGAACTTGAGCATACTAGAAAATCACAATAGTCGAATTAATAATACCTTGAAAATTTTTTAATATAGGTTCTTAATGGAATGTTTCCTTTTTTCCAAATATAGAATAAGATTATGTGGTAGTGATGTCAGAAATATTCTTCTTCGGATCTGTCCATTCTTAGAAAAATGATGCTTTTTCCAAATTTATCTTTCCTTATTTAGATACCACTTTTTTTAAAATGATTAAAATCATGAAATTACTTATCAATAGATTATTCAAAAATCATAAAAGTAATCATGACAATATACAAAAAAAAATACTTTATAAGATAAACATCTGATACCACTGTTCTCATAAGATAAATTTTTCAGAAGCTTTATAAGAAAAAATACATCATATCTTACACTGTGTGGAGTAACATGATTTCACTTTTTGTATAAGATAAATTCTTTCTGAGATAACTAATTTGATGATTTTAAGATAATTATTATTCATAAGATAATTTCTTATTGTAATATGATAATCGATTTCCATGTCTTATTTTTATTCTCATAAGATAACCATTTAATGAATGTACTTTCCAAAAGATAAAAAACATCTCATAATTTCCTTATAAATAAGCTTCCTAAATTAAAACAAATGGAATGTAACTTTCTTTATCCATAATATAAAATAATTTTTCATATAATCAAATATCCAAAGTAGATACTGATTTTACTCCGTAAGATAATTATGTTATGTGTAAGATAATAACTCATTATAATATAAATCAAACAACTAAAATCTAATAGAATAGAATAATTTATATTCATGTACAATAAATAACTCACTTCCTATAAGAATAAAGAATCTGAAACACTTAAAATAAACACAATAGAATAAAAATAGGGATTTTTTGAATCATCAATATATATAAAAACCGAGATATATTGGAAAAATATAAGTATGTCCAACAATATCCCCCTTTTATGGTAATAAAACCTATTGAATGATCAAAAAAATGAAAAAAAAAATAAAGAGATTTTAATTTTTGTATTCTCATTTTTCTTCTCCCCCTTTTTGTAATATCAAAAATAATTAGAATATTAAAAAGAGTGAAATTAATGTCATAGAATAATAAGTGTAAATTATTTGAGTAATATATACTAAATATGAATATAATTTTACTGGAACTTTTATTGAAAATAGTACTGATAGGATATAGGAAATAATAATATAAATAGTCAAATACTTAGAGAAAAATAAATAAACTAAATATTTGATCAATAATAAAAATATTTCAAAAATTATAGATTAAAAAATCAATAAAAATAATTAAGAGTAAAGAAACATGTAACAATAGTAATGATAAAGTTCATAAACATTGAGAAAGTAGATAAACAGGGTAGTATTTTATAAAAAATAAACAATTAATAAGAAAGAAAGAAATTAAAGTCATGCAATAAACTATAATTAAACAACCATTCAAATATTTAAACAATTATTCAAATGTTTTAGAGGAACTATTTAATCAAACAACCCAGTTAAGAAAATAAGTTAATTTTGTGGCGTTGGTCAATGATTCGGAGGTGGAATCTTAAAATATTGAGGTTTTCCAAATGGTAATGAAGATGTAGGCATAAAAGCATCAATGCTTTCTACAAAAAACATCAGCCAAAGTAAGTAAATATCCTCCAAGTCTGTCTTTATCATCTTGAGCAATCCTTATATAAGTGGACTAAATATTGAGAGCAGTTTGTTAAGAATGTTCCAAATTACAGCGGTCTGTAGGTACAAAGGATGATTTAGAAGAAGATACAGGTGTAGGTAAATAAACTTTTTTAGAAAACTTGACGTGATCTGCCTATCTAGTACACAAACACCAAAATCATCATATGAGTGTATAGTTAAATTAAAATTATAGGTTTTTGGAAAAAGTAGAGAAAGAAAAATTGTTCCTTTTAAATATCTCAAAATCCTTTTAGTAGCATTTAAATGAGATTATTTTGTATTAGATTGAAATATTTCATAAATAAATACTGAAAATATAATATGTGCACTACTTAAAATAAGATAAAGTAATCTTCCAGTGATTCCTCTATATAACTTTTTGTCAACTATTTTTCCAGATTCATCCAAGTCAAGTTTAATATTATATTTAATGGGATTTGAATATGTATTATAGCTTTCAAGTATAAATATTTTAAGTAAATCAAGAATATATTCTCCTTGGTTTAAAACATTTCCAAAATCTTTTTGATAAATTTTAAATCTAATTAAATAGTTTAAATCACCAATCATACTCATTTCAAATTCTTTTTGCATAAATTTTGAAAAAATCATTACACAATTTTTGGTTTTTTGATCAAAAAAAACATCATAAACATATATTTCCACAAGAAAAGTACCTTTTGTTGTAGTTTTATTGAAAATAGTGGGATCTTCCAATCCCAAATTAAAAAAAATTATAAAGTAAAAAAAATTAATCTTTCATACCATACTTTAGGTGTTTGTTTAAGTCTATAGATATATTTGTTAAGTTTGAAAATAGATTTGTGAAAATGAGGGTCTTCAAAACCCAGAGGTTTTTCAACATAAACTTCCTCCATTAGAAAACCATTTAGAAATTCAGATTTAATATCCATATGATATAATTTAAAATTCATATAAGATTCATATTATAAAATAATTCTAATTTATTCTAATCTAGCTATAAGGTAAATTTTCTCTTCATAATCGATTCTTTTTTCTTGTTTATAACATTTTGTAACTAATTTATAATTATTTCTATTGATCACACCATGATAATCCTATTTGTTTCTAAATACCCATTTAGTTCTAATAAAATGATATTCATATTAACTATTAGCTAATTTCCATATAGCGATCCTAGCCTTTTACACATATTATTACATGATTTTAAGCATAACTAACCATCAAATACAAACCAAGGATTGTAAATTCAAGTGTATTTGGAATATTAGGTACATAAAACTAAAAGAATAGAAATATAATAAAACATATTTATATTGATCATCTATAAAGATCTCCTAAATTCCTTTGAGCTATCAAATATTCATATGATTACCAGAGGAATATATAGACAAAATGGGTAAGCTAAAAAGTCCAATAAGGGAATAAACATAGAAATAAAGCATAGTACATGGGTTAGAAGGAAAAACATGATGACATAAAAATGTATAGAAAAAAAATAAACATATGTAATAATAACATATAGAAAATGTGATAATTTAATCATAGAAAAATAGGAATGTGGTAGTAATATATAACATGACATAAACATGTGTCAAGACAAACTGCCAAGACTATATCACATGGTGGACAAGTCCCATAAAGAAATAAAATTTATTCCACATCCCAACATGATGTCTCATGAGACTAAAAATTAACCAATTCCTTATAGAACTATATGGTCTCACCCATCATAAAATTTTCATGCATATTTGTTCCATATAAATAATAAAGCATAATTGTTACACATGGAAGGAATTGGGTATCATAAACATGTCATAAGGCATAACCAAAGGGCATATCATAATGGTGTACAAGAAAGAATTTGTTTAAGTCATAATTTTACATTAATACACTAAAATAGTCATATATCAAGATAAATTATGTCCAAATAAATTAAAAACATGTAAAAAGTGTGTTTAAGAAACTTTAGAAATGAGACACTTTAGTGCGGTTTAAGGGAAAATATTAAAGAGTCTTTAAAAGAGACAAAGGAATAATTATTTGTATAAAAATAGAAATGAATAAATATAGTTTTTAATTATAAAATGAGTTATTTTAGAAAAATACTGGTGGATAAAAATATATTATGGATGGTACTTTAAAATGGGTAAAAAATTAGGAAATTTCCTTTAATCGGGCTTGCTTATCAGGATGAATTGAGAAGGGAACCTTATAAAACATGAATTTGCCATCAATGAAAGAATAATTGAGCTAGGTAAATACGTTTGGAACATAAAAACAGAATTTAGGAGGAGTAAATTAGAATAATTATGAACTATATTATGGTAAACATAGATAAAGTGTAACTTGAAGGAAAGTGGAGGTTCAGAGAGAATCTCTTACATTATGTCTGAAAGTGTTCTACACTTGCACGTAATGTCCTAGATAATAAAATTAGATCACATAATTAATTAATTCACAAATTTTTATACATTTATTTTATTTATTATAATTTTATTAAGTTCATTTATAGATTTTTGACAAGTTATAAGTTTCAATTTCATTGTTTTGGGAGTGTTCGTTTCATGGTTTTATGGTCAGTTCACTTGTGTATAATTATGAAAGTTCTTGTAAAATGGAAGAAAAACTACATAAGTGGAATGAAATTGTATTAATATACTTACATAAGTTTAAATTTTCCATTATATCATTTTATTTTTTCTGAAAATATGATTATTTATTAAAAACTGTTGATGGAAAATGATTAGTTTACTTTTAGTAGTTTTTCGATCATCACCAACTAGTTTTGTTTTATTATTTATATTATGCATATATGATAGTTCCAAAACATAAAACATGTTATAATATAGATTTTAAAATCTTTTTTAACTGTTATAGTAGATTTATGTCCATCCTTGAAGGCGGTAATTAAAAAACTCATCATCTATGAAGGTGGTGAATTGATACCTCACAAACGATGTTTTCATTTTTAGAACAAAGGGAGAGGAGAAGAGATTTGATTATGTATGATCCATTAAAACAACAAAATTAAAGTATATATATGATAATTTAGTTATCATGTTACTTTAGATCAAGTAATTAAGGGTGGTATAATAAAATAAAAGAGATTAAAAAGAAAGAGGAAGAGTTTTACCTCTTGAGTGTCGTCTCCTTGAGAAGCTCCTTAAGGAACTTGGAAATGGTCCTTTGGTGAGACCAAAAAGACCAGAACGTTGGAAATAGGTTTGGTATAGTAATTGGGAATAATATAATCAAGATAAAAGGCTTAAAATTTGTGAGGAGAAGATGTGGTGAGGGGTGGTATTTATAGTGGGAGGAGAGGGGTGTTTTTGATTATTTTATTCATTTGTTTGTTATTTTGGCTCAAGACTATTAATAGTATTGATTCTTGTAACTAATTAAAGTAAATAGATCATTTTATTTTAATATAATGTCCACTTACATCATCCATGACACAACCATGGCTCAAAAATTTATTTATTTACTTATAATGTTAAATACCGTAAATTAATGTATTTCATTATTCACCAAAAATTCAACTATTTTGGAAAAATCTTTAAAAAAATCAACCTAACCATTTTTCACCATGTATATTTCAAAAATGAAATCAATTTTATGAAAATAATTTTCCAGATATGACAATTTTAATTTTTAATTAAAATCATCATTTATTGAAAAATACTGATTTTAAAATTGTAATTGATTCTATAACACTTTGAAAAATTAATTAAAGACTCATAAAATTATCTTATAATAATAAGAAAAAAATATTAATTTATGAATATATTTTATGAAAATAAATTTTCTTTTTAATCGGTATATTAATTATAAAATTGTAAATAAACATTTACATTTCATAAAAATACTAATACTTAATTTATCATTTTTAAAACATTTATTTACTTATTCTGTAATATAAATATATTTTATTTTCATTCATATGATACCTAAATATTATTTATACTTTCATATGTGATTTTAATATTTTATTGGTTGGTAAACTATTCGTAATGGTCACATTACTATTTCAATGGTCAAGTTACTATTCCATTGGTATAGATTCCTTAATTTCTATAAATACCAATTATTTCAATATTAATTTATGAAAATAATTTTTTTTATTAGGATATCTATGTCATATATGTGTTTTATACTACATAACATAATTTTATGAAGTAAAATTCCTTTCATAAAATTCTAAGTTGTTACATTCTTCCCCCATTATGAAATTTCACCATTGAAATTTCATTTTACATTATAAGTTGAAAATAGGTGGGGGTACTTCACCTTCATTAATTCCTATAGTTACCATGTTTCCACTTCATACTTATTTTTTTCCATAGTACTTTCACTAGGTGAGTAGTCTTGTTGTGTATAACTTTATCTCTATGGCCAAAGATCTTCACCAGCTACTCTTCATATGAGAGGTCATTCTCTAGTTGTACCACCATCGGATTCAGTATATGTGTGGAATCTGGTATATACTTCTTTAAGAGGGATATGTGGAATAAATCATGTACTTGAGACATATTTGGTGTAAGTTCTAGTCGATAAGCCGCATTTCTGATACGATCAAGAATCTCAAAGGGGTCAATCTACCTAGGAATAGTTTTTATTTCTTCGCAAATCTCATGATACTCTTCCATGGAGATATGTTGAGGAATACCATGTCTCCAACCTTAAAATATAGGTCTCATCGATGATTTTATGCATAGCTCTTCTGTTGACTTTGGGTATCCTAGATATGCTACTGAATGGTTTTCATCTTTTCTACCATTTCTTTGACCATTTCAGGTCCCAGCAGCTTTTGTTCAATGACTTCATCCTAAAATTCTTGTGTTATGCATATTTTCCCATAAAGGGCTTCATATGGATCCATTTGGATGCTTGAGTGGAAATTATTATTGTAAGAGAACTCAACCAGAGGTAGATATCGGTCCCATCCTCCCTTGATGTCCATAGAACATTCTCTCAACATGTCTTCTAGTGTCTGAATATTCAACTCTGATTGGCCATCCGTTTGAGGATGATAATCCATGCTAAAGTAAAACTCAGTTTTTAGATCATTTTAGATAATTTTCCAAAACCTAGAGGTAAATATCATATCTTGATCAGATACAATTTATAATGGTACTCCATACAGCCTCACCAGTTCTCTGATGAATGTTTGTGCAAGTTGATCAAGTGAGAAGTCCTCTTGAATTGTGATAAATTGGGTTATCTTTGTAATAAGATCCATAATGAACCATATAGAATTATTTCCTATGGGTTTCTTTGTAATTATAGTAACAAATTCCATGGTGATCTTTTCCCATTTCTATATTGGTATGAAAAATAGCTGCATCATTCCCTTATATTTTTTCCTTTCATCCTTCACTTGTTGACATATCAAGAACTTTGATATATATTTAGTGATCTCCCTCTTCATATATTTTCACCAATAGTTCTCTCAAAGATATCAATGCATCTTTGTGTTTCTTGGGTGAATATAGAAATTTTATCGATGTGTTTCATTCAAAATATATTTCTTTATCCTTAGATTAGATGGCATGCATAGTCATGACCCAAATCTTACAACTCCTTCCTCATCAATTTTGAACTTAGAGGATTTCCCATTTCTAATAGGTTCCACCATTTTCTGAATTTAATCATCATTTCTTTGAGAATACTTTATTTTCTCCATAAGGTATGTTTGAGAAATCATTTGAGAAAGAATTGATGATGTCCCTTCATTAATGATTCACATGTTTATACTTTGAAGTTCTAAGAAGATTTTATCCTTCTCAATTTTCATCATTGGTAAAATAGCAGGATCTTTTCTACTTAAAGCATCTTCCACCTTATTTGATTTACTAGGATGGTAGTGGATTGCATAGTCATAATCTTTGATAAGCTATAACCATATTCTCTGGTGTATATTAATATACTTATGTATGTATATATATATTTGAGTCACTTATGATCAATATATATCTCACACTTTTCCTGTAGAGATAATGTCGCCATATTTTCAACGTGAAGATCACAGCTGCCAACTCAAAATCATGTGTGGGATAGTTTTTCTCATGAATTTTTAACTTCCTTGAGAAATAGGCTATCACATTATCATTTTGAATCACTAAATATTTTAAACCCTTCTTTGATGCATCATTGTATACCATAAATATTTACCCACTTATCGGTAGTGTGAGTATTATTATAGTGATAAGACTCTTTTTTAGCTCTTTAAAGAAGTCTTCACATTCACTAGTCAAGATAAACTTTATTACCTTCTAAGTCATCTTGGTTAGTGGGTTTTAAAATCATGATAAGTTCTTCACAAATAATTGGTAATACCCAGCTAGACCAAGGAAACAATGGATCTCCATTATAGATATTGGTATGCTCCACTCTTCAATTTCCTTTAACTAATAAAGGTTCATAGATATTCCTTTATAGGTGATAACATTCCCCAATAATGATAATTCCTCTATAAAAAACTCGCATTTACTATACATTCCATAGATTTTCTCCCTTCACATGCTCTTTAGTAGGGTATTCAAATGATCCTCATATTCCTCCTTTCTCTTGGAGTATATCATAATATCATCAATAAATACTATCAAAAATTTGTTGAGGTAATATCTAAATACTCTATTAATTAAGTCCATGAAATTTTCTAGAGCATTAGTGAGTCCGAAGGGAATCACTATGAACTCAAAGTGTTCATACCTCATTCGAAAATAATTCTTGCGAATATCTTCCTAATTCACATTTAATTGGTGATATCCCAACCAAAGGTCCACCTTAGAGAAATAATTGGCCCCAATTAGTTGATCGAACAATTCATCTATCTATGGAATTTGATACTTGTTATTTATCATGATTTTGTTGATCTCGCCATAATCAATGCATAGGTGCATCAATCCATCCTTCTTCTTGATGGAGAGGACTGGCGCACCCAATGGTGAAGCACTCATGTGTCTAAAACCCTTTTCCAGATTCTCTTATAACTTCTTCTTTAGTTCCTTCCACTCAATGGTGTCCATTATATAAGTTTTCTTTGATATAGGTAGATATCTATGAATAAGTTTGATTTATAACTCAACCTATTGGTCATGAAGAGGACCGAACAATTATTTAGGGAACACATCGGTGTAGTTCCTCACAATGGGAATATCTTAGAGCATAATTATATCCTTTGTCTCAATCATTTGAGGTAGATATACTTTCTCATAAGGTAATAATATCCATAATTGAGAAGATGATTCTGAAGTAGATTCATCCTCCTCCTTACACTTGTACAGAATTAGAGGATATCTTAGGATGTGAAGAGTTATCTCCCTTTATCAACAATTGGTGTTGTCTTTATATAAAGATAGCCAATACATGACAAATATAGCATAAAACTCCACCAAATGAAGTATGATAAGATTTTATGGGAGGTTCAATGTAAAAAAACTTAATCTGGGAGGAGCTGTATAATTTGTATTAAATAATTTCTCTATTTTTTATTCTCACTGATAACTCAACCTCCATATTTTGAGGTAGTGCTTGAATAGTTCTACAAAACTTGAAAGATATGAAATAATTTGTAGAACAAAAATAAAATAGGACATTTTCTATTCTTTTCTAAATAACCAGCGTACCTATCACCGCATCATTTTCAGGCTCCACCTCAGTAGTAGTGATATAATATTCCATTCCTTTATTCCTTATAGGTTTTTGTTGATTACATCTAACAAACCTTGAATTGGGGCATTGGATTTCATAATACCAATGTTCATTGTAGTTTAAAAAATGTATTATATGCTGAGTTTTGAACTAAACCTTCCTTTTCACTTCCACATTAGTGGGATTTTTCATATACCTTTGGAAGTTATTAGTTATATGCCCCTCTTTTCTACATTTTAAGCATATTTTGGTTCCCCTTAGGCAGTTCCCAGGATGTTTCTTCCCACACCTTTGACATGTGGGATGTTGGGTTTTTTTTTACATTATGAGATTTATCTATTAATCTTCCCATATTAAACTTCATTTTATTCTTTTTATCTTTGGGACCATGAGACCACTGAGAGACTCAGATCTCCATTTTAACCTGAAGGGCACAACATATAATCTCCTCATAGTTATCGACATCTCGAACCACCAATGATTTTTGTAAACTTAACTTTAGTCATCTAAATAAACTTTCCACCTTTCTTTCAATGTTCATGAAAAAGATAGAGGTGTATCATGAAATCTGTGTAAATTTTTCCTCATACACATCAATATACTTATCTTCCTTTTGTTTCAGTCTTAGGATCTCCCTTTCCTTCTTAAGATAGAGATTTTGGGGAAAATATTTATTAAAAAATATTTTCTTTAAATATTCCCATTACATTGAATAAATTTCCTCCTTAGACGTTTCATTTTTGATCAGTTTCCACCACTGATTAGCTTCCCCATCAAATTGATAGACTTCTAATATGAATTTATGTTCTTCTTATAATTTAAGGATAGAAAATATATTCTTAATTTAGTTAATCCATTATTCTATGATGAGGGTATCATAAGATCTACTAAAAATGGGAGGCCTTTGTCACATAAATAATTAGACCATAACTTTATGTTTATTAAGATAAGGAGGGTGTTACACCCAATTCAAGTTATTATTAATAACTAGATCCAATTGTGCTAGTACTATCATGAAGTTTTGAGCTCTCATTCCCATAACATTTGGAATTTCATTAGGTAAATATTCACATTGCCTATCACATTAACTGTTGGCACGGGTTCTCCTATTTTCATCGATTAACTAAAAAATAAAGTATAATTAGGGGGTCTTAAATAATTATCTAATAAGAATATAAAAATTAAACATTGAACATAGAAGGACCAACTTGTAAATATAAATTATAACTTATCTTTTGATTCCTTAAGTTTCAACCTAAGTTATCCATAGTGATAGAATTATCCCTATGTTTATTACTAAAGTTTTCTAGTCCTAATATCCAAAAATAAATAGACCTTTCTCTGATACCAACTATAGTGACCCTAGACTTTTACATATATTATTACATGATTTTAATCATAATTAACCATCAAATACAAACCAAGGATCATAAAGTATAGTAAATTTGGAAGATTAGGTACATAAAACTAAAAACATGGAAATAGAATAAAACATATTTATATTAGTCATCCATAAAAATATATTAACTTCATTTGTGCTCTTAAATCTACATAGGATAACCTGGGGAGTACATATACAAAAGGGATGATATAAAAACCTCAGTAAGGGAATAAACATAGAAATAAAGCATAACACATGGGTTAAAAGGCATAACATAATGACATAAAAAGGAATGAAACATGAATAAACAAAAGGAAGCATAAAATATAGAATATTGGATCATGTAATCATGGAAACATATGAATGTGGTAGAAATATATAACATGACATAAACATGAGTCAAGTCTACCTTCCAAGACTATATCACATGGTAGACAAAGTACCACAAAGGAATCTTGTTTACTCTCTATCCCAACATTACATCTGATGAGACCAAACATTACCCAATACATTGGACTGCTATATAGGTGTAACCATCATATAATTTTCATGAAAATGTGTTCCACATGAATAATCAATCATAATGGTTACCCATGGAAGGAATTGGGTATCATAAACATGTCATAAGGAATAACCAAAGGGTGTAACATAATGGTGTATAAGAAAATATGGTTTTAAGTAATATTTTTACATTATTAAGATAAAATAGGCATATATAATAATAAATTATGTCTAATTGAAGTTAAAACATGTAAAAATTGTTTTTAAGAAACTTTAGAAATGGTCCGCCTTAGTGAGGTTTAAGGGAAAATATAAGAGTCTTTAAAAAAGAAAAAGGAATAATTGTTTGTATAAAACTCGAATTGAGAAAAGAAATATTTTTCATGATAAAATGAGTGGTTTTATAAAAATAATGGTGGATTAAAATATATTATATACAGTACTTGAAAATGGGTAATAAATTGGGAAGTTCCCTTTAATCGGGCTTGCTTATCAGGAGGAATTGAGAAGGGAACCTTATAAAACATGTATTTCCCATCAATAATAGATGCATTTATCTAGGTAAATATGTATGGAACATATACACATAATTTATGAGGAGTAAATAAAAATAATTAATAATTAAATTTTGTTAAAGAGAGAGAAATCGTAACTAGAAGGAAAGATGGAGGTTTGGAGAGAATCCCTTACCTTATGTCTTAAAGTGTTCTGCACTTTCATTTAATGTCCTGGATAATAAAATTAGATCCATTAATTAATTAATTCATAACCTATTACACATTAATTTTATTCATTATAATTTTCTCTATTTAATTTATTTCATTTTTTATGATTTATAAGATTCAATTTTGTTGTTTTGGGAGTGTTTGTTTCATGGTTTTATAGTCGGTTCGCTTATGTATAATTATGAAAGATCTTGTAAAATTGAAGAAAAACTCCATAAGTGGAATGAAATGGTATTAATATACTTAAATAATTTTAAATGGTCCATTATATTATTTCATTGTTTTGACATGAGTATGATTTATTATATAAAACATTAATGAAATATGATTAGTTTATTTTGGAGGTTTTTCGATCATCACGAACTAGTTTTGTTTTATTGTTTGATGTTATGTATATATGTTAGTTCTAGAACATAAAACCAGTTATAATATAAATTTTAAAAAAATATCCATTATAATGGATTTATGACTATCCATGAAGGCGGTAATGAAAAATGAAAACTCATTATCCATGAAGGTGGTGAATCAACACCTCAAAGGCGAAGTTTTCACTTTTAGAAAAAAAAAAGGATAGGGGATGAGATTTCATAATGGATAATCCATTAAAAATTAAAATTTTAGTATATATATGATACTGGAGTTATCATGTTACTTTTTATATGGTAGGTGAGGTAATTATTATAAAAGAAAATAAATTAAAATATAAAGAGAGATGGTTTTACCTCTTGAGTGTTGTCTTCTTGAGAACCTCCTTAAGGCACTTAGAAATGGTCTTTTGGTGACACTAGAAAGAACAGAACATGGGGAAGAGGTTTGTGATATTAATTGTGTATAATATAAGCAAGATAAAAAATTTATAATGTGTTATGAGAATAGGTGATGAGGGGTGGTATTTGTAGGAGGAGGAGAGGCGTGTTTTTGATTATTTTATTCATTTGTTTATTATTTTGGATCATGAGTATCAATAGTGTTGATTATTGTGACTAATTATAGTAATTAGATCATGTGAGTTCTATATAATGTTTACTTACATCATCCATGAATCAACCATGACTCAAAAATTCATTTATTTACTTATAATATTAAATACCGCAAATTATCGTATTTCATTATTCACTAAAAATTCAACTATTTTAGAAAAGTACCAAAAATTCACCCTAACCATTTTTCAAAATTTAGATTTCAAAAATGGAATCCATTTTATGAAAATAATTTTATAAATATGAGAAATTTAATTTTTAATTAATATCATCATTTATTTGAAAAATACTGATTTTAAAATTATAACTGATTTTATGACACTTTGAAAAATTAATTAAGGTCTCATAAAATTATCTTATAATCATAAGAAAACAAAAATTAATTTATTAAACTATTTTATGAAAGTAAATTTTATTTTCTATAATTATATTAATAATAAAATTTTAAATAAACATTTATATTTCACAAAAATACCAATACTTAATTTATCATTTTTAAAATATTTATTTACTTATTACATGATATAAATATATTATATTTTCATTCATAAGACACATAAATTTTATATATAATTTCATTGGTGAGGTTACAATTATCTTGGCTGGTTTAATATTCCTAATGGTCACATTACTATTCAAACGGTCAAGTAACTATTCCATTGGTATAGATTCTTTAATTTCTATAAATACCACTTATTTCATTCTTAATTTATGAAAATAATGTTTTTATTATGTTCTTTATGTGATGTGTGTGTTTTATATTATATAAAATAATTATAAGAAGGTAAATTCCATTGATAAAATTCCAGGTCTTTACATTCCATACCTTTTTCCTCTTACACTAGTTTAATTCTTCTTGCATTGATAAAAAAACTCTCATCAGCTAAAGATTCTTCTATAGTTCTTGGTTATTACTATGATAAAAAGAATATAATTAAATAATGTTTCCAACATTTATTATAGGTCACACTCTTTAATCTAAATGTTCTATAACTATCTTTATAGGATGGTCCTTAAGGTTTCTAGATTGTCTAAGTGACACAATTTATGGTTCACTAGTATAAACCATTAAAATATTTGGTTTACTAAATATAAATTTCAAATAATCATCATTTTATTTTTAAAAATAGGTTTAGGTCTCATCTCCTTAATATAATTACTCAACTCGTCATCTCGATTCATTTTGTGATCAAAAGGATCACTTTTATCAAAATTAACATGAGTTGATTCTTCAAAAATACTTAACCATTTATTAAAAATTATATAAGATTTAGAAGTTGTATAATAACACAAAAATATACCTTCATCATCTTTTGGATCAAATTTTCCAAAATTATTCTTGGTTTTTAGAATATAATCACTACATCCAAACACTTTGAAGTATCCTGCCTTTGAATTTTTATTAGTCCATAACTCAAAGGGTGTTTTCTTTAAGAAATGCCTTATTAGAACTATATTAATGATATAACACATTGTGATAATAACTTCATCCTAAAATTAATTAGCCATGTTATATTCATATGAGATTGTTATATAAATTTTTTACAATGTATTATTCCTCCTTTCAACAACATCATTCTATCAAGGTATCTTGGGGGCAGAAAAGGTGTGTTTAATACCATATTTTTTAGTAGAATGAATTAAATTCATTATTATAAAATTATCATCCATGATCAATTCTTAAAGACATAATTTTGATTTCCTTTTAATTTTACACAAGGTTATACAAATTAACAAAGACATTTTAGGATTTACTCTTAAATTTCTAGAAATAAACCAAGGTAAATCTTGAAAAATCATAAACCAACATATAAAAAAATGATTTTATAGCAAGGATTTATATTCTAGTAAGTCTAAAAGGATCCATATAGATAATATCTAGAGGTATAGAAGTAATAACCTCTTTAATTGGTTTAAAATATGACTTTTTTTCTCACCCATTTTACATGAAACACATAGTTTATTTTTATCAATTTAATATTAGGAAAATCATAAATTAAATTTCTCTTGGATAACTTTTTCAAATAATAAACATTACAATGTTTAAGCCTTTTATTCCAAATCCATGATTCATTTAATTTAACATTAAAACAATTTAAATTTTTTATATGCAAAAAATTAAGATCTAAAGTATATACATTATCTTTTCTTGTTTCTATAAACTTGAGATATTTTTCTTTAAAAACTGATTATAAATTGTAAGAGAAATCCACTAAATAACCATCATCAAAAAGTTGAAAAATAATTATCATGTTTTTATTTAAGCCTCCAACATAAATTACTTTATTTATGAGGATAGATTAGGGATTTCCAAAAAATCCAATTGCAACTATATTTACATTTTCATTATCACCAAATGTGACATAGCCTCTATGAGTCTTAGATAGTGAGTGAATGATAGAGAAATCTCCACTCATGTGTCTTAAGAATCCACTTCCCATGAACCATTTTTTATTTATGTTTATGTTTCTAGTTCCCTATAATAAAAAATCAAACAACAATATTTTTTGGTACCCAAATATATTGGGTTTGGAAATGTTAGCTACAAAATACTTGGGAACCCAAATATATTTGTATTGTCCTGAAAATATAGTAGTAAACTTTGAAAAACTTTCTTATAAGAAAATAATTTTTGGTTCCACAAAACTGAGTATTTTTCATATTATATATATTGTCATAATTTCTTACTTCTCTATAGTTAAAACAAGTAACTTTGAAGAGATTTTTGTTCTTAAAACTATGAAAAAAATAGTTTTTATAAAATTTGGGCCTTTTAAATTTACTTTCTATTCCAAAAAATTTCTTTTTAAGCTAGTTTTGACCAAGAATTGTTTTATGTAATCCTTTTCCTTAGTAAAAACACTTACAGAATATTTGAGATTTTGAAATTCTTTCTATAGGTTATCAATTGTTATTTTATATTCATTACATGAGGCATTATAATTTTCTACTAGTTTTTCAAGTCTAAATTTTTTTTATTTAAGTCCTCCTCTTCATTAACAATTTTTTTGTAGGAGTTTATAAGTGCTTTATTTTTATTTTTCAAGATTTATTATTTAGTTTCTAACATGTTACAGTACTCATTTAATTGTTCATATGAGAAATTTTCATTTTTAAACTCAAACTCATGCCCATAATAATAATAAGAGTGTACCTCATCCAAATGTTCCATGAAACACATGTTGAATTTTTTATTAGATATTTCATCTTCTGATTCTGAAGATGAATAATCACTAGAGCATTTAGAATCACTTCATGTGGATTTCATAGAATTCTTGGATTTCTTCTTATATCTGGTCTTATTAAAAAAACATACTTTTTATTATCTTTAAATTGAAGAAAGTATGGATTGATGTGTCCAAGATTTTTATTTCCATAGAATATTAATTATTTATAATTTCTACCATGCTTTTTGTACTTACTAAAAGGTCTTATGAAACCTATTCTCTTATTATAGAATTTTCTAAACTTTTGAGAAAACTGTGAAATTTCATTATCTAATCCAGAATTAATTGAATTATCTTATTGATCAGATGATTATAAGGGATTTCACATTGTTTATACCTTCATAGGAAACTTCTATAGTTTTCCATATCTCAAGGGATGTTTGACATTGAGAAACTCGATTAAACTCATTTGGACCTAGTCCATATATTATAGCATTCATTGCTTTCGAATTTAGGTCATATCATTTTTTAGTATCATCATCTCAATTTTATGTTTTTTTTTTAATTTCATAAGGATTCACTTCTTTAAGATAAACCTTTATCCAAGGATCTTGAAATAAATGGTCATTTTCACCTTCCCAAAACCATAATTTTCACCATTAAAATAGTGATCTATAACCATTAACATAACTTCTCTATTATCATCCATATCATCCATTTGAATGAAGATATTTTTAATTTAACCTTAGATATCTATGAACTCAAGAGTCATGATCTTTAATATTAATTTTTTCCCCAGAGAATGGCTAACTAAAAACTTTATAGGGGTGAATTGAGTTCTTGAAAATTTATTGACTTTAAAATCATCCTCTTCAAGGTATAAAGGATCTAATCATTTTATTAACAAAATAAAACATAAAAAATATAAAATATTAGATTAAAAAGATCAAAACATAGATATTTATAGTATTTTATAGAACATAAATACCCTAGTCCACTCTACCAATACCCTAATCTATGAGTTTAGTGATTTTCACTATGACATCCCTTTTCCTAGGGGATAATAGTTGAGTCCAAGTATTTGTTACTTATTACAATGGTCCAAGATATTTTAACCATACTATACTTTTATAAGACCTAACTGCATCCTTAACACACTCAATTATAAGGTGTGCAAATAAAATAGGGATAAATTGATTTTAAAGAAACGTTACAGAACATAGTTTCAAGTAGAAATTGACAACAAATAAATACATGTCCAAAGAAGATGATGATATTCAAATAATATCTCTAAAGGCTATTTAATTACAATAGATAAACAGATAAACTTTTAAGTACATAATTTAAGTGTTGTATGATATGTCTTCTATGTAGATGTGTTTATCCTTTGTATTATCAGAGTGTTCTTATAAACATGTGTATCTCTATATTTTATGTAGTAGCTAACTTTCCTATTTATATCTCCTCTATGATTTTGAACTTGATAATATCAAATAATTACAATGGTAAAATGAATAATACCATGAAAATTTGATATGATAGGTTCTTAATGGAATGTTTCCTTCTTTTCAAAATATAGAATAATCTTCTATGGAGATGATATCAGAAATATTCTTCTTCAGATCTTTATATTATTGGAAAAAGGACTCTTTGTCCAAATTTATCTTTCCTTATTTAGAAAACACCTTTTCTGATATTCTTAAAATCATAAAATGACTTATCAATATATTTTTCTCACATAATAAAATTAATCATGATGATATGAAAAATAGCTTATAATTTGTTAGATAAACATCAGATAGCATTGTTCTTGTAAGATAAATTTATGAGAATATTTGTAAGATAAAAACTTTATATATTACACTATATATAGTAACATGATTTCATTATTTGTGTAATATAAATTTTTTCTGAGAGAAATTGTTCGATGATCATAAGATAATTTTCCTTCATAAGATAATTTTTTATTGGCATAAGATAATTAATTTCCATGGATTATTTTGATTATCATAAGATAATCATTTTTTTAAAGTTCTTTTCATAAGATAAAATACTTCTCATAATTTCCTTCTGAATGATCTTCTTAAATTATAACAAATAGAAGATAAATTTCTTTATCTATAAGATAAAATACATTATCATAGACTCAAATCTTCAAAGAAGATTCGGATTTTACTCTGTAAGATAATTATATTACATTTAAGATAATCACTCAGCATAAGATAAATTAGATAGTTAAAATCTAAAATAATAGATGACTATATATTCATGTACAATAAATAACTTACTTTTTATAAGAAGATAAAATATTAAACACTTAAAATAAAATCATTAGAATAAAAATAGGGATTTGTTGAATTATAAAAGCACGTACAAACTGAGATATGTTAGAAAAACATAATTCTTTCCAATGGTTGTGTCTTTTATTTGTAGAATCCATGATTTATTTAAATTATTTTTATTTAAAGGAATTTATAAGGATTGTTTAAATTTTTATTTGAATCTATAATTATCTTGAGCTAATTGGTTATTTTATTTTATTTTTATTAGAAAATTTCTCCTAGAAGAGAACTTCTATGTTTAGGGGAGGAAGATGTGGGACAAGTTTCATAGGAAAATCCTCTAGTGGAACATTCTTTGGTGGAAGATGTTATTTAAAAAACTTAGACTCTTGGTCAGGAAAGTGTTGGAAACTAGAGATGAATGGTGGATCATGGCTCAGAATTTTCCAAGAATAATCCATCTATATTCTATGGTGATAAGGGACCCCATGAATCTGAGGAGTGGCATGAGAATATTGCAAGGATCTTAAACTTTATGAAAACTCTATAGGAATCTAACGTCTATTTTTCACTTACATGATGGAAAGACCAAAGATGAGATAGTGGGAATCTATTATGAAACCTAAGTTATATGAGGATATTACTTAGACTTATTTCAATAATATATCCAACCAATAGTTTTATCCAAAAATGTTTTGGGTGGAAAAGACCTAGGAATTTTTTACCTTAGAGCAAAGGGAACATTTGGTTTTGTAGTAATACACTTTTTTCACCAAATTGGTTCACCTAGAGCTTGAGATTCCTATGAGTGATTAACTTAAGTCTTGGTGGTTCAAGATGGGTTTAAAGGACAATATTTAGTTGATGTTGATTATCTTATAACTTCTAAATATTTTGGAGTTGGTTAAGAAAGGGGTTATGGATGAGGCGAACATAGCTAGGAAATAGGTTTAGGTGGAGATTCGGTGGATATAGGTAGTGATCAGGGCATGTCTTCTAACTAGAAAACAACGCGTAAGGGTGATTAGTTTTCTAAGGAACCAATTTAAGGGGCTTCATCAAGATAATAGTAGGTTATTTTCATCAATGTGGGAGTTTTGGTCATAACAAGACTAACTGTTTACAAGAACCTAGAATTTTTCATCATTGTGGACAATTATTATATCTTAGTCATTTTTGTGGAAGAATATACCAAGTAATTACAGCATTATCCACTCTCATGAAGGGTTCAAAAGTTATTTCTAATGCTTTAAAGGGTGTCAGGTCCTATACTCATGTCATGTGGTATATTCATGCAGTGAAGAAATATCAAGGAGGTTCTAAAACTAGACATATTTATGAAATCGAGTATGTGCTAGAGGAATATGAAGTACAGACTTCTACTAAGAGATTTATGATGTTTATTTCAACCTCTATGGTAATAGATTTTTTTAATGAAGGTGAAACTAATTATTTCATATCATCTAAGTTAATTGTAATGTTGGGTTTTCTTTCCTATCTTACACCATTCATGTTGGATTTGGGCCTTAATGCTAATATTTCCCATGTGTAGGGTAATGATATACGACTAGGACATGGTCTAGGACTTCTTAGTCCATGATCTGGATATCTTTAACCTTATTATTAGAATGGATTAGAAAATCAATGTTAAGTCCTGGATCAAATATTATCATCTTCAAGTTCAGTTTTTGTCTCCCAACAGAGTCTCGAAATTATTTTAAGTTGAGTGGGATTCTATATCTTGGAGAGAAGGTCTTGTTTTTACTTATTCTATAATAATATCATGTTATATTTCAAAGATTCTTTTTGATACCACTATTTCTCACTTAAGAATCCCACTTCCTATATTGGCGAGTGTGGGCACTAAGACCTTTCCAGAATATTTTTATGGGTTACCACCATAGAGAGAGGTTGAGTTCACTATTGAAATACTCCCTAGTATGATTCCCATTTATAATCCACCTCATCACATGGAACCTGATAATTTAGTGTAACTTAAGGTTCATCTTTCATATCTCAAGGTCAAGGGGTTTATTCGTCCTAGCATGTCATCCTAGGATTTTAATGTTCTATTTTCCAAGAAGGTATATAGAAGTCTCAGAATTTTTATTGATTACTGAAAGCTTAATTAAGTGACGGTTAAGAAAAAGTATCCCTTGTAGAGAAGTAATGACATATTTGATTAACTCAAAAGATATCATTGATTTTATAAGATTTATTTGTGATTAGGTTACCGCTAGTTGATATTCTAAGAAGAGGATATACCTAATATAGTGTTTAGGATCCAGTATAGGAATTTTAAGTTTCTACTTATTCCATTTGGTCTCACCAACATTCCTATGATTTTTATTTCATTGATGAACCATATTTTTCATTGGTTCATGGACTCCTTCATGTTCATGTTTATGGATGATATTTTTGTGCACTCTATGTTATAATAGGAACACATGGATCATTTGAAAATCACCCAAGTTTTTTTGAAAGAACATATCTTTTATGGTAATATTTTCAAATGTGAATTTTGGATCCAAGAACTGAAGTTTCTAGGGAATTTTATATTTGAGAGATGCATCTTGGTAGATCCTGAAAATATTCAAGCAGTAAAATCTTAGGAATATCCCATAAATGTGTTTGAGGTCTAGATATTTTTTGGATTTGATGGTTATTATAGGTTTTTTGTACAAGACTTATCCAATATTTCATCTCCAATGACATATTTTACTCATTAGGGTGTTAAGTTTGAATGGAATGAAAAATTTCAGGGATATTTTTAGGAGATAAAGAAGAGGTTTACTTTAGCTGTAGTTCTAATACTTCCATAACCAATTTTGGTTTAAGATGTTTATTGTGATGCCTTGGGTAAGGTATTAATGTGTGTCATGATATAGGGAAATCATGTGGTGGCTTATGGATCTCTCCAACTATTCCCTCATAAGAAGAACTACCCTACCCATGATCTTTAGTTGGAAACTATTATGCATGAACTAAAAACTTGGCACCAATATCTCTTTAGGGAACGATTTATGGTATACTCTGATCATAAGAGACTAAATATATATTTTTACTCAGAGGGATATGAACTTGTAACAAAGACATTGGGTTTAGTATCATCAAACTTTTTATTTTAATATTTTTTATACTCCTATAAAAGTTAATATAGTTCATCATGTGTTGAAAGGGAAATTACTGACTCATGCCTTGAAGGAATCAGTGGAGAAGTTGTATATAATGAGTTTCTTCATTGATATGAGATTGGGAGTGGGAGAGGCTAGTGGGAAGGTGTTCCTAGACTCCTTAAAGGATTAATTGTTAGTTGATGATTAGATTCGACTCTAAAAGGTATCAAAAAACAATTTTTAGCACTTTAGTAAAATCCTCAATGGTGGAGAGACCTCAGGTGAATGGTCTTGGTCTCCCATCAGCACCTTGTGTTTCCAAAGTAGTTTGGTTTCCTCTATATCTATAAGGAAGTAGTTAATGTACATTGGACATAGATCTTGTTATTTTTTACACCCTAGGACTACCAAGATGTATCATCATTTGAGATGTTGATTTTGGAAGTCAGGGATAAATCAGTTTTTGCAAGATTTGTTTCATGATACCTCACTTATCATAAAATTAAGGAGGAGAATAAGAGACCCACTAGTTTTTTACAACCTTTACCCATTATGGTATGGAATTGTGGTGAGATTTTTATAAAATTCATCATTATTTTACCATGGACTCTATGTGTGAAGGATGTGATTTGTGTGATCATTGATCAACTTACAAAATCATCTCATTTAATCTCTATCAAGGATATGAAGAAGGTGGATAAGCATAGGTACTTATACATATGATAAGTTATAAATATCTATGGAGTTTACTTTGTAATTATTTTAGACAAGGACCTATATTTACATCTAGGCTTTGGAAAGGTTTTCAAGTGGTGAGGGGTTACCATTTGAAATTAAGAATGACATATCATCCATAGAGGGTTGGGAAGACTGAATTTATTGTTCATATATTTGGGGATATTCTTCGGGCATGCGTGATTAATTTTGTTGGTTCTTGGTAAAAGATTCTATCTCTGGTGAAATTTTCCTTTAAAAATATATATCAAGCATTTATTAGAATGTCACCCTTAAAGGTGTTATATGGGAAACCATATAGATCTCCCTTATTCTAGTTGGAGTTGGGGAAGTGTTCCTTAGTTGGTCTAAGACTTGTTTAAGAAATGATGGATAAAGTGTTATAGATTTGTAAGAGGTTAGTGACTACTCAGAATCATCAAAAATCCTATACGAACATTCGTCGTTTCCTACTAGAGTTTGAGTTTGGTGGTCAAGTATTTTTAAAGTTTCACCTTTATTAGGACACAATATGTTGGGTAAGTAGGGTAAGTTAGCACCGAGGTTTATTAGCCCCTTTGAGATCATTGAAATAATTTTAAAGGTTTCATATTAGTTGGAAATGTTGACTCTATTGATTTTGATTCATTATGTGTTTCATGTTTCCCAGCTGAGGAGGTATCAACCGGAACATTACCATGTGATTGAGTTAGAAGATATTGATATTGAGCCTGATACCACTATGGTTGTGTAGATACCTTGACCCTAGTATCCCAGATTCGGTGCCTTACTACCATTACATTGTCATAAGATACTAGGAAAGTGCACCACAAATGACTCAATAGTTTAGTGGTATTGGTAAACTAGATACATACATGAGTCTTGTATTAAAATTGAATACAAAAAATAAAACATAATTTTTTTATAACAAATTTATTCCATATAGAATATCCATAAATATCAATCATCATAAACTTCATGGAATCCGGAGGAAGGAAACAAAATAAGGGTGAGCTCAAATGCCCTGTAAGGGTTAAGTACAGTGGAAGCAATAATAAATCAATGAGCATAATAAATATGGAAAAGGTAAATAACTAGACACACATTCTATTTATATAACTTGAATATCATGGTAAGATAAGGAAGAATCAATATATAAAGGTAAATAAATTATAACACATGTCATTTAATCAATAAGATGAGAATGAAATATATATATATATATATATATATATATATTATAACATAGTAAAAATCTCATGGATAATAATGACTAAATTATGAATGAAGGTAATTCTTAATTATTGGATGTCATGTTTCCTAGGAACATCATAACTTTACCATAAAGATATATCATCAAGATGGTTTAAAACGTATTGGTTAAAAACCCATCTGATTTGTGTTAAGACCTTTCACAATACAATTACTACTAAGATCTAAACTTTGGATAGTTTAAAATTGGTTGTTTACAAACATGAAGGGTTTGTTGCCAACTGATTTCATCTCATGATACTGTCGATGCATTAATGGGATTACTTTAAATGTCCCCCAACCCATATATTTAATTTCAAAATCATTACTCATATACCTAATAATCAATTTAATTCATAAATAATGTGCCTTATCAAATATCCATATTGAGTAAAGGATATATATTTATCAAAATTTCCCCACTTAATCAAATGAAATTCAAATTAAACACCATATGTAAAAATGATATATAGTTTAGGAAATAAACATATGCATGATAAATAATATGAATATTTAGGGTAAATTTAATGTCCAATGGAAAGTGGATAATTCAAGGGAATGTTAATGACTACAATAATGAATCAAGGAAGTGAATATCAATACTTTCCTTGTTCAAAATTATCTTAAACAATTTAGAGGAAGAATAAGGATGGTAAAACATATACCCATTGGGGTAAGAATAAAGGGTTATTATAATTGATGAATATAAATACCCAAAAAAAAATTCTTTAAAAACATTCTTGAGGAAAATATCATTTTCATTTTCAAATACGTTTTGAAAAATCCTTTTCTTTGAAAACCACTTTTTAAAACAAATTATTTAAAAAAGATCTTCATAAACATGCAAAGGAAGATTAAAATAAATGATATCCATGAGGGTATGTAATTCCATAAATTCTATAAAATTAAAAAAATAGCATTACTTTTTCACTATAAAAAGGTTAAGAAAGTTCCATATTCATAAAACAATAAGAATATTCCTTTCACATTTTTTATAAAAGCCAAATGGGAATTTTTTCGAAAATAAAATAATATTCCTTTGAAAACATTTTTTTAAATAAAAAATGGGTAAAAATTTATTTGAATAAATCAATTTAAAAATTAAAAAAAATTGATAATAGTTTCAAAAAAACAAGTTTTTTTAAGAAAACATATTTTCAACTAAAGAGAGAAATGAATTCAGATTTTATTAAAACATTTTATCAATAATTTTATGTATCAAAGAGTGTAAAAAAATTATTATCACTTGAAAAATATCATGAATAACTACATGAGAATAAAATTAAAGGTTTTATTAAACAATGATCATATAATTTCCTTTAATGTTAATTCAATAATAAACAATCTCAATTAAAATGATATTGTGAAATAAACCATTAAATTGATCATAACATTGAAGTGAAAATTAATCCATGAATAGATTATTTGTCTCAAATTTAAATATGCATAAAAAAGTTTAAATAAAGAAATATATAGTCAAAATTCATTATACACATAATAATATAATATCAATGATAATGAAAAGGTAATATAACCCAATGAAAAGAAATTGGGTTATGAAATTTTTTTACCACTTGAAAACATTAAGTTTAAATTCCCCTTAGATAAAATAATTAAAATTAAAACTTAATATACCATGAATAATGAATTATTAATGATATTAAATGAAAAATTGGTAGTATATACACCATATAAATTTAATTAGGTGCATAACATTATAGTACGCCTCAATAAAATGAAATTGAGATGAAATCCATTACCTTATACTTTTTTGTTGATGCTATTAAAATTCATTTATAATGGTTTTAATAATGTTATTAACTTGTTATATAACCATATTAATATTTATAATATCATATATGATCTTTTTATATCATCTTATTACCTTTTTCTAATACTCTTTCATTATTTTCTATTATTTCATGTGTTAATTACCTTATTTTTCAAGTATGTTGTGACTTGTTTTTTTTTTGTTCCTCTTAATTTGGTCATTATATAATAATATATAGAATGTAAACCATGGTTTAAATACCATATATACTCAGTATATATTTATTTATATTAATCCATAAAATTTAGTGATAAGAAATGAAATAAATCGTTCATGGAGACGATAGGTCATAAGTACAAATAAACATTGTTTCCAGTTTCTTAACATATTTAAAGAAAGAAAAGTAAATTATGTATATATATATTATAATTTAAGTATAATTTTTATGTCATATACATCACATACTTTTATTAAACTTATCCTTGATACATTCCTTTTGATGTGTGAATGAATCACAATGCTTCGTGTGACGGTAATCTGCCATACGCACGAGCGACGTTATCATATTCCCAAAAAATGGAAATCGTTAAGTTTTGTGAAATATAATAGTTATATAAGAATAATAACATCATAAATATTATTTATATCATATATAAACTATATATTTATCATTATTCCCGACCTTGAAAAGTGTTAATGGAAAAACAAACTACATCAGTTTGTGAGGTGGTAGTCCACCGTACACACAAACGATGATTCTGTAACCCATTTGATGGAAGTCTGTAAATTTATAGTTCATAACCTTAAAATAAAAACATATAAGTATATGTAATATACTAATGTTTTTATATAATAATTTTATAATATTAATTTAAGGAGGTGGATAGAGTAATAATATAAACATTCTTTTAGAAGAATATTACCTATTCTTTCGGTATCTTCCATAGGTGTACACTAAAACCATCAAAGGTTTTATTAATTAAAACAAATAAGTCATCTAGTATTAGGGTAGGTAAGTTTGGAATTTATATATTTAGATATTTTACAAACCAAATTAGTTTTAATGTGTGAAGAGAAGATTATAGGGGGGTGGCCTTTTATAATTGGGGGAGAGGACACACTTGGTATTTTTGAAAATTATCGAGTGATCCCACATTTTTTTCATTTAAAGTGGATCCAATACTAAAATAATATCAATAATATGAGGTATAATGTCTAAATAATTCTATTAAATGGTTTTTTAACATGTTTCAAGGTCATTTTTCCCTAATATTAACGTTTCGTCCCTTGGTAACTCATTTTTCTCTTAATAATTGTAATTAATTTTAACAGTTTTCACTAATAACTTTGGTAAAAAATTAATTTGTAATTATTATAATTTATAAATTATTATAATTTAAAATATGGAATAAATTTTTCTAAATTCAATTCACATAAGTGGAAAATTTTAATTTAAAATTAATCTTGGATATGGAATAAGTAAGCGAGTTTTTAAAATGAAAATGTTTAAAAGTTTACTAAGTTTTTATATCTAAATTCAATATAAAAAATATTCTAATGAAATAAATTGGATGAATATATGTACAATTTATATAATTTTACTTTAATAAAAAAGTAAAATATAATTTTATATTATAAATTATTTTGATGAAAAATCAGTTTTCAATTAAAATTGAGTATTTTTCACTGTTCATCAAAAAAATGAAACTTCCGAGAAAAATACTAAAATTTAATCCGAAGATAATTATGAAATTACACTTTAAAAAATGAAGTTTATTTTTTCAAATAAAATTTAAATCTATAAAAGTTTTGAAATTTAGTTTCAAAACAAGTGCGTCATTAAAAGGCGGCAAAATTACCTTTAGAAAAATACATCTTTTTATGCGTAAAATTGGATTTTTTTCTTATCTTATGCCTATAAAATATATTAGATAAATTTAAAAAAATATTGAATATATAATATAGAAATTTCATTTATATTATTCATTAATATTAATTAATTTAATTTATTTGGATAAAACTCTTTTAGTCTCATTAAAATAGTTTTTTATAAAAACATTTCCTTTATATTCAATTGGTTTTTATTTTCATTTCTAATTAATTGGAAACCAATGAATTCATTTTATATTTTTGTAAACCATATATTTTTATAATTTAGTTGGTACTATTCATAACCTCCAATTTAATGGCTAGGAGATAATTTTCATAATAATATTAATAGTGTTCTTTAAAACTCGGTATTGCATGTAACGTAATATGGCATCTCACCTTTTATTACATAACTTTTCATTACATTTTACAAACAGAGGATCTTTAAAGTCTAGTGTCTTAGAAATCGAGAACATAAAACATGAAAACATAAAATATTCTTCTAATAAACTTGTAGGGATTCATCTTTAGTTCTTAATAAGTACAATTATTGCATCTCATAACCTGAAGACATACATCAAAGGAAAGGGTGAGCAGAAGGCCTAGTAATAAAAGCAAGGGAATCAGTTTACTTGAGAAATCAATAAGAACTTGATAAAAAATATAAAGACATGAGAAATGAAAGTATAGGAATATATTAATAAAAAGAACTTGAATCATAACTTGATTATGTGGCTACAACATTTAATTTATACATTCATGAACATATAACTAAGGTTCATCCCCAAGGTGTCATAAAAATTACCAAGGTTATTCACTAAGGTATCATTAAACTTGTCATCTCTAGAGATTTAAATTATTTACCCAATGCATTGGATATCTATAAAGGCACACCATTAATATGTATTTATTTTCATGTGATCCACATATATAATAATCATACATTTCATAAATAACCCAAAGAGATTAAAAGAAACGGGTTTCACTTCAAAATTGTGACGCTTTAAAAGTGCTTAAAAATAAGACCATTGTGTCATTTATAACCCATAGAAAGGGAGTGAGGGTTATATGTATGTCAATTCCAAAATCAATAATATAATTTTTATATATTTATGAACATCAATAGAGACTAAATAGGTCTAGTTATTCACATAAATAAGATAACATAATTTATTGAGAGAAAGAGAGATAAATTTTGAGATGAAATTTCTACAGCATAACAGCAATATAACATGGTTTTAGAAAACAATAAAAAGAGAGGAGATAAGGGTAAACCACTAATAAATAACTTATAATACAGTATAGGGATATAATAAAATATAAATAAGAACATGGTATGTATATTTTAATGACAACCACATGGAAAGGAAACTTGAAAGAAAAGAGAAGATGCAATTTCTTTTACAAACATTCGGCAGCCTAACGGTGTGACTTAAAAATTCAGAAAATAAATTGATGATATTGGAGAGGTTATCTAATCATTTTTAAATTAAATTTACAGTAATAGGGATATATAATAAAATACCCCAACATAATAATATGGAAACTAGAAGATATAACATAAAGGAAGTCATGACTTAAAAGAGGAGGGTGAAAGGTTCCCTTACCTTGAAGAGTGGCTTCGAAAGCTCAAAGGTTGGGACCTTGGGGGATTGAGGGAACCTTGGGAGGACTAATTTTGAGGTAAAAATACCAGATATTAGTTTAGTAGGATTTTTGAATGAAATTAATGAGGGAATGGTGTGGTATTTATAGGGAAAAAGAGGGAATATTTAATTAATTTCCAAGGGGCACCTCATCAATGGTATTTGAAAAACCACCAAGATTTCCCATGGTATTTACCCATGGTATTAGACAATTGGGAAACCTAATAACATATATTAATATTCCCAAGTCAACCAGATTTATTACATTATGATTACATCATCAATGGTGTCATTAAACACCCGAAACTCAAAACTGTATTTTTACTATTCACTGAAAATTCAACTGTTTCAGAAAAATCCCAAAAAATTGCCCTAACCTAATATCTATGATCTAAATTCAAAAATGAACTAAATTTTATGAAAATAATTTTCTAAATATTTTTAATTTAATTTTAAAATAAAATCATTATTTATTCAAAAAAACAACTCTAAAATTATAACTTCTTTTGTAACACCTTGAAAAGGTAATCAATGTCCCATAAAATTATTGTATTACCATAAGACAATAAAGTAACAATTTATGATTACATTTTATGAAAATACATTTCCATTTTAAATTATTAAATTAATTATAAAATTTTAAATAGAGTATTTATGACATATAAAAATACCAAAACTTATACTATGATCATTTTTCACTTTTAAGATGTTTACATTATATTTATACATTCATGGGTGAAGTTTCTATTTTTTTTTCAATTTAAAATTCATTAATATTCATAAGGGTATGTTACAATTCATACTTTACCATTCAATAAAAATCAATTTGATCTTATTAGATTCTAAATTTTTTACTGATCACAACTGTAGACGACCATTTTCTAAAAATCATTTCACATTATTAATTATTTAAAGTATAAAAAAATATTTTAAAATACCACTTTTCCAAAATTCATCAATAATATGGAACTTCTATAAATTCATCCTACATTTATTTGGACATTTGAAATTCACAAATTTTACCATAAGAAGAAATAGAAACCTTATTTATACCAAGAGATTACAAAAAGTATCTAAGGACTCATTACATAGCCACTTATAATACATGCATAGGACCTAATTGTAATATGTGTTATGGTGATAGAATCTTGGGGCGGCTCAAAAAACATTGCTCGAGTGGTGATTTCTATCAGCTTGAAATTATCCCATAGGCGATTCTGTTCAAGATTCACATGTTGGAGTTTAGCTTGGGCTTGGTCCAGAGCAAAGCCCAGTGAAGCCACCTCCTTCCCAAGCTCTGAAATATGGGCTTCATACGACCCAAGTCTACTGGATTAGGCCATCGACTCTTCTTTCTTTATTAATTAACCAAGATCACTTGTATTTATAAACAATAATTTTAATATTAAGAGTTTAGTTTCCAACGGTCATATTGACCAACGTTCATATAACGGTTGAAACCCAACAGTATCATTTTAATTATACTCACTTCATTACTTTAAGGATATATTTTTGTTGAGTATAAAATAAAACAACACACAAAAGTAGGAAACAAAGTTTATTCAAAATTTTGGGTCATTACATTCTTCCCCCCTTAAGAAATTTCATCCCCAAAATTTTAACTCGTACCCTCAGAAGAGAAAAGGTGTGGATACTTCTGTCTCATAGACTCCTCTGGTTCCCATATGGATTATTTACATTTGTGGTTCCTCCACAACACCTTAACAAGGTGGTTAGTCTTGTTGCATAGAACCTTGTCCCTACAATCTAGGATCTCCATTGGCTGCTCCTCATAAGAGATGTCATGTTCCAATTGTACCACCTCTAAATTTAGTACATGTGAAGGGTCAGGTATGTACTTCCTCAAGAGGGATACATGGAAGACATCATGAACCTGTGCTAGATTTGGAGGAAGTGCAAGCCGATAGGACACTTCTCCTACACAATCAAGGATTTCATAGGGGCCAATATACCTAGGGTTGAGCTTTCCTTTCTTCCCAAACCCCATGACTCTCTTTCAAGGTGAAATTTGAAGAAAGACTTTGTCACCAACATCAAACTCCAATTACCTTCAACAGTTGTTAGCATATCTCTTTTGTCGATTCTGAGTAGCCTTATTGTCTTACTATATGGCATGGACTTTTTCTATCATATCCTACACAAGATCAGGCCAAATAAGCTTTCTCTCACTAGCTTCATCCCAATAAGTAGGAGTTATACATCGCTTCCCATATAAATCTTCATAGGGTGCCATTTAAATGCTCAAGTGGAAGTTATTATTGTAATAGAACTCAACTAAAGGGATATGTTGATCCCATCCACCTTTAAATTCCATTGATCATGTTCCCAGCATATTCTCAAGTGTTTGAATAGTCCTTTCAGATTGGCCATCAGTTTGGGGGTGATAGGCCATACTAAAATTCAATTCAGTGCTCAGAGCATGTTGAAGACTTCACCAGAATTTTGATGTGAACCTTGGATCGCGATCAGATACGATAGAAAGTGGAACTCTATGCAGCCTTACCACTTCCTTCATGTAAATCATGAAAAGTTTATCAAGAGATAAATCTTCCTTAATATAGATAAAATGGGCAGTCTTAGTGATACAGTCCATAATGATCCATACCCCATTATTTCCTTTGGAAGTTCTCAGGAGACCAGTGACAAAGTCCATAGTGATATTGTCCCATTTCCTTGTTGGTATGGGTAGTGGTTGTAATACCCCTTTAGGAAGTTGTCACTTTTCCTTCACTTTATGACATACCAGGCACCTTAAAGTGTATTCAGCAATCTCTCTTTTCATATTATCCCACCAATAATGATCACGAAGGTCTCTATACATTTTCGTGTTTCCTGGATGTATAGAGAAAGTATAGCTTCGAGCTTCATCCATCATCTCCTTCTTTATTTCTAGAATAGATGGAACATATAGTCTTGTACAAAATTTTAGTACACCTTATTGATTAATATTTAACTTAGGAAACTTTCCATCCTTCACAGCCTCAAACTTCTTTTTTAACAAAGGATCTTCTTTCTAAGCTTTCTTGGTCTTCTCTAGTAATGATTGTTGAGAAATCATTTGGTTTAGGGTTGATAATGTCTCTTCCCTTATAATTCCCATGTCAAACTTTACTAGGTCATTAATCAAAGGATCTATTTGAATCCTCATCATGGAAAGAACAACTGGGTCTTTCCTACTTAATGCATCAGTGACTTTTTTTTCTCTTCTGGGATGGTAATGAATTGAACAATCATAGTATTTGAGAAGTTCCAACCATCCCCTATGTCTCATGTTCAATTCCTTTTGTGTGAAAATATACTTCAAACTTTGATGTTCTATGTATATATCACATTTACCCCTATAAATATAGTGCCTCTATATCTTTAGAGAAAAAACGACCACAACCATCTCTAGATCATGCGTAGGATAGTTCTGATCAAGAGTCTTCAACTATCGAGATGCATAAGCAATGACTTAGTCATTTTGCATGAGGACTCACCCAAGCCCTTCCAGATATTCATTGCTAAAAATAACGAATCCTTCTCCACTTGAGGGAAGAGTTAACATGGGTGCAGTAACTAATCTATTCTTCATATATTATAAACTTTCCTTACACTCCTTTATCTAGATGAACTTGACCCCTTTTCGAGTTAACTTGGTTAATGGATTAGAAAGTTATGAAAAGTCTTTCAAAAACCTCTTATAATATCCCACTAATCCAAGGAAACTATGAGTCTCAGTTTTTGTTGTAGGCTGAGGTCACTACTCTATAACTTTTGTCTTTGTAGGGTCAATTGTGATTCCTTCATTGGTAACAATGTTCCCCAAGAAAGCAACTTGTTGTAACCAGAATTCACATTTACTGAACTTTCCAAAAATCCTTTCCTTCCGTAGATTTTGAAAAATAACCCTTAGATGATCCTCATGCTCCTCACGACTTTTTGAATATATCAAACTATCATCAAAAAAACTATCAAAAATTTATCAAGGTAGTCCTTAAAGACTCTATTCATCAAATCCATAAAAATTACAGGTGCATTACTCAGCCCGAAGGTCATAACAACAAACTCATAATTCCCATATCTTGATCGAAAGGTAGTTTTTGGAATATCTTCTTTCTTTACCCTCAATTGATGATAACCAGATCAAAGATAAATCTTAGATAAGAATTGAACCCCATGAAGTTAGTCAAATAAGTCATCAATTCTTATAAGAGGGTATTTGTTCTCCACTGTGATCCCATTCAGTTCTCTATAATCAATAAATAGCCGCATCAATCCATCCTTCTTCTTCACAAAAGGAACAGGTGCTCCCTAAGGAGACACACTCGGTCGGATAAAACCCTTCTCCAAAAGATCTTGGAGTTGTTTCTTTAACTCCTCCAGCTCTACATTTGTCATTCTATATGGGGTCTTTGATATCAGATGGGATCTAGGTACGAGTTCAATAGAGAACTCTACCTCTCTTTCTGGGGGAGGTCTGGGTAACTCCTCAGGAAATACGTCAATGTATTCCTGGATGATGGGTACATTTTATATCCTCAAACTCTCATTTACTTCTTCCTATTCACTGATAAACTCCATAAAGAAGGATATAGGAGGTTCTTATAGACAAAGATCAGGTTGATATATCTCTCCTTAGAAGATAATTGTATGTTTTACATTCAATAATACTGAGATTTCCTTACTTTTGCATTTGATCTTAGCATTATACTTTGAGAGTCAGTCCATCCCTAGCATAATGTTGAATTCCAGCATGGGAATGACTACTAGATTTTCAATATGATTATGCTCACTAAAGTAAATACTAGAGTTTCTAAACACTGACGATACTTGGATAATCCCACCATGAGTCTTGACTGATAACTCTACTTTTAGAAAATTTGGGGTTGATTCTAAATTCTTTGCAAACTTAGAGGAAATAAAGGAATGTGTAAAACCAGAATCAAACAAAGTACTTACTAGATTTAAGAGAACAACAAGAGTACCTTTCACCACATCATTTGGTGCTTCAACTTCGGATTCAGTGATTGCAAAAGTATGACCTTGTTCCCTTGGATGTTGTTGAGGTTGATGGTGATTCCCCTCCACTACCCTCAGATTTGGACAGTGATTGGAAAAGTACCCAAGTTTTCCACACTTATAGCATTGGACATCAGGTATGGCCCACACCATCTTCCCTTTGTCGTTAGTGTTGGTAATTTGTGGATTCACCTCACTATGATAACTCCGCACAATGTGGTCATCTCTACCACACTTGTAACACTTCCTACTCCTGAGCAGGTAGTTTCCTGAATGATTTTTCCCACATTTATTACATGTGGGACGTTGTACTTTCTTTCCTCATCTTCCCTGATCAAAGCTACTCCCTAATCTTGGATCCATCAATATTTTCTTTTCATTGGATTTATGAGACCATTGCATCTCACCAAACTCCAGTTTGACTTTCATCGCACTTCGCATGATCTCCTCATAGTTATCATAATCTCGGTTGGCTAGATTCTTCCGCAGATAAGGTCTTAGTCCACCGAATAATTTATCAACATTACAATTTGGATACATGAAAAATCTAGAGGTGTAACATTAAATCCTTGTTAAGTTCATCTTTTATATTCCCACAGATTCATTCTCCTTCTGCTTCAGCTCGAGAAACTCCTTCTCCGTTCTTTTTCTCATCGATCGAGGGAAATACTTGTTAAAGAATATCCCTCTGAACTCTTCCCACTCCAAATCTTAAACTTCCACTATTAGCCTTGTGTTTTTAATCAATTCCCACCACTGATCAGCTTCTCCCTCTAAGAAATAAACAACTAAGGTAACCTTTTCTTGTTCAGAAGAGCAGATCATAGAAAAGATCTTCTTGATAGAGCTGATCCACTGTTTAGTAATCAATGGGTCGGTAGATCCACTAAATGTTGGTGGTTGTTGATGCATAAAGGACTCAACAGAAAGTTTTTCCCTTCACGGTGAGATCGGCCTCTCATCTTGATTCAAGTTATTTCCCATAACATGAGTTAGTTGGTTCATAATTTTCATGAAAGTTTCCATTCCAGCTTCTATTGTAGGGTCGTCAGTGCATAGTCCATTGCGATCACTATTTGCATGGTTCCTCCTATTGACCTCAATTTTCTAAAAGAATAAAACCTTAGTGAGAAGATTATTTCATTTATTAATATTTTAACTATAAAGGATGTTATGTCTTAAAACAATGTTCTTTAAACAATTTCATTTTTTTATAAATCCTTCATAATGATTCATAAAAAGCTTATGATTAACTAAACATATCCCCTGGGAGTGTCATAACCAAGAGTTCAACAAGGCCCATTGTCGTTTACCAGGATACCCTGAGTCAATCCCAAAACTCCTTGTCAGAGCTTTCACTCCTAGGTATATTTGTGCCAGAGCCACCTCCACCTGCCCATATCCAGACAGGGATGTATTTGCTTTGTAAACCACTTATTCAATACTCACCAAAATAGAAGAAAGTATTCCTATATTTAAACTTTTCTATAGGGTTCTTCCTAAAGTTTTCATATCCTAATTTACATAAATAACTAAACTATCATTTGATACCAACTATGGCATCCCGCCTTTTATTACATAACTTTTCATTACATTTTACAAACATAGGATCTTTAAAGTCTAGTGTCTTGGAAATCCGTAACATAAAACATATAAACATAAAATATTATTCTAATCCACTTGTAGGGTTTCATCATAAGTTATTCCTAAGTAAAATTTTTTCATCTCGTAACCTGAAGACATACATCAAAGGAAAGGGTGAGCAGAAGGCCTAGTAAGAAAAGCAAGGGAATCGATTTACTTGTGAAATCAATAAGAACTTGATAAAAACATATATACATGAGCAATGGAAGTAGAGGCCTATCATAATAAAAAGAAATTGAATCATAACATGATTATGTGACTACAACATTTAATTTATAAATTCATGAACATATCACCAAGGTTCATCCCCAAGGTGTCATAAAATTACCAAGGTTGTTCACCAAGGTATCGTGAAACTTGTCATCTCTAGAGATTAAATTCTTTACCCAATGCATTGGAGCGCTATTAGGGAGCACCCTTAATGTGTATTTATTTTCATGTTATACACATAGATAATAATCATACATTTCATAAATAACCCAAAGAGAGTAAAATAAATGGGTTTCACTTCAAAATCGTGACACTTTAAAAGTGCTTAAAAATAAGACCATTATGTCTTTTATAACCCATGGAAAGGGAGTGAGGCTCATATGTATGTAAATTCCAGAATCAAGAATATAATTTTTATGTATTTATTATCACCCATAGATATGAAATAGTTTTGGGTATTCACATAAATAATATAATAGAATTTATTGATAGAAAGAGAGAGAAATTTTTTAGACGAAATTTATGCAGCATAACGGATATATAACATGGTTTTAGAAAACAATAAAAAGATATGGGATAAGGGTAAACCACTCATAAATAACTTATAATACAGTATAAGGATATAATAAAATATAAATAAGAACTTTTTATGGATATTTTAATGACATACCACATGGAAAGGAAACTTGAAATAAAAGATAAGATGCAATTTCTTTTACTAAAATTCGGCAGCCTAACGGCGTCACTTAAAAATTCAAAAAATCAATTGATGAGATTGGAGAGGGTATCTCGTAATTTTGAAATTAAATGAACAGTAATAAGGATATATAAAAACATACCCCAACATAATAATATGGAAACTAGAATACATAACATAAAGGAAGGCATGACTTAAAAGAGGAGGGTGAAAGGTTCCCTTACCTTGAAGAGTGACTTCAAAAGCTCAAAGGTTGGGACCTTGGGGGCTTGAGGGCACCTTGGGAGGACTCCTTGGGAGGTAAAATAACCAGATCTTCGTTGAGGAGTATTTTGGAATGAAATGAATGAGGGAATGGCTTGGTATTTATATGGAAAGAGAGGGACTATTTAATTAATTTCCAAGGGACACCTCATCGGTGGTATTTTCAAAACCATGGCCTTTCCCATGGTATTTTTCCATGGTATTGTCCACTTGGGACTCCTCATAACATGTATTTCTATTCAAAAGCCGACCAGATTTATTACATCATGATTACATCATCAGTGATGTCATGAAACACCCGAAACTCAAAACTATATTTTTACTATTCACCAAAAATTCAACTGTTTTAGAAAAATACCAAAAATTTACCCTAACCTAATATCAATGCTCTGAATTCAAAAATGAACTCCATTTTATAAAAATATTTTTATAAATATTTTTAATTTAATTTTTAAATAAAATCATTATTCATTCAAAAAAACAACTCTAAAACTATAACTTGTTTTGTAACACCATGAAAAAGTAATCAGGGTACCATAAAATTATCATATAACCATAATATAATAAAGTAAAAATTTATTATTACATTTTATGAAAATAAATTTACATTTTAAATTATTAAATTAATTATAAAATTGTAAATAAATTATTTTTGACATATAAAAATACCAAAACTTATACTATGATCATTTTTTCACTTTTAAGACGTCAATGTTATATTTATACATTCATGGGTGAAGTTTCTATTTTATTGGCTGATTTACTATTCATTACTATTCATAAGGGTATCTTACTATCCATACTTTACGATTCATTAAAAATCAAGTTGATCTTATTAGACTTTAAATTTCTTAATGATCATAACTATAGAAGACCACTTTTTTAAAATCATTTCACATTATTAATTATTTAAAGTATACAAAAATATTATAAAATACCCTTTTTCCAAAATTCATCTATAATATAGAACTTCTATAAATTCATCAAATATTTATCCAGACATTTGAAATTCACAAATTTTACCATAATAAGAAATAGCAATTTTATTTATACCAAGAGATAACAAAAAGTATCTTAGGCCTTGTTACATGGCCCCTTATAACACCTGTATAGGACCTAAGTGTAAGATGTGCTATGGTGATAGAATCTTGGGGCGGCTCAGACAAAATTTCCTGAGTGGTGATTTCTATCAGCTTGAACTTATCTCGTAGGTGATTCTGTTCAAGCTTCACATGTTGGAGTTCAGCTTGGGATTGGTCTAGAGCAAAGCCCAGTAAAGCCACCTTTTTCTCAAGCTCTGACAAATGGGCTTCATACGGCCCAAGTCTACTGGATGAGTCCATCGACTCTTATTTCTGTATTAATTAACCAACATCACTTGTATTTATAAACAATAATTGTAATGTTAAGAGTTTAGTTTCCAACAGTCATATTGACCAACGGTCATATAACAGTTGAAACCCAACTGTATCATTTTAATTATACTCACTTAATTACTTTAAGGATATAGTTTTGTTGAGTATAAAATAAAATAACACACAAAAGTAGGAAACAAAATTTATTCAAAATTTCAGGTCATTACACGTAAGCTATCCAAGAAATTTATTATTGCATGTAACGAAAGATAACTCAGTGATTCATGAAATGAAATCTATATCCTAGATTGGATTTATTTAAAATATTAAATATATCATAAATTATTGGGATGTTATATTCCCTTATATGCTTAGTGTTGTGTTCCATGCATGCTATCGAATGTGATATTCATATTTTAAAATTTTAGCATGATGAATTCTCCCCACCTTAAATAAATTGTGTCCTCTCAATTTAAACTTGAACTTGGTAATCTAGGGTTTGATATTTGAAAATTATTTTTTTATAAAAACCTACATCATAAAAGTGTTAATAAAATATCCACTTTATAGGAGATAAATAGAATTACAATGGTCAAAAGGAATAACACATAACTAGGTTTCTATGTAGGATAAAATTGGTGGAAAGTGAAGATATGGTCATTAAGTAAAAACAAAAATAATTATAGAATGTGATTGAGGTAATTGATCATAAGGAAGTGAATGATCAATGGAAATTTTAGTGCCACAAATCCATAAATCTATGATGATTTAAATGGCCATATGATTCATCGTATATGAATGTAATAGGGTACCATTTTTGTATCAATATCATTTTCTTAATGTTAAGGAATTATTTTACTATATAATAATATAAGGAAATATACTTATTTGATGCATTTCTATTTAATAATAATAATTTCATCCTTTGGTTATGCTTTGATCAATTTTAAATTCATCTCTTATTCCATGAAATAAATATTCAAAGTGAATCTTTTTTATACCTAACGCACTAAAATTTACTTTTAATGGATTATAAGATCCATAAAAGAGTGAAAAGTATTTCCATATGTCTCTAAATATTTTTCAAAACCAATATGATTAGTAAAAGTTATCCAATATAATATATTAATATCTAAACCTCAAAATTAACACAATTGTTTCATTATTAATATTTATACATCAAATTGTTTAGCAAAAAACAATGACATGTTAACTAGGACATCACATAGGCCAATGGTAGGTGTGAAACACTTATAGTTCTTTGGTAATGGGTTCAAACCCCACCGCCTATTCAGATATGATGGGTTGTCACCCTACATGTGGGTTTTCCTTTTTATAAACTATATAATTCCTATAATGATCCCAAAAGGATGATGGAAATCCTTAAAATAAAAGTAATCCTTAGATAACCTTTTTTACTATGGTTTTCAAAACAACCACTTTTTTCAAAGTCTAATAATATTATTTAACTATTATTATAATTTTACTAATAATCATATCAACCCTAAAGGTTATCAATAGCTTTAAAATTATGTCTATAAAATTTAAAGGCATTATCCCTGAAATACATTTTCCACAAAAACATAAACTTTCCATAAATTTCTCCAAAATTTTCTCAATCTTAGTAGAATCACATTATATAAAACCTAAAAGAGTTGTTTCAGTCATTGATCTAAGTTTCAATCTTAAACACACTAACCCATGATGGTATACATGTAACACCCTAAGATTTCATAGTGTGTTATTTCTTCAAAATAATTCAATAACTTGCACTACACGCAACACCGAGTTCAATTGCACCATGACTTACCAAAAAAAAAGGCATTAAAAGAGGTCATGAATAGCTTTAACTACATTTTTAACTTTATATAATCCTTATAATTTTAGAATCCATATTATGAGTTTCTTAGTCATAATGCAAGAACAGATTCATTTTCAGTATTGCACTTTTATCAACTTTTGATAGTGAAACCTTTTTGAATAAAATATTTTAAACTTTTTGAATAAATGGAGACATCAAAAAATTTAAAATGAAACATCCCAAGCTTCCACGGTACGCTTTCCTTTGAATAAAACAGTAGCGTGTGCTGTACGCAACCTCGAGTTCTAACACACACCACAACTAATTAAACTAGCCGTTGTGAATACTAATACCTACTTTTTGAAATTATATATATTTTATATTTGAAAATGGACTTCATTTTTGGATTCGGAATATCAAAATTAGCCTAGGGTGAAATTTTGGTACTTTTCGGATAACTTTCATATTTTGATGAATAGTGAAAATTACTAAATTTTAATTAAAAACAACTTTTTTAATCAAAATAATTAATAGTGATAAATTGTGAATTTGAGTGGTTTTAAAGTATATTTAGAATATATTTTTACCATTTAATATAAGGTTGGTCATTGGACATAATTGTACAATTAAACCGAACATAAACAAGTGTCAATCTTTTGATAGTTATTATCTCTTAAAAACACGCTTTTTGTTTTGACAGCGGGAATTAATTTTAAATTAATTTCTGCCACTTCTGTGTTTTTAATTTAGGAAAATAGATTCCATATTTGTAATCAGGATGTTAAAATTGTGTAAATAGGTAACTTTTATTTTTAGACATTTTGAATAATTACTGCGGTAAATATTTTATTTACCATGGCTAAGGGTAAATCTGGTAAATAAGGGTTAAAAAAATAATATTATAATAATACTAAATTACCCTAAAAACGTGTCTTAACCCTATTGGTTGATAGATGGTCGACCATGGACATCTTTGTGTCAATTTTGGGACCCCATGGATCCACTTGTAAGTGATAATGACACTTTATTTTAATTTAGTTAAAATGAATACAAAAATGACACAAGCATATATCTTTTAGAAAAAAAATTTTTACATAGGGTTATATATGTTGGATTTTAGATTATAAATATTCATTAGAAAGATAAAAAGATTTCCTACATAATGATATTTTATTTATAATTTTTAGATATTAAATAATTTATTTTATTTATGACACAATGATGATGCAGTAATTACTATAATAGTGAAAAATTAAAATAATTGATATTATAAATACCCAAATAAATATAATATGAAACTTTTAATGAATTAAACTAATTTTATAGGCTAATATGATATATTAGGATTGATTTAATGGACTTTGTTCGAAGTAATCAATCTGTTATGAGTTTCACAAAAATCAACTATTGAATAGTGTCAAAATTGACATAAAAGAGTTCTTAAAACAAATATTATATTATTAATTGATGTTAAATTCCTAAAAATCTATGGTTCGGCCAAGAGACTTATATTATGATAGGTTAATCATTAATGGACCACTTGGGGGTCTCTTGGATGTATATAGTAAGTTTATTAACCATATTATATAAAAATACAAAGAGACATTGTAAAAGTGAAACTAATTAACTTAGAGTTAATACTTAAAGATAAGGTTAATATAAGTACCCAAACCTGTCTAAATTCTATTGGTTGAGTGGTTTTCGACCTATCCCCACCTTAACCTTTGAATAATAAGCTTTGGAGCCATTAGAAACCGAATATGAATTTATTATAAATTAATATTTCTAGCTTTTCCAAAGGTGCCCCTCACCCCTCTTATAAAAGGGCACTCCTCCTTCTCATTTCTTCACACCTTAAAAGCCTTTTGGTTCGGCTAAACTCTGCCCAAATACTCTCCCAACATCCATCAATACAACCTAGAGGCCTTAGTTTGATCAGAAAGCCAACCTAAGGAGCCCTTTTGATCAAATCAAAAGGAAGAACCCGAAGAAGAGGTAATGATTTCACCACCCTTTTCTAAGTTCATTTCTTCTTCCACTTCTTCTTCCTTTGTTCTTACCATTCTGAAATAATAACTCCAGTATCTCACATATACTGTGATGTTATTATAAGTATGGTACAACCATATTCAGTATTCTATCCACCCTTTGAATAACATGTCACCATACGTGCGTACGTACGGCTTACCGTCTCCACGTCGTGGTGTAATTGTTATTCAATATAATATTATTTGGATGGGTATAATAATGATGTGTAACTCATGTAAATAATAAATATAACATGTTAATGATTCTGTATATATGATATACCATCCATTTATATATTATTTTAATATCAAAAGAATGATATTGTCGCTCGTGCGTACGTACGGACTACCGTCTCCACGAACGCGATGAGATTCATTCTTCATCGTAACCATTAAAGCGTAATTATCATTTTATGATTTAAAAATGATGTTTAAGGACTTGATATCATTCTGGATATGAATAATATACAACCTATCCTTTACAAACATGTCTTACGTAACAAAACATATGAAAGAAAACAAGTAAGTTAACACCCGAAACAACGATAATACTAAGATATTATTATCAAATCAATATTAAAAGATCATATATGATATCATATTAATGTATATGATTCTTGTATAATTTAATAACAATTATTTCACCATTATACAGGAGGTTAACCTACCACAACCAAGGAAAAGTACAAGGTAAGGGTTATTTCACAATCTCTTCATTATCCGAGGTTGTTTATATGTAATAATCTACTGAGATCTCTTTATCATCCACATCCATGTTTCTTAAAATGTATTTCAAAACATTTTTACTATTTACAAGAATATGGGTTAAAGTCATTTATACCCTTTTTTTGACTTTTTATAAGAGGTTTATAAAGGAATCTTTCCGTCGTTTTCAAAACAAGGTCCTTTTTAACCTTTTCGACAGAATTGAGGTAAGAATGTTTTTTTTAACTTATACGGCGGGTGCGGTTATTTTACGCCGTTATAAAATCTTTAAAGCTTTCCTTACAAGCTTATAAGAATATTTTCAAAGAAAATGTTTTATTTTATATGGATCTTAAATGATTTCAAAATAAAAGGAGATATTTCTTTAAAAAGAATTTTGATTTCATCTATGTCAACATCCTTTGATGGATTTTAAGATTATTTGAAGTTGATTTATTATGATACAAAACTTCTATATTGTATTGAAGGTTTTGTGATATGTTTTACTGTGGATGTGCTATTTTTATACCATTCATAGTTTATTGTGAAAGTATTGACATTTCGTATGCTAGTTTTAATACGAATGTTTATGTTATGTTTAAACCTTTTCATATGGGAATGCATTGGACTTAATAAGTGACGGGTGGAGCCCGCTATAGCTCCTCGATGCATCGGTAGGTCTCATGAGACAAACTAGTGTCTTGGCACAAGGCCTTGACAAAATCTTATTTGTAGTCTTGGCACGAGGCCTTGGCTATGTGGTTATGATAGTCTGGCATTATGCATTCCAACATTATGAAAGTGGTTATTGATTTTTGCATGTGATTATTCATTTAGTAGAATATCCATGTGAATAAGTAAATGGCATTATTTCATTTATGCCATACCATGTTGAAAGTTCGTATTTAAAAGGCTTTTGTTTTAGTTATACATTGCCTTAAATTTTTATTCTTATTTATGAAAGTTTCCACTTTATTGTTATCCTTACTGGGCATTTGAGCTCACCCCTTTTTTTATGTTTTATTTTTCCCAGGATGTGAAGAAGTAAGTTATGAATGACCTGCAGGGATTTTATGAGGGGTTAATAGTGTGGATTGTGGAAACATTATGTTGTTGTATTAGTTTTTCATTTTATGATGTAATGTAAAACTTATGAATATATCTAGTGTTTCCAAGGCTACTAAACCAATCGGTCTTTCGAGATTTGATCTTTCTTGTGATCATGCCAATGTTATGTAATAATGCACCGACTCTGGGTAGCTGGGGTCGGGGCGTTACAGTTGGTATCAGAGGAAGTTTAGTACAAACCTTGGAAGCTAGATTTAGATAAACTCTGATTAGAGCACATAGACCTAAGATGAACTTTGAGGATTAGTATAGAAGAACTTCCTAGAATTTTGGTATTGTAGAGACTTTGTGAGTTTTCCGAGCAATAAATCCCTGTCTGGATACGAGCAGGTAGAGGCGGCTCTGGCACAGATGTACCTAGGGGTAAAACCCGAAAACACCGCTTTGAGCTAGACTCGAACGGGAACTGGTGCACGACAACGGGCCTTGCTGCACTCTTGGTTACGACACTCCCGGGGGATATGCTTAGGATAACTCTCACTTTCTTTACAAATCATTATGAAGGGTTTATGAGTATATACTTCCTCAAAGAAAACATATTTATGATTATGGATTATATCCATAAATAGTTCAATTTATGTTAAGTGTTTTATAAGTATGGGATTATGTATTTTGATTCATAAACTGATCTAGTGTATTCCATTGTTTAGAAATGGCGCCCAGTAGAAGGAATGAGATCTCCAGAAATGCACATGATCCAAAGAGAAGGAAGGATCATATCTTTCATGGTCTTAAGCTAGAATTTATAAGAAAAATAGTCTCCCATGTATTATCATCATATGAAGAAATAATATCATGTGTTGATAAGATAAGTAAAGAGCTTACTGAGTCCTATGGCATTAAAGGGAAGCAAGAGAAGAAAAGGATAGAAGAGAGAAAGATAGATAAAGGGAAGAGGGAAAAGAAGAATTTTCCCATATGTGGCAACTGTGGAAAGAAACACCCTGGAACTTGCCTGAAAGGAATGGGAGTTTGTTATAAGTGTGGAGGAAAAGGGCACAAAGTACGTGACTGCAAGGGTAAGAAAATGGTTTCAAATGTACAATGCTTCATTTGCAAGGAGTTTAGACACTACGCGAACCTATGTCCCAGTCATCAGACTATGCCGCAAATGATGTTATTGGATAATAATCATGTTATGATACTACCACAGATGAAGAGGGATGATTAGAGTTCTTATGTTGATTATGTCAATTGAGTGTTGTATCAACAATGTACTTGTTACAATAATCATGGAGTATATAAGGATTGTACTGCAGTACTATTTCATTAAGGACTTGAGATTGTGTGGAACAAAGAAAAGTGACTCAATAGCAGGATAAATATTTGGAAAATATATGGTTGAGAGAATGATAAATCATAATATAGTTCTGATACTGAGGTAGTGATTTTGGAATAATATGTGATTGTTTTGGATAAATTATATTAGATATTCTTGACTACCCTGGAACTGATTAATGATTTGTATATTCCATCATTGTTGGGGGTTTAAAACATTTTTGGATTAATGAAGTATATCCAGCTTTCTATATGTAATAAGGGAGCATGAATGTAATCAATAAGGAATATGGTAATTCAGGATGTTTCGGTGTATTAAAAGAATACATGATGAAGGTATTCATATGCTATTACGGGGTAAAAAGGTTCTACATTATGTTTACCTTACTTATAAATGTTGGACTGTGAGTTTGGATAGAAGTATTTTGGATAGTTCTAGTTTGGATTATTTTGGATTGCCATAAAAGGACAACCCGGAGGTCGGGCGGCAACCCGTCGCGTCCGGCAAGGCTGCGAGACTTGAACCCGAAACCGAAGGGCGACAAGGGTGTATCACCTACCACTGGCCCACGAGATGTCATGGATTAAATAATGTAGTTTTTATTAAAAGATCTTGTAGATGAATTATAAATTCGTTTATTTTGGAACCCTATACGAATAGTGTAAATAGATTTTTTTTTTTACATTCTATTATCTTTTAGAGTGAAAGATGAGTTTGTGGTAGAAATTTATTAATGGATAAAACTCTAATTATAAAGTAAGTATATCTCCTTATGATCTTAGCCAATCTCATAAATAAATTCCTCAATATTAATAAAAGCAACATAGAACAAAAATGTTTTCCTAGATGGTACCTTAAATCATCACTAATTTATGGCTTTGGGATTGTTGTCCTTTTCATAGCCATGTTCTCTACCACTCTCCATCAGATAATTGATGGTTAGATTTTTCTTCCATATCCATATTTTCCTACATGGAACCCTAGTATGTGTTATTTTCGGTAATCTTCATACTTTCGACTCTTTATTTTAAATAGAGGCCTCGTTAATTCATTTTTCGATGTGGGATTTCAACTAAGATATTTTGAAACATCAAAAATGTGTTATCCCAATACCCTATATTTTGTTGAACCGATGGTACTTCAAATCATCATAGATTGATGAGTTTAAGGACCTCAATTATACACTTGTTTGTGATTGATGACCTCAATCACTACCTATAAATATTTATGTTTTTCCTCCGATTATATGTCTCTAATTGCCACCAATGTTCTCCTAATCAAGATCATAATTTGGTGGTGACCCTTTCATTTCTCTTTTCTTCATATTAAGACTAAATTTTAGTAACCCAATTTCCGATGTGGGTTTTCCCACAAATATATTATCTATTTTCAACCTTTTATTTTCGAAGAACAATTTCAAATTGCGAGGACGCAATTTATTGAAGGAGGGGAGAATGTAACACCCTAAGATTTCATAGTGTGTTATTTCTTCAAAATAATTCAATAACTTGCACTACACGCAACACCGAGTTCAATTGCACCATGACTTACCAAAAAAAAGGCATTAAAAGAGGTCATGAATAGCTTTAACTACATTTTTAACTTTATATAATCCTTATAATTTTAGAATCCATATTATGAGTTTCTTAGTCATAATGCAAGAACAGATTCATTTTCAGTATTGCACTTTTATCAACTTTTGATAGTGAAACCTTTTTGAATACAATATTTTAAACTTTTTGAATAAATGGAGACATCAAAAAATTTAAAATGAAACATCCCAAGCTTCCACGGTACGCTTTCCTTTGAATAAAACAGTAGCGTGTGCTGTATGCAACCTCGAGTTCTAACACACACCACAACTAATTAAACTAGCCGTTGTGAATACTAATACCTACTTTTTGAAATTATATATATTTTATATTTGAAAATGGACTTCATTTTTGGATTCGGAATATCAAAATTAGCCTAGGGTGAAATTTTGGTACTTTTCGGATAACTTTCAGATTTTGATGAATAGTGAAAATTACTAAATTTTAATTAAAAACAACTTTTTTAATCAAAATAATTAATAGTGATAAATTGTGAATTTGAGTGGTTTTAAAGTATATTTAGAATATATTTTTACCATTTAATATAATGTTGGTCATTGGACATAATTGTACAATTAAACCGAACATAAACAAGTGTCAATCTTTTGATAGTTATTATCTCTTAAAAACACGCTTTTTGTTTTGACAGCGGGAATTAATTTTAAATTAATTTCTGCCACTTCTGTGTTTTTAATTTAGGAAAATAGATTCCATATTTGTAATCAGGATGTTAAAATTGTGTAAATAGGTAACTTTTATTTTTAGACATTTTGAATAATTACTGCGGTAAATATTTTATTTACCATGGCTAAGGGTAAATCTGGTAAATAAGGGTTAAAAAAATAATATTATAATAATACTAAATTACCCTAAAAACGTGTCTTAACCCTATTGGTTGATAGATGGTCGACCATGGACATCTTTGTGTCAATTTTGGGACCCCATGGATCCACTTGTAAGTGATAATGACACTTTATTTTAATTTAGTTAAAATGAATACAAAAATGACACAAGCATATATCTTTTAGAACAACAATTTTTACATAGGGTTATATATGTTGGATTTTAGATTATAAATATTCATTAGAAATATAAAAAGATTTCCTACATAATGATATTTTATTTATAATTTTTAGACATTAAATAATTTATTTTATTTATGACACAATGATGATGCAGTAATTACTATAATAGTGAAAAATTAAAATAATTGATATTATAAATACCCAAATAAATATAATATGAAACTTTTAATGAATTAAACTAATTTTATAGGCTAATATGATATATTAGGATTGATTTAATGGACTTTTTTCGAAGTAATCAATCTGTTATGAGTTTCACAAAAATCAACTATTGAATAGTGTCAAAATTGACATAAAAGAGTTCTTAAAACAAATATTATATTATTAATTGATGTTAAATTCCTAAAAATCTAAGGTTCGGCCAAGAGACTTATATTATGATAGGTTAATCATTAATGGACCACTTGGGGGTCTCTTGGATGTATATAGTAAGTTTATTAACCATATTATATAAAAATACAAAGAGACATTGTAAAAGTGAAACTAATTAACTTAGAGTTAATACTTAAAGATAAGGTTAATATAAGTACCCAAACCTGTCTAAATTCTATTGGTTGAGTGGTTTTCGACCTATCCCCACCTTAACCTTTGAATAATAAGCTTTGGAGCCATTAGAAACCGAATATGAATTTATTATAAATTAATATTTCTAGCTTTTCCAAAGGTGCCCCTCACCCCTCTTATAAAAGGGCACTCCTCCTTCTCATTTCTTCACACCTTAAAAGCCTTTTGGTTCGGCCAAACTCTGCCCAAATACTCTCCCAACATCCATCAATACAACCTAGAGGCCTTAGTTTGATCAGAAAGCCAACCTAAGGAGCCCTTTTGATCAAATCAAAAGGAAGAACCCGAAGAAGAGGTAATGATTTCACCACCCTTTTCTAAGTTCATTTCTTCTTCCACTTCTTATTCCTTTGTTCTTACCATTCTGAAATAATAACTCCAGTATCTCACATATACTGTGATGTTATTATAAGTATGGTACAACCATATTCAGTATTCTATCCACCCTTTGAATAACATGTCACCATACGTGCGTACGTACGGCTTACCGTCTCCACGTCGTGGTGTAATTGTTATTCAATATAATATTATTTGGATGGGTATAATAATGATGTGTAACTCATGTAAATAATAAATATAACATGTTAATGATTCTGTATATATGATATACCATCCATTTATATATTATTTTAATATCAAAAGAATGATATTGTCGCTCGTGCGTACGTACGGACTACCGTCTCCACGAACGCGATGAGATTCATTCTCCATCGTAACCATTAAAGCGTAATTATCATTTTATGATTTAAAAATGATGTTTAAGGACTTGATATCATTCTGGATATGAATAATATACAACCTATCCTTTACAAACATGTCTTACGTAACAAAACATATGAAAGAAAACAAGTAAGTTAACATCCGAAACAACGATAATACTAAGATATTATTATCAAATCAATATTAAAAGATCATATATGATATCATATTAATGTATATGATTCTTGTATAATTTAATAACAATTATTTCACCATTATACAGGAGGTTAACCTACCACAACCAAGGAAAAGTACAAGGTAAGGGTTATTTCACAATCTCTTCATTATCCGAGGTTGTTTATATGTAATAATCTACTGGGATCTCTTTATCATCCACATCCATGTTTCTTAAAAATGTATTTCAAAACATTTTTACTATTTACAAGAATATGGGTTAAAGTCATTTATACCCTTTTTTTGACTTTTTATAAGAGGTTTATAAAGGAATCTTTCCGTCGTTTTCAAAACAAGGTCCTTTTTAACCTTTTCGACAGAATTGAGGTAAGAATGTTTTTTTTAACTTATACGGCGGGTGCGGTTATTTTACGCCGTTATAAAATCTTCAAAGCTTTCCTTACAAGCTTATAAGAATATTTTCAAAGAAAATGTTTTATTTTATATGGATCTTAAATGATTTCAAAATAAAAGGAGATATTTCTTTAAAAAGAATTTTGATTTCATCTATGTCAACATCCTTTGATGGATTTTAAGATTATTTGAAGTTGATTTATTATGATACAAAACTTCTATATTGTATTGAAGGTTTTGTGATATGTTTGACTGTGGATGTGCTATTTTTATACCATTCATAGTTTATTGTGAAAGTATTGACATTTCGTATGCTAGTTTTAATACGAATGTTTATGTTATGTTTAAACCTTTTCATATGGGAATGCATTGGACTTAATAAGTGACGGGTGGAGCCCGCTATAGCTCCTCGATGCATCGGTAGGTCTCATGAGACAAACTAGTGTCTTGGCACAAGGCCTTGACAAAATCTTATTTGTAGTCTTGGCACGAGGCCTTGGCTATGTGGTTATGATAGTCTGGCATTATGCATTCCAACATTATGAAAGTGGTTATTGATTTTTGCATGTGATTATTCATTTAGTAGAATATCCATGTGAATAAGTAAATGGCATTATTTCATTTATGCCATACCATGTTGAAAGTTCGTATTTAAAAGGCTTTTGTTTTAGTTATACATTGCCTTAAATTTTTATTCTTATTTATGAAAGTTTCCACTTTATTGTTATCCTTACTGGTCATTTGAGCTCACCCCTTTTTTTATGTTTTATTTTTCCCAGGATGTGAAGAAGTAAGTTATGAATGACCTGCAGGGATTTTATGAGGGGTTAATAGTGTGGATTGTGGAAACATTATGTTGTTGTATTAGTTTTTCATTTTATGATGTAATGTAAAACTTATGAATATATCTAGTGTTTCCAAGGCTACTAAACCAATCGGTCTTTCGAGATTTGATCTTTCTTGTGATCATGCCAATGTTATGTAATAATGCACCGACTCTGGGTAGCTGGGGTCGGGGCGTTACAATACATAACTCTTATGTTAATGAATAAATAATTTCTTCTAAAATTTAACAGAATCAATAGATGTTTCATGATTCATGTAAACAAAATACTATGGGTAAAACACTTCAAAAAATAATTTCTTTAATCCCAATACATCATCTATTTTATTTCAACATATTTCCTTCCTTTTTCTAAGGTTTAATCATATAATAATTTATTGGATGTCTAAATTATGACACTTTATCTTTAATCTAAGATGGCATAGGTTTAACCTAGGTTATTCATTGTCATCATGTATTAAACTAATTCAAAATGGTTTGTAAATAAAATATGAATTATTTTAATTATATCCCCTGTGAGTGTCAAACCAGGTGTGTAGTGAGGCCCATTATTGTGTATCAGGTTATGCTCGAGTCAAGCCCGACATGCCCTTTTCAAAGTTATTACCCCTAGGTATGTCTGTTCCAGAACCATGTCTACTTATAGTATCTAGACAGGGATTTATTGCAAGGAAAAACCACATAATATCTATCTTACCAAAACTATAGGATATTATTATATACTTATCCTCAAATTCTATCATATGGTTATTTTACCTAATCTATGTTTTCCTAAATCTAGTTCTCAAGGTTTCTACTAAACTTTCTATGATACCTACTATAGTGACCTTGGCCCCAGCAGTCCATATCCAATGTCTTACTACCATTACATTGGCATAAGATATAAGGAAAATGCATCCCAAAGTACCTAATAGTTTAGTAGTTTTGGTAAACTAGATACATACATGAGTCTTTATTACAATTTAGTGCAAAAATTAAAAAATAATTATTTTTCAAGAATAAATTTATTACATCTAGCATATCCCTACATATCAATAATAGTAAACTTTATGGAATTATAGGTAAAGGAAACAAAATAATGGTGAGCTCAAATGCCCAGTAAGGGTTAAGTACAGTGGAAGAAATAATGAATTATTGAGAATAATCAACATGGAAAGGTAAATAAATAAACAAAAATGTCATTTATATAACTTTACTATCATGGTAAGATAAGGCAGAATCAATAGGGTAAGGTAAATAACTGAGAACACATGCCATTTAATCAATAAGCTGATAATTAAATGCATCCATAGATTATAACATAGAAAAAATCTCATGGATAATAATAACTATATTCTGAATGAATTCAATGCTTAATTATTGGGTATCATGTTTCCCAAGAACACGATACCTTTTCCATAAAGATCTCTTCTCAATACGGTTTGAAACATGCTGGATAAAAAACCATATGATTCATTTCAATCCCTTACATAAGACACTTATTGTCAAGATCTATCCTCCAGATAGTTTAAAACTACTTGGTTACAAACACGAAGGGTTTATGGCCAACTGATTTCATCCCATGAGACTACTCATGCATCAAGGGTATTACCTTAAATGGTCCTTAACCCATTTATCTCATGTAAAAACCATTCCTTGTATATCTAATAATAAATTTAATTCATAAAAAAATCGAATTATCAAATATCTATATTGAGTAAAGGATATAGATTTCTTGATATTTTCCCAGTTAATCAAATAAATTTCAAAATAAACACTGTATGTAAAAATAGTGTACGATTTAGGTAGTAAATATATACATGATAAGTAATATGGATACTAAAGGGAAATTTAATTTCTAATGGAAAATGGATAATTAAATGGAATTTTAATAACTATAATAATGGATCAAGGAAGTGGATGTCAATACTTTCCTTGGTCAAAATGACCTTAAAACATCCAGAGGAAGAATAAGGATAGTAAAAAAATACCCATTGGGGTGAGAATAAAGGGATATTGTTGTTGATGAATATAAATTCAATAAAAATATATTTAAAAAACATTCTTTAGAAAAATATCCTTTTTATTTTGAAATACATTTTAAAAAATATATCTTTGAAAATCACTTTTAAAACATTTTTTTAAATATCTTAATAAACATGAAAACAAATATTCATGGAAATTATGATCATAAAAATGGCTAATTCCATACATTTTGTAAAAGTAAAAAAAAGAAACATTTCTTTTACACTGTAAAATGGTTAGGAAAGTGCCTTGTTTATAAAACGACAAGAATATTCCTTTCACGTTTTCGGTAAAATCCAAATGGGAATTGTATTGAAAATGACATAAGATTCATTGAAAAAATTTAAAAATAAAAAATGGGTAAAAATTTATTTTAATAAATAATTTTAAAAAATTTAAAGAAAAAAATTGAAAACATTTTTATAAAAAAATGTTTTGTAATAAAATAGATTTCCAACCGAAGAGAGAAATGAAGTCAGATTTATTAAAATATATTCTCAATGATTTTAAGTAGTAAAAAGTGGTAAAATGGTACTATCACTTGAACAGTTTCATTAATAACCATAGGAAAATAAAATTAAAGTATTTATTAACTAATTATCATATAATTTCATTTAATTAAAATTCAACAATAAACAATCTCGATTAGAATGAGATTATGAAATGAACCATTAAAATGATCATAAAGTTGAAGTGAGAATTAATAAATGAATAGATTTTTTGTATAAACTATAAATCCACATAAAAAGTGTAAATAAAACAATATATAATCAAAATTAATTATACACATAATCATATAATATCAATGACAATGAAAAAGTAATATAACCTAATGAAAATAAATTGAGTTGTGAAATTTCTTTACAACTTGATAACTTTAAGTTCAAATCCCCCTTAGATAAAATAATTAAAATTTAAACTTAAGATACCATGAATAATGAAGTATTCATAATATTACATGTCAAAGGGTTAGTATATAAATAATATAAAACTAATTATGTTCATAACATTACAATATGCCTTAATGAAATGAAATTGAGACGAAATCACATACCTTATGTTTCCTTTTGGTTGAACGAACTTTAACCTCATATATAATGGTTTTAATCATGTTATTAAATTTTAAAAGAACAATATTAATATTTATAATATCATATATGATCCTTTTATAACATATTATCACCCATTTAATAATAATATCTCATTATTTTCATTATTTCGGGTGTTAATTGCCTTGTTTTTAGAGTATGTTTTGATTTGTTATTTTTTTGTTCCTATTACTTAGATAATGATTTTATCATCCCCATAATGTAAAACATTATATAAAGATCATATATATTCAGTAAATATGTATTTATAGTAATCCATAAAATTTAGTGATAGGAAATGAAATACACCGTTTATGAAGATGGTGGGTCGTACGTACACATGAACATTGTTTCCATTTTTTGTATATAAATAAAGAAAAGTAAATGATATATATATATATATATATATATATTATCATTTAAGTGTCATTTTTATTTTATATATATTACATATTTTTAATAAAACCATCCTTAATACATTTCATTTAAAGCATGAATAGATCACATCGCTTTGTGAAGCGGTAGTTCGCCGTACACATGAGCGGCGTTATCATATACCCACAAAATAGAAGTCATGAAGTTATGTGTGATATAATATTTAATGAATAATAATAAAATCATAAATATAATATATATCATATATAAACTATAAATACATCATTATTCCCAACCTCGGAAGGTGGTAATGGAAAAACGAACGACATCTGTTCGTGAGGCAGTAGTCTGCCGTACACACAAATGATAATTTCATAACCCATTTGAAAGAAGTGTATGACATTGTAGGTTGTAACATTAACATAAAAACATATAAATATATGTAAAATGCATATTTTATTATATAATCATGGTATAATGTGAATTGAAGGAGGTAGAGAAGGTAATAAAATAAAAATTATTTTAGAAGAAAAGTAACTCTTCTTCGGGTATCTCCATTAGGTTTGCATTAAAACCTTAAAAGGTTTTATTTATGAAAAAATTAAGGATTATAGTGTAAAGACCCATAATTTACATGTAATTTTTTTTAAAATATATGGGAATTTTAAGAGTCTGTGAAAATTGACGACGTATGATTCCGAGGCCCGGTGTGCCCGAAATGAATTTCTGAACTTTTTTTCAGATACATTCAGTAATTGTACGAGCAGGTTTTTGTAACTTTTGAACTGATGATCAGAATTGAAATCTGAGCCATTGAACTCACAGCACTGGTATTCACTTAAAGAGACCTTCACCTCAACCGCAGTAGGTCGAGGGTGGAAGTTAGTTTTTCACTTATTCGTGAAATATTAAAATAAAATAAAATGGTGTAACATTTTATTTTTATTTTCTTTTGAATCTCCCATGTGGAAGCTTCACAGGTGGGGACCACTGAACTAAAACCTCCCATGAGAGTTTATGGAGGTGGGGACCACCGAGCCTAAACCTCCCATGAGAGGTTATGGTGGTGGGGACCACCCAAGTCTAAACCCCCTTGAACTACCTCTTAAGTGTGGGGAAGCCTTTTAAACTTCCCCCACTTTAATGGTGTCACCCCCATTTAATTAATTTTGTGCCAAACTCATCAATTAATTAAGTGGATCCAACTTAAATTATGTCAACAATTAAATTGGGGAAACATATCAGAAGTTGGCTACTTTGCAATTTGGTGGAATTGGGAGAGGAGAAATATTGGGAGGATTACACTTCTCCAACGAAAAACTTCTTCCACGAAGAACATTCCTCCAACAAAGAACGTCGAAGCATGAATTTGACTTCTTCCTTGGGAAATCCTCCAACGTCGGACGTCTTCAATCGACGAACGTTCTTTCCACCTCGTCGACAATAAAAAATGAACGAGGTAGGGGTTTAAATTGAGTATGATTATATTCCCATGTTCTTCCCTTCCAAAACAAATAATGCGAATCAACTCACTATCAAGTTCATCCGTGGATGTTTTCTTTTGCAGGTTGGAAATAATTTTGGTGGAAGGTTGTAGGGTGGATGTTTCATTTTTTCCACTTCTCATTCTTGACAATTCTTCATGAATCAAGGAAGAAATTATAGCTGCTTGCTACCTCTCTAACATGGAGGGTGTGGGCCAAACAAACATGGCCCAACCCCTCCGTAGTTCTTCTTTTGTGTGTTCTTTGCGATGGTGACAGGGACTGGTGTCGGTATTTGGCACTGGTGGAACACGAGAATGGTGGCCGGCACCCCCTCCGGCTGTGAAGGAGACAACGGCACTCTATTGGCCCATGGCCTCACCGTGCCGCCCTACGGCCTCGCCACGCCACCCTGTCGTGCTTCCCGTGGCTCCACCGCCCCACGGCCCCACCGCACCATCCGTGGCCCTCTACAGCCCTCCGCAGCCTCACGCCTAGCAGCGGCCCTCGATGGCCCCTCGCATCCCTCGCGGCCTGCCGGACCACCCAGTGGGTCGGGCCGCCCAGCGTGGGTCAGGCCAGACCCAGCGTGGACCGGATCGGACACAGCGGACCGGGCAAGACCCGGCGGGCTGGGCCACCCAGTCGGCTAGGTTAGACCCAGCGGTTCGGGCCGGGTCAACCCAAACCAAGTCAGGCTGGGTCGGTCTGATCGGGTCGGACCGAACCCAGACCCACTTCGACCCATTTACGCTCTTTTGGCCATAACTTTGGCACCAGACATCCATTTGACGAACCATCAGCAGCGATGGAAACCTTGGAGCAAGAAGGGATCTTTCGTATACCCCACTGGAGATTCAGATAAATTTTGGGAACAGTCGGGATGGATCAAGCATGAATCCAACTGGGCCCTTGGGACTAAAAGGCTAATAACTTATAGACCAGGCATTTGATTGATGCATCATCTATTGTGTTGAGACCCCTATGACATGGCGGTCCTTTGAGATACTACTTCGTGAGACTTCATGGACGTTGGAGTATCGACTAGTGGCTTGAGGAGAGGACTCTCCCGGAGACGAGCAAGCCTAGTTTAGGAACCTTTTAGTTGGCTGTGGCGATGTTCTAGAATCATGTATGGGTCTGATGATGTTTTGGAGATGTACTAGGATCTTGTTTGGTTCTGACGATGTACTAGTGATCCTGTGTGGGTCAGCACTTTGTGATCCTGTGTGGGTCAGCACCTAGCAATCCTGCGTGGGTCAGCACCTTGCGATCCTGTGTGGGTCAGCACCTAGCGATCCTGTGTGGGTCAGCACCTTGCGATCCGGTGTGGGTCAGCACCTAGGGATCCTGTGTGGGTCTGCACCGAGCAATCCTGTGTGGGTCAGCACCGAACCTCTGAACATAGTAAGATGATTCAGTAGTTACATATAATCATATCTACCATTGTACTTAAGTTATACCTGGTGTGAGTTGAGTCTGTACCTTATGGTACTTTCCTTCGTGGTAATACCTTGGTGGTATTCTTCTGTGTGGCGTACCTATGTGGTACTTACCTTCGTTGTTTTTCTTCCTTTTTGGAATGGTTGAGCTTTGTGATTTTGTGTTGGACCCTATGTTTCCACATGATTGAGATAGGTATACTTGATAACTTAGGTATAAGTATGGGCATATACCTAAGTAGGTTTAACAGTTGACTTCATGCTTTTTGGTTTATCCTTTGTGGATTTTTTTAGACCATGAGGGTCTCGAGGTCCCTACTGGGTATTGTTATCCTCACCCCTGCATGGGTTATGCCCACACCCTGTTGTGTTTGGTGCAGATGACGGATAGCGCTGACTGAGGATGAGAGTACCAGGACTGAAGGTAGCCCGGAGGTGGATGTTAGATGAGTCAAACCGCAGAGATGGACGTTCGTGATTTTTACCTACCCTTCAGGTAGAATCTGTGGTGGACGATCTAGGAGCTGCTTTCCACCTATCATATGTTTTTTAATTTCCAGTTTTCCTTGTACTTTCCAGTTGGGATTGTATTATGGCCCCTTTTTACTTACTGTACTTACTCTGTTTACTATTCAGTTTACTTGAGTTCGTATCTTATTGTGTCATTGGTTGTGTGTGTTATAGGTTATAAAGGCAATGTCTTCCCAGTTTTAGGGAATACGCCTTCGGTGCTAGTCGCCAACCCCTGGCATATGGAAGGCGGGCTTGGGGTAGTCATGGTGTGGGCCTCGGGGGATGGTTCATCACAAATTGGTATCATAGGAGTCGGTTTTACCATAGAACATAGGACTCTGATATTTCTTTTAACGACAATAGTGTTATGTGTAGTGAGTGTGGTTATCAGTTTAGGGAATCCAGTGTTGCTATAGAGGCCAACGTATCCATACACCAGGACCCTGACTTCTGATTTCTGACCCAGTGTATGAAAACACTGATTGCCTGTGTGTTTAAAGAGTTTTCTTTGTGATCTCTTTGAGTCAGCTCACTATGTATAACTTATTGACCATGGCGCACATATTTCTTTTCAATATGCCTCCACACAGATAGCTATATAGGGTTCCGAGAGTAGTACACACTGATAGCCCACCGAGCGACGAGGCCTCAGTGAAGGGCCCTTTTCCAGTAGAGGCACCAGTAGAGGCACCAGCGGTACCATTACCTATTGGGCCACTGATGCCACCATCCCTAGCAGCAGAGGGTGCATGCCACTTGAGCACATTTCACGAGTTCCAGTGCCAGAGGTCACCCAGGTTTGGGGGAGAGACGGACCCATAGGCGGATGAGGATTGGATGGAGGCCGTAGTGAGAGTCTTCCGACTGGTAGGGACACTAGTCGATTTCATGGTGATCCTTTCTTCCATCCTTCTACAGGTAGCAGTAGGCAGATGGTGGAGCTTGTTGCTCTAGGTTCAAGACGAGGTGATGCTTCTCTGGAAAGACTTCAAGAGCCTGTTTTAGGCATAGTTTGTTTTAGCCACTCTTCACGCAGTGTGAATCAGTAGCTACTTCATCTGCAGCAGGGCAGCATAACTGTAGATAAGTACTCAGTGAGGTTCATTGACCTCTCATGATACTCTCTATATATGGTTTCGGACCCATTCTTCAGGGCATGGACCTTTGATAAGGGACTCGGGCAGGAGATCAAGGCTTCGATGATCTCACTCAGCATCCTGACGCAGGCGGGGGTGTTAGAGAGAGCCATCTTAGTGAAGAGATTTCTTGCTGAGAAGTCACCAACAGTAAGACCCACCACCGGAAATCACATAGCGAAGTCTTCTGTAGCTGGCAGTAGATAGATGTCACAGAGGTCTAAGAGGACCAGACCTACAGGTGGACAACCGCATGATTCGGAGTTGGTTGTGCGGGGCGCCTGAGAAAGAGTCGGTCATGCCAGGAGCAGGTAGTTTTATGCATGTGGCGGGAAGGGTCACATGGCTCGTGACTGTCTGACGCTCCATACAGATGATCAGAAGATGGTCAAAGGACCGCCCAGGCAGAGATAGAGATTCGGCCGAGGAGGTCTGCAGGGAGTAGGAGGACATGTCAGAGGAGTTGGTCTTGCAGTTGGTGGTGGGAGACGATTCAAGATGTTACCGCCACCACCACTAGGTGGTCCACCCCGACCATAGGTAGTAGGAGGATAGGGGCGAACTCAACTCCAGGCAGCTGAGGCCTATGATCACGGCACTCCAGAGATGATACGAGGTATGATCTCTGTCTATTACACCTTAGTTTCAGTACTTATAGACACAGGTGTTAGTCGTTATTTTATTTCCACTACCCTCGTTCAGGTCTCGGAGATTCTAATGGAGCCGTTGGGTCGATCCTTACAGCTATAGACTCATATGGGAGAAGATTCGATGATTACGCACTGGTTCCAGCAGTGTGATCTTACTCTAGGAGGTGAGAGGTTCAGTTGGGATCTCCTAGTAGCGATGTCGAGGCCTTACGACGTCATCTTGGGTATGGACTGGTTATTTATAGTCCATGCTCAGATTGACTGTATTTGGCGCAAAGTGCGGTGTGTCTACACGGATGGGACCAGGTTTACCTTCATCGACGAGGGGGGACCCTTTGAAGCACAGGATGGAATTACCCGGAGGAGAGTGCAGTCGATCACTCATCAGTTGTTTATCCTTACCCTTGGATTGGTTGATGTCGAGGGTTTGAGTTATCCTGTAGTGGTGGACCAGTATGCAGATGTCTTCCATGATGATGTTCTGGGTTTACCTCCTCATAGAGAGGTGGAATTTTACATTGACTTGTACCCTAGGACGGAACTGATATCTACACCAACATATTGGATGGCTCATATAGAGCTTTGTGAGTTGTGGGTATAGCTGGAGGACTTACAGGGGAAAGTGTTCATTCGGCTAAGTGTTTCTCCTTGGGTAGCCCCGACTTTGTTCTCCAAGAAGGCAGATGGGAGCTTGAGGCTTTGTGTTGACTATCAGTGCCTGAACCAGGTGACCGTGAAGAACAAGTACCCAATCCTGAGGATTGATGACCTCTTTTATCAGTTAAAGGGAGCACGGTGGTTCTCGAAGATATACCTCAGATCAGGCTATCACCAGCTCAGAGTGCGAGATGAGGATGTACAGAAGAAGGCTTTCAGATGTCTGTACGGACATTACGAGTTCTTGGTTATGCCATTCGGTGTGACCAATTCTCCAGCAGTGTTCATGTATTCATGAACAGGGACATTTATCCCTACCTTGATCGCTTTGTAGTAGCCTTCATCAATGACATTCTGATCTACTCAACTACCAAGGAGGAGCATGCCTATCATTTGCAGGTAGAACTGGACACACTCCGAGAGCACCATCTTTATAGTAATCTATCAAAGTTCTAATTCAAGATCTGAGAGGTTCACTTTTTGGGACATGTCATATCGGAGGCTGGAGTTGCAGTAGATACAGTGAAGATTGAGGCGATACTTGCTTGGGAGCCACCCAGGAGTGTGACGGAGGTACGGAGTTTTCTAGGTTTGGCTGGATACTACCGGAGGTTTGTTCCAGATTTCTCCAGAGTTGCAGCACCTTTATTAGCATTGAGGAAGAGGGGGAAACCCTTCGTGTGGTTAGAGATATCCCATCAGAATTTTCAAGAGCTGGGGCAGAGGCTAACTAGTGCCCCCATCTTGAGGCTTCCATAGGAGGGCGTAGGGTACGTAGTCTACTGTGACACATCAAGGACTGGACTCAGATGTGTCCTGATGCAGGACAGAGCAGTTATCACCTATGGTTCTCGACATCTGAGACAGCACAAGAAGAACTACGCTACCCATAACCTAGAGTTAGCAGCAATGGTCTTCGCCTTGAAAATGTGGCGACACTATCTAATAGGCGAACGCTTTATAGTGTACTCTGATCACAAGAGTATCAGGTATATCTTCTCTCAGAATGAACTAAACCTGAGACAATGTTATTGGCTTGAGTTCCTCTAGGACTATGACTTCAAGATAGTTTATACTCCTGGGAAGGGGAACGTTGTAGAAGATGCACTCAACCGGAGATCTGGTATACAGCTTCTAGGTGAGGCGAAGGAGCAGCTGGCCGCTTTGCAGATATCCTTTGTGGAACGTGATGGAGTAGTTTTTCTTCAGTCTCTTATAGTCACTCCTCCACTTATTCAGCGATTTATGGAGGCGTAGTGTGGGGATGTTGACTGCGAGGCTCGACGTGCTCAGATATCCACAGCGTAGGCACCTGATAGATTTTCTGAAGGTGGGGAGCACTTCATCCTCTTCATAGGACGTACCATGGTACCAGTTTCACTTTGGGAGGAAGTGTTAAAGGAGTTCCACACATCCCCTCTAGCGGTACATCCCGGAGTAGAAAATATGTACCAGGATCTCTGACGACATCACTGGTGGCCGGGAATGAAGAAAGAAATAGTAGAGTTTGTCTTTCGGTGCCTCACTTGTCAGCAAGTGAAGGCAGAGCTTCAGGTACCAGCAGGCTTAGTTCAGCCTTTAGAGGTCCCAGAGTAGAAGTGGGATAATATATACATGGACTTCATGAAAGGACTTCCACATACATCTAGAGGTCATGATTCTATATGGGTGATCATCGACCGACTTACCAAGTCGTCCCACTTCCTACCGATCAGAGAGCAGGGTTCAGTAGAGAGTTTGGGATGCCTCTATGTGAAGGATATTGTACGGTTACATGGAGCACCCTCGACGATTGTCTCTGATCGAGACGCACATTTTACTTCCTGGCTATGGAAGGGGTTGCAGGAGGCTTTTGGGACACAGCTTCATTTGAGCACCACCTTCCATCCTCAGACGGATGGCCAGACTGAGCGAACCATTCAGACCCTTGAGGAAATTCTACGTACATGCTTCCTCGACTTCGGTCGTAGTTGGGAGGATCACTTGTCATTGGTGGAGTTTTCATACAACAACAGCTATCACTCCACCATTGGGATGGTACCTTTTGAGGAGTTGTATGGGAGACCTCACAAATCACCTTTTTGCTGGACTAACCCAGGGGAGTCAACACTCGTGGGACCAGAGATAGTATGGGCTACCACATAGAAGGTACAGATCATCCAAGAGAAGATGATTACTGCACAGAGTAGGCAGAAGTCGTATGCCGGCGGGATACGGAGATCTCTGGAGTTCAAGGATGGTGACCACATCTTTCTACGGGTCTCACTTCGATGAGGTTTGCGGAGATTTGGCCATGGTGAAAAGTTATCTCTGAGGTTCATCAGAACCTTATAGGTCCTTAGTAGATTTAGTGAGGTGGCTTACCCCTTAAATCTTCCACCTCAATTGCACCGGGTGCATGACATCTTCCACATATCTCAGCTGAGTAGATACGTGCATGACCCTTCCCACGTCATCGACCATGGAGAGCTGGACGTCGATGATGGGGCGACTTTTACAGAGGTTCCAGTTGGGATTGAGGATCAACAGGAGTGGGTCCTTTGTGGGTGGTTGATACCTCTGATTCACATTTTTTGGTAGCACGGGAACCTCCAGGAGATCACATGGGAGCGGGAGGCTCAGATGCATGCTCAGTACCCCCACTTGTTCCCTTAGTTTGAGTTGTGGTTTACGAGGACGCAAAGCCCTGAGGTGGGGAGAATGTAAAGACCCGGAATTTCCATGTAATTTTTTTTAAATATATGGGAATTTTATGAGTCCATGAAAATTGACGGTGCAAGATTCTGAGGCCCGGTGTGCCTGAAATGAATTTCTGAACTTTTTTTCAGGTACGTTCAGTAAACGTATGAGCAGGTTTTTGTAACTTTTGAACCATTGTTCAAAATTGAAATCCAAGGACATCGTTGACCTCGCAGTGCTAGTATTCTCTTAAGAATACCTTCACCTCAGCCGCAGTAGGTCGAGGGTGGAAGTTAGTTTTTCACTTATTCATGAAATATTAAAATAAAATAAAATGGTATAACATTTTATTTTTATTTTCTTTTGAAACTCCCATGTAGAAGTTCCATAGGTGGGGACCACTGAACTAAAACCTCCCATGAGAGGTTATGGAGGTGGGGACCACCGAGCCTAAACCTCCCATGAGAGGTTATGGTGGTGGGGACCACCCGAGGCTAAACCCCCTTGAACTCCCCCTTAAGTGTGGGGAAGCCACTTAAACTTTCCCTACTTTAATGGTGCCACCCCCTTTAATTAATTTTTTTCCAACCTCATCAATTAATTAAGTGGATCCAACTTAAATTATGTCAACAATTAAATTAGGGAAACATATCAAAAGTTGGCTACTTTGCAATTTGGTGTAATTGGGAGAAGAGAAATATCGGGAGGATTACACTTCTCCAATGAAGAACTTATTCCACGAAGAATATTCCTCCAACGAAGAACGCTGATGCACGACTTCGACTTCTTCCTCGGGACATCCTCCAACGTGGGATGTATTCAATCGACGGTCACTCTTTCCACCTCTTTGACAAAAACAAATGAACGGGTTAGGGGTTTAAATTTAGTATGATTATATTCCCATGTTCTTCCCTTCTAAAACAAAGAACGTGGATCAACTCACAATCAATTTGATCTGCAGATGTTTTATTTTGTGGGTTGGAAATAATTATTGAGGAAGGTTGTAGGGTGGATGTTTGGTTTTTTTCCCTTCCCATTCTTGAAAATTCTTCATGAATCAAGGAAAAAATTATTGCCACTTGCTACCGCTCTAATGCGGAGGGTGTGGGCCAAACAAACATGGCATGAACCCTCTGTCGTTCTTCTTTTGTGTGTTCTTTGAGACGGTGACAATGACCAGTGTCAACATTTGGCACCAGTAGAACATGATAATGGCGGACAACACCCCCACCAGCCGCGACAGAGACAACGACCCTCTACCGCCCTGCGGCCGCGCCGCACCGCCCCGTGGCCCCGTCACGTCGTCCGCGGACCCGTCATGCCGTCTGCGGACCCGCCACGCCATCTTCAGCCCTCCACGGCCTCGCGGCCACCTGCGGCCCACCACAGCCCCTCGCGGCCCTCACAGCCCGCCGGACCGCCCAGCGGGCCGAGCCACCATGCGCACCGGACATAGTGGGTCGGGCCGGACCCAGTGGGCCGAGCCACCTAGTGGACTGGGGCGAACCCAGTGGGTTGGTCCGGGTCGACCCAAACCGGGTTATCCCAGGCCGGGTTGGGCTGGTTTGGTCCGACAAGGTCGAACCGGACCGAGACCCACTTCGACCCATTTACGCTCTTTTGGTCATAAGTTTGGCATTGGACGTCTGTTTGACTAAATTTAAGTGGCGCTGGAAACCTTGGAGCGAGATTTTCTCTTTGATATACCCCACTGGAGATTCGGATAAAGTTGGGGAATAGTCGGGATGGATTGATCATGAATCCAACTGGGCCCTCGAGACTAAAAGGCTAATAAATTAAAGACCGGGCGTCTGATTGACGCATTGTCTGTTGCATTGATACCCCTGTGACGTGGTGGTCCATTGAGATACTTCTTCATGGGACTTAGTGGTAGTTGGAGTATCAACCAGTGGATTGAGGAGTGGACTCTCCTGGAGATGAGAAATCCTAGTTTGGGAACCCTGTAGCTGGATGTGGCGATGTACTAGGATCCTATGTGGGTCTGATGACATACTAGAGATGTACTAAGATCCTGTGTGGGTCTGACAATGTACTAGAAATCCTGTGTTGGTCAGTACCTTACGATCCTGTGTGGGTCAGCACCTAGAGAACTTGTATGGGTCAACACCTTGCGATCCTGTGTGGGTCAGCACCTTGCGATCCTGTGTGGGTCAGCACCTTGCGATCCTGTGTGGGTCAGCACCTAGTGATCGTGTGTGGGTCAGCACCATGCGATCCTGTGTGGGTCAGCATCTAGTGATCCTCTATGGGTCAGCACCGAGCGATCATGTGTGGGTCAGCACCGAGCGATCCTGTGTGGGTTAGCACTAAGCGATCATGTGTGGGTCATCATCGAACCTCTTAACAAAGTAAAATGATTTAGTAGTTACATCTAATCATCTCTACCACTGTACTTAAGTTATACCTGGTGTGAGCTGAGTTTTTACCTTGTGTTACTTTCCTTCGTGGTAATACCTTGGTGGTATTCTTCTGTGTGGCGTACCTGTGTGGTACTTACATTCGTGGTTTTCCTTCTTTTGTGGAACGGTTGAGCTTTGGGCTTTTGGGTTGTACCCTATGTTTCCTCATGATTGAGATGGGTATACTTGATAACTTAGGTATATGTATGGTCATATACCTAAGTAGGGTTGACAGTTGACTTCATGCTTTGTGGTTTATCCTTTTTGGATTTTGTGAGACCTTGAGGGTCTCGGGGTCCCTACTGAGTATCGTTATACTCAACCTTGCACGGGCTATGCCCGCACCCTATTGTGTTTGGTGCAGAAGATGGACAGCACTGATTAAGGATGAGAGTACCAGGACTGGAGGTAGCTCGGAGGTGGATGTTAGATGAGGCGAACTGTAGAGACGGTCATTCGTGATCTGTACTTACCCTTCAGGTAGGATCCGTGGTAGATGATCTTGGAGCTGCTTTCCACCTATCAGTTGTTTTGTACTTTCCAGTTTTCCTTGTACTTTACAGTTGGGCTTGTATTCTGGCCCCTTTTTATTTACTGCACTCACTCTATTTACTATTCAATTTACTTGAGTTCGTATATTGATGTGTGCTTGTTTGTGTGTGTTACAGGTTATACAGGCAATGCCTTCCCAGTTTTAGGTAATATGCCTTCAGTTCTAGTCGCCAGCCCCTGGCCTATGGAAGGTGGGCTTAGGGTAGTCACAACACGGGCCCCGGGGGACAGGTCGTGACATATAGGATGAGTTTAGGAAATTTGGGAAGTGACTTGGTTAGGTATTGTCTGAACCAAAGTGGTTTGAAGGTGTAAAGAGAGGAGGAGAGTGGGTGACCTTTTATAAGTGGGAGAGAGGTCACACTTGGTATTTTTGAAAATATTGAATTCTATAATGTTTTTTCATGTAAAGTAGATCAAATAATATAAAGATATCTATAATATAAGGAATAGGTTCTATATATGACCATACAATGTGTTTTGGAAAAGTTTCTAGCTAATTTGTCCCCTTAAGTTTAAAGCTTAGTCCCATTGTAAACTCGTTTTTCTCTTAATCACTGTAACTAATTTTAACTATTTTCACTAATCACTTTGGTAAAAAATTAAGTTATTTTAATGATTTAAGTTTTGGACCAGATGTAATTTTAGTAGGATTTTGAACATTTTGATTTATTGAATGGGTTGTTTTTAAAATCAAGATTCCGAATTAAATTTTGAGAGTTGGAACACTTCTAAGTGATGTTTTTAGACTTGGGTGAAAGCCCGTTAAGTATACCAGGTGGCTCAAGGAGTTTTTTGAGCACCAGACCTGGAAAATCATGGTTTTGAAAATCTATAGAGGGTGCATGGTTTGTCTAAAATCGTGCTTCCCACTGCAGGAAACCATGCAGCCTTGTTCAAGGGGGGTAGAGGCATTTCTAATGGGTTGCACATGGTTTTCCAAACTATGTGCCTAGCCCAAATGGTATGATTTGGAGGCATTATCCTCTCACTATAAACCACATAGTTTGTGCATGGTTTGGAAAACTGTTCATTTTACCCAATTTTAAAAATCAAATTATTTTAAATTAAATTAAAATTAAATTAAAACCTAAATACTAAACCTCACCATTTCCCTCTCATTTGTGTGATGCACCCCTAGGGGGTCCCCTTGTCCACATGACACTACCCCCTTCCTCCATCTCCTCCTTCTATCTCCGATCTCATCCATTTCTTCCATCGGTTTCTTATTTTTTTTTAAACAATGTGAGATATGAGTTTTTCCCCAACTCACATCCCTGCAGAATTTATTAATAAGAAAAGAGTTACATAGAAAACTTGAGGTGAAAAGATATTACACCAGCAAGAAATGAAAGCAGATACAAGCTGAAAGAAAAATGCATACAAAGATGAAAAATGAAAAGAGAGGTAAATTTAATCTTAAATAAAGTCCATCCTTCAGCCTTTAGAGATCCAAAATATGAAAAACTTCAAAATCATATCAAAGAGAAGTTGAAAACCTGTCTTTCAATAGGATGGGACCCTTCTTGCTAGCAACATAAGAGGTTGAGGTATCGACTAAATCAACTGATAGAGTCTTCTCAAAATTGTCTACATCGGAAGCCAAAGAAATTACATCCATTATAGAAAGAAACTTCAAAGAAGAAAAAAGAGAATATATGGTGACTTTCAGAATAACTTCGATCCCACTCCAAATCTGAGGCATTGCATCATAATCATGTCTTGAATTATAAAAAACACCACTATAACGTCCCAACATGCAGCAGGTATACAAAAAACATAAGCATAAATAGATGAAAACCCTTCAATCCATCGGTTTTTTATGTTTTCTTCATCAAATCTCCAAAGTAAGCTCATCATTCCTTATCCTCTCTTTTTCCCCATTTATTTTAGGTATCCCCATCACCCTAAATAGTGCAGTCTAACCCTAGGGTTTAGGTCTTACCCAGATTTTAGTTTTCTTCTAAATCTAGGGTATGTGGTGCCTCTCTCGGGGCCCCTTTGCATGTGTTTTGGCATCTTCCATTGAAGGAGAAGCGGATTCAATTTATTTTGGTTCGCTGCCAACAGTTCAAGGTGAGGTTTTATTCCACTGTTGGTTCTCAACTACTTTATTTAATATCCTTAAGTTTTTTTGACTTCATGTTATTTAATCGATAAGGAGTTGGATTGTTCCATGTGGTTTCGGGTTTCCGTTTCCATCTAAGGTAAGGTTTTATACCCGCTAATTGGTTTCACACCATTTAATTTAGAACCTTAAGGTGTTTTGAGACTCTAGAATTGTTTTTATGGAGTTGTGATCACCTTCGACGGTTCTCACTCACATACAAATAAATATATAAATATCTTCTATTATGTATTCCCTCATGGTGTGGGGAATCACGTTCATTAGGTTAAGGATATATCTATCTATATATATATATATATATTAATTTATTTATTTATTTATTTATTTATATTTATATGGATGTATGTGTGTTCAAGCAGGTGGAATTAGTTTCTAGTTAGAAATCACCAATAGTCGATTTATTCGGTTTAGTTCTGCCCAGAGGTAAGGTCCCTTTCCATGCCCTTTTAATATTCTTAGTGCATTAATTAATTTATTTTAATACTATTCTTACATTCTTATTAATATATTATGGTTTTTATTAAATTATTCCTTGATAAAGTTAGTTAAATGATTAAATGTGATAAATGGTGGTTTGATAAGAATGTCATGATTTTATAATAAAACCCCTCCAATGGAGGTACACTGCCTTCAAGCTAAAAATTTAGTGTTAGAATTTTATACCTACTTCGCTTGTTGCATTGATGATTCCTTATGATTTCTTGGCTTGGTTTCTAAATGAAATTTACCTCTTTCATTGAAATGGGTGTTTGGACCAAAGAACCCTCTAAGTTCTATAGACTTTTAAGATAGAATTTCCCAAGTAGGAAAGTGGTGTAATGACTATGTCACCTCTAAGGGACCCCCATTTTTTATCCTATAAATGGTAATTCCTTGTCTTCATTTATTTATTTTTTTGGTTTATGTGAATTAATTTGGTTAGTATAACTTAAATGAGATAGTGACATCCTTTTAATAAAATGACCATGTCACCTTTCTTGGCACTTGTGTCATGTAAACCAATTTTCCATGTTTGGAAAATTGAGTGTGTTGTCCCTATAAAATATGGATAGCGTAATGACATGCTTTCCTTTGAATGGATTAAATAGGATAAAATGTGTTAATTTGAAATGCGTAAGAGGTTATTCCTTATGTGTTGGTTTTTAAAGGAATTTCCTTGTGTGTAGATTATGAATATGGTATGGATATTTGAAATTCATAAGAGGTATTACCTTATGTATTCTATTATGATTATGACAATGATTGTATAATATATTATGAATGGTAGGAAGTTTAACCCATTCCAGTTATATGAATGTGTATGGGTGGGATTCATTATTACCCTATGCTAGTATTGTAAATGTTATGGATAGGAGGTATTTTTACCCCATGCTAGCTTATTATATATGTATGGGTGGGATACATTCTTACCCTATTCTAATTACAACCCCTATATAAATTTATGGATGATAGGCATTCTTACCCCATTCTAAATATTATATATATATAGTGACATGATCAGACCACTATCTCGGTAACGAGCCGAAGCTGGTATAGTCATCAAGTGTCCCTTGGGAACCTGGATGGGTGTTATTTATTTTTGTAGTTCTATTTACTAAATTCTCCATACCTTCTCACTATCTAATTTATATTACACCAGATTGGGCTTGACACCGTGGGTGTCGGCCTACTGATATTTCATCTCACACCCTAATTAGGTACCCTTGGTACCCGAGTAGACCCTTTATTTGTAGGACTTAGGCTGATTGTTGTATGCTTGTACCTGAGGAGTTTGGAGAAAAGGACTGAGCTAGAGCTCGGGATGCTTAAGGAGATCACTTGTGGGAATTTTCTATCTTTCTCATATTTTTTTAGTTTATTGAAAATCATTTTGTAATATTTACTAACTTTGGACAAGTATCATTACCAAGTCATGCATGCATGGATTGTATAAACTAGTGTTGACCACTTATATTAAATTATTATTATCTATCTTTTACTACTGAATTTCATTTTATTATTGCTTCTGTTATTTTCTTGTTGTTCATTCTCTAATAATACCATTCTGAAACTCAGATAAGAGGTTATAGTCTCCCCACTATCACCTCCTAAGGCCCTCGGTACTATTTTGCAACCTTTGGCATATGGGGAGATGCGCTTGAGGCCATGTGACCCACCATTTTGGCTATTGGTTCGATGGTAAGTCGTGACGGGATATTAAAAAGTGGTATCAGAGGGTAATTTTTCCTTTGTATTTATATTTTGGGTTGTTAGACATGATATTAGGAATATTTTAGTGGATGGTTAGTAGTCATTCTTGGGACTAATCACCCCATATACAGGAAATGACCAAGTTTCTAGGGTTGGGATTGTTGTTTATGTTGTTTGCTATTACAGTTGATATGATTTCACCTCAAGTGACTATTGTATTTTCATCTTCTTATGATTTATGGACTTTATGGAATTTTTCCCTTGTCCTGATATGGAAAGGAAGTTTCATTACATGCATCATGCTAGTCACATAAAAAATTCACATTTCATGCATAGTGTCATGCCATGTAGTTGCATTTTTTCCTACTGACTTGATTCTTTTCCTTGAATGATATTCCATGATTCTGTGTTACAACTTTCAAGGACATGATATGTTTGGTTAATATATAATCATTTCATGGGATGAAAATATATGGGTTATGAATAAACAGGACCTAGATTTTGATTACAAGTTGTATGGGTTCATTATAACCAGAAAATGGTAACCTGTATATTCAAACCATCATGAAAATAATGTGTATACATTATTGGAACTTTTGTTAAAATGTATAGGCCGCTAAAGTTTAAATGAAAAGGTAAACTGTATTTGACCAAAGGGAGCCTAATTCCAAACTGTAAAGTGTATGGGTGCTTTATAGGTTGGTAGGTGGACACCCATATGATGGACCATTGTTTTTGAGCATGTTAACTTCTAAATTGATTTTGATTTCGGTTAATGGGACCGAATTTTCAATCAATTAAGTCTATGGTAACTTCATTAATTGGGAAATGGCATCCCATATTAACTGAAAATTCATGTTATATCTTTTGATATGGTTATAAATGTGAAAATTGTTTAGTTTTAACTTGAAATGAATTGGTTAAATGCTTAAAAGTGAAACCGGACCCAATTAGGTTAGTTGGGTAATGTTTTTATGAGAAAGAACTTGTGAGTGTGTATGAATTTGACAAATAATTGAATGTTATTGGGTTTCATGATAATGAACCTATGTTGGCTTTTGGGGCCCTCTTAGGTCACCTTACCAGTTTAAAATGTTTTTTTTAATAAATTTATTAACAATTTTGGGATTTCAATAAATGGTTAATGTTTTAAAAGGTGGTTTGATACAACTTGCCTGTTTTTCTCTTGGGGTGTTGGCTTAATCAAGTAGTTTTTGTTTCTATTTTGAAAATGGTACCTGATGATTTAAATTAAATATTTCAGATGTCTAAAGATTTAAATGTGATTAAATACAAAGGTCTTGGAAATGGAACCATAGGTGGTGACTTTAGTGTTAAACCCTCGAGTAAGGGTAGCTTGAGTTTTTTTCCCTTTTAGTTTCCTTAGAATAGAACCGTAGGTGTTTTTCGTGGACTTTCTTTTATTTAGAAATGGCTTGAACATTAATCTCTTGAGTATGTGGCTTTGTTTGGCTTGGCCAAATGGTTAGTTCGACACTTTATCTTTTTAAGGGGCTAGCCCATGGCTGGTAGATCCCTTAGAACTTGACTGCCTTGCTAGTGTCATTTGTTTTCTAAAATTGGTGTCATTCAGGTGATGTTTTCCTGATTAGGCCTTGCATTTTTTTTAAATGAAACCCTTGATTGGATGGGTGGTCATGTTTTCCTAGAACTTGTTATGGGCTTGAGCAATGGGTAATGCTCATTTTTAGTTGGTTAGACATTCCTAGGGCATAGTCAGCAGCTTCGTAAATCATTTGACCCTTTCTTTTCCATGGTAGCAGATGACTTGGCACATCATTGTCCAAGTGAATGGTCGTATGAGGCAATACAAATCTAAAATAGATCTCTTGTGTTGTTATGAACGGTCTTTGGTAATCTCCAAGTAGAGTGACCTGAGCATTTAAGAATCAGTTCGTCCCAATGCTCGGGATAAAATTCCAAGAGACTCGGGTGTTTTAACACGCCAGTTGGTTTGGTTTCGACTCTTTTTCAAATGATATGATGTAATTAGTGTGATATAGAGGAGTATCACATGCATGTTTAATGTGGATATGATCTGGTTTTCTTATAAGCAACTAGACTTGTCTTCTTTTTATGATTATGACACTCCTATGATGGGGAGCATCATATCAGTTTTGGTAAATGTGTTCTTATATGTAAGAGCACAACTAATAAAGACCATTTGAAATGTTTGGTTTTCTTAAAATCACTTAAGACTGGTTGGTTTTAAATCATGTCAATGCTCTCTCAGCAGCACAACCTTGTTTGTCTTACTATGTATGCAACTCTTGTAGAATGCCGTTAGTAGGGGTTAGACCTTAGTGGTAAAGGTTGAATGAACAAATAATTCCCTTGCATAGTAATGGCATGTGTTCGGTTAATAGAGGGTCATCGGTAGGTCAAGCCAAGTCCCTTCCTAGTATTCAACTAGTTGTGGCTCGACCTTTATCATTTCCAGTGTTTGGGTATAATTGGCTGGAACCCATTAAAATTCTCTTATTGTATTCCTCTAAGGGATAAGCATGTACCCTATCTTTTCTTCATCCAAGATACACTAAGAGAGTGTTGTTATTACACTGCGATAAATCTTTAAAAATTGTTTAGCTTTTTGGGTGGTTATCTTTTGGTGTTGCATGCAGGATGCGTGGTTTCCTTAATATTTTGATCAGGAAATTTTACTGGAGGTCTGGGATGGACTTTGGTGTGCATGTATGTTGTGAATGCAAGATTCCTTGGGAGAATTCATCATGGTTCAGCTTATAAAATACCGATCTTATAATCCATGCTTCTTCCTAAATAGTTTTCCAAAGTGGCTTGACTCTTTTCCAAACTTGTTTAATGGATATGGTTGGTGAAGAACCTTCTTTTAGCATGACTTCAGGTGGAGATGAATGCAGTTGTTGTCAGCCATGGGTTTTTATGAAAACCCGGCTCAACTTGGTCTTTGAGATCAATGGGAATTAAAAATTTTAAACATCTCAGGAATCATGCAAGAAGCGTCATTATAACACTTAGAGGCATGATTTGAAATTCAATTAAAATGGGGGGTTAAATCTTAGTTTGAAATTTTCTGCTTAACATTAAATCATAAGGTGGGAAGTACCTTGGGATAGATGCTTAACAAGATGAGGACAGAATCATTTCTCTGGGTAATAGTCTTGGGTAGAAGTTTTCTTGGTGTTTTGGTTGGAGAACGAGCATTTTCTTGAGTTTTAAATGGATTAAGTGTCGCTTTATTAAATGGATGCTTAAGGTTGAATTGGGAATTTAGGAATGCAATGTGACTATTTGAATGAATCTTCATGACCCTTATAGGTCGAATGAAGTGTTCTTTGTTCCTGAAGGCTTCTCAGGGACACGAAGTTCTAAGGTGGGAAGGTTATAACGATCCACAATTTGGAGCGAACGGAATTTTAGAAAGATTTTGAACTTTTTGATTTATTGAATGGTTCGTTTTTAAAACTGAGCTTTGGAATTAAATTATGAGATTTTTTTAATGCTTCTAAGTTATTTTTTCAGACTTGGGTGAAGGTACAATAAGTTTCCTGAGTGTCTCAAAGATTTTTGGGCACACTGGACCTAAAAATCATGGTTTTGAAAAGATGAAGAGGGTGTACAATTTGTCTGAAACCATGCGGCCCACTGTAGGAAATCGTGCGGCCTTGTTCAAGGGGGGTAGTTTCATTTCACATGGGCTACACACAGTTTTCCAAACCGTTCACCTAGCCCATAGGGTGTTCTTTGTAGGTAGTAGCCTCTCACTATACACCACATGGTTTTCACATGATTTGGAAAACCGTACGGGTCAAACTGTGTAGTTTACCCAGTTTTAAAAATTGAATTATTTTAAATTCAATTAAAATAAAATTAAAACCTAATGAATAAACCTCACCCTATCTCTCTCATTCGTGTGACACACCCCTAGGGGTATTCCCTTGGTCATGTGATGCTACCCCCCCCCCCTCCAGCTCCTCCTTCAACCTTCAATCTTGTTTGTTTCTTCCATTGATTTCTTGTGTTTTCTTCATCGAATCTCCAAATTAATCTCCTCCTTCCTTCTCCTCTCTTTTTCCCCATTGATTTTAGGCCTCTTTGTCTCCCTACATAGTGTGGCCAAACCCTATGGTTTAGGTATTACCTGGATTTTGGTTTTCTTCCAAATCCAAGGTGTATGGTGCCTCTCTCGGGACCCCTTTGCATGAGTTCTGGCATCCACTGCTAAAGGTAAAGAGGATTCACTTCATTTTGTTTCACCGCTAACGGTTCAAGGTGAGGTTTTATTCTACTATTGGTTTTCACCTACTTTATTTAAGATCCTTAAGTGTTTTTGACTTCATGGTATTTAATTAGTACTATGTTAGACTATGCCACGTGGTTTCGGGTTGTTGTTGTTATTCGAGGTAAGGGTTTATACTCATTGCTTGGTTTCTCACCATTTAATGTAAGACCTTAAGGTGTTTTGAGATTCTATAGTTGTTTATAGGGAGTTATGATCATCTTCAAATGTTCATTCTCACATACATAGGTTTGAATAGATATAAATATATAAATATATTCCATGTATGTGCTCCCTCATGGCATGGGTAATCATGTGAATTGGCTTAAGGATATGTATATATTTATATGGATGTATGTGCATGCAATCGGGTGGGATAAGATTCTAGTTAGAAAGTTCCAAGATCCGATTTATTTGGTTTGATTCCACCCAGAGGTAAGGTCCCTTTCCGTGCCCTTTTAATATTTTTAGCACATTAATTAATTGATTATCGCACTATTCTTTGATTCTTATTAATGCAGTATGGTTTTTATTAAATGCTTCCTTGATAAAGTTAGTGAAATGATTAAATGTGATAAATGGTTGTTTGATAAGAATTTCATGATTTTATAATAAAACTCATCTAACAGAGGTGTGCTACCTTCAAGCTAAAAATGTAGTGTTATACTTTTATACCTAATTATCTCATTACATTGATGCTTCCTTATGCTTGCTTGGCTTGATTTCTAAATGGAATTTCCATCGTTTATTGAAATGAGTGTTTGGACCAAAGCACCCTCTAAGTTCCATAGACTTTTAAGATGGACTTTCTTAAGTAGGTAAGTGGTGAAATGACTATGTCGACTCTAAGTGATCACCCCCCCCTATCCTATAAATGGTAATTACATGTTTTAATTTAGTTTTTATTTTGGTTGAGGTGAATGACTTTGGTTAGGATGAATTAAATGAGATAGTGAAATCATTTTAATAAAATGACCATGTCACCCTTCTAGGAACTTGTGTCATGTAAACCAATTTTCCATGTTAGGAAAATTGAGTGTGTTGACCCTATATAGGATGGCTCTCCTAATGACATTCTTTCCTTTGAATTTCTTGAAAAGGATAAAATATGTTAATTTGAAACATGTAAGAGGTTATGCCTTATGTGTTGGTTTTTAAAGGAATTGCCTTGTGTATAGATTATAAATATGGTATGGCTATTTGAAATGCATAAGAGGTACTGCCTTATGCATTCTATTATGATTATGATAATGATTATATAATTGATTATAGATGGTAAGTTGTTTAATCCATTATAGTTATGTGAATGTGTACGGGTGGGAGGCATTCTTACCCCATATCAGAATTGTAAATTTTATGGATGGGATTCATTCTTACCCCATTCCACATATCTTATATTTATGGATGGGATGTGTTCTTACCCGATTCCAACTTATTATATATGTATGGGTGGGAGGCATGCTTACCCCACGCCAGTTAAAACCCTTATATACATGTATGAATAGGAGGCATTCTTACCCCATTCCAGATATAATATATATATATATGTGTGTGTGTGTGTGTGTGTGTGTGTAGTGACATGATCAGACCATTATCCCCAAAATGAGCTAAAGGTGGTATAGCCATCAGGTGTCCCTTAGTAACCTAGATGGGTGTTATTTATTTATGTAGTTTTGTTTACTAAATTATCCATACCTACTCACTGTTTAATTTATATTACACTGGATTGGGCTTAACACCATGGGTTTCAGGCTACTGAGATTTCATCTCACACCCTTCTTAGTTACCCTTATTACCTGAGTAGACCCTTTATTTTTAGGACTTAGGTTGATTGGTATATGCTTGTACCTGAGGAGTTAGGAGAAAAGGACTGAGCTGGAGCTCGGGATGCTCAAGGAGATTGCCCGTGGGGATTTGTTGTCTTTCTCTTATTTTTTTAGTTTATTCAAGATAATGTTGTATTGTTTACTACTTTCATACATGTATTGTTATCATGTCATTCATTCATGCATTTTATAAACTAGTGTTGACCACTTATATTAAACTATAATTATCTATCTTATGCTGTAAACTTTCATTTTCTTACTACTTATAATATTTTTCTGTTGTTCATTCTATGATAATACCACTGTTCAACTCTGATAATAGGGTATAGTCTCCCCACTATCACCTCCCGAGACCCTTTCTATTATTCAGTATCCTCTGGCATATGGGGATATGTGCTTGAGGCTATATGACCCACTAGTCCGGCTACCGGTTCGATGGTAAACTAGTCTGGGACATTATAGTTATCATTTTTATAAATTATAAATTATTTTTATTCAAATATTTAATCAATTTTCCAAATTAAATTCACAAAATTGGAAAAAAATAATATAAAATTAATCCCACAGATGGAACAAGAAAGTGGGTTTTTAAAGTGAAAATGTTCAAAAGTTTACTATGTTTTATATCTAAATTCAATATAAAAATGATTACAATGAACTAAATTGGATTAATAAATGTATAATTTATCTAATTTTAATTTAAAACCAATTTAAAATATAATTTAACATTATCAGTTATTTATATGAAAAGTCATTTTTCAATTAAAATTTAGTATTTTTCACTATTCATCAAAAAATGAAACTTCTCATGAAAATACCAAAAATTCACCCTAAAATATTTTTCATGTTACACTTTAAAAAATGAAGTTTATTTTTTCAAATAAAATTTATAAAAGTGTCAAATTTTAGTTTTAAAAAAGTACATCTTTAAAAGGCGGTAAAGTTGCCTTTAGAAAAATTAAGCTTTTATGTGGAATATTGGATTTTTTTTCTTATATTATACCTATAAAATCTATTATATCGATGTCAAAAAACTGATTGAATATATAATATATAAATATCATTAATATAATTCACTAATAGTAATTAATTTAACTTATTAGGATAAAACACCTTTGAGCGCATAAAAATAGTTTTTTATAAAAAAAATACTTTATATTCAATTAATTTTTATTTTCATTTATAATTAATTAGTAAAAAATAGATTTATTTTATATTTTTGTAAATCATATGTTTTTATAAGATATTTAATCGTATTCATAAACTCCAATTTAACTTGTAGGATATTATTTTCAAAATAATATTAATAGTATTCAGTAAAACTCAATCTTGCATGTGATGAAATCTATTTAAGAAAGTTGTTGTTGCATGTAACACAAGATAACTAAATATCATGTGAAATGAAAGATATATCATATATTTAATTTATTTAAAAAAATTAATTATATCATAAATTCTTGGGATATTATATTCCCTTTTATGCTTAGTGTTCTGTGCCATACACGCTATCAAATGTGATATTCATATTTTAAAATTTTGGGGTGTTATAGGTTAAGAAACCAGTGCAGATTATGGATCATCAAGATAAGGTATTGTGCTGTAAAATAATTTTCATAGTCCATGTACTGTGGAAGTACTAATAGGATATCCATGAGATGTGGGATCAGGAATCCTTAATGACGTAGTAGTGGCTTCTCTTTATGCAAGTTCAGAATCTCAAGCACTTTTAGGGGATTGAAAGCATTTATGGTTGGGAGAATTGGATTTCCTCTTGATCATTGGTATGATTTATTTTTATTTTGGTTTATTATTTGGTTATTTCTTGAGTATTCTAAGAGTCAAAGTTTGAAAACTATGAATTTTAGAGGAAACAGACCAGGAACACAATTGTGGTTCATGGATAGTACTAACCATATAGTAACCATGTGGTATGGAACTATGAGGATCCAGGGGAATTTTATATAGTTTGAGAATGTTTTTCCAAACTATGTGACTCTCTAAGAAAATATGTTGGTGTTTGGATGGTTATCTAGAGGTTTATCATGACTTGAGCATGATTTTCCCAAATCGTGTGGCTCTTTCCTAGGTAATTGTGTTCCTTTTTTACAAAGGGACAGAGTCCATACATGGTTGGTGCATGGTTTGTTAAACTGTGCGAACTAACTCTATTCCCTAATATAAACCTTTAAAATTTTATAATTTACCTCTTTTTACCTTGATCTTTTTTATATCTAATCACCTCCTAATCCACATTATGATCAAAATAAATTTCCCCCATAACTCTAAAGGTTTCTCCCCTTACTTCCTTGGTGATCTCCCTTCGTTCTTGGTGAATATCTTCAAGGTATGTTTTGTTTTTTATCTGATATCTTCTCCACTTACTAGATATCCTCTTGATCTATCTTTCCCTTGTTCTGTTGGAACCTGATTAGGCTATGATTTTCAAATCTAAAGAGTTTAATGGGGAATTGATGTTTTCCTTATGGATTTAGTCTTGTGAGGACCCGATATACTTGTTCCTAATCTACGTTCTCTAAGGCAGCTAGTTTTCTTCTGTTCTTGAGGTAGGTTTCTCTATAAAAAGGCTATAATTCATGAATTACTCGATGTTATTATAAATTCATTGGGTTTTTTTATGAAATTGATTTATCTGATGTCAAAGTTAATTTGTTTCAAGGGACACATGTTTTTAAAGGTATTTTTCTTTAAAAAGATATATGTGCACACTATGTGTTTGATGAAATGAATTAAAGAAACTTTTGATTATAAAATGTATCTTCATTCATGATATTGGTTCTGATTCACTGTGAAAATGTTTTATAAATTTTGATCATGGTTTTCAAATGGTTTTTGGAAAACATAGCACATTGGGAACCTTGCATGCATCAAGAGATAAATATAATAACTTAGAGTGTGACACCAATAGGGGTTATTTTGTTGATATTGAAAGACTATGGAAGTAATTTATATCTATTGGATTCACATTATTCATGTATTAGTGTTCCTTTATAATTTTGAGTATGTATTCTCATAGGCTATACCCAATATTTTGCTTCTTCTTTGATGCTTATTTTTATACATGATGGCACTTTTCTTACCTGATTTCTCACTTGTATTTATTATGGTGTATCTATGGGTGGTTTAGTTTATGCTGTCATGTTATCTTCCATGTACTTTTAATATTCCTAGTTTATATGAATATAAAATTCTTTCATGAAAACAAAATAAAGTTTTACAAAATATTTTATTTTCCAAAAAATATTTATAAACTGGATTTGTTTTAAATATAGAGCTAAATATTTCATTATATAAGACTTTATATAGATTCTATAGTAAAACACTATTGGTTGTTTTACCCACAACATACTTCTTACTTTGGGAGTTCGTAGATTTATTTTTGTGGGACTTGGGTAAAGAGAATGGTGTCTTGTGGTTTTCCGGCTTTTACTGGTTGCATTCACCTTCTGAGTGATATGGGTTGGTGGTGATTGATGGTCAAATATAGACTCAATTTTGTCTTAACTTGTTTTTTTAGGATTATACTTTTGGATTGTCTCAATATTTCTCATGGACATTTCTTTTTCATCCATACTATACTCTATTGGTTTATCTCCTTTCAATTATTCCTGAGGCTTGTGGGTTGTTTGATTGATCTCAACCATTTAGTGGGCCACATCAAGTGATGTATAATGTCAAACTGAGTTGGATCATTACATGATCCTATGCAGTACTTTCGTTTTAGGAATAACATGTTACATGGGGACCTATAGAACCCATTTCTATACCAACTCGTTTGTACCTTGAGTATCAACTACATTGAAGTCAATCTTGCTCCCACTATCCTTCTTGTGCATGTGATCCCTCTCAAGAAAAATGGATTATCTTGTGAGAATCACCTTCTTATCTGAGAGATTTTATAGATAGTATCCCATTTTTTCCTTGGTATACCCCATAAATATACACTTTGATCCTCATAATGCTATTTTTTCAGAGTTGGAATTATAAAACACCTCATAGCCCCATCCATGAGTATGTGACATAACGAATTTATTTCCATACATTAACTCAAATAGTATCCCATCTTATTCCTTAGTTGGTAATCAATTTAGAATGTGTGGTACAATGTGTAATTAATATCCCCAAAAGGATAATGGAATACTTTCATGTCTTATCATCGAACTTACCATGTCAAGAAAGGTACGGTTCCTCCTTTCACAAACACCATTCCACTATAGTGTATAATGAGGGGTGAGTTGGGATAGGATCCCACATTCCTGTAGAAATTTGATGAATTCTTGGTTAATATATTCACCACCTTAATTAGATAAAAGTTCATTTATCTTCTTAACAAGTTGATTCTCTACCTAATTATTTAATTATTTGAATTTCTCAAAATATTATAACTTATAATTCATTAAGTAGAAATATCCATATCTACTAAATTCATCAGTAAAAGTAATGATGTAAGAATACCCACCTCTAGCTGCTTCTAGAAATGGTCAGAGCACATCAGTGTGTACTAATTTTATAATCTTTTTAGATCTCTCACCTTCTTCAAAAAAAGGTAGCTTGGTCATTTTTCCTTGTAAACAACCATGACATCTGTAAAGTGGTTTTTGATCAAAATAATCTAAGTAACCATCTTGATATAGATTTGTCATAAAACTATCATTTACATGAACAAGATGATGATTTTATATCTGGGTGTAAATTTTTTCAATTTATAATACTTTGTTTTTATAATTTAATACATAATGACTATTATTTAGATGCATCATACCAGAACATATGTTGTCTTTATAAAATAAATAGATTTTATTTATGAACTTGAAAATAAAATCATATTTATCTAAGAAATATACAAAAAAAAATTGGTGATATTTGGTACATAAAAAAATATTTTAAAACCAAGACCATCTCATTTGGAAATAGAAGATGGCAGACTCCAATGGATAGAGAAACCAGCCTTGCACCATTGGCAGCCTAAAAATCCACCTCTCCTATGGAAATCTTACAAAATCTACTTGATTCCTACATTTTAATATATATATATATATATATGTTTGGGCACCAAAAGTTATATCTAATAATCCATGTTTAGATATAAAAATATTACACTCAATAACAAGCACAATTGAATCATCCCCTTACTTATTTAACTCAGTGTAATTCTTCTTCCAGTGGCCCAGTTTTCTATATGAAAAACATACTATATACTTTTCCTTTTTTTGTATTTTTATCTTCCTTTTCTTGGAATGAATATTCTCGAGATCCTTATACTTAGTATGATTCTTAGTCCCCTTTTCCTGGTTCTTCCTTTTTTATTCTCTATAAGGACCGTATGATTTTTACCCCCCATGTCTTTATCAACTTGGTGAATAAGAGTAAGGGGTTCTGAAAGAGATTTCTCACTATTTCTCATATTATAATTGGAAATGAAACTGGATAAACACTTAGGTGGTTAGGATAAAATTATATTTGTGCATATCTCATCATGGATCATAAATCTCAAGATGTCAAATCACTCAATGTATCCAATCATCTTGACAATGTGAGGCCTAGTTAATCTTGACTCTTCAATAATGCATGTGAATATTGAATTATAGATATCATATATCTCTTATGTTTCCTTATCTTTATAGATATCTTGAAGGTGATATATGATTCTATACATATCCATAGCCTCATGTTTCTTAAAAATATCATTGGACATGGAAGATATCTTGAAACATTGTACATCTATGGAATCATACACATGTTTCATATATAGATACAATTCATCCTCATTGGCCTCTTTTACATTCACCTTGATAATAGAGTTTTCTAGAATATATAACTTATATTTATAATGTATTATAACACATAGGCATCTATACCATTCCTGGAAATTTGATCTAGTGAGAATGTTATGATTCTCTGGAATGGATCACAATGATATTGGTGAAGTTGTGTGGGTTTTCATTTCTAAAATAAATAAGAGATTTATTTTAGTACTTTATCTGGATTACAATTTATATAATTAATTTAATTTAATTCATTAATCTGCCATTATTTTATCGAAACATAATATCTCTCATCATTATTTTCACAATATCTTGTCACATGGATATACTAACGTCAAAGATATATATGTCCCTTATCATAACCTAAACAGAGGTCTAAAAAGCTACTCAAAGGTATTTAGATAGGTGTAACTTCCAACTATATTAACTCATATCTCCTTGATCTATTGAGAGGACTCTCCAATCTTGAAATACAAGATTATGGTTTCTTCAATACTTTTCCTACAAGTTGCACTAAGTCTCATGGAGGCAATCAACCATTAATTAAATCCATGTTAGGTCGACCCAAAACTCAAGATAGATATTCCCTTATAATTGAAAACACCCCAATGGAGGTTAGTCAATCACTTTGACCTATAGTTCAATTTTGACCCAAGTAGTGTCAGTCTATTCTGAATTAATGTTTTATTTGATTTATTTTTATCTTTATTTGTAAACTACCCATTTTATCTTATCATGTGCTTATTAATATTAAGTGGATTTTACTCAAATGATTAACCATGTATAGATAAAGTTAACACATATTATAATATATTTTTTACTTTAATCATTCATGCATGTTAATTAGTTTATTTAATGATTTAAATATCCATAAATAATTAACCATGAAACTTATAGAAATAAAATAAGTAAATTGGAATGACTATGAGATTCTCTAATTGTTGGTTTATCTAGAAAATAATAAACCAACCCTTGGCCCTAGGGAATTAACTCCTAGAACCAAGAATGGTTCTATTGGTCTGAGTAAAGATGGAAAGAGGGTGTGAATTTCCTTTTAAAAACTTTTTAGAGATTAAGACTAAAATAGATTTAATGAAAATAATTAAAGTGATAATCAAAAACTTTAAGAGTTGAGCTTAATGGAAATATAAAATCAAAATACAAGGCATGAGATTTTGCTAAAGGAATTCTGTAAAAATCTATAAAGGGGTCCCTAAATCTCCTCACCTCAAGATCCTTGAGTGGTTTTTGGTTTAAACCTTGGCTTTAGCAGTATTCAAGAAACCCATTATAATAAGTAATACCCTTGATTTTTAGCAGTTATAGCAGGAAACCTGATTACATGGAAAGACTTTTTATATGGATATAAAACTAAATCCACCTTACATTCAAGGTATTATTCACCTATCCCCCTCACACTCAATGGAAGTGAGAACCAATAAAAAGGAAAAAAATAAGATACTAGATTTATACAATCCCTTTCAATCACGCTCACAACCCTCCTAGAAAGATACAAAAAGATATGAGTGGGATAGAATGATACAAGAGTAAAGAGATCTTGAGAATTAATAAAAGTGGCACAATTTATATCTAAAATGATCTTTAAGGTAACATGTGTCTTCCAAGCACCCTTGTGGTTTATTTATATCCTAAGATGGATTTAGGATTGTTTTGAAGCCTCTAAGGCTCATAGAGATTCATTAGGAGTCAAATTAAGGCAAGTGGAAACCACTCCAATGGATATATTTTTTCTGTAAAAGTGACACTGGGTAGCCGGTGGGTGTCATCGGTCATCCATTGATATCCCACCAAGTAGTCATTAGCTTCTTCTAGTTAAGGACTCCAAGAGGGTCCTTCACATCCCTTTTGAACCCTCTATTTAATCCAAAAATTACCTGGAAGATTTCCTAAAATATAAATGATGAAATTCATCAATTGAACATTTTAAAAACACACTTTTGTGTTTATAATCATTAAAACCACCAAAGAGAGTGAGATGTGCAACATTATCTCCCTTTTATGATCATAAACACTTAAACAGTTAATAAAACAAATATATGCATGATACATTTTTCAAGAATATAACTAAAATTAATTTCAATATTTTATAATTAAATTCATCTAATATATTAAGAACATTTTCAAAAGAGTAAAATGATTTAAGTTTAGTGTATTTTTAAAAAAAATCTGTAAGGTTAGAAAAAAAATTTAAAAAAAACTTAATGGTTATTACCAAAGTCTTCTCCCCCTTTGTGATTATCAAAAATCCATATAAGAATTTTTTAAACCTCTAACATAATAATAATATTATTGAAAAAACATATTTTTACACAAACATACCTTTAATTCCATCAAAGTATTCTCCCCTTTTGATATTATCAAAAAGATCACAAACAAGGGTTAGAGAAACAGTGATAAAGGATTCGTGATAGGATATGCATATATGAGAAACAAAATATCTTTTTAATTTTATTAGGACCATCATTAATGTAATAGTGAGAGAGAAAAAATAATTATTTATTTATAAATATAAAAATAATATTTTTATAAAATCATATTTCGAAAACATAAATCAAAAATTAAAAGATTTCAAAAATATATAAAAAAAATGCACATCACATGTACATTTTATTAGAGATAGGTAAATGATATTAAAAAATATAAAAACTAATTTTATAAAAAGTCTCACTCTTGGAAAATTTTAGATTTAAAAGGATTTGTCTCCCCCTCAAATGATGCACACTTTCAAAAGTATAAGGGGAACCAAAAACATGTAAATCAAGAGTTAAAAAAACAAATAACAAAAACACACCTAAGAGAGTGAAATAAATAGATCAATCAATTAAATATTTAAATAAATGAGATAAATGTATTAATTACCTCGAAAAATAATCAAATTAATCAATACATATTAATATTTAAAGTAAATAATGTAATTTAATAAAGATCAAGATGAGAACTTTTCCAAGAGAGGAATATCCTTAAAAGTTTCTATTTTCAAAACAATTATTAAATATTGAAAACCATAAACAAATAAAATATTAAATTCAAGATTTAAAAATATTTAAGTAAAAATATCAACAAATTCAAGAGATAAGATGAAAATTACCTTGGTTTTATATATTTTTTCTCCTTTATTATTAAAAAAACATAAGCTAAGGTTAAATAAAATATGAAGAAGGCATATATATAAAAATAACATCAACACATAAACATCCCATTCCATGGGTTATTAATAAAAATATATATTCCACTTAATGTAAAATAAATACCACACCAAGAGAAATAAAAATATTATATTCACTATATGTATGATGATAGTAGAAGAAACATCATGAAGTGTCATGCTGGAGGGATTGAACTAGATTTCGAGTCTCCTCGGGCATTCATTCCATCCACTCATGGTATTAGGATGTTTTATTTTCAATATCGGTGAGTTTTTTATCCACATTCATCTCAAGTTTGGTGAGGCGAAGATCAATTCTCTCATAGAAATGTATTATCTCTTAAATTAATTATGTCTAACTAGTAGGAAGCTCTCCATTAGTAGCAGCCTTATCTTGTGGAAGATATTCCTCAGATTCAGCCTCCGAATCATCTTGGCCTTCACCTTAGGTATCATTTTCTCCTCCTTCATCAGCCTATTATTCTTCTCTATCCTCTTCCTCTTATTCACCCTCGTCATCGTCAATAATATAGGCTTTTTTGATTATGGGGGCATAGGAATGCTGGGAAATTATGGATCAGTTTGAGGAGAATAACTTTTTAAGAATCCTGGGATGGTCATAAACTACTTCTAGCACTAAGGATTCCAATAGATGAAAATGTGTTAAACCATTAAATGGTTCACAATTATATCCTTGTAAGGGTTCTCAAATGATATGTTATTGAGCCTAATTACAACATAGGAGAAGAGGTGTGTGAGGTAAATCCTAAAAGGTAGAGTCTTGGGCCATTGAGGGTGAGAATATATATAAAACAGGTCTTAGAAAATGAAATGAAAAATATTGAAATGGATGTCCCTTGTAATGAAACATAGTACATAAATATCAATATACTTGACATTATCATGATATATAATATGTGGGGAAATAGAGGTTTTTATGACTCTCTCAATGATTTGGTTTTGAAGAGAGAGACATGGTAGCTTGATAAAAGAAGAGGAGTATTGGTGAGACAAAAATAAAAGGGAATCTTGAAGATTAAATGTCATATCATTCGGAAATTCACCTTGGGTAATAGATCAAGGACCCAAGTGTGGAATCCTAATAAAATTGACTAAATTGAGGGAGGTGTCCTTAAGAGGGGATCTATTTAAATTGAAAGTAATTATATCAAAATCATATTCATTTTTTAAAATAATATTTTTTTTAAATTAATTGATCAAAGATGGATAAAAAGTATCTAGAGGATGGTTGAAAGAAGTAAGCCACCCTTGGAAATCAATGGACCTTTTTAAAATAAGATGATAATTTTTTACCCAATGAGGATCAATGATCCTACCCAGAATATTAATTTTTCATTCTAAATGGGATCAAGATTCTCATCTAGAGTAGGGACCTATTATTCTATTTTCTTTCCCTTTCCTTTTGAATAATAATATCGAGTTATTCAAGTGTTTATAATAGAAATGATCAAAAAATTAAAGCTAGGGTTTTGGAAGTGAAGAATAGAGTTAAGATCAAGAGAAAACAAGGAGAAAATAATGTAAAAGATTTGGAAAACTCAAGATTCTTACAAAGGAGTAAATATCTATAGAAGAGGGTGATATAGGGTTAGAGGGAAGTGGTGAGGTCTAGAGAGGATAAACTTTCAATTGGAACTCAAATGGAAGGAGGGGATTTTTTATTAAAATAATCTCCCTAAGAAAAGTTAAATGGGTCTAGCCCGACACAGCCAGCTAGCTAGTGAGTGTCATCGGTTGGCCAGTGGGATAATTCTAGAACTCAGGTTCTGTAATTAACCACCGTCTATATAAGATCTCGGATTTTGGAAAGTTATATTCTCATTTAAGTTCTGGTTTGAATCCCTTGTTTTGGTTAATTAAGTGCTTACCCAAGTCCTTAAGGATGCTTGGGGATGTTCTGAGGGTTCGAGACATGAAAAAGGATAAAAGGGGGGGTTCTGGGTAAGTCTTATGGTCTGCGCACAGTTAGTGCTAACCGTGCGGACAGCCCAGGGAAACTATGCAAGAGGTGGGTTTTTGGATAGTTTCATCTTCATGGTTTGTGAACAGTTTGGAAAACTGTGCGGATAAACCATGCGGCACAGAAACTTTTAAAAAATTACAATTTTTCCACTCCGGGATTTTAATACCCAACTCGGGATATCCTCCCCATTCTTCCCTCTTCACCCTAGTAATGAACCAAATATCACAAGATCTCCAAGGGATCTATCTCACTCATTTATAATGCATTTTTGGTGTTTTTGGTTGCGGATCAAAGCTCTAAGTAAGGTTAATCTCATCCTTTCTTATCTTTTGATTTTAGGGTTCGTATATTTTTATCCTCTCTTTCTGAAGCTCTAAAACCCTACTCTTTGGGTGGGATTTAGGTTTAATATTAAAAGTTTGGTTGAATCAAAATCTAATGGCTCGATTAAGAGTGTGTTCATATGCATAATCGAGGTAGGTGGTCTACAAGTTATATCCCATGGTTTATTTGTGGATTTTTTTCATGTGTGGCTTTGTTCTTGGGTGTCATTTGGTATGTTTTGATCACCCTTGGCATGTTTAGGTAAAATGGTTATTAAGAAGGTAAATGGAAACCCTCACGATCCCTATGGGATGTGTAGAGGGTGATGAGGCTAATCTAGGTCCACCCATGGGGTGTGACGACTTCCTTGGACCTAGGGATTTGTGAAGAACAAGTGAGATTGTTGTGAATCTATATAGAGCCCTTGATAAACATGTTGATGTGATTTATTATGTTGGAGTAGAATCTAGGTGATGCACCTAGTCCTAATAATAACCTAAGTGGTATTAGGTTAAAATAGAAGTGGTTTATATGGGTTGATCATGGTTATGCTAAATGAAGTGTGAATAGTGTTTGAATATGTAAATGGTTTGACACATGAGAATGATGAATGGATAAATGTATTAATATGTGTAAATGATTAAAGACCATAATGTAATATATTATGATCCTGATAATGAATCCTAGTGAGTTAGGCATAATTAACGAAGCAAAGTGAGATAGGCACAATGAAATAATGCTTAGTGAGATAAGCATAATAAAAGGGAATTGGGCTAAATGGCTAAATGATGTGAAATGTGGTAAATGTGTTAATGGGTTAAGTCATGATATTAACTCTCATGTTATTTTTATGATTTATGTTTGACTTGGGAAATGGTTGTGATTTTGTGTGAATGGTTGATGGAAATACATATATATATAGCATGTGCACATGACTTGGTAGAGTGGGGTATTGACTTGAGGTTCTATGCCCATGAGATGAGTTGGACTGAGGCTCTAAACTCCACCCCTAATGCACAGGTTAGGTAAGAGGACTGAGTCTCTATTCCCCAAATATTTTCATCCACCTGGACTAAGGATTTTAGGTGAGGATATGGTTGACATGAGAAAGTTAGTCCTAGTGAGATAGGATAACAGTGTATTTTTTATCATGCATGTGATTGCGTACTTTAAGCCTATGTAACTTTTTGTGTTTGATGAACCCATGATAAGTGCATTGGAAATGGTAAGTAATGGAAAATGGGTTGAAATGGTAAGATAAGGAAATGGTAAAAAAAATTGGTAATGGATCTAAACTGGTTAAGGAAACTTACTCTTTTCTTTGTCATTTGTTATTCATTTCCCTTTTCATGCACAATTTTTTATACCAGATATTTTGTAGACACCATTGGTGATAGCCTACTAAGTTGTAATCACACCCTTCTCAGGCCACCATTGGGTACCCGAGCAGACTTCATGTTTGCATGTCAGGGGAAGGGCAAAGGCTCTTGCTAGAGAGTTGGGTTGACATGGGTGTACATGGAGGAGGACCCGGACTTGGTGTTGGGACCATTTTGGGGATTTCATAGTTTGTTTTCATTTTGGGTTTTGTTCACTTTTTCATTTGTATCATGACATGGAATATTTATTTCTAGACATGGTTGTACCCCATTTTGGGGAATGGTTGTGAAGTGCCCAGATCAGCGTGAATCACTAAGAGGGGGAGGGGTGAATCAGTGATACCTTTAAAACTTTTTTCTAATTGATTATTTTCAATTAAACCTCTATGGATGGTTAAAGCCTCGATCTACTCTTCTTTTGTCTCTCATCCTTACCTTGAATGATGCTATAAATGTAAATCCAATGAACATAAGGATTTACAAGGTTCAGTTCAAAGACCCACTCCTTGTTGTGTTGGTTATTCTCCCCAACACAAATTATCCACTATAATCTTATTATCAATTTCAATGGTTGATACAGATCCCCACTATATCTCTTCTGAGTCCCACATGAGGATCTTTATACTTATTCCCAGAGTGTTACCAGAGTCCCACTGGCCTGCTTCAGAGTCACACTGAAGTCTTATTCTCCTCCCTGAATCTCACAGGGTTCTTCTATCTCTCGAGTCACATGAGCAGCTTCCTTCTTTGAGTTTTCTTTGATTCACTATATATTCATCTTATGCTCTTACCACACAGGCTTTCTGAATCACACTTTCCTTTATATCTCTTCAAGAATCTTCAACAGCCTTTGGTAAGGTCTGTTGGCCTTTCTCAATAACTTTGATCACTTTTTTTATCAGTCCTTAGTGTCATAATGCTCAGGCAATTCTTTCTTCTTCTTATGAAGACCTATACTCACTAATATGTGTGCCAATGGTGCACACAAATTATTTAATAATATAATATGCAAGAATTATCTTGCACAATAGCAGCACTATCTCTCTTATTGGATTCTCAAACACTATAAACTCATATGAAAGATCTTATTTAACTATGGGCCTTCATGAGATTCCACAACCCATCCCAGCTCATCTGAGACATATAAGGTTCTATCTCCAATCCAAACCACCATAGACTATTAATTAAAAGGAAACTTTAGTTAATTAAATAATATAAATATTATTTAATGAACTAAAAAATAATAATTATAAAATAATAATTCAGAAAATACTCACTATCTGATCACATTGCACTAAAACTATGACCAAATGTTAATTAACAATCTACGGCACATCCTCAACCTCAAAACATTCATAATATATAAAAATGGGCATCAAAATAATTTCCTAAAAATATAATTTAGACTTTATATATTTATAAAATAATCAAAGTTAAATAAATAAATGAAACAACAATCGATGAAGTACAGACAACCTCTTTGGTAATCCTTTTCCTTCGTTGAGAAAATATCTCATTATATGATTCTGATTCCACCATCCATTTGGGGTTTCAAAATTGATGTCCCTAATTAGGGAACCAATAATTAGGAATTATTATTTGATATAATCAATACGGGATACTAGAGGAAAACCCATACCTCAAATAACCATTGAAGGCTACAATGAGAAACCCCAAGATGGGGTTTGAGGAATAGAAGTAGATGAGAAGATGATTGGATAGAATAAGGTAAAAAAATAGAAAAATGTGTTTACCTATGAAATATAATTGGGTGTGAAGATATATTTCACCCTATATAATGGGTCACATGTTTTGGATCCACTATTTAACAAACTATTCACCAAAATTATTGTTGGAATCGCCTCCAACTCCTCCACCTCGTACAATTGTTGCACATTGATTAATGGATATTGTGTCATCTATGTTACATGATTAGAACTAACTGAATCAAACTAAAAAACCCATATGAATTCTCTATTAAATCCATATTTCTTCCCATCACATGCCCATATAAAAAACTAAACTACATTGTTAGGCCACATAACCAGTACTAATTATCCTCCAATAGTGTGTCATGGGATCCACTTTTATAAATCTTCATTTTTATGTTCCAAAACCCCTGTACACTACTTAATACTTCGAACAACCTTATTATAACTCCCCGACCCCAATTACCAATAGTAGGTGCATTATTACATAACATTGGAATGATCACAAGAAAGATAAAGTCTCAAAAGACCGATTAGATTAGTAGACATGGAAACACTAGATACATTCATAATGTTTACATTACATCATAAAATGAAAACTACAACAACATAGTCTCCATAGTACACACTCATATCCCCACATACTAACCCTTCAGGTCATTCATAAAATATTTCTTCACATCTTGGGAAAGATAAAACATAGAATGGGGTGAGTTCAGATGCCCAGTAAGGATAACAATATAGCAGAAACTTTCATAAATAAGCATAATCATTTAAGGCAATGTATAACTAAAACAAAAGCCTTTTAAACTTTAACATAAGCATAATATGGATGAAATAAAATGAAATAATTCCATTTACATATTCACATGGATAATCTACTTATCGAATAATCACATACAATATCAATAACCACTTTCATAATGATGGAATACATAATACCAGACTATCATAACCACGTATCCAAGGCCTCGTGCCAAGATTACAAATAAGATTTTGTTAAGGCCTCGTTCCAAGACACTAGTTTGTCTCATGAGACCTACCGATGCATCGAGGAACTATAGTGGGCTCCACCTGTTACATACTAAGTCCAATGCATTCCTCATATGAACAGGTTTAAACATAACATAAACATTTGTATTAAAACTAGCATACGAAATATCAATACTTTCTCCATAAACCATGAATGGAATAAAAATAACCCATCCACAATAAAACATGTCACAAAACCTTCAATATAATATGGATGTTTTGTATCATAATAAATCAATTTCAAATAAACTTAAAATCCATCAAAGGATATTGACATAGATGAAATCAAAACGATTTGAGAGAAATATCTCTTTTTTTGAAATCATTTAAATGGTAATAATTATAAAATAAAACATTTACTTTTAAAATATTCTTATAAGATTGTAGGGGATGCTTCGATGATTTTATAATTGCGGAAAATAGCCACACCCACTGTATATGTTAAAAAAAGACATTCTTACCTTAATTATGTCGAAAAGGGTAAAAAGGACCTTGTTTGGAAAACGACAGAAAGATTCCTTTTTAAACATCTCATAAAAAGTCAAACATGGGTATAAATGACTTTAACCCATATTTTGTAAAATAGTAAGAATGTTTTGAAATACATTTTTAAGAAACATGGATGTGGATGATAAAAAGGTCCCAGTAGATAATTATGTATAAACAACCTTGGATAGTGAAGAGATTGTGAAATAAAACCTTACCTTGTAATTTTCCATAGATGAGGGTGGGTTAACCTCTTGTATAATGGTGAAATAATGGTTATTAAATTATACAAGAATCATATTTATTAATATGATGTCATATATGATCTTTTAACATTGCATTGTTAATAATATCTTAGTATTATCATCGTTTCGGGTGTTAACTTACTCGTTTTCTTTTATATGTTTTGTTACATAAGATGTTTTTGTTATGGATAGGTTGTATCTTATTCATATCTAGAATTATATCAAGTACTTAAACATTATTTTAATCATCAAATGAGAATTATACTTGAATGTATACGATGGGGAATGAATCTCATCGCGTTCATGGAGACGGTAATTCGTTCGTATGCCCGAGCGACAATATCATTCTTTTGATATTAAAATAATATATAATTGGATAGTATATCATATATAAAGAATCATTATCATGTTATATTTATTATTTTCATTAATTACACATCATTATTATACCCATCTAAATAACAATGTTTTGAATAACAATTACACCACGACATGGAGACGGTGGGTCGTACGTACGAACGTATGGTGACATGTCATTCAAAGGATTGATAGAATACTGAATATGGTTGTACCATATTTATAATAACATCACACTTTATATAATATACTAGATTTATTATTTTATAATGGAAATAACAAATAAAGAAGAAGTTGAAGAAGAAAGGAACTTGAAAAAGGGTGGTGAAAACATTACCTCTTCTTCAGGTTCTTCCTTTTGATTTGATCAAAAGGGATCCTTAGGTCGAAATTATGACTAAAGGAAGGCCTCTAGGATTAAGGTAGGATAGTTGAGAGCGTATTAGGGAATATTTTGGCTGATCCAAAAGGCTTTGAAGGTATGAAGATTTGGTTAGAAGTGTTTTCCTTTTATAAGGGGGGGAGGGGCTCTTTATGAAAAACATAAAGTATTAATTTATAATAAATTTATATTCGGTTTCTAATGGATCCTAAGTGGATTATTAAATTTCTAAGGTGGGGATGGGTCGAAATCCTTTCAACCAATAGTTTATAGACAGTTTTGGGTCATTATATTAACCATATATTTTAGTTTTAACAATTTGTTAATTAGATTGACATTTACGATATCAATTTGTATTTTTATATTATATAGTAAATAAACTTACTATATACGTCCAAGTGACCCCCAAGTGGTCCATTAATGATACACCTATCATGATATAAGTCCTTTATTATTTTTTCATTTCATTTCGCGGCGGTTTTACCAAAACCGCCGCTAATCCTCGAATAAAATTAAAAAAATAAAAAAATAAATAAAAAAAAAATTGGCATTTCACGGCAGTTTTTTCACGACGGTTTAAAAACCTCCATGAAATGGCATCCTGAAACGCATTTCGCGGCAGTTTTAAAAACCGCCGCTAAACGGCAGTTTTCTTGTAGTGTATGGATACAAACTCTCAAGAAGTTCCACTCTGAATTCTGGATATGAACTCTCATGAAGTTCCACTCCGAATTATGGATACAGAATTTTATGTAGTTTGACTCTGAATTCTGATTACAAAATTACCTAAGTTCTGACTTCGAGTTCTCTGAATTCAGACGCAGATCTCTTATGAGTTCTGACTCCGAATTCTCATGAACTCTAACTATTAAATTTGTAAGTTCTGGTTCCGAATTCAAATGAAACCAGACTCCGAATTTCCTTGAAATTCAGACTCCGGATTTCTATAGAATTCAGGTTCTAAATTCCTACAAAACAGAATCTGAATAACTCTTTATTATAGACTCTGAATTTCATTTTGGTTAGAATCAAAACCTTTATTTTCTTACATTCTGATCTTCAGTTTTACTTATTGTTACACTTGTTTCATTACAAAATGATGTCGTGCTTTCAGTTATTGACTAACTGGTGGTTGAGTGACACGTGTACAGGTCCCTCCAAAATTCAAGGAGAAATATGACCATTGGAGGAGGGAGCCTACCGTTGGAGCTTCACCTATAAATAGGAGCTCATTTAAAAATGTTCGAGACTTTTGGAATTTTGGTGATCAGAACTTCCTGAAGTGATTTCTAGAGATAGAGGCTCTTATGAACTCTTAATGCTTCGTGCATAAAGATTGAACCGCTTGTTCAAACTTTTCCTTGTACAGACATGCTTCGTGCGACTCCGATTTTTTTCTGATTTCAATCGATGGCTTCCGGGGATAGAAATATAGAGGTTCCAACACCTTGAAGTTGAGGGATTCCTTGCTTAGTAAGATAGATGTACCGACTACCTGATAGTTGAGGGCTTGCAGGGATAGCAAGACATACTCAAATCTTCTTATCGAGGTCTTACCCTGGTGTGGGTAAGACAAACTTTCTTGAAAGTATAAATCAAGGGACCACTTATCTAGGGTTGTTGTATACCCTTCTCTTTTGGTTAAAAGAGTTATTCTTTGTTACTTGTAGTTTTCACTACTTTTTTTCTGCTGAATTTTGTATTGTTAAGGAATGTATAACTTTCTTATACTTCCTTACCTGTACTCTGATTTAGTTAGATTCTATACGCTTTAATATAGAATCTTAGTTGGGGTAAACTTTTGTTAAGTTTTGTTTTTGGAATCACTTTTCCGGAATCAAGAAAGTCTTTAGAACATAGAGGTGTTGTGAATTTTTATTATCCAAAATTTCCTAAGGCAATTTTTAAAGTATACAATTAACCCTCCTCTTGTATTTATATCTCATTGTACTTATTCGATCCTATTTTCGGTATTATAGAATATATCATACTCAGTCATATCATCCTAACAATTGGTATATCATACTCATTAATGATTATGAATATTGGCGAGATCATATGAATACTTAAATTATCAATACTGGGGTAGGTAACTTTCTCATGCTTACTGGAGGATATAAAATTCCAGACAAGGTAGTCAGTGATTTTACTAATCAAGAAAACATGAATACCAACTAAACTATAAGGTACACAATACTTTGCTTTGTTCAATGACTAGGAACATATATAGCCAAATCTCTTATTGTGAAACAAATAATTTTATAAGGAAGAAACTTGAAGTTACACATTTTGGTACATCCAAAGTGATTGAGACTATAAGAGCCTTGCTCAGAGCTGAGTATCATGGTTTTAATTTTCCTTATGGAGAACCAATTTTTAAGGTGCAACAGAGATTCATGACTATCATGAATAGCTTACAATATATGGGAGAGAAAGGTCTGGATGATCATTCCCTTGTTTAAAAGATCGTAGATATTATGCCCAATGAGTGGGAATCAAAGAGAACTGTTATCGATGAAAATAGAAAGGTTACTCAAAATTCTCTTGATGAACCATTTAGAAGTCTTCTTCAACATGAGACTAGAATTAAGAGAGATGAAGACAACATAAAGAAGAAGAATGGTAATTGTAGTGTTTCTTTTACTAAAACTTCAAATCACATGAATGTTAATACTCCAGAGAGAGTTACTAGATCAAAATCTAAGAAGGTTATTATTAAATCCGAATCTAGTGAGGGTGAAGTCTCAAAAAATGAGTTTGCTAATCTTGCTTGAAGAATGAACAAGATAGCTGGACAGAGAAATTTCCATTCAAAATATAAGGAGAGGTAAAGGAAGGATAAGAAAGATTCAGAGGATACATGCTATGAATACAAGAGAGCTAGACACATAAGACCTGATTGCACTATGCTCAAAAGATAAGAAATAAAAAAGAGGCATACTGAAAGGAACAGAAATAAGTATTATAAGTCCAAATATAAGAATGTTCTGAAAGAAAATTACACCTCGAGTGTCAGTGGTGGTGACTCTTCAAATGAATTTTTTGATTATGAATCTTCTAGACAGAAGAATCTTGGTTTTATAGCCAGGCTACCTATTGATAATCATTGCTTTATGGTTAAGGTACACAATGATGAATCCTTGACCAAAGTTTCTCTAAATACTAATGAAAGTAAATATTATAACTCTTATGATGAAGAATATTTTTCGTATGAAGAAAATAGTTTACCTACCTATGAAGAAGTTTCTAGGTTTGCTGAACTTCTTGAGATTGAGAACTGATAACTCGTGAAAAATCTTGATAAGGAAAACTCTAGGAATACTATTCTTATTAAGGAAATATCATATCTTTCTAAAGATCATGATATGAAAATTTTTTATTTTGAAATTATTTCAAAAAATCCTGAGGAAGTATGTTCTAAGAATAATAAACATTCAAAAGATCTTGAAAATGTAATTTCTAATAAAGACGTTTTTGAGCCTAGATCTAGTTCAAATGTTTTTGAAGATAAGAAATTAGTTATCAAAATCAAATCCAAAAAATTTTCCTTAATAAAGTGTTTGTCAAACATTACCCATGGTAAGGAAAATTTTGATAAAATGTATTCAAATATATGACCTCGAAGGAATACTTCTGGTTTTAGTTACACTAGTTCTAAACCATGTTTTAATAACAACTACTTTGTTCCTCAAAGTGACCCATTTTTTAAAAAGTTTCAATGTTGTGGTCACTGGGAAAAAAATTTCCTGAGAAAAAACCCAATCATTAGGATTTCATAAGGCTTATTTTTCTAAGAAGATATGGGTACCCAAAATTTAACTTTCTGAAATTTCTGGATCCATGCATGTATGGATTCCGAAAACCTAGCTTTTTCTTATTTTCAGGAAAATAGTTAAAGTACCAACAACAATACTTGGTACATGGATAGTTGATGTTCCCGACATATGACTGGTAACAAAAACTATTTTGAAAAGATTATCAAGAAGAAAGGAGGAAAAGTTACTTTCGGAGATAATGCTTAAGGAGAAATTATTGGTATAGGTAACATTGTTCTAATTAGAAAAACATTGATTTCAAATGTTTTGTTTGTTAGAGGTCTTAAGAACAACCTCATCAGCATAAGTCAATTATGTGATGAAGGCTACCTTGAGAATTTTAGGAATGATAAGTGCTTAGTACACAATTCAAAGGAAGAATTTATTCTTTCTTCCAATAGGCAAGAGAATGTTTACACACTAAACTTAGAAGACCTTAAGAGCCAATACTTACCTTTCCTTAGTGCAATGGAAGATCATTCTTGGTTGTGGCATAAAAGGTTAGGACACTGTAACCTTAAGAACCTATGTAAACTTTCTAAGAATGGTTTAGTTAAGGATCTACTGGAGCTTTTATTTGATTCTTTAAAATTTTGTGATCCTTGTTAATATGTAAAGAAACATAAATCAAGTTTTAAATCAACTGGTGATGTCTCAACAACTGATGCATTACAGCTAGTGCATATGGATCTTTTTGGTCCTACACAAACTGGAATCATTGGGGGAAAGAATTATGTATTTGTTTTAGTTGACGATTACACTATATTTACATGGGTCTATTTTCTAGCAAAGAAGTCTGAATATTTTTCTTATTTCAAAAGTTTTAGAGCCCAAGTCAAAAATGAGAAAATCCTTCCATTGAAAACTATTCATAGTGATCATGGAGAAAAATTTCAAAATTCTGATTTTGAGACTTTTTGTGGTAGAGAACTTATTACTCACAACTTTCAGCACCCAGAACACCTCAACAAAATAGAGTTTTTGAAAAAGAAATAGAATTTTTCAAGAGATAACTAGAACCATGTTGAGTTAGTATTCTGTAGCCAAAAATTTGTGGGCCGAAGCTGTAAGTACTGCTTGTTATACTATAAATCGAGTTTTGATTAGACCTTTTCTTAATAAAACTCCCTATGAGTTATAGAATGGGGGAAAACCTAGACTTTACACCTTTAAGGTTTTTGGATTCAAAGTATTCATTCTGAATACTAAATCATACATAAACTTTGGCCTTCATGCAATCACCTTCTTCAAAAAAATCCTAAAAAATAGTACATATAAAAGGTGCAAGTAAGAGGGTGTTCTTATTCTTCATGAAAACCGGAGGGCACACAGGGTATTCTTATTCACGCACATAGTTCATGTGGATATCCTTCAGAGAACCAGCAAAGGTTTGTGATTCTATCTTGGAAAAGGTACAACAAGGGTGCGTAGCACCAGTTGTTTACCCGTGGTATCTTCTTCACGAAACACAAGTGAGGGTTTGAGAAACCTATTGTGTGTTTGTGATTATCTTCGCACATAGAGTGCGGTTTATTTTGTGAACCAAGATGGTTCACAGTTCTCCTTCATGCAAGGGATGTACAGAACTTCTTCACGTATCAAGGCTGTGTAGAACCCAAGTTGTGCGGTGCTCTGTTTTTTGAAAAATGAGAGTCTCTATCAATATTTTCTACAAAACTTATTGGATTGGTGATACTCTATTTATAGTCAAGTTTTGGATCACTTGTGCATTCAAATCTGCATGAGATTCTTTGGTATTCAAATATTTAAAATCCCATGGTCTTCAGGTTTGAAGATTTTAAATGCGGGATAGATATATGGCACAAGTCACGGGTGTTTTCCTTTCAAACGTGGGCCTTCTTCTTTCTCAGTGATAATATCAAGTGCATGCATTTTCAAACACATGCAAAGCATCTTCCCGAAAGCTTTGAGCTTCATGACGTGGCCTCGCAACTCCATTTTCTTCAGCCATGTACGACCTCCTTTATTTTGATGCATGCATGCAAATGGAATTTCATGCATTGTCTTTGTTATACTCAGACATTCCAGAAGAGATCCTCAGTGGATCAAACAGTGGATGGAGTGATGAAATAGGTGTTCGGGATTATCAATGGTTCTCAGGTGTAGTGGGGGTGTCCGGAGTTTGAAGATAACTCGGCTGGAGAGATCGGACGGTGCTGCTTCAATCTCAAACTATAGAGATCAGATGGATGGCCTGGATACACGTGATCGATCTCACGATTGATCGGATGGTAGACCGCATGTCTGTGATGCATTGGACGGCTGATATTTCTTCCCTGTAATTTTTTGTCATCCCACATCGAAATGCGATTCGAATCTCTTGCGGTTTATCAATCAAACCACGGCAGCATTGACTCAGAAATCTTTTCCTCCCTCCATGGTACCACCTCATACCGTGTTCACCCTGCAGGCACGCTTCTATGCCCCCTCATGCCTCCTCTAGCGCGCTCCTGGAACCCACTATGCACCTTACCACACAAGTTAATCATTGTGTGTGCTCCTGTAGTCTTATACATGGCCCATGCTCCTGCCACATGTGGGGCTGGCCAGGAGGGCTTCCCTCAGGCATGGTTGACCTCGGGTCCTGCATGTGCTTGAGGATGAGGACCTCGGCTAGCCTCCTTGGTTGACCTATTTTTTATATAAGGCCCCATATAAAAAAGTCTTCTAAGTATTATATACCTTACTAATTCAAGCATATCCACCTCTCTTCTTCATCTTCAAAATCATCCTCCTTTTTTTGGAATAACGAATCCAAGATCTTCAACATTCCTTTAATCCAATCATGGATGATGCATGGACCATTTATTCATTCCTCATTCATTAAAGCATAATTCATAGCCTTCTTTTTGTGAGGGATGTGTTCTCCATTAACACATATCTTGTAATTTGAGGATAGCTTAAACAATCGTCTGAATTCATTCACCAACTTCATCCAATTAGAATCTATTGGATGGATCTTCTAAAGTCATCATACAATTAATTATTTCATGGCCTTATTCTAATTTTATAACAAAGTTTCTTCTAGTGACACATGTATTGGAACTTAGGATTAGTTCTACAATCGTCTGAATTCCACTTTCATCATGCAATAAATTATTTCATGGGGTTCTTTAAGATGGTGTAAACATGTATCACTTTGATACAAGTCTTTGGAACTTAAGAACAGCTCAATCAATCATCTGAATTAATATAAATAATTTCCAAGCATGACATCCAATGTAATTTCATACTAATTCTCCAAGGTACATAAGCTTTGGAACAACTTCTACTCTTCAATGAACATCATCACTACATCATTATCTTGCCATACACATATTGACACCTGGTTAACAATTGACTCCTTATTGAAATCTTATTGACAACAAATGCAACACCATGCTCAAAAGGTTTCTTATGCATGATCCTGTATTATTGATTATTATTCTGCTATTTTTTTATCTTCTATTGTGGATTACTCTAATAAAAAGTAGGTATAGTCTCCCCAATTGACTATTCGGACCCCCGCTGCTAGTCGGCAACCTTTGGTGTATGGGGAGGCACACTTAAGGTCATGTAACCACCCAGATCGAAGCACCGGTTTAGTGGATTCTAGGTCGGGGACATTACAAGCTACCTAATGAGGAATCACCGACTAACTGATGGCTTCCTAGACAACTTAAACTAAAAAAATTAAAAAAACAAAAAAAAACAAAAAATTTACTCAATAAAGAAGTTAAAAATATACAAATTAATTTTGATAATTTAATATTCAAATATCAATCTACTTAAACATCATAAAACTCAAAATATCTATAGATCAAATTCTTAGTTTAAAATTTATCAAATTAATTGTGATATCCTTTGTAAGATAAAGTTTATAAAACATTAAAATATATATTTTGAAACTTGAATGTGATTTTAAAAAATAAAGGAATGAAAAAATTATAAGCGATCCATTCCTAACTCCCCCTTAATAAAATAAAAATGACCAGTCTCAAGGGGTTTTGTGAAGCTATCTTATGAAAACCAGTTGTGGGGCATGGAAAAACAAAATTTTAATTACCTAAGTATAGTATAGTAGTTGATCCTAAGTAGTCTCCTAAATAGGGGTGTACACAAAACAAGGTTATCACTTTTTAATTGGTTTTCAAAAAGAATTTGGTCTTAATTGAATTTCAATGATGTGTGAGAAATAAGATTTATTTGATCAGTTTTAAACAAATGAGAAAGATGGTGATTGGGGTGGGTTTGTCTAGACCTAGTGTTGTTCTATCATGGTTTCCAAGTTTGTCCCTTTTTTCTTCCTTTGTCTGGTTAGAGAGACATTCATCTACTAAGTCCTTTCTCTCCCTTAGCCAAATAATTATGATAAGAATATTCCTGTTTGAAACCTCAAGTAGGTATATTCTTCTTCCTATGTGTGTAAGGACCATCAAAGACTCACCATCCAACAATAATCTATTCCACCGTATAAAGAAGAGAATTGGGTGGAGGGAGATATGATAATTGAACAAAGAAATTTAAATTAACATAATTAAAACATAACACAATAGAATTCGGAATTTAAAACTGAATTTATAATTAAAACTAGATTAAGAAAGAATAAGGGATCTTATTGATTTTAATCATAATAAATCAAGCAAACATGTTGGCCCAACCTCTCCCTTCCCAATCACTCAATAAAACTACCCCTCCATGGATGGGGAAGTCAAGATGATGTGGGAGAGGAGAGACATTACAATAAAATAAAAATAAATAAAATAAATAAATCTAAAGAAAACTATCATCCAATTCTTACCTCACTAGTCTATTGGAGGGTGTGAGGATGGAATGGAATGGGATGATTTGAGAGGGAGGATCTCCCCTCCTTTAATAGGATAAATTTTTACTATGAAGGTTCAGACATTGTATCTAAAATAAATGACCTCTTCACACATTTCACCCTTCATTAATATTGTTCTTAAATATCTTGATCATCTCTCATCCAAATTTTAGCATATTTGGACATGTATTCTGAGAGATATTCCCGTTTTACTCTGAGTATTTATTCTATCTAGCCAAACTCTCCAAATTTAAAACCTCCATATTATCATGCATTAATGACCATAAAAATGGAATATTAATGCATATCCCTATTACTAAAAATTGTTACCAAACTTCTTTCACGTACACCCTACAAATTTCAGATTATATTGGACCACCATGAATGGGATATGGTCCCCATACTAAAAATAAAAAGATCTGTAAATAGTTTTCATGGCCCCACTTGTGAGCTTGTTTAGATATTCTATATGGTCAATTCAGACTTTGTCTCGGAAGGATTAAATAAAGCCCTAGATGTTTAGTTTCCTAAAAATAAATAATTTCATGATTTATATCAATATATAAAATTTTATGTCCAAAATACAAAAAATAATTTAAAACTGTTAAAAAACAAAATATGCCATTTTGATGATTAAACTCAAAATACCACTAAAACCATAAAATGTGGAAATTTCTCTAAAAATAACACCTTTTTGGGGTTTAAAACATTTAAATACAATAACAATTATTAAAAATATTTTATCTATAAATTACCCTACACTTAAAACATGCTTTTCCTCAAGCATAAAATCTCAACATAGAAATCAGAGGACACCAATGTTACCAATATTCAAATTCCAAAGTAATAAAATAAAAAAAATCAATGTCAAATGAAACTTTCCAAACTCCTCATAAAATATAAATTTAATTTCACATTTTTCAAAGAAATAATAAATTCATGTATTATACTTTTCCTCTTTGAAAAATTATTGAACTTCTTCTTTCATTCATTCAAGATTCTCGATTCATTATAATCAAACATGTCAAGTCATGATTTACCTCACTTTTGAATATTTTCTCTCATATATCATGATATAATTAAATTAGAGTTATTATAATATCATGATAGCATTCCCCTTATCCATAGGCTTGTAAATGAACTAATTTCTCCACTTTGTAAAGAAAAAAGACACATAAAATCATAAGGACTTTCAATAAAGGTTCAAATGACTATAAGGCTTAAGGTTGGTAGGATTTTATGATTTAAAAATTAAGGCATAAGGAGGAGTCTTATCTCTTAATTACAATTCATGATATCAAAAGTAAAAGTGTAATGAAATTATCCCCTTCAAAGTAGCAAGACCCACTTCCCTAAAACTCAAAGTAAAGGTTATGATCAAGTAAAGCATAATGAATGATTTGTAAACCCTCTTGAATATATATATATATATATATATACATTTACTTTTTTTTCTTTTTTTGAAAGTTATTATTAGATAAAACATCACATCCATCACCTAACTGCATATGATCAGAAGATCATCAGTCTAGAAAATGGTGATTTTTTGTTTTCCCAAATCACAACCCATTTTTTTCTTTTTTTTTTGGTTTTTTTTTATTTTCTTTTTTTTATTAAAGAGGGGAAAATAAATAAAAAGTAAAATGAATGTATCAAATTACCTTTCTCATTACCCAATATAGCACCCCCACACTTCTTCCTTATAATGTATATCATCCCTTCCACCATGATTCCTTTTACACCTACACTTCAACTTTAAAATATCATGAAAATACCAAGAGAAGGGTAGGAATGGATAAAAATATCTTGAAACATGGATAATTAATATAAAGGTCATGAATGGTCTTTATGGGCTAAATAATGATTGATTTAAAGGTGGTATTTGAGGATAAAGAATTTTCAAAATATGACTCAATCATTTTAAATGTGTTTTTTCACAGTCATAGCTTTGATAAGTTTCAATACTAGCTCTAGTAGGTGACATGTCCCAAGATCACTCAAGAAATACGCTCAAGATGAAATAGGAATTACTTGGTAATCCTATCAGGAATGAGACATATGATATTGGACAATCAATAAAGGCATGATTTATAATAACAAATCAATTCACATGAATTTTATAAATTCAAAGCATGAAAAATGGTAGGGAAATTTCATTTACAAGAATCAATAAATTCCTTCAAATCTTGAGTCCTTATTTCTATATACATGATTCATTTCAATCATCTAATTATCCATTTTACATACTCAATCTCATTAACATTGAAATCTAAAACATGGCATCATAGGATTCCTAAGAAACTCATGCCTCCTAGATAATTCATGTAAAGCAATAATTCAAACATGGGCATGAAATTTCCAATTAAAGCTCTAAAAACACTAAAAATGTGGGGAATAAAGTAGAATACTATATAATTGAAACTCTTAATCCCATTTCAAATCGACGCTTCAACTTGGGCTGCTTAGGTTATGTCTGAAACCTTTTCATGACGTGTGTTCTATTAATTATCTCTATTTTTCATCCTTGCATCATCTTCAATAATGGACCTTAAATGTAAGAATAAAAACAAATTATAGTGCAAGAATGTTCAATCATGCTATTATATTGCTGAGGGGAAGAGTGGGCAAAGGGTAAAAAATTGGCTGCCTCCCAGAAGCACTTTTTTGTAATATCATTAACTCAACTCAAAAATTGAAGAAAATTTTGAAAAATCCTAGACTAAAAGATTCCCTCCCCCATACTTAATTGATGAAGTGTCCTCAATGAATTGATTTTTTATTATGTATTTATATATAAAAAATAGAATTAATTATTTTCATCAAGTTTAAAGGAAAGATGAAACCTGGTAGGTCATCATTTATAATCAAGGTGAAGGAGTGTAATCTACTCCACTAGTTCTTGAGGTATGGTCCCATGTAAATTATTTAGCCTCTTTCCATTTACAGTGAATGGGTTTTTTTCTCCTTCCTTTTTGATCTGGATAGCACCAAAGGGGTATACGTGAATAATAGTAAATTTACCTTCCCATCTGGAATAAAGTTTACCTGGAATTATCTTAAGTCTGGATTTGTATAGTAGCACTTGATCTCCAGGGTTAAAGGTTCTGGGTTGAATCATCTTGTCATGGGCTGTCCTTGTTAACTATTTATAGATCATTGAATTTTTGAAATATTCCCTCCTGATTTCCTTTAGCTCCTACAACTTCAATCTTCTCTCATTCCCAGCTTTATCAAAGTCCAAATTCATCTCTCTTACCGCCCAGTAGGCTTTGTCCTCCAATTCCACAGGAAGGTGGAACTCTTTCCATAAATCAATCTATATGGATTCTTACATATGGGTGTCTTTTAAGATATTATATATGCCCATAAGGTTTCATCTAACCTTTGGATCCAATACTTCCTGTTGGGTTTAATTGTTTTTTCCATAATTCCTTTGATTTCTATATTGGACACTTTTGCTTGGCCATTTTCTTAGGGATGGTATGGTGTTGAAGTTTTATGATGTACCCCATACTTTTTACGTAATTATTCCATTTTCCTATTGCATAAATGAGTTCCTTGATCGCTAATGATTTCTCATGGCACTCCAAACCTACAAAATATGTTAGCCTTGACAAAATCACAAACAAATTTATCATTGTCAATTCCAGTTACTTTTTCTTCCCCCATTTTGAAAAATTGTCTATAGGTAAAAGAATATATGAATTTCAAAATGAAATTGGGAATGGTCCCATGAAGTCTATGCCCCATAATTAAAAAATTCACAAAATTTTATTGGTTTTTGAGGTATTTTCTATCATTTTGAGATATTACCAAAGAAATGTCATTTTCATGTCTTTTACAAAATTCATATGCATATTTGAATAAGGTGGTCCAATAAAGTCCAGATTATAAAACTTTTAAAGCCATCCTCTAAGGTTAAATGTGGCCTCTAAAATATAATGTATGATAGAATTCAAACACTAATTCAATTTCACTTCCTAATAAGCATCTTCTTATGATTTTAACATTACTAATTTTCCATAGAAATGGGTATTCCCAAATATAAAATCTTGATTCAGATTTTAGATTGTGTTGTTGATGAGAGATTAGATGATAGGGTACCTGAGATGTAACTAAATAGTTGGCAATATTGGCTTACCATGGTACTTCACCATTGATGATATAGATTTTTTCTCTAGGAATATCATTATTAAGTGGGTTCTGGTTTGGAGTCTCTGCTTTAGTGGTGTAGGGTAGTCAACTTAGATGATCAACCACCTAATTTTCAGTTCGATTTTTATCTTTAATTTCAAAATTGAAATCTTGTAAGAGTATCATCCATATAACCAACCAAGGTTTAACATATTCCTTTTTCATTAAATACCTAAGTGTTGTATGATCATAAAAAACAACAACTTTAGTGCCAAGAATATATGATTGGAATTTATATAGTGAAAAGACGAATGTAAGGAACTCCTTCTCCATGGTTGTGTAATTTATTTGTGTGTAATATAAGGTCCTTTATGCATAGGATATGGCTTGTGGATTGCTGTCAATTATTTGTGATAGAGTGTCTCCCACTACTTGGTTGGATGCAACACAAAGTAACTCAAAATGGTACTCCCAGTTAGGTGGTTTCATTATTGATGGTGTGATAAAACTTTTCTTCAAATCATAAAATGATTCCCTATATGAATAACTAACATTAAATTCAGCATCCTTTAAAAGTAATCTTGAGAAGGGGATAGAAATCCTACTAAAATCCTTGATAAATCTTCTGTAAAATTCTGTATTCCCTAAAAAGGATCTAATATGTTTTACAAAAGTTGGATATAGAAATGAATTTATTACTTAAAATTTTTATCTATCAACCTCAATCCCTTTTTGTGAAATTATGTGCCCCAACACTATTCCCTTTTCAACCATTAAATAACATTTTTCAAAATTTAGGACAAGGTTCTTTTCAATGCATGTTTTTAAAACTTTTTCCGTATTTACTAAGCAATGATCAAATGAATTTATGAAAACTATAAAATCATTGAGAAATACCTCTAGGAAGTCCTCAATATGGTCTGATAAAATACTCACCATACACCTTTGAAATGTACCTAGGGAATTTCATAGCTCAAAAGGCATTCTTTTGTAGGTGAATATGCCAAAAGGAAAAGTGAAGGTCATCTTCTCCTAGTCTTTTGGTGAGATTGATACCTAAAAGTATCCTAAAAATTAATCTAAAAATAGTAATGATTTTTTTCATATAACCTTTCTAGCATTTGATATATGAATGGAATGGGAAATTAGTCTTTTCTAGTAACTTTATTTATCTTCCTATCATCCATACACACTCTCCAGCTGTTTTGTACTCTCATGGGGATCAGTTCATTTCTTTCATTTTTAATAGTGTTTGGGCTGGTTTTCTTTGGGACTACATAAATTGGGCTAACCCATTGAGAATTAGAGATTGGTTAAATGATTCGAGCTGATACCAATTTCTCTATCTCTTTCTTAACAACCTCTATTATGGTGGGATTGAGTCTTCTCTGAGGTTGTCTAAATGGTTGGGAATCACTTTCTAAAAATATTTTATGAGATAATACCTTGGGATTTATTCCAAGTATATCACCTAAACTCCATTCTATAGCTTGAACATTTCTTTTGAGAAGGTTAATCAAAGTTTTTTCTTATGAATGGTATAGGTTATTGGAAATTATTACCAGCAATTTCTCTCCTTCCATTAGGTAATAATACTTTAAATCAATTGGTAATGGCTTAAGTTCCAGACATGGGGGTGTTCAAGGGATGATATTGAATTTATTTTTCCTGCTTCTAAGGTTGGATTCTCTGGTATAATCTCAATATATTTTAATAAATCATCAAAAAATCATATTTTACCTCTTCCTCTATCATGATATCTAGATTTTATGGTTCTTGGGAATTGGAAAATTCAAATTAAAATTTTTCTCCAAATGATAAGAAGTCATGAAGCATGCATTAATCTTTAATTGGTTCTATACCTTCTTCATGGGTGATCACATAAAGTGAGTTATTTATGGAATGATGTTTCATTGTATCAAGAATGTTGAAGCGTACAGTACTATATCCAAGTTCCATTGTGAGTGTTCTTTATAGAAATTAATGATAGTCCTTTCTATTTTTAGGAAGGGTATCCCCAGGATAATGAGAGATTGTCCTGTTGCTCAATCTTCTTCCATGGTAAGGACATAAAAGTCATCTAGAAATATCAATCCTCTTACTCCCATGAGTATATCTTCTATAACTCTATCTGGTAAAATGATGGATCTGTTTGCTAATTGTACCACCACTCAAGTTGGTTTTAGTTCTACAATCTATAAATATGAAAATTATGAGTGAGGTATAACATTTATTAAATCTACCATATCACATAGTACATCAATAAAATTTAGAGACCCAATAGTGTAGGGAATAGAGAATGTCCCTGGATCTTGACATTTTTGCAGTATTGGTGGTGTTATCATTGCTGATACACTTCTTCCTAAGTTGATTCTCTTATTTCCATCCAGCTACCTTATTTTAGTGTATAGCTCCTTTAGAAATTTTTCATACTTATGGATTTGTTGAATCGCCTCTAGTAGTGGGATGTTAATCTCAACTTTTTGGAAGGTCTCCTGAATTTCACATTGAATTATTTCTTCTTCACCCTTCTTCGACTCAACTAATGCATATGGAAATGGTGAGTGGGTATCATTTTTTCCCTTTGTTGTTTTTTGTAACGGTGTTTCTGAACTTTCCTTCCTAAACCTTGTTCTTTATCATTTGTTGACATGGTCTCCTTATTGATCTTTAGGATGTTTCTCAGAATAATAATCCTCACTTTTTTTAGGCTGTGTGAGCTTATTCTCTCTTCGGGTGGTGATTGCACTGACATTCTACTTTGAATTTGGAACTATTTGTGATGGTAGTATTCCTTGGTTATTTGTTAGAATGTCCATAAGGCTTGAAAACTGATCGGTAATCTTGTTAATTTTATCATCTATTCCTATAAATTTTCCCTTCAGCAGCTTTTCATCAGTTTCTGATGAACTTTTGGATGGTTTCTTATAATTCTTTCACTGAAAAGGTGGTGGTTGGAAAGTTTGTTGTTTCTAGAAGGGATGATTGTAATATTGTTGTAATTGTGTTAGGTTCTAATATTACTACTAAAAAGGTGGCCTTTTTTGATTCTATTGAAATCCATATCCTGGTTGGGTCTGGGGTTTACATGGATGATTTGACTAGAATTTCCTTTTCTAATAGATAGCAGCACAACTTTATGTCCCCGGCACTTCTGGACATTGATCAGTGTAATGACAAGTATAAGAGAATAAAACGCATACCTGAGTTGGGACTTGTTGTTACTTCACTTGGTTTATAGTAATTTGTCTCATCACACTAGTAATTTTCTTAAGTGTTGCTTCAAGTAAGGGTGAGTAAGAATCTTAATTCCTTATCTAATGGATTCCTCTGGTGCTTGTACCTCTGGTTCCAAACTACTGTGAGTTTTGTGAAATCTTTTTAATATGTCCTATGGAATCCTCTAGTGACTTTTCAATAAAGTCTTATCTAGATGATGTGTCTAGAAAATTGTGATAATTGTAAAGGAATCCTTGTTAGAATAAAACAATTAAATAGTGTTCTTTTATAGTCTGATGTGGACAGCTGGCGCAGAGCTTCTTAAATCACTCCCAGTACTCATAAAGTGTTTCACTGGTCGATTTCCAAATGGAATAGATCTCTTTTTGGATAGTCATGCTCCTGGATACGTGAAAAAACCTTTGCATGAAGCATCTTTTAAGATCTTCCTAGTCTTGTACTTAACCTAGTTGTAGACTGTACAACCATTCCTTTACTGCTCCCTCAAGTGAGAAGGAGAATTCTTTCTACTTTACCTATTCTTATGCAACACCTCGGGGTCTGCATATAGAGAACACATTTGTAAATTCCTAGATATTTCTATTGGGGTATTCACCTATAAGACTATGGAATTTAGAAATAATTTGAATCATGTTAATTCATAATTCAAAATCATTTTCTAAGTCAGGTATAGCTAGTTGATTTCATTAGTTAGAGAATTTTGGTTCATAAAGATTGTGCAAAGTTTGGTTGGGATTTTTATCCCTTGGAAGTTCAGAGTGATCACTGGATGTGTCACTTTAATATGTTAAGTTAATTTCTTCAAAATATATTTGAAAATTTTTCTTTCTCAATTGGTTTATTGTTTACTCAATTTATGGATCAAATTCAATTAAATTGTTATTCGAACTATAGGTCATTCAAAAAAAACCGAAAAAAATTGGATTTTGAGGCACTTTCACCTCAAAAATGGTGCCAAGTTTAATGCACACCAGTCATAGGGTGTGGAAAAACAATATTTTAATTACCTAAGTATAGTATTGTAGTAGATCCTATGTAGTCTCCTGGAGAGGAGTGCATACAAAATAGGGTTTTCACTTTTTAATTGGTTTTCAAAAAGAATTTTGTTTTAATTTAATTTGAATGATGTGTGAGAAATAAGAATATTGATTTGATTGGTTTTAAATAAATGAGAAATATGGTGATCGGGGTGGGTTTGGCTAGACTTAGTGTCTTGTTATCATGGTTTCCAAGTTTGTCTCTTTTTTATTCATTTGTATGGTTAGAGAGATATTTGTCTACTGAGTTCTTTCTCTCCCTTTTCCAAATAATTATGATAAGAATATTCCTATTTGAAACCTCAAGTAGGTCTATTATCCTTACTATGTGCATAAAGACCATAAAACACTCACCACCCAACCCTAATCTATTCGACCGTATACAGAAGAGAATTGGGTGGAGGGAGATATGATCATCAACCAAAGAAATTTAAATTAACAAAATTTAAACCTAACCCAACCACATTAGGAATATAAAATTTAATTTATAATTGAAACTATATTAAGAAAGAATAAGGGATATTATTAATTTTAATCATAAGAAATCAATCAATCATGTTGGTCTATCCTCCCCCTTCCTGATCACTCAATGTAGCTACCCCTCCATAAATGGGGAAGTCGAGATGATGCAGGAGATGGGAGACATTAAAATAAAATAAAAAGAAAGAAAATAAATAAATCTAAATAAGGTATTCATCAAATTATTCCCATTCTAGTTGATTGGAGGTTGTGAGGGTGGAATGGAATGGGTTGATTTGATAGGGAGGAGCTCCCCTCCTTTTATAGGAAGATTTGGTCCTCCAAAATTTGATGTGTTATATCCCAAATAAATGACCTCTTCACATGTTTCAACCTTTATTAATGTTGTTCATAAATACCTTTTCTGTCTCTCCTCCAAATTTCATCATATTTGGACGTTTATTCCAAGAGTTATTCCTATTTTACTCTGAGCATTTATTCTATCTAGTCAGACTCTCCAAATTTAAAACCTTTGTATTATCATGCATAATGACCATGAAAACGGCAGATTAACGCATATACTTATTCATAAAAGTTTTTCCTAAACGTATTTCAAATACACCCTCAAAATTTCAGATTATATGGGCCTTCCATGAACAAGATATGGTCCCCATAAAAAAAATAGATAGATCTGTAAACAGTTTTCATAACCCCACTAGTGAGCTTGTTTGGAGCTTCCATATGGTCGATTCAGCTTTTGTCCTAGAAGGATGAAATGAATACCTAGATGTGTAGAATTCTAAAAATAATAATTTCATTAATTGGATCAATATATAAAATGTTATGTCTAAAATACATAAATAATTTAAAACTATTAAAAAACAAAATAGGTTATTTTGACAATTAAGCTCAAAATACCACTAAAACCATAAAATGTGGAAATTTATCTAAAAATAACACTTTGGACGGATTTAAAACATTTAAATACAATAAAAATTATTTAAAATATTTTCTCTATCAATATCAGCTAATTGAAGATTGGTGCAAAGAAAATTTAGCATTATATCACCATTTTGAAAATGGACTCTATGAAAATGGAACCTGATGTCAACGTGCTTAGTATGAGAGTGTTGAATTTGATTTTTAGAAATATAAATTTTAAAAAAATCAAAATTACTAAGCACATATTCATAATTTAAATCTAGAATATTATGTTTCATCCAAATGCTTTGGGAGAAACAACTCCCTATGATAATATATTCTACATTGTCCATAGAAAGAGCAACCAAATTTTTCTTCTCACTACACCATGAGACAAGTTATATTCCAAGTAGTGGAAAGTTTCACTTGTACTTTTTCTATCTAGTTGGAACCCTCAAAAATTCACATCAGAAAAAATTATAAGTTTAAAAGAGGTGTCTTTTGGATAAAATAAACCATGATTTTTATTTAATTTTAAATACTTGAAAATTATTTTAAGATATTTTAAATGGGATTCCTTTGTATTGGATTTAAAATGGTAACAAAGGAAAAAAAACTAAACAGTATGTCCACTCAGGTCGTGGTAATATATAGACTAATATCAATCATACCTCTATAACGTTTATTGTCCACTGGCTTACCAGATTCATCTAAAGTAATATTATAAGAAGTAATCATTAGATTAATAATATCATTAACTTGATCAACATAAAAATTCTTTAAAAGTTTATTAGTGTATTTTATTTATCTAAGAAAAGTGTCTTGAAAATTTTGAGAAATTTTAAAACTAATAAAAAATTTAATTTCTACCATAAAACTCATTTCAAATTTTTTTTACTCATTAAACCTTAAAATTCATTTTAAAGTGACTCTTTGGTTAAACAAAAAGTGACATCATTAACATAAATTTGAAAAATTGAAATATCCTTTAAAATATGTTTTAAAAACAAAGTTGAACCGGACTTTCCCATTTCAAACCCATTTTAAAAAAAAAATTGGTTAACCTATCATACCAAGCTTGGGGGGATTATTTAAATCCATAAAGTGATTTGGTTAACCTAAAAAATTATTTGGTAATTTTGAATCCTCAAAACCAGGTGGTTGTTCCACAAAATCATTTTCAAAAATAAAACAATTTAAAATTAACTTCTAACATCCATTTAAAAAGGCTTATAATTTAAATGAGAGAAAAATTACAAAAAAATATATATAATTGATTCTAGCCTAGAGATTGTGGAAAAAGTCTCACCATAATCAATGCTTTACTCTTGGTTATAGAATTTAGATATAAGTTGGGATTTTTTATGGGTGGTATTACATTTCTCATCCAATTTATTTCTAAATACCCATTTATTTCCAATAATATAATGATCATTGGGCCTTTATACAAGATCCCAAACATTATTCTGAGTAAATTGATTTAATTAATCATGTATAGAAAGAACCAAATTTTCATCATTAATGGATTCATCAATATTTTGGGGCTCTAAGTGTGACATAGAGGATTTATGTTCTACTTAATTTAAAATTGACCTCTTAGTATGAGTACTATCTTACGAATCACTGATAAATTTTTCAATAGGATGGTCTTTAGGTTTAACCCATGCCTTGGGTAAAGGGCTAGGTTCTTTTTTAACCTCAATTTTTTTAGGAGGTTGAGGTTCATTTATGTTTAAATTTTCTAGGTCTACCTCAACATCATCAATTTTAGGATGAGTTTTGGGGAAATTATCATCAAATTTTATTTGAATTGATTCTTCAATATCCTTGGTCCTTTTATTGAAAACTTTTTAATCTTTAATTGAGTTGGAATACAGAAAAAATATACCATCATCCGATTTAGGGTCAAATTTTTTAAGGTTATCTTTGGTATTTATAATAAAAAATTTAGAACCAAACAACATAAAATAACCAACTTTATGTAATGTACCTTTCCAAATATCATAAGGGGTTTTTTAAGAATGGATCTTATGAGTACACGGTTAATGGTATAGTACATGGTTATTAGATAAGGATGAATATGAAATAGTGAAACGATGATGGTGAGGTTGAAGGTATTACCTATGATGGTGGTTTGAAGCTATGACAAGATGATAGTTGTTGGGTTCTCACCAGCGATGTGGTGATGATGATGTGGATCGACTGTCAGGAGGTGCAGCTCGAGGTTGATTTTTGCTCAAGTTTTTATGTACCATGGTGTGGTGATGGGATTGAAGTGGGTAGTTTTTTGAATTTCCTAATTGGGTGGTTTTTTATTACTTTTTTGGATATTAATTTCAAAATCTGGGTGGTTTGACTTGAATTTGAATGTGAGGTTTCCACTTAACCATAAAGTTTCTTTTAAAAATAACAATAAAATGGATTTGAGGATGATTTCATATTTCAATAACCCTATTTTTTTAAGGTGTTCTAGGAATAGAAAAATAATGGTGATAACCCTGTAAAACAAAAAAATAATCAAAATCCTTATTTTCAAACTCTCCTTCATAATCACTCCAAAGAGAAATAATCTTATACCCTTTTTCATTTTGAACCTTATTGGTATCTTTAGTGAAGACTATAAAAGCCTCATTTTATGTTCCAAGAATTAAACCCAAGTAAATCTTGTATAATCAGCGAAAATTTCAAATGAGTAAGATTTACCTCATATACAAGACACTTGGGTTAGTCCAAAATGATATGGGTGTATAATATCAAAGGCCTTAATGGTTGAAACTTCCTTTTTATATTTAAATAATGACTTTTTTTGTTTACCAAGTTTTCATGGTTCACACACAATGTCATTCTTGAAATGAAATTTTGATAAATCTCATATTAGATGTTTCGGGTTAAGTTTCACTAGTGAGTTATAATGAATTAGGAATCCATGGAATATCCATCACACACTATCTTGTGTAGACAAACATTTAAAATTTTGAATTTCAAGGTATTTAAAATCAATTAAATAAAAATTTTGAAATCTAGAAGTGGAAAATAAAGGCATTCCATGGGAATAAAAAACTTTGAAAACATCATTTTCAGATGAAAATTTAAAAACACTATCACATAATTGAGTAATTATAAGTAAATTATGATTCAAAGTTTTAACATATAAAATATATTTAATAATAGAGGATTTTTAAAAGACAATGGTTCTTATATCGATGATCTTACTCCTTGAGTTATCACCAATAGCGACATGCCCACTATCAAGATTCTCAAGGTGATTGAAATCAGTGTAGTCACCACACATATGCCTTGAGAACCCACAATCCATATACCATGTAGCTCATAAATAATTTTTTGTGATATATCTTTCCTACAAAACAATTAAGAGACTGAATATTTGGTACCCAAAATTTTGGTCCATAAATGTTATCCAAAAGATATTTTGGAACCCATAATTGCTTTGAAAATTTTTTTATATAATAAACATTTGAAGAAAGAGGAATGGATTCAGACCTTTCATAATGGGATTTTTTGTAATCACATTCACAAATCAAGTGCTCAATTTTTCTATAATAAATAAAAAATTTATATTGAGAAAAAACTTTAATAGAAGTGGTACTTTTGGAATTCTTAGAGGTGCTTTCTTGATTAGAGTAACCAAGACCATAAGTACCTTTACTGTGACATTGGGAACCCAAAATCAAATTCAAATTCTGATCACCTTGTGTGAACTTAGAAAGATATTTCTTAATCTCTTTAATTTTATTTTCCAATTTTTCAATTTTGGGTTGGTCATTTAAAAAAACCCTTTTAAATTTAACCTTATTTAATTCATTTTACAAACCTTATTTTTCCTCTAATAAAAATTTGAATCTTCATTCTTGATTTTCATCATTTTTTTTTTTGAAATAAAATATTTGAATTTTTTATTTTCTTCCTTTAGTTTCTTATTTTATTTTATAATTTTATCTTTTTAAAAAATAACATGATTTAATATATTTTTAAGTTATCTAAATTTTGAGGTAAGTTAAAAAAACTTATTTTGATTAATATCTATCATATCTTAGATCTTTATAATTTAGATCTTTATAATTTAAATGGATATAAGAGAAAGAATAAGTGGAATAATTTACCTCTTGACTTACTCTAATTCTAGACATGAAATAATTGGGGCTTCCACCAGTTTATTTCAATGAAGATAGTGAGTCATTACTTACACTCCATTTTGATACCTTTAAAGCTTTCTTACTTTCATTATTCTCCTTTTTCTTATTTTTGAGAGTGGGGAACTTTTATTTTATGTGACCATTTTTGTTTCACTTATAGAATATTACCTATGGTTTAGTTTTTTTATCCTTATAGTTATAGTGGTATGAATTTTTCTTCTTGAAGAACTTGTTCATCTTCTTGGAAAGGTGATCAATCTCCTCTTCACTTCTGGAAAATTCATCCTTATTAGATTTGAAGGTGATGTTATTATTATATTTGACCTCTTTGGCTTCCTTATTATCTTTCCACTTCATTTTAATATCATAGGTCATGAGTGACCCAATTATCTATTCAAATGACATATTTTTAATGTACTTTTATTCTTGTATTTTCATAACTTTGGGTGCCTGATAATAAAAAAAGACCTAAATAATTTTCTTCACAAGTGTCTTTGTGGTAATCACATCACATAAAGATTTTATTCTATTAAAATTATCAATTAAACGGGTAAATATTTAAGTTATAGACTAATTATGATGCATACTAAAGATTTAAAAATCATATTGGTATAAATCAAGCCAAGTATCCTTGGCTCAATTAGTACCTTCATAGGTAACTTCTAATAATTTCCAAATCTCTTGAGAGGTTTTAGGCATATAAATTCTATTAAACTAATTCCTATCTAACTTGAAATGTAGATAATTCATGTATTTTTCATCAATATAAAAATTCATTATATCATCGAGGGTCCATTTTTCTTCTTTTTCTTGAATGGGGGTGTATCCATGCATAACTATTCTCCAAACTAGATATCATATACTTCTAAGAAAAGTAGACATTATAGTTTTCCAATAACTATATTCTGATCCATCAAAGTATGGATCTCTACCTATTGAGTTTCCTTCCAGATCACCTTGGGTATTTGAGTTCAAGACTATATTTAATTGATTGTTCCTTGAAAAAAGTTAAGGTTTTGAAATTCTAAGAACCCTATTTTTTACTCAGCATATGAAGCTCCCTTCTTTCTCCTGTAAGAAGCTCTCAAACCCTCTTTGAGAGATTTTATTCTGGTTCTTCATTCAGTGTTTGATTGAAGCTTCTTTAGTCTCATTGGATTCTTCCAAGTAATATCTCTGATCCTTTATTAGTTTTTCATTCTTGTTTCCTTCAACGACACTATTTAGATACAAGCTCATATGCCCTATTTGTAGGGAATTGATCCCTTATTCGTATTTCTTCTGATCCAGACCAAACTAAAGGCTGAAACTAGACAAGGAGAGTTTTATAGCCTTAAGGTAGGTGGTCTATGACTCATCCCTCAAGTATTTACATTTTATAAACTACCATATTTGTATGCATGACAATTTTATTAGGCATTTCTTGTTTAATTCATATTTATTTCTTATAGTCATTAGAATCATATTCTAAGACCCTTGTAATATATGTTCTTCATTGTTGGAGGTTATGAACTCAACTTTAACCACTCCAAGTAGGTTTATTCTTTAATTATTATTTTAGTATCTTCTTCTTTCTATATGTGCCATCATTCGGGTGTGTTGTGACTTGAACACGATAAAGGTAAGTGTTTAAATTAAATGAATGAATTAATAATGGTTATTATAAGTATTGTATTACTTGAACCTTCTAAATTAAGTGATTCAAATTAATTAATGAATATTTTAAATGATAAATAGAAAGTATATTATGGATATCACTTGGCCTCATTTATTATAATTTAAATGGTAATTTGCTTGCATGTCCTTAGCTCTCCTTGTTATACTAATGAAAGTTAAAGGAGTGAACCTAATAATTAAATATGAAATGAATGAAATGGTTTCATGTCCTTTCTCCTTGTCACACTAATGAAATGTGTGGAATAAACCAATTGACTTATTAAAAGTCATGAGTATTACATTACCTACATTAAATAATGAATTAAGTATACGATTCCTATTGCATATGGACCTAATCATCTTTATAGGAGTGGTTAGACTCAATTCATCTTTGGATTCCTGAGGGAATGCTTGGAGAACTCATGGACACCATTCCGATTCAAGGATCCAGTTTCCAAAAGAGATACCCACCTTGGAACTTTTCCATTATCTTCCATTGGATTCCATGCATGACATCGTAGGATTCATTCATTATCATTTAGATATTATGATTCCTTGGATACACTCCTTTAATCCATCTTGATGTATTTGGACATGTGGATCCATGGATAGACCCATTGGTACTAGTAATTACTTATCCTTTTTTACCATGGAAGAGATCCTTAGACTCTACTAGAATCTTCTTAGAGTGGAATTCCTTGGTTAATTCCCCTTGGATTACACACAGACCCCTTATATCCAGGCTACATGTTATTAATGAGTTGGCTTGACCCATGAGGTAAAGGATGCCTTGGATATTACCTTGGATCCTATTCATTATTATTATTAGTATCATAGGATGCCTTGTTACACCTTGGATCCTTATTTATTATTATTATCATGATACAATGTCAGTGATGGTTTACCTCACGTGACTTGATTATATAAATTGAAATTAATGAACCAATTAAATGATCTCATGTTCAGATACATTACTAGTTAAGGCTAAAGAAGGTATCGGGGTATTTAAATTCCAGTACTGTCTTTACTTTTATATATACCTACACACTATTTCATATTATATTATATATATTGGATGGTATATATGCCATTGGTGGTGGTGTACTAAGATTTTTCTCACACCCAATATGGGCCACTATTATATACCCAGGAAGATTATATGTATGTAGTTGTTTATAAGGGAAATCATCTCACTTTGAACATTTGATCTTTCTTGAATACTTAGGATGGATCTTGGTAGTAGATGAACGAGCCAGCGCTTAGGATGCTGGATAGTTTTGGCTTCTTTTTTATTCTTTTGTATATCGTGTATTGTCTGCTTCCATGTATACATGTTTTACATTTTTATAGATACATGTCATACATTATAGTCATCTTTTTAGTATTATTATCAATTTCTTATATTATTTATTATTTCTATCTACTTCTGCTACGGTGGGTTACTAGTCTAGTGTTTATAGTGTCTGGTTCTATTGTGCCATCTATATCTATATATATAGATAGATATGCTTCATCTATTTCATATGTTATATTACTTATCCATTGTGCTCCACTATGGTAATGAGGTAATATTATTCCTATAGACACACACTAGGCCCTCACTTCTAGTCTGTAGCCTCTGGCATTTGGGTAGATGGGCTTGAGGCCATGTGACCCACCCACTCAAGGCACCCTTGAGTGGCACCTGGGTTGGGACGTCACAAAGTGGTATCAGAGTGGTTATTTTATTATTTTAAAATTTTTATGAATTATAAATAAGATTAGGAACACTTTGGAACTTTGTTTTAAGTCGTTATTGGGCGTAGCTAACCCACGTTCGAGGTAAAAAATGAGTTTCCTGAAATAAGAATTTTTGTTATATATTCTACGTATTATAGTTGATATCCTTTCACTGTTGGGTGATGCACATGTTATGTGATGGTTATTATTATTATGATGATTGAGGTTTTCATTTTATCCTTTTCTTGATGAGATGAGGTCAAGTAGAATCAATTATGCATCATTATAGGCACCTAGAATTCACATGCCATGTATATACCATGCCATATAGGTGCATTTCACTACTTGCATTTTCCTATATTTCCTGTGATTATTGAGTAAAACATGCTTATTATATATTTCTATGTTTCTAACATTTTATTATAGGGTATTTTATTGGTTATTTAAAGTGTATGCATCAATATAAATAGTGTTTTCATATATAGGTTGATGGTGGCATCTTAAATAACTGGTTTCTAACCATGTCAGCTATGTACCTATGGTTACATGAGCTTCTCTTTGGCTACAATTAAGTGATTTATAGAATCAATTCATAGGCTATATGGGACCTCATGGGTTGTAATGGGTTATTTACTAATTTGAATCTTGTATATTACCCGATACATTCTGAGATTGAATGCAAATGGGGATAAATAGAAATTAAATGGGTGTCGATTTTAATGATAAGGTGTATGGGCCTTTATTCACTGGTAATAGTGATCCATTTGAATAAAACCTTGATATATATATAATAAAATGAAAAAAAAATTAAATGGTTTCCAATAAATGAAGATTAAAGGTTTTATTAACCCTTTACCTACTGGAACCCCTGTAATAAAACTTGAACACTTACCAATACCTCGACTTCAAAGCGGGTAGTTGGGGTAGTATACCTTAGGTAGTGGGCCCTTATTCTAACATTCTGCTTCCTCTAGCACTTATATCTAATTAAAATCTATTTTGAGGCATGTTCTTGGAATTTTTAGAGATGTTTCACCATGAAGCCCTCGTGTCATGTGCCAGGAGGGTGGCGATGACCACACTCTAGAGATGGTGGTCCCTAAGCCTCCAGCCTTACCACCAGGAGTTCCAATTGAGGAACCACCTATTATACCTAATTTGGAAACTATTTCTCAGATTCATGAGAGTTTTCTATTCCCAATTCAATAAATTTAGGTTACTCCATGACCTGAACCTACTATGGGTGATCTGACTCATGAGTTCCAGTAGTGAAATCCTCCCATATTTTTAAGGGATAGCGATCCACGGGATGTTGATTCTTATATAAAGGCCACTCTATCTATATTTGATCATCTAGAGACACCTCCAAAGTGGATGGAAAAGCTTTCCACCTATATGCTTTGTGATTTGGCCAAGCACTGGTGGGATGTGATTACTCGGGCCAGTCATCATCAAGGCATGGTCTGGGGTAATTTTTAGGCTACCTTCTATGATCACTTATTTCCTCAAATTCTGAGAGATGATTAAGCCAGAGAATTCATGCATCTAGAGTAGGTTTCTACATCAGTCATGATTTATCATGCTTTATTAAGTTACAACTCTTTTCACTACTTCTAGCTGGTGATGAGTTATCATGTTCTAGATGTTTTGAGGATGGGATCTAGTATTCCATTTTCACTTAGGTGAATGTTTTTCACCTGCATAATTTTTTTTAGATTTTCAATAAATCTCTTATCACTGAGTCCAACATGGGGGGAGGTGATAGTTTTGGGAATAGAAGATTAGTGCTAAGGAAGGGCAGTTGTTCTTCAGGTAGTAGGGAGCCTTCCCTTAATGTTACTTGTCAGAGCAATGGCGGTTAGAGTAACCACACTGGCAGCTCCATTATATGAAATTAGTATGGAAAATAGGGGCATCTGAATCCCTAGTGTGATAAATACCCAATGGAGTGTCATGCTTGCATCCGTATGGGAAATATTTAGATATTATATCGAACCTTTCCATCTGCTTCTATTGGAAGAGGATCCACACTAGATTCACCTCTAGGGGAAGGATATTTTACGCCACATCAATTGTGGAGTTGAAGTATCACTGGAATGACAGGCTAAGGAGGAGGTCATAGATATAGTATTCAGACTTCTGATCATTAGTTCCAGTAGAGTGGTCATACTTAGGGTAGTCCAGTTGTAGCACAAATCCATGGATCAGGTTAGTTGCATGCTTTACAGCCGATACACAAGGATCAAAGTGTAGTACTATCTACAGTATGAGGTACTATTCTAGTGCCTCTTATATTATATTTTCTTTATTCAATATAGGTTCTTCACACTCCTTTATCACTTTATCGACCGTGGAAAGTATCATTTTGGAAATTCAGTATTATTGTGGTGTCATAACCCTGGATACGCTATTGGGTGTACGGTCTGAGGGAATATGCTAATACAGGGACTACCCCTTGAGGTCGGCAGTTATCCCTTCCTATGGACCTCTTCATCCTTGATATGATAGGATTTGATGTCATTATCGGGATAGACTGGTTTGTTACATACCATGACTTTGTGGACTGCTATTGTCATAGGGTTTCATTTACATCACCAGAGGGTAGTAGCTATCTCCAAAAGGGTGAGTGGGATATCCAAGCCAGTAGAGCTGGACTAGTCCATCATGGGATAGGTGGTGTGACTTCCTAGATTTATATTCTTTTTATGAAAGATAAGGGCTTTCCTCATATATATTTTCCTCTCATAGTAGATCATTTCAAGTACATATTCCTTGAATTTTTTTTTCTAACATCCATAGATAGATTTAGAGTTTACAATTGATCTTGTTCTTGGAGTGGCTCTAGTGTCCATTCCTCTATACAGGATGGCACATACTGATCTCCAGGATCTCAAGCAACAGTTTTAGGATTTAGAGGCAATGGTTTTTATCTGACCCAACACTTCTTCCTGAGGTTAATCCATTCTTTTTACCAAGAAGGTGGATGGGAACCCTAATTTATGCATGTATTATTTATGGTTGAACCATATTATGATTAAGAACCAATATCCACTACCTCATATAGATGATCTCTTTGACCAGCTCCAAGGAGCTTCAATGTTTTCTAAGATCGACCTGAGATCGGTCTATCATCAGGTGTGAGTTAGACCTTCATACATACCTCATACATCTTTTCTTATAATGTATGGTGTGTATGAGTATCTAGTTATGTCATTTATACATACAAATGTGTTTATCATTTTAATGGATTTTATGAATAGGGTTTTTCACCCCTATCTATATTCCTTTATCATGGTATTTTTTTATGAAATATTGGTGTATTATCACACTCATAGTGACCATGATAGACATATTGAGATCATTATTAATACACTGAGAGAGAATAATATTTATTCCAATATTTCTAAGTTCCACTTTTGGATTGATAAAGTTCACTTCTTGGGTCATATTTTCTCAAAATCAGGAGTATCTGTTGACCCAAAGAAGGTGAGTGTTGTGGTTTCTTGGGAGCATCCCAAGAATTTGTTTGACATAGGAATATTCTTAGGGTTGGTTGGATATTAAAGTAAATTTATATATGAATCCTCACACATTTTTTAACTTCTTACTAGGATTAAAAAGAATGGTGTTAAGTTCATATGGTCAAAAGCATGTGAGAAATCCTTTTAGGAGCTGAAAGGAAGGGTTGTCTCGTCACCTGTTCTGATTCATCCAGATCCTGGAAGAGGCTATATAGTGTTTTGTGATGCATCTATCATTGGGATAGGTGTACTATTGATGTGTTAGGATAGATTCATCACATACGGATCTCAGCAGTTGAGGCCTCGTGAGCAGAACTACATGACATGTCACCTTGAGCTAGTAACAGTTAGATATACCTTGCATTGTTGGAGACACTATCTGATGGGTGAGCACTATGTGGTTTATATAAACCAGAAGTGCCTAAAATATATTTTTACATAGAATGAATTGAATCTCAGACAATGAATATGGGTCTAATATCTTCATGCCTTCGATTTTGAGGTTGCCTATATGCCTGGAAAGGGAAATAAAATAGAGGATTCACTAAGTTGAAAACTCATGTGTGGGTCTTACAGGAATCTAGTGATGAATGGAAATTGATGGCCCTATTTTATGAGCTACATATGGAGTTTCATGATAGTCATGATCAGTATTATCTATTAGCCTTGGCAGTTACCTCTTCCCTTTTGATAAGGTAAAGAGTATGTAGTTTTTATATCTGGAGGGTTTGGTTATCTGGGAGAGTATTTAATGAGAGGACCCGCCTCTAAATTGGTATGTAGATGGAGACAACATCCAATTTATACATGAAAGTGCATGGGTTCCTATAGATATAATAGATGAACTGATGCAAGGGTCCCACGCTTCTAAGTGGGTATTTTATCCAGGCATCTCTCATATGTATCGAGATATGAGATGTATATATTGGTGGACTAGGATAAAATGTCAGATAGAAATATTTATCGTTGGGTGTTCCACCTATTAGTAAATGAAGGTGTAGCACTAGTGAATTTATGGATTGTTACAATCAATTCCAATCCTAGAATGGAGATGGAAATATATTTCTATGGACCTTGTAGTTTTTTTTACCAAGGTCGCCTCATGGTAGCAATGTAGTGTGGGTCATTGTGGATCGATTGACGAAATTATTCCACTTCCTTATTATCTAGGAGACTTTATAAGTTGATAATATAGGAAGAATACATGTCCATGAGATCATATAGCTTCAAGGGGTCCCTAATAATATCATTTCATATAGGTATTCTCACTTCACATCATGGTTCTGGCAGGGGTTACAAAAAGAAATGGATACACAGGTGCTTATGATCACAGCTTTTCACCCTCTGACTGATGGTCATTCAGAATAGATGATACATGTGTTATAGGACATGATTTGAGCATGTGTCATTGATTTTGATAGTTCTTGGGAGAATCGTATCCCTCTCATTGATTTCTTCTACAATAATAGATTTCAGGTGATAATCCATATGGATCCTTTTGAGCCCTTGTTTCATTCACCTCTGTGCTGGTTAGAGGCAGGAGAGGAAAAGCTAATAGGTCTATGTCTCATGTAGGAGACTTCAGAGAAGATTCAACTAATTAGGAAGTGTATGTCTACCGCTCAATCTAGACATAAATCTTATTCTGATCACCATCGATGGCCTCTGTAGTTTGAGGTAAAGGATCGTGTTTTCTTGTGGGAATCTCTTAGGCTTGGGAATATATGAATATAGAGGCAAGTAAAATTTTTACCCCATAATATAGGGAGATTTTAGAATCTATAGAGAGTTGGGATGGTATCCTATCAGTTTTTACTAGCTCATAGGAACTATTTTATGCATGACATCTTCAACATTTCATAGCTTCACCATTATCATGACAACCCATCTCATACTTTTCATCTCAAGGATATTTATTTAGATACTGATGATTAATTTGAGGAATATCTTGTACGCAACATTGAACAGAGCATGAAGGCTCTCTGAAGATAGTTTTTTCCTTAAGTATGGTTGTTATGGTAGCATGGTTGTGTACCAGATGAGACTTGGGAGCAGGAAGTCGATGTATGTGCCCAATGGACAGAGTATTTCTCAGACATTGTTTCAATAGCCTTGGAATATGAACTTAGGGATACCTTCCTTTAATGGGGGAAGATTGTAAGAACTTGGTTTTTCATTCATTAGAATAAGCTCCCTCCTTTCTCCCATAAGAATCTCTCAAGCCCTCTTTGATAGTTTTTTATCTTGGTTCTTCTTATGGTTTCTGATTGAATCTCCATTGGTCTCATTGGATTCCTCCATGTAATCTCTTTGATCCTATATATCGGTTCATTGTTCTTCTTTCTCTCTATGATGCTATTAGATGAAGGCTCATATTCTCTATTTTTAGGGTGTTGATCTATTCTTTATATTTATTCTGATCCAAGCCAAAATAAATGCAAAAACTAGATGAGGAGATTTTTATATCCTTGAGGTAGGTGGTCTATGACTCATCCTTCAAGTCTCTCCATTTTATAAACTATCATCTTTGTGTGCATGATAATTTTATTGGGTGTTGCCTATTTAATTAATATACCTTTCTTATAGTCATTAGAATCATATTCTAAGACCCTTTTTATATATTTTCTTCATCTTTGGAGGCTATTACCTCAACATAGACCGCCCCAAGTAGGGTACTCCATTAATTATGTGCTTAGTAGCTTGTTATGTCTATCAATTACACATTTCGGGTGTACTATGACTTGAACTCGATAAAGGTAAGTATTTAAATTAAATTAATGAATTAATAATGGATATCACATGTATTGTATCACTTGACACTTCTAAGGTAAGTGTTTCAAATTAATCAATGAATCTTTTAAATGATAAATGGAAAGTATATTATGGATATCACCTAGCCTAGTTTATTATAATTGAAATGGTAATTTGGTTGCACGTCCTTAGACAACCTTATCATACTAATGAAAGATAAATTAGTGAACCTAATAATTAAATATGAAATGAATGAAATGGTTTCATGTCCTTTATCCTTGTCGCACTAATGAAAGGTATGGAATGGACCAATTGAATTATTAAAATCAATGAGTATTATATAACATAAATTAAATAAATAATTAATTATATGGTTCCTATTGCATATAGACCTGATCATCTATATAGGAGTGGTTAGACTCGATCCATCCTTGGATTCCTGAGGTAATTCCTTAAGCACTCATGGACACTATTCCAATTCAAGGAGCCAGTTTCCAAGGGAGATACCCACCTTGTAACTTTTCCTTTGTCTACCAGTGGATTTTCGACATGAAATTTTAGGATCCCTTCATTATCATTCAAATATTAGGATGCCTTGGATACACTCCTTGGATCTGGATTGATGTATTTGGACATGTAGCGCCATGGATACACCCATTGGGACCAGTCATTTATTAGCCCATTTTACCTTAGATGATATCCTTGGAATTAGTTAGAATCTTCTTACAGTGTAATACCTTGGGTGATGCCCCTTGGATTACACATAGACCCATTATAACCAGGCTATAGGTTATTACAGAGTTGGATCGACCCCTAAGGCCAAGGATGCCTTGTTTATTACCTTGCATCCTCTTCATTATTAATATCAATATCATAGGATGCCTTGTTACACCTTTGATCCTTATTTATTATTATTATCATGATACAATTTCAGTGATAGTTTACCTCACATGACTTAATTATATAAAATGAACCTAATGAACCAAATAATGATCTCATGTTCAAATACATTACTAGCTAAGGATGAATCGGGTATTGGGGTATTTAAATTTTGGTACTATCTTTACTTTTATATATACCTACACATTATTTCAATTTATATTATATAGACTATATGGATAGACGTAATTGGTGGTGGCCTGTTGAGATTTTTCTCACACCCTATCTGGGCCACCATTGGTACCTGGGAAGATTATATGTATGCAGGTATTGATAAGAGGAAGCATCCTGCTTTGGACACCTAATCTTGCTTGCATTCTTAGGATGAATCTTGGTAGAAAATGACCAAGCCAATTCTTGGGATGATGGATATTTTTGGGTTCTTTTTTCTTCTTTTATATAGCATGTATTTCCTACTTCCATGTATACATTTTGTCAGTTTTATAGAGACATTTCATACATTATCATCAAATTTTGAGTATTATTATTAGTTGCTTCTATTATTTATTATCTTTGTCTGCTTCCGCTATAGTGGGTTACTGGTCCAGTGTTTATAACATCTAATTTTTTTGTGTCATATATATGTGTGTGTGTGTGTGATCTAATTTAGTAATGAGGGAATAGTCTTCCCACAGACACACCCTAGGCCCTCACTATTAGTCGGTATCCTATGGAGTTCAAGAAGATGTGTTTGAGGCCATGTGACCCACCTGCTCGGGGAAACCTTGAGTGGCGCCTAGGTTGGGACTATTTGAGTTTGTACCCTAGAACCAAATTTTGTGTACTTTATGATAAATTGTATTCATAGTTTTTAATATTAATAAAATCCTTATCACATCATTATTTCTCTTCTATGTAACATAGTATGTGATAATATCCCAAGAGTAGCTATCACACTAAAAGTTCATAGCAGTTCCCCACTATGATGAGAACCTGAAAGTTCTACAATGATATTATTAAATATATTTTATATAGAAAGATGATATCATTTGTGGGACACAAACGATACAGGCTATCAGGGGTGGAGACTCATAGGACTTTGAGGAACATTCTCATGGTGTATGACCTTGGTAATATGTGGTAAGATATTATGATAATGAGACATGATAGTAGGAAATCCACATTTATATGTTTCATTAGATGTTCCTATCTACTGAAATTTGTATTGATCATTATAATTTAATATTATTATTCATGAGTATTATGAGTCATGTACTTTGATGTATTGGTGAAAACTGTGATGACATATGTTTACGGTGAGGTAGGATATGTTGGGTATGTCGTGAGTAATATTACCTTAATGAATAATGCAAGAAAGTATTTGTCCCTTCTATTATTTAATGGAAGTTGATATCTCAAGACCTTTTATGTAAATTATATAGCCTAAATAAATCAATTTCCATGGTGTTATATAGTCAAGTTCAATTTCTGGGAAGTCAAATAAAGAGACATGAATCACATAGGTTGATGGCACCAACATGCAACCTATTTGACTAGAGATATCATGATAAAGGGATTATATTAAACATTAAGCATCTATATGAGGTATTATATTGTTGTAACATTAAATTTTTTCTCTATGGGTGTCTTAGTGTGTTTCTAGATGATAACCTTGTATTTTAAGCTACTTCTTCTAATGCCACTGAGAAAGAGGCCTAGAGGGTCACACACTAAGTGTATCTAGAATATTAGTTAAATAATTATAATAATAATGTTTATTATTTAACAAGTTGAATAAATATTATTCTCATATGTGGTTTAATAATTATTCATTTTTTCCTTATTTCATTTATTCCATCAATAATTATTCAAGAGAATATAATGTGAGAAGAATATTTAATAAATATTTATTTTCTATATAGTAAATGTAATATTTATTTATTTATTGGAAAATAATGTTGTGATATTTATTCAATAAATAAATATTCATTATTCAAGGATCAATAAATATTGTGGAGGATTGGAAGACCAATTTTAATGTTTTATTGATAAATAATAAATATTCAATATTATTTGATTAAATAATATTTAATTTAATTTTCAAGTTAAGTACATGTCGATAAATATTATTATTATTATTATTATTTGACATGGGGTTTCATAGGGATTAAATGGATAATAAAGGGTACTTTTGAAATTATTTATTTCTAACCCTAACAATATATAAACCGAATTATATTATTTTTCTCTTAGAGACAACTCATTTGTTTTGGTTATGCACAATAGATTTGGATAATCTTCTCAAGACTGAGAAAGCTCCCTTCTCCAAGAATGATCCCAAGAATGGAGAGTGATATTCCTCCACCTCCCACTCTCAAGTCAAGAGAGATATAAGAGAATGTTTTGGAAGTGGTTATTGTGGTGATCAAAGGTGGACAATGAAAGTGATGGGATATTTTGTGCTAGCACCTAGATATTCATACAGTGGCGTTCGGAGATTTGAGGAAAATGTGTATATAAATGCTATAGGAAATATTCTCTTGATTCCTACAACATAGATCTATTGTGAGATCCATAAATGAATAAAGAATTCAAACAAGGTAATTCTTTAATTGATTAAATTGATTGTAAATAATATATGATGATCCTCTCTCTGGTTCTTCCATTCTATCCCTTTTATATTTTCTTTAATTCAATTCCACAGATCACAATGTTTATCATTGTGTAAATATTAGATTGATCATCGATCGTGACAAAAAGTAAAGTTGGGCATGACCCATCGTATGCTTCTACTGCGCCTGGAACCTATAAGTGGTATCAAAGTGGTCACATAATTATTTATAATTATTTAAAGATTGTTGATTGATTTAAGAAATTTTAATTTAGTTTTCAATTCATGTTTAATCATTCTTTTAATACGAATTGTGAGATATACTTCTGCATACTTAATTTCTCATTGATCTAATAAATGAGATTAATTTTATAAATGAAATAAAATCAAGTAACTCATTTAGAGGTTCCCAGGATTCTAGCTGGATAACATAGGATACATGTTGTGTACTTTTTTTCAATGCATCGAGAATAAATTTGGTAATAAATTCAAACCATGTGTGTTGATGACATATGACACATTTATTTCTTACACCATGTGCTGATTGGTCCAGGGTGGAACATGTTCAGCCAGAGTACATGTCGTGTAGCCCACGTACATGGTGTGTAGTCCCTTTGAGTCACATACGGGCTGTGTATTACTATACATGGCCTACCTGACTGGTGACTATGTAACTTGGATACCACACGTTGTGTAGTCTATTACAAATGTCGTGTACTCCAATTTTTTTAGGCATGGTTTTCATGATGAGTCCCTAGGCGTGTGCCTCGAATACATAGTGAGAGATGTACACACTCTATAGCTCAACTGTACATTTTGTGTACTTATACCAAATTAAGTAGATTTAAAATTTATTTATTATACTATGTAAACCTTATCAACAAGTGTTTTTGTGTAATCATTAAGTTTATAGGACACACCACATGATAGGTATTAATATATATATGTGTGTGTGTGTGTGTGTTTAATTAATATTTGAGTAATGTTAAGATCTACATATCATGTATGAGTCGTATTAAAGTTGAAACTCTATGTGCATTAAAGCATAACACATGAACAAAAAATCATGTAATCGTGTAATCATTAAGTTGATAGTACACGCCATGAAAGTACATGATAAGTCATGTATGTCATATGTTCTAAGAGTAAATAGTATAAAAGTATAATACATGTTGCATAGATTTGGATGGGTATTCACATTGTTGCCTCCAAGGTACATTTATGTACATGGTTGATTTTAAATAGATTTATTTAATTTGTTTAAAATTATAATGGATGAGAATCTCAAGGAAATTTGGATGAGAATTAAGATAAAATAATTGATTAATTAAAGATTATAATTAATTAATTCGATCGTGATTTATCTTAAATAAGAACAATTAAGAATTTAATGATAGTTTTATTAAATCCATAATTCTTTGAATTCATGTGGATGATCATGAACATAGACCAAACCTTTGTATGATATTGGTTTCCTTTTAATTTATTATTAAATTAAATTGTTGTCCTACGTGCCTTCTCTCCTATTCTTATGTAAGGGTATATGTGCCCACGGTTTCTTTTATGTAAACCATTTTCCCCTCACCTGTGTGTGAGTAAAAGCATATGTAATGGATGGATCTCTCAAGCTAGTGGAGGCAGTTAAAGTTTGGAGTCAAGGAAAAACCAATCCAAGAGAGATACAAAAGTGGACAGGTGAAAAGCTATAACAAGAACCATAATTGGTTAAAGGTGTTTTTCCCCTATGTCAATGGTTAGTTTATCAACCACTAGATAAACTAAACATTAGTAAAATCTCATATCATACCACTTTATTATTTTATTTCTATCAAGTTTCACGGTTATTTCATTATTGATGTTTTTTCGCAATCCCAAGAATTAATAAAATTAATGATCATACAAGATGGAACTAAAATACATTGTCTTATTCATAAATATTATTTAAGACATGGTTAATCACTTAAGTTAATCCAATTAATATTAAAAAGCATGTGATAAAGATAATAATTGTAAATTTATTCATAAAGGATAAAATACCTCAATTACATATATTAAATCGGTATAGCCTTCCACTACTTCAGTTAAAATCAAACCATAGTTCAAAGTGATTAACCATCCAAAGTTAGGGTGATTTCAATTATTAGGGAATTCTAACTTGATGTTTTGGGTTGAATTAGCTTAGTTCACATCAAGAGTTGACTACAAAAGTAGGACTTTGTGTAACTGAGAGGAAAGGGTCAAAGAAATACAATTTATGAATTTTAGGATTGGGGAGTCCACTCAACAGATCAAGGAACTACAAGTTAATGCAATTGGAATTTGAAATGCATACCTAAAACCATTCAAGTTTCTTAACTAACCAAAATTGGGGAAATGAGAAGGGGAATATGGATCTTTTCCACTAGAATGTACAAGAAATGGGATATTCTAAATCCAATGGTTATGGCTATTGTATTTTGATAAAATAATGGGAGACTAATAAATTTAATATTTATTTATTTTTCTAAATTTTATCTGATAAATTACTAAAATTATGCTCATCTTATTTTGTAGAAATAGAATTAAAATGACTTCAAACATATCATTGCAATCCATACTTTATAAGTATAACCTTATCACTGAAAAAAATTACCAAGAGTGGAAAAGGATCTTACGTGTTATCCATCTCCATGAAAGGAAATAGTATGTGTTGGATGAACCTCTTACTGATGTGCTTAGTAATGAGGCAAGTGATGAAGAGTTATCACTATATGAGAAACATTTGAACGATTCCACAGATTTTCAGTGTTTCATGATATCATCCATGTCCAATGATATTTTGAAGCAACATGAGGAGATGGATGTGTATATAATGATGTCTCACCTTCAGCATCTCTATCAAGAGATGGAAAGACAAGAGAGGTTTGAGATCTCCAATGTTGTGTTTACAACTAATATTAGAGAGTCTGTATCAATTGGGCCTCATGTAATCAAGATTATTGGTTACAATGAATATTTAGACATATTAGGGATTAAATTGCTGAATGAGTTGTGTACAGATCTCATACTTTCATCACTTCCCAATACCTTCTCCAATTTTATTGTTAATTGTAATATGAGTAATAATGAGAAGAGTCTTTTGAAACTTCTTACTTTGATTTTACAAATAGATAAGGACATGGGGAATGATAAACACACATTCCTTATGGTTAACAAGAAAAATAATAATGAGGCAAAGGGGCCCAAGACTCATAACATGTCTAAAGATCTTGAGCACTATCCTTCCAAGAAAAGGAAGATCTAGAGGAAAGTTAATGAAAAGGAGGCAGTATTTTTTTCATGTGGAAAGTAAGGACACTGGTAGAGGAAATTCACCCAAAAGTAATGGGAAGATAAAGGTGAATTTTTAATCAATTGTAATCTTTCAATATCTACACATTGAGTATTAGATACAGCTTTTGGTGTTCGCATCTGTATCCAAATGTAGAAACCAAGTAGATTTTGAAAGATTTCTAGAGGAGAGATGGATCTGAGCGATACTAATGGAGTGAGGTTTTCTTTCCTAGTCATTGGTGACTACCACCTTTCATTTACAATAAGAATGATTTTTGGTTTTAAAATATTGTTATTATGTACTGACGGTTACCAAGAACATAATTTTTGTATCATGCATAGATGCAGATGGGTTTATTTTCAAGTTTAAAAATAAAAGTTATTTATTTTATAAGGAAAACATATTTTATGGTATGAAACATTTAAATAATAGTCTTTATGTATTAAATTAAAAAAACCAAGTATTAATAATTGATAACGAATCATGTTCACATGACTCATATAACACCCAACTATGGAATCACTATCTTGGTCATGTAAATGATAAGCATTTGAAAAATCTATGTCAAGAGGTTTATTTAGACTCATATGAGCTAAAACCAATTGAAAGATTCCATTATTATTTACAAAGAAAAATGACCAAAACATAATTTGGTGGATAGGGTGAAAGGGAAATAGATCTTCTAAGATTGGTACACATGGATGTGTGTGGACCATTTCTAGTAGAAGATAGAGGTGGGTATTCTTACTTTATAACTTTTACTGATAACTTGAGTAGATATGGATATATATACTTGATGAAATATAAGTCTGAGTACTTTGAGAAATGAAAATAATTCAAGAATAAAGTAGAGAATCAACTTGGAAAGAAGATAAATAATATTTGATCGAATTGAGGTGGTGAATATCTTAACCAAGATTTTATTGACTTTCTGCAGGAGTTTCTAATTTTGTCTCAACTCACTCCTCCATACACATTATAGTGTAATGGTGTTAGTTAAAGGATGAACCATACCTTGTTAGACATGGTAAGGCTAATAATGAGTTAGGAAGATATTCCATTATCATTTTGGGGATATGCATTTCAAATTACAGCATACACATTAAATTTAGTTCCAACTATAGTGAAAAATGGAATTCTCTTCGAGTTATGGAGTGGAAAGAAACCCATTTTGTCTCACACACATGTATGGGGTAGTGAAGCATTTTTTAAGGCTTTTTCAGGCAACAAACTAGCACCCCAAGGCATAAAGTGTATCTTTATAGGGTATCCAAAGAAAAAAAGGGATACTTTCTATACAACCCCACAGAAAAGAAAGTGATTGTTTCCAGACAATCCATATTTTATAAGAGGGAGAATATCCTCAAAAAGGATAGTGGTAGAGAGATTGACTTCGATGAAGTTGATGATCAAGATACACAAGAGTTGTTACAGGAATAGATTCCATAGTTCCTCATGGAAGAAGTAGTTCCTAAAACACAAGTACTGCATATGAGTGTAAGAGAGGTAAGAGAACTAGATAGATATATTTTTATAGTCACTGGAGATGGTAAATCATTATTGGTTAACAATGATGAACCTCTCTCCTACAAGAATGTAGTAGAGAGATCAAAAGTTGCAAGATGGAAAGAATCCATGAATTATGAAATGAATTCCATGTATCAAAACAAAGTTTGGGTTATGGTTGATGTGCTAATTGATGTAAATATCATTGGATGAAAATGGGTATTCAAGAGGAAACTGGACATGGAAGGTAAATCAAATACCTATAAAGCAAGGCTGGTAGCTAAAAGGTTTAAAAATCATCGAGAAATTGACTACAATGAAACCTTTTCACCAGTTTCCATGTTTAAATCCATCTGAATTCTACTTGATATAGCAGCTTACCATGACTATGAGATTTGGTAGATGGATGTAAAAACTGTATTCCTTAATGGGAACATTCGGGAAGATTTATATATAACACAAAAAGAAGGTTTTGTGACTCCAAGTGATGCCAAAAGGATTTTCAATTTGCATAGATCCATCTATGGATTGAAGCAATCATCCAGAACATGGAATATTTGATTCAATGAATCCATAAAATAATTTGGTTTCATTAAGAACAAATGTGAGCCATGTGTTTACAATAAGTTTAGTGGGGATGTGTTCATTATCCTAGTAGTATATGTTGATGACATATTACTTATTGGAAACAAAATACCAGTATTATGGTTTTTTAAGGACTGAAAATAAGTGTTTCTCTATGAAGGACTTAGGTGAAGCAGACTATATTCTAGGGATCAAGATCATTCATGATAGATCCAAGAGGCTTCTTGAACTATGACAAAGTATATATGTTAAATATATAGTAAATATATTTAGTATGGAATAATCCAAGAGGGAATTGGTTCTAGTTTCCCATGGTTTACATCTTTCTAAGAAATTTTGTCCTCAGACACAACATGGGAAAGAGATAATGAGTAAGATATCATACATTTTGGAGATAGGATCAATCATGTATTCCATGTTATATACTATACTTGATATTTTATATGCATTGATCATGGTAGGAAGACATCAAGATGATCCAGGAGAACAAAATTGGTCTGTTGTTAAGTTTGTCTTTAAGTATCTGATAATAACTAAGGATAAGTTTCTAGTGTATGGAGGAGACAAGGAGTTGTTCACCAGGGGTTATACTGATGCTTTATTTTAGAAAGATCCGAATGATCTAAATTCACAATCAATATATTTTTTTCTTAACAGGAGAGTTGTGATCTGGAAGAGTTCAAAGTAGCCATTTGTCACTGATTCTACAGCAGATTCTGAGTATATGGTGGCTTCTGGTGAAGCTAAGGAAGCCATTTGGATTTAGAACTTTGTCTAATATCTTGATGTGGTACCTATAAGTAAAGACCCTGTCACATTATATTGTAATAATATTATATCATTGGATCCTTAAAAATAACCAAGGTCATAGCAATGGACAAAGAATATACTCTGGAAGTATCACCCCTTGAGGTATTTTTATCAAAGGGGTGAAGTTTCAGTGAGAAGAGTACCCACATAAGAGAACGTGGAAAACCCCATGAATAAAGTACGATCATAGCAGAAGAATTAGTATCATGTGAGAGATAGCATTCTGAAGGTTATTAGCAGTTTCCTCATGTGCAAGTGGGATTATGTTAGAGTTGGTTCCCTAGAACCAACTTTTGAGTACTTTATGATAACTTTTATTCATAGTTTTTAATATTAATAAAATCCTTATCACATCATGATTGTTCTTATGTTTAAAATAGTATGTGATAATATTTCATTAATGAATAATGTGTGAAAGGAGTTGTCTCTTATGTTCTTTAATGGAAGTTGATATCTCAAGCCCTTTGATAGAAATGATATAGCCTAAATAAATTCATGGTTGTGGTGTTCTATGGGAAAGTCCAATTCTATGAAGTCAAAGAAAGAGACATCGAGCACATAGGTTGATGGAAGTGACATGAAATCTACTTGGTTGCATATATTGTGATAAAGGTATTATATTACACAATAAGCATCTGTATGAGATATTTTATCATTTCGGCATTAACTTCTTTCTCTATGGGTGTCTTGGCGTGTTGCTAGATGCTAACCTTGGACTTTAGGCTTCTTCTCCTAATTCCATTGAGAAAGAGGCCTAGAGGGTCACACACTAAGTGTATCCAGAATATTAGCTAAATAATAATAATATTTTTTATTATTTAAAAAATTTAATAAATATTATTCTCGCATGTGGTTTAATAATTATTCATGTTTTCGTGATCGAATTTATTATGTCACCAATTATTCAAGAGAATATAATGTGAGTGGAATATCTAATAAATGTTTATTTTTTATTTAGTGAATATACTATATATTTATTTATTTATTGTAAAATAATGTAATGATATTTATTTAATAAATAAATAGTCATTATTCAAGGCCTAGTAAATATTGTGGAGGAATGGTGAACCGAGTTTAATGGTCTGGTGAGAAATAATATATATTGAATATTATTTGATTAAATAATATTTTATTTAATTCTCAAGTTAAGAAAATATCAAGAAATAATATTATTATTATTATTATTTGACATGGAGCTTCGCAGGAATTAAATAAATAATAAAGGGGACTTGTGAAATTATTTATTTCTAACCCTAGTGATATATAAACCCAATTATATTATTTTTATATTATATATAATTCATTTGTTTTGGTTGTGCACAATAAATTTGGAGATTCCTATCAAGACCTAGTGATATTCCTTCTCCAAGAACGCTCCCAGTAAGGGAGAGTGATCCTTCTCCATCTCCCACTCTCAAATCAAGAGATATCCAAGAGAACGCTTTGGAAGCGATTATTGAGGTGATCAAAGGTGGATGATACAAGAAATAGGATATATAATGCTAGAACCTGAAGATTTCTATGGTGATATTCAGATATTTTAGAAACACATGTGGATCATCACTAGAGAGAATCTGCTTTTGATTCTTACAATGCAAAGACGGTACAACACAGATCTATTGTCAGGTCCATCAATGAAGAAATAATTCCAACAAGGTAATTATTTAATTAATTAAATTGATTACACATAATATGTGATGATCCTCTCTCTGGTTATGGCGCTCTATCCCTTGTCTTTTTTCTTTGATTCAATTCTGTAGATCACAATGTTTATCATTGTGTAAATATCATATTGATCATCGATTGTGACAAAAAATAAGGTTGGTCATGACCCATCGCATGATTTCTCTATGCATGGAACCTACAGGTCGATGTAATTAAAATAATTAAAGTGATAAAGAAAAATTTTAAGAGTTAAATATAGTGGAAATATAAAATCAAAAGACATGTCATAAGAGTTTGATAAAGGAGTTCGGTGATCCCTATGTATCCTCCCCTCAATATACTTGAGACGTTTTGGTTTAAAACTTTAATTTAGTGGTATCCAATAAACCCATTAAAAAAATTAAAATCCTTTATTTTTAGTGGTTTTAGTAAGAAACTCGATTACGTGACTACCTTTTTAGTGGTTGTGGATAGAAACTCAAATCCCCCTTACTTTTATGGTAGTAAGCACTTATCCCCCTCACACTCAATGGTAGTTCACGCCCATGAAAAGGAAAAATAGGATACTTGATTTATTAAATCCCTTTAAAGCACACTCATAATTCTCCTAACAATATACACCAAGAGAAGAGTGGGATAGAGTGAGATAAGAGTAAAGAGAGCCTGAGAATGAAGCAAAGTGGCACAATAGAGCTCTAAAATGATCATCAAGGTAATTTATGCCTTCCAAGAAACCTTGAGGTGTATTTATAGACTCTAATGGATTTAGGAATGTTTTGGATCCTCTAAGGGTCATAGATATCCATTAGGAGTCGAATTAAGGCAAGCGAGACCCACTCCGGTAGATATATTTTTGTCTGGAAAAGGGAAATTGGGTAGCCACTAGAACCTGCTAGTGGAGGACTCCAAGTAAGTCCTCCACATCTCTTTAAATCCCTTTGTTTGTATCAAAAATTCCTTGGAAAAAATTTTAACAAATAAATTTTGAAATTCATTAATTGAAAATATTAGAAACACATATGTGTGTTTGTGATCATTATAACCTCTAAAGAGAGTGAGATGTATAGTAGGTTCAAGTTTCACCATTCCACCTATGATATTATCTACCTCATGGATTGGTTTCTCCATGAATCTAAACTTGAACTATCTCAACTCACCTAGGATCATTATCCATTACATTATTTTACTCACATGTAAGTGAGGGGATCCAAAGGATTCATTAATAATTTTTTTACTTAAAAGAAACCATGGATACACAGACCCTTACATAATGAGAGGACGGAAATGACTCATAGAACATTATTTAATTTAATAAATTATTACAAAAATCATGAAATAATAAATTAAATAAACCAATAAAATACATAAGTTGGTCTAAGATCATGGTCATCCATATACATGCAATGAATACATAAAATTACACTAGCTAGCATTCACTTCAATTCATTATTTATTATTAAGATAATCATTCTTGAATTAATTCTATCAATTAGTTAAGTAGTTAATTAATTATCTTTATCTTAATAATTATCCAAAGTATTTTGAAGATACCCATTATAAATGCTATATAGAAAATAAATGGTTTGACTAGTAATTACAGATAATTACATGGAATTAATTGAATGTTTATTAATTTTGAAAACCTTATTACATGGTCAATATATCTAATGTGAATAGTGTAATTAGATTTTTAATGATGAAATTAATTATTATTTATGTAATTTAATTATGTTATTTATATGAAGATTACACATCATGTACTAATGAGATGCATGTCATGTTTCTCTCTTATCATGTATCCTGGATAAATTCCTAGGGACTCAGGATGTATCACAACACAGATTACATGGAGTGTACCAACGAGCTACATATTGTGTGTTCCACTTGTTGAGTGTCCACATAACCCTCCATTTGACTCATCGTATTCCTCGAACATGAGTATTAATGAGTCACATGGCATGTACACTAGCTACACATCGTGTATCTCATTAATGATATCGGCTTTTAGTCTCACACGATGTTATGTCATGTATTTGACCGCACAGTTATCCCTAATTTCACTACTAAATTGTGTAGACTACATGACATGTACACCAGATACATGCCATGTGGTCCAATAGACCATGCATTATGCTAGCCTGGTCAACATGCGGTGTGCAGTAAATTCTCCGCGTGTCATTACTGCTTAGTGTGTCGTGTATCCCATGACACATATATATGCAATGAGGTTAGGTACAAGACATGTACTTTTAATCACACGTTGTGTATCCCTATATACCAACCAGAATCCTCAGTACCTTCTGATGGAATATCTAATCGTGCTTCATCTATTATTAATTTTTTTAAGATGATATGACACTTGAATGGAGAGAATTAATATGTCAAAACATGTTAATTAAACTTAATATTAAATAAATAATAAACTAGAAGTGTAAAACTAACAATAATTGTGTATAATAGATCAATGAATAATAAATAATTATAGATTTTTATGTGATCACTCTAATAAAACTTGAAGGTTCTAGGGTGAAATGGAAGTAGTCAGGATCATTCCCAACAAAATTTTTCCATCAACTTATTTGGATTTCTCCTCAGAACTAGATAAAAAATGTGTTCCCAAAATCCACAAAGACATGATTTTTTCACATATAATTTATTTAATTAAGGAATTACTTTTCACTGAATTCTTTCTCCATCAATGAATCGGTAGAAAAATCTTGTCATATCATCATTGTGTCATAGGAATTAAGTGTATATTCCCTCTAATGGTAATCCAAAACTGTTCTACAAACCTTTGATTGTCACTGTAGAATTCTCCAGGAGCTATCATAGAAGAATTTATCACTTGCAATGATCAATGTTGATCGAAACTGAATCCTATAAGCGAAAGGAATTCACTCTGGTGGGGAAGGATAATTACTCTACATTATTCAAAGCATTCTAAATATGGATCACTCTAGGGCTTGATATAATTATCACAAGAACATGTCATGCATGATGAGAAAATGTAGCTCTTAAAGCTTGCACAAAATGTCATAACTAGGTTTATATAGTGTTGGGGTTAGAAAATAAATAATTACGCAAGGGGTTATTATTATTTTATTAATTCCTAATGAACCCTAAGTATAAATAATAATATTATTATTATTTACTTGACATGTTCTAGACTCGTGGATAAAAATAAATATTATTTTCATAAATAAATAAATAAAAATCTTAAAATAATATTTAATATGGAATTTATCACTTGACCATTAAACTCATTTTTTCAATCCTCTTAAATATTTATTGGTCATTGAGTAATAAATGTTTATTTAATTAAATAAATACCACTACATTATTCTCTAATATATATATATATATATATATATATTTCATTAAAACTCTTGAATAAATATTTATTAAATATTCATGTTACTAAATGAATAAATATTTTATTACCTTGTGAATAAACCAGAATAAATACATATTTTATATTAATGTAATTAAATAAGTAATTACGTGGTGAATAAATATTTATTAAATATTCAACCCACATATATATTCTCTTGAATAACTGGTGATTGAATATTTTCCATCAAACCAACATAAATAATTATTAAACCAAGTACGAGAATAATATTTATCCTACTTGTTAAATTCATATAGAACTTAACTAAACTTATTAATACACTTGGTGTGTGACCATCAAGGATCATTTCTTAATGGCATTAGGCCACACTACTTAAAATACAAGATTATAGTCTAACAACCTACTAATAATATCATAGAGAAAGAAGTTAATGTTGCAACGATATGTTACCTCCTACAAAGGAACACCGTGTAATATAATCATTTTCTCTTGATATATATAATCAAATAGGTTGTATGTCAGCTTCATCAACCTATATGTTCAATGTACCTTTCTTTGAATTTTTGAAAATGAACTTTCCAACAACACTGCCATGGTCATGGGATTAATCAGGTAGTTCAATTCTCATCAAAGATCTTGAGATATCTACTTCCATTAAATAAAAAAATGGATAAATCCTTTCTCACATTATTCATTAACATAACATCATTCGTGACACACACAATGTATCCTACTTCACTGTCAGCATATGCCATCAAGGTTTTCATTAATACATTAAAGAACACAACTTATGACATGTATTAATAATATTATTAAAGTCTAAGGATTATTACACACATTCACAAATAGGAATGTTTAATGACACATATAAATGTGGATTTCATATTGGCGGGTCATATTCTCAAATCTCATTCACTAGATATTATAAAGGGTGTATACCATGACAAAGTGTTTCAAAGTCCTATAAGTCTCCACCCATGATAGTATGTATCATCTATGTCTCATCAAATGATATCATACTAATATATAACTTATATTTAAGAATACTATTGTGACACTTCTAGGTTCTCATCATAGAGAATAATGACTATGAACTTACAGTGCGATGAGTTCACTTAGGAAATTATCACATACTATGTCCCATAAGAGAACAATCATGATGTGAAAATATATTTTATAAATATTCAAATTCATGAACATATGTAACCATAAAGTACTTAAAAATTGGTTCTACGGTACCAAATTCAAAACTCTACACTTCCTACCATAGATGAGGCAAAACCATGTCGTAGTTCTTATGATACATATCCTGCTAATCATATAAGGATTCCAATTTCAGTAGATATGCTTGTAGAGGTTCATGATGATTTCTTAATTGATTATGCTGCACAACACACAAAGATTCCACTTTCAGTACCTATGATTGCAAAGGTTCATAATGCTTCTAGTAATGGTTTTTTTCACACTCAATTTATCAGATTATATTGCGGTGGTAGTGGGTGAATTGAGTATATTTTACTCTGTGTTTTCCCCCAGGGGTGAGATTCCCATTACACAACAGTCATCATGTTCATGTGTGGGAGAAGGTTTTAACTAAAAAAACTCTTCATACCACATTGGAGAGAGTTTTATATAATATTCATTTTCCTTCTAATTAAGACATGGCACAAGAAAGGGAACTTTGGATCTACCACCTATCATATAGGATGTTGTAGAGACAGCTGTTGTAAATGTTATGCAGGAGGAGCATATGCCGAAACATAGGAAATAACATACACAGCATAGGAAAAATATCTATACACCGAGCTATGGCACAAGATATTGTCTGAGACACCAACACATGCAACACTAATACATTTTCCACTATTCATACATTTTTAATTTAACTATAAGTTATATATTTTTTGCATTTTAACTTACACATTGTTTAAAAATATATATTTATAATTAATTATTATAATTAATAATTAGAAATATTTTTTTATAAAGTTGAGTTCAAAACCTATTTTTATTATTAAAATAAAGACCACATTTTATTTTGGGTAGAGAGAGACTCATTACTTAACCCATAGGACCATAGGCATGCACACATGCTGTAGAGAAAATGGCCCATAGACCTCAATACATGGCCCAAAATCCCAAGTCCCAAAGACCAATACAAATTCCCCATGACCCAGTGCCAGTAGTCCCATGCGACTTGCCTCTGTCTGGTTTTCCTTCACCCTGGTCAACCTATCATCATCGATGCAACCACCTATGCTTTCATTCTAAGATGTGCCGCACCCTACCTGTCGGTCCATTACTGCCTTCGCCCTCTACACACCCTGTTGTCGACCCATTGTCATTATTGTGGCCACCTCCACATTCATCTTTTGGGATTTTCCACAGCCTACTCTGCATCATCACCAAAAGTCCCATTTCCATCCTTCTATAGATCCTTGTTGCCACTTCCAAGGCTGCTTGCACCCTGCCAGCTCGTGTCGTCGTTGTCGGCAGCACCTTGTGCACTCTTATCGTTGTCTTTTTTCCCACTTCCAATGCTACATAACTCCATCATCCACCACCATGTAGAGTGTCACCACAACATTCTTTGAGCCATGCATTCCGCCCCCTCAACATGTCGCCCAGAACAGTTACCCGCAGTGTGGGTAAATTGTGCAAGCTCGAGTTTGAGCCCTAGACCTGCCAGATATAGAGGTGGATTGAGTACCACTCAATTGCACCCTTGGCCATAAAATAATTATCAATAATATTAATAATAAAAATTAATTGAATAATAACATTACTAATTAATAATTACCAATATTATTAATAATAAAATTTAATTAAATAATAACATTAATAATTAATAATATAAATAGTAATCAATTCTATAATTAATTAGGATCATTAATAAAAAATAATATATTACATTTATTAATAATTAAAAAAGAAATTTCTATAATTATTAATTAATTAATATTATTAATAAACAAAAATAATAGTTAATAATTAATAATAATAATTATCGGTATAATTAATAGTAAGCAATTATAATTTATCATGTAATTTATAATATCGTTACTGATACAATTACTGATCATGGTAAATAATATAATTATTAATGGAAGTAATTATACAATTATTAATTAATTAATTTCATAATTTTTACTATTAAAAACATCTTTATGTGTTATTTTCATTATTAATTATTATAATTGTTTAGATAATTACTAATATTAGTAATTGTAACACCTCGAAATTTTATGAAATATTTTTTTCGAATAAATTTATTCTTTTCAATGTTTTTCATTACATGTAACATTGATTTTAGCTTGTGTTACATGAAATTTTTAGTTTAGCTTGTGTTACATTATACACTAAGTTTAAATGAAATGTAATATACTATTAAAATATTATTACTTAATATGATAATTATCATCTAGCTGTTGGAATGGCGAGTATGAATAAGATTAACTAAATAATTAAAATATATGGTTTACATATGTATATATAATGAATTCCTTGGTAACCAATTAATTAGAAATGAAAATAAAAACTATTTTGAAAATAAAGAGAATCTTTTTCTGAAAAAACTATTTTTATGCGCACAAACATGTTTTATCTTAATAAATTAAATAGATTACTTTTAGTAAAGGATTTTAACCAAATTTATATATTATATATTCAATAAAAAATTTAATATTTGTCTTATGTTTTTTCTAGAGAAGAGATAAGAATAAATCCATTTTTATGCATAAAAACTGTATTTTTCTAAAAAATAATTTTATCGCTTTTTGCGCACTTATTTTAAAATCAATTTTTTACAATTTAAAAAAAAAAAATTAATTTAATTTTTCAAATCATAATATTAAAATTATATTAGGGTAAATTTTAGAAGATAAATTTTTCAATGAATAGTGAAAAATACTAGTTTTTATTAAAAATTGTCATTTATTTTAAAGCATTTAAAAAAATAAAAATTGTTTTAAGATAGTTTTAAAGATAAAATTAGTTTAATTATATATATATTAATCCAATTCAGGTTATTGGAATCAATTTCATATTGAATTTTGATATAAAAACTTTTTAAACTTTAGATCATTTTCTCTTTGGAAAACCGGTTTCTCATCGCGTCTACAAGGTTAGTTTTAAATTAAATTTTGCCACTTATGTGAATATATTTCAAAAAATTGATTCCATATTTGTAATCATAGTAATTTATATTATATAATAAGGTAAAATTAATTTTTTACTATAATGAATTGTAAAAATAGTAAAAATTATTTATCACGGTTAAGGTAAAAATGGGTTTATTGGGGGGTTAAACTAAAGAGATATGTGTTAAAAATGACCCAAAACATGTCCAAAACAAATTTTATGACCATATTTCGACCTTATCTCTTATATTTTTGATAATGACCCATTTTTGAGACTTTTGAAATTTGAAAAATGTTGGTTCGCCTTTTTCTTTTCAAAAATTATAAGTGTGTCACTCACCTCACTTATAAAAGGCCACTCCCTCTCCTCTTCACTTCACACTTCAAAACCCCTTTTGGTTTGGACAAGACCTAAAAAATTCACTTTCTTAATTCCCTAATATCATCATATAATGATTATTTTAGTCATAAAAATAACCTAAGAAGCCTTTTGGTGCAAACCAAAATAAGTTGTTAGAAGAAGAGGTAAGGTTCCTAACTGAGTGTTTTATTTTATTTCTTTCTCCAACCCATTAAATTATTATTAAAACATGATTATATAATAACCTTAGTATCTTCTATATACTCAAATGTTATTATGTTAATGTAATAACCTAAATCTTTCTCTTCTTCCATCAAATGGGTTGTGAAATTATCATTCATGTGTACGACAGACAACCGCCTCACAAACCGATGTTATTTGTTTTCCATAACCACCTATCACGGATGGATGTAATGATAGATTTATTGTTTATATATGATATGTATGATATTATTATTCTTCTATAATCATCATATCACATGTTCTTTCTTAACTTCCATTCCTTGTGAATACGATAACATCATTCGTGTGTACGGTGGACTACCGTCTCGTGTAACGATGTGATTTGTTCACACTTTACATAGAAGGTAATAAGGATGATTTTAATGAAAATATGTGATATATATGAAATAAAAATTATTTTTTTAATGGTAATATATTATTTACCTTTGTTTCTTTCTTTCTATCAGGAAAATGGAAACAGCGTTCATGCGTGCGTACAGCCTACCGTCTCTATAAATAGTGTATTTAATTTTATATATATAAATTTTATAGATCAATATAAATACATATATATTGAATATATATGATAATTATATAAAATTTCCAAAAATAAAAAATAAAAACATACATGAAAAACAAAGCTGTTATTTCCTAAAAAGCGACTTTAACATGGAATTGTTAATAAATGGGTAATAAAATGTCACAAGTAAATCATATATGGTATGATATAAATATATGTATGTATGTATGTTTCTGTAATAGATATATAATAAACTTATATTTATTATATAGTATTTTTTAATTTGTATGAAGGAAGTCGAGACTTATGGTAAGGGATTTCCTTCTCACTTTTATTTTCTATACACATTTCATATTCACCTCATGCTTATTTTATGTGGTGTATATACTACCCATTAATGTATTTGATGATGATTCTCTTGGAAATTATTAGGATTTGAATATCCATTTTAGGATATCTATTTCATGGGGTTTATGTTACAAAAGTTATCAAATTGGTAAGGGTTTTATGATATATCGCTGCTAAAAAACAGACCTTTAATAGTGCTTGCCTTTATCAACGTTAGAAAAAAGTACTGATAAAGGGTGTCTTTTATCAATGCCTTTTTTAGCACTGATAAAAGGCACCCTTTATCAGTGCATTTTTTTAGTGCTAATAAAGGGGACTCTTTATCAGCGCTTTATTTTTAGCGCTCATAAAGGGATAATTTATCATCACTTTTTTAGCACTGATAAAAGTCTAAATAAAATGAAATAATTAAATAAATGAAAAATAAAAAATGAGCTTATTAAAAAAATATTATAAATTTTATTAATTAAATAATCATTAATAAAAATGAATAAATTTTTTATACTATAAATAAATTATAAATAGTAATAAATAATATATATTAAATATATAGATATATGTAAAATTAAAATTAAATAATTAAAAATTAAAAATAAGTAAATTGAGAAAAATATTAAAAATTTTATTAATTAAATAATTATTGATAATGTTAATAAATAGTATATATTAAATATATAGATATATATGAATGTATATAAATATGATTTATATAATACAAAATATTTATGCTTTACATTAAATTGTAATATATTTAGTGAAATGGTTTATAATTAAAAATTAATATGAATTAAAAATAATGACTAATTATATCGAGTAATGGAAATAATTAAATGTCGTTTTATTTTTCAATTTAACCTAAATCAAACGTATGTTATATTGATTTCATATAAATGTAATTAATGCATTTTTATATACAATGCACACACACAAATATTTTTTTGGGAATTTAATCAATTTCTATTATTTATTTTATACATATTTATTTAATGTATTTTAATATTTTCAATATGTATTCATCCTTATTTCAATATATATTCATTTTTTAATAATTTATATTTAATTAATCAGGCTTATACAATTTTTCAATATTGTTAGTGTACTCATTTTTAATTATTCAATTTCACTCATTTTTAACATGCAAGCACTTAAGATTAAATATTCATTAAAAATGTTAAAAAAAATTATAAAGAAATATATTTATAAATATATATTTAATATTTTTATACATTTATATATTTATAATATAAATAAATAAATATTATTTTTTAAAAAGGTATTTATATATTTATAAATAAGTAATTATATATATTTAAATAATTTTAAAATTATAATAAAATTATTTAAATAATGAATATATTTACTAAATTTATATTTATATGTTTATTACATATATATATAATTATATAAATATATATAATGATATAAAAATTATTTTTTAAAAAAGTATTTATATAATTATATATTTGAAGAATTATAAAATTATAATAAATATATTTAAATAAAGAATATATTTACTATATTTATATTTATATATATATATATATAATTATATAAATATATTTACAAAAAAAATATTTGCAATTTTATTTATAAACCCTTTATCATCGCTAAATTAATTAGCACTGATAAAGATGGATTTTATCAATGCTAATTAATCTAGCACTGATAAAAGGGATCTTTATCAGCACTTTTTTAGAAGCACTAATAAAAGTGCCCTAGTCTATTTAAAGTAATCCTAACCAGTCGCAAACTCATCATGATATTCGAAGCTTTCCATAGAAACCACCCTCTGTCAGCACTCCTCCTCAGTGAATTGAAGCTCAAATAAAGGCTTGAATCAAGGCTCAAACAATTTCAAGGCTCAAATCCAAGGCTCAAATGATTCAAGGGTCGAATGAATCCAAGAATCAAATGTTTTCCAAGTTTTTGATATCTCTACTTTCTCTTGGATGATTCAAAGCTTCAATCCAAGGTACCTTACCAAGGCAAGGTACGTAGGAAGCCTCCCTGAGGTTCAAGCCCAATACCCATTGGTCCCGGACATCTTCACATCGGTTCCCACTCCACCTAAACTATATAGAATTTTATCCTTTCCAAGTAAAGGTACATAGGAAGCCTCCCTGAGGTTCAAGACCAACAACCATTTTCCCGACTCCCTTCACGTCGGACCACCTTTGTCCCACATGACAATAAACTACTTTCCCCCTTTTCGTCCTGCATGACGCTAAACTACATCAACCATCCCGAACTACATGGGACTTGATCCTTTTCTCTTGGATAAGGTATGTAGGAAGCCTCCCTGAGGTGTGATCCCATCCAGCGGTAAGCCATTGTGACCCCATCCAGCGGTAAGCCATTGTGACCCCATCTAGCAGTAAGCCGTTGTGACCCCATCCAGTGGCAAGCCATTGTGACCCCATCCAGCGGTAAGCCATTATCGACCCCATTCGGCGGTAATCCATTGAAGTCCCTAATCAATGGTAAGTCATTGTCAAATGAACTATGAGGACTTTGATTTTCTGCCATGGGGATACGTAGGAGGTCTCTTCGAGACTCAAGCCCAATATAACCATCGTCCTCGAGTCGACTCCATCCCATTCTCCATCCATTTTACTCAACCACCCAATACCCATCATGATTCCTACCCAGGACGCCACATCCCAGTGGGATCATGCCACCTCATTCCCCATCCCCTTAACAACAATCAGGTATCTAACCATGCGTTATCCCCAACATCAGTGTTACCTACAAGGTTTGCACCCACCTGATACACTCTAATCAGTGTTCTGATCAGTCTGATCTGTCTCTGCTAGACATTAAACCTATGTCATACCCTATGTTAAACATAGGAAGCTGATTAAAACCTCAGATACATGCCTATGGCATATGATTCCCCACATTCAATGTGGGATGAATCGGGCTTATGTTCCCTCTAGAAGCCCAATAATAAGGGGAATACACCGAGACATGCCAATGTTCCAGCGCCCAGACACGCCAGCGATGTCCAACATGACTACTCCCCCGACCTAAGGTTGCTTCCCTGACTGGACCCTTTGGAATGTTCCAACATAAGAAATGTAATTAACTGGTGTCTATGAAGATATGTCACTAGGAAGAGTTTCACAAACAACGTCTTAAATCTATAAGGGAGACCCGGACTAGGTGACGAGTTCTGAGGAGGAATCCAAGGAAGGAAGAACTGACATCCCATCATCTCGTTTCGATCAAGGAGCAAACATCCCTGAACAAAGAACGGATGTTTCCCGCCTTTGGAAAGAGGGAATGTGGGGAAACAAACAGTGTCGTCATCCTCGAATAAGATGGTGTGCGTACCCTAGAGAAAACTTCAGAAATAGAAATGGTGAACCCAACGTGAATTTATTCTCCTCAATATAGAGATTAGTGGCATTCGAGACATCAGTGGACTAGCATGTCACCGGATCCAGCTATTTGGCGCTGGGTCCCGCCAAGCAAATAGCAGGCCTAGCGTGGAACTCACCAGAAGTTGGGGTAGTCAAAACATTGGACATCCCGGTCTATGATGTTGTCAGCGTGGATCCATCTTACCAGGAATGGAATATGGGATGGTGTTGGGGCACTGGTCGTCAATTCCTTTCCTTTCAGCACTAATGGGTTAATCTCCCTGCTTTTCAGGAGCCAAGTTGTTGTAGGAATTCGATCACTGCCTGCCCACCGATGAAAGGGCAGGGGTGATGCCAACACAGCAGTTCCATGCGACTCCACCGCTTCGGTGATAATCTCCATTCCTACAAATGTTGGGCTCTCATTCCCCATCTCACCATATGAATTCATTCAATGGAGAGTAATCAACGACCTCGTATGCCGGTATGAGGAAGAGGGGATTATCCTGACTAAGGATATGGCCTGCCAGGATCTGGAGGTGTCAGTGGATCATCACCACGGTCGTCCCCAAGGGCCACGTAGTGAGCCACTTCTCCTCACTCCAACTTACAATAATTTCAGGAGCCTCTCCCTGGAGCGCCTCGACGACTCTCTCCTCTACACCGACGAGGTAGGGGACGTTTGGGTCAGCCCGGTCAGGATCCCGTTTTAGGATCCCCCAAGGAGGGCTCCCACTAGGTCGTTCTAGCACCTCCACCCAATCCCATGAGTTGAGGAGTAGGTAATCCATGCACCTGCACCATTGGCCCCAGTCCGGTTGACCCGATGCCAGCGTTGGGAACAGGTCGAGGAGGATACCCACTAAGGGGTGTCAACGTCAGCAACTACTGTGGCTTGGGCCACCACCAACGTATATCATCAACCCCTTGTGTATGATGAGCTGGGGAACTTGTATATCGGGCCCGGATTGAGGCCCCAACCACCCCAAGAGAAGGCTGAGTCGACTCTCTTGACCGCCGGTGAAGGTAATGGCCGCCGCCAGTACAGAGGCCCTCCCCGTACCACCACCAAGGAGAACACGGGTCTTCCCTGCTTCCAAGCTCGACATGGAGATCTGCCTCATACTACCCTCAGTCCGATTGAGGGACCTAATCAAAATGGTGACACTCAGCATGGAAGCCTCTCATGTGCTCATTACATCGGGTATGGAGTCATCCCTCCTACCACAAACTGCTGGTGCGGGGACGTTGCGCATCCGGTCAATCTTCAGTGTGGGGGTCCTCCCCATGTTCTCACAGCAGTCGGCGGAGGTCCTCCTCACCTCATCAATCAAAGGGGTGAAGGCCAGCTTTGCTTCACGGCCCAGCATGGAGGTCCTACCCATGTTCGGCTTGACCAGTACGAGACCTTCCCCACACTGAAGAAACAAGGGGAAACAAGCATGGTGGTCCTACCCGTGCTCCTATGGGCTCGAGTGGAGGTCCCACCCACTCCATCACCTCCCACAGAGGTCCTCCCCATATCCCATTTGATATTTTTCTTGGTTCTCCTTGCACATCAGCTTTCTAAGGTGGAAGCCCCCTCCACCCCAGCACCAGAATGGCCGAAGGACCTCATCATGCCGGAAATCTACCCTATCCTAAAGAACCATCCTAGGGAAGGAGGGCAGGTCATCGCCGCCATAAAAGGAACACTAAGAATATTCATACTGATATCGAACCAGTATGATTCTAAAATTCCAAAGATGAATACAACTCAGCGATGAAACCCTCACCCATACCCTCCTTGTCGAGGGTCAGGGCAGGAACAAGGCACATCAGCCTAGTACTCCCAGAATGCGAGGTCCATCAGATTCCCACCTCCCTCCACAGGTATATCCAGGAGGATGAAAATTTAGCATATCCACAAGTTACAGTTGTGTGATCACCACCATTATCGCCATAAGCACTCTCTAACTCGACTAGAGATCACAGAGAGCTATTTTGGGGAAAATGGTGGATGAAAAGCAGCGTGATCCACCACCAGCAATCGTAGTCCCTGTGCTGGAAATTTTGGTAGTCAGCCCTTCTTACCGTGACGTCATGGATAAGTCACTTCACTCTTCAGAGGATATCCTGAGATGTGGCAGTCTGTCAGCTCGCTCGTCGTACTCTCCACCGGCCAGCCTACCATCCCAATGGTCTGCTTCGGTACTGCTACCCATTCCCCAGCCGCCTCTGGTTGACGAGTGGGGCAATGAAGGGTCAGACCCTGAATCTGAGCCCAGGATCTTATGGGGTATCCTCGCGGTAGACCACCTCCCTGATATGTTTTTTCCAGTTGCAGCACCAAACTTTTGGGCACGGAAATCCCTCACCCAAGAGGAGTTTGAGTGTTTTTTTCAAACCCTCTGGGCGACGCACTTTCACCTTCGTCATCAGCGAGTGGTTTATCCCAGGATCCAAGCGCATTTTGAGTACATCGGCAAACAATGTAATCTATTTTATTTGGCCACACTCCCTGTGGCCCAGCTCCCTGAGTCACCAGGTCGCCATAGGACCCTCCAATAGCAATACATTCAGAGTTTCAAGGTACTCCGTAAGATTATCAAGGAGACTTCCCCCCACCTGTAGATCTGTGGTTGGGGGCAGTATGTTTCCCTCCTCTTCAGTCCTATTCGATGGAAACCCGACTCACTATGTGACATTGAGGACATGCCCCCAGGTAGATTTTTACTCAACATGGCCACCCTATCAAAAGAGTAAAATGATTTAGAGCTCCTCAACAAGGACCTACCCCCTAAAAGTGTGCCACAGCTACTAGATCCCTTGGAAAGGGTTACTCGTCAATAGAGGATCCTTATGGGTCTCCCTGTGCCCACTGAGGCATTAGTCCTTATCCAAAATCATGGTAAGGGTAAAGAGTATCTCGGAGCCTCCAAACCCTCCGACCCATTTGGCTCAGTGCAGAAGACATAGGAAGACCCCGAAAAGGATGTGTTGCATCAGTAACTCGCGGAGCAAAAGAAGGTAGTCGATGACCTCCTAGCTGAATGTGCTGCAGAGCGACAGCCAGACTACGGTAATCCTAGTCCAGGGAAGCAGGGGCAGGAATAACTTCCCCTTGGCGAGCTGCCTCTAGGTGACCCTGACCATCCTGCCCCTGCAGACAGGGTTGAAGCCGGAACTTACGGCAAGAGGGCACGGTATTTCTTGCCAAACCCTCTGGAATGGCCCGAAAATCCAAGAGACCCATCTTGGGTTCCCCCAGCTGCCCCGAGGGTCATTCCACCAGCCGCTCCACAAGCCGCTAGGCCTGCTTACCATGTTGAAGAACCCACCAATGCACTCGTGGTTAGGGATCCTCGTCAAGACAGGGACCCCCGCCCAGATGATCCAATAGCGGCACTCATTGCCCATCTCGAGGCATTGAAAACGCGACACACTACTAGAAAATTGGGCTATATCCACGGTCAAAAACTGTGGCTATAACCTATATCCATGGTTCCAGCTAGCTGTGGCACCTATTGGCGTGGCTATAGCTAAAAGCTATAGCCACGGTTTTAAATCGTGGCTATAGCCCTATTACCATGGTTTCACTAAACCGTGGTTATAACCCCCATATCTGTCCACCGTGGCAGTTAGGCTATAGTCGCGGTTGTCCCCCGTGGAAACAGGGTTATAGCCATGGTTTATAACCGTGTCTATAGCCCAATAAAATCGTGGCTATAGCCCAAAATTAATTTTCCCCCATTGAGATTCGATCTTTGTACCTTCTCTATATAGACCAAACACCTTTCCACTACTCCACAGACATCTTTGCGGATATATATATATATATATTGTTAAATATATTATTAAAAACTGTGTCTATAGCATGTAAACCGTGGCTATAAACTTTCCCTCCATTTTTTCGCGGGTTAATTTTTTTCCCACCCAAGGGCGGGAGATCTATAGACACAGTTTGGGTGAACCGTGGCTATAGTTCATGAAAAAAATACCCTATAGCCACGGTTTAACCAAACCGTGGCTATAACCCTTTGAAAAAGACCCTATAGCCACGGTTTCACCCAAACCATGGCTATAACCCTTTGAAAAAGACCCTATAGCCACGGTTTTGGTGAAACCGTGGCTATAGATTTCAAGAAAAAAACATATAGCCACGGTTTCACTAAACCGTGGCTATAACCTTTGAAATTAAACCCTATAGCCACAGTTTTGTTTAAAACTATGGCTATAACCTCATTTTCTAGTAGTGACAGGTGGCGCTCCCACCTGATGGGAAGCCATATCCAGCATGGGTGGATGATATGTCATCACCCCTGGGTTTTGTAAATCCCACCTTCTCCCCCTTTAATGGGATGGGTGACCCCCCCCCCCCCCCCCCGCAGCACCTAGCCCACTTTACCTCAAGGTGTGGCCCCATTTTGGGAACTCCAGCGCAGTAGGAATCCGCCAAACTCCGGTGTTTTGTGTAGACATTGGAAGGCCCTGCATTTGTCTGGTATAGCCAGCTTCTCATCAGATCAGTGACCGGCTGGGAGGACCTCCGTAGGCAATTCCTCTACCATTTCAGCTCTACCACATGGAAAATGAGTATTACGGACCTCTTCAAGTGCAAGCAGAGGCCTGATGAGCACATCACCGACTTTGTCACCCAGTGGAAAGGACTCACGTATTCCCTCGACATTCCACTGACTCTGGAATAATTGCTGACGATGTGCGTAGGGAATATCAAGATGGAGTTGGTCCCCTCCCTGATCACCAAGAACTATCCTGGGGGATTCTAAGACTTCTCTGATAAGGACCATCACCTAGAGGAATCCTTACAGTAGTCTATGAAGGCACGTCTATTGCCTCCTGCAATCCCTGCGAGAAGGACTGCCAGGGCTGAGCCAATTGCAATAGCCCAAATAGAGGCCCCCAGAGGATTATATTTGTTGCCAGTGGAGCCACCTCCACAGCCCGGTAGAGGCCCTCTACCTCAGGCACAGCCACCGGCCCAGCAGCGCCCTCCTCAGAATCAGCAAGTGCCCCCGCACAATGCGCTGCCACTTCTTAGGCAAGATAACTGAGTTCCACCTCCTTGAAAAGCTCCTCCAGCCCCCATTAGGTTCAGGCTCCAAGGGCCCCCTTTCCGGATAGGAGAAATCGGACCTACTCGTTCAACGAGACATAGGTCCCCGATTACTTCCACAGTGCCTTGGAATAGGGGATTGTGTGTTTTCCTGAGTGTAGAAGACCAAAAGAGGAAAACCTTATTGATCACCCTAATTACTGGCCCTACCACAGGATCCTAGGGAACACTCTCAAGAAGTGATATGTCTTCAAATACTGGCTCCAAGACCAGGTTGACAACAACATGGTCAAGCTGGGCCCAGCCCCGGCACAGGTGGCATGTGTCTTCGTGAGGTCTGATAGAGGCAGCGGCAGTGAGGGCGAGTGGCATCAGGTTTCCAATCATGGGTCCCAGAAGTATGATGATTGGATGGCTCATAAAATAGTCACCCATGCCCATGGTGTCATCCGAGCGCGCCTAAATTGGCCAGAGCCTTTAGAAGATGCAGCCACCACTTCTGCGTCGTAGTCTCAGCTGGCCTCTTCCCAGAAGAGAAAACACCGATGACGTAAGGGAAAGCAAAGTCCCCCGCCAATGCCATCATCATCCAGTACTCTCGGAGACTTTATGCCCCCAGAGATGGAAATCCCTCCCAGAATTTTTCCAGTAGTGTACGACTCTTCAAGTGATGGACAAGGGTATGCCTCGGTTAACATCGTAGAGTTGGTAAATCCCTACATGATTCCTAATGATGAAGAGTGCCAGTCGGATCCTCCCAACGTCCCCAGCCATCGCCAGTGTCGATGGATTCATGGATATATGGGTCGTCGGAGTTCCTTTTTCAGCACTTCCAGCCAGGTTGTTCATGCTACCGAATCTAGGAAACATGCTCAGTACAAATCTCAGCATGCGCAACCTTCTCACCTGGTGGCATCAGGACCGCCTTCACCGTCGTTCATGTTGTTGGATCAGGTAGAGCCACCCCGACCATGTCACGACCAGACATGCCCTACTATAGGATGGTATCAATCATCTGGTCCTCATCTAGTATCCACTTTATAGGCTTTGACTAGTGAGCATCAATACATTCCTAGTACTAGTCAGCCACTGGTCTAGTCGGTAGGGCCCATCGTACCTCCTATCATAGAGAGACCTCCCGAAAGCAGAAGTTCACGCCTAGCACAAAATTATAATGTTCTTAAGAATCTTTCCAGTATCCCAACAAGTCTCTCCATCCTTGAGTCCCTTCGCCTGTCGTCAAATATGCGTGAGGCCCTCGCTGAGGCTTTAAGAATCCCCCTCCAATTTGAGACGGAAGTAGAAGCCGCAAAATCTTTTCATGCTGAAGCGGTCAAGAATGTTGAATTTCATGCCATTATCTAATTCTATGGAGAATATGAAGGCTCCCCCATACAGGGGCACATTTTTCCACTGTACATCATCGGTCAGTTCAATGGCGTGGAGGTTCGTCACTGTCTTGTCGACATGGGCTCTAGAATTAACCTAATCCTGACTCGGACACTATGAAATCTAGGATTATATGAGGATGATCTGAGTCCCTCTTACCTAAGAATAAAAGGTTATGAAAGGACAGAACAGACACCGGTTAGTAAGATCCACTTAAAGACCCAGATTGGTTTCCTAGTAGTCAGTACCGAATTTATGTCAGTTTCCCAGGACACCGCCTACAATGCATTGATGGGAAGGCCATGGCTCCACCTATAAGGCCCTAGCCTTAAACCTTACTTAATCTTGAGTTATTACAAGATTACACATTGAGGATCTTTTCAGGTTTAGAGTTTTAGATAATTAGATCATAAAACTTGCATTACATTCCACATATAAACAAAGTGGTTACATAAAGATAGTATTCTTCATTCCCATCAATGGAAACACATTTAAAATAAAACATGGATTATTTCTTGACACTTCCTTGACAATATCATCATATCATGTACCTTTCCCTTGACCTGTGAAAAACATTTCAAAAAAACTTGGGATGAGCATAAAAAGCTCAGTAAGGGATATAAAAATATGGAAAGGAAACATGGGTACATATATACATAAGAATGAAATCATACTTTACCCATAAAACATATGCACTTTAACATACCTCGTCAAATCATGAATAAATCATAGAAATCATAAGACATAAAGGTAACTTGAGGCATTCATAACATTCTTACGTAGGGAGTAACCCTCTTGGTTACGTTTGGAATACCCATCACAGTATATTCCCTAAATCTCTTCGGAGAAACCTTAATGTTTCACTCCTTCGTGTTACCCAATGCATTGGAGAGCTATATCGGGCTCACCTGCCCTTAGTTTATCACGGAACCACTCGTCTTCATAATAATTCCCAAGAACCTCAACATAATCGTATCACATAAAACATGCATAAAGGAAACATAACATTTCCATCTTTCAATCACAAGATATCAATACAACACATTGATATAAAAAACATTATGAAAACCATTTTCAATACCAAAATAAAAGAAAAGTAAAATATGGTATTTATTTTTCTTTTAAAAATAAGGTATGTCTTGTAGAGGAAGCCGAAACTCAAATAATGGTCACGGCGGCGGAGAAGTCGTTGTCGCCGCATACGTACAACAAAAACATTCCCTTTTGTCGTTTAGTAAAATGCTTCGTATAAAAAAGATTCCTTTTGGATAAACGTAAAAGTCAAAGGGGTTTATACACCGTATAAAAGAAGGTTGTGTATAAAATAAAATATGCCTCAATGAAAGGAGATTGAGACGAAGTCCCATACCTCGTATCTGACTTGACCCGACCGTTCTTTAATCTCCTTTAAAAGTGTAACTCCTTTTTATTTGAGCCTAAATCCTTCCTTTGAAAGGATTCTGCCCAAAGGGAAACCTCTAGAATGAGGAGAGGGATGTGGAGAGAGTAAATGGGCAGAGTAAGGCCGAGCCAAAGGCTTGAGGAGTGTGTGAAATGAGGTAGAGGTGGGGGCCTTTTATAAGAGGAGAGGAGGGGCACTTTTGGAAATCATGAAACTATTATTTTATTTTCAAAAGTGTTTCGAATTTCTAAGGTCCCACATTGATATATTTCGAAGATAAGATGATAAGGCTTCTAAATATTCCCATCCAATATTTTTTGGACAAGTTTAGGTCTTAGATTTTATATTATCGTTTCATTTTATTTAAATTGTTCATTAATGAGGTCATCATTGCATCATCATGATGTCATAATTAAATTAATTTATTTAATGTCTAAAAATTATAGAAAAATTACTATGATGTAGGAAATATTTTTAGCTTTCTAATGAATATTTATAGTCAAAAATATGACTTGTATAACCCCATATAAAAATTGTTTTACTAACATAACTCATGTTTGTGTCATTTTTACTTTAATATTAAATAAAAAGTTATTTATGTCATTTCCCAACCAAAGTGGCTCCATGGGGTCCCCAAGTTGACCCATGGCTTGTCTTGGTCTTCCATGACACAACCAATGAGGGTAGGACATGTTTCAAGCTCACCTCATTTTATAAAAGCATTATTTGTACCTTAAATTACACTAATTACCTCTAATCGCGATTAATGAAAAAAAGTTACTATTCACCAAAAAATTATTTTCATCCCATTGAGCCACATTTTACATAATAATGACAACCATGTATGTTGGATTTTTAAAATTCAATACACATTAGTGGTAAACTTTCATTTAACTGAAAAATCAGTTTGCTTGATTACCACTTAGTGGTTTCACTATTCATCAAAAATTGAAGTTTTTCAGAAAATTACCAAAAATTCACGCTAAGCTTTATTTGATATTCCGAATTCAAAAATGAAGTCTATTTTACAAAATTCAAAACATATAAGTCAAATTAATTAATTTAATAATTAATTCCCGCTGTCATGATAAATAGCGTGTTTTTATGAAACAATAAGTATCAAAAGATTGATACCAGTTTAAGTCCAATTTCAAAGTGAAATTTATTCCAATGACCACCATTGGATTAAATGGTAAAAATATATTCTAATTTCACTTCAAAACCAATTCAAAAGATAATCTAATCATATAAATAAATTAGATTAAGAAGCAGTTTTGATGTAAAATGCAGTATTTTTCACTATTCATTAAAAAATGAACATTGTCAGAAAAATACCAAAAAATCACACAAAGTAATTTTTGATGTCCCAATCATAAAGAATAAGTTTATTTTGACAAACATAGCTTATAAAATTGTCAAAAGATAGATTCAAAAAAAAGGGTTTGCCATCAAAAGGCAGTAAAACAATCTTTTAAGAATATTAGTGTATTCCATGCTTAAGATTGGATTTATTTTCATTTTAATCCTCTAAAACACTATATAATTCATTAATAGACATATATAAAAATATCTATTATTCATTACTTACTTGGGATGTTACACCACCTGTATGTGGTGGTTCCCTCATCATATCACCAGTGTCTCAAGTACTCCCTTAATGGTCGAGTGGGCGTGCTTCAAGGTGATAAGTCTCCCTTTTCCTGTTGTGAAGCCCGCTACCTGGATGCCAAATACTACAAGAGCAAGGATAAACAGGTTCAGACTAATGAGGTTGAACATGCTGCGGCTGCGACCGATCTGTGGATGGATCTAGATAATGCCTACGTCTTTCAAATCCACTGATTGGAGTCTACGACCCCGGACATGGGACAATGCTTCATTGTTTCTAGGATGAAGGGTGAACACATTCCTAGGACTAAGCAATGCCGAAATATTACCTTGTAATCCTATAAAAATCAGGCTCAGGTGATCCCGGAGCCTCCTACCCCCATAAGGTATCGGGATGTCTGCCCCATGGAAATGTAAATACATCATAATTGATTGTTCCGCCAGGCTGGAATTAACCATCTCAAGCCGACATGTCACTATTGATTTGACATCATCAAGAACAGCCCCTTGGGCCAAAGTCCAGATGGGATTAGATCGATAGCCTTTATCACTATGGTTGCGGCAGCACAGGAGTCCTCTGATGCGGTGTCCATTGCCACTTAGGCGGGTACCAGTCTCCCGTAGGGATCTACCAACTCATAAGAGACTCCTCCCATCGAGGATTCCCCCACCAAAAGTGAAGAAAGATATTTAGAGGATGCCCCCCCCCCCCTCATTTGAGGAGGGAGTTTCTGCTACAGTTGACGATTTGGTACAGGTGAACCTCGGTAGCGAGGCAGACCCGAGACCCACATTGATCAGTGCCGCCATACCCCTCAAGGAGCAATAGCAGTATATAGACTTCCTGAAACAACACCATGATGTGTTCTCCTGGAGTTATGAAAAGATTCCAGGACTAGATCCTCAGGTATCCATCCACTGCCTTGGTCTCCCAGCAAATCATCGTGGGTTCAATCAACCTCCTAGAAAGATGCACCCTTCTTACGGTGTCATGGTAGAGGTAGAAGTTGATAAGATCATTGGAGAAAATTTTGTTAAGGAGGTTCATTACCCCAAATGGATGACTAATATTTTGCTAATCAGGAAGAAGAACAGACAGATCAGGGTCTACATCGACTTTCAGGATCTCAACCATCAATGTCCAAAGGATGATTTTCCCCTTCCTGTGACAGAGTTGTTGATTGACGCTACAGCTGGATTCTAAGCCCTATCCTTCATGGATGGGTACTCTGGGTATAACTAGATCTGAATGGCCCCCAAGGATGAGGATTTCACAGCCTTCAGGGCACCCCAAGGTACATTCTATTACCAAGTCATGCCCTTCGATTTAAAGAATGCAGGTTCCACCTACCAGCGGGCTATGCATCGTATATTTAAACTGATCCTTGGAACATTAATGGAATTCTATGTGGATGATCTGGTGATCAAATCTTTCTAGCATCATATCCATCTCAAAGACCTTGAGAAATTGTTTGGCTTCCTCTATTCCCACCACCTGAAGATGAACCCATTGAAGTGTGCCTTCGGGGTCACCTCTATAAAGTTTCTCGGCTTTGTTGTCAGATACAGGGGCATTGAGATTGACCCAGAGAAGATCAAGGCCATTAGCCAGATATCTTCTCCGAGAAACATTCAGGAGCTTCAAGGTTTCCAAGGCCACTTAGCCTACATACGTCGATTCATCACAAATATATCCAGAAAGTGTAAGCCCTTTTCTCAGCTCATGAAGAAGGGGACACTCTATGAGTGGGACGAATAGTGTCAGACTTCTTTTGAGGAGATCAAGTAGTATCTTCTCCAGCCTCCATTCTTAATGCCACCTGTCTCTAGAAATCCACTGGTCCTTTATGTGACTTCCCTGGAATGATCTCTCGGCTCCCTTCTTGCCCAGAAGAACAATGAGGGGGTAGAGAACAACCTTTACTGCCTCAGCTGCATGCTCCTTGGTATGGAGACCAGATACTCCCCGAAAACAGCTTCCTTGCACTGGTATTCACAATATAGAAGTTGCAACATTACTTGCAGCACCATGAGGTACAGCTGGTGTCCCGAATAGACCCACTGAAGTACATCCTGAACCACCCCATATTGATAGGCCATCTAGCTCGGTGGGTAGTAATTCTTCAGTAGTTCAATATCAATTTTTTCTCTCATAAATATATTAAAGGGAAATCATTGGTAGACTTCCTTGCTTCCCATCCAGCTTCTACTGACTAGTCCTTGGATCTCGATTTTCTCAATGAAGCGATTCTCTCGGTAGATTAATCCACACCATGCTGGAAGATGCACTTCGATGGTGCTTCCCACAGCCCCACCAGCAAAAGGCTCAATGACCCCAGGCTAAACAAAGTAGGCCTGGGTATCGTCTTCATTACCCCGGCACAAGCCATCCTTCCATAATCCTTCTTGTTGTCAGAAGGTTGCACCAACAATGAGGCAAAGTATCGGGCTCTCATCACTGGCCTCAAGATAGCTCTCGAGATTGATGTGTCCCATTTTCATGTGAAAGGGGACTATGAACTAGTCATCAAATAGATCAATGGTGACTACGTCATTATAAATCCAGAGCTCGTACCATTGTTGGAGTGCACTCTCCATCTAATGGCCCAGTTCCCATCTCGTCCAGAAGTTACTCATGTTCCCCAATCTCATAATGGTCAAACTAACGCCCTGCCTGGCCTATTTTCATCACTCATGGAGCCCGAGTAGGATGATCTGATTATCCATGTGAAAAATTGGAGAGTCATTGCTCCTATCACCCCTGATGATGACGATGGCCCGTGAGTAAGCCATCTTACCGCCAGAGCCTCCATGTCAGGACCCCTAGGTCCCCTGTATCCGGTGATGTAAGTGACCCCTAACTGGAGGGCCCCTTTTGTTGAGTATCTCCAGAATGGTAATCTCCTAGTAGATCGAGCTGAGCGTGAGTGAATCTGATGTCGCGCATTATAGTTTACCCCCCAGGATGGTCCTAGTCGTGAGCAAATCCTCTATAACCACGGATGTGATGGGGTTCTCCTCCGTTGCATTCAAGGAGTCAAGATTTCTCAGGTCATACAAGAGGTCCATGCCGGTTCCTGCGGGGCTCATCAGGACAGGCTGAAACTATCTCACTAGATCCAGAGACTAGGGTAATTTTGTCCCTCCATGATCCATGATTGCATTGAGTTCTCCAAGATATTCCATGTGTTCCAAATTCATGCTAACTTTATGCATCGGCCGCCATAACCTCTCCACTCCACCAAGTACTCTTGGCCATTTGTGGTATGGGGACTCGATGTTGTGGGACCATATCCACTGGTGACAGCTCACTAATGCAAATTCATCCTGATGGCTACAAATTTCTTCTCCAAGTGGGCAGAGGTAGTTCCACTAAAGGAGTTCAAGGCCCGTTCCATCATTGACTTTGTGAGTTCCAACATCATCTACCGATTTGGAGTCCCTCACGCTATCCTCACCGATAACGGCTCGACCTTCCGAGCAACTGAGCTGAAAAAGTTGCACGCTAAGTACAACATCCGTTCTAACCATACCTCCTACTATCATATGTAATCAAATGGAAAGATCAAGGAGCTCAACAAAACCCTCTCTAACATTTTGCAGAAAATGGTAGGTCAGAATAAGAAGAGTTGGCTAGACAAGCTCCCCAATGCCCTCTGGGCTTATCGGATGACAACTCATAATTCCACCCAGGTGACCCCATATTCCCTGGTGTACAGAACGGAGGTCATCCTTCCCATCGAGATTAAATTGCCCTCATTGTGAACAGATATCTATGATAAGAAATCACCAAATAAAGTAGCTGAAATCCATCTGGATGAGTTGGAATCACTCGACGAGAACAAGCTTCAAGCCCTGCATAATCTGGAAAGGCATCAGAATGAGATAGTTAGAGCTTTCAACAAGAAATTTTTCCTCCATTCCTTCTTGAAAGGAGACTTGGTATTGTCCATGAGGGAACCAATGATACCTAGTAGGAAACCACCCAAGTTGGAACCCAAATGGGAAGGACCTTATATCATTCACAAGGTTTACTCCAATGGTGCGTACTCGCTAGTTACAATGGATGGTGAGTGTATAACTCCTCCCACCAATTCCAAGTTCCTCAAGCAATACTTTGCTTGAGCCATAGGGTCCCACATGACCATAAACTATATGGTCCTTCACAACCTTAAATTGGTCGGTCCTGCACGACCCTAAACTGTATGACAGTCCTGCATGACCTTAAACTACACATTCCTACATGACCTCAAACTGTGCATTGTCCTACATAACGTTAAACTGAATCTTAAGAACTACGTATGGCTTGATTCTAATCCTCATGGGATATGTAGGAATGCTCAGACACCTCGTCTTGAGTCCAGCCCTAATTTCTTCTTTGACTATCCACTCCTAGGAATAGTTCTTTTGGGGGATCTCACATGGCATCGTGTAAGCTTCTTAGGCCCCACCCATGTTAGGGTTATGATGATTGCACCATGTTCCCTCCTTCATTCTTCTAATCCTCCCACATCCTTAATGCATGAAACTAAACTACATGGCCTTTTCAGAACTACGTGTGGCTTGATTCCCATCCTCATGGGATACGTAGGACCGCCTGGACATTTCATCAGTAGGACCATCCCCAAAACTTTGAACATTTCATTTGTAGGCCTATCCCCAAAACTTCGGGACCTTCCATTGGGATGAAAAACATGGTGTGACACAGGCCTTTTCCCACATTCGCATCAAGTTCATCATGACTATACCATGTATCTCTCTCCCCTGAAGATCTCGGTCTCTTCTCCGGACCAACTTTATTTGGAATTGCACGGGTGCATTCATGTTCCACACACCCCATCATTTGGGTCCCCATTATCTTTTACATCCTAAGGGGTCCCCGAATGATAAGGATACTTAGCCTAAGGGCTCTCCTATCATTTCAGGCCAATGCCCTAAAGGGTTTTACACAAAAAAATTGATATGATCCCCGCCTTGTGAATATGGTTAGCAGTCGACGCTCATTTTTTGTTCCCATTTCAGGTCACGTGATATTGATGTTGTGTTTTGAATCTGGTCAACAACCACCCTTTTTCATTTTCACCACCCCCATTTGTCCCAAACATGGAGTGTAGTGGTTCATTCTGTCCCACCATCTCTCCAAATCTTGGCCTGCCTCGAGCGGGAGTGTAATTACAGCTTTCGGACCCTTATGTGATGGGGAGAGCCTGGTCCCACTCCTTGTTTCCCACATCAAGCATTGATCATGTGGTCTTAGGAGTTATGAAGGCAATGCCCGTATGAGAGGTCATATGGATACAGTTGGCCGGGACGCTCAGCCTCAGGTCCTTCAACCCCTTCGGGTCCCTGGCCCAAGTTCTCATTTAGGATTGTGTGGTGCGGTATGGACTCATGTCCTCATTCACATTGGGCTATTTCTCCATGTCACACATATCCCCTTGAGACATCCCTCCCTTTGTTTATCGTCCGTCCCACGAGCACAGGCCCTTCCATGCTTCACGAGTCCCATCGTTTGGGGCTTCCATCACCTTATATATCCAAAATGGCCCTCAAATGGCATGGATGCTTGGCCCAAGGGCTCTCCTACAGTTACGGGATAACGCCCTCTAGGATTGCGAGTGACAAGTTGACACAAATCCTGTGTTGTGAATATGTTCAACGGTCGATGCTCGATTGGTCACCCCCCCCCCCCTTCTAGTCACACAAGGGTGGATACTGTGTTGTGAACCTGGTCAATAGTTGTCCTCTATCATCGTTGGTGCTTTGTGGTCTTCCATAAGCACAATGATTCACCCTCTCTTTCCCACACATATGACATTAAACTAGGCATATATGGTCCAAGCTCTATGACCCTAAAATAACATCACCTCCATCCTCACTGTAAGAAGTTAAACTGCAAATTGGACATGACATTCGGTCCATGGCCCAACCTCAGGCCCCTCAGCCTTTCCAGGCCCCTGGCCCAAGTTCTCACTTAGGGTTGTACGGTGTGGTGCGGGATTATGTCCTCATTCACTTCGGGTTACTCGTCGTGTCATGCACATACCTTGTTAAGATACCTTGCCCCTATCCTCATCCTTACCGCATGACGTTAAACTGCACGACACCCTCAAAACTAAGTGTGGATTGATTCTCATCCTCATGGGATACATAGGACCGCCCGAACATCTAAACTTTGGGTCCAGATCCATCTCTTGGAAACCTCCCTATCATTTTGGGCCCCCTTGGCCCACGCTCTTCTAGAAGAGGGGTATACAGTGTGGTATGTGCTTATGTCCCCATTCACATCAGGTTTATAACAACCACGCCGCATACCTCTCTCTCTTGAGCAACCTTTGCTCCCTTTTCCCACTCTCATCTCTTTGAGTTGGCTACCCTTAAGTCGGGTCCCCTGGCCCCCTATGATGATTCACCAATTGGCCCATGAGTATTATGGTCTAGAACCTGGAGTGTCAGATTCTATTTGTACATGATTTCGCCCATTTTTCAGGCTTTTTGTTCCCCTTAATTTAGACTTCCATTATCTTTCACATCCAAAGGGACCCCCAAATGGCATGGATGTTAGGACTAAGGGCTCTCCTACCATTACGAGCCAACGTCCTCGAGGATTTCAGACAATAAATCGACACAAGTCTTGCATTGAGAATATGGTCAGCAGTCGATGCCCATTTGTTGTTTCCATTTCTGGTAATGCGATATGGATACTGTGTTTTGAACATGGTCAACAGTTATCCTCCATCGTCACACCAACCCCTTCAAGCCTTAAATGTCGGTTTCACGATTCACATCATTTTCCACCCCATTGTGTCCAAGTGGAATTTCAACCCTCCTGGTACTATCCCTCAGTGCGCATTTGCATGTTATGAGAACGAAGCCATGATAAGGCATAATTCAGGGATCTTCACTGATTTCCCTTTGGTGTGCGTTCCTAGTATTGCAAAAACCTCTTCCGCCCTTGTTTCCCACACTGATTTCAACTCACATGGGCTTAGGAATTGGATTGAGGGCTTTTCCTACTTTGAAGGATTCCACCATCTATGGTCCGAGCTCTAAGACCTTAAACTAATATCTATTTTAGAACTATGTGTGGCTTGATTCCCATCCTCATGGGATACGTAGGAACTCCCAGACATCTCGTCTTTGGGTCCAGCTCGAGTTTCACTAATTTATCTCTTTTGTTCTGCCTTCTGGGCTCTGACTCTTATGGGACCACATGGCGTGGTATGGGATTATATCCTCATTCACGTCAGGTTTGCAATAGTCGCACCATGTATGCCCCTTTATAGGAGTTATCCACTCCTACTACCTGTCCTACATGACATTAAACTATATTTTGTACCGCACGATGTTAAAAGGCACTTCCAAGAAGTACATATAGCTTGATTCCCATTCCCATGGGATACATAGGAACGCCCAGACATCTCGTCTTTGGGTCCAGCTCAACTGAGAGCCAGCCTATCCTATGCCATCTTCTCTAATATTTCTTGGCTCCTCAGCCTGAGGTTTCTTCTCTGGAATTGCACACGGTATGATGTGGACCTCGTCCTCATTCACATCGGGTATGCTTTATCATGCCATGAACATTCCCTTTCGAACCTCATCCTTCGTGTATATGTCTAATCCATGTGACTCTAGAATATGATTCCTAGTCCCACATGACTTTAAACCATTACTTCTATACTAAAAAACTTTAAAATGCATGGTTGGTCTCATCACATGACCTTAAACAGTGAGATTATCGTCCTGGCCGCACGAAGAAAAACGGCACTGCACCGTGATATCCTCACTCTAGGGGTCATCATGTTTGGTATTGGTCACACACCATGCCATTTTCTAATGCCTGCACATGGCTTTATTCTTGTGGTGATTCCTAGACTTTCTATCCTAGTTCCATCGCTACACAAAAAAAACAACACTCACTCATCCAAAAGGGAAAACAAGATCTATCAAATGTCGTTTCTTTTGGTGCAAGGGCTAGAACTGCACAACCTTATTATCTCTGGCACTGTTATCTTACTACGCCACCCCCATAACTACATATGGCTTGATTCCCATCCTCACGGGATACGTAGGAATGCCTGTGCACTTTGCCTCGGGCCCAGCCTAACTTTCATTTTCGGTCCCTCAACCTAAAACCTCCCCAAGAAACACATGGTGATCCAGAATCCAGATCCTCATTCACATCGGGTTTTATAATTACCTCACCATGTGTCTCCCATGTTCCCTACCATATATGGTATGAGCTCTATGACCATAAACTAAGATCACTCTCCATCATTTCCACAAGACGTTAAACTGCATGACATCTTCTAGAACTATGTACAGATTGATTCCCATCCTCATGGGATATGTAGGAATGCCCACACACATTGTCTCTGGGTCTAGCCCCAGGAATCCAAAATCATGTTCCCCCTCTTTTGGCCCCTCGGCCCGAACTCTTTTGGGAACATGTGGTGTGGTGCGGACTCCTTATTTCCTCATTTATGTCAGGTTTATAGCTACCGCACCATATACTCCCTTCCTGGGATCTCCCCTTTCACCCCTCATCATATCGTATGAAATTAAACTACATGATACCACATGTCCTTGATGTATGACACTAAACTACTACCCAGAACAAGTTTAGGATGACCCATGTTAGTCATGGGATGCACCAGATCCCTTGGCAAAGAGATCCTACTCGAAGGTATGCTTGCATGATCAGACGGATACACCCACCTAATGTTTCTTCATCATGGTGGCATGATTTCAAGAATGTTGGACTCCATTAGAACAACCCATCACTCCAAATCCATGCTTTTCATGCCCTTTATTAGTACCCTTGTCCTCTTTCATGTCTAAGGGAACCCCCTAATAGTATGGATGCTTGGCCTATGGATTGCCTACTATCCTGGGCCAACGTTCTGGAAGAAAAATGGATGACATTTCGAGTCAGGCCCTGTGTTTCGAACATGGTCAGTGGTCGGCCCTCATTTTTTATTCCCATTATAGGCTAAAGAAATAAGGATATTGTGTTTCGAATACGGTCAACAATCATCCTTTATTGTCACGCTGCCCTTACAATGTTCCAAACTTTCAGTATCGTGATTCACACTTTCCATCCCCCTGTGTTCGGATTAAGTCAAACTCCCCTGGCATTACCCCACTTATCCAATAGAGAACATTAGAAGGACAACACGTCGATTATTATAAGGTCCTCATCCTCTAATCAGGCCTCTCCCATTTCTTCCCAGAAATCTGGATTGGTTGTTCAAACCCCCGAATGCCCAAAGCTTGGTTTTCACTCTTACATTTGGGTGGAATAATAAGGTGGCCATCCCTTGTTTCTCACACCGAGCCTGACCCACATGATCTTAGGTATTTATTGTTGGACACACCACAAATATGACGAGAATTCAATAAACCAATATAAATAATGGAAATCGTGCATGCATCTGGTATAAAACAATCAAAGCATGAGAGTACATTTGAGGGTTTGTAATCATTACAGTACCTGAGGGTCGATTCCACCCATGGATGGGTTAACCCCATCAAAAGAGCATTGTAGCTCTGCCACCCTCTAGCTTGTGGAATCCAGGATTTTTTGTCACCTGTTCAGGTCCCTCTCCTCCTCAGCAGCGATGAGGCGCAATTCTTTAGCTGTAATCTAGGCCCGCTCTACGTCAGTCCAGATGAAGGTCGTATCTTCATGTGTTCCTTGGCCTCTGCTAGTTGGGCCCTCAATTGAAATAGTATCTCTGATTGTGCATCAAGGGAGGCTGAGTTCTCATCCACTTGGACTTGCAGTCGCTGAATCTCGCCTTCAGCCTCCCGGAGCCTCCTGATGTTCACCACTTTCCTCCACTGCCAACCCACACCGAGGCCATAGTCATACTTCCGAATCTTCTCCGCCATAAGATCTCGGATGAGCATGTGGGGACGACGGGCATCCACTCCCTCAGCACATAGTTCACGCAGCTGCGATCGAAGTCTATCACTCCAATCCAGCCATTACATTTGGGGGGTTTCATCGATGAAGCTCTTGATCAGCTTCCACGATCGGTGACGGACTATTTTTCTATCCTCTTCATCAGAGGTCGTATCATCCCAGTCAGCATGGTTGGACGACTCATATGCGAGGAACGCCCCCAGGAACTCATCAGTAGGGTCCACATCTAGTGTTTGATCGGGTATGGTGGGACTCGGGCTGTCTGATTGATCTTCTTCATCAGACCCCACCTCAATAATCTTGGGCTCAGCCCTGCTGATGGTCCCACCAGTGATTGGGAGTGTCGCAACTATTTCGGTCTGAATATCTGCCTCCACAATAACTGTCATTCCTCTAGGAAAGATGCCTCCAGAATCCCCAACCAACCTTGCCAAGGCGGCCCACGCCATTTGAAGAACTGTGCGCACCAAAAAGGGTCTTGGACGTTAGTTAACATAGTCAATGGGTGAAAATCATGAATTTAGTAGAGGATACTTACAGAGATCGAATTCTTGGTCTCATTCTTGGGTTAAAGCCATTGGGACCCTGAGGCGTGGCCCCCATTATATTTTTGGAAGGTCTGAAAGCTCCAGATGAGCCACCTCCGGTGTCCTGGCCCCACCAGATGTAGTAATCAATGCAGTTGCAGGTGTAGATCCTAAAGGTCTCGCATCTACATCTGTTGAGGGGCGAGAATGGTGTAGGACCCCAGGACACCCTGAGAGGGGAGGGGTGAATCAGGGTGTCAACTTTTTCTTCTTAAAGTTGTGGATCTTGTTCCCACGTTGGTAGGAACTTCTTAAACCTATATGAAGGATATGATCAGAAATGATACATTCACATGCAGAGAGATGACACAGCTATTTTTACTTGGTTCACCACTAAGGGCTACGTCCAAGGAGCATACACTGACAGGTTGTCAGTCGTACCTGAATCCACTATGTTTCACTAGCTGTAGATTAAAATTGTTCGGGCACAGTCACTCTGTCCCAGGCTCACTGCCTTTACAAAGGTTCAGGGATAGCTCACTGCTTCCCTCGGGTCACTCCCGTTGACTCCCCCTGGCTCACTGCCATTGGTGAAGTCTCACTCAGTTTATAGACATGAAGGTCTCTTCAATAGATTTGCATTGAAGTCTTTGTCTCCTGTTCAGCATGAGACTTTGCTTGCATCAGAGTCCTGAGTTGATGCTCTTTTGTATTCAACCTTTTACTTTAGTGCAATGACTGAATGCACTAGATCCCCTTGTCTTCATTTGCCTGAATTACAATCACTTGTGTGATTGCTCAATAAATGATTCTATGTTGAAGTCCAAATTTCATCCACTGATGAATACCCCTTTTTCCTCTGTCCACTGGGAGAACAACCTTTGGAAAGGGCCTTCACAAAGTACCCTACTTCGCAAGGCTCCCAATTTTGCAAAGCTCAAACAAGCCTTCGCGGAGTCCCTGCCTTTTCACGAAGCTCAATCGAGAAGCACTCTCGCGATGCTCCAGCCTTCGCAATGCTTGGCTATCACGGAGCTCCTACCTCTTCGCAAATCTCACTGAGCCAACACGGGGCGCACGACTTTTGCAGAGCTAGAATAGCCGCCGCAAAGCTCCTCTTTCGCGAAGCACACTGCCTTCGCGAGTGACCTTTGCGAACCGAGAGCAAAGGATTTTTGTTGAGAGCTCTCTCTGCTTCTCTTGAGGGGGTCGACCTGTATTTATAGGCAATTCCACCGACCCTCGAACTTTCCGCGCGAATTCAATGCCACGTCAGCTCAAATCGCGAAGCTCTGAAGTTCCCGCCGGAATTCTCTCAAAATCGCGAAGCACTACGGAAATTTTCCATTCGCGGAGCTCATCGTAATCATGGAGTATCCCGTAAATTACTTCGCACCTTCGATGTGAAGCTCCCTCGCAAAGCCCTTCATCGCCGTGAATCTCCCTTTCAAATCCCTTCATCACTGCGAAGCTCTCCAGCCTCTGCCGTTCGTGAAGCTTGACGTAATCGTGAAGAATCACAGCCTCCATTCTTATAGTCTTCGCTAAATCCAATCCATGCATCCCATATTCGTGAAATTCATTCCTTTTCCATATTGAATTATTATCTTCATGGAAAACCACTTTTCGGAATGCTCAGCAACTTCCAGATTTTGGACCCCAAAAATTTGGCAAACACTGGAAAACAGCGCCACCTTGTATCTGCTCTTTTTTTCCACCTCCAAATCATCCATTCCTTTGTCGATGTTCCTTGAATAAAACATGGATCATTATCCACAGTCCTCAAACTCGACATGCCACCATGGAATCTCCTTTGTCAACAAATTTTTATGTCGTTTGTTTGCTTTGTCAACAAGCACGATCACCTCAACAGCACTTCTTCTTGGTGATATGAATCCTTCAGCAACTCTTCTGCTTTTATCACAAACTCCACTATTGTGATATGTATTCTTTGAAGTCATAGCTTCAGCATCATCATCTTCTATGAAAATGTGATGTGCATGGCTGTCATAGAATTCCAATCATTACATGGCCTTCTTCATCAACCGTCATGATCTACTTCATGAAAACCATGTGATTCTATTCATCAAGAAGTCTCTTGCATGGTTCTCATGAAATCATGAGTAATTTCATGGTCTTCATCAAAACCCATGGTTCTCATGCAATAAGTATGAATTGCATGGACTTCATCCAAAAACCCCATTCTTCTTTAATCATCCTCAGATGGATTACACCTCACATTCTTCATTGTTGTAAACAATGTATCACCTTTGACACATGTTATTTGAACTTACGATCAGTACAACAATCGTCTAACTCTCCATTCCTCCATTTCATTAGAGTACTTCTTGATCTCCTTCATTTTGATCTTCATTGACAACTATTGACAAAAAATACAACCTTATACACAAAGTGGTTCCAACAAACGTTTTATGTGTATGAGACCCTCCTGTACAGTTCAAATATTAGTAAGGAGTCCAAAATGACTTGGAAGAAGACCCTGAGGAAGGGGCTTGGGATTTTACCACAAGGGCCTCTTCAAATTCTTCTAGGTCCAAGTCTTGATCACCAACTTCTCCCTCCTCCAATGGGATCCCTCTACCGGCACCCTCCCTCCAAGAGGACTCATCTGATTCCTCCAGCAAAGGAAATCACTCCCTCAATTCAGCAGTTGACAACTGCAGGGGGGCTATCTGATTCAACAACACGTTCACCCAGTCTGTCATTGGACGCGGGGCACCTCAGGAGTGCACAAATTCCTCCAGCTCTGCCAGGTATTTCTCTGCCTCCTCCTGGGATACTTCAAAACCAGCCCTGATGGGGCCAATTCCTAGCAAGTCCATCCCGAGACGGTTCAAGTGTTTCCACATCTCGGACGGGCCGAGGAACTACCTATTGACATCCCAGATGTCTTAGGCCTCCGGTAAGGCATCACTCTTTGTCATGTCTATATGGCGCAGCAGCTTCCCCGGAGCCTAGGTGGATATTATAAGGAATCCTCTCAATGGCCTCCCCTCTGGATAACTAAGTTCTTCTAGGACCACCGAGTCTGTTGTCGCTGTTGGATTTGTTGTCACTTCCTCTCCCTCAGCTGGTATGGGCCTTGCCGCCATGGCAGTCCTGCCACTACGGGATGTCCTTGTTGACTTCCAGCCCCAATCTTGAGATTGGGGAGGCACACCATCACCAGCCTGAATGGTTGGATACTTCAGCATCTCCCCCAGGTAGTCTTCCTCCCATCTTTTGGCATACTTCTTCACTAACCCAAAGACGGTCGTTGGTGGAGGCAATTCGTTCCCCATCTTTCCATCTTCCTGCGTAAACATGAGCCACATCTATCTCATCACACATGGATTTTCCTCGTGGTGCACCCCTAAATAGACCTGTGGGTTCAGTCTCTGCATACACCAAAACTACCTGGTGAATCGATGATGGGTGTATGGTTCACAAAGGGGCTCACGGTCTATTATTTCCACCAGAACTCCACCTTGAAAGTCCAGGAGATAGGACCGATGCTCCTCCGTTCCTTGTCCATCATCGGTAAAAGCACCTGTTGGCAGTGGGAATGGATGAAAGTTGAATTTATCCATATTTCAGAAACGATTCAGTACCATTTGCATAGTCAATTTTTCCGGAAACCTCCCCACATCATTCATAATGGACAGACGGAAGTTCGATCCTAGAGGGGATATGGGGTTCAGATATTCGTAGACTCCCCTGACATGTGCTGCTACCCACCCGTATAGGAGGTTAAATGGCCTGCATATCCTCTGAGGCCTCTTCCCCTCGCTGATATTCCATAGAATCTTGTACATCTTAGTGAGCATCAGGATTCTGAGGTTCACCCACCCTCATGTCGTCAACATGGACGCCATGATAAATGTGCTTGGTCGCACAGCCATTTTTGTGTCCCTCACCGGTAGGACCCAACTGTAGATGAGAGCAGTGATGAATGTTGCAAACCTGACTACTAGTTGTTGCTCAGTGCTAAAACTGAACCCCCAGTTTTTCCACTGGTTGTCCTCCAGGATCCGCCAGTATGAGCACTCCTTACCCCATTGAGCCCCCTTCGGGCAAGTACAAGGCCTCACTGGAAACTTTCTATTTTCTGGGAAGTTCAGAAACTGTTTGAACCACCGTCTAAAGTGGACGTATCTCACTACCTATTTTTCCTCTCCTGGCACCAGCTCCATCAGTGACATTTCCAGTAGTGGAATTTTCTCTGGATCCTCCCACACACCTATATTAGGGAGGAATTCATCATGCATTGCTCCCAATATCGGGACACCTGATATCTAGTGAACGTCCCACAAACTGATGCCAACATCCCCATGGTGCAAATGGAAGGTATTGGTCCTTGATGACCACCTGCTCAACAAATCTGGCATCAGCTAATTAGGTTGGTAGATATGGAATTGGGAGGCCCAATCCACCTTGTACAGACCTACTCTCCTCAACTCTGCCCCAAACTCTTCACACAAGGCACCTACCCAGTAGGCCCAGGCCCATTCATCTGTAAAGTTTCCACCCTGGCGTAGATCCCACTCATCAGACCATCCCTTCGATGAGTTTCTCAGTGCTACCTTCAATATCTCCTGGTACAGAGGGGAGGATGTCTCCAACTGCAATCCCTTCCCGTAAACATTGTTTAGATGATTGAACAAGCAGTTAGCAATGACGGGTGTGAAGTCCTCCTAGGCATGTATTTCAGTTGCCCTAAACCACTGGTGTTGACATGACATGCTTCGGAACCAGTAAGATGGCTCGCCCCTATTGGCTTCAGGGATGAAGATGTCATCCCTCAGCCCAAAGTTGTACAAAGGCAGCCTCTTGCATAGCAGATAGTTCCTTTGGCTTACCGACAGTAGCTCCGCCAACGACCCATGGTCGGAGTGGCTCCGAACCAACTCCCCTAAACCCAATCTATTCACCATCTCCTCCCTCCAGGAAGTGTCTTTGAGGACCCCCTATTAGCCTCCGGGTGATCCATTCAGTTTTTTGAGTTTGGGTGTTATTTGGGTTTGGTTCTCGAAGCTCTTTCGCGGAGCAAGTTCGCGGAGCTCGTTCGTGAAGATTGTCCATGGAGCTCTGCCCTGGCCTTCAAATACAAGTTAAAAAGCTCTCTGGTATAAAGTTAGAGAGTCACTACGCACCACGAAGTAAAAGGCCCGATTCCTAAAGATCAAATTGCGGAGTACGAATATCTTCACGAATCGAGAGCGCTAGAAGCCAAAATCACGGAGAAGATAAAGTACAAAAGAAAGGTCACCCCCTATTTATAGGCATGAACCTCGGGTGCTTCGTGGAGCGTCCGGCCACAGTGAGCTTCATGGTGCACTCATCCCCATGCCGCCACTCCACTTTGTGAGTCTTATTCACGAGGCCTCTTCACGATGGTAGAGATAATTTGGCGATTGACCCTCAGACTTCGAACCTCATTTTCTTCTCAGATCAAAGTCCAAGGGGGGAATTTGTTGATGCCAAAATTAAGGAAAAGCCAGAACAAAGGAACAACCTTAGGGGTTGCCTCATGAAGACTGGTCGCGGAGCCTCGGAACCCTATGGCCAATGCAGATCTCTCCCTTCGCGAACCCGCTACAGAGCAAGGAGGCGGGAAGCTCTGCGAACCCCTTTGACATTCGCGAACCCACCATAGATCAAGGAGGTGGGACACTCCATGAACCCCTTTTACATTCGCAAACCCACCACGGAGTAAGGAGGCGGGATGCTCCACGAAGCCCTTTGACGTTCGTGAACCCGCCGTGGAGCAAGCTCCGTATTCGCACCGAGCGAGTTCCGTCTTCGCGTTGAGCGAGCTCCGTCTTTGTGCTGAGCGAGATATTCTTTGTGGTTCCTCTTGCATATAAATATCGGGCTCCCCTTGAGCCCAATGGATGGATCCTCCAACCTTTCGCCTTCTGAGCTCCCACTTCACGAAGCAATTCCTGCTCTGTGAACCATGAGCTTTTCAGGGTACTTTTTCATCACGAAGTGCCTTCCCCTTTGCATGAATTCCGCCCCTCTTGAAAGAGGGATTCCCTTCATGGAGCCCACAGGCCTTCACAAAAGAAGGAGATCCCCAAGGGGACTCGGGTCATCACGAAGTGTTTATGCTTTGTGAAACGACCTTCATACACATGTGACCTGCATGCTAAGGCATGGTCACTGTACTTCGCGAAGCACATTGATTCATAATGTTATGCTTCGTGAGGTACCCTTGCTTCGCAAGGAATTTCTCCACGTATTCCTTTACACTTCACGAATCACCTTTCATATGCACCTATGCCCTATGCCTTGGCTAGGCGACTTCACTTCGCGAAGCATACCCCTTCACGAAGCCCCTCCACTACATGGAGCACCAGAGCTTCACATGGCCTCTACCTATGGCCCCCTTTGCTCCACAATTCCTTTTCCCGTGCGAACCTCTAGGTTTTCATGAATTAACTTCAAAGTCCCATGGGAAGTTCTTCCCATTGCGTTGCTTGGCCTCATACTTCTTTGCATAGGCACGCTAACGACTATTGCTTCTTCGCATAGTCATGCTAACGTGGACCCCCAAATGTATCGCTCTATAACACCCCAAGTTCCATCGTCCTCAGCACATGATGTTAAACTATGACCTCACCCAATAACTTTCATGTGGGGTGCCCCATCTCAGATATTCTATACACCCACTAGTCTCCACGGGAGTAGAATCATTCCTTGCATGGAATGATATCCTCTTTATCGGAGCGGCATTTTTCTATGGGGATAGGGTAACCACCTTAGTGTAAGCCCCTAGCCTTTATTGCAGGAGGAAGAATCCATGATCCTCCTTTATTCTTTGGTCCCAAGGACCAGAGAGGGGGGATGGACATCAGACTCCTTTATTCAATGTCAAATCCCTCTCCCACTGGGCTTTGTCGTCATCGGACCTCCACCCTGGAGTAAGTCCCAATCTCCATCTCCTCGGGCTGCGAACCGTGTGTAAGCCCATGTTTCCTCTTTGGGATACTATCCACGTGTAAGACCCACTCCACTTACCACAAATTCACCTTCTATGATGTGATCTCCATGCCTTTTCTGCCTCTTGTTTCTCACATCGAGCATGAATCACGTGGGCTTAGAGTAAGCATCGACCATGACATCCTATCTGGGCAGCCTAAAGTGTAAGCCCCACACATCCTTCCGAACTATGTGGACTTTGATCCTTTCCATGGAAAGGTACGTAGGAAGCCTCCCTGAGGTTCAAGCCTAACAACCATTGGTCCTGACCATCTTCATGTAGGTGCGCCAAACTCCTTCCGAACTACGAGGACTTTGATCCTTGCCAAGGCAAGGTACGTAGAAAGCCTCCATGATGTTCAAGCCCAACAACAATTGGTCCTTACCATCTTCACATTGGTGTACCAAACTCCTTCCAAACTACAAGGATTTTGATCCTTGCCAAGGAAAGTTATGTAGGAAGCCTCCCTAAGGTTCAAGCCAAACAACCATTGGTCCCGACCATCTTCACGTCGGTGCACCAAACTCCTTCCAAACTACGTAGACTTTGATCCTTTCCAAGGCAAGGTACATAGGAAGACTCCCTGAGGTTAAAGCACACCAACCATTGGTTCTGACCTCCCATAATGTTGGTTCCCACTCCACCTGAACTACGTGGTCTTTGATCCTTGCCAAGGCAAGGTACGTAGGAATCCTTTATGAGGTTCAAGCCCAATACCCATTGGTCCCAGCCATCTTCACGTCAGTTCCCACTCCACCTGAACTACATGGACTTTGATCCTTGCCAAGGAAAGGTACATAAGAAGCCTCCTTGAGGTTCAAGCCCAACAACCATTGGTCCTGACTCCCTTCACGTCGGACCACCTTTTTCCCACATGACAATAAACCTCTTTCCCCCTTTTCGTCTTGCATGACGCTAAACTACATCCACCATCTCGAACTACAGGGGATTTGATCCTTGTATTCTGGATAAGGTATGTAGGAAGAATCTCTAAGGTGATATCTCATCCAATGGTAAGCCATTGTGACCCCATCCAGTGGTAAGCCATTGTGACCCCATCCAGCAGTAAGTCGTTGTGACCCCATCCAACGGTAAGCTGTTGTGACCCCATCCAGCGGTAATCCATTGTCGACCCCATTCGGCGGTAAGCCATTGAAGTCCCTAATTGACGGTGATCTGTTTTCAGATGAACTACAAGGACTTTTATTCCCTTTCATGGGGATACATAGGATGTCTCTTCAAGACTCAAGACCAATATAACTATTGTCCTCGAGTCGACTCCATCCCATTCTCTATCCACTGTACTCAACCACCCATTACCCATCATGATTCCTACCCAGGCCACCACATCCTGGTGGGATCATTCCACCTCATTCCCCATCCCCTTAATAACAATCGGGTAGCTAATCATGCATTATCCCCAACATCAATGTTCCCTCCAGGGGTTGCACCCAATTGATCCACTCTAATCAGTGTTCTGATTATTCTGATTCATCTCTGCTAGACATTAAACTCGTGGCATACCCTATGTTAAACATAGGAAGCTGAGGAAAACCTCAGACACATGCCTATGGCATATGATTCCCCGCATTAGACATGGGATTCCTCGGGCTTCCATTCACTTGTGAATCCCTATAATAAGGGGAAGAAACCTGGACGCGTCAGTGTTCCAGCGCTCAGACATGCCAACGATGTCCAACGTGACTACTCCCCCGACCGAAGGTTGCTTCCCTAACCGAACCCTTTGGAATGTCCTGACAGAAGAAGTGTAATTAACTGCTGTCCATGAAGATATGGAACTAGGAAGAGTTTCACGAACAACATCTTAAATCTATAAGGGAGACCCGGACTATGTGACGATTTCTGAGGAGGAATCCATGGAAGGAAGAACCGACATCCCATTATCCTATTTCGATCAAGGAGCAAACATCCCTGAACAAGGAATAGATGCCGCCCACCTTTGGAAAGCAAAAATGCAGGGCAACAAACAATGTTATCGTCCTCGAATAAGACGGATGTGCGCACCCCGATGAAAGCATTGAAAACAATTGTTTAGAAATCCTATAAGTGATTTTTCATGATTATGTGGTTTTACACTATGATTAGTGTTACTAAAACTGTGCTTTTTGGTTTCAATCAATGGATAAAACCAAAAGGAATCATGTTAACACTAAGTCTAATGGACAATTTAGTGACTATGAGTGACCAAATTGGATGATGATTGGAGAGAACAATATTGTGATTATGCCTAATTTTCTATTTTAATATATGATTAACAATGTGAACTTTAGTGAGATTCCTAAAGCATTAAATAAGAGGAAGATGAAATTTTATAAATGTTCATGTAGTAATGAAAATATATAAAAGAATATTCAGCTTCTTACATATCAAGAATGTGGGAAGAAAAACCTAAAATAATATCTCAAATGGAGGGAAAATGTTTTCTATGTGGGAATAAATATCATATAGAAATGGATTTCTAACTAATTCAATGTCTTATATGTGGGGAACTTCGGAATTATTAAAGTCAATGTGAAAAACTAAGGGTTATCCCCTAGGCCATGGAATTATGTATGTTATTCTAACTGATTAAGTGAAAGGATTGAAGTGTGTATGGATATGGATTCGTGAATTATGTTGTGGAAGTGTTTCGACAATGGTATTTCGATTATAATAATCAGGAAACATCTAAGGATTGTGTTAATTTTGGTTGTAATGAGGCATAAGTATCCTCAGTTTTTTGTACCAAAGTGATGAATTTTGAGGGATAAATTCATTTTTAAGGGGGGTGGAATGTAACACCCTGAGATTTTGGAAAATATTTTTTTATAATAAATTTCATATTTTAGATATTTTTCATTATATGTAACACTAAGTTTAGCTTTCATTACATTTGATGCTAATTTTAGCTTACGTTACACACAACACTGAGTTTAGTCTGTGTTACACGCAACACTGAGATTAAATAAAACATGATATACTATTAAAATATTATTAATTAATATGATAGTTTTTACCTAGCTGTTGGAATGGAATTTAGGAATAAGATTAACTAAATTGTGAAAATATATGGTTTACACATGTATATATGATTAATTCCTTAGTGACCAATTAATTAGAAATGAAAATAAAAACCATTTTAAAATAAAGGGAATCTTTTTCTGAAAAAAAAAATATTTTTATGCGCACAAACATGTTTTATCTCAATAAATTAAACTAATCACTTTTGGTGAATGATTTTAATGAAATTTATAATTTATATATTCAATTAAATGTTTAAAATTTATTTTATGTGTTTTCTAGACAAGATATAATAGTAAATCAAATTTTATGCTTAAAACCCTTATTTTTCTAAAAAGTAGTTTTATCAACTTTGTGTACTTATTATAAAATTAATTTTTTCCACTTTTAGAAAATTTATTTAAAAAAATTAAATTAATTTTTTAAATCATCACATAAAAATTACATTTGGGTGAAATTTTGAGAATTTTCTAAGTGGGTAAATTTTTCAATGAATAGTGAAAAATACTTATTTTATTAAAAATTATCATTTATTTTAAAGCATTTTAAAAAATTTAAAAAATTAAGATGGTTTTAAATGAAAAATTAGTTCAATTATATTTCCATTAATCCATTTTATTTCATTTTATTTAATTTCATATTGAATTTTGATATAAAAACTTTTTAGACTTTTGATCATTTTCTCTTTGGAAAACTGCTTTCTCATCACGTCTATGGGATTAATTTTAAATTAAATTTTGCCACTCATGTGAATGGAATTTGGAAAAATAGATTCCATATTTTAAATAATCATAACTTATATTATCTAATATGGTCAACTTAATTTTTTACCATAATGAATAGTAAAAACAGTAAAAAACATTTACCACGGTTAAGGTAAAAATGGGTTTACCGGAGGGTTAAACTAAAAAGATAAGGGTTAAAAATGACCCAAAACATGTCCAAAACCCATGTTTTGGCCATATTTGGACCTGATATCTTCTAGGTTCTATAATAGACCATTTTGGATCCTTTCATGTGAAAAATGTGGGTACACCTTTTTATTTTCAAAAATTACAAGTGTGTCACTCGCCTCGCTTATAAAAGGTCACCCTCTCTCCTCTCCTATTCACATTTTCAAAAAAAAATTGGTTTAGACAATAATTGACCAAATAACTTCATTACTTCCCTATTCTCATCCTATAAGGCTTATTTTGATCATAAATCCAACCTAATAATCATTTTAGTGTAAACCAAAAGAAGTTGTCCGAAGAAGAGCTAATATCCCTAACCTAGTGTTTTATTTATCTACCTCCTTAAATTATTATTAAAAAATGTATATTTAATAACTGAATTATATTCCATATAATTAGATGTTATTATGTTAATAGGATAACCTAAATCCTTCCCCTTTTCCATTAAATGGGTTATGAAATCATCATTTGTGTGTACAGAAGACTACCGCCTCGCGAACTGATGTTATTCGTTTTCCATCACCACCTCTCACGGATAAATATAATGATAGATTTATAGTTTATATATGATATTTATGATATTATTATTCTTCTAAAATCATGATATTACATGTGCCTTCTTACCTTCCATTCCGTGGGAATATGTTAACGTTGTTCGTGTGTACGACGAATTACTTTCTCATGAAGCGATGTGATTTGTTCACATTTTACATGGAAGGTAATAAGGATGAGTTTAATGAAAATATTTGAAATATATGAAATAAAAATGATTTTTTAATGGTAATATATTATTTACATTTCTTTCTTTCTTTCTGTCAAGAAAATGGAAACAGAGTTCATACGTATGTATGACATACTGTCTCCGTGAATGGTGTATTTCATGTTCTATATCTAACTTTTATGGATCACTCTAAATACATATATACTGAATATATATGATATTTATATCATGGTTAACATTTTTTATATTATGTAACCATGATCAAATTAAGAGGACCAAAAGTAAAAAATCAAAACTTATATGAAAAACAAAGTAGTTATTGCCCAAAACATGACTTTAACATGGAATTATTAATAAAAGGGTAATAAAAGATCATAAGTAAATCATATATGGTATGGTATATATAATTATGTTTTTTTAATAGATTTATATTAAACTTATATTTATCATATAGGAGGTTCAAACCTGTATGAATGAATTTGAGACTTATGGTAAGAGATTTTCATCTCACTTTTATTTGCTATGAGTCATATGTCATATTCTCTATGTGTTTCTTTTATGTGGTGTATATACTACCCATGAATATATTTTATGATTCTTATCCTAAAAATTATTTGGATTTACTTATCCATTTTAGGATCTTTCTTTCATAGGGTTTACGGTACAAAAATTACTAAATTGGTAAGGGTTTTATGATATAATCTCATCGTTTATCAAGACTATTTATGTTTATGCTTCTAATGATGAAATATTATAATACATCTCTCATGAAACTCATGAAATTTATTCTTCTCTTGTTCTGTCATTAGAATGCATTGTTTCCCTTCATTTTCCACTCTTTATGTACTCAAGAGTTCAAAATAATGTTTTTTTAAATAAAACCGGCTTTATTTCTCTCTTCGGTCGAAAATCATTTTTCTTCCAAAATCTTGTTTTATAAAAATGTTTTTAAATCCTACAAATGATTTATTAAAGAAAATTTTTACCCATTTTTGACCTTTTTACAAAATATTTTGAAAGTAATCTTTATGTATTTTTTCAAATAATGATCTTTTATATTTTACTGAAAATGTGAAATAAATCTTTGTTTTAACGTGTATGGCATGAACTATATTTTCCATCGTCATAACTAAATCATTGTTTCAAAGATTCCTTTATAAGTTTAAAAGTTTATTCTCAAAGAAAAGGATTTCCAAAATTTTTTAGGAATTTTTAGTTTTAAAAATTGATTTTCAATATGGAAATGATATTTTCTTCAAGAAACATTTTAAATGAATTTTAAAGATTCATTTATATGTTTCTAGGTTTATTTTTAAATAAAAGGATTTTGAAAATGATTTATTTTTTAAAAAGTGTTCTTCAAAATGGAAATGCTATATTCCTCAATAAATGTTTCAAGTGATCTTTCAAAATCATTTTTCATCTAAGATGACATCCTTTGATGTTGCTTATGTTTTACTGGGGATAAGATTAAATGATATCATCCTTATTCTTTCTCTGGATGGTCAATATTTATGTTGATGAAATTTTTATGAAACCCGTTTATTTTTCAGGGGTTATTCTTGAAGGTCCCGGGTGCAGCAGAAGCTCGTGGGTGGATGTTCCCACTTGACTTTTTGTAATTAGCAATGATCAATCCAGGATCAATGCGACGATAAACGCCAGACTCCACGGATCGAATCACATAAATAGACAAAGAATAAGAATAGTCCCAGAACCACAAAGGAGGATCATCACAGGTTGATTATAATTAATTTAATTAATTGACAAGAAGTACCTTTTATGGCATTCTTTCTTCGTTGATATTTCTGATCACGTTCCGATGTGATTCTTCGTTGCGTCATAGAATCCAAGTGTAGACTTCCTATAGTAGTGATCCACACGTTCACCATGTATCTATAGACGTTGCCAAAGGAATCTTCAGGTTCTAACGTGGAGAAACCTTTGCTTGTGTTGTCCGACTTAGATCGCATTGATCCGATGGAGGAGGATCTCTCTCGGTCTTGAGAGCGTTCTTGGATGAAGGAGTTCTTTCAGGCTTGATATAATTCTCCATAATTTTTGTGCACAATTATTAGGGAAAAGTTTTGGGGTTTTGAGGATATTTATAATCGGGCTTGAGGTTATAGAGTTATGACAATAAATAAACACATTGCACATTTTATTTATTTCATTAATTCTTATTGAAAACCCCCATGTCGAATCATTAATTCCTTGACATGTGCCCACACTGATTATAATAAATATCATTTAATAAAACGATATTATTTCCTCAAAATCCCGATTGGAAAAACTACATGGTGTGTAATCATTAATACACGGCGTGTACTCGTTTTTCATTTCCTTCCCAAAATGAAAACTACACGGTGTGTACATTCAATATACACAGCGTTTATATCTTTTTTTCATTTTATTCTTCCTCATTAAAACGATTTAGGATTCCTTGAATAATTATTAAACCACATATGAGAATAATCTTTATTCTACTTGAGATACTGGGATACACTTAGTGTGTGACCCTCTAGGCCTCTTTTTCGTTGGTATTATGCGGGCTTGCCTAAAGTCCAAGATTATTGTATAGCAACGGGTCAAGGCACCCAAGAGAAAGAAGTTGACGCCGCATTGACGTGTCACCTCATACGAGCACTTACCATGTAATTTAATCCCTTTGTCTCAATATCTCATCAAGAAGATTTCATGGCAGTGTCATAAACCTATATGCTTGATCCGTTATTCTTTGACTTCCAGAAATAAACTCGTCATGACACCATGGCCATGGAATTTGGGTGACAGTTATATTTCAATAAAAGGTCCTGAGGTATCTAATTCCATAAATATGGAAGGTACAAATCCTTTATCGACTTATCCATTAACAATGTGTCATTCTTGACGCACCCAACGTACCCTACTTCCCGCCGACTATCTTCGTGACAGTTTTTGTCAGAAAATATAAGTGCGCGAGTCATAACATGAGTTAATGATAATATTCCAGTCTAAGGACCATTACACATGCTTATAGGTAGCAATGTCCAATGACACCAAGACATGTAGAATTACTACTGGTGGGTCTCTTCTCATAATCTCCCATCTTGGAGATTACCAAGTGTGAACTCAATGAGAGAGAGTCTAGTCTTCTTATGAGTACTCACACATGACGGTCTATATACTATGTGTCTTATCATAGTATGTCATCCAACCGTATAACTTTATTTAAGAATATTATAATAGCATTTCAAGGTTCTCATCATAGCGGGGATCTTCCATTACCTTATTAATGCAACAAATATTCCAGAACATTATTATATTATAGTCATGTAGAACAATGAACAATATATAATAAGTGTACATTCATGTAATCAAAGTATAAACAATTGGTTCTCAGGACGCCAACTCTAACAAACTCCCACTTAGACTATAGCCAACTGACTATGACTTTTATTCCACTAGACCTCACACGATGATCATGTTTTTGCTAAGTCAAAACTTTATTCAAGGGGTATACCACATTGTCTTCCGTGGAAATACTGCTCACTGCAACTTCACCTCTCTGAGAAAAATCCCTCAAGAGATGATACTTCTGAAGTATGTGCTCTGTCCACTGATGTGACCTTGTCTCTTTTGCAAGTTTCACTGGTGAAATATTATCACAATAGAGTGTGATATGATCTTTAATTTTAGGTACTACATCCAGCTCTTAAACGAAGCTTCGCATACATACTGCTTTTTTAGCTCCCTCAGAAGCTGCGATATACTCGGACTCTGCTGTAGAATCTGCGACCACACCTTTCTTTGAGATCTTCCAGCTCACTGCACCTACATTCAAACTAAAGATGTATCTATTCTGCTACTTCATGTCATATTGATCAGTTTGGAAACTAGAATCTACATGTCCTCTGATGACTAGTTCCTCATCTCCTCCATAAACTAGGAATATATCCTTAGTACGACTTATATACTTAAGGATAGTCTTGACTTCCATCCAATGGCGGTCTCCTGGATCAGCTTGATATTTGCCTAATGCACTTAATGCGTAAGCAACACCTAACCTTGTACATATCATAACATACATGACTGACCCAATCGTGAATACTTAAGGGATCCTTGCCATTTTCTTTCTTTCCTCATGTGTCTGAGGACACATTTTCTTGGAAAGATGAATGTCATGTGATACTGGCAACAATCCCCTCTTGGACTATTCCATACTGAATCTCTTCAGTATCTTGTCAATGTATGTACTTTGACTCAGACCCAGCATTCTCTTGGATCTATCATGATGGATCTTGATCCCAAGAATATATGCTACCTCGCCCAAGTATTTCATAGAGAAGAATTTATCCATCCATGCCTTAACTGCTTGTAAGACAAGTACTTCGTTTCCAATTAGTAATATGTCATCAACATATACTATTAAAAAAATGATTGCACTTCCTTTAAACCTTTCGTAGACACAAGTCTCACATTAATTCTTAATAAATCCAAATTCTGTTACAGCTTCATCAAAATGAATGTTCTAAGACCTTGATGCTTGCTTTAATCCATAAATGGATTTCAGCAACTTGCATACCTTGTTGGCATCCTTTGGAGTCACAAACCCTTCAGGTTGTGTCATGTAGACATCTTCCTAGAGCTTCCCATTAAGGAATTATTTTTTACATCCATTTTCCAAATTTCATAGTCATGGTAAGTGGCAATGGCCAATAGGATTATGATGGATTTTAGCATCTCAACCGGTGAAAAGGTTTCATCATAGTCAATTCCTTGATGCTGTCTAAAACCTTTTGCAACCAGTCATGCCTTATAAGTTTTGAATTGTCCCTCTATGTCCATTTTATTCTTGAATACCCATTTATTACCAACAATCTTTACATCAACTGGAGGATCTACCAAAATACAGACTTCGTTTTGGTACATGGAATCCATTTCAGAATTCATGTCTTCTTTCCACTTGGGAACGTATGTGCCTTCAACTGCTTCCTTATAGGTAAAAGGATAATCATTTTCAACCAATAATGAGTCACCATCCTTGGTTATAAGAAAACCATATCATTCTGGTTCTCTCACCTCTCTCGTGCTCCTACGCAGTTCTTGTATCTCTCGAACAGATTATTCTTCCACGGGGCTTTGTGGAATCTATTCTTGTACCAACTCCTATGTATCTTGAACCTCAACTTCATCAAAGTCTATCTCTCTCCCACTATCTCTTATGGATATGTGCTCCCTCTCAAGGAATATGGTGTGTCTTTCCACTGTAACCTTTTTATTTGAGGGGTTGTATAGGTAATATCCCCTTGTTTCCTTGGGATATCCTATAAAGGTACACTTTGTGCCTCGGGGTGCAAGTTTGTTACCTGAAGAGGCATTAACAAATGATTCTCTACCCCACACATGTAAATTTGATAACATGGCTTTGTGTCCACTCCATAACTCATATGGAATACCATTTATCGATTTAGTTGGTACTTGGTTTAGTATGTGTGTTGTTATTTGTAATGAATATCCCCAAAAGGATAATGGAAGACTCGCATGACTCATTATTTATCTCACTATGTCCAACAGGGTGAATTTACTCCTTTCACTTACACCATTCCACTGAGGCATGTAAGGAGGAGTGAGTTGACATAGAATCCCAAACTCCCATAAGAAATCAATGAAGTCCTGATTAAGATATTCTCCTCCTATGTCTTAGCGGATTTTCTTAATCTTCTTACCAAGATAGTTCTCGACTTCATTCTTGTATTCTTTGAACTGATCAAAAGAATCTGACTTATACCTCATTAAGTAAATATATCCATATATACTAAAATCATCAGTAAAAGTTATGAAGTACAATAACCCACCCCTTGCTTCAACTGGAAATGGTCCACACACAACTTTGTGAACTAATTATAGAAGATCTTTAGCCCTTTCACCTTTCCCACTAAATGGGGCTTTGGTCATTTTTCCTTGTAGACACGCATGACATACACTAAGTGGTTTTAGTTCGAAAGAATCTAAATACCCATCTTGATGTAATTTTGTCAAACGTTTCTCATTGACATGACCTAGCCAGTGATGCCAAAGTTGGGTGTGGTATGAGTCATGTGAATTAACTTTTTCGTCAATTTCCATTACTTGGTTTGTGTAGTCTAACACATAAAGGTCGTTATATAAATGTGCCCTACCAAAAAAAATTATCTTTATAAAAGTAGAAACATTCATTTCCAAACTTGAAGATGAATCCATTAGTATCTAATATGGATGATGAAATAATTTTTTTGGTTACAAAGGGTACATAATAACATCCTTTTAATACCAAGACCATCCTAGTAGGCAATGTGAGGTGGTAGTCTCTGACAGCTACAGTAGTGAGTCTGGCTCCGTTGGTTGCTCGCAGATCCACCTCACCTTGGTCAATCTTTCTAAATCTACTTGGTTCTTGTATTTGGATACATATGTGAGCACCACAAGTAGTATCTAGTATCCAATTGGTAGAAATAGGTAGATTGAATTCGATAACAATTGCACCTAAAGCTTCCCCTTGCTTCCTTGGATGGGTGCAATTTTTCTTCCATTGGCCCTTCTTGCCACATGCGAAACAAACATCCTCTTGTTCTCTTGTCTCCCCTTTGATCTTCCTTTTCTTGGAAGGCCTTAAAGAAGCTTTAGGCTTAAATCTCTTCGCCTTTCCTTTCCTTTTATTAACCATAAGGACAGAAGGATTTTCACGCTTCATATCATTGTCCACTTGGAAAATGAGGATAAGAAGATTAGATAGAGACTTCTCAATGTTGCTCATGTTGAAATTTACAACAAAGTTAAAGAAACTCTGGGGGAGTGATTCAAGAATGATATTGGTACCCAATTCTTCGGGGAGTTTAAACCCTAGAACCTCCAAGCGCTCAATGTAGCCAATGAGCTTGAATACATGAGGCCCAGTTAGGTAACCCTCTCTAATCTTGCTCTGAAATAGATCCTTGGAGATCTCACACCTTTCATGTCTTGCTCTCTCCTAGTATAGACCATGGAGGTGCTCGAGCATGCTATAGGCATCCATGTCTTCATGAAACATCATGATCTCACTAGACATTGATGAAATCATCAACATTGATCGTCGAGTGCATCGTTCAAATGTCTAATATAGACCAGGAAATCTTCATCACTTGCCCCTTGGGCAGGCGAATCAGGAAGTGAGGACTCCAGCACGTAAAACTTTCATTCATGGCGTAGGATAACCCGAAGGCACCTAAACCATTCCTGAAGGTTACTGTTAGTGAGGATATTGTCTTTATCCAGAATTGATCACATAGAAAATTTGGTTGATGAGTTTTTCATATTGATTCTACAAATTAAAAGAGCAGATTTACCAGTGCCTTTTGATTACATTTTATGAAAAATAATAAATGAATTTATTAATTCTCCCACTATTTTATCATGTCCTAATGGACCCCACCATTGAACTTGGAATGCCTAGTTGCTATGAAATTATATTGGAAAGGATCCATATTACTCTTCACATAACCCCAACAAGGGTTGGTCAAGCTATTTAAAGGTATTTAGGTAGGCAGGTCTTTGCCAACTGTGAGCTTACAGTTCCTTAATCTGTTGAGTGGACTCCCCAATCCTAAAATCCTGACTTGTATTTCCGCAACACTTGCCTCCATTTTACAACAAGTCTAGAAAGGGCTACTCCTCTTGATGTAAAATGTTTAATTCAACTCGAAACTTTCATAAGGGCTTCCTTTATAAAAGTAAGTGTCCCAACAAGGGTTGGTCAAACACATAATTTTATTGATTCTTGCCCTTAATCAAGTAACGGAATGCTTGGTCTGACTTAATATGGTATTTGAGGGATTTCAATCCTTTATTCATAGCTTCACATTATCACATAATTGTTAATATTAAGTGACGTTTGCTTAAGTGATTAACCATGTTCTGATAATGTTTACGCATAGTCCGGTTTTTATTTTATTCCATATTTGCATGCTTGTTTATTTCATTAACTATGTGATCGTGACAACACATATATAATAAATAAACCATGAAATCAGACAGAAATAAAATAAGATGGCATGATCATGAGATTCTATTGGTTATCTTATCTAGCAATTTTGATAAGTTAACCCTGACCTAGGGAAAAATACCTTGAACCTGATGGGTCGTGTTTCGCAGCTCCCACCTGTCCAACTTTGTATCTTCTTGGGTTGGTTTCGCCTCAGCTTCGGATTTTGAACCGTCTCCTCTGGCTTGGGAGATCCTCTATTACATGGGGTTTACATTAAAGAAACCATGGGCATGCAGGCCCTACATTTTATTAGAAGAAGGCTCGTAGGACAATGAATTTAAATTAAATAAATTTAAATGAAATCATACACACACAAAGGGTCATTGGTCTAGCACGTGATCATCCATAGCATGCAATGACATTTACACATATTTAGTATTAAAATTCTTTTAATCGTTCTTTTATTCAAGATAAGTTGCGCTTGAATTCAATTAATTATGATCTTATAATTAATCAATTCTTTATCTTAAATTCTTTTCTAAATTTCCTTGAGATTCTTCTCATCCATATTCCTTGTACGGTTCTTTGTACTTTGGAGAAAACCTGGTGAAATTCCATTTGGAGTGTAGGCTATATTACATAGCGTGTATTTGTTTTCACCCTTTATCCAAAGTACACGCAGGGGGATTTGGCATGTTTTCTGTACTTTGGAAATTTTGTAGTACACGGCGTGTAGATTAATCTAATGCGGCATGTACTTACTTGTTACGCAGTTACCAGCCTTACAATCCTGTGTACACGGTTACACAGATTCTCCTTGTACAAGGTTTCACCTGGGTCGGCTCGGACTACATGGCGTGTTGATTCAATATACACACCATGTATTCCAGTTTCCATGCGCCATTCAGTTCTGTTCAACATGGTGTATTAAAAAACTTAGGTATGCTTAATTCACACGGCGTGGTTTGGCAGACCATTACCGGTTCATTGAACCTAAGTACACAGCATGTAGATTTCACTACACGTCGTGTATTCTTGTGTTCTACAAACAGAATGAGCGGCTCCTCCGGATGAGTTCCTCATTTTTATTTTAATCAAAATTAAAATTAAAAGGTTGTTTATGTGATGTGAATCCAGAAACAAAGAAGGAAGAATAGATCTCATTCAATTGGTTTTATAGAATGATTTATCTTGAATTGAATCAAATATAAATGCGTAAATTATCAACAAAAATTAAATAACTATAATCAACATTGTAACCTCCCTCTGATACCACTTGAAGGTCCCGGGCACAGCGGAAGCTCGTGGGTGGATGTGCCCAGTTGACTTTTTGTCATTAGTAGTGATCAATTCGGGATCAATACGACGATAAACGCTAGACTCCATGGATCGAATCACAAAAATATACAAAGAAGAAGAATAGTCCCGGAACCATAAAGGAGGATCATCACAGGTTGATTATAATTAATTTAATTAATTGACAAGAAGTACCTTTTTTGGCATTCTTTCTTCGTTGATATTTCTGATCACGTTCCGATGTGATTCATCGTTACGTCACAGAATCCAAGTGTATACTTCCTCAGTGGTGATCCACACATGCACCACGTATCTTTGGACGTTGCCAAAGGAATCTCTAGGTGCTAGTGTGGAGAATCCTTTTCTTGAGTTGTCCGCCTTAGATCGCCTTGATCCGATAGAGGAGGATCTCTCCCGGTCTTGAGAGTGTTCTTGGAGGAAGGAGTTCTTTCATCCTTGAGAAAATTCCCCAGAATTGTTGTGCACAATGATTAAGGAAAAGATTTGGGTTTTTGAGGATATTTATAATCGGGTTTGAATTTATAGAGTTATGACAATAAATAAACATGTTACGCGTTTTATTTATTTCATTAACTCTTATTGAAAACCCCCATGTCGAATCATTAATTCCTTGACATGCGCTCATGCTGATTATAATAAATATCATTTAATAAAACGATATTATTTCCTTAAAATCCCGACTGGAAAAACTACATGGCATGTAATCATTAATACACGGCGTGTACTCGTTTTTCATTTCCTTTCCAAAATGAAAACTACACTGCGTGTACATTAAATGTACACGGCGTGTATATCTTGTTTTCACTTTATTATTCCTCCAGCATTAAAACGATTTAGGCTTCCTTGAATAATTATTAAACCATATATGGGAATAATATTTATTCTACTTGAGATACTTGGATACACTTAGTGTGTGCCCATCTAGGCCTCTTTCTCATTGGCATTAGGCGGGCTTGCCTAAAGTCCAAGATTACTGTCTAGTAACGAGTCAAGGCACCCAAGAGAAAGAAGTTGACATTGCATTGACGTGTCACCTCATACGAATTATTGTCGTGTAATTTAATCCCTTTGTCTCAATATCTCATCAAGAAGGTTTCATGGCAGTGTCATAAACTTATATGCTCGATCTGTCATTATTTTACTTCCAGAAATAAACTCATCATGACACCATGGCCATGGAATTTGGGAGACAGTTCTATTTCTATCAAAGGGCCTGAGATATCTACTTCCATAAATATAGAAGGTAAAATCCTTCCTCAACTTATCCATTAATAACATTTCATTCGTGATACACCCAACATACCCTACTTCCCACCAACTATCTTCGTGATGGTTTTCGTCAGAAAATCTAAGTGCACGAGTCATGACATGAGTTAATGATAATCTTCCAGTCTAAGGACCATTACACACGCTCATAGATAGCAATGTTTGATGACACCAAGACATGCAGAATTACTACTGGCTGGTATGTTCTCATAATCTCCCATCTTGGAGATTACCAAGTGCGAACTCCATGAGAGAGAGTCTCGTCTTCTTACGATTACTCGCACATGACGTTCTGTATACTATGTGTCCTATAATAGTATTTCATCCAAACTTATAACTTTATTTAAGAATATTGTTATAGCATTTCAAGGTTCTCATCATAGCGGGGATCTGCCATGACCTTATTAATGCAACAAATATTTCAGGACATTATTATATTATAGACATGAAGAACAATGAACAATATATAATAAGTATACATTCATGTAATCAAAGTATAAACAGTTGGTTCTTAGGACACCAACTCGAACAAACTCTCACTTGAACTAGAGCCAACTTCCTATGACTTTTAGTCCACTAGACCTCACATGATGATGATGTTTCTACTGAGTCAAAGCTTTAGTCAAGGGGTCTGCCAAGTTGTCTTCTGTGGAAATACTGATCACTGTAACTTCACCACTCTGAGAAAAATCCCTCAAGAGATGATACTTCTGAATTATGTGTTATGTCCGCTGATGTGACCTTGGCTCTTTTGCAAGTGTCACTGCTGCAGTATTATCACAATAGAGTGTGATAGGATCTTTACTTTTAGGTACTACATCCAACTCTTGAACGAAGCTTCGCATCCATACTGCTTCTTTAGCTACCTCAGAAGCTACGATATACTCGGACTCTACTGTAGAATATGAAACCACACCTTGCTTTGAGCTCTTCTAGCTCACTGCACCTCCATTCAAACTGAAGATGTATCCAGTCTGCGACTTCATGTCATCTTGATCAATTTGGAAACTAGCATCTACATGTCCTCTGATGAATAGTTATTCATCTCTTCCATAAACCAGGAACATATCCTTAGTACGCCTCAGATACTTAAGGATAGTCTTGACTGCCATCCAATGGCGGTCTCCTGGATGAGCTTGATATCTTCCTACCGCACTTAATACGTAAGCAACATCTAGCCATGTACATATCATAGCATACACGATTGACCCAATCGCGGATGCATAAGGGATCCTTTACATTTTCTTTCTTTCCTCATGTGTCTGAGGACACATTTTCTTGTAAAGATGAATGCCATGTTACACTGAAAACAATCCCCTCTTGGATTGTTCCATACTAAATCTCTTCAGTATCTTGTCAATGTATATACTTTGACTCAGGCCCAGCATTCTCTTGGATCTATCACAATGGATCTTGATCCCAAGAATATATGTTGCCTTGACTAAGTCATTCATAGAGAAGAATTTATCCAACCATGTCTTAACTGCCTGTAAGACAGGTACTTCGTTTCCAATTAGTAATATGTCATCAACATATACTATTAGGAAAATGATTGCACTTCCTCTAAACCTTTTTTAGACACAAGGCTCACATCTATTCTTAACAAAGACAAATTCTGTTATGGCTTTATCAAAATTAATGTTCCATGACCTTGATGCTTGCTTTAATCCATAAATGGATTTCTACAATTTTCATACCTTGTTGGTATCCTTTGGAGTCACAAACCCTTCAGGTTGTGTCATGTAGACATCTTCCTGGAGGTTCCCATTAAGGAATTCTATTTTAACATCCATTTTCCAAATTTCATAGTCATGGTAAGCAAGAATGGCCAATAGGATTCTGATGGATTTCAACATCGCAACCGGTGAAAAGTTTTCATCATAGTCAATTCATTAACACTGTCTAAAACCTTTTGCAACTAGTCGTGCCTTATAGGTGCTGACTTGTCCCTCCATGTCCAGTTTCTTCTTGAATACCCATTTATTACCAACAGGCTTTACATCAACTGGAGGATCTACCAAAATCCAGACTTGGTTTTGGTACATGGAATCCATTTCAGAATTCATGGCTTCTTGCCACTTGGAAACATTTGTGCCTTCAACTGCTTCCTTGTAGGTACGAGGATCATCATTGGAAACCAATAATGAGTCACCATCCTCAGTGACAACAAAACCATATCGTTCTAGTTCTCTCACCTCTCTCGTGCTCATATGCAGTTCTTGTGTCTCTGGAACAGATTGTTCTTCCACGGGGCTTTGTGGAATCTGTTCTTATACCAACTCCTGTGTATCTTGAGCCTCAACTTCATCAAAGTCTATCTCTCTCCCACTATATATTTTGGAGATGTGATCCCTCTAAAATAATATGGTGTGTCTTGCCACTGTAACCTTTTTATATGAGGGGTTGTATCGGTAATATTCCCTTGTTTCCTTAGGATATCCTATAAAGGTACACTTTGTGCCTCGGGGTGCAAGTTTGTTACTTGAAGAGGACTTAACAAATGCTTCGCTACCCCACACATGTAAATTTGATAACATGGCTTTTTGTCCACTCCATAACTCATATGGAATACCATTTATCAATTTAGTTGGTACTTGGTTTAGTATGTGTGTTGATGTTTGTAATGCATATCCCCAAAAGGATAATGGAAGACTCGCATGAATCATCATTGATCTCACCATATCCAACAGGGTGTGGTTCCTCCTTTCACTTACTCCATTCCACTAAGGCGTGTAAGGAGGAGTGAGTTGAGATAGAATCCCAAAATCCCGTAATAAATCAATGAAGTCCTGATTAAGATATTTTCCTCCTCTGTCTGAGCATATTTTCTTAATCTTCTTACCAAACTGGTTCTCAACTTCATTCTTGTATTATTTAAACCGATCAAAAGAATCTGACTTATAACTCATTAAGTAAATATATCCATATCTACTAAAATCGTCAGTAAAAGTTATAAAGTACAAGAACCCACCCCTTGCTTCAACTGGAAATGGTCTACACACATCTGTGTGAACTGATTCTAGAAGCTCTTTAGCCCTTTCACCTTTCACACTAAATGGGGATTTAGTTATTTTTCATTGTATACACGCATGACATACACCAAGTGGTTTTAGTTCGAAAGAATCTAAATACCCATCTTGATGTAATTTTGTCAAACGTTTCTCATTGACATGACCTAGATAGTGATGCCAAAGTTTGGTGTGGTATGAGTCATGTGAATTAACTTTGTCATTGATTTCCATTACTTGGTTTGTGTAGTCTAACACATAAAGATCGTTATATAAATGTGGCCTACCAAAACAAATGTTATCTTTATAAAAGTAGCAACATTCATTTTCAAACTTGAAGATGAAGCCATCAGTATCTAATCTGGATACTGAAATAATTTTTTTGGTTACAGAGGGTACATAATTAAATACTTTTAATACCAAGACCATCCCAGTAGGCAATGTGAGGTGGTAGTCTCCGATAGCTACAACAGCGAGTCTGGCTCCGTTGGCTGCTCGCAGATCCACCTCACCTCGATCCATCTTTCAGAATCTACTTGGTTTATGTATTTGGATACAAATGTGAGCACCACAAGCAGTATCTAATACCTAATTGGTAGAAATAGATAGATTTCATTGGATAACAAATGCATCTGAAGCTTCCCCTTGCTTCCTTGGCTGGGTGCAGTTTTTCTTCCAGTGGCCCTTCTTGCCACATGCGAAACAAACAGTCTCATGTTCTCTTGCCTCCCCTTTGATATTTCTTTTCTTGGAAGGCCTTGAAGAAGATTTGGGCTTAAAGATCTTCACCTTACCTTTCCTTTTATTCACCATAAGGATATAAGTCTTTTCACGCTTCATATCATTGTACACTTGGTGAATGCGGATAAGAAGAGTAGATAGATACTTCTTAATTTTGTTCATGTTGAAATTTACAACAAAGTTAGAGAAGCTCTGGGGGAGTGATGCAAGAATGAGAATGGTACCCAGTTCTTCAGGGAGTTTAAACCCTAGAACCTCCAAGTGCTCAATATATCCAATGAGCTTGACTACATGAGACCCAGCTGGGGAACCCTCTCCAAGATTGCTCTGAAATAGAGCCTTGGAGATCTCAAATTTTTCATGTCTTTCTCTCTCCTAGTATAGACCACGGAGGTGCTCGAGCATGCTATAGGTATCCATGTCTTCATGAGACATCATGATCTCACTAGACATTGATGATAGCATCAAACATTGAATGTTGAGTGCATCGTTCAAATATTGATCATAGACCAGGAAATCTTCATCACTCACCCCTTGGGTAGGCGAATCAGGAAGTGAGGACTCCGGCACGTAAAACTTTCACTCATGGCGTAGGATAACCCAAAGGAGCCTAAATGTCACGACCCGTCCTCGGGGCCCGTGCCGTGACTACCCCAAGCCCGCCTTCCATAGGCCAGAGGCTGGAGACTAGCACCAAGGTGTAAATCCCAACAAAAAGGGAAGGCATTGCCTTTGAAAAGTAAACAAGCACCACAGAGAAATCAAGTGGAAAAGTAAACACTAAGTAAAACTGTACAAGCTGTGCTGAAAGTAAAAGGGGCCGGAAATACAAGCCCAACTGTAAAGTACAACTGAAAGGAAAAACAGCAACTGAAAGAAAAAGCCGCAGCGTCGAGCCGTCCTCTAGAAGTCCCACCTGAAGGGTGGGTACAGATAGCCTCCACAGCTCCTCGTTCCAGCCGTCCGCTTCGAGTACGTCCCGCCCAGTGGTCCACCTCCAGGTATCGTCCTACTCTGCACGCCTCCACCTCGATCAGCGCTGCCCATCGTCTGCAACCAACACCACGAAGTGCGGGCAAAGCCCGTGCAGGGGTGAGTATAAACTACTCAGTAGGGACCCCGAGACCCCCGAAGGTCTCCCAAAATCCACAAAGTATAATCCACAAAGGAAAGATACAATCACGAAGTAACATCCGACATGGCTTAGGTATATGCCCATACATATACCTAAGTCATCAATTCTCGTTCGGCTCTAATGTCCGAGCCCAAGCACAACCCATTCCACACAGGAAAGCAAAACTTATACCCACACAGGATAGCTCAACACAATCCACAAAGGAGAGTAAACAGTAAATCCACACAGGATAGCTCAACATAATCCACAAAGGATAGTAACACAAGATTCAGCTCACACAGGTATACTTCTTCGGATGACGATAAAGATGATCAATGATCCATCTAAGTCGTCGGACCCACGAAGGATCGATAGGTAACTAACCCCCGCAATGACCCACATAGGATCGGGCCCACACAGGACCTATAGGCGCTGGCTCACACAGAACCGCTGAGCGCGGACCCACATAGGATCGGACCCACACATGATCGGGCCCACATAGGACCGGGCCCACACAGGACCTGTAGCACTGATCCACGTAGGATCGCTGAGTGCAGTAGTCGTCGCAGTCCACTGAGGATCTGTGCACAGTCGTCACCGCAGTCCACTGAGGATCTCTGCACAGTCATCGCCGCAGTCCACTGAGGATCTCTGCACGGTCGTCGCTGTCGAAGAAGCAGTCGCAGCCAGCTCTAGGGTTCCCGCACACAGCAAGCTCGTTCGGGAGGGTCCGCTCCACGAGCCGAGAGGCCGATACATCAACTGACACAAAGTCCGAAGTTTATGTATCCAAAAGTTTTGTATCGTCAACAGAAACTCAACGTCGCAGACGGCGCGTCAATCGGACGCCCGGTCTGAGAGTAATTGGCTTTTTCGTCCTAGGGGCCCGGTTGGTTTTTAAGGCAAAACCAACCCGACCATACTCCACCTGCGTCCAAACCTCGGGCAGAGTATGCCAAAAGATCCGTCTCACAAAGAGGAAAACAACAAAGCTGACGGCACGTCAATCGGACGTACATGGCTCAAGATATGAGCGTTTCCGCTCCGAGGGCCCGGTTGGTTTCGTGTACGAACCAACCCGGCCGAACTCAAAGTGTTCCTAAACCTTGAGTGCGATATACCAAAACGACCGTCTTGATCCAAGGATCGCTTTTCCGCTGACGGCAAGTCGTTTGGAGGCCCGTAGCCCAGGTTACGAGCATTTGAACGAAGACCGTCCGAAGACGGGGGGTCCAGGCCCGGGCCGACCCGGCCCGACCCCCCCTGGGTCGGCCAAACCCGGTCCGACCCAGTCCGACCCGGTCCGACCCGTTCCGACCCGGTCGGACCGGTCTGGCTCGGTCAGGGCCGGTCCGGCTCAGCTTGGCCGAGCGGCCCGACGTGGGGGGAACCGCCGCCACGCGTGACACCCCCGCGACACCCGCGGGGTGTCGGCCAGCCAACCGGACGCGGCTGAAGTCGCGCCCCGGGTGACGCGGGGGGTGTCGCCGCCCCCGCGTGACACCCGCGAGGTGTCTCCTGGCGCCGGACGCGGCTTCAGCCGCCTCCCGCGAGCGCCGCCGCCGCGGCCGGTGCTGCCGTGGCCTCGTCCGGCGGTGCGCCGGGCGCCGCCGCCGGCTTCCGCAGGCCGCCAGAGTCGCTCCGGTGGCCCATTTTTCTTCCCGTCTGCACCGTTGCTTCTCTCGGGACTCGTTCTTCACTGCGGGATCATCAAACATCCGTTGCGGCACGTTCCGTCGTCGCCCGTCAAATCTGCACAAGAACGAAGAACGGCGGAGGGTTGTCGGGCCGTGTTCGTTTGACCCGCACCCTCCGCGTTAGATATAAACAACGGGATAAAAAATAAAGTCCAACTCTTGAATGCATATCCGAAACAATTTTTAATGAAATAAAAATTGTTTCATAAAACGGGTTCCTTATTTGAACGGAAACAACAATTTTAATAAAATTAAAATTGTTCGCAAAACCAGTTCTTTACCCTTTTAAAGAAACATTTACGGGAATAAAAAAAGGGGGTAAATCCAAAATAAAATCCCTACCTCGTAGTCGTTGCGCGTGAGCGTTCTTTGCGGAAATGCTCGTCGCGGAAGAGGGGGATCGTCGCGTCGTCGCGGGAAGGCGTCGCGTCGTCGCGGAATCTGGCGTTGAGTCGGCGAACTCAACGAACCAAGAACAATAGATTTAAATTATAAACAATTAAATCTGTGTTTCGTTTTAAACCCAAAAGAGCTTTTAGAAGAAACCCGAAATCACTCACCTCAAACGGTTGGTGATCGAAGATCAAGGCGGGGAAGAACGTCTCAGATTTGGGCATCGTCGATTTCCGCGGATGACGGCGTTCTTCGCATTCTTCGCGTTCTTCGCGTTCTTCGCGAAGGAGAAAGAAGATACAAGGATTCTGTCTCAATGAGTAATCCCCAAAAAAAAGATAGGTTGGTCTTATTTTATTATTATGACAACAAACGAAAACGGGTAAGAAACGACCCATCAATTCGTTGAATTAATTCAACAAAAGAAACAGCTCATTTAATTTACGAAATAAACCGCCCAATTAAATGGTCTGTTAAGAATTAAGAAAACGCGTCAGTTGACTTTCATAATGATGGGTTTTCGCGGGTGCGTTACTTAGCGGAAAGAAACGGCAGGGCTCGTGCGGGCCCCACCTTACAAATATCCTACCAAGGGGGTAAGATATTTCTGGATAGCATCCTATCCAGATCGACTCAGTTTAAGCCGTCTTTAAGTGGCTTCAAGTGGCTTCCAAGTGGCTTAAGTGAAATAAAATAAAGTTGTCGTAAAATTATTTTATTTCTTAACTTTAAGACCGAAAATTAAAAACCACACCCGAGCAAACGCAACTCCGGAAGAGGCGTTTCTAAGCGAATATCGGCGCTGCGATTTCATCGGTGCCCTCAGAATTCGATTCCAGGCACCGGTTCAAAAGTTAGAAAAACCCGCTCATCCGTTAACTGAACGTACCCGAGCCAAACTTCGGAAAATGATTCCGGGCACACCGGGCCTCGGAATCAGGTGCCGTCAGAAACTGCGCTCTTGTAAAATTCTAAAGAAAATTAAGAAAAAAAATTCCTTGAAATTTACGGGTCTTTACATTACTCCCACCTTAGGGCTTTACGTCCCCGTAAAGATACATCAAAAACTAGGGAAACAAATGTGGGTATTGAGCACGCATCTGAGCCTCCCGCTCCCATGTGCTCTCCTGGAGGTTCCCGTGCTTCCATATGATGCGCACAAGAGGAATCGATCGCCCACGTAGGACCCACTCCCGTCGATCCTCTATCTCCACCGGGACCTCCACAAAAGTCGCCCCATCATCCACGTCTAGCTCCCCATAGTCAATGATGTGAGTCGGGTCGTGCACGTATCTCCTCAGCTGAGATACGTGGAAGACGTCGTGCACCCGGTGCAACTGAGGTGGCAGAGCCAGGCGATAAGCCACCACGCCAACCCTGCTGAGGACCTGGAAGGGTCCGATGAAGCGTGGAGACAACTTGCCGCCTCGGCCAAATCTCTGCAAACCACGTCGAGGTGAGACCCGCAAGAAGACGTGGTCGCCATCCTCGAACTCTAGTGGCCTCCGCCTCCTGTCAGCATATGACTTCTGCCGGCTCTGTGCTGTCCTCATCCGCTCCTGGATGACCTGAACCTTCTCTGTCGTGGCCCGAACCATCTCTGGTCCCACAAGTGCTAACTCCCCAAGGTCTTTCCAGCACAAAGGAGATCTGCAAGGCCTGTCGTACAACGCCTCGTATGGTTCCATCCCAATGGTGGAGTGGTAGCTGTTGTTGTACACGAACTCCACCAAGGGTAGGTGGTCCTCCCAGCTGCGATCAAAGTCGAGGACACATGCACGAAGCATGTCCTCGAGAGTCTGAATGGTCCTCTCCGTCTGACCATCCGTCTGAGGGTGAAAGGCGGTGCTCAGACGTAGCCGCGTCCCGAACGCCTCCTGCAACCCCTTCCAAAGCCGGGAAGTAAAGCGAGCGTCCCGATCAGAGATGATAGTCGATGGCACACCGTGAAGCCGTACAATCTCCTGAATGTAGAGACGCCCCAAGCTCTCCACTGAGCCCTGCTCTCTGATGGGTAAGAAGTGTGCCGACTTGGTGAGTCGGTCAACAATCACCCAAATGGAGTCGTGACCTCTGGAAGTGCGTGGAAGTCCAGTCACGAAGTCCATAGATATCCCATCCCACTTCCACTCCAGGACCTCCAAGGGCTGTACCAAGCCTGCTGGTACCTGATGCTCTGCCTTCACCTGCTGGCAGGTGAGGCACCGTGATACGAACTCTACCACAGCCTTCTTCATGCCCGGCCACCAGTGCTGTCGCCTGAGATCCTGGTATATCTTCGCCACTCCAGGATGTACCGCCAAAGGAGAAGTGTGAAACTCTCTTAGAACCTCCTCTTGTAAAGCGACTGGTACCAAGGTACGTCCTCTGAAAAGGACGTCGTGCTCTGCTCCAAGGGAGAAACCATCAGGTGCTTGTCCTGAGGATATCTGTGCACGTCGTGTCTCACAGTCAGCGTCCCCACGTTGTGCCTCTCTAACCCGCTTTAAAAGTGGAGGAGAGACTGTGAGATACTGAAGGAAGGCTGCTCCGTCTCTATCCATGAAGGATATCTACAAGGCGGCTAGCTGCTCTGTCGCCTCCTCAAGCAGCTGGATGCCCGTCCTCCTGCTGAGGGCATCGGCTACCACGTTCCCCTTCCCAGGAGTATAGACTATCTCAAAGTCATAGTCCTGGAGGAACTCGAGCCATCGCCGTTGTCTCAGGTTCAGGTCCTTCTGAGAGAAGACGTACCTGAGACTCTGATGGTCAGAAAAAAACTGTAAAGCGCTCGCCCATCAGATAGTGCCGCCATGTCTTCAGGGCGAAGACCACTACTACTAACTCCAGGTCATGGGTAGCGTAGTTCTGCTCATGAGGCCTCAGCTTTCGTGATCCATAGGCAATCACGGACCATTCCTTCATCATGACACACCCGAGTCTGGTCCCTGATGCATCGCAGTATACTACGTATCCAACTCCCTCCTCAGGCAACCTTAAGATAGGTGCGCTGGTCAACCTCTGCCTCAGCTCCTGTAAGCTCTGCTGACATCTGTCTGACCACACGAAGGGCTTCCCCTTCTTTGTAAACGCTGAGAGTGGGGTCGCAACTCTGGAGAAGTCCATCACAAATCTCTGATAGTATCCGGCTAGGCCCAAGAAACTCTGCACCTCTGTCACGCTCTTGGGTGGCTCCCAAGCTAGCACTGCCTCGATCTTCACGGGATCCACTGCAACTCCCGCCTTAGAAATGACGTGCCCCAAGAAGTGGACCTCGCATAACCAGAACTGGCACTTCGAGAGCTTTCCATAAAGATGGTGCTCTCAGAGTGTGTCTAGTACAACACGCAAGTGGTAGGCGTGCTCCTCCTCCTTCGTCGAGTACACCAAAATGTCGTCGATGAAGACCACGACAAATCGATCGAGGTATGGCTGGAAGATCCTGTTCATGAGGCTCATGAACACTACTGGAGCGTTGGTTACGCCGAAGGGCATAACCAAGAACTCATAGTGGCCATACCGGCACCTGAAGGTCGTCTTCTGCATGTCCTCGTCTCGAACTCTGAGCTGATGATAGCCTGACCTGAGGTCTATCTTCGAGAAACACCGTGCTCCCTTGAGATGATCGAAGAGGTCATCAATCCTCGATAGCGGATACTTGTTCCTCACTGTCACCTGGTTCAGGCGACGATAATCGACACACAGTCGCAAGCTCCCGTCCGCCTTCTTGGCAAACAAAATCGGGGAAGCCCAGGGTGAAACGCTGGGTCGGATGAACCCCTTGCCCTGCAAATCCTCCAACTGTACCCACAGCTCTCGAAGCTCGGCGGGGGCCATCTGATATGTCGGAGTGGATATCGGGGCTGTCCCGGGGTACAAATCAATATAAAAGTCTACCTCTCTATGAGGAGATAGCCCTGGAACGTCATTGGGGAAGACGTCCGCGTAATGATCCACCACGACAGGAAAACTGGGACTCCGCACGTCAACTGCTCCAAGGATGAGGCTAGCCAACTGATGAGTAATGGGTTGTCATGTCCTCTGCGGAAGTCCATCCTGTGCTGCAAAGGCTCCCTTCTCGCCGGTGAAGGTGAGCATGCTCCCGTCGGTGCGCACACATCGCACCTTGCGCCTAATGCAGTCAATCTGTGCATGGACCGTAGATAACCAATCCATGCCCAAAATGATGTCGTAAGGCCTCGACGCCGCTACAAGAAGATCCCAGCCAAATCTCTCGCCTCCTAGAGTAAGCTCACACTGTCGGTACCAGTGCGTAATCGTCGAGTCTGCTCCCGTAGGAGTCTCTAGCCGTAAGGATCGAGCCAACGGCTCTGTCAGAATCTCCGAGCTCCGAACAAGGGCAGTGGCTATGAAAGAGTGACTCGCTCCTGTGTCTATAAGAACTGCAGAAAGGGTGGAATAGACACAGATCGTACCTCGAATCATCTCTGGCGTGCCATGGTCGTAGGCCTCCACTGCCTGGAGCTGTGCCTATCTCTGCCTGCCAGCTCCTTGTGGTCGGGGCGGGCCTCTTGGTGGTGGTGGTGGCAGAGCCTCAAAGCGTCGCCCACCACCTGCTGCTCGGCCAGCTCCTCTGCCTCGTCCGCCTCCTCCCTGCAGACTGCCACGGTCGACCCTCTGCCTCTGCTTGGGTGGCCCCTCCACCGTCTGCTGCCCCTCGGTACGGCGGGTCGGGCAGTCACGAGCCATGTGGCCCTGCCCGCCGCACTCGTAGCACTGCCTGCCTCTCGGAAGACTGGCTCCGCGCTGAGTGCCCTGCACTGCTGAGCCAGTGTCCCGAGGTCGTCTGCCGGAAGGTCTGGTCCGCCTGGAACCCTGAGTCATCCGTCGGCTACCTGCTGCCGAAGACTCCGCCACCTACCGCCCTGCGGTAGGTCTCGCTGTGGACTCAGCCAGGAAGCTCTCGATCAGAAGGGATCGCTCCAGCACTCCTGCCTGGGTCGGGATGCTGAGGGAGATCAGCGATGCCCTGATCTCATGTCTCAAACCCTTCTCGAAGGTCCGGGCCCGGAAGAAGGGGTCCCGTACCATGTCTGTCAAGTAGCGAGAAAGGACGGTGAACCTCGCTGCGTACTGGGCGACCGTCAAGCTGCCCTGCCGTAGCTGAAGAAGCTCCTGAATGCGCACCGTACGGAGGGTGGCTGGGACGAACTCTGAGAGGAAGAAGATCTCAAAGTCCGTCCAGATGAGGGAGGCCTCATCGTGTACCTGGAGCATCAAGCTCCACCATCGCCCTACTACTTCGTGCAGTAGGCTCGCCGCGAGGATCACCATGAGGTCTGCTGGTGTCCTCACTAGCCTGAAAACTCGGACGATTGCCTCCAGCCAGTCCTCGGCGGCCTGGGGGTCCGACTCCCCACGGAACCTGGGTGGTCGCTGGCGCTGGAACTCGTGCAGAGCTCCGAGGCATCGTGCATCGTCAGCTGCCAGTGCTGGAAGCATCGGGGGATTGGCGGGTAAAGGTATCGCCGGTGCCTCTGCGGTCAATGGGCCCTGCACCGAGGCCTCGTCGCTCGGCGGGCTGTCGTCGCGCACTACTCTAGGAACCCTAGCTGGCTACTGTCATCGGGCCATCCTGAAAAAGGAAACAAGTGCGCCACGGTCAGAACAGTATACCTGCTGAGCTGACACAAGTAATCACGAAGAAAACTTGAAACACACATGCAATCAATGTTTTCGTGCATTAAGTCGGAAATCAGAAGTCAGGGTCCTGGTGTACGGATACGTCAGCCGCCGCACCAACACTGGACTCCCTGGACTGATAACCACACTCAATACGCTAAACACTATTGCTTCACATAGAAGGAAGATCAGAGTCTGCGGTAGAACCGACCACCTTTGATACCAATCTGTCACGACCCGTCCTCGGGGCCCGTGCTGTGACTACCCCAAGCCCGCCTTCCATAGGCCAAGGGTTGGCGACTAGCACCAAGGCGTAAATCCCAACAAAAAGGGAAGGCATTTCCTTTGAAAAGTAAACAAGCACCACAGAGCAAGCAAGCGGAAAAGTAAACACTAAGTAAAATTGTACAAGCTGTGCTGAAAGTAAAAGGGGCCAGAAATACAAGCCCAACTGTAAAGTACAACTGAAAGGAAAAACAGAAACTGAAAGAAAAAGCCGCAGTGTCGAGCCGTACTCTGGAAGTCCCACCTGAAGGGTGGGTACAGATAGCCTCCATAGCTCCTCGGTCCAGCCGTCCGCTCCGAGTACGTCCCGCCCAGTGGTCCACCTCCAGGTACCGTCCTGCTCCGCACGCCTCCACCTCGATCAGCGCTGCCCGTCGTCTGCAACCAACACCGCGAAGTGCGGGCAAAGCCCGTGCAGGGGTGAGTATAAACTACTCAGTAGGGACCCCGAGACCCCCGAAGGTCTCCCGAAATCCACAAAGGATAATCCACAAAGGAAATATACAGTCACAAAGTAACATCCGACATGGATTAGGTATATGCCCATACATATACCTAAGTCATCAATTCCCGTTCGGCTCCAACGTCCGAGCCCAAGCACAACCCAGTCCACACAGGAAAGCAAAACGTATACCCACACAGGATAGCTCAACAAAATCCACAAAGGAGAGTAAACAGTAAATCCACACAGGATAGCTCAACATAATCCACAAAAGATAGTAACACAAGATTCAGCTCACACAGGTATACTTTTTCAGATGACGATAAAGATGATCACTGATACATCTAAGTCGTCGGACCCACGAAGGATCGATAGGTAACTAACCCCCGCAATGACCCACACAGGATCGATCCCACACAGGACCTGTAGGCGCTGGCTCACACAGAACCGCTGAGCGCGGACCCACACAGGATCGGACCCACACAGGATCGGGCCCACACAGGACCGGGCCCACACAGGACCTGTAGCATTGATCCACGTAGGATTGCTGAGTGTAGTAGTCATCGCAGTCCATTGAGGATCTCTGCACAGTCGTCGCCGCAGTCCACTGAGGATCTCTGCACAGTCGTCGCCGCAGTCCACTGAGGATCTCTGCACAGTCGTCGTTGTCTAAGAAGCAGTCGCAGCCAGCTCTAGGGTTCCCGCACACAGCAAGCTCATTCGGGAGGGTCCGATCCACGAGCCGAGAGGCCGATACATCAACTGACACAAAGTCCGAAGTTGATGTATCCAAAAGTTCTGTATCGTCAACAGAAACTCAACGTCGCAGACGGCGCGTCAATCGGACGCCCGGTCTGAGAGTTATTGGTTTTTTCGTCCCAGGGGCCCAGTTGGTTTTTAAGGCAAAACCAACCCAACCATACTCCACCTGCGTCCAAACCTCGGTCGGAGTATTCCAAAAGATCCGTCTCACAAAGAGGAAAACAAAAAAGCTGACGGCACGTCAATCGGACGTTCGTGGCTCAAGATATGAGCGTTTCCGCTCCGAGGGCCCGGTTGGTTTCGTGTACGAACCAACCCGGCCGAACTCAAAGTATTCCGAAACCTTGAGTGCGATATACCGAAACGACCGTCTCGATCCAAGGATCGCTTTACCGCTGACGACGAGTCGTTTGGAGGCCCTTAGATCAAGTTACGAGCATTTGAACGAAGACCGTCCGAAGACGGGGGGTCCGGGCCCGAGCCAACCCGGCCCGACCCCCCCTGGGTCGGCCGAACCCGGTTCGACCCGGTCCGACCCGGTCGGACCGGTCTGGCTCGACCAGGGCCGGTCCAGCTCGGCTTGGCCGAGCGGACCCGACGCGGGGGGAACCGCCGCCCCGCGTGACACCCCCCGCGACACCCGCGGGGTGTCGGCCAGCCAACCGGACGCGGCTGAAGTCGCGTCCCGGGTGACGCGGGGGGTGCCGCCGCCCCGCGTGACACCCGCGGGGTGTCTCCTGGCGCCGGACACGGCTTCAGCCGCGTCCCGCGAGCGCCGCCGCCGCGGCCGGTGCCGCGGCGGGCGTCGCCGTGCCGGTGACCCGCACCGCCGCCGGCTTCCGCGGGCCGCCGGAGTCGCTCCGGTGGCCCGTTTTTCTTCCCGTCTGCGCCGTTGCTTCTCCCGGGACTCGTTCTTCACTGCGGGATCATCAAACATCCATTGCGGCACGTTCCGTCTTCGCCCGTCAAATCCGCACAAGAACGAAGAACGGCGGAGGGTTGTCGGGCCGTGTTCGTTTGGCCCGCACCTTCTGCGTTAGATATAAACAATGGGATAAAAAATAAAGTCCAACTCTTGAACGCATATCCGAAACAATTTTTAATGAAATAAAAATTGTTTCATAAAACGGGTTCCTTATTTGAACGGAAACAACAATTTTAATAAAATTAAAATTGTTCACAAAACCAGTTCTTTACCCTTTTAAAGAAACATTTACGGGAATAAAAAAAGGGGGTAAATCCAAAATAAAATCCCTACCTCGTAGTCGTTGCGCGTGAGCGTTCTTCGCGGAAATGCTCGTCGCGGAAGAGGGGGATCGTCGCGTCGTCGCGGGAAAGCGTCACGTCGTCGCGGAATCTGGCGTTGAGTCGGCGAACTCAACGGACCAAGAACAACAGATTTAAATTATAAACAATTAAATCTGTGTTTCGTTTTAAACCCAAAAGAGCTTTTAGAAGAAACCCGAAATCACTCACCTCAAACGGTTGGTGATCGGAGATCAGGGCGGGGAAGAACGTCTCGGATTTGGGCGTCGTCGATTTCCGCGGATGACGGCGTTCTTCGCGTTCTTCGCGTTCTTCGCGAAGGAGAAAGAAGATACAAGGATTCTGTCTCAACGAGTAATCCCCAAAAAAAAGAGTGGTTGGTCTTATTTTATTATTATGCCAACAAACAAAAACGGGTAAGAAACGACTCATCAATTCGTTGAATTAATTCAACGAAAGAAACAACTCATTTAATTTACGAAATAAACCGCCCAATTAAATGGTCTGTTAAGAATTAAGAAAACGCGTCAGTTGACTTTCATAATGACGGGTTTTCGCGGGTGCGTTAATTAGCGGAAAGAAACGGCGGGGCTCGTGCGGGCCCCACCTTACAAATATCCTACCAAGGGGGTAGGATATTTCTGGATAGCATCCTATCCAGATCGACTTAGTTTAAGCCGTCTTTAAGTGGATTCAAGTGGATTCCAAGTGTCTTAAGTGAAATAAAATAAAGTTGTCGTAAAATTATTTTATTTCTTAACTTTAAGCCCGAAAATTAAAAACCACACCCGAGCAAACGCAACTCCGGAAGAGGCATTTCTAAGCGAATATCGGCGCTGCGATTTCATCGGTGCCCTAAAAATTCGATTCCAGGCACCGGTTCAAAAGTTAGAAAAACCCGCTCGTCCGTTCACTGAACGTACCCGAGCCAAACTTCAGAAAATGATTCCGGGCACACCGGGTCTCGGAATCAGGTGCCGTCAGAAACTGCGCTCTTGTAAAATTCCAAAGAAAATTAAGAAAAAAAATTCCTTGAAATTTACGGGTCTTTACACTAAACCATTCCTGAAAGTTACTGTCGGTGAGGATATTGTCTTTATCTAGAATTGATCGCAGAGAAAATGTGGTTGACAAGTTTTTCATATTGATTCTATAAACTAAAAGAGCGGATTTATCAGTGCCTTTTGATTACATTTTATGAAAAATAATAAATGAATTTATTAATTCTCCCACTATTTTATCATGTCCCAACGGCCCCCACCATTAAACTTGGAATGCCTAGTTTATATGACATTCTAGTGGAAAGGATCCATATTCCCCTTCACATAACCCTAACAAGGGTTGGTCAAGATATTTAAAGGTATTTAGGTAGGCAGGTCTTTGCCAACTGTGAGTATATAGTTCCTTGATCTGTTGAGTGGAATCCCCAATCCTGAAATCCTAACTTGGATTTTCTCAACACTTGCCTCCATTTTACAACAATTCTAGAAAGGGATACTCCTCTTGATGTAAAATGTTTAAGTCAACCCGAAACTTTCATAAGAGCTTCCTTTATAAAAGTAAGTGTCCCAACAAGGGTTGGTCAAACACATAGTTTTATTGAGTCTTTCCCTTAATCGAGTAATGGAAGGCTTGGTCTGACTTAATATGGTATTTGAGGCATTTTAATCCTTTATGCATAGTTTCGCATTATCACATGCTTGTTAATACTAAGTGATGCTTTCTTAAGTGATTAACCATGTTCTGATAATGTTTACACATGGTCTGATTTTTATTTTATTCCATCTTTGCATGCTTGTTTATTTCATTAACTATGTGATCACGACAACACGTACATAATAAATAAACCATGCAATCAGACAGAAATAAAATAAGATGGCATGATCATGAGCTTCTATTGGTTATCTTATCTTGCAGTTTTGATAAGCTAACCCTGACCTAGGGAAAAACACCTTGAACCCAATGGTCCATGTTTTGCAGCTCCCACATGTCCACCTTTGTATCTTCATGGGTTGGTTTTGCCTCAGCTTTGGATTTTGAACCGTCTCTTATGGCTTGGGAGATCCTCCATTACATGGGGTTTACATTAAAGAAACCATGGGCACGCAGGCCCTACATTTTATTGGAAGAAGGCTCGCAGGCCAACAAATTTAAATTAAATAAATTTAAATGAAACCATACACACACAAAGGGTCTTTGGTCTAGCTCGTGATCATCCATAGCATGCAACGACATTTACGCATATTTAGTATTCAAATTCTTTTAATCGTTCTTTTATTCAAGATAAGTCGCGCTTGAATTAAATTAATTATGATCTTATAATTAATCAATTCTTTATCTTAAATTTTTTTCTAAATTTCCTTAAGATTCTTCTCATCCATATTCCTTGTACGGGTCTTTTTACTTTGGAGGAAACCTGGTGAAATTCCATTTCTGGAAAGTACACGGCGTGTAGGCTATATTACACAACATGTATTTGTTTTCACCCTTTATCCAAAGTACACACAGGTGGATTTGGCGTGTTCTCTGTACTTTGGAAATTTTGGAGTACACGGCGTGTAGATTAATCTAACACGTCATGTGCTTCCTTGTTACGCGGTTACCAGCCTGGCAATCCCATGTACGCGGTTACACGTCTTCTCCTTGTACACGGTTTCACCTGGGCCGGATCGGACTACACGGCGTGTTGATTCAACATACACATTGTGTCTTCTGGTTTCCACGCGTCGTTCTGTTCTGGTCAACACGGAGTATTAAAAAACTTAGGTATGCTCAATTCACACGGTGTGGTTTGGCGGACCAGTACCGGTTCGTTGAACCTAAGTACACGATGTGTAGATTTCACTACATGTCGTGTATTCCTGTGTTGTGCACACAGAATGAGCTGCTCCTCCGGATCAGTTCCTCATTTTTATTTTAATCAAAATTAAAATTAAAAGGTCATTTCTGTGATGTGAATCGAGAAACGAAGGAGGAAGAACAGATCTCGTTCATTCAGATTTATAGAACGATTTATCTTGAATTGAATCAAATATAAATGCGTAAATTATAAATGAAAATTAAGTAACTATAATCAATGTTGTAACCTACCTCTAATACCACTTGAAGGTCTCGGGCGTAGTGAAATCTCGTGGGTGGATGTGCCCACTTGACTTTTTGTCATTAGCAATGATCAATTCGGGATCAATACGATGATAAACGCCAGACTCCACAGATCGAATCACATAAATAAACAAAGAAGAAGAATAGTTCCAGAACCACAAAGGAGGATCATCATAGGTTGATTATAATTAATTTAATTAATTGACAAGAAGTACCTTTTATGGCGTTCTTTCTTCATTGATATTTCTGATCACGTTTCGATGTGATTCGTCGTTGCGTCGTAGAAGCCAAGTGTAGACTTCCTCTAGTGGTGATCCACATGTGCACCACGTATCTCTGGACGTCGCCAAAAGAATCTCCGAGTGCTAGCGTAGATAAACCTTCGCTTGCGTTGTCCGCCTTAGATCACCTTGATCTGATGGAGGAGGATCTATCTTGGTCTTGAGAGCGTTCTTGGAGGAAGGAGTTCTCTCGGCCTTGAGAGAATTCTCTATAATTGTTGTGCACAATGATTAGGGAAAAGTGTTGGGGTTTTGAAAATATTTATAATCGGGTTTGAGGTTATACACTACCACAAAACGGGGCAAGGTCAGCGCCACCCTTTATCAGCACTTTTTTAGTAGTGCTGATAAAAGGGGGTCTTTATCAGCGCTTTTTTTAAAAGCGCTGATAAAGGGTCTACTTTCAAAAAAATCATTAAAAAAATATATTAATATTTAAATATATAGATATAGTTATATTGATATAAAAATAATATATATTTTTTAAATATAATTTTAAATATATTTTAGATAAGTATAAATATACAGTTACACTTAATATATAAGATATTTAGTGAAAATAGCTTATAAAAAAATTAAAAAAAATTAAAAAAAGATCCAAAATATGTTGAAAACGCAACTCGAACTTCAAACGACCATAACTTTTGATCCGGGTGTCCGTTTGAGCTCTACCACATATCAAATAGAAGCCTGCGATGAGGTCTACACCCTTATAATTGAAGGGGAACCTAGGTCAAGGTTTTTTTAGGCCAAAAAGGCCCATAAGGCCTCCAAAACTGAGTTTTTAGTCGGGATACCCCGATTTTTTAACATTTTGTGGATTTTCATCCTCGTTTAAGGGGGTATTATTGGCTTTTTTTGGTGGGGACTGAATTTATTCCAAGTTATTACATTCATATTGATATTATGTCTTTAAAATTTTATCGTTTTTTATAATGCACTACTATTTATAATCAAATATATAACAATATATACATATTTTTTATATATTCACACATAAAATTTTAATTATAAATATAAATAATAAAATATATTTACATATAAAATATATTAGATTTATCTAAATAATAACTAATATCCATTTTATTTAAAATAACAATATATAAATATTTATATACCTATATATTAATCTAACTATATATATATATATATTAATATAACTACATATATATATTGATATAACTATAAATATATATATTAATATCACTATAAATATATATATTAATATAACTATATATATATTAATATAACTATATATTACTATATGAATAAATATAACTAAATATATATATATATATATAAATAAATAGATATGTCATTAACTGGAGAACAAATCAATATGGCAGAGTGGTAAAGGCTTTAGGCGCGCAATGGGGAGGTCTCGAGATCAAATCTTGATGGAGGCAAGGGCGCGCCCATGGGGGTGGATTTGGGGGGCTAGCGCTGATAAAGGGGGGTGGGTATAGCAATGATATAGGGTAGAGGGGGGTGTGTGTGGGTGCTGGAGGGGCTGGAAAGCGCTGTTAAAAGGAGGGCTCAAGCACTATAAAAGCCCCCCTGATTGGCATGTTTTTTTTAATTTTTTTTAATTTTTTTTAATTTTTTTTAATTTTTTTTTACTTTTATCAGCACTAAAAACAAGCTCTGATAAAAGGGGTCTTTATCAGCACTTTTTGGAACGCTGATAAAGGAGACCCCCCCCCCTTTATCTTCGTCGGCTTTAACAGCGTTTTTCTAGCGCTGTTAAAGGCCATTTTAGCGCTGATAAAAGGGGTATTTGTAGTAGTGATGTGTGTAGCGCTGATATAGGGTGGAGGGGGGTGCGTGTGGGCGCTGGAGGGGCTAGAAAGAGCTGTTAAAAGGGGGGATCAAGCGTTATAAAAGCCCCCCTGATTGGCATGATTTTTTTGATTTTTTTTAATTTTTTTGATTTTTTTTTACTTTTATCAACACTAAAAACAAGCGCTGATAAAAGGGGTCTTTATCAGCGCTTTTTGGAGCACTGATAAAGGAGACCCCCCCCCCCATCTTCGTTGGCTTTAACAGCATTTTTCTAGCGCTGTTAAAGGCCATTTTTAGTGCTGATAAAAGGGGTATTTGTAGTAGTGTATAGAGTTATGAAAATAAATAAACGTGTTACACGTTTTATTTATTTCATTAACTCTTATTGAAAACCCCCATGTCGAATCATTAATTCCTTGACATGCCCCCACGCTGATTATAATAAATATCATTTAATAAAACGATATTATTTTCTCAAAATCCCGACTGGAAAAACTACACGGCGTGTAATCATTAATACACGGTATGTACTCATTTTTCATTTCCTTTCCAAAATGAAAACTACATGGCGTGTACATTCAATATACATGGCGTGTATATCTTGTTTTCATTTTATTCTTCCTCCAACATTAAAACGATTTAGTCTTCCTTGAATAATTATTAAATCACATGTGGGAATAATCTTTATTCTACTTGAGATACTTAGATACACTTAGTGTGTGCCCTCTATGCCTCTTTCTCGTTGGCATTAGGCGGGCTTACTTGAAGTCCAAGATTACTGTCTAGCAACGGGTCAAGGCACCCAAGAGAAACAAGTTGATGCCTCATTAAAGTTTCACCTCATAAGAACGATTACTGTGTAACATAATCCCCTGTCTCAATATCTCATCAAGCAGGTTTCATGGCAGTGTCATAAACCTATATGTGTGATCCGTTATTCTTTGACTTCCAGAAATAAACTCGTCATGACACCATGACCATGGAATTTGGGCGACAGTTCTATTTCAATAAAAGGGCCCGAGATATCTACTTCCATAAATATATAAGGGAAAAATCATTCCTCAACTTATCCATTAATAACATGTCATTCACGACGCACCCAATGTACCCTACTTCCCGCCAACTGTCTTCGTGATGGTTTTCGTCAGCAAATCTAAGTGCGCAAGTCATGACACGAGTTGATGATAATCTTCCAGTCTAAGGACCATTACACACGTTCGTAGATAGCAATGTCCGATGACACCAAGACATGCAGAATTACTACTGACGGGTCTGTTCTCATAATCTCCCATCTTGGAGATAACCAAGTGCGAACTCCATGAGAGAGAATCTCATCTTCTTACGAGTACTCTCACATGACGGTCTGTATACTATGTGTCCTATCATAGTATGTCATCCAACCGTAAAACTTTATTTAAGAATATTGTTATAACATTTCAAGGTTCTCATCATAGCAGGGATATGCCATGACCTTATTAATGCAACAGATATTCCAGGACATTATTATATTATAGTCATGCAGAACAATGAACAATATATAATAAGTGTACATTCATGTAATCAAAGTATAAACAGTTGGTTCTCAGGACACCAACTCTAACAATGCTACAATGAATTGATGAAATGCTTATGAAATCTGTTTTCTTTACACGGGTTATGATGTAATGATATGATGAACGTTTTATGATATTGTGGCACACATAAGTATGATTTTCATTATAAGATGGGTGAGACCTATATCTCCCTCCAATGCATGAGGAAAACTTTATATCTCATGATATAACAATGTGAAACGAGTTAATGGGCTTGATCCAATGTGGAAAACAAGTGCATTATGATCCACTGTGGGAAACAGGTGCGTCCCGGTCCACAATGAGAAACATGTGATATGTAAAGACCCGTAAAATTCAACGAAAATTTTTTCTTAATTTTCTTTGGGATTTTAAAGAATGCAGTTTCTGACGGCACTTGATTCCGAGGTCCGGTGTGCCCGGAATTTCTATCCAAAGTTTAGCTCGGGTACGTTCAGTGAATGAACGAGCGGGAATTTCTATCTTTTGAACCGGTGCTCGGAATCGAATTCTGAGGGCACCGATGGAACCGCAGCACCGGTAATTGCTTAGGAACGCCTTTTCTAGAGTTGCGTTTGCCCATTATGAGTTGTTTAAATTTGTGGATTAAGTGTGAGTGAAATAAAATTCCGTTAAGAATTTTATTTCTCTTTTCCATGTGTTAGAACCTAGGTGTAGGAGTTAGGGTGGGACCCACTGATTGTTAGTTTCTCTTGAGTGGATTAAAGGTGAGGTGGGGCCCACACGATCCCCCACCTTTTCAATTTCCTTAACTCCCTAACTCCTCTTAACCCCCCACTTAAGTTGTGTAACACTTTTAACTTTTAAACTTCCCTTTATTTGGGTGACTTTTCCTCTCCTCTCTTTAAGTATGCCAACTCACCAATTCAATTAATTAAATTAAGTTTTGAATTTTTTGAATTGTGGCATGAGTTAATAAAATAAGGATGAGCCTTATTTTATTTTGGTTGGTTGTTGTGTGTGGACAATTGAGGAGAGAGCTCTTGGGTGTTTTCATCTTCATCATGAAGAACACCAAGACTTCGACGAAGAACGCTGTCACCGTAAGAAAAGATCGACGTGCCATCTCTTCTCCTCTCCGCATCCGGGGTGTGACCCCTTTTTCCGAAGATCGACGACGCATCCTCTTTCGATCTTCTTCCCGTGTCAAAGAAAAGGAGACGCCACTTCCTCCTCGTACGTTCTCCGTCAACATACGGAGCTTCACCTCGCGACGTCGTTTTCCGCGGCGAACCCCCGTTCTAGCTACGCTCAAGGTAGGGGTTATTTAATTATTTTTTTCATGTTTACCACTTTGTCGTTATTTGTGAAAATACGACTAAATGCTATCGATTAACGAGAGGGGGCCGGACCGCACAAACATGGCCGACCCACCTCCCTTATCCGTGTGTTTGTTTCTTTGTGGTTTGAAACGAGTATGGCGTGGTGTCGTCGCACCGCGTGTGATCGTGCGACAAGGAATGTGCGGCGCCGTCGCACCGCGCCGTGGAAATGAACAAGGACACGACGCCGTCGCGCCGCGTCGGAGAAACCCGAAGACACCGCGGCCGGAGCGGGGCCGCGGTGGAAGAGCACGGCACCGTCGCGCCGCACCGGACGACCAAGGCCGCGGCCGGTTCTGGGCCGCGGCGAAGCAGGGTGACCGGTGGCTGGAGACGGGCCGCCGACGTTGGAGCAAGGAGGGGACCGGTCAACGCCGGTCCTGTGGAGTAAGAACCGTCCGGCCAAGGCGGGCCGACCGGACAGGGAAAGAGCCGAGGGTCAAAACCCCCGGCTGGCCAGCTGAGCAGCCCCTTAATTGGGGTCGCGGTTTCCGAACGACGGGGGGCAGCGCGCCCCCCTGCATAACCGAACGGCTTGGCCGTTCGGCCGAGCCAGCTGGCGCCGCGCGCTGGGCCGCCGGGCCGGGCTGACCCAGGGGGTCTCGGGCTGGGTCGGTCCGGGCCCGAAACCCCCATTTTCGGACCTTTTTGGTATTTTGCCCATATCTCGGGCTACGGACCTCCGATCGACGCGCTGTCAGCGGCGATGCGATCCTTGGATCGAAACGGTCGTTTCGGTATATCGCACTCAAGGTTTAGGAATACTTTGGGTTTGACCGAGTTGGTTCGTACACGAAACCAACCGGGCCCTCGGAGCGGAAACGCTCATAACTTGAGCTTCAGACGTCTGATTGACGTGTCGTCGACTTTGTTGGATTCCTCTTAGTGAGACGGATCTTTTGGCTTACTCTGCCCGAGGTTTGGATGCAGGTGGAGTACGGTCGGGTTAGTTTTTCCTTAAAAACCGACCGGGCCCCTGGGACGAAAAAGCCAATAACTCTCAGACCGGGCGTCCGATTGACGCGCCGTCTGCGACGTTGAGTTCCTGTTGACGATACGGAACTTTTGGATACATCAACTCTGGACTATGTGTCAGTTGATGTATCAGCCTCTCGGCTCGTGGAGCGGACCCTCCTGAACGAGCTTGTTGTGTGCGGGAACCCTAGAGCTGGCTGCGACTACTACTACTACGACGACTGTACAGAGATCCTCAGTGGATTCGACGGCGACGACTACAGCACTCAGCGATCCTATGTGGATCAGTGCTACCGATCCTGTGTGGGTATGATCCTGTGTGGGTCAGCGCTCAGCGGTTCTGTGTGAGCCAGCGCCTACAGATCCTATGTGGGTCTGATCCTGTGTGAGTCTTTGCGGGGGTTAGTTACCTATCGATCCTATGTGGGTCAGACCCTTCCTGGGTCATTGCGGGGGTTAGTACCTATTGATCTTTTGTGGGTCCGACGACTTAGATGAATCAGTGAATATATCTGGTCATCTTTATCGTCATATGAAGAAGTATACCAGTGTGAGCTGAATCCTATTTGCTTTCCTTTGTGGATTGTGTTGTGCTATCCTGTGTGGATTTACGTTTTGCTTTCCTGTGTGAACTGGGTTGTACTTGGGTTCAGATGTTGGAGCCGAACGAGAATTGATGACTTAGGTATATGTATGGGCATATACCTAAGCAGTGTCGGATGTTACTTCGTGATTGTATCTTTCCTTTGTGGATTATCCTTTGTGGATTTTGGGAGACCATCGGGGGTCTCGGGGTCCCTACTGAGTAGCTTATACTCACCCCTGCACGGGCTATGTCCGCACTACGTTGTGTTGGTTGCAGACGACGGACAGCGCTGATCGTGGGTGAGGCTTGCGGAGTAAGATGGTACCTGGAGGTAGACCAATGGACGGGACGTACTTGGTGCGGTCGGCTGGACCCGAGGAGCAGAGGAGGCTATCTGTTCTCACCCTTCAGGAGGGATTTCTAGTGAACAGCTCGGCGTTGCGGCTTTACTTTTCAGTTGCTGTTTTCTCTTCCAGTTGTACTTTACTTTTAGTTTGGGTTTGTATACTGGTCCACTTACTTTTCCGCACTTACTGTTGTACCAGCTTTTACTTAGTGTTTACTTCTACTGCTTGCTTGCTCTGTGGTGTTTGTTTACTTTACAAAGGCAATGCCTTCCCTTTTTATCGGAAATTTACGCATTGGTGCTAGTCGCCAACCCCTGGCCTATGGAAGGCAGGCTGGGGGTAGTCACGACACAGGCCCCGAGGACGGGTCGTGACAAATTGGTATCAAAGGAGTTTGGTTCTACCGCAGGACTTGGGACTCTGATCTTTTTCTATTTGAAGCAATAGTGTTAAGCGTATTGGGTGTGGTTATCAGTCCAGGGAGTCCAGTGTTGGTGCGGCGGCCGACATATCCGTACACCAGGACCCTGACTTCTGATTTTCGACCTAATGTACGAAAACATTGATTGCATGTGTGTTTCAAGTTTTCTTTGTGATTACTTTGAGTCAGCTCACCAGGTATATTGTTCTGACCGTGGCGCACCTGTTTCCTTTTCAGGATGGCCCCACGACGGCAGCCATCTAGGGTTCCGAGAGTTGAGCGTGACAATAGCCCACCGAGCGACGAGGCCTCGGTGCAGGGCCCTTTGTCAGCAGTGGCATCGACGGTAGCTCTACCCGCCGAGCCACCGATGCTTCCAGCCCCAGCCGCTGACGATGCACGTCACCTTAGTGCACTGCATGAGTTCCAGCGCCAGTGACCGCCCAGGTTCCGCGGGGAGATGGACCCCCAGGTAGCCGAGGACTGGCTGGAGGCAGTGGTGAGAGTTTTCAGGTTAGTGAGGACACCAGCAGATCTCATGGTGATCCTCGCAGCGAGCCTACTGCACGCAGCAGCAGGAAAATGGTGGAGCTTGATGCTCCAGGTGCACGATGGGTCATCTCTTCTCTGGAAGGACTTTGAGAGCCTCTTCCGCTCGGAGTTCACCCCAGCCACCCTCTGTGCGGTACGCATCCAGGAGCTTCTTCAGCTGCGGCAGGGCAGCATGACGGTCGCCCAGTACTCGGCGAGATTTACCGATCTCTCACGCTACTTGACCGACATGGTACGAGACCCATTCTTCTGGGCCCGGACCTTTGAGCAGGGATTGAGGCATGAGATCAGGGCATCGCTGATCTCCCTCAGCATTCCGACTCAGACAGGAGTACTGGAGAAAGCTCTTCTCATCGAGAGCTTTCTTACTGAGTCTACACCAGCGGCGAGATCTACCGCAGGGCGACATGTGGCGGAGTCTTCTGTAGCCGGCAATAGACAGATGTCGCAGAGGTCCAAGCGGGCCAGGCTAACGGGCGGACGACCATAGGATATTGGCTTGGAGGTGCGGGGCACACGCAGCAAAACCAATCTTACGAGTGGAAGACAGTGCTATGCATGCGGCGGGCAGGGCCACATAGCTCGTGACTGCCCGACCCACCATGCAGAGGAGCATCAGACGGTTAAGGAACCACCTAGGCAGAGGCAGAGGTTCGACCGTGGCGGTCCGTAGGGAGTAGGTGGACGAGGCAGAGGAGCTGGTCGAGCAGCAGGTGGTGGGCGACGCTTTGAGGCTCTACCACCACCACCACCAGGAGGTCCACCCCGACCTCAGGGGAGAGCACAGCTTCAGGCAGCTGAAGCCTACGATCATGGAGCTCCGGAAGCGGGTGGACAAGTGTGGGACTAGCTCCAGGCATAGAGGCCCTTGACCATAATGCCTCTGGCTTCTTTGTTTGTGTTGCCTTGTGTCCTTGTACTTTGAGTTGAAGTAATAAAAGACGCTTGCAATAGTGATGTTTGCTTTCTTGTCTTTTGTTTGTTATTACTAAGAGGTGCCGGTTAAAAACTGTTGACTTGACCCTCACTTGCGAGATTCTTACTAGAGGAGACCCAGTGACCACACACTGATGCCGACAGTGTGACTCAACCCTTAGAGGCGAGAGTAACGGTTGGATCTCTTGGTAGCAGCGTCGAGGCCTTACGACGTCATCCATGCCATGAATTAACTAATCATGACAGGATTGACTGTATTAGTCAAGGAACGTGGTTCATCCAGGGGATGAGACCGGATTTCCCTTTTCGGCAAAGGAGAAATCATTGCAGCTTTGCAGAACGTTAAGGAGGAAGGGGAAACCCTTCATGTGGTCAGACAGATGTCAGCAGAGCTTCCAGGAGATGAGACAGAGTTTGACCAGCGCCCCTGGAGGCGTGGATAGAGATGGAGCAGCCTTCCTTCAGTCTCTCACAGTCACCCCTCCACTACTGCAGCGGGTCAAAGAGGCACAGCGTGGGGACGCTGACTATGAGACGCGGCGTGCGCAGTTATTCTCAGGACAGGAACCTGATGGTTTCTCCTTTGGAGCAGAGCACGACGTCCTTTTCAGAGGACGTACCTTGGTACCAGTTGCCTTACAGGAGGAGGTGCTGAGAGAGTTTCACACTTCTCCTTTGGCGGTACATCCTGGAGTGGCGAAGATGTACCAGGATCTCAGACGACAGCACTGGTGGCCGGGCATGAAGAAGGTTGTGGCAGAGTTCGTTTCTCGATGCCTCGCCTGCCAGCAGGTGAAGGCAGAGCACCAGGTACCAACAGGCTTGGTACAGCCTTTGGAGGTCCCAGAGTGGAAGTGGGACGACATATCTATGGACTTCGTGACCGGACTTCCACGCACTTCCAGAGGTCACGACTCCATTTGGGTGATTGTCGACCGACTCACCAAGTCGGCTCACTTCTTACCCATCAGAGAGCAGGGCTCAGTGGAGAGCTTGGGACGTCTTTACATTCAGGAGATTGTGCGGTTTCATGGTATTCCATCATATATCATCTTCGATCGAGATGCTCGCTTTACTTTTCGGCTTTGGAAGGGGTTGGAGGAGGCGTTCGGGACACAGCTACGTCTGAGCACAACCATTCACCCTCAGACGGATGGTCAGACGGAGAGGACCATTCAGACACTCGAGGACATGCTCTGCGCATGTGTCCTCGACTTTGGTCGCAGCTGGGAGGACCACCTACCCTTGGTGGAGTTCGCGTACAACAATAGCTACCACTCCACCATCGGGATGACACCATACGAGGCGTTGTACGACCGACCTTGCAGATCTCCTTTTTGCTGGACAGACCCTGGGGAGTCAGCACTTGTGGAACCGGAGATGGTCCAGGCCACGACAGAGAAGGTCCAGGTTATCCAGGAGCGGATGAGGACAGCACAGAGCCGGCATAAGTCTTATGCTGACAGGAGGCGGAGGCCACTAGAGTTCGAGGATGACGACCACGTCTTCTTGCGTGTCTCATCTCGACGTGGATTACAGAGATTTGGCCGAGGCGGAAAGTTGTCTTCACGCTTCATCGGACCCTTCCAGGTCCTCAGCAGGATTGGTGAGGTGGCTTATTGCCTGGCTCTACCACCTCAGTTGCACCGGGTGCACGACGTCTTCCACGTATCTCAGCTGAGGAGATACGTGCACGACCCGATGCATATCATTGACCATGGGGAGCTTGACGTTGATGATGGGGAGAATTTTGCGGAGGTTCCAGTGGAGATCGAGGATCGACAGAAGCGGGACCTACGTGGGCGGTTGATTCCTTTAGTGCGCATCAGATGGCAGCACGGGAACCTCCAGGAGAGCACTTGGGAGCGGGAGGCTTAGATGCGTGCTCAGTACCCACATTTGTTTCCCTAGCTTATGATGTATCTTTACGGGGACGTAAAGACCTGAGGTGGGAGTAATGTAAAGACCCGTAAAATTCAAGGAAATTTTTTTCTTAATTTTCTTTGGGATTTTACAAGAACGCAGTTTCTGACAGCACTTGATTCCGAGGCCCGGTGTGCCCGGAATTTCTATCCGAAGTTTAGCTCGGGTACGTTCAGTGAACGAACGAGCGGGAATTTCTATCTTTTGAACCGGTGCTCGGAATCAAATTCTGAGGGCACTAATGGAACCGCAGCGCCGGTAATTGCTTAGAAACATCTTTTCTAGAGTTGCGTTTGCTCGTTATGAGTTGTTTAAATTTGTGGATTAAGTGTGAGTGAAATAAAATTTCGTTAAGAATTTTATTTCTCTTTTCCATGTGTTATAACCTAGGTGTAGGAGTTAGGGTGGGACCCACTGATTGTTAGTTTCTCTTGAGTGGATTAAAGGTGAGGTGGGGCCCACATGAGCCCCCACCTTTTCAATTTCCTTAACTCCCTAACTCCTCTTAACCCCCCCACTTAAGTTGTGTAACACTTTTAACTTTTAAACTTCTCTTTATTTGGGTGACTTTTCCTCTCCTCTCTTTAAGTATGCCAACTCACCAATTCAATTAATTAAATTAAGTTTTGAATTTTTGAATTGTGGCATGAGTTAATAAAATAAGGATGAGCCTTATTTTATTTTGGTTGGTTGTTGTGTGTGGACAATTGAGGAGAGAGCTCTTGGGTGTTTTCATCTTCATCGCGAAGAACACCAAGACTTCGACGAAGAACGTTGTCACCGTAAGAAGAGATCGACACGTCGTCTCTTCTCCTCTCCGCAGCCGGGGTGTGACCCCTTTTTCCGAAGATCGACGACGCACCCTCTTTCGATCTTCTTCCCGTGTCAAAGAAAAGGAGACGCCACTTCCTCCTCGGACGTTCTCCGTCAACATACGGAGCTTCACCTCGCGACGTCGTTTTCCGCGACGAACCCCCGTTCTAGCTACACTCAAGGTAGGGGTTATTTAATTATTTTGTTCGTGTTTACCGCTTTTTCGTTCTTCGTGAAAATACGACTAAATGCTATCGATTAACGAGAGGGGGTCGGACCGCACAAACACGGCCGACCCACCTCCCTTATCCGTGTGTTTGTTTCTTTGTGGTTTGAAACGAGTATGGCGCGGTGCCGTCGCACCGCGTGTGATCCTGCGACAAGGAATGTGTGGCGCCGTCGCGCCGCGCCGTGGAAATGAACAAGGACACGACGCTGTCGCGCCGCGTCGGAGAAACCCGAAGACACCGCGGCCGGAGCGGGGCCGCGGTGGAAGAGCACGACGTCGTCGCGCCGCACCGGACGACCAAGGTCGCAGCCGGTTCCGGGCCGCGGCGAAGCAGGGTGACCGGCGGCCGGAGACGGGCCGCCGGGGTCGGAGCAAGGAGGGGACCGGCCGACGCCGGTCCCGTGGAGCAAGAACCGGCCGGCCAGGGCGGGCCGGCCGGACAGGGAAAGAGCCGGGGGTCAAAACCCCCGGCTGGCCAGCTGAGCGGCCCCTTAATTGGGGTCGCGGTTTCCGAACGGCGGGGGGCAGCGCGCCCCCCTGCATAACCGAACAGCTCGGTCGTTCGGCCGAGCCAGCTGGCGCCGCGCGTCGGGCCGCGCCCAGCCGGGCCGACCCAGGGGGTCTCGGGTCGGTCCGGGCCCGAAACCCCCGTTTTCGGACCTTTTTGGTCTTTTGCCCATATCTCGGGCTACGGACCTCCGATCGACGCGCCGTTAGCGGCGATGCAATCCTTGGATCGAAACGGTCGTTTTGATATATCGCACTCAAGGTTTTGGAATACTTTGGGTTCGGCCGAGTTGGTTCGTACACGAAACCAACCGGGCCCTCGGAGCGGAAACGCTCATAACTTGAGCTCCGGACGTCTGATTGATGTGCCATCGACTTTGTTGTATTCCTCTTAGTGAGACAGATCTTTTGGCTTACTCTGCTTGAGGTTTGGACGCAGGTGGAGTACGGTCGGGTTAGTTTTGCCTTAAAAACTAACCGGGCCCCTGGGACGAAAAAGCCAATAACTCTCAGACCGGACGTCCGATTGACGCGCCGTCTGCGACGTTGAGTTCCTGTTGACGATACAGAACTTTTGGATACATCAACTCTGGACTATGTGTCAGTTGATGTATCAGGCTCTCGGCTCGTGGAGCGGACCCTCCTGAACGAGCTTGCTGTGTGCGGGAACCCTAGAGCTGACTGCGACTACTACTACTACGACGACTGTACAGAGATCCTCAGTGGATTCGACGGCGACGACTACAACACTCAGCGATCCTATGTGGATCAGTGCTACCGATCATGTGTGGGTCCGATCCTGTGTGGGTCAGCGCTCAGCGATTCTGTGTGAGCCGGCGCCTACAGATCCTGTGTGGGTCCGATCTTGTGTGGGTCTTTGCGGGGGTTAGTTACCTATCGATCATGTGTGGGTCAGACCCTTCTTGGGTCATTGCGGGGGTTAGTACCTATCGATCCTTTGTGGGTCCGACGACTTAGATGAATCAGTGGATATATCTGGTCATCTTTATCGTCATATGAAGAAGTATACCTGTGTGAGCTAAATCCTGTTTGCTTTCCTTTGTGGATTGTGTTGTGCTATCCTGTGTGGATTTACGTTTTGCTTTCCTGTATGGACTGGGTTGTACTTGGGTTCGGATGTTGGAGCCGGACGAGATTTGATGACTTAGGTATATGTATGGGCATATACCTAAGTAGTGTCGGATGTTACTTCGTGATTGTATCTTTCCTTTGTGGATTATCCTTTGTGAATTTTGGGAGACTATCGGGGGTCTCGGGGTCCCTACTGAGTAGCTTATACTCACCCCTGCACGGGCTATGCCCGCACTACGTTGTGTTGGTTGCAGACGACGGACAGCGCTGATCGTGGATGAGGCTTGCGGAGCAGGACGGTACCTGGAGGTGGACCACTGGACGGGACGTACTCGGTGCGGTCGGCTGGACCCGAGGAGCAGAGGAGGCTATCTGTTCTCACCCTTCAGGAGGGATTTCTAGTGAACAACTCGGCATTGTGGCTTTACTTTTCAGTTGCTGTTTTCCCTTCCAGTTGTACTTTACTTTCAGTTTGGGTTTGTATACTGGCTCACTTACTTTTCCGCACTTACTGTTGTACCAGCTTTTACTTAGTGTTTACTTCTACTGCTTGCTTGCTCTGTGGTGTTTGTTTACTTTACAAAGACAATGTCTTCCCTTTTTATCGGAAATTTACGCCTTGGTGCTAGTCGCCAGCCCCTGACCTATGGAAGACGGGCTTGGGGTAGTCACGGCACAGACCCCGAGGACGGGTCGTGACATGATAAGTCCCGATCCACTATGTTGATGGTCTTGGTAGTTAACCTTGACATATGAAATGGGTTTTTCTATATTTATAGTGGTGTCACACTTTTATGAAAATGAGTTTTATGGTTAATGATTGGTTTATGGTGATTTCTCGCTCTTATGGGTCGTGTTTTCTGAAATGATAAAATTTAATGTCATGACTCGTGTTTGTGATCTATGACGAGTTTGATATGAACTTCCTAAGTTATGTTTATGATGACGTACTCTTATGCTTATCTTTTGAGTTCATATGATCATAGATTGATATATCTCATATTTACCCTTATTGAACATCTGAGCTTATCATTTCTTATGTTTCATTCCCCAGGTTATGGATAAAGTTTTAAGTATGGCATGCTTAAGAGAAGTATTATGAGCGAAGATCTTTGTGAGAGATGTTGAAAAATCTTTTATGAAATAAGAAGATTGTGTTTCTAGTATCTAAAGACATTAAACTATTACAGTTCTCAGACGTGTGTTTATGAAATGTATTGAATATTCATCTAAAAATGTGTGATATTTATGTATAAAAGTTTGGTCACTACAGTGATTATTATTTCTTAATTGAATTAACTATATTATTAATTATTACTAATTACATTATCAATAGTTTTTAATTATATTAATTATAGTATTAAATATTAATTTTATTTTTTGTTGATAATTATATTAATAACTTAATTATTATTATTATTTATATTGTCATCTATTAATTATATTATTAACTACTAATTATTTAAATAATGTTCTTAATTAATTAATTTTAATTTTTAGATGTTATATATATTAGTGATTGCATCTACGTGGGCTCTTGGAGCGGTCTCAATATCAAGTTTTCCCAAGTACGTTGTAAGCGCCGATAAATTTTCTTTGTAATTTGCAATTTTCTCTCCCGACCACTTGTAACTATATATATATATATATATATATATATCAAACATAAAAAAGGGTAAAAACATGGAAGTGTGAACGAACGGGTTATCGCTTTCACATAACCATTCCGACAAATACTTCAAAATGGGTCTCTTTTATTTAAAAAAACTAAAAAAAACCTGCATGGTGACCTAACTCCGGGAAGAATATAATTATATCTGCATATCCAGGAAAAAGTCAGTGTGACTTTTAGCCAACCAATGGGAATCATTTTTGTTCGGAGCACATAAAACCAACATCTACGTATGATTGTGGGATCATGTGGTTGTTCGGCCCGGTCTACAAAGAATGTGGGTATAAAAAATAAAGTCCCGACTCTATTTATGCGGGATCCATGGACTAATGTGCCGGTCCGCGGGGTTAAATAATAAATAATAAATATATAATAATATTTTTTTTGTTTGATGAACCATAATGATAGGAACAGTAAAATGAGAAATGTTTAAGATGAGAAGAAAATCTTTAGTTTTTAATTAACAATATAAATCCTAACTACTACTTATGATCATTGACGGTTTGCCTCTCTCGTTGGTTTGTTTGTGTATAAATGTTGGAGCCCCTGAATGGCGTAGCTGTGGGAGCAACGGGGAAGATGGTAGGGAGGGCCTCATCGCATTTAAAAATGGCTCGTAGAACTTTCTAGTCGCTGGCATTGAATTGTAAAGGCGCGGTGGATGTTTGACGAAATGGAGTGTCAAGGTCGTGCTTTGAAAAGGTAGGGTTGGCTTCTGGAAGAAGGCGAAAACTGTTAGCTCCCTGGGCGGGTTCGTATCAGTATCCCGCGGACGGGTCCTCCACCAGCCCCACCTCCACCGATCAAACGCCACAAAATGCCGGTGCCTATTAAAGGCCTTCCCCACCTCGATTCCCCTGGAACAACAACACGCTGCGGATTTAATTTATGTGGGAGAAGCGCTGTCCCGGACGCCCCATGGATTCCGATTTCGGCATTGCCACGCAACATTCCAATTTCCAAAATCAACGATCTCTCTACCAGCCTCAACTCCCTCCTTGTCTTCAGGTTTCATCCTTTTCTCGCCAATTTTTTTGGTGTTGCTTCACTATATTTCGTTTCATTTTGTCTTAAATCCTTAAACAAAAATGTCAGGGAACTACTGTCAGGGTTGAATACGGTGGAGCGACGAATGTTGCGGATGCCTGTGGCGGTCAATCGATCAAACGATCCTTTCCGCACACATACGGCCGACCGTTGGCTCATTTCCTTAGGCCGACTGCAGAGGTCCCCGGTGCTCATATTATTACAGACCATTCACCTATTAGGTCGGCGCTCTACCCCCACTTCATACCTTTCTTGGATGTTTTTGTTCTGTGAGCACTTCATTTTTGAACTTCATTGCTTGCCAGATTTACTGGGTCATGTTCGGTTCACAGTTTTGACCTTCTGCATTAGCTGAAGAGGCTTTATGTCAAATGCATTTACAGGGTGGGAGTTGTCTTTTGTGGGAGACAATCTCCCGGAGGGCATAACGTTATTTGGGGCCTTCACGATGCACTGAAAATTCACAACCCCGACAACACATTACTTGGATTTATTGGTAAACAGCAACGTTTTCAGTTTCAATGCCTCTACGTTTTCTTTTTTTATTTAGTTGAATCCCTGTTTTATCAAATGAATACCATGTTTCTCCTTTTCATGCATTGTTGATATGGATCAATGTGGGTCTCCCTGTTGATCATATGTGATCATATTTCTCAGTTATTTCTGTTTTTGAAGCCCAGTGGGCCCTAAAATTAAAATCATTTTATTATTATTTTTGTTAGATATTTTATCATATTTTCATTAAAATATAATTTTGGATTTTTTTTTGAATACTAAAATTATTTCCATGCCTTATTTTACCAGGGCATTGCTTTGATTTTCTTTTTGACCATCCTGATAATTTTTTCCCTAATTAGGGAAAATAAACTGTTTTGGCATGCCAATAAACGAACTATAATGTTAATTCTAATGTGCTGCTGCCTTGAGCATAAGAAATATAACTCAATGTTACTGGGTTTTTTTGCTCATGAGTTTGGAATCATTTTTTTTTGACTTTTATCTGTGCTGTAAGGTTAATTATTATATGCTTCATTTTTTTTAAACCATTGAAATTATGCTAGTTAATTTATTTTTCTCCTTATCTAAATTTTCTTTATCTTGGTCTGGTTATTAAGGGTTTCTATGCCATGTATTTAAAAGTTTAAATATTTATCACATGTACTTTGGAAGGGTATGCATTTCTTGCTTTATCTATCTAGGTTGGCTTTTGAGACCGAAGTGTTACAAAAAAGTTTTCCTGACCATTACCCCTTTGTGGCTATTGATAGGTGGTTCTGAAGGTCTATTTGCACAGAGAACTCTTGATATTACAGATGATGTTCTTTCATCCTACAAAAACCAAGGTATGCTGGAGATTTGTCCACAGATATTGTTGAATTTTTAATGCAATTGAAATTTTCTTAAAATATATAATCTTCGATCACTTGAAGGCAGTTATGATTTGTTGGGACGTTCAAAAGATCAAATACGAACAACCGAGCAGGTTAACGCAGTACTTAATGCATGCAAAGATTTGATGCTCGATGGCCTCGTCATCATTGGAGGTAGACCTGAGTTAAAGGTTTTGAATTACCATTGTCTGTTTGCCAACACTCATTGAAAACTGATTATAGCACTCATCACTTATGATAAGTAGTTTGAAAAAATAAGCGGTGTTTGTTTTGTTTCTGAAAAAACACCTGGCACTTAAGTTTCAGAATAAAATCACTCAAATAAGTGGCAGAAATGCATTTTTTTAATAAGTGGAAACACCAATACAGAAACACGTATCGTGAGTGAGAACTGTTCTGAAAAGTTTTCAGTAAGTGCTATCTAGTGGACAGTTAGAGCTTCAATCCATCATTCCTTATATTTTTGGGTGTTTTTCTTAGGGGCAACTTCAAACACTGATGCTGCACAACTTGCTGAAACATTTGCAGAAGCAAAATGCCCAACAAAGGTTTGAACTTTTATAACAATATGATGATTTGATTTGACTGTAATCCAATGTAGCCTGAAACTTCTAGTTAAATTCACTGTTGATTTTTATGTAGGTCGTTGGGGTTCCTGTTACCATGAACGGAGATCTCAAAAACCAGTTTGTTGAAACCAATGTTGGTTTTGATACAATATGCAAGGTATTAGTTTAAAAAATAAGAAAAGATGTTTTCAATTCACTAGTTGGTGGGTCCTGTTGAACTGATTATGAATAAAAGTTTGGTGTTTGAAACAATTCCTTCTTGTATTCAGGTTTATTCCCAGCGCATAAGCAATATTTGTACTGATGCCCTCTCTACAAATAAGGTAATCAAATCATATAAATTATTAAGAGAAATTATTGCTGCAGCAAGCTTGTATTTACTTACCCTCAGTGGTTTGTTGTTCTTATTCTTTTCTTATGCCAGTATTACTTTATCCGACTCATGGGCCGAAAAGCTTCTCATATTGCTTTGGAATGCACTCTTCAATCTCACCCAAATATGGTCAGTTTTCCCGTTCTATTATCACGTCAACTGGAATAAACATTAGGGTTTTTTTGACAGCACTTATTGAAAGCTGCTTATAGCTCTTATCACTTAGGGTGATTGTTCTGATTCTGAAAAAAACACTTACACTGAAATTCCAAAAGAAAACCACTCAGATAAGTGGTAGGGAAATACTTTTTCAGTGAGTAATCTAGAAACACTTTTACAGAAGCACTTTTCAATAATCATTGTCAAATGAACTCTTGGGCTTTAAAGATAATGCTTGACATTTGTTTTTACTGCAGGTTATTCTTGGTGAGGAAGTGGCTGCATCAAAACGTACTCTTTTGGACATTACAAAGCAAATCTGTGATGCTGTTGAACTGAGGGCAGATCGAGGTCTGCAAATCATTCTGTTTTTTCTCTTTCTGCCATAATGAGTATTTTATTCGTCCTCTTTTAATTGATTCGCCATTCTTTGACCAGACAAACACCATGGCGTCATTCTATTGCCAGAAGGGCTTATAGAAAGCATTCCTGAAATCTATGCTCTCCTGCATGTAAGCCATCTACAACTCTGTCAATTTATTTGCCTGCTACTTGTAATTGATATAAGTTATAATGCTGTGTTTGTCAGGAAATCCATGGTTTGCATAGGCAAGGTGTTTCAATCGATGATATTTCTTCTCAACTTTCACCTTGGGCATCTGCCCTGTTCCAGTTTTTACCACCATTTATTAAACACCAGGTCTTAATTCTTAATTTGTTTAATAACTTCTAATGAAAGTATTTTGCAATCACCATTGTTTTCACCAGGATCGTAAATTTTGATTTTGCAGCTGCTGCATCTTCCTGATTCAGATGACTCTGCACAGTTATCTCAGGTGGAGAGATGCAAAATCTTTGTATTTGGCTAATTTGTTTGTTTTTTGACGTTCAAATTATGATCTTTTTTTTTTTCCAGATTGAGACAGAGAAGCTTCTTGCTCATTTGGTGGAAACCGAAATGAACAAGCGACTGGTAGGATAATATATGACTCCTCCACAGTTTTGAATACCGATATTTTCATGTTTACAATGAAAACAGCCTGAAAAATTGGCACCTAACTGGTGTTTATTCTCATCAATATGCTGATGCAGCGACATTTACCAAAGTTAGTTTTGGAAAACATTTTCTGGTATCACTTTCCAAAGATGTATCAGAATACATGTTAAAAATGTTTTGAAAAGTCAAATTAAAACATGAAAACAAATCTCGTTTTTCTTCAAAAATCTCTCAACTTCATGTATGGGTGGTTTATGCAGAATAAAGGGGCTTACAGGGGGAGAGAATTCAGTGCCATCTGCCATTTCTTCGGAAATCAAGTCCGGGGGTCTTCTCCATCAAAATTTGACTGTGATTATGCCTATGTAAGCTTTTGATGAAGGATCAGTTAATCATCTTTGTCGATGATTAAAACGATTAATTAATCATTTCAGGTACTCGGACACATCTGCTACCGCATTCTAGCAGCCGGGCTGAATGGTTACATGGCAACTGTTACCAACCTGAGGAATGGCGTGGTCAAGTGGCGTTGTGGCGCCACCCCACTCACGGTAGGGAGGTGTTCGGCTTGTTTTTGCTGCGATCGCTTTAAATCCATGAAAGATGGTTCCATTTATATCCATGCATGAATTTTTATATGAATGTGTCGGCAAGGCCATGATGATGGTGAAGCGTTGGCCGTGCAATCCCGGGACATCACCGATTGGGAAGCCTGCAATCCATCCTTCTATTGTGGATCTGAGGGGCCGAGCATACGAGTACGTTAACTGCTTCCATTTATGAAGAAGAGTTAAGGGTATCATATGATGGGCGTGGTGTTGCAGGCTGTTGATGGAGGAGGTGGGGAAGTATTTGATAGAGGATGATTACCAGAGCCCCCGGGGCGTGGAGGAGTTGGAGGGTCCAAGCGCTGAGGCTAAGGCGGTGAGCCTGTGCGTGGATGACCAGGATTACATGGGGCGTAACAAGAAAGTGCAGGGCTACCTTGATAAAGTGATTGAATAAATTGAATTCACCACAAATTATAATGCATTTTTGAGAATCCTTTCATTCAGCATTTGTATCATTTTTTTTTTGTGTTTTAGGTGCGAGACATGGTGAGGCCTGGGTGCTCACAGGATGCACTGAAAGTTGCGATGAGCAGCATGGCGGCGCTGACGGACATCCTCTGCCTCATGTCGATGCCTTCTCACGACATTCGCGAGGCTCCTCTTTAGAGGCGCCCTTCACTAGATGGGTGAACCTGAAATTTTGAACTGCTGACTTTATTTCATCTCATTACAAGTTGCCTTATCCATTAAAGATATGTGTATGAGTGAGTTTTGAGCTGATGAGGATGAGTTTGAGTGGGGTATCGAGTAATTTTTGTAGAAAGCATATTTTTGTGAATTGCATTTCTTATTTTTTTTTAATGGAGTATTTTTTCGAGTTGATGCGTTTTTGGAATCATTTCAATAGTATATATTAAAAGAACTCAAAATTTGAAGTTCAATTCAGGCTTTGCTTTGCTTATGAACAAAGAATTTATTTAATCTTATTGAGATCAAATAAGGCAACCTTGGCCCCTATGAAGTCAAACAAAAAGATTACCGGTCAAATTTGATAATGAACTCAATTTTGATAATGAACTTTTTCAAACGCACGTTAATTGTGGTGGCTTTGACATTTAGAGTTTTTATTTCAATTTGTTAAAAGGTTGAAATTTGTATTTTCATTAATAAAGATCTCAATATGAAATATATGTAAATGTGCTAAAGAGCAGGATTTGGATATGAGAAAAATATCTGCATAATATTGCCCATGATAATGCAGTTTCTTTGAAATAAGTTTCACAATTTTAAGTTTTGGACTCCTTGATAGGCACATTGCTTATAAATAAGAATTAAACGTTTTAAATCTCTCGTTTTCACGTTTTTTTTTTACCTTCATTTAAATCTCTCATTTCACAATTGAGTCTCTTTAGAAGGGCATTAGAGAGAAACAAAAGAAAAGAAAGCACCTAAATCTCAAACAAACTATTCCAAAAAAACGTAAGTTTATTGGACTTGAGATCCCGTTTAAGACACCAATCAAGTTGAAGTAGAGGCACGAAAGCAAGACAAAGTGAGTAGAGACACAAAGGACAAAATCACCGAGACTGATGAGATTTGGTTTTGTCGGTCTACCATTGTAGGCTAGCAAGGAGGCTACAATATGACCATCAGGAAGTCATCATCAAGACTGTTGAGATTTGGTGGCTTGGGCGGTGTCACCTTAGATGTCACTTGTGTTGGTTGAACCCTAAGGTTTCACCATGTGTACCAAAAGACCGACAACAAGTAGAAAACTGCTCACTGGCAAAGATAACCAATGACCATTAAATCAATCACATGGTGGTCCTATTAGCATGTGGGTGTGGATGTCGCTCCTTCACTTGATTGTAGTTTGGAAAGCAAGGTTGACCGAATGCATCAAATAAGCAGACATCCACGCATCACCCTTTGGTAGGATGATGCAGGCACAAGATGACTTACCCATGTGGTTTGATCTAAATCATCGAACCAAGCACACAAAACCATACTGCGTACATACATAGGTGGCAAGTACAATGACTCGATATGATTTCCCTAATGCCCTCAACTGCTACAAGTGAGTATGATAACAATGGATGCATGCGAAAATGCTTCTGATATGTGATATAATACTCAATCTTGATATATAAAATGAAACAATTTTTTTATAAAAACAACCAATCGGGGACGTGAATAGCATAGAGGCTCATACTCAAAACAAACTCCACATGCCACATATGCGAAATTGAGTTGCAACTATAAACTCATTACTCACCTCCAACGTACCATGATATAAACACTTAAATCTAACCACCCCTAAAAAAACTAAACCATCTCATATATCAAAAGGTTCCTAACTAATGTTGAAAATACGTGTTGGAGTTGGTGGTCTAGAACCAACTACTTTTTACTTTATTCATTAAATAAAAGTCTTATCACATCTTGATTGTTCTTCTGCGTGACATGTCATGTGATAATATCCTAAGGATAGCTGTTGCATTAAAGGGTCGTAGCGGATCCCTGCTATGATGAGAACCCGGAAGTGCCATAACACTGTTCTTGAATGTATGTTCTATGGCCGGATGATATTATTTGAGGGACACAAATAATACAGGTCATTAGGGGTGAGAACTCATAAAACTTTGAGGCACCTTCTCATGGTGTGCGCCCTTGGTAATATCCAGGAGGATATTATGAGAACGAGACCCGCCAGTAGGAAATCCACATTTCATAGTGTCATTGGATGTTCCTATCTGCAGACGTGTGTATTGGTCCTTAGACTTTAAGATTATTATTAATGGGTATTACAACTCGCGCACTTAGATGTATTGACGAAAAAATGTGACGACACACTGTTCGCAGCGAGGTAGGATATATTGGGTGCGTCACAAGTAATATCGCATTAATAGATAATGCGAGAAATGATTTGTCCCTTCCGTTCCATAACGGAAGTAGATATCTCAGACCATTTGATGGAATTGATACAACCTAAATAAATCCATGGCCATGGTAAGGTATGAGCAAGTTCAATTCCAGGAAGTCAAAGAAAGAATAATCAAGCACATGGGCTGATGACACTAGCATGCAACCCGCTTGATTGGAGATATCGAGTGTAAAGACCCGCAAATTTCAAGGAAATTTTTTTCTTAATTTTCTTTGAAATTTTGCAAGAGCGCAGCTTCAAACGGCACCTGATTCCGAGGCCCGGTGTGCCCGGAATCAATTTCCGAAGTTTGGCTCGGGTACGTTCAGTGAACGGACGAGCGGGTTTTTCTATCTTTTGAACCGGTGCCCGGAATCGAATTCTGAGGGCACCGATGAAATCGCAGCGCCGGTATTTGCTTAGAAACACCTCTTCCGGAGTTGCGGTTGCTCAACTGTGGTTTTTAAAATTTTGGGCTTTAAGTCGGAAATAAAATAAAGGTTGTGCGACAACTTTATTTTATTTCACTTAAGCCGCTTGGAAGTCACTTGGAAGCCACTTGAACTGAGTTAAAGCGGATAGGGTGCTATCCGGAAATACCCTACCCCTTGGTAGGATATTTGTGCGGTGGGGCCCGCACGAGCCCCGCCGTTTCTTTCGCTAAGTAATGCACCCGCGAAAACCCGTCAAAGTAACTGAAAAGTCAACCGGCGCGTTTTCTTTAATTTCTTAACAGACCATTTAATTGGGCGGTTTATTTCATGAATTAAATGGGCTGTTTCATTCGTTGAATTAATTCAACGAATTTAATGGGTCGTTACTTACGCGTTTGCGTTCGTTGGCGATTTAATAAAATAGGCCAACGTGTCTATTTTGGAGGATTACTCTTTATTCTCTGGGCCTCCACCCTCCCCGCGAAGAACGCGAAGAACGCGAAGAACGCGAAGAACGCCGGAACCAAAATTCGACGACGCACATCGTGATCCGCGACGTCGACAAACTTTTTCCGCGACCTTCTTCTTCTTCTTCGGCGCTTCTTCTTCCGCGGCGAACCTACGATTGGCGGTTAAAGGTGAGAATCGAATCTTCTAAATTCTCCCTTTTTATAATTCGATATCAACGGATTTAAATTAATTAAATCCGTTTGATCTTGATCCGGAGATCGTCGGCGCGACTCCTTCCCGCGGTGCGACGAGCGTCTCTTCCGCGACGATCACCAAATCCGCGACGACCTCTCGTCCGACGACGACGACAAGGTAGGGATTTAATTCTTGTTGATTCATTCTCGTGTTTTTATTTCTTTTTGAATAAAGAACCGGCATGAATATTTTCAATTAATTAAAATTGAATTGCCGTTTAAAAGAAAAAGAGGTGAACAATTTTTATCTTGATTAAAAATTGTTGTAGCCCCTTTCTCCCGTTGTTTATGACTAACGCGGAGGGTGCGGGTCTAACGAACAAGACCCGACAACCCTCCGCCGATCCTTTTCGTGTGCGGTCTTGGCAAGCGACGACGAACCGTGCGGCAAGGGCGATCCGTTGATCCCGCAGTGAAGATCGGCCCCCCAGGTGGAGCAACGGCGCAGACGGGAGAGGAATCGGGCCACCGGAGCAACTCCGGCGGCCCGCGGAAGGCGGCGGCGGCGCCCGGCGCGCCGCCGGAGGATCCGCCGCGGCTCGGCCGCGGCGGCGGCGAACCGCCGGACCGCGTCCGCGGTCCGGCCACCCAACACGCGGCCCGCGCGGGCCGCGTTCCACCTAAGCCGCGGGTCAAACCCGCGGCGCCCCTTGGCCGCTCGGCCGAGGTCGAGCCGGCCGGTCCGGTCGGCCGGGCCGCGCCCCGGCCGGACCGGACCCGGCCCAACCGGGCCGGGCCGGGTCGCCCCGGGCCCAGAACCCCCGTTTTCGGGCCCTCTTCGGTCTTTTGCCCATATCTTGGGTCTAGGACCTCCGATTGACGAACCGTCAGCGGCTACGCGATCCTTGGATCGATACGGTCGTTTCGGTATATTACACTCAAGGTTTTGGAAGACTTTGGGTTCGGCCGGGTTGGTTCGTACACGAAACCAACCGGGCCCTCGGAGCGGAAACGCTCATAACTTGAGCTACGGACGTCCGATCGACGTACCGTCAGCTGTGGTAGTTTCCTCTAAGTGAGACGGAACTTTTGGCATACTCCTCCCAAGGATCGGACACAGGAGGAGTACGGTCGGGTTGGTTTTTCCCTAAAAACCAACCGGGCCCCTGGGACGAAAATGCCAATAACTCTCAGACCGGGCGTCCGATTGACGCGCCGTCTGTTGCGTTGAGATCCTGTTGTCGATACGGAACCTTTGGATACATCAACTTCGGACTACGTGTCAGTTGATGTATCAGCCTCTCGGCTCGTGGAGCGGACCCTCCTAAACGAGCTCGCTGTGTGCGGGAACCCTAGTGCTGGCTGTGACTTCGACGACAGAGCAGAGATCCTCCGTGGACTGCGACGACGACAGAGCAGAGATCCTCCGTGGACTGCGACGACGACAGAGCAGAGATCCTTCGTGGACTGCGGCGACGACTGTGCGGAGATCCTCAGTGGACTGCGTCGACTACTGCACTCAGCGATCCTACGTGGATCAGTGCTACAGGTCCTGTGTGAGCCCGATCCTGTGTGGGTCCTTACTACAGGTTCTGTGTGAGCCCGATCCTGTGTGGGTCTTTTGCGGGGGTTAGTACCTATCGATCCTTCGTGGGTCCGACGACTTAGATGGATCAGTGATCATCTTTGACGTCATCTGAAAAAGTATACCTGGTTGAGCTGAATCTTATGTTACTCTCCTTTGTGGAATGTGTTGAACTATCCTATGTGGATTTACTGTTTACTCTCCTTTGTGGATTTGAGTCTTGCTTTCCTGTGTGGATTGAGTTGTTCTTGAGCTCGTGAGCAGAGCTAGAATTGGGGACTTAGGTATATGTATGGGCATATACCTAAGTCGAGTCAGATGTTACTTCGTGATTGCACCTTCCTTTTGTGCTATATCCTTTGTGGATTTCGGGAGACCTTCGGGGGTCTCGGGGTCTTTACTGAGTAGCTTATACTCACCCCTGCACGGGCTATGCCCGCACCTTGTTGTGTTGGATGCAGACGACGGACAGCGCTGATCACGGTTGGGGCGTGGAGCAGGACGGTACCTGGAGGCGGACCACTGGGCGGGACGTGCTCGGAGCGGACGTGGGACCCGAGGAGCCTGGAGGCTATCTGTACCCACCCTTCAGGTGGGATTGCCAGTGGACGACACGAGGCCGCCGTCTTTTCTTCAGTTGCTGTTCTTTTCCTTTTCAGTTGTACTTTCAGTTGGGCTTGTATTCCGGCCCCCTTTACTTTTCTGCACTTTGTAGTTACTTTCCGCTTGCTGACTCTGTGGTGGTTGTTACTTATAAAGGCAATGCCTTCCCTGTTTACCGGGATTTTACGCCTTGGTGCTAGTCGCCAGCCCCTGGCCTATGGAAGGCGGGCTTGGGGTAGTCACGGCACGGGCCCCGAGGTCGGGTCGTGACAAATTGGTATCAGAGGCGGTCGGTTCTACCGCAGACTCTGATAGTCTTTTCTTCCTATATGAAGCAATAGTGTTTAGTGTATTGAGTGTGGTTATCAGTTCAGGGAGCCCAGTGTTGGTGCGGCGGCTGACGTATCCGTACACCAGGACCCTGACTCCTGATTTCCGACTTAATGCATGAAAACATTGATTGCGTGTGTGTTTCAAGTTTTCCTTGTGATTACTTGTGTCAACTCACCGGGTATACTGATCTGCTTCATGAAAGTCTCAAGTTTTCCTTGTGATTACTTGTGCCAGCTCACCAGGTATACTGTTCTGACTGTGGTGCTCTTGTTCTCCTTTTCAGGATGGCCCCGCGACGACAGCCAGCTAGGGTTCCGAGTGTAGGGCGCGACGGCAGCCCACCGAGCGACGAGGCCTCGGTGCAGGGCCCTTTGCCAGCAGTGGCACCGGCGGTAGCTTTACCCGCCGAGCCACCGATGCTACCAGTACTAGACGCTGACGATGCACGTCGCCTCAGGGCACTGCATGAGTTTCAGAGCCAGCGACCGCCCAGGTTTCGCGGTGAGGCGGACCCCCAGGCCGCCGAGGACTGGCTAGAGGCGGTGGTACGGATCTTTAGGCTAGTGAGGACACCAGCGGATCTCATGGTGATTCTCGCGGCGAGCCTCCTGCAGGCGGCGGCAGGACGATGGTGGAGCTTGATGCTCCAGGTTCACGATGAGGCATCCTTGCTCTGGACGGACTTCGAGAGCCTCTTCCGCTCTGAGTTCGTCCCGGCCACCCTCCTAGCGGTGCGCATCCAGGAGCTTCTCCAGCTGCGCCAGGGCAGCATGACGGTCGCTCAGTACGCGACGAGGTTCACTGACCTATCTCGCTACTCGACCGACATGGTACGGGACCCCTTCTTCCGAGCCCGGACCTTCGAGCAGGGCTTGCGGCAGGAGATTCGGGCGTCGCTGATCTCCCTCAGCATTTCGACCCAAGCGGGAGTACTGGAGCGAGCCCTCCTGATCGAGAGCTTCCTGGCAGAGCCTTCTTCAGCGGCGAGACCTAGCGCAGGGCGTCAGGTAGCTGAGTCTTCGGCAGCAGGTAGCCGACGGATGACTCTCGGGTCCAGGCAGACCAGACCCCCACGCAAACGGCCTCAGGACACCGGCTCAGCAGTGCGGGGCACACAGCGGAGTGCCAGCCTTCCGAGAGGCAGGCTGTGCTACTCCTGCGGCGGGCAGGGTCACATGGCTCGTGACTGCCCGACTCGCCGATCAGAGGAGCAGCAGACGGTGGAGGGGCCACCCAGGCAGAGGCAGAGGGTCGACCATGGCGGTCCGCAGGGAGGAGGCGGACGAGGCAGAGGAGTTGGCCGAGCAGCGGGTGGTGGGCGACGCTTCCAGGCTCTACCCCCACCACCACCAGGAGGGCCACCTCGACCACAGGGAGCTGGTGGGCAGGGACAGGCCCAGCTCCAGGCAGTGGAGGCCTACGACCCCGACATGCCATAGATGATTCGAGGTACGATCTGTGTCTATTCCACCCTTGCTGCAGTACTTATAGACACAGGAGCGAGTCACTCTTTCATAGCCTCTGCCCTTGTTCGGAGCTCGGAGATTCCGACTGAGCCGTTGGCTCGATCCTTACGGCTAGAGACTCCTACGGGAGCAGACTCGACGATTACGCACTGGTGCCGGCAGTGTGAGCTTACTCTAGGAGGCGAGAGCTTCGGCTGGGATCTCCTTGTAGCGGCGTCGAGGCCTTACGACGTCATCTTGGGCATGGATTGGCTATCCACGGTTCATGCCCAGATCGACTGTTTTAGGCGCAAGGTGCGATGTGTTCGCACCGACGGGAGCAGGTTTACCTTCACCGGCGAGAAGGGAACCTTTGCAGCACAGGATGGACTTCCGCGGAGGAGAGTGCAGCCCATCTCTCATCAGTTGGCTAGCCTCATCCTAGGAGCAGTGGATGTGCGGAGTCCAGTTTTTCCTGCAGTGGTGGACCAGTACATGGACGTCTTTCCCGACGACGTTCCAGGGCTACCTCCTCATAGAGAGGTAGACTTTTACATCGACTTGTACCCCGGGACAACCCCGATATCTACTCCAGCATATCGGATGGCCCCCGCCGAGCTTCGAGAGCTGCGGGTACAGTTGGAGGACTTGCAGAGCAAGGGGTTTATCCGACCCAGTGTTTCACCCTGGGCTTCCCCGATATTGTTCGCCAAGAAGGCGGACGGGAGCTTGCGACTGTGTGTCGACTATCGTTGCCTGAACTAGGTGACAGTGAGGAACAAGTATCCGCTGCCACGGATTGATGACCACTTCGATCAGCTCAAGGGAGCGCGGTGGTCCTCGAAGATAGACCTCCGGTCAGGCTATCATCAGCTCAGAGTTCGAGACGAGGACGTGCAGAAGACGACCTTCAGGTGTCGGTATGGCCATTATGAGTTCTTGGTTATGCCGTTCGGCGTAACCAATGCTCCAGCAGTGTTCATGAGCCTCATGAACAGGATCTTCCAGCCATACCTCGACCGATTTGTCGTGGTCTTCATTGACGACATTTTGGTATACTCGACGACTGAGGAGGAGCATGCCTACCACCTGCGAGTTGTGCTAGACACACTCCGAGAGCACTATCTTTATGGAAAGCTCTCAAAGTGCCAGTTCTGGTTACGTGAGGTCCATTTCTTGGGGCACGTCATCTCTGAGGCGGGAGTTGCAGTGGATCCCGCAAAGATCGAGGCAGTGCTAGCTTGGGAGCCACCCAGGAGCGTGACGGAGGTGCGGAGCTTCTTGGGCCTAACCGGATACTATCGGAGATTTGTGCCAGACTTATCCAGAGTTGCGGCACCACTCTCAGCCTTGACAAAGAAGGGGAAACCCTTTGTGTGGTCAGACAGATGTCAGCAGAGCTTCCAGGAGCTGAGACAGAGATTGACCAGCGCACCTATCTTGAGGTTGCCTGAGGAGGGAGTTGGATACGTAGTTTACTGCGACGCATCAGGGACTGGACTCGGGTGCGTCCTGATGCAGGAGCGGGCCGTGATCGCCTACGGATCACGTCAGTTGAGGCCGCATGAGCAGAACTATGCCACTCATGACCTGGAGTTAGCAGCAGTGGTCTTCGCTCTGAAGACTTGGCGGCACTATCTGATGGGTGAGCGCTTCACAGTCTTTTCTGACCACCAGAGTCTCAGGTATATCTTCTCTCAGAAGGACCTGAACCTGAGACAACGGAGATGGCTTGAGTTCCTCCAGGACTATGACTTTGAGATAGTCTATACTCCTGGGAAGGGGAACGTGGTAGCCGATGCCCTCAGCAGGAGGACGGGCATTCAGCTACTTGAGGAGGCGACAGAGCAGCTAGCCTCCTTACAGATATCCTTCGTGGGTAGAGACGGAGCAGACTTTCTTCAGTCTCTCACAGTCTCTCCTCCACTTCTACAGCGGGTCAGAGAGGCTCAGCGTGGGGACGCTGACTGTGAGACCCGGCGTGCACTGATATCCTCAGGTCAGGCGCCTGATGGCTTCTCCCTTGGAGAAGAGCACGACATCCTTTTCAGAGGATGTACCTTCGTACAAGTCGCTTTACGAGAGGAGGTGCTGAGAGAGTTTCACACTTCTCCCTTGGCGGTGCATCCCGGAGTGGCGAAGATGTACCAGGATCTCAGACGACAGCACTGGTGGCCGGGCATGAAGAAAGCTGTGGCAGAGTTCGTTTCACGATGCCTCACCTGCCAGCAGGTGAAGGCAGAGCATCAGGTACCAGCAGGCTTGGTACAGCCCTTGGAGGTCCCGGAGTGGAAGTGGGACGGCATATCTATGGACTTAGTGATTGGACTTCCACGCACTTCCAGAGGTCACGACTCCATTTGGGTGATTGTCGACCGACTCACCAAGTCGGCACACTTCTTACCCATCAGAGAGCAGGGCTCAGTGGAGAGCTTGGGACGTCTTTACGTCCAGGAGATCGTACGGCTTCACGGTGTGCCATCGTCTATCGTCTCCGATCGAGATGCTCGTTTCACTTCCCGGCTTTGGAAGGGGTTGCAGGAGGCGTTCGGGACGCAGCTCCATCTGAGCACAGCCTTCCACCCTCAGACGGATGGTCAGACTGAGAGGACCATACAGACACTCGAGGACATGCTCCGTGCATGTGTTCTCGACTTTGGTCGTAGCTGGGAGGACCACCTACCCTTGGTGGAGTTCGCGTACTACAACAGCTACCACTCCACCATCGGGATGACACCATACGAGGCGTTGTACGGCAGACCCTGCAGATCACCGTTGTGCTGGACAGACCCTGGGGAGTCAGTACTCGTGGGACCAGAGATGGTCCGAGCCACGACAGAGAAGGTCCAGATCATCCAGGAGAGGATGATGACAGCTTAGAGCCGGCAGAAGTCATATGCTGACAGGAGGCGGAGGCCACTAGAGTTCGAGGATGGCAACCACGTCTTTTTGCGTGTCTCACCTCGACGTGGTTTACGGAGATTTGGCCGAGGCGGCAAGTTGTCTCCACGCTTCATCGGGCCTTTCCAGGTCCTCAGCAGGATAGGGGAGGTGGCTTATCGCCTGGCTCTACCACCTCAGTTGCACCGGGTGCACGACGTCTTCCACGTGTCTCAGCTGAGGAGATACGTGCACGACCCGACGCACATCATCGACTTTGGGGAGCTGGATGTGGACGATGGGGCGACTTTTGCGGAGGTCCCAGTGGAGATCGAGGATCGACAGGAGCGGGTCCTACGTGGGCGGTCGATTCCTCTTGTGCGCGTCAGATGGCAGCACGGGAACCTCCAGGAGAGCACTTGGGAGCGGGAGGCTCAGATGCGTGCTCAGTACCCCCATTTGTTCCCCTAGTTTTTGATGTATCTTTACGGGGACGTAAAGCCCTGAGGTGGGAGTAATGTAAAGACCCTCAAATTTCAAGGAATTTTTTTTCTTAATTTTCTTTGGAATTTTGCAAGAGCGCAGCTTCAGACGACACCTGATTCCGAGGCCCGGTGTGCCCGGAATCAATTTCCGAAGTTTGGCTCGGGTACGTTCAGTGAACGGACGAGCGAGTTTTTTTATCTTTTGAACCGGTGCCCGGAATCAAATTCTGAGGACACCGATGAAATCGCAGCGCCGGTATTTGCTTAGAAACGCCTCTTCCGGAGTTGCGGTTGCTCAACCGTGGTTTTTAAAATTTTGGGCTTTAAGTCGGAAATAAAATAAAGGTTGTGCGACAACTTTATTTTATTTCACTTAAGCCGCTTGGAAGTCACTTGGAAGCCACTTGAACTGAGTTAAAGCGGATAGGGTGCTATCCGGAAATACCCTACCCCTTGGTAGGATATTTGTGCGGTGGGGCCCGCACGAGCCCCGCCGTTTCTTTCGCTAAGTAACGCACCCGCGAAAACCCGTCAAAGTAACTGAAAAGTCAACCGGTGCGTTTTCTTTAATTTCTTAACAGACCATTTAATTGGGCGGTTTATTTCGTGAATTAAATGGGCTGTTTCATTCGTTGAATTAATTCAATGAATTTAATGGGTCGTTACTTACGCGTTTGCGTTCGTTGGTGATTTAATAAAATAGACCCACGTGTCTATTTTGGAGGATTACTCTTTATTCTCTGGGCCTCCACCCTCTCCGTGAAGAACGTGAAGAACGCGAAGAACGCGAAGAACGCCGGAACCAAAATTCGACGACGCACACCGTGATCCGCGACGTCGACAAACTTTTTCCGCGACCTTCTTCTTCTTCTTCGGCGCTTCTTCTTCCGCGGCGAACCTACGATCGGCGGTTAAAGGTGAGAATCGAATCTTCTAAATTCTCCCTTTTTATAATTCGATATCAACGGATTTAAATTAATTAAATCCGTTTGATCTTGATCCGGAGATCGTCGGCGCGACTCCTTCCCGCGGTGCGACGAGCGTCTCTTCCGCGACGATCACCAAATCCGCGACGACCTCTCGTCCGACGACGGCGACAAGGTAGGGATTTAATTCTTATTGATTCATTCCCGTGTTTTTATTTCTTTTTGAATAAAGAACCGGCATGAATATTTTCAATTAATTAAAATTGAATTGCCGTTTAAAAGAAAAAGAGGTGAACAATTTTTATCTTGATTAAAAATTATTGTAGCCCCTTTCTCCTGTTGTTTATGACTAACGCGGAGGGTGCGGGTCTAACGAACAAGACCCGACAACCCTCCGCCGATCCTTTTCGTGTGCGGTCTTGGCAAGCGACGACGAACCGTGCGGCAAGGGCGATCCGTTGATCCCGCAGTGAAGATCGGCCCCCGGGTGGAGCAACGACGCAGACGGGAGAGGAATCGGGCCACCGGAGCAACTCCGGCGGCGCGGGTCGCCGGCGCGGCGGCGGCGAACCGCCGGACCGCGTCCGCGGTCCGGCCACCCAACACGCGGCCCGCGTTCCACCTAAGCCGCGGGTCAAACCCGCGGCGCCCCTTGGCCGCTCGGCCGAGGTCGAGCCGGCCGGTCCGGTCGGCCGGGCCGCGCCCATGCCGGACCGGACCCGGCCCAACCGGGCCGGGTCGCCCCGGGCCCAGAACCCCCGTTTTCGGGCCCTCTTCGGTCTTTTGCCCATATCTTGGGCCTAGGACCTCCGATTGACGAACCTTCAGCGGCTACGCGATCCTTGGATCGATACGATCGTTTCGGTATATTACACTCAAGGTTTCGGAAGACTTTGGATTCGGCCGGGTTGGTTCGTACACGAAACCAACCGGGCCCTTGGAGCGGAAACGCTCATAACTTGAGCTACGGACGTCCGATCGACGTACCGTCAGCTGTGGTAGTTTCCTCTAAGTGAGACGGAACTTTTGGCATACTCCGCCCGAGGATCGGATACAGGCGGAGTACGGTCGGGTTGGTTTTGCCCTAAAAACCAACCGGGCCCCTGGGACGAAAATGCCAATAACTCTCAGACCGGGCGTCCGATTGACGCGCCGTCTGTTGCGTTGAGATCCTGTTGTCGATATGGAACCTTTGGATACATCAACTTCGGACTACGTGTCAGTTGATGTATCAGCCTCTCGGCTCGTGGAGCGGACCCTCCTAAACGAGCTCGCTGTGTGCGGGAACCCTAGTGCTGGCTGTGACTTCGACGACAGAGCAGAGATCCTCCGTGGACTGCGACGACGACAGAGCAGAGATCCTCCGTGGACTGCGACGACGACAGAGCAGAGATCCTTCGTGGACTGCGGCGACGACTGTGCGGAGATCCTCAGTGGACTGCGTCGACTACTGCACTCAGCGATCCTACGTGGATCAGTGCTACAGGTCCTGTGTGGGCCCGATCCTGTGTGGGTCCTTACTACAGGTTCTGTGTGAGCCCGATCCTGTGTGGGTCTTTTGCGGGGGTTAGTACCTATCGATCCTTCGTGGGTACGACGACTTAGATGGATCAGTGATCATCTTTGACGTCATCTGAAAAAGTATACCTGGTTGAGCTGAATCTTATGTTACTCTCCTTTGTGGAATGTGTTGAACTATCCTATGTGGATTTACTGTTTACTCTCCTTTGTGGATTTGAGTCTTGCTTTCCTGTGTGGATTGAGTTGTTCTTGAGCTCGTGAGCAGAGCTAGAATTGGGGACTTAGGTATATGTATGGGCATATACCTAAGTCGAGTCAGATGTTACTTCGTGATTGCACCTTCCTTTTGTGCTATATCCTTTGTGGATTTTGGGAGACCTTCGGGGGTCTCGGGGTCCTTACTGAGTAGCTTATACTCACCCCTGCACGGGCTATGCCCGCACCTTGTTGTGTTGGATGCAGACGACGGACAACGCTGATCACGGTTGGGGCGTGGAGCAGGACGGTACCTGGAGGCGGACCACTGGGCGGGACGTGCTCGGAGCGGACGTGGGACCCGAGGAGCCTGGAGGCTATCTGTACCCACCCTTCAGGTGGGATTGCCAGTGGACGACACGAGGCCGCCGTCTTTTCTTCAGTTGCTGTTCTTTTCCTTTTTAGTTGTACTTTCAGTTGGGCTTGTATTCCGGCCCCCTTTACTTTTCTGCACTTTGTAGTTACTTTCTGCTTGCTGACTCTGTGGTGGTTGTTACTTATAAAGGCAATGCCTTCCCTGTTTACCGGTATTTTACGCCTTGGTGCTAGTCGCCAGCCCCTGGCCTATGGAAGATGGGCTTGGGGTAGTCACGGCACGGGCCCCGAGGTCGGGTCATGACATCGAGACAAAAAGATTATATTACACAGTAAGCGTTCGTAGGATGTGACACATCATTGCGGCGTTAACTTCTTTCTCTATGGGTGCCTTGGCGTGTTGCTAGACGCTAACCTTGGACTTTAGGCAGGCTCAGCCTAATGCCACTGAGAAAGAGGCCTAGAGGGTCACACACTAAGTGTGTCCATGTATCTCAGTTAAATATTAATTTAACAAGTTAAATAAATATTATTCCCAACTGTGGTTTAATAATTATTTAAGGATGTCTGATCGCATTTATTTTGACACTAGTTATTCGAGAGAATATATTATGGACGAAATAATATATTTATTAGCGAGTAATGCAGTTACATTTATTTAAGAAATAAATATTCATTACTAAAGGTCTAATAAATGTGGTGGAGAAAAATGGAAAATAAAAGTACACGCCGTGTATATTAAATATACACGTCGTGTAGTTTTATGGAAAACAAGTACACATCGTGTATTAATTATTACACGCCGTGTAGTTTTTCCAGTTGGGATTTTGAGGATTTAATATTGTTTTATTAAATGATATTTATTATAATCAGCGTGGGTGCATGTCAAGTAATTAATAATTCGACATGGGGGTTTTCAATAAGAGTTAATGAAATAAATAAAACGCGTAACGCGTTTATTTATTGTCATAACTCTATTAACCTCAAACCTGATTATAAATATCCTCGCAACCCCAACATTTTAGAGAGCCATTGTTGTGCACAATGGATTTGGAAATACTCTCAAGCCAAGATAGAATTCCTTTTCCACCAAGAATGCCCTCAAGTTACGAGAGCAAGATCCTCCACCGGATCAAGACGGTCGAAGGCGGACATCGCAAGCGAAGGTTCTTCCACGCTAGCACCTAGAGATCCCTTCGGCGACGTCCGGAGATACGTGACACACGTGTGGATCACCGCTAGAGGAATCCCACACTTGGATTCTACGACGTAACGACGGTTCACCGAATCGTGACCGGACACATCAACGAAGAAATAATTCCAACGAGGTAATTCTTATGCATTAATTAAATTAATTATAATCAACATATGATGATCCTCCTCAAGGGTTCCGGGACTCTTCTTTTCTTTTTGTTCTTCATTCTATTCCGAAGATTCGACATTTTATATCGTGACGGATCTCGGATTGAACGTTGTTTAACGTTAAAATTAAAGTTGGGCAAACCCATCAACACGCTTCCACTGCGCCTGGAACCTACAAGTGGTATCAGAGCGGGTCATATCGTTAATTATAATTATTTAGTTTTTCATTGGTAATTTACGCATTTAATAATTTAGTTATTTCAATTCAAGTTTAATCGTTCTGGAAATCTGAATATCGAGATCTATTCCTCCGCCCTCGTTTCTCGTTCACCTCACAGAAACGAATTTTTCTTTTAATTTTGATTAAAATAAAATAGAGGAACTCATCCGGAGGAGCCAAGCGTTTCTGGCCGTATAACACCAGAATACACGGCGTGTATTCGGAAGTACACGCCATGTAGTCTAGGTTCAATGCATTGACTGATCCGCCAAATCAGGCCGTGTATTGGATTCTTTCTAAGAATTTAAGACACCGTGTGTTGACCAGAAACAGGTGGCACATGGTTTCTGGAATACACGCCGTGTGGTCCAATGAACACGACGTGTAGTCCCTTCGGGTTAGGGTTGGGTCGTGTACTCCGTACATGGCCTGCCCGACTGGAAACCATGTAACGAGGAAACTACACGGCGTGTGTCCCACTGTACACGCCGTGTACTCCGAAAATTTCCGAAGTACATTAACACGCCATGTCCCCGGGCGTGTACTTCGGATGGAGGGTAAAGAAAAGTACACGCCGTGTAGTCGGAACTACACGATGTGTACTCACCCAAATTACGCAGATTTATTAAAATTTATTATTATATTATACAAACCCTTGAGACGTGTACCATGGTGCAGGCGTAAAGATGAGGCACAACACGTGATATGTGTTTTATATATATGTGTTTAATTTAACATCTGCGTAATAAATGAGAATTCACCGGGTTGCCTCCAAGGTACAAGTTACGTACAAGGATAATTTTAAATGAATTTATTTGTTTAAAATTATGATGCATGAGAATCTCAAGGAAATTCAGAAAAGGGATTTAAGATAAAAGGATTGATTAATTAAAGAAAATTAATTGATTCGAGCGTGATTTATCTTAAACAAGAACGGTTAAAGAATTTAATGCTAGTTTTATTTATGCATAAATATCGTTGCATGTATGGATGATCATGAGCTAGACCGAGACCTTTGTATGTTAATGGTTTCTTTTAATTTATTTATTTAAATTAAATTTGTTGGCCTGCGAGCCATCTCCTCATTAATATGTAGGGCCTGCGCACCCAAGAATTCTCTTATGTAAAAACCCCTTTTACCCCTCACCTGCGTGTGAGATAAATGCATATGTAATGGATGGAGCTCCCAAGCTAGTGGAGGCGGCTCAAGTCAGGAGCCAAGGTGAAACCAATCCAAGGAGATACAAAGGTGGACAGGTGAAAAGTTGTAAACACGAACCCGAAAGGTTCAAGGTGTTTCTCCTCTACGTCTTGGGTTAGTTTATCAACCGCTAGATAAACTAACCAACAAAAAAGATCATGATCACACCATTTATTTTATTTTTGTCAGTTGCATGGTTTATTTATTGTGGTGTGTTGTCACGATCACACAATTAATGAATTAAACGAGCATGCAAGATGGAACTAAAATAAAATTGGCTTATACGTCAATATTATCTTAGACATGGTTAATCACTTAAGTATATCCCACTTAATATTAACAAGCATGTAATCAAAGATAATAAAATGACAATTTACATATAAGGATAAAATCCCTCAAAATAAATATTAAGTCGGCATAGCCTTCCATAATCTTGGTTAGAATCGAACCATAGTTCAAAGTGCTTGACCAACCCTAGTTGGGGTGCTTTCAATTATCGGGGAATTCTAATTCAAGGTTTTGGGTTGACTTGACTTGGTTCGCATCAAGGGTTGACTGCCACAGCAGGACTTAGTGTGACCAAGAGGCAAAGGTTGAGGAAATCTAAAAAGGATTTCAGGATTGGGGAGTCCACTTAGCGGATCAAGGAGCTGCGAGTTAATGCAGTTGGCATTTGGAATGCCTACCTAAAAACCTTCAAGTTGCTTGACCAACCCTAGTTGGGGTAATGCGAAGGGAAATATGAATCCTTGCCACTAGAATATTCATGAAACGGAATATTCCGGAGTCAATGGAAAGGGCTATTGGATTTCGATAAAATAGTGGGAGACTAATAAGTATTAATTTATTTATTTGTCTCAAATTTTGTAATAAAGTACTAAAACTTTGCTCATCTTAATTTGTAGAAACAACAAGAAAATGACTTCAAACATATTATTGCGCACCATACTCGAAAAAGAAAACCTTCTCACCGGCACCGATTTCCAAGAGTGGCAGAGGCGTTTACGCGTCGTCCTTCGCCACGAAAGGAAATTATATGTGCTGGAAGAGCCTATTCCAGTTGCGCCTGGGAAAGAGGCTAGTGATGAGGAATTATCTCTCTACATGAAACACATGGATGATGCCACATATGTCCAGTGTTTCATGCTATCGGCCATGTCTAATGAGCTCTTGAAGCAACATGAAAACATGGACGCGTATAGCATGATGTCTCACCTTAAAGATCTCTACCAAGAGAAGGCGAGACAGAAGAGGTATGAGATCTCCAATGCTTTGTTTACCACGAAGCTTGGAGAGTCTGCGCCAGCTAGGCCTCATGTAGTCAAGCTTATTGGCTACATTGAACGCCTGGACATCTTAGGGATTAAATTCTCGGATGAGTTGCGTACAGATCTCATCCTATCATCACTTCCCAAGACCTTCTCTAGCTTCATTGTCAACTATAACATGAGCGGAAATGAGAAGAGTTTATCGGAGCTTCTGACCTTGATTCGCCAGGTAGATAAGGACATGGGTCGTGACAAACCCGTGGTCCTTATGGTGAACAAGAAAAGGAAGGAAAAGGCAAAGGGGCCAAAGACTTATAAATGGTCTGAAGCCCCCGAGCACCGTCCCTCCAAGAAGGGGAAGATCCAGAGGCAGGGCAAGGAACGGGAGGCAATGTGTTTTGCATGTGGCAAGAAGGGCCACTGGAAGAGGAACTGCACCCAGAAGCGTGGGGACGCTAAAGGTGCGTTTGTTATCGAGTGCAATATTTCTATTTCTACACATTGGGTATTAGATACAGCTTGTGGGGCTCATATCTGTATTCAAATGAAGGAACCAAGTAGATTTAGAAAGATCGCCAGAGGATAGGTGGATCTTCGAGCTGCCAATGGCGCAAGGATGGCTGCATTTGCTATTGGCGACTACCACCTCTCATTGTCGACTGAGATGATTTTGGTTTTACATAACTGTTATTACGTGCCTAGTGTTACCAAGAACATAATTTCTGTATCTTGTTTGGATATGGATGAATTTGTTTTCAAATTTGGAAATAAGGGTTGTCTCTTTTATAAGAACAACGTATGTTATGGTATGGAACATTTAAATAATGGTTTGTATGTATTGAATTACGAAAACCAAGTGTTGGAAATCGATAACGAAACAAACTCACATGACTCATACATCACCCAGTTATGGCATCACCGCCTTGGTCATGTGAATGAGAAGCATTTGACAAAGATCTTCCAAGATGGCTATTTAGACTCTAATGAGCTAAAACCACTTGATAGATGTCACGCTTGTTTACAAGGAAAAATGACCAAGCCGCCTTTTGGTGTACAAGGTGAAAGGGCCACAGAGCTTCTAGGATTGGTACACACAGATGTGTGTGGACCATTTTCAATAGAAGCTAGAGGTGCATATTCTTACTTCATTACTTTTACTGATGATTTGAGTAGATATGGCTATGTCTACTTAATGAGGTATAAGTCAGAGTCCTTAGATAAATTTAAGGAATTCAAGAATAAAGTAGAGAATCAGCTTGGTAAGAAGATAAAGAAGCTTCGATCGGATCGAGGTGGAGAATATCTGAACCAAGAGTTCATCGATCTTCTACGGGAGTCTGGGATTCTATCTCAGCTCACTCCTCCTTATACACCATAGTGGAATGGTGTTAGTGAAAGGAGGAACCACACCTTGTTGGACATGGTGAGGTCGATGATGAGTCATACATATCTTCCATTATCCTTTTGGGGATATGCATTACAAACTGCAGCATACACATTAAACCGAGTACCAACTAAGGCGACAAATGGAATTCCATCTGAGTTATGGAATGTAAGGAAACCCACTTTGTCACACACACATGTATGGGGATGCAAGGCGTTTGTTAAAGCCTTCTCAGGCAACAAACTAGCACCCCGGGGCACGAAGTGTATCTTTATAGGATATCCCAAGGAAACGAAAGGATATTACCTATATAACCCTCAAGACAAGAAAGTGACTATCGCCAGACAAGCCGTCTTTCTTGAGAGGGAGCACATACTCAAGAAGGATAGTGGGAGAAAGATTGACTTCGACGAATTTGATGCTCAAGATACACAGGAGTTGGTATAGGAACAAGTTCCACAGGTCCCCGTGGAAGAGGTTCCAGAAACACAAGTACTGCGTAGGAGCTCAAGAGAGGTAAGGGAACCAGAGAGATTTGGTTTCCTAGTCACCGAGGATAGTGAATCATTATTGTTGGACAATGATGAACCTCTCTCCTACAAGGAAGCAGTAGAAAGCTCAGAAGCTGCAAGATGGCTAGAAGCTATGAATTCTGAGATGGATTCCATGTATCAGAACCAAGTTTGGGTTCTGGTCGATAAGCCAGTTGATGTAAATCCTATTGGATGCAAATGGGTATTCAAAAGAAAGCTGGACATGGAAGGTCAAGATATCACCTATAAAAAAGGCTAGTGGCTAAAGGATTCAGACAACATCAAGGAATTGACTATGATGAAACCTTCTCTCTAGTTGCCATGTTTAAATCCATAAGAATCATACTTGCCATAGCATCTTACCATGGCTACGAGATTTGGCAGATGGATGTCAAAACAACATTCCTTAATGGGAACCTTCAGGAAGATGTCTAAATGACACAACCAGAAGGGTTTGTGACACCAGGTGAAGCCAAACGGGTTTGCAAGTTGCAGAAATCCATTTATGGATTGAAGCAAGCATCCAGTTCATGGAACATTCGATTTGATGAAGCCATAAAGGAATTTGGTTTCATTAAGAATGAATGTGAGCCATGTGTTTATAAGCGGTTTAATGGGAATGTGGTCGTCATCCTAGTGGTATATGTTGATGACATATTGCTTATTGGAAACGATGTACCATCCTTACAGTCAGTTAAGGACTGGTTGAACAAGTGTTTCTCCATGAAGGACTTAGGAGAAACAACCTACATTCTAGGGATCAAGATCATTCGTGATAGATCCAAGAGGCTGCTTGGACTAAGTCAGGGTACATACATTGACCAGATACTAAAGAGATTTAGTATGGAAAAATCCAAGAGGGGATTGGTTTTAGTGTCACATGGCTTACATCTTTCTAAGAAAATGTGTCCCCAGACACAACAGGAGAAAGATAGGATGAGCAAGATCCCATACGTTTTGGCTATAGGATCCATCATGTATGCCATGTTATGTACCAGGCTTGATGTTGCCTATGCACTGAGCATGGTAGGCAGATATCAAGCAGATCCAGGAGAACAACATTGGACTGCTGTTAAGACTATCCTTAAGTATCTGAGAAGAACTAAGGATATGTTCCTGGTGTATGGAGGAGATGAGGAGATTGTAATCAGAGGGTATGATGATGCTGGTTTTCAAATAGATCAGAATGATATGAAGTCGCAATATGGATATGTTTTCTGCCTCAATGGAGGAGTTGTGAGCTGGAAGAGTTCAAAGCAGCCAGTTGTCGCCGATTCTACAGTGGAGTCCGAGTATATAGCAGCTTCTGATGCAGCCAAGGAAGACGTCTGGATTTAGAACTTTTTCTAGGAGCTTGATGTGGTGCCTAGCAGTAAAGATCCCATTACATTGTATTGTGATAATACTACAGCGGTGGATCTTGCAAAAGAACCAAGGTCACATCAACAGACAAAGAACATACTCCGGAAGTATCACCTCTTGAGGGATTTCTATCAAATGGGTGAAGTTGCAGTGATCAGAGTGTCCACAGAAGAGAACGTGGCGGACCCCATGACTAAAGGCCTATCTCAGTAGAAGCATGAATATCATGTGAGAGCTAGCGGGTTAAAGGTTTTTAGCAGTTGGTTCTAGTCCAAGTGGGAGTCTATTGGAGTTGGTGGTCTAGAACCAACTACTTTTTACTTTATTCATTAAATAAAAGCCTTATCACATCTTGATTGTTCTTCTGCGTGACATGTCATGTGATAATGTCCTAAGGACAGCTGTTGCATTAAAGGGTCGTAGCGGATCCCTGCTATGATGAGAACCCGGAAGTGCCATAACACTATTCTTGAATGTATGTTCTATGGCCGGATGATATTATTTGAGGGACAAAAATAATACAGGTCATTAGGGGTGAGGACTCATAAAACTTTGAGGCAACTTCTCATGGTGTGCGCCCTTGGTAATATCCAGGAGGATATTATGAGAATGAGACCCGCTAGTAGGAAATCCACATTTCATAGTGTCATTGGATGTTCCTATCTGCAGACGCGTGTATTGGTCCTTAGACTTTAAGATTATTATTAATGGGTATTACAACTTGCGCACTTAGATGTATTGACGAAAAACTGTGACGACACACTGTTTGCAGTGAGGTAGGATATATTGGGTGCGTCACAAGTAATATCACATTAATAGATAATGCGAGAAAGGATTTGTCCCTTCCGTTCCATAACGGAAGTAGATATCTCAGACCCTTTGATGGAATTGATACAACCTAAATAAATCCATGGCCATGGTAAGTTATGGGCAAGTTCAATTCCAGGAAGTCAAAGAAAGAATAATCAAGCACATGGGCCGATGACACTAGCATGCAACCCGCTTGATTGGAGATATCGAGACAAAGAGATTATATTACACAGTAAGTGTTCGTAGGAGGTGACACGTCATTGCGGCGTTAACTTCTTTCTCTATGGGTGCCTTGGCGTGTTGCTAGACGCTAACCTTGGAATTTAGGCAGGATCAGCCTAATGCCACTGAGAAAGAGGCCTAGAGGGTCAGACACTAAGTGTGTCCATGTATCTCAGTTAAATATTAATTTAACAAGTTAAATAAATATTATTCCCGACTTTGGTTTAATAATTATTTAAGGATGTCTGATCGCATTTATTTTGACACTAGTTATTCGAGAGAATATATTGTGGACGAAATAATATATTTATTAGCGAGTAATGCAGTTACATTTATTTAAGAAATAAATAGTCATTACTCAAGGTCTAATAAACGTGGTGGAGAAAAATGGAAAATAAAAGTACACGCCGTGTATATTAAATATACACTCCGTGTAGTTTTATGGAAAACAAGTACACGCCGTGTATTAATTATTACACACCGTGTAGTTTTTCCAGTTGGGATTTTGAGGATTTAATATTGTTTTATTAAATGATATTTATTATAATCAGCGTGGGCGCATGTCAAAGAATTAATAATTCGACATGGGGGTTTTCAATAAGAGTTAATGAAATAAATAAAACGCGTAATGCATTTATTTATTGTCATAACTCTATTAACCTCAAACCTGATTATAAATATCCTCGCAACCCCAACATTTTAGAGAGCCATTGTTGTGCACAACGGATTTGGAAATACTCTCAAGCCAAGAGAGAATTCCCTTTCCACCAAGAATTCCCTCAAGTTATGAGAGCAAGATCCTCCACCGGATCAAGGCGGTCGAAGGCGGACATCGCAAGTGAAGGTTCTTCCACACTAGCACCTGAAGATCCCTTTGGTGACGTCCGGAGATACGTGACACACATGTGGATCACCGCTAAAGGAATCCCACACTTGGATTCTACGACGCAAAGACGGTTCACCGAATCGTGACCGGACACATCAACGAAGAAAGAATTCCAACGAGGTAATTCTTATGCATTAATTAAATTAATTATAATCAACATACGATGATCCTCCTCAAGGGTTCCAGGACTCTTCTTTTCTTTTCATTCTTCGTTCTATTCTGAAGATTCAGCGTTTTATATCATGACGGATCTCGGATTGAACGTTGTTTAACGTTAAAATTAAAGTTGGGCAAACCCATCAACGCGCTTCTGCTGCGCCCGGAACCTACAATACGATAGCTGACTGTATGCAAAGCCCTTGACTCAACTCACAATTCATCATCTGGAGATGAACTAATCTAGTGCCTCACTAAAATATCTCCGCATTACCACACATATCACCACAATCCATTAATGGGAGCACATCCATGTTGAATATGAGGTGGGACTTACCAAAATATTTATATCAAATAAAAATTATATACATGGGTATGGATTTACTTGATGACTCATAGGAGATATAAATGAAATCACAGACTCACTATGGTCAAAATTACATAACAATGACAACTTGGGTCTCCTATGAAGTGCCAACCATAGTTTCCAAATGAAATGTATCCTCTATAATCAATATGTGTTCGGTACCTTGATGAGGGAAAAACCACTTGTCCAATCACATAATAATTGTGGGATAATTACCCAATGAATGATTTTCTAAGCATCCAATGAAATATCAGTGAGGGCATCCTCAATCTCATGCAATCCCAACCCAATAGTACAATCGCTCCCCGCTCGAGCTAAAATAGGCCATTGATTACTCACAATATAGTCTCTTTTAACCCTATCTCATAATAAACCCAAGATAAGACCTTATAAGATGACAACACTCATAAAAGAAGATTACACAAGCATTCAACATACCCATGGTCTATCCCTTACCCGAGTTCTCTTATTTTACTAGCTCTCTGAATTGTGACTTTCATAAGAGGTTTCTATATCAATGAAACCCCCCCATAACTCACTAGACCTATCCACTACTATAATTAGACAAGGCCTACCCCTAGTCACACCAAATGGCCTCTATATTCGGATTAAAAAAATCCAAATAGTGGGTGAATTCATAATACCTATTCTAAAAAACAAAATACAATTGAGCATATACATTATTCCCACTATATATATATCACAACCCTTTAACAATTCATAGTAATTAACCCATGGATCCATCCAATTTTGAGGAGAACACCACTCTCTCATCCATCTCCCAGGTTCAAACACAAGTTTCGCTCCCATCCAAGCACACCCAATGAATAACCAAAACTCCATGAAGGTTATCATGATTACCATGATCTAAAGTACTTCCAAAAGATTATACCACTCCCATGGGGACCTAAGAACCCGTTCCAAGTGTTTTGGTGCTATGAAAAATCAAAGGGGAGAAAAATAGGTAAATGCATAGTTAGTGATACACAATTTCCAAACTTTTTATCTATCCATGAATTATCCTTTGACCTATTTTTTTTAAATTCATAGCTTACAGGTAATGCTTCTTAACCACGCATACCAACAAAATTAATATATTCACATCCATTTTTTTTTAATTCTAGGCTAGGAAACCTACTATAAATCAATAACTTATAAATATACTCATTTTGGGTTGGTTCTCACTTTTATAACCAATTTCAATCAAGATTTCCATGATCTTGAAGTTAATTATCAAGATTGAAAATAATTTATTCTTTTAGTGAAGAAAAATAAAAAACTTATTAAACCTTGATCGACTTGGAAAGGGATCATGCATGAAATGAAAATTTATACATTATAAATACTTTGATGGCATCTCTCACATTTACATTTAGCGGTCACAATCTCTTATTGATGCACTGAATCTAGCGCCAATCAATGAAATATGACTCTGGAGTATCCACAAGCTGATGAAAATAACTTAAGAGAAGTGATATTTGAACTCCAACTAATTTTTATATAAACAAGTGGAGTTGTACATGATATGGAGGAGGATGAGTTTTTCACACATTTAGAGGGAGAGAAGGACCACTCAATAATTTTGAAGTGTTGTAACCAAGGTCCCAAATTCCCTTGGGGTGGTGAATCTGGGTATAATTTATTTTCCATTAATCAATTTCATTTGGATTATATTTTCATGTTAGAAGGAACAATGATTTTGTTAAGAAAAATAAGAAAGCATAACAACCACATACAAAAAGATAAATCACACAAACACAAGGATTTTACCTAGTTTACCCAATGAGCTACATCTTAGTATTCACATAATTATGTGTTAGTGTACAAAAAATAACAAACTCACTATTATGATTGTATATTTTTTAGTTTCATTCCTATAAAGAACAAGAATATCACTATCTTTTTCTCTTTACACTCACTAATTTGAGAAAGGACCCACAAAATGATTAACACATAGGCCATATGATTAAAATATCACAACATCAATCATAATATACTAGAGATGGTGTTTTTTCTACTCCATGTCATCATGAACAACACATCTATCTTCCTCCATATTACCAGATATTCAATTCAATATCAAGTAAAAAAACTCTCTTTTAATTATTTATAAGTATTCAATGTCAATCATAGGAGTCTCTCTATTTTATCTCTCTATAATAATTCTTTTTTGTTTAATACATGAATATATAATCTTCAAACCTAGCATAAATAGTTAGGATCTCCTTTAGTCCTCTTGATCTCCTATTTTTTCTCCGTTTTTTATACTAATTAAAGGGTAGTAAAAAAATCCATAAAAACCAAATTATATATCCCATGATTTTCTCTTGACATTCTAAAATTGAATTGGATGCAAATATATAATTTTATTTTCTATTAATAAAACAATGATGTGTCCATGATCCATCACAATGTGGTTTGGTTGGATAAAGTTTGAATTCTGAATCCATCCCTTGAAATCATGACAACCCTTTATTTTCTATGGATTCATTCTTCTAAAAATCAACCCAATCAACATCACCATCACTATTATGTACTGACCACAATGTGGTCTTCCAGTTCAACACTCAAATCCTTTGCTCAAACAATATGATTCTCCTGATATCTCTATGACACAAAAATAAAATATAATCACCCCTTTAAAAACACCTTACAACCCCAATATGAACTTTAGAAACATCCCATTTCAACTATTATAAATTCATCAACTTTCATTCAAATATATTATACCACAACGTGTGTCCAATAATCTTGCAATACCCTCTATTTAAAGAGCTTAAGAACACAAATTGTTCCAATCAACCATGGTGTGTTATCAAAAACCATTAAATGGTTTATTTTATCAAGATGTTTCATCTAGAACACCCATTTTTCTTCATGCATCGACTCTCATAAAAACCATGACCATCAAAGCTCCCTTTAACACAATGTGGTTGAACAATTCTTCCTAATTTCATTTTATTTAAACTTTAAATTTTCTCTAGGACTATTCATATAACTTCAAGTAAATTCCATCTATATATAAACTCCATGAAAAGACATGAATTGTAAATAAACACAAAAAAAATATAACATCCTTTATATGATTCCAACATTCTCTTTATTCAAACATTCTCCCAATTTGAGTTTGTTTTCAGTTCTCCTTTAGTTGACACTTCTCTAAATTTAACATCCATATCCACAATAACTTAATTCATTAGCTCAAAATGGTAAATGATATATCTTATATCAACTCTAATCCCACTTTAGTAATTCTCAATGTGGGAAACAAGTGCGAGTATATATATTACTAAGCATTCTAGTTGTTTATTACAATGTATGCCACTTGTTTATGAAAACCTTAAACTCTTAACACTTAATAAATATTTTATTCACCTTTAATGTGTGATCTACTTGGATCTTATCTCCTATTATTTCATTTCAAATCTTTTAAAAAATATATTTCCTTCTCCCACTTTTGATAATAAACTATTGCAACTAAAGTTTGTGTATTGGATTTATTATCAATGACTATCATATTTTTCAATTAATGGTGGATTTATTGGAGATGATGGATGGATATAAAAAAGGAAGAGGTTGAAAATCAAGTATATAGTGACCCTAGCCTTTTAAACATATTATTAAATGGTTTTAATCATAATTTACAATCAAATACAACCAATGATTGTAAAGTCTAGTGTTTTTGGACGATTAGGCACATAATTTGAAAACATGAAAAACAAACCAAAAACATATTTTATTTAATATCCATAATGATATCCTAAATTACATTTAGCTCTTACATATATATAGGATAATATGGGGAATACATGAACAAAATGGATGATCTAAAAAGCCTAGTAAGGGAATAAACATAGGAATAAAACATAACACATGGATTAGAAGGCATAACATGATAACATAAAGGATGGAACATGAATAAACATAAAGAAGAATAACATGTATAACATGGGAACATATAACCATGACATTATAGGAATGTGGAAACAACATATAACATGACATAAACAAGAGTCAAGGCTATCTATCAAGACTATATCACATAGTGAACAAAGTCCCATAAATGAATCAGATTTACTCCTTATCCCAAAATGAGGTCTCACGAGACTAAACATTACCCAATTAATTAGAGTTCCATCTAGGGGCACCCATCATAAAATGTTCATGAATATGTGTTCCATATGAAGAATAAATCATAAGGGTTAACCATGGAAAGAATCGGTCATCATAACATGTCATAAGACATAACAAAAAGGAATATCATAATGGTGTACATAAAAGAACGGATTTAAATAATACATGGAAATTATGATTAAAACCATTTTTACCTTATGAATTAAAACCTATTTTACCTTATGAATTAAAAAGGAATATCATAATGGTGTACATAAAAGAACGGATTTAAATAATACATGGAAATTATGATTAAAACCATTTTTACCTTATGATTAAAACCTATTTTACCTTATGAATTTCCATGTATTATTTAAATCCGTTCTTTTATGTACACCATTATGATATTCCTTTTTGTTATGTCTTAAAACCTATTTTACCTTATGAATTAAAACCTATTTTAATTATATTGGTGTACATAAAAGAACGGATTCTTTCCATGGTTAACCCTTATGATTAAAACCATTTTTACCTTATGAATTAAAACCTATTTTACCTTATGAATTAAAAAGGAATATCATAATGGTGTACATAAAAGAACGGATTTAAATAATACATGGAAATTATGATTAAAACCATTTTTACCTTATGATTAAAACCTATTTTACCTTATGAATTTCCATGTATTATTTAAATCCGTTCTTTTATGTACACCATTATGATATTCCTTTTTAATTCATAAGGTAAAATAGGTTTTAATTCATAAGGTAAAAATGGTTTTATGGAAACATGTAAAAATAAGTGTTTAAGAAACTTTAGAAATGAAACATTTCTAAAGGCATATTTTTTCATAGAAATGTTTCATTTCTAAAGTTTCTTAAACACTTATTTTTACATGTTTCCATAAATGAGTGAAACCTGAAGGAAAAATGAACAACATTTAAAGATAAAAAGGCATATTTTTATGAAAAAATATGCCTTTAGAAATGTTTCATTTCTAAAGTTTCTTAAACACTTATTTTTACATGTTTCCATAAATGAGTGAAACCTGAAGGAAAAATGAACAACATTTAAAGATAAAAAGGCATATTTTTATGAAAAAATATGCCTTTAAAAAAATATGCCTTTTTATCTTTAAATGTTGTTTAATATTTTCATTAAACTGCACTAAAATGTTTCATTTCTAAAGTTTCTTAAACACTTATTTTTACATGTTTCCATAAATGAGTGAAACCTGAAGGAAAAATGAACAACATTTAAAGATAAAAAGGCATATTTTTATGAAAAAATATGCCTTTAGAAATGTTTCATTTCTAAAGTTTCTTAAACACTTATTTTTACATGTTTCCATAAATGAGTGAAACCTGAAGGAAAAATGAACAACATTTAAAGATAAAAAGGCATATTTTTATGAAAAAATATGCCTTTAGAAATGTTTCATTTCTAAAGTTTCTTAAACACTTATTTTTACATGTTTCCATAAATGAGTGAAACCTGAAGGAAAAATGAACAACATTTAAAGATAAAAAGGCATATTTTTATGAAAAAATATGCCTTTAAAAAAATATGCCTTTTTATCTTTAAATGTTGTTTAATATTTTCATTAAACTGCACTAAAATGTTTCATTTCTAAAGTTTCTTAAACACTTATTTTTACATGTTTCCATAAATGAGTGAAACCTGAAGGAAAAATGAACAACATTTAAAGATAAAAAGGCATATTTTTATGAAAAAATATGCCTTTAGAAATGTTTCATTTCTAAAGTTTCTTAAACACTTATTTTTACATGTTTCCATAAATGAGTGAAACCTGAAGGAAAAATGAACAACATTTAAAGATAAAAAGGCATATTTTTATGAAAAAATATGCCTTTAGAAATGAAACATTTTAGTGCAGTTTAATGAAAATATTAAACAACATTTAAAGATAAAAAGGCATATTTTTTTTCATAAAACCAAAAATGAACAAAGGTATTTTTTCATGATAAAATGAGTTATTTTATAAAAATAATTTTTTCTTAAAATATATTATGGATGGTACTTGAAAATGGGTAAGAAATTGGAAAGTTCCCTTTAACCGGGCTTTCTTATCAGGAAGAATTGAAAAGAGAACCTTATTAAATCATTTATATCCTTGAAAAAAGGATAAATTGATCTAGATACATGATTTTGGAAAATATAAATGGAATTTATAAGAATTATATAAAATAAATAAGAGTTACATTAGGGTAAAGAGATATAAAGTGAAACCTGAAGGAAAAATGAAGGTTCAGGAAGAAACTCTTACCTTATGTCTGAAAGTGTTCTTCACTTGATCTTAATGTTCTGGATAATCAAATTAAATCTATTAATTAATTAATTAATAACCTTTTATACATGTATTTGATTTATTATAATTCTATTAAGTTAATTTATGTCCCTTTTGATGAGTTATAAGATATAATTTCATCGTTTGGTAGCATTCGTTTCCTTGGTTTTCATGATCAGTTACTTGTATACATGTATGAAAAATTATGTAAAATGAGAATGGTTTTACAGAATTTAAGTTATATGATATTAATTAAAATCCATAATATTAAATGGTTATATACTTCATTTGGTAATTTTGGGTGAGGATGAATCATTATATAAGATATTAGTGATAATCATTCAGATTATTTTGACGGTTTTTCGATCATCACAAAATAGTTTTGTTTTACTAATTAATATTATGTATATAAAATGGTTCCATAATATTAAATAGTATGTAATAAATATATTATAATATTTTTTAACCATAAAAATGGGTTTATGAGTAGTCTTGAAGGAGGGAGTGGGAATTGAAAACTTTTTTGTCCTTGAATGTGATAAATTAACACATTACAGACGATGTTTTTATTTTTAGTACAAAAGGAGAGGGGAAAGAAATGATGATGGATTATTCCATTATCATAATAAAATTAAAATATATTTAAGTTCAATACTATATTTTTGAGTTTTTGCGCCAATGGAATCGGGCGACCGCCAAGTGCGACCGCTAATCTGGAAAAAAAACGCACGATTTTTTCCGCCCCGTCATTCTGCTTCCCCTACCCCGCCGCTGCAACAAGAGCCGCTATCCCTACCAACACCCCGCATCATCTAGTCACCCTTTTTACCACCTGCGTCACCCCCACCCCCCTCATAGCTACCCCAATCACCCCCATGACATCGGACCCCCACCACAACCGCCATCATGTTACCACACCTCCCTTCAACCGTCGCAGATCTTCCATGGACGGCAGTCGAAGGTCGTAATCCCTCCTCGCCCCCGCTATAGTCTCACACATCCTGCTCTATGTCCCCAATAGTAGGAATAGTCTCATTTTTTAGAGAATATTTAGAGACTGCTATTGGCAGTCAGTATTGGTCTTTACCATCGGAGCAACTGCGACTGCCGGAAGCAGTCTTTGGACGGTCTCTAAAGCCCTTTAGCGGCTGATTTTGGTGGTCACTAAAAGCCAGTATTATAATAGTAGGTACTAGAGTTATCATAACATTTAGATGTGGGGATGAGAGGAAATAAAATAAAAATAAAATAACTTGAAAATAAATTAAAAAAAGAAATAGGATTTTACCGCTTGAATCCTTCTTCTTGAGAACCACCTTAGGGGGATTGGTTTTGGTATTTTGTTAAGACCAAGGGCTTCTAGATGCGTGTCTGTGTGTGTGTGTGTGGGGGGGGGGGGGGGTTGGGAAGATATTTGATAAGAATTTGGGCAAGACTCAAAGCTTGAGATGTGTGATGAGAAGAGGCGGTGAGGGTGGTATTTATAGGGGATGAGAGGTGTGTTTTCTCATTATTTTATTCATTAGTTTATTATTTTGCCTCAATACTATGAATAGTTTGAGAATTATCTCTAAATATATTAAAATAATAAATGGAATTTTGAGATTATGGTGCTTACATCAGCGATGACTCAACGAATAATGTATTTAACTTATAATTTATATACACTGTAAATTAGTGTATTTCACTATTCACCAACAATTCAAATATTTTAGAAAAATATAAAAAATTTACCATAACCATTTTTTGATATTTATAATTCAAAAATAAACTCAATTTTATGAAAATAATTTTCTAAATATGATAAATTTAATTTTTAATTAAAATCATTATTTACTTGGAAAATACCAATTCTAAAATTATAACTGATTTTATAACACCTTGAAAATTTAATTAAGGTCTCATAAAATTAACTTATAATAATAAGATAACAAAATATTAATTTATGAATACATTTTATGGAAATAATTTTTTAAAACATTATATTAATTATAAAATTGAAAATAAACACTTATGTTTTATAAAAATATCAACACTTAATTAATAATTTCTAAAACATTTATTTACTTATACTATGATATAATTATATCATATTTTCAATTATAAGATGACTAAATTTTATTTATAATTTCATAAGTGAGGTTACTATTCTATTATCTGGTTTACTATTCATAAGGGTCACATTGCTATTCTAAAGGTCAAGTTACTATTACTTTGGTATAGGTTCCTTAACTTATAGAAATATCTATTATTTAATTCATTATTAATTTATAAAGTTTTTATTGTGTTCTTTATGTTATGTTTATGTTATTTATACTATATAACATAATTATAAGAAGATAATTTTCATTGATAAAATTTTGGGCCGTTACAAAGGAGGTTTCATTTATTAATAGTGGGAGAATGTTGTAACAACTAAGAGGTTTTGAGTAGGATGATAATCATGATGAGTGAAATAAAATCCAAAGGGGATCCAAAAAAGAAACCCAAAGGTGATACGATGGATGACTATGGATAGTAACCCAAATATGATATGATGGAAGAACATGGAGAAATGATAATACTGTAACCATGGAGTTGTTGGTATGTGATAAGACATTGGAGTTTGGGTGATGCATGAATGAAGATGGAGACGATTATCTATTTATGGAAATCATAATTGGATAAAGTTTAATAACATTGACATAAATGACATTGGATCATGAGGTTGAGTTTAGAAAAATCTGGAGTAGAAGCATTTAAGTCACTACAATGATTATATGAAACTATGGAAAAGAAAAAGTAAAGGTGGAATATCATGGAAAGGCTTAGTAATATTTGAAGAGTTGGTTCTTGCTTGAAGAACAATGGATTGATATAGTTTTGATGAAGGTTATATCATTACTGGAAATAAGACCTATACCAATGGTTTCAAACCATTGGTATAGACTATGAAACCATTGGTATAACCTATAAAAAAACTTTCATGAACCATTGAGGATAATCTCATTGAGATTGGTTTATACCAATGATTTACTGGAACCATTGGTATAGATGTCTATACCAATAGTTGTAAAACCATTGATATAAGTCTTTACCAACACTTTCAGTAAATCATGAACCATTGAGAAAAATGCATCTTCCTCATACTAGGTTTTCTATTTAATAATATTTATTAAAAATATCATTCAATTGTCCAAAATCATTATCACCATTCTTAAAAAAATAAAACTAAGGTCAATCAATATCGAAAAAATTCATAAATATCATCATTTTGAATTTAACTTACATTCATAAAATATATTTATATTTACCAACATGATTATTCAAATATTTCACACCACATTAGATTGAAATCAATTATACCAAATTTTTGATTGTTTATTAATTAAAATAAAACCATTAAAAAAATAATTTTATTACCCCCTAATACATTAAAAAAACAATAAAATACTATAATAAATAATTCCATAACCCCTAATACATATCTAATAATGTTTTTTTCATTGGATTTAATTAGGGGCAATGAGTTTAAGATTAAAAAAATATATGGTGTAAGATCACATTTATGATGAATTACTATAGTAAATATAATATAAAAAAACCTTAATATAATGAATTAGGAAGAATTATGACCTAATGAGATCTCTACAGTTGTTTGATATCATAAAACAAATGAAACTGATGCCCGAACAAATAAATTATGGATCCAGAACTATCTAATTTGATGCCCAATAAGAATCTAATTGAAAAAAGGATGAAGCGGGGAATTGATGGGTCAGTTGGGGGGGCGGGGGTTGGGTAGGTAAGGTATAATAAATTAGGGATTACAAGGGAGGGGAGTCCATGGATATGAATTTTAAGGTGAATCTATACTAATTATTTAAAAAAACATTAATATGATCTTCCCTATACCAATGGTTTTCAAAAACCATTGGTATAGGGTGTTGGTTTTGATACTATACCAATAATATGTATGAACTATTAGTATAGGTACCGCTATACCCAAAGTTATAGAAAACCTGAGTATAAAAGTGTGGGTATAGATCAAATTTGTAATAGTGTGATAAGGTAAAGATTGCCAATTTTGGATTAGAATGAAAATTATAGAAGTATGAGAACAATTAGATGAATTTAGAGAAGTCTATAAGCTTTTTTTGAAGGAGGAACAAAACCATGCCATAATGACTATGGTAACACCATGATTGGTGCATAAAAATAGATACAAGATATGTAATATTAAGTGTTGATGAAGTCACACTGCAATGATAGATGTTTCTCCATGAAGTAGAGTGTAACACCCCAATATTTTATGATTTTTTTTCAATTAATTTTTGTTTCTTCATTATCTTATGTAAAACACAACACCGAGCCCAAACAAACCGCGAAATATTATTATTTAACTATGACCGCTATAACCTAACCGTTAAATTGGTAGGTATGAATAAGATTAACCACTTTATAATATATATATATATATATATAAAGTTCATACTCAGTATAAATGTATTTATAAATTATTAGAAAATAATCACTCAATTTTTAGTATATTCATTTTATTGTTTAGAAATACGTTTTTTTTTTCAAAAATGGGTTTTATTGCTTTTTGAGAGTAAATATTATAATTAATTTCTGGAACATTTAGAAATTTTATTTTAAAAAAGGTTCTCATTTTTGAAATAATCATATCAAAATTATCTTATGGTGAAATTTTGATATTTTTCTGAAAAGTTTTATTTTTCAATGAAAAGTGAAAAATACTGATTTTTATTGAAAACTATATTTTCTTTTAAAGTTTTCTAAAAAAAAAATTTCTTTTAAAGTATTTACAAAGTAAAATTACATTTTGGAAGAGTTTTAAAATTTAATTAGTTACTTATTATTAAATATAACCAAATTATAGTCTTTAGAATGATTTTTTACTTGAATTTGGTATAAAAACATTTTTATACTTAAGAATGCATTTTTCTGAATAATTGTTTTTCATTGCATTTTTCATTTTAATAATAAATTAATTTATGTCAATTATAGAAATTGAATCTTGAAAAAACGAACTCCATATTTTGAATCATGTGGTCTAAGTTTTTTAAATAGGACCCTTTTATTTTTGGTTATTATGAATAACAACCTTAGTAAACTTTTGTAACCACGGTAAGGGTAAATTGGGTAATTAAGGTTAAAAATAATTTGATAAGGACTAAAAATTTACCCTAAAACTTTAATTAATTTTTTTGGATGGTTATATTTCATCCATAATATTACAAACTTTTAATATATCACCTTTTTTTTCATTTTTCCATAATTTTAACCTTTATAATATTTTATGTAAAGAAAATTCAACAATGTCATTCCCTTAATTCTATTATCTCTATATTTTTTACATAGGGATAAACAAAAGCTTTGTTCAGTTCTAAAAATTAATTTTAAATATAAATGATTTTTATTTATTATGTTAATTTATTTCTAATTTTTAGTAATGAAATACTTACCTTAAATTCTTACGCAATGTTGACACAACATTTATTCAATTAATAGAAAAATAAAATAAATGATTTTAAAAATATTAAAATTAATATAAATTGAGTGAGTTATAGTTTTCCATGATTTTTTTAGATATATATATATGAAATATTATGGATGTTTTAAAATATTATATTCTAATTTCATCATTTTTTGGTGTTTTTAAAGTCAAATTAAATGAATAGCTCCAAAATTAACATTAATTATATTTTATAATAAATAATATTTTATTAAATGATTTAAAATTCATAAAAATATAATATTTTTCCAAGTGAATGGAATATAGTTTAAAATATCAACCATGTTACAGTTATGATTCATTTTTTCCATTTAGGGTAACATTCTTAACCCTTTAAAATTGAAATAGCTATTACCGTGATTAAGGTAAAAAATGATTAATGAGGGGATTAATAAAAAAGAGAAGGTTTAAAATCACACTAAAACCTATATAAATTTTATTGGATGATTTTATTTTGAACCTATACTATTTATATTATAATTTATATTCATTTGAAAGCATTTTTCTTGAGAATGACTTTATTATATTTAAATATTTTAAGAAATTCCAAGTGTGTCCTCTCCCTCTCTTATAAAAGGGCACCCATCCTTTATCTTATTTACACCACATTGAGTATTATAGATCAATAAAATCCTATCCAATTATATTATAAACTTCCATATACATGTTTTAGAGATTATGGTATCCCTAAAAGACCAACCCTATGGTCCTTAAGAGGAGATCCAAAGGAGTTTTTTCAAAGAAGAGGTAATCGCCTTAACCGATCACTTTATTTTTAATTATTATTTTACCTAATCTAAATCTATATTATATATTATAAAGTAATAAATTAATTATACTCAATATAATTAAATTTTATCATGATTATTAAACCACCATTATACACCATGTTTCCCATCAAATGGAAAGTGATAGTATCACTCGTGTGTATGTACAACTTACCGCTTCCACGCAGTGATACAATTCATTTTTCATCACAATATTTTATAGATGGATATTATGATGGGTTTAATTTTTATGTATAATATTTATAAAATAATTATGATTCTTTAATGATAATATCATATCTACCTTCTTACCTTTCAATCCTTTGGAAAATGATAACGTCGCTCGTGTGTGCGTGTGGATACCACCTCCACGAAGCGATGCAATTCATTTTTCATTTTAACGTGGTTGGTAATAAGGATGTATTTTATTAATATAAATTATTTATATGATCTAATAATAATTCTGGAAATGTGAATTATTATTTATCTTTATTTCATTCTATCCGTCGAAAAGTGAAAACATCATTAATGCGTACGTATGACCTACCATCTCCATGAATGGTGTAATTTATTTTTTATCTATACCATAATGGATGAATATATATATATAATTAATATATATGATATAATAATAACTTACATGATTCTGGTATAAAATTATAATAAATTTCAGTTTATTATACAGGAGGTTAAAGAACTTTCGAAGCAAGTCAAACTCGAGGTAAGAGATTTTATTCTCACTTTTACTTATGTGAGATACATGGAATATTCAATAATTGTTTATTTTATGTGAAGTATATACTACCCATGAATCTATTTTATGATTATTATCATGAAAATTTGTGGATTTACCTATCCATATAAGGTTCTTTATTTCATGAGGTTTTGATTCGAAAGTTACCAAAGTGGTAAGAGAGTTCTGTTTTAATCTAATTTTAATCAGGATATTTTATGTTTGAACTTAAATTGAAGTAAATTATATGATAATTTTCTAATAAACCCATTAAATTTTATTCTACTCTGGTTATTTCTAGACAATACATGCTTTCCTTTCATTTCCCTCTCTTTAAGTACTCAAAATACCGAACTAATGTTTTTTAAGGAAAACCAAATTTGTTTTCTACTTGGTTGGGAATATTTTTCTTACATATTCATATTTTCCTTAAAATGTTTTAAATAATATTTTTAATATTCTCCAATTATTTATTAAAAAAATTACTATTTGATTTTTCTTACAAAATCATGAAAGAAATATCTTTTTTTAACTTATACGGAATGAAAATAATTTACCTCCTTCACGACCCATCAATTATTTGAATCTTCCTTTACAAGTTTCCATAGTTATTTTCCAAGATTTTTTTCATAATATTTTGGAACTTTTTATATTTTAAAGGATTGATTTCAAAATGGAAAGGTTATTTTTCTAAAGAAAATTTTTAATGATATTTTTATGGAGTTTCTATTCATCAATGACAATAATATTTTATGTTTCTTATGATTTACTAGGTATATGATCCAATGATACCATATTTATTAAATTTATGTATGGTTTGTGGTTATAATGATGAAATATTAATAAAACCCATTTTATTTTCCTTAAGTTAAGTTATGATGAATGTTTTTATGAAATTGTGGGATACAAATGAATGGATTTATGATTATATGATAGGTGGATCCATTATATCCATAAAATGTGTTGAGTAAATATAGATAACTCATGAGGTAAATATGTTATGTATGAACCTGATTTCATGTTCACAATTTTATGTGCAGGCCTGGTTTTCATGATCACAAGTTTATGCATGGACCTGGTTTTCATTCCCATAAGTTTATGCATAGACCTGAATTTTATGTCCATAAGTTTATGAATAGTCCTAGATTTCATAACTATAAGATTATGCATGTACTTGGTTTCATGTCCATAAGTCTATGCGAGGACCTGATTTCTTGTCCTTAACTTAATGAGTGAACCTATTTCTATTTATACATGTTAATAATGTTAGAAACTTATGTTTTTCCCAAAAATCTATGTCTTATGAAAATGTTATTATCTCATAGTACATGTTCATTAATTCCTTTATGATTCATGTCTTATGAACTACTAAGATTTATGCCATGATTCAAGATTATGATCATTGATTTATAGTGTATGGTTTTCAAATGTTATGATCATGTTACCATATCCCTATGCTCATGTTATGTTTAAGTGATCATTGATATCTCTTGTGTTTACCCTTAATGAGAATCTGAGCTCACACTTTCTATCTTTATGGGAGATGTTGAAGATATTTTATGAAATAAGGAGATTGCGTATCTAGTCTCAAACAACACTAAAATTTTAAGGTCCTTAGGCATGTATTTGTGAATTTTATTGAATATTCATCTAAAATATGTGATATCCATGTAAAGATCCTGATTTGTAATAAGTAATCTGGTCCATGAGAACCTACAAAAATATTGGTACAACTCTAGATGTTTTGGTTGATGGGATCATGCAAGTAAAAAATTGGTTATTCCATGAAGAGGTTGATTTAACTGTTATAAGGGTAGTATATGAATTTTTTGAGTATCTATGTTTGGTGATGGTTGAGGAATTATGAACCATGAAGCATGAGATCACACCACAATGTATGTGTGGTTGAAAATATATAGAAGGATTAACCCTGTGTTTTTTGGGATATGAATTCAAATAACACCTTGATTTTAAGAGGAGTTGGTGGTTGAAAAATTCCATTACACAACTAGGTATATAATCCCATAAAATTATAAGAGTTGAATGGCGTCTCTCTATAAGTTAATTAGTTATGACATGATTCCATGAATTACATGATATCTTGAAGATTTAGTTCATATTTAAAAAATAGAAGATACAAATTGAGATTTAGGAGATAAACTCAACTTAGATGGATGAATTTTACTACATTAATTCATATAGAACACTTGGTGTGATCATGGAATATGATAAGAATATGAATTATTCATAGCCATTGAATGAACAAAATTCAATATTGAAGAGTCTATAAAATCTACCTAGGAAAAAATGAGTGATATAGATAATTTTTTTATATTTGTTTTTTCATAAAGGAGGAGAACCAAGAATAAGAGGATTTCATTAATGGATATAGTTCATTGGAAGAAGAGTCATGTGGATATAGACTTAAATTGATTATATCAATCTAGTTGAATAGGATAGGTGTAACAAGAATAATTACATTGCTGGTATTAAACTTCATTTAGATGAGATATTACTATTGTTGAGTTTGTTTAGAAGACATCGATATAACTCACTCATTGTGGATTAAATCACATCAAGCTTTAAAGAAGAGGAAATAAAGTTAAGTGGATTCCAACAGAGCATTAATTCTAGAGTTGTGATGCATAGTGAATCAGTTCAATACACTAATCTTGAAGATACCTTCTCAGCTATAAATCAAGGAAGTCCTTCCCTGAAGTAGTGCACTGAGAAGGAAGTAAAGAAAGTTACCTTTGGTAGGTAGTTCACTATCCTTAAATCCTTTCAATGCAATTGTACTTTTTCACAGAGTGACCATAACCAAAACATTATATCAAACAAACAATGTGTGATAGATGATTTTGGTATATTAGAACATCTCTATGTTTATGCTCCTTGGACGTATCCAAGTGTGGGTAAACCAAGTAAAATACTCACATCCTTATGTGCTTTTAGTTCTTTGTTTTTGTTTTTTAGTTTGAATGTCGATGAGGTAGTGATAGATTGAAAACATTATTTATAATATTGGAACAAGATCTAATGATGGGTGAGGATTTCAAAAAGAAAAGTTTTAATTTTCGTAACACCCTGATTCAACCCCCTATTAAGGTGCCTTAATACTTACAACATAACTTGTTGATCTCAAAATGTTGTATCAAGTTGAAGTGCCCCTAGATTGAAGTTTTATTTGTTTTCAATTAGCTTTGTTTCCATTGTTAATCAATCACGACCACAGATCGACACATATGCAATGCTTACTTTTATTAGCGCTAAACAGAAAGCACTGATAAAAGAGGTAGCTTTATCAACACTATTATTAGCACTGATAAAGCCTTTTAACAAAAAATATTATTAATATATATAAAATTATCATATTTATATTCAAAAAATAATGTTTATTTATATATATTAATTAAAAAACACATGTTTATAATTAATATAAATATGATATATTAATCTTTTTTTAATGATTCAAAAAAATGTATATAATATTTTTTAAAAAGTATTTATAAAATTATAAATAAATAAATATATATTTAAATAATTATAAAATTATAATAAATTTATTTAAATAATTATAAAATTATAATAAATTTATTTAAATAAATAAATATATATTTAAATAATTATAAAATTATAATAAATATATTTAAATAATAAATATTTTATTATATTTATAATTATATATATTTATATATTAATATATATATAATTATATAAATATATTTAAATAATATATATTTATTATATTTATAATTATATATACTTATATATTAATAAATATATATAATTATATAAATATATACTATTATATAAATATGTTTATAATTATATATAATATTTATAAATATATTTATTCATAATTATAATTATAAATAAATAAATAAATATTTATATATTTGTAAATAATATTTATATTACAATTAGTATATACATATTTTTTAAATTAATATATAAATATGAATTATATAACTTTGAACAAAAAATTTCTTTCATAATTTTATATATAAAAAATTATCAAATTTATATGAGTCAAAATGCTTAATATTTTATTTATATACATTGATTAAAAAATGTGTATATAATTATAATAAATAAAATGTATTGATATTTTATTTAAAAAATTATATAATATATAAATGAATATATTTATTTAGATATATATTTATATTGACATTCAATAATTTAAAATATATGTATATGTATAAATGCACGTATGTATGTGTATGTGTGTATATACGTATATGTGTATGTGTAGATGTATATGTGTACATATGTATGTTTGAAATTGATGTAAATGTTATGAATTTAATTTTAAATATTTTTTTAATTTTTTAATTTAATTTATCCATTTATTATTATATATTCATTAATAATGTTAAAAATATATTTAATCATTTTGTAATATTTAGTTATCCATATATTTATTTTCTATACATGTAATATTTTCAATATGTTTGTAATTTATATGAATAATATTTATTTGTTTTTATTTATTAAGTTTTAATATTTAAAATATGTTTGAAATTTATACAATTAATCTATTTAAATGATTTTTAATAATTTTTTAATTTAAATATTTAATTATACAATTCTAAATACAAACATATATTTAAAAAAAAAATATTTATGAAATTATAAATTAATAAATATATATTTTAATAATTATAAAATTATAACAAGTATATTTAAATAATAAATATATTTAGTATATTTAAATAATAAATATATTTAGTATATTTATAATTATAATTATAAATAAATAAATTAATATTTAAATAATTATAAAATTACAAAAAATATATTTAAATAATAAATATATTTTTTATATTTATAATTATATATTTATAATTATATATAAATACTTTTTCAATATATTTATTTATAATTATAATTATAAATAAATAAACAAATAAACAAATATTTAAATAATTATAAAATTAAAATAAATATATTAAAATAATAAATATAGTTATTATATTTATAATTATATATATTTATATATTGATATAAATATATATAAATATATAAATATATTTATAAATTTGTAATAAATATACTTAATTTATAAATAAATATATTTATTTAGATATTTATTAGTTATTTCTATATTAGTGCTGATAAAACTACTCTTTATAAACACTTCTTTGAAAGCGCTGATAAAATCTTTTCACATTCTTATGAAAAAATCCGAATAGAGTCACCCTCTCCTCATGCCATCATGATATCGCAGAACTGTAGTGCTGTCTTTGTCGCTCTCCCTACCATCGCTCCCTGCCTTCACTATCACCCCCTGCTATCACCGCCACTCTCTGCTTTCACCGTCGCTCCCTTCCACCATCACTCACTTATAGAACCAAATCCTTGTTTCTCTTCATCAACAAACCCTCGCCACTCTAAGGTTTGAGATTATTTATTCCCCTCTTTAATCGCTTCTTCTATCCAGGTCTTTACCCCCTTCGACCTCGATGTATGTCGTTCGGACCAGATTCACCCCCTTGGTTATATACCCACACCATACATATACACTAATAGTGTATAGGTTGATTTAATATTAATTTACATTTTTTGTATTAGAATAATTTCATTGTGATAGAGATTTAAACATAGGTTCATCTAGAATTCTATGGAATAGGTGTCATGCACATATGTATTGTGTGTCAAGTGGTGATAATTATATGTTTTAATTTTAGTATTAGTGTCGATGTGTATTTTATGGTCATGGAGTCCCTTTTATGGATTTATTGATTTTGTTTTCAATGATTATATTTTATCAAAATTACAGTTATACATAAATATGTTCATGTTATAGTGGATTATTTTAATTGTGTTTGTTGTGATATGATTTTTTTCATGAAGTTTTAAATTATGATTTTTCCAATTTAATGATTAAATTTATTATGAATTTATTTTGGTTTTATAGATGTTTAGATTTTAAAATACTCTTACAAAGACCTAATAATTATAAATTAAATGAGTTTGTAATATTTAAAATTAAATGATTAAATATTATCATGTTATAAATGGATTTGAATGGTGCAAGGTTGAATTTTTATTGATTTTAATTAGTATATGGAATTTTTGGGGATTATTTTAAAATGGTGATAATGTGTTACATATTTTTCATAGGAAAATTTAAATATCTCATAATTCTATTTTATACAAATTAACTATGAATATATTAATTTGTTTCATGCCTCGGTGTTCGTGAATTGATCTTAAATTCCATAGGTGTATTTTTATGATTTTATTTGTGTTGGGGGATAACTGGAACATTTATGTTTAGTTTTTCTTTATTATAAGTATATATTAGTTGTGATGAGTGTTTTTTAGCATGATTTGTTTAGTTATTAGGATATCGTAATATTTGAAAAACCCAATGCTAATTTAAATGGCGTTTAACTAGAATATAACATAGGTTAAATTCTTAGCTATAATGGTGAAATATTTGGTTAAAAAATTATATACACTTTTTGATTATTGTGATTATTTATTTTCATATACAAATTTCTTTTGTTTAGTCATGGGAATTTATTTTGTTAACAGTGTTTTGTAAAAAATGGATTAAATATTTTCTTTTTTTCAATATTTTTTAAAGATTTTTGTTTGGGTAAAATCATTATTTTTATATTTTAAAGGCTGGGGTTATTAGAAATGTTGATTTTAAATAGTCTTGATTTTATTGGGTTATGTGAAAAAGGGTTGTAGTGTATTTTAATAAATGGGTTATTTATTTGATGTAATCTCATTTTTTTTATTTAATAAATATGAAAAGTTTCATTATATGGATTGTTTTTTCAAACTATTTGAGGGTATTTTAAATTTAATGAGTTTGACCACTATAATATAAGGATTTTTTAATGGAATGTTTTGAATTAGAATTCATTTTTATGGATTAATGAAAAATAAATGTTTGGTTTTAATAATTTCACAAATTTTAAAAATTATATATATTTAATGGTTTTAATATTATTTTAAAAATATTTTTTATGCATATAATTGATTTTTATATAGACATAACTATTTTTAGAGAACATATGTGTTATATATATTTATATATATTACATATTTAGTGTTTGGTAAAATTCATAATGTATGTTATCGATTTTTTTTTCAGATAAAAATTTCAATACAATGAAAAAATTTATGTGAAATAATTATTAAATTCTTGAATTATTTGTTTTATAATGTTAAATGATATATTTAAAGTAGCTTAATCATGTTGTAGCATTAGTTTAATATTAATTCAATTTTATAAATTGGGTATTGAAATTTTTAATGAATAATGATAAGTTTGGTGGTCTTTAAAGTTTATTTCAATAGTTGATTATCTTTGATTTCATAATGATGAATTGAAATATATTTTAGTTTAATAACCTATAATTTAAACTCAATTTATTGTTTAAATATTTAATCAACTTTTATTTCGATCTAGGAAACCTTTGGAGTTAGCTTCTAGGGGTTGATATCAATGCGAATTCAAGGACAGATGGAAAGAGAAATTATGTTAGTTATTCAGTTAGGGAAAAGGTATAAACCAATAGAATTGGTAATAATATTGATGAATCCACTACTCATAGTGTAACACCCATTTTTAAAATAATTTTAATAAAATATTTTATTGGTAAAAATAATGGGTAAAGTTTTAATTTTTTTGGCTAAGACAATCAAGTTGTCTATTCCATAATTAGCTCCCTAAGTTAAGACGCTAGTTGAATAAATTTCTCGTATCACCCACTTGAATTATATTTTCACTCTTTTTACTGACCACTTATCAAAATACATCCATAAAATTTGGTATTGTATTGGTTTGGTTTTTATATTAAGTATGAAACTATAAAAGGGAAACAATGTATTACCTTGGTATCATCCAAGAAAACCATACAATCCAATCAAGGATCCACTTGTAGGGATAAGACTACTACTTCTTCTTTTTTGAACTTTATACAACAAACTAAGAAATATTGTGTGGTGATTCACCAACTCCCCATCTTGATAACATTTATATTTAAGGTGAAAAATATCATTCTCATCAGATTCATCTCCTGAATAGTTATTATTGAATTTTTTTCCGAGACTCATTCCCTATCTATTCTGGACATGCACCTATATTTCTTGAACTACCCAAAACATGATGAAATTATTTGAAACATTCAAATGTTGTGTTACCCTTATTTGAATGTCCCATTTTTTATGTATTTATTTATTTTTTTAATATTAATATTACTAAATCAAATAGGATGAATATGAATAAAAAATGGATGGATACCAATCATATGAAAAAATATTATGAATATGGAGTGAAAGAGTTCATCAAGTTTAAAAAAGATCACAGATACTACCCTTATCAAATATTTTTCTCATGTTTATACTATTATTATTCAAGACTAATTAGTCCATAGTTGTTAGAAAACAATTGATCTATCATAGAATAGGTAAAAGTTATAAATATTGAACTAAACATGGAGAAAAAGTGAATGTAGCTAGTGACCGGGATAACACTGCATTTTATGGATCATATGATATAATTAAAAGTATGGAAAATGAAGAAGACTGTATCAAGGATGTGATTATAGGTTTGAATGATGATGAAGATCGTATTGATGAAATGATAATGATTATTGAATATGAACTTATTGATTTTCCAAAATTGTTTGAGAAGTTAAAGAGTTGTGCAATGACGCCATTGTATGCTGGTTACACTTAACATACAAAATTGTCAGCCATACTGAAGTTGTATAATTTAAAATTTGGCAATGAATGGAGTGACACTAGTTTTACTTAGCTACTTTCTCTCTCGAATGATATTCTCTCAGAAGATAATGATCCTCCTATCAGAACATATGACACTAAATGAATGCTACATTCAATGGGTATGATATCTAAAAAATACACTCCTTTCCAAATGTTTTTATACCATTTCATAATGACCAAAAATAACTTAAAGAGTTCCAAAAGTGTGGTTTTTCTTGATACAATAAAGATTAATTGGGTCTTATGAAAGTTTTATGGGACTTTCTAATCATTATAATGTTTAGATTCCTATATAGAAGTGAGGAGACTAAAATGAAATTGAAGTGGAATGTGGATATAAGAAATAAAAATGGGAAACTTCATCTCCTAATAGACACTCCTCAATATAAGAGAATTGATCACGAGTATCCTGAATTTGGAAATAACCTAATAAACCATCATCTTGCACTATCTACTGATAGAGTGGATCCTTTTGGTTTTCAAAGAAGCACTCATAGTACATGGTCAATTATGTTAGTAAATTATAACTTTCCACCATGATTATGCATGAAAGGAAAATAAATCATGTTATCTATTCTTATATCAGAACCAAAATAATTGGGTAATTATATTGATGTTTATTTAGATCTATTAATCAAATATTTGAAATCATTGTGGGATTCAGGTGTTACAATGCATGATGCTTGTAGAAATGAATATTTCATGTTGAGAGATATATTGTACGGGATGATAAATGAATTTACTACCTATGGAAATTTTTCATGATATAAAATTAAAGGAAATCAAGGGTGTCTTATTTTTGAAAAATGTACACAGTCAATTAGGTTGAACCATTCATTGAAGACTGCGTTTCTAGGACATCATAGATTTCTACCCTGATGAAATAAGTATCGATCTTGGATGAAATCATTTTATGGGTGTTCATAAGAACATATAACACCATATCCACTAATAGGTGATCAACTGTTTGAGAAATTAAAAGATATAGACACTAATTTTGGTAAACCTTTTTTGAAAAACCTTATAAAAAATGAGTCAAAAAAGAGATCAGTTTTTTTAAATTACCATACTGGAATTGTTTGTACATCAAAAATTTTCTTGGTTCCATGCATGTTAAAAAAAGTGTATGTGATAGTTTCATTAACATGTTACTAAATACACAAAAAAGGATGTAATTAAGGCTAGGTTGGCCATTATTGACATGGGAATATAGGAAGATTTGGCAGCAATGAAGGGTGAAAATGGAATTTTCTTACTCCATATTTTTATACTCTTTCTAGGAAGGAGAGATATTAGTTTTGAAACTTCTTTAATGATGTAAAGATTCTATATGGGTATTCATCAAATATCAAGAATATCATGTCAATGACAGATTTTAAGTTAAAGGGTATGAAGTCACATGCCTGTCATATTTTGATGCAAGATCTAATGCCCATATATTTACATTGAATTTTACCCAAGAATGTCCATCATAGATTAACCAATGTATGTTTATTTTTTAAAATCTATATGTAGAAAATTTATATACCCAAATTTTTTTACAACTATAGAAAATGAAATTTCCATCATATTATGTAAATTTGAAATGTTCTTCCTAAAGGTATTCTTTGATATGATGGTTCAATTGATGGTTTACTTGGTGAGAGAGATTCAATTATGTGGTCCTATACATTATAAATGGACATACCCCCATTAAATATTATATGAAGATTTTGAAAGGGTATGTCAAAAACTGAATTCAGTCAGAGTGTTGTATTGTAGAGTGATATATTGTTGAGGAAGTTGTTGAATTCTATACTGATTACCTGTCTAGTGTGGAAAGCATTGGTCTTCCTAAATCTCATCACACTAAGCAGCTTGTGGGTGAAGTAATTTCTAGAATATATGTTTTCACAATCAATATTACATATCGGGAGTAGGACCACCTTTATGTTTTTCATAACATTTTAGAGGTTTTCCCATATGTTGAAACCCACAAAGGTATTCTTAGGCATTTTAATCCATAAAGGGATGAAATATGGATATCAAATACACATAATTAATAATTTATAGTATGGTTTCAAGACCATATTTTTAAGGAGTTAGATGAAAATACATATTCAATTTCATAATGAATTTGATGTCTAGAAAGAGGACCAAGTGTGCCTATATTATCTTATAATGGTCATTTAATTAATGGTTATATGTTATATATAAATAAACATGATGAAGGTAGTAACATAAAAAAATAGTATAGTTACAATTATGGATGAAGTGATGCATGTATCTAGTACCAAGAAAAAAAAATCCAATTTATTAGAATATGTAATACTTTGGCATCATCAAAAAAATATGGGAGTTGGATTATGCAACATTCCAAGTGCCAATTTTTCAATGCAAGTGGGTTAATAATAGGAGTGATATTAAAATAGATGAATTGAGATTCATGAAAGTGTATTTTAGTAAGGAAAGTTATAAAGATGAACCATTTATAATGGGATCATAGGAAATATAAGTATTTTATGTTCCATATCCTACAAAATGAAAGTGGTAAATTGTTATGTTATTGACCAAAACCACTGAAGGGTCAGATGAAAATTCAACTTAGGATGACCCTTTCATTGGGTTGTCTCAATCAATTCACACATCAATGTAGATGGGTTCTTGTATGTCATAGGAGACCACATTTAAGGAATTTGGATACTCAATAGAGGGGTCAAATCCCTTCAACCTTTAAAAAAAAGAGAGTTCAATAATCAGGTTATTTTTTTTGTAATATACATTGCGTTAACTCATGTTATCATTTTTTCACTACTAAATTTATGTAATATAAATTAAATGTTGAACCACTTATATAGATAATGAATTCTGTATGTGATGATGCTCCCAATCCTGAGGAATAATAGGTTTCACAACCTATTGCTGCTCCCAATTTAGAGGAACAACTACCTTATGCACATGTCGATGCTACCAATCCATAGGAACAACATATTGACAATGTTGAACCTGATGAAATGGTATACAGTGAAGAACTTATGTACCAAAAAAAAGGATCACTGTAGTTTGACAGTGTTAGCGAAAATTATTAAGGCGAAAACAAAGGAATCAAATTCGAGGTTGGGTGGAATGCGCATGGATATCCTATTAACCCCCAAAGGCCATGTTCAGTAGTTTCTTTAGGATCAACACTCTGAATTTCATGCCGATTGATATGAATTCATGGAACCATGTTGTGACCACACTTAAGACACTGATTTGGGAATAGATTATGGTGACATTATGACATCATTTCTTTATTTTACTAAAATAATAATAATGAAACACTGAATTACTCTTCATTATCCCTTTTAGAGTGCATTTATAGTAGACAACTCCCATATGAAATTTGTATTAATTATTTATAGAAAGGTTAACAGAGGATTTCTCACAATTCAAATGAAGTTTCATATCAAATAAACTGAAGGGAAAATAAACCCACACCCACCACATATGTATGCACACCTAATAAGATAAGAAGCATGGGATACATTTACCAACCATCATGGGGATGCATATTTTCAGGTACATTCTATCTCGTAATACATTTTTTGATAATATTTTTACTAATCACTTTTATTAATAATTTTTAATTTATGAAACAACAACTGAGTGCTAAAAATAATCAACGAGAATAAAAACCAACATACCCCTATCATAAATCAAGGATGGGGTGCACTTCAATTGAAAAAAAATTGGTACATATTTTAAATATACCATAATAATTTTACGTGACATGAAACAACATCATAATTATGTTTCTCCATTTATATTCAGATTGATGAATCCAAATACAAATCCACTTCCACCCCACATTATGTTCTATGGATGGAGGCACATGTAAATAAATATGGGATACAAATATATTAAAACACACAAAAAGTGTGATAATCATGTGTAAACATGACATAATATTTTTATTATTATTTAAATTACTATTATATAACAATGATTACTTATTTCACTATATTTTTTATTTGACTTAGACACAAGAATCATAAACACCTATACTGGATGAAAACCTATTATCAGTGGCCCTAAATCATCCAGAACACTATGGCCGCATTATAGGTGCAAGTTTTGGGTTGACACCCAAACATATTTTTAGAAAATAAAAAATAGCTGGATAAAGATAAAAAATAGAAGATATATAGGCATGATTAGCTTCCACAGAATAAAAATTTCACTAGAAGTTTGAGTTGATAGAAAATGTTATGGGGGGGGGGAGAAAAGAGAAGAAACAACTCAAGAATAACCATTATGTGAAGACCCCCCACCCACACTAGCTTTGAGGTGATCCATTCCCCTCAAAGAGCTATCTTATATGAGGTAATCAATATTCTCATAATTGTTTCTGTGAAATGTAAATCAATAAGAAACTAATACCTTTATTGGATTGATATTCTATTGGGTGAAAATGACTGTGATTTATATCTATAAAACCCACCCATCACCTTTTTGAGAGAGATATTGTGCACAATATCATATAATATGCTCTACACAGTAGACAACTTCCAATAGGTCATGTGAGAGTGGGAATTAGCATATCTCATGATCTAAGTGCCAAGATACTTGTTCTACTTGATGACATATATATTCATATGGTTGAGAAAGATATTTTAACATTATCATCATGGATATCAAATCTTGTAAAAAATATGTCGACAATGAGGTATTCATTTAAAATTCATTTTTATGATAAACCTTTAACAATTAATGAAAAAGGTCCAAACTAATGAATGTTATTATAGACAGACAAAGGTAAGGGTGTGAAATGAATGGTCAAATCAAAATGATCAAAAGGTTAAACCAACCAATTGAAAATATCTTCATAAAGCACCTTTACCCCACCTGTTGAATATCCTCATTTACTAACATTGAAGGTTCATGCAGATACAAGGTTACAAAGTGGTAGTAATCACATAGTTTATTTTGAAGAAAAAATTTATGGAGAGTCAATTTCAGACTTAATTTATCTTGAGAATGAAAATTAAATCCTCAAGTATGAATGTATAAGAGTCTTAGCTGAAAATGTATAAATGAGGTGTGTTTTCATGATCTGTTTTTCCAACAAATGATATACTATGTTAATTATGACTAAATACAATCCATATTTTTTTATAGGAATCTATATCAATACTATTTTAAGGGAAAATCCTATGAACATAAATATGGACTCATTAGTCCTCACACCACTTCTAAAAACCAAACCAAAATGGAATCAACTAAAGTTAATTAAATAGTGGAAAAACTATCCGTATCATTTTAAAGTAAACTTATAGATGATAGAGTCTTCTTATTACCAATGATGCATGGGTAAAATTATACAATTTAATCATATAAAATATATTTTCATTCCATTAATTACTTATTACTTTTTGTTTTTTAGACAAAATTGGGTACTTATTACAGTCAATTTGGATACTTTAAATATTTATTTATTGGATTCACTACATAGATACCCAATAAAATGACCACACGTAACGATGTTTGTCAATTTTTAATACACTACATCCAATGTTTTATAACTAAAATTAAAGTTATATATTTTATATTATGTTTTCATGATAATTATTTTATGATAGGACAGTGTTTAAATATTGCAAAAATAATGTAATGGGGACAATCCATGTGTACAAGGATCCTATCAACTTCTACAAGTGGATAAGTATTAAGGTATATATAATAATATTTCACTATAAAAACACATATAAAAAAATTAATTATTTTTATCAATGTTTCAGAAGTGTCCAAAACAAACCAATAGAAAATATTGTGGTTATTATGTTTGAAAATTTATGAGAGATATCATATACCATCAACAAACTAACATCCCAAAAGAGGTATTTTCAAAGATAATTTCTATTTCATTTAAATTTTTTATGAATACTTTGTGTATTTATATTTTCCAGTTCTACCATGTCTATCAAAAGTCCTTGTATTCAAAAGATGAAATAGACTGGTTTAGAAACAACTAGAAAACATAATTGATGTCAGAATCGACACATATATCATGAGGACGTGACTTACAACTACTTATTTAGTTGATTTTATCACTATTTTATCTACTTTTTTTAGTCAATTTCCTCATCATTTTAGTTAAAAATTATTTTGTTAATTTTCACAAAGATCATAAAGAAATGAGTTCACCAACAAGGATGATTCAATCCTATACTATGATCATGCACTCAATAAGGATGATTCACTTATTATGATGTAATTTTATTTTTATTCTCAAATGCATTCAATATTTTGGTATGATTCAAATTGTATGGTTTCATTTTAAAATAGACATTTTATTAATGTATTATTTTATATTTATGTTTAATTTATTTTTTTATAGTATTTATAACATAATGATTTTTCTTATAAAGGTAGATTCTTTTTCTCAGTTTGGGGTGGTTTGTTCAAAGATGCTCATGCTCATGAGATATTGGACTTGAAGGATTCAATTGAGATAATGATAATAAGTAAATGGGTCAAGAATTTATACAACCATTATGAAAAGGTAAATTCCCACTACTTATTTAATTAATTTTTTCATCATTTTATCTACTATTTGTAAGTTAATTTCCTTATCATTTTTATATAATATTTTTTTTCACGGATCTATTGGGAAGTCATATTTTGATTTTAACTATCTGAAACAAGCTAGAAAAGAAAGAACATTTTCCTCTCTGATGGAAGACGAAACACTATGCTACTAGAAACATGAAGTGTTTGAGGTATCATGGGGTTTCCTCTTCCATAAAAATGGAACATGTTATCTCTTTTCTAGATTTTTATAGATAGTTGAAAGAAAAACACATATCACATACTCAATCAGCCACACCACAACCCGATACAAAGTGCGCTCGATATGAATTGGACTTTATGTTTTTAGTTTATAATTTACATTTTAGTTCAAAACATACATCAAATACTAAAAAACTAAAAAACTAAAAAACTAAAAAACACATTAATATTTTTTTGATACTTTAGGAAAAAAATCCATAAGTTATTTGTGACGTGTAAGAATTAGCCACACCTCAATACAACACATGATGTGGTCAGTATGACTCAAAGTGTGTCTTTTTATTTAAAATTTACATTTTAGTAAAAAAGAAAAGTGAAATACTCAAAACTGATCAAACACATTATGATTGTTTTTATAATTTTTGAAAATGTTCCATAAGTAATTTTTTAAATGTAGGAATTATCCAAACCTCAATATGATACATGATGTTTTTGATATGACTCATAGTGTTAATTATCAGTTTAGAATTGACATTTTAGTTCAAAAAATGTGTCAATCATTGAAAACCAATAAAACATGCTCAAAATATATTAATAATTGAAGAAAATTATTTGTAAGTTATTTTTGACATGTAATAATCAGTCTCATGTCAAACCGACACACGATGCGACCGATATGACTCAAAGTGCATGTTTCCAGTTAAAAAGGACATTTTAGTAAAAAAAAGTGACATAATAAAACCAATAAAATGCATTCATATTGTTTTTATATTTTATTAAAATGATCCCAAAATCATTTTCGATGTGTAGGAATCAGTCTCACCTCAATCTGACTCACGTTGTGACTGGTATGACCCAAAGTGTGTTTTTTTATTTAAAATTTACATTTTAGTAAGAAATGAAAGTGACACACCAAAAATCAATAAAACACATTTTTATTGTTTTTATACTCTAATAAAATGTTCTATAATTCATTTTTGACATGTAAGAATCATCCACACCTCAATTTGACACATGGTGTGCCTGATGTGACTCAAAGTGTCCGTTATCAGTGTAAAATTGACATTTTAGTTCAAAATGTGTGTTACTCACCAAAAACTGAGATAATGTACTTGTATTGTCTTGATAATTTAATAAAATTATTTTTAAGTCATTTTTGATGTGTAGGAATTGGTCTCATGTCAAACTTATGAACGATGTGACTGATATGACTCAAAGTGCGTGTTTCCAGATTAAAATGACATTTTAAAAAAAAGTGACATACTCAAAAGTGAGCAAACACATTTATATTATTTCGATAATTTATGAAAAATATCCAAAAATCATCTTTGATATTTAGTAATTATCTTGACCTCAATCTGACACACGGTGTGAGCGGTATGACTCTAAGTGTGTCTTTTTTATTTAAAGTTGACATTTTAGTAAAAAAGGAAAGTAACATACTCAAAATTGAGAAAACACATTATTATTATTCTGATAATTTATAAAAATTATCCATAAGTCATTTTTGATGTATAGGAATCATATACACCTTAATTTGATATATGATGTTCCCAGTATGACTCAAAGTGTCCATTATTAGTTTAAAATTGACACTTTAGTTCAAAATGTGTGCCACTCACTGAAAACCAATAAAACATGCTCAGATTGTCTTGATAATTTATAAAAATAATTAATAAGTAATTTTTTATGTGTAGGAATCATTCTAATATCAAACTGACACATGATGTGATTGGTATGACTCAAAGTGCGTGTTTCCAATTAAAAATGATATTTTAGTAAAAAAACAACTTACATACACAAAATTGAGAAAATGAATATGGATTGTTTTTATAATTTAGGAAAATTATCCATAAATAATTTTATATATGTATGAATCAACCTCACTTCACTCTGACACACGGTGTGACTGGTATGACTCCATGTTTGTCTTTTTATTTAAAATTGACATTTTAGTAAAAAAGACAATTGGAACACTCAAAATAAAAAAAATACTTTTTTATTGTTTTAATACTTTATAAAAATGATCCATAAGTAATTTTTGACATATAGGAATCATCCACACATTAATCCGTTACATGGTGTGCCCGATATAACTCAAAGTTTTTGTTATTAGTGTAAAATTGATATTTTAGTTCAAAATGCGTGTCACTAACTAAAAACCTAGAAAATGTTCTTGGATTGTATTGATAATTTATGAAAACAATTTATAAGTCATTTTTGATGTGTAAGAATTATTATCGTATCAAACCAACAGATGATATGACTGGTATGACTCAAAGTGCATGTTTCTAGTTTAAAATGACATTTTAGTAAAAAATACAAGTGACATACTCAAAACCAAGAAAAAACATTCAGATTATTTTGATAATTTAGTAAAATGATCCACAAATCATTTATGACATATATGAACCAGTATCATCTCAATCCAACACACGGTGTGACTGGTGCGACTCCAAGTGTGTCTTTTTATTAAACTTGACATTTTAGTAAAAAGGATAAGTGACATACTAAAAATCATGAAAAAACATTTGGATTATTTTGATACTTTATAAAAATGATCCATAAGTCATTTTTGGTGTGTAAGAATCTTCACCTCAATATAATACATAGTGTTCATGGTATTACTCAAAGTGTCTGTTATTTGTTTAAAATTAAAATTTTAGTTCAAAAAACATGCCACTCACTAAAAACCAAGAAAATTCACTCATATTTTCTTGATAATTTATGAAAATGATTCATAATTCATTTTTGACATGTAGGTTTTAGTCTCACATCAAACTGATAGACGATGTGACATGCATGACTCAAAGTGCATGTTTCCAGTTTAAAATGACATTTTAGTAAAAACCACAAGTGATATACTCAAAATTGAGAAAACATATTCAAATTGTTTTGATAATTTTGGAAACTGATCCATTAGTCATTTATGAAGTGCAGGAATTAGTCACACCTCAATCTGATGCACGATGTTGCTAGTATGAATCCAATTTTGTATTTTTATTTAAAATTGACATTAATTTTAGTAAAAAAGATAAGTGACATACTCAAAATAGAGAAAATGAATTCATATTGTTTTGATACTTTAGGATAACAATCCAAAAGTCATTTTTGATGTGTAGGAATCATCCTAAACTCAATCCAATACACGATGTTCTTGGTATGACTCAAAGTTTCTGTTATCATTCTAAAATTGGTATTTTATTTCAAAACATGTTCCACTCACTAAAAACCAAGACAACATACTCAGATTATTCCGATACTTTAGTAAAATGATTTATATGTCATTTTTTACATGTAGGAATTAGTCTCACATCAAACATACACATGATTTTACCAATATCACTCAAAGTACATGTTTTCAGTTCCAAATTCCATTTTAGTAAAAAAGGAAAGTGACATACTCAAAACCTAGTAAAAACATTCGAATTGTTTCCATAATTTAGAAAATGATCCATAAAACATTTGTGATATGTAGGAATTATCCCTACCTCAATCTAATTCATGGTGTGACTTTTATGACTCTATATGTGTCCTTTTATTTAAAATTAACATTTTATTTATGATTTGTTTTATATTGTTTTTAATTTATGTCTTTATATTATTACTAACATAAGAATTGCTTTCTTATATAGGTGAATTATTTTGGTCGAGTTGGGGTAGTTTTTTCAACAATTGATACCATCATTAGGCTTTTCTAAGAGGGGACCAGGTGACAAAGACAATGAAACATTGATTCATTTGAATTTTTTTGTTAGTAATTTCTAATGCAATCATACAAAATATTTTTTGAAATGTCTATAATACAATTTTTTATTTATTTTTGATGTAATTTTTATTTTAATTAAATTATAAATTTGGAATATGTATTTAGGTTGCTGCTATAGTGTGATATAATTCCAATAGCACACTGTAGCAGTAGGGCCTTTATTAGTGTTATTTATAATGCTGATAAAGTCCACCTTTATCATAGATAACAAAATCATTGATAAAGTGTGCCTTTTATCAGTGTTTTTTAGCACTAATAAAGGCCCCTCTTTAATGACACCAAGGAAAACAATGTTTTTTAGCATTGTTAAAACCCTTTTTTGTGAACTATTAAAGGACCAGACCGTGGTAGTGAATGTAATCATGAAATTTCGATGTATTGGATGATGGATTGAGTATCCAACCAATGTATTAAGTGGAGTTCATTTCATGGTAAATACATTTAAAATGATAACATCTAATTATTTTTGAGTTGGTATTTATGTAAAAAATGAGTATAAAGTATACAAAAGTACTATCTACAAAATTTGAAAAGGCATTGAGAAGCTGTCTACTATGCACAACATGTAAACTGTTTTTAAAAATAAAAAAATCTTCCCTAAAATGTAAGATTAAAGTGTTATAGAATGTAGGAACTATCCAATGGATTTGGAGATTTTAGGTTGTTTAAATAAGTGTGAAAATACCTTGGATGGTGTTTTGAGAAGGTTGATGAAGTTGTGGATCCATTGGAAGTCATTTCAAAGTCATTTGAATGAATATTGAATATTGAAGTTCAAGTTGAAAAATTGAAAAGTCCCAGATCATATGAATTTGTTGGAGTGCATGAATTTTGTGTGTGACTTTATAGACAAATTTCACGACTTCAAGTCATTCTATACGACTTCATTCCAAAAAATACGACTTTTACCTTTGAGTATATGAATTTGGTGAAAATATATGTTTTTGAATATATTCTATATTACTTCCAAAGTCATATTAGATTATGATAGGTGCTTCAAAATACCTTAAAGTCTTAAAAAAATAAGGATTTATGACTTCAACGCCATAAAAAATGAAATTCTTCTATAGCACATGAAATTTGCAGCCAAGTGTATGACTTTGAACTGTAGCATATGACTTCATGACAAGAGTATGAATTCATTCCATTAAAAAGATTCAAATAATCTACTGGATGGAATAAAAAATTCTATTTTTAAGGATTATGAAGAATAATTCAATTGGTATGATGATTATATTGATCAATCATGTTTAAAACATCATGAATCATTGAAATTACATGATCCAAGATTAATAATATGATCTTCAAGTTAAGAGAGAAGAAGATAAAAGTATGGAGGGACTTATGAAAAACTAAATGCGTTGAAATGATTTTATTGGGTTTTCAAGAATAATTTAGATGAAGATATATTGATTCTAAAGCTATCCTTAAATGTTTAAATATAAAAAATGTAGTTGCGATTCAAGATATTAATGAAAAAGGAAATGGAAGAGTTGATATTTGTTGTGTATGAGTTCAAGTGGAAACTATACATATTTTCATAAGAAGCTATCACATTGGAGACTGAGTACTAAAATTTGCAAGAAATTTTATGTTGTATGATATTCATATAGTTGGGGATATTGAAGTATATATTGTGCGATTTTTTGAGAAGAATTAATCTCAAGCCTACTAAAAAAATATAGAGATATATTATACTAATAGAAAGCATAAAAAAGAAATAAGAATAAGGGTATTTTTGTAATAATCCTTGAAACAAATATAATAAACAAAATAAAAGAAAAACCCATGTGAGGTAGTAGGAAATGTAGATCATGAGGTAGATTTTGTGGCTGGTGCATGTAACTGTTTACTTGTATGAATATCTTGAAAATTTCTTATCTTCAGAGAAATTTGATAAAATTGGAACGATACAGAGATGATGCACACTTATCCTAAATATTTTCACTTGTAGAAATTTGACAATAACCCATAAAACAAGGTGAGGATGATAGTGTAGTTAATTCATGTGTGTCTATAGAGAAAAAAATGTTTTTTGTCCTAAATAAAATATGATACTCAAGAGAAGAAGTTTTTATTTATAAGTGTGCTGATGAAACATGTTCTCTCGAGGAAGAAGAAGAATGTGAATATTCTATATTCTATATAGTGGAAGAAGATAGTTTTTCAACACTATGCAAAAGTGATATTTTTTTTGGGTTTTTAAGAATAATATAAAGTGAAGAATAATAATTTAAGCAAACTAAGTTAGTCAAAGACATGATAAGAATCCATAAAATAGTTTTTAAGAAGATATGGGAGATAATTTTTCACATAGACTAATTTGTAGGAAGTTTAATAGATTATTTTTAATTAATAAAATAATCTATGCCTGAGTAAGTGAATTAGAATTTATGTATGCTGGAAAATTTGAAAAAATACAATGATATACTTAAAATAGTAATAAGTTTCTAGAGAACTCATAGGAGTGAGTATAAATAACTTTCAAGAGCATCGTATCACTTGTGTAATATAGTGACCGGTTCACATGTCTAATATTGAAAACCCCTCACCCATGTAATATGGTGAGAGAGTGGGTTAGGATAAAAAAAATCCACTTCCATTATAATGGATAACAAGATTATAGTGTAAAATACATGACTCAAATAATAATGATCACATCAAGGAGTAAGTTTATTATATTGAGTTTGAACCTTGTAAAAATACCACATGCTTTACTTTCTTAATTTCTTGCATGTGGTGTATGCGGGTTGGGTGAAAAAAATAAGATCCTATTGAATATTAACTAATCATAGAGGTTCAAAAGACCAAGGAGGGTTTAAGTATAAAAATAAAATTTGTAATTTAGTAAAAACTAGACAACAATTGATTCAACCAACCTCTTAGGTATGTCTACACCAATCCAATGAGAATCTTAATTGGTATTGAAGTGAGGTTCCCTATGATTTGGATTTATACTATTTATTTCAATTAATATCAGGAATAATAATATATATTTAATTGGTTTTCATTTTTTTCATGGTTGTTTTTATAAAAATATATGAAGTGAATATTTGAAATGTTTTAAGAAGCGACTTAGATGGAAGAATCTGTCTCTATCTCTCTCAAAATATATTTAGATCTCTTAGAAAAGACCTTGAGAATCAGGAAGAAAAAATAGGATGAAAATATAATAGATATCTAAAATATAAAATAGGAAAAACCATTACCTGATGGTATTCATTATGGTAAACATCTACCAAATATTTTGATTATTATTCCTCTAGTGACACAATTACAAGTTGTGATAAAAATGAATATGAAAAATATATCAAAGAACTATACCTTGAGGCCAAGGAGTATTTGAAGAATATCCCATTTGAAGTGGAGAGTTATATATTTTCAATCATAAAGGGAATTCATGATGAAAAATCAAAACTAGAGTTATAATATTATGTTATTGAAGATGGATTGGAGAAGAAAATACAAAAATGAAACACCACTACAAAGATTGTTGAAGTCAAGGAATAATCTATTAAACTTTTATGTGAAATAATTTCTTTTATTGGTGATGAATTGAAAAGATTTATGTTTTAGTACTATTTTAAAAGGTTTTCAAGTAAGTTTTCTATTTATTATAGAAACTTCACAAGGTGTCTATGGATGTTAAGACTTCCCAACTGAAAAAAAATAAAAAAGGGAGAAAGAGATGGAAAAATTTATAATTGAGATAATAAAAATACATGAGGATAAAAATAAAAAATTAAATAAAGTCTAGGAATATAGGTTGAGATTTTATTAGGATAAATTTTTTTCTTAATATAAAATACCTTAAGATGGAAATTTAGTAAAAAAATATGGAATCTATAGAGCTTGGATTTCCAAACAAGATGAGATAAGAACTGCTGTTACTAGTTCCTATAAAAGGATTATCACATCAAAAAGACTCTTAGGGTAGAAATATGAGCTTGATATCATCTATAGAGGTATATATATAAATATTATACAAATATGTTACCCATTTTATAGTTAAATTAGTTAGTACTGAATATGTTTTTTCTGGAAGTGTAGGGAAAAAAATTAAATTCTATAAAAACATGGAAGAAGAAAAATCAAAATAAATACACAACATAATTAAGGGTTAATTTAGTCTTTTTTAAGAAAATTATATTCTTATTACAAGCCCAAAATAGTAAATAAACTTCTCAAAAAAAATAATCATATCATGTTGTACAAACTACAGCTAAAGTAAAAATAAATAGGTTCATTGGAAGATAATGGTTATGTTAGAAGTTTAGGAATATGGAAATTGATTATTTACATAACATTTTAGTATGTGTAAAGAATAAAAATCCTAAATATAGAGTGTAAAATACAAAACAAGGAAGAAACCTATTGGAAGAAAACATATTTCATAGAAAAAGAATAATCTATCAACACGGAAAAAATATGAACACCTTTAAAACTTCATTGATTTTTGCAATAATTTTTTTAATTTATATGATGAATGTTGGTATGTTCCAATCCAATATAGTTCTTATGATGATGATTGGAGAATTCCAAAAAAGTAGGCAAAGAAAAAAAAATAAAATCAAGTCTTCCCTGGGAGATAAATCTTTGAAGAAGTTTGTTAAACAAGATACTCACAAGAAGCCAATGAAGAATGATATGAAGGATGTCAAACCTATATGGAGAACTTTATTATAATATGGTAAGTGAGACCATATCATGGAACATTAAAAAATTTCCATGAACATCAAAGTGAAAGGGAGACATATGGAATCAAGAAAAGAGTCAATCCATGAAAGAGATAGTATAACTAGCATGATGGTTGACATCCCTGATGAATAGGTTGAAATGAAACCTAAAAAGGGTATCTTATAATCTAATAAAGGTGTGTGTGGAAGGTGAAAAAAAGCTGTATATATATTTACAAAGTGTATGACTATTTTTCCTGTTCAAATTAAGAACAAAGGAAAAACCCCTATGACTTATAGCACCAATGCTATTGCTTCAAAGTAGTCCTCACACATGAATAAGGATGATCATGTAAAGAAAGAGTGCTAGAGAATATGGAAAACTCATTTGGAAGAGGAAAAGAGGTTGGATCAAGATGAAAAAATCAAAATAATCTAATTGCTCAAGTGAATATGGTCATTCTAGCTAAGAATAAAGTAGAAATTAATAATAATTATATGATTTAAAAAGTGAAAAAACCTATAAAATAAAATAGGAAGAAATCATGGAGAGGTAAAGTGGATTTATAACTTCAAATAAAGGAGTCTCTAGGTTGAGAAAGTTGTCTCAACCTTGTGGATCACATTGAAGCGTTGATAGAAGACCGACCTTATTCCCATATTGTGTTTTCTATGTATCATGGAAGAGGGAATTAAATATGAATCTTGAAAAAGTGTGAAATGATGAAAGATATAATTTTTAGATAGCTTAAAGTATTGTATATCATAGAGTATCTCAATTATAATTCATCTCACAATTTGTATCATACATCTAAAATGGTATCATAAATGCTTAGAAACAACCACAATTAAGATATGAAAGTATCCATTGATGGGGATTTATAAAAAACGAGCAAGATTCTAGAGTTTAATCCCTTACTCTTGAATATGGAAATATAAAAAACTTCTTCAAAATTAAAGGATGAGGTATGATTTTCATTTTACCATCACTTTTTTAATTCATATAAATTATGTCTATCAATGGGAGTGATTATCTAACCAATTGGGGAAGAAATACCTTGTACTAGAAATGTTTTTGATGTGTGTATTCAAGTGAGCATAGGTTCATGATTTTTTTTGAAAATTAGTTTGATTAACCCCTATAGAGTGTAAGTTTAATTTGGCACCAAATTTAATTGAGTAAATGGACATTTTTATGTCTAAATTAATATCTATTATTTTATAAATTGGGTTAGCCCAAGTAGACTTAGAGTTGGTTGGCTGATGAAACTTTTCTAAGATTAATGTGGTACCGCCCTTCTCTCATATAATTAATGGATAAGTTGGTAAGTGGATGAAAACATGGGGAGAATAAGTTTCTTAAATTTATAAGGGTTAGTTTTATATGAGATAAACTTCACTTGGATTTTTGGTATCAATAAATGAGAGAATAAACTTTCAAGCCTCCCATAATGTAAATGGTGGGGGGGGGGGGGGTCATTTTTCCCTCATTTTCATTTCTTTCCAATTAGGGGGAGAAGAATTACATTGACTATTTGAGTAAATTTATAATTGAAAACAATTCCAAAGGGATAGATTTAAGTCCCCTCAGTTTAAGTTTTATTTTTTATCAATTATATTTTTTTCATTTTTAATTAATTCAATCATGCAAAGGTTATGTGTTGGGTGATAGATGGATTATCTACCCAATGGATAAAGTAGAACTATTTCCTTGGTAAATACCTTTAAAAGGATAAAATATAACAATTTTAAGTTGGTATTCATGTAAAATATAAGTACCAAGGATGTGGAAGTAATGTATGTAACATTTGAAAAGGTTTTGAGAAGCTGGATACTATGTACAACTTGTAATATATTTCAAAAAATAATAAAAAGCTAGCTTAAAATATAAAATTGAAGTGTTGGATAATGAAGGAACCATACAAAGGAGTTAGATATTTAAGGTTATTGAAATAATTGTGAAAATAAATTAGATAAAGTTTTGATAAGGTTTATGAAGCCCTATATCCATTAGAAGTAATTTTTAAGTTGTTTGAAAAAAATAGAATATTAGAGTTCAAGCTGAAAAATAGAAAAGTCTCAGATCATATGACTTTGATAGAGTGTATGGATTCTACATATAACTTCAATGGTAGATCATATGACTTTAATTCATTGTGTATTAATTCATGACAAAATACATGAAATTCAACTCTAAGTGTATTACCGTGATGAAAACATATGGATTTTAAGATATTCACTAAAACTTTTTAAGTCTTATGAAATGATGATAAATGCTTCGTAAGATTTAAAAATATTTAAAAATGAAGGGTGTTTGACTTTGAGACTTTTTATGACTTGAAATTCATATAAAATGAAATTCTACTATAGTTCATGACTTCCAAATCCCACAATATAACATTAAGATGTAATGTATGAATTCATGATGAGAGTGTGAATTTATTCCTTTATAGAAATTAAAATAATTTGTTGCATGAAATAAAAAATTCTAGATTTGTAGATTATTAAGAAGAAGTAAATTGGGATGATTTTTATGCTACTTAATGATGTTTAAAACATCATGAAGCATTGAAATTCCATGATCCAAGCATAAGAATATGATATTCAAGTTGAAGGAGAAGAAGATCAAAGTATGGAAGAACTTATGCAAAATTAAATACGATTAAATGATTTTATTTGGTTTTCATGAATAAAGATCTTTCATTTCTCAATATATCCTTTAGTGTTTAAATATATCAAACTTAGGTATGATTCAAGATATGGATGAAGAAGGAAAATTCCAAGTTTCTATCTATATCGTACATGTTCATGTTGAATTTTTATAGGTTTTGATAAGAATCATTAACACTAAAGTGAGAGTTCCACACAATAATAAATGTTAAGCTGTATGATCTTCATACAGACAAGGATATTAAAGAACAAATTGTGTGAAGTTTTTTTTGAGAAGAAGGCATCTAAAGTATATTGTAAAAATATGGAGATATATTCATCCAAGAGAAATAATGTGAAATTAAGAATAAGAATGGTATTTTTTAATACTCCTTGAAACATTTTTCTTGAATAAAATAAGAAAAAAAACCATATGTGTAAGTTGACATAGTATATTGTGGGAGATATTATGTAGTTGGTGCATGCTGCTGTTTGCTTGAATGAATATCTTGAATATCTCCACTTGTGGAAATTTGATAATACCACAAAAAAGAGGTGAGGATTCTTGTATAGTTAATTCATGCATGCCTCTCTTGAAAAGAAATGTATTCTAACCAAAATAAAACACGTTGCTCGAGAGAAGAAGTTGTTGTTGCTAAGTGTGCCGAGAGAACGTGTTCTCTAGAGGAAAAATAAGAAGGTGAAGCCGCTTCATACTATTGTGAGTAATAATATATTTTTCCAAGACTATGATAAACAGATACAATCTTCTAGGTTTTGTATAAGAATAATATAAAGATAACAAGAATAATCAAACCAAAATAAGTTGGTCAAATCTATGTTGATAATTTAGAAAATAGTTTTTAATAAGAGATGAGAGATGATCTGTCATAGAGACTGAGTTGGAGGAGGTTCAAAAGACCATTTTAGGTAGTTAAAGACTCCATGATTGAGGAAACAGATTAGAATTTATGAATTATGTGACATATTGATAGGCCCTATTTCATTCTTCAAGAAAAGGAGGAAGTTTCTAGAGAACTTATGGCAGTGAGTATACATAACCTATGAGAGTAATAGGCCACTTTTGTAATATAATGATTAATTCACATGTATAATATTATGAACCCCTCATATATGTAATATGGTGATAGAGTGGGTTAGGACAACAAAAACCTACTTCCATTGTAATTGATAACAAGGTTATAGTGTAAAATCTATGAATCAGATAATAATGAGCACAACAAGGAGTATGTTTCCCACATCAGGGCCAAACCTTGTAAAATTACTATGTGCTGCACTTTTGCTGCTTACTTTCTTTCATGTGGTGTATGTGTGTTGAGTTAAAAAAATAAGATCCTATCGAGTCTTAACCGACCATAAAGGTTTTAAAGATCAAAGGGGGATTAAGTATTAAAAGAAGATTTTTAATTTGGTAAAAATTGGACCACACCTAAATCACCCCTCCCTCTCAAGTATGTCTACACCAATCCACTGAGACTCTCAAGATTTTATTTATATCTTAATCTATCATATAAATTTTTTTATGCATATGGAATAATAAATGAAGCCAATTTTTTTTAATGAAACTAACTTTTATGGTTAGAAAAAAGACATGGGTTAGTGTCTATAATCATGTGGTGATGATTTCATAGAGTACATAATTTACAATTTTTATTTTAAAAAGCACAGTTAAAGAGTTTATGATATAGAGACATAAAATATTTTTATTATAGGTATGATGAGTAAGGTATTTTTCCTACACTAATACCCTACTTTTCCTTAAGAAACTAGTACAAAATACTTGGTATAATAATAATTAATCTAAAAAATGTTTGAAAGTAATACATGAAATGAAGAATTTATTTAAAATATATTTTCCACTATGAAATCAAAATAATGTAAATGGGATACCCATGGTGTCACTACATGATATATATTTCATTCATTGATCATTGGGTGGATTTCCTAGGTGTTTGGGGTGAATTTTTAGGGTTTTAGTAAAGTTTTCATGCAAAATGGTTTAATTATAGTTTTTTCCAAACCATTTAGTTATCACCTGCATGTTGAAAATATTTTTTTATTAGCATCTTCATGGTTTTTGAATGATTTAATAAACCATGTAGTAAAACTGTACGACCCATTGAAACCTAAATATTTTGTTTTAAAAACTATATTTTAAGTGATTCCACCTCTATTGAAACCCACAATACATTAGATATCTACAAAATATCACCCCTATTCATTCTAATTCATATTTGGACACATTATTAGTAATTTATCACCAAACGCTAGTTATTCTTCAATATTTCTTCATCAAAATATTCTCCTTATGTTTTATTTCCCTAGAACCATCATAAAAACCTAGGGTTTCATCTCACATGAAATTTATTTAGGGTTTTCTCATGTTAGTTATTCTCATGGAATTATAAGGTTCCATTAACTTCTCTTTTTATGGAATAACGATTCATCGATTATCGGTAGGTGACCCATTATATTTTTTTCATTTGTTAAACCATGGATTCTTGTATATTTAAATTAATGTTTTATCTAATATAAAATATATATTTATAGATTATTATTTTCATATGTTAATTTCTCATAATTTTCTCTAAAATATCACATGATATCAATGTTAAATATACAAAGTGTGGAATTATAATAAAGCACAATTATTACACCCTAGGTGTTCAATGAAATTCATATAATGTATTTTCAATGAAATATTCAAAACATCACTCATGGATGGATCTTTTAATGAATTATAAATTCATTATAGACTAACTTGGTAATATTTTCAATGGGAATTTTTTTTCTTCATATTTTAAGTGTTTTATAATTTTTTTTGGTTAAATTTAAAAGGGAAGTGTTTCCATATTATTTCATTGTTCCCTAAAGGTTTTTCTTGGGCTAGAGTGAATTATGTTGGTTCATATTGAACTCATATTTTTTTTACAAAAAGGTTTCTTATAAATAAAGGCATATTTTAAAAATGAATTAATGGTTTTCATTATGTTTTTTTTACAATTGATAGTAATTACTTTAGTTATTTATATGTTATGATATGATATAGTATGCATGAGAATTGAATAATTATTGGATTTGTTATATTGTTATGAAGGGTATGTTTCTTTAAAGTGTGATTAGAGGTGAGGCATGGTTTATGATTTTTTTATTTTTTTATATTGATTTGAATTCTCACCCCAATTGGAATATCATGGGACACCATAGGCAGCTAAGTGGGAGTTTGAGTGAAGATTATTACATTATTTGAGATTATGCACCGAGTAGTATTCCCTTATTGTATGATCATTTATATGGCTAGGGGATTCTTTCTACATATGGAGGCTAGGGATGAGTAAATCAAATTCAAGTGAAGTTACGATCATTGACTAGCCATATGATGATTTTCCATTTTATTTATGTACATGAACATCTCTTTAGTGCCTAAGAAATTGTCCCATAATGATTGTTATTTGATATTTGTATGTTAACATTGTTGTTGATGATTAGTTCATGTTATTTATGTTATTTTATGACTCTTTTTACCAGGCTATTAGTTATACATTCCATATATACCATATATTACTTTTTCATGGCCATAAATATTACATATGGTTATGTTTTTCATTTTCTATGTTCTTATTTACCCTTAAAACATGGTTTGTATTTATAAAGATAAAGGAAATTTGATTTGAATCCCAATTTTGTTTCCTTGAGAAATGTGTATTTTATGATATACAAATTTAGGAAATTTAAGATATAGTTTCATCATGTTTTCCTCAAAAATGGTTGTCTTAAAAAGGATGTTTCATATATGAAGGTAAAGTGCTGTTTCAAAATATACATGGGAAATTTCCTTTAAATAAAATTCACCACCTTTATAATCAATGTTTTACCGATAATAACTTATTATTTCACATACCCATGTTTTTAAAAGACTTAGTTTTATAAAATTAAAGTGACTAAGAAACTTTTGTTATTGGATTTTTAAAACAAAAAGGGATACTTTGGTATATTATATTTCAAACTAGTGCACATGGAATTAATTTCAAAAGGAAATTTAAAGATTAATCAGTGGGATCCTACTAGAAATGTGTTTTCTACACCATATATACACACTATACATGTATATATAGTTCTATTATCATCCTATATAGGTATTAATAGGTTCATTGGGTCTCAGGAGTGACCGAGATGTTGGTTTGGGTATAATGGAGGGGGAAAAAGAAGCGTGTTCACTTACTACATGTTGAATAACAGTTGTTCTCTCTTTCAATTTTTATTTTGGATATGGTTGTTGGTATCATATTATACAACACCTCATAAAATTCTTATATCTTTCATGTTTTATTTATATAATGTTTGGTTATTTTATAAATTTGGGATGTTATTTATATTTATGAGTTACATCAATTGTGGAATATTAATTCATGTTATTATTCCATGTTTGGCTATTTTATATTTTCAAAACCACTTATTTATTTTAAGTGATAATATAATATCTATAATGGTCATGTTTTACCTCTATATAATGGTTCTATTTAGTTTATTTTTAATTGATAAAAATCATTTCCAATTCAAGTAAAGTTGATGCCCTGACTCTAGTTTAAAACCTATGGTGATTGAGAACGCACTTTGGGCCTTATGGAAACCCAGTTTGGGTAACATGTTGGGTTAACCTAGGATTATTTGTTATAAATGATATCAAATACTGGTTTTGTTTATGTTATTTTGGAAGTATAGGTAGGGGGTAGATTTTATTATAGGATTTTCAAAGGTAGGTGTATGAAATTGTCCACCAAATATTTCTCATGTCGAGACTTGAGCTACCATGGGAAGTCAGGAGATGTAATTTGAGTATAGTATTTTAACCCATGGGAATTAAAAAGATTTAATTTGAGTATAGTGTTTTAAATTTAATTATTCAGAAGTTATTTTGATTCAAATTAGTAGTTTTCTGATTTATAATAAATTGATTTGTGATATTTTGAATACAATTTTGGTTTCAGTGTGAAAATAGATATAATTCCAAATCTATATGTTTAAAACACATAGGTTGGTAAACCATGTGGTGACAATTCATCTGGATCATTAAACAATCAATAGTATTTAACATGGATGGTACAAGGTTTGGTAAATTGTGAATCTAAACCATGAACTACTAAAAATATCCCTTATTTTATGTTGTTTCCCTTTCCAACATACCCAATCATATCGTTAATCATATATGACTTGTTTGGGGTAAATTGGGATGAGTTTTAGAAGGTATTGATACTTGGTAAATTTTATTTTACTTTATGATTATTTCTTGTGATTCCCTATATATATAAGTTTGAGAGGGTTTGATTTAATTTTATTATGAATTGTAAACTATTTTAAGTAACAAAAAAGTGATTTTCAAAAGGTATCAAGTTTGGGTTTATTTTAAATGATTTTGTTTTCAAATATTGATGTGTATAATTTTTTTTAAAAAATTTATAATATTTTTTCATGGTATTATCAAAATAAAATTCTTACATTCTAAAGAATTTGATGAATTTTTAATAAATTTTACTACAAGGGGTGATTCTGTAGGTGAGTTATTTTATATAAGATGTTAGATAAAGATATGTTTGAATAAAATTGTTTTGGATCATGCCTCATGTAATTTTATACAAGGAGACTTGGATTTTGATAAAAATATTTGTGGGAAAAATTTTATTTTGATATTTTTATTGATTTTATAAAATAGAATTTTCTTTTGTTTCCATGGATTCTAAAGTTATTTTTTTGATTTAAAAAGATAAGGGTGTATTTTCCAAGTGTCTATTTATAATTTTATATAAAGTAGTTTATAGCCTCTTATTAATTTTTTTATTTTCAAATGAGTTTGTTCTTATCAATCATGTTTCTATTTTTGTGGGTTCTTCCACTTATTGAGTTTGGCACATCCCTTTTTGGATTTTTTGACATGACAGTGTTATTTTATCAATTAAAATTTGATTTCACATGTTTGATTATTATGATACATATTGATTTTGTTTTGTGTTCTTGTTATTATAAACTTATGAAACCTAAAAAAGTCATAGTGAACTCACCAAGAGTAACAAAAGATGATTTATCACAAGATGATACTATAGTAAATCCAAGTTTGATTGTGTCTATTATTCAAAGTGTTTAGGTTATGAGTTGTGGTGTGATTCCCAGTACACCTCAAGTTAGAGACTGGACTCAAGAATTTTAGAACCGTAATCCTCCTATATTCATAGGAGAGTAGACTTACTCAGAAGCATAAGAGTGGTTGAAGAATATTGAATAAATTTTCAATCTAATTAAGATACCAGGGTTTTTCAAGGTCAGATTCATCAATTTTACATTGGAAGGTCCTAGTTAGTAATGGTAGAATTTTATCATTCAATAAAATCCACTAAAGTACCAGTCATGGGATAGTTTAAATAATTTTTTATTTAACAATTTTACCATGAAACAAAAAAAGTGGTGAAGGCTATGGAGTTTTATTATAGTCAGCAGGGTAATCAGATGATGTTAGAATATTCTAGTCATTTTTTAAAATTTAGTGTTGCATCTACTTAAATTATTCTTAGATGATATTTTAAAGGATCAAATTTTCTTAAAGGGACTTCATATAAGTATCCAACTGAAGTTTTCCATGTATGATCAAACCTATTATTTAGAAATGGTAACTCAATTTTTGATGGTAGAATACCATATTTCTAGTCTCTCATGAAATGATATAGTCTCCTCCATTCCTTGGACTTGTATATAAGGGTATAATGGTGCTAATATGAAGTAGGTTGGACTCCATCAGATAGGTGGAGTGGGTATAAAAAAATCATCCCAAATTCCTTCTTTGAAAACCACTAGAAATCAACACTGAATGGTTTTGATTGAGTGTACTAATTTTTTTTAGAAGTAACAAAAATAAATTAAATCCCTTAATAAGGATCTACCATGCTAGAAATATGAAAACTGCATATAAAATTAAAATAAACATACTGTATATGGAATGTACCTTACACCAAAGGGCCTTTTCTACATCTTCATCACTTTGGAAAACCTTTGAATGAGCTTGATAAAGATCACTAATGGGAGACAAAATACATCCCCTCTCCATGGTGTATCCACTAGCTGTACCTAAATCATCCATAATATGGATGGGATTATCCTTCCTTCATGGAATTTTAGATCCTCTAATGAAAAAATAAGTATAAATATAGATTTGAGGATCAAGGATATCCAGCCAAGTAACACACCACACTACCATCACATGATTGTGATATATATAATCACCTAAGGACACTACTTGGATGCTATTTTATTTATTAATTCATTATAAAACACAAATAAATGTTATTACCGATGAATTTATCTTATGAATGCTTCTCCTTACTTTCATTATATCTCATATAATGCTTTAATAAATGATAGTCAACATGGAAGTTTGATCAAATCTATAGGTAACTTTAAACGATACACCCATAATGCATGAAAAATATATTTTTCACATAAGACCATACAATATATATATAAGTATTTAGGGAATATCTACTTCAATCTACTACTTTCACTAAATCCTAATAGACTTTTTTCCATTTCACATTATACTGTATCATATACAATAATTCATGAAATCATATCAAAAATCCTTTTGTATATTTTCAAAAACACTTTTGGAAATATATCATTAACTTCATATTGTATCACATAATATGAAATAACTTGTGAATACCCATCAGAAACACTTTTAGATTAACTATAAAACACTTTTAGAGTATCTCTCTAGGTTAGAATCAATCCCCATCCAGTCAACCACAAAGTGAGACCCCATGGGCCTTTATAGCATTGAGAAAAAAAATACAATCTATGAATCTATATATGTAAGAAAATAGTGGAATATATAAAATAATCAATGATACTCAAGCTATAAATGGATTTAGAGTGATCTCCATCAAACACATGTATCTATATACCTATTTCCACTAGTTTGAATCATATAAAAACATACATTCTCATATTTCCCCTTTTTCCAAGTCATTAAGTGACCATAGGACATAGAGTATGTCAATACCATATAGGTTTGAAATATGTTATTTATTATCAATGTATATATTAAACAGTTCAGTGAATATATCACATGTCATTCACCCTTATAGATAAACACATCACATGCACCTTATCTGAGTATATATATAATATCTTGGTATGACCACACACTCTAACATTCTAACTCAATCGAGGTACTTGATGTTATACTTTTCATATGAGAGGAAAAATTTCATCTTAGTGAATATTCAACTAATGAAATGATTAGAAACATACCCAACCACCTAAGTCAACTTGTAGACTTGTGTAAGTAGGGTATCAGAGTTTGAAGGTTTTCATACTAGTTATCTCACCAACCTTAGGTAGAAGGTTCCCAAATATGATCTGTGCACCCATAGTATACCAAATACATATGTATGAAACTCCATGTGGTATACTTTATGGGATATACAATACACAAAAGGAACCATATTATTTATTTTGTGCTGCATGAAAATATTTTTTATCTCCATATAATAATACTACTCATGATAACCATAATTTTTTTTCATAACCTATAATAATCCATGATGAAAATTAGTTTAGGATAACCCAAAGGCATACATTGAGAGGTTATTTATCATTAAACTTTATGAAATTTATTTATTTATTTATTATAGGTAGAGGGGATTACGAATAACCAATCACACAAACACACCCAGACACCTTAGTGGGCCAAGACTAATCCCTCTTCATAAGAAACAGAAAGAACCCACTAGAACTATTTTATTACAATGCATGGATGGAAGGACCAAAGGAATAAAGTATTTATAACTTGGGTGAAATGGAGGCCCAGTGGCCTGAAGGATAAATACATGTTTTCCCCTTTCATAAGAATCCTATAACATGTTGTTCCACCTGTCATTAGCCACATCACCCCCTTCTAGAGTCATTTCACTTGTGGCACCAGTCATGAGTGTGGCGTTTCCACCTGACAAAGATGTTATATCATGCTGGTTTAATGAATCATGGAAATATACCCCTCCACCACACAATGGAATGTGAGAGGAAGGTTAGATGATAGGTTCTAGCACACCCACCACTATTTTGATCCACCCAACCAGTGATGCTTGAGTAGTGCCTTGCTACATCACCAACCTATTACTCCACACCATCAGACTAGTCCCACTATACTAAGAGTCACCTATAAGGGAACCCATACATCCCACATCAAAGGATGGATGGATGGTTGATATGTTTCATACACCCATCCCTCTTTTTTGGTCACCCACTCGGTATCACTTGCGTGTTTTCATTATATTACTGCATGCTTGATGCATAGAGATATATATTGGTCTTTCCATGTGACTAATTTACCTTATAATGATATACTAGAGGACCTACATGAATGGCCCAAAGGCACATGTGGCTCAAAGTCTTAAGAAAAACCCCAAAATCCCACTAATTAATAGTGATGTGGTTGATATAGTACCTCTATAGTACACTACCATAATACCAAAATAGTATTTCTCCAACAACCACACCCATCTAGGGTTAAAAAAATAGATATTACCTCAAATATGATACATTTTAATACTCTTAAAACTTTTTTAAGAATATTTAACAAAATCAACATAAAAATATGTCTATCATGTCATATATGAAAGACTAAAAAATTATCCTTATGCATGCAACAATTTCTTTGGTTTTGTTAACTCATCACATCATATGTAATTCCTATCATATCTCTATGTGACCATCTGATAAAATATTTCCACTAAACTCTCTAGTGAGAAACATCTATGAATTATGAAAATTTGAATAGTGGTGAGATTTTAGAATTATATTCCTAGCATTCAACTATTTTAACATATTAAAAATAATTAACTTCACAACATCAAATGTTATGATGTAAATTTTTGTTATCTACGTAAAACTATTTCTAAGAACATTATCAACATACTTGTAACTGTTTCCATCAAAATTTTCCTTGAAATTTTCAAAATATGTAACTATTTACTATGACATACTGACCCATCTCACTCGATAACAGTATCTGAACTGGTGGCCACATGGCCTCAATTGTGTCTTCCCATATGCTAGAGGCTTCTAACTAGTACTGAGAGTCTATATGAGTATGATGGGGAGACTATAGACACATAAATAGAGTGTGAAATATTGGTAACATGATAACAATAAATAGAAGAAGCATAATAAATGAATAAATAGTAACAAAATAAGTAAATCATACAGATAACATAAATAATCTAGTATAAACCAAATCTAATATCATATACAAAATTATGGTCAGACTATGCTATACAAAATGGGAATACATGGGAAATAGATTAGAACACATATAAAACATGTCATAAAAAATGAATAAAATATAAAAAGTTATATCCAATAACATTATAAGAATAAGCTCAGTCCTCTGCTTCTATACTCCATCCTAGAATAGAAATCAAGAATCAAAAGTTAGACCCTTCTCTGTGTCCCTACCTATAATGATGAAGTATGTCTGGGTATCAATCAGTGGACTGAATAGGGTGTGATTTATACTAATTAGGACACCCCCAATGGTGTCTAATTCCATCCAATCCATGAGTATGTAATGAAGTAGTGTGTACGTAACAATGAAAGCTATAAATGAAATATGTAATACCCATGCCAGTCTGAGTTCCCAATGGAACACTTGACCGGTACTACCTACTTCATCCTATGTAGGAATGTATCTAAAATATTACCCATTTACAATTTTAATTTATAAAAGGATCTCGGGACCCGAATCATATCCAAAGTATCTCTTATAGATCATATTAGTATATGGGATGGAAACATACCATAACATTTACACTTGATAAATGAAAGTATAACAATACCATCATGTATACAAAGTATTTAATTAATCCTAGTATGTTCTTTGACTTGGAATATACATCATTTATATTAATTAATAAATTTACGTATTGGAAACTTGATCCCATCCAAGGTGTTCCATGTGAGAAACCCAGGTATTACTCCAGGTGCACTATGAACCCATCACCCTACAATCCCATCGATGGTATTCCTCATAGGAACCCAACTATTTCTCTAGGAATATTATAGATTCATTTCCATTTGAGTCCATCCTTGGAATTTCACATAAGTAACCCAAGTTTCACTTGTGGAATAAAGTAATGAACTGCCCTCTGAGACCATCCATGTCATTCCATACCGGAAACCCAAGTGTCACTTGTGGCATGACATAATTGACCCGCCAAGTGTTCCCATCCACGAAATTCAGATAATAACCCATGTATCACTCATGACATGATATAGATCCATTTATAAGTCATTTTAATTTAATAATCCTGATAATTCCATCTATGTAATTCTGAGTCAGAACCCATGTTTCACCCATGGCATGACATAATTAATGGTCATGAGATCTCAATCTAACCATACCATTTAATTAAATTGTCCATTTCATTTATAAGAAAATAATTCTAACTCACCATAGTAGGTAGTTTAGTTTCATATCCTAGGATTTGGTGGCTTATCATGGATTAATTCATTCCATTCAATCTAGTAATCCAATTCATTTGATCAATTTTAACCTCCCAATTACCTAGGGAAAAGCACCCACCTCAAGGGTGTCTTAATTCAAAATCAAACAAAGTCACTTAATATAATTTAATAATGCACCTATAGGGGATAGATCTAATAGAGGTTACCAAATCTCCTTCGATGATTATGGTCCATATAACATTTTATCTTGCATTTAATTTAACAAAACTTCATTTAAAGTGGTGATGATCAGAAGGTTCGACGTGTGGCACAATGACACAATATATATATATATATATATATCACTATACTTTTAAGTAAATTCATGAGACCATTGAACTTATATTGTTAGTAGACTCCCCATTTGATATTTGGTTCTTATTCGGTTTATATTGGTATAAATTTAATAGATACAAAAAATACTTGAAAATAGTGAATATTAGGTCGTATAAAAATAACATCGAAAATTGATAAATAAAATGATAAAGGATGATAATGGATTGATGCACTTACCAATACTCTTCCAACGTGATGAAGAATATTCTGATCATAGCTTAGATGTGGGAGAGGCCTCAAGGCCTAGGTGTATTCCATGGAGGAGCTCCAATTTAGAAGGGTTTATGTGTGTGGAGAAGAAAGAAAGAGGGAGTGAGAGGTTATAATGGTTTATAGGAAAAAGGTTAATTTTACCCTTCTTTAAAGGGGTTCATGGTTTGGCTTCACAGTTGGACAAACTCTATGCCAACCATACAAAAACACTATCTAACAGAACCAATCCCTTACATGGTTAGGTGCACAGTTAGAAAAACCATGTGATAATTATGCATTTCATATCTACAACATGTTTTATTTTTATCGCACGGGCCTAAAGCCTCCTATGTATAGTTAAACTAACCATGCACCTCCTCTTACTAGGTTGCATGGTTGAGCTACACAGTTACTACTAACTAAGCACCAATCGTGAAACTCAGATAGTTTCTACAAAAACTGAATCTATGGGCTTTGAAAAAGCCCCAAATTACCTCAAACCCTTCCTTAAACCTTTAAAAACTTACATTAGCAGAAAAAAGGTTTATAATAAAATTTAAAGGGTTCATACCTCATTAGAAAAACTAGGATCTTACAATATTCCCTCCTTAAAAAAATTTATCCCTGATTTTACCTTATGAGGGTGGTAAAGTAACATCCGTGAATAACTCTATCCACTAAGCATGTACATAGGCCCCTCTCCCCCAGGTCTCATCCTATACACAACCATGCTTTCATAGCACCCGTACTAGAAGAACTGACTTATCTTGGAGAGATTTAGTGCTCTGATCAATGATACATATAGTATTCTCCTCAAAGGACACACCCATATCTAGATAAACCTCATACAAATTAATAATATGAGATGAGTCTGAATGATAACGATGTAACTGAGATACATGAAATATTTCATGCATGGATAGATACCTCTGAGGTAACTACAACCGATAGGCTATCGACCAGACTCTCTCCAAAATATCAAAAGACCTGACATAATGAGGCAATATATTACCCCGTATCTAAATATTTCTATGCCCTAGTCTAGGTGAAATACATTAGAATACTTGATGCCCAACCTCAAACTCCATAGGTCATATATGGTGATCAACATAATAATTCTTCTAAGACTGATCTGTAGCCATACACTTACTGATAATTTGTACCTACTTCAAAGTCTCCTGAATGATATAAGGTCCCAGTAGTGCTACCTCTCCCACCTCTAACCATAATAGGTGTTAAGAGAACATCCTACCACAAAAATCATCATAAGGATAAATATGTATAGTCACTTGGAAGATGTTATTATAATAAAAATAAGAAAGCAATATATGTTTCTCCCAAGAACCATATAAATCTAGAACACATCCTCAGAGCATGTCCTCTAACACCAGATCATATGCTCAGACTGGCCGTCATTTTGTGGGTGATAGAATGTATTCAAAAATACCTAGGAACCTAGTTCTCTCTATAACTCCTAGAATTGTGACATAAAATGAGCATCTATATGTAACGTCCCGACCCGGCTCACCACTAAACTGGAGGCCGAACCAGTCTCCATATGACCTCAAGCGCACCTCCTCGTATGCCAGAGGCTGCCGACTAGCAGCGAGGGTCTAAGGATAGTCAGTGGGGAGACTATACCCTCATTTTAGTGTTAAAAAATAGACAAAGGCAATAAATAGTGGAAATGGTATAATAAATGAATAAGCAGTGGAAAGAAAATTTTATAAATCTTGTACAAAACAAATGGCCAATGCCAAAGTATACAACGGATGCATGAATGACATGCTAATGATACAAAAGTAGAAAACAGTGAACAAAATAGCATGCTTTACATTTCAATGCATAAATAAATAAATAATGACTCAAAGCCCCACAGGCAATCTCCTCGAGCATCCCGAGTCTCCACTTGGTCCTGTGCTCCTAACTCCCAAGTAAATGAAAACAACATAGTCCTGAAACCAAATAGAATCTACTCAGGTACCCAGTGCAATGGCGGACTGAGTAGGGTGTGAGATATAAATCTCAGTAGGCTGGGACCACCAGTGTCTACCCCAAACCAGACATTTAATAAATAACTTATAACATGTGAAAGCATGCATAAATTAAGTAAACAGTACAATGTAACTATATACCCAAGTAACTGCTTCATCCCTCAGCTGGTGTCTGAACCTGCATTATACATTTGTCATACATACTCAATATTCATTACATAACCATTAATTGGTTATTAATTATTCCAATCTTAATAAATTATGAAGGTCTTGATATTCGGCCTATGTCCAACATCTCCCGTATAAATCACTCACTACAGATGTCTCTAAAGACCATCTCTATAATCAAAGTAAAGACTAATTCCAAGCTTGAGCTTTGGCTTGGATAACGCGTCATAAGTTATTCAATTCAACCTTTCATATAATAAGTCTGAGCCCGCCCACTAAAAGTGGTTCACCTAATTCATAAATAAGTCTGAAACCTTCCGCATAAACAATTCACAAATCATCATGTCTCAACAGCCTTCATTAACCATTAACTCATTTCATGCACGAAAAATTGGACCCACAGTCCAATGTTAATTAATGGGTGTAGAACATCATGTCTAGAACCCTCGTGAGTATTTGGAGCGTCATTCCTTGTCTCACAACCCATGGGTATTTGGAGCATCAGTCCCTGACCCATAAAAGAATATTTTCTTGAAAGATGGGTGTAGAACGCCATGTCTAGCACCCCGTGAGTATTTGAAGCTTCAGTCCTTGTCTCACAACCCATTTATCAATCATACACATATATTTATCATTGGTGTAGAACACCATGTCTATCACCCTATGAGTATTTAGAGCTTCAGTCCTTGTCTCACAACCCATTTATCAATCATACATATATATTTATCATTGGTGTATAACACCATGTCTAACACCCCCAAACCATCCATTAATTAATTCATAAATTAATTAATCCAATCTGTTAATTAATTCAACAAATAATTAACAACATAAATCACCCGTCAAAAGTCAACCCTTAATTAACCATTCAATATCTCAATAGTAAATAATTAATTAACAATTAATTGTTCTTAGTAAGCCAAACAAATAATTAGCTCAACATTTAATTATCCAAATTCGTTAACAAGTCTGAACCCGTCCATTCAAACAGTGATTCGTCCAGGACTTTAACAATTTACATGCACGTCATAATCATCACAAAACATGCTGAACAAGCCCATATATTTAGCAACCATCTCACGCATCATCTCATAATATAGAACAGCTCCATCCAAGACAACTTAATGCATGGAAACCTAACAAGTATAAAAAATTTCCCTTGGCCAATAGTCGTAACAAAAAATCAATTCACAATCTTAATTTAATGCATGCAAATTAAATAATTCAAAAATTAATTAATTAAATATTATCTCTTAAACCAATCATAAATTAATTAACCATTTAACATTTTACATGTAATAATTAATCCATCCATTAATTATTACCAATTTCCAATTTATACTTTTGAACATGTCAAATATTCAATATTCCCAATCATCAATAAAAGCCACAAATTTTATTCCAACTCCTGACTTGATAATTAATTCTAAAATTAATTACCCTATTATAAATTCTTCCCATTCAAATCATTTAACTTTTTAATCATATCACTTTAACCAAATTAGAAAAACATGCTTAAAAACAACACAAGTTCAAGCCCTCATTTATCTCAAGTGGGCGACATCATTTAATAACTTCAAAAGGGTCATGCATCGACATATCATAATCAAGGAAACTTACATTCTCAATTTATTTAAAGAAGCTATAATTCTTAAAATAAAGTGTTAAGGATTTGAGACCCTACCTCAGGGTGGAACCATTTTAAATCTGAAGCGCTTTAATGTACTTGGAGGCAACCAGTCCACAACTGGTCCGTAATCGCACGTGCACACACCTTTATATATATATATATGTGCACATTGTCTACATTGATCAACTAAAATTACATATATTAAACCGGTAACCAGAATCAAAGTTGTAATGAACAACACACCTCTAACTTGGTATGAGGAACACATAAAAAAATTTAGCAGGCCTTAATATAACCGGTGCAAAACCAAACCGCGGGTTTAGAAACTAACCCAAACCAATGGAGGCAAGACAATTCGAGACCATCCGCCTCGCCCTTGGTGGAGGATGTTGGATTATAGACCAATGGACCCCGAGTCAACATTCGCATATCCTAAAAAAAAGAGTAACACAATGATTGGATTAAACCCGAACCTTTGGGTTTTAGCTGAGAAAACAAGGCGAGAGAGAGGAGTCAAATGATCGATGCGAATCACCAGTTATACGCAGACGAACTCACCTTGACGAGGCAGAAAAGATTCGTGAAGAGTCCGAGGGGAATCATCGTGCACAAAGTGGAGTCCGGGAGAGGGGTGGTGCGCCTCTAGGTATTGCCCGGAGGGGGGTTGCGCCACAGAGGTCACACGCTGCAGGAGCTCCGCCCGGGTGTCACGCTGTTGCAGGGTGGGTTGCTCGGGGGTTCATGTGCCTCTTGGTCGCACCGCGGGAAGGAGATCACGCCGAGGAGGGAGCTCGAAGGAGGGAGGAAGGGGCCGCATCATGGGGTGCACTGCTGCGTGCGTGCAACACCTTGTGCGTTGGGAGGAAAAAAAGGGGAATTCGATTCCCTTTATTTTCTTTTTCAAACCCCTAAATTAATTGCCATTAATAATAGTTATTATTAAACTCTTAAAACCAAATAATAATACTACCATTAATGTGATAATAATAATAATAAAAGATAATAATAATACCCATTTTATTATTATTATTATACACATTAAACACTTATCTAAAAAGTAAAAAAATCCCTAATTAATCCTTCTTAAAGGAAACGTTTAGTTTGAGAAAATCAAACTTCCCTTTACTCCTCAATTAAATTAAAATCTCTTTGAATTCAAAGTAATAAAAAAAAATTCCTTTCCCACAATTAATAAAATTCATTTTTCATTGAATTTAATTAATTAACAAAATAATAATAATAATAATGAAATCATCATCATCATTATTATTAAAACTTTCATTTTTTTTAAATTTCAACCAAAACTCCCCAATTCATTACTATTATTATTTATAATAATAATATCCATAATGATCAATAATTATGACATAATAATAATAATATAATTATTATTACTCAAACCATTGATACCACTTTGTAACGTCCCGACCTGGCTCACCACTAAACTGAAGGCCGGACCGGTCACCACATGACCTCAAGCACGCCTCCCCATATGCCAGAGGCTGCCGACTAGCAGCGAGGGTCTAAGGATAGTCAGTGGGGAGACTATACCCTCATTTTAGTGTTCAAAAATATAAAAAGGCAATAAATAGCAGAAATAGTATAATAAATGAATAAGCAGCAGAAAGAAAATTTTATAAATCTTGTACAAAACAAATGGCCAATGCCAAAGTATACAACGGATGCATGCATGACATGCTAATGATACAAAAGTAGAAAATAGTGAACAAAACAACATGATTTACATTTCAATGCATAAATAAATAAATAATGACTCAAAGCCCAACGAGCGATCTCCTCGAGCATCCCGAGCCTCTGCTCGGTCCTGTTCTCCTAACTCCCAAGTAAATGAAAACAACATAGTCCTGCAACCAAATAAAATCTACTCGGGTACCCAGTGCAATGGCAGCCCGAGTAGGGTGGGAGATATAAATCTCAGTAGGCCGGGACCACTGGTGTCTACCCCAAACCAGACATTTAATAAATAACTTATAACATGTGAAAGAATGCATAAATTAAGTAAACAGTACAATGTAACTATATACCCAAGTACCTGCTTCAGTCCTCAACTGGTGTCTGAACCTACGTTATACATTTGTCATACATACTCAATATTCATTACATAATCATTTATCAGTTATTAATTATTCAAATATTAATAAATTATGAAGGTCTTGAGATTCAGTCTACACCCAACATCTCTCGTATAAATGACTCACCACAGTTGTCTCTAAAGACCATCTCTGTAATAAAAGTAAAGACTAATTCCAAGCTTGTGCTTTGGATTGGATAACATGTCATAAGTTATTCAATTTAACCTTTCATATACTAAGTATGATCCCGCCCACTAAAAGTGGTTCACCCAATTCATAAATAAGTCTGAAACCTTCCACATAAACAATTCAAAAATCATCATGTATCAACAGCCTTCATTAACCATTAACTCATTTCATGCACGAACAATTGGACCCATAGTCCAATGTTAATTAATGGGTGTAGAACATCATGTATAGTACCATCGTGAGTATTTGGAGTGTCAGTCCTTGTCTCACAACCCATGGGTATTTGGAGCATCAGTCCCTGACCCATAAAAGAATATTTTCTTGCAAGATGGGTGTATAATGGCATGTCTAGAACCCCGTGAGTATTTGGAGCTTCAGTCCTTGTCTCACAACCCATTTATCAATCATACATATATATTTATCATTGGTGTAGAACACCATGTCTATCACCTCATGAGTATTTGGAGCTTCAGTCCTTGTCTCACAACCTGTTTATCAATCATACATATATATTTATCGTTGGTGTAGAACACCATGTCTAACACCCCAAAACCATCCATTAATAAATTCATAAATTAATTAATCCAATCCGTTAATTAATTCAACAACTAATTAACAACATAAATCACCCGTCAAAATTCAACCCTTAATTAACCATTCAATATCTCAATAGTAAATAATTAATTAACAATTAATTGTTCTTAGTAAGGAAAATAAATAATTAACTAAACATTTAATTATCCAAATTCGTTAACAAGTCTGAACCCGTCCACTAAAACAGTGATTTGTCCAGGACTTTAACAATTTACATGCACGTCATAATCATCAAAAAACATGATTAACAAGCCCATATATTTAGCAACCATCTCACACATCATCTCATAATATAGAACAACTCCATCCAAGACAACTTAATGCATGAAAATATAACAAGCATCAAAAAGTTCCCTTGGCCAACAGTCGTAACAAACAATCAATTCACAATCTTAATTTAATGCATAAAAATTAATTAATTAAAAAATTAATTAATTAAATATTATCTCTTAAACCAATCATAAATTAATTAACCATTTAACATTTTACATGTAATAATTAATCTATCCATTAATTATTACCAATTTCCAATTTATACTTTTGAACATGTCAAATATTCAATATTCCCAATCATCAATAAAAGCCACAAATTTTATTCCAAATCATGACTTGATAATTAATTCTACAATTAATTACCCTATTATACATTCTTCCCATTAAAATCATTTAATTGTTTAATCATATCACTTTAACCAAATTAGAAAAACATGCTTAAAAACAACACAAGTTCAAGCCCTCATTTATCTCATGCGGGCGACATCATTTAATAACTTCAAAAGGGTCATGCATCGACATATCATAATCAAGGAAACTTACATTCTCAATTTATTTAAAGAATCTATAATTCTTAAAATAAAGTGTTAAGGATTTGAGACCCTACCTCGGGGTGGAACCATTTTAAATCCGAAGCGCTTTAATGTACTTGGAGGCAACCAGTCCACAACTGGTCTGTAATCGCACGTGCACACACATTGATGTATATATATATATATGTGCACGTTGTCTACATTGATCAATGAAAATTACATATATTAAACCGGTGACCAGAATCAATGTTGTAATGAACAACGCACCACTAACTTGGTACGAGGAACTCATAAAAAAATTTAATAGGCCTTAATATAACTGGTGCAAAACCAAACCGCGGGTTTAGAAACTAACCTGAACCAATGGCGGCAAGACAATTCGAGACCATCTGCCTCGCCCTTGGTGGTGGATGTCAGATTATGGACCAATGGGTCCCGATTCAACATTCACATATCCTAAAAAAAGAGGAACGCAATGATTGGATTAAACCCAAACCTTTGGGTTTTAGCTGAGAAAACAAGGCGAGAGAGAGGAGTCAAATGATCGATGCGAATCACTAGTTATACGTAGATGGACTCACCTTGATGAGGCAGACAAGATTTGTGAAGAGTCCAAGGGGAATCATTGCATGCAAAGTGGAGTCCGGGAGAGGGGTGGTGCACCTCTAGGTATTGCCCAGAGGGGGGTTGCGCCATGGAGGTCGCGCGCTGCAGGAGATCTGCTCGGGTGTCGCGTTGTTGCAGGGAGGGTCTCTCGGGGGTTCGCGTGCCTCTTGATCACACCGCGGGAAGGAGATCACACCGAGGAGGGAGATAGATGGAGGGAGGAAGGGGCTGCATCATGGGGTGTGCTGTTGCGTGCGTGCAACACCTTGTGCGTAGGGAGGAAGAAGAGGTGAATTCGATTCCCTTTATTTTCTTTTTCAAACCCCTAAATTAATTGCCATTAATAATAGTTATTATTAAACTCTTAAAACCCAATAATAATACTACCATTAATGAGATAATAATAATAATAAAAGATAATAATAATAACCATTTTATTATTATTATTATACACATTAAACACTTATCTAAAAAGTAAAAAACTCCCTAATTAATCCTTCTTAAAGGAAACGTTTCATTTGAGAAAATCAAACTCCACTTTACTCCTCAATTAAATTAAAATCTCTTTGACTTAAAAGTAATAAAAAAAAATTCCTTTACCACAATTAATAAAATTCCTTTTTTCCTTGAATTTAATTACTTAACAAAATAATAATAATAATAATTAAATCATCATCATTATTATTATTAAAACTTTCATTTTTTTTAAATTTCAACAAAAACTCCCCAATTCATTACTATTATTATTTACAATAATAATATCTATAATGATCAATAATTATGACATAATAATAATAATATAATTATTATTACTCAAACCTTTAATATAACCCAACAACTCTATTAAATAACCACACTCCTTCATTAAATTCAAAACTGATTATTTAATTAAGAGTTTCATCGAGATACCCAACAACCTCATTAAATTCACCTAAATATTACACCCCATTAAAGAAAAACATAACTTTGACAAACCCCATAATTAAATTGTATTAAAAGAAACAATAAAACGCCCATATTAATTATGTCCAACCTCCCCATTTAAATCCACATTAATTATCCAATTCGTTTTTAAACTTCATTTATTATTCTTGTAATAAATGTTTCGTAATTAATTATAAAACTCCATATTGATCATTAAATTATTTTAACATTTATTTAACTAAGTAACCAAAATAATAATAATAACATCATTATTATTATTATTCAAACTTTCATTTATTTAAAAACCCAAACCCCCAATTTATTACAATATCATTAATATGATAAAAACTCCAACCCATAACCCCTCATTTATTTAAAAGTTTCTTTGAGAAGCTCAAAAGCCACATTTAATTCTTATAAATGATACACTCCTTTAACATGCAATTAAAATCTCAATGTATCAAAATAATTTATGACTATGTAATAATAACAATGACATTATTTTTATTAGCACATTCCTCCATTTAATAAAAAAATGGTCCTTTAATAATTCTAAAACTCTGCATTTAAATAAAACGGTTCTTTGATAAACCCAAAATCTACTTAAATACCTTCAACTGCCATTTAATTAATTCTTTAAAATTCAATAAATTTAACAACCATAATAATAGTAATAATAAATTAATTATTATTATTATTATTATTAAAACTTTATTTTAATTAATCCAAATCTCTCATATAATCATATTTAATTAGAAAAATAATAATAATTTATTAAATAAGATAAACTGAACAGGTTGGACTGCAACCATGCGCTGCCCATACAAATCCATTAAAGTGGATTTTTCCGGATCTGGTGCACCCGAGACTCATCGGGACACCCATTAAAATTTCTCGGGTAATTACGCAATTCCAGAAACGACACCATTAGGTGTTCCAACACTCAGAATAAAATTCCAGATCTCGGTTTAAAAAAAATAACTATTGATAAATCGATTTTTTTTTTCAAAAACATTCGTATTTTAACCCGGTTCAAAAACATGAAACTTTACACTATATTTGATATAATAGTATATGGATGTACATGAATACGTATGATCTCTCTAACATATATCCTTCCTAGTATTAGGAGTATTTTATATTAACCTTATCCATGTAAGTATTAATCTCAATTTTTTTTGATGATGATGATGCTATTCATCTTCAACAAAATCTTTTATTTGATGAGTATCATGATTTATTACCACTTAATAAGGAATTTTATTAAATGGGATACCACTAAAATGATAAAATCTTTTAATGTACATCATATCTATTAGTGGGCTAAGATCCATATTTCATTAATCAATGAGTCTTCTAGGGAATTAATCTCAAAATTTAATTATTTAGGCTAAGAAAATTTCACATCATAATAATTGTGACTCTTGGATAGTTGAGTGGATAACTCTTTATCCAAATAAATCATATAGATTCACTCAATTCTATTTCTATGGGATCCTTCCTAAGGTTTTTCCAGATAAGTGTAACCGAAAGAAAACAATGAGAATAAACTAACAAAATACAATCCATAGAAACCATTCAAGGTAAGAACCTACCCAAGGATGATCTAGTGTTATATATTACTTTCTTTCCTTATACAATATAATTCAGGGGCACCCTACTAGGGCAGAACCGACCTGGTTGAATGATCATGGTCTTGAAAATTTCTTCTTTGGAAGGAATCTAACACTTTTTATTTAAATAGGATTTAATCTCACCATCTTATCTCATGTTACTACCTTTTATATATTCATGATTCAAGTGATTTAGTTTGGAATATTATTCCCTCCACTAAACCAATATGTTCAAACCATATTGATGTGTAAATATTTAAAAAACCCATAGTTTGTGTTACTCACCAAAAATTAGAATCTAAACATATTCATACATATCTAAATTCTTCATATTCATAAGGTATATAAAAATTTCATATAAAGAGATAAAGTTATATTAGATTGAAAATATTTACATGAGTAATCCCAAAGTGGCCAATAGACAACCCCATTGACCTTTCTAGAAAATGTATAAGCCTCCCAGAATGTAGGTAGTTTGACCCCAAGTCCCTCTACCTAGGGATACTTTACTCAAGATACAATTAAATTCATAATAACTATATCACCAAATATTCACAAACTATTCCCAACAACAAAATTCAATATGACAACTTCAATTACAAACCATGGTCAAGGTCAATGAAGAACTAAATTTATTATGGAGTCATTATTAGCATGAAAATGAAAGGTTGTATTTCCTAGAAGTAGTTAAAAATTTAAACTAAAGTACACATCAATCATCATATAAAAAATTTATAACTATGAATGCAACAAATAATAACCTATAAATGAACAATTAAAATATTTTAACATGAGATAACCATTTATGAAACATTTATAAATAAAATACGACTATAATTTTTTTTATAATTTTATCTCTATATTATGTACATTCCACAAATATGAACATAAAAATTTTATATTCATTCCAATATAAACTCATTCATAATATTCATTATATACCATTTCTTTTTAAATGTATGATATTTTATGTATTATCAACAATTTTATAATCCAATTTATATTATGTAAATATTTTACTTAATCTAATTATCACATATTTAATCATTATTTAAAGCATGATCATATCAATCATCAAAATAATTTTAATGTGGCTTAAATAATATCCAAATAAGGCCCCTTTAATTTGAACAATTCAAATTAATTAATTATGAATAATTCATAATTTAAATATAAAAACTTTTAAACTTTTGGACTTATTTCATAATTTATAACCTTTTATAAATTATTTATTATGATTTCTAAATAAACATTTTATTTATAGATTATAATACATGACACATAATTTGTTTATAATTTATTTAAATATTTAAATATAATATTTGGGAAAAATATTTCATGAAAATTTAATTAATTATATTTTTTTATAATTAATTAATAAATTTTTATATTAAAATGCCCCAAAATACATTTTAAATGATTTATAAACATTTTATAAACCATTTAAATCATTTTATATGTTAATTTTTTTAACAATTTTAAAAAAATTCTATTCAGACTTACATAAGAAACCATTTTTATGTAAAGGTAACCTTGTTTACCTTTATGTAGATCACATTTTTCATTTTGTATAAAAGTAAACCCAATTGACATTTACACAGACCCTTATATATATAGGTAACTCCATGTGACCTTTACATAGATCCTATATATGTAAATGCAAGTCAGTGACTACCTTTATGAAACTCAGCTGTAACCCACTGTGTAAAGGTATATCCGGTGAAACCTATGTAGAACACTTCTATATAAGGTTAACCATAAAATTACTTAAGTTTCATAAAGGTAAATTAGGTGACCTTATATAGAACTATTTTATGCAAGTTCATCCTTAAATTTCCTTACACTGCATCAAGGTAGCTCATAGTAACCTTTACACAAGATTTTAAAAATGACATTATCTTTATGTGTACTACTTCATATAAAGGTAAGTACTTGGTTACCTTTATGGATCCTTTAAAAAATATCAACTACCATTACATTTCCTATCCGTGTGAAGGTAAATCCTTATTTAACTTTACATGGCCCAACTATATATGGATAAACTGTATATAATTCAAAAATTCTACCATTTTCTTCAATATTATTTATTTCAAGAAAGATTTTATAAATCTAAACACATGGGTTCACTCAAATACTACTAAAGGATTTTGATTGAGTCTAATAAAAATTATTATAATTAGAATAAGAAACCAAAATCCATTTTCAAGGATCACCCATGCTAGAAATATGAAAACTACATATAAAATTGAAATGAACATACTGTAAATAGCATTTACCTTACACCAAATGGACTCTCCTACATATTTATTACTTTTAAAAACCTTAGAATGGGATTGATAAATATCACTAAGGGAAGCCAAAATACATCTCCTCTCTGAGGTGTATCTACGGGTTTTGATTGAATCATCTATCATATGGATGGGATCTATCCTTTCTCTACAGCCTGCTAGATAATCCAATGGAAATTAGTAGTATAAATAGAGATTTTAGGATCAAGTACATTCATCCAAGTAACACACCACAATCCCATAACATGGAATTGATATATATATATATAAGCACCTGATGAAACTCCTTGGGTGCTATTGCATTTATTCATGCATTATAACACATGAATAAATGTAATGGATAGTGAATTCATCATATGAATGATTCTAATCCCTTGAAATATATATCATATAATAAATTAATAAATTATATTAAATGTTTTATATTTATGAAATCTGTAGTAAACGTGAAATGATACACCCATAATGCATGAAAATCATAATTTACATGCAAGAATATAATATATATCCCACATATATATGGTTTTTGGGATTTTCTCCTTTAAACACCTGATGTGTTATCAATATTAAAAATGGGCTAAAAAAATCCCAAATTCCAATAATATCTGAATACTTATTGTGTTTGTGGTTGGTTTGGTAATCTCCAATGATTTTTTAGAGGTTTTTTTAATAAATAAAAAGATGCATCAGTTTGAGGTATCTCTTCAAATTATTATATATATTTATTTCTTTATATTAGATGAGTGTCTTTATTGGTTGAAGTGATATATTGGTGAAACATTTATTTGAGAACAAATTGTGGTAACTAATGATACTTTTTAGCGATGATGATCCATTGGGAATTCTAAATACTCTACATGACCCTTATAGTATTAGGATTTATCAATAGTGGTTAGAATCTTATAAGCCAATACAAGAATTATAAATGATGGAGATACCATTTATAGAAAGTCTCTATCCCAGTCATGTTTTTTCATTTTTGGGTTCTCCTTTCTCCATTAATTTTGAATTAGTGAGTAAGTATAGATTATATAGAAATTATTCTACCCTACCCACCCTTACTCAAGGGAGTAATAAGGTTTTTATGCATTTTTTCTTGGTCTAAACATAGTGATCCAAAAATATATCTTGTATTTGATTTAATTTTCACCTATGAAACATGAAATTATTTTTATTTAGAGAATTTTATTTTATGAAATTTATGATACATGTTGAATTCTCTGATATGTATTTTTTTCCATCAGTTCATATGGAATTTCTGGGGGAATAAAGAGGCATGATAGGGAGAATTGTGACACCCAAGATGTCACTAAATAATATATATATATATATATATCATCAACTAATCATTTGATGACTTTCTTAGGTGTTTTGGGTGACTTTTTAGGTATTTGGGAAAGTTTCCAAGATGCATGGTTTGAGAATGATTTTTCCAAACCATGTAACTATCACCTACATTTTGAAAATATGTTTCTAGTTTCATCCACATAGTTTGTGAATGGTTTACTAAATCATGCATCAAAATCATATAGTCTACCAAAACCTAAATATTTTTTTATACAACACGGTCTTAAGTGATTCCACCTTTATTTTAACCCTCATTCCATTGGCTATCCACCAAAGGTCACCCCTTCATTATCATTTATCTTTGGACACTTTATTAGTGGTTTCTTACTAAAGGTTAGTGATTATTCAATATTTCTTCTTCAAAATATTCTCTTATCCTCTTATTATCTCTTATCCTCCCATTTTTTGGACCTAAAATGGTCATGGTGAACTAGGGTTCCATATTGAATGAAATTGATTTTGTTTTTTTTCTTATATTAGGGTTTCTCATGTAATTCTAAGATTCCATTCCCTTATCTTTTGATGTAAAACTCTTATAGAAAATAGATTCTTTGATTATTGGTAGGTGACTCTTTAACACTTTTTTTTGGGAAACCATGGATGTTTTTATATTTAAAATGATGTTTTATCTAATATAAAATCTATATTTATTGACTATGATTTCCATTTTTTGATTTCTTATCATTTTTTCTTAAACCTCACATGACATAAAGGTTATATTCCATTTCCAAAATGTGGAATTCTTCTCAAGAAAAATTATTATAATTTAGGTGTTGAATGAAATTCCTAGAATGTGTTTTCAATGAAATATTCAAAATATCACTCATGGATGAATCTTTTATGAATTATAAATTATTAATATCCTAACTTGGTAACATGATTATTTGGAAAGAAGGATGTTTTCATACTTTAAGTGCTTTTTAAAAATGTTTTGATTGAATTTAAAAATGAGGTGTTTTCATATTATTTTATTATTCCCTAAAGGTTTTTCTTGGGTTTAAGTGATTGATGTTGATTCATATTGAAATCATATTTTGTTTCAAAGAGGTTTATTTTGACTGAAGGCCTATTTAGAAAATGAAACAATGGTTTTCATTATATTTTTTAACCCTTGATAATAAAATCCTTCCTTATTGATATGATATGATGTGATATAATATTTCATGAGAATTGAATAATTATTTTATTTATTATAATATTATGAATGGGATGTTTCTTTGAAGGGTGATCAGAGGTGGAGTGAGGGTTATAATTATATTTTTATTTCTTTATTTTATTATTGTAAGGAATTTATTTTTCACGATCACTTCATTTATGTTTTGGAGAAATTAGAGGTGTCTAGTAAAGGATAGTGGATGAGTTTTATTTGATCTAGAATTATAGCTGGAGTAAGAGACTTGTGGTGTAACCTAGTAGGTTGTGGAATTGGTAGTCTTTGAGGGTTTGTTAAATTTTTAAGGATGGATGATTTATGCAGTATCCATGGTCCCTGCAATGTATAGTTCAGGGTGAAGGTTTTGGTATCTTTGTTGATCTAGAGGATACTGCTATGTAGTGGTTAGATTGTGTCATGGAACCTTCAAGGATAAGGTTTTATTGTCTTTATCTTATGAAAGTTCACTACATAATGGAATTGGTGCTGCGTTGTGGAGTTATAGAAGTTGAGACCCTTGGTTTTTCCAACCTAGGGACCCTATGGTGTCTTGACTATATTGTGGTGATTCTCCATGGTTGTAGGATTGGAGTTTGAACAAGGTTTATAAATGGGGTGATGTATTGGTATTTGAGCCATATATTCTAGAGGGTGGATTTTACCATGACCATTGTGGCGTGATAAACCTTGCTTCATCATGGTTTGAGTGAAAGTACTAATCATTACGATGTGGTCAAGGGGGTTGTATTGTAATCTTATGTTTTATCCATATTGCATAAATTTAGAGGTATATTAAATTTCATCTTATCTCCTTCCTACTTCTTTTAAACCATAGGAGACCCAAGGTCCTATTTTAGAGACTTTGAGTTCCCAATGCAAAGCTTTATCCCCTAGCTTTGGGATATCATTTGATTGGTGATATGAGGTGATTTTCTTCTTCTTTTCTGGTTTCATTCTCTCTTATTATATATTTTCATGTTATAGATTCTTGTTTCCTTCATTTTAATGGGATTTATATTGATTATTGTTTGAATATTCATGGTGGGATGATATCCTTAGGGATCATGGGTTCCTTGTAGGGGAAGTGATTAAAAATCCATGATTATTATTCCATTATTGTTTGGAGAATGTCAGAAGTTTCATATTGAGGTAGGGTTTTTTTTAATTCTTTTTATTTTATATAAAATCTTGGGATTATAATTATATATATTGTAACATCAAGTTACATTTTCAGGTACTTTTGATGTTTCTAAGTACCTATATTTTGGATTAGGGACTTGGGGGTGCGTTTGGGTGAACTTTTAAGTAAAACAAAAGGTCAATGGATTGTGCACGGTTTGCACACGGTTTGACAAACCGTGCGACCAAACCATGCCAACCAAGCAGCACTGGAAAGATAGGTACGCACGGTGTGCGCACGGTTTGAAAAACCGTGCGACCAAACCATGCGGACTGTGTATCTCTGGATAGTGAGGTCCACATGGTGTGCACACAGTTTGACAAGCCGTGCGCCACTGCCCAGGTAAACCGTGTACGTGGTTTTTAATTCCAAATTTTTCTTTTAAAACCACCTAAACCCCCGATAATTCCATGATTTCGACCTTGGCTTGGGCTTGACTCATTTTAGGTCTTTCCAAATCCTCCTAGAGAGATTCCAAGGCGATACGAACATCTTTCTTCGAGATTAAAGGCTCGGATTGAAGATCCACTCTCCTCCTGGTAAGTGGATTTCATCCCGTTGTATTTCTCATTTATTCCTATATATTTACTTGATCTTTTCATGGGAGATTTCCTTTGATTCCATGGATATAAACCTATGAGTAGATTTATAGATCTAGGATTGTGAATCTAGATCTAGTTTTTCAAGATCTTGATTCCTTTGATATTAATTTTGGTTTTAAGGATTTAGATCCAATTTTTGATCGACGTCATTGTGCTGATTGGTTTTTGGGGTTTCTCGTTGGTCTAACTCCCATCAATAAATTGAGGTAGGTGGTTCCGTCCCAACTTTACAAATTGATTAACATTGTATTTGCTTGATTTGTTTCAATTGTTGATTTAAATTCAATTGCTCAAGTTTATTTCAATTAAATTGATAAAAACTTAATTCCATTGAATTGATATATTTGAAATGGTTTTGGCATAAAAATTTGGAAAAACCCCAATTCCATTGAATTGGGTGTGTTTATGGAAAATTGGTCAATTTAAATTGTTTTAATTTAAATTGTGGATTTGATGGAAATGATTTCAATTAAATTGTTGAATTTAATTGTGGAAATAAATTGTGTAATGATGTAATTGGTTTTGAATGTATTTAAAACTTATGGAAATGGCTTAAAATGATTTGATAGAAACCCATTGGTTTTATCTTTTGGAAAGGCATGTTTTGAATAAAACTTGTTTTGGTTTTAAATGGAATGAAATTGGCACTTTTGAAATGGAAGAATGAGATTGATCGTATTTTAAGCATTCTTAAAATAGTTCTCCCATCATGTAGGAGCGCATGGAAGACTTATGTAGTTAGTGAGTTATTTGGATACACTCTATACTACGTCAATATTCTAAAACATACTTGCAGCAGGTCACATCCCTGACGGGTTGGTGACGAGTCTCCTTTGGCCAGTGTCATAGGGACGTGTGTATACACATTTTTATGAGTTCACAAAGAGAGTGAGGAATCCTATAACTGGTTAATACTATCGTACATTTTGGAAGATGACCATGTTGTTCGCTTGTTTATTTATATTTGAGATATAAATGTATGCCAATTCTTATGAACTACTTTACATGCCTTCTGAATTTATATAAACTGTTTTATATAAATGTTTTACTTAAGCCATTGTTTTAGAAATATTCCATCATTGTAAAGCCTTTTCTTAAAGTAATTTTTCCATCATTTGAAAATGTATAGCATGTTTTGTTAAAAATGTTCTTTTGAATTGAAAAACCAGTTTATTTGAAAATTGGAAGCTTTTCTTTAGAAAATATATATTTGGAATCCATTAAGGAATCTTTGGTGGTATCCTACTGGGCTTTGGCTCACACCCTACTTTTTCCTTTAGGTGTTTATAGACTTTCTTCTTTCATGATTGAGCAAAGGGAAGGGACCTCTTGGAGGCGTATCCAGCTGTTGATCTTTGGTTTTTGTGAGTTGTGTCATTAGGGACCTTGGGGATATTTTTCCCATTTTTAGTACTTGGGATGTAGTACTTTGGGCTTTTATGCCTCTTTGTATTATGGTACTTTACTCCCAGTGGAGTTTCTTTTGTTTTCATCCTGTCTTATTTCTTTTTATTCTACATTCTTGTGGAAAAATCATTCCCACTTGCATGTTTTGTGATGCCAGGTGCTAGTCGCCGACCCATGGGGATCGGGAACTCCCTTCGGGCTATGTAAGGACCGGGTCGGTTATCGGGTTACCAGGGTACCCGGGCTGGTTCATGACAAAGGGCAGGTTAAACATCTTGCCTTGATGACAGTATGCATTTGAGTATTATTGTCGGGACTTGGGAGGTAGTTGTGATTGAGTGCCTGGCCAGCTCTCACCACAATGAACCCTAAGTCACCAGGGTTAAGGAAATACGACTTGTGGATTAGTTCTAGTATTTTTCCTATTTTGATTTGGATAGATTTGAATACAAATCTTGTAAATCCCATCTATTAAGAATATTTTTCCTTGTTACTCTATTTGTGTGTTAATCAAATGTCTTTTTATGTTGTGTAGCAACATGCCTCCGAGAATACATGAGAATAGAATCCAAAAAGAGGCTGCTGCTGAATCTCAGCAAGCGAGTCCTATTATGGATCCGAGTCTGGTTGAGGTGATTGTTTGCACCGTCCAAGCTCTGGGACATGCAACACCTCTAGTTCCTATTCAGGCTCCAGCTTTAGATCCCCATAGTGATATTCTTCGAAGTCATTCTCAAGAGTTCCTATGCCAGAAGCTACCGGTTTTCAAAGGCTCCACTGAACCTCAAAATGTTGAGGAATGGTTGAGTAAGATTGAATGCCTATTTGGGTTCTTGGAGACACCTGATGTGATCAAGGTGAAGTGTTCCACCTTCGTACTGGAGGGACCATGTAGGAGATGGTGGGACATGATGGTGACGACTGGGAAACATGAGGGTTTGGAGTGGAAAGACTTTAGGGTTCTTTTAACTAACTAGTTCTATCCAGAATCATTGGTGTTGGCCAAGGCTGTGGAGTTTTTTAAGCTTGAGCAGGCCAACAAAACTGTGACTGAGTACTCAAATCACTTTTCTGAGCTGGTACCATTTTCTCCTGAGATTGTATCTAATGAGAGGATGAAGGCTCGACAATTAGAGTTGGGACTTCGATCAGATATCTGTTCTTAGGTTTTCCTATTGAAGCTACCCACTTATGCTGATGTGCTGGATAGGGCCATGATGGTTGAGATGGACCTGGCAGGAAAGTTAGGGTTGAAGGAGGTTCTTTTCCCTCCTAGTGGAAGTGTTGATTCCTTTAAAGTAAAATAGAAGCGAGACGTTTCTTATGGTAGTTCTCAACAACAGAGTCATTATAGACCTCCGGTAACAACGGGAGGGGATTCTTTGACTTTCTATCAGTGTGGAAGGCCAGGAAATTCTAAGAGGGTTTGCACTAAGGAACCCAAGAACTGTAGCTCCTGCAGACGTTTAGGGAACTTACAGAGATTCTGCCATCACTTCTCTACTCCACGTGGTGGAACAGGATCATTAGCACCTCCAGAAACTGTGGGGCAATCAAATGCTTCATGTAAAAAAGGGTTCCATCCATAGGCATTTGGAACGAAGCTTCTTCACGCAGTAGATGAGTTGCCTGAGGTAGCTGATGTAGGTCCTGCAACTGTGAGAGGTACCATTACTATAGATTCATCTTTAGTGATAACTCTTTTTAATACTGGTGCATCTCACTCTTTTATTTCAACCCAACTTGTTAATCTGCTTAATCTACCTACGGAAATTTTATCTTGTGCGATGGATATTACTACACCCCTTGGTACGATGAGAGAGAAGGGTCTCCATAGTCTTGCTTGCATCTTCTCTCTATCAGATGTTGATCATTCTTGGAATTTATTGGTTCTCGACATGAAATCTTTTGACGTCATATTTGGGACGGATTGGCTCATTGCCAATAAATCCCGGATTGATTGTTATCTAAGACGGGTCTACCTTAATACACATAGTGGTGTGTCTCTCGTTTTTCAAGGAGAATAGGACCCAAGGTCAAGCAGAGCCAGACCCTTTTATCCAGAGTTGGGGAAAATTATATCAGTGTTTGCTTTTGATCTGGAGAGAGATTCATTATGTGGTGATCTTACTTCAGTCATCGCTGAGTTTTCCGACGTGTTTCCTTCTGACTTCTCTGATTTGCCACCAGTAAGAGAGGTTGATTTTTTCTATTGACTTAATGCCTGGTACTCAAAAAATTTCTATTCACTCTTACCGAATGGCTCTAGCTGAACTGAAAGAACTGAAGTTTCAGTTAGACAATCTTCTTGAGAAAGGTTTTTTACGCCCGAGTGTGTCCCCTTGGGCAGCACCAGTTCTCTTCGCTAAGAAGGCTGATGGTTCTCTTCACTTATGTGTTGATTATAAAAAGATCAATCTAGTTACGATAAAGAACAAAGATCCATTACCACGAATTGATGATTTGTTTGATCAATTGAAAGGGGAAAAGTGGTTTTCAAAAATTGATCTTCGATCAGGTTACCATCAGTTGAGGATAAAAGAATCTGAAATTAATAAGACCGCTTTTAGGAGTAGGTTTGGCCATTATGAGTACCTTGTTATGCCCTTAGGCCTAACAAATGCTCTTGCAGTTTTCATGGATTTGATGAACAAGGTTTTCTATGATTATCTAGATACTTTTGTGGTAGTCTTTGTGGATGAAATTCTTGCCTACTCCAAGTCTGAGGAGGATCATGTACATCATATGAGAACAGTTCTGAATCTTTTAAGGAATCACCAACTTTATGCCAAGCTTTCAAAGTGAAATTTTTGAATTCAGGAAGTGAAATTCTTGGGACATGTCATGTCAGAACAAGGAATATCAGTTGATCCTGAAAAGGTGAAGGCTATTATGACTTGGGAACAACCACAAAATGTTTTTGAGATTTAGAGCCATTTGGGATTAGCAGGATATTATCGCCGGTTTGTTAAATACTTATCAATGTTAGCTTCTCCAATGACTGCTCTGACTCGAAAGGGAGTGAAGTTTTCTTGGAATGATAAATGTCAGAGTTATTTTTTTGAGCTAAAGAGTATTTTCACTACTGCACCAGTGTTAACTCTTCCTGAGGCTGGGATAGGTTACATGGTCTTCTGTGATGCATCTGGTTCAGGTTTGGGATGTGTCCTTATGCAAGGTAATCATATTGTTTCCTATGGATCTCGTCAGCTTAAGCCTCATGAGAAGAACTATCCTACCCCTGACCTTGAACTTGTAGCTATAATTTACACACTTAAGTGTTGGATACATTACCTTTATGGAGAAATGTTTACTGTGTATTCAGAACACAAGAGCTTGAGTTATATCTTCTCTCAAAAAGATTTGAATCTCCGCCAAAGGCGTTGGGTGGAGTACCTGAAATCCTTCGACTTTTACATTGCCTATAACCCAGGGAAATGGAATGTCGTTGTAGATTCATTAAGCAGGAAACTTACAACTCAGGCTGTGAAAGAATCTTCAGAAGAGTGGAGTTTGATGGATCTTTTTTCTCAGCTGCATATTAGAATTCAATGGAAGGGGAATGAAGTTTCTTTAGCCAGTGTCTAGTTGACATCTGCTCTTCTCGAGTTAATTCTTCAGGAACAATAACTAGATGATTAATTCCATAGCATTATGAACTCTCTTTATGGTGGGGAGACCGATTCCCAGTGCTCATTCTCTAAAGAGGGTGTTATGTGTTATCGAAACCATTACGTTGTACCGTTATCGGCAAGGAAGGATGTGATGGGGGATTGCCATAACTCTCAGTGGTCTGTGCACCCAAGAACCACAAAAATGTTCTATGGCATGTGGTGATAGTTCTGGTGACTAGGTATGAGACGGGACATTGCTGAGTTTGTATCTCATTGCTATACATGCCAGCAGGTGAAAGACGAGCACCAGAAACCTTTGAGTTTGCTTCAACCATTACCAGTCCCTATGTAGAAGTGGGATGAAATCTCTATGGAATTTGTGGTTGGGTTACCTCAAACCCAGAGAAAGAAGAACACTATATGGGTTGTGATCAGCAGAATGACCAAGTCAACTCATTTTATACCTATTCGAGATACAACCAAAGTTGAGGAGTTGGGGAAATATCTATGTGAAAGAGGTTGTTCGTTTGTATGGAGTTCTGTCTACTATAGTCTCTAATAGGGATCCTTGGTTTACTTCTCAATTTTGGAGAGGCTTTCAGGAGGCACTGGGATCTTAGGTCCGTTTGAGCACGGCCTACCATCCTTAGTCAGATGGCCAGACAGAGAGAGCTATTTAGATCCTTGAGGATATGCTCCGTGCATGTGTTCTCGACTTTGGTGGGAGTTGGAATGATCATCTGGGGCTAGTTGAGTTTTCTTATAACAAAAGTTATCAGTCTGTGATCAAAATGTCTCTTTTTGAGGCTTTGTATGGCCGTCCTTATAAATCTCCTTTATGTTGGTCGGAGATTGGTGAAAGTTCTTTGGTAGGACTGAGTTTGTTCCAAGAGACGACAACTAAGATCCAGCTGATTCATCATAGAATGTTTACAGCACAGAGTCCGTACAAGTCTTATGCTAATCATCACTGTAAACCTTTAGAGTTCTCAGTTGGTGACCAGATGTTCTTGAAAGTTTCACTCCGATTAGGTCATCGACAGCTTGGGAGGAAAGGGAAGCTTGCTCCTCATTTTGTAGGACCTTTTGAGGTTGTTGGTCTTGTAGGGAAAGTTGCTTACCATCTAGCTCTACCACCACAGCTAACGTCGATACATAACCTGTTTCATGTATCGCAACTGTGAAAGTATCTCTCTGATCCATCTCATGTTGTGAGATGGAGTGATCTTGAGATTGAACCAGATTTATCTGTTATTGAATGACCAGTCAGGGTTGTTGATTCTGAGACCAAGGTACTTTGTGGGAGAATGATACCTCTGGTCCATGTACTCTGGAAGCATGGTCCTGATTCTCATGAGACGTGGGAAAGGGAGTCACTAATGAGAGAGCAGTGGCATCATCTTTTTGACGTGGAGGTTTTTTCATAGGCTTTCTGGGGACATAAAGATCTTATTGTGGGAAGGTTATAACATCACGTTACATTTTCAGGTACTTTTGATGTTTTTAAGTACCTTTGTTTTCGAGTAGTGAATTGGGGGTGCGATTGGGTGAACTTTTAAGTAAAACAAAAGGGAAATGGCTTGTGCACGGTTTGCGCATGGTTTGAAAAACCGTACGACCAACCCGTGCCAACCAAGCAGCACTGGACAGAGAGGTACGCATGGTGTGCACACAGTTTGAAAAACCGTGCAACCAAACCGTGTGGACTGTGTATATCTGGACAGTGAGGTCCGCATGGTGTGCGCACGTTTTGACAAGCCGTGCACCTCTGCCCAGGTAAACCGTGCACATGGTTTTTAATTCCGAATATTTCTTTTAAAACCACCTGAACCCCTGGGACTTCCATAATTTCAACCTTGGCTTAGGATTAACTCATTTTAGGTCTTTACAAAGCCTCCTAGAGAGATTCCAAGGCGATCCGAATATCTTTCTTCAATATTTAAGGCTTGAATTGAAGATCTTCTCTCCTCCTGGTAAGTAGATTTCATCCCACTGTGTTTCTCTTTTATTCCTCTATATTTCCTTAATATTTTCATGGGAGATTTCCTTTACCTCCATGGATCTAAACCTATGAGTTGAGGTATAGATCTAGGATTGTGAATCTAGATCTAGTTTTGCAAGATCTTGATTCCTTTGATCTTAATTTTGGTTTTAAGGATTTAGATCCAGTTTTTGATCGACGTCATTGTGCCGCTTGGTTTTTTGGGGTTTCTCGTTGGGCTAACTCCCATCAATAAATCGAGGTAGGTGGTTCCGTCCCGACTTTCCAAATTGATTAACATTGTATTTTCTTGATTTGTTTCAATTGTTGATTTAAATCCAATTGCTCAAGTTTCTTTCAATTAAATTGATAAAAACTCAATTCCATTGAATTGAGATATTTGAAATGGTTTTGGCATCGAAATTTGGAAAACCCCCAATTCCATTGAATTGGGTGTGTTTATGGAAAATTGGTCGATTTAAATTGTGGATTTGATGGAAATTATTTCAATTAAATTGTTGAATTTAATTGTGGAAATAAATTGTGTAATGATGGAATTGGTTTTGAATGGATTTCAAACTTATGGAAATGGATTAAAATGATTTGATAGAAACCCATTGGTTTTATCTTGTGGAAAGGCATGTTTTGAATAAAACCTGTTTTGGTTTTAAATGGAATGAAATTGGAACTTTTCAAATGGAAGAATGAGATTCATCGTATTTTAAGCATTCTTAAAATAGTTCACCCATCATGTAAGAGCGCATGCAAGACTTAGGTAGTTAGTGAGTTATTTGTATACACTCTACGCTACGTCAACTTTCTAAAACATACTTGCAGCGGGTCAAATCCCCGAAGGGTTGGTGATGACTTTCCTTTGGCTAATGTCATAGGGACGTGTGTATAAACATTTTTCTAAGTTCACATAGAGAGTGCGGAATCCTATAATTGGTTAATACTATCGTACCTTTTGGCAGATGACCATTTTGGTTGCTTTTTTATTTATATTTGAGATATAAATGTATGCCAATGCTTATGAACTGCTTTACATGCCTGCTGAATTTATATAAACTGTTTTATATAAATGTTTTACTTAATCCATTGTTTTAGAAATATTGCATCATTGTAAAGCCTTTGCTTAAAGTAATTTTTCCATCATTTGAAAATGTATAGCATGTTTTGTTAAAAATGTTCTTTTGAATTACCAAACCTGTTTATTTGAAAATTGGAAGTTTTTCTTCAGAAAATATATATTTATAATCCGTTATAGAATCTTTGGTGGTATCCTGTTGGGCTTTGGATCACACCCTACTTTTGACTTCGGGTGTTTGTAGACTTTCTTCTTCCAAGATCGAGCAAAGGGAAGGGACCTCTTGGAGGCATATCCAGCTGTTGATCTTTGGTTTTGGTGAGTTGTGTTCTTAGGGACCTTGGGGCTATTTTTTCCATTTTTAGTACTTGGGTTGTAGTAATTTGGGCTTTTATGCCTCTTTGTATTCTGGTACTTTACTCCCGGTGGAGTTTCTTTTGTTTGCATACTGTCTTGTTTCTTTTTCTTCCACATTCTTGTGGAAAAATCATTCCCACTTGTATGTTGTGTGATGCCAGGTGCTAGTCGCCGACCCGTGGGGATCGGGAACGCCCTTCGGGCTATGTCAGGACCAGCACAGTTATCAGGTTACCAGGGTACCCAGGCTGGTTTGTGACATATATTCTTTGGGTAATGGTGTAATCAACCTAATAAAGATAAGAATCTATAAATCAAGGAAGAATGAATCAGAAGTGTGATGTGATGACATGTGATTTTACTATGTCGTTGATGCCTTATAATATTTACTAGATAGTGTGATATACATTTATTGTGATCATTATTATTTATTAACATGTTTTATATGCTTGAAATTGGTTAAACATAAATATGGTAAGATGAAGTAGATAATGAATGATTCACATGGAATTAATTATTGTCCTTCCTTGAAAATATCCAAATATGAAAGTATTTCTCAAAACATGTCTATGGTTAGTTATTAGATTTTGTTAGATGATCATTTTAGGTTTATTTTTGTTAAAACCTATGGACAATGAATCAGTTAATTCAATAAAATAATGAAGAAGGTTTTTTTATGAAATTCAATGTCTGGGGTTGTTTTCAGGACATTCTTGTTTGTTATAGGCTTGTATTCCCTGGTTTTATGGAATTGGTTTCTCTTTGATCTTGATATGATGAAAGTATGTTTTTTGAAATATATTTTCCTTAAGATGTTATAATATCCTTTCTATGAATTGTCTTTGAACCAGTGTGGCTAGGATATTAGGTAAGGTGTGAATGAAACAAGCTGATAGGGGATTGCTTATTACCTATCATTGAGACAAGGTTAATGTTGAAAAAAATAGAGAATGTTGAGAGATAGGATTTCCTATTATTAGATGCTGTGGTGGGATGTTGATTGGATAATTTTTATGGGTTGAGATATGGGATTTCTCATACTGCTTATTATTTTATGTTTGGTGGATGGTTTTCTTGATGGACATTTATAGTGATTTATAACCACATATTGTAATTAGATTTTTCATAATTAATTCACATTCCTCATGATATCTTAGTTTTAGTCTTAGAGTACCTAGATTATTGAATGGAAAATTAATTACAATTTAACTCATGGGATTGGGTGTTTTTTTTATAACAATAGTGATTTATAAAAAAAATGGGAACCATGGAATGGTTGGATTGGTTCTCTAAGAACTTGGAATGGAAATCTAGAAATTGAATTATGAACTCTTAAATCCTAAAAACTTTTGATAAAATAAACTGATTAGAATTTTTTTATGGGATTAATGAATGGTTCTAAATTTATAATTACTAAGTGTAAATGATTAATGATGTTGAATATTAATTCTTTTGTGATTTTATGTGATCTAGTTCCCTAAGAATTAGTATCGAAAGTCTAGTTTCATGTGGAATGATAGCTATAGTTGAGTCTAAGGATAATTACTTTACCTTAGTTGGTTATGTGTTATAATATTAATTATATTTTCTAATTTCATACACACCACCACCCAATTAAGGTGGGTACCCAACACCCAAATGTTTTTGGTTCTAGGTGTTTTTCCCAACATCCAGGTCAGTGAAGGAATGGATGGATGAATACTCCCTCTTCCTCATCCCCTTTAGACATAACATGAAGTTTTGGAGTATTTTAGATTTAATGGATTAAGGTATTGGGTATGTGTATACACATAATATGATGGATCTTAGTTTTACCATACATTTGTGCAATGGATGTAGTGTCTTGAGGTTATAACACATACATGTATTCCAACTATAGTGAATGTGGTTACCACATGTGTACTTGCACGGGCTGTTATATCTTGGGGTATAATGCATGATACATGGGTTGTGATGGCTTTCATACTTGTTACTAAGATTTGGATGTGATGATATATGGTTGAGATATGTGTTCATAGGGATAAGGATGACTTATAGAAGGGATTGTAGCATAATAAGTTTGGAATTGGGGTGTGAGAGTGACAAACTAGTGGGAAAGTGGAAGTGTGACAACTTTCTTATGGATACAATTTTGATATAGAGTTTCTTACTTCTATATATTACCTAGTGAGTGATCCATGGTGAGGATATGATATAGTTTTACCTTGTTATATAATAATTTTTTTCTTCTATCGATTCATTGGGATTTAGTTGTTGGGAATGTATTGTATCAACAATACTCTATAAATTATGATGATTTTGATTCTCACAAATACCATTGTTTGTTTTCTAATAAATTTTCTTGAATGATTTTTCAGGAATTTATATTTTGTTTAAAAAATTTAACATTACATAGGAAAAGTGAAACACTTGTGTATGGTATCAACCCTATGTTATGCTAGAAAAGTGAAATGCTTGCATATGGTATCAACCCTATGTTACATTGGAAAAGTGAAATGCTTGGGTATGGTATCAACCCTCCATTACGCTAAACAATTTGTGTTTGGATCAATATCCTTAAATTTAGAGAATCATCAAATTTATAGATCAGCAACCTTATGTTGGATTCTGGATTTAATGTTCATACCATATGTGAAGAAAAGTTGAACATATGATTAATTAATGTTATGTTCAGGATTTTATACTGACAAGGATAAATGTATGGATTATTATCCAAAAACTAATTTTGTTCCCTATGTTACGTAAAGGTGAAAGTATGGTTAAGGAACCCTACTCTATGCGAAGGAACCCTATACTATGCAAAGGAACCCTATGCTACACAGTTCAATCCTATGTTGTGTTTACAACAAAAAAGTTTTTCAAGCCGTGTTTTCAATATGAGATTACTGCAACAATCAAGTAAAAATTAAAGACCGATTCAAGGATCATTTTGATTGTTTTCAAAGAATCATATTCATTGGAGAAAGTCACTCCTTTTCCTAATGAAATTTACGACTCTCCTGGTCAATTGGAATTTGAATTTTTGCAATCAATTGGGCTATTCTTTTAGATCTAGAACATCAAAGAATGCTATATATTCTATATATTATTTCATAGTATCTATTAAAATATACATGTATGTGTGTGTGATATGATATTCACATATGAAACTATATTATTGATATTATATTTTACATTACTACTGCAATGAATGATCGATTCTAAAAGAAGATACACTTTGGAGATATATATGGTTAATCTTTTACTGCTACAAGATTACCATTGCTATTTAGTTGCTACCTTATTGAAGATCATTTTGAAAAAATGATTGCTTCATACTATTTCATTCATGAAGATATTATTTTCTGAAGAAGAAGATCCATCAATTTTTAGTTGCTTGCTACCACAACTATGAATATCAACCCATATCAACAAATCAATTTCTATTGATTTATTGGAGTTTCAATTGCTCGTACTCAGTTGTGGTGGAGTATCATCTTCTCAATATAAGCTATAGATAATCGGTTCTCTATTATAGAACCAGAATGATTTTTTATTAGTCTTATTATAAAGGAGTCAACTGCCCACACTAAATTGTGGATTTATGGTCTTGTGACAAGAGGATCATTCTAGTGAAATTTACCAAGCTCATAGAGAGAGTGATTGGTAGAGTGGACTAGGGGATATTTGTGTCCCAAACCACTATAAAAAGATGCGTTCTTTATTTCTATTTATCCACCGAATATTATTTTTATAGAAGTAAACACTGTATATCCATATAAATCACAATGGGTTTCAAAATCCAGAATTGTGGAAGATTTTTGAAAAGACACAATTCACCCCCCTCTTATGTTACTTTGTATATTCTGACCTAACAATTGGCATCATAGGTGAGATTTTTGGATAAATATATATTAAGCTAAAAGTATAAGGTCTATAAAAATATGGAAATAGATAATCCTAGATAAGGAATGTTAACGGTACATGATCCATATTTTAATGGTGAAAATTATGGATGCTAGAAATCTCGAATGATTATCTATATGAAAAATCTTGGATTCAAAGTCTATTAAAAAATCATTACTCCTTATAAGATTCTTGAGAAACCAGAAACATGGACTGATGAAATAGAATCTGAGTATGATATCAATTCTAAAGTAATTAATTCTATCATTTGTGGACTTGGACCAGATGAATTCAATCATGTATCACAATGTCCAACTACCTATGAAATGTGGGAAACTATTGAAATTACTTATGAATGAATAGATAATGTTAGAAAGATGAGATATGATATAGCTAAACTAAAATTCAACACATTTATAATGTTTGATGGTGAAAGCATCTCATAGATTAATGGAAGGCTTACATAAATTGTCAACAATATTACAGCCTTAGGTGAACCCATCAAACAATCTGATCAATCTTTGAAAGTACTGAGAGTAATACCTTTTAAATGGAATGAAATATCTACTAAAATTTACCAATCATCACCTGTCAAAGATTTGACAATAAAAGAACTAATTGGAACATTGATGATGTATGATGCATAAATTTAGGATGAAGCTGAAGATCACAAGATTATTGTAAAGAAGGAAAATAATACTTTGAATGTGACATATCATAAGCATAATAGAATATCAAAGAAATAATTCAAAGAAGAAAAGAATTAATATTCATCATATTCTAAAATGGAATTGTCTCAACTATCCGGACTGTTTAGCAAGTTTTATAAGAAGAAAATATGATTCATAAAATCCTTCAGGAAGGATGATAAAGAACCAAGAGAAGTTTGATGCTATGAATGCAAGAAATTGGGTCATATCAGACCTTATTATCCTCAACTGAAAGATGAAAGAAAAAGGATAGAAAATAGATATCATAAAAATGATGATTATGAGCACAAAAGAAAAAGAGAAATGAAATCTACATGGAGTGTATCTGAATAATCCATTATCCCTTAAAAGTTTGTTTTAGAAAAATAACAATCTAATCTAAAAGCCAATATGTGCTTTATGGATGAAGAGAAAAAGGTAAAAACTTATTACTATTCTTATTATGATTTTGGTAGTTTATCAAATGATAAATTGGAATCCTACTATTCTATGTTAGAATAAAAATATGATTATTTTATAAAGAAGCATAAATATTTGAAAAACATTCATAATATTGTTTTTGGTGAAAAATATACCATGCTAAAAAAACATCAAGAGAATTCAATTCCTCTACATCAAACAGTATCAATCATGAAAATAAAATCAAGGAACTACAGGATGAAGTAGAATACTATAAGAGTGATGCTCTTGTTTTTACTAAAGGATAAAATATATTAAATGATATTCTTGGAAATAATTTCATTAAAAGGGAAATATTGGGAATAATAATCAAGGGTGAAAATTCAAAATTATATAAAAATTATTTTGTGCCTAATTCTAAAAATGTAACCTGTTATCATTGTGGAACAAAAGTCCATGTCACTAATAATTTCTATTTGAAAATAATAAAATTAGTGTTATTAAAATAGCTTTTATTTATAAAAGTTTTTCTAAATTAAGTGATATAAATTATAGAAAAATAAATCAGATCTGGATTCCCAGATCATTGCTTTCTAACACTACTAGATCCAATAAGTTATGGGTACCAAAAGAAACATTTTTTTAATTAATTTTGTAGTAAACAAGTCACAAAAAAATAAAATCCATATGGTAGATGGGAAGTGGCTGTTACAAGAATATGAGTGGGGACTCAAAAAAATTTCACACACTGACTCAAATAGATGGAGGATTAGTCACTTTTGGTGAAAATTCAAAAGGAAAAATTGTTGGAGTTGGAACTATTGGATATCCAAAGACTATCTCAATCAATAAAGTACTCTATGAGAAAGGGTTAAATCCCAATATGATAAGTATTTATCAACTCTATGATGATGGATTTTGTATTTATTTTTCTAGGAATTCCTATTCCATGTTTAAAGATAAATTGATTAAATTTAGAGCACCTATAACTGATAATATCTATACATTGGATTTAAATTCATTATGTAAATAGAAAGTGAATTGTTTAATTGATAAGAAAAATGAATCTTGTATTTTTCATAGAATACTTGGACACTTTAATATATATGCTTTACATAGATTTTCTAAGAAACAATTAGTTTCTGATTTTTCTAGTCTTAAGTTTGATAATGATAGATTCTATGATGCATGCAAAATTGGAAAGTATCACAAATATTATTTCAAATACATTAAAAAAATTGCTACATCTAAACCTTTATAACTTATCCATATGGATTTATTTAGACCATCAAGAGTAAAAAGTTTGGATGGTAAATTATATGTTTATGTTTTAGTGGATGATTATTCTATATTTACTCAGGTTTATTTTCTAAAACTCAAAAGTAAAGTTTTTACTGTTTTTGAAAGTTTTTAGTAAAATTGTTCAAAATAAAAAAAGTTTTAAAATAATTTTATTGAGAAGTGATCATGGTGAATAATTTGAGAATCAATAATTCAATTTTTTTCTCAAATCTGGGTATTAAACACAACTTATCTACACCAAGAACACCTAAAAAAAATAGAATTGTTGAAAAGATAAATAGAACTATTCAAGAAATGTAAAGGACTTTGTTGAATGAATATAATCTTTCTACCTATATTTGGGAAGAATATGTAGGCACAACCTGCTATACCATTAATAGAGTTTTAATAAGTCCTATTTTCAAAAAGACACCCTATGAACTTTGGAATAACAGAAAACCTAAAGTAAAGTAATTTAAAGTTTTTAGATGAAAGTTTTATATCTTTAATACTAAGTAAAACCTTAGTAAGTTTGATCCAAAAGATAATGAAGGAATATTTTTGGGATATTCTGCTACGTCTAAAGCTTATAGAGTTTTTAATAAAAATTTAAGGATTTTTGAAGATTCATTTCATGTGAAGTTTGATGAAACTGACCATTTTATTAAAGAGAAATATCAAGAAGATAAAGTCACTTAATCTTTTGACAACATGAGACTTAAAACACTTAAATATGGTTTTGATAATGATACTAATAAAATTCATCCCAGTTCATAAGAACATGATACTAAAGACTATGAAAAAGTGTCTTGCCTAGATGTCTAGAACTCTAAAGAACCATCCTTTAGAAATTGTTATAGGAGACCTAGACACAAGAATTAAAACTAGAAGAAATTTAGGAAACCTAACTAAATTATCTAACTTTCTATCTAAGTTAGAACCTAATACTGTTGAATAATCCTTAGAATATGAGAGTTGGATTCTAGCTATGCAAGAAGAACTAAACCAATTCACAAGGAATAAAGTTTGGGAACTAGTAGAAAGACCAACCAATTATACAGTTATAGGAACCAAGTAGGTCTTTAGAAATAAACAGGATAATTAAGGGATCATAACCAGAAAAAAATCCAGATTAGTATCCAAAGGATATAATTAGGAAGAATTTATAGATTATAATGATAACTTTTCCCTTGTAGCTATATTTGATTCCATTAAAATAATTTTAGCTTATGCAGCTTATATGAATTTTGAATTATATCATATGGATGTTAAGTATGTCTTTTTAAATGGTTACTTAATGGAGGAAGTTTATGTTGAACAACCCCCTGGTTTTAAAAATTCATAAAATCCAAACTATATTTTTAAACTTAATGAAGCTCTCTATGGCCTTAAATAAGAACCTAGAGCTTGGTATGAAAAATTAAATTATTTTCTTTTGAAAAATGGATTTATTGTTTGATTTTTAGATCCAACACTTTTCAAGAAAACCATTTGTTCTAATATTTTATTAGTTCAAATTTATGTTGATGATGTTATTTTTGGTTCAATTAATGAAAAGCTTTGTAGTGATTTTTCAAATTTAATGAAAAAAGAATTTGAAATGAGTATGATGGGAGAACTGATTTTCTTTTTAGGATTTCAAATTTATAAAAAATATTATGTAATTTTTTTAAATCAAATTAAGTATATTATTGATTTATTTAAAAAGTTTGGACTTGAGAACAACAAGACATATACAACTCCTATGTGTACTAATATAAAATTGATTTGGATGAAGCTATAAAACCAGTTGAAAAAAAGTTATATAGAGGTATGATTGAAAGTTTGTTATATCTTACTGTTATCAGACTATACATTATGTTTTCTACATGTCTTTGTGCTATATTTTAATCAAATCCAAAAGATTCCCATCTTACTGCTGTTAAAATAATTTTTTGATATTTAAAAGAAACCATTTTTTAATATATTCTTTACCCCAAAACTTTTGATTTTAATTTAATTTCATATTCAGTTGATGAATTTGGAGGCTTTAGATTATATAGAAAAAATACCTCTTGAACCTATCACTTTTTTAGGAAAATATTTAGTTTAATGGTCTAGTAAGAAACAAAACTTAGTTTCCCTATCAACTGCTGAGGCAGAATATATATCTGTTGGAAGTTGCTGTGCACAAGTATTGTGGATGAAAAACAAACTACTATACTTTTGGGATAAACTTTAATAGTATACATATTTTATGTGATAATAATAGTGCTATAAATATTTCAAAAAATCCTATAAGTCACTCTAGGACTAAACACATTGATATACGACATCATTTTCTAAGAGATCATATCCTTAAAAGGGAAATATATTTAGAATTTGTTAACATCGAATATCAATTAACTGATATTTTTACTAAACCACTTGATCATGCTAGTTTTGATTTTATTAAGTGGGAGTTAGGAATATTTGAGTTTAAGTGATTGTTTATTAATTTATTTCCAGTCTCTCTATTTTTATTTTAGTAAGTTTTATTTAATATGTTTTATTCAATTATGTTTTAATTTATAATTTCATTTATATTTTATTATATTTTTATTTTAAAAATTAAAAATTAATGAGTATATTCTCAATTGGAATGAGAAAACCATTTTCTTTCTCCCTCTCTCTTTATCCTACCCTACACGTCCTTTAGGTTTACAAATCTTCTTTCGATTCCCATTTTCCGAACCCTAATCCTTCAATTCCTTCAATCTCAAAAACTTTAGATATGGAAACCACTCAAAGATCTATAGATCCTGAGTTGGATGTGTCTACTTATGCTTTAGGGAAAGCTCGTAAAGTGATCTAGGAAAAGGTAATTGATTTTGGTTATTTAGATTCTATGAATATTTTTATCAAGGAAGCAATGAGATTTCAAAGTTTGGTTTATACTTTTAGTAAAGATAATATGCCTATGGTCTATGAAATTAATTTAAAGGAATTTTGTAGAAATGCTTCATTTAGTATTGGATTCAAAGAAGATTCCATTATCTCTAATATTAATGATTCTAAGTTTTCTTTATCTTCTGTGGAAATGGATGAGATGTTACATTGTCCCCATGATGGGGAGTTTCAGTTCGATTTGAGAAATATCAGTAATGGAAGACATTCTTCATAGGATATTATGTTTTCATTATTTAAAACAAGAACTATCAATAAGGTAATGATGAAAGAACTTAATTCTGATTGTTGAGTTATGTTGAAGTTTATTCAATCTGGATTTTTTCCTAGGACTAATGAGCTAGATAAAGTCCTATATCCTAACATGTATATCATTTTTTAATTTCTAAAACACATAAAGTTTAATTTTTGTTGGTTTATAATAATATATCTAAACCATTACCACCACACGGATTTGAAGACGGGATATTATCCATATGGATAGATTATTTATTTTTTGCTGTGAAGGAAAGAAAAAATTTTCAATATATTTTTTAGAAAAACATGTCACCACACAACACTTTGAATGATCGAACTATTAAGAATCTTGTATTTTCATAGAGAAACTCTTGTAACTGTCTTATACCAGTTGGTGTAGAACAACAAAAAGGTTGTTGTCAGCTACTCATGGGGAGAAAAGGATGATTCATTTAATTGGATCTGTGAGATGGAGGTCGGATGAAGAAGGCACTTCAAGGACAGAAGAATATCTTGTTCAGAAAATAATAACTACAGTTTTTGTTCTAGAGACTGTGGATGAAGCACCAGGAGTAACTGATCATGAGAATCTAGTGGATGAGAAAGTTGATAAAGAGGCTCACAGTCAAGAAATTATTATGGAAGCTATTCTTGATACTCAAACTCTTGTTTTTCTTAATTTTGATGTTGACAGAGGATCTTTCTTAGGAAACAAGTCAGTTGTTAATGAAGATCCAAGTTTGGATTTAGTAGAAGTTCATCATAGGGAATCTATTCCTGACCCTAAAACTCCATCTCCTGAATCTTATGATTCTCAGGTTGAAGCCTTAGTTATAAATATCAATTTGTTGGAGGTTTAGAATTTGTTCCTTAGAGAATAGTTGGAGGCAGATTTTGGGTTTTTGAAGAATACAAGGTTTCTTCAGTGCCAAGATCCAAGTTTGAAGCTCAGAAGCTCCATTTAAGGGAATTAAAAGAAAATATAATTTCTATTGGAGACCTTAAAGTGATTATCAACAATATATCTAGAGAGTTAAATTTTTTTAAGAGATGAATCTGTTATGAAATCATAGTTGTATGAGTTTAAGCTAATGATAGGGAGATAATTTCAATCTATCAGGGAAATTAATCAAACATTAACCTCCTCTCAATAGACACCATTAGAAATGCTCAGAAAGTTTGAAGTAATTATCTCTATACTGGCTAAGTTCAATGATATACTTCACAATCTTTAGTGTGATAGTACTCTTTTAAGTGTGCTATTGGAAAATCAAAGACATCTGATTAGTCAACTGAATTCAAGTGAATCCTGGTTGGGACCAGTGCTTAATAAAATTAAGAAAAATACGACCTAGTTCATTTAGTTAGATGAATCTATGAATGAATTTTTTAAGTTTAATATGATTGATAATTTGAAGGTTGGAGATGATTCGAAGAAGCTTATTTAACAATGGTTATAAGTCTTCAATAAACAATTCCAGAGCCTTCTTTTGAAACTTCTTGATATTAGTAGTGCAATTTAATCCCTTACTTATATCGATGAACCCTCTTTCCCTGATGATTTAAACCAAATCCCTTCACTTTAAAGACCCTTTCATTGATTGAGGATTTCAATTTATTTTTCAAAAATTTTTAATTCGTTTTAATTTCAATTTAATTTCTTATTATGTCTTTAGTGTCTTTCCATTTATTTTAGTTCAATGTTTCAACTTCCAATCCTAGATTTATTTTTCTTATGATAGTATTTGTAACTATTCATTATAGTTCAGTTCTATATTAAATGTGGTTTATATCATTTATTATTTAAAACTATCTTTTTGATATCACAAAAAGGGAAGAATATTTAATGAAGGGGTGAATATTTGTAAAAAAATCTATGATTTTTATGAAAATATATGAATAATTTCCATGAATACTATGGTTTTCCATAAAGAATATAGGGAGATGGGAGAATAGATTATTTCCAAACCACAAAATTTCATGAGAGAAAATATTTAATTTAAAAGTATATTTTTTCTTTATAAAAAAATACTATGAAATCGAAATATAAAAATATTTTCTATATCTATTTTTTATGTTTAAAAATCCTACATTTTCTTTAAATTTTGTTATAGATTATGTTATGGGTTTTCTAATCATCAAAAGGTATAGATTGTTGTGAATGTATTTTCTCAAAAATACTCTATAAATTATGATGATTTTGATGCTCCCAAAAACCTTTGTTTATTTTCTAATAAAGTTTTCTTGAATGAGTTTTCAGGAATTTATATTCCGTTTAATGAATTTAATGTTACAATGAAAAAGTGAAACACTTACGTATAATATAAACCCTATGTTACATTGTAAAAGTGAAATGCTTGTGTATGGTATCAAACCTATGTTACACTTGAAAAGTGAAACACTTGTGTATAGTATCAACCCTATTTCATGGTAAATAGTTTTCATTTGGATCGACATCCTTAAATTCATAGAATCATAAAATGTATGGATTAACAACCTTATGTTGGAGTCTGGATTTACTGTTCATACCATATGTGTGGAAAAGTTGAATGTATGGTTAATTAATGTTACGTTCAAGATTTTATGCTGATAAGGATAAATGTACGGATTATTATCCCTATGCTACTTTTGTTCCCTATGTTTTATAAAGGTGAAAGTATGGTTAAGGAACCCTATGCTACATGAAGGAACCCTATGCTATGTAAATGAACCCTATGCTACACAGTTCAATCCTACATTGTGTTTACAACAATGAAGTTTTTCAAGTTGTGTTTTCAATATGTGACTGCTGTAATGATCAAGTCAGAATTAGATACTGATTCAAGGATTTTTTTGATTGTTTTCAAAGAATCATATTCATCAGATAAAATCACTCATGTTCTTAAGGGATGTTATGACTCTCCTAGTCAATTGGAATTTATATTTCTAGGATCGATCAGGGTATTGTTTTGGATCTAGAATACCAAAGCAAGCTATCTGTTCTATATATTATTTCAGAGTATCTCTTCAAATATACATGTATGTGTGTGTGATAAGTGATTCACATATGAGACTACATTATTGAGATTATCTTTTATAGGGCTTATACAATGAATGATTGATTCTAAAAGAAGCCACACTTTGGAGATACACATGTTCAATATTTTATTGCTGTAAGATTACTGCTGCTGTTTAGTTGATACCATGTTGATAATATTTTTCAAACAAAGATCACTTCAGACAATTTTATTCTTGAAGATATTCTTTTTTGAATAATAAGATCCATCAATTGTCAGTTTCTTACTACTACAACTATGAAGATAAACTCGAATCAAAAAATCAATTTATTTTGATTTATTAGAGTTTAAACTACTCGTACTCAGTTGTGGTGGAGTATCAGATTCTCAATCTAAGCTGTGGATAATCAATTCTCTATTATAAAACTAGAAGGATTTGTTATTAGTCTTATTATAAAGGTGTAAAATACCTATACTCAGTTTTGGATTTATGGTCTTGTGATAAGAGGACCATTCTCGTTAAATTTACCAAGCTCACAGAGAGAGTGATTGGTAGAGTGGACTAGGGGATATTTGTACCCCAAACCACTATAAAAATCCATGTTTTTTTATATTTATCCTCTGAATATTATTTTTATAGAATTAAACACCGTATATTCATATAAATCTCAGTGGGTGTCAAAAGCCATAATTGTGAAATATTTTTGAAAGGACACAATTTACCCCCCTTTTGTTTTACTTTTTATATTCTGACCTAACATTAATATGATTCTTTCACATTTTAATAATATGTTACATGGAGGATCCCACTATGTATACTTTTATGCTCACCCCATAAATATATAAATTTTATTTCAAGTCTGTAAGAGTTGGTTGGTGATCAAGTGGGGCATTACTAGATCAAAGTGTTTGTTGAAGAGATTTTGGATTTTATGGTTGTTTCTTAGGATTATTTCTCTATATTTAATATTGTTTTTCATTTTTATGACATTACATGCATGTATTGGGAGGGTTTATTTATCTATATGATGGTGTTGGTAGATGGATCTTATTTCTTATCTTTAAATTTATATATTGAGGATAATTCCTCCCATTTGTATGAATTCTATATCCCCAATATTGGTCTCCAAACCAAGGCATGTTATAGGGTATGTTTAAGTTCTATTACCATCTTTACTACTGATCTAGGGGGGGGGGGGGTACCAGTGGAGGGTGGGGGTGGGGGGATTGTGACAGATTGTTATCAGAGATGATGGTTAAGAGATAGAATGTAGTTTGGAGATAGACACTAGTGATGATTTCATGGGTTGATAGGTAAATAGTATCATATGGAATTAACATGTAATGTAATCAAGGGATAATTTTTAGGACACCATATTTTAGGCCCCCTATGATCCAACACAAGAACCCTAAGTTTACTAAACATTCTAAGTGATGTGATGCTATTTTTAGGGTAGATACCTAGGTAAGGATAAAACATCATGATTATCTAAAACTATATTTTAATTATATATATAATAATAATTAAGTTGAATATTAATGAATTGAACTTAAATTTTATATATTCTAGGTTCAAGAGTCCATGACATTTTTTCCTTTTCAGGAATGACTCCATGTCAAAATCCCCATCAGGTTCACACCAATGATGTTTAACAAGATGCTTGAGTAGATCTCTATAGAGTTGAGATAAATAAAAAATATTCTTGGAGGAATAAACTTCAATAATTTTAGCTCTAGGTTATGTATAAGTCCGAGGTATTAGTTTCATATCAAGATACCGATGCTTGGTTGGAGGAGGTGGAGAATTATTTTAGTTCGATCCATGATCAAAGTGAAAACTAGGTTTCATTTGTTGTTACAATGATATATGGTGTAACTTGTAAGTAGTGGTTGTTATTGTTTGGGGATTAATAGGAGCCAACTATTATGTGGGAGAAGTTTTGTGATTAGTTTTAGGCCTAGTTTCTTTCTTAAACCGTGAATGCGTCTTGTCAGTAAGAGATTTGTACTATCAGTCAGGGGAATTCTAGTGTATGGGAGTTCAGTATCTGGTATAAGAACTTCTTTAATTATGATTCAAACCATATAAATGAATATTCTATATAGAATAATTTCAAGGAGTATTTACATTTAGAGATCTGACATTAGGTCACACTATTCACGTTGATAGCATATTCCAAGGTGATGGTGAAGACAAAGGTTAAAGAGAGGGTACTAGATAGGACCATATCACTATGAGAGGTGATTTTTTAGGACTCTCTATAGAGTATATCTATGGATATAAGTTCCTAGTTTTCTATTGAGTTGAAGAATCAAGTAATGGGGATTTAGTTCTAGCCTTCTTCACCCCATTTAATCAGGGATGGTAATTCTTGAATCCCTTACAGTGGATTGAGTACGTTTTTTTTTCATGTGGAGGTTGCATCCATTAGAATATTGAGTGATCAAACTTTCTCAGTTGTCAGTGTGGAGATGTAATCCCTCTTCAGGTGAATAAATTGCAGTAGTATCCTCCAAGGCAGTAATAATAACACCAGGGTTCTCTATATTTTGATTAGTAAAGAGGGGAATAAGTGGGAATAGTATAACTCTTTGATGCCACTCATCCTCAAATACATCAAGTATAACACAACCATATAGGTTTTATCCATCAGGTCTAGAGAGTTTGTGGAGACAGACATGGTCATATGCATGACAAGAAGTTTTCTATGCCTGAAGAGCTAGAAATCATGAGAGGTATTATTTGCCTATACTCTACATGGGTGTATACCTTGTTTAGTTTATTATCTACGCACTCTATTTCACACCCCCTAGTCCATGCTTTAGGAAATGAGGTGGAGAGACTTCTAACACCTTTGGTGTTGAATACTCTAGTTGGAGGTCAAGTTAGAATGTATGATACATAAAAATATTGTGATTTAATGATAGGGAAGCATTTATCTTGGGTAAGATTAATACGTTTATAGATAAAAAGATATGAAATATTCCTCAACATTGATTAGAAGTATTTGGTGTAGGATATTATTAATTACTACAAGAGGTGTTCTATATTCCATGATACTGAGGAAAAGCATGCTATGTTTGTTGGAAAGTGAGACCCTCAGTTGGGTTAAAGGACTATTGAGTTCTTATATTCCTTGATGGATAATATAATGTTGAGTTTAGTAGTGGATCATCCAGTGGTGTTTTATAGGGTTGTAAAAGAGTACCTTTATGTATTTATATAATAGGCTTTGATGTTACCTCCTTGATGTGATATCAATTTTAGTATATAGTTCCATTTGAGTATTACTATGATATCAATATACCCATATAGGATGGTTCCTTATGAGTTGATAGAGATTCATATTAAAATCAAATATCTTCTATAGTGAGGATTCATTATACATAATGTGTCATCTTGATGTACACTAGTTCCATTTGTGAAGAAGGAAGATAAAATCCTGTGTTTTTCTATCAATTATCGCAACTTGAATTTTTCAAAAGTAAAGAACCACTATCTACTTCCATGGATTAAAGATATATTTTATTAGACAAAGGGAGATATCTAGTGCTCAAAGAATGATTTACAGTCAAGATATAATCATATGTGGGTGAAGAATGAGGATATTCTGAAGACTACTTTCATATGTTTTTATGGAAATTATGAGTTTATTGTAATGTCATTTGGTGTTACAAAAATCCTATATTTATTCATGGTATTGATGAATTTTGTGTTCCATGAGTTTTTGGATCTATTCATTTTGGTCTTTATTGATGAAATATTGGTGAATTATAAGTTATAAGAAAATAATAAAGAGCATCTGTAAGCTATTTTGGTAGTCCTTCAATGTCATTATCTATTTGGTAAACTTACAAAGTGTAAGTTTTGGGCCCATGAGGTCCATTTCTTGGGAAATTTTGTGTTTCATCAAAGATTAACCATATATCCTTAAAATATCAATGCAATTATTTCTTGGGTATCCCCCAATAATGTTGTGAAGGTGAAGAGTTTACTTGGTATTGCTGGTTATTATAGGAGGTTTTCACTTGAATTCTCTTAGATTGTGAATCCTCTGATAGATTTGACTAGATTGGATCATAATTTTATGTGGACTATCTAGTTCCAATATGATTTTGATTATTTGAAGGATAATATGGTAAGTTCTATAGACTTCCATTTTTCTAGAGGAGGGTGTTGTGTTCAAGGTTTATCACAGTGATTATCATCTTGGCATGAGTTACATTTTAATACAGAAGAGAGTAATTATCACCCATGAGTACCAATATTCAAGGCCTCATGAATGTAACTAAGATACCCACGATCTTGATCTTACTAATGTCATGTTTTTTCTAAATTTTTTGTGATATTACCACATTTTTGAGTGCTTTGTGGTCTTCATAGATCATAATATCTTGAGGTATATCTCCTCCCAATGTGATTTGAATTTGTAGAAGCAATAATGGATGAAATTATTGTAGTATTATGAATTTGATATTTTTTATACACTAGAAAAATAGAATGTTATGAATGATTCTTTATAAAGGAAGTAACATAGAGATACCATGTGTGATTTTGGTGATTCTTAGAGGGTTATGGAGGATCTTTTCATGATACATCATGATATATGAGAAGTTGATGGTATGGGTGTATTTATTAGATAACGGTGAAGTTATATTTTGTGAAATAGGTAGAGGAGTCCCAACTGGGGGATTTTTTCACGAAGTTTTGGTGATATCAGGTTACTTAGGTGATGCTCTCGATGGATTTTCTAAGGATTATTTACATTGGATGTTGTTTCAAGGGAACATATTAATTACTTCAGAGATATGTGATGTGGTTCTCTATGAGTTCTAATGTTTTCCCTTGGTAATACATCCTGGAATGTCTAATATGCACCATGACATGAGAGGATAGTTTTTGTGTTCTATGGTGAAGAGATCAGTTTCATAGTTCATGTCTTGATGATTGGTTTTCTAGAGGGTAAAGGCTAGGCACCATGTTCCTATTGGATTTCTCTATCCACTTTATGTTCCTTAGTGGGAGTGGTAGGACATATCTATGAAATTCCTCACCAATATTCCTTGATCATAGTGTGGATATGATGTTATATGGGTGATCATGGACTGATTGATTAAGTTGAATCACTTTTTAGTGATTAAAGAGTCGATCATAGTGGGGGTTTTATTGAGGAATATCAGGAGGACGTGGTAAGGATTCATGGGGTTCTGAAGATGATCATATTTGATAGTGATACCCATTTTACCTCTAGGTTTTAAAGAGGAATCTATCATGATTTTTAATATCATCTATTAATTATCACTAATTTTCTTCCATATATGGATGGTAAAACTGAGTAGACTATCCAGACTTTTAAAGAAATGTAGCAGACATGCATTCAGTATTTTAGAGGATTGTGGGTCAGGAACTTACTCTTAGTTGAGTTTTCTTAAAAAAATAATTATCACTATACCATTACCATGGACCTATTTGAATCATTATATGATTTACCTTTTAGTACAATGTTATTCTAGACTGAGGTTGGAGAGTCATCTATTCTCAGACTAGAATTAGTGTAGACCATGACATAGAAGGTGAAGGTGATCCATGAGAAAATAAAAGAAGTGTGGGATCATCATAAGTCCCATGATGATCATAGGATGAGTCCTATAAAGTTTAAAATTGGAGATCATGTTTTCCTGAAGATATATATTCATCATGGGTAGTGAATATTCAGTTATAGAGATAAGATATCTCCCTAATTTTCTAGACCATTTGAGGTGTTGGTTCATTTTGGAGCTCTTGCATATCTGTTAACAATCCCTCTATAGACAATCCAAATTCATGATGTCTTTCATGTATCATAGCTTATATAATACATTCATGATTATTTTCATGTCATTTACTAGGGAGAGTTAGGAATTGAAGATGATGAAAATTTAAAGGAATGACCTAATTAGATCTAAGACCTTTAGGATAAGGTATTTCATGAGCATTATAGTCCCTTGGTTCATGTATTATAGTGACATAGTGGATTAGAGGAGTGTACTTGCGAGTGTGAGTCATAGATGAAAAATTGATATCTTGAGTTTTTTAATTTTTAATCTTATTTAATGTTATGTATAACCCTAATTTTATTTATAAAATGATGTATGATGTTGCGTGTTTATGAAAATTTTTCCTTGAATGTATCAGTTGTGTTCTTATTATAGTTTGATCCTTGAGAGGTATCTCACAGGGTAGTTGTTTTCTTCCCCTTTCTTTTCCTTACAGGGTTTTGGTTTAAATTCTCAAGGATGATAATTGTTTGAGAGGTATCTAATTTAAGGGATATATTTTTCTTGATACCTTCCTTCATGTTTTGGGGTGATGGTTGATTTTCAGTGTACCCATGGTTCTTGTAGTGTGTATTTTGAGGTGAAGGTTTAAATGTATCTATTGATCTTGAGGAGGATATGGAGTAGTGATAAAGTTTCATTGTAGATACCATGGATCAAGTTTTCTTGTATCTTAATTTTAAAGGGTAACTATGGTGCGGGCTTGGCATTGATCTATGGAGTCATAGAGGTCGAGAACCTTGGTTCTACTAACCTAGACACCCCTACAGTGTGGTGTCTCAGCTATCTCGTGGTGCTTCCGTGGATTTATAATATTAGGGTTTAACCTAGTTTTATAAAGGGGGATATATTGTGGAATTTTTAGTGTGGATTTAATAGGGAATCTTTAACCAGAACCATTTTACTATGGCCACCCTTACTACGCCATGGTTTGGGTGAAATACCTAACCATTATGGCATTGAAAAAAGTTTTTTTCATGGTCTTATGTTTTATCCAACCTGTATATATTCATAGGTCCATTAGATTTCATGTTATTTCCTCCATTATTCTTTAAAACCCTAGGTTACCCAAGGGCCTCTTTTAGAGACTTTGAGATCCCTTTACTATGCTTTATCCCCTATATTCTAGAGATTGTTTCATTATTGATCCAAGGTGAATTTTCTGCTTCTCCATTGTTTTTTCTCTCTCCTTTTATCTCTTTCTATGTTATGGAATCTTGTTTCCTTCATTTTTAATGGGTTTTAAATTGATTATTATTTTAATATTCATGGTGTGATTATATCCTTAGGGATCGTAGGTTCCTTTCAGGAGAGGTGATTATAGATCTACACTTTTTCTTATGTTATTTATCAAAGAATGTTGAAAGTTTTATATCAAGGAAGGGGATTCATGAATTATTATTATTTTATGTTCAAGTTTGATATTAACATGATTTATCTTATTTGGTTAATAATGAAATAAACATAAAGAACATAATAATTCATAAATTAACAAATAATGGATCAAAAGAGTGTTGTGATCACATGTAATTTTGTATGCCATTGATTCCACATGATATTTTCTAGATAGTGTGATATATTTTTTATGTGATTATTATTGTTTATTATAATGTTTGATATGGTTTAAATTAGTTGACAAATATAAATATGGTAAGATGAAGTGGATAATGAATGAGGCATACAGAATTAATTACTATACATCCTTAAAAATATTCTAATATTAAAGTATTTCTCAAAGAATTTTTATGGTTGATTATTATCTTTTGTTAGCTACTAAATTTATGTTTCTTGTTACTAAAACCTACGAATAATGAATCAATTAATTCTATATGGTAATGGAATATGTTTTTTTGATGAAATTGATTGTATGGGGATGTTTTGAGCCCATCCTTGTTTGTTATAGTCTTCTATGCAGTGGTTTTATGGCCTTGGTTTCCCCTTGAGTTTTATATGATAAAAATATTTTTGTTTATATATATATGCATTGAGATGTTATAGTACCCTTTTTGTGATTTTTTTGGAACCATTATGGTTTGGATATTAGGTAAGGGGTGAAAGAAACAAGCTGAGAGTAGGGATTGATTGTTTCCTATCATTGAGATGAGTTTGATTTTGGGAAGAATAGTAAAGGTTGAAAGATGGAATTTCTTATTGGTGGATGTTGTGGTGGGTTATTTATTGGTTATTTAGTATAGGTTAAGAGATAGGATTTATATTATTTATTTCTATTTGATTCTTTATGTATGGTTTTCTTGATGTTTGTTTGTCATAATTTCAACTGCCTACTATAGTTGTATTTTTCAACGCAAGTGTATCTTACTTATGGTAATTCAGGTTGAGTTTGAGAGTAAACAAATTATGGAATGAAAAATTAATTATAAGTTAACTCATGATATTGATTCTTGTTAATGGAAATAATTATTTATAATTTAAATGGGAACCATGGGATGGTTATATTGGTGATCTAAGAGAATGGAAAGGAAACATAAAAATTGAATTATGAATTATTAAATAATTTTAACTTGTAATGAAATGGAATGATTATAAAGAAAATTATAATGGGATTAATGAATTTTTTATAATGACTAATTACTAAGTGAAAATGATTAATGGTGTTGAGTCTTGATACTCATGTGCTTATATGAGATATAGTTCCATAGATCTTAGTTGTGGCAGCTGAGTATCATGTGGGATGATATCTATAATTGAGTATAATTTTAGGTAGTTTACCTTAGTTGGATGTGTGATATACTATTAATTATATTTTCTAATTTCATATCCCCCACCTGAGTTAGACTAATAGTCGATGCTCAAATGTTTTGGGTTCCAGGTTTTCCCCCAACATATAGGTTGGTTATGGAACAGATGACTGAATACTCCCTTTTCCCACTCTCCCTTCATACGTAGCATGAAGCATATGAATATACATGATATAATGACTTAAGGTATATGGTACATGTACATATGGTTTGTGATGGATCTTAATTTTATCATACATGTATGTGCAGGTTTTAGTAGCTTGAAGTTATAACATATACATGCATTCTAACTATAGTGACCTTATTTACAATAAGTGTACTTGCATAGGCTATGATGGATTGAAATATAATGCATGATACATGGGATAAAATGATTTTAAAACTTTTTACTTGGTTTTGGATATGATGATATGTGGCTAAGATATGTGTGCATGGGGTGCAATATAACTTATAGAAGGGATTGTAGTATATGAAGTTTGGCATTAGGGGATGAGAGCAAAAAACCAATGAGGAAGTGAAAGTGGGATAGCTTTGTTATGTATATAATTTTGATATAAATTTTCATACTTAAATATGTTACTTGGTGAGTGATCCATGGTGAGGATGAGATATAGTTTTACTTACTTAGGTAATGAGTTGGTTTCTTATGTTTATTCATTGGGTTTTAGCACGTCTCTCTGGAATTTAAACAAGAGATTCTAGGGAGGATCCTACTAAGTATACCTACATGATCACCTCACATATATATAATACATTTTTTGGTCTACAAGATATGATTTGTGATTTAGTGGTGTGTTACTAGCTTGAAGTGTTTGTTCATGAGTTGTTGGAGTTCATGATCATTTCTTAGTATTTGTTCTTGGTATTTCCTCTTGTTTTTTGTTTTATATGGCATTACATTCATGTATTGGGATGGTATATTTATCTATGTGATTGTGTTGGTGCTGGATTTGGTAACCTAGATCCATATTCTATGTACATTATAATTACACGTTTTCATTTTTTAGAATATTAATAAACCTCTTATCACATCACAATTCTTCTTATGTGTAACATTATATGTGATAATTTCCAAAGAGTTACTATAACAATGAAAGGTCATAACAATTATACTCTATGAGGAGAACCTATAAGTGCCACTATAATATTATTAAATACATATTATATACCTAAATTATATCATTTTATGGGTCACAAATGATATAGGCTATCTGGGGTTGAGACTCATAGGACTTTAAGGCACTTTGTCATGTTTTATGACCTTGGTAATTTCCAATACATAAGATTTTGAGAACATGTACCATTGGTAGGAAATACATATTTATATATGTCATTGGATGTTCCTATCTATATATGTGTGTATTGATACTTAGAATTTAATAATATTGTTAATGACTATCATTAGTCATGTACTTTGATGTATTGATGAAAACTATGAAGACATTTGTTTGCAGTGAAGTAGGATATGTTAGGTGCATCATGAGTGATATTACATTAATGAATAATGTAAGAAAGAATTTTTACATTATATTTTTTTTAAAAATTTGATATCAAAGACCCTTTGATGAAAATGGAACAACCTAAATAAATCCATTTCCATGGTGTTCTATGGGCAGGTTCAATTTCAAAAAGTTAAAGAAAGAGTTATCAAGCACATAGATTGGTGAAACCAATATGCAACCTACTTGATTAGAGGTATCATGATAAATATATTATATTACACTATGAGAGTGAGGTTTTATGTCATTACAACATTAAATTATTTCTATATGGGTTCCTTGGCATGTTTCTATATGCTAGCCTTAGACTTTAGAAGGTTACATCTAATGACATTGAGAAAGAGTCCTATAGGTTCATACACTAAATATATACAGAATCTTTGTAAAATTATATTTTAATTTAACAAGATATAATAAATATTATCCCCTCTCTGTGGTTTAATAATTATTCAGGATTGGTTGATCAATAATATTTAATCAGGATTTTTTTTCCAGAAGAATAGATTTGAAAATTAAATAATAATAAATGTTTATTCACAAATTTTTGAAAACTAAAATATTTATTAGTAAATAATGTAGTGATATTTATTTATTAAACAAATATTCATTATTTAAATACTGATAAATATCGAGGAGGTATGAGGACCAAGTTTAATAGTCTGGATGGAAATGATATATTAAATATCATTTAAATAAATAAAAATTTATTTATTTAAAAAATAATATTTATTTATCCACAGGTGTTGAACATATTAAGAAAATAATAATAATATTTATATTATTATTATACATGGGTTTCTATAAGGAATAAGGAATTGGATAAGGGCCTTTGTGAAATTTCCAACCCTATCCTAGATCAATAAATACCCAGTTATATCACATTCTAGGGATAACTTCTTTTTTTGCACAATAAACCTAGAAATAATTCTATCAATCCCAAGGGAGAATCCTCTCAAGAAAGTTCTCAAGAAAAGGATCACCAATCCTCCTCCAACAACACAATTTTCTGAGATATCCTTAATAATCCTTCATCCATGAAGAGATTCTTCCTACGATGAATAAGGAATGGTGCAAGTGACCAGAACTAACCATGCTAGCACCCAAAAGCATGATAACAATTTTCTGAGATTTTAATACACATATGGATCAATTATAGATAGATTATTTCCTTGGATTCATTAAGGTATGACCATAAAATTCAACCAAACCATCAATGGAGAAATAATTACAAGACAAGGTTATAACATCCCTAAACCTGCACTCCCAGATCAGATGCTGAAAACACAAACTTTACATTTTTGGGCTTGATACCAATGAAGGTGACCTAATTTTCACTATCCAAAACATAAAAAATCAAAATGAAAATATTTTATCACTTAAATTATCAAGGATATTTTAGGTTTATAGTTTTATAGAATTATGAAAAACTCTTATATAAATAATACCCATTTCTTTAAATTAGAATTTATCTCACTTAACTTAACTTTTCTTTTTTCACATTAGGTCATCATCATCATCCATATGTGTATGAACCCAAATCTTCTTTTTAGGTATGGATATTGTTTTCTAGTGTTCTTGAGAGAAATAGGAGTTTATAGAAATTTTAGGAGTACAACCTGTGTACTTAGGATTACACGCCGTGTACCGGGTTACCGTGGGTAGCTGTGTACTGGCCGTGTAAAGGCCGAGTACATGGCCATGTGGGGTGACCTGGAGACCACCTAAAGTGAGGCCTGGTAAAGGCATATACATGCCGTGTATCTTTAAAGAACACACCATGTTTTTTTTATTTTTATTTGATAAATCAGACCGGGGTCACATCTAATTGACAAAACCTCCTTCCTCTAGCGTTGTCTCATCCAAGAGTGACCGAAGATCTCCAATTCTTCTATGAGCCCCTGATTGATCATTTGTGCTCTGAATCAAACACTATTGATTACGTTGGAATTGTATCGGTGAGTTCTTCCTTCTTCTGGAGCCTCTTCTCTTAATTTCTCCTCTTTCATGAGATATCCCTGGTTGATCATTCTTTACGTTTTTATAGATCTACCGCGTTCTAGGTCAATTCAAAGGTTGAGATTCAATTATAATGATCATACAAAGCCGAGTTAGGTGGTTTGTGCCTTTCCTTAATTTTTCTTGAATTATATGTGCAAAAAGTTCCCAATACCCTAGTTTAGGGTATTATGTGTTTAGGGAATTTAACCCTGTTAATTTCTGCTATGCCTTGTTTTCTTGAGTATGGGTTGTTAATTATAAATAGGGTATTTACCTTGATATGGATGTATTTTCCCATGTTGGATCTGATATTGTCCGTTGGGTCTAGAATCTCTGGTTAGGCTACTCTGTTTTCCATGCCTAGTGCTATTAGGATGGAGTGATATTATATTTTATGATTGTGATATGCATTATAGCTATTTAGTTGAGTAGTATTTGAGATTTACTTTGGCTGCTGGATATCATTTGTGCATGATTGTATTACACAAGGCTGTGGGAACCTGGTGTAGTTAAACCATAGGGGGAATGGATGCTGAGGGCTTCCCCAAAGTTTTTGTTATAATTTTCACATTGTGAGACCATAGGGGGAATGGATGTGAGTGCTCCCTCAGAGTGTCTATAGTTCCACGTTGTGATACCATAGGGGGAATTGGACATTGAGTGCTTCCTGAGAGAGTTTATAGTTTACCATTATGAGACTATAGGGGGAATTAATGGTGAGTGCTTCCTCATAGAGTCTTTGTATAAGCTTAACTAGAGGGGTTAGACTGTGAGAAATTCCCAGAGGGTTTCTTGTGTTTGTTTTGTATAATAATTGGTAAATGTAAATGAATGTAGTTGAAACTGCAGGGTTGTTTACTTTGAGTAATTCCTTGTTTATTAATTTATTTTACATATTTCCTGCTATATATATTCACTGACATTTAGGCACATATATTTGGGTGGTTGCCTACTGGGATTCATCTAACACCCTATTTGGGTCATGCTTTTGGGTCCAAATAGATTATATTGTTACAGGGATAGGTAAGGGAAAGCGCCCTTCTACTTTAGGTACTTGACTACTGTGGAGCTGGAGAGCATGGGACCAAGCCGAGGCTTGAGATACTATTGGATTTGTTTACTTGTTTTTCCTTTATACACTGGTTTAGTACTGTATTCTAGCATTGTGACTTGTTTGGTTGCTTTCCTAGATACATGTGACATGCATCATTATTTATAGATATGATGTAGTTGTTTATTTATTTTTAGTATTCTGCTGTTTACTTATTGTAAGGCATTACTAATTCTTCTACTATTATCTTTTTGTTTCCATTGTGTTACTCTATCAATGAGGGTATAGTTTCCCCACTATCACACCCAATGCCCTCGCTGCTAGTCAGTAGCCTCTGGCGTTCAGGGAAATGTGCTTGAGCCCATGTAACCAACTGGGTATGAGGCACCTCTAGGCGGAACCCAGAACCAGGACATTACAAAGTAGTATCAAAGAGGTTATCTTATTTATGACTTACTATTTAGAGCCTATAGAAAGGGATAAGAAATAATAGTTAGTTGGTAAAAAGCTGTGACTAGAAATGGATAACCCTTGTACATGGAAAAGCTAATCTACCTCAATTATTTCAATTTTTCTGGTTTTTCAATTATTATAGTTGAATTGATTTCACCATTGGGTGGTTCACATGTTTTGTGTTGTTATTGTTGATATTATTGAGGTTCTATTTCTGTTGAAACCCAATGAGATGAGGGAATTCCATCTCATGCATTATATAGGAACTTGCTAGAGATCATATGTCATGCATTCTTATCATTCCATTTAGGGTGCATTACCGATTTCATGTTGTTGTGATAGATATTGTTATAGATATGAATACTTTTCTGATAGATTCCATGATGGAATAGCTTCTATCTGATAGGGTATTGCTGATATGAAAAGTTTCTTTTGGATGAGTGCCAAAATTTGGTTCTTGAGGTGTTATGGGCCCTCATGGATCAGAATTTGGTGGATCATGTGATTGATTTTACTGTTATACTATGTTATACATGAATAAGATTCCAAGATTTGATTCGCAGGGAGTATGGACCCCCACAGATTGGAATTTGGCACTTTAATGTTTGTTTCGGTGTTTTCATGGGGTTTTGGAGTAGTTTTTGAGGTTTACTGTCTAGAAAAACCGAGAATAAATGGCGTTTAATGATGAATACATGCCCTGTATCCTTATGTTTGGGAAGGAAAATTTTTTCTTAAGTGCAGGCCGTGTACTGTATGTATACGCCGTGTAGTTCTTAACCGAGTGACTGGATGTGTGGTCAGAGACACAAGGTTTGGTTTTGTTTGGTGGATCACACCGTGGACTGGGAGTACGCGCCATGTTGTAGTGACCATGTATCAAGCTGATCCAAGAGACCACCACTGGATTAAGTGCGGTAGGCAGATATCAAGCTGATCCAAGAGACCACCACTGGATTGCAGTCAAGACTATCCTTAAGTATCTAAGGCGTACTAAGGATATGTTCCTGGTTTATGGAGGAGATGAGGAACTAGTCATCAAAGGACATGTAGATGCTAGTTTCCAGACTGATCATGATGACATGAAGTCACAGACTGGATACATATTCAGTTTGAATGGAGGTGCAGTGAGCTGGAAGATCTCAAAACAAAGTGTAGTGGCAGATTCTACAGCGAAGTCCGAGTATATCGCAGCTTCTGAGGCAGCTAAAGAAGCATTATGGATGCAAAGATTCATCCAAGAGTTGGATGTAGTACCAAGAAGTAAATATCCTATCACACTCTATTGGGATATTACTGAAGTTGCAGTGAACAGTATTTCCACAGAAGACAAAGTGGCGGACCCCTTGACTAAAGCCTTGACTCAGCAGAAACATGATCATCATGTGAGGTCTAGCGGACTGAAAGTCATAGGCAGTTGGCTCTAGTACAAGTGGGAGTTTGTAAGGATTGGTATCCTAAGAACCAACTATTTTGTAATTTGATTACATGCATGTTCACTTATTATATATTGTTCATTGTTCTTCATGACTATAATATAATAATGTCCTGGAATATTTGTTGCATTGATAAGGTCATGGAAGATCCCCGTTATGATGAGAACCTTGAAATGCTATAACAATATTCTTAAATAAAGTTCTACGGTTGGATGAAATACTATGATAGGACACATAGTATATAGACTGTCATGTGCGAGCACTCGTAAGAAGACGAGACTCTCTCTCATGAAGTTCGCACTTAGTAATCTTTAAGATGGGAGATTATGAGAACAGACCCGCCAATAGTAATTCCGCATGTCTTGGTGTCATTGGACGTTGCTATCTAAGAGCGTGTGTAATGGTCCTTAGACTGGAAGATTATCATTAACTCATTTCATAACTCACACACTTAGATTTACTGACGAAAACCGTCATGCAGACAGTTGGTGGGAAGTAGGGTACGTTGGGTGTGTCACGAGTGACATGTTGTTAATGGATAAGTCGAGGAAGGATTTTTTCCCTTCCATTTATGGAATTTTATATCTCATCCCTTTTATTTAAATAGAACTGTCACATTAAATTCCATGGCCATGGTGTAAACAACAAGTTTATTTCAGATAGTCAAAGAATGACCGATCAAGCATATAGGTTTATGACACTTCCATGAAACCTGCTTGATGAGATATTTTGAGACAAATGGATTAAATTACACAGTAAGCATTCATATGAGGTGATACTTCAATGAGATGTCAACTTCTTTCTCTTGGGTTCTTTGACCCGTTGCTGGACAATAATCTTGGACTTTAGGCAAGCTCGCCTAATGCCAACGAGAAAGAGGCCTAGAGGGTCACACACTAAGTGTATTCAAGTATCTCAAGTAGAATAAAGATTATTCCCGTATGTGGTTTAATAATTATTCAAGGAATCCTAAATAGTTTTAATGATGGAGGAATAAGGAAATGAAAAACAAGATATACACGCCGTGCATTAAATATTACACGTCGTGTAGTTTTTCATGGAAAACAAGTACACACCGTGTATTAATTATTACATGCCATGTAGTTTTCTTTATGGAAAAGAAATAAATAAATGAAAACAAGATATACATGCCGTGTACATTGAATGTACCCACCGTGTAGTTTTTAATGAAAAACAAGTACTCGCCGTGTATTTATTAATACACGCTGTGTAGTTTTTCCAGTCGGGATTTTGAGGATATAATATTGTTTTAAATGATATTTATTATAATTAGCGTGGGTCCGTGTCAATGAATTAATTATTATACATGGGGTTTTAAATAAGAGTCAATGAAATAAATAAAACACGTAACGCGTTTATTTATTTTCATAACTCTACAACCTCAAACCTGATTATAAATATCCTCAAAACCCCAACTCTTTTCCGACACACAGGAGAATCATTGTGCACAACAAATCTTGAGAATTATTTCAAGTCCGAAAGAACCTCTTCCTCCAAGAATGCTCTCAAGACCAAGAGAGATCCTCTTCCATCGGATCAAGATGATCTAAGGTGGAAAACTCAAGCAAAGGTTTCTCCACGCTATCACCCAGAGACTCCTTTGGTGACGTCTCGAGATACGAGGTACACGTGTGGATCACCAGTAGAGGAAGTCTACACTTGGCTTCTGCGACGCAATGATGAATCACATCAGAACGTGATCAAGAACATCAACGAAGAAAGAACACCCAAAAGGTATTTATTTTCAATTGATTAAATTAATTATAATCAACCTGTAACGATCCTACTTTGTGGTTTCGGGGCTTTCTTTTTCTTTGTCCATTTATGTGATTAGATCCATGGAGACTGGCATTTGTCATCGTATTGATCCCGGATTGATCATTGTTAATGAAAAAAATCCAAGTGGGAACATCCACCCACATGCTTCCGCTACGCCCGGAACCTTCAGTAACTTACATATGATCATGTATCATTTATTAAAAATTCATACCTTGTAATTATGGGCCTCAATATATATGATGAATTCTATGTGAGTACACAGTACAAGGACTCTACTGAGTAGTTTTTATGGTGTTGGGTCCTGTAAATTACACATATAAGAAGAAGATGATTCCATCAATTTGGAAAAGGAAGAAGAAAAATTGAGGAATGATGAAAGTAAAAATGTTCAAAGGGAATAAATCATGAAGGAAGAATTAATGAGAAAAAGAGAAAATTCCTACACAGACTGTTTCTCCACATAGAGATCCTTTTCTTTGTGAATCGCCCATGACCTAAATTGTTCATAGGAAAGAGGTGGTCGCACCGACACCCACAAACAAAATCAAAGTCATTTTCAGAAAGTATGTGGTGATTTTCACCCCCAAAAATGAATATCTCCCACGAACTAAATAGTTTGTAGGATGAGGTAGTACCATAGGCCCTCCACAAATAAAGAGAAGTCATTTGAGGGACCAAGGAGGTGATATACACCCCTGCAAATGATGGATTATTTATGTGAACACTTCTCCCACTGACTAAGTAATCCATAAGTCGGTCATCCTTAGTAGGCCTCTGTAAAAAAGGCTCATTTTCCCACCACGAATGACTGACCACATCGATATCCAGTCCTTACATTCTTCTATAAATAAACCCTAATGGGGACCTAAAAAGGGAGCCACACCTAGACGCACAAAATGAAGAGAGTCAAAGTAAGGCACCATGAAAACCAAAGTCCTTCGATGATTATCTATAGGTAAAACCCACCATGAATCATTAAGGAGGAAATAATAAATGATCTGGTGATTCAAAAACCAAAAACCCTTTTTAGACATAATTCATAAAAGGAATAAACTTATGGACCTTTTGTGCATAGGCACCCCGTATAATAAAACACTATATTGGTGGAACCCTACCTCATATAGAAAAATGATACATAGGTGGAATCCAACCCCATGTAGTAAAACACTACACAGGCAGAACCTAGGACTGCATAGAATAATGCTACATGGATGGTCCCCCAACTCACATTGCAACATGCTATGTGGATGGAACCCCATCCTGCATAATATCACACTATGCAGAATGAGGCATCCTAAGGCATCCTACTTACTAGATTCCACCACTATATTTCCTCGTACTATTTGTCCTTATGTTGGCCCCTCCATGAACCAGTCTACTGACATTAGGCTAAGGCCCCTTCCAAATCCACCCGACATGTATGATAAGATCATTGGGTACATCTGTGTGTCCTTTCGAGTTTACATACCCATGGTAAGAGGAGTCGCATGGGTGACCCCAAAAATAGGGAATTTTTTTGGAATAACCTTAAGTTTACATTACCATGGTAACGGGGGTTCTAACCTTAGGGTGCTGATGTGAATGTCCTCGTTCTGGGTGGTGAGGGTAGGGACCACACTAGAATTTATCTTTGATAGGGAATGAGATCCTCAACCCTGTAACCCATTTTAGGGCACTCTTTATTAGGTAAGTCCTTAGGCTCTTTTCAGGAACTCTCCTGCTTCATTAATTCCTTCATCCATCCCATTTACCAAAGCAGAAGAGGTGACGTGCACAGTTAAAGTCTTCCCCCACTCCCTTTGGTCTCTAGAACCATTCATTAGTGGATAAGATGAGATCATGTGATCATCATATCTACATATTACTATTGTTTCTCACACTAAGAATGACTCTGTGGTATTACAGGTTAGTGGCGATTATGACATCCACACAATACCAAACCTCATATAGACCCCCTACAAGATATAAGTCCAAAAAACATACTTCAACCATCAAAGGTCCATATTCCCAATGAAGTAGCATTAAATGGGAAGCTTCCAAGCATAAGCCCCAACCACCTTCAATCAAAATGGGTAGCTTCCATACGTAATCCCCAACCACCTTCAATCCAAATGGGTAGCTTCCATGCGTAACTACCAACCACCTTCAACCAAATGTGAAGATTCCATGCATAAGCCACTATCATGACCCCTTTAAATGGGCCTCCTCTAAGGTGTAACTCCTAGTCATACCAAACTACATGGGATGTGATTACAAACTAATTTCGATACATATGAAGACTCTATGAGGTCGAAACCTGACACCCAAATCAACCTAATGTTCTCCAGGCCACATTCCTGGTAGGGTCATATCTACCCAGGAGACCACATATCTTCCTAGTACCTCAAGACACCTCGACATAAGTTCCATACCATCCTTGACTAGGGAACCTTCCCCTAGAAGTCCTTACAGTATGATATTAAAATACATGGTTGGGTCCTTGTTACACAACCTTAAAAGGTGATGTGTCTAGTTAAGCGACACCAAACTATGTGGGGTTTGATTCCTCTCATGGTGATACATAGGAAACCCATATTATAGGTTTGATCCCAACATCAAAACAACTCCCACCCCTGGATGATGATAAACTTCAGAACTCACCATCATGTGGCTTAAAACCAGTGTCGTCTTAGTAAATGACCAAAGGAATCCCTGATTTTTTTACAAAAGGGTAACATTTATGGGGAATCTCAGATACATACATATACCTTCATTGATAGAGAACCTCAGATACATATAGATGATTCAAAACCCATGAGTAGTCATAATAGATCATTACCTAGGGGTAATATGCATATATATACTTGGGAATGAACCAAGGATTCATGAACATATCTTAAATCTATAAGAGAGTACTAAAACAGGAAATAGTTCCCACCAAAAGGTTGTGATGAGACCTAATTCCTATCCTCTCAACCAATGTGAGTTCTTAAGTGTTGTTGGACAAGTTACCCAATGAGTGCCTACCTTTAAAAATTAAGTCCATGAATCATGGATATGAGATTCATTGGGCATTTTCAGTTCCACTAACATAACCTATTGGAGACCGTTCGAAGAGCTTATACCCAATGTTAGTGATTTCACACTATTGAACCCCCTTGAAATCAACGATCTGAGACATGATCACGTATTTAAGGGAAACAAAATGGTTAATTTGACTTGAATAAATTAATTAATGAACCTCCTTCACAAGATAAAATGGATACACTACCCAGTACCCATCGAACCATTTCATTTCTGACATGATCACGTCTTTGAGGGAAACAAAAATGGTGAAACCAATGTGAATACTTAAACAAGGAGGTAGTGTTACCCCACTTCAGGAACCTTTCACATCTAAAAGGGAAGAGGGCCAAAAAAGACCATCAATCATGCATGTGGTCATTATATGCTTCTTTGATGATGTTTTTTTGTATGTACTTGTCACATACATTGAAGGAACCATTCAAAGGTTCCTTCAATCTAATATAATCTTAGAAGTTTTCACAGAAATGCGTGTAAACCACCGCACCGGCTGGGTCCTCTACGAAGAAGAGGACTCCATAGCCCAACCAACATCTTCAACACCAGGTATCGAATGCACTAGTTCAAAAGTATAACAAGAAGGGTACTCTCCCCACTCTAGAGGTAGCTAAGTAGGTCCTCCAGGATGTGAAACCCTACCATCCATCTACCCAATGAAGGTCAGTGGTCTAAAACCAGGTAGCTCTACTAGCCATATCCAAAAGTTTGGGAATCCTATACCAAAAACATGACAATGAGTGCCTCTCTTATCTTAGGAAGGTAGATAAAGTCATCACCAATGATTTCATCCCCGTAGAATAGGGGTCCCACTCAAGGGCCCCTTTCGGAAGTCGCTACCACCAATGTCATGCATCATAGTATCCTCACCCTGAGAAGGATATTTTATTGATGGCCCCTATTGAAGGCAAACAAACCCAAGTCCCCCAAGCGGCCCACTGAGGGTGAGGATTGAATAATCAAGAATAGGTCATCACCCTAATTTCTGTAGAAGAAATCCATTGTTAAAATAAAATGAAACAACACAGGAAGACATATATTCCTGCTCCCTCTGATGAATCCCTCCATGTAAATACGGTTGAAAATTATGAGCAAGCACAAATTACCACTAATTCTTTCCAAACTCGTCATGCAAGTAGGGTGGAAAATCATAGGAAGATGAAAATACATGCTAATGGGCATGAAGACCATAATCCAAATATAGTGGAAAGAAACTACATATAGGCGCATATCCTTGCCCATGCATACGAAGCCCATCAATCAAATACGATGGTGACCAATGAGCAGACACAAATCCCTACCCGTAAATATGAAACCCACCAGTCAAATATAGTGGCAACCAAATATAGGTAGATTCAAATCCCTGTGGATGTATATAAATACCGTCATCCAAATAGGGAAGAAAATGAGCAGACACAAATCCCTACTCGCAAATATGAATACCATCATTCAAACACTATGGTAACCAGCTAAAGTAACTAGAATATCCCATCTATAAACCAAGGGTAGACTCATTTTTATTCCCCCACATAAGAGAACTATTAACACCTACTAGAAAAAAAATCGAGGACCAGAGCAGGCACATATCCCAGCTCTGAAATTGGAATGGGAATATACTCTCATTATAGAAAAAGACATCTCTCAACACATATTGGAAATGATGGAGGATCATACATTAATTTCTGACTATATCCTAGAGACTTATCATGATATAATTGCGTCTATAAAAATAGAAAGGAGTCGGGAACACAACCTCGCCTCCCCAAGTGGGGTGACTCATTCACACAATAGTGTGGTCACTCCGAAGAAGAAATGCATTCCTGATACTATCCAAGAGGGTCATTGAAAATATTCCATGATAATTGGATAACAATATCAATCATAAATACCCGTTCCAACTAGGGGACACCATTCCACCATGGTGGCCACTCCATGGAAGGAATATATACCTACCATAACTCAAGTTGCTCACCGATGTATCATGACAGCACCATAAGAGCCACTCGAACAGGAAAATGTATGTGAAATTCGTCACCTATAGAAAGTGGCCCCAATCACCTATAAAAGATAACCTAGAAATAAATCATACCAAAGGTAACTGAAAAATGAAGAGAAAATTCATGACCCTGATATGTTGGAAGCTAGCATTCTTAATTCCATCAAACACTTATCACTGGTGGCTCAGGATCCTTTCAATCCATTACCAAATTACAAAAGTGGAAATATTAGTTTCAAATGTCCTCCCTGAAATATTGTTACCAGAAGCTCTGAAGGACCTCCCCAGAGCATGTATCACAAAGGAATACGTCATTGAAAAGAAACAATTGATCATGAGAAACTATCTCCTGTTGAGCATCACGGTATCCATCCTCATGGCTAGAAGATCGAGTAGTAAGAAGGTCCTCCCTTTTCTGTCATCTTCCCTAAAGGTCCTCCCTAGGGTATACACTACAAAAATTCTCCCTACAGTTGGACATCAATCCATGATGGTAGTCCTCACCATTGTGGAACCAATTGCGAAGGTCCTCCCCATAGTGACATATTATTATAGCAAGAAGATCCTAACCTTGATTTTTTCCAACTTGAAGGTCCTCCCTAGGGTATATGATATATAAATCCTTCCTACAGTTAGACATCAATCCATGATGGTAGTCCTCGCCATTATGGAACCAACTGCGAAGGTACTCCCCATAATGATGTCTTATTGTAGCAAGAATCTCCTCCCCTTATTGTTGTCTGCATTGATGGTCCTCCCTAGAGTATACACTATAGGAATTCATCCTATAGTCGAAAATAAATCTATGATTGTAGCCCATGCCATTATGGCACCAACTGTGAAGCCCCTCCCCACAATCAAGTTCTATATCAGCATGAATGTCCTACCCTTTTTAAATCAAATAAAATAAAGCCATCATATGTAGAGGTTCTTTGAGGGATGGGGTCAAGCATTTCAGATACCGTGTCAATAATAAGAAACATCCTTTCCCAACCATGAGACAGCCCGGGGCAATGCTCATCTTTGAGCCACCCCCATACCATTCTCATATTAATAAGACCCCTACCAGCCCCAATACTTGCAACCAGATCATCAAGAAGCATTCAAATTAGGCAGATCAAGTATATGATTCTCTGGAGGAAGACCAAAAGGATACTTTTCTTGTAAGAATAAAATTTTGCAAATACGATATACCAGTTATGTTTTTTCCCACAACCACTTATCAGTTCAACATAACAAGGGATTTGTTAGAATAATGTATACATAACATTCATATCAATCTATAGAAAAATATCCACCACATGAAAAAAAATTATTTCCCTAAATGTGTACACAAAACATGTCAAAATATTGGGGGAGTTTCATCATCAAATCGGCTTGTAAGACCTTCTATCTATGTGGAGACCACAATCAAAGAGGCGGAAGAAATATCTCCAACTAACCTACCTCTTTGCTGCATAAATTGTGATATGTAATCATCGATGCCCTATTTTGTGTTCATATCCGAGGATGGGGAGAGCATGGAGTTTTTCATTTTACCCCATTCCCCATTCAGAAAAACCCATTGGAAATTAAATCCTATAATCTCATCATCCCAAGAAGGTGATCTAGTGAAATACCTACTCAGGAAAGGTGGTTTTCTCAACAATAATTTTACTTGAGTAAGTATAAAAATCATTAGGCCTAATGAGAGAAATCCATCAAAAAACTCCTGAACTAGTAAACTGAGAACATTCAGTAGGCTTCTCGCTTAAGGTAATTCAATCATCAAGAACTCTTAATATCCTTAGAAACAAATAGTTCATGTGCATACTTGACACCATATATGAATCATACTCAAATAAGAATGCATGAGATCATGAAAGAGACAATAGAAGCAACAACCACCACAATATAGGATCAGCCCCAACCCATAGGGTTGGAGGATTTTTTAACACAAAATTCCCCTATAAGGCTAAAAAATCTGGGCTAAGGTACGATAACAATGGAATGGGAGAAACCCCAACCCATAGGGATGGGGGAATTTTTACCTCAACCACCCACCCAGTTGAAATAAATATTTTATCATTTAGTGAGGGATAAAAGTAGAGAGGTCTCTCGTTCTATCCCATCTCATGACTCATTTACCCCATAAGGGAGGTATACGACAAGTTCATATAAAGGTTCCCACCAAGTTACCCTTCACTAAGAAGCTTAAAGAGGATCCCATAATGGAAGGAGAAGATCCAAAAAGGACATAAATAGCTCTCCTACCACTCAAAAGATGGTACTGAAACCACAATGCATTATTCATTGGTGAACATCATGGAAGTTAATCCTATAGACCACACCAAAAATTATGAAAATGAATAATAACATGGAGATAATGGTTCCACCTGGAATATAATCCACAATGAGAATAAATATGTTCTTACCCAAAACTAGAGGGCCACCCTAAATTTGGGAATTCCTCTGATCAATGATCCACCACCTCCTCAGCGAATCAATAACACAGAGAAGAATAAAATAATGGTCATATATGAACCACCACCTTCTCTTGGTGAGAACCATCCCCTTATACTTGAATAATATTTTCTCAGTAGGAGGAAGAAATGAAAAAGTCGAGGCGAATCAATGTTGATATTCTTCAGGGTAGTTGTCCTATCTAATACGCTCCTTAGGAAGAGTCTCCATGCACACTCCCAATAGGTTTACCTCAGACATAAGGGTTTATCCCAACAAATAAAGAAAGTCCAAGAAATTTTCCTAACATGGAACCCATACCATCAATCTACTAGAACCAAATCACGAATGGATATCCTAATTTTACTCCATTAAGGAGGAAACTATAATGGGTATATGAAAATCCCCAAAAGATTCTCCCAATCAAATATCCACCTCAAATTATTGTAGAACTAGCATGTAAAATCTTTCCACCTACTATGATCATCCAAGATCTGGTTCAACAGAACACAAATAAAGGGGTTATTAATACCATTTAGTCATTGGTATCTCTATTGGAATACATGGAGGAGTGGTGTGCACTGGTAAAACTGGAACAAAAACCTTACCCCGATTGGGTGAGCGACACCCCGCCTCTGCCAAATTTGGGAGTCCTGTTTTTCTGATATTCAATGGCTTAGAGGACACAAAACAACATCTGGTGCACTATGCGTCTTATTGTGATCCCATTATGGGAAAATAAGATCAATAATAAGTAGTGAAACTCAGATGATTTTTGCGAACTCTGCAAGGGTTTACCTTTGTATGGTACACCAGTTTTCTGGCTCGATTGATAACAGGATGGTAGGATCTTCATCAACAATTCCTTTTCTAGTTCAAATCAACACTACCAAAGGCAACATTCAGTGAACTCTCAAACTGAAAATAGTGAGAGAACGATATATTTTTGGACTTTATTTCCAAATGGAAGGGGATGACCTACTTTTAAACTAACCACTCTCCTAGGAAGAGATGCTTGCTTTGTGCATTGATACCTCCACGACGAGTTGAAAATGTCACTCATCCCAGTGAATTATACAAGTGGGTTTCCATATTTCTCTGCCATTTTCTAAATAATGTAAGATTCCATATAGATGAATAAGATCAAGTATCGGGTTACCGCACTAGTCTTAGGAAAAAAAGAAGGAAAATATAAAGTGGCCCCAATCGCGCTCATGGTATCCCCTACACTAGATCCATCTCCAAGGCTTGCACCAAATCGTTTAGGTCCCCCTGGGCATTAAAAAACCCCACCCTCCTTGAAAATATGAGTGGAGAGTACCCCAAAAAAATCAATTTTAGAAATTGAGGAATAAATTTTACTCATTCCAATATGATGAATTCCATGTCTATTTTATAGACTCTATAAACTGCAATTTACTCCATCTACAAAAGACAAAAAGGGATAATGAGATTGGTCCTAAAGACCAGCTAGATTATTGAACCTTTCATTAGATACTGGGACACACCATCTAAGAATTTTTTGTCTTCAAATACCTCCTAAAAAAATATATATTCTGAGAAAGTCAAATTGGGACCACTACCAACACAAGTGGAATATGTTTCCACTACCCCCCCTGATGAAGGAGGAGAGTGGGAAAAAGTTTTTAGCAGGAGGGTACAAAATTTTTATAGTTGGATGAATTGAAAGACAATCAACCAAACACATGGTATTCTTTGATCATAGTTGAAAAAACCAATTATGACCCCAACTGCTCTTGCTGTAACTCAGCCGAAGTCCTAAGCCCCACAACCCTCCATAAGTTGACAATCCAAAATATAGGATGACCAAAAAGTAAAGGAGAAATTGTAGGAAGATAGACTCATGTCAAGGATAAAGACTGCTTTGAACCTCTCAGATTTAATTCCTTTATATCTGAAAGAATGGGCACCACCCTACCAAACGACACCACCAGAAGCAGTTTGTCGGGCAAAGTCATTATCAGATGAGGAGTTGATCTTCAGATCCATTAATGTCATTCACTTAATGGATCCATTTTCTGAAAATGAGTATAGAAATGATCTTGAGTTCCCTACACCCGATTGGGGAGTTGGAGGAAGAGTCCGTAGAAGCCGAGGATACCAGGGAAGATGCAGCCATGAAAGAAACCAAATTTCTAGCCACACCCTACCCAAACCATCAATATTGCGGAAAATCATGGAAGAGCCCTCCAATAGACCCAATAGGAATAGAAAAATTCATCTAACCCTTTCATAATCCACTATAGACCGATCAATATGGAATATCCATCAGAATATGAATAGGTGTATAATTTCCCTTGGTCTACATGTAGACCTTCCCAATCCAACCCACAAAGAATAGAAGCACCTCCAGCTCCTATCTCGGGGGGATATCCATCTAATTTCAATACTCCATCCCCTAAAGAATATATAAAAGAGAATACACATGTTGTAAATTGTTATCCTTTAAACCATAAGTATTATATATTAAAGTATTTAGCCCTGGTATTAACTGATATATCAATCCTAGATGCCATGAGTTTGTTAAATGATCTCAAAGAGGCACTCATAGAGGCTTTGCTGAGCCCCCTGGAGTTTGAAGTTTAATTGGACACCAATGAAGTCTATCAGATAGATACCAATCCCATATAATGTCATGTGGTTATCTACTTCACACATCAAGATGAAGAAATTGTTAAATAAGGGAACATCAAACCCTTGTATGTGTCAGAAAAGATAAATGGTGTTGATGTCTGAAATATTTTCATTGACAATGGCTCCAGATTTAATATCATTCTAGTGAGAACACTTCGCTAGCTGGTTTGAAATAAGGATAACCTAGAGACTTCCTCTATAACCTTATAGAGATATGACAAAAAGTGATAATAATCCATTGGGACAAATAAAGATCAAGATTTAGTTGGGAGACCTTGTGGTTGAATCATAATTTCTAGTAATACCGCATAACACTACCTTAAACGTCTTACTGGGAAGGCCTTGGTTTGATCAACATATAGCGATTCCCTCATAATACCATCAGTGCATCAAATACTGTATCAATAGAAAAATTAGGACATTATATGATAATAAGGCTCCATTATAATCCTATGAGTCACATTATATCGATAAAGGATTCTATCAAGGGAAAGGGAAACAACCCTTGGTTATTGGTGTTGAATGGGTCACTACCTTGAATGGTTTGGAAATGATCCCAACTAATCTTTTCAAACAACTTGGTAAATAATATGTTCTAATGATCAGACAAATCATGTTCATACATTCAAATTCAGATACTTGTTCAATAGTACTCATTATTTCGGTCATAATCAATCAGTCTAACAGTGTTCAAAAATTTTCTGATCCCCAGGATAATGGAAAATGCTTGAATAGAAATACCATAAATTCATCCTCAAATATCTAGGAAACCCATGACTCTCCCAATGAGGCAGAATAGGAAGAAGAAACTCCTCCACCCCTCAGTTCATCATCTTTATAAAATCCCCCATTGTCTACTAGGTCAGAAGAATTCACTTCATCTTTTGAATACCAAGATCTTGACCCTTCTCTAAATTCTGGAGAACTTATCCTGAGACCTTTTTCCCCATCATAAAAAATAGAAGAAGATGAAGAAGAATAAGAATAGGAATAGGAGGACCTTATGGATTCCCCTCTAGCATTTGAGGGGGGATTCTCTACCACCATTGATGAAATCAGGAAAATAAATCTGGGCACAAAAGAGGATTCACGACCCACCTTGATTAGTTTAGACATGTCTACCAAAGAGAAATAGGTATACACCTACTTCCTAAGGAATCATCGAGTTGTTTTCTCCTTTAACTACAAAAAAATTCCAAGCCTCGATCCTGAGGTGTCTACTCACCATCTGGGCCTTCAAGAAGATCATTGAGGCTATAAAGAAGTAGCCAGAAGGATGCACCCGATGCATGTTACCAAAATAGAGGCTAAAGTTGACAAGATCATTAGAACCAAATTCATTAGAGAAGTACAATAACCAAAGTGACTGGCCAATATAGTCCATATGAAAAAGAATAAAGGACAAATTAGAGTTTTTATTAATTTCATAGATCTCAACCGGCACTGCTTGAAGGAAGATTTCATTATTGATCACATAAATTTTGATTGATGAAACAACTGAATATCAGGCCCTCTCCTTCAGGAATGGTGATTTGGGATACAACTAGATCTTAATGGATAAAGAATATGAATAATCCCCCCCTTAAAGCCCCCTGGAGAGTGTTTTATATAAGGTAATTCCATTTTACTTGAAGAATGCTAGCACTACATATCAATGTTCCATGAATCACATCTTCAAAACCCTGCTGGGAAAGTTTTCAGAATGCTATGTTGATGTCCTAGTGGTTAAGTCACGACAATGCTCAGACCACCTGGTAGATCTTGAAACAATATTGAAAAAACTGCAAAAACATAGTCTAAAAATGAACCCCTTAAAATGTTCTTTTAGTGTTACCTCAAGGAAGTTTCTCAGCTTCATCATATTCCATCACAACATCGAAGTCGAAACTGAGAAGACAAAGGCTATCCTTGAAATATCACCTCCTCCCAACCTCACTGAGTTGAGAGGCCTTTAAGGAAACTTAGCCTATATTTGGAACTTCATATACAATCTTGTAGGAATTTTTTTCCCTTTACCAGGTTGATGAAAATGGGGTTACATATCAGTGGAATAATGATTTTATAGAAGTGTTTGATAGTATCAAGAAGTATCTATTAAGACCTTTAGTGCTAATGCTTCTGGTCAAAGGGAGGCCACTAATTTTTTTATGTAACTACCTTAGAATGATCACGAGGTGCCTTCCTCTCATAGAAGAATGATTCCAGTAGAAAAAAACATTTATTATTTCATCCAAACCATGATCAATGCTGATAATTACTACTCTCATATTCAAAAAAAGATGTCGAGCACTAATCTTTGCAGTCTAAAAATTAAGTCACTACCTATAGAATCATAAGGTCTATTTAGTCTCTCATAACAACCCACTCAAATAAATTCTTTGTCATCTGATATTGACTGAACGTCATTCATGGTGGGTGGTCATCCTAAATCAGTTTGACACACACTTCATGCCTCAGAAATCCATCAAAAGCCATACATTAACATATTTTCTAGAAAATAACCCCTCAATAGAAATGAATTCATTGGATACCAAGTTTCTTGATAAAGAGGTTTTCTCTTTTAAAGAGGACCCCTAGATATGGGAGATTCATTTCGATGGTGAATCTAGAATCTCAATAAGAAAAAGGATGAAAGAACCCAAGATTAAAAAAGTGGGTCTTAGAGTTGTACTCATATCTATAGCAAAGGTGATCCTACCTTACACCTTCTTGTCATCAGAAGAGTGCATGAACAATGAAGAAGATTATCAGGCTCTTGTTGTAGGGCTACAGATGGAACTTCAAGTAAAAGTAAAAAACTTGAAGATAAAAGGTTATTCAGAATTAGTCATCAAGAATGTTAATGATGATTATTCTATAAAAAATGAATAACTAATCCCCTTGTTAGATCAAATACAAGGAATAATGGAATAATTACATTTGGAACCAATATTGATTGACGTCCTTTGATCAAAAAAATTCTAGGTTGATGTATTGGAAAATGTAGCCACAACCCTAGCCAATCCAGACTAGGATGTAATAGTCATCAAAATTGTGCACCACCGGATGGTATTACTGTTCATTCAGTCCAACAAAGAATAAATCAATGAGATTATCCCCATCCCTAAACTATAAAGTCCTACCACCGACTGGATGAAACCCATTGTGGAATACCTTAAAAAGAGAGAGCTCCCACTGGATAGGTCCAAAATGGAGAAAATATGGAGGTGATCAATTAAATTTGTTCTACATGATGGAACAAATCAAAAAAAGGTCCTTTATAAGTAGAGACTTGATGGGATACATCTCTAGTACATTGATGTAGAAGAGACCACTACTATCATGAAATACGTACACATTAGAGCTTATAGTTCCCACCAATCTAGATCCAATATTTCCCATAAAATTCAAAGACATGGATACTACTAGCCCACTATAACATAGGATTGCACTAAATTAACCAAGAAGTGTCACTCCTTCCAATTTCATGACAATTTCATCCACCAACCCCTAGAGTTACTTCAAACATCCAAGTACTCCTATACATTTTCCATATGGGAAATAAACATCGTGGGACCATATCCTCCTACTATGACCAAGAAAGTTATGTATATTCACACAACCACTGACTTTTTTTCCAAATGGGTAGAAGTTTTAACCCTCAAAGAGGCCAGGTAAAAGAATATTTTCAGCTTTGTGAAGGCTAAAATCATCACCATATTTGGTGTACCTCATAAAATATTGATGGAAAATGATACCAATTTCTATTCTTTTGAATTATAGAAACTATATCAGAAGTATGGTATTAAGAAGAACTATTCATCCCACTACCATGTAGTGGCTAATAGAAAAATAGATGCCTTTAATAAGTCCCTATCCAATATACTCTAGAAGATAGTATATAAAGATAATAAGTCATGGTCGGACAAGCACCTCCATACTTTGTGGTATTACTGGACCATGAACGTCACTTCCACTCAGGAAACCCCATACTCATTGGTATACAGGATAGTGGTGGTCCTACCCATCGAAGTTGAATTTCCCTCTCTCAATGTTGCCATCTAATTGATCAACTATCCATATATATGCAATCCCAGAAGCATCTTGATGAATTAAAGTGACTTGATTAAAAGAAATTTTATACCTTTCACCATTTGAAGGTTCATTAAATCCAGACTTCATGAGCCTTTAACAAAAAAGTTTTCCTTTAGTCTTTCCTCAAAGTATATATAGTGTTAGTCCTCAGGACTCTGATGATATTCAGAAAGAAACCTCCAAAGTTGGAGGCAAAATGGGAGGGACCATATGTCATATATAAGTTCTACTTCAATGGATCTTATTCCTTGATTTCAATGGATGGGAATATCACTACGGCTCCCACCAATGAAAGGTTTCTAAAAAAATATTTTCTATAATTACACATCAGTCATTTAGACTGTACGATGATAAACTATGCACAAGGTCCAAACTAAATGAATTTAAACTAAGAGTTATTGTTTACATCGTATGAAATTAAACTACAGGATGCATCATCCTTACCACACGATGATAAAATTCAAGGCACCATCATCCTTATCGAAAAACAATAAACTGCATGGAACATCATCCTAACCACATGACATTAAACTGTACAAAGATCATCATTTAAATCAAATATTCACTGCACATGATCCAAATATGTGATGGATAAAGATAAAATTCCTATATTCTTGTATGAGAGATAGATCCAAATAATAAGTCTCTTTCTCTAGAACTACATGTGTCTTGATTACTATCATCACATGATACATAGTGATTCCTAGACCCTATGTTCTCAGCCTATCCACGAACAATAGAAAAAAATCCCTCTTCTACGTATGGGTCTGACCTACGTTAAGAACTCCCATATAGAACTACATATGGATTGATTCTTGTAATCACATGATATATAGTGAAACATAGACTCCGTATGTCAGGACTAACTAAAAATTTACCCCCATCCATGGGAGGATTTTCTTACCATCCTTTGGACCTAGGTCCTCTTTCATATCGGAATTATGCTTCTTTCCATTCTACAAAATCATCATTCTCATGGATTTACCATCCATGTACTCACTGTATGACATTAAAATACATGGAACTATAATGTTCTCATCTGAGAGGGAACTGCCTTCAGTATCATTCATCTACCATGCCACGTTCAAGGACTATGTATGGATTGATTCCCATACCATGAGATACATACTGACGCCCAATCATTCCGCATTTGGGCCCATCAAAAAATCCATCTAACCTTATAGACCCTTATCCTATGTTTCCTTTAGGAGTTTTTGGTGTGTAATAGGACCCCTTATGTACTCATTCATATCAATTCATTTCAACTATGCTATGCACCTCCCATTGGAACAATTCTTCTTCCTTTGTCCTTGCAACATGATGTTAAACTGTGCTACCAACATTCTATCCATACAATGATAAAATGCACAATGCCATCATGGTGAACTCACCTGAGAGAAAATCACCCTTAGAATAATTCATCTACTATGATACATTTGATAACTACATATGGATTTATTCCTATACATGTAGGATACGTAGTGATACCTAGACCATGTGTTTGGGATGAACTGCAAGATATGAAAACCCCCTTGCATATGGATCAGACCTATGTAGGAAGTTCCCATTGAAAACTATGAATGGATTTATTCTTGTACATGAAATATATGAAGTGATTCCAAGATTTGTATTCCTAGTATCAACCACTACAAATTCAAAATTCATATATCTTTTTTTCTATCACCTCTATGTGGTAGAATGAACCCTTACCACCCCTTTTTTCCTACACAAAGAACAACTTACATGGGCTTAGGAGGTTTGGCAGGGGATTCCAAACATGAACAAGGTATATCAATCCATATCATGGTCACCATGTTCTTGGTAGAAATACCTTAAAAGGAACATTGAATTCCTTACCACATGACATTAAACTGCATGGTGCTTCAATAACTATGTCTAGATTGATTCTCATTTCGAAGGAATATATAGTGACACGTAGGCCTTGTGTTCCAATACCATCCATGAAATAGAGAAAAGGAAAATGTACCTATCTTGTGTATACAAATTAATATAGTAAATCTCAAATTCAGGTTCCTCATTAAAGGACATATCAAAGTAACAAAATTGAATCCCCCTACATATGAGTCATATCTATGTAGGGAAGTTCACATTCCATGGCCAATAATGGCCTGAATATTTCTTATGTGCCTGAAAAAATCCCTTCCATTCATCAAACTCCATGCCCCAAGAAATATTAGATATTCATAAACCTCCCCAGCTATTGGAAGTGGAGTACCAGTATTCTGGCCCAATTAGCCACTAGTTACTCATGGTTTCTATGAAATTGTTTCCTCACCACATGAAATTAAATTACATATCCAATGTTATAATAGCATGACACTAAAAATTCATGATATTAAGAACTACATGTGGATTTATTCTCATATTATGGGATACATAGTTATGGATGATGTTCAATATTTGGTCTATACACAACAAATATTACAAATTCCCCTCTCAGTGTATAAGTCATACCTACATGAGAAAACTTCAAATAACTACATTTTTCTTGATTAATATTATCATAGGATATGTAATGATGCTCGAACCTCATATCTTGGGTCCATCCATGAGATAAAAACTTCTCCTATTTTTCTGTGTATGGGTCAGACCTGCATGGGAAATTTCTAGAGACAAAAAAGAATGTTTCCCCCCATGTTCCTATGCATGAAATAAATATGCACCAGAAAGTCCAATATGAGCCTCATCCCATTGGTGAGACTGTATTCAAAAAAGAAAAAAAATTGCCCCACTCCTATGGATGATCCAGATATTCATAAGATCATATCTAAAGTAAAATTACCCTTTGTCCATACGAGAGTTTAATTAGCATGTGTGGGAACCTTCCAAGCATGTTCTTAATGCAAAATATTAAACTGCATGACTAATGTCCCTTCCCTATTCATGGGTTAGAACTATGTATGGAACCTCCTCTTAATCGCATATGGTTAACATATATACCTATTCCAAGTAAATTTTGGCTTGAAATGCCCTTTTTATGTTCAAGCACCCTCCTTTCATAAAAAAGAATTTCTGTTCGAAAAGGTTCGAATCCCCCTAACATTCCCTGACCATCAGAAATGGAGGAACAATGTCCTAGGGACTCCTTTATTTGAATATGCATAATATTCCCCAACTATCTCTACATAATTTTCCCACCAAAAGTCTTATAAACCAGAGGCAAATTCTTCCTCAGAAGAGGATTTTCCTATCATTGTACATCCATATGATGTTTACATCCCACATCACTCCTTGTATTCAGAAACCCCCAGATTATAGTTTAAATCCTTTTCCTCCTTCATACCTAAAGATTATAGAACATTCCTAGTTAGAATACTATAAAAGGGTGAATCATTTACCCCTTGGTCAAAGAAAAGTGATTTTAAATTTTAAATCCTGAACGTCCTGGATGTAATATGTTAAACTGCACCATGCTTCACCCTCATTTACACAATAAAAAATGCATGTAAGAGTGTTTTCACACTCATGATCAAAGATGATACAGATTCCCTCATACTTTTTAGACATCAATCCTTTGACAAGACACTCTTCATGGTCTTGAAAATTCTAAATTCCCATAAAATTACACGAACATTGAAAATGTAAGGTCAGTGTCCTAAGGACACCTTTGTTTGAAAATGCATAATATACCCCAATTAGATATTTATAAGTCACCCACTAAAAATTACCATCAACTAAAGAAAAATTCCTCCTCAGAAGAGGCTTTTCTTACCTTCGTATGCCCCATCAACATCGTATTGGAATCCATTCTTATGGTTAATCCTTGTGTACTTTTCCAAAATCCTATTTCATAGTTAGAAATCATAAAATAAGGGTCATGAAAAATCCCTCATTAATATATTAAAAATATTAGAACATTATCAACTAATAAAACCTATTGGGGTCCTCAACCCACAATTCATGGTCAAAGCTATTTGACCTAAAACATCAGCAATGTTATTTTTGTCTGCAAGTCTTTAAATTGGCCATGAAAAGAGACATAAAACTCATTGGGGTAAAAATATACAAAGGGAACCCTGGGTAAATATTTAGTATGAGCTCACTAGAACTATGATTATATTGGTTTATGAAAAATATACCAATAAAAAAAAAGAAGATTCCCAAATCTTGTTTAGTCAAAAACCCATAAAGGGAGGCCTAAGAAAAATTCAAGTTATACCCGCTAAGCCCGCATCACAGTGGACTTAGGAAAAAATTAGGGAGATAACATAAAAGACACAAACTTTATAGATTTTTTCATATAACCCTAGAAATAGTCAGAACTATGCTCTATGAGTCCCTCAACTCAGAAAAAAATTAGATCATTATATGATCGTTCCAATTATGTTATCCTGAATTATGATTAAAATCAATATCTAGTGGATATTATCATTAAAAATGTGATCAAATATAATTAATTGGTATTTCAGAAAAATATAAAGGAAAATCATTGGAGATAAAATAAGTTTTCATTCCATTATATAAGAATAAAGAAGCATCCAAAATTTGGAACCTCTTCATATGAGTAGGAAATGGTAATTACATGAGTCATTCGGTAGATTCACAGAGTTGTAACAACACCTAATCTAAGTCTTTTATGTCTTGGTGGATATCCAAAAAGGTTTCAGTCTTAGCCTCTGCAGTAGCCTGTATTGCCTCTACCTCTTTAGTTGTATCCAATCCTACCTTTTCATCTGCCTCCACTAGCCATTTCCCTTTGTCAATTTCTACCTTAGTATGAGACAATTATTTCTTGAGCTACTCTAGTTCCTGGCTAAGATGCTCCACCAATTTATGAAGTTTCTATAATGAATTTCTATATTCTACAATTTCAACTTTTCATCTCATGACCATTTTGGCATGATCAATGGCTTCATTAAGAAGATTTTTCCTGGCAGGGTAAGATGGGCTATGGAATCTATAGTTGAGAGATGAGAGTGAAGCGTGCTAGCCTTATCTTAGGCAGAAATCAACTATTTAACTATGTTATAAATGACATGGTAATCAAATCCACCACACCCAAGGAATCGAAACATGCAATGAAACATGGGCAGTTTCTTTAGAAAGTATTCCATGGGGGTTTGAGAGATCAGCTTCCATATGTATTTCCATATTTTTTGATGGGTAGTATGAGGTTTGGAAATGCCCACCTAGTACGCCTCATAATTTCTCTTAGATGGTAGAATATATTTAGGGATAAGATCCACTAGAGAGGTCCTTATCTCTATAGCCTTGGTATGGCTTAACTCCATGATAGTTGGCTCCCTTGTGATGTTAGAAAGTTGGGATATTGGGGCATCAGTTATAACTATAGGTATTAATGGCTACAATCCTAAAATTAGAAGGTCAAAAAAATTCATACCTAAATCTCAAAAGAAAATGGAATAGTTGAAAGGATGGAAAACACACCTCCTCTAGAAAGGACATTGACATCCCTGACCACTATCATTCCATCATTTCCCGACAAAGTGGGTGCTGTATCTTTAGTTTTCAAATAAACTTTGGGTTCCTACAAAGATACCCAGAGTGTAGATTCATTATCAAATGAATCATAAATATCCAAAAGCTTTCTCACTGACATCTTTCTTGTAGGAATAATCATCATGGAATTATGGGTGACAATTGACCCCGATTCTTCTCGATCTTTTACCACTACTCCTGTGAAGCTTCTCACCATAAGGGTGGGATCAATATGCTCTTTTGGGACACCAACCTTTTAAGACATCCCCTCTATGAGGATATAAGTCATTTGATCAAGAGTAGTCAACCTCCTGGGACTCTGTATCTCCATGATATCCTGGATTGTTCAACCCCCCCATTTAGTCTAGTTACCATCGGTGAGGTCCTTACATTATTCTCTATAGAAGCATGATAAATGCACTTATTTAAAGCGTGAAACTATGAAGAATTTCCCACTACTGGGATAAAGGTTATTTACTCCTGAGTAGATGCCCTCCCAGGGCTCGAGATCCCCCCAATGGCCTTAGATGTCCAGGAATCCTGTACTTGCTCAGCTGTAGTCATCAAAAGTTTCACCCCTACCTCCAAGGAAGTATGAGCTAAAGACGTTTGGGAAATTACTTCATAGTTTCACAACAAACCTATATCAAGTTATGTGTGCGATGATTCGTAAAAAAATGAAGATTCATAGCATGAAAACAAAATAAAGAATTATAGAAATTACTTATGAACCCCAATTTTAGACGTATCAATAGCAATGATGGCTACCGACACTTTATGGTATGACATGGGGATGACCCTTAGAGAGAAGCATCAAGTGGGGATAGAGGTGGGAATACTTCAACATGATCTCAAAGGACCACCTCCATATGTTCCGCGGCCTTAGGAGAGCCCTCCACAAAAACTTCCACATCTAAAGGAATATCCTCCCCAGCCGCAGTACCTATCAGGATATATTATGAGGAAGAAATAATCTCTCGAATCTACCTAGACTTCTAAAAGTATTAGGAATATGGTTTTAATGTCTTGATGGTAAAAAGAAAGAAAAAGGGTTGGCACAAACTACCTCTTCATCAGTATCGTCTGGCGCGGTTGTAATTACCACTGTGTACACCACTCGATCGAACCAATAAAGTATAATCTTGAAAGGTTGAAGGTAGGTATCCATATATTCTACGTATATGGCCACCTCAAGTGGATTTTCATGAGCTGAAATTCACATAGGAGCGGTGATTTCTCCAAATCCTGCAATATTAAAGGGAACTTCTTGAAGTGTCTCCCAGATATATTCAGCAGATTAATTTTCCCTTAATATATCCCATACCTTCCAATACTCTGGGAATGGTACCGTTACAGGTATGGTTAATGATGGAGGAACTGCCAATGGAAGCGAGGTGGTATCTATCAAACACAACTGCTTTCTCGACACATCCACCACCGTGAAACCCTTAGGGTCTAGGAAATTGTGAGACCCTAGATGGGAATGAGGGATTTATCCCACTCCAATTATATCAATAGGTTCAACAATATCATCTGAGGTAAGAACTTCATCATCATCATCCTCATTGATCTTTGACCTCAATATTAAAATCACTTGACAAGAATATCTACAATGAATCTATAGAGAATGGATCAAGGTATTGTGATCTTGAAGATTGAGATCCACCTTATTAGGGTATTCATCATAAGAGATGTCACAAGGTGCTGACATGTAGCCAAAACCATTTAAGTAAACCTCTTTCTATTTAAGAAATAACTACAGAGAACAAGAGGAATGGGAACCCCTTAAAAATAATCCCATTTCCTCCAGGACACTAGAAATGCAACGTTAGAAGGGGAGAATGCTTGAACTTTGATATTAGTGATAGAAATGTGGGAATTTGAACCCAAGGCCTTAAAAACCTTCATAAGGGGTTTGAAAATAAGGTATTTTTGTGCATACTTTATGGACCTAGAATTTTCAACAACTTTATTTTGTCTACCTTTGTCCTCAGAAACTTTCTAGGCCCTGATAATTGGAATCAATTTTTCTATTTAACTACATGGGTATTATTGGTTCCAAATATTGGCATAATATCTTATGAGGGTAGTCTTAAAACCCATGATATTTGGGATCCCAATCAGGCATCTGGTGTATTCTTGAGTAAACATCAGCAAAATCCATCGATATATTATTAAATGTTTCTCCTGGAATGCACTGTTGAGGGTGACAGGGCACCTTATTTGGATATAGTTGAATTGATGTCCAAATATATAGGGTGTATATCCCTCTCAGATAAGTTCTCCATCAATATGGGAGACCAATATGCCTTCCCTCAGGTAGAAAAGATATCCTCACCTAACAAAATCCTTGGATTATTCATTTACCAAAGTACTAGAGGGGGAAGATTAAGGATCATAGGTGAAACGATCATGATAATTGAGTCAGCCAATCATTTCTTGCTCATTCCAGTATGATGGATTGAACCCACTTATGATTTAAAGGTATGGTAAAATTAAAGCTCCTTGAATCAACTGAGTATTGATAAATGTATAGCCTCCCATATGAGCTACTACCCAGCCCCAAATAATCTATAAAGTACATACCAACTAGTATTGTGGATTTCCCTTACTAATCCATTCAAAAAAATGATAGATTTTCACCAATAATGGGATGACCTTGTTAATACATCTTCCAACGGCCCATTGAGTCTCCATGATAAAAGTTGTGACTCTAACTCTAGTACTGGAATCATGCATTGGTAGAATCCAGCCACTTGAAAACATTACCAAGAAGGTTTCCAATCAGAAAAACCTATCATCATTTGGGATAATCCCCCACCCCAATATGTTGAACCGAAACTCTTCCAGAATATGCCAGTAAGCTCCCATATGAATTTGAGTTTCAATGGTTGGGAAATTTCTTGGTCTTCGTGCAAAAGGATCTTGATCAATTCAATTATAAAAAGTGTTAATCCAATCAGAAAAAGGAAAATCTTGCTTTGGATAAGGGTCATCATTCAAAAGGGACTTTTTCTTGTAAATAAGTTTCTTGGAAAGAGTAGGAGTCTTCTCCATGTCATCCTAGGCCGAGGAGGGTAGAAGAAAATTTTCATACATTTCACCGATGATAGGAGCCAAAAAAAAACCAGACATCCAAAAATATTATTCAGACCTCCCCATATACCAATTGGAAGGTGTTGTTTTCCAGGCTCCACCAGCTAAAAATTTGTGGGATGAGATTTTGGTTTTGTTGAGCATAAGTTTGAGATACCCAGACTACCTTGTATAGCCCCACAACTTGCAACTCAACTCTGAATTACTCAAAGCTCTGGAGAACATAGAAAGGCCACCCCCAGTCCAAGATGAATGACCCCCCAGGATAAAGGTCCCATTTTTACAACCAATAATGTTTCTCATTCACCATAGCCTTTTTCATAATGCTATGGTAAAAATGAACTTTGTTGTTTGATTCCCACATAGTTTCCTCTAGAGTTCGTGGTGTGAAATTCAAAAGGGACTCATCAATTTAGCTATTCCACATAAATTTCTCATTTTCTAAGATGTTGGACTGAGGGATATTACTATTTTAAAGTATCCAGGCTGTAGGTTAGTTTTCCAAATGCAGTGATAGAATCACTATGTTAGACAGTAGGATAAATCTATAAACAAGAAACTTGTTTGAGAACAGATAACCTCTTTGGAAGAAACTAACAAGTCCTACTAATAGTTTATAAAGTGATATGACATATATTTTTTTTTCAATAGAGTCTATCATAGCCTTCCTCATTTCTTCAGCAGTCAATAGGGTAACAGCAGAAGTAGAAGCACCTAGTGGAGGGTCTATCCTATTATCTATATCATAATTCTAAAAGAAAGGAATTAGTTTCTACACAATTGGAAAATAATCAGAGTCCCATGAATTATCATTTTACAAATTCAAAGGCTCACAAACCATCAGTCTGCAAAATGTTTCGACCATGAACCAACAATTCAAAAAGTCACCCACCCACAAAACAATAGTTCATGAAGCTCACAAAGGTACTGGCCTGCGAAGCATTGGCCAGTGAAGCAATGTTTTATGGATTTCTTGAATTTGAAAAGTATTCAACCACTATGAAAAGTTCCATACTTACCATTTTAATCTATGGTTTTCAGTTCGTGGGTGATATAACTCAGTTCATGGATGAGGGTGTCTATAAAGGAGGAATTTCATGAAAATAAAAGTGATTGATAGAGTTCGTGAGAGAAATAAGTTCTCTGAGATAATCAGTAAATGAAAAATGATATAGGCATCCTCTATATTGGTGTGGTCCCATCCTCCGGGTCCACTGACATACTAAAAACCAGTTCAAAATAGGACTGCTTTCTATATTAGAATATAATCCTCTTCATCCTGACCAAAACCCATTTCGATGGGGAGCATTTATTAGGTCCTAAAAATTCTGCATAGAATAAGAATATGATTCCATCAATTTGTAAAATGAAGAAAAAAATCAGAGGAATACTTCATGGAAAAATGTTCAAAGGGATGAAATTGTGAAGGACAAAACAATGCCACAAAGCGTAAATTCCTTCACAGACCACCGCTCTGCATGGAAATCTGATTCTTCATGAAGAACTTTGAAACTAAATTGTTCTTGGGAAAGAGGCGGTGTTACCAACACCCAAAAATGAAATCGAAGTCATTTTCGAGAATGAGGTGGTGATTTCTACCCCTGAAAATGAATACCCCCATGAACTAAATAGTTTACAGGATGAGGCGGTACCATTGGCTCTCTGCAAATAAAGATAATTCATTTGTGGGACCAAGGTTTCAATCTACGCACTCAAAAATTAATACCCCTTTCTGAGAATGATTTCCCCACTGAATAATTCATTCACGAGATGGGCATCCACCATGGGCCTCTGAAAAAGAAGGCTCGTGGACCACCGTGAATTATCGACCATTACTACATTTGGCCCCTTCGATCTTCTATAAATATACCCTGAGGGGGACTTAAAAAGGGAGCCACACCCAGATGTACAAACTAAAGAGATCCAAAGTAAGGTACCACAAAAACTAGAGTCCTTCGACGATTACCTATAGGTAAAACCCACCGAAAAGAATTAAGGATGAAATAATAAATCATCTAGTGCTCTAAGAACTCAAAAACCTTTGCATACATAATTTCTAAAAGGCACAAAATGATGGAATGTTTGTGCATAGGAATCCCACATAGAAAAATTCTATATAGGTGGAACCTTGCCTCACATAGAAAAATTCTACAGAGATGGAACTCAACCCAATATAGCAAAACACTATTCCAAAGTATCCCAAGACCATATAGAACAATGCTACATATATGGTCCCTCAACCCTCATTACAACACACTATTCATAGGAAACCCTATCCCGTGTAAGAACACACTACGTGGAATGAGGCATCCTAAGGTATCCTACTCTCTAGCTTCCACTGCTCTATTTTGTCATACTATTAGTCCTTATGTCTTCCCCTCTATGAACTTGTCTACCCGAATTAGGCTAAGTACCCTTCTAAATCTACCTAAAATGTATTATAAGACCATCAAGACCATGAGTTTGTCCTTTCAATTTTACATAACCATGGTAAGTGAAGCCGCGTGGGTGACCCCAGCAAGAGGGAATACCTTCAGAATAACCTTGAGTTTATATTCTCATGGTAATGAGGGTTTCAACTTTGGGGTTCTCATGTGAACCTCCAAATTCTGGGTGGTGAGGGTAGGGACCACAATGGACTTTCCCTTTGATAAGGAATGTGGTCCTCCCACCAAAACCCATTTAAGGGAACTCTTTATGAGGTAAGTACCTAGGCTCTTTGCAAGACCTATCCCACTTCATTCCTTCCTCTATCCATCTTGGTTACCGAAGTATACGAGGATATGGGATCACTCAAATCCCTATCCCTATCTCTTTGGGTTCCAGCACCATCCATCAGTGGATAGGGCGAGATTGTGTGATCATTAGATCTATTACTTCCAATTGTTTCTCACACCAATAATGAATCACATGGGCTTATAGGTTAGTGGAAATTATGACATCCACACGATCATGCCTTTTATGGAAATAAAATTGTAAATTATAATTGAATGATTTAATTTTGAAACCGTTTTCACAAGATAAAAGGATACACTTCCCAGTCCCTGTGAGAACATTTTATTCCTAAAATGATCACATCTTCAAGGGAAACTGATGGGTACATGCCGTTGCCTCCAAGTAAACTTGTGTAATTTATTAATTTTAAATAAAATTATTTTATTTAATTTATTTAAAATTATAGATAATGGAAATTTTAGGATGGTTTGGATGGAATTGAGATAAATTGAATTAGTTAATCATATAATTAATTAGATTAATTCAAGGTGTTTATATTAATTAATGAGTGAATTATAGTAATTGATAGCTATATTGAAAATGAATATTAATTTCTTGTGTGTGGGTGATCATGAGCTTAGACCATACCTATGTATGTGATTGGTATCCTTTTAATTTATTATTATTAAATTAAATTTATGTTCTTTTCATAATCCCATCCTCTCATTATATATGGTCTCATGTGCCCATGGTTTATTTTCTGTAAACCCCATAAACCAAACCTTTGGTATCCATCATGTACATGTGTGTAAAGATTATGCAATATATGGGGATCCTAGGTGAGTGGAGGTAGTTTATGTTCATAGTTAAGGAGAAACTATTCTAGGAGGTTCATAGGATCAGAGGTGGAATGTTGTAGCTTGAAACATTGTAGGTTCTAGGAGTTATTCCGCTAGGCCTAGAGTTGGTTTATCATCTGCTGGATAAACCAACTATTAGATATATCTCATGATAATAAAACACTATTTATTTATTATTTTCAGTTTCATGGTTATTTATTTACTTGAATTGATGACATTCATATTAAATAAATTAATTAACAAATCATGAAAGTTATAATTAAATGATTGGATTATGTGTAATTTTATTAATATATGGTCAATAACTTAAGTAAATCCACTTAATATTGAAAATAATTTAATAAAGGGAAAATGGGATATTTACACTTAAATTTAAAAATGACTCAAAAAAATATTAATTTGGTATAGACTTACACTACTTGGGTTGAAATAAAACCTTATTTCAAAGTGCTTGACCAACCTTTTTTTGGGTGCTTTCAATTATTGGGGACTTTATAACTTCTATTTTTTGGTTGAATTAACCTAGTTCATATTAAGGGTTTATCACCTCTATGAGACTTAGTTCAACTAGTAGGCAAGAGCCGAGGAAATCCTTATCTAGGATTTCAGGACCTGGGAGTCCACTAAAAAAATCAAGGAGTTGTGAGTTAATGAAGATGGAAAGTTAGGCCTAACTAAATACCTTTGAAATATCTTGTCATACCTCTATATAGGTTATGAATAGGGACATATAGATACTTTTAACTGGAATATGAATGTGAAAGGATATTCTTAAACTAATAGTGAGGGATATTGGGTTTTGGTAAAATAGTAAGAAATGAATAAACTATAAAATAAAAGTTTATTATCTAAATTTGTAATCTAGATATAAGGTCAATTACATTCTCCACTGAAAAACACACTACAGGGAAAGAAAAATATATTAAACACGTAGGTATAAGGACTTGACCCTGTGACTTTCTCCTCACCCCCAAACCCAAACCACCCCCACCAATAGGGTCAAGTCCTTAAAAATTCTTCTAACCCTATCATATGATTGAATTTAAAGGAATACTATATGAACTTAAATTTTATACTATGCCTTGAAAAAGAATTATACATGGTCCCAAGTCACTTTCTAAAGAGGCCGGTGAGGAAGAAGTATCTCTATGCTTGAAACATGTGGACGATGCTATGAATGTCCAATGTTTCATGTAACACTTAATGTATAATGATATTTTAAATACACATGAGGACATGGATTTTTATATAATCATGTCTCAAATTCATGATCTTTATTAATAAAAGATGATACAAGAGAGATATGAGATCTCTAATGTACTATTTACATGCAATCTTAGAGATTTGGTGTTGGCTGAGCCACATGTTTTCAAGATGATTGGATTCATAGAGAGATTAGAAATATTGGTTTTTAAGATACATGATTAGATATACACAACTCTCATTATATCCTCACTACTTAAAGGAGTTTATATTTTCATTTTTAACTATAATATAAGCAATAGTGATAAGACACTTTTTGAATTTCTTACGATAATTCTCCAAGTTGAGAAGGACATGGGGCGTGAAAATCCTATGATCCTTATGATGAATAAGAAAATGAAGAATAAAAAAATAGAACCAATAATTATTCCTAGTCTAAGTCTCCTAATAATTGTCCTTTTAAGAAGAGGAATATCCAATGATAATAAAATGAAAAAAATCATGGAATGTTTTTCATGTGGCAATCTGGGCCACTGGAAAAATAATTGCACCAAGTTGAAGAAGTAATGGGAAAATTAAAGTGAATTAATTATTGAATAAAATATTTCTATATCTACACATTTGGTATTAGATACATCTTATGGTTCTTAAATTTGGATCTAAATATAGAAACCAAGTATATTTTGGAAGATTTCTAGAGGATAGGTGGATCTTTAAGCAACCGATAGAGAATGAAATGCTACTTTTTTTATAGGGGAATGCCATATTCCATTTCTAAAATGGATGGTTTTGGTTTTAAAATATTATTATTATGTACTAACTATTACCATGAACATAATTTATATATCTTTTCTAGATTCAGATGGTTTTATTTTCATGTTTGGAAATAAGAGATGTTTCTTTTATAAAGATAACATGTGTTATGGTATAGAGCATTTAAATAATGGTGTTTATGAATTAAATTACAAAAAACAAGTGTTGGAAATAGATATTAAATCAAGTTCATATGAATCATTTAACACCAAGTTGTGGAATCACTATCTTGGCTACATAAATGAGAAAAATATGATAAAGCTATACCAAGATGGTTATTTATACTCTTTTAATATAAAACCACTTGTGATATTTCTTTATTTTTTACAAGGAAATTTGACCAAATAACCATTTAGTGGAAATGGTGAAAGAGCTAAAAATATTCTATAATTGGTACACACCGATGTGTGTGGACCTTTTCTAAAAGAAGATAGAGGTGGGAATTATTACTTCATAACATCTATTGTTGACTTGAGTAAATATGATTATATTTATTTTATGAGGTATAAGTCCAAATATTTTGAGGAAATAAATGAGTTAAATAATTATATAGAGAATCAACTTGGAAAGAAGATAATTAACCTTTGAACTAATCAAGGAATTTAATATCTTAACAAATATTATAGTGACTTTCTATAAGAATTTGAGATTGTATCTCAACTCATTCCACCTTATACACCACAATGGAATGGTGTTAATGAAAGGAGTAAACATAAATTTATTAACATGGTAAGGTCTATGATTATTCATAAATATCCTATATTATCCTTTTGGGGATATAAACTACACTCTACAACACACATTCTAAACCGAGCACCAACTAAGGCTATAAGAAGAATACCACATGAATTAATTTATGAAAATAAATCTGTGTTGTAACATACTCATGCATGGGGATTAGAAGCATTTTTAAGGCTATCTAATATAATAAACTATAAATTTGAGGTTTGAAGTATATATTTTTTGATATACCAAGGAAAAAAGTGGATACAATCTATATAACCCCTCATACAAGAAGGTGACTATCATAAAAAAAATCCATTTTTCTTTATTGGTAGCACAATGATAGTGGGAGAAATATTGAATTTTATGAAGTTTGTGATTAAGATAAATATGAGTTGGTATAATAATAGATTCAATAGGTCCCCATAGAATATGTTGTTCTAGAAATGAAAGTACTGCATATGAGCATTAGTGATGTAAGAGAACATGAAAGATATGGTTTTCTTGTCATTGAGGATGGTGACTAATTATTTATTAGAAATAATGATCTTATTTCCTACAAGGAGGAATTAGAGAGCTTAAAAGCTACAAGATGGAAATAATACATGATTTTAATGATTTATTCTATGTATTAGAACCAAGTTTGGGTTCTAGTCAATATACCTATTGATGTAAATATCATTGGATGTAAATGAATATTCAATATAAAACTGAACATGGAAGGTAAATTGAATACCTATAAATAATTACTAATGGATAAAGGGTCTAAAAAATGTTAAGTAAATGAATATGATGAAAAATTTTCTCCATTATCCATGTTTAAATCCATTAGAACTCTACTTGATATAATATCTTTCTATGACTATGAGAATTAGAAGATGGATATCAAAACAACCTTCCTTAACAATAACCTTTAGGAAGATGTCTATATGAAAAAAATAGAATGGTTTTTGATTCTAGGTAATGTTAAAAAGGTATATAAGTTATAGAAGCCTATTTATGGATTTAATATGATATCTAGTTCATGGAAAATTTGGTTTGATGAAGCTATAAAATAATTTGGTTTCATTAAGAATGAATGCGAGCCATGTATTTATAATAGGTTTAGTTGGAGTGCATAATTATCCTAGTAGTATAGTTCATCGACCTATTACTTATTATAAATAACATACTGGTCTTATATTCATTTAAGGACTAGTTGAACAAGTGATTATCTAAAAAGGAATTAAGTGAAGTAACCTATATTATAGGGATAAAAAATATTCTTGAAAGATCCAAGAAGATTATTATACTTAGTCAAAGTACATATATTGATGAGATAGTAATGAGATTTAGTATGAAACAGTCTAAGATGGGATTGGTTATAGTGTCACGTGGCATATATATTTCTAAGAAAATGTGTTCTTAGACATTACAATAAAGATAGAGAATGAGTAATATCCCAAACACATCAGAGACATGATCAATCATGTATGAAATGTTATGTATTTGGCTTGATGTTTCTAATAACTTGAACATGGTAGGAAGATATCAATATGATCTAGATGAACAAAATTGGTCTGATATTAAGGATATTATTATGTATCTGAGTATAACTAAGGATATGTTCCTGGTGTATAGAGGAGGTGAGGAGCTAGTTATCAGGGTTTATACAAATTCTAGTATTCAAATAGATCAGAATGATCTGAATTGTAGTCAAGACATGTCTTCAGTCTCAACAGAGGAGCTGTGAGCTGGAATAGTTCAAAGAATCATATTGTCATCAATTCTACTATGAATTTTGAGTATATAATATCTTCTAATGTATCTAAATAATCTATTTTGATACACATATTTTTCTTATAGATTTATGTGGTGCCTAATAGAAAGAACCTATCATATTATATTGTGATAATATTACTACAGTGGCTCTTGAAAAGGAGCCAAGATCACACTAATGGACAAATTAAATACTATAAAAGTATCACCTATTGAGGTATTTATCTCATAGTGGTAAAGTTGGAGTGAGTGGGGTTCCCAAAAGAGATCTTGATAAACCCCTTTACAAAATCCTTATCTCAGTGGAAGCATAAATATAATGTGAGATTTTGTGGAATTAAAGTTTTTGGTAATGAGATATAATGAAAGTGGGAGTTTGTTGGAGTTGGTTCCCTAGAACCAACTTCTATGCACTTTATAATTATATGTATTCATGTTTTTTAATATTAATAAACTTTTTATCACATCATGATTGTTCTTATACATTACATTGTATGTGATAATTTCATAAGAGTAATTGTCATACTGAATGGTCATAATAGTTCCCCACTATGATGAGAAACTAGAATTGATATGATAGTATTGTTAAATATATGTTTTATATCCAAGTGAAATCATTTTATGGGATGAAAATGATACAAGCTATCAAGGGTAGAGACTCATATGAATTTGATGAATTTTATCATAGTGTACACCCTTGATATTTTCTTATTCAAGAGATCATGAGAACATAAACCACCAGTAGGATATCCATATTTATATGTGTCATTGGATGTTTATATTTTCATACATGTGTACTGATCCTTATAATTTAAGATTATTTTTAATGGATATCATCAGTTTCATACTTTTATGTATTGAAAAAAATCATGATAACATATGTTCGTGGTGAAATATGATACATTGGGTACATCATGAGTGATATTTAATCAATGAATAATATGAAAAATTATTTTTATCTCCAGTTATTTAATGAAATTTGATATTTTAATCCCTTTTTTGGGAATTTAAAAACCTAAATAAATCCATTTCCATGGTGTTTTATGGGAAGGTTAAATTCTATAAAGTCAAAAAAGTGTTATTAAGCACATAGGTTGATGAAACCAACATGCAACCTTCTTAATTAGAGATATCATTATAAAGAGACTATATTACACAACAAGCATTCATACAAGTCTATATATATTTGAAACATTAAATTATTTCTCTATGGGTGCTTTGGAATGTTTCTAAATAATAACCTTGGACTTTAGGTGGTTCCACCTAATGATATTGAGAAAGATGCCTTGAGGTTCACACACTTAGTGTATCCAGAATCATAGTTAAATTTTATTTGAATTTGACAAGCTAGAATAAATATTTTTCCAACTTTATGGATTAATAATTATTTGGGATTGGTTGATTGACAATATTTAATCATGAGTTATTTGTAAGAATAAATATGTGAATTAAATAATAACAAATATACATTTGAAAGATTTAATGAATAAAATCTTTATTATATTTATCCATAAATAATGAAGTGATATTTATTTATTAAATTAATAGTCATTATTTAAGGCCCAATAAATATTGAGGAGGGTTTTAGACCGAGTTTAATGGTCCAATTAGGAATGATATATTAAAAACATATTTAATAAATAATAATTTATTTATTTAATAAATGATATTTAATAATCCATAGGCGTTTTTCATATCAAGAAAATAATAATATTATTTATATTATTAATATACATGAGTTTAATTATGGAATATGGAATTGGATAAGGGATTATGTATAATTAAAACCCTAGATGAGATCTATAAATACCTGGTTATATCACATTATAAGTTTAGTTGTTTTTTGTGCACAATAAACTTAGAGAGAATTATATCACACCCTATAGAGAATAATATAAGGAATATGTCCAAGAAAAAGAGTGAAAATCCTTCTCATACCTCTCAATACTTCAAGAGACCCTATAGAATCCTTAATCCATAAAGAGATTATTTTTGTAAAAAAAAAACTATGAAAGCGATCATAACTGATTGTGATAGAACTTAAAGATTCTATGAAAATGTTTCAATATTTTGGAGCATGTGTGGAGCACCTATAGAGGTATTCTTACCTTGGATCCTGTAATGCAAGGACAATACAATGAGATCAGTAAAAAAAATCATCAATGAAGAAGGAATTAAAAGACAAGGTAATTCTAAATCTATCTATAAATTAATAATAAATTATATATGATGATACTGTCTTCTAGTTCTAAGGATAACAAGTCAATTAATATTCAATTTAATTCTATTTTTCATTATGTCATTCATTATGTAAATCTCAAATTATTTATCTATTACGACATAAATCTAAGTTGGCTATATCCAATAGGTGCTTCAACTATGCTAAAAATCTTCTATTGGTTAGTGGATCTTACATATTACACTTTAATTTATACATCGAGGGTGATTAATCTAATTAGTATTCATTATATACCCCTAGTGATGGTCACCAACCCATGAATTATTGGAGGAAAACTTCAGGGATCATCTCCATCATCACTATTGACCCAGGAGGGGTACTATTGGGAGGGGGGGGGGGTGTTGTGATAGTTATATTGACTTGAATGACCACCTATACTTAAAATATCGAGGTAAACCTTGGAGAGATAAGTGGGGGTTTTAGTTATGGTTATTTCACTAGTCAATATTACACACTTACTATTCTTCCCTTAATGTATGATCATTACTCTAGCTAGGGGTTTCTTTGCACTCTAGGAGGCCAGGGAAGAGAAAACTGATTGTAAGTGCTATTATGATCATCATATTTCCATATGATGATTCATCATTTCAGTTATGTCTAGGAATATTTCTTTAGTGACAAAGATGTTGTCCCATGATGATTGTTATTTTTTACTCATATGTTATCATTATAGATGATCTTATTTTTATTATTTTATGTTATTTATGTTTTGGTATGACTCTTTTTACCATGCTGTTAGTTATACATTCCATATCTACTATCTATTACATTTTCTGGGTTATTAATATTACATTTGGTTATATTTTTCATTTTCCACGTTCTCTTTACCCTCAAAACATGGTTTGTGTTCATAAATATAAAGGACATGTGCTTTAGATTCCTTGTTTTTTCCTTGAGAAATTTTTATTTTATGATATTATAATTTGTGAGATTTAAGGTATGATTATTTCATGTTTTATTCAAAAAAAATTCTTATAAATTGTGTTTCATATATGAATGTAAATTTTTATTTCAAAATATACATGGGACCTTTCCTTCAAATGCGATTCATCACCTTTAGATTAATTTTTTTACTTATAAGAACTTATGATTTCACATTCCAATGTTTTGAAGCAACTTAGTTTTAGAAAGTAAAAGTGATTAAGAAATTTTTTTTATTCATTTTCTAAAATAATAAAGGATACCTCGGTATATTATATTTCAAACTAGTGTACATGGAATTATTTTCAAAAGGAAATTTAAAGAGTACATGGTGGGACCCTATTGTGCATGTGTAAATAAAACCCTAAACACACACTATACCTATGTATGTAGTCCTGTCATCATATTTTGTAGGTATTATTAGGTTATTTGGGTCTCAGGAGTGAAAAAGATGTTGGATTGGGTATTATGGAGGGGGAAAGTGAAGTGTTTTCACCTTCTACTTGGTGGATGGTAGTTGGCCTCATTTTTAGGTTATATTTTGGATATGGTTCTTGGTACCATCTTATATAGTGCCTCAAAAAATTCTTATTTCTTTCTGTCTTTATGTAATTTTTTTTATTTTATAAACTTGGTATGTTATTTATATTTATTATTTATGCTTATTATGGAATTTTAATTCATGTTATTATTCCATGTTTGGTTGTTTTATATTTTCAAAACTACTTATTTGTCTTACATGATGTTCCAACATCTAGAATAGTCATGTGAGACCTCTGGATAGAAATTACATTAAGTTTATGTTTAATTGGGTTAAATAATCACCAATTCATGTAAGGTTGATTCCTTAAAACAATTTTTTATATCGTGGTTATTGGAAACACACTTTTTACCTTATGGTAGGCTGGCTCGAGTAACGTGTAGAGTTTGGGATAGTTCGTTACAATAAAAATATCATCACTCCATTAAAATGAATAATTTTGTTACAAATATAGTTCCATATCTAAAAATGATTATTAAAATATAGAATTTATGAATTTAATTGATTCATTATAATTCCAAATTTCATGCATTCCTTCATACTTTCTCATTTTCTCCATAGATGAAACACATGGAACTCAATAATTAACCATAATTATTGACAAAAATAATTAATTAAAAAATACTCTAAAAATTTAATGGATGTGTAATTTAAAGTAATAAATAACAACTTAGTATAATTAAAACAAACTCATCCATTAACTTCAAACACACATAGCTCTTTCATAAATTAAGAGTGTATTTTATAGAATACTGGAATCAATAATTTAAAAGTTTAATTCTATTCGTGAAAACTAGATTTAATTAAATATGTAAAATTTAATTCTATATTTTCAATAAGAATACATTTTTAAGAAAGAAATATACAAAATATTTTCATATCAATTACAAGGAGAAAATTAATTTTTCAACAAATTCAAAGAAAGAAAAACTATATTCACTTTTGAGAAAAAAACCCACTCACTTTAACATACAAACCATTACTTTTAAAGAATTTTTTTGAAACATTATAGGAAAATTTTATGTGTATTTAAATGAATTTTAAATCACCTTAAAAAAATTCATTAGGGTCATAATAAAATTAATACAATGATATTTTTTCAAAATATTATCATGTATTATTCATCAGTGTACATGTATTCTAACAAAATTAATCAAGAAACAAACACTCAGATACTAATTTAGCATCACTAATCCTAGTTAGAATTGAATCTATAAAATTGGACACATATCCCATAGATAGTAATATATAAAGTTATTATCAAGAATTAGGAAATATAACCATGAAGTACATCCCCTAAAAATTAAACACATTACAAAACAATAAGATTTTTTATGGAATTTTATTTCACTCAATTATATTCCCATTAAAATGGTAGATTTTACATATTATACAAAACTAAAAACCATCCTTGAAGTGGGAAGGAAAAGAAAACATGAATTATAGAATTTCTTAGGTATCTATTACGACTAAAAATAGTCACCATGACATTCCCGAAAGGCATCATTAATTACTTTAGGCATGGATCAAATTAGATATTTATAAAGTTCCGAATCGTACAAACTACAAAGGCATAGTATAGTAGAAGTGTGAGGTCGAACCCAATGAGAGTGGGGAAAAAAATGATTAAAACTCTAGACTAAAGTTTAGGCCCCTCCAATTTCAGTTTTATTTTACTAAACTAATGGTACAAATTGAAATAATTAAATTAAAATAGATAAATAGAAGAGAGGGGAATCAGTTTCCAGGGGTGGTTTTGCTAAATAAATTAATTCAAATTCACTCACAAAATAATTATATCAAATATCTGTACAACCAAATAGTTTCCTTGATAGAAAAATGTTTATTCCCTATCAAACTACCCTATTCCCAATTCATCATGGCCAGATTAATCAAAAGAAGCTAATGTGCATTATGTTCATATTGTCAAATGAAAAAGAGTAATTCCATTAAGTGGTCATAAATAAATCATATTAATAATGTTGGGGTTTGTTCATTATTGTAACATATGGTCAATGATTCAATGATGAATAAAGTATACATTCAGTCTCAACATGATACTATAAAATAAAATCATCATTACAAGAAAAGGAAAATCAAACAATGATGGTACACACCCCGTTTTATAAACTCCACTCTCCTCTATGGATTTATCCAATCATCATTGGGTGATATCCAATGATGAATAAACCATATTTAATAGGAAATAGAATAGATGAGAGAGAATGAGTAAGAGAATAAATTAAAATATATATTTGAATTAAACTAGAAATCATTCAACAATTACATTAGAGAAATGAAGAAAAAACAGAAACAAAACCTATATATGGAGGAACCGAACCCTACGGCGACCTCCCAGCGGTCACGCCTCAAGCATGGAATGGAACCCCAATACCATGGCTAGAAATCCTATTTATACACCTCTTGGTCTTCCATGGGCTTACCTAAGTCAAAGATTTCATTTATTGGATGTTTCAGGAAGTCAAAAGAGAGAAAATATTGTTAAAGGATGCACTGGAAAATCATCATTTTTTGGTGTATCAGGCACTTACAAGACCTGTAATAGGAATTCATGTCCGGTAATTATGATCAAATATTTTATATGTAGATTTTTAATGTGTGCATATGTCGTAAAAATATCGACTAATATTTGTAATTTTAACCCATGCCACATCGTGGAACTGGATGTCACGTCATGTAGTGATGATTCAAGGCTTACTTCACATGGTGAAATAAAACTACACATCATGTAATGCTGATTCATGACATTTAAAATGTGATTTCAACACTAGAATCTCCATCTTGTCCTCCATATTCAACTTTTTTCATTGGAAGTTCTCCATGATCATCATCATAATCTGGCATCGCATCACTTCACTTCGCTCACAACGTGAAGTGTCGTTTTATTTCTCAATTGTCATATTTTCCTTCATATTTCTCTCAATGTCAATATTTTATATGAAATTGAAAAAAATTAATACCAGGAACATATATTATATTAAATATATTAATATTAAATGAATTCATATGTAAAAACCCATCAAAATATGTATACAAAATAGAGATATCACACCACCTCTCAAAGTATAGCATTATTTCATCACTAATTATATTTCAAATTATAGAACATATCTTATAATTATCTAGTCACTTATGAGGTGCCATAAGTATGGTTTATCCCATTTGTAATTACTATATTCACTAACTAACTTGGAAGCTCTTATCTTTGAAATATAGTGTAGAATTTCATTACCATTCAAGTAGTTAACCAAGTTATCAAAATATGTCCTAACATGCTCAACAACATTCAATTACTCTTCAGGGAAGGTTTCCCTATAATAGGTTGATAGTTTGGTGGTTATTTTCTTAAAACCATGTCTAGTCTAATAAAAAAATCAAACACCAAAACATCATTACCCTTCTCATCCTTTATTTCAACATCAAATTCCTACATAAAAAAATCCTTCTAATCAGGATTGGATTTTCTTCTTGTTTATTCATAAAATACATGATAATATAATGGTTAGTGAACACTATCATTTTGGATCCCAATAAGTAACACCTAAACTTATATAAGAAAAATATAATTTCCAATAGATGTTTCTTAGTGGCAGTGTAATTAACTCATTCAAAGTCTATATTTTTAAATGTATAAACTATAATATGATATTTCTTTTAAACTCTTTTAACTCAAAAAATTCTCAAGAGAAAAATACGATGCATCGGTTTTTAATTATAAGGGAATATCTTATCTAGGTGTATTAATAATGGATAGGGATACATGTAATGAAACATGTCTTAACTATTTAAAATTTGTTTTCAATTGAAGAGTGAGGATATTTGATTTTTTGGTTTTGGTTGAGGGGTAATTTTTCATTTCGGAACAGGGATTTGATTTTGGATGTTTGATAATAAATTCCTAAGTGTTTTTGGAAATGGGTTGAGGTTTGGATGGATGTTTTGGAGTATCCTGGGACTGGTTCCACTAGTAGTTTGGAATTGCAAGTGACATCGAGTACCCAATGATAGAATAATAGGAACTCAATGGACCTATCATCGACCTAGTTGGATTGGGAGTGTGTAAGATCCCAACCTTTTCTGGAGTCAATCTCAGGCCTATTTTTAGGTACTTTTGATGTTTTTAGTACCTCTATTTTGGAGTTGTGACTTGGGGTGCGTTTGGGTGAACTTTTAAGTAAAACAAAAGGTCAGTGGGTTGTGCACGGTATGCGCACGGTTTGGAAAACCGTGCGACCAAACCGTGCTAACCAAGCAGAACTGGACATAGAGGTACACACGGTTTATGCATGGTTTGACAGACCAAACCATGTGGACCATGCATCTCTGGACAGTGAGGTCCGCACGGTTTGCCCACGGTTTGACAAACCATGTGCCACTGTCCAGGAAACCCTATGTGCAGTTTTTAATTCCTAAAATTCTTTTTAAAACCACCGAACCCTGGGACTTCCTTATTTTCCAAACTTAGCTCAGGATTGGATTTTTCTAGGTGTTTCCAAATCCTCTTGGAGAGATTCCAAGGAGATCCAAACACCTTTTATCTATATTGAAGGCTTGGATTGAAGATCCACTCTCCTTTCGGTAAGTGGATTTCATCCTATTGTTTCTTCTACTCTTTCCTCTATCTTTCCTTGATCTTTTCATGGGTGATTTCTATCATTTCCATGGATCTAAACCTATGATTTAAGGTATAGATCTAATATTGTTGATCTAGATCTAGTTTTTCAAGATCTTAATGCCTTTGATATTTTTTTTGGTTTTGAGGATTTAGATCTAGAACTTGATCGACGACATTTTTCCGCTCAGATTTTTGGGGATTTTCGTGGGCTAACTTCCATCAATAAATCGAGGTAGGTGGTCTAAATCCAATACCAAAGTCTCATCTTGTTAGGCGTATGCAGTTGCATAAATGTTGTGGCATAAATAATTAATTGGTGGTTTGGTTATGCGGTTCTTTGTGAATTGTGGATCTAACTGAATATGGGTGAGAGTTATGATAGAAGGATAAAGATGATTAAACTTTTGAATATGGTTGTATATGTGAATTGGATATTTGATTTGAAAAAGGGTTGTGGGACATGGAATGGCACTCCTAATACCCACAAAGGTTCTAGACATGGTGTTCTAGAACTAATGACATGCATGAAATTGATAATTTATGGGATAAGGACCGATGCTCCAAATACCCATGGGGTTTTGAGACAGGGACTGATACTCCAAATACTCACATGTGTGCTAGACATGAAATTCTACACTCTTTAATTTATTTGGTACTATGGTTCCTTTTGGCTATTATGTAACTTGATATTGTGACTTAATGATTATGAATTTATCAGGGAAAATGGTTTAGGTCCTGACACGGGCCGAAGCATGTATTGTGTTTTGGGGGTTCTTGGGAACTTGGTTGTTTAAGTTATTAAATAAAGGTGAATTAGATAAATGAAAATTGTCTCCTCAATTGTCTTGCTTTATTATTTATGCAACTGCATACACAGCTTTTGACTGGATAGTTTTTGACACTGTTGGTGGTGACCTACTGATTCGTACTCACACCCTACTCAGGCTGCCTGATCGGTACCTGAATAGACTTTGTTGTTGCAGGACAAGATAAGGGAAAGAGCCCTGGTTATATTGCTGAGTTGGGGATGGAGCTTGGTTGAGGGATCCAAACATGGTTCGAGACCCGTTGGGAGTTTTTGTGTCTATAATTTCAGCTTCATTGTGAACACTTGGCACTTTCATTATAGTAGCGTGTTTTACCTTTCAGTTGAGTATTGTATTTCCTGTTTTGGTTATACTAGTAACATTTGTGCTATTATATTTATATATGTTTTTGCTATTAGATGGTTACTTCTACTGGTATTTTATTCCGATAACAGCGGGTATAGTCTCCCCAAGACTGACTTACCAGACCCTCGCTGCTATTCGGCACCCTCTGCCATACGGGGAGGCGCTCTTGAGGGCATGTGGCCAACCGACTCGGGGCACCATTCAGTGGCTCCCAGGCCGGGACGTTACAAAGTGGTATCAGAGGAAGGTTTTTCTTTCTTCTTATTTTTTCTTACTATTTGGGGAAGGTAGATAGGGAATTAGGGAAAGTCAGGGCTTGATAATGAGCTCGTGCATGGGAGTTTCAAACCCATGTATGGGGGAAAACTCAAGTACTCAAGGTGGGATTGCTGTTATTGCTGTTTGTCGTTACAGTTGAATATTATTTCACCTTGGGTGATTCACTTGTTGTTTGATGTGATTATTATTTCTGGAATTTGTTGAGTATTGATTCGTGGCCTAGAATGGAATGAGTGTCTCGTCTACATGCATCATTCTAGGTACTCAGGATTTTTGTGACATGCATCATGTTAGGCACGCACGAGAAAATGAATTATGGGTAGATTGTTGAACTAAAACGATTTATTTTCCTTTCTTGTTAAATTCAAATGAAAATGGTGTCTAATTTTGAGATTGAAAGAAATAATTGTGAAGTTATATGAATAATTTGGTTGTGAGTAATTGTGGTAACATTGTGAACTGTTTTCTAAACTGCATTTTTGGCTTATAGAATTATGCCTCCATGACGCTTATTGAGAGGACGAGCGGGGGGTATAGTTAGAAATGGTCCTCCAGTGGGTGAACCTAAGGCACCAATAGTACCAACTGAAGAAGTGGGAGAAAAGTTTTGAGAGAAATTCACCTGTTTCATGCAAATGATGGAAAGAGACCCAGGGCGGGTTGTGAAAATCATGTCTGATTTGATGAGGGAGTTTTAGTTGCAGCACTCGCCAAATTTTACTAGAGAGGGTGGTCCAGAGAAAGCTGAGCTCTAGATTGAATCTACTAAGACTATACTTGACCACCTGGAGACACCTGTTGAGAAGAGAGTCAAGTTGTAAGCTTACATGTTGCGCGGTCAAGCAAAACATTGGTGGGACATCCAGACTTGGAATGGGCAGCTGGAAGCTATGGAGTGGAAGGAATTTCAGGTGAAGTTCTTTGAGAACTTCTATCAATAGATGCTCAGACAGGAGAAATCAGCTGAGTTCATGTGGCTAACTCAAGGGAATATGTCTATAATGGACTATGCTGGATGCTTTATAGACTTACAACGTTTTTTCTCCAGCATTGGCAGCAGATGAGGCCACTTCAGCAAGACTATTTCAGGATGGACATAAATGTGAAATTAAGTCTCAAGTGAGTATTTTCAAGATGAAGAAGTTTCTGGAAGTGGTAAATCAGGCTCTCATCTCTAAGGGGAACCTGAAGGAGGATTCTAGTGGTAGATTTTTTTTTTCTGGATGGTCAGGTGGTGCGACTTTCGAGAGCAAGATGCACCGTTATGAGAATGTCAGCCAGGGAGGTGGGAGACAGAATAACCTAGTAGAGTGGTCGGTTACACAGGACTTTACTAGAGTGTTTTTCCACTAGTTTGGAAGGATGGGACATTATCTTAATCAATTTTCCCAACCTCCTGTTGAATGCAGATCCTATGGTAGGATGGGACATCTCCAGAAGTTCTGCAGGAACCCAAAGGAGTCAGGTAGTGATGGATTAGCTAAACAGAGTCAGAGTGTGGGAAGGGGATCCTCTCCACCATTTTAGTCCCAAAGTTTGAGTTCTACTGGCCGAGGTGGTAAGGGTGATGGACGTGGTGCTCTTAGGCAGAAATTCCCACATCAGCAGAGTGGTACAGGTCAGGGGAGTCAGGTGGAATCACAGGAAAGAGGAGCAACACAGTTGCATGTAGTACAACCTACACTTGTGGATAGCGAGGCTGGACCCTTAACAGTGAGAGGTACTATTATTGTGGATTCTACTTTAGCTAATTCCTTATTTTATACCGGTGCCTCTCATTCCTTTATATCTATAAAACTTGTTAATGGTTTGAGTTTAGTGGTGGAGTTTATGAGAAGGGCTATAACGATAGTCACACCTTTGGGGGTACAGTCTAGAGACATATGTAGGTGAAAGGGATGTTCTCTTGAGATCAGGGAGTACCGTTTCCTGTGGGATCTCTATATCCTTGATATAACAGGATTCAACCTAATCCTGGGTATGGTCTGGTTAGTCACATACCAAGCCCACATTGATTGTTATCATTAGAGGGTGACATTTATGTCGCCTGTGGGTGACCATTACATTCACCATGGGGAGTGGGCTATCCAGGCAGGCCGACCAGGGCTGATTACTCAGCTACTGGGAGTGCTCACTGCCCAAGTTTCTAGTCTTTTACTAGATGACAAAGGTGTTAGGCAAGATTTCCTTCCACCAGTGGTTTATTTGTTTCGGGATGTATTACCGGAAGACTTCTCAGGGCATCCACCTAAGAGGGATGTTGAATTTACTATTGAGCTCATGCTAAGAGCTAAGCCAGTATCTATTCCACCATATAGAATGGCACCGACAGAGCTTCAAGAACTCAAAGCTCAGTTGGAAGAATTAAAGGATAAAGGATTTATCCGTCCAAGTACATCACCATGGGGATCACCTGTACTATTTGCAAAGAAGGATGATGGGATTTTATGTTTTTGTGTCGATTATCGGATGTTTAACAAGATGACTGTGAAGAACCGATATCCTCTACCGCGTATTGATGATCTGTTTGACCAGTTGAAGGGAGCCTGTGTTTTCTCAAAGATCGACTTAAGATCAAGGTATCATAATTTGAGAGTTCGGACTTCTGATATATCGAGGACTGCTTTTAGGAGTTGGTATGGGCTTTATGAGTTTATTTTAATGCCATTTGGGTTAACAAATGCACTAGTAGTGTTTATGGCCATAATGAATAGGATCTTCCATCCATACCTAGATCAGTTTGTGGTGGTATTTATGGACGAAATCTTGGTGTACTCCAAGACTCATGATGATCATGACCAACATCTTGACATCTTCCTGAGTACACTGAGAGAGCATTGGCTATACACCAAGATATCTAAGTGTCAATTTTGGATTGATTAGGTACACTTATTAGGACACATTATCTCGAAGAATGGTGTTTTAGTGGATCCATAGAAGGTCCAAGCAGTGGTTTCTTGGGAGTATCCCAAGAATATTTTCGATATCCGAAGATTTATGGGGTTATATAGATATTATAGAAGATTTATCCAAGGATTTTCCCATTTGGAAACACCACTTTCGGGCTTGACCAAAAAGGGAGTAAAGTTTTAATGGTTGGAGGCTTGCGAGACATCTTTTCAGAAGTTAAAGAAGCATTTGACGTCCACACCAATTTTGGCTCTACCTGAGTTAGGTTAAGAGTACACGGTGTATTGTGATGCTTATGGGATATGACTCAAAGCTATGTTGATGTAAAGAGATAAAGTTTTGGCCTATAGGTCTCGACAGCTGAGGCCGCATGAAATTAACTACCTAACGCACGAACTTGAGTTGGTAGCGGTGGTTTATGCTTTGAAGTGTTGGCGACACTACCTCCTGGGTGAAAGGTTTACAGTTTATACAGACCACACGATCTTGAAGTACATATTTTCTCAGTGCGATTTGAATCTTCAACAGCGGAGATGGGTTGAGTATATGTAGTATTTTGATTTTGAGCTGGTATATACACCTGGGAAAGGAAATGATGTGGTTGATGCTTTGAGTAGGAAGACTCAGACTCAGATTGTTCAGGAATCTAGTGCTGAGTGGAGGATGATGTCGTTGCTAGATGAAATGCATGTTTTGGTTTAGGAGAGATAGGAGGAAATGGAACTCAAGTCAGTTGCAGTGGAGTCTACACTTTTGAGATGGATCAGGGACAAGAAATATGAGGACACATAATGCTTGGCCTTGAGGGAAAACTTTAAAGGTGGGGAGACACCTTCGGACTGTAATATATACGAGAATGACATCATTTATATGAAGAATCGAGTTGTTGTTCCTATGAGCATGCGAGAGGAGATCATGCATGAATTTCATGCCTCAAGATGGGCAGTGCACCCTGGTGTGACCAAAATGTATCGTGATCTGTGACAACAGTTTTGGTGGTCAGGCATGAAGAAGGAGATAGCAGGGTTTGTGACACGATGATTTACCTATCAGTAGGTAAAGTTAGAGCATCAATGACCTAGAGGTTTACTACGACCTTTTTCCATTCTAAAATGGAAGTGGGATGATGTGACCATGGACTTCATGATAGGCCTTCCAAAAACTCTTAGGAAGAATGATGCTATTTGGGTCATTGTGGATCGACTGAAAAAGGTGGCACATTTCTTGCCTATAAGGGAAACTTTTACATTTTAGCAGTTAGGAGAGATGTATTTACAAAGGATAGTTCGATTGCACGGGGTGCCATGAACTATAGTTTCAGATCACGATTCACGATTTACTTCGAACTTCTAGAAGGGCTTACAGAAGGTACTTGGTATGCAGGTTTTATTGAGTACAGATTTCCATCCACAAACAGATGGACAATCAGAGCGTACTATACAAGTGTTTGAAGATATGTTGAGGGAATGTGTACTTGACTTTGGTGGTACATGAGAGAAGCACCTAGATTTAGTGGAGTTTTCCTATAACAACAGTTATAAGAAAACTATATAGATGGAACCATACGAGGCTCTTTATGTTAGGCCATGTAGATCACAGCTATGCTGGATAGAAGCAGGTGAGTCAGAGTTGTTGGGACTAAGTCTCATGCAGGAGACAACAGAGCATGTTCATCTGATTCAGAAATGTATGGCTATGGCTCAGAGTAGGCAGAAGTCATATTCTGATAGATAGAGACGACCCTTAGAGTTTATAGAGGGTGATTGTGTTTTCCTTCGGGTGTCACCTAGGTTGGGTCACCGCAGGTTATGGAGGTAGGGAAAGTTGGCACCTAGGTTTGTTGGTCCTTTTGAGATCGTGAAGAGAGTCAGGCTGGTAGGATACCAATTGGATATTCCACATAAATATAGTGATATGCATCATGTTTTCAATGTTTCACATGTAACGCCCCGACCCCAGCTACCCAGAGCCGGTGCATTACTTCGTAACATTGGCATGATCACAAAAGATCAAGTCTTGAAAGACCGATTAGTTTAGTATCCATGGAAACACTAGATACATTCATAAATATCACATTACATCACAAAGTGAAAAACTATAATAACATAGTCTCCATAGTCCACACTTCTATCCTCTTCGGACTATCCCTGTAGGTCATTCATAAAATACTTCTTCACATCCTGGAAAATATTAAAACATTAAAAGGGGTGAGATCAGATGCTCAGTAAGGATAAAAATATTGAGGAAGCTTTCATAAATAAACATTAACATTTAAGGAAATATATAACTAAAACAAAAGCCTTTTAAACATGAATTTCAACATAATATGGCAAAAGTAAAATGAGATAATGCCAATTACTTATTCACATGGATATTCTACTGGTCGAATAATCACATGAAATATCAATAACCACTTTCATAATGATGGAATGCATAATGCCAGACTATCATAACCACGTAGTCAAGGCCTCATGCCAAGACCACAAATAAGATTTTGTCAAGGCCTCGTGCCAAGACACTAGTTTGTCTCATGAGACCTGCCGATGCATCGAGGAGCTATAGCGGGCTCCACCCGTCACTTATTAAGTCCAATGCATTCCTCATATGAATAGGTTTAAACATATCATAAACCATAACATAATCGTATCACATAAAACATGCATAAAGGAAACATAACATTTCCACATTTCAATCACAAGATATAAATACAACACATTGATATAATAAAAACGCTTTCAAAACCATTTTCAATACCAAAATAAAAGAAAGTTAAAACTTTGTATTTATTTTTCATTAAAAAAATGATGGCTTGTAGAGGAAGCCGAAACTCAAATAATGGTCATGGCGGCGGAGAAGTCATTGTCGCCGCATAAGTACAGAAAGAAAAACATTCCCTTTTTGTCGTTTAGTAAAACACTTCGTATAAAAAAGATTCCTTTTGAATAAACGTAAAAGTCAAAGGGGTTTATACACCGTATAAAAGAAAGTTTTGTATAAAACCAAATATGCCTCAATGAAAGGAGATTGAGACGAATTCCTTAAAAATATCTTTTTTTTAAATAAAGTACATCTATAATGTGTATTCACTATAAGTACAAATAAATAATGTACAAATACAATATAGGACATAATAATATCATGACATAATTTGAAAGTAGGAGATTAACCCAAAAAATGAAAATTGGGTTAGGAAATTCCCTTACAAATAAAATAGATCTATTATGTGTATTCACTATAGATACACATAAAGAAAGTACAAATACAAGATATGACATAATAATATCATGATGTAATTTGAAAGTAGGAGATTAACCCAAAGAATGAAAATTGGGTTAAGAAATTCCCTTACCTCGTGTCTGACTTGACTCAACCGTTCTTTAAACTCCTGAATAATAAACTAGAGTTAATATATACCTTATTAAGAACCATTTTAAATTTCATTATCCTTATTATATCACTTATTACAATGATATGAACATTTTGTAATTATTTAAGTTAATAATGGTCGTTTTGTCGATCTTTGGTACTTGAGTCAGCAATAAACTTCTTATAATTACAAGTTGTTTATGTGGTAGAATATCCATTATATCCAGAATTATATTCATGATTTAGATGTCATATATATCTTATATATCCATTATATACATTCATTTATAATATTACGTAACATTTAGAGGTAAGAAATGAAATGCACCGTTCATGGAGACGGTAAGCCGTACGTACGCATGAACGCTACTTTCATTTCAATTTCATATTTAATGGAACAAAATCATAATGATATAAATGTATAATATAATTCCAGTATAATATAGTGTATAATAACATTTACTCCATCCTTTATACATCCCACATATGGCATTAACGATTCAAATCACTTTGAGGGGGCGGTAGTCCGCACTTCCTAAAATGAAATTATCGCGTTTTACCCATAATGGAAATCATAAAGTATGCCATAAATGAGAAATATAGAAGAATAAGTAAAACATAAACATATTATATATCATATATAAAAATAGTGACATCTTAATGGCCACCTTTGAAGGTGTTATATGAGTGTTTAACAATCATCGTTTCGTGAGGCAGAAATTCGCCATCCACAGAAACCGTATGTTCTTTAACCATTAGATGTAGGTGTGTGTAAGTGTAGCTCTAATACATATTATAACAACATCCTAGTATATTGAGGATACTGGTTTTGTTACAAAAGAAATGAATAAAAAGAGTTTAGGGGGTTGGAGAAGAAAAATAAAACAAAACAACATTAGAGAAGACATTACCTCAAAATCGGGTAACTCTTTTTGATTTGAGCCAAAGGCTTCCTTGGTAAGAGTTCTGCCAAAATTGAGGATTCTAGGAGTAAGAGGGGGAATTTGGGAGAGTATTTGGGCAGATGTTGGCCGAGCCAAATGGCTTGAAGGTGTGAATAAGGTGGGAGAGGTGGGGGCCTTTTATAAGTGGAGAGGAGGGGCACTCTTGGAAAGATTGAAATGTTACATTATTACACAATGATTTTCGGATTCTAAAGGTCCCACACTTATATAATTCGTGGATAAGGTGATAAGGGTTCGAAATCTACCCATCCAATAGTTTTTGGACAAGTGTAAGCCTTGGATTTTACATTATCTTTTCATTTTATTAAAATCGTTAAATAATGAGCTCATCGCTGCATCATAATGATGTCATAAATAATTTAATTTATTTAAGGTCTAAAAATTATAAAAAAAATACTATGATGTAGGAAATATTTTTAGATTTCTAATGAATATTTATAATCAAAATTTGGACTTGTGTAACCCCACTTAAAAACTGTTTTAGTAAAACAACTCATGTTTGTGTCAATTTAATTTTAACATTAAATAAATATATATTAATGTCATTTTCCAACTAAAGTGTCTCCATGGGGTCCCCAAGTTGACCCATTGGTTGTCTTGGTCGGCCATGACTCATCCAATAGGAGTAGGACAAGTGTCAAGCTCATATCATATTATTAAAACATTGTTTTTACCTTAAACTACACTAATTACCTCTAATCGCGATTAAGAACTTAAAAGTTACTATTCACCAAAAAATTATTTTAATCTCATTGAACCACATTTTACTTCTTAATGACAACCATGTATGTCGTATTTTTGAAAATCAAATCACAGAAGTGGTAATATTTCATTTAAACGAAAAAATCAGTTATTTAACTACCACTTAGTGGTTTCACTATTCATCAAAAATTGAAGTTTTTCAGAACAATGCCAAAATTTCACTCTAAGCTATAATTGATATTCCAAATTCAAAAATGATGTCTATTTTACAAAATTACAAACATATAAGTTGCATTAGTTAATTTTATAATTAATTCCCGCTGTCACAACAAATAGCGTGTTTTTAAGAAACAATTTATATCAAAAGATTGGCAATTGTTTATGTCCAATTTCAATGTTAAATTAATTCTAATGACCACGATTGGATAAAATGGTAAAAATATATTCTAATTATACTTTAAAACCACTAAATAGTATAATTTATCACAATAAATTATTTTGATTAAAAAAGTTGTTTTAAGTATTTTTCACTATTCATAAACAAATTGGAAGTTCTCAGAAAGTTACAAAAAATTCAACTTAGGATAATTTCGATATTACGAATTCAAAAATGAAGTCCATTTTGAAATATAAAATTTCTATAATTTTAAAAAGTGGTTATTACTATTCATAACAGCTACTTTGATTAGTCGCGGTGTTTTAGAACTCAAAGTTGCGTACAATGCAAGCTATTGCATTATTGAATGAGATACATATCGTGGAAGCTCGGGGTGTTACATTCTCCCCTCCTTCAATAAATTGCGTCCTCGCAATTTGAAATTTTTCTTGGAAAATTAATGGTTGAAAAGAGAAAATACCTTTGAGGAAAACCCACATCAGAAATAAGGTTAATAAATATATAACATTAAAAGAAAGAAAGATAAGTACAAAGGTCACCCGATATAGCCCATTCTAGGATTCTATGAAAATATGGATATGGAGGAGAAACAAACCATCAAGGTCTGATGGAGAGTTATAGAAAACAGGATTAGGAGAAAGTTTAACCACAAGAAAATCACAAACTTGTGATTGGTTAAACGGTCATTGAATCCCCAGTTGGAAAAGTTAACCGACAACATTTTTGTTTTAAGTTACCTTTTATAATGTTGAGGATTTTATTTAGGAGATTTACTAAGAACGTAAGGGAATATACATACTTGTTATGTATACTTTCATTCGTTAATAAATTTTTACCACAAACCCATCTTTTACTCCAAATGGTAACGGAACTCAAAAATATTCTATTTATCCTAATTGTATAAGGTTCCAAATGTTAACACATACCATTTAGATTAGTAAAATTATTTTGTATTAACCAGGGACTTCCTGTAGGCTAGTGGTAGGAAATAAAGGCCTGTCGCATTATGATTGTGGGTTCGATTCCTGCAGCTTTGTCCGACGCGACGGGTTATGCCCCACCCTACAGGTTGTCCTTTTCCTAAAACTATAGTATCATAATATTCCAAAAATAATCTTCATAAATTTTTTAACCTTAAACAATACTATCCAAAGATCAACTTAATCCACTCCAACCATTATAGTTATCCAAAATACCTTTGTCCAGACTTTCTCTAAAAGGTCTCTAAATTTCAAAATCAATTGTAACATCAGATTCCCCAAACAAAGAAAAGTTTCTCTTATTGTCACATACTAAAAATATGATTACCTTAATCATATTACCTTAATCAAAAAGTACTGCAGTATAATCTTTATATATATCACATTATTCTTATAACCAGAATATAATCCTTGAGTCCAAAAGCACCAATACATTAATTATTCCGCTTCAACTGTAGTCACAGCATAAGATTGGCCTTGATCCCTTGGCCTTTTCTGAGGTAAGTTTCCTTGACGCTTAGGACATTCATTTGCATAATGACCCATTTCCCTACAATTGTAACATTCAACTTTGATAGCCTCTTTCTTTCCCTTGCAATCACGAGCCTGGTGACCCTTTTCTCCACATTTATAACAAACTCCCATTCCTTTTAGGCACGTACCAGGGTGATTCTTCCCACAATTATCACATAATGGAAAATCCTTCTTTCCCTTTTTCCCTTTATCTGTCTCTTTTTCCCCCGTTATCTTCTTCTCTTGCTTTACTTTGTTGTCATAAGACTTAGAGAATTCCTTTTTTGTCTTGATAGCACACGAGACAATATCTTCGTATGATGAGAAGGATTGTGATACTAAAGCTCGACGGAGAAATGGTTTTAACCCATCAAAGAAACGATCAATCTTACTCCTTGGGTTACGTATATAATCGACAACATGCCTCGCTAACCTTGTAAAGTTAGCCTCATACTTTGCGACAATCTCATCCTCCTTATGCCTCAGACTCAGAAATTTCCTTTCCATATCTGCTCGATGGTCACGAGGAAAGTATTTTTCTAAGAAAAGCTCTTTGAACTCCCTCCATTCCATATTCGATACATCATCATCTTCCTTTGTGTTTTGAATCAGCGACCACCACTGATCGGCATCTCCAGTGAGGCGGTAAACTTCCATGACAACCTTCTCCCTTTCACTACTCCCCAAGGCATGGAATATTTTCTCTAAGGAATTCATCCATTGCTCAGCTACTATAGGATTTGTACTCCCATGGAAGGTTGGTGGTTATTTCCTCATGAAGCAGTCTAACATTGATCCTCCACGTTGCGGATCAGGGTGATCCATACGAGTAAGGTTATTATTCATGACCTAAGTGAGTTGTCCCAGTATGGTAATAAGTTGATCAGCACCAGTTGTATCTCCAGCTCCACAATAATTATCTTGAGCAGGAAGGCAATCCCTACACGGAGTGCGTGCATTGATACGGTTTCCATTCCTTCCACTAGGCGCCATTTCTAAACAATGGCATAAACTATATTAGTTTATAAATCAAAATACAAAATTCCATACTTGTAAGATACTTAACATAAATTGAACTATTTATGGATATAATCCATAAAAATTTTTTCTTTGAGGAAGTATATACTCATAACCCTTCATAGTGGTTTATAAAGAAAATGAGAATTATCCAAATCATATCCCCCGAGAGTGTCGTAACCAAGAGTGCAGCAAGGCCCGTTGTCGTGCACCAGTTCCCGTTCGAGTCTAGCTCAAAGCGGTGTTTTCGAGTTTTACCCCTAGGTACATCTGTGCCAGAGCCGCCTCTACTTGCTCATATCCAGACAGGGATGTATTGCTCGGAAAACTCACAAAATCTCTACAATAACAAAATTCTAGGAAGTTCTTCTATACTAATCCTCAAAGTCTATCTTTGGGCTATGTGCTCTAATCAGAGTTTATCTAAATCTAGCTTCCAAGGTTAGTACTAAACTGCCTCTGATACCAACTGTAACGCCCCGACCCCAGCTACCCAGATCCGGTGCATTACTTCGTAGCATTGGCATGATCACAAAAGATCAAGTCTCGAAAGACCGATTAGTTTAGTAGCCTTGGAAAAACTAGATACATTCATAAATGTTAAATTACATCACAAAGTGAAAAACTATAATAACATAGTCTCCATAGTCCAAACTTCTATCCTCTTCGGACTATCCCTGTATGTCATTCATAAAATACTTCTTCACATCCTGGAAAATATTAAAACATTGAAAGGGGTGAGCTCAGATGCTCAGTAAGGATAACAATATTGCGGAAGCTTTCATAAATAAACATTAACATTTAAGGCAATGTATAACTAAAACAAAATCCTTTTAAACATGAACTTCAACATAATATGGAAAAAGTAAAATGAGATAATGCCAATTACTTATTCACATGGATATTCTACTGGTCGAATAATCACATGCAATATCAATAACCACTTTCATAATGATGGAATGCATAATGCCAGACTATCATAACCACGTAGTCAAGGCCTCGTGCCAAGACCACAAATAAGATTTTGTCAAGGCCTCGTGCCAAGACACTAGTTTGTCTCATGAGACCTGCCGATGCATCGAGGAGCTATAGCGGGCTCCACCCGTCACTTATTAAGTCCAATGCATTCCTCATATGAATAGGTTTAAACATATCATAAACCATAACATAATCGTATCACATAAAACATGCATAAAGGAAACATAACATTTCCACATTTCAATCACAAGATATAAATACAACACATTGATATAATAAAAACTCTTTCAAAACCATTTTCAATACCAAAATAAAAGAAAGTTAAAACATTGTATTTATTTTTCATTAAAAAAATGATGGCTTGTAGAGGAAGCCGAAACTCAAATAATGGTCACGGCGGCGGAGAAGTCGTTGTCGCCGCATAAGTACGGAAAGAAAAACATTCCATTTTTTTCGTTTAGTAAAACGCTTCGTATAAAAAATATTCCTTTTGAATAAACGTTAAAGTCAAAGGGGTTTATACACCGTATAAAAGAAAGTTTTGTATAAAACCAAATATTCCTCAATGAAAGGGGATTGAGACGAAGTCCTTAAAAAGATCTTTTTTTTAAATAAAGTACATCTATAATGTATATTCACTATAAGTACAAATAAATAATGTACAAATACAATATAGGACATAATAATATCATGACATAATTTGAAAGTAGGAGATTAACCCAAAGAATGAAAATTGGGTTAGGAAATTCCCTTACAAATAAAATAGATCTATTATGTGTATTCACTATAGATACACATAAATAAAGTAAAAATACAAGATAGGACATAATAATATCATGACGTAATTTGAAAGTAGGAGATTAACCCAAAGAATGAAAATTGGGTTAAGAAATTCCCTTACCTCGTGTCTGACTTGACTCAACCGTTCTTTAACCTCCTGAATAATAAACTAGAGATAATATATACCTTATTAAGAACCATTTTCAATTTCATTATCCTTATTATATCACTTATTACAATGATATGAAAATTTTGTAATTATTTAAGTTAATAACGGTCGTTTTGTCGATCTTTGGTACTTGAGTCAACAATAAACTTCTTATAATTACAAGTTGTTTATGTGGTAGAATATCCATTATATCCAGAATTATATTCATGATTTAGATTTCATATATATCTTATATATCCATTATATACATTCATTTATAATATTATGTAACATTTAGAGGTAAGAAATGAAATGCACCGTTCATGGAGACGGTAAGCCGTACGTACGCATGAACGCTACTTTCATTTCAATTTCATATTTAATGGAACGAAATCATAATGATATAAATGTATAATATAATTCCAGTATAATATAGTGTATAATAACATTTACTCCATCCTTTATACATCCCACATATGGCATTAACGATTCAAATCACTTTGAAGGGGCGGTAGTCCGCACTTCCTAAAATGAAATTATCGCGTTTTACCCATAATGGAAATCATAAAGTATGCCATAAATGAGAAATATAGAAGCATAAGTAAAAAATAAACATATTATATATCATATATAAAAATAGTGACATCTTAATGGCCACCTTTGAAGGTGTTATATGAGTGTTTAACAATCATCGTTTCGTGAGGCAGAAATTCTCCATCCACAGAAACCGTATGTTCTTTAACCATTAGATGTAGGTGTGTGTAAGTGTAGCTCTAATACTTATTATAACAAAATCCTAGTATATTTAGGATACTGGTGTTGTTACAAAAGAAATTAATAAAAAGAGTTTAGGGGGTTGGAGAAGAAAAATAAAACAAAACAACATTAGAGAAGACATTACCTCAAAATCGGGTAACTCTTTTTGATTTGAGCCAAAGGATTCCTTGGGAAGAGTTCTGCCCAAATTGAGGCTTCTATGAGTAAGAGGGGGAATTTGGGAGAGTATTTGGGTAGAGGTTGGCCGAGCCAAATGGCTTGAAGGTGTGAATAAGGTGGGAGAGGTGGGGGCCTTTTATAAGTGGAGAGGAGGGGCACTCTTGGAAAGATTGAAATGTTACATTATTACACAATGCTTTTCAGATTCTAAAGGTACCACACATATATAATTCGTGGATAAGGTGATAAGGGTTCTAAATCTACCCATACAATAGTCTTTGGACAAGTGTAAGCCTTGGAGTTTACATTATCTTTTCATTTTATTAAAATTGTTAAATAATGAGGTCATCGCTGCATCATAATGATGTCATAAATAATTTAATTTATTTAATGTCTAAAAATTATAAAAAAAATACTATGATGTAGGAAATCTTTTTATATTTCTAATGAATATTTATAATCAAAATTGGGACTTGTTTAACCCCACTTAAAAACTGTTTTAGTAAAACAACTCATGTTTGTGTCAATTTAATTTTAACATTAAATAAATATATATTAATGTCATTTTCCAACTAAAGTGGCTCCATGGGGTCCCCAAGTTGATCCATTGGTTGTCTTGGTCGGCCATGACTCATCCAATAGGAGTAGGACAAGTGTCAAGCTCATATCATATTATTAAAACATTGTTTTTACCTTAAACTACACTAATTACCTCTAATCGCGATTAAGAACTTAAAAGTTACTATTCACCAAAAAATTATTTTAATCTCATTGAACCACATTTTACTTCTTAATGACAACCATGTATGTCGGATTTTTGAAAATCAAATCACAGAAGTGGTAATATTTCATTTAAACGAAAAAATCAGTTATTTAACTACCACTTAGTGGTTTCACTATTCATCAAAAATTGAAGTTTTTCAGAACAATGCCAAAATTTCACTCTAAGATATAATTGATATTCCAAATTAAAAAATGATGTCTCTTTTAAAAAATTCCAAACATATAAGTTGCATTATTTAATTTTATAATTAATTCCCGCTGTCACAACAAATAGCGTGTTTTTAAGAAACAATTTATATCAAAAGATTGGCAATTGTTTATGTCCAATTTCAATGTTAAATTAATTCTAATGACCACGATTGGATAAAATGGTAAAAATATATTCTAATTATACTTTAAAACCACTAAATAGTATAATTTATCACAATAAATTATTTTGATTAAAAAAGTTGTTTTAAGTATTTTTTACTATTCATAAAAAAATTGGAAGTTCTCAAAAAGTTACAAAAAATTCAACTTAGGATAATTTCGATATTACGAATTCAAAAATGAAGTCCATTTTGAAATATAAAATTTCTATAATTTTAAAAAGTGGTTATTACTATTCATAACGGCTACTTTGATTAGTCGCGGTGTTTTAGAACTCGAAGTTGCGTACAATGCAAGCTATTGCATTATTGAATGAGAAGCATATCGTGGAAGCTCGGGGTGTTACATCACAACTACGACGGTATCACCCCGAACCTTCTCATGTGATCTATGTGGATGATGTTGAGCTAGATATAGATGCGTCCTTTGAGGAACATCCGATACGTGTGATGGATCGCAGTGAGAAGGTGTTGAGGGGAGACACTGTACCGATAGTTCGTGTTTTATGGTAGCATGGGCGTGTGTAGGAAGAGACATGGGAAAGGGAGACAGATATATGGAATCAGTGGCCCGATATTTTTTGCTGGTAATCTCAGAGAAGTTCGGGAGTATAGTTTGATGAAATACTGTTATAAGGTGGGGAGAATATAAGATCCCAACCTTTTTTAGAGTTAATATCGGGCATGTTTTCAGGTACTTTTTATGTTTTTGAGTACCTTTATTTTGGAGTAGTGACTTGGGGTGCGTTTGGGTGAACTTTTAAGTAAAACAAAAGGGCAGTGGGTTGGGCACGGTTTGGAAAACCGTGCGACCAAAACGCGCCAACCAAGTAGAACTGGACAGAGAGGCACACACAGTTTACACATGGTTTGACAAATAGTGTGACCAAACCGTGCGAACCATGCATCTCTGGACAGTGAGGTCTGCACGGTTTGCGCACGGTTTGACAAAACGTGTGCCACTATCCAGGAAACTATGTGCGTGATTTTTAATTCTGAAAATCCTTTTTAAAACCACCCAAACCCCGAGACTTACTTATTTTCCGACCTTGTCTTAGGATTGGATTTTTATAGGTGTTTCCAAAGCCTCTTGGAGAGATTCCAAGGAGATCCAAACACCTTTTCTCTAGATTGAAGGCTCGGATTGAAGATTCTCTCTCCTTTCGGTAAGTAGATTTCATCCTATTGTTTCTTCCATTCTTTCCTCTATCTTTCCTTGATATTTTCATGGGGGATTTCCATTATTTCCATGGATCTAAAACTATGAGTTAAGGTATAAATCTGGGATGGTGGATCTAGATATAGTTTTACAAGATCTTAATGCCTTTGATCTTTTTTTGGTTTTGAGGATTTAGATCCAGAACTTGATCGATGACGTTGTGCTGCTCGAATTTTTGGGTAACTTCCATCAATAAATCAGGTAGGTGGTCTAAATCCAATCCCAAAGTCTCATCTTGTTAGGCATATACAGTTTTATAAATTTCATGGCATAAATAATTAATTGGTGGTTTGGTTATGCAGTTCTTTGTGAATTGTCGATCTAGTTGAATATGGGTGAGAGTTATGATGGAAGGATAAAGAAGATTAAACTTTTGAATATGGTTGTATATGTGAATTCGATATTTGATTTAAAAAAGGGTTGTGGGACACAGAATGATGCTCCTAATGCCCATAGAGGTTATAGACATAGTGTTCTATAACTAATGACATGCATGAAATTGATAATTTATGGGACAAGGACTGATGCTCAAAATACCCATGGGGTTATGAGATAGGGTCTGATGCTCCAAATACTCACATGTGTTCTAGACATGAAATTCTACACTCTTTTATTTATTCGGTCCTATGGTTCCTTTTGGATATTATGTAACTTGATATTGTGATTTAATGATTATGAATCGAGCAGGGAAAATGGTTTAGGCCCTGACACGGGCCGAAACAGGTATTGTGTTTTGGGGGTTCTCGGGAACCTGGGTGTTTAAGTTATTAAATAAAGGTGAATTGGATAAATGAAAATTGCCTCCTCAATTGTCTTGATTTATTATTAATGCAACTGCATACACTGCTTTTGGCTGGATTGTTTTTGACACTATTGGTGGTGACCTACTGAGTTGTACTCACACCCTACTTGGGCTGCCTGATTGGTACCCGAATAGACTTTGTTGTTGCAGGACATGACAAGGGAAAGAGCCCTGATCAGATTTCTGAGTTGGGGATGGAGCTTGGTTGAGGGATCTAGACATGGTTTGGGACCCGTTTGGAGTTATTGTGTCTTTACTTTCAGTTTCATTGTGGACACTTGGAACTTGCATTGTAGTAGTATGTTTTACCTTTGAGTTGAGTATTGTATTTCTTGTTTTGGTTATACTAGTAACATTTGTGCTATTATATTTATATGTGTTTCTGCTATTTCTTGGTTACTTCCACTGGTATTTTATTCTGATAATAGAGGGTATAGTCTCCCCAAGACTGAATTACCAGACCCTCGCTGCTAGTCAGCACCCTCTGGTGTATGGGGAGGCGCGCTTGGGGGCATGTGGCCAACCGACTTGGGGAACTGTTCAGTGGCTCCCAGTTCAGGGCGTTATAGAGTGAAAATGGGTACCTAGTGGTACTGGACCCAATACCCAATAGCTTCTAAGTTTTTTAGGATATTCATTTTAGTAATTTTATTTCTAATCATTTTTATTCATTTTTACAATGATACAAACTCCTTCTGCTTCCTCCGTCCAAGATTCACTTATGAAGATCCTATGACCTCCTTATTCTCCCACTCTTTACCTCTTGATCCTATGTAATTTCAATGTGGTTTTCATGATAGAAAAGATAAAATCTTCTCTCCCTACTCTTATTCCCTCTCCTACTATTCTCTTATATCCTATCGCTGGAAATGAGCCTTTAAATTTATGTATTTCACCAAATTCATTGTAAAATCTAATATAGTTCCATAGATTCATCTAGTTTGGGATGAACATGACCTAGTTGAGTTAAACCTTGGTTTTTGTTTGCTATTTTTAGGGTTTTATTGTGAATTTCCTTATTTAGGGTTTCCTAGATTTGAGAATTCTATTTTGGGTTCCTTAGGTATTATTTATTTAGGGATTATTATTTATTAATTAATAGAATAATCATGGAGGTTATCTACCTAGGGTTTAGTTAGGTTTCATATGGGTTTTGGTATAAAAGTTATGATTTCATGGTTAATTGACTATTAATGGTTTTGGGTGTGTTTTTAAGGGATACTATATTGATGATAGAGTATAAGAGATGACTCACCAAGGCTATTCTCATGGTAGGTGGTTCCAAAACATATAGAATTGCATATTAATTTCAATAGACTTGTCAGAAACTATTTTCTTTTACTAAATAAAGAAATTATTCTTACTTTAGGAAATTATAAAATAAAGGTTCTCAATAAGATCCATTAGTTATATATTCAAATAAAATTTCATTGAAAAACATCCTTCTATGATTTGAGTAAGTAGTAAAATTACCCACTTTAGATTTCAAATTTTGATTTAAATGGTTTTTGAACAGTTGAATCATCTTAATATGTAAAATTAGTGTTGTTTGATATTTTTTCATTTTTATAACATATATAATATGTTTTAATTTACTCTACATGATTGAAAATTTTAATTTATGAATTTTCTAAGTTAAACCATAAAAGTTAGTGTAGTGAACATGTTTTGAAACTTAATTAATTTATTAATTATGAATAAAAAATGGTATTATTACTCTTAAATAAATATAATGATGGGATTATATAGAATGTTGTTTATAAATACATTTTACTTTGTTTAAACCATTATTAAATTTTAATTTGGTGAGTAAAGTGTTATATATATATATATATGAAAAAGTGTGAAGAATTTATTTTCTTTGGGTTATGGAATAAAATTTTTATAGAGATTTGATATTCTTATATAACATTAAGGTTACCCTCTTAAAATTATGTGAAATTTCAATAGTCATGGGAATAATTTTATTTTATTAGATTAAGTAGAGTATCATTGGTAGTGCAACCAAATATAATTAAAAAAAATATTTCTTTTTCCCTTAATATAAATTAATATGGCGATCATTAATTTCCACTTTAACCTACATGTGTTATAAGTCAATGATCCACACTTAAATTTGGTTAATAGGTTGAATTATTTGGGATGTAATGACTATGATAATTAAGTTTAAAGAAACAATTTGATTTATAAAAACTTATAGTTCTATTAATAAGTTTTTTATTTAAATTAAACTCTAATTTTATTTATTTCTATATATTATTAAAATTATTTTTGGTTTTGTAAAAAATATTTAAAATGTAACTATATTTATGAAATTATTTATTTTCAAAAATATATTTATCACTATTCTTTTTTAAAGTATATATTTTTAGGTAAAAATACTATTAATATTGAATATCTAACTTAAACATGTGTTTCATTAAAATAAAATCCAGACTTGAAAAATTAGTCTTTGAAATAACTCTAAATTTTAAGTAGAATTTCAATTTAATAAATATATCTCTTTATATTCTTTAACTAGTTTAATATAATCATGTATTGGTTATTATAAATACTAAACTTTATCTTTCATCTAGTATATCACAAGTTCACACTAGTAATAACCCAACCAAGAATTGAAACCTGGTTTGGTTAGGTTTTAGTAAACCATGGACCGATCCTAATTCTATATCTTAGAGTTAGTATAACATGTCTTTAGAATATCATAAAGAGAATCTTATTTCATAACTTGTACCATGTTTAGATTGATGTTATATGCCTGTTTGTATTCCATAATTTATTATTCATGGGTTACTCATGATTTATGTTAAGATCATGTGTAACTTAGAGTTTTGTTTTACTGATGGGTTAGTTAATATGGTATATGAAAGCATGCTATTCTTTTGTAGTGTGGTGCACAATTTTACTTTATTATATAAAAAATTGTTATTTTTATAGATAGTAATTTTCCTTTAGCATGGATACTTCTTTGATATATATTGATTCTAATTGTTATTATAAGGACTATATCATGTGTTTGTATAAATGGTTCCCAGGTACACCTATTATTGATAAATATGTTTAAAGTATGGGATGGGATAACAATTCCATGATTTTTTATACACCTTCCTCTTTCTTAGAATACGATGGGAGGCTGGACTATCCCAACTATTATATACATGATCCCCCCCCTGAATGGTATGGGTGTTTCACCATGACTCTTGTTTAGTTGGAATGGGGTTTATGGTTTCCCTAACTTATCAATCTCAAATTCCAATAATTAGGCTCAAAATTGGTATTTCAGGTATGAACCCTCCTAGTATAGGGAGTTATCATTTATAGTTGATAAAAACTTTTGAATTTCTTTATAATCTCCCATTTATTTGTTTATATTCATAAATTTTATACGTTATATTTATATATTTATGAAAATGAGTATATTGGTCTAAATTATACACCCAAGTGTTATATATATATGTTGGAACCTTGGTGGTTTTCTACTAAGTATTATACACTCACACCCTTCATGTGAACTCCAGTGGACATACAATTTCATGGTATGTTTTATAGGTACTTATAGGTACTTGTGGATGTATAAATGTTTTTTAGCTATGTATGGTCAATTTTAGTATAGTTTGTGTTCTATATGGTGTCGAGACTGATGATTGGAGACCATCTTGATACTTATACACATGTATAAGTGAACTTATTATTATTTTTTACTTTGACTAATAATGTAAATTTTTGTTGTATGGCACACTTTACATTCTAATAATACTAGTTATTTTCTTTTAGTTGGTTAATCCATAGTTGGTATATCATTCCCCAATGTCATATTTAGACCCACAACAGCAGTCACCAGTCCATTTGGCTTGGGGGATCCCTTGGGGTCATATGGTTTTTTGGACCAGTGCTATTTGGATGATTAGGTTAGGTTTATTAAAAAATGGTTTCATAATAAGGGAATGATATCATTTCTCCCTTATAATAGTTAGGATGGCTAGGTTTGAGAGTATCCAAAAGCTATAACTGTTATACTTGAGAAGTAACCCATAAAAAAGAATTTTGACCACTTTATGGTATAAGTTCAAGTGCTCAGGGATGTCTAGGTAGTTAGGTATATACCACTACTATAGGCAAGGAACCAGTTTTAATACCTTATATATAGATAATTAGAAACTTATAAGTGACATAAGGATCAACATGAAGCCTAATCTACATTTAATGTTTAAACAAAATATGGTTAAACAAAATATAATATGTGAATATTTATGAGTTAATCGAATCTATGTAAAACTTCAATTAATTATAAGAAAATAAAAATGTATACAATGTTTCTATGTATAAATTATTTTGGGTGTTGTAATTAATTAAGGAAATCACAAGGATGACTGTTAAACAATTCATTAAAAATAACACTTATGTTACTTTCTTTAAAACCAAGAATCATTTATCTTAGATCCACCCCTTATTACTTTTTTGGAATAACAATACCATTCTAGTAATTAGTATTATCTAGAGAATACATTTTTAATTTCTCAATACACTATTTCTAAGATATTGGTTATTATGGATTTCAGTATGTCTCTATTTAATAATTTTTTCCTATTTATATGCTGGGTTCTATTATTTTCTAAGTATACCACTTTTTCATTTCCATTTTATCACTATCATACCTTAATCATGTTACCTTAATAGTGTTTCATCTATATGAATTAATATTTACTATTATTTTTGATAAAAAATCCTTGTTTTGAAATCCCAATTATTGTTATTATGATGAATATAATGTTAATTATTTATCATTAATTTTCATATTTTTTTGATGGTATAGTATAAATTCATGTTATATGATATTATCCTACATCATATAACATTTTATCAGGTAATTTGCCAAGATTTCATAAAAATTCAAATTAATTAGGTTTTCAAATATTAAATTTTATTTACAGAAGGCCATATGTCATCTCTAAAGGAGGGTTGAAGGTTTAAAGTGTATATTTACAATAATTTTTTCAAAAATAAAATTGAGGAAATGGGATTTTGAATAATGTCTAAAAATAAAAAAACTTAAATAAAGAGTTTAATAGTTGAGAAATTGAAGCGTTTTTGATAATTTTGTGATAAGAATATCATTACAAGGTCATGCACGTCATAGAATGTTTATAGTTTTGAAAATTATATTTGGGTTTAATGAATTTATTTGGTTTAGGGTAACCAAGATCTTTATTACCTATTTGGAACTTTAAAATGGTTTCCTAGAACCAACCCTTGAACCAATGATCACTTTGTCAATGTTTGTACCTTATACATGTAATGAGGTATTCCAAAGAATAATGATATATCAAGTACATTTTTTTGAAATAGGAACCTTGTGTTGTTTAATCAAAATAACCCAACATTACCACTTGAAATCACAAACCAATCGGTCTTGAAAATAAAAGCATTTCATTCGATCATATAAAAAAATGAATTCAAGTATAATAAATTTAAGATAAAACTTAAAAGAATCATTTAAAAAAATTATGACAAAAAAGTAGAAAAAAAGTGTTGTAACTCCCTCACAAAGTGTGTGGTTCCTTTACAATGATCACCCATTGTTTAACTTTCTATCAAGAGGAGGAGGCTCGAGTGGAACTCCATATTATTCCTTGATATTCCTATAAGGATAAAGATATCAAAAACTTACATGATGATGATACGAACCCTATAAATCTATAAAATAGAATCAATTCACCCTTTTATTGAAGTTATAAATGATTTTTCCAAGGTTCCAATCTATAGGAAATTTGGAAGGTGGTTTTAGTCACCCTAAATTTTAAAAACCACTTGGATCAAGTATTTGGGAGAGAATATAGTCTTATATAACTTTTAAAAAATATTAAAAGTTATTTAAACACCTATTTAATATATCCAAAAAATTGCATTAATTAGAGTCTTATAACTTGAGATATTGATGAATTATAGAATTGATATCGAGAATATTAATAGCAAATATTCTCTCTAATGATAAAGCATTTTGGGTCTCTCATTAGAAAAATTAGGATCCTTGGTCTTCTGGATAATTTTATCTAGAATTATTTTTTATTAAAAAACTAATTTAAATCCCAATTAGATATATATATATATATGTATATATATATTATCCTTAATGTTTATTTTAGTCCACACATGTGCTTGGACCCTCACACATTTTTGTACCATTTTTCCTTCACTTCATCTGCGGCTCTCGAAATCACCTCCACCTAATATGTAAACATAAAAATAAGTAAAAATTACCTTTACAAAATTATTTATAACTAATTAATTAAATAAAACAAGTAGTTAAATTGATTATTAAATTTTCAATTTACAATACAAAAACACTTTAGCATAGTGGTATAAGCATAAAAATGGATAGTGAATCATGGTGCAATCACACCACCACAGCTGAAAATTTACACTCCTGGGTAAAATCACATTTTAGAAAATGATTCATGAATAAATTACCTATTTTATAAAGATTTAAAATTTAAAATAAATTCAATTCTAGGATGCAATATGTAAAAAGAAAGAACCACACCAAAGATTAAATCTTAGTAATCATGGAAATTTATGTCTCATAAATTTTATTAGAACAAAAGTTTAGGATATATATGATACTAGTCCTAGAAAGGAATTAATATGTCAACAATGATATTAAATATCCATGTGTGTAGGACAAACATTTAATGAAATTCTTTCCACTTCCTATCTAGTAAATAATGGTTATTTTAAAATTTTTCATCTTACCTGATTCTTTCCACCAAACCTGGCCTACACCCTCTACAATCAAATTTCAATACCCACTCACTTAAGCATTACTAAAATCCAAACTTTAAGATACCAAAATAAATATCCCCATATTTTGTACATTTCATCACTCCCATCATTATTTATTTTTTTGTTTTTGTTTTTTAGGTTATATAACATTCAAATAACAGGTACACATGAGTAGGTAAATCTGGTACACTAATGAAACTGATTGTATAAGGAACAAACATATGAAAAAATAATTTTTGAAAATAGACTAATATTAACATAACTTATATTTACCTTAAATTAATTATGAAATATTCAAACTTCATGGTTGAGCACAATGATGCGTAGAGACATTAAATGACATATTTAACTCATAAAATAGTCTCACAAAAGGTATCAATATCTCAATTATTTTATAAAGATACAAACTATCATATCATTGAAAAATAACTAAATATACTAAAATCTACCATTAATGTTAAATTTTTACTCAAAATCACATACCATTAGAGAAATAAATTTTATTTAAATATTTAAAAACATGAAATAGGGAAATTTGACATGAATTTTCAAGAAATTCTCTAATTAGATGGGAATTTAATATGATCGATCTGACATATATGTGAAAAAATGAAGAAAAGGGGGGGGGGGAGTAAAAATTCCATGAAACAAAAAAAAAGAAAAATAATAATGATGAAAAAAGTCCTAATGAACTCATGAAAGTGGAGAAAAGTAAAAATACCATGCAAAAAAAGAAGAAGAGAAAAATAAGAAAGCTAAAAAAATACCAATGAACATAGAAAAGTATCCCTCCCTATAGGATAATAATTTATTGTTTCCTCATAGAAATTTATGAGAGGGTGTAAAGGAAGGATGCAACCTAGAGGGTGTCACTGATAGTTCACTTTTTTAAGGTGTAGTTCCTCCACTTGGGACCACAGAAGTGATTTTGTGGAAGTTATTTAGACACTTCCCATTGATAGTGAATGTTAGGCTTATTAATTTTTTACTAGAAATTAGTTATATAAAATGGGACAAACTAGTGTGAATAAATATTACATAGGTGAAAATTCAGCCTTAAATTGTAAAATAGGACCATATGCCAATGTGGAATTGACAGTGATGGATGAGGTGGTTATGGGAAACCTTGGTTCTTTCTTTATAGATCCTAGAGTTATCATATAAATATCTTCATATTTTTTCTAGTTCTTGAATATACGATTTTATTTTAGAGCCTACACCAAAAAAATTATAATTGAATTGTTTAATATACAAATAGGCCCGATGCTCAATCTTAATGGGGAGGTGATAAATATTTCAAAAAATAAGATGAAAAGGCAACATGACATTGTGAGTTTTGGATGGAGTTAGGTAAGATCTCAATGCATCATTGAGTATTAGACTCCAATATTTTCTATTAGGTTAGACCATTTTTTCAAGAATTTTTTTACTTCCTTATTATACACCTCAACTTGGCCATTATTTTATAGGTGATAAGCTATAGAAACTTAATGAATAAACCCATGACAATATGAAATTTCTTCTATTGTGTGGTTGAAGAAATGGGAACCCTGATCATTGATGATAAACCTAGAAAATCCAAAACCTATATAATATTTGGGTTATCAGAAATTCCAAAACTACCTTTGAGTCATTAGTCCTTATGGATTATGTTTTTACCCATTTTGAAAAATAATTCACTTCTAAAATAATGTAAAAATAACCAAATAAATTAGGGAATGGACCTATAAGTTTAATTCCCCAAACATGAAAAATTTAATGGAAGTGAATTTTTTTTTGTGGAATTTCATTTATTTTAGATACATTACCTTTAATTTAAAAATGAGGACAAACTCTACAATAATCATGGGAATACCAAAACAATGTTGGTCAAAATATCCTAGAATCAAGTACTTTCCATGCAGTTCTTTAGGTACCAAAGTGACCCACACATGAAAAAGTGTGGCTGAATGTGAGGACATATGTGAATTCATGGTTGGGTACACATCATTTTATGGATTAGTCATTAAAAATTTTCTACCAATTGGTTTCATCACAAATGAAATACCTTGATCACTCATAATTCTATCCAGCTAGTGTTTATTATATCTATTAGGTGCTTTTAAGGAAACCAAAAAGTTCACCAAATAGGAAAACCATGGGATGGTATCATGAATAATGTACAAGTTCTCATTGGGTAAGGTTTTTGGAATTGGTAATTTATTATATGAGTATATATAGATGTCAAAGGGGATGTGACTAATATGGTTGACAATTTAATTTTCTACTCTATTTTTTTCATGAATTGATATCAAACTCTTGAAGTAGGAGAATCCATCAAATAAGGTGTGGTTTAACAATAGGATTCATTAAAAAACATTTAATGGCAGCATGGTTAGAAATCACCACTACCTTATACCCAAATATATATGAATGAAATTTATCTAAAGTGAAAACTATGAAAAGGAATTATTTTTTAGTTGTGGTGTAGTTCACTTGTGCTAGGTCTAGAATGTGAGATGCATAATCAATGAAATGAGAAGTGAAACCTACCAATTGTGAAAGGAAAACCCCCAAAAAATTATTTGAGGAATCACACATGATTTCAAATGGTAGATCCCACTTTAGTGGTTTGATGATTTATGGTGAAGTGAGAAACGTTTTCAATTCATTAAATTTCATTTTATAATTTTCATCAAAAATAAAGTTCATATATTTTTATAAAAGTTTAGATAGCGAGAGTAAAATTTTACAAAAAATATTTAATAAATAGATGATAAAAACCAACTTTTCCCAAAAATAAATGCACATAATGAACAAATAATTGGTAGTTTATTTAATAAATAAAGTTTATTTTTGACTTATCAACTTGGATACCCTCCCTAAAAACAACATGTGTAACAACCTGAACTGTTATAAATAAAATTACCTTTTATTTATTTATTTAAATGTCTCATCATGAAATATGGTTATAGAAATCACATGCACTTATTTTGTTTTATTGTATCCAATTGTATTTAAATGAAAATTATGTATCATTATCATTGATAATATAACCGTTGAACAATGATCACATGGTTATTACAAATATAGGATTTTAACAAATCCAATTGACACAGACAAAAGAAGTGATGGCCTCAACCAGTAGGATCATACCCTATAAAGACTATTTATTATAGATTCATAGGGATATAGAATTTATGGGATTTTACCTTGACCAATCCCAAGCTTAGATCCAACAACTTAAGCATGAGAGAAACCGTTTATGGGAGAAGTTCAATCTCATTAAGATCACGACCCAAACCATGTTCGCCGAACCACCCCATGAAAGTACCACCATCATGAGCCTTGCTATTAGGGTGTTTTTAGTGTATTAAAGGGATATGTATCAATATTGTATCATTATGAGTATGTATATTATTTTTCATAGAATAATGAATATACTTTCATCATATTATTATTACTTTCTAAATGATTTTATTTTGATACAATACAGAACAAACTATATTTTTAGTTAATATTAAAATTCCATTAATGAATTTATGAATTATTATTTTTAAATAAATGATATTTTAAATAATTTTTATCAAATATAAATTATCATAAAAGTTTTATGAAGTCAATTGTAATTTTTATAAGGGTTTGAAAACTGTTATTTTAAAAAACCCAACATTCCTTAATAAATGTCAATTTTATATTAAAAGTGAAAATTAAAATATTTAAAAAATTTTTTAGATAAAAATAATATTATTTTTGGAATCATAATGTCAAAATTATCCAATGTTTAATTTTTCATAATTTTCTGAGACAATCAAATTTTTGGGTAAAAATTAAATACCCTATAAATATACTTTGTGTATTATGACATCATAATGACCCAAAATTTATGTAATAATTACTATAAATTGTATCTATGACAAAATATATTTTTTCTCTTTAAAAATAAATTTATTTTAAGTTTATTTTATTTATTTTGTAATGCCATTATGAATCCTCCAAAACTTATAATATACTTTAAGGTTTTAAAATCTTTTCTTTAAGAGTGTCACTCATCTCCACATAATCAAGGGTATTTTTTTAATAAGTTCGGACCTTTTCCTTTTAAAATAATGAGAACCAATCCAATTTTGTCAAAACCTTTGGAAAAAATCATGGGTTGGTTTGTGGTTTTGGATATTTTATTATATAGAGTCCAAAACCCAATTAATATATAAATTCCCCTATTTTTCTATATAAACCCACCCAAGATCCCATTTATGTTCACTAAAACTTCTCATAGAATGAAAATAATCTGACCTCCACTCTCTATATTCCTCTAAAGGAACCCCCAAACTCTTAAGAAGCCCCTCCCAATATTTTGAAGTGACACACTCAAGTAAAGGATTTTCCTCTCCTCCTTTCAAATTCAAGAACCTTATTTGAAATTAGTTCTTTTAATTTTAATTGGTTATATTTTGATTAATTTATAATACTTATATTACTTTACAATTAATTTTATTTTAATGAGGGATCATTTAACCTCCTTCATTTGGGCCCTTACCTAACCCGTTATTATGCCAGAATTCCGTAAGGGATCCTCACCTTTTCTTCTTTATTCAAGTTTCTTTATGAACTTATGAATTCTATTTAAATTTAATAAAGTTGGTACATGTCATTAAATATCACTATTAACTACCATTTTATGTCCAAATTATGAGATAAACCTTTTACTCTCATCAACCATTTTTATGAATTTTTAAGTAATGCCGTTATGCTGCCAAAATTTCACCGTGATTTTCCATGCCAAAACAATTGTTTAGTAAATACCATACCCATTTTTCTATCAAGGTTATTCAATTTTATGCCCATATAATTATTTATTTGGGACTTACATTTATTTATTCCACATTTCTTGATTGTGGAATAAAATATATTGTTGAATGAATCCATGTTGTATGATCTATGTGGAACACTTAAGCATGAGAATGAAAAGAATATGATGGGTGCACCCAGATAACGCTCCAATGCATTGGGTAATGTTTAGAATCATGATATGTCATTTTGGAACATGGATTGAACCTGATTTATTTATGGGAATTTTTCCACCACAATGTCTTGGTGGGTTTATCCTTGACCTATGTTTATGATTCAGTGTTTTAAGTTGTTTCCACATTTCCCATGTTATGATTATCATGCTATATCATGCCTTATTATTCATGTTACTTTTATTCCTAATTGATATGTATATTTTATAACATTTATAACCTTATTCTAGGTTTATTACCTTACTGGGATTTATATCTAACCCCTTTCTTGTTTATGTCCCAAGGTTATCCCATGCAGTTTTAAGTTCGAAGGAGTATTTCGAGCATGCTAAAGAAGTTTTCAATAAAGATGTTGTATTACATATTTTATGTTGTTGTGTAATGTTCCTAATTACTAAAGAAACTAGAATTTTTGATCATTTGGGTTCTATTAAGTTTAGTCTTATGTAATAAATCAAGTATTAATGTGAAATAAAGATAAGGGTTTTTATAGTTGGTATGAGAATGAAAGTTTATTTATTTTTAGGACTAGGATTAGAAAACTCTAGCTAAATCCTTAGGAATAAGACTAAGTATAAGAAAACATCCCTAAATTTTGTTTAGTATAGAGTAAGTGGTTTATCATGAAAATAAACCATTTTATTCATACTATAAGTAGATATGGTTCATACATAGATGTACCTAGGAGTAACAACTCCGACAAGGTGTTCTGGGCCTGACTCGGGGTAACCTAGTAAACGAAAATAAGCCTTAATACACACCTAGTTTTACACTCCCATGTAATATGATTTAGTAAGTTCATAATCTCATTATGAAACCTTATTAAGGGAAAAAATAGCTACCATAATAATATGTGGTAGGAAATATATTATGGATAACATATATTGAATTCTAGAGATTCATAAGTTAAGGAAATAAATGTAATTTATAATTTGTACATTTAATTTCATTAGATTCCCCTTTATGTGTTTAATAGTTTTAAAATAATCATCCCTAATTTTTCTATTTATTCAAGAAAATGTTTTGAAATAGGAGGATCAAGTAAACAATCGATGCGAAGAGTAATGTGATGACTACCCCAATGAGATGCCCAAGCCAATGAGAGCATGAATAATGATCTTTATAATGATACTCTCTCAACTGACTTCGGTTCTGAATATATTACTAGATCAAGAGGATCACATAAACCCCCCTAAGAGAGAACAAACCACAATCAATATCTTTATGTGACAAATGCCTTCTACTTTCAATGGATCATCTGACCCCTTAATTTTCGAACAATGGATCAACTCAATTGATAATATATTACCCATACTTCAATTTTATAAGAAATAAAATGTTCTATTGGATTATTATTATATGTAAGGATAAGCTAATAAATAGTGGTCTTTGATCAAGAATATGAAGGTTTATGAAGAGATTGAAGTGATGGAGTAGAAAGAATTTTGGAATTTTTTTTTTGATAAATACTTTCCTCATACTATTTGACTTAAAATGGAATGGGAATTAATTTCCCTCATGCAAAAAGACAATGAATCTATGAGGGTGTATAAGGAAAACTCCAAAATAATTTCACAATAATCCTATGAATTTGTCTTTTCCCTTGAATGAAAGGTTTACTGCTTCTTTGGTGGGCTAAAACCTAGTCTACAAAAATACATGGTGATCCATGAATTTGATAGCTATGAGGAAATTGTTCGATGTGACCTAAAAGTAAAAATGGAGATCGATGAATCTCAAGGGTATCACAAGGATCTAAATTGTAAAGTGGAATTTAATCATGGAAATCCAATTGAGAAATCAAACAATTCTAAGAAATTTCAATATCTCACTTGTCAAAGGTGTGTGAAGAAGCACCCCTACCTAAGGAGAGTGAAGAAATGATTTAGGTTTGGGAAGGAGGAAAACCTAGCTAGAAATTACCGATAGAAGAAACCTTGTAATGTGATAAAGGAAAGTAATGATTCAGTTAACCATCAATGCATTGTTCATTGATTCAACTGCAAGGAACCGTGGAACTTTACAAAATAATTCCCTAAGACAAGGGTTTTTAGAGACAACCAAAATACTCTAAGGAAACAAGGGATATATTTTTTCCATCATGACTTCTAAGGTGGATCCTAAAAATTAACTGGTGATAGGTACGCTAGTTATTCATTAAATAATTTATAATGTAGGTTTTGATTCTGGTTCTATGAATTCCTTAATAGCATGAAATTTTAGTATAACTATTCAAAAAACATCACAAATCATGGAATTAGATTTGTTGGTGAAAATGAAAAATGGGGAAATTATTGAATCCCAAGTATATAAGTCATCCCCAATAAAAGTTTTTGAGATGAACTTCCTGATGAAACTTATCATAGTGACTTTAGAGGAATTTTATGTAATTATGGGAATGGATTGACTTTACCTATATAGATCCAACATAAATTGGTGCAAGAAGGAAATCACTCTCTGTATTGCGAGTCGACCCCTGATTCTATACAAGTGTAAGGAGGAGTATGAATCTTCTTTAGAACCATCATCTCAAGCATGGATATTATTTCCCCATGATCAAGCATATCTTGCTTAAATAATTGAGTCTAAGGAAAGAAACATACTTGAACACATTCCTATTGTGAGGGAATATGTTGATGTGTTTTCTGAGGAATTGCTTAGTCTTCCTCTTATCCAATAGGTTGAATTCTCAGTCGATATTATACCTGGGGAGTTTCCATTATCCAAGAATACATATATAATGGATATTGTGTAACTTGAGGAGATAAATAAAAAACTATAGGATAATCTAGATATAGGGTTTATATGCCCAAGTTCTTTACCATGTGATGCAATATTCCTCTTCATAAAAAATAAGGGTGGGTCAATGTGCCTCTGTATTGATTATTGTGAGCTAAAAAAGATCAAGATACAGAACAAGGTACGAGCACTATGAGTTCATAGTGATTCCATTTGAATCACTAATGCTCCAAAAATAGTCATGGAATTGATGAATAAAGTATTTATAGATTATGTAGATAAATTTATAGTAGCATTTATAGATGATATTATAATATAATCCAAAAGAAAGTAGGAGCATGAGGAGCATCTGACCACTATGCTAAAGACCCTATTAAAGGAGAAGCTTTATGCCAAGTACAACAAATATGAGTTATGGTTGAAGGAAGTATTTTTCTTGGGTCATATCATCACAATAAATGGTATATTTGTAGACCCTTAAAATATGGAATCAATTTAAGGATGGATGAGTCCAACATCTATGACATATATCCATAGTTTCCTTGGGTTATCTGGGTATTATCGCCAATTTGTGAGAAATTTCTCATGATTATCAAACCCTCTTACCAAGATAACTCGAAAGGGAGTCATGTTTTCTTGGAATGATGAATGTGAAGAGAGATTCATGGTGTTAAAAAGGAGGATTAGAACCACGCCTATGGTCACAATAACCACAAGTTGTGAACTCTTCATAGTATTCATATATGCTTCAAATAAGGGATTGGGTTGTGTGTTAATGTAGAATTAAAAAGTCATAGCCTATACTTCAAGGAAGTTAAAAGTTCATGAACAGAACTACCCAATGCATGATCTGGAGTTGGATTTAGTGATATCTTCTTTGAAAATATGGATACACTATCTTTTTGTGGAGAAGTGTGAAATATACAGGGATTGTAAAAGCCTCAAGTATATATTCACACAAAAAGAGATTAATATGTGCCAATAAAGATGGTTAAAGATGATCAAGGACTATGAATGCTCAATCCACTACCATATTGGTAAAGAAAATAAAGTGGAATATGCTCTAAGTATAAAGGATCCTAAATATTTATTAATTATGATAATTTATAAGGTTCCAATCTTCTTAGATCTGCAATGGATGGACATGATAATCATAAAGTAAGGAACATCATCAATCCTTCCAAAACTGATTGCTCAATCGCCTCTTTTGGAAAGGTTAAAGGATGATCAAATAATTGATGTTAAAATTTATAAGAATGTGGAATCCATGAGAAAGGGAAAGTCCTCAGAGATTAAAATTTATGAAGGATGAATTGTGAGATTTTTTTCAAGACTATGTGTTCCATCAAATCCTGAGTTAAGGAAAAAACTGTTGGATGGCACACATAGTTAAACTTTATCCATTCACTCAAGAAGTACAAAGATGTATCAAGATATTTTTGAGCACTATTTTTTGAAAAATATGAAGAATGAGATTGTTTAATATACATCAAAGTGCCTGGTATGCTAGAAAGTGAAGGCTGAAAGGAATAGTTCTAAGGGGATGATGCAACCATTACCAATACTAACATGTAAATGGGAGAACATAACCATAGAAGTTTTCACAATAATTATGAAGAAATAGAGGGGGGAAATGGTATATGGGTTGTTTTGGATAATCTTACAAAGATAGCTCACATTATCACAATTCAAGAGGACTTCTGATTGGATAAACTTGCACGAATATACATCAAATAAGTGGTAAGGTTGCATGGATTACCACTATCAATTGTATCCGATCGAGATCTGAGATTCACCTCCAACTTTTGGAAAAGTATCCAACATACTCTAAAATCCAAGATGAACTTCAGTATGGCCTATCATCCTCAAACTGATGGCTAATCTGAGTGGACTATTTAGAAACTAGAAGACATGTTGAAAGCATGCGCTATGTACTTCAAAGGAGGATGGGACCAAAATCTTCCTCTGGTCGAGTTCTCATACAATAACAGTTTCCCCTCAAGAATCCAAATGGATCCTTATGAAGCCCATTATGGGAAGAGGTGAATAACACCTGCATGTTGGGATGAAGTTGGGGAACAAAAACTACTAGGTCCTAAAATGGTCAAGAAAATGGTGGAAAAGGTTAAGACCATTTAGCAGCACATCAAGGCTGCTCAGAGTCGATAGAAGAGAAATGATGAATATCATCGATGAGACCTAGATTTTGATGTTAGAGACATGGTATTATTATTCATATATACATGGAAGAAAGTGATAATATTTTGGAAGAAGGGAAAGAGTAATCCAAGATACACCGACCCCTTTGAGATCCTTGATCACATTAGAGCAGTGGCCTATCGACTAGAACTTTTAACGAACCTATCTCAAGTACATGATGTATTCCATGTATCCCTATTAAGGAATTACATACCATTCACCTCACATGTACTCAATCCATATGTGTTACTGTTGGAGAATGACCTTTCCTACGTGGAGAAGTCAGTAAAGATTTAGATTGTATAGAAAAAGTTCTACAAAATATGACAATGTACCTTGTCAAATTGATGTGGAGAAACTAAAAGTTTGAATAAGAAATGTGGGTACTAGAGGAGGTGATGAAGCAGAGTCACCCTCATCTGTTTTAGTGTGGGAAATTAAAATTTCTTAGGTGAAATTTCTTAAGGGGAAAGATTATAACAACCTGAAATATTATAAATAAAATTCACCATTTTGATTTATTTAAATGTCTCATCATGAAATATATTTATATAAAAAACATGCACTTATACTAAGATTAACATCTCACTTAAGCCCCGATTTTCTGTCAAGCAGCTATATCCTTAAATATTCTATGTCTTTCGAAGAACCTCAACTAAGATCAGAAGGTCTTAAGGGTGGCTTCCTTTATCATCATATTATCTGTTGGATATTCTATTCTATCTATTTAGAATATAGTCTTGCCATCACTTTTTTAGTCGAAGAAGATGGACAAGGTCACATCCCCGCTGCTAGTCTGCTAGTACAGTGTCGGAACCGAGATAGACTATCTATCCTGCTTATGAAACTATGAGAGCTCTTCCCCTTTTCTGGCAAGAAAGACTCTCTCTTCGTCCTCAAGTTCCTTATCCCTATCAGTGGAAGCATTCTTCTAACCGGTCGAGCAGCATGATTTTATTTTGGCAAGGCAACAGAGGCCTTTCATTTATCAGTATAATATAGGTAGTAGGCGATGACGCTGTCTCTCTGTCTATTCTATCTATTCCGATCCGAGGTTTTTCCTATCCTCTTGGCTCTATTGTATCCCAATTGGAGATACATGGATCCTTGAATTTAATGAATAATCTAGACTATTAGAGTAGAGTACTGAGAAAGAGAATATTCAAGGGTGACGAATTATTGAGAGAAAGAAAGAGATTGATTTGCAGTCGAGGCCTTACCGATCAGACAGGCGCATAGAAAAGAGGTTCGAGCTCAGACCCCTAGAACACTCACGAGAGTCTAACCGGTAGCAGGACTTGGTATCATCTCTATCACTATATATAAGAGTACCGTAGAATAGTACTGATTAATATCCCATTGGAGACCAAAAGACTCTACTACCTATATTATACTTAACTATACTGAATGAAAGAAGAAATTATGACCGTTATAGGAAGCCAGAGAAATCAAAGAGACAGTCGGTATAATATAGGTAGTAGAGAACCTGACTATCCCAAGGACCTTTCATGGAAGAAGAAGAAGTCAGTCAGACATATCAGATATAGATAGACTATATAGATAGACTATATAGTCTATCTATGTCCGAGAAGAAGGGGAAAGCGGATGAACAAAGGGTCGAAGAACAGTATGGGGGCTGGTACTAATATAGATTGCCAAGATGTTTGGAAGGAGTCTTGTTCCGATGCTCTGCTGCTTTGAAACCTCCGTCAGTACTCTTCTAATAGTGTCCTTTGAAACATCTGCCGCCATCCAAGTACTCTACTCTATATAGTGCCGATTGATTCACCAAGAACTCATATGCCTGGAGTCAGCAACACCTTTGGTAGGGCTGGAAGATGGAGATGACGTATTATGAAAATGACTTAGATCGACCACTCACATGCCTAAGGATGAACCATATCCCACGATGAAAGATCTTCAACCAGATGAGAGAGGCTCACATCACAGGGGCAGGAGACATACATATCTTTCAGAACCAAGAATGTGATATTTGCATGAGCAGAAGGAGGAGAGCGAAGAGATGAGCACTCTTCAAGCTTCACGAAGTCATCTATGTGACCAATGCATTCTTCAAAGAAAGCAAGGTTTGAAGACCAAGTCTCAATATAAGCGAAGAAAGTGGATGTTGACAAATAAGGTCTCAAAAGGCACAGGTACTCTTCTATATAGTCATTTGAAGGTCACCACCCACTACTGTTCTTATTCTTAGTGGGGGTTTTGAAAGAGTTAATGAACCCTTGTGTCTTGTTTGTAGTGCATGTTCTGCTTGATATCAGTGTACTAAAGGTAGGTCTGATCCCATTGGTGAAGCTACTTGTGACTATATATGAAGAGTACCTAGGACCATCAGTACTCTTATATTTCTATATAGTGCACCTACAGAATCAATTGAGTAGTGGGGTTGGCCATTCACAAACCACCAGAGCTCGTATCTTGGCATTGGCGCTAGCAGTCGCGTGATTGAAGGTTGGGCAGTTTGGATGGTTCGAGTTGCTCGGTAGTTTGAAAGACCTAGCGTCTGTGTTTGGCTCATTCCCAGTAGTCGACCGGGATCTTGACACCCTACTATGATATAAGAGCTTAGTACTCTTCTAATAGTCCGCTGCTGTGTGGGAATGGTGACACCGGAACAACCAAAAACACCCAACCTTCCAACCCCACCGCCATATCCCAATGGTTGAACTGAGGTCCTAGTTGTTTTTTCTATCTAGACACATGAGTACGCTCGTTTCCACCAATAGCTATTGCAGGGTCCCAATGTCCAATGACTATATCGTCTGGATGATACCCTTGGCTCCCATAGACCATGTCAGTACCGTTCAAAAGATTGGATGGTTGAAGTGAGAATACATTTAGTTCGGAGCTGGGGTTGTCTTGTTTGGACATGGTTGACACGTTACTGACACCGGGAAGAGTTCATATCTCCAATAGCCAAACCGGTATATAGTCATACGACATTCTCCTCTTTTGTTCTTTCAAAATCAACTGATGGTATCCCAACTACTGTTGAAACATCTCCCTGTGCTATGGTCTACTTCATATTTTTTATATTGGTGCATCAAATGTGGTTCTTCATGGTTCCGCTTTGCTTCTCTGGGTGTAGGGTGAGATCCCGTCGCTTACTCCATTTGAGTGTTGGTCGCTTGATGGTGTTCCAGTTCCTAACTCCAACCCTGCTCGTGCCGTCTTGTTGGCATGTTCCTTCCGTGTGGGCCAACCACTTCACCACTCACTCGCTCCAATGCATGATGCTACCTAGCCTATCAGACCATCTGCACTTGGCCGTTCGATTTTCGTTCCTTCGTTCGGTCAGCTCCCAGGTAGTCCAAGGCATTTCCATCTGTGTTTCATGGACCATCATATTCGCTATCGATTCCTGCACTCTGGCTGCTGGTGCACCTACGTTCCTATGGGAACTGACAGCATTGGGTCACCTTCGTCATTTTGGCTTGGTCTTGCCGCTTATCCCAGCTGCTACAGTGACACCTCCCGAGCTGGTCTTCCAAATCGTAGCAAGTTGCACCTCGTATTCGATCTTCGAGTTGGATATCTATATGGAATCTATTGCTCAACAAGTAGTATGGATGGTATGGAAATGAGGTTCGGCCCAAAGGACACTATTGACGATGGATGGTTTGGTGATGCACTTCCCAGAATTCCCGAGCACCAATACCCCAACTCAACACTATTCGATGGCTGCCAGTTGATATGCCTACATTGCCCCACTACTACACCTTGCGAAACGACCTTCCCGGACAAAGGAGAGATGGTGGTGACAGAGAAGGTTCAAGTACAACATAGTCGTTGGCGTTCCCATTCCAGTAGAGGAAATTCATACTGTAGCATCAGCGAGTCACCCTTCCTGGCTATAGTTTTCATAGAGAGATGGTGCGAAAAGGAAGAGGTACCTAGGTGGTTGTTGTTTGGAGTTGAGGTTGAGCATTGGTAGTGGTGGATTAATTGGAATCAGAAACATGGATAGCTGTTGGCCTATCACTATATAGGGTAGAGTACTGAGTCATTGAGAGATGGGGAATTGGGGGGGGGGGGGTTGAGCCTTATATTATAAGAATACCTGAGTTGACACACTACCTATATTATACCGAATTCGGCGAACCATGAGCTGAAAGGCGTTGAAATGTGGTTGCGTTTCATCTCTATGGTACCTCCGCCATGGGCTGCGGGGTGGAATTCCTTCTTTGAGGGCGTATGACTGATGCACTCGGAACCTCTCATGTAGGTCAAACACCAAAGATCACACTAGCAGAATAATGGTCACCCCTTTCCATCATCCATCAATCCCTAGGTGGTGATGGAACAGATGGATGTTCGGTGGGGGCTCATCGGCTGCTGGAGTTCGAGGTCCACTTCTCTCGCGCTACCTCTCAGAATCGATATGAATACTGTCTCAAATTCCCTATTCCTTAATGACTTCACCCCCAGAACTGTCTTTCTCTATTCCCCCTCGGAGCACTTCAACTCCCTTTGTTTCGGGATCTACTCTCTTGAACCACAACGAAATGATTCTATTCATCCGGCATCTTGTAATTCTCTCTTCTAGCTATGGAGTCAGTACTCTACTCTAATAGTGTAAGCCAGTAAGGTTATTCTCTAGGACCAGTTAGAGATTTGATTTTCTAGTTAGAGGAAGTGAGCAAGCTTGACCCGATCTAAGGACCTGAAAGCTTCGACACAGAAGATTAGGATAGAGAAGTTAGCGGTAGGGGCCATTACCTTGTTGGGTCAACCAATTGCATTACTTCTTTTTTCAGGCTCTGAAAAAGCATTCTAGTTGTGCTGTACCTTTCTCCACTCTCCCCGGTTGTGCCGTACCGGTGATCAGTTCCTTATCCCTATCAGTCAAGTTTGTTCTATTCGTTCTAACAGAATGCTAACCTAACATCGCCCTTGGTGATTGGCCAATTCCAACAATATATATAAGTACCAGCTCAATGTAAGAAAAAAAAGATAATTCTAATGAAATAGGGGTGGAAAAACCTCAGAAATGATATAATAGAGAGTACCTCTCAATGGGTAAATCAGGGTAGACCAGCACTGTGAAAGGCTAGTACCAGCCGCTCGGTTTCAAGTCTACAGAGTAGCGTCAGGTACTCTGTCTATATAGTACTATTAGAGTAGAGTCAGGTACTCTGTCTATATAGTTCGACCAACTCACGTAAGTCCAATACTTGAAGTCTACTCTTTCCACGATTGTCTACGAGATTGATGGAATTCCCCAGAGTCCTTTACTTAAAGGCTTCGAGCGAATCCTTATATTATAAGAATATCCAAGAAAATTGGGAGCCGATAGACAGAACTAGGGATCCCGCCAAAGTCAAGAGCCTCTATTCCATGCTTTCTCCAAGCTAGTCTGCGAGTGTTCCGCCCAACTCATGACAGTTGGTACATTAGTGAAACCCTTACCTATTCGTTTGAGATATTTAGCTTTAGCTAGAATCAACCGATCGAAGTTCCTTCCTTTTACAGGGGGAAGGCGGAACGAGTGATTCCGTGCATTACTCCATTATATTCTAATAGTTGAGCCTGCCAAGCCGGTAGTGATAATATAATCATATGTGGCACCGGATCCACCATTGGCACTAGATAGTTTCCCCGAAGAACTGTGGGAACTCGTGAACCGCGCTCGTGAGATCTGATCCTTTACCAGCCAAAAGGGTTGTGTCCTATTTGTTTTTTTATTGGGTTGGTGGTGACATCGGCCAATAACACGACTCCAGAGGAAACTGTAATAGGTTAACCGATGGTGACCGACTCACTACTGATAGGATCTTGAGGATCCTACTCGCTCCCAGTGAAAGGTGGGTGATATTCTTGAGGGCCCAAACCCATTGTGACACGGCGAGGAAGCGCTGAATTAAATAATCGACAGTTCCAGACTATATAGAGTAGAGTTTAGTACTTTATTCTATATAGTCTACTCTAATAGTCTGGTTTTCCAGCCCGTGAGAAGGATAATCCGCCGGAGCGTTGGGATCGAAGTTCCTAGGGGTAGTTTACAAATCTGAATTAGGAGCTATTGGGATTCTGGATGAATCCTTTCCATTCACTCATCGACTCTACGTTTTCTTGCTGACCGCACTATTAGAGTAGAGTACTGAGCTACCTGTGTTCAGAGCGGCAGTGGTCCACCTCGAACCTTCCCGTATCAATTGTTAGTGGAAACCTAACTCTCGACACTATTAGAGTAGAGTACTGACCTTATTCTGTTCGAGCTGGGGAGCTTAGATTCTTTCACTTCCTAAACGTCTCTTCGCATCTCCCTGTCGAAGAAAGCCATTATCCCGATAACTTATAACCAATCTTTTCGTCGTCCGAGGGATCACCCATGACCATGGAATGGGTGTGAGAGTTGCGAAAGTCCTAGTATGACGTCTTTCTAGGGTTAACAGGGTCGATCAGAAATTTTGAACCTGGTACTGATATATATTGCCACTTCACTTCTGGATTTTTGACCCTACTACCTATATTATACCGAAGACCGAGCAATCAAACTCTATAGCTAACGCTATAGGATTGAGCACTAGTGTGCGAAGGGAGTGACTTATTTTAGTATCTACTAAGAAAATTTCATATTATTCTGACTATAATGTCCCTGACTATAATATCTTCTCTTAATCTATCGAAGAAGCCTACAAGACTAAACTAGATAAATGACCCTACGAATGTCGGTATAATATAGATAGTAGAATTTCTTTGATGTACTTGAAGAGGTCTCAAAGGATTTCTTCTTTACTGGCTGTAACATAACAAGAGAAGAACTTACACTCGCTCGATTCCTTCCTTTAGAACTGAAACTGGATCTAGATGAGTAGGACTTGAACCCTCAATGGCTGGACCGACAGCAAAGGAACCTGGTCACTCGCTCTAACCCATATTCCATAGAGTACTTCACTTTCTCTCTCCCTTACACCTTGAAACTAGGGCTGTAACATACTCATACCTTCAAAAGGCGGAGAAAAAGAAAGCATAAGGACTCGAAGAGGGTTGAAATGGCCCTTTTCAACTATATAGGGCCAAGTACCGTAGATCTGACCCTTTCTAACCCTTAGATATCAAGTAGCCGAGACTCGAAGAGGGATCTTTTTTATAAAATGAGGTATGGTTCTAAACCCTTATATATAAGTAGCACCTTTAGGGTATGGTTCTAAAAGATCTGACCCTTTCTAAAGGGTATGGATAGGTATGTAAAAAACCTCCTATATCCATGGAACCTTTTACTCCCTAAAGATCACTCCATTCCCAACTATGGAAAAGAAAGTCTTACCGACTACGTATAGACATTTTGTATCGCAAGGAAATTGGCAGCTATCTAGCTATTATCAGCTATAGAACTTTAATGTCCGTGATGCTTATAAGCTATATAGCTAATTATATATCTAGCTATAGAGAAGCTAGAGATAGGTATTCTAGCATATAAAGAATCCTAACTATTTAATGAAAATACTGGAAACTTTCTTAGCAGAACTTCCAGATAGACACTATTAGAAGAGTACTGACTAGTTTAGTTGATCTGTTACAACATCTTGGTATTAGTATGAAGACAAACAGTTTATGGATCAATCTAGATAAGCTATCGAGAATAGATACTATAAAGATCTAATCTCTCACTCTCCATATCCCTTTCGAGCATTCCTTTTTATACGAGACACACTATTAGAAGAGTACTGACGTTCAACTTGCATATATGATATTTTATTAGACTATTCTCCCTGTCCATTCAGGGTTCAGTTACTTTCCGTTCATTCAATCTCTGTCTGTCTTGTGAAAGAAAGAGGAAATTTGGAAGTTGCTTTAGTAGATCCCAGCCTCTTTCCTATCTATTTGCGTTGCTAAGCTTACACAGGGCTGTCAGAGGACTTGAGCGATGAGATCCTGCGAGACCTCATCTGAATAGGTCTCGCTCCGTCCTTTTGATTTTACTTGGGATGGGACTGGCTAACCCATGATCTCAGGTTCGAACTCATTATCATAGCGGTGCGGAACTCTGAATCGATCAATCGAATGGGACAACTCCAATCCTCGGTCTGTGACTGAATTTCCCATTAGTACCTCAACTTCTTAGACTGCCTAAGAGTCGAGATTGTCATATAGTCATGTCGAATAGACGGATGAGAAAGAAAGACAAAGAAGAATCACAGCGAAAGCAGAACCAAAACCAAAGGGAGATGGAGCTTCTGAACTATTTAGAAGAGTACCTGTCCCAATCTCTCTTAGCTCCCCTGACTTAATGAACCCTGCTATGCCGAAACCCCCCACCATGCATAGAAGAGAATTCTCGAAGTCATACGGCAATTGCTGTTCGTCCTCAACCCGTGTCGGCTTCATCCTTTTTCTCCTCCTTGATTCTTCCTTTTTGAATGGTTCCAAACCTCTGATGAACAACGTCAGTGAAGGGCAGGAAAGTCACTAACTATAGCTTCACACTTCGCCTAAGTCATCCCATTCAGGTACTCTTCTAATAGTGGGGATAAAATCAAAGAAAAACGGAACAAACAACTCCCTTCGCGCAGACGCTATAAAGCCGTTGCTTGTTGAGTCTTATCATTTATCTTTTTATATTCTTTACCCCGAAGACTTTCTCTAATAAATATTAGATAGAGTTGTGGTGGGTTGTTGACCAACAAACAGAAGGTGGGACCCTTCGAACGTAGGTATTCTATCATATAAAGTCTCTTGTACTAAAAAAAAGGTACACTGAACACCAACCCAATCTCGACGATAACAGGTACTCTTCTAATAGTGAGTCTACAAGCAACTACGAAAACTACAACAACCTCCATGAACAGATTCTTTTTCAGTGAATTCAAGTGTTATAACTATATCAAATCAATATATACGTCGATTTCAATTAGTTAGACTTCCATAACTATATAAAGAAATATAACTACAAGTGCTCAGTTCGATACGTCAAGCAATGATGAATAGGTGAGACTCACCCCAATTGCAGGAATAGATTGAGATGGGAACTATATATAAGAGTACCTATAATACCGAAAACAACTTCAATGTGTTAAGCATATCACATCGGAGAATAAAAAAACTCTCATTCATCTGAAAAGTAGCCTCATGCTCAATCAGAAGCAAGTTGACTTCATCCCCAGTGACCGGCCCTTGTAGGGCACCTTTGGGCGGAGACTACTCTGTTATCTTGCATTATTTATTCGCATTAGAGACAGACAAAGCTCAAAAAATAGCTCAAAATTATAAGCGGCCTTCTCTCATCTCTTACGCAATTTATAAATCCACTATTTGAATCCAGAGGGAGGGAAGAATCTAATTGATTCTCTTCTCTCTTTTCTCATATCCCCTTTTGAAATGGATGGATTATGGCAAAAAACCACCATTTAAATCTGAGGAAGAGATCCCTAAGTCCGAGATGAAGGGCCAGAAATGTCTCCAGGCTGCTGTCCCTATAAAAAAACCGATCTTCATTAGAACTATGACAAAAAGGGTACAGTTTCCGATCTATTAGAAGAGAGAATCAGACAGGATCTCCTGAACCTGGTTCAATCTGAAATAAAAATATTGTCGTTAACTCCTCTTTCGCATGGGTGGCAAACCTTTTGGAAACCCCGAATGAAATATCATCTCATTTGTTTGCTTCGTTCCCCGCTTGAAAAAAAGATCTTATATCGAAGGAGAAAAAGCACTACCTAGTTCCCTTCTATTATACCTTACAGACTGAGTGGAGCCGGTCTTTCTCTGACGCATCATGGAGAGTCTCATCTTAACTGGTAATTCACATAGTAATTCAATCAATCAACTGGTGCTAACAAAATAGGGAGTATTCTAGGAAGAATGGTCTGCGGTACCTTCGTTGTTTGTGGAAATAGGAGCTCTTTCTATCTCTCTCTCTCACTCTCTTTTCTCTTATCACACTATGATATTTCTCAATACTATTTATAAATCCCCTTGTCATGAGATGGATTTGAACCAACACCTCCATATTGATTTGAATTTCCAGGGAACTTCCACTTATTCAATCGTGGTTGTCCGGTTCTGCACCTGGGACTAGGGTGCGTACGTCCGGGGTGAGTGAACTCATCACCTAAAGTCAGTCTGAAACCACAGACACATACTCAGGTTTTTGGCTGGAATCGGGTCAGATTCAATCCGGGTACTTATATATATAGTGGACATGACGGTTATCCCTACTCCCAGGTCACGAGATTCGATTTGGTGCACTGGGGCCCAGAAGCTAGAAGCACCGTTGAAATTAGATTAACAAAAAGATTCTCTTTACCGAGCGGTTGGTGATTTGCTTGTTCGCTTCCAAAACAAGTGCACCTCCATTTAAACCCGTGCGGACTGGATAATTTTCGAGAAAAGTGACCCATGAAGAGAGGGACATGATCGTTTAATAAGCGAAACCATTCCAACTTGATCTCTCAAGCCAGAAAGAATAAATCAATGTAATAGGGGCCAAGCGTGCCCCCCATTCAGGGGCGTTCTCCAGTACACGAACACTGCACGCACTTCTCACACATACTCATGCCGATTAGATTAAGAGGTCCGCTATCCTATATGTATAGCTCACAGCGAGAGAGCCATGCATTATTTAATTTATACATTTTAGGATATGAAAGTTCGCTCTACCTTCGTGAGGATTGAAAAGGTTACACTGTAAGTCTTTTTGATAATCCATAACAATCTAATCTCAATCCCCTAATTCATCTTCTTCCTCATACGCTCCATATCTACATCTATTTCACTGGCTGGGTGAGGCAATCTTGTATTGTGTGTTGATTCGAAGCTCAGAAAGGCCACGATTCACATCGCCTTTCAGATCCTTCTAATCCATTTGAGGTAGATTTCTAATAAGAGTTTGGATTGAGTGCGTACTGACTTTCTTGGGATTGATATGGCTTTCTTGTAGCTTGAGAAGTGGTCTCTCGAGCCTTGTTATTCTGAGTCCGATCTATGCTCTGGTGTAAAACTCCCCGCTTTCGTCTTCCATGGGTTGCTCTCGCCTCTGGTTCGCTATTGCCTCCGATGAAGGCAACAAGCTCTCTTCCATCAATAGAGGAACTCTTACTGATCCACTAGTGGGCATACAAGCAGCAACATGATCTCTTTATAGCACTTTCTTTAATGGAGTAGATCCCATCCCTCTCTTCTATTTCATATCCTCATCCTCGTTGGAAATCAAAAGCCTGCCACCACCACTCCTCTTTCTTCATATCTTTCCTAACCTGTTAGAAAGGGTCAGATCTTCGAACCTGACCCTATTCGGTGCTACTGAATATATAAGGGTTTAGAACTCGGCTACTGAACCCTATTCGGTTGTGAAAGTGTCAGATCTTTGAACCTGGCCCTATTCGGTGCTACTGAATATATAAGGATTTAGAACTCGGCTACTGAACCCTATTCGGTTTGGTTGAGAAAGGGTAAGATCTTTGAACTCGGCTACTTCAGGTTGAGAAAGGTGCTACTTATATATTATATCAAGGGTTTAGAACTCGGCTACTGAACCCTATTCGGTAAGGTTCTACTTATATATTATATATAAGGGTTTAGAACCTTGAAACCCCCATGGTTTGTATCTCTGTGTTGACTCATTCAGTGGGAATTTTTAGGTCCAATCACCCTCAAGTGTTCCGCACCCGTCACCATCAATCACATTCATCACAGCCTGTCAGTACTCTACTCTAATAGTATCATAACTCCAAACTATTAGAGTAGAGTACTGAAGCACCACCTTCGTATTCCCTCCCCGTTGATCATGGTGTTTCAGAGAACGCGCAGAACCCATCCCATACTTTTTCAATCGTTTCACTCACCCTTGAAGTCACTATGTCATCAAGTCGGTATAATATAGATAGTGGACATCGATGAGATTTGGCGGTACTATTAGAGTAGAGTACTCACTATTAGAAGAGTACGGAGAGCAGCAACCTTGAACTAGTCCTTGATCGGTATAATATAGGTAGTAGAGGTCGTATCATCATAGTCGGTATAATATAGGTAGTAGAGGTAGTAGTGATCCTTTCACTGAGAAAGAAGAATCCAGCCTTGAGTATCGGATCATTCACTGCAGCACTGTACCCAGAGATCGAGCTATCCAGTTGCCAAGTACTCTACTCTATATAGTTAGGTAGCTTCCGCCAGTGAGACGCAAAGCCGACCGGTTGAACGAACAAGACCTTGCCTACTATATTATATCTAGCTAGTCGATCAATGAAGCGATTTCGTATAATACGTGATTGGTTTCCTTCTTTACCTTGAGTGTGAACCCAGTGAGCCAGTCCGGATTGAAAGGACAACCATCTCTGAGGCGGTGTGTGATTGCTATCTCATATTGCGCTATTCAATCAACATGCATTCGATCAAAGAAACCGTTGACTGCTGCATATAGTACCAGTAGTTGTTGTTCAAGAGCCAGTGGATGATGTAGTGGTTGTTTCAGAACTTCCATAAGCTGGGCACCTCGATTGGGAATAGCCTGAGTCGCTTCATCCAGGTCTGAACCAAATTGAGCAAGGGATTCCAATTCTCGATATTGTGCCAATTCTAGTTTTGAAGCACCACATACTTGTTTCATAGCTTTCACCTGAGCGGATGAGCCAACTCGACTGACCGATAAGCCAACATTGATTGCTGGGCGCATACCTCGATAAAAGAGCTCCGTGTCCGAACATATTTTTCCACCAGTAATTGGGATCACATTGGTGGGAATATAGGCCGAGACGTCTCCCGCTAGTGTTTATATAATGGGAAGGGCGGTCAAGCTACCTGCACCGGTATTTCCCAATCGTTTAGCTGCTCGTTCTAATAGACAGGAATGTAAATTGAAAACATCGCCTGGGAATGCCTCACGACCCAATGGTCGGCGTAACAATAATTCCATTTGTCGATACGCCACTGCCTATTTTGAAATATCATCATATATGATCACAGCGTGAATTCCATGATCACAAAAATATTCCCCCATTGCACACCCGGAATACGGTCCAAGAAATTTAAGTGGAGCAGGTTCCGAAGCGGTAACAGCCACCAGAATGGAATACCCCATGCTGGAAGCATCCAAGAGTAATTGAACAATTTGTGCAACCGTTGAGCGTTTCTGTCCTATAGCTACATAGACACAATAGATCTTGTCCCGTTCCCGAGCGGTGGCGTTCACTTACTTTTGGGCAATCATGGTAGCGACCCCAATTCTGGTTTTTCCCATTTTTCGGTCCCCAATGATGAGTTCACATTGCCCACGACTGATATGAATCAGGCTATCCACCTCTTTGAGACCAGTCTGCATTGGCTCGTGAACCGGTTGATGTTCGATAATGCCCGGACCTTTCAGTTCGACACGTCTAGTCTCAGATTCCCAGTGCGTGGTTGAGGTATTGTTAATTGGAACACCCAAAGCATCGAAAAAACGACCGAGATGGCACATCCCCAAGGGCACATCCACGATCGAACCGGTGCACGTGGCCTGATCTGCTTTTTTCACGGTGGTATCCAACCCCAACACCATTATACGGACAAGCTCAAGCTCCTGATTCTGAGCGCCGTTTGTCCCCGCAACCGCCCAGCCGTTCCCATGGCAGCTGCTCTACTACCTATATTATACTAACTCGAGTGGGAGGGCGTTCCAATGCCAAACACATGATTTCCCAACCTCACTATTAGAGTAGAGTACTGACCTGAGCACACCATCCCCGAACGAATAGGAGTGTAGTTCCGAGACTATTAAAGTAGAGTACTACTTCTCTGATCTTGCTTTTTTCGCCCTCTTGACCCGTACTGGAGTGGGGCCTGGTCATTCTCTGGGATACTTCATGTATCCCTCAGGTAATCTAGCCAGGTACTCTTCTATATAGTCTATAGGCACCACTATAGGCACCAAAAAAGGTGCCTATAGTGGTACCTATAGTGGGCCGACTATATTATACCGAGATTCTTCTTGCTTTGTCTCTTCCACCGACCACCAACATCTCTATGACAATAAAAGGTACCGCGCCCTCTATTACAATGAAAATAAAGACCTTTTTGAACCCAACCACAACTCTCTCTTGATGAATCTGGCCCAGGTACTCTGTCTATATAGTATAGAAGATGTCCATCGTGTCCACACCACCGCAAGGAGCCCAGGAACCCGGTGCAAGGACTATATAGAAGAGTATCTGACTCTACTCTAATAGTATCGACACCGATATGGGAGGATACCGTCCACCCCCATTGGGAACCCACCCACTCGGTGTATCTTCCCTAGTGACCAGTCCGGAAGTGAACAACCCATGTCAGGTGCCATTCGATTCCACCAGTGGATATGACCATCGTACCCGCCGTAGCTATTTGTAATAGAGAATGGACGTTGCAAACCCAATCAAATAAGGCCATTGTGTTTGGGGGGTTAAGGTTCTAAAAGATCTGACCCGAATAGGGTGAGGTTCAAAGATCTGACCCTTTCTAAAAGGGTCAGGACTAGCTATCGAATTGTTGAGGGGCCAACCAGTTTGCTACGTTTGTTCGTTCTAGATAGGGGTTGATCCTTGACCATCTTCCGAAGTTCGAAATAATCGACTAATAGAAGTGACTGAGTGACCCGATGACTTAGTAGAAAGGAGTTCGTTCCTGTTGTAGCTAATGAGGTGTCATTAGACAGCATGCAATATCACAATCCATAAGCGAGTCTGCTTTCAGTACTCTTTGAATAGTGGCTATTAGAAGAGTACTGACATTGATCAACTTCAAGGCAAGTGACTGAGCGGGCTAAGACCTACCGCTTGATGAGAAAATTGACTTTGAGGCTGCCTCATTCTAACTACTGATTGAGGATCACTTCATTGCCATGATTGTTAGAGTCTGACTTGTTTCTGCTGAACTCCTCTGCATCCTTGGTCTTTCGTTCTGTCCGGAGAGTACTTGCTACTCCGACGGATTCATCCTTGTTTCCATTTTGCTCGCGAGAGGTCCTAACCCTTTAGAAAGGGTCAGATATTTTAGAACCTAGTTTCGTTTTTAAAAAGTGGATTTCATATAGCCGAATAGAAGACTTTCCGCTCTTTTACTTGTTGATAGTTCTAGTCTTATCTGCGCCTAGTGGTGCTTGCTTCCTTTGGACTATATATATTATTCACCTCCCAACGCATGGGAACAACAAGAGTACATGACCTTCTAGTGTACTTCTGCAAAGGATTCAATCTATGATTCTTTATTTTACCTTAATCGAGATATATTTTCAGTCCCATTATCACTACGGACGGGGTTTCTAAGCTCGATTTCAGGCTTTCGTGAATAGAAAAAAAACTTTCACGTGTGAGTTCGGCTTTTTCGAATGGTTTAATGAGAGAGTACTCAGGTTTGTTTGGTTTGGATAACCCCTACCTAGAGTGGAAGTTACCCAATGACCATAATAGACATAGCTTCTTAATGTTAGGGCCAAATCCTAAAGAATTCCTCCCCTTAATGGCCATGGTATCTCATCCCTAAGCGGATGGGAAATACATTCTTTTCTCCCTTCTTCTAATCTCACCCGCACCTTCTGCTGTCTCTACTATTCCAGTCCAGTTGGAAGTATGTTGTTAGTGACATAAACCTTCGTTTTGTGTTGTTGAGACATGTGCCTAATCTTTCTATGTCTCAGCTCCTGGAGGGGCACTAGTTTTTTACGAGGAGGAGGAGGATCGAAAGCCGCTTTACCGCAGGTGAAGGAGCGAAAGCCGCATAGGTCTTATTCCTAACTGTTCAAAATATTGTGGCTTCTTTAGAGCGATTACCTTCATAACCGGACTAGGAGCCTTTCTATCTCTTGCATTCATCTTATTCTTGCCCCTAGCAGGTTAAGAAAGCGCATAATCATGCCACAGAAAAATAAACGGGCTCAGCGCAAAACAAATCATAGGCTAAGAGACTCACCTGAGCAAGGTGCCAAACAAGATAAGGGGCTTTCTCACAATTGATTCAGTTTTTCTAATTTTTCTTTATCCAGTCAAAGAAAAAAATTCACCAGCGGCAGTTCCAACTTTTTACCCTGGTGAAGCAATTTTAGTAGCACATCATTAGTTTACTTTGTTGATCCACCAGCGTCTAAGACAGAGGTATAGTTAGAAGCGGCGAGCGAAAGCAGATCGGGAAAATAAAAGACTAAGCAAGGTTTCGATCTTGGTCTAATTTTCCTAGCCTTTCCTTCTCTATGTGATTCATTTAAGTTCATTGGATGATGGAAGAACCAGGCATGTCGATATTTTCCCTTTTAGGTGGAATGAATGAAAAGGTTGGAAGATCTGTCCAAAGAAGGTGAGGGACCTGTAGAGAGTCCCATGGTTCGATTCTGTAAGTAAAAGGTTTAATTAGGATCGTTTCTACACGTCTTGTTGAAAATACCTGAGTAGTGCTCATGGTTGGGTTTACCTGAATGCACCCTAACGTCGTACCTTTTGCATAATGGGTCAGTGAGTAAGTAAATGGGAAGAGCGTTTTATTAGGTTCCTAGATTTCTAGGCCCGTAGACAGTTGAAGAGAGCTCCAACAGGCCAAGAGGACAAGGAAATCAAAAACCCGCCGTGGATGACTCCGGGATGAAAGGCCAACAAAGATCAGATATGGCGTATTTTGATAAAGAATATTTTCTTTCAGTGGAGGATGCGTAAAGAGCGTGCGTATAATATGGCCTGAGATAGATCAATGGTGGTTCGTGGCTGAAATGATTTACCAGAGCTTAGAGTGAAGCATTAAGCGGGGGGCGAGGCGCGATCAGAATCTGCTATACTCACAGTATCCTGGATCTGGATGCAGAGTGAATTTGAATTCTTCGGGTATTTAATTTATTTCTGGAACCCCTCAATAAAAGAAAAAAGGTCTCACCCCAAACTAAATAGACCCCCTTCTGTGCCGAACAACTTCCAAAGAGAGGGCTGCCTTCCTTCTTCTGCTTACAGACCTAGCATCCCTTGCGCTTAAACCAGGGCTCTGACCTCTCGGAAGATCAAAAGTGGAATTGTGGGATATAGTAGAAAAATTACTGAACGTGATTTTCCCTTATAAGCGGGTAATCCAACTGATCAAAGTTTGTCACACCTAGCAGTAAAATGACTGATTTTTAGGGAGTTCAGGTCGTCTCCTATGAGTGGAATTAGTCTTGAATCAATATTCACGGGGTTGAAAAACTCAGTTACGGAAAAGTAGGATCCTCTTAAGGGAATCGAGGGTGTGAGCCAAAAACTTATGACAACTATGATCATAAGAAAATGTTCTATTTGAGGAGCGCGAAGTCTGTATAGCTGAAGCACTTTGGTTTTATTACTAGGCGCTTAGCTAGAACGAGTCCCCTTTCGATCGAAGCTACTTTCTTATTCACTGGGTTCCCCGTCCCCAGAAGCAAGAAGAAGGTAGAAGATGTAGGCACCTTATTCCCCGCAGCCGTACGAAATGGAGCAAGGCATTCTAGGAATCCAGGTAATCTCCTAATAATAGTCCCCACTATTAGAAGAGTACCTGAAGTTCTATTGAATATCCAAAACAGTTAGCCGAGAACTAATTGTTTTGTTAGAAATAAGAAAGGAGGGAAGGTCTTACCTATTTGTAGGGAGTTTTTGTCGCTAAATCCAATTCCATCTATTTCGGTATCTACATGAACTAAGAATATGATGAAAGCGTGAAATATGTTTAAATATGACCTAGTTCACAAGCCTGTAGCTAATCCCTACTTCTATTCAGCTTCATCTTCAAAAACCGAAGATCAGAGTAGGATATTGGTCAACAACCGGGCGATTCCTAGTGGAGCTTTCCATTTGTCCATCACGGGAAACCTGTGAGAGTGAATTAGTGACCCATTCCATAACCTTTGTAACCCTTAGATATAAGCAGCAGATACTGATATATAAGGGTTTAGAACCATAACTGAAAGCAGGCGAAAAAAGCGGTGTATGTTGAACAATCCGATGGTGTTTTTCGTAGCAGTCTAAGGGGTACCGCTATAGGTAAAGAACCGCTGGACATACTTCATTTTATTTTCTTATTCGGACACATTTGGCATGGTCTTGTTTAGAGATGTTTTTGATAGTATTGACCGATGCTCAAGTAGAATTTATTTAAAAATATTGAAAGGATTCAAAGAGGCCCGTAGAGAAGAAACATTTATCCAAAAGATTTATTCATTACTACTACATAAAGAACTACATTACATAAACAACCTTTACTAGAGATTTCAAAGCATTATGCTAACTACATGATTTTCGAAACTGGAAAAAGTAAAAGGGTAGGCCTGAAATTGGAAAAACCAGTAGACGGAAGAGCCTGTAACTACTTTATTCTTTCTTCTAGTCTCTCCAGTCATTGAGGATGGTCGCCCGTACAATGAGGGATTGCTGTTCATTTCGCAGCATTTGTAGCCTCCTCTCGAGGCCCCTTATTCTCTGGTCCGTCGCGCGCATGAGGTCTCCTACGACGGCAGGGTTCACTGGGCACAGGTGTCTCCAAAAGGCTGTTAAGAGTGTCCAGCGTTCGCGCAGGTCATTCTCTACGTGCTGTATTTCCTCTCTAACTTGAGCGAGCCTTTCTGCAATAGCCATAGTTCATCAACTCATAGAGAAGAGGTTCTAAACCCTTGATATATAAGTAGCACATTTCTAAAGGGTGAGGTTCAAAGATCTGACCCTTTCTAAAAGGGTCAGGAAGACCGTCAAAAAATGCTTTTATTTTAGAGCACGAAGGCTTATCGAGCCTCTATTTATAGAGTGTAGAGTCATCCCGCCATGCGGCAAGAATTTGATGGCAGGCACAATCCTGACTAGTTTTCCGCAGTTGAGTACTATCATGCCTGTGTGATGAACAAAAAAACTACCTTGCGAAGCAACACGCCCCCCAATAACGCTGCCTGTGTGAGCAAACAGACTTTGCACAACCAGCTTAACCAGTTCCGCCTAATCGATCGCTGTGAAGTAAGTAGTTCTGCTGGCAGACTGTTTCGTGTTTGTTGTATAACGGGAGTATGGGACTTCTTTATTCTCATAATAGCACATGAAAAGAGCAACAAATGGCACAAGATAATAGCTCTTTCTGATAATGCGATAGCGCCTTGATCGAGTCACAAGGCTAAGGTTAACACGGTTGAGTACACTTATTCCAGCTAACGGCTAAACCATAGAATAGTCATAGTAGTTGGCACAGTCTACCTCTCCCTCGGCAGCTAGGCATAGTTCAAATAGGCATATCTAAGATAGGCCTTCTTATCTTCTGGCAATATCAACATGGCATCTCAGGTAGGCTGTCACTCCTTTCGGATGCAAGATGAGATAGAGGGCTATTTGGTAAATCAATGATGAGGGATAGCGCGATTGAGAGTGAAATAACCATAATGAGAGGCTAGGTCCTTTAATTGAAGAGATAGGGTGGGTGGATAGGATGATGTTGGACTATCGGGGAAGGGGCTTTACTTAGGATTATAGAGTAAGCGGCCGTTCAGAGATATTCCTTTCCTCCCATGCCGAGCTACCTGGGCTTCTGGGCCTATGAAATTATGTTGACTAACCATGGATAAGTCTGATTCCCCCACCGTATCTAAAATGGGGGAGACTGAGATAGGCTCATCTGGTATAGCTCTAGCTTTAGCAGCTCAAGCAACTCTAGCAGCTTCGGAAAGAGTAGCTATTTCGGAATAGGAGATTGGAACCCGAACGGGGATTGAGTTTAGTTCCGCTTGTTCCATATAAGTGGTTAAGAGATCTTATTTTTAAAGAAATACAGTACTCTTATTTATATATATACACAGTTTTCAGTCTAGTTCGCCACAAGGCATGCAAGTGCCTAGTCAAGCTGCACCCAATCAACAAACAACAGATAACAACCAATCGCGGAACACACACTGAAACCTAGCACTTTATTTTTTGGTAATTGAATTGAGCCCAGAGGTTTCGGGGAATCTAAGCTAAGTTATTCAGATGAATCACAACAAACGTGTTCATCCATCACTTAAGATAATATAGTAAAGAGAAGCAGCACTCGAAAGCGCAGTTTAAGTTACTACTTCTATTGTAGATAGCTAATTCAAAGCATTCTAAAGACCTTCTTTAGAAAGGGCATAAAAGAGTATAGCGCAATAGTGATTCAGAAAAATTGGAGCTTCAAGCATGAATTTGGTAAGAGAGAAAGAGAGAGCTACATACGAATAGAAAGAATTTAAGTTACTGAAGCAAAATCAATGCGAAACTTCCTAAAGGGAAAGAACCGAATAGGGTTCAGTAGCAGAGTTATTTACCTATAGTGAGCAACCAAGTGAAAGAGTCTTCCTCGCTCAATCTGTCTAATAGAAGAATCGAACCTGCTGCGGTCGTCCAGAGCTAAGAAACAGATGTACCAGTTAGCATGATTTCAACCTTCCAAGCTCGGGCATTACGCGCTACAAGCTGAAGCTAGCTTTAAACCAAACCTTTGAAGGTGAAGCCCGTTTGAAGGCACGTCATGGTATCCGGGAGAAAGGGAAAGCGAGGTTTCAAAGTCTATTATGGAAGAGGGCCCCTACTGGTAGTGATACCCGGATGAAGGCTAACGTTTTCTATTGGAATAGTCGATAGAAGAAGAGTACCCGAGCAGATCAATTCAACTTTTCACCATGTACTCTTCCTATATAGTCTAGAGATAGTTTGCCGTGAGTTAGGATATGAAGTTGGACACTACTCTACTCTAATAGTCTAGTATATCAATTTATCTTCATCAAAGGCTTAGGGGCGCTCAATCGAAAAGAAAAACAATTCTGCTATTGATTGATTGAGTCGGTCGAGATCCAAAAATGAAGCCCTGCAATCGAACTCTATAGAGTCAACCATATAGAGTCAACCATATAGATCAAGTACTGAATTTGAATCTATACCCATATAGAGTCAAATACTGTCTATACCTCAAATACTGTCTAATAGTGCAGATTCACCTATCTTTTATAAGATATTGATTGAAGTTTCCAGAATCAGTACTATACTCTAATAGTATTGAAAGCGACTATTAGAAGAGTACCTGTGGCCAGACTTGATTGTGCGAAAGCGGTTCCCCTGACAGTACTCCACTACGGTACTCTTATAATAGTTAGTACCATAGTGAGTACTCTACTCTAATAGTGCCGTTAGAGAAAACAAGGACTAGACTACTCCATACGGTACTCTTATAATAGTGTGTACCTGGCTCTACTCTAATAGTGCAGGAGTTCACACTATGAATGGGAGGGAGGATCAATAATCTTTTACATGTACTCTTATATATAGTGAATCTGGAGCCCGAACTTGTCCGTATAGTGGTGTTGGGGTTGGATACCACCATGAAAAAAGTAGATCAGGTCACGCGCACCGGTTCGATCGTGGATGTGCCATCGGGGATGTGCCAGCTGGGTCGTGTTGTCGACACTTTGGGTGTTCCAATTGACAATACCTCAACCACGCACTGGGAATACGAGACTAGACGTGTCGAACTGAAAGGTCCGGGCATTATCAAATGTCAACCGGTTCATGAGCCAATGCAGACTGGTCTCAAAGCGGTGGATAGCCTGATGCCTATCGGTCGTGGGAAACGCGAACTCATCATTGGGGACTGGAAAACGGGAAAAACCAGCATTGGGGTCGATACCATGATTGCCCAAAATCAAGTGAACGCTACCGCTTGGGAACATGACCAGCTCTATTGTGTCTATATAGCTATAGGAAAGAAACACTCAATGGTTGCACAAGTCGTTCAATTACTCTCGGATGCTTCCATCATGGGGTATTCCATTCTGGTGGCTGCTACCGCTTCGGAACCTGCTCCACTTCAATTTCTTGGACCGTATTCTGCATGTACAATGGGGGAATATTTCCGCGATCATGGAATACCTGAGTTGACACACTACCTATATTATACCAAATTTAGCGAACCATGAGCTGAAAGGCGTTGAAATGGGGTTGCGTTTCATCTCTATGGGACCTCCGCCACGAGCTGGGGGGTGGAATTCCTTCTTTGAGGGCGTATGACCGATGTGCTCAGAACCTCTCACGCAGGTCAAACACCAATGATCGCACTGGCAGAACAACGGTCACCCCTTGCCATCATCCATCAATTCCTGGGTGGTGATGGAACAGATGGATGTTCGGTGGGGGCTCATCGGCTGGTGGATGACTTATTGATTCCAGGTGATCTATTGTCTCTGTACATTCTGCTGTGCTTGAACCACATTCATTTGATCCGGAGTGATGGTAACCTCTTGAGTTGGCTGCTAGGTTATTAGGGTATTCTTCGGCTTGCCTTCTCCCCCATTAGAACTGTTCCTGAGGAAAGTGATAGATCCGTCTTTTATACTCCTCTGCATGAAGGCAGCTCGTTCAAACAGTTGAGGGAATGTTCGGAAATCTCTTAGCACCATCGCTTCCTTGATGGGCCCATGCTGGTTATTGATAACCATTTGTACTGCATCTTCCTCTTTTATGTTACATTTTTCTTTAGCTTCTAAATTCCTCCATCGGTTAACAAAGGTAAGGAATTCAAAACCGGGCTGCATTTTTTCATTCACCATATCACAGAGATTGGGGGATGTTCCACCTAGTGCAACTACTGGCCGATGAATCTGTCAATCACATCGTCAAAACTACGTAGAGCATCAAGGGGGAGAGATGAGTTCCACTTGAGTGCTTCCCCTTCTAATGACTTCTGATAAAGGTGGATAAATAACCCAGACTGGGAATCAAGGCCTCAGAAATCCCCACAGAAGGACATCAAGTGATGATATGGGTTGCCAAACCCATTGTATTTACTAAACTTCGGTATCTTGAACCCTTCCGGAAGAGCTACATCTGGATGTCGGCAAAATCCTTGAATCTCAGTTTCTTCCCGTATTGGTCTGCTCTACTGTAGCTTGTATCATTGCCTCAATATCCATCTTTCCAAGAGGCTTCTCCATGGGGACCACAGAGCGATCATAATATAACTCTTCAATAGTAGATTCATAAGTGAATCACTTTTGAGATTTCCCATTCATGAAATAAGGTGCATGAGTTCTTTGCATCCGTAGAGGAGGCTCATCCATGATTGGTAATCAGAATGTGGGTACTTGACTGGATGCCCCTCCATGCTTGCTTCATTGCATTCATGAATTCTTTGTTTGATTCTTTAGGCTTCTTCCGATCCTCTTAACATCATTTCCCTCTACTCCAAGTATTCCGAAGCATGTTCCTCCTTTCGTGGTTCTTCAGGTGCATTATTCACCGAGCTTGAGGGAAATGCGCCTTCCCCATTGATCACCATGACTTGTCCTATCGCTTTGGGGATTTTTAGAAAATCCCCTCTTAGTTTTGAGTAGGTTCTGAAAGGTTATTCTTCCTCTTCCGCTTTTCCCCATCTTACTAATCATAATGAAGGGGCAGGCAATTGGTCAAAGGTATTCCCAAGTCAGAATTCCGGCAAACACCAAGAAGTATCCATTCTTAGCATAAATAAACCGTCGAATTTTATAGAATCTTTCCTCTTCCATTATGCACGATTTACTGGGGTTGTCTTCCTTTCTTGGGAGTTAAGCGATTAGTTGGGTAAGCTTCCTAAGGGTATGGATTCTTGGGGGTGACTAAGGAGACACCCAACCAAATGATCGGTAAAACGGGTCTCCTTTGGTACAGTCTCCTCCGCCGGGTCTATCCCGTACGGTTGTTTTCAACAAGTAGTGCAATCAAAAATCATTATATGAACAAATTCCTTCATAGATAGAGTAAAGTAGAAAGAAATGGGAGTAAGCCTTTGGGTTCTTATTACTTAGTTCCTGTCTATCTTTATCTAAAGAAATAGACCCTCTTTGAAGCGGAGAAAGATCAGTCCAGTATTTAGAACTAGATTCGGAAAATTCACATACATAAAGGGTTAGGCTTGAGTCTACTTTCGATTAGAGTTTCGATTACAAAAGTCGTGTAGAAAGAAGACTCACTACTCAATTCGAAGGTGACACCCCTTGCTGCCTTTACGAAGATTTCCCTTCTTTGCTTCTTTTGTTTAAAATAGGACCGGACGGGGTATAATCCGGTTGTAAAGAAAGAAACCGCCAGAGTGGGGGATTTTTCTGTCCTCCTCACTGACCACAAAGAAGATGGCTCTGTTGCTAAGCAGGCCAACAGAGAGGACACCAAAGGCCTAAACAAGACAAAAACCTACTATATGCTTGACACAAACTTTCCGGTCCTCCCTCTAGCACACAGGGATCGGCCCTACGCACCGGGGACGAAGCGTAGAGGTAACTTTAGCTTGTTGTACCAGAGTGGTTCATCGTCAAAAGAACAACAATGGGTTGTAGCATTTCCTATTCATTTATAACAACCTGAACTATTATAAATAAAATTCACCATTTTGATTTATTTAAATGTCTCATCATGAAATATATTTATAGAAAAAACATGCACTTATTTTTTTTATTATATCCAATTTCATTTAAATTATTGTTATGTATCATTACTATTGATAATATAGTCGTTGAAAAGTGATCACATGGTTAATATAAATATAGGGTTTTAACAAATCCAATTTACACAGAAAAAATAAGTGATAAACTCAACCAATAGAATAGTTCCATATGAATCCAATTTATCTAAGCTTACAAGGGAGATAATATTTCTGGGATTTTCCCTTGAACAATCCCAAGATAATATCCAATAACTTAAGCATGCACGAAACTATTTACGGGAGAAGTTTAAGCTCATTGAGATCACGACCCAAACCTTGTTCGCCTAACCACCCCATGAAAGTCCCACCATCTCTCACCTTACTCTTAGGGTGTTTTGTTGTGTATTAAATGGATATGTATAAATAACTTAGAAATATGAATATGTACTTTTTTATAGAATAATTAATATATTTTCATCCTATTATTATTACTTTGTAAATGATTTTTATTTTGATACAATAAATCACACATTGTATTTTTGGTTAATGGTTAATATTCAAACATAATTAATGAATTTATTAATTAGTGTATTTTTAAAATAAATAATATTTTAATATTATTAAATAAATTTTATCATATATAAATTATTATATAATTTTTATAAAGTCAAATGTAATTTTTATAGTGGTTCGAAAACTATTATTGTAAAAAAACCCATCATTTCTTAATAAATGTTGATTTTATTTTAAAAGTGAAAATTTATATATTTATAAAATTATTTGGATAAAATTAATATTATTTTTTGAATCATAATATCAAAATTATCCAATGGTAATTTTTTCATAATTTTCTGAGATAGTCGAATTGTTGGGTAAAAATTAAATATTGTATAAATATACTTTGTGTTTTATGACACCATAATGACCCAAAGGTGATGTAATAATTAATATAAATTAGATAAACGAACAAATTTATGTTTTTACTTTAAAATAATATTTTTTTAAGTTTATTTTATTTATTTTGTAAATCCATTATGAATCCTCTTAAACTTATAATATATTTTAAGGATTTAAAATCCTTTCTTTAAGAGTGTGACTCACATCCATATAATCTAGGGAGTTATTTTAATAATTTTGGACCTTTTAAATATTAAATAATGAGAACCACTCATTTTTGACATAAAAAATGGGGAAAACCATGGGATGTTTTGTGGTTTTGGATATTTTATTATGTAGAGTCTAAAACATAAATAATAAAGAAATCACACTCTTTTCCTATATAAACCCACCCAAGATACCATTTATCTCCACTAAAACGCATTTTAGCATGATAATACTATACCTTCTAGTATCTAGAATCATACCAAAGCTCCCCAAAGCTCTAAATAATCCCCTCCCAAGATTTTGAAGTCACTCACTTAAGTAAGGGATCTTTCTCTCTTTTCAGTTCAATCACCTTCTTTGGAATTTGTCTTCTTAATTACAATTATATTTGATTTAATTTATTTATAAAAATACCATAATGTCCAATTTATTTTATTTTAATGAGTTATCATTTATTATCTATCATTATGAACATCAACTAAGCCGTTACTAAGCTGAAATTCTATAAGGGATTTCTTTCTTCTCATTTCTATTCAAGAACTCCTTTTTTGTTATGCCTATTAAATTCCATTTTATTTTGTTAGGATGTGTTATTACATATTCCCCTAACTATAAATTTAATTTTTTAATGATTATATCCCCCTTTTCACTCTCATCAATCTTCATATTATCCTTTATGTATACCCGTTACCATGTTGAAATTTCGTAAGGGATATTTTCCCTTCTCCTCTTCATTCAAGCATCTTCTTTACCTTATGTATTTTAACTTAATTTCCTTATGATGTTATTTGCTATTAAATATCCCCATTACTTTAAAATTTATGTCCAAATTATGATATATAACTTTCTCTCTCATCAACCCCTTTTATGTATTTTTAAGTAACACCGTTATGTTGCCAAAATTTCATCACAATTTTCCATGAAAAATCTATTGTGTAGTGAATACCATAAACATTTTTCTAACAACGTTATTAACCTTTATGAACATGTACTTATTTATTGGGGACTTACATTTATTTATTCCAAATTCCCCAATCATGTAATAAATTACGATGATGAATGAATCCATGTTGTATAATCTATATGGAACACTTAAGCATGAGAATTAAATGAATATGATGGGTGTGCCCAGATAGTGCTCCAATGCATTGAGTAATGTTTAGTATCATGATATATCACATTGGGATAAAGATTGAAACTAATTCATTTAATGGAATTTTTATACCATTATGTATTGGTGTGTTTATCCTTGACCTATGTTTATGATTCAGTGTTTTAAGTTGTTTTCACAATTCCCATGGTATGATTATCATGCTATATCATGCATTATTATTCATGTTCTTTTTATTACTCTTTTATATGCATATTTTCTAACATGTATAACCTTATGAAATGTTTATTCCCTTAATGTGGTTTATATATCACCCCTTTCTTATGTATTTCCCCAGGTTATCCCATGCATTTTAAGTTTGAAGGAGTATTTTGAGCATGTTAAAGAAGTTTTCAATACAGATATTCTATTCTATATTTTATGTTGTTATGTAATGTAACTAATTCCCAAAGACACTATAATTATCAATCATATGGGTTGTATTAAGTTTAGTATTATGTAATAAATAATGTATTAATTTGAAATAAAGAGAAGGGTTGTTATAACATGACCCAAAATAATGCCCTATCCCATTATAAAATGAATTTTTTCATAATTTAAAAAAGATTATTTTTAATGCATCAATGAAACACAGAACATAGATTGTACAAACTTTAATTAAATGAGGAACCATAAATAGTGTAATATTCTATAAGTACCTCCATATAATGCTCTAGGTAGTTTGAGAAAAAACTAACCATGCAATGATGGAAAGTACATAGAGCATTACAGAGGTATAATGACATCCTCCTATATGAAATTATACCAAATAGTCATTTAAATGTCATATTTTACCGATCATCAGAGGCTATATGGATCTATAGGTATCCAAAAATCCATCAAGGAAATAGTAATGAGACTTTCCCGCCAACCTTTCCAATATTTGTTCAAAAAACAATAAGGGAAAATGGTCATTTCAAGTGAAATGGTTTTGATTGTGTAATCTATGAAAACTCACTAGATATTTTTCATTCTCAGAAACCAATTAAATATGATCATTTTGAACAACCATAAGACCAGCCTTTTTTAGGCACAATTTTTATTATACTAACCCATTAACTATCAGAGATATGATATATGATCATAGATGATAATAAATTTCTTACCTCCTTTTTGAAAACATCATGGAGGGTGGGGTTTATTTGAAATTGTGGTTACATAACTGGATTAGCCTCATACTCAAGGAAAATTCTATGCATATCTATGGATGGGATAATTTTAGGGATATTGGAAAATTTCAATCCAATTCAATTTTTTACTCTCTCTCAAAAGGTCAATCAACTGTATTTCATGCTCTCTCGAGAGGTTATTAGAAATAATGAATAGTAATTAGTCTACACCCTCAATGAATGAATATTTTAATTTATTTATAAGTGGTTTCAATTCAATAGAATGTGGGTTAATAAATAAAGGTAATTATTTTTTTGTGGAATATCATTTATACCATCTATCTGCTCATTATTTATCTCCTTGAGAGAGTCAATAACAATAGTAATATAGAATTATAAATGGTTTAAAGACTTAAAAAATGTAATAAATCATAAATATACTTACTTACATGGATTTTTTATACCATTACAATAATAAACACATGCATCATTACCAAGAATGTCTATCAATTATGAAAACTCAGAAAAGGTACTGGGTGAATGATGCTAGCAACCCAAAAGGATTAAAGTCTGATTTTTTGAAAATGGATTTCATGACCAAGAACAAGGTTTGTCAAGAATGTTAGTCAAGGTTGATGAAAAAGATGTGTGTTTTTATCTCAATTAATAAAGATGGATTTTTTGATAATATCATTGTTGAAATTACATGTTAAATATGACCAAAGTTTCAAGGTTTAAATTGAGATATTGGTAGTTCCAAAAGTGAGGACCAAGTTGAATATGACTGGAGAATTATTATCTAATCATTAAGTCTATAATTCTAGTAAAATAAGGTCAATGTGATAATTTTATAAGTGGATATCCAATTGGAGGTGTCTAGAGACATGCCAAAAACTTGCAAGAAGTAAATATTATGGAATTATATATACACTAGAGGAAATCTATTACGTGGAAAAAATGGTTACATGAGAATATCAGGTGTGGGGATAGAATGACTACATGAATGAGCTACATTTCTTGAAAAACTATATGAATTAGATAAATGGTCAGAATGGATATGCGAATAAACTATGTTTATAAAACAGTTACATGAATCAGCTATGTAACAACATCGGATACATGAATTTTTCTATATAGAAACATTAGCTACGTAATGGTCACTTGGAGGCTCACGTAATGAAACATGCATATTTAAAAATGGGAACTTTCATCTTGGAATTTATTTCTATTTCATAGTAGACCATACATGATTATCGGATTAAATATAATATCCTTATATATAATAAAATATAGTGAAAATGTGACCTTGTCCTTAAATGTATGTTTGATTATAGGAGGAAATTGTGAGATCCCTATATATCAGTAGATGCATGAATGTGTGAGGTTATTTTTAAAATTAAGGTCAACTATATTTTATAGTAATTTTTATGTTCATGAGTCATAAATAATTAAAATATTAAGACCATGATCATGATGCTGTATAGGTATGAATTTCCATATTTAATGGAATTTCGTGCTGGAAGATGCATATATTCTTGGGGTAAAATTTCATGGTAATTATTTAATTTATCATATGATAATATCTATCCCAAGATACATGTAGAATTTAAGATAAATTAATGAATCTTAAAACTATATTATTATTTTCTAGTTTTCTATATTTATAGATGTGGAAGCATATTCAATGAATATGGAGATATTCTTAGCAGTTATATCTTTAAGATATGGAAATATTACATGTAGTTACAACCTGGGACACATGGGACACTTATAATGATCCCAATCAATAGGTGATTCAATCATAACCACTATATTTAATAGAGAGAGAGGAATTCTCTATAAACTACTTCTAGAATTTCTAGAGAAACCATTTTAATGGAGATCATCTTAAAGATCTGATTTTTAGAGGAAAAAATGCATTGTTCTAGATGAGAGGATAATATCATAAATAATTGGAATATTTGAATATCATTCCTTAATTGAAAATGGTATTTTTTATGTTTACATAAAATCATGTTTGTTCCAAAATTATTCTCGAAATAATAATCCTTGGCATCTAGTGAAATATTTTCCAAATAAGAAGAAGAAGGTGTTTGTTGTGCCTACAAGAAAGAGAAGTTCTTATAAAGACATTCCAGAAAGAATAAGATATTAACAAAGTGTTTTTCACTATTTTTGAAGGACCAGGAAAAGAGACTTAAATTGAGAATATATTTTCTATGAAGGATTCATTCCATGCTTGAGTTTTTATATAATATATTTACATGTTTATAAACTAAGTGAATGTGATCCTTTTCACTAACTGTGATCCAAATAAGTAATGTTCAAGGGAGTGACCGTAAGGAGCAATGATATGTCCATAAACTTTGTAAGGTAGTATGCATGGTCATATGAGTCACCTAGATTGAAACTTTATAGTTAGTGAGACTAGTGATTTTGGTACACTAACACAATATTTGTAGCATTATACTTGGGCTATCCCTTTATAGTGAACCAAGTAAAAATCCATGTTTCCATATTTAATTTATGCATGTACACTAAAATAGATTAAATAAATTAAAGAATATTTGATTAAAGGGAATGAAAAAGTGACCCTCAAGGTTAAGAGGTAATGATAAATTAATGTAAAGTGAGACTTTTAAGATAGAGTTTTTAAATTTTCATTGAGAGTCCATACTCTGATTCACCCCTCCGAGGGTAATCTCACTCTACACCACTTATTTATTTATAACAAGTGGTATCACAGGGATAAGTTAAATTTTGGATTCATTATTCCTCTAACTTGAAATGAATTTTTATTGAAGATTACATACAAAATGGAGGATCTATTATTTGATAGAAATAATTTCAAATATTTTAAAAGGGAGTTCATCCAATACCTAGAAGTTTCTCTTGGAGTTTCTTGAGAAGTGATAGAATATGTAATTATTATGTTGAGAAGATATTGAGTTATTTTTGAGATAGATCAAAGAAAAATTGAAATTGGTTCTTCAGTCAAATAATAATTAAAGGAGGGTCTTGAGGAAGACTTGAAAAAAATGAATTACAATATGTTCTTAGAATACACGTGGTTTCACTTGGAATAATTTTTTGGAAAATAAGAAAGGCCAGGTGAGAAGTGCCTTATGAAAAACCGAAAGAAGAAGACGAGAAAGAAGAAGTAATTATAGAAGTTGTGTTCTTAAACTAAGGTAAAATATGAAACTGATGCTATATTTGATTTTAAACTTCATGTAGAGAAAGGATGTGAAATTTCAAACTCTATATTTTAAATAAATAGGATATGTGATTTTGGAGATGAAATGGTAAAAAAATCAAGTTTATGTTCAAAGAAATTATCTTGAAATGACAACAAGGATTAATAAAGTATCATACTTGGAGTATAATAATCAATGATTGAAGATTTATCCTTTTAAAATAAAAAATTAAAGGATTATTAAGTGTCCCTAAATTTTAGAATGAAGAAAATGGGAACAAACATGAAGGATAAAAGAGACATGATTGAAAATATTTCCAAAGAGATCATGAAGTAAATGTCCATAGAGATGGAGTTGAAGGTTATTATCATATCTATCAAGATCCAAATTGAATAAATGACATAATCAGGTGTGGATGCTACTTAAAATATGAAGGCGATGGATTCCCATTTGAAAGAAACATATATAAAAATTAGACAACTTCAGGAGAAGATAAAAATACTTCTAAAAGAATCCTTAGTGTAAAGAAATGTTGGAAATTTAAAATCTATAAGAACATAGTTATTACATAAAAAATATGAAATTATGGTTCCATAAAATATGAAATAACCAAATTTATTTTGTTGTGGAAGATTTTAAAATATCATGGCTAGATGCATTCAAGATAAGAAGCCTAAAGATATGAGAATAAATTCTGAAGTACCAACATCTCAATCAAGGAGAGAATAAACATGGTATGATTCTTATGGTATATGTTTCATATATTCTAACCTCAATCATATTTAAATTTATTATAATTATATAAATTCATGGAATGGTAAATAATTCATATGGAGACACTCCACTCCTATGGCTTAAAAGTTGATTACTTATCCTTGAAAAAGTTCTATTAAGCTGGAAAATAAGTTTAATTTTTTGTAGGATGAGAAATATATTCAACAAAGGGTAAATTAAGAATCAAATTCCTATAACCCACAAAAAATATCTTAGAGGAAAATAATAAAAATCTAGAAGAAAAAACAAGAGTTGTTCATGCTATGAATAATGTGGAAGAGAAAGTGAATTTGACTCCATCAAAGAAGATGTATTCTAGGATGTCCCTTTTAGCCATCAAGGAAGATATTTTTCAAAGTGGTCCTACACAAAACACTAAGCGAAAAAATAAGAATATGCAGTGGAAAAGAAATTCTAAGGTGAGATATAATAGTGATTCAAACCAAGAAGCTACTTGTTCAAGTGTGATAAATTCTACAATTATGGAAAATCCCAAGACAAGGAACGATGAAAATGTTCACATACATGTATATAGGTGTGAAAGTGGTATAATTTAAGTAATATAATTTATAAATAGGTTGAGTTTCCCCACTATTGGTGATGATAGTGAACTTGAATATGTGGTTTAATTCCTTTCCTGAAACATGAAAAATGGAAAATGAAAGTTGGATGGTGATGGGTTGGATCATCTTTACCCAACCTATTCACAAACTTGAGAAACTTTGAGGTACCCCTCTCCCCATATGCGTTATTATGTTTTAATATTTGTGAATAGGTGTGTAATTAAGGGGATGATACGATCCATGTGGTGATTGTTCTTGAAAATCACATGATTGATTGTGCTATAAAATCACAAGTCTATGGGTTTGAATACAAATCTAGATAAGAAGAAACATGGATTCAAATATTATGCATGTGGAGAAATTCCATACTAAAAATACATGGAAATAAGTCCTAGTTGGTATTCAAAAAATTTGGTATCATATTGTATGTTTTAATCATGACTAAAAAAAGAAAAAGGTGATGAGGAAATAGTAGTAGCTAAAAAAATGAATTTTATATCCATAAATTTATTCCTCTAATTAGTGGTTTTGTGTTTACTATCATCTGATGCTTTTAAGATATTAAAAATCTACTGAATTTGATGAAATAACCAATAAGTAGAACCCCTATTTTTTACACTATCAAGTGATTTTTAAAATAGTATCAATAGATAAGGTCTCAGGGGGAGTTTTCTGAAAATCAATGTCTATTAATCCTTATCAGAAGTTTTTGAAACCTATGAATAGATGAAAGGAATGAAATTCAAATGATATCATTTGTTCATATTGAAACGCTATTTCAATTAGTGGTATAAAATGTTTATCAAGTGGTATAAATTACATCATCATGTGGTATGTTTATCACAACCAATTAATTTAATGTCATGTACTAATGGTTTGGTGTTAAGTGTTATAGAATACATGTTGTCTTTTGAAATTGGAAAAGCTAAAGTTGATTTGTGTGTTTCTTGTTATTACTGAGTGACACGAACAACTTTTTCATTGTCTATAAAAAATATTTTTTCTTAAACTAAGCTCCATATTAGTAGAATCAAAGGATTTATTGAAATCTCAAGTAAAAAGTTGTAAATTAACTTAGTGAATATCTTGATTAAATACATCGGGAAAAATATTGGTTTGTGTATCATCTGGTTTCAAATGGTTTAGATAATCATCATGTGGTTTGTTCAAAATAATTAATTTGTTTTGAAACATGTGGAGAATTTTTTCCCAAGGGGATGAAAAGAAAATATCCCAAAGGTGTAGTTGAGCTTTCCTAGAATCTTTTCGAACATCATGGAGGAGTTGATACGAAGGAATAAAAGTGTATCCCTATTTTTTTAGATGGATTTTTGGAAAGACCCTTTGTATTTCATTAACAGTAAGGGGGAAAAGAAGATATCTTATTTGGGGAGAAGAATATAGCATTAAGGGGGAGAAAATACTTCCAAGGGTGTATTGTCTAATGGGGGTCAAAATTATGTTATATTGTCAACAAAATACAAAGGTGGAAAAGAAGATATCATTATAGGGGATACGATACTTCCAAGTGTGTATTGTCTAATGGGTATAAAAATTATGTTTTACTATAAACAAAATACATAGGGGGATATTATTAGAAACACTAAAGTATTTGTGTTGGATTTGTTGATAGTAGATTTAATGACCAATAACAAGGTTATTCAATGTTGATGACTAAGACGAGTGTTGTTATCTCAATTATGTAATATGGATTTGTTGACAATATCATTTTTAACATAACATGTGGAAGATGACCAAATTTTTGAAAAGTTATTTGGGAGATTATAAGTTCCCAAAATAAGGACAAAGTTGTAAATGATTTTATAATTTCTACAGACTCATTAAGTCTATAATTCCGGTCAAATAAGGATAAAGTGTAGATTAGAGAAGTAGAGAGCTAAGTATAGGTTTATAGAGATATTCCAAAAATTTTCAGAAATGAATCTTATGGAATTATATATATTCTATAATAAATCAGTTACATGGAAAAAAATGACTGTGATAAAATTTGGTACATGACCAGAACAACTACATGAATTGGCTACATGGACTTAATAACTATGTGAATTGGCTACATGGCCAAAATGGATACATGAATTAGCGATGTGGGTATAATGATTATGTGAATCATCTACATAGAAATATCAACTATGTGAATTTGGATATGTAGAAACATCATCTAGGTAAGGTTAATTTGGGGGAATGTGTAATTATAAATGCATATTTTTATCACATTGTTACTAGGATTGGAGGTCTTGTCTTGAATTGGAAAAATCACTACTTATCCTTTGGGGTCGGATAATGTTAGTTAATATCATTATATCATCCATATCAATCCATCCTCTAGAAGTTGTTAAAGTCCTAAAGGGTGTTATATCTAATATTGATAAGGTGATGTTCATCTCGAATGCTCTTTTAGAGGGAAGAAGGAATTGGGTTTCCTAGGATAGGATGGCTAGGCCTATTTAGAAATGGGTTATTAATGTGTGGAGTATTTTTGATAATCTCTATTGAATTAACACAAAGTTTTAATGGGAATTCTTAGAGGATATAAACCTATGGGTCAGGATAATGGCCACTAAATGAAAAGGGGAGGAAGAGTGGTGGGTGGGGAATCTTCTCCTTTGTGGTCTGTGATTCATCCCCTCATGTTGAATCTGCAACCTTTTAACTAGTGGATAGTGGGGAAACATGATATTCTCTTCTGGAGTCATAATTGGCTTGGCTCTAAATTTTTATTCCAAGCTGTAAAACTCCAAGAATATCCTTCAGGGAATCCAGTTTGTACCTAGAGTTCATCAAGACTATCCTGAACACAAATTGTTATGAATTTTTTGACCTAATTGATTTGAAATCAGAACCATAAAGGTAAATTTTTAGAGCTTCCATCTCTAGTTTTTTTTATATACATGATTTTTGAAGGGAAACAATCACTTAGGACTAGATTGATAGCTAGAATGAGTTTCTATGGTGCTAAAAAATCCCTGCAAAGTAAAATTTTCTCATTTGGAGATTAAGGAATAACGTGGTACCTACTGATGACAATATCAAGAGAAATGGAGTTCCTCTTACTTCCAGGTTCTCACTCCATAGGGAGTACATGGTGGAGAGTCTGCATCATTTTTTCTTTTAAGGAAAATGGGCATGAGAAATATGGTCTTATTTTGGTGAGTTTAGTGGTTTTACCTTATATTATTCTACCTGTGTATTGTTTTTAGTGCATGGGTTTCACGAAGCAGGTGTTGTGGGTTCTAAAAAGAAACCTCATTCCATTGTAATTAGTTCCAATTGCTGGTACATCTGGAATTAGTGAAACAATTCCCTTTAGGATGAGGCCATCTTCTCTAGGAACTCCACCATTATCAGGACAAAGAGTCTACTACTCAACTGGGTGAGCAAAATCAAGAACTGGTAGGATGCACCAACTCTGAGACTGATTCTTCTGACTAACACCTCAGATTAATCAGTTTGAAATGATCCATCGGATCACTAGGTTTTATGGTGTTCGATTCCCTTAGGTCTCAAATTAAACATGGATGGATCTTGTTTCATGGGTGTGATGTGAATAGGTGGTGTCATTTGGGATTCTATGGGTTTAGTCACTCTATCCTTCACAACACACTTTAGTTGTGACCATTCCTTATAGGCTAAATCACTGGATATGATCACTGGTCTCTGCATATTCTAACAGAACAATATTGATATCATAACCATGGAAAAAAATTCTATTATTTTATATAATTCTCTATAGGGAATTGGCATGGTCCCATGGATGATTTCTTATGTTGTCAAAAAATGTTGGAGATTCCTCACCAATCAAATAAAGATTCTTCATACATGGAATGAGGGAAACAAGGTTACATATCATCTTTCTTATATGATGGAACAAAGATCTAGTGTTACATAGTTCAAAATCCTAATATTCTTGAAACCATAGTGGGATAATTTTGTAAGAGGTGATGCGCTGGGTCTCCATTATTTCATCCCTCTATAATCCTTTGCTTGGTTGTTGTTTTCCTATTACATTTCCTTGTTCTTTATATGTTTTCTTGTCCATTAACTCTTTTTGGATTAAATAATTAACTATATTATAATGTTATAGTATACCACACATTATTTTAGGAATAAATTTTGAGATCCCAATCTATCAACAAATGTAGCGAACATTTGCGGTTATCCTTAAATTAATACGGGATTCTAAGAGAAAATTGTGAGATCCCTATCTATTGACATATGCATGAATGTATGTGGTTATTCTTAAATATAGATTTATCCACATTTATGGTGGTTTTTAGGATAATTGGTAATAAATAATTAAAATCTGAAGACTACAATTGTGGTGCTGTGCAGTTATAATTTTCCATATTTAACAAATGTTCATACTGGAAGATGTAAAGATTCTGAAGGAAAATTATCATGGGAATTTAGATATTTCTCATATGGTAATATCCATAATGATAGAGAAAATATTTTCAATTAATTTATATTGAATATAATTGTTTTAAACCCACAAAAATGTTCCTTTAAGATGAATTGTTTTATTTTTATGATATTGGTGTTATTTTGAGCTGAATAGTAAAAATGGACCATTTCGGGTTTTTAAATATTTTAAATTATTTCTTTATTTTGGACATAACATATTCTACAATAATCCAAATTTAAAAATTCTTTCTTTTACAGATCCTACAAATCCTTGTATTAATTTCATCTCTTTGGACCAATATCTGAATCGACCATATGGAAGCTTCAAAGAAGCTCACAAGTTGGCTCGAGAAAACTGTTTTCAGTTCTGATTAGTTTTAGTGTGGGATCTATAACTCATCCATGGTGGGCCCAAATGTTGTGATATTCTGTGGGGGGGGGGGGGACGAGAAATGAGTTTTGGATAATCTTTAATGAAGGAAGGGCTGTGTGAATTGGCTGTTTAAGGGGTCATTAAATCACCATAATTCGGAGGATTACGTTTTGAAGAGTCTGACTGGACATAATAAATGCTCAGAGTAAAACAACCATAACTCTCGGAATACATGTCCAAATCCACTGAGATTTTGAGGGGACACGACCAAGAGAATTATAAACAACATTTAAGAAGGGATAAACGTGTGAAGATGTCATTTAATGGGGTTAAAACGCGTTAATATATGGGGGGACAAATTATGGATATAAAAGGAGGAGAGCTCCACCCTCTGAAAGCATCCCATTCTCCATACCATTCCTTCCAGGACACCAAGAAGGAGATATTTTTGGCTTTCTATTTTATTTATTTTCTTTTTCATAGTTTTTTAATGCCTTATTATTCCTCATTCATCTCAATTACCCTTACCATGGTGGAGTAAACATTTGGAGTGATTGGAGAAGGGTTAGTTTTCCACATTGTAATGCTTGAGTTCTCAGATGCAATTGAATAAATTTATTTCTTCTTCAAAGTTGTTTTCAATTTCTTATAGCGGATTTTATTATTAAGTGTGATCGTTCTTGAATATTAATTCTGTTATTGATTTTTTACTTGGTAAAAAAATCATAATCTCCCTCCACTGATTTCTAGTTTTTATACGATGGAATAGACCAGGGATTAGTGGTGAAGTACTCGACGATTGTCAGTACGTGTAAAAGGTGTAGTGAATGTTTTTGATTGTTTGGGATAAACAAAACCCGATTGGGTATTTCCCATTTCAATTAAGTATATTCAATACAACTATTTTACACATAGAAGCAGAGTTGACCAAACTGAGATCTTGGTAAGGTTTTCTCTCACCATCATAATTTCACCAAGGAAGTGAGAGGAAACGATTGTGGAAACTCACTTTAATCAACAAAGAAGAATAGGTTTGAATTAAATTGAACAAGGATAGCATTATAATTAGGAAACCGACCCCGAACAAATCACCCTTTTTAATATCATAGTTTTTCAATAATTTTAATTTCAAATTTCATTTCAAAAACACAACATTTTTACCCTCATTTTAAAGTGACAACCCGTTTTGTGTGCACTCCTCTTCTGAAGACATCCTAGGTCAACCACATTACTACATTTTAACTTAGGAAATAATTGTTTTTCCACGCCCTACAACAGGTGTGCATCAAAACTGGTGCCGTTGCCGGGGATCTAAGAAGTTATTTCGATCACTTTTTCAAAATTCACATTTTTGTAAATATTTTATTTTTCATTAAGAAAAATCATTAAAAAAATTATTTTTTTTTCATGATGTATTCAAATTCGAATTTTTATGCATGGGAAGATTACTCTAAGGTGCAATATCATGAACCATAAATTGATTATCATGATCTAAATGACCGGGTTGAAAGGATTAGTAATAATTTGGATGATTTGGGAAAGAAAATGGAATGGGCATTGGACTATGTTCGTGCAAGGATGGAGCAACCTGACCCTAAGCCGGAGCAAGAACCTGAGATTGTGGTGGAAGGAATTTCACCACTTATCATTGAAGAACCAGAGGAGGTAAATGTCGGGGTACCTAAAGACTCATTCATCCTTACTCAACCAATTCCACCTGAGATAGATAAAAAGGAGGATGACCTTCCTGCTGAGCCAAATGTGGGAGATCAACAAGAATTGGATAAATTCTGGAATGAATGTGAGGAGATTCTTGATCTCCCAAATCCTTTCAAAGAAGAAGATCCATCACCACTGAAAGAATACCCCACCCAATTGGTGGAATTTGAAGTTAATATGGAGGAGAATGACTACCTACCTATATCGAGTGATAATCAACTCCTAAAGGCACTTTCAAATTAAGAGGAGATTAAAGTCGAACCGACTCAGGGAGATGATACAATCTTAAACTCAAACTCTTTTAATTTTATTGAAAATAATTTGAGTATCACCCCTAATATTTTTGAATTTTCAGATTTGGCCATCTCACATTATGCCTTGGAGGATGATGAGGGAAAAGAAATTGCACCTGTTGAGGAACATTTAAAGCTCCCTGAACACACTGAATATTTACTCGACGGAGCATAATAAGGTAAAGGGAATGTTTCACAAGTAGAAAAAAATGAGGAGGAGGTTCCATACTTCATCCTAACCCCTCCATGCAAGTTGTACCAAATTGTGAAGGGGGAAGATCTGGTATACTCTGTCTATGGAGTCCTCCTCAATAAGAACAAATAACTACAAGCTGGGAAGATCCACATGTGGTGGTTCAAATCAAAGAAGCATCATCCACCGACAAATTATGGATAAAAGCTGGTACTGCCCTCTGGAGGTAGTAAAAGAAGCCAGGGCCCACTTGGGGGATAATACCAAGATTTATCTTTACATGATTTCTAGTAATTTAAATTCCAAATTCATTATTAGGAAATAGTCTAGCATGTGTCCCCCTCCCTCTTTTAATATTGAGATTAAATGAAATGATCCTTGTGATTAATTGAGTAATTTTTCTTTTATAAGATCATGAAGGCAGAAGGAAGCCCCAAGAATTTGAGGAAGAGGACCAAATATTTATTTCAAAAGGAAGATAACTTTTTATGATTATCATTTGAACTCCTTTTTTTTGGACCAAAACATATTTTGAGCTTTAATTAATATTCTTATCACTTTTCACACATCAATTGATTTTGAAAGAGTTGAAATGATTTTTGAAATAATGGATTTTAAATGATTGTTGATATGAATTCTTTTCCCTTGAAATTGATTTTCAAGCATTTTAATGAGTTTGAATGATTTTTGAAATCCATGCCCATGAAACACTGACTCAAAATATTTTTCCAATCCTATGAGGTATTCTAAACCACTTTTACATATTCTTCCTAATACCCACACTTTCTTGAGGGAAACTTGAATTTTGTGTGAGAACCAGAATTTGTGAATAATTATCTTTCGATGCTTTGGATTCCATGGAATGTATTAGAAATGATTGAGGCATCTCTTTGGCTAGACACATTTTATCTTTAGACCCAACTTTACATTTATCCTTCGTAATCCATTAGATTCCATGAATTGCCTTATAGGTTTAAGCCACATTACAAGCCACTTTTTCCTCACCTACCCGCACTTTTAGTATTTTTGCATGGTTATTTCAAGTTTGAGTGTGGGGGAAGGGCCTTTTATGTGTGTTAATTGGGATGTGTATCATTTATTGGTGATGTGAGATTTGTTTCAATACTTTGGGCAGTGGAAAATAAGAGAATTGAGCATGTGTCATCATTTCATTGTGCTTTATTTGTTTCATCCATTTCTCCTTAAAAAAATGGAGATGAGTTTGAATTCCTCATTATACATTCTTTTATGACTCATGTCCCTCTCAAAAATCAAGGGTATGAATTTTCATTCATTCATTGTATTCAATTTCCATCTCATCCTCTATGAAAAAAGAAAAAGAAAATAAAGTTTTACCTTTCTGGAGCTTTGAAAAAAAGGAGCACTGAGATGATATAATTCATTATAATAAATTCTTGTCTCATGTACCATGTCATAAAAGGGGTGGTGTTTCTTTTCAAATTTTCAAGCGGGATTGAGAGAGTAATTACCTGTGTTTTCACTTGAATTAATCATGCATTGTACTTAAAAGTCCAACCTCATCTTTCTAGCCTGATAATTTTTTCAATCATTTTCCCACCAAACCTAAGCCACAAAATCATTTGAACCTTTAATTAAATTCCTCATGATTGAATTAAATTTCATGTTTCACGCTGTGGAGAAATGATAATTTTCACAAACCTATGGTGATACATGCGATTTCCAAATATGAGCATAACTCTAGAATCAATTTCTCTTGAGTGAAGTGTGATATAAAATTCAATGTGTGGTAGGTTGTGATTGGGCCATGGATTGATTTATAAGGTTAATTTTTTTTAATGATTGAAATGAAAATAAGAGAGAATTATTATTCATATATGAGACATGATATAATTCTATTTTGGGTAAGATCATTGATATTTTCTCATTTTTGATTGTTGTGTGGATTTTGATTTGGATGTAAGATGATTGCCCAGGAGTGCAATGTTTAAGTGTGGGGGAGTGATGAATCTCACATTTTCATATATTTTATACTGTAAATCATTGTTTATAATCCCAAAATAGTGTTATTGTATGGGTAATTTTCACAATTTTAGGTTTTTGTGTTATTTTGAGCATAAATGTGAAAAATGACTAATTCTGGATTTTTGACCGATTTTTACATCAAGGGTATTTTGGTCATTTCATAAAAAATATAATTCCAAATTTTTAGATCAATTTTTTTTAGAATCATTATTTTATTTCCTTCATTTTTTTATTCTGGACCAGGAGATGATTCGGCCATCTAGAGGGTATAAAAATTCATTGACTTTGGACATTTTTTCGGGCGGACAACGTGGACACCACCAAAGTAACGGAACCCAAAAGCAGAATACACACATCCAAATGATGTGCTTTTACCTAGGATAGAACTAGGAAATCTAGGAACGACTATACAAGAAATTTGTGGAATTTTTGAATTCATTAAGGCGTCCATTAAACGACATACTTTTGGAAGAACCATCCTGAAAGCTTCATCCAGAAACAAAAACTGAGAATACAAAATTCATAACTCCTTCATCCGGTTTCCAAATTAACTGAAATTTTGAGGAGATACGGAAAAGATATTTATGAACAACATTCATGAATTTTGGAATGCGTGAAGAGGTCATTAATGGGGTCTACAATGCATCTACTTTAGGGGGTCGAATTCTGCCTATAAAAGGATGCCATCACCTCCTCCTCAAAGCATCCCATTCTCCATCCATTACTACAAGGCACCAAGGAGGATATCTATACCAAGGGAGTTAAGATGAAACTATTCCATATTTCATTTTAATTAATTTATTTTCTTTATTTTTGTTTTTGTTTTCAATTGTAATTTAAATTTCAAATAAATTCATGCATTGTTTTTATTATTGTGTCCACCCAACCACCCTCTTTTATTTCTCTATTTTTACCATCATGAATTATAATACTTATGATCATGAGTAACTAATCAGAGGAATATACCGAGGGATTAATCAGGTTCTTGAACCTATGACCATGTTTTTAATACTCTTTGAGTTAATTCTAAGGATAATTTATAGTGGGTGTAATCCTCACTGTGTTTATTTTTCAATTTTTGTTGTGTTTTGGAAAATTTTGAGCTGAAATTATTATCAATACCATTTTTGAAACCCATGTCAATGAGTGAACCAATATATTTCATGAAAATGAGCTTAAATAAATGCTGAAATGACTTTGTTTCGAGTTCAAATCTTTTGAAATTTCATGAAAAGTACACTGATTTTTGAATCCCATGCCATATTTCACTGTCTATATCATTGAAATAACTCTTCTAGACCATTTTTTTTCATATTCTTTTCATTCTCCTCATTTCTTGAGAGAACCAGACCTTGCTTACTTAAAACAGAATTTGATTTATTCCTTTCAAAACTTGAGGGTTTGGGGTACATGTGTTTCAAATTATTGAGGCATTTATGTGGTTTTAATCCCCCTTTTCAAAATAATCTTTTTCATTATGGCCCACCTTTACATTTATCCTTCATTGTAGCCCCTAGTACCAATGAATAGCCTGTTAGGTTTGCCACATTACAAGCCAATTTTCCCTATCCAACCTGCTCTTGAAGTGAAATTGCATTATCTAGTTGAACTTAAGTGTGGGGGAAGATGTCTTGTGGTGTACTACCTCATTTGGTGATACTTTTGGTGGAATATAAAATGTTGAAGAGATGATGTTTCTACTGAATATTTCATTTTGTTAAAAGCTGTGTCTTTCTGGAGCTTTCATGATAAGATAATCTATGCCTTTCTGGAGCTTCTGATGTAAAAAAAAGAAAGCTGTGCCTATATGGAGCTTTCAAGAAAAGTCATGTTTGAAAAGATAGAAATTTTTGCTGCTGAAATCCTGAGATGATTAAATGATGATGGAGCTGAGTTTCTACAAAGGGGAAGATAAGGAGACCATATTTGAGTGAAAATTAGAATCTTGCAATTTTTCTTCAATAAGATCCAAGCCCTCCTTTTTCGGCCTCAGAATTTTTAACATCTAAATCCTACCAACCGGAAGCCACAAAACAACCCTGAAAAGTTCTCATGAGAAACAAATGTCCTTGACTCACATATGGTGGAGAAGTATGAATTTATCAAGCCTATGGTGAATCTTGTGTGATTTTGGATGAGAAAAGCCTTTTTTAGCATTTACATTTGTGAGATGAGAGAAAATTCATGTGAGATAGGGTTTGTGTGTGCATGGGATAAGAAATTAAGTGTAAATATATTAAAATATAAAATGGAGAACTTGAAATAATTGTTTTTGATGAGGCATGATATCTTTTTGTTTCTTGGAATTGATTTGGTAGATCTCATTGATATGTGTTTTGGATTTGATTTGATTTGACTTTTACTTGTCCAGGAGTCCAAGTGATAAGTTCGGGGGAATTGATAGAGAAAATATTTTCAATTAATTTATATTTAATATAATTGTTTTAAACCCAAAAAAGTGTTCCTTTAAGATGAATTGTTTCATTTTTATGATATTGGTGTTATTTTGAGCTGAATAGTAAAAATGGGACATTTTGGGTTTTTAACTGTTTTAAATTATTTATTTGTTTTGGACATAACATATGTTACACTAATAAAAATTTAAAAATTCTTTATTTTAAAGATCCTACAAATCCAGGGATTCATTTCATCTCTTTGGACCAATATCTGAATCGATCATATGGAAGCTCCAAAGAAGCTCACAAGTTGGATCAAGAAAACTGTTTTCAGTTCTGCCCAGTTTTTGTGTGGGCTCCATAACTCATCCATGGTGGGCCCAAATGTTATGATATTTTGTGGGGGGACACGCAAGGAGTTTTGGAGCATCTTTAAGTAGGAAGGGCTGCATGAATTGTCCGTTTAAGGGGTTCTTAAATCACCGTAATCTGGAGGATTGCGTTTTGTAGAGTCTGACTGGACATAATAAATGCTCAGAGTAAAATGGCCATAACACTCGGAATACATGTCCAATTACACTGAAATTTTGAGGGGACACGTAAAAGAGAATTATAAACAACATTCAAGAAGGACTAAACGCGTGAAGATGTCATTTATTGGGGCTAAAACACGTCAATATACGGGGGAAAAATTAAGGCTATAAAAGGAGGAGAGCTCAACCCTCTCAAAGCATCCCATTCTCTATCCCATTCCTTCCAGGACACCAAGAAGGAGATATTTTTGTCTTTATCTTTTATTTATTTTCTTTTTTCATTTTTTTAGTGCCTTATTCTTCCTCATTCATCTCGATTACCCTTACCATTATGGGTTAAACATTTGGAGTGATTGGGGAAGGGTTGGTTTTCCACATTGTAATGCTTGAGTTTTTGGATGCAATTGAATAAATTTCTTTCTTCTTAAAAGTTGTTTTCAATTTCTTACAGCGTATTTTATTATCAAGTGCATTCGTTCTTGAATATTAATTCCATTATTTATTTTTTCCTTGGTAAAATAATCATAATCTCCCTCCACTAATTTATGGTTTTTATACAATGGAATAGACTAGAGATTAGTGGTGAAGTACTCGACGATTGTCAGTACGTGTAAAAGGTGTAGTGAATATTTTTGATTGTTTGGGATAAAAAACCCGATCAGGTATTTCCCATTTCAATTAAGTATATTCAATACAACTATTTTACACATGTAAGGAGAGTTGACCAAACCGAGATCTTGGTAAGGTTTTCTCTCACCATCATAATTTCACCAAGGAAGTGAGAGGAAACAATTGTGGAAACTCACTTTAATCAACAAAGAAGAATAGGTTTGAATTAAATTGAAAAAGGATAACATTAAAATTAAGAAGCCGACCCCGACCTAATCACCCTTTTTAATATCATAGTTTTTCAATCATTTTAATTTCAAATTTCATTTAAAAAACACAAAATTTTTACCCCCGTTTTAAAGTTGCAACCTGTTTTGTGTACACTCCTCTTTGAGAGACATCCTAGGTCAACCACATTACTACATTTTAACTTAAGAAATAATTGTTTTGACATGCCCTACAATAGTCGTGCATCACATACCAAGACACACAGATAATTTAAGGGAGATTTATGACTCTTAAAATTATAATGTTATTCAATATTTTTCCATTTTTATAGATATGGAAATATATGTTGTGAAGATGGAGATATTATCTGAAATTTATATCTTTTAGATATGGAAATATTCCATGTAGTTACACTTGAGACACAGGGGACACTATGCATGATCATAGGAAATAAGAGATTCAATCCCTACCATTGGATTGAATGTACTGAGAGGAATTCTATACAAAACTACATATAGTAGTTATAGAGACAATAATAGAATATTACTATATACCCATGGTTCTAAACTATGGGTATAGCCTAGAAAAATGTGGGTATAGGCTATACCCATGGTTTATAGAACCATGGGTGCTTATGCTACTGGTATTGGTATATACCCACGGTTTCTATAGAAACCATGGGTATAACCTATGGGAATTTCTTAATACCCATGGTTTACTTGAAACTGTGGGCATATGTCTATGAAAACTATTCCTAAAACCATGGGTATAAATGGGTGTCCATAATTCATGTATACCCACAGTTTTTTGAACTGTGGGTATAGAGACCTACCCCCATTGGATAGCAAAAACACCATCCAGAACCTGTCACAGAACATGAAAATAAATTTCAAACCATAGTTCACATTTAATGATGGACACTACTTATATATTTATCATTCAACCATAAAGTTATAAATAGTTTTAAAACCATTTACAATGCTATAAAAAATATAAAAAATTCACAAAATCAATTAGTTTTAGTCATCCACACATATCTCTTTACCTAAAGTAAAAAATGGAGGGTATCGATATATACTGCATCACCACGAGTGCCATCATAATCATCACTAGAATCAGTTCTTGGAGCACCAACATCATCATCTACATCATTATCACCATCACCTCCACCACCACCATCACCACCACCAATAACATCAGCTTGACTACCACTGTGAACCTCATTGAAATGACTCAGGGCATCATATAAAGAGTGTATTGATTCCATACATGAATAAAAAATAGAAACAACCTTTAATGGAAGTGATGAACATATAGATGAAATAGCTTTTAGAAACTATTTGATGACTAGTTTACCTGTTTCACACTCATGTACAATTAATTTTTTCTCCTTAACTACTTATGAATGATTGTTTTGTATCTTGGTGGTGTGATAGGTTTGAAAGGTGACTGATGAGGGATAATACCTAGTGGGTATTATGTTTTTTCTGGGTCAACATTAGACTTTCCCTTGGTGATCCTCACCTAATACCTGCATCAAACGATTATTTGGCCCAAATTTGTCAGCTTCTTTCTCATCAAGGGTCTATAAGGCACACTTTTAAAAATATAAACATGATATGTAATTATGAATTACATATCAAAATTTTAAATATCAATAAAAAGATTTAAAATATTTTATTGTGTTTGTGTATTTACATAACTTCCATCATTTTTATTCCTACTAAAGAAAAATAATTTTTCTCTAGGAACACAACCTTAGATGCCCAATTCATATTTCTAAAAATGAAATTGATTAAAATAATAGTATATTATTGAATAATATAAAATTTATAATCTAAGTATGAATTAAAATTTTAGCTGTCGATGAAATCCATAAAACAAAGAAGCATCTAAATATATATATAATTAGAAATATAATTCAAGTGTCATAACATAATAAATAAATACTAACTATCATGATAAAAATGGGTATGATATGGATTCCTCTTGTATGTTCATTTTGATCCAATTATATTTATGTTATGTTATTTGGTTATTCGATCATTTAGTAATTTTGATAATATTTTTTCATTAGGTTTATTTTTTGGTAAGGTTGTTTGGTAATTTGTTCATGTAGTCATTTGGCCATTTGGCCATTTGGAAATTTTTCCATTTGGGAATTTTGAAATTTGTAAAATTCCATTTTGATATTTGGACATTTTTCTATTTGGCCAATTTTATTTGTGTTATGTAATTTGGTTATTCAATCACTTCGTAATTTTGATCATTTTGTCACTATGTTCATTTTTTGGTTAGGTTGTTTACTAATTTGTCCATTTGGCCATTTGGAAATTTTTCCATTTGGGAATTTTGGAATTTGGCCAATTCCATTTGTATATTTGGACAATTTTATTTGTGTTATGTAATTTGGTTATTCAGTCACTTCATAATTTTGACCATTTGGTCACTATGTTCATTTTTTGGTTGGGTTGTTTACTCATTTGGCCATTTGGCCAATTTTCCATTTACCCATTTAGGAATTTGGTCATTTGGGAATTTGCGTATTTGTATAATTGTCTAATTGGCCATTTTGGGCATTTGGATAATTGGGAAATTGGCCAATTTTCCATTTGGCCATTTGAGAATTTGACTATTTGGGAATTTAGGCATTTGGGAATTTGGAAATTTGGGCATTTGGCGATTTGGGTATTGGGGAAATTGGGAAATTGGTCAATTATACATTTTTTCATTTGGAAACCTATCCACTTTAAATGAAAAAATGGTCATTGGGCCATTTGGGAATTTGGAAAATTGGAAAATTGTGAAATTGGGAAATTGTCCCTTTTTCCATTTGGGAATTTTTCCAATTTTCCATTTGGTCATTTAGTAATTAGTTCATTTTTCTATTTGGGCATTTGGGAATTTGGGAATTTTTCCATTTTAGAATTTGTCCATTTAGACATTTGTCCATTTGTACATTTGGTCATTTTTCCATTTTTCCATTTATCCATTTGGAAATTTGTTTTTTGGTAATTTGTCCATTTGGACATTTGTTCATTGGAAATTTGGACATTTGGTCATTTAGTCATTGGTTATTTGGTCATTTAGCCATTTGACCATTAAAGGGGAATTTATAGCCGTATATTAAAGGGATCCATGAGAAGAAAAATTAAATTACATCATGTAAATCTAACTAAATGGGGAATTTATAGCCTTATAGAATATTCTATTTTAGTTCACTCTCAACATAAAAAATATTGAAGCCTTTATAATAGAGAGATCAACCCAAATTTTAACTTCATCCAATAAATCCTTTATACATAAGTAAAAATATACTCATCAATATTATTTATATTCATATTAAAGTACTTGTCACCTATCATGATCGATAATTATAGTGCACCCCAAAGTGTAAAAATTAGTCACAATGTCTTTGTTATTTTTATTTTTTCCAATTCACCTTAAAAAAATTAAATATAATAAATAAGAATTATATATTGAATACAAACCATTAAAGATTAAGAATACCTTAAAATCATTACTCTTCTAATATGTGATCATATATTGATATTGTGTTGTTTGATAGTTGTTTAATATTGGTACACACTCTATATCAAAATTGACTCTACTCTTCCAACTAACATATAAATCATGCTTATATGATCGACACAAATCCCCAAGATCCATCAATAGTGTGACCTTAACAGCTTCATTATCGGGAAAGTTAAATCGATGCTACAATGTACATGTTAATTCATATAAATAAAAAAAAATATAGATATAAATTTAACAAATTTTCTTACCCATATATCTGCCCATGATTTCTCCTTTATTTCATTACCGATATGCCTCCATGAGACTGGTTTCACCAGAATGATATCATTGTACTTGGTAAAGTTCCCATAAAACTTCTACACTACCTAGAATTTTTACCTATCATATGATTGTCATCATTGTAGTCCACCATTATTTGTGTTTAGTGATTCTAGTCTTCATGAATATGGGTATGCCCACATCACCTATTGGAAAATCCCATTGAATAAGATATAAGGGAAAAAATAATAATTAAGTCACAGTATAATAGGAAAAAACAATGTCATATAATTTGACACACTTATAATAAAAGACGTAATAAAGTATTCTCATTAGGATCTAATGGATTCATGTTCTATCCTGAATCAGTAGCCTCTAAAGGATGTTCCTATTAAAATGCATGCACTGGGTGATCTGCATGCATTGGATTAGAAGATGAAGGAATAAAATCATCAAATACTATATGGATAGTGAGAAATTGAGGCGACATAGACATGGTAGGATAAGGATAGAAGGGATGAAGATACATCATATGATATGGATATGGTATATGTGGGAACAACCATGTAGGTGGTATAGACATGGTATGTAAAGAATAGGCTAAATGATACAATGATGGGGACTTGGGTGGGAACATCCCTTAAGGATCAAGCTGAGGATGAAAAGGTGTCTTAGATGGGGTGTCTACTAGTAGGTTAGGGTGTGAACGAGTATGATAGGTGATTCATGTAGATCTAAGAGCACCTCCACTAGAACCCATACTAGTAGGTTGAGGAGAAGTCAAATCTAGTTGAGTTGAATGCACTTGGATGTTTTTTGATAGAGAATAAGAACATGGAATTAAATGTAATAAAGAAGAAAAATTTTACAATTATTATACTCATTATGGGAACTAGAGGAGGCAACCCTAGATAATTCACCCATCAATTATTATCAAATAACCACTTCCCTAAAACTTCTTCAATATATTTTATAATCTATATAAGAATGAAATATACATTTTTTAGAAATAGTTTTTAAAAATTATGCATACAACTTAGAAGTCAAATAAGTCATAAAAAATGTCATAATTTTTTTAAAAGATATAATTTAAAACTAACTTATAAATTGAAAAAACCCATTTTAAACATGGTTTTTTGAATTGAAATAAATCTAATTAAATTTAATTAAAACAAAAAATAATAAAAAAACATATAATTCCAAACTAAAACTAAATTAATGTAATTATAGTAGTACCAACCTAGGTATCCCACATCAAGGTAAACAGAATTAAATTTGAACATATGTGGTTTCTTCAACATATTACCCACTAAAAATTTAGGTTCAAAATCAATTCTCACAATGGAACAATTTGAGTAATCAAATAAAATATTTTTTTTCAACACCAATGGGGGAATAAATGGTTTCAATTTAATCCCCAACATCGTGAAAAATATTTCTTGAGATTACTTCAAAAATGACACCATAATCAGGTATCATATGATCTTATATATATATATATTTTACATTGATTCCAAAAATATATAGTTCATCAGTATCCAGGAATCAAGTATTTTCAATAACTCTGAATCTACAGTCATAAATAAATGTACCATGTCACATCATTGGATCAAATCATTTACATTTCATCATAGCGACTCAACCATGTGAGTAGTAATCCAATAACAATATTTTTTCAACAAGTCTATAATAAGACACATTTTTATATTGAGGCTTACTATCAGATGAAATGTAATAATATTATTTTGTTTCAATTAACATAATTTCATCATGATATGTTATCATTTTCACTAATTGATCAATTGTAACAAATTTTTACCCATTTATTATTAAATATTTTCATTCACGAACCAAAGAATTGGTACCAAAATCTAATGCTCTTAATTCTTGAGAGATAGAGTCAATAGGAAAACTCAATACTTGAAATGTATATGAATAATGAAATTAAATAAATACCTATATTTTCAGTTAATTAAAGTAATCATCATACCTTTGATTTCAACCAAGTAGGAATCTCTTTGCTATGTAAAGCCTCTCTCCTTATCAAAGGAAAATATCGATTTAATATACTTATAATTTTTTTATGTTCCTATATAAAATGATAATAAAATCTTAAGGTATATTTAAAATGAAATAGTTTGAGAGAACATATAAGTATTCAAATTACTTACTTGAATAGTCATCAAACAAACCACTGTTAAACAAGACTATGAGATGTGCCATATCCTACTCTTCAAGGCTCAATGTAGCCAATGAATCTGAACTAGGAATTCCTCCTATTTGGGGAAGAAATGAAAACGAGGGATCAATTTCCCCATACCACTCATCTTTATTTCTCATTGGTTGATTATGTCTTGTTCTCACATCAAAAAATTAAATTGAATAAAAATCCATACATTCATGAGCCAGATAACCTCTTACAATGGAACCTTTAGGTTGATTCTTGTTTCAGACATAGAATTTCATTATTAATATATTTTTTTCAGCAGGATACATGAACTAAAGAGCAATGAGTACCTCAAGAAGTGTTTCATTTAGAAGATAAATTTTTAAATGCATCATGAAAGTGAAATAGTGATGGAGTAATTTTTTTCCAACTCACACAAAATTAATAGTGCCTCTTACTGCATTTTTATCAAGAAAGGCTTGGATAACATTTTTGCACAACAGTCTCTAAAAAACTGGAATAAGAAAATCACCTCCACCCTTACATTATTGGATAATTAATGATCAATTTCTATTGGGATCAATTCATGAATAAGGATGTGGTAATCATGAGTTTTTAGGAATTTTAGTTTCAAATCCCTTCTTTTGAATCATTTATATATATTGATGAATTATCCATCAGGAACCTTGATATTTTACAATACTTCTAGAAATTTATTTTTCTCTAAAGGTTTCATCACATAATAATAACAAGAGACGTTCAATTTATTTTCACCGATACACACAAGATGTAGTTTTTATCAAATATCCTAATCCAACAAGTATCAGTGAGATTGTAAGTCATATTTGGTCTTCCCCTTGATATTTAGAAAAATTTAAAGAAAAATTTCACATTTTTTTTATCAATATGCATTAAGTCTAAAAAATTATGTAAGAAATTAGTTGAAAAATACGCAAATTGAAAAAACATACTTTTATTTTTCCAATTGCAAGTGGATTTAGTGTGAACATTATTCCTCTTTTTAGATTTCATCTAACCTTTACCTAATGAAAATAGAAATCTTTCAATTTATTAAGCACATTAATTTCTGAAATACCTTGAGGCGGTTGTTTAGTGTCAATAGTATTATCAAACCTCTGAATATTCTTCTTGTATTTATGATCCATTAGAAAGAATCATATATACCCCCTGAAACTGAAACTATGATGATATTTAAGTCTTCTTGATTGTGATTTCTTCATACAAATAGGGAATGATATTTTTCCATTCATTCTCTAAATAGACATCAATTCATAAGTTGTGAAATAATTTATAGTCCATAGAAGGGTAGTATGCATATGAAATATATTTTTCAAAGAAGCATTGAATGTGAGAACACCCATATCCTAAAGCTTCTTCAAATCTCTTATTAAAGGTTGAAATTAGAAATCTATATAATTTCTAGGATCATAAGGTTTAGATATTAGTATACTCAATAAATTGAAATGTTTTTTCATAAACATCTATGGATAACAATTATAAATGTGAATAAAAGTAGTAAGCATATGACCAGATGGATTAAAACCATCACAAGATAGATCGAGCTGGACATTACACACCTTAACTAAAAAATCAGGATTTTGTGAATAAAATTCCTTCTATGATAATCTATTTGAAGGATGAACCAAATCATCACTATCTTTAATTATCTTAGAATCATTCCATTGAATATTGGTTGAGATTTTTTCAAACATGAATAGATTTTGAAGCCTGATAATTAATGGAAAGTGCCACATGACTTTCTATGGAACCCGATATAGTGCTACATTTTCATTTAACTTCCATTTATATGTAAAAAATTATTTATAGTCATTAAGTTATACTATTTCATCCAAAAATAAACTACAATATTTTTAACAAGTATTAATTTTTTTAGTAGAAAATCCAAGCTTCTTAATTAAATTCCTTTTCTTATAATGATTTAAGGGAATACTTGCACCATCAGGAAGTAAATCCTTAAAAAATATAAAAATATAATCAATGGAAGTATTAGAAATTAAATACATGGTTTTCTATGATATAACCACATTAAAAATTCCAATTTTTTTATTTTAGTACATTACTGATATATAGGAGTTATGGAATCATCCATTAATTTTTTCGCTCTCTAAACATAACTATCTTTATTATTTTACTCATGTGTATTGACATCATTTCCTTCTTTCTCTATGATACTGTCTCTCTCATGATGATACACAAATGAAAATTTATCAAATATAAAATTCTCCATAACACTTCTTTCTTTCCATTAATTAAAAATATAATATTGTCTTGTCTCTACATTGTGTTACCAAACATAATAGTTTGTTTGAAATAAAACTTTTTTATATGGTAAATAACTTATTCCAGACTTAACTACAGTCTTCCAACACAATTATAACATGTAAATTTTATACAACCTCTATCTGAATCATTATTAAATAAAAAATCTACAAAAATATCCAAATTTTTTGAAACTAGATTAAAATTAAATCGGTATGATACATCCAAACGCTATCCATTCCATTACAGGGGAAGAAATTTATATTCAAATCAATAATTTAAATCATAATTAAAAAATTCATTATAAGCAATATTAATATGTAAGTCATAAAATCATGCTTGTATCTAGAAAAAAAGGACAAGAGAAACAAGATATGCTTTAAGAAATGCCTAAAAATAACAAACCATAAAAAGTATAATACATGGAATGAGAAAAATCTATTATATAGTCCAATTAAATACAAATATATTTATGAAAAAATTATTTTTAAAAATTTGATGTTTTTCATATGAAATTAATACAATTAAATACACTTGTCTTTATGATTGAAAACATTTACTCAAGAATAATAAAAATGTGTCACCCAACATCAAAACCATAAAAACATGGTATAATAATATCATGGAAATTCAACCACAATTTATATAAATATAAATAATTAATCAATCCAAATATCATAGACACTAATATTTATAAAATAAAAAAATATATCCAAAATTTAATAAATTAGATAGAATCCTAAATTTATATGATATATGAAATGGGAAAGTGTACATTTATTTAAGACACCTTTAATCCCATCATATTGGGAAAGGGGAAATTGGGCAGAGTCAGAGCACTATGATCCTATCCTATATAGAGTCAGTGTATCCAAATACTAGTCCCTTCTTTCAAAACCTATTCATCATTGAATGTGATACCATATTAGGGTATCTATCAAAAAAATATATCCCATTTTATATTCTTAATAATAGGGAAATAAACCTGAAAATATCTACTATACTGACTATAATTATAGAATGATATCCAAATTCAAAGACAAATTAAAAGTATAGTGTAGAGGAAATTAAAGAACACAAATAGGAAACCGAATTTAATACAATGCATGATACAAATGACAATTATAAAATACTACTATCCATCCAAACATATAACAAGTAATATTATAAAAAACTAAGTAATACTCATAAAAATACAAACAAGTTTTATGTATTGGAAAAAATAATAATTAAGGAATAGTAGAGAAAATGTGTATTTCATATCCAGAGAGGTCTTCTTATTTTAAAACATAATTTAGGATAACATTTATTTGTGAAAGGATTTTATTTGAGGTTAACATTACTTATATTTATCCAACATAAGGAAAATAGATTTTACATGATGTTATATTTCAATTTAAGAAGTATTTAATTTGGGTAAGATACATCAAGACTAAATAATTAATCCAATCTATCACACTTTATAAAACCCATCCACTACTTCATGACCGATGACACCTCTCAATTGAGGTAAATTGTGTTTAGATGGTTTTTAATTCATTTACTATGTAGTGGAAATAAATGGATAACTAATAATCACATGATAAATGAACTAAGGAAGCATTATTAATAAATAACTAAGTTATACTCAATAGTTAATTAAAATAGGTGAAACTATGGTTTATACTGTTAAAGTTTTCTTAAAGAACTAAATTCTTATGTAAAAATTTATCAATGGAAACCATATTTCATAAAATGAATATAATCCAAAAATATTTCCATTTCAACTTATATAATTATTTAATGACATTTACCAAAGGATACTATAAATATTTTTACATAATAAATGTTTTAAAATTCTTAAACGTTTAAAATATAAATATTTATTTATTTTAATGAATATTTTATTCTTTATTCATATATAAATCATAATAATGAATTCTAAGAAACATTATTGACAAGTACTATAAATAAAATAACTAATTCATGAAAAACCAACCTTCATATAAAAAGAAATCTTCCATATTTACTTATAATAGTGTAATCATGTACCTCATCATATAATTATTTCTTTTTGGGTTAAAATAATAAAATAAATAGTTTAACCATTGATCATGATATAAAAAAAATTAAATTTCTATAATTAAATCCCATAACTCAAGGATAATAAAAACCAACATTAACCAATGTAGTTAACTTAAATATGATTCCCAACACTAAAAATATCCAAATCCCTAAGAAATTACATTAAAAGAATCTCAAATTTAAGTTAAATTCTTAAAAATCCCTAGGATAGTTTTCAAAATGAAGAAATTATAATTAAAATAGTACTTATAAGAATTTAACGGACTATAATTTATCTTTATTAAAATATAAATTTAAAAACATGATAATATAATTGATTCCAACATGCTCCAATAGAATCACATGCATATATAAAAGTGAAAATAACAGGCAACAGAAGAGAAGAAGGATTCTAAACTCACTAATCTTATATCGAAGATGATCAGAATAAAAAATTCTTGAATTATGGAATAACTCTAGAAAAGACAACTGAACATTCCTCAAGTGATGTTAGAAGAAAGAAGACGAGGTAATGAAATCTTAACTCTCATATATTCCAACAAAAAAAATTCCAGAAATGGAGGAAGAAGAGACGTCTGGTAGGAGAACATCACATGGGGAGGGAAGGGGGTAGGCTGAGGCTCATTGGAGGGGAGGGGAGATTAGTGATAATATATGAGGAGGGGATGGGTGATGTCAAGTATCATAGTATTATATGGGATATTAGTTCTCTTTGATGATTAAGGGATGAAGATACCAATATTTTAAGCCTTTATACCCATGATTTTTGAAAAATTGTTGGTATAACTCAACCAATACCAAAAGTTTTTTAAAATTATGCATATAAATTTTACACTAACTCTATACCCATGGTTTATTTAAAACATGGGTATATATTCATAGATATGACCCCATTTTCTAGTAGTGAGAAACCATATTAATAAAGAGAATATTGTAGATCTGATTTTCGGAGGAAGAAAAAGGTGTTATTCCAGATGAGGGGTTGGAAGTTTCAAGAATTGGAATATTTGAAGATCTTTGAAAATTTAAAAGGGGAATTTTATATGTTTACAACAAATTGAGTTTATTATAGAATTATTTTGGAAATAATAATCCTTGATATCTAGTGAAATATTCTACAAATAATAATAATAGGGTGTTTTTTGTGCATACTAAAAATAGAAGTTGTTCCAAAGATATTTTGGAAATAAGAATGTGATTATAAGGTGTTTTTCATATCTTGTAAAGGATAATCAAGAAGTAATTCAATATAGAATATATCTAAAGTGAGTGATGCATTCCATGTCATAGTTTCTAGAGAATGGACCTATATTCCCATAACCCGTGTGAAGGTGATCCTTTCCATATACAGTGATACAAAGAAGGAATATTCTAGGGACTGAGCCTTGGGAGTAGTTTCCCCCCTAAAAATTTTAAGACAGTGAGCTTGGGAATATGATTCACCTGTCCCAAACCTTTACAGGTAGTGATCCTATTGATTTTAGTGCACTAACATAATGTTTCTAGCATTCTCCTTGGACTATACCTTTGTGGTGAACCAATTAAAAAACCATATGTTTATATTTAGATTATGCATGTACACCAAAAAAATCAAGAAAACTAAATAATATCCAGTTTAAGTGTATAAAAAAGTGAACCTCAACGTTGAGTGTTCAAGATCCATTAAGGGAAAGTGAGAATTTAAATATAAAGAGTTTTAATTATCATTGACATTGAATGCCCCGATTTAACCCCTCTTAGGGTAATCTCACTCTAATTACCTTATTTTTTCTAAAAAATAAAGATATGTTTTTTATAAAGAAGGGGAGTTTATCGATTAAATTAACTAAAGGAGAAGAATTCTATTTAAGGGTTTCTTCATAGCATTAATTTTGTTTAAGTTGAAAATGTCACCACCAAACTCCATTGATAATATACCATTGTATACATTAATTATGGTTTTGGTATTTTTAAAGAGAGGTATCCTGAATACAATTGGGGAATGTATATTCATCCTATCATATTCCATTTTAAGAAAATAAAAATTGATATGAAAGATTGAGTTTTAACCCTTATTGGAACATCATATAACACACTGGAATGGTGTGGAATACACCAATTTACTAGTTTAATGAATATTCCTATAGGATTGAGCTCCCCAATATAAAATGAATAGAAAATGGAGTGATTAATCACATTTATAGAGACACCCAAATCAATCATTCCATCATAAAATATATACCCCACTATGGTACATGAAATTGATAATTCTATAGGATAATTTAATTTTGTGAGAAGTGATGGCTATATTAATACAGATATGTTCCTCCATAAGCTCACATTTTCATTTCCTTGGTATTTCCTTCAGTGTATACATATCTATTTCAAGAAGATGGTGTATTAGGGATTTTTCTTCATAGAATTAATCAAAAGAATATTAACCTATAATTTTTTTGAATGATCCCATTATTTCCTTATAAAGTTTAGTTTATTTTGGTTTCCTTGTCTGGGTGGCCCTTTTTGGGAATGGATGATGAATTTATGGGCTATATGGTTCATTAATTTACTCTCTCTTTATTCAGTGTGACCCCTATTAGGATAAAGTTATTCCTCATTTTTATTTTTAGTTAAGATTAGAAAGGTTGTTTTCTTGGGATGGGATGACTCCAATATAGGGGAAATTTTTTGTTTTAATTCAGTTACCACTTTTAAGGGTAATGGAGTTGAAATTTACCTTATCCCTTGGGTTGGATATTTGTTATAAAGGGAGGCTATCCAACCATTGAATTTGGATTTCACCAACTGAGTTAGAAAGTTGGATCAAATGAGTTTTTAGGTATTATATAGAAGCTTGGGTTATTTATTATAATTGGAGATTATTTGTGGCAATTTATTTCATTAAGTCATATAGGACATGCTCAGGTTTTAGAGGGGATTTTTGGAAAAGTATTTGTGGTGGGTGAGGATTTATGGGTGGTAGTGGAGGATGATTTCCCTTCCCTGGTTGGTTCCATTATTTTTTGAGTTTGGTTGGGATACCCCCTTGTCTATAGGCTTAGTTATCTTTCCATATAGAGTTGGATAGATAGTATATTTCTTTTCTATTGGTTATGTGGATGAACTATGAAAATCGTCTCACAACTCTTAGAAGGTTCTTGCAATTAAAGGAATTGGTCTGAATAGTGAATGTCAGTGGAATAAATTCCACAATGAATTGGAGGAGGAGGTTAGGATTTCCCTTAGGAAAGAGAAAGTTATTAGATCAGGGTACTTACCTCTTCAAACCTTATCTCCACCTTCTTTTTTAAATCTAAAATTTTTACCTCATAAACACCTTTGAGGAGTACAAGACCTAAAACCAAATTTTTGAGTGTTTCGTGCCTTTTTTATGAGTTTGTTGCATCGATCAATTATTTTACACTGGGGAACCACATTAAATACCATAATGTTGTTTGGAGGTGTGACAATAAATAAAATATAAGTCGGTGGGGGGGGGGTGAATTTTATTTTTAACACAAACATACAATTTTATTCCTCTACAAGTATTATGTTAATTGATTTTTTAAATTAATGATTAAAAATTAGAGTAAAAAAATTATAAAATGTATGAAATATAGTTATCACAACAAAAATAAAGTGATCGTTATTTTAAATTACCAATGAAAGAGTTAACAAAATAGAAATTTAAAAACAAAATATGGATTATTGGTTAGAAAACCAAATAATCCTTTAAAAGGATATTATTAAAACCACACCTTTAAACCATAATGAAAGATATCTTTAAAAGATATCCAAGGTATCCAAGACTTTAAAACTGTTATAGGGTATCCTAAATTTTATACCTCTATAAATTTCTTTCATCTTATCTTAATAATACCTTGTCTAAATCTATCGATAATAGCTCACTTCCACACATTAGAAGTACTTGAGGTCTGTCTCCATAGGGAAAAAATCCCTCGATCAGATGATAAGAAATTCTATTATCTTCCTATACACATAATCCCATGATCATGTAGGATATGAATAAGAATAATTAAAATTTATAATTCTAATATCATTACAACAAAAACCTTACAATGATAGATCTTAACAAAAACACTCAGAAAGAAAAATATTACACTCATAGAAATCACTCCCACTAATAAGAAATTGAAAAATTCAAAACAAATAAAAACTTTTTTAACGATCGATCTAGATGATCATTCATGTACTTATGTGTTCATTTCTCTTCTTACAATCAAGGTAAATCTACATTTACATGTATCATTATAACAAAATTAAATGGAAAAATTCCATAAAACTTAGAGTGTTGTAATTGTATTAATAGAAAACTCTTCAGTAATCTATGAATTAAACATGTTTTTTCATCTACCGATGAGTTAAATTATCAATACTAAAATTCTTCTAAATCTTATGGATGTAATTTTACATGAAACCTTAGATCATCCAATTTTCATAAAATAATTTTAGTTCTCCAATATTTCATTACCGAAATTTTATTTTACATAAGCATGAAAAATTTAAAAATTTTATGTTAGATAATTTTTATATAAAGTTTATTGTTATTTATAAAATAAACAATTAAGCGAGTCAATGAATTAAAAATCTCCCCCTTTTTATAAAATAGAATAGAAAAAAGTAAATTTGAAGAGAGAAACTAAAATTAAAAAGACAACTCCCTCTAAACTTCATTTAAGATAGTTTCTCCCATTTTTTTATAGAAAAAATAAACCCCCTTTGAAAAATATTTATTAAAGAAAATAATATATTGAAGACATATTTTATTATATTTATCATCCTTTGTGATTTTTAAAAATAAACACAGATGAAAAAAAAATAAAACTGGAAATTATAAATTTAATCCTATTTGATATTTCTATCCTTATATAGGTATTTAAAATTACTATCATCCAAAATTTTGTCCTTTGATGCATGAGTAGTTCTCAAAGTATTTCTTATAAAAATAAAATCTAAAACATATATCATATAAATTATTTTAATCATTAAATTTAAAATTTATTTGAATGGAAAAGAAAAATTTATCTTTTTGTAAAATAATAATAACTCACCCTATAAAATGTAATTAAATAAAATTTTTATGAAAATTAAATATCTCACCATTTTTTATAAAATAATAGAAAGAAAATAGTTAAAAATTAAACCTCTCTAAATTTATGTTCCAAAAAATAATAGATGATTTTCTTATTTTAAGGATGATCCAATAAAAAGTTTAAGAAGATTAATTATAAATATTTTATAGAAAAAAAATGATAAACTATAAGGATTAAAAAACTAATAATATTTAAAAATAGTTAAATTTGAAATAGATAAGATTGAAAAAAAGTGAATGTTGAAAAACAAATAAATTTTAAAAATAGATAAGTTTTAAAAATAGATAAGTTTTAAAAATAGATAAGTTTGAAAAAAAAGTTCAAAAAACAAGTAAATTTAAATAGAATGTAAATTTTATCATCCTAAGGATTTTTAATGTAATGTGACAGATGAAATAGTAATTTGATTAAATATCACTTAAGGTTGATCTTTACCAACTTTTATTTCATAAATTAAAATCTATCAGAAGTAATCAGTTTTTTAAAATTAATAGAAAGCTAATTTTAAATTTTAATAAGGTTGAGAATAATATCTTATTTTGTGTGTGATACCTAAGGACATAGTTTATTATATCTATTTGTATTTATCATGAGTAATTTGGTGGGTTTATAGATATGGAAATGAAATTAGTATTATCACAAAAAATTTGAATTTGAGTAAATGTCAAACCAAAATCTATGAGTGTGTGTAGAATCCACAACACTTAAGCATAAAAACTTTTGAATACTATGTATTCTTCTTCAGTAGTAGAGATTTCTAATAAATTTTGTTTCTTTTTAGAACAATACATTAAAGCTTCTCCTTATAAATGAAATGATCTATAATTATATTTTTTATATAACTTAAAACCTCTAAAGTTAGTATCTGAGTAAATTTTAGAACAAAATCATTTTCATAAGAACTAAATAATCTAAGTTGTTAAGTAACTTTAAGGTATTTGAAAATTCATTTTACTGCTTTAAAATGAGATTATTTTATAATATATTGAAATATTTCACATAAAAATACTATAAAAATAACATTTAGTTGACTTTTAGTAATATATAGTAAACATAAGATAATACTTCTATAAATATTTTGATCAACCAATTTACCAGGTTCTTCAAGATAAAGTTTTATAAAAGTTACTACCAGAGTACTTATTTGATTCATTTTCAAAACCAAAACATTTGATTAAATATTTAATATATTTATATTGAGTTAAAATATATCCTTCTGATTTTTGAAAAATATTAAAACCAAGGTAAAAGTTTAGTTTTTACATCATGATCATTTCAAAATCATTTTTTCATAAATTTATAAAAACAATCATAAATATATTTTTGATATGAACAAAAAATAATTTCATCTATATAAATTTGAACATCAATGCTGTTTTTGAAAATTTTCTTTATGAAACATGTTGAATAAAAACTTTCTTTAACAAAATTATTTTGATGTAAATATCATGAAATCCTATTATACTAAGTTACTGGGGATTGTTTAAGTCCATAGAGTACTTTGGTAAGTTTAAATACCTTTTTAAAAAATTTAATATCTTCAAAACAAGGAGGTTGTTTTATAGAAAATTCTTCTCAAACATAACCATTAAGTAAATTTTTTTTACAACCGTTTTAAATAAATTAAATTTTATATGACTTGGAAAGGATAATAATATTCTAATAGTTTATAATATATCTACCTGTGATTTTTTTTACTATAGTATATACCTTATTCTTGAAAATAGCCTTTTGCAAGAAGTATTTATTTATTTCTAATAATTATTCCATTTTCATCACATTTGTTTCTAAAAACCTATTTTTCCCTAGTTAATAGTATATCTATAGGATGTTCACTAGTGTCCAATTTTAGTTCGATTAAAGTTGATTGAGATATTATTTCATGGCCCTAATAAAAATTTCATCACATAAGGCATCATCAATTATCTTTGGATCAAATTGTGATAGGAATACATTATGATCACATCCATTTCTTATGGAAATTTTAGTTTTAACCAGTTGAATTAAATTTCCAATTTTAAAATGTGAAGGATGATTCCTAAAGATCGACTGATTTTTGGGTAAATTTGTAAGATGATCTTTAACTAACGACTGTACATCTTCTATTAAATTAGCTTCTAGATATTTAAAATTTTATGGTCTTACATCTAGAGGATTTATAATCAGTAGTTTTAAATTATCTTCGAATAAATTAGTAGAAGTATTTTTGAAAAAATCATCAATATTTTGAATTTCCCTTGGTTTGAAAAAAGGGATCAAATTCATCAAAAATTATATGAAAAATTTCTTCACCAACATTGGTTCTTTAATTAAAAACTATATAAGATTTACTAATTGTAGAAAAACCCATAAAATTCCTTCATCAATTTTTAGATCTAATTTATCTAATATATCTTACATATTTAGGATGAATATTTAAAACCCAAAAACTATTAAGTAATGAAGTTATGGTATTTTTGAAATCCAAAAAACATAAAGTATTTTATTTAAAAAAGGTTTTAGTAAAACTAAATTTATAGTATAATAAGAAGTTCTCACTATCTCATCCAAAAAATGTATACCAATAGAATACTCACTTAGAAAAGTTTGAGTAATTTCTTAAATAATTCTATTTATTTATTCCACAAAACCATTTTTATACATTGATCTTAGTGTATAAAAATTAAGAATAATGATTTTTTACTACAAAAAGTTTCAAAATTAGAGTTAACAAACTAACTATGTTGATCACTACAGATAGTAACCAAATTTAATATTTTATCATTTTTATTAGAAGAAAGAAATATATTAAAATGATTATCAGATTCATATTTTTGAGTGAGAAAATAAACACAAGTAAATATAGTGTAATTATTAACCAAGAAATATATATTATATTTTCCTCCAATACTTAAAATTTCTTTAGGACCAAATAATTCCATGTGCACTAACTGTAATGATTTGGTAGTTTAGACTTTACTTTTAGATTAAAAACTTTACTTATGTTGCTTACCAAATTGACAAGGATTACTGAATCTATTTGAGTTAAAATTAAGTTCCAATATATCCTTAATATGTCATTTCTTAGAAATTTTAGTCTAATTCAAGAAGCTACAATATCTTAATATTCTATTCCATAAGAAAGAAAAGCCCATGGTTTCACTTAAAAAAGAAAAATTATGATAACTTAATTATTCTAAGTCAAGTGTGTGAACATTTTCATGCCTATCAAAAGATAAAATGAAATTATATTCTAAAATTTGAATAGTAATTTATCATTCCCCAGGTTCAAAATATACCCATCATGAAATAAAAGACTTATGATGATAAAGATGTTCTTAATTCCTAAAACATATAAACAATTTAAAAATAAAGTTTTTATAAGAAAAGAAATATCATCAATTTTGATGATTTCATCCTTTGAATTATCTTTAAAAGTTAATCATAATATTTTTAATTTATTTAAAATTTGAAAGTTAGAATTGTATCTAGTGAGATGTTGACAATAACCCCATTCCATGTACCATTTTTTACTACTCGTACTCATCTTATTTTTCTAAAAAGGATAAAATTTAGTTCCTGGTATACAAACATGTTTGGGTCCAGTTATGTTAGAAAATAAATTTTTAGGAACCCACATCTTTACAAATCTTTAATATTGTATAATTACTAGGTCTTATGAAATAAAATATTTTCAAAAAAATATTAAACCTTTTTGAAAAAAAATATTTATTCTAGTGACCTCCTATTTTATATTTTGTACAAAAAGGTTTAATTTTAGGTACATAATAGTTTTTTTTGAAAATTATATTTATATAAAGTAATACCTATTACCCTTGAATTAATATAGGGTCTTATTTTTTTTATAAATTTTATCAAAATTATCTTTATAATAAGTAAAGTTAGATAAAATTTTCATTAAAAAAGACTTCATATTTAAGTTGAAAAATTAAATTCCAATTTTATTTATCAAATTTATGATCAACTAAATTCCAATAAAAAAATTCATACAAGAATTAGTTTTAGAATATAATTCAGTTGAATATTTTTAAATTTATAATGTTAATTTCAAAAATTATTTTATTAGATTTAACGAGTTTCTATTAAATATACTCATATGTATTTTTCTCTTTATAATTTTATTTATTCATAATAGGTACATATCTATCCATTTCAGCCATAATTTGTAAATTTTCTTCATCTTATAATGAATTGATTTTCTCAACATCTGATGGATCATTTTTTTCTTCCTAGGAAGCTGAATAATAATATTATAAGTGAATTTATAATGAAGACATAAATTTTTAAGGGATTAAATAGTTACCTATTCCATGAATCATTTTCAATTCAATAGAATATTTGGAAAAACAAAATATTTTATGGATTTTTGTTCCACTATAACTCAATGAACTATTGGAAGACGTGTAACTTTCACTAGTTCTCTAGGTATTTAAAGCTTTCAAGATTTTATTTCATTTTCTTTTTGAATAAATTATCAAATTTTTATTTTTTTGTTCAATTTTAGACAATAAAGTCTAATATGAACTTCCTTAATACACTCATAGTATATAACTTCTAAATATCTATTCTAGTATTTGTTAAATTTTCTATATTTTTTATAAACATTTCAAAAATTTGAATTACCTATAATCTTGTTTATTTTTCATGTAAATTAGGAAATTTAATTGTTTTAATATTTTGAATCACTTTGACCTAAATCCTTACATTTCCTCTTTGAAATAATATATTTAAAAGCATTAACACAATTATTGAAGTTATTAGGGTTACTTAAAGTTAAATTGAATGGTAATCCATTTTTTATTTTATATTTATTAGTATCTCATCTCCTTCATTTCTCATATTTCTTTAATGTTCAATCTTAACATTTTCAAATGTTTTGTGTCTTTGATTACTATCCTCTTAGACTCCCATTCTTTATGCATAATAAAAATAATATTTTCAATGATTTAATCTTCTAATAAATATTTTTCACCAAAATACTATAAAATATTTACTATAGTCATAAATATTTGATGCATTTATGTTATTGTTTCTCTTGAAAAAAAAACAATGGCTTGATAGCCAACTTTTAACATAGCTTTATAAGCTTCTAAAACTATATAATTTATAATATGAATTATCTACAACTTCTTCCAAATTCAATTTTCCATTTAACATAAATATATCTATATTTATATGTTCCTTATTCTAGAATATAATAAAGTATTATGAATTTTATGGTTTACCTGATGAATAGTTTTTCTTCTCAAGAGAATTAAATGACACCCTTCTCTTGAACATTATAGCTTTCTACCATCATGATAATTTTTTTACTCTAGTATTAATGATATAGTATTTCATATCATCATTACAGTAATCATAATCACCTCCATAAAAGAAGTTGGTCTAGACTAACTTAAGTTTTTGAGTGTTCCAACTGGTCATCTTTCCATCATAAAATATATTTCCTTCACAAACATGGTTAGTGAAAGGATACTGAGTTAAAAAACATGATAAACTAATATAAATAAAAAACGAAGTAAATGGTTTCTAGATAATCTTAGAACCAAGGTAAAGACTAACTCTTATACAAAATGTTGTTTGGAGTTGTGATAGTAAATAACATATAATTGGGGGGGGGGGTGAAACAACCATACAAGATTTATCCTCTACGAGTATTATGTTAATTGGTTTTTTGAATTACCAATTAAAAAGTAGATTAATATAATTATAAAATATATGAAATATATTCAACACAATAGAAATAAAGTTATCATAATTCTAAATTACCGATGAAAGATTTAACACACCCAAAATTCAAAAAAATATAGAGTATTGGTTGTAAAACCAAATACTCTTTTGAAAAAATATTTTTAAACCAAACTTTTAAACTAAAGTGAAATTTATATATTTAAACCATATAGAATTTATCCATGAATTTAAACAATTTTTTAGGTATCCCATATTTTATATCCATTATAAGGTCTGACATCCTATACTTGGAATCAATTGACTAAATTAGTTGGCAACTGATCACTTCCACATACTAAAAGTAAACGAGCTATATCTTCCTTGACACAAAATACCTCAATCATATAATCTAAAATTCCTATGTCATCATATCCCCAAAAGGATCCAATCACATTGGATCGGTATAAGAATAATTAAAATGGAAAATTCTAACAAATTTATAATAAAACTATACAACAACATCTCTTAAAATAAATAATCAGAAAGAAAAATATTACACTGATCAGAAGTGCTATCAACAACAGAAATTTCAAATATTAAAAAATAAAATTATTTTTTTTAATTCTCAATCCAGATGATATTTTATGTACTTGTGTGTTTATATCTCTTATGATGATCAATATTTGGCTCTATTTATATGCACCCTTATAACAAACTTCAACATTTTAATTCAATAAAACTCATAGTTAGTTGCAACTGAACCGATAGAAAATTTTTAATCTACTAATGAAATTACCTTGTTTATTAATCTACTAATGTGTTAAATCAGAACCAGTAGAGTGATTTTAAATCCAATGGATGTAATCTAGTATGAAAATTTAGATCACTAGATTTTCAAAAAAATAGTTTTAGTTATATGGTATTTTAGTTACCATATGTTCATTATAATAGTTCGGGATATGGAGATAAAAATAAACAAAGAAAATATATGGCACCTAAAAGTTATCAAGGAGTCTCAAACCCGATACCTCCCATGATACCCCTCAAAGGAACAACCACTAGGTACACCCTTAGGGGTAGTTACCAGATGTTCATTCTATATAAGTATTACAACATAAATAAAAACTTCAAGTTAGATCATTTTTATATAAAGCGTATTTTGATTTCTAAAATAAATAAATAAGAAAGTAATTGACTTCACACATCAATCATATTACAATCCATAGGTATTAAAACTTGATATAAATTTTATATTAAAATTTTATTTCCTATTTAGTAATGTAGAGTACTTTAAAAAAGTCTTTTAAAATGTTCCTAGTATTAAAGAAGTGTTTCCCCACTAGATTTTATTATTCTATAGATTTTGTTTCTTATTATTATAGTTCAAGGGGATAAAAATTATTCTCCTATAAAAAGGTGTCTCATGTCCTCAAAACTTATAATTGTGGAGTTAACATAGTATATATAGTCTTTTGTAGTGTATTATAAAGAAAATGGAAAAGCCCAAAGTTTTTCATGTTACACATTCACATTAACAATGTTTTAATATTAACTATATATTATGGAAGTACTTTAAATATATATGTTATTCTTCTCCGAAATGTACACGAAATTTTGGTAATAATTTATTTAGAACATATTTTAGTTCAAAGTTTAGTACCTCACCTTATATTTGAATATATGTAGGTTTTATATGCACATCAGGTAAAATTATTTATTTTAATGTTAAATTATTTTTATAAATTTTATTCAGGTTTATTTTATTTTTGAATTTAGTTATAGAATAGTAAGTGCGGTTTAGAAGCATCTTGATGTGTTTTGTGTCCTACAAAATGGAATTCTCTGCATGTCTCATTGTTGATGACTTATAATCCTCTCTAGTTTGGGTTTGAAAGGAATTAGTTCAACTTAAAAATAATGCATCATAAAAAACCCTTCAAATGATATAATTAAGAATTTTACTTGATACATGAATTTATAATATTGAAAATAAATAGAAAAATATTTATTGAATACACAAAATTATTATAAAAAATTCACACTAAAAGACAAATCAATACCTGATAATAATGACAAAATTTGACCATTTTGTCATGATTCATCAAATTAATTTGGTTTTATAATATAAAATGTAGTTTAAAGGAGATAATAGGTAATATCTCAAATAAAATTAAATATTTAAAGTGTGTATTTCCAATAATTTTGTCAGAAATACTAAGAATAGGGGGGTTGAATGATTTTTCAAAATAAAAAACACAATTAAATATTTTAATAGTTTATAAATTGAAGAGGGTTTTAGAATTATGTGATAAATAGATCATTTTAATTTCCCTACACATCATGTCATGTTTGTAATTATAAAAATTATATTTAGTTTAATGATTTTTTTTGGTTAAGGGTAACGAAGATCTTGATTCCCCTCTTGGCCTTTTAGAATGGTTTCCTCAAACCAACACTTGAAAAAAATATTATTTGTCATGGTTTAGAACATATATATAAATTTAAGAATTCCAAATCATACTAACATCAGAAGTATGTGTGTTGGAAAAAGTAATCTTATGTTTTATAATCAGAACATACCAAAATTCCTACTTGAAATCTCAAACCAATCAGTTTTAAAATGAAATTTGTTTCATTTGATTATACCAAAACAATTAATTCATGTAGAATAATGTCAAGATAAAACTTAGAATAAAGTTTTATAAAAAAATTTCCCCAAAACAATAGCATAAAAAGTTCTAATTCTCCCTATCCAAGTGTGAATCTCCCACACAATGATCACCCACCATTTAACTTGCCATTAAGAGGAGGATGATGCCAAAACAGAACTCAGTATTCATACTTGATATCCCTTTGAGGAAAAAGAGCTTCAAAAATTTGATTATAATGAGTGTAAGTATATAAATCTCCAAAATATTAAGACTTCACCCCTTTGGTCAAACATATAAATGGGGTGACCAAGGTGGAAATTTACAGGCAATGTAGAAGGTGGTTTCTTTCACCTTGAATTTCAAAAAACACTTGTATTGAAGATTTGAGTGAGTAGACAGTCTTATCTATCTTTTAATTTTTTTTACAAACCTATTTAATATATCCACCAATTTTTTTTAATAAATTGGAGGATTATAACTCAATATATAGTTGAATTTTAGAAGTGACCATGAAACTATGAATAATGAATATTATCTATAATTATAGAAAGTTTTGGGAATCTAAATAGATTAATTAGACTCTATGAACTTCTATATAATTTTATCCTACATGGTTGTTCATTAATATGTAGATTTTTAGACCAATTAGATGTAAAAATTAGCTGTATTGTGTATTTTAATCCACATGTGTGCCTGAGATCTCATGCAGTTTTGGACCGTTTTACCTAAACTTCATTTAAGGCTCTATAAATCACCTCCACCTACAATTTAAAAATCAAAACAAGTTAAATTTACCCTTTTAATAGAATTTAAATTAAATAATTAAATAAAATGATAATTTAAACTTATTATTTCATTTTTAATTTACAAAATAAAAATAGTTTAATATAGTGGTATTAAGATGAAGAAAATAGTGAATACATTGTAACCAATCTTGTAATTTATAAATTGAAATATGGGTTCTAAACCAGATTTATTGATTTTTTAAAATATAGTGTTTCTAAATTATTTCATCATTGAGTTTTGAAATGGAATGCAAAATCAATTTTTGTTAAACATATAGTTTTGATAAATTGAGTATAAATAGAAAATTAGGATAATAAAACCTAAGATAATTCATATGGAGGGGAGTTACTTATCTTGGGTTTGATTATATAGTGGTATTTAGTGAAACATATGGGTAATGAAATATATTTATCTTTTATATGTCGTTTTGGTTTAGGTTTTTCTTGGGGTTTTAGAGTTGTGTAGTAGAATATTGATGGGTAATTTAAAGGAACTATTAGAAATTGGATGTTATTATGCCTAATGGTTAATTAAAATTCTAGAATTCCAATGATTCATATTATATTTGGAAATTATGAATTGGGAATGATTTATATATTTGGATGTGTATTTTAGGTTATATATTGATGATGTTATTATTGTTTGATAGTTCGAAGTCGATTTGGGGAGTTATATATCATGATTTAGTAGATTCCTTATTGTATGTCTTAGATACCTATTGGTAAAGAATCTTTGATTATGCATTTCCCTACGAATTATAAAGGATGATAAGTCATATGGTGGGGAGTTTATAAAGACCCATGTCCCATCTATTTTAATTTTTATCAATCTTAAGGAGTTTAAGTGATGAAAGAGTGAGGTTGTTTGAATTTTTGGTTTTGGTTGAGGGGTTATTTTTCATTTTGGAATATTGATTTAATTTTGAATGTTTGAGGAAATATTATTGAGTTTTTTGGATATGGGTTGAGTCTAGTTAAGAATTTAAGTGTTTATGAGTGTTTATAGACCGGTTCCACTAGTAGTTTGGAACTGTAAGTGACATCAGGTACCCATTCAGTGGCCACCATGTTCCCACCAAACCTGGAAATAGAACAGGTGGCTTGAGAGTGCCACCAAGAACTTGGTGGTACTGTATTGGTTATAAGGTATCTTCTAAGTTTGTTTTTAGGGTTTTATGTTTTCAAATTTTATCTCTTATTCTATTAATTAGTTTCTTCTCCCATATTAATCCATTATTATTCCTCCCATTGAAATCCATTATCAGATCTCCTCTTTTCCTACTTCTTTACCATATATATTCTTCTTGATCATAAGTTTTTTCAAAGTGGGTTATCATTATAAAACCAAGATAAAATCTCTTATGACTCTGTATCTTCCCTCTTATACTCTTCTCTTATATTCCTCATCTGAAAATGAGTCTTTTAAATTTAGGGATTTTACCAAAGTCATGGTTAAGTAAATTTTAAGGTTTGGATTCATCTTGTTTTCATTAAAGGTGACCTAGTTGGGTTAGAACTAAGATTTCTTGATTTGGAAAATTGATTTAGGGTTCATTAGGTATAATTTATTTAGACATTCATATCTATTAATGGATAACATAATTAGAGTGGGTATATATTCCTAGGTTTCAATTAGGTTTTGGATGTGTTTTGGTATAATAGTTTTGGTTTGATGGATAATTGAATATGAATAATATCTTATGTGTTTTTAGGGGATACTATGTTATTGATAAAGTATAAGAGATGAATAATCAAGGATATTCTGATGGTTTGTGGTTCCAAACCATATGGAATTACACATGACCTACTTTAAATTTTTATGATACATCTTTCCCAAATCATATAAAAGAAATTCTTATCACATTATAAAAGTATGATTTAAAGGTTTTTAGTTAAATAGTTTAGTTATATATTCAAATAAATTTTCTATGGAAAACATCCTTATATGTTATGAGTATGTAGTTAAATTATCCACTCTAGATTTCAAAATTCAGATTTAAATTATTTGCGAATAATTAACTCATCTAAATATATAAAATTAGTGTTATTTTTTATTTGTTAATTTTGATAACTTCATAATATCTTTATATTTTCTCTACATGCTAGTCATTTTTTATTTATGATCTTCACTTTCCAAAGTTAAATCATAAAATTTATCTTATTTAATGTGTTTCATAGCTTAATTAATAAATTGTTATGCATAAAAAATGGAATTCTTAGTCTTAAGTGAGGATAGTGATGGGGTTATTTAGTATCATATTATAAATGTATTTTAGGGTGTTTCAACCCTTATTAAATTTTAATTTGGTGATGGAACTTTCATATATATATATATATATATATCCAAAAGTGTATGGAACTTACCTTCTTTGAGTTATGGAATAAAATTTATGGAGAGATTTAATATTTTTATATATCTATTGTGAAAATGTTGGGAGAACTAATAAAATTTGGCTTTAGAAGAATATTAAAAGGGAGAAAAAGAAAAAATAAAGAATAATAACAAGAACACAAGATTTATGTGGTTTATGAATAATCCCTACATCTATAGAGAGGAAAACCAAATTCACTATATTCGAGAGAAATATTACATGGTTCAAAGTCAGAGTGTTGAAATAATAGATCAAAATGAGTTTATAAAACAACACAACAATATAGTAAACTGTGTTTCTATAGTTAAAAGTTCACATAGTTGGTCCAATATGCTATAATATTGGTGGAATAAAGTCCAGAGAGCTATAGTAACTCTATTAGTGTTATCGTTCATCTCTATTTTAGTAACCATGATAAAGTCCACACTGATATAATATCATTCTTGGTGGTTAGCTATGATATAGTGTCACAGATCAAACAATGAGATTTTCAGACTGGTGTATAGTACATGCTGCTAGTATTTGTCCCAAATTCATCTTATAGATCAAGCTCCATCATTCCAACAATCTCCCACTTGGGGTCCGATACAATAAATTGATCTCCTTCCATGGTTCCAACAATAGAAAACTTACTTAATATTAGCTCCTCCCCTTCATTACTCACTAATTAGAAACCTCCAATCAAATATTAAATTTCCACATGATGACTTGTGAAAGACCATATGATTTCCCATTAAATATTAAATTTAAACTTGAAAATTAATGAAAGTACAACTACTTTCCAATCAAAAATTCAATTTCAAGATGAAAATTCATGTAAAACGATCTAATTTTCATTCATTTATCCCATAGTTTTCTTCTATTCCTTCCTCTCATCATTCATTCATCAATGAAGAACAAAAAATATATAATAGTTCCTCAACATCTGAATTAAAATTGGACTTATCAACATATCTATTCGATTATGGGTTCTACAAATATTTTTCAATATCAATAACCCATACTTTATTAAACCTCTAATAAAATAACAATTCAACATAATATGGTTTTCCCAGGAATGGAATAATGGGTTATTTTTAATATGTATAACACACCAAATATTATAATGAAATATATTTTCAAGAATTTCTATAACCAAAGAATCTCTTTCCTAGGTTTTATTACAACAATATACTCTGCCTCTATCGTAGATAGTGCCACCACCTTCCATAAATAAGATATCTATGTCACTATAGTTCCTCCATAACTAAAAACATAACCTATAGTACTCCTCCTACTGTTGAAATCATCTCCAAGGTAAGACTCTACATACCCCTACAATGAATTTCCTTTACCAAAGCATAGTGAAAATCCATTACTTCCCTTTAAGTATCTCAGTATCCACTGTGCAGCTTCCCTATATATCTTTTCAGGGTTATCCATATACCCACTCACAACTACTACTTCATGAACAAAATCAGGTTGCGTACATACCATGGAATAGATCAAGATTCTAATAGATGATTCAAAGGGGTCCTTTTCCATATACTCAACCTCTTCTATTTTGTTTGGTGTTTTCAATTTTAAAAATTTCATATTTCCTGGTAAGGGAATAGAAACTATATTTTCCTCTATTATACAAAATCTACTCAAAAAAATTCCAATTTATTCATCCTATGGTAACATAAATATTATATATCTATTATCTCTCTTGATCTTCATCCCCCAAACCTTTCTTGCTTCTCTAATATCTTTTATCTAGAACTCCTTAACTAGGTTCCCTTTCATCTCTTCAATGCTCTGCATACATTATCTTTCAACGAGTATGTCATTAACATATAGAATCAATATAATGTATCAATAAAAAAGGATTTAAATAATATTATTGATCTATTATACACCATTATATATTTTTTTTTCATGAATTCATCAAACTTGTTATTGCACTACTTGGGTTATTACTTTAACCCATATAAACTTTCTTAGAGATTTCACACCAAGTATTCCTTCCCTGACTCAATAAATCCTTTTGATTTATTTATATAAATTTCATTCTCTAAATATTCATGAAGGAAATCAGTATTTTTATCAAGTTATTCAAGATTAAAATTTTCTTATGCAATAATACTAAGAACCACTCAGATGGTGGTATGTTTCACTACGTGTGAGAAAATTATAGTAAAATCCACACCTTCCTCCTCCTGAAAACCTTTCACCATTAACCTTACCTTGTATCTCCTCTCACCGTCATCTTTTTATTTGACTCAATATACACATTTGTTCTAAAATTATTTCTTTCCTTATGGAAAAGGAGTTAGATACCATGTATTGTTATCATATAATAAATAAATCTTTTTATTTATAGCTAACTCCCACTTTCTTGACTCCTTTAACTACAATACCTCATTGAAGAATTTATATCTCCACTATAAATAAATAAAAAATAGTGTTTAGATGTTGAATACCTCTTCACAAGTCTTATCACCATTTTTAATCTCCTCAACTCCACTTGAAGAGTATGCACAACTAGTTTCAGTGTTATATGATCATGTACACCTTTAAACTCCACTTGCTTATGACACCCTAATTATTTATTCCCATTTTTAGATTCAACTATATGATGGTATATCTAATTGAAAACTTAAATAAATATCAAATTATATATTCTAATAGTCATATTATTATCATCATCTTATAATATATAATAAAACTCCTTAGAACCATAGTCAATAAAGAAACACAATTTAAACTTATCTTCGAGATTTTCCATTTCATCAGAATCTATATATACATATGCTAAACAACCAAATACTTATAAATGAGAGAGTATTAACTCCATTAAGAACTAGTACTCTTTAGTTAGGCATTACCCCATTAGAATAGATGGACTCTTATTTATGAGAGACACTTCTATATTCACTGTCTTTACTGAGAAGGTGTTGGGTAACCCCTAGTGAAACTTCATACTCCTGAAAAAATAATTAAATGTTATATTCATCACTTTAACCACAACATTATACTGTTGTACACCTATAAGATTATTATTTCACTGAATTCTATTATTATAACAGAATTTTATGAACCCTTAATTTTTATACTCTTCTCTATTATCAAACCTTAATCATTTTAGCCTTGATACTGACTCATTATCCCCAAAAGTATTCCAAATCTAAATTATTGTAAAAACATCCAATTTTAATTTCATAAACTAAACCCATTTTTTGTTGAGTTATTGATTAACATCACATAATATAGTGACCTTCCAAGGTAATAAACTGCTAAAATCCTTCAAACATTAGTGTGCACCAAGTTTATATTCCTAGCCTTTATTATTCCAACTCATTTTAAAAAGTATACCTTATTATTATTTTAATATATATACAATATTTACATAATAAAAAATCCACTGAATTCATCTCTTGTAGAATTCATTTTCTTTCTCATACCTTTATCCCCTTCTCACTCATGTGGTCAAACCTGTAATTCTGAAATTCTGAATTCCTGGATGTTTTTATTATAAGAATGTCAATGTAATTTTTTGTTATATCATATATGGTTCCATTATTTATTCCATGATATATGAACATATATCCATTATTAATTTTGCACACACCATCAATAAATTTTGTTAAATACAACATAAAGATACCCAAAACAAATAAAATCACACATTCTTTAAAATGGTAAAACTCCCACTATTTGTTTTGATCTGTGCATCACCATTTCTTATAATTTGTAAGGGTTCATCATCAGAAAGACACACATTTCCAAAATTTCTAGAAACTTAATTATTTACGCATACATTCTTTATGGTGAAATAGAAGTATTTACCTGAGTCTAAAATCCAAGACTTCATAGGTCTATCCACACTCAGTAGAAAAAAATCATTAGGTCCTTTAGCTGTTTCATTTACTACATTGGTTTCTGGTGCCTTTTGTTTATCTATACACTCCTTTTGATGTGTACTTTCTTCCATAACTCCAGAAGGTAAGAATATGAATCTTTTCTATATCTTAGATCTTTCCTCTTGATTTTGATCATCCTATATGATTATATAACTTCATTTATTTTTATCTTCCTTCCATGTGTAAAGAAAAACCATAGAATCTGGCTGACTCTCTTCTCTAGATATTCCCAATGGGGATCAGATCTTTTAAATCATGAAACCTAAAATTTTTATTCCCCAAATAACTAATCATGGTTTTTATAGAATCTTTAAAAATATTAGGAAATGAATACAATAAAAATAATTCACATACTTCACCATCTAGCATAATTCCCACCAATTTCAACTTACTTATGATGGTGTTGAATTTGTTGATGTGATCATTAATAAGTTTTCCATCAATAATATTTGGATTAAATAATAATCAAACTAGGTATATTTTTTTAATGTAGATAGATTATCAAAAATATTTGTGATATATTTCATAAACCCAACCATCATCATCTCCTCTGTATTGTTTAATTCCATTATTTTGTCAAATGTAAGGTGAAAAACTCCCAAAATAATCCAATATAGTGAATCCCACTCCACCTTCTCCATATCTATTAGTTTAACACCCAAAAAATATTAAGTGAATATTTTTTAGATAAAGAAAATATTTGATCTAAATCCTATAGTAACTTATGTCAGATCCATTGAAATGATCTCTATTTACCTTGCATTTTTCCATACCCATCATCCAATTCGAGAAATTATACATTGATCTTCTGAAATTAGGTTATGATAATAGTTGTTTCATAAATCTCAGAGAAATAATTCCAATTAATTTTAGAAATGGAGTAAAATAGAAAAAAAGAAAAAACAAATAATAAAAATACAAAAATAATATTTATGTGATTTGATAATAATCCCTATATGCAAGGATATGAAGAAACAATTCACTATATCTGGGAGAAATATTATAGGGAACAAACTCATATCATCAAAATCCAAGCTCAAAATATTCTCATAAAGTAACATGATGCTACAATAACCTATATTTATATAGTTCCAAATCCATACAGTTGGTCCACTATACTACAATAATAATGTTAGAAAGTACATAGAGCTATAATAACCTTATTGGTATTTTTGGCCATCTCTAATATATTAAAGGGATATTAGATTATCTAAAAATGGAGATTTATTTTCATTAATAAGGATAATATTATTTATTAAAAATTTTGTGCAATAATTTTATTGGAAAAGGGTGAGATAGAAAAGGGGAAAATTTGGTAAAAATACCATTTTTATTTTATTTTCAAATGGGGAGAAATAAATACACTATAAATCCATTTTTTTGATTTTATAGATAACTGGGGAGAGTTATCTATTACTTATATAAAATACATGAATATGGATTTATGAATGTTGCAACTACAGTTTGTGTGTTGGATTTTTTTTCAATTAATATTATATTTTTTAATTAATGGTGGATTTTTTATATATGATGGATGGATATAAATAAGGAATAGGTTGAAAATAAAAAAATTTATATTTATTGATAGTGGGAGAATGTTATAAAAACCAAGTGGTTTTATGTTGGAATATAACCACTATGTGTAGAACAAAATCCAAAGGGGATCCAAAAAGGAAACCCAAATGTGATATGATGGAAAAATATGTAAAGAAAACCAAATATAATATGATAGAATACTATAGATAAAGGATAATATTGAAATCATGGAGTGGTAGGTATGTGATAATACATTTGAGATATAGTGGTTCATACAAAAAATAAAAATATGGTTATGTATATATAGAAATCATACTTGGTGAAAGTAACATAACATCGATATAAATTATATTGGATCATGGGGATGGGTCTATAAAAATCTATAATTGAATAATTGAAGTAAATTTAGAGGCTATATGGAGCTTTGAAAAAGGAAAAGTGATGGTTTCCTATCATGTAAAGGATTAGGAATATTTAAAGAGTTAGAGACTTCCTGAAGATTGTGGTCTTTGAAATAACCTGGACCTAATAACCCAGAGTAAGTGACCATTTTTTTGCATTGGTATAAATTTTTAGGTTAGATAAGTAGATAAAATAAGTACTATAGGGTAGGGGGTGAAGAAACCAAATTAAAATTTAAAGAAAATTTTAATTATCAAAGATAATTTATAGTGTTAATTAGTAGGGAAATAAAAGAAGAATGATGAGATTTTTTATAGTATTTTGGTCAAAATTGGACCTAGTCTACCTATATACCTCTTTACTTAGTGAGATATACATTGTACACTACTTTATTTTTAAAAGGAAATCATAACCCGGTTATAAAATAAATTTTATTGTGGAATAATAACTAGAAACATGAATTTTTTATGGGGAGTCACAGCCCAATTAAAACCCTAACATTAGATACTATGATTCACAACCTGAATGATCCTAAATTTAGAATATGAGATTCATAACTCAATGATATAAAAATATTTTATGTGTAAAATCCTAAAGATAAAGCAAAAGAATGTTAGAGATGGTAAGAATTTTTACAGACTCAAGTAACCAGAACAAAATAGATAGAAGAATAATAAAATGAAAGTAATAATTATTGAGTGTTTCATCAGATTTATTTTATCATCAAGGAAGTAGAATAATTCATATATTTTTTTCCAGCCTTTAAGAGATCATCCAAATGTAGTGATAAAAGTTTAGAAAAATGAGAAATTACACTTTACTTTTGTCTTCACACTATATTTCTTGAAATATGAAATCTATCATTGAATATGTATCATATTAGAATCTATTAACTTGTTCACTTCTACATAGAAACAAATATTTATGCCTTTTTAAAAAAAATAAACTTAACATGGCTGAGTATTCGTTAGAAAATTTAAAATCAAAATAGAATAATACTAGAATATCAAATATATATATATATATATATATATATATTATTGTATATTAATCGCTTAACTCATGACTAAAATTTTAACAAATAAAGACTGATAAATACCAATTTTAAAAAATCCATTAATTACTTTAAACTGTATCCATAATAATAGGTTAATGATAAATCCCATGAAAATATCAAGTTTTAATTTGAAATAATAAATTAAGAAATGGTCTCTTTAAGACAAGAAGTAAACATGCAGAGAATATCAAAAATTAATAAAAATGCATTGAAAAATATTAAAACATGTTTGAAAGAGTTTAATATCATCTAATATTAATTTATAAACAATATAACTGTTGAAAATAATATAAAATAATTGAAATTATTTTTGAGTTTCAAGTTGTAACTTTCATTTGTGAAGATATAACACCATTTAATCTTCATAAAAAACACGTTTAAAACAATGAAAAATTGTTTATATAGGTTTTAAATAATTAATATAAATTTATAAATTCATTATATCAATTTAAATATATGATATAAACTTAAAGAAAAATTATATATGAAACACAATGTACAATAAAGCATAATTTCCTATAGGATTTCACAAAACTACCTAACCAATTCATGTAAGTGAATTTCACATAAGAGAATTTATTTATATAAGTGATTCATATAAAAAATTCAAATAGGTGATTGAAATAATAAAAATTTACATAGTTTAGTCACAAAAGGGATTAATACAGGCTAATTCATCACATAGGTGATTTATCACATAGGCGATTCATCACATATGCAATTCACATATCTAAATTCCTAAAAAATGTAAATAGATTGACTTAGATAATTTGAAACCTTAAATAGACCTTACTAAAGGAAGAATCATCTTTGGTTTAATTTGAATTATATTTATAAAATTTAATTATATTTATAAATAATCAATAATATTTTAAATCATTCATCTATATCTCTAGTTATCATAAAAAAATAGCAAATTTGTTTTATAAAATTGCAGAAATATGTTGGAAAATAAGTAGTGATTTGAAAAAAAAATTAGACATAATACACCTCAATTAATAAGTTGATTTATTATGTTTAAATGTATATAGTTTTCTTATATTTATATCAAAAAAAAGAACAAATCAAAATTTGATTCCTTTAGATCAGGATATTGTTGAAATATAGAGAGTACCCAATTCTTAAAAAACGGCTATGTGGATTTCTAAATAGCTACGTGAAGAAAAAATCATCTACATGGTTAAGAATTTGGCTATATGGAGAACTATATATTCACTATATGGGAACAATAAAAAAATTTCTAAATGATATTTTAGGGTACCAAATTACTTATTTATCCTAGTAACTCAATATAAAACGTTTATAACATGTTATGAAGAATTAAAACATGAAACATAAAATTACTTTAAACAATGAATATTATTATATAACCAGGATAAATCATAATTTGATTAACACCCAATTAAAAGTATTAAGACAGTCAAAGAAAATAAAATAGATAAATTATTGTAATGATCAAAACATAAAGTGGTTCAATGATCCACTCAACAAAAAATATAGGAGATCATGTTACATATGATCCAACCATAGAATAGTCTTAGAAGATTGAATACATACAAGATTGTTACACTAAATTTTTAAAATATAAATAAATCATAAAAATTCAATGAAAAAATTATTAATCCCATGGACCACTCATAATAATCTTACTGGTTTCTTAGGTAAAAGAGAAACAAAATAAATAGATGATCTCAGATTCTCAGTAAAGGGTTGCGTATAATATACACTAGCATGGAATAAATAAGGAATAAATAATATGGTAAGAATAAATAATAATAAATTGATTCCATATAAATAAAAATATAGGAATTAAATATATCCATGGGAAACATAATAAAGAAAATAAATAATCACATGGATAATAATAAATGAGTTTATAGTGATGAATGGAAAAACTTCGGACATCATCAACATGGAATCAATGCCTCATTCCATAAAATCATACATAAACATGTTAGGCATACACCAAATACAAAAAAAAGTTTTTCTCATGAGACCCACCCATGAATTAAGGGGATATATAACTCCTTCCCCCACCCATTATATAATAATTTCAATTGATCCATTCTAAGAAAGAGTTTTTTTACCAATGCATATCATAATGTTCCAAAAATATTCACTTACAAACACATGTATTAGTAATCAATAATTGTCAATATAAAATTAATGGGTACAAGGATTGAAAAATTTCCCCAATCAATTGAATTATATGTCTATCTAGGTAAATATCCATTAAACTGTAGTAGGGATTATAGGATATTCATAATTAAATGGAAAGTATTCTTGATAATCATGTAACCATGTGGGATACTTTCATCGTATAGGGGTGTTAATAGGTATCAATGAATGAAATGGTTAGAGACCAAATAAATGATATAAAAATATTCTTTTAGTATAAAAATGAAGTTTTTATAAATTCAACATATTATGAGGGTGTTATAATGAGTGGAAAATATAATTCCCTGATAAAATCATGGATTTTTAATAATGAAACATAACATCATTACATAATGAACTATAAGTAATTCAATTAATTCCAATATATAAATGAATAAAAAGTTATGAAAACCCTTTCATTGATATATCCCTTCCAAAATCTCTAGAATGAATTTATTAGATCCTTTAAGTTAAGGATTTTGAAAGTAAAATATAGATAGGGTATGGTAACATTTACCCTACAAAATATCTTGAGAAAGACTCTTAGGAATAAATTTTTGATATAAATAGAGATAGAGTTTGGAAATATTATCTATATAAATATCTTCCAAAATATTCTTGAGAATGAACTCTTATATCCTTTGAGTTTGGCCTCTCAAAATAGAAACACAGATAAGGTTTCGATAACCCTTACCCTCCTAAGTCTCTCAAGAAAAACTCTTAGGCTCATTATAAAGATAGAAATAAAGATAGAGTTTCAAACTATCATCTACCTCAGTCTATGCCAAAAGATTCTTGATGGAAAAAATGATAATAAAATCTCAATCAATGGTTTTGGAGTGGATATGAATGGGAAGATGGGTGGATTTTTATATCAAGTGAGGGGGAATTGTTGATCAATTTACAAACTCAGTTCTTGGGATTTAGGATGTGTAAAAATTCAAAACCATTGTCCTTAACTTGGTTTTAAACCATGATATTTAGGATTTAAGGATTTATTTTTGAATTTTCAAATATTAACAAACAAAATCCTTTAAACTATATTATTTTGTATATGGGAAAGATATATCTTCATTAATAATTGTTTTTAAAATCAAAAAATATACTTTCAGCTTTGGAAACATTTTTATAGGTTTGAAAAATTAATTTTATTATTTTAAAATACATTATTTTAGTGAATAAAAATACTTTTTTCAAGAAATACTTTATATTTTTTATTACATCATTTTATATCATTATAGTGATAATACTCAGCGTAAATTGATATAATATTTTACCGTTAACCTAAAAGTTTGACGACCTCAGAAAATTTTGAAAAATTAAAAATTTTCTAATTTTGATGTGCTAATTCAAAATATAAAGTCTTTTTATTAAAATAATTTTCTATATATTTTAAATTTAATTATTAAATAAAAGAACTTATTTTTTTTTCAAAACTATGAATTTGGCCCCATAAATTTAAAAACTTATTTCCAAGGAATATGTTTATAGTTATATTATTATTCATGAATATAAATTATTAATAATTAAAAAAATAAAAAATTATTTTTTATATTTTTATTAGAAATATTTTTTTTAAAATGCTTAAATTACTATTAAAACAATCATATAGTGAAGTTACTATTCTAATGGTATGATTCCCAATGGTCTAATTTCCAATATTCTGATTACAATGATCAAATTATCACTTATATATAAACTTTACTCTAACATATAAAATTATTAATATCATTTTATTAGATCATAGACCATTTACTTTTTTATTTATTATTATTTTATTCATAAAAATAATGTATCTCATATAATTATAAATATTTTTAGCGTATAATCCTTAGGATTTCAACATTATAATGTTTCCCAATATTGTTACTTGTTCTATAGTGCATGTTTTTTCTATTATTGTGAATATAATTTTCTAGTTTTATGTCATAATATTATGATGAAATAAAAGATTATGTATTATGAAAAAAATATAAAATTAAGTGTTTATTTATTATTGTTGAATATGAGGTCTTAAATACTTTATTTGGATTTGATAGTTGTTATGATAATGTAAACAATGTCTATTTCATCTTTTCATGGTAGTAGAGAAAGTATGAGAATGAGTGAAGGAATTTGGAGAAGGTTAAAAGCTATTTTGTACAGGATTAATAAAACTATGCTTCAATGGATATGGAAATTTAATAATTGGTGTATTGGAATAGATACAACATAAATAAGAGTATGTTTTAATGATATCACACCTCTATTATATTCTTTGAACCCTAAATAAGTGACTACACCGTGAAAATCATATTGGTGTAACACTAGAAGATCTGGTTGATGGGACACTATAAAAATATTAGTTATGATATAGGTAGGTTTATTTCATCATGAGAAAGGATGACTATAAACTTTTAGTACAAATATATTTAGTGATGTTTTAGGACTTGAGCTATAACATGTGTGGTCATATTGTAATGCATGCCTAGATAGAAATATCTAGAAGGATTGACCCCTTTATTTTCAAGATATGAATTTGAATAATGTATTTATTTTCAATGTATTTGGTTATTAAAGAGTGACAAACTAAAATTAGGAATTCCATGTTATAAACTGATGAGATTTTAAAGAGTTACAACACATGGTAGGGTGTTATTCCATGATTCCAAGAATTATATGATATCTTGAAGATTTAGAAAATATTTCAAAAAGAGGAGATAAGGATCAAGATTTAGAAGATACACTTGGATTGGATGGATGAATTTGAAAAACCTAATTTATTTGGAAAACTTGGAATAATCTTATAACATTATAGGAATTATAATTTATCTTAGACATTGAATGAATGGATTAGATATTTAAGAGTTATAAAATATTCTTATAGTAGTATTGATGATATAGAGATAAAGAAAATTGATATATTTGGTTTTTCTAAAATTAGGAGAACCATGAATAAGGGGATTTAATTGATATATTAGTTTCTTTGAATGAAGATGAATGTAGAGATGAAATTCCATTAAACATATTTTATAATTTAAATAAACTTGGTGCAATGAGAATAATTTATTGGTTGAGATTATTCTTCATCTAGAGAAGATATTGATACTATGGAGTTTTTTTTGGAAGGAATCAATTTAAATCACTTATCAAGGAGTATATCTTATATATATTTGAGAAATAATAAGTTAAATTAATTTGATTCTAATATATCATAAAATATAGTGCTGTTATTCACAAAAAATTAGTTTCATACATTCATCTTGAAGAGAAATTTACATCCATAAACTGAAGAAAAATTTCCTTGATATAGTAAATAGGGAAGGTAGAAAAGGTAATGATACTTGGGAGGTAGTTTACCATCTTTGAATATTTATTAATTTAGTGTTCTATTGTTTGTATTCATCATTTCCAAAACATTTTATCCACTGACTAGTGTGTGATAATTTATTTTAGTACACTAAAACATCTCCATTTGTATAATTCTTGTATGTATCCCAATGTGGGTAAACCATGTAAAATATTTTTATCTTTTTACACTTTTAATTTTTTATTTATGCTTATTTTTATTGATAAAATTTAATAGGGAGTGATATATTGAATTAATTCCTTATATTATGGAAAATGATCCAATTATGGGTGAGTTTTTTGGAAAAACAATTTAATTTTCACAAAACCTTGATTCAACCCCCTCTCAAGGTGACTCAATACTTCCATCATGACCTGATAGTCCCAAAAAAACTAAAAGGGAAATTTTTTATTCCAAAAAGTGCGATAAAACATTTTTTTAATTTAAAATACATGTGGAGGGTGTATACTTCCAATATCCCTTAGTTAGAAGGAGGTAGTAAAAACCCAAGATTCAAGTGATGCTTTTCAAATACCAATACTATTTGTGTTTTTGTAAAAATATCCAAAAATTTCTCATTTTTACCTATATTTTCAAATTTTAAAACCTCTTGATCCAATTTAGATTTAATTAAGTGATAAAAAATCTCAATATTCTTTTTGAATGAGTCCTATAATGAGATCAGTTGCACTTTTTTTTCACACAAGATCACTATAAATTTTTTTACTTCCTCATAAATATCAAAATATATTACTAAATCCAAATCAATTGAATATATTATTTTGTATTCAAAATATTCTTCAATTTATTTATTTAATAGAATAAACCTCTTAATTCTTGATCTACAATACAAAAAATTTGTTTCTCATATAGAAATATCTGTCACTTGTGGATTTTTTCCACTGTATCTATAGCATAATTCATATCACTATATTTCAAAAAATATTTATTATTCTATACATTATATAAAATAAATAATAAAGAGTGAATTTAGATATAAATTTGTGCTAAATATAAGCCTTTCCTTGGTGGTATTAACCACATCATTTTTTTCCATATTACACGTTGTAGTTCTATGAAAGATATTGGAATGTTATATGATAATGTATTTTGGTTTATATTTATTATACCTCAACTATTATGAAAAATTATAAAATCATATGATGATGGTTAAATTTTTTTAATATCTATATTGGTTATTTAAACATTTACCAATCAATGATAGGATGAATTGAGAGTTACAAATAGTTTCAATGTCATGAAAAATTTCAATTATGGTTAAATGGTTTTGAGAATTTAAAAATCCAATGAGTGTCATTGGAATCTATATAAATAGGTTTAATCACTATGGATGAGTGTTTAGGCATATTATGTATGGAAATATCATGAAACTCCTTCATCTAAAGATGTGTTTCTCACTTTCTCTTTAACCAAGTTTTTATAAAACTATGACAAAAAGGGAATCCTTCCAAAGTGTTGAGAGATTCATACAACCCATGGATATTATAGGAGGAAGGATTCATTTGGATAATCATTAGTTATATTCTTTAATCACATGTAAGAATATATTTGACATATCTAATTTATAATATATATATATATATTATTTATATTTTTTTCACCTCAACTAAATTGTTGGATCTTTTGGAAAATTATTTTTTGGTGGTTTATTTTAGATGTGTTTAGACCAGGCTTGTCCCCACCAAAACACTACACCTTTAACATGAATAATTATTATATTCATAATTATTATGTGTTATTCCATCAAAACAGTTCAAAAGTAGTCCACCAAGAATATTTAATATGCTATATTTAATCATGTATCTATCAAGTAAATAAAACTGAAAATCATTATTTTATATAACATTGGATGTAATAATTTTCTATCCTCATGATTTATATAATTTTTTTTCTGATAGTAATAGAATTTGAAGTTGGTTTTCTATCATGTATTCAAAATTCCATCAACAACAGATTAGAATACATCACTTGAGTGATAAATGTATAATAACCATGTTAATTTACTTACAATACAAGAAAATAACTGAGTTATCAAATTATTGAGATCTCATACATTTATCCCATCAGGATTACAAATTATTCACACGATTAATGTTTTATTTTACCAAATATTATATTTTCAATATAAATGAGTACCATGAATTGTTCTTCATTTATACACATAAAATATAAATTATGGTCAATATCACTTCTATTGAATTACATATTATTTAAGTAAGTTTCTAGTTGAGAATAATAATATTAAAGTTTAAAATTCATGAAAAATAAAGCTTTATTTTGATAACACACCTTTTTATCACTTTTATTGATTAAAAATCAATTTAGTTGTTCCATGTATACTTCCTCCTTGAGAAATACGTTCAATAATGTTACCTTCAAATCTATTTGGTATATTTTTAATCCCCTTTCGATTTCCACCACCAAGAATAAAAAATTTGATTCAAGCCTTTCTATTGGTGTGAATTATTATTCTATATGAATACCCTTAATTTGGAAATAAAAATTGTATACAAGTCAAAACGTATTTCGAACCGCATTTCCATGCTTATTAGGATTATTCTTGAATGACCACTGTAACATCCTATCTTTTCATGAACACTCAATTGAGGTCAAATGAAAAATGAACTCAAATGAATTCACTAATAACTAGAGACTAGAAATTAACACTGAGGTTATATAATTATTGATTGGTGAGAGATATAACCTCTATTCCAATCATTTTTTTTGAAAATAAACCAATTTTGTGGGATGGAGTGGGAACCCAAAACAAAATAAAACCCAAAATAGATAGAATCTGAAACCATAATTGAACCAAATATTCAAAATTCAAAAGTTTAATGCACACATATTGATGTATAAATCCTAGTTCCAATGACACCCAAAACTATTGATGATAGTGTCTTGATTATTATCTTTATGATGTCAACCATCATCCCAAATGCCTCTTCGCCGCAACCCATTGAAATAAGAACTAATGATACCATCATCACTGGAACTAAAATCACCTCCTAAATTAATCATCACCATTGATGCTAAAAGTTAGTAGTCACCTTCAATGAAGTGAGCTATAACCTTCACCAGTACATTAATCACTTCCTTCAGATCACTTACTTAAAAACTATAAGGAATAGAGGTTGGGGAGTGGGAAGAAATTGGAGAGGAATCACATGCCTACCCCATCCAAATTTCCGATGAGGGAAACCCTTGGATGAGAGGGAGAGGAGAAATATGAGAGATATAACATCTACTTATTAATCATGAGAAATAATAAAAATAAAAAACTTAGCAACCATAACTAGTAAAAATATTATATAACATAAAAAAATATAAAGTTATATATAGTAAATTTGAAATAAAAAACTACATCCAAAAAGTGTATAATATATATCCCTAGTATAAATACAATAAATAATAGAATTGAAATAACCTGAAAAATAAGATGTGTAAAACTCCTCCACATGATTATGAAAATGTAACATCTCAGACTCTAGAAACCTAGAGTTAGTAGTTATATTATATTACTGGTATAGAATACAAGATTTCCCAAAGTATCAAATAGTTTATTAGTCTTGGAATGCTAGATACATACATACATTACATTTGAGAACCAAATATTCGATATGAAAACATTGATAGAAAATTATTATTCCTTCTATCAGGCCCATAAAAATTACACATAGACCTCCTATAGGTTTCTTGGGGAAAGGAGAACAAATAAAGGTGATATCAGATACTCAATATGGAGTAACATACAACATAATATTTCATAACATCAACATGGAATAATTTATATATTAGGAATAATTTATATATTAGGAATAAATAAACTACACGAATACATAACCAACTAAAAATAAGGGAATACTATATCTATGATAATAAATGAAAACATGAATAACAATAATCATTGATCTCATATTGATGGAATGTTTAATTATATACATCAAAACATTCTTTCAAGACCTTGTTCTAAGAAACTATCTTTTTATTGGAAGATTTATTCACCAAAAATCAAATTGCTTTTATCTAATGAGACATTTCAATGAATCAATGGGATATATAATTATAGGTTCCACCCGCAAGCTAATTTTGTCCAATGAATTCACCGTAGGAGTCATCAAGACCTTTAATACAATTCTCAAAGAAACCTTTGGCTGAATAAAAACATAAATATCCATATAATTAGAAATAAAGAACAAATACTTCCCTATTAAATAGAATAATATTGATTTATAGGACAAAAAACCTTAAATGAACTTAGAAACTATGGGGTATCACCATTGTAATAGGAAGTACCTTTATAAAATAAATATAGGGGTGATGGTACTTTCAATGTGTTGGGTTATCCATAGAAGATAGTAATTTGGTTTAATAATTTTCATTTTTATGAGACTAATGAAATCATATTAAATATCCTTTATCATAGTTCATAAAAAGAGTTTGAATATTCTAAATCATACCCCCTAGAAGTTTCTATCCAGGTGCGCAGTATTAGGACCATTCTTTATGAATCAGGGTGATGATTGAGTCAATGATCAACCAAATTTTTTTAGGGTGATTACCCATAGGTGAATCTATGTCACAGGCACATCCACTTTCTAGTATCTATACATGAATGTATTTTCTAGGAAACTATAAACCCTTTTATATTTCCCAAACTTAGGATGGTTTTTTATCTATGGAAAAGTTTTAGTTTTATAACTGTTTTGGTACCTCTTGAATAAAAAAAATATGAGTGAGGGAAAATATAGACTTGTAAATCCCTGAAATTTAATTAGAATTATGGTAAAATTATTTCATGTCAATTTATGATCCACACAAAAGAAAGTAGGTAGTAAATATAGTACGAGTACCAATGAATGAAAATTGATATGGGACCCACTTATAGATTGGGTAACAATTTAATCAAAACCCATTGAAAGAGATGTATTCAAAATGATATTAAAATTATATTAATAAATTCATTTCATGATATAAAATCTAAAATAGGTAGTATATACACCACATAAAGTAAATTAGGCGCATAATACCAAACATGTACTAAAGAGAGGAATTTGAGATGGAAAACCCATACCTCTTATAATAAATTCCATATAAATAATTTAATATCCTACATCACAAGCATACATATCTCAATAAATTAATTTATAACCTTACTCAAATATATATTCATTAATAATCTTAATGAGTTTTCATTCTCTATAATAATTTGACTTATTTTTCATATTGAGTGTTTATAGTTTTGATCATTTGTACTAGTTTCGTAATAGTGGTGTATATATTCATTATTATTACAAATATAATATTTAAAAGGTTATTGAAGTTAATATTATGTATGATTTATAAATATATATGATATTTTTAATTCCTTCTATGATTTTTTTAGTCTTCATCCTTGAATATGAAATAAATAACAAGCATATTTTTTTGATTCTTATTGATAAAAGGGTGTTTATTAATTGATGAATCAAATATTTATATAAAAAATTAAAAATAAAAAAACATCATTTACACATTTATATTATTTTATACCATTAAATAATTTCTTATATTCATCTGTGATATGATTGCATAGTATTGTTCAAGTATGTGGTTAAACCAGCCGACACATGAACAAACCTTAATTTAATGAATGATTATGAGGTGGTTTTGTTGTAATTTCATTTTACAATAATAATAATGATATTATTTAGTGTTTATTAGTATTATATATCATAATTTTAAGGAATTATAAGAATAATTACTGGTTATAAAAATGTTACACAATTTTAATAAATGATTATCCTCTTAATACGCTTATTTTAAACGATTAAATTGACAATGATTGTTTATTGATAATATCAATAATATGTTCTCAAAATTTTCATACAGTAAACTTAATTACATAATAAAAATATTATTTATCCTTTAATACCATCCTTATATCCATACTTGTATGGTGGGTAAGGAAAACAAAATACATTTCATCGTAGAGGCAGTAGTCTGCAAAACACACGAATGGAGATTTCATTTTTCTTAAGGGAATCAGGAAAGTTAGTTAGTGTTTATTTAAAAATATAAATATGTTAATTATACTATAAATAATTTATTAGTCATATAATATTGATAAAAATAAATTTTAAATGGAAATATAAAAGGAATGGTTGTCAGTGAGAATATTGAACTTATGTTGAGTACTTTGGGTTTCTCTTGGAGGATTCCTTGGAAAAGAAGGGATTAGGATAATATATTATGACCATAAGATTATAATAATGAAATGGGATTATATTGGAATTAAATAGGGAAGTTTTTTATGAGTAAACATAATTTTTAGTTCGGTATTGAATGGGTGGTGAGATTACCCTTTTATAAGTGTGAGAATGACATTTTTTTAAATATTTCAACTTAATATAAATGGTGCACATGTTAAACAGTGGCCCCCAAAATAGAAAATAATTGATTTTGGAAGATATAAGGTAGATAAAAGCCCCATACACTCAATTATATAATTTTTTTTCATATTATTTAAATCCCTTTACCCCATGAATTATTACTTTTAACATTTTAGCTTTTACTGTGGAAACTCATTTTACCTAAGGTAACATAATCATTATGCCTAAAAAATAAATTGGCATTTATTAGATAATTTGGAACTATTAATTATAAATTTTAAATCTATTTTTTATGATTAAATTTATCTAAGTTTTTAAAAATATTTTTAATATGATAAATGTATAATATGTTAAAACAAATATTAAGAAAAATGTTACTTAAGTTATAAAATATCAATCCTATATTTGTAAACTATAACCAATATTTTTAAATTTAAAAATAAAATTATAAAATAAATATTTTTCATGAATTTTTTTTTCAATAATTTATATTTCACACTTATAAAATAATAAGTTCATAAATCTTGCAATATTAGTAAAAGCGGTATATTACAATATTCACCTAAAAATTTAAATATTTAGATAAATCCAAAAAATTAATCTTAAGATAACATCATTATGATAAATTAAAAATGAATTTTATTTTTTTAAAATAAAATTCTAACATTATGAAATTAATCTTTTAAATATACTTATGAACAAATGCTCTTTAGAGTGCCCATTGTGGGATAATTCAGGATATGGTGTTTACCTGCTTCAGTAGGGCCTCAAGTATTACATTTCCCACCATTAAATAATTTCATCCTCAAAATTGGGTATATATCAACTATTGAAAAAATTAGGGTAATCCTTCCTAATATATTTTTTAGGATCCCAGGTTACCTCTTCTAGTTGTGATTTCGCTAAAGGACTTTCACCAAAATAGTTGTCTAATTCCACAAAAATTTCTATCTGGTGTCAAGAATATAGAAAGTCTCTTCATTATAAGACCAGTAAAGATCCAACTCTATTACCTCATATGTAATAAAATTTATTGGATCTAGAATGTATTTATTCATTAATGAAACATGAAAGATATTGTGTACTATAGAATGGTTGGGAAAGATTACCAATTGGTAAGAGAAAACTATATTTTTTTCTAGTGTTTCAAAAAGCCCAATGTACCTAGGGATTAAATTCCCCATTTTACCAAATATTAAAACTCCCTTACATGGTGAAACCTTCAAGAATACATTATCCATAACTGTAAATTCCTTGTATTTTCTTCGATTAACATCATAAATCCTTTTTCTGCTCTAGGATGCTTTAATATGATGCTGAATAGTTCATGATTTAATAGTTGTGTCTTAAGAAATCTCTAGTAAAACTAGTTTTATATATCCAACCTATTCCCAACAGGTTGGAGTATGAAACCTCTTTCTATACAATACCTCATATGGAACTATCTGAATAATTGAATGTAAGTTATTATTGTATAAGAATTCCAAAAAAGGTAGATACTGATTAAATATACATTTTAAGTTAAGATAAATCTATATCAACATGTATTCTAATGTCTAGATAGTCATTTTAGACTTACCACCATTTTTTTGGAAATGATAGGCGATGCTTAAATATATCTCAATGTTGAGATACCTTTGAGGACTCTTCAAAAATTTTTATGTGAACCGAGGGTCAAGATAAATTATAATTGATATATTTGTCCCATGAACCCTTATAATTTCATTAATATAAATCCAAGAAAGGAGATCAAGGGGTAGATATTCTCTTATCACTAATAAATGAGCATCCATAGTCAGAAGATCATTGATAACCCATATAAAATCATTCTTTCTTGGAGTCATTGATATTACTGTGACAAAGTCCATTATAATATTATCCCAATTACATATAGGTGTAGAAAAAGGCTACACGAATCCATTAGAATGTTTTCCTTCAACATTTTCCTAATGTAATACTAAGCATCTAGACACATAATCTACAATTTCATAAATTATTCCATCCCACCCAAAATTTTCTCTTAAATCACTATATATATTTGTGATACCAAGGTGTATAGATAAGTTGGAGCTATAAGATTCATCTAGCTGTTCCCACCTCAACTCTAGTATGGATGGAACACATAACCTCTTTAAAAAATTAAACACTCTATATCTATAGATTATTTCAGTCAATATCCTTATTTAATCTTCCTTTGTAAGTCCTTATCATCATACTTCCACTTATATATCCTTTCTAGTAATAATGGTTTAACAATTTCTTATAAAATTAATAATAGACCCCCCATGTAAAAAAGTAACCATATCCATCTTTACTAGATATCTGTATATAGGATCCTTGTTAATTCTAATCATGGTCAAAACTCCATGGTCTCTCCTACTCAATTAATCAGCCACCATGTTTTCCTAACCATCAAGAAATTATAGTCCTTGATTATTTCCAACCATATTCTTTGCAACATATTGAGCTCCTTATAAGAGAAGATATAATTAAATATTTCCTGGTCCATTTATAAAAATATATCACATATTTCTCCATAGAGATAATTTGTCTATATTATTAAATAAAATATTAACAATGATATCTCATGTTTATGATTTGGATAGTTCTTTTCAAGGATTTTCAATTTCCTCAATGTATAGGCACTCACCCTATAATTATGCACAAGGACACAAACAAGTCTTTTCTTTGATGCATCATTATATATGTTTCAAATCCTTCCCTACCTGGTGGTAAAATTAATACCAATGCATCAATCAAAACTCTCTTAATCTCTTAAAAATTTCCACAAATTACCTTGATCATGTGAATTTAACTCCTTTACATGTTAACTTTGTTAATGGGTTTCCCAACTGGGAGAAATCTTGAACAAGCCATAAATAGTAACTTACTAAACCCCAGAAACTTTGGATCTCAATTATGTTAATAAATATGGATCATTATTTGACTACCATTTACTTTTAAGGGTCAACATATATCCCATACTTTGAGAAAATATGTCCAAGAAAAGAAACCTCATTGAGGAAAAATTCACACATACTATATTTCCCATATAATTTATTTTTATGAGGGTCTCTAGAGTTATTTACAGATCACTCTCATGCTCTTCATAGCACTTATATTATATCAAGATATCATAAATGAACAAAACTACACAATTAGAAAGATAATACATGAATAACCTATTCATAATATCCATAAAGATAGAAGGTACAATAGTAAATCCAAAATGAATTACCGTAAAATCATAACATCTATACTTTTTATCAAAATTACATTTTTGATATATTATCCTTTTTCTCCCTTAGATGATGATAACCAGAGTGAAGATAAATCTTTGAAAAGTATTGGTATCCATGAAGTTCATCAAATAAGTCATCAATTCACGGAAAAAGATACTTATTCTATATATTGATTACATTGATATCCCTATAATCGATGAAAAATATCATATATCCATCCTTATTTTTAATAAATAAAATAGGGCCTCTCCATGATTAAATAATAGGGTGTATAAAAAAATTATCACACAAATCCTTCAAGTATTTATTAAACTCCACCAACTTCATTAGGGATATTATATAAGTATTTTTAGATATAGACCTTTCTTCATGAATGAGTTCAATAGAGAAATTAACTTCACGCTCTGGTGGATGACTGGGTAATTCTTCTGAAAAAAATCAATGAATTTTTGTACCATAGTTATATCATTTATTATTTGGATATCTTACTTATCCATATATTTTTAATTTTCTTCCTCTACTCCCAATAATTTCATTAAGGAGTGCTATTGGAGGAGGATCTAGACATAATTTAGATGATAAAGTTTCCCCTCTAAAGACAAGAGATTCCACCTAACCTTCATGATTCATATTCCATTTCTACTGGAAATAATTTTTAGCATTATAATTTAAAAAAAATCCATACCAAGGATTATATCAAAGTAAAACATAGTTATAATAACCAATTTTTAAATTAGGAACACCCAAGCATCATAATTGTAACTGCCCGACAAATCTTTATTGCAATAAAATTCCCACTTTGTGTCTTAATTGATAATTCCATTTCTATGGGGATTGGAAAATATATAATGTTTTTAGAAAACATGGAAGATATAATAGAGTTAAAATTTCCTAAATTAAATAAAAAATAGTTAACTTTGAGGTAACAATCAAATTACTTACAAACAAATCATTAGGAACTTCAACTTCAGTTTTAGTTTTCTCATAAGTTTTTCCTTGTTCCCTTAGCATCTTTTGTGGTAAATTTCCTTAACATTTGGGGCATTGGTTCACATAATTTCCCCTCTCCCTATAGTTAAAACATTATATATCAATAAATTCTACCTTTCCATTTGATTCATGATCTTGATGGTAATTTTCTACACACTTATAATAAACTCTTGTCCCATTATTTCAATCCCCAGAGTGTTTTCTTACATTTATCACACATGGGAAATCCAAACCTTACTTTATTCCCATTTTCTATACTATTATTCCCATTATGACCAAATAAATTTTTATTCTCCTACTTTAACTTGAATAAATATATTATAAATAACTCCTTTTATTTATTAATTGTTCCTGAGACTATATCCTCATATAAAAAAGGTCTGTGAGACCAATGCCCTTCAAAGAATTAACTTTAACCCATCAAAGAGAAAACATATCTTGCTTTATGATCTATGTACATACTACTTAGCATGTATATACAACCTTTTAAATTTATCCTTTTACTCAATAATATTTTCCTCCACCTTTTTCCTGAGATTGGGGAATTTAATTTTCATTTATACTATTTTTTCACAGGGAAATTATTTTTCAAAGAATCCCTCAATTAAATTTCACAATTCCATGTGATTTATCTCATATTCTCAATTTTTGTGTTGAATTAGTGACCATAATTTAAATTTATATCCATATATATGATATACTATTATGATTACTTTTTCCCTTTCACTAATCCCCAAGTCAATAATGATCATATCTAGGTACTTAATCCATTATTTAGCTACTAATGGATTGTTAGTTTCACTACTTACTGATGGTTGTTATTATATGAAGTGGTCCAACATAGTTACCCCATGTTGTGGATTATAAATATTGTCTATGAGGATGATATTATTTTTTATAGCCTAGGTCAACTTATCTAATATGGTTATGAACTGATTAACCTCAACTATAGATTCATTACTTATTTTGGTAAAACATCCGTGAATTGACTATGGGTGTTGATATGATTCCAATTCCCCCCATTAGTTTCCATATTTCTATAATGAAATAAACATAATCAGATCATCATATTTAATTTTAAAATAAAATTACTATTTTTTTCTAGAGTGTTACCTAGAAATATTGAGGGTTTCTTTATAGTACTTGTGCTATATCACTTGGTTCCTCTAAATATAATCCCTAATGTTCCTACTAAACTTCCTTTAATACCAACTATAACATCCCAGACTCCATAAACCTAAATCTAATAATTATATTACCTTATTGGTATAAAATAAAAGAGTTCATGAAGAATCCAATAGTTTATAACTCTTGTATGACTAGATACATACATACATCACATTTGAAAACATAAAATTCAATATGAAAACATTGCAAGAAAATTATTATCCCTTCAATAATGTCCCAGAAAATTACTCACAGTTATCCTCTTGGTTTCTTGGGGAAAGGAAAACAAATAAGGGTGAGATCAGATGATTAGTAATGATTAAAATACAATATAAGATTTTACAACATAAACATGGAACAAGTGATATTTTAGGAATAAATAAACAACATGAATCTATAATCAACTGAAACTAAGTTCATTATATATCTATAAAAATTAATGAAAACATGTATAATAATAATAATTGATATCATAATGATGGAACAAATAATGATGGACATCAGAACATTCTTTAAAGGCATTTTTTCAAGACACTATCTTACTATGGTAAGAGGTATACAAAAAAACTCAACTTGTTTTGTCTTATGAGAAATTTTGATGCATTGAGGATCTATATAATTCTAGGCCCCACCCATCAACTAATTAAGTCCAATTAATTCACTATAAGATTAATCAAGACCTTTTATATCATTCTCTAAGGAAACCTTATCTATATAAAAAATGGATATCCATATAGTGATAAATATGAAACAAATACTTCCCCATTAAATAGAATATTGTGGATTTCTAATAGAACATAACTTAAATCAGCTTATAATCTAAATGGTATCTTTAAAGTAATAGAAATCACCCTTATCAAAGAAATATATGGTGGGATTATTTAATGTTTTGAGTTATCCATGGAATATAGTAATTGGGTTCAATAATTTTCATTATTATGAGACCAAGAAAATGGTAGGAAAGATAATTTACCATGGTCTATAGAGAGAGTGTGAATATTCAAAAGCATATCCCCTGGGAGTGTCTAGCAAGGTGTGTAGTCTTGGACCCATTAATCATGCATCAGGGTGATGATTTATTAAATTCTCAACCAATCATTTTTAGGGTTATTACCCCTAGGTTAATATATTCCATAACTATATCCATTTATTAGTATCTAGATAGAGATTTATTTTCTAGGAAATGACTCACACTTTTTATTTTCCAAAATAAAGGATGGTTTTTACTCTACAGAAAAGGTTGAGTTTTATAAATTTTTTGAAAACTATTAAATAAAAATAATAAAAGGTATGGATAATAGCATATAATTTTAAATACCTTAAATTTCCTGATTAATATGGTAAAATTAATCCATGTAAATGTATGAACCACACAAAAGGAAATAGGTGTTGAATGTAACTTGAATCCCAAAGAATGGAAATCAAAACGAGAAAACAAAACTTATAGGTAGGATAGATATTAAATAAAAAATTAAAATAAAGGGATTCAAATTGATCTTAAAATAATATGAATAAATAAATTTAATGATATAACATATAAAATAGGGATTATATACACCACATAAAGTAAATTAAGTGCATAATACAAAACATGTCCAAAAAAGAAGAATTTGATATGGAAAACCCTTACCACTTATCTAGAATTCCATGAACAAACCTTAACATACTGTATCAGAAACATATATATCTTAATTAATTAATTTATAACCTTAATCATACCAATTTTCATTAATACTTCTCATGACTAGTTATTCTCTATAAAAATTCGACCTATTTTCCATATCATATGTTTATAGTTTTGATTATTTGTACTTGTTTTGTAATAGATATTTCCATATTAATTATTATTAAAAATATAATGTATAATAAGTTATTAATGTCACTATTAGTTATTATTTATAATAACTTATTATGTTTCAAATTCCTTCCATGTGTGTTTTAGTGTTTATCCTCAAATATGAAATTGATAAAAAGAATGTTTCGAGGATTCCAGAAGATCGAAGGGTGTTTTATTAATTAATGAATTAAATATTTATATAAAATATTAAGAATAAAAATAATAATTATTTACACATATATATTATTTTATACCATTAGATAATTTTTCATATTTATCCATGACAAAAATGCATCATATTGTTCAAGTAAGCGGTTAAATCGAACAAAATATGAACACACCCTAATTTAATGAATGATTATGAGGTGGTTTTATTGTAATATAATTATAAAATAATAATAGTGATCTTATTTAGTTTTATTAGTGTGATATATCATAATTTTAAGGAATTATAAAAATAAGCAATGGATATTAAAACATAGACAATTTTAATATAACATTATTCTTATAATATTCTTATTTTAAATGATTAAATAAACGATGATTGTTTATTGATAATATCTTTAAAAGGTTCTAAATTATTTCATAAAATAACCTTAATGATATAATAAACATAATATTTATCCTTTAATACCATCATTATGTTTTTAATTGTAATTTAGTGAAGGAAATTGAAGCATGTTGTGTCGTGGAGATGGTAGTCCACACAATGCACGAATGCCGGTTTTGTTTTTCTTAAGGGAAAGGAGAAACATGGTTAGTGCTTATTTAAAAAATATAACTACATTAAATATACTAAAAATACTAAATTAATCGTAAAATATTAGTAAATATACAATTTAAATATAATTTGAAAAGGAAAATACATTAGCGAAAAGATTGAACTTATGTTGTAAAATTTTGGTTTCTCTTAGATGATTCCTTGTAAAATAAAGGATTAGGATAATATCTTGTGATAATAAGATTATTAGAGTAAAAAGGGATGATTGGGGAATAAAATAGGGTAACATTGGGTCTTGATTCCATGGGATGACTTGGGCTTTACTACCCCTTAGATCCGGATTTATTGGACTCACATAGGACATGTTGGTGCAGATGCTCATAAGACTCCAACCAATGCCTATAACAAGTTTCCATTGAGATTCTCCAAGAACTAAATGAGGATGCATTGGTCTTCAACACCTTGGAACCAACCCTTCATAGTCTACACATCATTATACGACATGAACGTGGGATATATGACTTTGGTTATACAACAAGGCTATGAGTTTTTGATATGACTTCTTTATACAGTAAGGCCATGTGGAGAGGATATGGATGATTGTATGGAAAGGCCATGTTGTTTGTTTATATTTCTTGTAGATTCCTTTTTAGGAGATGCCACTTGTTATAGGGATCCTTGAGAGGCTGTTTGGTATTACTTGTCTACAGTAGTTATATGACTAGGTATTTCACACTTACATTACTACTTACTTACACTTTTTTAGCATATTGTATCATGCTTCTTAGAACTGTATAGATCTTTAGGTGGTTACCTAATGGGATTTATCTGACACCCTGTTTAGACATCCTTGGGGACCCAAACTAATTATATGGTTATAGGTGATAATAGAGGAAAGCACCCAAACACTATTTGTTGAGCACTGATTTTGAGCATGGGAGCATGGGACCAAGCTGAGGTTTGCGATGATATTAGAGAACTTTTTTGTTCTTTTTATATTTTGGATACCTGTACTATATTTACATGTACCTGTTTTGGACGTTTTTTAGATACATGTATCATCTTCATCATGGTATATGAGACACTTATGGACTGTTATATATTCCTATCTTTCTTTTCAATTTTATCCATTGTATTGTTATTGTATCTACTTCCTCTATTGAATGTGATTAACTTACGCTGTGATATACTTTGGTAATGAGGGCATAGTCTCTCCAATGACTCACCAAGGCCCTTACAACTAGTGAAAAGCCTATGACATTTGGGTAGATGCGCTTGAGGCCATGCAACCAACCAGTCTCAGGGCATTTTTGAGTGGAATCCGGGTCTAGGATGTTACAAAGTGGTATCGTAGGGGTTATTTTCTGGTTTGATTTACCTTTTGATGATAATAGATAGGGATTGAAAAGAAATTGAAGTTGGTAATGAGTTGTGATCGAGCATAGCTAACCTATGTATAGGGAAAATCAAAATTGCCTCAAATGGGATTTCTATTTTCTAGTTTTGACTATTATAGTTGATTTGATTTCATCATTGGGTGGAACACATGATTTATGTTGTTACAATTTATATGATTGGGTTCTATTTCTGTGTTGCAACTCGATGAGATGAGGGTATTCCATCTCAAGCATTATATAGGAACTTGTTAAAAATCACATGTCATGCATTATGACATGCCATTTAGGGTGTTTTATTTGACGTATGCTATTGTGATAGGTTATATGATAGTTGTGCCTACTATTGTGATAGAATTTGTGCAGTGGATAGAGAAGTGACATTATCTTTCAATTCATAAGGTGTATGGGACCTTATGAACTGGAAAAAGATGAATCTTTTTAAATTCAATTGATAAAGAAAATTATATGTGTATGTATTATATGAGCATAAAATTTTGGTTCATGAGGTGTTATGGGCCTCATGGATCAGAACTTGGTGGAGCATGGGTTAAATCATTTTAAAAGGTGGATATTTAATGAAAATTTAATCGAATGGAAAATAGAGACTTGACCTAGACCCAACTTTTGAGTTGGCAGAGAGGAAGAGTTTCTTGTGGTTTTGGTGGCTGTTCTTTATAAAGTGATGAATTTAGGAGAAGACTATGGGTTATGGCTTGGTTTTAGGAGGGATTTTACCTTTCCTATGCTGTTGAGATGTGACTTTGATATTTTTATTTTCTAAGGTGTGTTTTTGGAATTGTAGAGACATTCCACCATGATGACCTATAGTGGTACACCGTGAGGGAGGCGATAACCAAACTCTAGAGGCGGTTGGCCATGGGATACTGATTGATCCTCCCTTAGTGCCAACTACGGAACCAGAGGCTATTCCAGACACAATTTCTAAGTCATAGTTCCATGAGAGGTTGTTTTTATATATTAAAAATTTTCAGGGGGTACCGCAACCTACCTTGAATATGGTTGAGATGACACAGGTGTTCCACCAGCATCATCCTCCCACATTTTTGGGGGATAGAGATCCACATGCTACTGAGTTGTGGCTTGATACCATAGTAGATATCTTTGAGAATATAGAAACGTCTCTTGAGAAGAGGGTCAAGTTATCCACTTACATGCTAAGTGGAGAAGGAAAGCACAAGTGGGATGTTCTGAACCAGGCTGACGGGTTATAAGACATGGGTTGGACAAATTTCTAGACCCGCTTCTATAACTAGTTTTACCCTAAGACTTTGCAGATAGTCTGGGATAGTGAGTTCATGCATCTAGAGTAGGGATCCATGACATTTATGGAGTACTCGACACAATTTATAGAGTTGAAGCGTTTTTCACCGATGTACCTTGCCGATGACCTATCTAGAGTGATACGCTTCAAGGAAGGTCTCCAACATGCTATCAAATTTTAGGTCAACATGTTTATATTGAATTCTATCATTTAGATTATGAATCAGGTGCTAATTATAGAGTTACACATGATGGAATATGGGGGCATAGAGTAGGGAAGTGTTTCTTCTCAAACAAATTGTTCTACATATTTAGGTAGGAAGTTCCATTTCAAGGCTTCCCATGAGATGAGTGATAGTTAGTCTGTGAGTGCTTGTAGATCGAGGTTTTTTCACCATTGTGGCAGGTGTGGCCACATGATGAATTAGTGAAACCATGACCCAATCGGGTGCCGAGATTATGGTAGGATGGGCCACGTGTAGTGGTTTTTCAGGACCTTCCCTCCAGCTATGAGTGATAGGGGTTGAACATCGACATCAGGTTCAAGAGAGGGTTTCTCAGATCTACATCAGGTAGGGTGATAGAGCAGTGCTATCTGATTAGGCTAAGGAAGTGGTGGGTGTAGCAGAGGTATCCAGACACCAGTTACACCTAAACATCAAAGTGGACCTACTCTGGGCAGTGAGGTTGGGCAACAGGGCCATGGTACATGCCATATATTTTCTATACAACTTACTCCCAAGGTGAAGGGTGCCTGATCATATATGGGTATAGGTACAATATTATAATCCTATACTATTGCATATGATCTTTTTTGATATAGGTACATCACATAGTTTTATATCTTCACTAGTGGTGAAAAGCCTTGGACTTTTTGTGTGGTCTTATAAGGGCATTTTGACACCATACACACTCTTGGGAATCTAAATGGATAATGTGATCCAGTATAGGGAGTTCCCCCTTGAGGTTGATGGGCATCACCTTGTATGTGATCTTTATTTATTTGAGATGACATGGTTTGATGTCATTATCAAGATGGACTGGTTAGTTTCTTATCTAGATTATGTTGACTGATATTGCGGGAGGGCGACTTTCACATCACTATAGGGTGAAATGTTTACTAACAATGGTGAATGGGATGTCCAGGTGAGATGAGATGGACCAAAGCATCAAGGGGTGGGAAGGATGACAACCTATATTGTCAGTTTATTTTTGGATGATTAGGGAGTGAGTTAGGCAGACTTTCCTCTAGTGGTTGAGCACTTTCAGGACATGTTCTCAGATTAATTTTCTGGTTTACCTCCTAAGAAAGAGGTTTAGTTATCCATCAAGCTAGTTCCAGGAGCTACAAAAATATCCATTAATCCTTACATAATGGATACAATGGAGTTTTATGATCTTAAAAGGCATCTAGAGGATTTGGAGGTGAAGGGGTTTATTTGACCCATCACTTCTCTGTGGGGTTCACTAGTCCTTTTGAAAAAAGGCAGAAAGAACTCTTAGGATATGCATGGATTATCAAAAACTGTAGTATATAATGGTTAAAAACATATATCCCTTACCATAGAAATATGTTTTGTTTGATTATATTCTAGGGCATTGAGTTTTCTCAAAGATCAACTTGAGGTTAGGATATCACTAGGTGCATGTTCAACCTGCAGACATACCTCAAACAATCTTTCATAGCAGATATAGTCTATGTGAGTATCTGGTCCGATAGTTTTCATGACACTGATGAACCAGGTGTTCCATACTTACTTGGACTCTTTTGTGGTGGTTTTCATGGATGATATCTTATTGTATTATCATAATAGACAAAACCATGCCAAACATATTGAAATAATTTTGAATACATAGAGGGATCATCAATTATATTCTAAGCTCACAAAGTGACACTTTTGGATGAACATGATTCACTTATTAGGTCACATAATCTCATATATAGGAGTATTAGTCAACCTAGAGTAAGTTAGAGCTTTAGTTTTCTAAGATCATCCCAAGAATGTTTTTTACATACAAATTTTCTTAGAGATATCTAGTTATTACATTCATTTCATACAGAACTTCTCATGATTATTAGCACTACTGACAGGCCTGACTAAGAAGGGTGTGAAGTTTGTATGGTCAAATTATTTCTAGATATCCTTTCAGGAGCTGAAAGGAAGGTTGAAATCAATACTAGTCCAGATACTGCCAGAGAAGGGTATGAGCTACACTATGTATTATAAGGCATAAAGTATTGGTCTGGGAACAATGTTTATGCAGGGAGATAGAGTCATGGCGTATGAGTCTCAATAATTTAGGCCACATGAGAGGAATTAAACTAACCATGATCTTGAGTTATCTTTGATTGTTCATGTGTTGTTAACCATAGGTGTATCTATTCCTTATGTTCATTGAGTGAAGATAGAGTTAATACCCAACCAACCATTTTCAGGGTTATTACCCATAGGTGCATCTATTCCTCATGCTATATCAAATTGTTTGTATCCATAAAAATATGTTATTGATAGGAAAAAATATGCTATTTACTTTAAAAAAATTAGGATGTTTTCTTATATTTAGATTTATCCCTAATACTTACATTAATGTATTCTAGGCCTAATTATTAATAATATTTAAATCAAGATCTTTATTTCTATATCCTAAACCTAAAATTCATGAAAACCTATGATCCCAAGATTCTATATTAACCTTTATACCTAAAAAATATTAATCACACACCAACTAATATACAGATCAATCATATATACTCCTAAAAAATATTAATCTTTTCCTAAAATAACTAGAATTTCCCTAACATCAAATTATATACCAACCCTAAGGGGTAATTATACCATGATCATGCATTATTCCTAAAACCCAATAAACATATCCCAAAATTTCACTAATCACCCTAAATTCCAATCACATAAAACCTCAAAAGTTGTATCTATGCCTTTAATCTTATGATAAACCTTAAACATATTAATCCATGATGGTATCCATAACTCTTAAATCATCCTCATAAAATAGTATCTTAACCATTAAATGTAACGCCCCTACCCTAGTTACCCAGACCTGATGCATCATTTTAATACATTGTCATGATTACAAGGATTCAAGTCCAGAAGGACCGATTAGTTTAGCAGTTTTAGAAAATCGATTACATATATGAAAGTTACATTACACTTTCTAACATACATCAAAACATAAATAATCCTTTGAGAATTCCATTATTCCGTTAGTATAACCCTACATATCAAACACAATACACTTCTTGGAATCCTAATAATATAAAACATAAGAAAGGGGTGAGCTCAAACGCTCAGTATAGATAACAATATAACAGAAACTTTCACAAATAAGCATAAAAATTTAAGGGAATGTATAAAACTAAAACAAAAGCCTTTTAAACTTAAACTTCAGCATAATACAAAAAAGATTAATCAAATAATTCCATGTGCTTATTCACATGGATATTCTACTAGTTGAATAATCACATGTAATATTCATATCCAATTTCATAATGATGGAATGCATAATGCCATACTTCATAACCACATAGTCAAGGCCTTGTGCCAAGACTAAAAATAAGATTTTGTCAAGGCCTTATGACAAGACACCGGTTTGTCTCATAAGACCTACCGATGCATTGAGAAGCTATAGCGGGCTCCAACTGTCACTTACTAAGTCCAATGCATTCCTCATATGAAAAGGTTTAAACATAACAAAAACATTCGTATTAAAACTAGAATACTAAGTGTCAATAATTTATCCATAAACCATGAATGGTATAAAAATAAAACATCCATAGTCAAACATATCCAAAACCTTTAATACAATATGGAATATTTGTGTCATAATAAATCAACCTCGATCAAGAATAATATCCCGTAAATGATGTTGACATAATTGAAAATGATCAGTAAACATATTTGAGAGAAATATCCATTTTTTATGAAATCATTTAAAAGTCATATAAAAGAAGTCATTTAAAAGGTAGTTTTGAATCAAAGTATCCCATAAAACTTTGAAACTTTTTAAAGGAATTAACATTTTAAAACATTCATGTCCATATAAATAAATCCTTAAAACCATTTTGAAAACATGAACATTATTGAGAAAGGTTTAGAAGAATAAGTATTTAAAACATTTAAAATGATGTTTTTGAAAAAATTAACTTAAAAATAACACCTCTAAAAACACTTTTATGAAACATGGACATAGATAATAAATATTTCCCAGTATATACTTACGTAAAAACAACCTTGGATAATAAAGAGATTGTGGAATTAACACTTACCTTGCACTTTCCTTTGGTCGAGGGTACGTTTAACCTCCTGTATAATGACCATAGTATGTTATTAAATTATACCATAACCATATTAATATTTATTATATCATACATGATTCATTTATGACTTTATACTATCCATTTAATAATTATTTCCATGTTAAATTAACATTTTGGGTAATAATCGCTTTATTTATCGTACGTGTTTTAACTTGTTATTCTTGATCGTATCATTTAGATCAATATTTAAATACTTCTAGAATATAAACCTTGATTTATATATAATATAAATTTAGAATATAAATATTTATAATATATAGATATATGAAATGGAAGGCACCGTTTATGGAGATGGTAGGTCGTACGTATGCATAAACGTTGTTTCCGTTTTCATATCGTATTGAACGAAAGTAAGTGAATAAGATATATGTAAGTACATACATGCATACATACATACATACATAAATATATATATAAATTAGAATTATTATTTAATACATTACATACTTATTAATAATTTATATTTTTATAATCATCATTGAATGATGAACGTGGGAATGAATCTCATCGCGTCGTGGAGACAGTAATCCGTACGTACGCCTGAGCAACAATATGATTATATTGATGGTGAAATAGTATGTAATTGGATGATATATCATATATACAGAATCATTAACATGTTATATTTTTTATTTATATCAGTTATACTCATTATTATACCCATCTAAATAATGAAGTGTTTGAATAACAAACTACACCACGATGTAGAGATGGTAAGCTGTACGTATGTACGTCTGGTGACTTTGTCATTTAGAGGATGGATAGAATAAAAAATATGGTTGTACCATATTTATAATAACATAACAGTATGTATAAGGTACTGGATTTATTATTTTGGTATAGAAACAACAAAGAAAGAGGAACTGGAAGATGAAAAGAACTTGAAAGAGGGTGGTGAAATTATTAACTCTTTTTCAGGTGTTTCCTTTTGAGTTGATCAAAAGGTATCCTTAGGTCGGATTTATAATACAATTAAGGACTCTAGGTTTATTTGAGGGACGTTAGGAGGATATTTAGGCAGGGTTTGGATGATCCAAATGGCTTTGGAGGTGTGATTTTGAGAGAAGGAGAAGTACCATTTTATAAGAGGGATGAGGGTCACTTTAGGAAAAGATTAAAATATTAATTTATTATACAATCATATTCGGTTTATAATGGCTCCAAATGAATTTATTTCGAGACTTAGGTGGTTATGGGTCGAAATAATATCAACCAATAGGTTTTATACAAGTTTGGGTGACCATTTTAACCTTATATTTTAGATTTAACTCTTAGTTAAATAGTTTAACTTTTACCACGTCTTCTTGTATTCTTACACTATATGGTTAAAAAACTTACTCTAAACTTCCAAGATAACCTCAAGTGGTTCATTAATGGCATATATAATATTATTTAATCCATTTTACTAGACCATAAATTTTTATGAATATTATATCAACCAATAATATAGTATTTGTTTTAAAAATTAATTTATGTCAATTTTGACACTATTTTGTATTTTTTTTGTGAAAGTCATAACAACCTTATCACTTCAAAAAAAATTTATCTAATCAACCCTAACATGTCATATTATCCAATAAAATTAGTGGAATTAATCAGAAGTCTCAATTTAGGTTTATTTGTGTATTTATAATATCAATTATTTTAATATTTTATTAATAAGGTAATTACTGCATCATCATTGTGTCATAAATAAATTAAACTGTTTAATATCTAAAAATTATAAATAAAATACCATTATGTAAGAAATATATTTATATTTATAATTAATATTTATAGTTGAATTTATATTGTGTTTAACCCTATATTAAAAATGGTTTAGTTTTTAAACTTTGAATTTAATACTTTTAACTCTTGTTTAAATAAAATAATAACAAATGTCCTAATCTAATGGAATTGAAGCAAAGAGGATCATATTTTATTCCTAAGGTTGTTTTTGGTCAAATTAAACTTATACAATAGAATTATGACATGTTTTAGGGTAATTATAATATCATTTTTACCCTTAATTACCATATTTACATTTAACTGTTGTAAATAAAAGTCAAAAGTTACTATTCACCAAAAATTATTTTCATCTTATTGAATCACATTTTAATTACTCATGTCAACCATGTCTCTTTGATTTTTGAAATTAAACTCACAAAAGCGGTAAAATTATGTTTTATGAAAATTTGCTAACGTGCCTAGAAGGTGGGTAAAAGAGGTTAAAAAGTTCAATAAACTTTTTTACATCTAATTTTATAATAAAATAACTCCAATGAATTAAATTTTACTTATATAGGTATTATATATATATTTTTACATAAAATAAATTTAAATAAAATAAATAATTATTTAATTAAAAAGCCAGTTTTAAATAATAACGTAATGTTTTCACTATTCATCAAAAATTGAAAGTTTTCCGAAAAATATCAAAAAATCACCCTAAGATAATTTTGATATTCCGAATTAAAAAATGAAGTCTATTTTACCAAATTAAAAAAATATGAGTTTCATTTATTAATTTAAAATTAATTCCCGTTGTCAAAACCAAAAAGCGAGTTTTTAAAAAGTAAAAACTATCAAAAGATTGACACGTGTTTATGTCAAACATAAATGTGAAATTAATTATAATGACCTAAATTGTATTAAATGATAAAAATATAATCTAATTATACTTAAAAACCTTTCAAATTCATAATTTAACACTATAAATTATTTCGATTAAAAAAGTTGTTTTCAATTAAAACATAGTATTTTTCATTATTCGTCAAAATATGAAAGTTATCAGAAAAGTACCAAAAATTTATCCAAACTAAATTTTTATGTCCCTATTCTAAAGAAAAATTTAATTTCATAAAATTGAAAATATAAGTGTCAAATATTGGTTTTAAAAAGGGTCCTCCATTAAAAGGTTGTAAAATAGCATTTTTTGAAAAATACTTATTTTATATGAAAAAATGAATTTGTTCTTATATTATGTCTATGAAACACATAATATATATGTTAAAATTATATATAGTATATAAGATGAAAAATGCAGTTAATACTATTCATAACCACCTTTTGAATGACTAGTTTAGTAAGTTGTGGTGTGCTCGAACTCAGTGTTGCGTGTAGCACAAGATATTTAATTACTTTAATGAGATAACATACTATGAAATATTTGGGTGTTACATTAAAGTTATATAAAATATTCTTTAATGCCGATAGATATCCCTGAAACCTGAACTCCCAGATCCAATTCAAAACACATACTGTTTAAATACTATCTTCGATACCAAATTTGGTGACATGAAATTAACCATCCATAATTACAACATCAATAAAAAATATTAGGTCACTTACATACCCAATACCTTTTAATTTTAGTGTTTTAGAGATTTGGAAAAAATATTTAACTAATAAAACCCATATCTTTCCCATCTAATGTGTATTTTCATACTGAACCTAGGATTCCTTATTTTACAATAAGTCTTCAATATCTCCCATAAAATAATCCACAAATGATTCCCATCAAGACATTTTCATATGTAATAATAATTTTTATAACCTGGTGAAATGGAAATATAATAAGGTTGAAATTAAACTCTCAATAATGATAAACATAAGAGATAAACACTAATGATCATAAGAGAGAATAAGATAAACATGGAGGTAAGAGAACATAATCAAGGTATAAGATCACATCATAACAAAATCATACTTGATAAAATATGGGTCATAAATAATGACTCATAATATATGGATTTTTCAAATAAGTAGATATCATCAGATCATGTCATCATGATAATGAATAAATAACATAAAACCGGACATCATAATTATAAATCAAGGCTCAATTACAAGACAACATAACATGGTGGATAGAGTACCATAGTGGATTGACCCTAGTCCATTACATATCATCCAATGAGATATAAAGTTTTACTTAATGCATTATAGGTCTATATAATTCTAGGCCCACCCATCACATCATAACTTGTACATGCATATTTTTCACATATAAGGAAAACATAAAAAATCCATTAGTAATCTTAACATGATAAAGCCATGGAAATTAAATGGGTATCCAATAAAACTAAGAAACTCTATTGGTAAATACCTTTCAATAATGATATTTAAGTATAATGTATTTACACTGTATAGATAAAGGGTGTATGGTTTAATCAATAATTCTAAAAATCAATCAATGTATGGGACTACACAGTGGATCATTAGGAAAGAAAAAGGCAGTGATGAATCATTTATCTTATATATATTTCAGTTCCATCACACAACACATACATAATAACATCAGTAAAGAACCAAATAATTATTTTTACATAGTTCAATAATACTTTTAGAAAATCACTTTTAAAAACAAGAAGAAATATCAAATTATTTTGATAAATTTTAAAAATGAAAATTTCATTGAAAAATGGGAATATAATTTAATTTTTAAAACCATTAAAACTTTTAAAGGAATATTGATGAAAATAATTTACATAAAAGTGGTAAAAATAATTCATTTAGAAAATGATAAAAAATAGTATTTTTTCACACTTTTTTAAATAAATTCAAAAATGACCCATGTAGATAACATTAGAAATATTTTTAACACTTTTATAAATAAATTCCAAGATATTATAAAATTTTCTTAAATAATTACTAAAGTGTATATAAGAACGTTCTTGAAACATTATAAAGGATATGTAAATAGAGGATAAATATTCATGCCTATGAATAAGAGATAAACAAACCTTATGAACAAATGAATGTATGAACTATAAATCAATAAGTAAATAAGACCATAAATTCATTAGAAATGAATGTAAAATAGTAATTTAAACATTAAATACCTTGAATTTTATTCATAGAAGGGAAAATATCTAATTGAAGGACAACAGTTGAAATGAGCGAAGACTTAAAAAGGAAACCCTTACTAAGATTGTAAGAAGTTAAGTAAGAATATATAAATGAATCCATATAAAATAATTTTAAATTAGACATAAAATAATTAGTGTTTATAGTTCACATAATCATATACTAATAAATCAAATAACAAAGGAAATAAATCAATGAAAGTAAATTGAGTTAACCCCCTTATGGGTTTAGTAATGAATTAAAAGAACATTGAAATATAACATGAAAAATGATTTTAAATTACATGAAAATAGTTTAATTATGATAAAATAAGTAAATGGATTGTAATTACACCATTTTAAGGAATAATAGGTGCATGATTTTAAATATGTCTAAATAAATTTAATTTGAGACCAAGAACCCTTACCATGTATTATCACTTAGTCAGGAACACTCTAACCTAATTTATTATAAACTATTCTCATTGATCATTTATTTCAAAAAATTATTCATATTTATAACATTTTACATTAATATTTTATAGTAATTTATTATATAGTTATTACCTATTTTTAGTTAATATTGTTCATTGGTGTTGGTAGTTTTAATCATTCCATGTTTGTTTCGGTATAATGATTTCAATTATAATTACATGTTCATTAGTTAATTATATATTAAATGTTCAATGTATTTTAATATAAGTTTCATAATTATTTATAAAGGTCCATGTTTATTGCATTGGATTTTTAGGCCCAATTATTAAAGAAGAAACCCCTAATATACTTGTTTCTGTAGATTTTAACGAAATAAATGTGGTATTTTAATAATGATTTGATTATTAATATTAAAATTATATAAAACAAAAAATTTAAATGTTAATATCATATCTTACTAGTAGAATAAAATATATATAGTTCTATATATTGTCCAAAATATATTCAAATAAAGAAAAGTATCTCGATATGCTCATTTTTGGCACTTAAGTTTTATGATGATGATTTATTGTTAATATTGTTAATGTAATGGAAAACTTATATTGTAATAATCTTAACCATGTTATCAATATCACATATATTCATTAAATCCATTTTATATAACCATTTATGTAAGGTGGTGTTGAAAAATAATTTTTTCATTCATAGAGGCAGTAGTCTGATCGTAACATGAGTGACGTTTTCATTTTTTAATGAATGGGAGAAAGATTGATAATGGTTATTCCATAAATATAATAAAAACTAATTATTCAAATTTCATTATTTTAGGATTTTTATATAATAATTGGAGGATTCATAATAAGAAAGAAACTTGAATGTATGTGATTAAAATAATTGCATATTCCTTGGATATCCTCCTTTAGAGCACTCCTTAAGACTTTTTAGATTGGTATTTGGTGAGACCAAAACCGATAAGATGTGGGAAATAGTTCTGGGGATACTTTTAGGTATATTTTTTTAGATATATAAATCTTTAGCTGTGATTATAAGTGGATAGGTGAAGGGATCCTTTTATAGGTGAGAGGGGTGACACTTTTGTTAATATCAACTTCTTAAAATAAAGACATGTAATTTTAAAGGAAAGTGGATAAAAAATTGATAATTTATTTTTAAAATATTATATAAGGTACTTAAATATATCATCCATCCATTTAATGTAGATTTTTTTGTGATATTTTATGACTTGCCATCTTGATTTAACATTTTTTACCGCATTTTAATCTTTACTATGGTGACTATTTTTTTACCTTGGTAACTTATTTTTATGAACAAAAAATGAAATTGAACATATTAACTAATTTGGAAATAATGATTAAAAATATGAAATTTATTTTTGTTGATTTAATTTCTAAATTTAATGAAAATCAATTTTAATATAATAAATCCTAACATGAAAAAATATTTTTTTTAGAAAATGTAATATTTAACGATAAAATGGATTTATTATTATTCCTTGAAAAGTAAAAATAATGTAAAAACTAAATAAATTTAACTATAATTTTATTTACTTAATATTTTACTCTTCTTGTAACTTTCTTAATGAGATTTCACATTTTATCCCTATGATATATGAATATTTATCTTGAATTGTAAAATATATCATTGTTCATTTTTTAGTGTTGTGTATGGTGAAAGTTATTTAATATAGTATTTACTTAAAGGGAAATAAATACTAGAATATTGGAGTGTTGTAGTATATATAGTCTGAAGATATGTGAGTAGGATCCTCTCTGGGTCTCAAAGTGGACTCGAGACTCATTAATTTTATCTTCTTTCTTGGCCTCTCATCTTCGGCCCAAGAATCACTTTGATATCCTCACCAAGACCATATTAAATTTACTACATGATCTGATGGATCTTCAATTATGGGTTTTCAATAGGCCCCCAAGTGGGGTTGATGCAAGGACCCAAGTGTCTCATTAGTCACCTACATTTTATGGGACTTCCTAGTAGCCTTATTCCATTTATCTAGTGCTAAATATTTCCCAACCTCGATGATGCTACTAACAATCATCCTATATGGGTATGATGACATCTAGGAATAAGTGTACCTAGGTTCAATCCTGACTTCTGTTAGTGGCACCACCACTTTCCATTTAATGAATTTAAATTTATGTGCAAATATGCATGGATCATAGGCCTCATACATGATGTTATAATAAATATATGCCACTGGGATATAGTCCCTCATGGTTATTTTATATTATTGCACCTTATATTCACCATGAACATCATTTATAATTGTCTAGGTGGATGGTTGTCCATATGGAAGAAAGTTGAATTCTGAGTGTAATGTTAGGAGAATTAGAGCCTTGTCCTCCTTCAATGACAATGAAATGATACCATAAATGGCCTGAATGAATTATCTGAAATAGAACCTCAGGATTTTAAATTCACTATAGAGATCATTTTCATTGAAGTGTACCACTATACAACCCCACAATACTTGAAATGGTCATGTGATGTGGAATAGAGATTTATCATTGAATATACGCATCTAGTATTGGTGTATTTTGGATAGAACTAATACTTCAAAACCAATAATCTTACCCTCTATTAACCTCACTACCATCATGAAAGTAGTTTTCCTTAAACTTGTGTGTGATTCATGAACATAGAGAATATATCAACTTAGTCATATCATAAGGAAGTCATCAAGTTAGATTTGAAGAAAGGTATTTGAGTTGATATCATAGACCCACTCTTTATAATATACTTTCTCTATCTTAGGAAAAGTGTGACTAAGATTCCCCTATTCTACATGGAGTGTCACCCCATTAGTCATTTTGTGTTAAAAGTATATTTACATGAAACCAAGAAGATATTTATTTATGTTTCAAAACTGATGTCTATTCATGGATGGTGATCCTTCCCCATGCATTTATGGATCCCCTCAATGGTTCTTGATCCAATGGGGGTGTTTATTTTGAATATTCCTAGGAAGACTTCAGGGGAATAAACCAATCATAATTGGATCCTAGGACTAGTTCCTAAGAGTAATTATATACATCCCATAAAGAAATTACCACCTCTCAATTATTAGGTGAAATGTGTTTTTATACAGATCCCAACAAATTAGAAATTCCAAAATTTGGTAGGAGAAATTTTATATGTATGTCTATGGTTTCCAAATAGATCCATAGATCACTACTTACTTTAAGTGATTTTCAAATTTAGTGCATTTGTTTTGGAACCAATACATATACATCCATTCATGATTGACACCACCATCGGGACACAGGTCCAAATTCTCATTCCAAACATAAAGTTGATCAGTAGATGATTGGTAGAAGATGGATGAGACATAATGTTTCTAGGACTTTGATATATAAATTTGATTTTCCATGGTGGCCTTGTAATAATGAAACATATGGGAAAGGATAGTCTTCACCTCATTGATATAAGAGCCTCTCTATGATATGTTATCTCTACCCAAGTTTATATACTATATGGCCCAAAAGATGGGGAGTCAATTGTCTATCCCTAGGATGAAAACATTATCCATAAGTATATGTATTTTGTAACGCCCCCACCTTAGAACACCTAAAGCCGGTGCATTATTTCATTTCATTGGAATTATTACAAGGAAAAAAATCCCAAAGGACCGTACAATTTAGCAGTCTTGGAAATCCATATTACATACATGATACACATAATACATTGGGGAAAAAAATAAAACACGCTACACAATAATTTAAATGAACTACATCCTTTAAAGCTTATTCAATTTTCTCTTCTTCATAACCTGGGGAGAGAAACATAATAAGGGTGAGCTCAAATGCTCTATAAGGGTATGAATAGCGGAAGAAATAATCAATTTATTTTAAAAGGTAAATATCTGAGAACACTTTCCATTTACAAAACCAAATAAGGCACAAATAATCTGGCAAGTAAGGAACTTAAACATATACCATAAATCAATAAGCTGATAATGAACTACTTACATAGATATGTGGATGCAAAATATCATGGATAAATAGGAACTGAAATTAAATGAAGGAAACACTTTATTTAAGGACATAATGTCTTAGGCACATGAAAACCTATTACCACCAAGAACTTTCACAAGATAGTTTATTATTAAGGGTAGAAACCCATTTGGATAAATTATTTCTCTCATGATAACCTATCGATGCATCAGGGAGCTATATAAAGACTGAGCTCCACCCGTCATTTCCAGTACAAAGTATTTATCATATTGAATAACCAAAATAAATAATATGCCTTATCAAATAACCATATTGAATGAGTAATATAGATCTATAAATAATTCCCATGAAGGAAATAACTTAATATCATGAAAATAATGAGATTTATGAAATCAAATAAAAGGGTAGAACATATAGCATATAAAAGGAACTAGGTGCATAACATTTCAATATGCCTCAATGAAATGAAATTGAGACAAAATCCCATACCTTAAGTCCGATAGTCTCTATATTTGTCTGAAAATCCGGTATGATGCTATTATTGACTTATATTAAAATCATAATAATATTTTTGATATCATATATGATTCTTTTATGACTTTATATTACCCGTTTATTAAAAATTCCAAGTTAATGCAACATTTCAGTTAATAGTCGCTTCATTTATCATGTGTTTTGACTTTTTATTCTCAATCATATTACTTAGATCATGATTTAATTACTTCAAAAATGTATAATATGATTTATATACCATATATATTCATAATATAAATATATATAATAGATAGGAATAAACTGTTCATGGAGATAGTAGGCCGTACGTACACATGAACACTGTTTCCGTTTTCTCATCGTATGAATGGAAGTAAGTGAATAACATATACGTATATATATATATATATATATATTATTACAGAAGAATTATAATGTCATATATTTCATAATTATTCATAATATATATCGTTATAATCATTCTTGGATGGTGAACGTGGAAGATGAGTTTTATCGCGTCGTGGAGACGGTAAGCCGTACCTACACACGAGAGACGATATCATTTCCTCAATGGATTAATGGTATGAATTTGTATTGAATATGAATTTAAAAAAATAATATCATGTTATATTTATTATTTAAGTCATTTTTATTCATCATTATACCCATCTAAATAATTTAAAGATTAAAAACAATTTATACCACAACGTAGAGATAGTAATTCATACGTACACACACATGGTGATATTGTTTTTAATAGGATGGGAAAATTAGGAATATGGTTGTCCCATAATCCTAAAAAAATCTCAAAATATATTATATTCTGGATTTATTATTTTAGTATGGTAAAAACTTAGTAAGAGGAAGTATAAGAAGAAATTAACTTTGAAAGAATGGATAAAACTATTACCTCTTCTTTGGGCGTTTCATTTTGATTTGAAAAAAAAGACTCCTTAAGTTGGTTTTATGCCCAAAGGGTTGCCTCTAGGATGAAGTGAGGGAATATGAGAGGATATTTGGGTAGGTTTTGACTAAGAGAAAGGGCTTTGGAGGTTTGAATAAGTGGGTAGATGTGGTTCCCTTTTATAAGAGGGAGGAAAGTCACTATAGGAAAGTCTAGAAATATTAATTTATTTTAAATTCAATTTAGATTATAAATAGTTCAAAACTAATTTAATTAGAATCTAAGATGATTCTATTTTGAATACCCATCATCCAATAATTTTTAGACAAGTTTTTAATATTTTTTATCCTTATATTTTTGGTTTAACCCTTATTTTACCATTTTTAAAATTACCATGATATCATGTTATTTACATATTGTGGGTTAATATAATTGCCATATCATGCCAAAAGATGCACAAAAAGGTCATTTATGACATACTTGGACTTTTATTAAACATTTGGAAAAATAATATATTTTTAATAATTTAATATCATTTAATAAACTATTTTATGTTTTAAATTATGAATTATGTCAATTTTGGACACTATTTATACTTGACTTTTTTAAAAATTCATAACAACCTGATTACTTAAAATCATAGACATTAACTCAAATATAATATGTCAATATCATCCATAAATTTTTTTATGACATGAAAATAACCAAATTACATTTATTTTAACATTTATAATATCATTTATTTGAATCCTTTATTAATGAAGCAATCACTGCATCATCATTGTGTCATAATTAAATTTATTTATTTAATGTATAAAAATTATAAATAAAATATCATGATGTAATAAATTTTTCTATATTTCTAATTACTATTTATAGTCCAATATATCAATTATATAACCCCATATAAAAATTGTTTTAGTAAAAGATACATGTTCATGTTATATTTTATATACTTTAAATTAATTCTTATAAAATGTCATTTTCACACCCAAGTGGCTTCATGAGGCCATAAAATCGACCCAAGGATGCCCATGGTCGTAAATGTCACATAAAGTAGGATTAAGACATGTGTTAGGTTAGTTTAGTATTATTATAATATTATTGTTTACCCTTATTTACCAGATTTACCATTTTTACTATGGTAAATAAAAATTATTACTGAAGTTACTATTCATAATGTAAAAAAAATAAAAGGTACATATTTACACAATTTTAACATTATAATTCTAAATATGTAATACATTTATCCAAATTCAAAACACATAATTTCATAAATTAATTTGAAATTAATTCCCATTGTCAAAACCAAAAAGCAGGTTTTTAAGAAGTAATATCTATCAAAAGATTATCATGTGTTTATGTACAATTTAAATGTGAAATTACTTCCAATGACCATAATAGGATTAAATGATAAAATATTAATGAAATTAAATTTTAAAACTAATTAAAAATACTATCTATTAATATTAATAAATTAAATGAAAATAAAGTTTTGAATTAAAATACATTATTTTTCACTATTCATCAAAAATTGAATCTTTTTAAAAAATTACCAAAATTTTACCCTAATATAATTTTGATATTATGAATTAAAAAATGAATACTATTTTGAAAAATAAATTTTATAAAATTTCAAAATTTTGTTAGTACTATTCATAACTACTTTTTAAATAGTTATTTTGATAGGTCGTGGTATGCTTGAACTCAGGGTTGTGTACAACACAAGCCATTGAATTATTTAAAAAGAGAATACTGTGGAATCTTGAGGTGTTACATTATTCCCACCTTCAAATAATTTCATCCTCAAAATTTTTGGGATATCACAACATAAAAATATTCAGGTGGTTCTTCATCATATGTTCTTCAGGTTTCCACGTTTCCTCTTCCATTTTATTGTTTCTCCAAAGAAATTTTACCGTACGAGTTATATGATTTCTCAACAATCGTTCTCTGGTATCAAGAATCTTGATTGGATCTTTACAATAATACATATCAGGTTCCAGTTCTATTTCTTCATAGGTGAGTACATGCGTTGGGTCTGGCATGTATTTCCCTAACAGTGATATGTGGAATACATCATGAAATTTTGAGAGACTTGGAGGCATTGCAATACGGTAGGATATAAATCCTATTCATTATAGAATTTAAAAAGGTCTGATGTACCTGGGAGTTAATTTACTCTTATTACCAAATCGTATAACACCCTTCCATGGAGATACCTTCAAGAAAACATGATCTCCTACTTGAAATTCCAAATCCTTCCTTCAGTTATCAATATAACTCTTTTGTATACTTTGAGATATTTTGATATGGGTTTGGGTAGTCTTCAACATATCCATTTTCTCTTTAAAAAGTTCTGGACCTACAAGTTTTTTTTCACCAACATTATCCCAAAAATTTGGTGTATGACATCTCTTTCCATATAAAGCTTCATATTGTGCCATCTGAATGCCTGAATGGAAGCTATTGTTATAGGAAAATTCTATTAGAGGTAAATAATGATCCCACATACCTTTAAAGTAAAGTAAAAAATATCTCAACATGTCTTCTAAATTTTTAATAGTCCATTCTGATTGTTCATCAATTTGAGTGTGATATGCAGTTCTCAAACGAAGTTCAGTATCCAGGGCCTTCCGAATAATTTTCCAAAAATCTTAATGTAAAATGGGGATCAAAATAAAAAAAATCTATAGGGTTACAACATGAAGTCTTAAAACTTGATTAATATTTATCCTTGATAAACATTCAAGTGGTAAATCTTCTCTTATAGCAAGAAAATGTGGTGACTTGGTAAGACGATAAAAAATAACCCATATCAAATCAGTCCTTCTGGGAGTATTTGGTAGCCCCATGAAAAAATACAGCGTAATATCATTCCATTTCCACATAGGTATAGGAAGAGGTTGTATGAATCCTCTAGGATGTTGTCCTCCGGCCTTCACTTATTGATAAACCAAACATTTTGACACATAATCAACTATTCCCCTTTTCATGTTGTCCCACCAAAAATGTTCCGTCAGATATCTATACATCTTAGTTCCATCAGAGTGTATAGATAAATTAGAGCTATGAGAATCATCCAATAACTCCCTTTTTATCTCAGGTATAGCATGAACATAAAGCCTCTTCCTAAATTTAAAAATTCCATCTTCAAATACAAAAATCAATTAATATCCTATCATTCAAAACTTTAATTTTCTTTTGAAACTCCTCATTATCAGTCTGAGAAATTTTTATCCTTTCGAGAAAAGATGGTTTGGAAACCATTTGAAAAAGTAGTGATGTTTTACCCTCAATGATAATTCCCATATCTATCTTTATTAGATCAATGAACATAGGATCCCTTTCAACTCTCATCTTGTTTATAACTCTATGGTCCTTTCTACTTGGGGAATCCACCACTTTATTTTCCTTCCATGGGTGGTAGTGTATTGTATAATAATAATCCTTTAGTAGATCAAGCCATCTACTTTGTCTCATTATGAGTTCTTTCTGTGAGAAAATATATTTCAAACTCTTGTGATCAGTATATATCTCACATTTTTAACCGTAGAGATAGTGTCTCTATATCTTCAAAACAAAGATTACTATAGCTAACTCAAGATCATGAGGTAGATAGTTTTTTTCATGAATTTTTAATTTCCTTGATTCATATGCAATAACCCTATCATTCTGCATAGGGATAGAACCAAGTCCTTTCCTTGATGCATCACTATAAATAAAAAACCCATCATTCGAAGATAGTAATGTCATGATGGGAGAATTGAATAATCTTCTCTTAATCTCAACAAAATATTCTTCACCCTATTTTTTACAAATGAATTTAACCTCTTTACATGTGATATTGGTTAATGGGTTATCCAATCGAGTGAAATTCTCGACGAAATGCCAATAGTAACCTGCTGAACCAATAAAACTGCATACCTCAGTTATACTTGTCGGTGCTAGACATTCTTGAATGTCATTTTTATTTTAAGGATCAATAGAAATTTCATCCTTGGAGACTATATGGCCAATGAAAGAAATTTCTTGAAGCCAAAATTCACACTTGCTAAATTTACCATATAATTCTTCTCTCTTAAAAGTATCAAGAATGATTTTCAAGTGATACACATGGTCTTCAATGATTTTAGAATATATCAGAATATCATCAATTAATACCACAACAAAATCATCAAGATATTACTTGAATACTCTATTCATGAGATCTATAAAAACTATGGGTTCATTAGTCAATTAAAAATGCATTACTGTAAATTCGTAATGACCACACCTCATCGAAAAGCTGTCTTCGAAATGTCTTCCATATTCACTCGTAACTGATGATATCTAGAATAAAGATAAATCTTTGAAAATATTTTTTCTCCTTGAAGTTGATAAAATAAATCATCGATATGAGGTATATGATACCTGTTATTTATTATAACCACATTGATTTACCTATAATAAATACACAACCTCATGGATCCATCTTTTTTCTTGAAAAAGAGAACAGAGGCTCCCCATGGAGAAACACTAGGGTGAATAAATCCCTTTTGACCGAAAAATCTAATTTGTTTTTTTAGATGTACACATTCTACAGGGGCCATTCTGTAGAAGTTTTTGACATTCGCCTTGCATTAGGGATTAAATCAATACAAAACTCAACTTTATGCTGTAGGGGGTGTCCAGGTAAATCTTCAATAAAAACATCAATGTGTTCCTTTACAATAGGTACATCCTCATTTTGAATATTAATTCCTTCATCCATAGATGTTGTTTTATCTTCCTCATAAATAATCTCATTCAGTAAAGCTACTAGGGGTATATTTTGATAAGAATCAAGTGATTAAGTTTCTTCTCTAAAGATAAAGGAATCTACATCTTCTTCACAAATCACACCTTCCTTATTCTTGAAAAATATTTTTACATCATAAGTCATAAACTTTTATTACTTTGGGTGAATTAAGTGTATCAATAAATTCTTACATAGAGTATTTTTCCTAATCTATGTTCTCTAAATATATTTTCCATGATTTTTGATAAACTTACTCTGATACTAACTATAACGCCCCGACATCAGATCACCTGAATCCAGTGCATTATTACATTTCATTGGCATTATTACAAGGAAACAAATCCCAAAGGACCATACAATTTATAAGTCTTGGAAATCTAAATTACATACATGATACCTATAATACATTGTAAAAACAAAATAAAACATGCTAAATAATAATTGAAATGAACTGCTTCCTTGAAAGATTAATCAATGTTATCTTCTTTGTAACCTAGGGAGAGAAACACAATAAGGGTGATCTCAAATCCTTAGTAAGGGTATGTACATCAGAAGCAATAATCAATCTATATGGAAATATAAATATTTGAGAACAATTTACATTTACAAAACTAGATAAGGCACAAATAATATGGCAAGTAAATAACTAAAAAATATGCCATAAATCAATAAACAGAGAATGAACTACTTCCATAGATATGTCGGCACAAAATCTCATGGATAAATAATAACTGAAATTAAATGAGGGAAATACTTTATTTAAGGACGTCATGTCCCAGGCACATGAAAACCTATTACCGTTAAGTCCTTTCACAAGATGGTTTAAAATTAAGTGTAGAAACCAATCTGACCAACTTATTTTTCTCATGAGAACATATCGATGCATAGAGGAGATATATAAAGTCTAGGCTCCACCCATCATTGCCAGTCCAAAGTATTTCTCATATTGAATAACCAAAATAAATAATATGCCTCATCAAATAACCATATTGAATGAGTATTATGGATCTACCAATAATTACCATGAAGTAAATAACATAATATATTGATAATAATGAGATTAATGATAACAAATCAAAGGGTATAATATACACTGTATAAAAGGAACTAGGTGCATAACATTTCAATATGCCTCAATGAAATGAAATTAAGGCAAAATGCCTTACCATAAATCTGATACTCTATGTATTTGTCCAAAAATCCTTTATGATGGTATTATTAACTAGTATTAGAATCATAATAATATTTATGATATCATATATGATTCTTTTATGACTTTATATTACCCATTTTTTTAACAATTCCAAGTTAATGCAACATTTTGGGTAATAATTGCTTCGTTTATCATACATGTTTTGACTTGTTATTCTTGATCATATTACATAGATCATGATTTAATTACTTAAAAATGTAAAATATGATTTATATATCATATATATTCATAATATAAATAAATAAATATATAATATATATGAATATACCATTCATGGAGATGATAGGCCGTATGTACGCATGAACGCTATTTCCGTTTTCTCATTGTATGAATGGAAGTAAGTGAATAAAATATATGTACAAACACACACAAACACATATATATTATTATAGTATAATTATTATTCCACAATATATATCTTTATAATCATTCTTGTATGGTGAATGTGGAAGATGAGTCTCATTGAGTCATGGTGACGGTACACCGTACGTACGCACGAGCGACGAAATCATTTTCTCAATGGATTAATGCTATGGATTTGGACTGAATATGAATTTTAAATAAATAATATCATGTTATATTAATTATTTAAGTCATTTTTATTCATCATTATACCCATATAAATAAATTATAGATGAAAAATAGTTTACACCACGACTTATAGACGGTAAGCTGTATGCACGCACACATGATGATATTGTTTTTCATAGGATGGGTAAAATAGGAATATGGTTGTACCATAATCATAAAAAATATCAAAATATGTTATATTATGTATTTATTATTTTAGTATGGTAACAACTTTGTAATAGTAAGTATAAGAAGAAATGAACTTTGAATGAAGGGATAAAACAATTACCTCTTCTTTGTGTGTCTCCTTTTGATTTGAACAAAAGGACTCCTTAAGTTCATTTTATTCCCAATGGGTAGCCTCTGGTATGATTTGAGGGAAGTTTTTAGAATATTTGGGTGGGTTTTGGCTGAGAAAAAAAGGCTTTGGAGGTGTGAATAAGTTGGTAGAGGTGGTGCCCTTTTATAAGAGGGAGGAGGGGCACTTTAGGAAAGTCTAGAAATATTAATTTATTATAAATTAAATTTCTATGATAAGTTGTTAAAAACTTATTTAATTATAATATAAGATTATTTTTGTTCTAATAAAAATTATAGAATAATTTTTAGGAAAGATTTTAATATTTTTTTATCCTTATATTTTTGGTTTAACCCTTATTTTACCCTTTTTAATCTTACCATGATAGCATGTTATTTACACATTGTGGGTTAATGTAATTACCATATCTTGTCAAAAGAGCCATAAAAAAGTCATTTATGAAATATTTGGATCTTTATTAACCATTTTTATGAATCTTATATTTTTAGGAATTTAATATCATTTAATAAACTATTTTATGTTTTAAGTTTTGAATTATGTTAATTTTAGATACTATTAAAACTTGTCTTTTTTAAAAATTCACAACAACAAGATTCATTAAAAAAAGAATTAACTCAAAGATAATATGTCAATACCATCCATAAAATTCTTTTATGAAATCAAAAAAACAAAATTACATTTATTTTAACATTTATAATATTATTTACTTGAATCCTTTATTAATGAAGCAATCACTGCATCATCATTGTGTCATAATTAAATTTATTTATTTAATGTCTAAAAATTATAAATAAAATATCATGATACAAGAAATATTTTTATATTTATAGTCGAAGATATCAATTATATAACCCCATATAAAAATTGTTTTAGTTAAAAATACATGTTTATGTTATATTTTCTATACTTTAAATTAATTCTTATAAAATGTCATTTTCAAACCTAAGTGGCTCCATGGGGTCATAAAATCTAACCAAGGATTCCAATATTCGTAAATATCTATTAAAATAAGAGTAATACATGTGTTAGAGTAGTTTAGTATTATTATAATATTATTTTTTAGCCTCATTTACTAGATTTACCCTTTTACCACGGCAAATAAAAATAAATACTGAAGTTACTATTCATGATATCCAAAAATTAAAGGTACCTGTTTACACAATTTTTACCTTTTGATTCCAAATATTTAATATAGTTTTTTTAAATTCAAAATACAGAAGTTTCATTAATTAATTTATAATTAATTCTTGCTGCCAAAACCAAAAAACGGGTTTTTAAGAAGTAATATCTATAAAAATACTGACATGTGTTTATGTAAAATTTAAATGTGAAATTACTTCTAATGAACATAATTGTGTTAAATAATAAAATATTAATCCAATTAAACTTTAAAAACAATTAAAAATACTATCTAACAATCTTAATAAATTAGATTAAAAGGCAATTTTGAATTAAAATGCAGTATTTTTCACTATTCATCAAAAATTGAATCTTTTCAGAAAATTACTAAAATTTCACCCTAATCTAATTTTGATATTAATAATTCAAAAATTAAGTCTATATTAAAAATAAAGTTTATAAGATTTCAAAATGTGGTTAGTACTATTGATAACATCTTTTTAAATTGCTACTTTGATAGATCGTGGTGTGCTTGAACTCGAAGTTGCGTACAATGCAAGACATTGAATTATTTAAAAATAGAGTACCGTAGAAGCTTGGGGTGTTAAATATTTATAGTGTAAGGAAATATAATTCTAATAACATCCTATGATAAACTCACATAACTTGGAAAAGAGTTGACAAATGTGGTTGACATTGTTAATCCTATCCTTGTTCAATATCTTAGACCAATTGGTCAATATGGGAAACTACTTCAATATTCAGAATGGTGTTTGAAATTTGGTATGATATCTATAAAATTAAATTAAATAGAATTAAATTATATAGTTAATGGGTAAAAAAATAATTACCTTAAGAGTAAAGATAACCAGATCTTGAAGACCATCAAGCAAAAATTTGGTAAAGGTAAAATTTTTCCTAGGCCACTTTGTTCAACTCCCTTATTCTAGGTAATATCACTAAACACCTTTTCCTAGATAATATATACATTATGTTAAGTCATTACTATGTGAAAACTTCATTAAAATATCACAACCACCCTATCATTCCAAGTTCAAATTGAAGGAAATAAAGTTTCTTAAATTCACTGAGAGTAGAGTTTAAGACTTGGGTGAATATAAGGAGTCTAATCTTTAGAATTTTCCATGGATGAGTGATACATGAAGAGTATGTGGTTCCTACATATTTATAGGTAATGTTATCTTCTAATTCTCAACCCAATGTAACCATTTACCATTCCCATCTCGTTGCATGTATCACGTGCCCAGATGCCAACATGCATGGTGTACTCAACACATGTTTTCTATTCTCGTACTCCCAACCAGAGTGTGCACACCCTTTTTTGAAGAAAACCCTATTACAGAGAAATTTTGACCATATAATTTCATCCTTCATGTTTCAATATGATCCAATTCTAATGGGGGTATTTTTTTGGTCACTTTTTCTAAGGTTTTAGAATTTAGTTAGATGACTTTTCTAGTGGAATAATTTTATCCTACACCCATCTTCTGGCACACCCTAACTTACACACCCAAGCCTACTTACAAGAAGTAATTAGTGCAACTATTTTTCATGATCAGGTATAATTTTACAAATTACTTCACAAACCTAGCCTCTCATACCCATCCATAATTAATAAGTCTTCTTCTATGAAGGAATTCATGGACCTATCCTCTACACATGTGTCTACTAACATGAAGCAAGACTATCATTTAATAATTCCATTAAATGATCAAACTCTATTACAAAACAACCTTATTAAAAGAGAATACCCCACTAGGTAATTATAGGTAGTATTCTCTTATCTATTAACTCCATCTCCCTTTTTCCCTATAAAAGGGACCCTATTCCTCTCATTTTTGAAGGGAAGATAAGGACCTAAGCTTGGAACTTCAGAACATATCCCACTTCCATGCATGAAAAAGTCTCCCACTTCTCCTTTAGATGAGTATATAATTAAAAAAATAAGTAAAATAATTATTACTTTGGGAAATTTTGTTGTCTATAAATTTTACCATTAAACCTTCATGAAAGACCACTTCCCCTATGCTCTTTTGAGACTGGGGAAAATGATCCCTCCCGAAAGATCCATACAAAGGTTATGTATGACCAAGTCACCTATGAGTTCCTACACTTAGGAATCAAAATATCTAGTCATATTGAACACTTCCATACTAGGGTTCCAATTCACCTAGGACTCCATACTAGGGCACCACTTTTCTCCGACCTCCATACTAAGGCACCAATTCACCCATCCCCCCATATTTGGGTGCCAATTTACTTAGGCCTCCAAAATAAGAAACCAATTGACTCAAGCCTCCATACTAGGGTGATAATTCAACCAATAATCTATACTAGGGAACTATTTTTCCATGCCTCCATAATAGGGAACCGCTTCTCCCAAGCCTCAATATTAATGCACCACTTCACCTAGACCACTATACAATAGTAGCACTTCACCTAAGCCTCTATACTAAGGAACCATGTGCCCAAGACATCCTAAATGAGTCTAATTGGGAGACACAAATCTAGGTCACCAATATTAGGGAACCATAGGACCATAAAACCCATATTTGGGTGCCACTCACTTGACCCACCCATACTTTGGTGATTGTTCACTGCGATCACTTATCTAGGAAACTCTTTTTCCCAGGTCACCTATTTGTGCACTCATCTCATCAAACCTCCTCCTTGACCACTTGGGGAACATGGATTAATGATACAGACCAGAATGACCTCCAATATATGATGCATTCCTTTGGTAATTGGGATCAGGAATCCCATGATAAATAATCCCTAGGTATTTCTCCCAAACTGATAAAGACCTTATTGATCTAATAATTATGCATTATCCTTATAATAAGGGTCCTAATCATGAGAATATTGATTAAACCTTCATAGTCTTATGATGATCATCATGACTTCCTCAAACTGGTCCCAATGGATTTTCAGCATTCGGTTTGGTGTTTTGGACTACTCAAGGAGCCAAATATACATATCTATGCCTCTTATTCGGAATATTCCCCAACCCATTCTCATTGGTCCATATTAACTATGAGTTAAGCCTTACTTCCTCATTTATTTAAAAATATAACAATGGTGGATGGGCCTCTTAGTAGGTATAGTCCCAAACCCTTCCCACTCGGCCATATTCCATGTGATTCAAGTCTTCCTTCCTCATCTAGTTACCAATAAATCATGGTTTTAGATTCATATATAGGCCTTATATTAGGTATAATCACCAACTATTTATTATTAAGATATACTCCCTATGATTACAACCTTCATCTCTCATTTATTTACCAAAACAATAGGAGTGGACATCCATATGGAATACTCCTCCCATGTGTAAGCCTCAACTATTTCCTTATTGATAATTTCATTCCTATGATCACCATTAATGAGTTGCGCATATATGGAATTCCTATTTGGTGTAATCCCTAACCATAATTCATCCTATTTAGTTACCAAAATATAGGATAAAACTGAAAGGGTCACCCATGAGAAATTACTACCCTGACCATTTATACATTCCTTCCACCTAGTAGTCCTAGATGTAAAAATTTAAACTACCAAACTTGTAGTCCATTAGACATGATGTTAAACTACTCATAATTAGTCTTGGATGTATGAACTTAAACGACAATTTTATTGTACATAAAAACAAGACCTTAAAAGAAATTTCAATAGGTCCTGAATGTATTAACTTAAAAAGAAATTCATTTGGTCATGTATGTATGGCCTTAAAAGTTACCCACTTGGCCCTTGTCACATGACCTTAAAAGGTTATGCATGCCCTATGAAGTGGCACCAAACTATATGGGTTATAATTCCCTTAATAAGGATACATATAATTCCCCTCTCATAGGCCCAATACAAACTCCAAAACACCAACTGACACCCTAGATGGTGGGAAATTACAGAGCACTCAATTTCGTGGATTAAAACCATAGCATAGTAAATTATTAGGAGATAAATATAGAACCTTTGATGCATAAAAATGTTCACATCGATGGATGGTAACAATCAATTACTCTTATGGCTAAGGTAACCAGTATTGTTACTAGAAAATATTTTATTAATACATATTAAATCTATAAGAGAGTATTAGATAGGGATATATGAACCCTTAAGAGATAAGTAAATATCCCATCATCTAAACAAACATGTAATTTCAAGTGTCTCCAATATGTCCTAGTGACCACCTTCTTTGGGAAAGTAAGCCATCACCGACTAAAAATACACTAACGCATGTGCATGTTAGAAATAGATCATCTTAAGGATAAGGTAGTTATTGTAAATATACCCATTAGAATAGTAATATGATAATTGGGTATTTAATCATTGGAAATATAGTCTTTAAGGGTAATCTTTGGAATGGTGTATATAAATGATGTCAGTAACATGGTCATATTCATACATAAGATAAGAACTCTTACATCAAGTAGTAGAAACATTCCATTTGAATTAAACCCATTCAAGCTCAATAATGAGGTGTCATTATTAAGGTTTTCCCTAGACCAAGCCTGATATGAACTCCCAGAGGTTATTATCAAATTTAATCTATTAAAGGAGAAGTTTAAGCAAGTGAAGATCACTAAAAGGTCAATACTAAGTACCACCATTTGAAAACTCACCCTTAAGTAAATTTTAGTGTAATAAAGGGAAATATATCTTATATATAAGAAGATATTTTTATGTATGATTCTTTGATTATAAATTCCAACCATTTAAATATAATTTTTTATAAAATTTTATATTCTATATTAAAATTTTAATTTATTATAATTAAAGATTGAATTTAATAAAATGGTTTTTATATTTGAAATAATGATGTTGAAATTGTGTAAGGGGTGAAATATTATAAGTTTTTATAAAAAGATAAAATATAATAAAAATGGTTAAATATTTATAATAGAGTATACATAGACGAATTAATGTTTTAATATAAACCATCTTCATTTATCATAATTCTATCAATCCAATTTTAGTAGTAACTAGAACACTCATGTTTTTTAGTTTATTTAAAGAATTGGATAAAAAAATCAATATATTTAATGAATTATGGTTTACATAGAAATGTTATTAAATTTTATTATTTAATTATAGGAAATTATTTTTATTGATATGTGATTGATGAGAGATTGGATATTAATGGGATGTGAGAAAGTAATTTTGAGATTCCAATTGGCATGATGATAAGAAATTTATGTTAGTAAATTATGTATAAGTAGAGGATTTAGGGTATTGTTGACTTATGATGGTCCACCATGGATATTATTTATAATGAAATAGATATTATAATTAAGGTTTGACCATATAATTATGGAGGAGGTAGGAAGGAACCATGATTATTGACTCATTAATGTCCAAATTTCACATGACAATTTTTTTCAAGGCATGATGAATTTATGATTGGGTATAGAGAATGGTGTATAGATTGAGGAAGGTCTTATCACATTCTACTTGTTAAATATATCTATATATTTTCTATTAGTGGTAGTGGAAGTATTCTAAAAATGTGATCAAAGGTTATAGTTTGGTATAATATTAGGGTATATAGAATATTTTATTCTATATATTTTATATGAAGTATTAAGAGTGTTTGGTAACATTAGAATTATTTGAAATTAATATTTTTTATTTTTTTATGTTTGAGGTATTAAATTGAGTTTTATGATATTTAACATGGGGTCATGTAATTCTTTAGGTTTTTATCCCTTGAATATTATTCTTTTATTCCAAAAAAATAGAGAGTTACGTTAGGGTCATGAAAAGTTTCATAGGGGTCATGACAATCACTAGAGTTTGTGTACTCTTATACAATTGGTTTCATGGAGGTTGTGCCAAAATGGAATGAGAAATTCCAATTGGTTATAGGGCCATGTAAAATTTATACATTTCATGAAAAATCAATTCAATTGGAGGATCATGTTAATTGGTTTATAAATTTTTTCTCATAGAGGATTTTAATAATTGGAAATGATGGTTCATCTTGATAGGATTAGCAATTTATGAATTTGTGGAATCTTGTGTAACATCCTGACCAAATCATCACCCCTCATCCTCACCCAAGTCAAATCGGAATATTTCTAAGTCGTAGGTGTGTCATTTGGGTCACCAAATTTTGGTAATAAATGTTTATGGTTTAGAAAAAACCATTAGAGTATGGTTTAAAATAATTCACCAAACCTCCCTCATGCCAATCCTTTATTGAAAATATGGCATGATGTACCCGTAACCTAGATATTCTTAACCTGTATAAAAATAAACCTATGAAATATAAAACACAAACTTTATCTATATAGTGCATGATAAAAACTTTTCTTTTATAACCAATTAAAAATTTGTGAAAAATCCACAATGTATAAATGAAAACAACACTAAACATAAATTCACAAGTCAACCCATGTACCAAATCAAGTGGATCCTTCAACCAACTTCTTCATGCCACCACCTATCCATGATTCATCCCTATACTAGAACTCCTCCATGTTCTTGTACCGTCACTATACAGGAGAATTACTCCTGGTACCTAATCATTTCATGCAATTTACCCATCCTTCAGAGTGTGAAAATAGGGGATGATTACTACACCAAATCGAATTTTCACTATGCACCTTGTGCACCCAATGTATGTGAAAAATTCTTTAACCTTTTATGAGTTTTATAAAAACATGATGAAACCATGATATTTTAAAAAATTATATAAACCCTAAAAGTAACATACATGAATCACCTACTAAAAATCTTAAAAAAATAATGTGATATTTATAAACCATTTATAAAACTCATAAAACATGAAATCAACACCAACGAATCAACCGAAAACAAAATAAAACTAACACAACATGTAAACAAGTATTATCAAATGAACAATCATGTACCCAAAACAACCAACAAATCCTAGGGGGTTCCTATACCATGAAAACCTACCAAAATTGACTATCACCTACTCATGATAGGAATGGCTACCTCCAAACCTCACCTTATTTTTACCAAAAAGGTACCAACACCTAAGTTGGAGTTTCCACCACATCACCTTACCCTCACCACTAAGGTCCCTACACCCAAGTGGGAGATTTCCAACTCATACCTAATCCATAATCAAAATAAAATCACTAACATTAAACTAAAAACAACCCAACCATCTACTAGAAACTCAATGACACACTTTAACAATTTACAATACCAATAAAATATTAACAAATAAAACCCATCCAAAAGAAACTCAATTCCACCATTTACCAAGAATATTATCAATTAAAATCATAAATTATCACTAAACAATAATCAGAAAATAAACTCCAAAATTTAACAACAATGATATCAATTTATAATAAAAAACATTACCAAACCAGAATAAAAAACCCAATACCAAAATTCCAATATAAAACCCTTTTCACCAAAATAATAAATTTCCAAAAAAAAATTCACACACTCAGAAAACCATTATTTTCATTTCCTTATAAAAATCATACACACATAAATATTACTTTTTTCACATTAAAATCACATCAAAAAGAAATTATTTTGATCACCCAAAGTTATTTAATGAAAAAATAACATTCAATCTAGAGCCATTTCATGCAACTAGAGTACAACAGAATACACCTACCTTGAACCAATGATTTCACTGAACCCTACCACCAAACATGAGATCCACATCTCCTTAGACTCCTTAAAACCCTAGAACCTGAATTCCAAAATTATGATTTCCCTAAAAATTTGATTTCACCAAATCGTAACCTAGTTAAAGATTACATTGAAAGAAAAACAAGAACGAAGGAGAGAGGGTAATATCTAGAGTAAATTACCATAGATTCAGACTTTCATCGCACCAAGATCTAAGGGGTATGATATTCATAGGGAATGATTTGCCTAAAAATATTCCCAAATCGAGACCTCTAGGTGAGAGGGATAGAATGGGATCAGAACCACCAAAATATGACAAAAATAAGGGGTTTAGGTGAATTTTTATGAACATGCATGGCCTGATTTCATGGTCCTAGAGATTTTGAAAGTCTCCCATAAAACACACTATACCCCATTACCTAACCTATAAAAACCATTTTCACAGTCTCAGGGCTTATGTATGTTGCTCGTAAAAGTACTAAAATGCCTCTAGATCACCCAAAATCAACTTTAAACACCCCTAAACACTTACCATACTTCCATAACCATTTCTAAGTCCCAAAGACACCTCTAATCAATGTATAACCCAATTAAAACTAAATATTTCCTTTTATACAGTTATATTGGACTTATAACTATACTTCATTAAAATGATTTTCTTCCTTAAAAAACTAGGTACAAACAAATCATGTGAAAATCACTCAAAACACATTTACAAAAAATCTACAAACCATTGAACTTTTTATCCCTAAAAAACTTGTGAACATATTGATCCAAAAATCAAAATCTGGGGATACCTCAAGTATATGAGAACCCTCACCATCAATAATTCCCACCATAAGAACAACAACCATAGAAATTATTACAATAACCATCATATTATATACAACAACCACCAGAAATATCATCAATTTATACCATGTCATGGTGATTTATAACTATGTACACCTTATGTTATTCAATATCAAAATAACTCCATAACACCTACAATAGTCAATGATACCTGAAGGATACATATAACTAACACTGTTAAACTTTCTACCATAAATAATGTTTCTTACAAAACTAAGGGGAAATAAACTCAAGGAATATTTCCTGAAATTCCATCATCCCACTATGGTTGTATCTACACCCAACTCCACCCAAGAAAACTCATGTCTATGAGTATCATCTATAATTTCATCGAAATGCCTCAAAGGAAAAAGATCACATCATTCATACCTTTACCAAACTCCAAGTCCATTATAATCTGGACACTAAAATATCACTGTAATACCATCTTCAAATTATCAAGGCACTCTTATCCATTGAATATCTCTTTCTGGATTACATTATCCCAACCATATGTACCACTAATAGGCTCTAAATTGACTCTCATACTCTGGTTAAATGTTACCTTGTCCCAATTGATAACTTATATAGGTCTAGAAAATATCTCTTTATCATTGATAAATCATAAATTTTCAATCCATTTAGTAATAAAATGATCCAGTATATAGGGGGTTTTCTTAAAATCTAAACTCAAATAGGAAATGATTTAAATCACTTTTTCCATCCTTATTTTACCTTTCATTACCTACAACCATGTCAAACCTTTTCAATCATTAACCAAAACATTTCAATTCTTTCTTGGACTTGAAACTAAAATTTTATAAATGTTCTCATTTCTATTTACAGTGATTCTAAATTTCCCCAATGAATAGAAAATAATATTCTAAAATTTCACTTAAATTGAGTAAATAATATCCAAGTGGTCATTAAAATACTTCATTAAGTCCAATGTTTTAGGACGTACTCTAAGATCTCTCGAAATTTAATGATTCCTGCTCCAAACAACATTTAGAATATGAATAATGAGTCTTTATCACTATATTTAAATGGTTTAACACATCAATAATGGTCCTTTAAAAATGAAATCATTATTCCAACATATCTCGGTCACTTAAATCCCAAAAACAGAACACAACATCATCCCATTAGGGTCCCAATATACCACACTTTTCGTTATTTACTGGTGTTACCAGATTACCTAAATAATGGTATTTACCTTAAGTATCCCATGGTGTAATCCATATTATGGACTTCCATACACTGATAACCAAGAAATATCACCATGTTTAGTTTCTATAATGGCCTAGATGTTTTCACTAAGTAACCATCCTCATTTGAAACTGCTAAACCCGTTACATGATCTTTCCTATAAAGTGCATACACATTGCAGTGTTTCATGCAATCATTTTGTAGTTGTACGAAAAATTCACCACTATAAACCTTAAACCTAGATGGATATGTATCATGTAAAGTGATGTCACCTAGTTCCATGTGACATAGGCACGAATTGTTGCTACTACTCAACTGCATCTGACTACCAACACCATAGCATCCACTAGTATCAAACTCACTATAGAAAAGAATTCATAAAAAATCCGTGGTATCCGATCTAATCTATACAACCCATTAATACCCCAAATAATTTATTATCACCCACTCATCTTAACCACCAACTAGGATTAAATAAAAATCCAATAATGTTAACCACCCTAGTTGAGCATACTAATTTCAACAAAATTTCAATAATCCCTTCGATCATGATCTTTATCACATTTGAGCATCCCAATTTCACCAAAAATTCAATAATACCTTTGATCATGATCTATATCTCATAGATATTTTCTTTATCACATAAAACATTCCTTAGTTTATGATTTTTGATTAGCCAATAAATGTCTAATCATTCTTAGAGAACCTTTAACTCTCACTGACACAAAGTCTAACATTTTTGGTGAGATATCCACATATTCTTATCTTGTTCAAACTAAGGTGTTTCCTACCTTTTTATAATTAATTATATAAATTTATCACCACTTACATTCTATAATTCATCAGGTTCACTATAATCTAATAACATGGCTCTGAACTATCATTTCAACTAGAGGATTCTCCAAGATCTAGAAAAATATCTCACTATTATAATCATCCTAATATTCTAATGAACATGCCTCACATGTTAACCAAAGTGGTTTAAAATTAATTGAGATCATTGTGAAAAAAATATTTGTTCCATTTTATTCCATTTACTTCCTACTACATACCAAAATAAAGTGTCTTATCTTCCTCAATAAAAAACTATCCAATAACTATTTTCACAACTTTCCATGATTAATATTATTGGATATCAATTTCATTACCAAAGAGGAATACAACCCAACATGACTCTAATATATGCCCCAACTCATGCATCCATGAAGTATACCGTAAAATTTCTAGCCTTACATTCCCCACCATAGATCATTCATAAATAACATGTTGGTGAAATATTTCACACAAGATTTAGTTACACTCAAACTCTTTTACTTACCCTAGACATCCCACCATCTTGATCTCATCCCATGATCAAATGTTCCTTGCATGTCATTTTTTCTATATGAAAAATTCATACCTACATTTCCTAAGTAAAAACATATTTCATGAATGATCTATTAATTCATATCCCACCTCATGCAAAAAATGGTAAAGATAGACCACTACTATTTTGAGCCATATTCCATTACCACTAGGTTTTTTTGTTGAGTCCAATGACTATACACCTTTATAAATCACATATGCGGACACAAAACTGATATTATGTCACAAATTCTTCAGAATAATATCTTCATTGTCCAATAATTCCATAGGATTATATCTATTCATCATGCAATATCAGTCCAACTATTGGCCCTTAGACACCATATTCTGGACAAATTACTTACACTGATTCAAAAATGTCACCTTTCACCCATGATAAAGAAAAAATTCATAAATAGAAAACTATAAATAATTATCCATGGTTCTCAATCCACACATGATCCCTATTGTATATATCCCATGAATTTAAAGTTTTCACCTACCCACTATAATATCATAACACATTATCTTATAAGGTCACATAAACATTCCTAGACATTACTAAAAAATTGAACTTCAACTATCTAACATAATATTTTACTAAACCATACCTCCCTGAAGGGTCCATCCCATAACCCTCAAGCTACCATTGTCCAACAAAACTTTATCAAGGCACCCCTACTCAAAGGGATCATCTAGTAGTAATAAAGCTACCTTTTTCAAGTATAGGCACAACCAAAACAACATTTTCATAAAGAATTCCATTTTGAAATCTTCTTTGAAATCCAATTTTTCTAAATTATCCATTTTTAAAAATCACCTTTATAAATAACTCATTTATAAATACCTTTTACAATCACAAGACAAAATTTTCTAAAAACCATAAAACCATGATGCATTTCCTATTTATGAATGCACATATTATGTATGGAGACCACCCTTGTCTGTTACCCATGATAATGAAACATTGGAACTCCAACCAATATATAAATGATTCGCCAACCAATTTGACAACCCACACATCCCAGTGACTCATAGTTTATTATAAATATCTTACTATGAATTTTTATAATAATATCATGAGTCCCAAATTGATCTATCTTCATTATTACCACCCAACAGATAAAAATTGATACCATTTATAACATCCTAACTAGATCGTCACCCCTCAATCACACTAAAGTCAATTCTGAATTCCACTAGGCCTTAGGTGTGTCCCCCAGATCACCAAAGGTTATAAATAAATTTTGAGAGCTTAGAAAAACCCTTGGGTGAAGCCTTACCCTCATACACCACACCTATCGTATTCCATGTATTTATAAAAAATCTAGCTTGTGGTGACCATAAATTAGACGTTCACAACCTGTATACAGATAAACCAATGCAGATAAAAAAACTTGGATCTATATCATACATTCTAATAGATTTTATTTTAAAACCAATCAAACATTTATAAAAAAACCACAATGCATAAAAACAACTCTAAACATAATCTGATAAGTTTACCCTTATAAATCTTCAAGTAGATCCCCCAATTGACTCTTACATGCCACCACATCTCTTAAATCATCCCTATATCATGAATCATACTCTATGATCATGTACCATAATGACGAGGTGATGGTTTTTTTAGGATCATAATATGATCATAGAAATGGAAGAAACCCATTAAAAGTTTCTGATATATCATCACGAATCAACAATTCGTATTAAGAAAAAAATATAAAAGTGCACCTTTAACATAGTGAGCTCCATCTCTATCATACATGATGAAGATAACTGAGAAAAAAATATCAAAATATTACCTCCAATGGGATGAAATTGTCTATTAGGATCCTTGTATTCTATGAGAGGACCCCAAACACTAATTTTTTTCCAAAACTTTCTCTACCAATATAAATGGTGAATAGGTAGGAAGAGAGAGATTTAGCTATATATTATCAGAATAATTCTTTCACAATAGGGGATCATATCCTATATAGGCTTCTCTCTTTCAATGAATGTAGTTGGGAGTCTGCTTCCATCGCATGGCAGCCAACATAAATTACTCATAATTTGTATATATTGATAATATTATTGTTTGAATGTTTCAAATGATTAGTCATTCCATAAATGAATCAAATGATTAATTTACGATCAAAGAAAACCATGTGGAAATTATGGCTAAATCCAGTCACTCGATATCCCATATCTACAACCTATTATACAATACGATAGACACAGATCATATGATGTTATAAAGGAATCTTCCTGCTATATCATAGGATACAACTAAAGGGATATTATACAATCATTTATCCTTATATTATTTCATTTCCATAAAATCTCCCGATCACACTAAAATCCAATAAAGATTTAAGGAAAAACTTCACAACTTATTTTGAATCAATCCAAACTTTTTTTGGATACAATATATCAAAATATACTTATTTTAGAATAAAAACTTTATCCAAAATATAATACTTATTATATGGCCTAACTGGGTGACCCTATGAGACTTATTATCATTGAAAAAAAAAATGAAATCCTCATTTCATAGATGTAATAAAAGATCAGCCTCTTGAAAAACATTAGCATTACTCAAGCTATAAAGCGGTCTAGTGTGATCTCAATAAAACATACTCATATATCCATATAAATGTGTCCACCATAATATGTATCATATATATCATATTTAATCCTATATAACAATTTATTCATGAAACTGAGTATCCACTAGACATAGAACATTTCAATCTAGTGTAGGTTGTCTCATACATTAATGATTATCCTAAATAGACTGACTAGTTTGAATGAATGCATCAAATTTCATTCATCTATGTAGCTGATCACATAACATGTCACTCAACTAATAATGAACATGTATTTACTTATTATAATTCAATCAAGGGACTATATGTATTCACTCAATATATGTGTGGACAAATCCCATCTTGGTTGAGATTCAACTGACAACATGATCAGTAACATACCCAGCCAACCCCTAATTAGCTAATACTCAATGATTTTGTAAGAAAGGTGTCAAAGTATGAAGGTTATCATTCTAGGTATCTCACAAACCTCAAGTAAAAGGGATTAATAATAAGTATACTCCCCTAATTATATCAATTTCTATGATATTTCATGTGATATAATTTGATAGGTCAGTCCAAATAACAATTCTTGGCTTATTATCACATTTTTTATTATTTGTATCTCATATACAAATATTTTTATTGAGTATAAGATTATAATATTTCTAATATCAAAATATCATCCCAAACCATAACACTCTATGATGTTTATCGATTATAGACAACTCAAAGTCATATTTTGAGGGGATAATTATCTTTTTCACTTCACACAAAATATGTATCCTACATGAATGAATGATAATGTGGATGTTTTCTTTTGTACAATATGATAAAATTTATATTCTTAAACTTTTTTAATAATACTCAACAAAATCATACATGAGTTCCTACCTAACATATCATATATCATAGATCAATGAATCGTCCTTAGGTTTGTTTCAATTTTTGGATTTTGGTAAACTCATTATATCGATATGTAATTATTACCACATATAAATGTTAATATCTCATAAAAAATATTCCATTAATATATTTAGTGGGTAACATATATTAATCTATATAGTTTGAATAATGGTGAAATTTAAGAATCATATTCCTAATGTTCAGCTCCTTGAACATATTAAAACTCCTTAATTTTATAACATAAAATATCACGATGCTAATAACTTGTATTATAAACTTAGATTTATTTATAATTTTATCATCATTATTCTTATTAATATTTCCATAAAAATTTTCCTAGATATATTTTGGTAACTAATTTAACTATTTACATTAATATTATACTAATATAACCAAAAATGTTTTGTATATAAAGTTGAATTCACTTTTTATTTTTACAGGAATAATATTTTATTTATTAAATTTTAACTTATCTTAGTCCAAACATACCCTAACTAGCCTCATAGGCACTATATTTTATTTATAATATCATTCTAAGGTACACAAACTCATTTATATTTAGGAAATAACTCATATTTACTTTTACTAGGAATATTAAACAAATAAACTATTGTTTCCATAATGTATAATGTATTTTATGTTTTTTGAGAATTTTCCTCTTAAAAAAAGACTATAATATTTAAAATATTCCACTTATGGTGGAGGGAGAACCTTCCCTCATATTTTAAAAAAAGTTTAGAAAAAAGATATTATCGTAGATAATTGTTTTTTGTCCTTGTATCTTTTTAAAACATGTTATAGTATCTGATAAATCATAAACCATGTGTATCATCTCATATTGTTAATAAAAAGTTTTTGTTAGTAAGGAACTTCTTGTATCATATATGATTAATGAGATAACAATACACATCCATTATGAAAAAAACATCTGAGATTGATATGTTTCTTTACATTCAAATGTTTAATGTAGAATTTTTTTTCTTCCCCACATGAATGTAAACTACAAGATTTACCAATTATTCACTTTATTTTATTTTTTTTATATTTTTAATAGTCGTAAAGTATAAATTTGGTATCAAAAAACCTTCAAAATTGAATAATTAATTTCTATAACTTCATTACCTGACATGGAAATTCTATGGAGTTCCTCAAACTCCTTTAGGTATTTTGAAAAATTTTACCCTATGGAATGTTTATTCCTTACCTTCATGATAAGACCTTTCGGTTTCAATGACCTAGATGGGATTTTAGAAGAAACATTTTTGTAATTTTTAACTAATTTTTCTTCATCTAGTTTGAACTTTTACCCAATTATACTATTAACATAGCACTAGAACCTAAACATCATATGGATTTTTTCATTATTTTTCTCAATACTTTGAGAAAATAGGTTAAAAATTTCTTTAAATCATTCACCTCATCTTTATATTTCCATTTATGAAAACTGAATGAATTCCACAACCAGGCATGACCTTAAAGAAACCTCTAGTATAATCTAGTCATTCTAACACTCAACCGTACTGAGTATATGTGAGTAGACTAATGTTCTTAGGTAATTTTTTATATAATGAGTTTGAAACCATAAGTGAATCATTTTATTCTTCTCATAAGAATCTATATTATAAGTGTTGAAAAACTTCAACAATTTGGTTACTTGAGAATGTGATTCTCTAACACAAAGAATTTCTATTATGATTTTTTTAACTTACCAATCTTAGGAGTTTCTTACATTATGTTTATCCTTCAAGGTTTAATCTCAAGGTTAATTTTTATGATGATGATTTTATTTATCTAAAATATAATATTTTTTTGGACGAGTATCAAGTTTTACAAACATTTAATAAGGAAATAAACTAAATGTGTTCCAACTAAAATAATGGCCCCTTCAAAACTAATCATATCCATTAGTGGTAAAAGATCCACATTTTAAAAAGTAATGAGTTTATCTAGTTAGATAGGGAATCATCCCAATAATATCATATATGAATCTTAGATAGTTGAGTGTAAAATAATTTTCCCAATCTATGATATCGATAAAACTAGATTTATTCATATACCATACTAACTCTTAGGTTTTCTCAACTAATTTTAACCCAAATATCACTATGGTATTTGGTTACATAACTCTTAGGGTTATATAATTCCACAATTCCTTAGAAAATATAATCTATATACACCCTTCTATGGCAGAACCTACCCAGTTGAATAACCTAAGTCTTGAAATATGTTTTCTTTGGAAGGAATCTAACACCTGATATTTTTAAAGTGTATATAACCTCACAATATCATCTCTTAAATTAACTTATCATTTATTAATTATTATAATGATTTAGTTTAGAATCATATTATTTTCACCAAATCAGTATGTTCAAACCATATTGACGTGTATCACTTTACAAAACTTATAGCTTTTGTTATAAACCCAAATTAAAAGACAATTATATTAATATATATCCAAATGCATCCCATTAATAAGGTATACTCAGAACTTTCATTTAATGTCTTTTAATTATATGAAATCAATAATATCCACATGAGTAATCCTAGATAGATAGATAGATAGTCAGCCCCTACCTTTATAGAATAAGGCATAAGCCTCCAAACTAGTGGGAAGTCCAACCAAATTACTTCTATCTAGAGATACTTTATTTAATATAGATCCCAATTTCATCATATCTATAATAACTAATATTTATAGATCATAATTGACTACTTAATTCAAGATCATAACTCAAAACAAGCCAAAATCAAGGTGGGAGAAAACTAAATCCATTATCATACCTAGCATATAACTCCTTAGATGCATTTATGATAATCTATAGAATTATTTTAAAAAATTAAACTAAATAATTATTCACAATTCATAATATAAAGTATTTATATCTATGAATAATGTAGGTTATTAATTTTAAATAAATAAACAATTTAAATATTTAAACATGATATATACATTTACAAACAATTCATTAATAAAACTAAAAAAAAGTCTTTATAAATTTTCAACCTTATATACATTCTATAATATTAAATATAAGAACTTTATATTCATTTTATAATATTAATTATTTCAAATTATTAATTATATGACATTTAATTCAAATATATAATATTACATGAAATATAAAAAATTTATATTTCAATTTCTATTATGTAAACTATTTACATAATATAAATATCACATATTAATTATTATTTAAAACCTGATAAAATCAATAATAAAAACTCTTTTTGATGTGTTTTAAATAATTTTATTGAATATAGAATTTAATTTCAAGGACTCAAATTAATAATTATGAACAATTAATAATTTTAAATATATAATTATTTTCTATTTGGCCTTATTTTTTAGTTTTTTAAAACTTTATAAACCACACTTATAATTTCCATAAAAAAATTTATATCTAAAATAGTAGCCATTCCATACGAGTTTCACCAATTTCATATACATCATATAAATATTAAATCCACAACTATTTCATCTCATGAAATTTTATTTTATCATATTTTATTCTCCTATTTATTCTTAACAATCTATAAGTATTAATTTATATATTATTTTAATCCATTAACAATATTCAAATTATATAAACAATTTACATATATGAATATTTAAAAGGAATAAATAAATAAATAAACATTTTTATTTATTTTCAAAACCTGATATATAAATATAAGCATTTTATATTTAATTTAGGCATTAAAGTATCATATTTATAATGATTTTCACTTATCTTTTATAAACCATTTATAAAATATAAGAAAATCATCCAAAATATTATTTTTTTACATTTTTGACTTGAATCATATTCTATTATTGATTAAGGGGAATTATCAATCATAAGTTACGATAAGATAAAATAAGACCCTTATGTATCAAGATTCAATTATATGGAAAAAGAAGTGAACCTTATGTATCATGTGACCCTTATGTGTGAGAGTCTATCATGCAAATGTAATGACCCTAACATATATAATAACACTTACATATTGAGTAGCCCTTTTGTATGAGAGTATCACACAAAGGTAGTAAACCATAAATATAGATATCTTTAAAGGTGTAACCCTTATATATCTGTATAGTGACATCTATGTATAGGAAAATCATAAGCGGTGATATCAGCTATATCACAATTATGATTTGATGCCCTATTTTCACATAGCCTGGGTTTTTATCATAGAATGATTTATCAACTATATTGTATCTTATGAAACAAATCAAGACCACTAGTTTTCAACATATTGTACTTGAGGATAGATATCAATCATACCCTACTACTAAGGAAAGATAGAATCATGCATTATGATATCTTATATTTTAATTATAGGCAGAGCAATTCAACAGTTAACACTTAGTCATGTCATAGCGTACATTATGATATAGCTTTTTTAGATTATGTTATTCATGTTATTCAAAAAATCAAAAAAAGAACATGTTGATTTATTGGTGTTCACAGATTAAATACCACTGATGGTTTTTGTGGGATCATATTATAATCCAGTAAGTGGAATAAGCCCATTTAAAATTCTCTATCTATCATCATAAATAAACATGAAATATTAATAACATAAAATATAAATTCATACCTTATTTACAACAAAATCCATCTTTTTCAAATATAATAGAGTTTTCTTGATGGAAATCATAGAGTATTAATCATCAAACTCTTAGCTCCATAGGAATTACACCATCCACTAGGATCTTCGTATAATATGAGAGGACCCCCAACCATCAAAGGTGTGCTATCACCTTCTCTATAAAGATGAATGGTGAATAAAGATGAAGAGATTTATTCATATATGTCTTACCAAAATCATGATTTCTCAATAGGGGGATCCCATACATTTATATAGGACCCACATATTCAATGATGGGAGTTAGGACTTGTATTCCATCACATGGTAGCTAACATGCATTTCCCATAACACATTCCTCTATGAATACAATTATTTAAATGTTTCAAATGATTTGTCATTTTGTAAATGGATTGACTGATTCATTAATAATTAAAGAAAACTATGTGCAATGAGTGGTCAAATGCAAGAAATTGATATCCCATATTTCCAACCTATCATACACTATAATAACTATAGATCATATGATATGAAAAATACATATTCACTTCATATCACATGCTACAAAATATGAGATATCATAAAATAACATATCCTTATTTTAGTACATATATAACAAAAGGAATAATTCATTCTCATACCTAATCCCTGCATTAAATATACCCATCCACTAGAGTGGGTGAATATGGAGTGAGTACTAGACTTAGTAGGATTTCTCCAATTCTCCTCATGTGTCATGAACCGGCTTGAGGTTCTATCTGAATCGACACCCAATCTATCCCGTGACATGGATCGAATGGAATTTCCAATCCCCATGGGATTAAAACTTGTTCCTGGGTATCAATATTACACTTTTTGGAATGATTTATTCCAAGTAAAACAATCACAAACAATTAAAATGAAGAAAAAAATACAAGAGAACCAACAACTATTGTTAAAATGAAACCAACTACCACAAGTTAAACATTTCACATCTTTAACCAAAAACTAAAAATACCAAAATGGGAGAAAAAAAAACTAGACCACAACCCTAAAACCTCCATAAAACAAGAGGGATATCACCCATAATCCACCTCCACCAAAAGCTACAAGATGGAATTCTAACAACCATATCCACCATCACCACTACAGAACATCATGCCTTTACCTGAGTCAAACATAATAAGGTATACATACACCAGAGCGTGTATGTTAGGTATAAGAAAATTCCCAGAATGATTCCACTCCAAATATATTCCATTCTTTAACATTATGATACCAAATTAAAATTAAATTTCTAAGAAATAAATAGGAATAATTTTTAATAAAAAATGTTAAGAAATTTTTTTTCAATAGAAACATGCTTTGAATTAAAAATGAAAGTAAGATCCACCATATTCAAATGGTAAGAGAAACATAAAAAGAGCACCACTGGTAATCCCTAAAGTTTGTAGTATTAGTGGGACCATAGGAACCTTTTATCTCAGTTAGAATATTAGTTCTGGGTGTAGTGTAAGTGTGCGTTGGTGGGTGATATATTAAAATTAATTTTAATAATCATTTCCTAAAACCAAGAGTGAGAAACATTCTTGTCAAATTTATAATTAATTTATTTAATATCTGAAAAAATAATTACATGGGATTAGGAACATTCTTTGTTGATGTTTTTTGATTGTTAAAAAAGGCCCTTTCATATTGCCTTCATTGCACTTGCAAGGATCCAAGGGTAGAATCCCTCTAGCGATGATCCACATGTGCTTCAATGGTATCTAAGAAATGCAACTCGTTCTCCGGGTTCTAGAATTGCGAATCGAATGTCTTTCATTGTTCATTCTTGATCGCTCGTTCTTATGTCTTAAAGAAATTCTCTCTTAGATTTCTATTTCTTGAGAGGGATAGAGGAGGAGTAGTTGAGAGAGAATTCATTGTGCGTAACAATTCTCTATTCCAAAACTTGGAATTGGTTTCGAATGAATTAAAAAATAGACGTAATCATCTATTTATAGATTTGGGATTTTAGTTACAAAATTTAATTGCATAATAACCATTAAATATAATTCTAACCATTAATGAAATCCCATACCACATAATAATAGTAACATTATTAATATTTTTTGGTGTGCCAACTTGCAAAAAATTGATAAATAACATTTACTAGATCATAATAATTATTTTATCATTGGACATGGTCTTAGTCCATTTAAACTCCTCTTGTATTTATTGAACACCCAAATAAATTTTTTATTTTCTTAAATAAATATTTTATTCAAAAACTAGTAAATTAATATTTATTAAATATTCAATAAATGAAATAAATATATTTTATTCACAATACAGTGAATAAATATTTATTTAATTTATGTGATCAATATAACTTAAATAAAATTATTATGTAGTATTGAGAATAATATTTATTATATCAATTAAATTGAATTATAATTTAATTTATACCACTAGAAACACTTGGTGTGTGATGCTCTAGGATTATTTCTCTTTGGCATTAGGCAGACTTGCCTAAATTCCAAGATTACTATCTAGCAATAGGTCAAGGCATGTAAGAGAAAGAACTTAAAGTCACAATGAAGATGACCATATACGAATGCTCACTATGTAATATAATTCCTTTTTCACAGAATCTCATAAAGAATGTTTCATGATGATGTCATAAACTGATATGCTTCACAAATAATTCTTTGACTATCTAAAATAAACTCATCATTATTGCATTACAATGGAATTTAGAGTGACAATTATATTTTAATCAAAGGGATGAGATATCAAATTCTATAAATATAGAAGGGAAAATCCTTTATCGACTTATCCATTAATAAAATGTCATTCGTGACGCACCCAACATACCTTACTTCTTGCCAACATATGGCGTGATGTTTTTTTTATCATGAAATATAATTACACAAGTTATGAAATGCCTTAATGATAATATTAATGTCTAAGGACTATTACACACACTCGCTGATGGGAATATCCATTGACACCAAAACATGTGGAATTCCAACTGGTGAGTCTATTATCATAATCTCCCATCTTGGAGATTACTAACTGATAACTTCATGAGAAGAAGTCTCATCTGCTTACGAGTACTCGCACTTGGTGATCTATATACTATATTCCCCATCATAGTATGTTATCCAACAACATAACTATTTTAAGAATATTTTCATATCACTTCAAGGTTCTCATCATAGTGGGGACCTACTATGACCTTATCAATATGAAAAATACCCTAGGAAATTATTAAATTACGGTCTTGTAGAACAATGAACAATCTGTAATAAGATATTTAATTTAATATTTAATGGATCAAATATTCATGTAATCAAAGTACATATAGTTGGTTCTAGGAAACAAACTCTAACAAACCACCACTTAGACTATATCCAACTACCTATGACATCTAGTCCACTATACCTCACATGATAATCATGTTTCTACTAATTAGAGGCTTTATTCAAGGGGTCCTCCATGTTGTCTTCCATATAAATACTTCTCACTGCAGCTTTAAATCTCTGAAAAAATCCATCCAGAGATGATACTTATAAAGAATGTGATTTGTACACTAATGTGACCTTGTATATTTTGTGGGAGCCACCACTATAGTATTATCATAATAGCATGTAATGTGATCTTTACTTCTAGGTAACAAGTCAATATCATGAAAAAAATTCCACATCCAAAATGATTCTTTAGCTACCTTAGAATCTGAAATATACTCAGACTCTACTATAGAATCTATGACCAAAACCTTCTCTATGCTCTTCTAGCTCACAACAACTATATTAAAAGTGAAAATGTATCCAGTTTGTGACTTCATGTGATATTGATCAGTCTGGAAACTAGCATCTACATTTCCTTCGGTGACTAGTTCCTCATCTCCTCCATAAACTAGGAACATATCCTTAGCACACCTTAGATACTTAAATATAGTCTTGAATTCCATCCAATGGAGGACACCAAGATTAGCTTTATATATTTCTACCGCACTTCATTCTTAGGATACATATAGCCTGGTATACAACATAACATACATGACTAGCCCTATCACTGATGTGTATGGAATCCATTCCATTCTATTTCTTTCATCATGGGTCCGAGGAAACATTTTATTAAAAATATGAATGCCATGTAACACTAAAAACAACCCCTTCTTGTATTGTTCCATATTGAATATCTTCAGTAACTTATCAATGTATGTACTTTGAATTAGGCCGAATAACCTCTTGGATCTATAACTATGGATCTTAATCCCAAGAATATATGTTGCCTCACAAAAGTATTTCATGGAAAATAATTTATTCAGCCATATATTAATAGGCTACAAGACTTATATTTCATTTCTAATAAGTAAAATTTCATCAACATATACTATTAAGAAAATTAATGTACACCCACTAAACCATTTGTAGACATAAGGATCACATTCATTCTTTATAAAACCAAAATCTATTATAGATTCATCAAAATGAATGTTCCATGACCTAGATGCTTGATTTAATCCATAAATGGATTTTTTTTTTCAACTTTCATTTCTTATTGGAACCCTTTGGAGTCACAAACCCTTTAGGTTGTGTCATGTAGACAGGTTTCTTAAGGTTCCCATTAAAGAATTATGTTTTGACATTTATTTTACAAATCTCATAGTGATGGTAAGATGTAATTGATAGTATAATTCTGATGGATTTTAGTATTGAAACTAATTAAATGGTTTCATCATTGTCAATACCTTGACACCGTTTAAACCCTTTTGCAACTAGTCACACCTTATAGGTACTAACTTGTCTTTCCACGTCCAATTTTTTCTTGAACACCTATTTGTAACAAACGAAATTTACATCCTCTAAAGGATCTACCAAAATCCAAACTTTGTTTTGGTATATGGAATCCATTTCAGAATTCATGGGTTCTTTCTACTTGGAAACATCTGTTCTACTTACTACTTCCTTGTAGGTTAGAGGATCATTATTATAAAATAATAATGATTCAACATCCTTAGTAACTAGAAAACCATACTATTCCAGTTCTCTAACCTATATTGTACTCTTATGTAGTTCTTGTGTCTTATAAAAATTTCTTCTTCCACAAGGCTTTGTGGAATCTGCTCCTCTACCAACTTTTGTGTGCCTTGAGCCTCGAATTCATCGAAGTTTATCTCACTACCACTATCTATTTTGAAGATGTGATCCCTATCAAGGAATATGACGATTATTTCCACTATAACATTTTTTTTCAAGGGGTCATATAGGTAATATCCCCTTGTTTACACGGGTTATCCTACAAAGGTACACTTTGTGCATCTGGGTGCAAGTTTGTTTCCTGAAGATTCCTTAACAAAAACTTCACCCCAACACACAAGTAAATTCGATAACATTGTTTTTCTTATACTCCAAAATTCATATGCAATACCATTTATTGATTTATTAGGTGCTTGGTTTAGTATGTCTTCCCATGTTTGTAACATATATCCCCAAAAGGATAATAGAAGTTTTGCAAGACTCATCATTGATCTCACCATGTCTGACAAGGTGTGGTTCCTCCTTTTTCTTACACCATTCCACTGAGGTATGTAAGGAGGATTGAGTTGGTATAGGATCCCAAACTCCCATAAGTAATCAATTAAGTTTTGATAAAGATATTCTCCACCTCGGTCTAATCAAAGTTTCTTAATCTTCCTACCAAACTAATTTTCAACTTCATTCTCGCATTCCTTGAATTTAAAAAAATAATCCATCTTATACCTTATAAATTAAATATATCAATATCTACTAAAATAATGAGTAAAAGTTATGAATTATGAGTACCCACCCCTTTCTTAAATAGAAAATGGTCTACACACATCAGTATGAACTAATTCAAGAAGCTCTATGGCCCTTTCACCTATCCCACTAAATAGGGCTTTGGTCGTTTTTCCTTCTAAACATATGTGACATACACCAAGTGGTTTTAGTTTGAAATAATTTAAATATAAATCTTGATGTTATTTTTTCAATCGTTTTTCATTTACATGTCCTAACTAGTGATACCAAATTTGGGTGTAGTATAAATCATGTGAAGTAACTTCGTTATCGATTACCATTACTTGTTTCTTGTAATCCAACATGTAAATACCATTATATAACTGTGACTCACCATAAGAAATTATATATTTATAAATGAAGAAAAATTTATTTCCAAATTTGAAAATGAATCCATATGTATCCAGTTTGGATACAAAAATAATGTTTTCGGTATCTTAAGGCACATAATAACAAGCCTTTAAAACCAATATCATTCTGGTTGGAAATTTGAGGTGGTAGTCCACTATAGCTACAACAATATTTTTATCTTCAATATATTCTCATAGATCTACCTCCACTTGGTCAATTTTTCTAAATATACTAGGTTTCTATATTTGAATACATATGTGAGAACCATATGCTATATTCAATTCCCAATTTATAGAAATAGATAAATTTCACTTGATAAAAAATGCACTAAATCTTTCCCTTAATTATTTATATGGGTATAATTTTTCTTACAGTGGCCCTTCTAACCACATCCGAAATAGAAAACATCCTATTCCCCTTGATCCCCCATTTATCTTCTTACTATTGGAATGGCATGAAGAATATTTGGGCTTAAAGATCATTTATTTCCCTTTAAATTTTTTCACCATAAGGACATAAGGATATTTGCACTTCATATCTTTATCTACTTAGAGAAGGAGGATAAGAAGATCTAGAAGATACTTCTCAATGTTTTTGATATTAAAATTCACAATAAAACTAGAGACGTTCTGAGGGAGTGATGCCAGAATGAGACCAGTGCCCAGTTCTTTAGGGAGTTTAAACCCTAGAACCTCTAGGTTCTCAATGTAGACAATGACCATGAATACATGTGGCCCAACTAGGGATCCCTATCCAAGATTACTTTTAAAGATCACCTTGGAAATCTGAAACCATTCATCTCTATGTCTCTCATGGTAAAGACCACAGATGTGGTCAAGTATGTAATACACACCAATGTTTTCATGAGACTTCATGAGTTCACTAGACATAGATGAAAGAATCAAACAATGAATTCTTACCACATCATTCATATGTTTTTCATAGACTAGGAACTCTCTATCATTCTTCTCTTGAGAATTCAGATCAGGCATTGAGTATTCTAGCACTTTAGATTTCCGTTCTTCACGTAGAATAACCCGAAGTTGTCTAAAACACTCCTAGAATTTACTATAAGTGAAGATATTGTCTTTACAAAATATTTATCATTGGGATAGTGTGGATTATGAGCATCTAATTATGTTCTACAATTAAAAATATCAGATTATTAGTAATTTTCTTGATTACAAATTTTGTGAGAAATTTTCAATTAATTGATTTTATTAAATATCCCACAATTTTATCAAGTCCCAATAGCCCTCCCCATTGAACATGGAATGTCTAGTTTCTAGGGAATTATAGTTTCAACCTTTGCATAACCCCAACATGGGTTGGTCAAGTTATTTTGAAGGTTTTTAGTTAGGAATTAATTTTCCAACTACGGGCTTGCAGCTCCTTGATCTATTGAGTGGAATACCTAATCCAAAAATCCTAGCATAGATTTTCTCAACACTTGACCCAAAATTACACCAAGTATAGAAAGGTATACTCCTATTGATGTAAAATGGTTAAGTCAACCTGAAACTTTCATAAGAGCTCCCCTTATAAAAGTAAGTACCCCAACAAGGGTTAGTCAAACACATAGTTCTACTGATTTTTGTTCATAAACAAGTAAAAAAAAGACTTAGTCTGACTTAATATTAGATTGAGGGATTTTATTTTATTATGCACATATTTTTTTCTTGTTTTATACTTTACATTTATTTTTTAATATTTAAGTGGATGTTTACTTAATCAATAAACCATGTTTGGATAAAACATTTATGCATAATCAATTTTATTTAAATTATATATTTGTATATTAATTCATTCATTTATACGATCATGGTATTGCATCAATAAATATTATTTTAATGCATTATATGTAAAATAAATAAATAATTAAATTTCTCAATCATGTGCTTATCTAATAGTTGATAAAATGAACCGAGAATAAATCAACCTCTGATTTAGGGAAAATGACTCCTTATGTTAAACTTGGCATGTGATACAATATTCCATGTGTCCATATATGTATCACTGAGTTGGCGTTATTATGGTTCTGTCTTGAATAATCCCCAAGAACCTTAGGATACTCCATTAATTAAAAATATTTATTACTCAAACATAGGTGAGGGAAACCAAAGTACTGGTTACAGAAAATTATATAAATATCCTTGGACACATAGGTCCTACATAATAATGGAGGGTGGTATGACTAACATGCTATATTTTAATTTAATATTAAATAATAAAAAACCATATAATAAATTTAATTAAATAAATTCCAAAACAAACATTGGTCTTGGTCAAGCTCATGAATGTTCACACATACAACGAATATGAAAATTTAAATGGATAGCATTCATTTATTCATTCTTTTATTATTTAAGATAAAAATGCTCACATTAATTAATTAATTAATTAATTCCATTTTATCTTAATGATAATCCGATCTTATTTGGAGATACATATCATTAATGGTATTTATGGAAAATAAATAGCAGAACCAATAATGAAATATTAATTATAATAAATTTATCGAGCATTTTAAAATTCATTAAAACCATTATTAAATTTTCAAAAACAAAATGATGTTTTACTCAATAAAATAAGGTTTTAATACTGAAATTTATAATTTAATGTAATTTTAATTTTGTCCATTAATGGGATATTACATAGTTTGTACATGTAGTTACACACCATATAACTCAGTTGTTGTATATCCAAGTCACATGCTTGGGGCTTCGGTGTTTAGAGTCAGCCAGACTACATGGTCTGTACATGATAATTACACACCCTGTATCTGATTTCCGTTTGCCAGGTTTCCCTGGTTAACATAGTGTGTAATAAAAGCACCACGTGTAATTAATTACTCGGTGAATCTAGATACATTTCACATGGGTATAAAGCGTGTGCTCCATCTGCATGCTCTGTAACCCAATTTTACCAGCCAATGATTAAGAATTTCTTTATGGAAACTCCAATCATTATTCATTTGTTCTTGAACCTTTTAGAAAATGAAACACTGAACAAACATGATTAATATATCGATAACATGTTAATTAAAATCGAATTAAAGAACAAATAACATGAAATAAAATCTGACCACAATTTCACATAGATCAAAAATCAAATAAATAATTATAAATTTAAACATGACCAATCTGATACCACATATTGATTTTGGGTGAAACAAAATCATGCGATGGTGGTTGATATATTAACATTTCTTTTATTAATCATTTCTCGGAACCAAGAGCAAGGATCTTGAATGAAAAATTTATAATTTATAATTTATTTTCTTAATATCTAAGGAAATAAATACCTGGGCTTATGAAATTTATTCGTTGATGATTATTGACCATCCAAAAAGGCCCTTTTGGATTACCTTTGTTGCACTTGCGAAGAACCAAGGGCAGAATTTTTCTAGTGATGATACACACATGCTTCAATGGTCTCCGAGGAATGCAACTCATTCTATGAGTGCTAGCACGACAAATCGAATATCTTGCGTTGTTTGTTCTTGGTCACTCATTATTTAGTATTGATGAAATTCTCTCTTGGGTTTATTGTTCTTGAGAGGGAGAGAGGAGGAGGAGTTGAGATAGAATTTGTTATTTTAAAAAATTCTCTATTCCCAAATTTAGAATTTGTTTCGAATTAATTACACAATAGACATTCTCATATATTTATAGATCTTAGATTTAGATTAAAAACTTTAATTTCAGAATTTCTATTAAATATAAATATAACTATTAATGAAATTCCATAAAACATAATAATAGTAGTAGTATTATTATTTTATGGTGCGCCAACTTGCGTAAAATGGATAAATAATATTTATCGACTCATAAATAATTATTTTATCACCGTACGTGGCCTTGATCCGTTCAAAACATATTTTATTTATTGAAAAAAAATATTTTATTATCTTAAATAAATATTTTATTCAGAAACTAGTAAATGAATATTTACTAAATATTCATTAAAATAAATAAATATATTTTATTTACAATCCGGTGAATTAATATTTTTAAAATTTATGTGATTAATATAACTTAAATAAAATTATTCCTTAGTATTGAGAATAATATTTATTCTATTAATTAGATTCAAATATAATTTAATCAAGACCACAAAAAACACTTAGTGTGTTACCCTATAGGATTCATTCTCATTTTCATTAGACGAGCTTGCCTAAAGTCCAAGATTACTGTCTAGAAACAGGTCAAGACATCCAAGAGAAATAACATAAAGTCACAATGAAGAAAACCACATATAAAAACTCACTTTGTAATATAGTACCTTTTTCAAATAATATCATCAAGCAGGTTTCATGATGGTTTCATCAACCTATATGCTTGATACATCATTCTTTGGCTATCTGAAATAAACTTGACATTACACCATGACCATGGAATTTAGGGAGAGGGTTATATTTCAATCAAATGGTCAAGATATCAACTTCCATAAATATGGAAGACAAAAATACTTTCTTAACCTTTCCATTAATAACATGTCATTCGTGACACACCCAACATACCCTAATTCTCTCCATCATATGGCGTTTTGGTTTTCATCAACAAATCTAAGTGCACGAGTTGTGAAAATCATTAATGACAATCTTAATGTCTAAGGACCATTAAAAATGATCATAGATAAGAATATCTGATGACACCAAAACATGAGGAATTCCTATTGGTGGGTCTATTCTCATAATCTACCATCTTGGACATTACTAAGTAAAAACTTCATGAGAAGAAGTCTCATCTTCTTAAGAGTACTCACACCTGACAGTCTTTATAATATGTGTCCTATAATAGTATGGTATCTAACCATAGAACTATATTAAGAATATTTTCATATCACATCAAGTTTCTCATTATAGTGGGGAACTACCGTGACCTTATTAATGCAAAAAATACTCTAGGACATTATGACAATATGGTCATGCAGAAGAATGAACAATATGTAATAGGATGTTTATTTTAATATTTAATCGATCAAATATTCTCATAATCAAAGTAAAAACATTGGTTATAAGACAACAACTCTAATAAACACCCACTTGGACTAGAGATATCTTTCTATGACTTTCAGTTCACTAGAACTCACATGATAATCATTTTTTTGCTGAGTCAAGTCTTTGGTCAAGGGGTCCACCGTGTTGTCTTCAGTGGAAATACTACTCAGTGAAACTTCACCTCTTTGAAAAAAATCCCTCAAGAGATGATACTTCCTAAGTATGTGCTTTTTCCACTGATGTGACCTTGACACTTTTGTGAGAGCCACAACTACAGTATTATCACAATAATGTGTGATGGGATCAATACATATAGGTAACACATCCAGCTCTTGGATGAAATTGAACATCTAAAATGCTTCTTTAGCTACCTCAAAAGATGAAATATACTTGGACTCTACTATAGAATATGAAAACAAAGCCTTCTTTGAGCTATTCCAGCTCACAAAACCTCTATTCAAAGTGAAGATGTATCCTGTTTATGAATTCATGTCATCTTGATTTGTCTGGAAACTAGAATATTCATATCATCTGATGACTAGTTCCTCATCTCCCCTATAAACTAGGAACATATCCTTAGTACGCCTCAGATACTTAGGGATATTATTGACTACCATCCAATGGAAATCACCTTTATTAGCTCGATATCTACCTACCAAACCTAATGTATTGGCAACATCTAGGATAGTACATAGCATATCATACTTGACTGACCCAATTGATGATGCATATGGAATTTATGTCCATCTATTTCTTTCATCATGGGTATGAGGAAACATTTTCTTGGAAATATGAATTCCATGTGATGCTTGAAACAATCCCCTCTTAGATTGTTCCATATTTAATCTCTTCAGTATCTCATCAATGTATGTACATTGACTTAGGCCGAGAAACCTCTTGGATCTATCACGATGGATATTAATCCTAAGAATATATGTTGCCTCACCCAAGTATTTCATGGAAAAAAATTTATTCAACCACATATTAATAAATAGTAAGACTAATATTTCATTTACAATAAGTAATATTTAATCAATATATACTATTGAGAAAATGAGTTCACTCCCACTAAACCTTTTTTAGACACAAGGCTCACATTCATTCTTTATAAAACCAAATTCTGTTATGGATTCATCAAAATAAATGTTCCATGACCTGGATGCTTGCTTTAATCCATAAATGTATTTTTGAAATTTTCATATCTTATTGGCATCCTTTAGAGTCACAAAAACTTCAGGTTGTGTCATTTAGACATCTTCCTTAAGGTTCCCATTAAGGAAGGCTGTTTTGACATCCATTTTCCAAATCTCATAGTCATGGTAAGACACAATGGAAAATAGAATTTTGATGTATTTAATCATTGAAACAGGTGAAAAGGTTTCATCATAGTCAATACCTTGACACTGTTTGAACCGTTTTGAAACCAGTCATGCCTTATAGGTACTAAATTTTCCTTCCATGTCTAGTTTCTTCTTGAATACCCATTTGAAACCAACATTCATTACATCCACTGGAGGATCTACAAAAATCTAGACATGGTTTTAATACGTGAAATCCATTTTAGAATTCATGGATTCTTGCCACTTGGAAACATCTATGCAACTTAATAATTAATTTTAGGTTAGAGGATCATTATTATCAACTAATAATGAGTCAACATCCTCAGTAATTATAAAACCATACCATTCTGGTTCTCAAACCTATATTGTACTCCTACATAGTTCTTATGTCTTTATAACTGTTTCTTCTTCCATAGGGATTTGTGGAATCTTCTCCTTATCAACTTTTATATGCCTTGAGCCTTGACTTCAACAAATTTTATCTCACTCCCACTATCTCTTTTAGATATGTTCTCCCTCTTAAGAAATATAGCGTGTATTTTCACTATAACCCTTTTTTTGAGGGGTCATATAGGTAATATCCCCATGTTTCCTTATGGTATCCTATAAAGTCATGTTTTGTGCCTTAAGATGCAAGTTTTTTTTTCCTAAAGAGGACTTAACAAATGCTTCACTCCCCAAACATGTAAATTAGATAACATGGTTTTTCTTCCACTCCAAAATTCATATGGAATAACATTTTTTGATTTAGTTGGTACTTGGTTTAGTATGTGTGCTACTGTTTGTAAAGCATATCCCTAAAATGATAACTGAAGAATTGAATGACTCATCATTGATCTCACCATGTCTAACAAGGTGTGTTTCCTCCTTTCTCTTACACCATTCTACTAAGGCGTGTAAGGAGGGATGAGTTGGGATAGGATCCCAAACTCCCGTAAGTAATCAATGAAGTATTGATTAAGATATTATTTAAATCATTCTGAGTAGAGTTTCTTAATATTCTTACCAATGTGGTTCTCAAATTAATTCTTGTATTCCTTGAATTTATCAAAATAATCCAGCTTATACCTCATTAAGTAAATATATTCATATCTACTAAAATCATCATTAAAAGTTATGAAGTATGAGTACGCACCATATGATTCAACAACAAATGGTCCAAAAATGTTGGTATGAACTAATTTAATAAGCTCTTTATCCCATTAAACTATCCCAATAAATGTGGATTTAGTCATTTTTCCTTGCAAACATGCATGACATACACCAAGAGGTTTTGTTCAAAAGAATCTAAATATCCATCTTGATGTAATTTTGTCAAGAATTTTTTATTTACATGACCTATCCAATGATTCCATAGTTGGGTGTGGTATTAGTCATGTGAAGTAACTTTATTATCAATTTCCATGACTTGGTTCATGTAATCAAACTTGTAAAGAGCATTATGTAAATGTGCCTAACCATAAAAAATGAAATATTTTCAAAATAAGAAACATTTATTTCTAAATTTGAAAATGAATCCATCTGTATCTAGTTTGGATACAGATTTAATGTTTTTGGTAAATGAAGGAACATAATAAAAACTCTTTAAGATGATGATTATTTCAGTTGAAAATTTGAGGTGGTAGTCCTCGATAGCTACAACAACAAGTTTAGCTATATTTTCTACTCGTAGATCTACCTCATCTTGGTCAATTGTTTCTGAATCTACTTGGATCTTTTATTTTAATACATATGTTAGCACCACATGCTATATTCAATACCCAATATTTAGAAATAGATCAATTAAACTCGATAACAAATCCACCAGAAGCTTCCCCTTACTTCTTTAGATAGGTTCAATTTTTCTTCTAGTGTCTCTTCTTACCACATGTGAAATAGATAACATCATATTACCTTGATTCCCCTTTTATCTTCTTATTATTGGAAGGATGTGAAGAAGCTTTGGGATTAAAGCTCTTTTCTTTTCGTTTCTGTATGTTCACCATAAGGATAGAAGGATTTTTGAACTTTATATCTTTATATACTTGGTGAAGGAGGATAAAAATATCTCGTAGAGACTTCTCAATGTTTTTAATATTAAAATTCACAACAAAAATGGAGAAGCTATGAGGGGGTGATGCCAGAATGAGATTGGGGAACTCTTATTCGGGGAGTTTAAACCATAGAACCTCTAGAATCTCAATTTATCCAATGAGGTTGAGTATGTGAGGCCCATATGGGGAACCATATCCAAGATTACTATTAAAAATAACCTTATAAATCTCAAACCATTCCTGCATATCTCTATCCTGGTAAAGACAACGTAGGTGGTCAATCATTCTATAGACATCCATGTTTTCATGAGGATTCATGAGTTCACTAGACAAAGATGAAAGAATCAAACATTGAATGTTGACCATGTCATTCATATGTTTTTAATAGAATATGAACTCTTCATCAATATCCTCTTGAGTAGGAATATCAGGAATTGAGGATTCTAGCATGTAAGATTTCTATTCTTGGTGTAGAACAACCTGAAGGTTTGTAAACTACTCTTGTAAGTTATTTTCAGTGAGAAGATTGTATTTATCCAATATTTATCATATGGATTGGGTGGATGATAAAATTTTCATTCTATTTTACAATTAAAAATATCATATTATTATTACTTTACCAGAATAAAAATTATGGGAGAAATAATAAACTAATTTATTTTATTAAATATGCCACTATTTTATCAAGTCCCACTAGGCGTCACCATTAAACTTGGAATGTCTAGATTCTAGGAAATTATGGTTTCAAGGATTCATATTCCCCTTCTCATAACCCCAATAAGGGTTGGTCATGCTATTTTGATGGTATTTAGGTAGTAAAGTCTTTTCCAACTACAGGCTTGAAGCTCCTTGAACCGTTGAGTGGACTCCCCAATCCAGAAATACTGATGTGAATTTTCTCAACACTTGCCTCCAAATCACACCAAGTCTATCAATGAATACTCCTCTTGATGTAAAATGGTTAATTCAACTCAAAACATTCATAAGAACTCCCCTTATAAAAGTAAGCGTCCCAATAAGGGTTGGTCAAACACATAGTTCTATTGATCTTTGTTCCTAATCAAGTAACTAAAGGTTTAGTCTAACTTTATATTATATTGAGGGGTTTTATTTTATTATGCATTAAATTTTATATATTTTTATCCTTTACATGTCTTATTAATATTTAATTTTATTTTTACTTAATTAATTAACCATTTTTGGATAAAAAAATTATGCATAATAAATTTTATTTAAATTCAGTCTTTGCATATTAATTAATTCATTTATATGATCACGATCTTGCATCAATAAATATAATTATAATGCTTTAGATAGAAAATAAATAATTAATTAAATGAACCAATCACAAGCTTATCTAATGGTTGATTCAATAAGAAAACATTAAATCAACCTATGTCCTAGGGGAAACAACTCCTTATACTGGACTTGGCATGAGCTAAAATATTACATGTGTCCACCTATGTATCACCGAATTAGCATCATTATGGTTCCATATTGAACTTCCTCACGTGCCTTGGGATGCTCCATTAATTACAAATATTTATTACTCAAACTAAGGTGAGGGAAACAAAAGGATTGGTTAATGGAAATTACATAAACATCCTTGGACATGCAGGTCCTACATAATAATGGAGGGAGCGATGAATCAAAGGCTATCTTTTAAGTTAATATTAAATAATTTTGCAATTGTGCCACAAATTTAATTAAATAAATGATAACATATACATAGGTCTTGTTGATGATCATGAATGATGATACATGCAACGAATACGCAAAAGTAAATGGCTAGCATTCATTTATTCATTCATTTATTATTTATGATAAATTTTCTTACCTTAATTAATTAATTAATTAATTCCCTTTCATCTTAATGATAATCTGATAATATTTGAAGATACCCATTATTAATGGAATTCATGGAAAATAAATGGAATAACGAATAATGACATATTAATTATAATAAATTAATTGAGAATATTAAAATTCTTTAAAACCATTATTAAATTATCAAACACACAACGTTTTGCTAATTAATAAAATAGGGTTTTAATGATGCAATTTCAAATTTAATGTAATTTTTAATTTTTTCCATTAATGGGAGTCTACACATCATGTACATACAATTACACACTATGCACATAAAGTTTTGTATATCCAAGTCACATGCCTAGGGATTTGGTGTGTGGACTCAGCCTGACTACATGATGTGTACATGCCAATTACAGTCCCTGTATCTAATTATCATGTTCTATGTTGGCCCAGTCAACACAAAATGTGTAATAAAAGCACCATATGTAATCAATTTCTCATCTCATCAAGATACATTGCACATGGGTATATAATGTGTGCTCTGACCACATGTCATGTAACCCAGTTTTACTTGCCAATGATTTGGCACCTCCCAATGGCATCTTCGATCATTCTTAATTTGTTCTTAAACGTGTAAGAAAATGAAACATTGAATATTCATGATTAATATATCGATAACATGTTAATTCAATTAGATTAAAGAACAAATAACATAAGATAAAATTTAACAATAATTGCTCAGGGATCAATAATAAAATAAATAATTATAAAATTAGATGTGAACACTCTGATACCACTTGTTGGTTCTGAGCACAACAGAAGCATGCGTTGGTGGGTGATATATTAAAATTTCTTTTATTAATTATTTCCCAAAACCAAGAGCGAGGATCTTTCATGTCAAATTTATAATTATTTTATTTAATATCTGATGACATAAATACATTGGCTTAAGAAATTTCTTCATTGATGATTGTTGATTATACAAAAATTCCCTTCCATATTGCCTTCATTTCAGTTGAAAGGATCCAAGGGTAGAATCTCTATAGCGGTGATCCACATGTGCTTCAATGGTATCCAAGAAATAACACTTGTTCTCTAGGTGCTAGCGCAGTGAATCAAATGTCATATGTTGTTTGTTCTTGATCACTCATTCTTCAGTCTTGATGAAATCATCTCTTGAGTTTCTCATATTTGAGAGGGAGAGAGGATGAATATTTGAGAGAGAATTAATTGTGCACAACAATTCTCTATTCCCAAATATGGAATTGGTTTCAAATTAATTACACAATAGACGTAGTCGTGTATTTATAGATATGAGATTTCAGTTACAAAATTTAATTGCGTAATAGCCATTAAATATAATTATAACCATTAATGAAATCCCATGCCACATAATAATATTAATAGTATTACTATTTTGTGGTGTTCCAACTTTCGTAAAATGGATAAATAATATTTAATGACTCCTAAATAATTATTTTATAACCAGACACAGTCTTGGTCCGTTCGAACTCCTCCTGTATTTATTGAACACCAAAATAAATATTTTATTATCTTAAATAAATTTTTTATTGAAAATCTAGTAAATAAATATTTATTAAATATTCAATAAAAGAAATGAATATATTTTATTCACAATATGCTGAATAAATATTTATTTAATTTATGCGCTCAATATAACATAAATAAAATTTTCCCAAATCTTGAGAATAATATTTATTCTATTAATTAAATTCAAATAGAATTTATTTAAGACCACCAGAAACACTTAGTGTGTGACCCTCTAGAATTATTTCTCATTGGCATTAGGTAGACTTTTCTAAATTATTAGATTACTATCTAGAAATGGGTCATGGAATCCAAGAGAAAGAACTTAAATTTTCAATGATTACAACCACATAATATCACCAAGTAGGTTTCATGATGGTGTCATCAACCTATATGCCTGATACATCATTATTTGACTATTTGAAAAAAACTTGTCATTACACCAAGGCCATTGAATTTAGGGTGACATTTCTATTTTAATCAAAGGAATGAGATATAAACTTCAATAAATATAGAAGGTAAAAATCCTTTCTTGACTTATCCATTAATAACATGCTATTCGTGATGCACCAAACATAGCCTATTTCCCGCCAACATATAGAGTGATGGTTTTCATTAGCAAATATAAGTGCGCGAGTCGTAAAATTAATTAATGGTAATATTAATTTCTAAATACCATTACACATGCTCGCAGATAGGAATATCCGACGACCCCAAAACATGTGGAATTCTTATAGGCAGGTTTATTATCATAATCTCCTATCTTGAAGATTACTAAGTGAGAACTTCTTGATAAGAAGGCTCATCTTCTTACAAGTACTCGCACATGATGATCTATATACTATGTGTCCCATCATAGTATGTTATCCAATCGCAAAACTATATTAAGAATATTTTCATAGCACTTTAAGGTTCTCATCATAGTGGGGACCTACTATGACCTTATCAATGTAAAAAATACTCTATGACATTATTACATTATGGTCATGAAGAAAAATAAATAATATGTAACAAGATGTTTAATTTAATATTTAATAGATCAAATATTCATGTAATCAGAGTACACATAGTTGTTTCTTGGAAACCAACTCTAACAAAATACCACTTAGACTAGATCCAATTGCCTAAAACATTCAGTCCTCTAGACCTCACATAATAATAATGTTTCTTCTGAATCAAGGCTTTAGTCAAGGGGTTTTCCATATTGTATTCTATGGAAATAATTCTCACTATAACTTCAATACTCTAAAAAAAATCCATCAAGAGATGATACTTCCAAAGTATGTTATTCATTCATTGATGTGACCTTGTCTCTTTTGTGAGATCCACTAATATAGTATTATCACAATAGAATGTGATGAGATCTTTACTGTTAGGTAACACATCATGATCTTGGAATAAAGTTCACATCTAAAATGATTATTTAGGTACCTTAGAAGCTAAAATATACTCAGAATCTACTGTAGAATCTGCGACCACAACCTTCTTTGAGATCTTCTAGCTCACAACACCTCTATTAAAAGTGAATATGTATCTAATTTTTGGCTTCATGTCATACTGATCAGTCTGGAAACTACCATATTCATATCCTTTGATGACTAATACCTCATCTCCACCATAAACTAGAAACATATCCTTAGTATTCCTTATATACTAAAGGATAGTATTAACTTCCACCCAATGGAAGTCATCAGGATCAACTTGATATCTTCTAACTGCACTTAGTGCATATGAGACATCTAGCCTAGTACACAAAATAACATACATGACTGAACCGATCGTTGATGCATATGGAATCCTTACCATTATATTTCTTTCATCATGGGTATGAGGACACATTTTCTTGGAATGAGGAATTCCATGTGACATTGGAAACAATCCCCTCTTGGATTGTTCTATTTTTAATCTCTTTAGTATCTTTTCAATGTATGTACTTTGACTTAGGCTGAGAAATATATTGGATCTATCATGATGGATCTTAGTCCCAAGAATATATGCTGCCTCACCCAAGTCACTCATGAAAAATAATTTATTCAACTATGACTTAATGGACTGTAAGACTAATATTTAATTTCCAATAAGTAATATATCATCAATAAATACTATTAATAAAATGACCGCACTCCCAATAAACCATTTATAGACACAAGGCTCACATTCATTCTTCATAAAACCAAATTCTATTATGGATTCATCAAAATGAATGTTCCATGACATGGATGCTTTATTTAATCCATAGGCGGAATTTTTTCAACTTTCTTATCTTATTGGAATCCTTTTCAGTCACAAACCCTTCAGGTTGTGTCATGTATACATATTCATTAAGGTTACCATTAAGGAAGTCTGTTTTGGAATCGATTTTCCAAATTTCATAGTGATGGTAATCTATAATGGAAATCATAATTATGATGTATTTTAGCCCTGAAACTGGTGAAAAGATTTCATTTTAGTCAATACCTTGATGCTGTTTAAACCCTTTTGAAACTAGTCACACCTTATAGGTATTAACTTATCCTTCCATGTCCAGTTTCTTCTTGAATACCAATTTATAACTAGTAGTCTTTTCATACACTAGAGGATATACCAAAATCCAAAATTGGTTTGGTACATGGAATCCATTTCAGAATTCATGGGTTCTTCCCACTTGGAATCATCTGTTCCACTTACCACTTCCTTTTAGGTTAGAGGATCATTATTATCAACTAATAATAAGTCACTATCCTTAGTAACTAGAAAACCATACTGTTCTATTTATCTAAACTGTCTTATACTTCTACATGGTTCTTATGTCTCATAATAGTTTCTTCTTCCATGGGGATTTGTTGAATATTATCCTGTACCAACTTTTGTGTGCCTTGAGCCTTGGCTTCATCAAATATTATCTCACCCACAACATATCTTTTGGAGATTCTCTCCCTCTAAAGGAATATGGATTATCTTTCCAGTATAACCCTTTTTTTCCTAAGGGTCATATAGGTAATATCCCCTTGTTTCCTTGGGGTATCCTATAAAGTTACACTTTATGCATCGTGGTGAAGGTTTGTTTACTAAAGAGGCATTAAAAAACATTTCAATCCCCCACACATGTAAATTCGATAACATGGTTTTTCTTCCACTCCAACATTCATATAGAATACTATTTATTGATTTAGTTGGTACTTGGTTTATTATGTGTTCCCCTGTTTATAATGAATATACCCAGAAGGATAATGGAAGATTTTCATGACTCATCATTGATCTCACCATGTCTAACAAGCTGTAGTTCCTCATTTCACTTACACTATTCCACCGAGGTGTGTAAGGAGGAGTTAGTTGGGATAGGATACCAAACTATCACAAGTAATCAATGAATTATTGATTAAGATATTATTAACCTCGATCTGAGTGGATTTTCTTAATCTTCCTATCAATATGGTCTCAAATTCATTATTATATTTCTTGAATTTATCAAAAGAATCTGACATATAACTCATTAAGTAAATATATCCGTATCTCATAAAATCATTAGTAAATGTTATGAAGTATGAGTACCCACCCCTTTATTCAACAGAAAATGGTCAGCACACATTTGTATGAACTAATTCAAGAATCTCTTTATCCCTTTCACATAACCCACTAAATATGGCTTTGGTTATATTTTCTTGTAAACATGCGTGACATACACCAAGTGGTTTTAGTTCGAAAGAATATAAATATTCATCTTGATGTAATTTTATCAAGAATTTTTTATTTACATGACCTAGATGGTGATGCCAAAGCTGGGTGTGGTATGAGTCATGTGAAGTAACTTCATTATCGATTACATTTATTGGTTCATGTAATGTAACATGTAAAGACCGTTATAAAAATTTGCTTTACTATAACAAATGATATCTTTATAAAAGAAGAAACATTTATTTCTAAATTTGAATATGAATCCTTCTATATCAAGTATGGATATAGAAATAATGTTTTTGGTAATTAAAGGTAGATAATAACATCCCTTTAAAACCAATATCTTTTTGGTTGGCAATTTGAGGTGGTAGTCCCCAATAGCTACGACAACAAGTTTAGATCCATTGGCTGCTCATATATCTACCTCTTCTTGGTCAATTTTTCTTAACCTACTTGGTTATTTTATTTTATTACCTATGTTAGAACTACAATATATATTCAATACACAATTTTTAGAAATAGATAAATTCCACTCAATAAAAAACATACCTGATTGTTCCCCTTATTTCCTTAGCTGGGTTCATTTTTTCTTCCAGTGGACCTTCTTTCCACATGAAAAATAGACAACATCCTATTCTGTTGATTCCCCTTTGATCTTATTATTCTTTGAAGGGTGTGAAAAAGCTTTGGGCTTAATGCTATTTTATTTTCATTTCTATTTATTCCGCATAAGGATGAAATGATTTTTCATGCTTCATATATTTATCTAGTTGATGAAGGAGGATAAAATGATCTGGTAGAGACTTCTTAATGTTTTTTATATTAAAATTAAAAAAAACAGGAAACTATTATAGGGTGTGATTCCAAAATGAGATCGGTGATCAATTATTTGGGGAGTTTAAACCCTTGAACCTCTAGGTTCTCAATATAGACAATGAGCATGAATATGTGAGGCCAATCAGGGGAACCATCTCCAAGATTACTCTTAAAGAGTGTATTGGAAATCTCAAACCATTCTTATCTAGCTCACTCATACTAAAGACCATGGAGGTGATCAAGCATTCTATACACATCCATGTTTTTGTGATCCTTCATGAGTTCACTAGACATAAATGGAATCATCAAACATTGAATGTCAACCGTGTCATTCATATTTTTTTCATAGACTTGAAACTATTCATCACTCACCTCTTAAGTAGGTGGACTAGGAATTGAAGATTATAGCATGTAATATTTCTATTCTTAGCATAGAACAACCCGAAGGCATATAAACCACACCTGGAAGCTACTTATATTGAGGAGATTGTATTTATCCAATATTTATCATAGGGATAGTGTGGATGAAGAGTTTTTTATTTTATTATATAATTAAAAAGACCAGATTATTATTACTTTTCTTGATTACAAATTTTGTGAGAAATAATAAATTAATTTATTTTATTAAATCTACCACTATTTTATTAAGTCCCAATATCCCTGACAATTTAGCTTGGAATGTCTAGTTTCTAATAAATTATAGTGGAAAAGATCCATATTCCCCATTTCATGACCCCAAAAAGGGTTGGTCAGGCTATTTGAAGGTATTCAGGTAAGAAAATATGTGAAAACTGTGGTCTTGCAGCTCCTTGATCCATTGAGTAGACTCCCCAATCTAGAAATCCTAAATTTTTTTTCTTCAAAACATTCCTCCAAATTACACCAAGTCTAGAAAGGGCTACTCCTCTTGATGTAAAATTGTTAAGTCAACCTGAAACTTTAATAAGAACCCCCATTATAAAAGTAAGTGTCCCAAAAATGGTTGTTAAAACACATAGTTCTATCGGGTTTTGTTCCTAATCAAGTAACAAAAGGATTAGTTTGAATTAATATTATATTGAGGGATTTTATTTTATTATGTATACATTTTTATATTGTTTTATCCTTTATATGTCTTGTTAATATTTAACTGGATGTTTACTTCATTAATTAAAATTTTTTGTATAAAAAATTTACACATAATCAATTTTTTTTATATTCCATCTTTGCGTATTAATTCATTTATTTATATGATCACGATCTTGCATTAATAAATATCATTTTAATGAATTAGAGAAAAAATATTTAAATAATTAAATGACCAGATCATGAGTTTATCTAATGGTTGATTTAATGAGAGAACATTAAATAAACCTATGATGTAGGGGAAATAACTCCTTATGTTGCACTTGGAATGATCTATAACATTCCATGTGTCCACCTATGTATCTCTGAGTTGGTGTCATTATAGTTCCGTATTGAACTATCCCCACACGCCTTATTTAATAATTGTTTCCTAAAACCTAGAGTGGGGATCTTTCATGTTAAATTTATAATTAATTGATTTAATATCTGAAGAAAAAAATACCTAGGCTTAGGAACTTTCTTCATTGATGATTTTTGATCTTTCGAAAAGGACCTTCTTGATTTCCTTAATTGTGTTTCTGAGGATCCAATGGTATAATCTCTATAACGGTGATCCAAACGTGCTTTAATGGTCTCTGAGAAATGCCACTTGTCTTTCGGGTGCTAGCATGGAGAATATAATTTCTTACATGGTTTGTTCTTGATCAATCATTATTCGGTCTTGAAGAAATCTCTCTTTTGTATCTCATTATTGAGAGGGAGAGAGGAAGAGGATTCGAGAGATATTTTTTTTTGTGCGGAACAATTCTCTATTCCCAAATATAGAATTTGTTTCGAATGAATAATATAATAGATGTGGTTGTCTATTTATAGAGTTGGAATTTTAGTTAGAAAATTTAATTGCATAACATCCTGAAATAATATTATAAACATTAATGAAATACCATGCCACATAATAATAATAACATTATTATTAGTTTGTGGTGTGCCAACTTGTGCAAAATGGATAAATAATATTTACCAACTTTTAAATAATTATATTATCATCGAGCATGGTCTTGGTCCATTTGAACTCCTATTGTATTTATTGAACACTTGAATAAATATTTTATTCTTTTAAATAAATATTTTATTCACAAAATAGTAAATAAATATTTATTAAATATTCAATAAAATAAATAAATATATTTTATTCAAAATCTGGTGAATAAATATTTATTTAATTTATGTGATCAATATAACTTAAATAAAATTATTCTTAAGTTTTTTGAATAATATTTATTACATTAATTAAATTCAAATAGAATTTAATGAAGATCACCGGAAACACTTAGTGTGTGAATCTCTAGGATTATTTCTTGTTGGCATTTGGTGGGCTTGCCTAATGTCCAAGATTACTATTTAGAAACGGGTCAAGGCACCTAATAGATAGAGCTTAAAGTCACATTGATAACAACCACATACGAATGATCACTATGTAATATAGTCAATTTTTCACATAATCTCATTAAGAAAGGTTTCATGATAGTGTCATCAACCTATATGCTTGATACATCATTCTTTGACTATATGAAATAAACTCATCATTACCCCATGGACATGGAATTTAGGGTGATGGTTCTATTTCAATCAAAGGTCTGAGATATAAAGTTCCATAAATATGGAAGGGACAAATTATTTCTTGGATTATCCATTAATAACATGTCATTCATGATGCGCCCAATGTACCCCACTTCCCACCATTATATGACATGTCGGTTTTCGTCAAAAAATCTAAGTGTGCGAGTTATGACATGCATTAATGATAATATTAAAGTCTAAAGACCATTACACATGCTTATAGATAGGAATATCCGATGACACCAAAACTTGAAAAATTACTAGTGGAGGGTCTATTCTCATAATCCATAGTCTTGGAGATTACCTAGTGTGAACTTCATGAGAATAAGTCTCATATTCTTACGATTAATCACACCAGATGGACTATATACCATGTGCCCCATCATAGTATGTTATCCAACCGTAAAACTATATTAAGAATATTATCATAGTACTTTAAGGTTCTCCACATAGTGGAGTACTACAATGACCTTATCAATGTGAGAAATACTTTAAAAAATTATTATATTATGGTCATGCAGAATAATGAACAATATGTAATAAGATGAATAATTTAATATTTAAAACATCAAATATTCATGTAATCAAAGTACAGACAGTTGGTTCTAGGACACCAAATCTAACATAAACATGGTATAGAAACCATAAACCACAATGTCATCATTCAAGATCCATTAGAGGGGAATCCATCCAAAATTCTAGTGGTCTTTAATCATCATATGTTTTGTTATTGTTGTAGCTTCAGTCCTGATAGAATTAACCAGGACTCAATCCCACCGATCCAACTAGCGTACTAGTCCTTGTCTTCCTACCAAGAAACCTAAGATTCGCTTTTTTCTCAATTTCCATTCCACATGTCACCTAGATTTCCACTATCACATACACACAAAAGACACTTGATACACCTGAAAAAACACTATTTTTCATAAAAAAACATCTTTAAAATCTATATGAATACAAATTCCATTTGAAAATATGATTTGTACCACTTATATGATTCGCGGAACACATTTAAAAATTCCAAAAAAATAAGGCACACATGAAACCCAACTAATTACATTTGGAAAATCATATTTCAAATCATATGCACCTCGAAACCCTTTCAAAACATAGTTCAAACCATCAACATATTTCATATAACACTTTTAAGAAACAAAACAAGCATACCAAAATCACTTAATAAGGCTAAATCATAGAACCACCTACCTTATGCTTGGAAACATCCAAAATATGGTGGAAAACCACAACCGTACCACAAGAGGACCCCATAAAGGCAAGATCAAACCATAAAAACCAATATTAAGACCATAGAACCAAGGTTGAACCTATTCTAGGGAAACAAAACTACTGGGGAAAAAATAAACCATGGAAGAGGAAAGAAAAACCCAATAAGAAAGAAGAAACAAGAGGATAAAGGGGTTTACTTGATGATTCTTGAAGATCCAATTCCAAATACACCAAAAAATTAACATTTAGGGAGGCCAAAAAGGAGGAGAAGAGACACCTAGGGCTAAAAATCCAGAATGGGGGAAGAAATGTAAGATTTGGGGTTAAAATTGGGGGAGTGTATAAAGGTAAAATTATGATTTTTAATGACCTGGAAAGACATCATAGTTTGGCCATATGGTGTGCCAAATCCTGCGACAACCATGTGGTCTCCTATTTATAAGATGAAACATGCCACACAGTTTTCCTGGGAAGGGAACACACCTATGAAACTGGTTGTACGTCCTGAATAATGCCACTATCCAGGGAACACAATATCTATAGGGATGGAACACAATTTCTACTAATTGTATTCCGACCGTGTGCCACCTGCGGCTGGTCCAAAAGCTTCCATTTTTTATAAAAACACATGGGAAATTCAAGGGATAAATATATAACCAAAAATAAATAAAGTAATACCTAAAAAAATCATGGATGTGATATCATGCATCTAATTCGGGTGAAAAATCCCTTAATGTTCAACTCTTTTATAAAAACATGCCTCTCTTTTATCATTTCATAAAACTCTATAAACCAGGAAAGAAACATCCATGTATAACCACCTAAACCTTTTAAACAGAGAAAGAAAAATTTATAAACTATTTATTCATAAAACATGAATGCAACACCTATGGATTAACCAATAATAAAATACAACTTTCACAATATTTGTTGAAGAAATCTCAAAGGCTAATTCTGTAATGACCCAAAATTTTATCAATGAGTTTTCCCTTCTTATAATTATGTCATATAGTATAAAGAACATATATCACATTGATAAACCAAAAAAAATTATAAATGAAAAATGATACATTAGTTATCAAATAAACCAATATGTATACCAAATATTATAGCGAAACAATTAATAAAAAATAGGAGAATAATAATTGGATAATTTTTATCTTCTCGATCCACCAGAATGACTGCACTAATGAAAAATTATATAGAAATAAAACATAATTTTAATAAAAAAAATATTATTTTTGAAGATGAATGTATATATATACTTGATATAAATAGAAGTGAATGAATAATGAATGGAATAAGAGGCATTTATAAGAAGTATTGAACCCTTATGAACATTATAAATATGGCCTTTGGAATAGTAATATGACCATTAAGAAAAGTAATATGATTGTTAGAATAGTAACTTCACCCATGGAAATGTAAAATAATATTTACGAATCATATAAAATGAAAAAAAATGATATATTTATATCATGATATAAGTAAATAAATGTTTTTAAATTGATTAATTAAGTGTTGGTATTTTTTTAAAATGTAAATGTTATATTTGAAAATTTATATTGAATATAATGATTTAAAATAATTTTTTTTATAAAATAGATTCATAAATTAATATTAATTTTTATTATAATCATAATAAACTTTTATGAGACAATAATTAATTTTCTAAGGGGACATAAAATTGATAATAATAATAAAATCAGTATTTTTTTTGGATAAATGTTGATTTTATTTTTAAAAACAAATATTTAGAAAATTATATTATTAAAATATAATATATTTTTAAATTATCACCTAAAAAAATGGTTAGGATGATTTTTTTATATTTTTATGAAATAGTTCATTTTTTGGTGAATAATGAAATACAGTAATTTATGATATTTAACATTATGATCCAAATACATGAATTTTCGAGCCATGAATGATGTAAGAACCCATTAGTTAAAAATAAAATTCACTATTTACCGTATATAGTCACAATAATCAATACTATTGATATTATTGAGCTCAAATAATAAACAAATGAATATAATAATAATAAACACCCCTCTCCACCCCTTATAAATACCACCCCTCACCGCCCCTTGTCCTCACACCTTCTAAGACTATAAGGTTACCAAATCCCTACCAAACACTATCATCCCCAATCTCCCCATGTACAAGTTTTTATGGTCTCACCAAGAGACTAATTCTAAGCCCCTTAAGGGGGTCCTTGAAGGAGGTGATATTCAAGAGGTAACATTCTAAAACTACATCTTTTAATTTCTTTTCTTCTTATAACTTATCCTCACCCATTTCATACATAAAATATAATAACTATAGTATCATTTATATAATTTAATTTTATATTGATAATGGAATATATTATATCCACCCTTTCTCTCATATCCACTTATTCAATGAAAAATGAAACAATTTTCCATATTATGTCAGTTAACTACTGTCGTGGAGGATGAGTTTTTATTTTCCAATAATGAATTAATGAAAATTTTAGATTCAATAATAATTTTTAAAAATTAACTAATTATATCTATTATACGTGGTTTCAAAATTTGGAAATATTATATGTCTATAACATTAAATAAAATGAAAAAAGTTTGGGATGGTCAGAAAACCCTCCAAAATAAACTAAACATTTATCATTGAAATTTTATCAAATGTACCATCCACATGTCAAAAAATGATATATGGCGACATTTAAACTTATGTAAGTTCATTAATAACATTCCATTTAAATTATGGAGTTATATTTCTATTTGAAAAAATCATCTATAATTATACAGAAGTGAACCGACCATAAAATCATGAAATGAATGCTCCCAGAATGACAAAATTATACATTATAACTAATAAAAATGGAAAAAATGAGCCTAATAAATTTATAAAAAATAAAATACATGTTTAATAAGTTAATAATTAAGTATTTAATGAATATAATTTAATTATTCAGGACATTAAGTTCAAGTTTTGAATATATTCAGACATAAGGTAAGAGATCTCTCCAAACCTCCATATTTCCTTTGGGTTATGTTTTATCTCGCTTTGACTCAATTTATCTATCTATTTATAATATATAAATATCCTATATTCTATATAAATTTTCAAAACATGAATTTATATCTCAATTAATATTTCTTTTATAGGGTAATACATGTTATAAAAGGTTCCCTTCTCAATTCCTCTTGATAAGAAAACCCAATTAAAGGGACATTCTTAGTTTCTAACAAACTTTCCACTACACTCCATAAAATATTTTAATCTACACAATAATTCTAGAATAACTCCTTTTATCATGAAAAAATATTTCAATTAATTTTTGGTTTTTTGGAAATAATTACTCCTTTATCCTCTTTAATGAATCCTTAATATTTTCCCTTAAACCGTACTAAAGTGCCGCATTTTTTAAGTTCTCTAAACAATATTTTTCATCATTTCACTTCAGTTGGATATCTTTATTCATGATATATTATTATTTTATATTTTAAGATTTTCCATGAATTATTTAATCACTTATTTCTTGGATACATTTATGATACACCCTTTGGTTACTCTTTATGACATGATTATGAAAACCATTTCTTTACATGGGTAACCATTACATTTATTTCTTATGTTTTATTTCTATATGTGGAAAACATATGCGTGTATACATGATGATGGGTGTGACCATATATCACTCTAATGAATTTGGTAATTTTTACCCTCATGAGATGTTATGCATGCGATTAGAGAAGAAACCCAAATCCATTATGGATCTCTGTCCACCATGTGATATCATCTTGTTAGTTATCCTTGACTCAAGTTTATGTTATGATATATATTTCTTGAATATTTATATATTTCCATGATCATATGATTACATGTTCTATATGTTAGGCCACCATATGTTTATTCATGAGAAATTCCTTTTATGTTATCATGTTAATCCTTCTGACTCATGCTCTATGATTCATTTTGATGTTTTCTCCCTTACTGGGGTTTTTAGAACATATCTTTTGTATATGTATTTCCTCAGATTATCCTATATAGTTATAAGAGCTCAAAGTAATTTAAGTTATCATTATAGAGATTAATAATAATTTTTTTATTCTAATTTCATGTTTTCTAATTTTGTACCTAGTCTTCCAAAGACACTTTACATTTTGATCCTTGGTCTGTATTTGATGGATAATTATGCTTAAAATAATATTATCATATATGTAAAAGGTTATAGTTGATATATTTGGTATCAAAGGATGGTTTATTTATTTTTGGGGATCAAGACCAGAAAACATTAATAATAACACTAGGGATAATTCTATCACCATGCATAACCAAGATTGAAACATAGGGAATCACAAGTTAGGTTGTACTTTTAATTTATAATTTTATCCTTATATGTTCGTAGTTTCCTTTTATATTCTTATTAGATAAGTATTCAAGATGACTAATTTTATTTTTCATTTTTTAGTTAATATATATAAATTGGAGAACTCATTCCAACCACAAATTTGATATAAATTGAGACAATTTCCCTAACAAGATGCTAAAGCCGATGGGAAATGGATCTCATAAATTCATGAAAGTAACTGTTCAAATGGATTCATTTATGAGTAATAGATTAAATTATATGGAACTCCCTACTTATCCTAATAAAGATCATGTTTTTATCAAATCCTTTATATGAAAAATTCCTCCTACTATTAGTGGTTGTTCTAATCCTTTCATTACGGTTTAATAATTTAATTACATTGAGAAGATGTTTTATGTCCTCTAATTCTTAAAAGAAGAGAATTTTGTATTTTTGTTCTATCATTTTGATGGGGAAGCTGATTAGTGGTGGGAACAGATCAAAAACCCAAATTCTAAGGAGGAAATTCATTCCACAAAATGAGATGGATAAAAGAAAATATTTTTCAATAAATATTTCCACAAACTCTATATATTAAGATGGAGAGGGAGTTCATTAGACTAAAGTAAAAGGAAGATGAGTCAATCAGTGCGTATGTGAAAATTTTAATAAGGATTTCATGATATGCCTCTAGTTTTTTCATCAACACTGAAATAAATATCGATCAGTTATTTAGTTTATTAAAGGTGATTCTATGAAAAGACTTGGAAATTACAGATTTTGATAGTTATGGGGATTGTTCATTATGACCTTAAGGATGAGATGGAGATTATAGGCTCTCGGTGGTCTCATTGGATTAGAGATAAAAATTAAAATATGGAGTTTAATATGGGAGGATCAACATCTAAACCGCATGGAGGAAAGAAAACCCAACATCCCATCTATCAAAAGCATGGGAAGAAACATCCTCGGAACTATCTAAAGGGAATCGAGAGATGTTACAAATATGGAAAAGAGGAGAATCATGCTAACAATTTTTGAGAGGATATAAAGAAGCCCACAAATTTTGAAGAAGAAAGGAAGGTTTAGATCAACACTAATCCTTTAGTGTAGTGTTTCAACTATAAATAACACAAAAATTATGAAATATAATTCCATAGTCAAAGGGTTTTCAGAGACAATCAATGATAATAACTGCCAAGTAAGTAATTAAGAAAATATTATATCACTAGTGATGAGGTGGATACTGATAATGATGTAGTGACATGTACATTGGTTATTCATTCTAGAATAAAAACATACCTTTTGATTCTAGTTATACACATTCTTTCATTTGTTTCATGCTTTTTATAACTATTAAAACACCGCCCTAAAATATGGAGGTTGATTTATCCATGAGAAAAGAGAATGGGGAAATTATTTCACCTAAAGTATATAAATACTCTTTGATCAATTTTTGTGGAATGAACTACCCAAACAATACCATATTACTTCCTTTAGTGGAGTTTGATGATATATTAGGAATGAATTAGATATCTTTGTATAAAGGCAACATCGACTATCTGGAGAAGAGATCACTCTACAAATCTCAAGGAATCCTCCAATTATGTAAAAATGTAAGTAGTGGGATGGATATAATTTGGAAACTTCCTTTAAAACATGGATACTATTGGCTTATGAGAAAAATTATCTATCTTAAATGATTTAGACAAAGAAGATGATCATGCTTGAAGACATTCCCATTGTGATGGACTACACTGATGCGTTCCTTGAAGAAAAACCCGATCTTCATCCTAACCAAGAGGATGAGTTCTAAATTGAAGTTATACCTAGACATCTTCCCATATAAAAGAATCCATACATAATGAAAACCATTGAGTTATATAAAAGAAAGAAGTAGTTACAAGAGAATCTGTACAAGGGTTTCAAATTCTCGAGTGGTTCACTGTGGGGTGCACCGATCCTATTCTTAATGGTGAATTATGGATCAATGTGCCTATTAATTGATTATCATGAGCTTAAGAAATAACATTATAGAATAAGTATCCCCTTCCATGGATAGTTGACTTGTTCGATCAACTCTATGGGGATAATTATTTATCTAAGGTGGAAATTCAGTTGGGATATCACCAATTAAAGGAGAATAAGAAAGATATTCTCAAGACTACCTTTCAAACAAGGAATAGAAACTATGAGTTCATTTTGTTTCCCTTAAGACTCACTTAAGATCTAGTAATATTCATGGACATAATGAATAGATTATTTTGATATTACTTTGAAAAATTTGTGGTATTCTTTATAGATGACATTTTGATATAATCTAAGAGTAATAAGGAGAATGATGATAATATGAATAGTGTTCTAAAGACTTTGAGAAGGGGGAAAAAATATAAAAAGAATAGTAAATGTGAGTTATGGGTAGAGGAAGTATCATTCTTGTGGCATGTTTTCACTACAAAAGGGATATTTGTGGACCCTTCTAAGACAATGGAAATCGAGGAGTGGCCCATTCCAACATCTGTAATGGAGATCCATAGTTTTCTTGGTTTATCTGGGTATTATAAATGATTTGTGAGGAACTTATAAGGATTGTAAAAAACAATAATCAAGATGAATCAGAAGGGAGTAGAGTTTTTTCTGGACCAGTGTATGTAAATACTTCTTCAAAGAGTTGAAAAAGATGATTATCACTACACTAGCACTTAAACTACCTATAAGTAGGGAACTATTAGTGGTATAAAGTGATGCATAAAAGAAAGTATTAGGATGTGTATTTATGAAAAATGATGAAGTGGTAGCCTATGCTCTAAGGAAACTGAAATTGTATGAGAAAAAACATCACACACATGATCTAGAGTTGGAAACTGTGATATTTACATTGAAAATATGGAAGTATTATCTATATGGGGAGAAGTGTGAGAGACATACTAATTATAAGAGCCTCAAATAAATATTCAAATAGAAGGATATTAATATATTCCCATAAATATTGTTTAATATCATCAAGTATTATGTATTTTCATCATACTACCATTCTCGTAATGAAAATAAAGTGGAAGATGCTCTAAATAGAAAGGATACTACAACATTATAAATGATAAGAATTGAGAAGGATCCAATCTTATTAGACTTAAAAAGGATATAAATGGCAATAAAAAAGAAAGGATAATCATCATTAATTTCTCAATTTATTGCTCAACCTTCCCTTTTAGAGAAGATAAAGGATTATCAAAGAGATGATGTCGAAATTTAGAAGAATGTGGAAGCTATCAGAATTGGTAAATACATGTAGTTAAAATTTTATGAGGAACGATTCATAATATTTCAGTCATAACTATGGGTACCATCAAATCCTAAGATAAAGATGGATATTTTGAATTATACACATAGCTCAAAATCCTCCATCAAATAAGGGAGAACAAAGATATATCAAGATATCCAAGAGAAATATTGGTGGTATAATATGGAAAACAAGATTGCTGGATTTACATCAAAGTTTTTGTATGTCAACAAGTGATGTATGAAAGGAAAAATTCTAAGGGGATAATGCAAGAATTACCCATTCCTACATGAAAATGGGAAAAAATCACCATGGAATTTTTTACTGGAATTTCAAAGGCATCTAGATGAAAAAAATTCTATATAGGTTGTTTTTGATCATCTTACAAAGACTAATCACTTTATTTCAATTAGAGAGGACTTATCAGTTTATTAAATTCCAAATATATACATTAATGAAGTGGTGAGGCTATTTGGAGTACCATTATCGATTGTATCTGATCAAGATATGAGATTTACCTATATGTTTTGGAAAAGTATCCCATATGATCAAAACACTGAGTTGAAATTATGTATGCCTTATCACCCCCAAATGGATGGCTAGTCTAAGAATAATATTCATACACTGGAAGATATTTTAAGAGCATGCTTTATGGACTTAAAAGGAGTATGGGAATAATATCTTCCTCTAGTAGAATTATCTTAAAAAAACATTTTCCACTCAAGCATCAAAATGGATCCATATGAATCCCTTTATTGGAAAATCTATAAAACACCAACAAGATGGGTTGAAGTTGGTGAACATAAGCTTCTAAGACCAAAAATGGTCAGGGAAATGGTAGAAAATGTGAAGAATATTTAATTGTTGATCAAGTCTTCCCAAATTCAATAGAAGTGATACGAAGACAATAGTCGATGAGAATTTAAGATTGATGTTGGAGATAAGGTATTTCTATACTTATCTACATGGAAGAGAGTCATTAAGTTTAGGTAAAAGGGAAAGATAAGTCCCAGGTATATCATACCCTTTGATATTATTGATTACGTCGGAGTTGTGGCCTATCGAAAAACACCTACTCCAACCATGTCACAATTAAATGATGTGTTCCTCATATCCTTCTTGAGTAAGTACATACTAAATCTCTCACATGTACTAAATTTAGAGGTGGTACAACTGGAAAATGATCTCACTTATATGGAGTAGCTGGTGAAGATATTGGGATGTAGAGATAAAGTTCTATGAAACAACACCACTCACCTGGTCAAAGTACTATAGAGGAACAAAAAATATGATGAGGCACTATGAGAACCAGAGTAAAGATGAAGGAGAAGTAACCTCACATGTTTTCACATCAGTATATAAAACGAAATTACGAGGGTGGACTTTCCTAACGGGGAAGAATTTAATGACCCAAAATTTTATTAATGAAATATAAATTCTTATAAGTATGTCATATAGTATAAATATACATAAAATAAAGAAAAAATCAAAAAATTATAAATAAAAAATTATACATTATCCCTAAAGTAAACCAATAAGTATGCCAAATATTTTATTTGGACAACAAATAGAAAATAAGAGAATAAAAATAGGATAATTTAGATCTGCTCGATCCACCAGAATGGCCACACTCATGAAAAAAGATATAGAAATGAAACATAATGTTAATAATACAATATTCATTTTGAATATGAAAGTATATATATACTTTATAGAAATATAAGTGATTGAATAATGCATGTAATATGAGGTATTTATATAAAGTAGTGAACTCATATTATCATTATAAACCTCACCGTTGGAATAGTAATATGACCATTAGGAATAGTAGTATAACCATATGAAAAGCAACCACAACTATGTAAATGTAAAATAATATTTAGGTGTATTATAAAATGAAAATATTATATATTTATGTCACAGTACAAGTAAATAAATGTTTGTAAAATGATAAATTAAGTGTTGGTACTTTTATAAAACATAAATGTTTTATTCTAAATTTTATAATGAATATAACGATTTAAAATAAAATTTACTTTCATAAAATAGGTTCATATATTAATATTATGTTTTAGTATAATGATAAGATAATTTATTGATATCATAAGTAAATTTTCAAAGGTTCATAAAAGTGATTATAATATTTAAATTACCATTTTTCAAATAAGTGATGATTTTATTTAAAAATTGAATTTATAATAGTTAGAAAATTATTTTAATAAAATAGAGTCTCTTTTTTAAATCTAAACATAAAAAATGTTTATGGTTATGTTTTGGAATTTTTCTAAAATGGTTAAATATTTGGTGAATAGTGAAATTCAGTAATTTATAGAATTTAACATTATATGACAAATAGATAAATTTTTGAGTCTTGGATGATGTAAAAAAACCATTTGTTTGAATTAAAATTCACTAGTTGTTGTATATAGTCACAATAATAAATACTATTAATAGTCTTGAACCCAAATAAAAAATAAATGAATATAATAATAAAAAACACCCTTCTCATCCTCTAATAAACACCACCAATCACCACCCCTTATCCTCAAACCTTCCATGACCGAATATCAAAAAATACATAAAAACCCTCTCATAACCACTCTCCCCATTTACAAGTTATTATTATCTCACCAAAATTCCAATTCCAAGTCCCATAAATGGGTCCTTCAAGGAGGTGATATTCAGGGGGTAATATTCTAAAACTACCTCTTTTAGTTTCTTTTCTTCTTACAACATATCCTCACTTATTCCACACATAAAATCATAATAAATATATTGTCATGTATATACTATAATTTTATATTTATAATGGAATATATTCCTTACACCCCTTCTCTCCTGTCCTCTTATTCGATAAAAAATAAAATTAGTGTCCATATTTTTTTTCGGTTAACCACCATTGTGTATGATGAGTTATTGTTTTCAACTAATGCCTTCATGGTAGATTTAAATTAACTTATAATTTTTAAAAAAGAACTAATTATATATATATATATTATATGTGTTTTCAATTTCTATAAATACTATATGTTCATAACATTGAATAAAAAAACAACTTCGGGATGGTTGGAAAACCTGCCAAAATAAACTAAACATTTATCATTAATGTTTTATAAAATGAATCCTCATCATGTAAAAAAAATTATATATGAAAAAATTTAAAATTATATAAGTTAATTAATGCAATTTCATTCACTTATGGGATTTTTTTATATTTGAAAAAAACATCCATAATTATACACAAGTGAATCAACCATGAAACCATGAAACAAACTCTCCCAGAATGATGATATTATACTTTATAACTCATCAAAATGGCCATAAATTAACCTAATAAAACTATAATAAATAAAATATATATGGTATAAGTTATAAATTAAATATTTAATGAATATAATTTTATTATCTAGGAGATTAAGTGCAAGTGTAGAATGCATTCATACATAAGGGAAAGGATCTCTCCAAACCTCTATATTTCCTATGTGTTACATTTTCTCTCTATTTGAATCAATTTATCTATCCATAAATATTATATAATTGTAATATATTCTGTATAAATGTTACAAACCTGTATATCTAGCTCAATTAATCTTTCATTGAAGGTTTAATACATGTTATAAAAGGTCCTCTCTCAATTCCTCTCGATAGAAAAACCTGATTAAAGGGAACTTCGCAATTTCTTATCCATTTTCAAGAACACTAAATTAATTTTTCAAGACACTAATATTTTATAAAATCAACCATTTGATCATGAATTTTTTTTTTGTTTTTTGGAAATAATTATGCCTTTATCATCTTAAAGGCATCTTTAATCTTTTCCCATAAACCACATAAATTGGCCCATTTCTAAAGTTACCTAAACACACTTTTTCATGTTTTTACCTCATTTGGACATAATTATTAATGAAATATTCTTATTTATTACACTATGATTTTCAAATATTTGTTTAATCTCTTATTTCATGGATACCACTATGATACACCCTTTGGTTATACCTTATGACATGATTACGAAACCCATTTATTTCCCTGGGTCACCCTTACATTTATTACTTATGTTTGATTTATTTATGTGGCACACATATGAATGTAAATGTTATGATGGGTGTACCGAGGTGGTTCTCCAATGAATTGGGTAATGATTAGTCTCATGAGATGTTAGGTATGGGATTAAGGAGTAAACCTAATCCATTATGGGACTCTGTCCACCATGTGATATCATCTTGTAAGTTAGCCCTAAATCATGTTTTTTATGATATATATTGCTTCCACATTCTTATATTTACATGATAATATGATTCCATGCCCTATATGATTTTAATCCATATTTTTATTCATGATCCATGTCTTTTATATTATCATGTTATACCTTCTGACTCATGCTCCATGATTTATTTCTATGTTTTCTCCCTTATTGGGATTTTTAACTTACTCCTTTTATCTATGTATTTTACCAAGTTATCCTATGTAGTTATAGTATATTAACGGGAGTTAGGATCTCATTATGTATATTAATAAAAGATGTATTATTATAGTTTCATGTTTTCAAATAATGTACCTAGTCTTCCAAAGGCGTTAGGATTTTCGATCCTTGATTTTTATTTGATGGATAATTATGCTTAAAATCATATAATAATATATGTAAATGGATAGGATTGATATTGTTGGTATTGAATGATGATCTAGTTATTTTTGGGTGTTAGGGCCAAAAAATAATAGTAAGAACCCTAGGGATAATTCTATCACCTGGTATAACCTTGATTAAAACCCATGGAATCATAAGTTTGGATATAATTTTCATCTATAAGTTTATCCTTCTATGTATATAATTTACATTTATATTATAATTAACTAAGTATTCAATCCCACCCCTAATTTTATTTCTCTTGTTTTTAGATAATGTATAGAAATAAGATAAACCATGCTGAAAACCAATGTGATACATGTTGTGATGATTTCCCTAACAAGATTCCAACCCTAATAGGAAAAGGATCTCATAACATCATAATAGTACTAGATCAACTGGCTCATGTTATGAATAATAACTTGAATCATGTAGAACAATATCCTTCTCCTAAGAATGTTCAAGTTGTGGTCTAATCATTTATACAAAAATGAATCCTACATTTAGTGTATTTTTTTGATCCTCTCATCATAGAATAATGGATTATCTCCATTAAGAATATATTCTCTATCCTTTAACTCTTGGAAAAAGAGAAAGTCATGCTGGTAGTCTATCATTTATATGGGGAAGCTGATCAGTGGTGGAAAATGATCAAAAACATAAAGTTTAAGGAGGAAATATATTCCATGGATTGGGAAGGATTCAAGAAAATTTTTTTCAATGAATATTTTCCTTTAACTCTCTATATTAAGATGGATATGGAGTTCCTCAGACTAATGAAAAAGGAATACTAGTTTATTTGGTCATACAAGGAACACTTTACAAGGCTTTCACAATATGCCTATGGCCTTTTCATGAACACTAAAATAAAGTTTAATCACTTAGTTTGTGGATTAAAGACGATTCTACAAAAATACTTGGTGATTCTAGATTTTGATAGCATTGAATTTTTTTCTGTTTTACCTTAAGGTTGAGATGGAGATTGGAGTCTCTCAGTGGTCTCGTGGTCTTAGAGATAAAAGAGGAAAATGGAGTTTAGTATGGAAGTATCAATAGATAATTCCCATGGATACAAGAAAACCCAAAATTCTATTCATCAAAAGTGTGGGAAGATTCATCCCAGGAACTGTCTAAAGTGAACTAGTAGATGATTCATATATGGAAAAGAGAGGAATAAGGCTAATAATTTCTTAAGGTATAAGAATCCAGAAAATGAGGAAGAAAAAAGGAAGGTTCAAATCAATATTCATATAGAAGTACAATTTTTTCATTATGAGGAACATGGGAATTATATGATCCAATGCCCTAAGCTAAGGGTTGTCCAAGACAATCAATCATAATAACCTCTAAAACAACAATGAAGGTAATATTATATCACTACTACTAAGGTGGATACTAACAATGATGTGGTGATAGGTATGTTGGATATTCATTTAAGAATAGAAAACATACTTTTTTTTATTTTGGTTCTTAATGTTCTTTTATATAGGTCATGTTTAATATAACTATTCAAACACCACCCCAAAATATAGAGGTTGAGTTATCCATGAGAAGAAAAAATGGGAAAATTATTATATCTAAAGTATATAACTCCCCCAGTTAATGTTTATGGATTAAACCTACTATAAATCTCATCTTACTTTCTCTAGTGGAGTTTGATGCTCTATTGGGCATAGATTGTTTATCTTTGTATAAAGACAACATCAATTGTTAGGAAAGGGATATCACTCTACACATCCTGAGGGTTCCTACAATTTTTTACAAATTTAAAGATGTGGATGGATATTGTTTTTCATATTATTCTCAATAATGGATACTATTTCCTTATGAGAAATCATATATAGGTCAAATGATTGAGAAAAAAATTAGAGGATCATGCTTGAAGACATGCCCATTTTGAGGGACTACACTGATCTGTTCCCTAAAAACATTACCAGTATTCCACCAGACTGCGAGTTTGAGTTATCAATTGAACTTCTAATTGGATCTCTACCAGATGAAGTAATCCTTATAAAATGGCCATCATTGAGTTGGATGTACTGAAGAAGCAGTTGAAAGTGAATTTGTACAAGGATTTAATACACCCTAGTGCTTCACTATGGGGTGTTACAATACTCTTCATCAAGAAGAAGGATGGATCAAGATGACTCTACATTGATTATCATGATCTTAAAAAAATCATGATAAAGAAAAAGTATCTCCTTCCAGGGATATATGACTTGTTTGATCGACTATGCAGAAATAAATATAAATCTAAGGTGGACCTTTGGTTAGGATATCACCAATTAAAGTTTAAGAAGGAAGATATTCCAATACTAACCTTGAAATGAGTTATGAACATTATGAGTTCATATTTATTCACTTTGGACTTTGGAATAACTAATTTTATAAAAATATTCATGGACTTAATGAATAGAGTATTTATAGATTACCTCAACAAATTTGTGGTAGTATTTATAGATGACATTCAGATATAATCCAAGATAAAAAAGGATCATGAGGATCATTTGAATACTATGATAAATATATTAAGAAGGTAGAAACTAGATGAAAAGTATATTAATGTGAATTATAGATTAAGGAAGTATCATTATTTGGGAATGTTATCACTAGAAAAGGGATATTTGGGGAACCTTCTAAGGTAGAGGAAATTGAGGAGTGGCCTTGGCTAACATCTGTAATAGAGATCCATAGTTTCCTTGGTCTAGGAAGGTATTATAGATGATTTGTGAGGAAATTCTTATGATTTTCAAACCCACTAACCAAGATGACTCAGAAGTGAGTAAAGTTTTTCTGGACCACTGAATGTGAATACTGCTTTAAAGAGTTGAAAAAGAGGCTTATCTCTGCAACATTACTTACACTACCCAAAAGTGGGGAACTCTTTGTGGTATACAATGATGCATAAAAGAAAGGATTAGGTTGTATACTAATGAAAAATGATAAAGTAATAGTCTACAACTTAAGGTAACTGAAATTTTATGAGAAAAACTATCCCACACATAATCTTCAGTTGTCTGTTGTTATCTTCACATTGAAAATATTTTGGCATTATCTCTATGGAGAGAAGTTTGAGATATATACAAATAAAAAGTGACAAAAATATTTATTTAAATAGAATGATGTTAATATGTTATAGTGAATATGGTTAGATCTCATCAAGGATTATTTATACTAAATCTACAACCATCCTAGTAAATAAAATAAAGTGGCATATTCTCTAAGTATAAAAGATTCTGTAAGATAATCAATGATAAGAATTGAGAGGGATAAAATATTATTATACTTGAAATGGATAGAAATGAGAATAATTAAGGACATAACTTCCTCATTCCTTTAAAATATTATTGCTCAAAAATCCCACTTAAAGAAGATAAATGATGTTCAAAGAGATGATTTTGAAATTCAGAACAAAGTAGAATCTATTAGAAGTTGTAAATCCTAAAGGTTAAAAATTGATGAGTAAGGGGTCATAATATTTGGTTCAAAAATATGTTTATCATAAAATCCTGAGATAAATAGGGAGATTTTGAATGATTTACATAGCTATACCTTCTTTATCCACCCAGAGATAACAATGATGTATTGAGATTTTCAAGAGCACTATTGGTGTGACAATATGGGGAAGGAGATTGATGAATTTATATCAAAGTTCTAAGAATGTCAAAAAGTAAAGGCTAAAAGGAAAAAGTATAAGATGATGATAAAACCATTACCTATAACTACATGGAAATGGGAAAACATCACCATGGGATTTATCATTGGACTTCTGAAGACATCCAAAGGAAATAATGCTATATTGGTTGTTTGGATCTGTTTAAAAATTCTTCTTACTTTATTTCAATATGATAGGGATTCTCACTTGATAAAATTTCACAGATATAGATTAAATAAGTGGTGAGACTCTATGGAGTACCATTATCAATTGTATCCAGTTGAGATCTATTATTTACCTTAAAGTTATGGAAAAGTTTCAAACATGATCTAAACACTGAGCTAAAATTCAATACATCTTATCACCCCCAAACGGATGGCTAGTCTAAGCAAACTATTTAGACATTAGAAGATATATTGAGTGTTTGATCGATGGACTCCAAAGGAGGATGAGACCAAAATCTTCCACTGGTGTAATTATATTATAAAAATAGTTTCAAATCATGCATTCAATGGTTAAAAATGAATGTCTTTATGGGAAAAGATTCATAACACATACATTCTAGGATTAAGTTATTGAATTTAAGATTCTGGGACCTAAAATGGTTGATGAAATGGTAGAAAAGTTGAAGACCATTTAGTAGTACATTAGGGATACCCAAAGTTGATAGAATATCTATGCCGAAAATCATCGATGAGACCTAGATATTGATGTTAGAGATAAGGTATTCCTATACATATCCTTATAGAAGAGAGTCACAAGATTTGGGAAAAAGGGAAAGGTAAGTCCTAGGCATACTAACCTCTTTGATATTCTTGATCTCATCAAAGTTATGACCGATCGACTAGCACTCCCACTAACCATATATCAAGTACATGATGTATTATACATATCAATAATGAGGAAGTACATACTTGATCCATCACATGTACTAAATTTATAGTTTTTACAGCTGGAATATGATCTCTTTTATGAGGAGTATCCGATAATGATCTTGGACCATAGAGATAAATTTATACACAATAGACTACTTACCAGGTCAAATTACGATAGAAAAATCCATAAATATGAATAGGAAACGTGGGAACCAAAGGGAATGATGAAGGAGAAGTAACCTCACCTATTTTTACAATAGTATTAAAAATTAAATTTCAAGAGTGAGATTTCATAAGGGAGGAATAATGTAATGAACTAGAATTTTATCAATGAAATTTCCATTATTATAATTATTTCATTTAGTATAAAGAACACACATCCCGTAGAGAAACCAATAAAACATTACAAGTTAAAAATAAAATATCATTCAGTAAACAAACTAATAAGTATGCCAAATATTACAGTAGGAAAATAAATAGAAAATAAGGGAATAAGAATAGGATAATTTGGTTTTTCTCGATCTACTTGAATGACCACGCTTAGGGAAAAAGTTTTAGAAATAAAACATAATGTTATTAGTATAATATTAAATTTTAATGTGAAAGTATATATATAATTTAGATAAATCTAAGTTATTGAATAATGAATGGAATAAGAGGTATTTATAGGAACTACTGAACCCACATGACTGTTACAAACCTGACTATTGGAATAATAATATTATCACTAGGAATTGTAATATGACTACTAAAATAGTAAACTAATCTATGTAAATTTAAAATAATATTTAGGTATCTTAGAAAATAAAAATATGATGTATTTATATCATAGTATAATTAAATAAATGTTTTAAAATGATAAATTAAGTGTTGGTATTTTTTTTGTAAAAAGTAAATGTTTTATTTTTAATTTTATAATAAATATAATGATTTAAATGAAAATTTATTTTCATAAAGTGGATCCATAAATTAATATTAAGTTTTATTATAATGATAATATAATTTTATTAGACCATAATCAATTATTCAAATGGTTATAAAATTGATGATAATATTAAAATCAATAGTTTTCAAATAAATGATGATTTTATTTACAAATTTCATTTATCATATTTAGAAAATTATTTTAATAAAATTGAGTCTATTTTTAATATCTACACATTAGAAAATCGTTAGGGTTATTTTTTGTGATTTTTCTAAAATAGTTGAATTTTTGGTGAATAGTAAAATATGGTAATTTACAGTATTTAACATAATAAGTTTAATACCTGATTTTTCTGAATCATGGATGATGTAATAACCATTTAGTTAAAACTCACATGCACTATTTATTGTATATAGTCAGAAGAACAAATACTATTGATAGTCTTGATCAAAAATAACAAACAAATAATAATAAAAAACACCCCTCTCCCCTTATAAATACCACCCCGCACCACCCATTATCCTCACATATTCTAAGAATTGAAGCTTGTTAAATCCTTGAAAAACCCTATCCTCCCATATCTTTCCACATCCCAGTTCTACTGGTCTCACTAAAAGACCAATTCCACATCCCTTAAGTATGTTCTTCAAGGAGGTGATATTCAAGAGGCAACATTCTAAAACAACCTCTTCTAATTTATTTTATTCTTCTACCTTCTAATCACCTCTTTCATCTATAAAATAATAATAAATAATGTATCTTGTATATAAAATAATTTTATATTTATAATTTAATATCTTATATCAACCCCTTCTCTCATATTGTATTATTCAATGAAAAATAAAACCATTGTCCACATTAAGTTGGTTAACTTCTACTATGGATAATGAGTTTTATTTCTACACTAATGCATTCATGGTAGGTTTAAATTCACTTAAATTGATTAAAATTAACTAATTATATATATTATATGTGGTTTTATATTCTTTAAAGAGTATATGTCTATAACATTAAATAAAAGAAAACTAGTTCAGGATGGTTAGAAGACCCGCCAAAATGAAGTAAGCATTCATCATCAATGTTTTATCAAATGAATCAGCATCTTGTAAAAAAATGATATATGAAAAAATTTAAACTTTTTATGTTCATTAATACCATTTCATTTCACTTCTAGATTTTTATTTCCATTTTACAAAAACATTTATAATTATACAAAAGAGAACTGATCATGAAACCGTGAAACACACACTCCATGAATGATGAAATTGAAATTCATAACTCATTAAAATATCCATAAATGAACCTAATTAAATTATAATAAATCAAATATATGTGTAATATATTCTAAATTAATTAATTAATGAATCCGATTTGATTATCTAGGAAATTAAGTGCAAGTGTATAATGCATTTAGTCATAAGTTAAGGGTTCTCTCCAAACCTCCATATTTCATATGGGTTGCATTTTATCTATATTTCCCTTAATTTATCTTTCCATTAATCTTATATAATTATCCTATATTATGTATAAAATTTCCAAACATGTATCTCTAGCTCAATTTATCTTTATTTTATGGGGGTAATACATGTTATAAAAGGCTCTCTTCTCAATTCATGGAGTGTAAAATATCTTACTACCACTAACAAAATCTAGAATAATGTACATAACGTGTGAACATGGAGTACCATGTTGTTTTATATGGTTAGCTAAATGGGTGTGTACTAATCCCGAATGAACCGTGTGTGGGTAAGGGTACATGAAATTTGTTTACAAAGCATACACTACGTATATTTATATTTTCATTCTGATCACTCAGGATCCATGAATTTGGCTAGAGTCTCCTGAAAAATCACCAAAGACACCAAAATAAATCATTTTATTCACAAAACAACATGTATATAGTGGAAACATGTTTAAATACCAAATTAACTGCATGAAAAGTTATAAAAAAATTGGGAACATCAAAATCCCTCACACTTAGTCATTTTCTTCCCCTCAAGAACAATATCTACATTTAATCATAAAATGTATACTATAGAAGGGAAGAATTCAATTAAATATACTTATAAATACTATTATCATAATAGAGTGTTTTAAAAGGAACAAAACATATTCCAATCTTGAACATATTCTAATCATGCATCATATATAATTCAACTAAATCATTGCATCCTCTTTTACTTACATTTTTCAACTTTTCATAAATACATATGCTACTTGATAATTTACCTCACCATAAAATGACACACTCATCACTCAAGGTCATTTAATCTGTTTTTTACTCAATATCAAGAATATAAACTCCATCTATAGGATTTAAAGTATTCTTATTACATACTTAGAAATAAATTCACAAAAATCATGAGGTCATTTAATAAGGTTTTAATGTTTCTTAGGCCAAGGGTAGGTAGGTAATGATATGAGAAATAATATCGATGTCTTAACAAAGGAGGATGAATTTTTAAGTAATAAAGCAAGATATTCAATAACCAAGCTCAATAAAAATGTATCCCCAATAACGTCTCTTAAAGTTCAAAATCACCATGATCTTCCCTTGTTATCACAGGTTCATACAACATTAATAAGTGTAATAGATGAATTTGGACCTCTTTTTAATTTTTCATCATTTTTTATAAAGATGAACTACTTCAAAATGCAATAAATAGTGGTTTTGGAACCCTTCTAACTAAATGAAAGAGATTCACACTCTCCCACACTTCCAATGGTCCGAAGGCCTTCATTTTTTTTATTTTGATAATCCACCTTTAAAGGGGTGAGGTGGAACCCTTAAAAGGCCCGTAGGCGTAAGTTTTACATGGCCCATAGGCCTTAGAGGAATTCAGTACCTGTAGGCTTCAAACGTTACATAAAACCTAGACTAACTACTTGGAACTTCTCCTCCCCAGCATCTTCATCGTGAAATCAGCTCTCCACCTTTGCATGGATGTTCGGCTAGGCTTTCCCGTGCATGCACAGGCTTGTCCCGATGGCAGGTTCCATACCCTCTGATTCTTGCAATCTGTTTAGCTTCTAAACTGGTGAAATCTCCTTACTCATCCTCCTTCTGAATCTTGTTCCTTATAGGTTGTTTGGTTTGTATCTACACTTAAGGTGGCCTGAATGCCTTTAGGGGTCTCGAAGGCCTTACTTACCTGAAGTCCTGGGTGGCCTGAAGGCCTTAAAGGACTCGGGGACCAAATCGATGGCCTGAAGGCCCAAACGGGGGAATATTCCCTATTGCTACAGTGAAAAACAGTGCCTGCTACAGTCCCTCTATAGTACCTACTACAATACTTCACAGTTCCTGCTATAGTACCTACTACAGTACTGCTCAAGTACCTACTACAGTACTGCTACAGTACCTGAAATTTAGCCTCCGCCTGGTTTTGATCCCGGGTCTCTTAGATGCACTTAAGGAGTCCTCACCAACTATGCCGAGGCTCATTTGCACACTCTCCCACACTTAATTTCATGGTTTCTTGCTAAAAAACACTTTGAATCACCAACCATTATCTTTAAAGATCAAATGAATAATCATGAAATATTATCAAATTAATTAGGGAAGGAAGGATAAATAGGTTCGTGATCTGGATTTTTATCAAGAAAGTTTATGGTTTATATGGTTTTCATAGATTTCAGATGTTGGGTAGGTATCATGTTCAAAGGGTATGGAAATATCAAACAAATTCCTCAATCCTTTTAATGAGATTCAAAATCATCATATTTTGAAGATAAAAAATCGCAAGTTATAGTAGTCATGAATATCTTAATAATCTCTCAAGAAAGAGGGTATAAGAAAGAATATGAAAACAGGCTCATAATATCTCTCAAGAATGAGGATATAAATGGATTAATCAGGAAATGACATGAATAAAAGTGATCAATATAATAAATGGAAATAGATAATAAATTAATTCTAAAATCAAACTATATTAGCAATCACTTTAAAATAATTTATAATTTAAATAATAACATAACTTCTAAAATTACCATCTATGTATTTATTATTTATAATTATAATTAATCATAAAATTTCCACATTTCAAAATACTTCATTTATCTAATGATTCCACCTATATTAGTTTAATGGAAAAGACTAGTGTATTCAAGAGACTCTCCCCCACAATAAATATTTCACAAGGTCCTCCAAGTGCAACACTTAGGGAGAGAAAAGGACATGAGGGGATATTATTGGGATAGGGTGATGGAGAGAAATGAAAGATGTAATCAAAAGAAAATTCATGGAAATAAAATCCAAAATAATACTCCCCTCACGACGAGCTCAAAAAGATGGAAATAAGTCAAAAATAGATTCCAATGACACACCAGAGTACCTATAACTTTTGATTAATTGAAAAAAGAATTTTTGTGGGGTTGTCTTGATTAGTACATCTATGGAAACATTGATAGAAGTAGTTTATGGTCCAACAGTAGATGATATCAAAGAATCTATGTAAATAGTTGTAAATTGAGGCTGCACTGCTGAAGGTTGTAGATATGATCGAGGAATAGGTTCCAGGGAGAATGGAATGAACAAGTTATGAATAATGAGGCCCATTATCCCCTTTATCAAGTTGAGGCACAAATCCATGATATCCCCACAATGCTCCATGGTTTCTAGATGAAGAGGAAGTGAAAGATCAGCTGAGGGTGTGGGAGGAGGTGGGGATATGGATGGGATAAAAGAATATAGAATAGAAGAATGATATGGAAGGGAGGAAGAATTGGAAAGGGATGAAGAAGGAAGGGATACTCACATATGGAGTGGTACTAGATCAGTAGCACCATCAGGTGTAAGTGGGCCATCTCTTTCCGTAACTCGAGTTGAGGCATACTACATAAGAACAAAGGCATCTACCTACCTCTAAACCATCCTCACGAGAACAATCATGAAAAATTCCATCCACTGGGGAGAACCTAAGTGATCATGAGGGGGAGATGGATCAAACACTCCTAGGTGGTGTTTGAACTAGAAGGCACAAAATACACCATTCTTGTTTCCTTGATGACATGTGATCATGGAATCAAAATAGGATACGATAATGTAGAGGAGGTACAAGTAATTGTGTCAGATGATACATGTAAGTAGATCAATATCATGTTCAAAAAATGACACCCATGCCCTCATGATAGGAAAAAGGATGGAACTAGAAAAATGGTGTATAAACTAGAGGGGAGGGGAAATGATGAGGGTTCTCTTCTGTGATGTTGTAGTGTAATTGTGGTCAAGGCCAACAAGTTCCCACCACCCAAAAACAAGGCCATAGAGGTCTAGATGGGTGGGGGTTGCAACAAGGGTGGAGTGGCTCGATGGGGGTAGGAACTGTACCATCAATAAAACTACACCATGTTAAGGGAAAAGTGTCATCTTCATAGCCTGAATCTTAAGGGAGTATCCATGCCGCTAGGCATATCTCGATATACGATCCCATCAAACTGAAAGGTAACATAAAACACTAAAAATATATATCTTTATGTAGGAGTACTGACCTAAAGTTTGTAAATGAATTGTGTGTGCCCGAGGAGTTCCATAATTTCCTCCCAGATGACTAGGATCCCATGAATAGTGATGTTGAGGAAGTGTCTTCTCAACTATATCATCCGCTATAAAAAAAAACATAGTCTGTCAGTCGTAATATGTCACTCATTGAAGATGAGGTAGGGGTGCAGATGAGGTCAAGTGACTACTAGAACTGGTTGTGGTGAAGCATCGATAGCTGGACTGGAAGGCCCAACTTTCATGAAAATAGGTGGATTAGCTACTACCATAGGTGGATCAGATGTTATTGAAGAAGTATAAGCTGGGGATGTTAGACCCAATGTTGTTGTGATAGTAGTATGATTTGTTGTAATGGATCCCTCGACAACTGTAGAAGGGGTCGTTGTGGTTGTGAGATCAGAATATGATCTCTAGGAGGTGGCTACTGGTGGGAGAGGAGGAAACGTCGCCAAGCTTAGTGGTTGGTGAGTCGATACATCTATCACGATATACCTTCCTTATATATTAAGCCTAAATCATCATGGGGTGGGACACTCACCATTTTTAGTGGGCACATGATGCTTCCCGATGTATCTTTCTCTTTCTTCCATTGTATGAAATAGAGATAACATAAGAGAAATAAAGAAAATAAAAATAAAGAAAATACCGAGAAAAATCTAAAAATAAAAGTACACTGTGTGCATTAAGATTACACAACGTGTAATGTGACAGTGATGTGAACCCATGTGCCCTAGATACACACGCTGAGTGGGAATGTGTTTTACAAAAATTAAAGTACATGGTATGTAGAATGGAAACATTCCATGTGTGTAAACATGGGGACCTAGCCATGTATCATTAGGAAACAACCTATACCAAGAGGGGGAATGAATCATTGTATATGGAATGTAGAGGGTTACACACACTGTGTGTGTTAGTAGGGCAAGTGAGCTTGTTTATGTGTCTAGACATGAACAAGTCATCAGGATACAGTGTACACAATGTGTACCAAACACACACTCTATGTGTTGTACATGGTAATTATCACCATGTAAGGGTTAGGACACAAGTTCTCCTAAAGTCAGGGAGATTATACTATACATACTGTTTTTTAAACACACACACCATGTGTTTTCAAATTCGAATAGATAAATAGGTGACCATGTACATGACATACATGACACGTGTTCTTCAATATTTCATGTGTATAACAGGTTTTTACCCAAATAACTCACATGATTTTAAAATCAACCAAAATGCTTTTAAATCATTGAAATAGTGGGTGAAGAAGAACATACCTAGAGGGAGGATCATAATAGAGATGAGATATGATCCTGAATCAAAGTAAAATGGGAGAATTTATCAAGGGATTTCGAACAACATATAGAGGAAGGAAACATACATGCCGTGTGTGAGGGGACACATAGTGTGTAACCTAATTTTATTCTTATTTAAAAATTTATAAAAGAAATATTAATACATGGAGTATGGTAGATAAATTCACACCATGTGTTTATTAAAAAATAGATAGAGAGAAAAATAGAGAGGCATAGATTGGATGGGTTGCCTCCTAGTAAGTGACTTTGTTTTAGGTCATTTTCTTGACGTAAGTTATGATATTTACTCATAATCCTAAGGTTGATATTAATTTTTCTATGTGAACCACCACATATTTAGAAATACCACTTCTTTTATATAAGTCTATTGAACTATAAGTGGTCTGGGTGGAATTTTGTAGTATCCTTTCTATGTGGACAATAGATACCAAAGTTGGATTTGTACCTTGGTGAAATTATGCACATCCTCCACTTTCTGAGGTTCCTACTTTATGATGATGAAAACCTAAAAAAATTGTAGGATCTTTTGAAGTAGGTAAATAGTCAATTGAGGGTTCTAGAATAAAGTGGTGATCAAATTCAGTATTAACATGTTAAAACATGTTCCCATATTCAAAGTTTGAGTTTTGAAAATAATGTTAATAAAATTTTAGTTAATTAAAAGTGGGCCCCACATCATAAAATGCATCCTTAGTCAAAATATAGTTAGAAAAACTAGCCACAAACTCAACCAGAATATCCACATGAGTGATTATCTCTGAAATTTGTTTGAACATAGTACTAAGTCATCCCCAAATTTCAGTATGATACAACTGGAACGTGTTAAAGGCTTCCATCATTGATATTAATCATTAAGTATTACCCAAATATGGTTCCATAAGATAATAAGAGATGGGGGGGGGTAAATAATGTACATGGAAATTCCTCATACTGTATCTCATAATCCATGTATATATAATGTTGTTTTGGATATTAGTACAACAATGTTGAATCATATGGATAAAATCCTCTCTAGGTGGATTATTCCAATATACATTTGAATAAAAATCCTTAAGAAAATTAGGGTAAAGGGTCCCAAGAAAATAATCAAGAAATGAAAAAGAAACAATTCTAGGTAAACCAACCTCAACTCAGACTCACACTTCTTCTTTTTGGGTCCTCAGCAACAGTACCTTAATTTGACCGATCCCATTACGTGGTGTGGAAAATTGAAAGTATTATTCCCTTATAATCTGACTAACTAGGTAGTTAGAAATAATCAAGGTCGACCCCATAGGGGAATAAAAATGCAATATTAAGTGTTAGTCACCAGGTCTCAATTGGATATTCAGAAAAAATGAATGAAGGAAAATTATGAAAATATGAAACAATTTTAGAAAATTCAACTAAAACAAAAGAAGATATATAAAAATCAAAAAAAATGTGTCAGGGTTGTAAATCAATTAGTGTTTATTCCAATGGTCATTCTTTAGTATTGAAATTATTAACAAAACTTTTTTTACATGGGGATTAAATTAATTGTTTCCTTGGTTCGATAATAAAACATTTTGTTTATAAAAGGATAATATATTGTTTCAGTGATTAATTAGTTAAAATATGTTTAAGTTATTTTACACCTAAAATAGTGGCAATGAGCTCACCCAATGGTCATGGATTCACCAGTTTCATGTCATTTTGTTGTATCCATTAGTGTTGTTCTTGGTCTGATATGCCCCCAATGGTGATTGCGGAATTTAATTCATTAAAGGAATTTTAAGACAAAAATTATAATAAAATCAACACACCAAAATTGAAATTACAAAAAACCCATAATTTTTATTACAAAACTAAAACAATAATTCTAGCCTATTTTGACAATGGTCATAGTGTGTGGGTTGGGTAGAAACTCAATCCCTACCATGCATATGATAGGAAAGAAGGGGGAAAGGGAATAATTAAACTAAAATTGAAATTAGAAAAGAAGAGGAAAACCAAAATCTAGATTTATTGGAAATCAATCAATAGAGCGACAACACTCCCCATTTGATGTCCAACTTGGAACTCAGAGGCCTTCCTCTATAATTATATAAAAATAAACTACACACCATGTACCCTAATTTACACACCATTCACTTGGGAAAATTTACTTTTATCATGTTTTCTCCACTGGTAGGTGAACCTCTAAACCACCCATTGAATTTGAAGTGTTGGAATTTGGTTGGTGAGGGTGCATAGTGTGTTATTAAGACATGAATGTTGTGTAGAAGCTTTATCTTCCACCAACCACGTCTAGAAGGATGTACACATCGTGTGAACCTAGAGTACATAATGTGTTGTCTTTTTTCGGAAACATGTAAATGTACTTAGGCTGGAAAAACTATATCTAGGTAAGGGCACACGATGTGTGTTCATAAAGTACATACCGTTTATATTTTAATTTTCATTCTGACCACTCCTAATTTGTGAATTTGGATGGTGTCTCCTGAAAAATTATCATAAAGAACAAAATAAATCACTTTATCCACAAAGAAACCTGTATCTAGTGAATACATGTTTTAAAAATTAATGAAATGCATGAAAATGTATACAAAAATTGGGCACATCAGCTTTATTTCAATGTTTTCTCCCTTACAGGGATTTTTACCTCACCCCTTTTGTCAATTTATTTCCCTAAGTTATCTTATGAAGTTATAAGAGCTTAAAGGATGTTAGGAAATCATTATAGAGATTAATAAAAATATTTTTCATTCTAGTTTGATGTTTTCTAATTATGTACCTATTCTACCAAAGGCACAAGAATTTTTTACCTTTGGTTTTTATTTTATGGATAATTATGCTTAAAATAATATAATAATATGTGTAAAAGGATAGGTTCTCTATAAATCCTCCCAACCAGAACATCCAAGAAATCTATAGGGATTACTAGACCATGAGTAATAACCAAAATTGGGTGTCACCTACTTGGGAGAGGACCAACTACGCCCAAACCCTAACATATTTTTACCAACATAGTCTCCAAACCTAAGTGATTGTTTCCACCACCTCACCTTTCCCCCATAAGTAAGGTACCCACACCCAAGTGGGAGTTTACCAACTCATGCCTAATCCCTCATCAACAAAATAAAACCAACAATAACCCAACCATCCACTGAAAACTCAATTCCACATTTTACGAATTTCCAATATAAAGAAAATATTAACAAACACAACCCATCCACCAGAAACTCAATGCCACCATTTTCCAACAGTACTATCAACTCAAATCCCAAATCATCACAAAAAACAAGTAAAAACTCAATACCGCAATTTAATTTAAATAATATCAATTTATAATATAAATCATATCTAAACAAAAACCAACAACTCAATTCCTCAATTATGACATAAAACCATTTTCTAGAAAACACTCATTGTTTGGAAAACACCCACACACTTGGAAAATCATTGCTTGCATTTTCCCTTAAAAATCACACACAACAAAAACATTAATTTTTTCACACCAAAATCCCTTCATCAATAAATAATTTTATTCACCCAAAACCATTTAATGAAAACATCACATTCAAGACACATGAATTTCATGAAACTAGAGTACAAGAGAGGCCACCTACCTTTAACCGGTGATTTCATGTGGCCTTGGCACCAAAATTGAGAACCATCATCACCTTAATCTACTCAAACCCATTGAACAAAAATCCCCAAATTATTTCAACCCTATACCTGTAATTTCACCAAACCCTAACCTAGTAATGGTTTTTTCCAAGATAAAATCAATAATGGGGAAGAGAGTTGAAGATCCATAGTGAGTTACCTTAGATTAGGGATCCATCACATCATTATCCAATGAGAAAGAGATTTGAAGGGAAGTAATCACAAAAATAAAATAAAATAGAGAGCTAAAAATGAGGGGGTATGGGGGAATGGGATGAGAACCACAAAAAAACTTAAAAATAGGGGTTTTGGAGGAATTTTTATGTATGTGCACGATTTGATTACTTTTTCTTGGTGACTATGCAAGTCACTCATGAAACAAACTATCCCTCCATTACCAAATTTTCATCACCCATATATATGGTCTTAGAATCCATGAATACTTCTCATAAAAGGCCCAAAATGCCTCTAATTTCACATAAATTCACCTAGGAAAACTCTTGAACACTTATCATACTTTCATAACCTTTTATAAAGCCCAAAATACACCTCTCATCAATGTATAACGTAGATAAACCTGAATATTTTTTTACATCCCAATACCTAGTCCTTATACTTGAAATAAAAATATAGGTAGGTGACTTAGATAATTTCTATGAGATTAGATAATCCATTATTTATTTATTTATTTATTATGATATGATAAATGTTTTTATTTTATTTTTTGAGTGTATGAACTCAAAAATTATTCAGTAAAACTATATGATGTTTAAGTAAGAGTTTAGATAATTTTCGTGTGAAAAGATGAGCATACCATGTCTAAGACTCATTATATGCCAATAAAAAAATCTAATTATGAACCACGGTCAAAGATGAGTGCATTATATTCCTGAGGGTCAACACATGCCAAGTTATAGATAGGGTGACCAATTCAGTTTTTTTATAAATGTACTATTTAATTCCAACAAAAAGAAAAACACATTTTAGATGTGTTTTTATTACATTAGTACTATTTCAAAACATAGCTAATTTCATTACCCATATCATTGAAAAACATGGGGAAATATTTCGTTGGAAAATTAGAGCTATTTTTAAGTGGATAATGAGGTACATTTAAAAAAACTTCTAATTAACCATGTTTCAATTTGGCCTATATGCTATAGGAATCTAGTTGGATCTGTTGGGGTGTGTAAGTTTAAATGGGGTGTATTATGATTACCAACGTGTTTTTACTTATGATGCCCTGTTCCAATGGTAAATATGGTTCTAGAAATCATTAAGGTTCTAGGTTCATGTCCTTTTATGGTTGGAATTTTGTATTAATAATTACAACTAGGCCTAACCCCCTTTGGTATCTAGGTGTGTGCATTGGGGTCTGTGAGTTTGACTTCAAAGTATTGGGATCACTCATAATTTTAATATATATACATATTTTGGATATATTTATTTAAGGTTTAATCATATTTTATTCAATAAGGAACTTGGTTTTGGTTTTGGTTTTTTAAGAAATAAGAATTTAATAATCGAATGAATAATTTATAAAAATCATAAAAATAGGATTTATATGTTGTGAAATACATTAAAGATATGTATTAATCATTCATAGCATCCCTCAAGACTCATGGACATCCCATGAATCATTACTTGACGTAAGTCATATTCATTATCTTTAAACACCTTACATGTTATAAAATATTCAAAATCATAATCCCAATGTAATTGAATGATGTGAATGATGTACAAGAAATGAATCACATACATAACATGTATAATTTAAATGATGTAAAAAATTCAAGATCTCACCCCGTCAAATATACATGCCATGGGTTTTGCAAGATCGAAGATTTTTTGGAGGATATTGTGGATCTGAATCACATAACGTGAATCTTACTTACATGTCATGTAGAATTTAAGATAGAATCAACTTAAATCCATTACACAACATGGAGACTTTGTAATCCATGTACTTTTTTAGTGTATATATTTTTTAGAACCCTTGCCACATATAGATTCCCCCAAACTTATTTTTTTTCACTCATTTATTATTTGTTTCCCTTACTAAATATTTTTAATCAATTTCTTTCATTTTTTACCAAATCCATTTCATTGTTTAATGTTCCTCACTAGTTCTTTTCCTATTTCATTTCCGACTTCTGTTTTGGTGTCTATTTTGATACAATCATTGTTTGACTTCTACACTTACACAGTTTTTTCCTTATTTATTCATTCAAGGTCTTAATTGATTCTTAATTGTTTTAATTATGCATTGATTATTTATGATTTGTCTTATGAATATGTTAAGCATGTTTCATAAATCCTTTCTTTTATTTAACACCATCATGTGTGGCTAATCCTCTTAGGATTATGGGTCGAGATTTGGGGTGTGATTAATATTAATGAATCTATAAATAAAAACTTGGTAAAATTAAGTCTAGTAATTAGGTTAAACAATTATTCTTAATCTCATTCCCTTACAAAACCCTAGCCATGGGGGGTGTAATTAAAGGACACTAACCAAGTAAGAGCTGATTAGGCTTTGACCATTAGCCTATGACACTTTCTACAATAGAAGCTAAGTGTACTGTATCTGGGTTGTTAGCTATATCCCAACCATGGAATAGCTAAAACCTAGGTAGATCCTATTGGTTTGACTATAACCAATTGGTGAGATTTTTTACTAATTTTCATCCTAATCCATAGGCCTATCCCAAGTTAGATTTAGGATTATCCTATTTTTTCAAACCCTAAAATTTACCTTGAACCATATTTTATTTCCTAAACATAAATTGAAGATACATTATTATATAAATACTAAAATTTAAGAGAGATCATGGGGAATCCTAGCTTAGGGTTTCAATCGATAGGTTGCGTGTCTTCTTTTTGTCTCTGTGGATTCGACCCCGAATTTCCTCTTTAGTAAAACTTTATAGTCAAGTGTATTTTGGGATATAAACTCATAATCTTATCATGAAAAAAGTATTTATTGATGTAATTTGGATGAATCAAATTTTGGCATTGTTTCCAAGAACTGTTGTTGCCTAAGCACATTAGAATTTATATCGAACCTTGGATTACATCACCTCCATTTACTTTTTTCCTTTTCTCCCTTTATTTTTATAATTTGCTCATATGTGAACACCATAGTTTTATCTCATTTTTCTAGCTCAGTGTAAGCACCAAAGTCTCCAGACTCATTCTACGAGCCTAGATGCAGAAAAATTAATTCTTTTTGATCTAGATATTAATAAAACTCTCACTACATGATGACTCTTTACAATGGATGAACACAATGATATTGCACTACCACACCCCCATAAACTTCAATACATTCCAAATGATAATAATGTAGATATTATAATGATGTAATCGTTCACCATAATGGATTAATGCTTACCATCATTAGTGGTTCTTCACCCAGTATTGTGTGCCCTTTTATTCATAGGCAAACTTTTAAAATCCAACATGGAATCATCCACACGATCTAGAACAAGGGGAAGTTTAGCGTGTTACAAAGCAAGACCCCCATGAACACATATCCAATTTTTTATAGGTTTGTGATACCTTTTTAAATTAAGTAATATCCTCTAAAAACATTATATTACGAGTCTTACCTTTCACCTTTTGTGATTGAGAACTAGATTGGATCAAAAGACAAGCTCTCGAGTCAATCATTTCTTGGGATGTTCTAGCCAAGAAATTACTGGATAAATTATACCCACTAGGATAAACCTAGAAGCTTAGGAATGAAATTCAAAACTTCACCCAGGTGGATGAGGAATCATCTTGGGAGGCATAGGATTGATTGAAGGAAATGATGCGTAAATGACCACATCACAGACTCAATGTTTAGATTTAGCTCTAAGAGTTCAATCAAGGTCTCCAACATGCTCCCCAAACTATAGTTGACACCTCTTGTAATGAAATAGTATTTCTGAAAACATTAGAAGTTAGTAGATAACTTCTAGAAGAGGTATCCCATAATTCTAGTATATAGAAGAGAGATCGAGGACTGCCTCAACTCAGAATACATCAGGTGGAGGAGAGTACTCACCTACCAACCCATGTGGAGGCTATTAAAAAAAAATTAGAATCATTTCAGTAACCTTCTACATCATCACCCCTCCTTGTCTTATTATAGAGATCCAATACTAAAAGATGTGTGGAGTCCTACACCCATACCATGACTACAGGTAAGGGATAGAGGAACGTTAATCCCAAGTTTGTAGTTACAATAACTACAATTAGAGAAATCAATAGTTTCAATAACCACCTAGGTAACCAAATCAAGGTCCATCCCCTCAACTAAAATATAAAATATCTCAACTGAAATTTCCACCTAGAGCTATATAGAAATTCTAGCCCGCTCTATCAAGTCCACCATATAGCATCCTGAATTGGGATCCACTAAACTCATTCCCCAAGACGGTGGGACACTTGGCCTCAAGAGAACCTCCCCATATTCCATAAGCTTACAACATGTAGTGAAGGTATGAAGGTGGTACAATGGGGAGACTATACCCTATGATCATAATGGAACATTGAATACAAACATAAACGTACAATAGTAGCAGAAGAATAAATAATAAACCTGAATGATAAAGTAGTGATATAATATTAATAGAACTGAAAAACTAATAATAATATCAAAATACACTAGGAAGCTTCCAAATACAAGGATGCATGAAATTCTAATATATAAAAGTGGAACATGGGACAAGAAGATATAAACATTCTACATAAGTAAAAAATAAACAAAAAATACTCCACTAGAATCTCAAGTGAATTCCTGGTCCTATGATTCTAAGCTCCAAATATAAGTAATCATATCAACATCCTAAAGTAGGTCCCTTTCCATTATCAATACCTACAGATAGATAATCCTCTTAGGTACCAAAGGCATCCTGAGTAGGGTGTGAGATAAAAATATCATTAGTCCACCACCAATGGTGTCAATGTGTAATCCAAGTAGTTATCATAACTAAATATTGTAAAAGTCTATGAAAAAAGAAAAAACAATAATTAAATAAATAAATAGACCACATAGGTTCCTATGGGAGACCTGGTGGGTCTACCTGCTTCGGCTCATTTATGGAAGGAATTTCTAAAATACAACTATATATATTTATATATAGTTATAATATATATAGTTTAAATATATATTTAATCCGCATTTATGAACTAAGTACATATAGACATAAGTGTCCATATAATTGGAATACTAGTTGCTGGCTAGACCAGGGCGTAACACAGACATCCATGACTGGTCAAACAATCCTATAATCTCCAGCAATAGGGTACATGCCCTACATTCCAATAAGTGTGTGATACATAATGCATGACCCTCATGATGGTGAGTGATCTATCATTTTATCATTATAAGAAAGGGATGTGGTGCGTAAATTCCACCATCCTAATAGTGCCAATGGTGTTAGATGTCTTGGTCAATACCCTATGTAAGGGAACATGATACCACCATGCTCAATAATCCATTACAATTTTATCAAATACTTTATAGAGTCGTATTCATTATTATAATAGAATACTTGAGAAAAAACCTCTCATGTAACTCAATATCCCATTTCATCTATAAAAAGTCATAATCACACTTTTAATATAGGCGTGAGGCTTTACCTCCCATGTATTTAATTCATCAAGATAAAATATATAAATTATTAATAATGGCGGAATTAATTATTTAATGAGGAATGAAATAATAAGAGTGACCTTATCACACTCTACAAACCATTTCATTTGTTTCATCAAATTAATTTAAATAAGGGAAACCATATTTAATTATAAACTCTTCTAGATTTAACCATTCACTATAATAAAATCATTCAATTCATTGAGACATGAAAATCAAGTCATAAAGCTCAAGTGTTAATTGGGAGGTGTCATGGTCAAGTGGGAAAAATCCTACATGGGAAATTCCCCTAACAAGTTAGTCCACACACCTAAGATGTTATTGGGATCACTAAAAACTTATATACATGAGGGGAAAACCATTTAAAGTCTAATATGAAAGATAAATAGGCATTACAGGAATTTAATACAATTATCCATAAGGGTAAATTTCACTTATCACACCCATGGGGTGTTTATAAACATGGTAGAAATCCTCCAACTCACTAAACAAGGATTAATATGTGTATATCAAGGTGAAATGATCAAATTAATATGAAGAAATCAATATAAATGGGATGATTAGTAAAATATGGTGTGAAACCCAATTAAATAGTTTAAAATCATAAAAAACCAAAGGAAAAATGACATGAACACCTACCTCAAGGTTGTAGATAACTCCTTGATTGATATTAGCCTCAGATTTAGAGCAGGTTGGAAGAGATCTGAGAAATGGTACAACACCCTAAAAATAAGGAAAATGATCTTTCTTATAAATAGTGTGATGGATCTAATGGAAAATGTATATTGGAACGAAGAGACTATAATATATTACCTAAATGGATTCAATGATTCTGACAGATTGAGAATTGAACACTGGGGGAAAAAGTTATCTCAAAGCCTAGATGAGGATCTTGGAAGTCCAATGAGAGGATAAGAATCCATTTCAACCATTGGAGAAGAAGGGGAACTAAAAAGATAGGTTATAACTTAATTGAGGAGTAAAAATGTAATTTCACCCCAAAATAAGGGAGTGTATGGTTTAGATGCATAGTTCTCAAACTGTGTAAAAATCTAGTGCATGACTACTATAAGGGGAGAACCCAATATGGTTGGGCACATGGTTTGTCTAACCATGTGAAAACTGTGAAAAATGGATCTTTCTTGAAACTCAGTATCACTATACAACTGTGCGCCTCAGGTCAAGAGGGTCTTAGACAAAATGTGTAGCCTAAAGGTCTCCACTGTTGGCAACCGCATAGTTTCAGACAAATCGTATAGGATGGGCGACATAGTTTCTCCAAAATATAGAAACCTATCCTTTTCCCATATTTTTGGAACTTTGATATTTTAAGAAGCCCCAAATGTTCCTAAGACCTTCCGTATTCAGTAGTATACATTTAACATGATTAATCAAATGATTCAAATTGAAAAATAAATGATCTGTTCCTTTGTGAAAATTATGGTTCGTTACAACCTACCCTCCTTAAAGAAACTCATCCTTGATTTTTTTGAGGGTAAATAGGTATCATCAGTGAAGATTTCTGACCGCTATTCTCATATATCAGCTTCCTTCTCCCATGTCTCATCCTATACCTAGCCATGGTGCCATAGTACACATACCAAAAGAACATACCTAAATCAGAGTGTCATCAAAGTTCGATCAAAAATAAAAACCGGATACTCCTTGAAGGAAGAATCTACATATAGCTCAATATCATCAGGGTGAAAGACATGTGGTGGGTCTGGATGATATCAATGAAGTTGATATGTATGAAATTCATCATGCATAGACTAGTATATATAAGGAAGTTACAACTAGTAATCCATTAGTTCAATCATTTTCACAACCTAGAAGTGTCCTACAAACCTCAGTGAGAGATTACACTACTTCTGAATACATCTATATCCCAGCCTAGGTGAGACTTGCAAGAAAACTCAGTCTATAACCTCGTACTCAAGAGGTCACTAGTGTCTGTTGGCATATGACTACTGTATGGACTAAGCTATCATCATGCACTTTTCTGATTAGATGGACCTACTTTGTAGTCTCCTTCATGAGACTTGGTCCAAGCATAAATGTCTCCCTTACCTCTACCCATCACTGAGGTGAGTGGAAAGGCCTACCATATAAGGATTCATAATGATCTATCTCATTGGTATCCTGAAAGCTACTATTATATGAAAACTTGATAATAGGAATATGTTTCTCCCAAGAACCTCCAAAGTCAAGGACACATGCATGAAGCATGTTCTATAGCACCTAGATCATACACACTATCTGTCCATCGGTTAGTGGGTGATATGACACTCTCAAAAGCACTTGAGTGCCCAAGGCCTTCAAAAACCCCTGTCAGAACCATGATGAGAAGCAAGAATCTCTATAAAAAACAATATAACAAGGATCTATATGAATATTTTAAACCTCCTTGATATACAATATTCCTATATCTTTTACTGATAATTTCTCTCGTACTGGTAATAAGTGTGAGAAATTTTTCAAATGATCAATGAAATCCCACACTGTATCATTACCACAAGGTGATCTGGGAAAACCAGTCATGAAATCCATCAAAACATTGTCCCATTTCCAATTAGGAATAGACAACAACTACAAAATCCCTATTGTTTTCTTATGTTACTCCTTGAATTATTGACTTTTGGAACATTGAGTGATTAATTTGGCAATCTCGTATTTTATACCAGGCCACCAATATTGGAACTGTAGATCTTGATACATTTTGGAGACACCAAGGTGAACTACCCAAGTCGAACCATGGAATTCCTGCATCATCTTCTCTATGATGTCTTATGGGACCCATACATGCCCATGAAATAGTAAAGTATCATCCCCATCCATGGTATAACCTAAAGATGTCTCATCATCCGAGACACTTTCCCTTAAGTCACAGACTTCGAGATAAGATAACCGACTCATTTTTAACCGTTCTAGAAGAGTGGAAGTCACTAATAAGGTAGAGAGGATAGTCTAACCATGGTCCTCCTCAAACTCAACATGAATATTTAAGAATAAGTCTATAAGATTATATTTACCACTGGATTCCTAAACTGCCTGTTTATGAGTCTTTCTGCTCATAGAATCAGTGGCTAAATTCCCCTTCCAAAGCATGTAGGAAAGCTCAAAATTAAATGAATGTAGGTAATAAACCGATCTACACTTATTGAGATTAATATCACAGTGTGTGAAGATATACTTGAAGATTTTTTGATATGCGAATACCAAAAAACACTCTCCAAGTAGATAATTTCTCCAACAACGTAAATTATGTACAACAACAACGATCTTAAGGTCATGCAATGAGTAATTACTCTTTTGAGGCATCAACTGATGAGAACCATATTCAAAACACCCTCATCCTACATCAAAACAACTCCAATCTAGATACCTAAGGTGTCATAGTATATAGAATAAATCTTGTCTGTCTTATGAAGAATCAGTATCAACGTTGAATTCGAATTAGAATTCATATTCGGAAAGGCTGCTTCACAGATATATGACCAAATAACTTTCAAACCCTTCTTTTTCAATCACATAAGTGGAGATGAAATGAATTTTAAATCCTATATTAATCATCTACAATATCGATAAATCCCTAAAGAAACTATGAATTTCAAATATTTTCTTGGGATACTCCTAGGAAGCTACATCTCTCACATTCTATGGTTCTATAGAAAATCTATACTCTCAGATGATGTGACCCAGGAAGTGGAATTTGTAGATCCAAAAGTGGAATTTACTGATATTAACATAGAGATGATTCTCTCTCATTGTATTTATCATGATCTCAAGGTGGGTTACATGGTCATGTATAGAGTGTGAATACACCAAGATATCATCAACAAAGAAAACCACAAATGAACCCATATATGGGTGGAAAAACTGATTCATAAGACCCATAAAGACTAGATGTGCATTCATGAGTCCAAATATAATGACCACTTACTATTATAGACCATATCTTCTCTCGAAATCTATGCAAGTTATGTATGCAGTCTTGACATGAACCGGATGATAGCCTGACCTCAAATATATCTTTTAAGACACCTTCGCTCCTCAAAGCTAATAGAAGATTTCGTCTATTCTAGGTAGTGGATAATGATTATTTATCATGAGCTGATTCAATCGATGGTAATCTATGCAGATCCTGGGGTTACTATCTGTGTTCTTAGTGAAAAGGACTAGTGAACCCCAATGAGAAGTATTGGGAAATATAAAAACTTTAGCCTTTAGATCCTCCAACTATTTCTTGAGTTCCAGAGGCTTCTTATGTGTCATCCTATAAGGAGGAATGGTCATTGGTGTTTCTCTTGGTACTAGATAAACAATAAAATATACCTCTCACACTATATATAGAACAAATAAATCATCAGGAAATACCTCTCTAAAACACTCCACTATCAAAGTAAAAATAGTGAGTCATAACCCTTGATCATCGAGGAAAAGACTGGCGATCTGAGATATCACACTACCCATAATCTATTGCTCGGAACCTTATCATGTCGCACTAACATCCCATTAACCCTTATGCATGTTCTGAACACCCTCTGGTGATGTAAATGTCACCCTCCGATGATAGCAGTAAATATGGGCTCAATAGGGAAATAACCATCCAATACCGATGATTACATCAGATCTCATCATGTCAAGGAATTAAATATTCCTTATAAAAAGGTCATCACCTATCTCAAGGGGAAAATTCTCACAATAGTGAACTCCCTTTGATCAGATACCTAATAGAGTATCTAGGGTCATAAAACCAATATTGAGGTCTAAAATTCCCAAAAAAATCTCAGATATAAAAGAGTGACATATGCACGTGTCAAATAAAGTTGACACTAATGTGGAGGCTACTAGAATAGTAAATCATATAGTAGAAGGTATGGTGCTCTACTCCTCTAGTGTAGGCTGAAATACATGTAACTGACATGTACCATGACCCCGAGTCAATTCTTGAACTCCTTGAGAAATCCATCTCTGGTAGCACTGAGAATCATAATTCTAACTGCCTTTACCTCAACCGCAACCTAAGACCGATCAAATAGTAGTATTCTAGCTACTTTCCTATTGTGATACTACTGGTATAGATTCTAACTGAGTAGGTACAGATCTCTACTCATTAGAAATGGGAGGAAAATTCCTACAGAAGCACTGGATATTCCCCATCCTTCCACAACCTCTGCATTCGACTGTATCCCATAAGCACTGAGGATTTTTGTGTCCTGGCTTCCCACACTAGTGATAGATAAGAAAACAATCTACATATGGAGTTGGAATACTACCACCTCTACAAGTATACTTAAATTCCACTTTCCCCTAGAAGATGAACCATTGATAGATCAAGGTGTTGAACCTCCCTAACTCACACCTTCATCTTCCCTCAAGTTCTACTCTATAATAAGGGTTTGGTTGATGATTTTAAAAATGGTAGTCAACCGGAACACATTAACCTGTTATTGGATGGCGTATACCAACCTATCCGCAAATTGTCTAGTGGTCATAATATCATAACTCACTAGAGTTTGAGCAAACCTCTGTAGCTTTGTAAAACGAGAAGAGTACTCCTTGACAGACATGTTCTCCTATTGTAGGTTCATGAATTATCTAGCCCTATCACTCCTAAGAGTATGGGGAAATAAATAGTAATAGAATGTAATCTAAAAATTCACCCATACTATATCTCTATGCCGATATTCTTAGGTGATTACATCCCAACACTTCTTATTAGAATCACGAAGAATATAGGAAACCATATTGACCCTCTACTCTGGAGGCATCTCAATATTCTACAATATCAAAAATATTTCTTTGATCCTAGACTACATAGAATGAGTTCCACTATCCACTAAAAAGGTTTTAGGATTCTACTGCTAAAAATAATGCATCAACTCCACCATACTCAGGTTCGGTCGTGCAATACCTTGCATAGATTTCTACATATGTAAGAAACCATCTTGTAAATGGGCATTGTTTCCCGCATCTGGAACAGGTAGAGGAGACACATGTGTCTCTATGTAAGGAATCACTGGTAGCTCATGAACTTCCACCTTAGGTACATGGTCATCATCACCTTCTAGGAATGCGATCAAGTGTGACACCCAACGGTGAAGTCGTATCAGCTATAAATAACATAATCAAGAACTTCAATTACCCATCTTAGGTCATTTGGGTTTCCCCTTTACATGAGTTAGCTACATCCTAGATCAGGGTCAATTCCAAATTCTTTTAACTCCTATTCTCCTATCTAATTCATAAATAGTATGAAAAAAGGAAGAACAAAAATATCTGATACCACTTTGTAACATCCCGACCTAGGATCGACATAACTCATTCCCTGAGTCATTGGGTCACATGGCCTTAAGAACGCCTCCCCGTATGCCATAAGATGCTGACTAAAAGCAATGGTGTGAAGATGGTATAGTGAGGACACTATACCATTTTATAATAATGGTAGGACATATAAAAACCTAAACATACAATAGTATAGGAAGTATAAATGAAAAAAATGAATGATAAAGTAGTGGAAGAGTATAAATAGAACTGTACAACTGATAGTAATATCAAAAGACACTAGGTAGTGTCAAAATATAATAATTAATAGTATACTGATAGAAAAAAGGAGAATAAGTGACAAGTAGATACAATAATGCTACATAAGTACAAAAAGAAGAAAAAATTCACCACTATAATATCAAGATAATGCTCAGTCGTCTACTCCTAAGCTCCAACTATAAGTAATAATATCAACATCCTAAAGTAGGACCCTTTCCCTTATCAATACCTATAGACTAATAATATTCTTAGGTTAAAAAAACAACCCAAGTAGGGTGTTAGATAAAAATCACAGTAGGACACTACCAATGAAGTCTATGTGTAATACAAGTAGTTCACAAAAATAAAATGTGTGAAAGTCTAAACAGAAAGAAAAAAGTAATACTAAAATTAATAACCAACCCACTTAGGTTCCTATAGGACACCAGAAGGGTATACCTTCTTTAGATCATTGGTAGATGGAATGTCTGAATAGTCACTATATATATTTATATATAGTAATAATATGTATAGTTTAATTATATATTTCATCCACCTATATAAACCAAGTACATGTGGACATAAGTGGAAATATTCCTATAATACTAGTTACTGGATGGACCAGGGCATAACTCAGATATCCATGACCAGTCTAACAAGCCTATAAGACAAAGCAATAGGATCCATTCCCTACATCCCAATAATAGAATGAGAAGTCATTCATGACACTCAAGATTGTGAGTGAGCCATCATTTCATCAATCTAAGAAAGGGAAATGGTGCATAAATACCACCGTCTTAACAATTTCAAAGGAATGATAAATCATGTTCAACACCTGATGTAAGGGAGTGTGATACCGCTATGTTCAACAACCCCTTAACATCATATCATGAACTTTATAGAGGCATATTCATAATTATAATAGAAGACATGAGGTAACAAATTACATGTAACTAAAAAAACTATTTCATTTATAATATTGCATAATAAAACTTTTAATATAAGCATGAGGCATTACCTCCCATGTATCTAATTCATCAGGATAAAATATATAAATCAGGCATAATAGATGAATTAACCATTTAATAAGGAATGAAATAATAGTCATGGACTTATCACGCTCCATAAACCATTTAATTTAATTTATCCAATTCATTTAAATAAGAGTAACCATAATGAATGAGAAAATCCTCTTGATTTAACCATTTACTATAATCAACCCATTCAATTAATTTAGACATGAAAATATAGTCATAAGGATCAAGTGTCAATTATGAGGTGTCATAGTCAAGTGCGAAATATCCTACATGGGAAATTCCATTAACAAGTTAGGCCAAACAACTAAGAGGTTATTGGGATCACTAAACACTAATATACATGGGGTAAAATCCATTTAAAGTCTAAGATGAAAGAGAAATAGGAATTATAGGCATTTAATATAATTAGACATAAGGGGAAATCTCACATGACACACCCATTGGGTGTCCATAAACATGGTAGACATCCTCTAACACACTAAAAAAGGATTAATATGTGTATACCTAGTTGAAATGATCAAATTTATACGAAAAACTCAATATAAAGGAGATTCTTGAAAAAATACAACATGCAACACAATAACATAACTATGAAGTATCAAAAATAAAAGGTAAAATGATGTGACCACCTACCTCAAGGTTGTAGATAACCCCATACTCAATATCGACCTCATATTCAGAGTAGGTTGGAAGATATCTAAGAAATGGTCTAATTGTATTAATACCCTGTTGTGTACAACTAGTTAATCAACTAAGATTACAAAGTGTGTTTTGATGAAATTCGGTTTATATGTCAATAACAACTTTTATAGGCCAACTATTGTAAAAGGGGTCAATATATAACTTCTCCCGAATAATAATCATTACATAATTATATTATTGATACATCAATTATATTTTCATAATGAACCATTCAATATGGTTATAAAAAATAAATCAACGTTACAATCATGGGGATGGTTGGTCGTACATACGCATGAGTAATGTTCGCATTTTTCAATGATCATTATGGAATGAAGATAAGTAAGACCATATCATTCCGAAATGATAATTATATAGTAAATATAATTTTTTTAATCATATATAATTTTATATATAATTCATGTGATGTAAAAGGAATCACATAGTTTCGAGGAGGCGGTAGTCAACACATCCACGACTGACGTTATCACTTTTTAAGTGTCTGAAAGGGTAATAATGAAAATGATATATATATATATATATCCAGAAAGGTAATTATATAATAAATATAATATAGATATTTTTATGTCTCATATGTTTTTTATAAACAAAATTTATACATACCATGTATCATGTGAATGAATCACATCGCTTTGAGGGGGCGGTAGTCAACACTTCCTCAAACGATGGTATCATATTAATGTAAAATGGAAAGTATTAAATGTATGTTTTATAAAAGTATTATATAAGTATAATGATATAATAAATATCATATATAACATATATAAACATAATTTACATCATAATTTACACCATTATACGTGTTAATGGAAAAATAAACAATCATCGTTTCGTGAGGTAGTAGTTCATCGTACATAGAAACTGTATTTCTGTTACCCATTAGTCAGAGGTTTGTTTAAGTGTAGGTAAAAGAATATTCATAAAAACATAATAGTATATTTTGGATAATTTTTTTTATTGTAAAATAATATAATAAAAAAAATTTAGGAGTTGGATAATGGAAATGAAACTAAAAATATTAAGAGAATACATTACCTCTTAATCAGGAAATTTCTTTTGGTTTGTACTAAAATAATTTTGAAGAAATATTTTTTTCCAAAATGGAGGCTTCACGGTCAAGGGAAGTGATGTTATTAAGATATATGGGAATATTTTTTTCTGAACTGATTCATTTTCATTGGTATGAGAATTGGGGAGAGGTGGGGGGATTTTATAGGGAATGAAAAGGACTCACTTGGAATTTTTGGAAACATGTTAGGTGAACACATATTCCTACATAGAAAAGGTCATTAAAAGTTAAACAAAACCATGAATGTAATTATAATGTACCATGTATTTCCATTCAATGGGTGTTTTAAAAGTGTATAACTCAATTGGACCCTTAACTTAAATGTTTATTTCGTTATTAATCCTATTTTTTATTTAATAATTGTAATTAAATTTAATCAATTTCACTATTATTTTTGGTCAAAACCTTTGCTTACCTTATTAAAAATTAGAAATTATTATTATTACAAATATTAAATCAGTTTTACTAAATTAAAATCACATTAGTGGAAAATATTAATTTAAAATTCATCCTGCTAGCGGGATGACAATACGGGTTTTTAAAGTAAACAGTCTAAAAGTTTGATGAGTTTCTATATTCAATTTCAAAGTGAAATTGATCCCAGTAACCGAAATTGTCTTAATTGAAAAAATTATGATATGATTGAACATTAAAACCAATATAAAACAAAATTTATATATATAAATAAAAAAGAACAAAAAGCAGTTTTTGAACTAAAATTCAGTATTTTTTACTATTCATTTAAAAATGATATGTTTTCGAAAAATATAAAAAAATACCCTAACCTAATTTTTATGCTCCCTATTAAAATCTCATGTTTATTTATACATATTAAATCAATTTTCATGTTAAAATTCGTATTTAAATTGGGTTCTCTATTAAAAGGCGGTAAAATTACCTTTATAAAAAATATAAATTTTTATGTGTAAAATTGGGTTTGTTCAAATCTTATGCATATAATACCTAATCAATAAATTTCAAAAATATTTGATTGAATATATAAAATATACATTTCACTAAAATCAGTAACTAATTGTAATTAAATTTTTAATCAAGACACAACTCTTTTGGAAGCATACATATAATAATATTTCTTTTTTATATCCAATTGGTTATTATTTTCGTTTCTCATTAATTAGTAACTGGTGTATTAAATTTATATTTATATAAAAAATAAATTTTCAGAATTTAGATAATAATATTTATAACTTCTAACATAAAATCTATGTTATATCATATTATATTAAATAATATTATTTTAATAATACATTGTTATTTGGTGAAACTTGGTCTTGCGTGTATCACAAGCTATCAAGGAAGGTTCCTCTTGCATATAATGCAAGTTATCAAGGAAGGTATCTATTTTATATGAGTCAATATAAATATGTGTTTCATTCATTTAAATATATAGAATCTATTTATATTATAAATTATCTTGATATTACATTCCCTTATGAACTTGGTGTCGCATGTCATGCACTCTATCAAATACAAGGTTCTCACTATAGAATTTTGATGTGTTACATTACTCATCTCTAGGAAATGAAATTAAATTAAATTTTCCTTATAGAAATATTAAAATCAATACATAGATAAATGAAGTGATCCCTATATTTTATCACGTTGAAAGAATTTTCATTAGGTTTCAATTATCCTTTAGATTTCATCATTTCCCCTACCACATAAAAGAATGTAATGATGGGTTTTAATTCTTGTTTCATCTTGTGATAATGGGGTTGAGTAAAATTTCAATATTATTATGAATGGATATGAAAAATGGAAAAAATATAAAGGGATAATTTTTAATGATTCTTTGTTCTTAGCTTTGATAATGATCAACTTTAATGAAATATCATATCTCTACCTGATCATTCATATCATTCTTGTATTATATAGATAAAGGGACCTGTTTTAATTTATTCCATAAGAATGTTCCATTCTCTCATGAGTTATGATGATCCCTATCAAATTTATGGAGGATTTTGTATGGGTTTTTAAGAATTTTACCATCATTAGATTTAATGTGAATGTTGGATGTTAAGACTAATTCTACTTTTTATCCTTATTTGAATATTTTTTTGTATTTTATTATGAGTGAAAATTTCACTTTCCATTTAATAAATTCTATTTTGGAAACCCATTAGACTTGTGTTAGTGAACCAAATGGATGTTGGACTTGTTAGTTTTGTTTCATTAGACGGAAAAAACATTATATTTTCCCATATGTTTAGGTTATTTGTAATCATCAATCATGATACATTGGGTGGATTTATCTTGTCTGCATGTATTAGACTTGCAGTCCAATTATGTCATTTTCATTGGTGGAATTATCCTCTCTAAGTAAATGAATCCCATTTTTTATGAGTGATTTGATAAGGAAAGGGGTAAGTGTATGATAATTAATTACCCATGATTAATTTAGCTAAAATTAGTGGAGAAAAAATATATAAAGGTATTGGTTTCTCTTGATCATATTATTTCAATTGACCTAAAGTGGGATGATAATAGAAAAGAATCAAATTGAATAAGATAAAATAATTATCATTATTTCTTCATATTCATTATGTTACATATTTTTCATCTCTCTTTCCACGAAATATTGTGATTTTTGTTGAAACTATACATAAAATTTTTAACATATTATTTCCAATACAGATTATCTCCTGAAGATGATATTAAAAAATAGTGGAAATGGTTTTACTGGTGGTCACATTTGATGTATTATCAGAAATATATTTTGGTTAATTAATTCCTCGAGGATAGTTTGAAAAAGGTAGTTTTGTTCCCCCCCTCTCTTTTTTATCCACATATTTAATACTATGTTCATTGTTTTCGGATTTTGACTTAGATTAACATAATGATAAATGACTCCAAAACATTATGTTTGAGAGGTTTAAAATATCACTTGTTATTAAATGATTAATACTTGTATTATCTTAGTAATAGAGATTTTGTTAGGTCCACATAAATATTATTCCACGGTTACAAGATAGTTCTTACTTTTCAAGAACATGATTGATGTTCATACATAGTTAATTCATGTTAGTGGTTTAGGAAAAACCGATTTGTTATATGTTCCAAATGGTTGTATTCATTTGAATGAATCTCTATATATTAAGAAAAAATAGAATCCACTCCCTTTATCATAGTTCTTAATAAAATTTCATATTTATAAAAGGGTTAGATTTTGTTGGAGGAAGTTATATAGATCACTGAATTTGATGTACTCATTGATGGATTGGTCAGTTTTCATGAGTGAATAATATTTCAATAGATCAATGAAAAAGTCTATCCATGGTCTTCAGGTTAATAAAAAACCCTTAAATTAAATCTATAAGTTATAAATTCCCATAATATTAAACAGATTCATTTTTTACATGATTGTTTTTCTATAAGAGTGGAAAAATAGTGGTTCCACTATTACTACTGAAATGGGGTAGAGAGATAATTTACTCAGGGCCCTTGGGTTGTCTTTATATATAAAAGTAATAGTTATTTAGGTGAGAATATATTATATTCATGAAATATATAACAAATTATTCATTTTTTGATTGGTATTCTCTTGATAATTGAGTTTTTATTTTTTCTTCTTGGGGTTAGAGGGAGAGGAAAATATCACACATTGTTATAACCTTGTTACATATATGGTGGAAATTATGACTCTAGAATATGAGGTGGATGTTGGTGTAAGAGTTTCCTAGATATATAAGAAATTTTAACTAAAATAATGGTTATAAGGTTTGTGCTACACACCAAGGATCTAGGGGGTGTTCATGTTTAGGCATGATGTAGATTTACCACTACTGCACCTGGAATTTATGTTTATGATACATCAGAGTATGATCTTGATATATGAAAGATCTAAGGTTGATATAATAAATACAAAGGTATCATGGATAAATTTCTTTTGAGGTACAGTCATTGGGAAAAATTTATATCCATTGCCAATAGAATAGATATAAAGGTCAGATGTTTCATTAAAGTAAAAATTTTATGACGGTAAATTCTACTTGTTCAGGTGCATTGTATTTTAGTTCTCTATAATGGAGTAAAATTACTGATATATGGTCCATGATTATTGCATAAGTGGCTATTTAGATTTTTTATTCTATTTTTTCATAACCACTACTTGAAAAGGTGTGTGATGTTTGGTCCTTTAAAAAATAGAGTTTACATTAAAACTAGTACATTTTAATTTGATATTGATTATTTTAAAAACATCACTAGTCTTTGCATCCCTCATTTTATTTGAATAAATTTCTATGTAAGGGTTATTGCAGTTGAATCCATGTGAATAAAAACCTACACAAATGAATATAAATATTATTGGATATCTTCCTTGATCTCTACAATATTAACACTCATATTTTTATCAAAAAACACTTAGATTCAATCACATATAGCATAGAATAACCCCCAAAAAATTCGAGGGCCAAAAATATAGGAAATATGGCTTACAATACTGTATATTGATAATATCAAAGGAATCTATTGAAAATTTTCTACAGAGTTTCCCATGGAGCACAAAAATACTTCTATCTTGATAAAAGGTTTATAATTATTTATACCTCTTTCTGTATATAAATTCATAGTAATCATTAATCAGAAAATATTCCCTCTTTGAGAGGAATATCTCATACTTTCTCATCTATGGTATGAATAAAATCACCCATCTGTGATAATTTTTCATCTACGTCTTATACTATTTTATATTTTCATCATCTAATTGCATCCTCATTCTATTAAGTCATTGATATTTACTGATTGAAGGGATTTTTAGGAGAAACCATGCCACCATTAAAAATAACATCTATCATTATATGGGATTTAAATATATATAGATATATCCTCCAATACTTGATTGTTTTTTGGAATCTATATCAATTATTATTAATAAAATTGTTCGATATTTTTAAAATTGATTTTCATGACATGTGTCTCTTATTGGTTTAGAAACCCAAAGTTTTCCCTATTTTAACCTTAAAACCTCTATGATTATCTTAATATGTACAAAAATGAATCTCCCTAAGTTTTAGATATTGAATACTCATAATAGTATTGATTGCTACTTAGAATGGAATCCTATTGGATAGATCCTTCATAATGGTCGCAATTATTTCACAATAGAATTTTAGCACAAAAAGCGGCTAAGGGAAATTAGCTATTAAAAATTTATCTTCAAACAATAAATATAGATTCATAAATTATTCAAAATGATAAATTTTTATAGAAAAAAACTAAATGGGGCCCTACATTATTTCTCTTAATTCCCCATATGATTTAGAGAACAACACCCAACTCTATCAGTTCATATATCTCGGAATTTATACAAACCTAATGACCTAAATAAGTTTAGTTAAATGTCTTAGAATTGGTTTTTGGTTTTTATTCATGAGTTTTAATTATGATGAAACTATGGATAATATAAATAAATTATTAAATATTATGGTTTCAAACTCTGAAATATCTTCTAACTTAAGTTTTTAGTTGATACGGTCGATGGGAATGGTATGAACAAGTACAAATAGTTTTTGATCCTTTCATCCATTACTATAAAAATAATAGTAAACATTCCAAATATTTATGAATTTATAAAACATATTTTATCTATGTTAATATTGAATTTTTTTCTTGAAATAGATGGAATCAAATATCAATCTTAATTAAGGTATTGGTGTCTACATGAAGGTGGTATTTATATTTGATTAGTCGGTTTTATATTAAATGTCATGAAAGTTATTGTATCATATAATAATGTTATTTAGTTAGTTTTTACTAACAATATGGAAACTTATACTAAAGGATATAGAGGGACAATTATCACTGAGTATATATTAATGGTCTGATTTTTATTAAAAATGTCATACATGTCACTTTTATAATATATTTTAATATATAAATATAAATTATTTATTCTTAAAATTGAAAAATATTTTGATGGTACTGGATTTATATGTGAATACATTTTTTTAAGATGAAATTTTCTTGGGTGATAGTTGGATGATGTAAGAAAGGTATAATAAAAATTTAAAAAAGTTGGGGTATTAATGTCAATTAGTGATCTTTCAGCTACTTAATTATTCTACATTGTTATTTTTCATCTTATGTAAAATACTAGTTTAATTTGAAGGATCTACTATTTGAAAAAATTTATAATCTTTTTGATAGTTCAATGACATTAAAAATCATGAATTCCATCAAAAAAACTATCCAAATCCTCAATAGAACTCACCTTATCACCATTTTTAACCAGAAATTGATATATACAAACTATTGGATTTAATTATTTATTTATACAATGTCTAATTTTATTTCAGGGAACTCATGAGAAAGTCATTGAATTTTTTGAATTCAGGGTAATTAAATTTATTGAAAAAAATGAGTGGAATACTTTCTATAAGATGTGTGTGAGCGTGGCATGATCAATAATTGGTTGATTCTCATATTTCTCATGAAAGGTAAATCATTTCATATAACCACAAATAAAGATTATAATATGTATTGGGATAAAATAAATGATCCATTTATATTTATTACATTAAGGGGACTTTGATATGGATTTCAATCTCCGGTTATTTTCATCATTTCTGAGCCTATATAAATGAAGTTGGTGATGGGTATATTTTCATGTTTCAGAATATGATGATTACAATTTTTAAAATGATATTTATCTTCTAAATATAGATGCACATGGGTTCATAATACGATGGACATATATTTACTAATAATATTTTCTTTGATTTAATTATTATCATATTATATGGATATCATAGATCTCCATGACCATTAATAATCTTCATGTGTTCTATAAACAATGATGCCAATTCATATTTCTCATATGGGAATATACAATTTACTCCTAGATTCTCTATATCTATGTCATGTTTGATGAAGTTTCATATTAGGAAATTATTACTTCTTATGTGATTAAATTCAATTAGAATGTTGGATGGATTTTTATCCTTCTTTTAATATATTTTAGGGATTTTTGTTACAAAATATGTTTTTGATCTTTTGTTTTTCATTTAATATATTTTTTTCATTCATGATGATTTTTTATTATTATAACACAACTGTTCTAGGGGATTAGAACTCTCTAGAATTGAAATCAAACACATTCACCAAAGAAAAATAGAAGAACATGGAAATTTAACATGGTTCAGTAGGATTGCATATGTCCATGGGAGAAATGGGGACATATTTTTTATTTCTCTCAAGATTAAATATTGGAGGATAAAATTGATATAAATAATGGGACATAATACCATTTATTTAGAAGAAATTGTAGGCAGTTAAGTGTTTGTTTGGGGTGGTTCATTAAACCTTGAAAATTCTCTCGACATTGGATGCTTCAACATTGGTTGAATAAAAAGTATGTGGGTTGGATTTCAAACTATATGAGACAAATTCTCCTTGGTAACTAAAGAATCATGTAACAATATCCCATAATATGGATTGGACCACACAAATATCACTCACACGATGAATTTGTGGTAGAAGATAGACATACTATCTTCTTTCAGGCTTGCATATTCTCTTTCAATGGAACCTTAATCATCATGTATTATATATTATAATTGGTTTATATTTTATCAACATTCAAAATTCATTATTCCAGCATCTTACAGATCATATGATATCACACATTAATGTGTTTGGACATAGAATGAAATGATAGGTTCTTGCTACGATTAATAATTCTAAAACTATTTTAATAGAGAATATCCACCACAACCCAATTTTTCCATTCTTTTTAAAAGACACTTTGAGGGTAAATGGGAACCGAAAAAAAATCATCAATCAACAATTCAAACCTATACAAAAACACACATTACATAATTCCCAGTTCAAAACAAAAAACATAGCCATTCACCACACCTCAACCACCTATTTAAAAATTCAAAAGAACCATCATCACAACGAATCCAAGAAATCCCATGAGGTGATTGAGGACTATGTCACCCAAGAAACCAACCATTAAAACATACCAAATTTCAAAATCCAAAAGGTACCTATCTAACAATGTTTTATCCCACATCACGTATGCAGCATTAGCCTTGTCCCTATCATCCGTCACCATCATCGATGCCGAATCTCTACTCATCCTCACCCTCACCAGACGAAACATGACACATTGACCACTATATTCATAAGTACAATAATTCCATTATCACTGGATAAAAAATAAATCTCTGACCGGGAGACCACAAACCAAGAAAACAAAAACCTGAAAAATGACTGAATAATGAAAACCTTGGAAATGACCTCCTCAATCAGCCCATTGATGTGACCATTGACACCTACCCCAATCCACAAAAACACTGACAAATTGATTCACTAAGACCCTCCAAAAATGTGAGATAGATCTTCTAAAATTCGGGAATGACCCACATTCCACAAAAAAATCAATATAGTGAAGAATCCAAATTGAGGAAGAACCTATATAGACACCATCCTATCAATGCTCACCGTTTCTGATTCTATCCTTATTCCTATACAATATCCACCGAAATTCATCACCACATCACCATGAAACTCCAATGTCGAACGAGTAATTTAAGAATTGAGCAGGCCACCTACAAAACTCCCTTAGCAGAAGACAACCCAAACCACCTAGAGCGATAACAAAATGGAACTAGACCCTAGTATGAACCAGGGAAAGGACCTTAAAAGGAAAAGTGATGTGAGGGTATGAAACCATAGAAAGAGATCAAGGTATACAACCCTAAAAGAAGAATAACTGATATTTCAAGTGGATCCTCAATTTCCAAACCACTATCCTAAAACCTCGATGTGACCATCACTCTAGATATGTTCAAGGGAAAAGAAGTAGAGCTCAAGGCTAGAGCGTAGAAAGGCAGCCAAAAAGGTATTCATAGATCCGGGGAAGGTGAAATAGGGAGATGATATCAGAACCATGAAAGAAAAATAGAATGGGGCCTAGAAAGGATGAAGACTAGTGATCCAAATAGAGATAAGAGAGAACCAGAGAAATCAGAGAAGAAAGAAATGCTGTTGGGGGGAGGAAACCCTAGGAAAGAATCTAATCTGAGAGCCAAAGAGCACCCCAAAGAGTGATGATCCATCTTTTTGCAATATATAATATAATTATACAGACTCTATCCCAGTACATATAATAACTTGTTCATCAACAACATCTTCATGAAGCCTTCATTGACTGCAATATACTCTTCCTCAATTGTATAAATGGAAAAAAACTTATGAATTTTTGTTTTCCATGATACGTCTCCCCCAGTAAATGATATTAGGTGCCCAAATATGGATTTAATAATGTCTAAATCTCCAACCATATTCATATCTATATTTCCTTATAAAATAGTTTTAACATTTCCCTAATAGAAACAATGACTGGATAAACCTTAGAGATACATCAATATCCATTTGATGATTTTACAATCCTCCTTTCCTAGATTCTATAAGAATATTATCACAATGCCAAAATTGTGAGTAATATTTGGTCTATTTCACACTATGGAATAAATAATATTTTCAACTGGTAACTGATAAATAGATTTTTCCATCTCTTATTTCTCCACCATTGTGGATGGACTATGACTTTTCATGAACCTTAAGTGACTTACAATTAGATTACTAACTGGTTTCTCCATCCTAATGATGAACCTTTCAAGAAAAAACTAAATGTACCACACTTGGGATAGTTAGAGCTTATGATTTATCCTATCATGTGTAATTGTCATAATATGAATCTGAGTAGCATCTCCCAAGTCCTTAATTTTAAATGACATGTTCATCTACTTCATCATCCAGCCAATCATAGTGATATATCTTCCATAAAAATCATATCATCAGCATAAAGTTACATGATAATAAAATAACCATAAAAAACTATTTGATGAAAACATTGTGATCAATAATCTTACTATTATATTGATGTATCACTATAAATGAGTCATATTTTATGAACTATTTAACCACTGTGTTTAAACTGGCTACCAATCCAAGAAAAACTCTAATAGAAGATATTATAACTATAGGATAAAAAATTTCATCAAATTAAATACTATTCTTCTGACTGAATCCCAACACAACAACTCCAGCTCTATAGTTTTTTTGTGAGATGTAATATTCTCTTTTGATACTATATACCCACATGTTCTTGAGTTCCTTATTAAAATATGGTAACTCCACAAAATCAAATTCATTGTTCTTATATCAGGATCTCATATCCTCGAGAATGTAATTTTTTCAATACATCTTCTATTAAATCATGATTGCATCAGATAACTGGCTCCCCCCATCAGTGAGTATCAGAAAATCAAGTGATGATTACCTATGGTTCAGAGGTCATACTTTGATAGATCTCCTCAACTAAACTTTAGGTAAAACATATTCTCAAATATCATATGATGGAGGCATATAAGTATATAGAGACATATTTATTGGGTGTTATGTATCATTAGTTTCATGTAACTCTCTCATAATAGCTAGAAATGATAGTGGTGACAATAGTTCAAGATTGACTAGAATTTCATCAGAATACAACACATCTGAGTTTTTTAGAATCTAAAAATCTTCAACAGTCTCATTCTAAAGAAACATCACATCTCTTCTTCTGAAAATCCTCTTTATAATAATATCTAAGAGTCTAAATACAAACTCCTCATGATCATGTCTGAAAAAAGATACATTGATTTCTAATTACATTCAGATTTTCCCTCTTATCCTTCGGGATGTGAACAAATTCCCCAAAACCAAATACTATCATGTCTTTTATGAAACACCATTATATATCTAAAAACATTCTAGAATATCATAGTTTAGTGGAACATATGGATTATGGTTGATAAGATCAACTGCTGTCCTCATTGGCTCCCCCTAAAAAGTTTTTGGCGATTTTTCATTTGAGAGTAGACATCTGGATCTATTAAAAATTATTTTCTTATTCTATTAGCAACACCATTACGCTAATTCATTTTGGGTACTCATTTTTCTATCCTAATACTAAAAATTCAGTAGTACACCTCAAATGGACCACAATACTCTCCTCCATTGCCTTCTTAAATGTAACAACACCAAATTTTATCAGTAGATATTTGATTCTAATAATTATGTTATATATTATAAACCACATTAAATCACATTGGGAATAAAATACAAACTATATATGTTAATAATGAATGAAATAAATCATTTTTATAAAAATTAATGAACCTATCCTTGTGGAATAATATCCGAACACATGGAATAGTAACACAACCATTAGGATTAGTAAGTTGGCCAATTAAATATTATCCTCATCTATAGAACTATGATTTAATTTTAGGAATCTTGTAAATGTTAATATGATATAGTTATATAATGGTATAAGTAAATAAATATTTTAAAAATTATTATTTAAGAGTCGGTATTTATATAAAACAAAAAATTTTATTTATAATATTTTAATTAATATAAATATTTAAGAAAAAATTTATTTTCAAAAAAAATAATCAAAATTAACATGTTTTAAGCCTTACAATAATAATATAACTATATTATAACTTAATTAAATTTTACAATTGTTATGAAATCAGTTATGATTTTAATATCAGTATTTTCCAAGTAATTTTTTATTTTAATTAAATTTATATTTATCATATTTACAAAAAATATTTTTTATAAAATGGATTTAATTTTTTATTTCTAAATTTTTTAAAATAATTTATATGAATTTTTTATTTTTCAAAAACACTTGAATTTTTGTGAATAGAAAAATTCGATAACTTATTATAAAATCTAAATAAATGAATTTTTGATCCGTTGTTGATTTTTGGTTAATAGTAGAACAAAATATATAACTATACATTATTATTTTAAGATATTTTGTGATATTTTTCATTCAATTCAAAGTCTTGAGCCACACTAACAAACTAATGAATATAAAAATGGTAAAACACCACTCTCCTTCTCTATAAATAACACCCTCACCACCTCTTTTCCTCAAATCTTACTATCCTTAAGTATTTTCCAATTTCTTCTGGATAAAATTACAAATACCTTCCCCATTTTCTAATATCCTTTTCTCCTCAAAATACCCAACCGTTTTCTAAAGGAGGTTCTGAAGGAGGTAAAAATAAAGAGGTAAAATCCTCTTTCCTTTTATTTTAATTTATTTCCAATTTCATTTATTTTATTATCTTATCCTCACCTCCAAGTATCCAAGTGAAATGTTAACTAAATTATCATTTATATACTATTTTTTTATTTTAATTAAATCATTAATCTTCAAATCTCTTCCCTTTTCCTTTTATTCTAAAAATGAAAACATCATCCGTGATGTGTCAATTTAACACCATCATGGATGATACACTTTCATTTTCCCATAAATACTTCATGGATCATCATAAAACCTTTATAATGGTTTAAGAATATTTTAAAATGTAATTTATATCATTTTTTATGTTCTAGAACTAACTTATATGTATAATATTTAATAGGAAAACTAAATTAGTTTGTTGTGATAGAAAATTGCGAAATTAATCAAAATGATTGTCATTAACATTTTATCTACTGAATCATCATTATATGTAGAAGAAAAAAATATATAAAACCAAATATTATTGTTGACGTTCACTAATAACATATATTTTCAATTTTGGATAATTATCCTCATTTTACACAATCTTCCATTATTGTATACAAGTGAACTGATAATGAAACCCAAGAAACCGAACACTCCCGAACAAAAAAACTGAACTCTATAACTCATTATAATGTACGTAATTGAACATAATCAAATTATAATAAATAAAATAAGTTTATAAAAGGTTATATATTTATTAATTAATGAATAAAATTTTATTATCCATGATATTAATGTGAAGAAATCATTCATGTATATTATAAGGGGATTCTCAAACCCAGTTTTCTTTATTTGGGTTATTCCCTTTCAGACGAACATTTAGTGTGGATTTTATTCTAATAATCCTTGAATATAACTTCTTTTTCCTTACATTTTATACTTTGTGATATAAATTCTTCAAATCTGATTTTATGGTGAATGAAAATATTTTTCCAAGAGAAATATTCTGTTTAAGAACAAACGTTTTACTTCTCTTCATATTGTTTCTGATTCAATCATTATTGATGATTATTATACCAAGTATGTTATTACCATTTTATTTTTATAAACTTTATGTTTATTCATTAATATATTATTTATGAAATTATCATGAATCCCTTTTCATTTCCATGAGTTATTTTATATTTCTGATTGATATTTACTCTTTGCGGAATGCATGAATATGTAAATGTTATGATGTGATGGGTGGTCCCAGAATTATATAGTGCTCCAATGGATTGGGTAGTTCGATGTATATTATGAGATAATGTGAAATATTCTTGAAAATTATTCTATCCTTTTTAACAATGATGATGTTGTGATTTTTCCCAATGTGTGAACATGATGCTAGTTATATTTATAACAGTGTGTGGTATTTGACCACTAAGTCATGATGTTTCATTTAATTAATTTCCAAGTTCTTTTCATTTATCTAATTATTTTTCTCATGATTAAGATGATGATCATTTTATTATGTTATTATGATGAGGTTTATGGTCAAACATGGTTCATGTATCATATTCATACTCTTATTGGGATTTTATCCCACCCCTTCTTTTGATGTATATCCATAGGTGAATAATTCTGATAAAGAGAAAAATGAGGGATAATTAGAAGGTAGATAATAAGAAATAAAATAATTTTTATGATTTATTTTTTAAATATTTTGTATGGTGATAATTTTATGAAAACACTTAAATAATGGATCCTGGTTGGGAAAAATTTTATGTTATCCGTAATTAAAATGATGTAATAATCATGTAATAAAAGTAGTGTCACTATAGTCGGTATCATAGAATGATTTAGTTCATTTCAGAATTATAATTAAAGGACCTTTTGGAAACCATTAGTATGATACAAAGTATAAACCCCATAAACATTATAATAGAAAATTGTTAAACATAGGGATCCCACAATATATGAATTAAAAGTTAATAACATAAAGGAATAATTTATTTATTCATTACTTGTTTAATTATGTTTTTTTCGTACATTCTACTTTAGAAAATGGTGTGAACTCTGAGAAACCATTCTAACAACCCATGAGAGCGGAAATGTAGAGATTTCCAAAATGGTATCCCCAATGCCTTGGGATGTAGAGTTCAAAATTTATTAGAAATGCTTACCCATCTATCTCAGTAAATGAAAAATAACCTAAATAATTTGGAACATCCCCCTTCACATAAGGGGGAGAAACTAGTATCTATTATTTTATGTAGCAATAACCACTAAGATTTAGTTGATCTTCTGATACACTAGTCATGGAATAGTGGGTAAACTCAAAGGATAATATCTTTTTTGTTCTTCAGTATTCTGAGATGGAGAAGGTGAATTTAGCTGTTTATCATTTATATGGAGAGTCTGATCAATGGTAGAGATTGAATAATAACACAATGAAAAATGATAAAATTTAAGAGATTGAGTGGAATTGATTTAATATAATATTTATTAATAAGTGTTTCCATTGAAATGTTTAGAAAGTTATGAAGATATAGTTATCAAAGATGAAGAAAAATTAAGGTGAATCTATCATGTAATATAAGGAAAATTTCACAATGATTTCAAAGTACACCTAACATTTTGTTATAAAAAATGATAGAAGAATAAATAGATTCATTAGTGGTTTAAAACCAAACCTTTTAAAGGCTCTATCAATTCAATAAATTTGGATTTATGAATAAGTTTATCAAAGTTCTCTCAATGTTGAGATTGCGTTTTGAGAATGGTCACATGGATGTACATATAAGAAATGCACAAATGAGTTTCAAACTAGAGGATCTATTGAAATTGAAGGAATGAAATATCAACCAATCACATATAAAAAATTTGGGAATAGACATTATGGGAATTTCCTCAAAGGGATGGTGAAATTATTCAAGTGTGGGAGAGAGGGCCACCAAGCTAATGAGTGTCACAGTAACATAAGGATGATATAACATGTGGTGAAGGAAAGGAGAGAACCAACCATCATCCAATGCTTCAACTGTAGGGACCAAGTAAACTATAGAATCCAATGTGCTAATCATTCAGCTCTCAAGGGTATGCAATATCAAAAACCACCAAATCCAAAGGATCAAGTGAAATCTTATACCATCACTGGTGTTGAGGTGGATCTTGGAAATGAAGTGGTGATAGGTATGCTGGTTATTCATTCTATAATAATGTACATACTATTTGATTAAGTCTCTATGCATTCTTCAATATCATTTATGTTTAGTAGAAAAATTCAAACACCAATTCAATATATAGATGATTAGTTATCTGTGAGAACATAGAACTGAGAAATTAGTGCATTCAAATTATAAAACTCCTCCAAATTTAATTTATGTGAACTGAACCTCACAAAATTTTTTATCTTACTTCCTTTGGTTGGGTTTGATGATATATTAGTTATGGATTGGATGTATTTATACAAATCCAATATCAAAATTCAGGATAAGGAGATCACTCTCTACATACCAAGGTATCCTCCAATTATATAAAATGGTAAATAAAATGATTATTCATATTATGATCCATCTTTTCAAGTGTGGATATTATTACCCTATGAGAAAGCATATCAAGGTCAATTGATGAGGAAAAGGATAAAATCATACATGAAGACATTTCTATTGTGAGGTAATATAATAATGTATTCCCTAAAGAATTTTATAGACTTAATTATAACTGATAAGTTTATTTGTAAATATATCATACTATTTCATCTCTTTTTATATCAAATAATCTATATAGAATGGACAACATTGAGTTAGAAGAACTGAAGAAGTAATTACAAGAGAATTTGAAGAATAGATTTATATGCCCAAGTGGTTTACTATGGTATTCCGCAATCCTATTCATCAATAATAATTATGGATGAATGATATTATACATTTATTATCATGAGCTCATTAAAAATCATGATAAAAAAAATTATACCCGTCCATGGAGAGATGATTTGTTCTCTCAATTGAGTGGGGATAATTGTTTTTCTATGGTGGATCTTTGGTCATGGTGTCCCCAATTAATGGTTTGAAATGAAGGTATTCCCATGAAATAATTTCAAATGAGGTGTGTAAAATATTATTTCACAGTGATTCCCTTCAGACTAACTAATTCTCAAACAATATTTATGGACTTCATGAATAGTGTCTTCAATGATTACCTCAAAATATTTGTGGTAGTCTTTATTGGTGATATACTGATGTACTTCACAAGCATGGGGGGACATGAGGATCATATGAATACTATTCTAAATACTTTCAAAGGTGGGATATTATTAATAGTATAATAAATATGAGTTCTAGTGTGAGGAATTATATTTTATAGGGCATTTAATTACCAGAAAATGATTATATGCGCACCCTTCCAAGGAAAATGAAATCGAAGAGTGGCCTAGACCAACATCTGTAATGGAAAACCATAGTCTCCATGGTCTATCATGGTGTTTCCAGAAATTTTTTAAGAACATATAATGTTTTAAAAACCCACTAACTAAGTTGACTCATAATAGAGTGAAGTTTTTCTATACGGGTAAATGTGAAGACTGCTTCAAAGTGATAAAAACGTGTCTTATCACTGTTCCTGTTTTCACAATTCCAACAAGTGTGGACCTCCTTGTGGTATATATTGAAACATAAAATAATGTATTAGGCTTTGTAATGATGAAAAATAATAAATTTATATCTAATATAATAAGGTAGTTAAAAATTGGTGAGAAAAAATATCCCACCCAAGTTCTCGAGTTGGAAGTTGTGATCATCGCATTGAAAACCTAGTGGAATTATCTACATAGGGAGTAGTGTAAAATATATAATGATAATAAGAGACTAAAATATATATTCACATAGAATAATATGAATATGTTCCCAAAAATATGGTTAGATTTGATCATGTATTTTGACCACTTAATCCACTACTATCCTGGAAAAGAAAATAAAGTGTGGGATGCTCTATGTAGAAAGGATCCTACAAAATTATCAATGATGTGAATTGATTGGGATCAAATCTTCTTATATTTTCAATGGATGTACATGGTAATCATTAAGGAAGTAACATCATCAATATTTTCTCAAATTATTGTTCAACCATCCCTGATGGAGAAAATAATGGATGCTCAAAGAAAAGATGTTGAAATACAAAAAAGGTTGAAACTTTCAGAAATGGGAAATTCACAGATATCAAAATGGATATTAAAGGATCCATGATATTTGGTTCATGACTATGTGTACCAACCAATATAGATATAAATAAAGATATTATAAGTGATTCACATAGCTATTCCTTCTCTATTTATCTAAGTATCACAAAGATGTATCAAGATCACCGAGAGAACTATTGGTGGGACCATGTAAAGAATGGGATAAATAAATATGCATCAATGTGACTATTTTTTCACCAAGTGAACATTCAAAGATAAAATTATAATGTGATTATTAAAACATTACCCACACCAAACTTGAAACGAGAAAAATTCACTATTTACATTGTCACCATACATTTAAAGACATCCAGAGGAAACAATGTTACATGGTTTGTTGTAGATCATCTCACAAATACAGATCACTTTATCACAATATGAGAGGATTTAACATTATATAAACTTTCATATATATATATATACATAAATTAAGTTGTAAGGAATAATGGAGTAAAAATTCCAATTATATGATTTATATCAATGATTTAACTAAAAGTTCTATAAAATACTCTAACATGCTCTAAAAATTGAGCTTAACTTCAGTAGAGCTTATCATCCTCAAACTAATAGAAAATATGAGTATAAAGTTAATACACAGTAAGAAATTATGATATTATGTTCTACTTATATTGAAGAGTGATGGGAACAACCTCCACCTCTGGTTGAATTATCTTAAAACAACAGTTTACAATCAAGAATCCAGATGGCTCCATATGAAGCCCTTTATGAGAAAATATGATGGAAAATGGAATGTTGGATTGATGTTGGTAAATGTAAGCTTTTAGGATCTAAAATGGTAGATGAAATAGAGGAAAATTAGAAAACCATTCAGTATTAGATCAAGTTAACCCAAAGTAAATAGAAGAGTTATGAATACAATCATCGAAGGGACCTAGAGTTCAAGGTCTGAGATATGGTATTAATTTGTATATATCCGTGGAAATGGATCATTAGATTTAGGAAGAATGGAAATATGAGACCCAGGTACATCATCTCCATTGATATTCTTGATCATTTCAGAGTTTTGGACTACTGAATGGAAATTCCACTTTCCATGTTTCAACAACATGATATATTCCATGTATCCCACTTTAAAAAGTATATAACAGATCCCTCACATGTACTAAATAAATAGGTGGTACAATTGGAAAATGATATCTCTTTGTAGGAGGAGTTGGTGAAGATCTTGGACCATAGAGATAATTTTCTACACAACAAGACAACTCACCTGTAAAAATTATAATGGTGAAAACATAAGCATGAAGAGGGAACATGGTAACTAGAGGAGGTGATGAAAGATAAGTAACCATACTTATTTTCACCATAGTATGTTAAAGAAAATTTCAAGGGTGAAAATTCATAAGGGGGAAGAATGTAATGACCCATAATTTAGTCAATGTAAATTCCTTTATTATAATTATTTAATATAATATAATCCCCATAAAATCAATTTTAGAACACAATACAAACATTATAAATTAATAACGAATGAAATAAGAGGTATTTCTAGTATTTACAAAACTATTCCCAATGGAACAATAACTTGGACCTTTGAATAGTAATATAAGAATTACAAATAGTAATTTTTCCAATATAATAGTAACCTAATATATGAAAATATAAATAATATTTTGGCTTATTATAATTTACATTATGATATAATTTTATCACGGTATAAGTAAATAGTTTTTCTAGAAATTATTATTTATGTGTTGGTATTTTTATAAAACATAAATGTTTATTTATAATATTTTAATTCATATAAGTATTGAAAATAATATATATTTTTATATAATTGATGCAATCATTAAAAAAATTATTATGGTTATATGATAATTTTATGAAACCTTAATTAATGTATCAAAGTGTTAGAAAATCAGTTATAATTTTTAAATCAGTATTTTCGAAATAAATGTTGATTTCAAATAAAGATTTAAATTTATCATATTTAGAAAATTATATTCATAAAAGGGAGTTAATTTTTGAATTTTATGCATAGAAAAATGGTTTGGGTGAATTGTTTATATTTTTCTAAAATAATTGATTTTTTGTGAACTATAAGATATAATAATTTTTGATAAAATCTAATTCATGATTTTTTGGTATTTATTGATATAAGGCTCATATAATACCAAACACTCGAACAATACTTCATTAATTTAATATATTTATTGATAAGGTTCAAAATATTCGTAATCTTGAGACAATATAATAAACTAATGAATAAAATAATGTGAAAACACCCCACCCCTTCCCTATAAATATCACATCTCACCACCTCTTATCCTCCCACCTTCCAAGACTTAAATATTATCCAATTTATTCTAAATAAAAATATAAATCTATTCCCCCAAATCTAGGATAAATTGATGTAATAAAATATCAAACTCTTTTTCAAAACGTGGTTCTCAAGGAGGAGAAAATCTAGAGGTAAAACCCTCTTTGATTTTCTTTAAATTTCATTTCAATTTTATGTATTTTCTTATTATTTACTCAGAAAAAATTATCCAATTGGATTAATAAAACCATTATAATTTATATAGTGGAATTTTATTATGTTAATGGAATAATTCATCTTCAAATATATTCCATTTTCATTTTATTATAAAACTGAAAACATCATCCCTTATGTGTCGATTTACCGCCATCATGAACAATGCACTTTCATTTTCCTTTACCACCATCAAGAATGGTCATAAAACCATTATAATGGTTGAAGAAGATTATAAAATTTATTTTATAACCTTTTTATTTTATATAACTAACTTATATAAATATATTATATAATAAAACAACACAATTGTTTTTTGTGATTGAAAACTGCCAAATTATTCTAAATGATTATCATTAACATTTTTTTAATTAATCATATTTATATAAAAAAAATAAATTATAAAAATTAAACTCTTTTAATTTATCTAATAACATATAATTTCAATTGTGGACAATTATTCTCATTTTACACGATCTTCCATACAAGTACACAAGTGAACCGATCATGAAAACCAAGAAAAAAACACTCCCAAATGATTAAATTGAACATAATAAATCATCATAATGGACATAAGTGAACTTAATAAAATTATAATAAATAAAATAAATGTATAATAGGTTTATGATTTATTAATTAATGAGTCTAATTTTATAATCCAAGACATTAAATTGATAAAATCATACAGATATAAGGTATGGGGATTCTGAAACCCAATTTCATTTATTTGGGTTATTCTATTCCAAACCAAATTTTAGTTTGGACATTCTTACAATAATCCTTGAACATAATTTCTTTTTTCCATCCCATTTATTTTTTAGGATATACATGATTCCAATCTTATTTTATGAAAAATGAAAATATTTTTCCAAAATTAATCTTCTTTCTAAAAACAGATGTTTTACATATCTTAAGATTGTTTCTTCTTAAATCAAGATGGATGATTATTATTCAAATTATTTTATTCCGTTATTCTTTTAGGAACAAAAAGTTTTATTCATGAATGTATTATTTATGAAATTATCATGAAACCCATTTCATTTCCACTAGTTATTTTATATTTAGGATTGATACATGTTCTATGTGGCATTCATGAATATGTAAATGTTATGATTTGACTGCTGTACGTGGAATTATATAGTTAGACAAGGTATTGGGTAGCGTGATGTATCTCATGATATGATGTGAAATATTTGTGAACATTATGACAAATTTTTTGCAGGGATGATGTTATGATTAGGCACATATGTTATTCATGAAAATGATGCTATCTTTATTCACAACTATGTGTGGTATTTCACCACTAATACATGAAGTTTATTTTTTATGCATTTCCATATTACTTGAATTTTTGTAATGCTTACTTTTATGATGATTATGATTATCCTTTTCTTATGTTATGATAATGATGTTTATTCCCACCCATGATTCATGTCTATTATTCATCCTCTTACTAGTGTTTTATCTCACACCTTATTTTTATTTATATCCTCATATGAACACTTTTACTAAGGAGAAAAAATGGGCTAATAATAATCTAGTGGATAATTAATTAAATAATGATTATGATTTATGATTTATATGTTTTTAATGGTTTTAATTTTACCAAGTCAATAAAACTTTACACCCTGGTTGTGTAATGATTTTATGTTGTTTATCATTAAAATAAAGTAATAATCATTAAGAAATGTAGAGACTATATATTGAACCCGATTAAAACATCTGTCTATTTCTCATTCCAAATTCACATGAATATTCTTGGAAATATCCTACAATATATCGTTAGTTTTCAAATCAAAGGATCTCACTTTTCTAAAATGATCATCTATGAAGGTTACAAAATAAATAACAACTCCCTTTAAATTAGTTCTCATCAAGAATATATAGATGTGAATAAAAATAAATACATTTTATTTTTTGAATGGTAAATAACCATGAAATTATAATATGTGTTGTTTTTCTCATGATGAAATAAACATAGGTCTCCAAATGTGCATGTTTTAGTCCAAGTATACTATATTTTTTGGATAACATAATAATTACTATCTCCCTCATGTGACTAATCATGATATGAAAAAATTATTCTAGAATATCTCTTCTAGATTATTTTACATCTCCTTCGCATGGTCTGGAATCTATGGGATAAAGAGAAGTATCATTATTTACTTTTTCAATTACTAAGTTAACTTTGGTATACTTCCATTTCCCATCTCTGATGAAATTGACATGTCCATCACCGTTAATCATTCTGATGGATATCATATTGAGATGAATATAAAGAACATTACTCACATCATTTAATAGTAAACTACATCTAAAGTTTGTCTCTAGAAAAATATTACCAATAACCATGATTTTGGATGCACCATAATTTACCATCTTCACATGTCAAAACTCCCTTCTATGTATGATGAGAAGAAATATCTTCTAATAGTGATATGGTTGGAGGATTCTGAATCAATCACCCATGTTGAGTCTTATGTTGAAAGAATAGCATGATTATCTTCCTAATAAATAAAAATCTATTCCTTAAAAACTACAACATAATTATTTTGTGTCTTACCTTCCTAATTCCTCTTATATATCTTTAGTATTATACACTTTCATATGATCTGTTCTAGATTTCCATAGTTGGGTCACTTCATTTCATATCTTGATTAGGATTTCAATTGATTCCACCATCACAGAATTGGGCCACATGGTTCTCTTTCTCTACTTCTTACTTTAAATTTCTACTTAACATGACTTTCAGTGATAAGAGCCTCTGATTCAGGTGTACATCCCACATACTCATTTCAAGAATATTTATCTAGCATAAAATATTTCACCATTTCCATTGTGATAGTTCCATATGGAGTTAAATTGTTAAGAAACAAAACTATTGTATCCTAGGCCTTTGTTAAATAACCCGTTATCTGTAGTGCCTAAAACTCATCATCAATATTCACTTTCATTGAATTTAATTGATAAGAGGCACCTTGGAACTCTCTCATGTGAATTGATATATTTGTCTCATCCTTTTATTTAAAATTTTCAAGTTATAATATCATGTTTTCTTTGATCTATGTGATTTAAATCACATATATCCTTTCCAATATTCTCCATAAAATAGAAGTATGTCGTTTATTGGGAAAATTATAGATGATAGACTTCTTGATCCACTATTTTTTTGGCATCATAATTCATGTTGATAATGACCATATTCATATCAACTGGAGGAGTACTGGCTGATGTATTCTCACTAGATTGATATATTTTTTAGGATTCCTCCTCTTTCACTGAAATAGGATTAGTGGTCTCCACTATTGGTTTCCACAAATAATTAATGTAAAAAACATCATCTATTTTGGGTTTCCAAATTCCATAATTAAAAGAAGTGTGTTTGATAATATTACCAATATTTTATTCAATTTATGGAGTGGTAATTTTAAAAATACAACAACACAATTGAATCTAGAATAGTCTAAATAGATAGAAACAACTCTTGGATTTCTAAAAACGGAATCTCATTAGAAAATATATAGCCAATACAACTTCAATGGTCTTGATCAACTGATAGGTTGGTGCTGTCATAGATTTATAGAATATTCATCAGAAAACCCGCAAGAAAGTCACCTATATTGTGAACAATACTATTTTATCTGGAAAGAGGGTACTGTAGAACCCAGAATTTGATATAAACATTGGTCACCTCTACCAACTTCATTTCAGCTCTATTTTTTATGTCACTTGTACCATTAGAATTGTATCGACAAGATCTTCAAAAATACAACCTAATATTCTTTTTCAAAAACCATAAACTTTAAGGTCACTAGAAATCACTTTTTTTTCTTTTTATCCCTAATGCCTCTAATACCACTTTTTTGGGAAGTGGAACACTCTAGAGAGGAAATCAAAAAAAAAACATAGAAGAAATATGGAAGAACATGCAAAATTTACTTGGTTTGGTAGGTTTTCCTATGTAGAAGGGAGTAAGGGGGCCATATTTATTATTACTCTTTTGATCAAATCTTTTAGGATCAAAAATTTACAAATCATGGGATTTGGTCATGTTTTATAGGGAATAAATTCAAGGTAGTCAAGCCTGTGTTTTGGGTGGTTCATCAATAGTAGAAAAATATCCCACCACCGGCTTCTTCAACATTGGTTACATCAATGGTAAATGGGTTAGCTACACAAACAATGGAGAAGAATTATCCTTACCTAAATTAGAAACCTATAAAAATCTACTATATATATGATTTCCTCCCATAAGATGTAAATGATTTCAAAAATTAGGAATTAAAAGTTTGGATAAATGACCATTATTTATAGATTTATTATTCTATACATTAGCGTCGAGCATGGGTTGGGTTCACACTGGTATTTAATCATATGTACATGGTGGCAGTAGACTTTCTCAAACACATAGTTGTAATAAAATTTTGTGATCTTTATACAAGGGTTTTGATATATATTTATATCTTTGAATCTGTTGAGAATTAAAAAAACATCCATGATGTCATTACAGAATAAAATATAGAGGATATTGATATTGAAAATCAATCTATTGGTGGAACAACTACTCAAGGAGAGGAAATAATCATAGAAAAATGCCTTATTGAGGTAAAAAATGGTATGGTTCTTCTATTACAAACACACTAAATCACATCTATTTAAGTTAGAGACTTTCTTGATATCAGATTCATAAATTCTCTAAGAATAAAAACTTTTATCTTATTTTTGTTAAATTTTATTACCATAATTAAATTCTATAATTTTTTATTGGGAAGATATAGTAATTGAAAATTCGTTGGTTCTAAGAACACCAATATTCCTAAAGAAGATGTTGGATAAAATTTTTACCACCTTTATAGAAACATATAAATGTATATTTAAATTGAAATCGTGGAATAGAATGAATATTCTATGGCAATATTCCTTTCATAAATTACTAATAGTATAATTATGTGGGTTTTTTAGAGAAATAATGCTACCATTAATAAACTATGGAAAACTCCTCATGGATATGAATATCTCAAAACAATCCCTAGAAATATTTTTTTCTATATATCATGTTAGTATAGATGAATCTATATTTATCCTCATTAGATCTTTTTAGATCATGTTGAATAATGTCAACAATACTATAAATATCTAACGCTCCATCATCTATTATTGTTTTCATTATAAAGTTTTTTTTCACTAGAAACCCAATAATCAAATCATTTTATCTTTTAGGTATTAAATAAACTATTATTACTTGAGGCTATTTATGATTTCATTATTCTATGACATGAATTCTCTTAGAAGAAAAAAAAAACATGGATCATGTTATATTTTTGATATATAATGCACATAGTTCATTTAATAATATATAATCCTTATAATATAATGAGTGGTCCATGATAATTTTGAATTGGATATATTGAAATTAAATAACATGGTTTAAATTAGTATTAGGGTGGTTAATAGAAGACGGGTCTGAATGAAGTGGAAAATCCAGTTGGTGTTTGCACTGTAAACTTACTGATCTTTTGATTCTCATGTTGTCTTGTTTCATTTTTTCTTGGAAATATTAGAACATTATGTAAAATATTCTTCCACAGAGATGGACATGAGGATACTCATATTTAGGTGATGCATGAAGTGGGGTGGGGGTTATTTTTAAAGATAGGTGTTTATGTTTTATGATGAGGGGTTGGTTTTAGAAGTATGGTTTGGGGGTTTCAGGTTAGTGGTTGTTTATGGATACAGGCATGTGTGTCTATTTGTATGGTGTGGGAGTTGTTTTGAGGGTTTTTTATAGGGGTTACATTAGTGTATGGGGAGGGGGTAGGTGAGGTTTAGGGTATGTCATAATGATAATGAAAATATAGTTTTTTTTTCGATTTAAACATCATCAAAAACATGTTTCGATAAGTCATAACCTATGAAATGTCCTCATGTTAGTGCTAAATAATATTAAAATGACACTGATTTAATTTTTGAAATATATTAATAAACCAAATTTCAATTTCACACAAGGTTTTCTAAGAATGATTAGAAGGTCTTTGTAATTGATTTAAAAGACAAAATAACATGCATCAATGGGTGAAATCATTCAAACAACATATTATTCTCATTAAATAATAGGAAAACTACAACTATTTAATTTTATAAATAGAGGAATAATCTATAGGTAAATCTAAATTGGGGTTTTCTCAAGATGATCAGAAGTGTGTTTTTATTAATTAAAAGTAAAAAAAACCTGTGTTATAAATGGCCATAATCATACAGAAGACCTCCTAATTTCATTAAATTATACAAAAATTCTCATTGTTTAATTTTTTAAATATAATAATAGACCCCCACATTAATATGAAATAAAGTATTACTAAAAGGAATAAAACAAATTTTTTAATGATTTAAACATCAAAAAACATGCAAGATATTGAATGTTGGATAATTTAAGACATGTACGAATAAAACTCATGTCAATATAATATAATTTTTGGTTGGAATGAAAAAAAAACTAATTTTTTTACTCATAAACTAATTTAAATACATGTGTCAATGTGTCAATAGTAAACAAACATACTTAGACTATGAGCTAACTGTATGTAATCTTGATAACCCATATGTTCTAACATATTATAAATTATTTATCAATCATTTTTCCAATGATTTCATGATAATTCATGATCATATTCAACATTTCAACATTTTTCATTTGATTTTATTTATATGTAATTCTTGTAACTTATAATTTTATTTATTTCTCTTAATCTTGTGTATTATGATAATATTACCATGTTTATGGAATTATTTTCAACATTTAGCTTCAAATTATATATTTTTTCTGCCTCTACCATTAAATTTTCCTCAATTTTAACATTCAATTCATTTTTAACTCTGAATAATTTATTTTTTTGATCTTTTAACCTCACTGTATAGATGTTTAGTATATTCAAACTTTTCAAAAATTAATAAATGGTTGTTTTCCTATGATTTTATGAAAATATGAGGTTGTTTTATATGTTTTATTTTTTGAATCATGTTTTCTGAGTTCTATGAAAATAAAATTATACTTTTAGTCTTTCGAAGAAAACTGTGAGTTATATTTATATATGGTCTATTTTTATTTCAAAAATTAAAGGTTAGTCATTATTTTATGTTTTCATGAAAATCATAATATTTTTTATATTTTCACCATATAACCTATTTTTAATATTTTTTTTGGTAAAACTACTTATTCAATCTTTAAGACCGCACAATATATTCAAATGAAATGTGGTCTATTCGTAAATTCCAAAAAATTAATGGTCGCAATTATTCAATGATTACAAGATATTATAGGATTGTATAATTGGGTTTTTCCCTTTGGAACATGTTTTATTACACTATTAAAATCTCAAAACATTTAGCAATACCATTTATCAGCTCTAGCTGAAATTACTAATAAAGGGTGTCTTTATCAGCTTTAAAGAAAATAATAAAATCACCCCTTTTTGAGTTCTTTTTTTCATTGATAAAGTGAACCTTTATCTGAGTTTTTTTAGATATGGTAAAGAGTGAATCAGTGCAATTTTTTTTTCTAATAAATAAAATATTTCATAAAAAACTATATTTTATTTTTATCAGTATTAATATATAAATATATTTATACTGATAAAAATAAAATATAGTTTTTTAATATGATTTATTGGAGAATAAATATTCATCTACGTTTATTATATATGGTATTTAGTGAAAATTGAATATAAAATAATCAAAATTATTATTAATTATTAATTTTCTAAATATTTTTATTAATAGACATTTAATAAAATTTTGACAATACAATAATTATATAAATTAATGAACTATATAAGACAAGTTGAAAAAATTACTTGTGCTTCAACAAATAATAACTTTTGACCCCGGTGTACCATGGGGATTTATCACATATCAAATTAAAGATTTCATTAAACTATCTGATTTGGTTACCTTAGGATATATTGGTTAGATTTCTCTCAATTTTCAAAATGACGCAAAAGGCATCTAAAACTGTGTTTTTATTTAGGTCCCTTAATTTTTGAATATTTGATAGAATTTAATCCTCATATAAGAGGTTATTCTTGTCTTTTTTATCTATAGAAACTTAATTCATTCTCTTGTATTACAATCATATGGATATGATATTGATTAAATATTATCATTTTTCATATTTAAGTGTTATTTATAATTAAATATATATTTATTTTCATATATTTAATATAGTAAATCAATTCTAAATATAAATGATTAAACTTATTTTCATAATATTGTATCTATAAATATATAAATCATATAGAAATGAAATTTTATTATTCATTTTATTTAAAATAAAAAACATTCATTTTATTTAAAATAAAAAACATTAATTTTATTTAATTTATAAAAATGAATTAATATATACATATAAATATATATATTCATACCCAAGCGATGTTTATACATGAATATTTATATAGATAAGAAATATATATATGTTTTTATATTATAATATATTTAAATAAATACATATATGTAAAACAATTCATATATGTAAATATTTTTGCATGTTTGTATGAAATATAAATGTGTATGTGTGTGTGTATCTGTATTTTAATATTGTGTAAATACATTATATATATATATATATCTATGTGTGTGTGTGTTTTTAAAAAATATATCATTATCATTATATATAGTATATAAGTATATTTCCACTAAATATTTGTAACTACACTATAAAAAATTATTTCTAAATTTTAAATTTTATTTAAATATGTGTAAATTTAAATGTATATATATATGTATATATAATCATATAAATATATGTGTTAATATGTATAAAATTTATATCTTAATATATAATATATATACAATTTTTTACAATGTATTTAATAATAATTATATATATGAAAATAATTATATAAATAAATATTTGAATAAATAAATAAATAAATATATATATACATGGATTATGTATATAATATATATATATATATAATATCATAAAATATTATACAATTCCTCATGGTGAAGTGGTATAGGAATTACTCCTTGCATGAAGATGTTAGGGGTTCGATTTCAGGCACAAGATGGACATAATGGCATGAAAAGAAATGATAAAGGGGTTGGAAAGTTTTTCTAATGTTGGTGGGCTCAAGAAAGGACAGATGGGCCTATGAGGAGAATATTGGGCTAATAATGGGTGCTTTGGAATAATAACGAAAGGTCTTGGTCAAACACTATAATTTTTATAAATATTTTATTGAATTTTATCATTTCTAAATAAAAGAAATGAAAAATTTTGGTATATTTTTAGGGGGCTATGCATGTTAGACGTTTTTTTCATTGATAAATAACATTTATAACACTTTTTAAAGTTTGAACTATATCAGTGTCAAATAATATTAAAATCATTATAAATTCACCTTTCCTTATATCAAACTTTCCACATGATAAATTGAAGATATTTTTCTGACTTTATGATATCATGGTATTTTTTTCTAACTTTTAACCCCTTGATGCATGTTTTTTTATTTTAATTCCATAAGGAATATTATTTTTTTCTCAGAAAAACATGGGTTGATGTAGTATGTGATCTATTCAAAAATATATTACATTAAATAATGGATTTTTGATGTGAATTAATGATAATTTGAGGTTGATTTCTATTTTTTATCCACTTAATGCATGTTTTTAATGACTTTTAAATCTATTAGAATTAATATTTCAGTCATTAAAACCAATACAAATGCCATATTGACGTGAAACCTAGTAATAAAATTTAAAATTTAATCAATTATTGTTTTTCATATGATTTCATGACAATCCATCTTGTTTTCATGGTTTTGACCATTTTATATTAAATAAATAAAAAATCAAAATATTGTCAATTATGAGTAAACCAAACATTGGACTGATTTTCTATTCATTTCTATATATAAAAAATTAAATTTATTTCATTTTCATATGATTTTAGACCAATTAAAGGTCATTGTAAAAACTTTTCCCATTTGACACATTCTTTTAAATACATTTAAATATAATAATATAGGTTTCTTAATCAATATAACTACACCACATGATGGATTAACATACAGTCTTTTCATATATGCCTAAAATCAGAAAATGATCATTTTCCTACGATTTCATAACAATATGAGGTTTTTATCTTGGTCTTGAACACATGAAATATGTTTTTTTGACTTTTAAATAAATAAAAATGCACTTTCTATCATTCTTGGAAAACCACATGTAGGATTAACATGTTGTATATTCATATATGCCAAAAATTAAAAAATGGTTATTTTTATATAATTTCATGATATTTGGTGTTTTTTTCCATATTTTGATTATATATTCTATGTCTAAACATTTTTGACATAAATTTTTTTTGGAACATTTTGACTATATAGTACATTTAAAATGGATGTGGTATACTGTTACATCTCACAAGTTATATGGTGATTATTTTTCTGTGATTTCGTGATAATTTTATGATATTTTATTGGTCTTGACACTTTGAAGCATATTTTTAGTGACATTTAAATCTTTGAAAATTTAGTTTTGGTTATTCTGAGCTCACCTCATACAATATTGATTGACCTCATATTCCATAATGTCAACAATTATTCAATAATCATTGTCTTGGGATTTTATAATAATCGGTGATTGGTTTCTAGGTCATGAAATATTCTCCTGAGAATATTCTTTTGGTCAATATATTCTTGTTTATGGATGATGTTTCAACCATTATCTTTAACTTCTTTACTTTCACCTGATTTCCATGAAAACATTGTATAATGATAATAGAATTATTATTTATAAATAGGAATCTTATACTAGTCAATATGATACTCAGACATCTTTGTATGATCCATCATATTTTAACACCATTATATATTTTTTAAAAATATAAATCAACCTTTAAGGGGTTGAAACTACGAAAAAAATTTAGATTGGTTAGGAAACATAAGAAACATCACATTTGGTAATTTTAAAAAAACCACATGTCTGATTGATGTGATGTCAATTCATATATGTCAACAATTAATTCCTGATTTTGTTAATGTGATATTATGAAAATTAGAGGTCATATTTAAGGTTTTAACTACTATACACTGATTTTAATTGAATTAAATCTAATGAAACTAATTTTTCATTAAATTAAGCCACATTACACATCATATAATCATAGTGATAATATTAATTTCACTAATTAATCAATGACCATTATCCTATAATTTCATAAAATTTTAAGGTTATTTTCTCAATTTTTACACTTAACATGTGTTTTTTTAATTTTATATCAATTAAAGGAAATTTTTTATCATTAGGAGAATATTTCATGTTAGGATGACATAATTTCAATTCATATGTGAAAAAAATAAATTAATGTTATTTTCTTGGGATTTAAAGAAAATCTGATGTTATTTTATATTTTTTATCCTTTAAATAACATTTTTAAAGTCTTAAATCTTAATAAAAACTTATTTTTCTCATTTTGAAAATACCTTATGTCACATTGACATTATATTTATTTTTAAAAATAAAAAATTAATCGACGATCATCATCCTATAATTTCACAAAAATAGGATGTTATTTTCTTTGATTAAAACCTTTTCATGTGCGTTTTTAGACATTTAAATATATACATGCATGTTGTTCTTAATTTTGAGTAAAAAAACAGGTTGGATTTAAGTGAGGTCTCACCATACATCTAAAAAAAGGAAGTTATTATATAATGATTTCACATACTTTCACATCCATTTTCTATATTTTGAAACTTTCTTGCATACATTTAAAGACATTAACTATTGAAACTATTTTTAACATTTTTCCCATGCTACACATCATATTATAATGTTGAATATTATTATATGATCCTAAATAATAAATAATAATTTTACTAGGTTTGTATGATAATAATATGCCACTTTATATGTTTTAAAAAATTTAAAATATTTTTTCATTGAATTAAATCAAATAAAATTATTTTTTCAATTATTATCATAACACTACACATCAAATTGATGGGCCTTCTATTCCTACACTATAAAATTTTTATGATTAATATGTGTCTAATTCATATATTTTAAAAATTATTATACAATCATTTTATTTGTATTTCAGGTCATTAAGAGGTTGTTTTTCAGATTTTGACCCATTAGTGCTCTTTTTTAGAATTTAAATTAAATAAAAATTCCTTATTTGGTCATTTCAAACAAAACATAAGTCGAACTAACATAAAAACTATTAATAAATATAAAAAATTAACTATTTGTCATTTTCCAGTGATTTTATGATAATATTAAGATTTTTTACGGTCTTATCCATTTTTGAAAAATTCTTCATGATTATTAAGCAAAATAAAACTATTTTTTGTTCATTCTGGCCATGCCACACAATGGATTTAAATGATACCTACTCTTGGATTTAATTAATTAGTTAATGATAATTATAATATGATTAAATGGTAATATAAGGATTTTTGTTGTGTTTGAAACCATAAAAACACATTTTTACTTCTAGATCAATAAAACCCCACTTTTGCCCATTCTGAGGAAACCGCAATTATGAATATCATAAGTTGACTTAATATTTTCAAAAGGATAATTGATGGTTATTATCTAATGATTTAATGAATATCCCATGGTTTTTAACAGGTTTTTACTATATATATATATATATATTTTATAATTTTACTATAAAACACAATTTTTATCATTCTAACCACACTATATATTTGAATGACATGTGATATATTTTCATATGTATCAAATTAAATTGTTTTTGTTTTTAATTTATTTAACGACAATCTATGGTCATTTTATATGCAATTACCCTTTGAATTTTGTTTTTAAAGACTTATATGTAATAAATATTTAGTCAAATGATTTTCTATGATTTCATGATAATATTAGGTCATTTAGTTGGTTTGGACCATTCAATGTATGTTTTTTGATTTTTAAATCTAGGAATACTCACTCTTAATAATTATAAAAAAACTCCTAGGATATATTTTTAGTATATTCAAAAATTATAAAATATTATTAGTGGTCAAAATCATGTGATTTCTGGACAACCTAAGGTCTATTCCATGTTTTGACCCTTTAAAGCACATTTTTATAGAATTTTGAATATAATAAAAATGATTTTATTGTCATTTCAACCACTCCTCATCTAATATTAAGGTGTTTTATATTTTTTTTGTTCTAAATCATTCATCAATTTTTTTAATATTCAAAAACAAAAATCGATGTTTTTTATTATTTTGACTATTTTACACCTATTTTGACATAAATCATTAAAATTAACTTTTGGTCACTCCAAACAAATAGTAAAAAAATTAAAAAACTGTTATCCCCACATTTCAAAAATTAAGTGATTATTGTGTTCCTAATATTTGATGACAATAAGAGTTCATTTTTATGTATTTATTCCCAAAATACAATTATTTATTGATATTTAAATCTATCAAAAATGCCTTTTTGTAATTCTGACCAAACTACAAGCACCTCAGATTGGATTGATTTTGAAATCAATTTATAAATTTTAAATATTAATCCAAAAACCATTTCCTATGATTTTGGGACAATATGTGTTCATTTTCACCATTTTATCCCTTTGATAAACATTTTTAACTGTTAAATCAATATAAACAATCTTTTTCTCATTCATAAAAAAATTTCTTGTTGGACTAACATGGGATATATTCTAACATTTTGAAAAATAATCAGAGGAATTTTTATATATTGTCATGAAAACATGTGGTCATTTTATATGTTTTAAAAATTTTATGCATGTTTTTGAGATAGTTAAATATAATAATACTATTTTTTTCGGTCATTTTAGTCACACTTAATAATGTATTGATGTTTAATATATCCATATATGTCAGAAATTAATCAATGATGTCTTAGTATATCATGAATAATCAAGATTATTTTCAATGTTTTGACTTTTTGATGCCTATTTTTAATGACATTAAATCATATAAAACTCTCTCTTGGGCCATTCAGACGACACCTAATATCAGATTAGCATGATGGGTATCTATACAGTTAAAAATAATAACAAAAAAATTATTTCATGTAATTCAATGAAAATATATGGTTGTTATCTAATTGTTTACAATTTAACACACTATTTTACTTTAAAAGAAAAAAGATGAACTTTTAGTCATTACAAGAAAACTGTGAGTCAAATTGATATCTGGTATATTCCAACATATCCAAATTTAAAGCATAAGTTTGGCCAACATTTAATTAATTTCTACATATCAAATGTTTATTCATAGTCACTTTAATATATATTAATGATAATCCATGTTCATTGGCTAGGTTTTTACACATTGACCGATAATTTTAATGATTGTTAAATCTAATAAAATAATTTCTTTATCTTTTTAAACACACTATATATAAGTGTCGTATAATTTCACATGATAAGAATTAATAAAATATCATTTTCCTATAATTTATTTAAAATAAAAAGTCTCTTTACTTGGATTTACATTATTTAATCTTATTTTCTGACCATCAAGTATATAAAAGGTATTTCTTCATTCTGATAAAATTGTAATTTCAAATGAAGAATGGTCTATTTATACATGTTAAATATTAAATGGTTGTGGTATTATTTTGATTCCATGAAAATTTTAGTTTTTTATATGTTTTGATAATATAAATTATTTTTAATCAATTTTACTATAAAACTATTTCCTTGATCATTTTGGATACAAAATGCATCAGAATAGCCTTAGATATATTATTATAGATAATAATTTAAATTATGGTAAATTTTTTGTGGTTTCACAATAATTTATGGTCTTTTATAAGGCTATGAGACTTTGATTCATGTTTTATAAACACATTTAATGATTTAAAATCATACTTTTTATTATTTTGAGGATTAACGCATATTGGATTCAAGATAAATCTATTTCTACATGTAAAAAACTTTTTGATAATTATTTTTCTGTGATCACAATATAATTCAAGGACATTTTATTGGGTTTGAATATGTCATGAACATTTATTTAATTTTAATTCTATTTTTTTCATTCCATGAATATCACGTGTCTAATAAATTTGAGGTATGATCCTAAATATCAAACCATAAATGGATGTCTTTTTGATGAAATTTAGGATAATATGATTTCATTATCGAGAACATGACCATTTGATACATTTTTTAAAAGAACTTTTAATCTTTATAAATTCAATTTTTTTTATTTTTTGATCATTTCCTTTCATATTTATAATCCAACTATTTCAATTTGTCAAAAATTATTCAGAAACCATTGAATTATGATTTCATGATCATTCTAGATATTTTTTTCTTAGTTTAGATAATTTGACGCAAATTTTTCAGCTTTCAAATCGATAAAAACACACTTATTAATATCAGTTTGATGTGATGTCTATTCCAGCATTGAAATAATAGAGGTAATTATTTTGTGATTCCCTGAAAATTTTACATCTCTTCAAGGTTTTTATACTTTAAAGAGGATTTTGAAAGACTCACATCTAATAAAATTTATTTTATGGCCATTCTTACCACATTGCATTTCATATTGACATGTGATAAATTAATACATGGAAAAATTTTATGATGAATAATTATCCTGAAAATTAGTGTAAATTCAAGTTTTTCTAAAATTCATTGACTAATTGATGCGCATTTTTGTCTTATGTTAGATGGCGGTCATCCTACATTAGACTAATGGGTGGACAGCAATTTGATTTGTATATCTAATTTTTTATTGATAACATGGTTTTTTGGACTTATAATTTTATATATTGACTAAAATATTTGTTTTTAGATACTATTGTTTGGGAATTTATTGATTTTTTATTAGAGAAATTTTAAAATTTAATTTTCCCAATTATTAGCCACATTTATTTTTTAAATTAATGAGAGTATTGGAGGAAACCATTTTCCAGACTCTATTAGAGGTCACTAATGATAAATTATGTATATATATAAAATTTTTAAGCTTACATATATGGTTATTAAAGGTTATTTATTCTCCCCCAATTAACCATGATGACTTGGAAGACATTAAAAAATTTTGGTTCCTGCTTTTAGAAATTTTGAAAGCTCAACCTTGTATAGGAAGAACCACAGATATGCAAAACCACTCTATATATTTTGAAGTTGAAAACCTAAAATTTATGATAAGAAATTTTTTATTTTTATTATTTACTTACATACGGTAGTAATGATATTATTTTTGAGAAATCAGGATTAACAAATCATGATTCATGCTAATGTGCGAAATGTTTATACATATTAGAAATTAGATAGTGGTCATTTTTTATGATTTCATTATTATATGAGGTTTTCTGTTAGTATTTTACACTTTGAAATATATTTTAAATATTTTGGAAGCTTATAAAACCATTTTTATCATTCTAACCATAACACATTGTTGGGTGGTCTATTATAACTTTTCACATATTAATTAATGATTGCTGTCCATGAATTTCATTGTAATCTGATTTCATTTTTCATATTTTACTTTTTGACTAAACTATTTTGAATTTTAATTAAATAAAAGAACCCTTCTAGTAATTTTGAGAAAAAATCATGTTGAATATTTTATGGATTATCTCTATAAGTGACAAATTAAACAATGGTTTCTTTTATTATTTTTTTAAAAATCAAGATTGTTTCCTAGGTTTCATTCATATAACATTTTTCATTCTTTTTTTACAAAAAAAATGAATTCTATCATTTTCACCACAAAGTAAATAATAAATAGGTTTATTATACTATTAAATTTCAGAAATTAAAATGTTGTTATTATAATATGACTTCATAAAAATCATATATCAATTTCTATATTCTGACATTTTGACACATGTTTTTTTTATGATTATTAGAAACTTTAAAAAAATATTTTTGGTTTTTATAAGGTCATAAAACTTATTACTGATGATAAATTTATTTTATTTGGCCTAAAATTATTTTACAAATGTTTTCCTATGATTACAAGATAATTTTATGGCCTTTTTTGTGTTTGGACCCTTTGAAAAAAATTTGACACTTAAATACATAAAAACATAAATTCCTTTCTATATATAGCATTAATTTTCCCCATCATAAAATATAATATCATTTATGGATTTATTTTTTAACTTAAAATTCTAAATAATATTCGAATACTACTTATGGATACTTTCCCAATTTAGATTGAACATGTACTTTTTTTGTGATTGAAAACTGCCAAATTATTCTAAATGATTATCATTAACATTTTTTTAATTAATCATATTTATATACAAAAAAAAATTAGAAAAATTAAACTCTTTTAATTTATCTAATAAAATATAATTTCAATTGTGGATAATTATTCCCATTTTACACGATCATCCATACAAGTACACAAGTGAACTGATCATGAAAACAAAAAAAACACTCCCAAATGATTAAATTGAACATAATAAATCATCATAATGGGCATAAGTGAACTTAATAAAATTATAATAAATAAAATAAATGTATAATAGGTTTATGATTTATTAATTAATGAGTCTAATTTTATAATACAAGACATTAAATTGATAAAATCATACAGATATAAGGTATGGGGATTCTGAAACCTAATTTCCTTTATTTGGGTTATTCTATTCCATGCCAAATTTTAGTTTGGACGTTCTTATAATAATCCCTGAACATAATTTCTTTTTTCCATCCCATTTATTTTTTAGGATATACATGCTTCCAATATTATTTTATAAAAAATGAAAATATTTCTCCAAAATTAATATTCTTTCTAAAAACAAATGTTTTACATCTCTTAAGATTATTTCTTCTTAAATCAAGATGGATTATTATTATTCAAATTATTTTATTCCATTATTCTTTTAGGAACAAAAAGTTTTATTCATGAATGTATTATTTATGAAATTATCATGAAACCCATTTCATTTCCACTAGTTATTTTATATTTAGGATTGATACATGTTCTATGTGGCATTCATGAATATGTAAATGTTATGATTTGACTGGTGTACGTGGAATTATATAGTTAGATAAGGTATTGGGTAACGTGATGTATCTCATGAGATAATGTGAAATATTTGTGAACATTATGATAGATTTTTTTTGCAAGGATGATGTTATGATTAGGCACATTTGTTATGCATGAAAATGATTCTATCTTTATTCACAACTATGTGTGGTATTTCACCACTAATACATGATGTTTATTTTTTATGCATTTCCATATTCCCTGACTTTATTTAATGCTTACTTTTATGATGATTATGAATATTCTTTTCTTATGTTATGACAATGATGTTTATTCTCACCCATGTTTCATGTCTATTATTCATCCTCTTACTAGTGTTTTATCTCACCCCTTATTTTTATTTATATCCTCATATGAACACTTTTACTAAGGAGAAAACAAGGGATAATAATAATCTAGAGGATAATTAATTAAATAATGATTATAATTTATCATTTATATGTTTTTAATAGTTTTAATTTTACCAAGTCAATAAACCTTTAAACCCTGGTTGTGTAATGATTTTAGGTTGTTTATCAATAAAATAAGTAATAATCATTAAGAAATGTAGGGCCTATATATTGAACCCGATTAAAAAATCTGTCTATTTCTCATTCCAAATTCACATGAATCTTCTTGGAAATATCCTACAATATATCATTAGTTTTAAAATCAAAGGCTCTCACTTTTCTAAAACCATCATCTATAAAGGTTACAAAAGAAATAACACCTCCCTTTAAATTAGTTCTCATCAAGAATATATAGATGTAAATAAAAATAAATAAATTTTATTTTTTGGATGGTAAATAACCATGAAATTATAATATGTGTTGTTTTTCTCATGATGAAATAAACATAGGTCTCTAAATGTGAATGTTTTAGTCTAAGTATGCTATATTTTTTGGATAACATAATAATTAATTTCTCCATCATGTGACTAATCATGATATGAAAACAATTCTTCTAGAATATCTCTTCTGGATGAATTTACATCTCCTTCGCATGGTCTGGAATCTATGGGATAAAGAGATGTATCATTATTTACCTTTTCAATTACCAAGTTAACTTTGGTATACTTACATTTCCCATCTCTGATGAAATTGACATGTCCATCACCATTAATAATTCTGATAGATGTCATGTTGAGATGAATATAAAGAACATTACTCACATCATTTAATAGTAAACTACATCCAAAGTTTGTCTCTAGAAAAAAATTACCAATAACCATGATTTTGGATGCACCATAATTTACCATCTTTACATGACAAAACTCCCTTCTATGTATGATGAGAAGAAATATCTTCTGATAGTGATATGGTTAGAGGATTCTGAATCAATCACCCATGTTGAGTCTTATCCTAAAAGACTAGCATGATTATCTTCCTAACAAATAAAAATCTATCCCTAAAAAACTACAACATAATTATTTTGTGTCTTACCTTCCCGATTCCTCTTATATTTCTTTATTATTATACACTTTCAGATGATCTGTTCTAGATTTCCATAGTTGGGTCACTTTATTTCATATATTGACTGGGATTTCAATTGATTCCACCATCACAGAATTGGGCCACGTGGTTCTCTTTCTCTGCTTCTTACCTTACATTTCTACTTAACACGACTTTAAGTGATAATAGCCTTTTATTCAGGTGTACATCCCACATACTCATTTCAAGAATATTTATGTATCATACAATATTTCACCATTTCCAGGGTGACAGTTCCATATACAGTTAAATTGTTAAGAAACAAAACTATTGTGTCATAGGACTTTGTTAAATAACCCGTCATCTGTAGTGCCTAAAACTCATCATCAATATTCACTTTCATAGAATTTAATTGATAAGAGGTACCTTGGAACTCTCTCATGTGAATTAATATATTGGTCTCATCCTTTTATTTAAAATTTTCATGTTATAATATCATGTTTTCTTTTATCTATGTGATTTAAATCACATATATCATTTGCAATATTCTCCATATAATAGAAGCATGTCGTTTATTGGGAAAATTCTAGATGATAAACTTCTCGACCCACTATTTTTTTTGGGCAGCATAATTCATGTTGATCATGACCTAATTCATATGAACTGGAGGGACACTGGCTGATGTATTCTTACTATATTGATAGATTTTTTAGGATTCCTCCTCTTTCACTGAAATGGGATTAGTGGTCTCCACTATTGGTTTTCACAAATAATTAATGTAAAAAACATCATCCATTTTGGGTTTCCAAATTCCATAATTAAAAGAAGTGTGTTTGATCATATTACCAATATTTTCTTCAATTTATGGAGTGGTAAATTTAAAAATACAACAACACAATTGAATATAGAGTAGTCTAAATAGATAGAAACAACTCTTGGATTGCTAAAAACATAATCTCATTAGCAAATATATATCCAATACAACTTCAATGGTCTTGATCAACTGATAGGTTGGTGCTGTCATAGATTTATAGAATAGTCATCAGAAAACCCGCCATAAAGTCACCTATATTGTGAACAATACTATCTTATCTGGAAAGAGGGTACTGTAGAACCCATAATTTGATATAAACATTGTTCACCTCTACCAACTTCATTTTAGATCTATTTTTTATGTCACTTGTACCATTATAATTTTATTGACAAGATCTTCAAAAATACAGCCAAATCATTTTTTTCAACAACCATAAACTTTAAGGTCACTAGAAATCACTTATTTTCTTTTTCTTTTTATCCCCAATGCCTCTAATACCACTTTTTTGGGAAGTGGAACACTCTAGAGAGGAAATCAAACACAAACATAGAAGAAAAATGGAAGAACATAAAAAAATTTACTTGGTTTGGTAGGTTTTCCTATGTCGAAGGGAGTAAGGGGGCCATATTTATTATTCCTCTTTGGATCAAAGCTTTTAGGATCAAATAGTTACAAATCATGGGATTTGGTCCTGTTTTATAGGGAATAAATTCAAGGTAGTCAAGCCTGTGTTTTGGGTGGCTCATCAATAGTAGAAAAATATCCCACCACCGGCTTCTTCAACATTGGTTACATCAATGGTCAATGGGTCAGCTACAAAACCAATGGAGATGAATTATCCTTACCTAAATTAGAAACCTATAAAAATATACTATATATATGATTTCCTCCCATAAGATGTAAATGATTTCAAAAATTATGAATTAAAAGTTTGGATAAATGACCATTATTTATAGATTTATTATTCTATACATTAGCGTCAAGCATGGGTTGGGTTCACACTGGTATTTAATCATATGTACATGGTGGCACTCAATTTTCTCAAACACATAGCTGTAATAAAATTTTTTGATCTTTATACAAGGGTTTTGATATATATATTTATATCTTTGAATTTTTTGAGAATTAAAAAACACCCATGATGTAATTACAGAATAAAATTTAGAGGATATTGATATTGAAAATCAATCTACTGGTGGAACAACTACTCAAGGAGCGGAAATAATCAGAGAAAAATGCCTTATTGAGGTAAAAAATGGTATGGTTATTCTATTACAAACACACTGAATCACATTCATTTAAGTTAGAGACTTTCTTGATATCATATTTATAAATTATCTAAGGACAAAAAATTTTATCTTATTTTTGTTAAATTTTATTACCATAATTAAATTCTATATTTTTTTATTGGGAAGATATAGTAATTGAAAATTCGTGGTTTCTGAGAACACCAATATTCCTAAAGAAGATGTTGGATAAATTTTTTACCACCTTTATTGAAACATATAAATGTATATTTAAATTGAAATCATGGAATAGAATGAATATTCTATGACAATATTCCTTTCATAAATTACTAATAGTATAATTATGTGGGTTTTTTAGAGAAATAATGCTACCATTAATGAACTATGGAAAACTAATCATGGATATGAATATATCAAAACAATCCCTAAAAATATTTTTTTCTATATATCATATTAGTATAGCTGAATCTATATTTATCCTCATTAGATCTTTTTAGATCACGTTGTATAATTTCAACAATACTATAAATATCTAACGCTCCATCATCTATTATTGTTTTCATTATAATGTTTTTTTCACTAGAAACCCAATAATAAAATCATTTTATCTTTTAGGTATTGAATAAACTATTATTACTTGAGGTTATTTATGATTTCATTATTCTATGACATGAATTCTCTTAGAACAAAAAAACATGGATCATGTTATATTTTTGATATATAATGCACATAGTTCATTTAATTATATATAATCCTTATACTATAATGAGTGGTCCATGATCATTTTGAATTGGATATATTGACATTAAATAACATGGTTTAAATTAGTATTTGGATGGTTAATAAATGACGGGTCAGAATGTAGTGGAAAAGCCAGTTGGTGTTTGCACTGTAAATTTACTGATCTTTTGATTCTTATGTTGTCTTGTTTCATTTTTTCTTGGAAATATTAGAACATTAAGTAAAATATTCTTCCACAGAGATGGACATGACGATACTCATATTTAGGTGATGCCTGAAGTGGGTGGGGGTTAGTTTTAAAGATATGTGTCTAGGTTTTATGATGAGGGGTTGGTTTTAGAAGTATGGTTTGGGGGTTTCGGGTTAGTGGTTGTTTATGGATATTGACATGTGTGTCTGTTTGTATGGTGTGGGAGTTGTTTTGAGGAATTTTGATAGGGGTTACATTAGCATATGGGGAGGGGGTAGGTGGGGTTTAGGGTATGTCCTAATGATAATGAAAATATAGTTTTTTTTATTTAAACGTCATCAAAAACATGTTTCGATAGGTCATAACCTATGAAATGTCCTCATGTTAGTGTAAAATCATATTAAAATGACACTGATTTAATTTTTGACATATATTAATAAACCAAATTTTAATTTCACACATGGTGTTCTAAGAATGATTAGAAGGTCTTTGTAATTGATTTAAAAGACAAAATAACATGCATCAATGGGTGAAATTATTGAAACAACATATTATTGTCATTAAATAATAGGAAAACTACAACTGTTTAATTTTATAAACAGAGAAATAAGCTATATGTAAATCTAAATTAGGGTTTTCTCAAGATGATCAGAAGTGTGTTTTTATTAATTAAAAGTCAGCAAAACCTGTGTTATAAATGGCCATAATCATACAGAAGACCTCCGAATTTCATTAAATTATACAAAAATGCTCATTGTTTAATTTTTTAAATGTAATAATAGACCCCCACATTAATATGAAATAAAGTGTTACTAAAAGGAATAAAAAAAAGTTTTTAATGATTTAAATATCAAAAAACATGAAATATATTGAATGTTGGATAATTTAAGACATGTATGAATAAACCTCATGTCAATATAATATAATTTTTGGTTGGAATAAAAAAAAACTAATATTTTTACACATAAACTAATTTAAATACATGTGTCAATGTGTCAATAGTAAACAAACATCCTTAGATTGTGAGCTAACTGTAAGCCATCTTGATAACCCATATGTTCTAACATATTATAAATTATATATCAATCATTTTTCTAAAGATTTCCTGATAATTCATGATCATATTCAACATTTCAACATTTTTCATTTGATTTTATTTCTATGTAATCCTTGTAACTTCTAATTTTATTTATTTCTCTTCATCTTGTGTATTCTGATAATATTCGCATGTTTATGGAATTATTTTCAACATTTAGCTTCAAATTATATATTTTTTCTACATCTACCATTACATTTTCCTCAACATTAACATTCAATTAATTTATAACTCTGAATAATTTATTTTTTTGATCTTTTGGCCTCACTGTATAGATGTTTAGTATATTCAAACTTTTCAATAATTAATAAATGGTTGTTTTCCTATGATTTTATGAAAATATGAGGTTGTTTTATATGTTTTATTTTTTGAATCATGTTTTCTAAGTTCTATGTAAATAAAATTATACATTTAGTCATTCAGAGAAAACTGTAAGTTATATTTATATATGGTCTATTTTTATTTCAAAAATGAAAGGTTAGTCATTATTTTATGTTTTCATGAAAATCATAATATTTTTTATATTTTCACCACATAACCTATTTTTAATATTTTTTTGGTAAAACTACTTATTCAATCTTTAAGACCGCACAATACATTCAAATGAAATGTGGTCTATTCGTAAATTCCAAAAAATTAATGGTCGCAATTATTTAGTGATTACAAGATATTATAGGATTGTATAATTGGTTTTTTCCCTTTGGAATATGTTTTATTACACTATTAAAATCTCAAAACATTCAGTAATACCATTTATCAGCTCTAGCTGAAATTACTAATAAAGGGTGTCTTTATCAGCTTTAAAGAAAATAATAAAATCACCCCTTTTTGAGTTCTTTTTTTCATTGATAAAGTGAACCTTTATCTGAGTTTTTTAGATATGGTAAAGAGTGAATCAGTGCAATTTTTGTGCTAATAAATAAAATATTTCATAAAAAACAATATTTTATTTTTATCAGTATTAATATATAAATATATTTATACTGATAAAAATAAAATATAGTTTTTTAATATGATTTATAGGAGAATAAATATTCATATACGGTTATTATATATGGTATTTAGTGAAAATAGAATATAAAATAATCAAAATTATTATTAATTATTAATTTTCTAAATATTTTTATTAATAGGCATTTAATAAAATTTTGACAATATAATAATTATATAAATTAATGAACTATATAAGATAAGTTGAAAAAACTACTTGTACTTCAACAAACAAAAACTTTTGACCCTGGTGTACCATGGGGATTTATCACATATCAAATTAAATATTTCATTAAACTATCTGATTTGGTTACCTTAGGATATATTGGTTAGATTTCTCTCAGTTTTCAAAATGATGCAAAAGGCCTCTAAAACTGTGTTTTTATTTAGGTCCCTTAATTTTTAAATATTTGATAGAATTTAATCCTCATTTGATAGGTTCTTCTTGTCTTTTTTATCTATAGATACTAAATTCATTCTCTTGTATTACAATCATATGGATATGATATTGATTAAATATTATCATTTTTCATATTTAAGTGTTATTTATAATTAAATATATATTTATTTTCATAATTTAAGTATAGTAAATCAATTTTAAATATAAATGATTAAAATTATTTTCATAATATTGTATCTGTAAATATATAAATCATATAGAAATGAAATTTTATTATTCATTTTATTTAAAATAAAAAACATTCATTTTATTTAATTTATAAAAATAAATTAATATATACATATACATATATATATTCATACCCAAGCGATGTTTATACATGAATATTTATATAGATAAGAAATATTTATATGTTTTTATATTCTAATATTTTTAAATAAATACATATATGTAAAAAAATTCATATGTGTAAATATTTTTTCATGTTTGTATGAAATATAAATGTGTATGTGTGTGTGTATCTGTATTTTAATATTGTGTAAATACATCATATATATATATATATATCTATGTGTGTGTGTATTTTTAAAAAATATATCATTATCATTATATATTGTTTATAATTATATTTCCACTAAATATTTGTAACTACACTATAAAAAATTATTTCTATATTTAAAATTTTATTTAAATATGTGTAAATTTAAATGTATATATATATGTATATATAATCATATAAATATATGTGTCAATATGTATAAAATTTATATCTTAATGTATAATATATATATAGTTTTTTACAATGTATTTAATAATAATTATATATATGAAAATAATTATATGAATAAATATGTAAATAAATAAAGAAATAAATATATAAATATATATAAATATATTATGTATATAATATATATATATATATATAATATATAATATCATAAAATATTATACAATTCCTCATGGTGAAGTGTTATAGGAATTACTCCTTGCGTGAAGATGTTAGGGGTTCGATTTCAGGCACAAGATGGGCATAATGGCATGAAAAGAAATGATAAAGGGGTTGGAAAGTTTTTCTAATGTTGGTGGGCTCAAGAAAGGACAGATGGGCCTATGAGGAGAATATTGGGCTAATAATGGGTGCTTTGGAATAATAATGAAAGGTCTTGGTCAAACACTATATTTTTTATAAATATTTTATTGAATTTTATTATTTCTAAATAAATGAAATGAAAGATTTCGGTATATTTTTAGGGGGCTATGCATGTTAGTGGTTTTTTTCATTGATAAATAACATTTATAACACTTTTTAAAGTGTGAACTATATCAGTGTCAAATAATATTAAAATCATTATAAATTTACCTTTCCTTATATCAAACTCTCCACATGATAAATTGAAGATATTTTTCTGACTCTATGATATCATGGTATTTTTTTTCTTACTTTTAAACCCTCGATGCATGTTTTTTTATTTTAATTCCTTAAGGCATATTATTGTTTTCTAAGAAAACCATGGGTTGATGTAGTATGTGATCTATTCAAAAATATATCACATTAAATAATGGATTTTTTAATGTGAATTAATGATAATTTGAGGTTGATTTCTATTTTTTATCCACTTGATGCATGTTTTTAATGAATTTTAAATCTATTAGAATTAATATTTCGGTCATTAAAGCCAATAAACATGTCATAATTATGTAAAATCTAGTAATAAAATTTAAAATTTAATCAATTATTGTTTTTCATATGATTTCATGACAATCCATTTTGTTTTCATGGTTTTGACCATTTTATATTAAATAAATAAAAAAATATTGTCAATTATGAGTAAACCAAAAATTGGACTGATTTTCTATTCATTTCTATATATAAAAAATTAAATTTATTTCATTTTCATATGATTTTAGACCAATTAAAGGTCATTGTCAAAACTTTTCCAATTTGACACATTCTTTTAAATACATTTGAATCTAATAATATAGGTTTCTTAATCAATATAACTACACCACATGATGGATTAACATATAGTCTTTTCATATATGCCTAAAATCAGTAAATGATAATTTTCCTACGATTTCATAACAATATGAGGTTTTTATATTGGTCTTGAACACATGAAATATGTTTTTTTGAATTTTAAATAAATAAAAATACACTTTTTTCTCATTCTTGGAAAACAACATGTAGGATTAACATGTTGTATATTCATATATGTCACAAATTAAAAAATGGGTATTTTTATATAATTTCATGATATTTGGTGTTTTTTCCATATTTTGATTATATATTCTATGTCTAAACATTTTTGACATAAATTTTATTTTGGAACATTTTGACTATATAGTACATTTAAAATCGATGTGGTACACTATTACATCTCACAAGTTATATGGTGATTATTTTTCTATGATTTTGTGATAATTTCATGATATTTTATTGGTCTTGACACTTTGAATCATGTTTTTAGTGACATTTAAATCTTTGAAAATTCAGTTTTGGTTATTCTGATCTCAACTCATACAAGATTGATTGAACTCATATTCCATAATGTCAACAATTATTCAATAATCATTGTCTTGGGATTTTATAATAATCGGTGATTGGTTTCTAGGTCATGAAATATTCTCCTCAGAATATTCTTTTGGTCAATATATTCTTGTTTATGGATGATGTTTCAACTATTCTCTTTAAATTCTTTACTTTCATCTGGTTTCCATGAAAACATTGTATAATGATAATAAAATTATTAGTTATAAATAGGAATCTTCTACTGGTCAATATGATACTCAGACATCTTTGTATGGTCCAATATATTTTAACACCATTATATATTTTTTAAAAATATATATCAACCTTTAAGGGGCTGAAACTAAGAAAACAATTTATATTGGTTGAGAAACATAAGAAACATCAGATTTGGTAATTTTAAAAAAATCACATGTCTGATTGATGTGATGTCAATTCATATATGTCAACAATTAAATCCTGATTTTGTTAATGTGATATTATGAAAATTAGAGGTCATCTTCAAGGTTTTATCTACTATACACTGATTTTAATTGAATTAAATCTAATGAAACTAATTTTTCATTAAATTCAGCCACATTACACATCATATAATCATGGTGATAATATTAATTTCACTAATTAATTAATGACCATTATCCTATAATTTCATGAAATTTTAAGGTTATTTTCTCAATTTTTACACTTAACATGTGTTTTTTTAATTTTATATCAATTAAAGGACAGTTTGTTTATCATTATGAGAATATTTCATGTTAGGATGACATAATTTCAATTCTTATGTGAAAAAAATAAATTAATTTTATTTTCTTGAGATTTAAATAAAATCTAATGTTATTTTATATTTTTTATCCTTTGAATAAAATTTTTAAAGTCTTAAATCTTAATAAAAACTTATTTTTCTCATTTTGAAAATACCTTATGTCACATTGACATTATATTTATTTTTAAATATAAAAAATCAATCGACGATCATCATCCTATAATTTCATAAAAATAGGATTTTATTTTCGTTGATTAAAACCTTTTCTTGTGCGTTTTTAGACATATAAATATATACACGCATGTTGTTCTTAATTTCGAGTAAAACACAGGTTGGATTTAAGTGAGGTCTCATCATAAATCTAAAAAAAGGAAGTTATTATATAATGATTTCGAATCTTTTTTCATCCATTTTCTATATTTTGAAACTTTTTTGCATACATTTAAAGACATTAACTATTGAAATTATTTTTAACATTTTTCCCATGCTACAAATCATATTATAATGTTGAATATTATTATATGATCTTAAATAATCAATAATAATTTTACTAGGGTTGTGTGATAATAATAGGTCACTTTATATGTTTTAAAAATTTAAAATATTTTTTCATTGAATTAAATCAAATAAAATTATTTTTTCAATTATTCTCATAACACTACACATAAAATTCATGGGCCTTTTATTCCTACAATATAAAATTATTATGATTAATATGTGTCTAATTCATATATTTTAAAAATTATTATACAATCATTTTATTAGTATTTCAGGTCATTAAGAGGTTTTTTTTTCGGGTTTTGACCCATTAGTACTCTTTTTTGAAATTTAAATTAAATAAAAATCCATTATTTGGTCATTTCAAACAAAACATAAGTCGAACTAACATAAAAACTATTAATAAATATAAAAAATTAACTATTTGTCATTTTCCTTTGATTTTATGATAATATTAATATTTTTTACGGTCTTATCCATTTTTGAAAAATTCCTCATGATTATTAAGTAAAATAAAACTATTTTTTGTTCATTCTGGCCATGCCACACAATGGATTGACATGATACCTACTATTGAACTTAATTAATTAGTCAATGATAATTATAATATGATTAAATGGAAATATAAGGATATTTGTTGTGTTTGAAACCATAAAAACACATTTTTTACTTCTAGATCAATAAAACCCCACTTTTTCCCATTCTGAGGAAACCACAATTCTGATTATCATAAGTTGCCTTAATATTTTGAAAAAGATAATTGATGGTTATTATCTAATGATTTAATGAATATCCCATGGTTTTTAATATGTTTTTACTATATATATATAGTTTTTTTATAATTTTACTATAAAACACAATTTTTATCATTCTAACCACACTATATATTTGAATGACATGTGATATATTTTCATATGTATCAAATTAAATTGTTTTTGTTTGTCATTTATTTAACGACAATATATGGTCATTTTATATGTAATTACCCTTTTAATATCGTTTTTAAAGACTTATATGTAATATATATTTAGTCAAATGATTTCCTTTGATTTCATGATAATATGAGGTCATTTAGTTGGTTTGGACCATTCATTGTATGTTTTTTGATTTTTAAATCCAGGAATACTCACTCTTAATAATTATAAAAAAACTCCTAAGATATATTTTTAGTATATTAAAAAAATATAAAATATTATTAGTGGTCAAAATCATGTTATTTTAGGACAACCTAAGGTCTATTCCATGTTTTAACCCTTTAAAGCACATTTTTATAGAATTTTGAATATAATAAAAATGATTTTTTTTTGTTATTTCAACCACTAATCATCTAATAATAAGGTTTGTTATATTTTATTTCTAAATCATTCATCAATTTTTTTAATATTCGAAAACAAAAATCGATTTTTTTTGTTGTTTTGACTATTTTACACCTATTTTGACATAAATCATCAAAATTAACTTTTGGTCATTCCAAAAAAATAGTAAAAAAATTAAAAAAAAATTATCCCTACATTTCAAAAATTAAGTGATTATTGTGTTCCTACTATTTAATGACAATAAGAGTTCATTTTTTATGTATTTATTCCCAAAACAATTATTTATTGATATTTAAATCTATCAAAAATGCCTTTTTGTAATTCTGACCACACTGCAAGAACCTCATATTGGATTGATTTTGAAATCAATTTATAAATTTTAAATATTAATCCAAAAACCATTTCCGATGATTTAGTGACAATATGTGTTCATTTTCACCATTTTATCCCTTTGATAAACATTTTTTAATTATTAAATCAATATAAACAATCTTTTTCTCATTCAGAAAAAAATTTCTTGTTGGACTAACAAGGGATATATTCTAACATTTTGAAAAATAATCAGAGGCATTTTTATATATTGACATGAAAACATGTGGTCATATTATTTGTTTTAAATATTTTATGCATGTTTTTGTGATAGTTAAATATAATAATACTATTTTTTTGATCATTTTATTCACACTTATTAATGTATTGATGTTTAATATATCCATATATGTCACAAATTAATCAATGATGTCTTAGTATATCATGAATAATCAAGATTATTTTCAATGTTTTTACTTTTTGATGCCTATTTTTAATGACATTAAATCATATAAAACTCTCTCTTGGGTCATTCAGACGACACCTAATATCAGATTACCATGATGGGTATCTATATAGTTAAAAATAATAATAAAAAAATTATTTCATGTAATTCAATGAAAATATATGGTTGTTATCTCATTGTTTACAATTTAACACACTATTTTACTTTAAAATAAAAAAGATGAACTTTTAGTCATTACACGAAAACTATGAGTCAAATTGATATCTGGTATATTCCAACATATCAAAAATTAAAGTATAGGTTTGGCTAACATCTAGTTAATTTATACATATCAAATGTTTATTCATAGTCACTTTAATATATATTAATGATAATCCATGTACATTGGCTAGGTTTTTACACATTGAACAATAATTTTAATGATTGTTAAATCTAATAAAATAATTTTTTTATCTTTTTAAACACACTATATTTAAGTGTCGTATAATTCTATAAGATACGAATTAATAAAATATCATTTTCCTATAATTTATTTAAAATAATAAGTCTTTTTACTTGGATTTACATTCTCTAATCTCATTTTCTGACCTTCAAGTATATAAAAGGTAATTTCTTTATTCTGATAAAATTGTAATTTAAAATGAAGAATGGTCTATTTATACATGTTAAATATTAAATGTTTGTGGTATTATTTTGATTCCATGAAAGTTTGAGTTTTTTTATATGTTTTTATAATATAAATTATTTTTAATCAATTTTACTATAAAACTATTTCCTTGATCATTTTGGATACACAATGCATCAGAATAGCCTTAGATCTATTATTATAGGTAATAAATTAAATTATGGTAATTTTATTGTGGTCTCACAATAATTTATGGTCTTTTATAAGGCTATGAGACGTTGATGCATGTTTTATAAACACATTTAATGATTTAAAATCATACCTTTCATTATTTTGAGGATTAACGCATATTGGATTCAAGATAAATCTATTTCTACATGTAAAACACTTTTTGATAAATATTTTTATGTGATTAAAATATAATTCAAGGACATTTTATTTGGTTTGAATAGGTCTTGCACATTTATTGAATTTTAAATCTAATTTTTTTTCATTCCATGAATATCACGTGTCTAATAAATTTGATGTATGATCCTAAATATCAAACCATAAATGGATGTATTTTTTATGAAATTTAGGATAATCTGATGTCATTATTGAGAACATGACCATTTGAAACATTTTTTAAAAGAAATTTTAATCTTTATAAATTCATTTTTTTTTATTTTTTGATCATTTCCTTTCATATTTATAATCCAACTATTCCAATTTGTCAAAAATTATTCAGAAACCATTAACTTATGATTTCATGATCATTCTAGATATTTTTTTCTTTGTTTAGATAATTTGATACAAATTTTTTGGCTTTCAAATCGATAAAAACACACTTATTAATATCAGTTTGATGTGATGTCTATTCCAGTATGGAAATAATAGAGGTAATTATTTTGTGATTCCATGGAGATTTTACATCTTTTCACGGTTTTTATACTTTGAAGAGGATTTTGAAAGACTCACATCTAATAAAATTTATTTTATGGCCATTCTGACCACATTGCATTTCATATTGACATGTGATCAATTAATACATGGAAAAAATTTACGATGAATAATTATCCGGAAAATTAGTGTAAATTCATGTTTTTCTAAAAGTCATTGACTAATTGATGCACATTTTTTTCTTATGTTAGATGGCATTCATCCCACGTTAGACTAATGGGTGGACTACTATTTGATTTTTATATCTAATTTTTTATTGATAACATTGTTTTTTGGACTTAAAATTTTATATATTGACTATAATATTAGTTTTTAGATACTATTGTTTGGGAATTTATTGATTTTTTATTAGAGAAATTTTAAAATTTAAATTTTCCAATTATTAGCCACATTTATTTTTTAAATTAATGAGAGTATTGGAGGAAACCATTGTCCAGACTCTATTAGAGGTCACTAATGATAAATTATATATATATATAAAATTTTTAAGCTTACATATATGGTCATTAAATGTTATTTATTCTCCCCCAATTAACCATGATGACTTGGAAGACATTCAAAAATTTTGGTGCCCACTTTTAGAAATTTTGAAAGATCAACCTTCTATAGGAAGAAACATAGATATCCAAAACCACTCTATAGATTTTGAAGTTGAAAACCTAAAATTTATGATAAGAAAATTTTTAGTTTTATTATTTACTTACATATGGTTATAATGATATTATTTTTGAGAAATAAGGATTAACAATTCATTATTCATGCTAATGTGTGACATGTTTATACATATTAGAAATTAGATAGTGGTCATTTTTTTATAATTTAATTATAATATGAGGTTGTTTGTTAGTATTTTACACTTTGAAATATATTTTAAATATTTTGGAATCTTATAAAACCATTTTTATCATTCTAAACATAACACATTGTTGGGTGGTCTATTATAACTTTTCACATATTAATTAATGATTTTGTCCATGAATTTCATGGTAATCCGATTTCATTTTTCATATTTTACTTTTTGACCCAACTATTTTGAATTTTAATTAAATAAAAGAACCCTTCTAGTAATTTTGAGAAAACATCATGTTGAATTTTTTATGGCCTATCTCTATAAGTGAAAAATTAAATAATAGTTTTTTTTTTGTGATTTTCTAAAAAATCAAGATTGTTTCATAGGTTTCATTCGTATGACATTTTTCATTATTGTTTTACAAAAAAAATTTGTTCTATCATTTTGACCACAAAATAAATCATAAATAAGTTTATTATACTATTAAATTTCAGAAATTAAATTTTTTTTATTATAATATGACTTCATAAAAATCATATATCTCTTTCTATATTCTGACATTTTGACACATGTTTTTTTTATGATTATTAGAATCATTAAAAACATATTTCTGGTTTTTATAAGGCCATCAAACTTATTACTGATGATAAATTTATTTTATTTGGACTAAAATTATTTTACAATGGTTTTCCTATGATTCCAAGATAATTATATGGCCTTTGTTGTGTTTGGAACCTTTGAAAAAAATTTGATACTTAAATACATAAAAACATAAATTCCTTTCTATATATAGCATTAATTTTCCCCATCATAAAATATAATATCATTTATGGATTTAGTTTTTAACTTATACTTATAAATAATATTCAAATACTACTTATGGATACTTTCTCAATTTAGATAGAACATGCACTTTTGTACTCTTACCTTTTCTTCTATTGGATTTTCATTTTTTATTTCCTTTTCTATTATTTCTTATTTTATTTCTAATTATTTAAGGCCTTTTATTAGGATTATTTTTTTATTATTTTCTTCTAAAATTAGTAAATATACTTTAATTTATGGATTCTAACTTTGAGCTTCTTGACTATAGATTTCTATTTTAGTTCTTTTTATTTGTTCCTTCTTTTTAATTGTGTTTATGTTATTACTTATGTTTTCTTCTAACTTTTATATTATATTAGTTCAATTTCAATTTCATATGAATTGATATCTTATCTTTCAACTTAAATCATCAACCCAACATTCACATCCATTTATTCTTAAGTGAAATGATTTTTCATCTGATTCTTTTATTTTGAATCTATACTTCTTCTTTTATTTCTCACTTTTAGATTTTTTACTTCAATACTATTTTTTATTAATTTTACTTGTTTCCTTGAAATCCATTTTTGATATTTTTTTATTTTTAAAATGGATCCTTTTTTTCTTCTTATAATTTCTCATATAGTTCTTTTATATAAAATCATAAATTATCGGGTTTTCATTGACTCATATATCAAATTCTTATTTCTTTTCAATTTTTACTCTTCTATAATAAATTATAACTCTAGTAGTTCTTTTACCTCTAGTAATATATTATCAAATTCCTTTAACTTTACCTTTTCTATATACTTCTATTTTCTTTGTTTTTCATAATACTTTTCTTTTCACTGTTATATCACACTAACACATGTTTTCAAATTCTAGCCCATTTCTATGCCTCTCCATCCATATATAGAATTTTGGATTCTATTTTAGCTTCTATTTTTACATTTAGTTATATATTAAAAATTGGTTTTGACATATTCCTCCACCTTATTCGTTTAATTCTTTTGATTTAAACTTTTATTATAGTTATACTTTTACTTTTACATCAAATCTTTTTTCTATTTTTTTACTTCAAGTTCTTCTTCTAATTTTTATCATGTATTATTAATTACACATTTCATACCACTTTAAAATTTTAATTTAAACTTTACCTAATATTTTTTACACTTTTTCCTTTTATTTTTAATCAATCTACTACTATATAGCACCTTGTTATTTCATATTTATTACGGATTCTACTTTTTATTCCTCTTATTTTATATTTTCCAACCATTGTTACATTCAATCTTAATTTTTAAAATTCTCAATTTATCTTCATCTATTGTTGGTTCTTTGAGTTTTTATTTTTGATATATATGTTTTGAGAAACATATTTTCATCAAATTTTTCCAATGTCATTTTTTATTCTACTGCTATATTTTAATATACTTATAGATTTTTTATATCATTACATTATAGTGTTACAATGTTTCTTTATCTACTTCGACTTCACGTTCCTATAACACAACTTCTTTATAACTTTTATTAATACATATATTATTGATCCTACTTAATAAATAGAAAATATATTTTTATATAGTTCATCGTATTCCTCTATATGTGAATATTTATTTGATAAATGTGTTTTTATAGAAGAATAGTTCAAATTTTTATTTCTAGAACCTTGAGAGACCCTTGCATGGGGAGGTGGTTCCCATAGCACTGTAGAATTTTTTTTGATTCATCTAAGATATGATTTCTACACATATTAACTGTTATCAAGATCATGAATTTTTATATTTTATTTGAGATAATAATGCATTGTTCAATTATGTTTTTAATATAATTTTAACTTAAATTATTATAATTAAAATATATTTTTACAAAGTTGAATGGGGATGGATTTTTTAAGATTTACACTGCACTATCTCAATTATTATGACATGATATATTATTTTTTATGATAATTATTGAAGTAAAAACACTATATTTGTTGGAGGGGTTGATATTCAATTTGTAAAATGAAATATTTTGGATCCCTTTTTAATTAATCGCAATAAAAATTATATCTCAATTACGTTAACTTTATTTTTTAGATATATTTTAAAATAAACATTATTTAAATTATTTAGGGTCACTGATACATTCCCCGTGAATTCATGTAGGAATTTTGGGTGAAATATTATACTTTTCATAGATAAATATGTTGAGAATTTTGGTATAGATACAATCCATGAAAATGAATCCTCTTTTAGTGATTTGTGATGCTGGTTTCACCTTGGTCTATTATCACAACTACTAGGTGAGAGTAATCTTGTAGAAAGGGGTGAAATATATTATTCCTCATAATGAAATGTAAAATTAAGCCTATATAGAATCATATCTTCTAACATGTAATTTTTCCAAATTATATATCTAAGTATACTATTAAGATTAATTTAGATCTATGTTTCATAGGAGTATAGAAAAATCACCTTAGAGAACTATTTAATTCATAATAAAAACATTATTTTCTTAGTTTATCAAGGAGTATAACTATATAAAACATTCCACTATTAAATATGATTATAGTAGTTTTAAGTTATTACACCAATTTTTGTAAATACAACACACACTCATGATTTTTTAATGAGTTTCACTCATAAATATTATTCATTTTGTTATCACCAATTCAATTGTCTAACATTAAATATACATTTTCAACTTTTCTATTGTTATTCCTCTTGAATTGAAAAAATATATTTAAATTGATTATAAAAACTCATCAAGAACGCCTTTATTTATGTGACAAGATAGAAAAATATATTCAAGTCATTTTTGATTTTAAAAACCAACCATATATCAATATAACACCTGGATTAATCAGTGTGATCAAAGGTATCATTTAAATTTTACATTCTTATTATAATGGTCAAAATTGGGAAAATGAGATAATATTTTAACAAAATAAAAAATTACAAGTATGAACTGAATGCACGTCAATCTGGTATGGGGTGTGTTTATAATGACTGAACATAAAGTTTTTTTAAAGATAAAAGTATTCAAAATTTTCATTTCAGAGTCGTTATCATTAAAATGACTTATTATTTCGATTTTATCAAGACTAAAAAATTAACCTAGATTATGAGTACAACAAATATCAGATTGAAGGGCCAAATATTTCTATATCTAAAAAATTATTCACCATTTTATATATTCCTAGATATATGGGAGTAGAGGTTAAAGTACCATGGGTATAATGGAGCTTATTTTAGGGAACATTTGATAACATGTGTAAGAAAATAGAGAGGATTTTGTTATTATTTTAGGGGAAGAAGATTTTAATACTACAAATGAAGATGTATATTCATTATATATGTTTTGGGATTACTGTATTAAATTAGAGAAGAAAATATCATTTTTCTGATATTTACATTGTTCATCCATGTTCTTGGAGTTCAACTGAAAGTCTTGGGAGAGGAGAAACAGTTACCTTGAAGTGTATTATCCTTCTTCATCTATTGTTATCTTCTTCCTCATCATATTTTGTAATTCTATATGTTATTTATATATATATAAATATTTCCTCCATTATCTATCATTTGGTTAAACCAACCACCAACTCATTTCTTTTTCTCTTCCTTCATTATTCATGTACTATCACACATCATAAGGAGCCACTTATTGAAATCAAACACATCCATAGGATTTATACAAATAAAACACTCTCTTTAATCTCATGTAAAAGGAGGAACACACCACCAATTTACCATAGAACATCACACATGACTGGATTCTTTTCATTCAGTAGTGATGCACATTCCTGGCCTTTGACCTGATGAATTGTACACCCCTAGAATGTTCACACATAAATAATTTACTCTTAGGAGGTGAATACAATTATGAATTTAAACCATGTGAGGGGGGTATGCTACCATTTGTACTTATAGGAGTGGTTTCAACCACTAAGTTCCATTTTTGGAATAAATGCAATAAAAGAGAAAAAATGATTATAATTTTGGTATGGATTTTCATTGGTAGAACAATATCATTGGATTAATGGTGATCATAAGATCTATAAAAAATATTAAATCCTTCTAAAATATCTAGTTATAATATGAATCATTTTATTTTCTCATTGAACACATAATAAGGGTACCAATTTTCTATGTGCTTCTATGATTTCATTATAATAGACTGATAAATAACAAACATGTAATTATTTTGTAGGGTATATTCAAGGGAGTGTCATATACTGACTATGATGGATATTTTACACTCATTAACTAAAATATAATATTAAATGGAAAAATATTCATTAAAATAATACACTCCTTTTCAATTCATTTAATTTATAATGAATTAATATTATAATATACAAATACATAAAAATCCCCACAATAATACATATATTATGATGTGAAACAATAAATATATTAGATTAATGAAATTCTATACATGAAATAATAATAATAGAATCAATTACAAAAAAACTACACAGCCTAATTGATTTTTTATAAAGATTCCACATCATGAAGATGATTGACCTTCAATAATGATAGTGATGATTGAAGCCTAATAGTGGTGATACTCAATTTTGGTCACTAATAGGGAGGAATTGCCTATTTTTTATGTTAGTAATCAATTAAACATTGTGATAATATAGTAAAAAATATAGTGGGGATATTTTTCACAATGTATGGGTTTGATGCTCTGATAGGAGATGATAGTACACAACCTTTGGAGCTCATGGAGAAGTTGGACATGCATATGACAATATTTACATAGTTATAGCCAACAAAGACACTCTCACCACTTGATGTGTATTATATTAAATTTATCACTATATATGTAAAATAGGTTTTCATATTAATGTAATAGATCTCATAAACATATTCTTTTTTATAGAATGAGCCACTAGCTTGTCTTAAAGAGAGGGTATGTGGTTAGGTTCAAATAAATGGGTGGAAGACAAATTTTTTGTTGAAATCATTAACCAAGTGGATGAAAGTAAAAGGAACATAAAAATTTTAAAAGAAAAATATAGTGTTGTGGTAGCTACATTCCACCTACATCTATCCATGGATGATCTATGAAGTGGTATGTTTTATTAAGGAAATCACTTGGTGTCCATATATGAACAAGGTCATATTATAAAATCTATCAATACCACATTATTAAATCAGATCTAATACTCTATTTTTTTCTAGAATAATAATGTAAAATTGACTATATAGGATATCACATTGATATCCTTCATATACTAGGCACTTTTTTTATTACTAAGGAAAATAGTAAATTTCAAGAGGGTGCAAGTGATGAAGACCTAGATACATAAGAGCATAGTTAAAATTTAAATAAAAAAGATATTGTTATTTTAATAGTCAAAGTATATTATAGGAAAACATTGGGGGATACACTACAACAAAAACCGTGTTTAGCGGCGGTTCACAAAACCGCCGCTAAACGTTTTCACCGAAAGGTTTCGCGGCAGTTTTTAATAAACCGCCGCGAAACTCGAAATTCATTTTCACAATCCCGACCCTTCTTCCCCCACCCCGATCGTTCCCCAAACCCTCGCGCCCTCCCTTCTTCCTCTAACCCCCCGGCGAACCGCAATCCTCGACCCTCGACCTCCGGTGACCCGCGACCTCCGGCGACCCGAGACCTCCGGCGACCCGCGACCTTCGGCGACCCGTGACCTCCGGCGACCCTGTGACCTCTGTCTCCAGCGACCCCGCGACCTCCATCTCCGGCGACCTAATTACTAGGTGATTACTAGTTATGTTGTTTGTTCAATCCCTACTAATTGAAAACCTTGTTGTCCCCCTCATTGGGGTTTACCTATACTAATCCACCCACACTGGTTTGAAGACCAGTCTTTATGGTGTAAATTAACCCAACATTAACACTTATCTACAATATATTATTATTAAAACTTGATAAATCAGTTGATTAGTATGCCATCAAATCCATATTTTCGACACAAGTTTATGCAAAGAAAATAGTGGTCTTGGTGTGAAACTCACCAGAATTTGGGTAGTTAATCATTCATAATTCTGAACTATGAAATCATTGGTGGAGATATATCTGTAATGTCATAAATGATTAGACTACATTGTGTAATTGAGAATTTCTTACCATGTATCCATATTAACAGCTAAATCTTCCTTCATTGAAGGATCCTAGCTATAGGAATCCAATCACCCTTACTCAAGAAGACGAGTAAGAAGGAATAGCAATGTGGAAATACGACATGGCTCCGCCACATCAACAAATTCATCCCTAACAATCTCTATCAGGTTCCCACCCCCATATCACCATCTATAATAATCTAGATAAGGTTTATAGACACCCATGTTTGTCAATAAGATAAATAGGGTTCATTCCTATGAGGTACAAGTCACACAAGGATTTTAAGGCTTTAGTGAATCTTAATCCCTGTCTCCCTAAGGGCTGCACTGGGAGTTTCGACTCCCAGTCCAATGTTCAACTACTTCTGGAGTCTTTCAATGGAGTGATATTATAACTCACACCCCTATGTCGATCATGTAAGGGATACCCGATTCATCCCAGCTATAACAACCACTCGGGAGCCTCCAGGGAGGGATCCCACCAGTCATTGTAAGCATTACCCCACCCACCCCTTATACTGAATAACAAGTGGAATACACCAATTTCATGTCATCCCTGGTCTAGATAATTTGACAATAGCATCAAATCCCATGTTTAAAGAGATTTATATCTTGGTTAATGATCTTATACAGCTCCAGCGGTCCATTCCACCACCAAAAAATACTACTAGTTCCCTACTACTATATAGTAGGGGATCTACAACACCCAAAATGGATCGAGAACTCAGCCACCACACCAGTAGTCTTGGATGAATCTTTCAGTCATCAGCATAATTGTTATCCATCATGGGGAATCTAATGATTATGATATATATTATGGATGTCCTCCCCTTATCATCATCGGACAGAGTGGAGGTCCTCCCCTCTATTTCACTCATCACAGATGTCGTACTCATGTCACATGAATCAATCCAAGTAGAGGTACACCCCATATAGTTGATATTCATAATTTATGTCATCCCCATGATTATAATTCTAGATATAGAGTTACTCCCAGTGTCTCAAATCATTATCAAAGATCTCCTACTCGCATCATTCCCAGCTCAAGCAGATGTCCTCCCCAAAACAACATTGACTAGAGTGAAGGTCCTCCTTGCTCCACCCCTCGTCTGCATGGTGGTCCTCCCCATGTTTTCACTAGCTTTAGGGGATGTCTCCCCACTCCATGTACAATTATAAAGGAGTACATCCACACTTTATTGACATACATTTATGTCCTCCTCATGTCCAGTTCGACTAGTATTAATCCCCTCCCCATTCTAAAACTTTCAATAGACATGGAGTTCATACAAATTTTCTCACAAACTCCAACAAAGGACTTCTGCACTCCAACACTCCCAAACCTTGAAGTTCCCCCCAATGAATTTATTAGAATACACAATGATCTTCCTCATGTTCCTCTAGATAGAAACACGGGTGGTCCTCACACCCTGGATCACCAAAGAGGAGGCCATCCCCACTCCCATAACAACTGATACAGAGGCCCTCTATTTTAATGGCTATCTCCCTAGGGTGTACTCCCCACTCGAGTTCAAACCTAAAAAAGGGTCCTCCCCATGATAAAGATTTTTCCTATTCCAATGAACCACCCTGGAGAATATGCAAGAATCATCGCCACTAAAAAAATAATTATGAGAATTGTTAAATTATTGTAAATCATGTCCACTTATCTGATTCTGAAGATAAGTGGGTACCACTGATGGTGTCCTAACCTCGACCCTCTACATTAGAGTTTGAGGAATGAACCTAGTCTGTGAGTTTATTCATTTCATAAGATGAGATGTACTAGATCCTTAAATCCCTTCATACATACAACAAAGGAGAAGAGGATTTGGATCCCTTCCAGAATATCACATTGCAATCTTTTATTTAGTTTACAGACTCATTATACTCCTCAACATGATATTAGAGAGAGTAGTTTTGGGTATGATTGGTGGATATCACTCACAAGATTCTCAACTAACAGCCTCGTACCTTTCACATGAATATGTGGAATATACTCTGTCCTATAAGAAAATGGTGAAGTAGTATGTACCATCTTTGAGATAAAATCTAGTAGGTTGTGGACTATCATCTCATGAAACATTATCCCCACTAGATAGTCCACTACCACAATGGTATACAGAACCATTTTTTCAAGTTTTTGAGCCACCCAAAGTATAAGAATGTGGAAATGAAGAGTTAAACTGCACTTCTGAGTGGAGAATATGATATGAAACTATAACCAGTGATCGGGTTTCTGATATATTAAGGATAATCACTACTTCCAACATCATAATTCTGGGGTCACTCAATCATGATAGGGTTTTTTTTCAAACCATTTGGGAGACACATTTCTGCCTCTTGAACCCTATTTTGAATTATATAATATCCAAGAGCATTGGGATGACATTTTCCATTAACGTTACATGGTTTATTTATCAGGGCTTCTCATGTCGTATCCACCCACATCAACAAGATACCACCAGTACCATCTATAATGATGTCTTCAGAACATTTTTCTAATCCATATAATTATTAAGGAAGTGTCCCCACCAGTACAGATTTGCATCGTAGGGAATTATGTTTCTCTCCACTTCAATCCCATCCTATGATAGCCAAATATGCCCAATGACGTCAATAATGTTCCTCTGTGCATAGCCACCTTGAATATAGATGAGATTGTTACAGTTAGGGAGTGATAAACTAAATTAAATTCTGAGTAAGAGGACCCACCCTTTGCGGTAGCACAACATCTACTAGACACCCCAAGTGTTGACACCCACCATCAAAGAAAGACGCATGGCCTTTCAGATTCCTCTAAGTAATTACCCTTACACCAAGACCCCAACCAGGGTAAAGGACCGAACAAGACTGCTAATCCCTATGACCCATCTAGTTCAATGTAGAATATAGTTGATCCTGGTATGACTTCTATGTTTCAGCATCTTTCCGAATAGAATATTCCCATTAATGAGCTCCATGCTAATTAGTTTCTACAATATGGAGATATATGATATCATCTTGTCCTATATCCACTAGAAAATTAGGGGAATCCAAAATTCATTAAGAAAATAATTCCCTTTAATCTGGAAAATCAATTTCCTTTCAATTCGGTAAATTTAGGAGCGTATGACAAGTGATCACACTATTTATTTCCTAATCCACCAAAATTGAATGAGAATCTTCCTCGAGACCAGACTCTAGTAATTCCCCCAGTATTATCTTATGGAATTTTCACAGTTGTTATACCTATCACTTCATGGGTGGTTTAGCCTACCTACCATGTTGATGATATTAGAAATTCCTTAGTTGTCATTGATCCTGGCCCAGAATGGAATCCTTTCCTAGAGGACACAATGGACAACCTCATCGTATCCTTTGAGGCCCTGGAGAAGTGATAGGTGGAAATACCACTTGATGGAATGTCATAACATGCATCTGTTTATGATATGTCAGCACCAATAGAATTTGAGAATCCAACAATTCCCCCCTTCAATGGGATGTGTAATCTGCTACAACACCTAGCCCATTTTATTTCAATGTGTGGCCCTATGTTGTGAACTCTATCATAGTAGGAAGACACAAAGCACTATGTTTTGTGGTGACATTAGAAGGGCCAGAGTTTTTCTAGTACATCTAGTTATCCATTGGGTCTATAGCTTGTTGGGAAGACCATCATAATCAATTTATTTTTCAGTTTAGCACCACCATGGGAAATTCTAGAACATCTGACTACTTTATTTGAAAACAACGACCATATGAGTGAGTCATAGACATTGTCGCTAGGTGGAAGGGCATCATGAATTCACTTGACAAGTCATTAACTCACAAATATCTACTGATGATGTGCATGGTGAATGGTAAGGCTAAACTGGTTCCCTCTCCCATCACTCCAAACATTATAGGTGGATTCAAAAAATTCTCTAATAGGACTCATCGCCAGGAGAAATCCATCCAACATGCTAAGAAGGTGTTAATTTTTTCACTCAGGTATCTTATGAAAAGAGACTCTATATTCTAGATTGATATTGTTTCACAGGTTGAGTCCCCTAGTCTACTAGAATTTTTACCATTAGATCAGCCTTTATAGCCTCACTAAGGAATCAACATCTTACTCAGCCTCAGGCTATACATCAACCACTATAGAACGAGTCAGCACCACCCCCTCAAGAACTACTACCTAGTCTAGTTAATTAGGCTTTATCCCCATATCAGCCTCCATACCCTCATCAGGGTTAGACTCCTATAGATCCATTTAAATATAAGAAACATTGGACCTAAAAATTTTATGATTATTAGTCAAATTCATATTGTATTTGGCATAGAATCATTGGGTGTCAGTTGATCCAATGGAAATTAGGGTAGTGAATTTATGGTAATATTTGAGTCATGAATTTGATATCATGATCTTATTAAAACACAATAGATATTATAGGGATTTTTTATAAATTTATCTCTATTTACATAACTAATAAAATAGATTTACCAAAAATGGGTAAGGTTAAAAAAAGAATACATAATTTTATTCTTACATTTATAATCACAATCAGTGGTTGAACACTAACCCATATTTATGTTAACGTACCCATTTCATTTTCATTTATCAAAAATCATGGAAGACCATTTCTCTCAAAAACCCCTTCTTAAACAAATGAAAATAGTCATTACAATTTGATATATCAACTTATAAATTAAGAGAAATTAGGCTAATTATCATAGGCTAGAGATGGAACCACCTACCTCAAAGCTCAAGTCACACATTCCCGTAATGGGATCCACCAACAATGAAAACCAAATGATGAAAACGAAGGCCCTAGAATATAATAAAAAAAATTAATATTGATATAAATTAGAAAAGAAGGGGTTGGTGGAAATGGAAAATACCAAATACCTCAAGGAAAGACATCCGCCGCACCACAACTAACCAAGGAATGGACTCCATAATGAGATCTCCCAAAGGATCTAGAAGAATACACAAAGATTCAAAAACTTAGGCCACCAGATCTGATAATGTTACCCTAGGGTTCCACCATTATCAAGAGAAACAAAGAATCAGAAATATTTCTTACCCAGAGAGATGTGCCACAACTATAATAAAAGATCCAATGTTGAATGGATCAATCTAGATGGAGCATAGTATCCCAAAAACCCAGAGAAGATCTCTAGGTAGGGATCCAAGGGCCTGGAGAAAAGAACTGAAACCAAAATAGCCACTCACCTATTTTAAATGTGATCAATGAATCATCTTTATTATATTATGCATACTTTATGATCAATGGTTCATATTTATTATATTATGCATACTTTATGATCAATGGGTCATATTTATTATATTATGATCAATGAATCATCTTTATTATATTATGCATATTCTATGATCAATGGGTCATCTTTATTATATTACGATTCTGCAATCTTACACTATCGTATATTTTGTGTAGGCACATTGTGATATACATGGATAAAAGATGGATCACATTACCGAGGAACACACCACAATATGTTAAGGGTTTGAATGAGTTTTTAGATTTTGCGATTTCTAATCGATCCGTTGAAGGGAGAATAAGATGTCCATGTCCAAAATGTAAATTTAGAACATGGTTGAAGAGAGATGATGTTTATGAACATTTAGTACTGAAGCAATTCCCTGATCAATATTTGTGATGGAATTGGCATGGAGAATCGAAAAATACAGAAAGATTGAGCACTGATGTTAATCCACAAAATGAGGCCCCAAGTTCGTCGACAATGGAAAATGAAATGCAAAACCTCATAAATGATGCATTCGGAACTGCAAGACACCACTATCAGCATCAAAACATATCATAACAACCAGAAGAGGGTTCTACAAATTGTAACGTGACAAGTGATGTTTTTGAGACTGTATCACAAGTATATCAAGATTGGAACATATCATTGGATCCTCCTATTGATTCTATAGAGCGAAATGTAATGGAAAACTTCACTGAGAAAAATGTGTTTCATGATTTAGTTGATGATGGAAATCAAGAGTTGTATAGTGGGTGTTTGAAATATTCAAAGCTTTAATTTCTGCTGAAGTTATACCATATCAAATGTCTATGTGGAATTACAAATAAGGCAATGTCCATGATATTGGAATTGATTCGTGATGCATTTCCTGAAGCAAAAATCCCAGAATCTTTTTATGATATGAAAAAAGTTGTTAACAAGCTTGGTCTGAATTATATAAAAATACATGTGTGTCCCAATGATTGTATGATTTATTGGGGAGAGGATTCAAGTAGACAGAATTGCAAGAAATGTTCTTCTTCTAGATGGCAGTCAAAGGGTGATGTTGGAAGTCTGACTGAACATAATTTCATGAAGAAGAAGAAAATGAACACACTTGCAAAGGTTTTGTGTTACTTTCCTTTGAATCCGCGATTGAAAAGATTATTCATGTCATAAAAAACCGCCGAACACATGAAGTGGAATTCTGTAGATAATAACAATGATGGGTTAATGAGACATCCACGAGATTCCCAATCATGGAAGACATTTGATTCATTACATCCATATTTTTCAGCTGATCCTAGGAATGTTCGATTGGGATTGACTGCCGATGGATTCAACCTCCAGGAGAGGTTTTTATTGACTCTTTGTGCAATGGAGATGATCTTTCCTCCATCGTTTTTTACTATCATGATACATTTAACTGTGCATTTGGTTGAAGAAGCTAAATTAGGAGGCCCCGTTCATTATCGATGGATGTATTCAATTGAGAGGTATTTTATTTATATGTTTTCCAGTTAAGTAAACAATTTTTGACATTTAAATAAATTCATAATATTATTATTTTATTTCACAGATATCTTGGGCATTTGAAATCATACATGAGAAATAAAACTCAACCAGAAGGCTCTATTACTGAAGGCTATTTGGCCGAGGAATGTATTACCTTTTGTTCCAGGTATTTAGATGATATTGAGACAAGATTTAATCGAGTTGGACGTGTTGACGACACATCAACTCAATCTCAAATGCATCAGAAATCAAAAATATTTCCTGCTATTGGCCGATCAGTTGGGAGGACCTCAAATGTGACACTTACAGAATTGGAATTATTACAGGCACATAGATATGTGCTGATGAATAGTGAAATTGCATATCCATTTATTGAAGAGTTGAGGATACAAACAAAGAGGCGAATGAGAGGCTGAACATGAAATGAGAAAGATATAACGAAAGCTGTGAATAAAGAGCTTGTAGAATGGTTTGCACGACGTTTAAGTTCATAAATATTGCAATAAATAAGAATATTAGTTTGACACATACATTTTGTAAATCTATTAAATTATATTTCTTTTTTCAGATCATGAATAATGATACTCGAGTATACTTTTCAGAAGATTTGAAGTTTCTTACTAGAGGTCCTATAAAGCAAGTTAGAAAGTTTGACGCTTATAATGTGAATGACTTTAGATTTCATACAGTTGATCGAGAAGTGGGTTTGAAAACACAAAATAGTGGTATATTTACATTTGCTGAAGTGGGATACTATGAAAAGCTGCATGATATTATTGAATTAAACTACCATAGACATTTTTCTGTTGTTTTATTCAAATGAAAATGGGTCGATATTATCAGAGGTGTTAAAAGAGATTCATTGCAATTTACTTCTGTGAACTTCTCTCGCTTGATGGGTGTTGGTGATCGTGAAATGCATGATCCATATATCTTATCATCGTAAAAAAATGGTATATTATGTGAATGATGTTGTGGATGAAGGGTGGAGTGTATTTACTCACGTAATACAAAGATATTTGTATGATATGGGTGATGAAGTGGAAGATTTGACCTCTGAAGTTGAATGTCATTAACAGGAAGCAGAATTATTTTTCCATCATGATATTGAAAATATTAGTCTTGCAAGGATGAATGAAGTGGATGAAGCAATGGAGCAGGAAACTGACATTATTGAAGGGGAAAATGATTGTATGTACAATTATTCATTCATGCAGCAACCACTTGTTTCATTTCTGCAGTCATTCATTATCATTGTTATATATATTTTGTTTGTTAGTACTGGGCATCTATTATCATTTTTAATTTTTTTTCTGCATATTTTTTTTGAAATATATATTCTGAACTTAATTTTATTTTATTAAATGACAGGAATGCCAAGGAGGAAGCGGTATACTATTTTTTCTAGTTCTACGACGGATGCCGATCTCTCTGGGTCACTCCCCACGACATCTGAGGCACCAGCTGCCTACACCCCCGCACCATCTCCCCTACACCATCTCTCACACCATCAAAGATCCTCCCATTAGAGGCTGAGTCGTCGACTCCCCCTATAGGTGCCTCATCAGTTGGGCGGCGACAGACCCCTTCTAGTTCATCCCGGACACACTGGAGGGTCACAGTCATAGGTATACATTTTAATTAAATAAATTTATTGCATTTTTTTTATACTAATTGTTTTCTCATTGAAGATGACAAAAATAAAACTGTGGAGAAACACTTAAAAATATCAGATTTTTGGAACTTGAATGGTGAAAAGATAGTCATTCCATTTGATTCTTATGGGGTCCCTACGGATGATGCCGCGGGGTTACTTGGCCAGATTATAGGTCAGTTGGCAGCGGAGCCCATTTCCCTTCCCATTTCATATGATGATTGGAGACATATGCCTCCAAACTGGAAAAATGAAGTTTTCGATTCTCTAATAAAGTTAATTTTATTACATTATGGTTTAATTGAATGTCATGTTACTAATATGTTCAAAATGAATTTCTGTATACAGATGTTCTTCCACTTTACAGTTGCTGATGTGATAGCACAGAAGTGGACTTTGAAAAATCTCGGTAAAAAATAGAAAGATTTCAAATGGAGATTGGGGTGTGATGTCAACAATACTTCATTGACCTTGGAACAAATGTATGACAAGCTACCCAGTGGGGTACCGAAAGAGCAGTGGAATGTGTTTTTTGATAGACATCGTGATGAGAAGCGGATGGTATTGAAATATATATTATTATATTATCCTCATTTTACATTAATACATGTATATGAAGAGGAGATGACATTGGATACATTACTGTTAATTTCATTTTATTTATTTCAGGATCTCTCATAACAGAATACATCAAACAGGGCGAAGAAAGTCACCCCTCACATGGCGGGCTCAAAAATCTTTTCTAGAAGCCGAATATCATTGGTAATATTTTAAATAGTTAAATATTTATAATGAAATATTATCTATTTAATATATTGAATTTTTGATTTATCTTTCCTTAATGCAGTCACAGAATTTAGGGCACGAAGCCTCCCGGACTGAACTGTGGTTGGATGTTCACAGAAAATCAGATGGCTCTTTTGTTAATGAGCCTACCAAAGAAGTCAGGGTATGAAGACAAATTTTTATTATAATAACTTATTATCAGTTTTTACTGTGTTAATATGTATTTATATTTGATTTATAGGTAAAAATTAAAGAACTATGGGATGCCAGTCCTGGGCAGTCCTACTCAGTCTCCCAGGATGACCTGGTTGCTCAAGTCCTTGGGAAGGAGCATCCTGGTAGAGTGCACGGGATGGGTTTGGGACCCGTACCATCTAAGGTCTTTAGCATGCCATCAGGGATTCTAGCTGCATCTACTCCGGGTTATGGTCATCCCATACCTGAATATGATCAGAGGGGGATCTCTTCTCTACGAGCCACAGTTTAAGACCAAGGGGCTCAGATATCCGCTATGCAGAAAGCGTTGACTGATTTATATCAGCAGATGAGTAGATATGCCCCTAGTGATAGTGCACCGAGTGGTGGTGAGGAGGTAAATCACAAAAAATAATAATCATTTAGTTTGAAAACTTTTATTGATTTTAAGTTTAATTATAAATATGCAACAATATTTAATTTTCAATATAATTTTCTTACAGGTGGCAGTAGGAGATGGAGGTGGAGAGGGTGGCGACGCATCATCAGACCATGAGTAGTATTGTTGATGTGTTGAACAAATATGGGAAAGGTTGGTTTGTATATATAACATGTGTGGTGTATGGAACCTTTAAAAAACCATTGGTCTTGGAGGAGCTTCAATGGCTAACCTTGAATGATCACAATAACCTCAGGTGGTAAAGAGAATGATGTGTTTGTTTCATTAGTTAGATGATCTATGGTAATAGGCTCTTTGATATTTCTGTTGTAAATTCAGCACTGGGAATTTGACTCATTAGGGTGTTGCATGTCCAAACAGCCATGTAGAATGGATATCACTAGATCAAGATGGTTTTCTGAGGTGATTTTCATGATCATTAATAGTTTTTATGAGGCACGTAACCACATCACATGAAAACCAATGCAACTCCCTTCCCATGAAGCTTCCCTCTTTTCTAACTTTTATTTTATGAACATATTGGTAGATTGTTAGATGACATGTCATATGATAAAAAATAATAATCATAGGGGTTTTACATGATTAATTGGGCTATTTTATGGGTCTTCACATGATCAGGAACAGATCACATTAATTGCATAACCCCTTTGCATGATGTTCCTAGGGTCATGTAATCATGAGCCTCATTGAAGTTCACATGGTCCTTGTGACCTAGGTGATTAATATATATGTATACATGCTAGAATTTTCTTTCCTTTGGGTATATATTAATACCTAGGCTTTGGATATTTCTTTGTTCCAAAAATATACAATGCTCATTTGGCTAGCGTCAAAAAATCCCCTCCCCCACAAAAGTGATGTTAGAAGGAACAAGGACTCAGTTATGAGGTAGGAAATGACTTCATGAGTCTCTTATGCTTTCTCTGGTTGGAATTCAAAACATCTTTTTGTCTTCTATAAGTCCATTCGTATTCCTTGAGGTTCCCTATAAATAGGGGGTGAGAGGCTGGTCATTTGACCGGTGACATGAAGCTCCATAGCTCTCAAAACCCTATCTCTCGTGCGTTTGTTTTGCAAGAAAACTTTGCATGACCTCATCACAAGAACCATACAAGAGACCTAATCATGTGATCATGCCACTTGACCTCTTTGTGTGATCACCTTGTCTAAATATATCACTTAATCAATCCATGAACTAATCAATGGTAATTTATTAGAACTTTGATGCACACCCTTGGCCATTAGTCTATCTTATGTGATTCGGTTGTATCTTGAGGATTTTTTCATGATCTACTAATCTTTATGTGATTCATGTGACCTTCACATGGTAAAATGATTATATGTATTAAGAAAAATCATGTGATCAAAAGATGATTTATGGGTTATGTGATTTTCGTGACCTAGAATGGATCATGTGGTCCACGTAATGTTTTCCATGTTATGCACTTATTTTGTTTGATTAGCACAACTGATTCTCTCTTAATGGTTACATATCTTCTAATATATTCTCTATTCTCTTTAAATATGCCCTCTATTTCTCAAATGTATTCTTATGTGGTAGACTGGAGAGACCTTATTTCTTGGAACCATAATGTCAATCATCGATATAAAGTATTTTATAACAATAATGTTTTAAAGGTTCTTATTCTGACTGAACATCAACCCATTTAATCCTCGTTCCTCATCCTTATAGGACAAACGACTAGTAGTGATCCCTCCCCTCTCTTATTTGGCACATTTTGATCCATACACTTTAATCCTTTATGGAATCAAATATTTTCAATTTTGATCATCTGTAAACTATAAGTATAAATCCATGTGACCCCCAATCTCTTGTTTCATTTGATATTATCTTGTGTTTCATTCTAAATCCATAATTTTAGGTATTTTGTATGCTTTAGGTATTCTTATTGAATTGGATCAACTTTTTCATCAACATTAAATGAAAGGGTGTTTATGAATATTTCATAGGTGGTGCATAAATTTTCTCCTTATTATATTTATGTTGTATGTGTTGTTTGGTTTGTTTTCTAGGGCAGTGGTGGAGTATAAACAGAAATTCAATTTTTTTTGGGTCAGTATTTCGCAGCGGTTTTAACCGCCGCTAATGTTTTACCACTTATACATTTAGCGGTGGTTTAAACCGCCGTGAAATATATTTGGCAGACTGCTTAGCAGTGGTTAAAACCGCCGCGAAATCACGTCGGAATTAACGACGGTTTTAACCACCGCTAAGCAGGTGCCTGGAACGCCTGAATTTCTTGGCGATTATAGCCGCCGCTAATTAAATATCCCTTAAAACCGCCGCTAAATTTACCAAAAATTGCCGCAAAATGAGGTACTACGATTCTTTTCTTTGACCGCCATGGAATGCATAAAACCGCCGCTAATAGATTGTCGACGCCAAGTTTAGCGGCGGTTTCTGTAAACCTCCACCAAACTATATAGTGGCGGTTTAAAATGCTTCTATATGAAAAAAAACTGCCGCTAATAGGTGGTTTTCCTATAGTGATAGATATTCATTATATACATTTGGTGTGAGTATAGATAATTCAGAATGAAATTATTCTAAAGGGGATGTTTACATAGTTTGGCCAAAATGCTAGGGTGGGGAGAAATTTTCTCCTTGATGTGTCTTCTGATTATTATTCTTAAGTATTCTTCCTCCACCTTATCTCTTATATTTTTCATCATTGATTCTATATATAAGTACAAGTATTCATATATTTTCTATTAAATAATTTTCTAGTGATTTCATTATAATCCATGATCATTTGAGAGTTTTAAAACTTTTGAATTTCTACCATCTTATGAATTTAGTTAATATACTCATGTTAATTCCTTTTGTTTTTTCTTATTTATTCAAATAATATATTTTCTTCTACATATACAATTACTATTTACCTAACATCAGTTTCACTTATTTTATGACTCAATTTTATAGCTACTAAATCTACTTTAGAGTTGACTGCATCTTTTGGCTTCCTTGATAAATTATATTTGACTACTAATTTCTTCTTCTTACTTTATCTTCTTTTAGAATTTGAATTTTTATTTTATTTCAATTTTTTTAATTCTCTATTTAATATTTTATTAATTATTCTTATTGTCTTATTTATTTGGAATATTTTATCTATATTTTTTTCTTACATATAAATATACTTCCATTTCATGATTCTAACTTTGGGCTTGTGGTTTTTTGAATTTGAATTTTATGTTTTTATATTTTTATTATATTTTTAATTGAGTTTATGTTATTACTTATGTTTTTTACTTCTATATTTTATTTCTAGTATTATTTATAATTACACCTCCTATTATTTCCTCACCAAACATGTTCCCTTACTTCATGGTACATCTTTCAATTCTAATTATTCTTCCATTTAATGTAATTTTATCTGATTTATCAATCTTCTACCATTGGATTCTTCTTTTTCATTCATTTTCTCTTAAATTTATTATTTAACATCATTCTTATTATTTTTCTTCACAGTTTTTGTTACATTTTACCTTGAGATTCCTTTTTTACTTATAGTTTTGTTTTATTTTTTATTTATATTATATTAATATTTTTTATTTATTATTGGATTATTTTTTCATTTATTATTCTACTTTTTTTTCTAGTTTTCTCATTTTAGTTTAGAGAATTCTTTTTTTTTAATTTTATCCTACATATATTTCTACTTTTTTATTTTTTCCCTCTCTCTTATATATTAACTTCTAACTATTATTATTATTTTTTATTCATGAAGATGTCTACATAATAACTTAATTAATTTTTCCTCATTTTTTTTCATGTCCATACTTTTTACTATTATATCCAAATGACTCATTTTTTCGTCTACTTACAATTATATTTTTTTATTATATTTAGTATATTTTGACTACAGACTCTACTTCACCTTCTATTTCCAATTCGGATACAACATTCACATTTACATTGGACTTATTACTTCTCATTATTTTTCTATATTATACATTTTTTTGAATTTTATAACATATTATCCTTTTACATTCAAATAAAATCCTTATTATAATTTTTGGTTTTATTTCTTCTTTAAATTTTTCATATAACATATGATTCTTTTTTTACATTTGTTTTTTCTTTGATTTCAATTCATTCTACTACCTTCTAGAACCTCCTTCATGTTTGTTGATTTATTATTTTGGTTTATCTTATCCTAATACTTCTTCTCCCACATTAAAATTCAAACAATTGTTTCAAATTTCACATTTTAGATTTATCTCTTTTTGGGGATTTGAATTTTGATTAATGAAATATATTATTTTATTTTTCTCATTTCTTTTAGCTATTTATAATTTTGTTTTTATCATCTACATCTACATTTGAATATTCTTATCGATGTTTTTATCTTTTTGGTTAATTGTTTATTAATTTTTCATTTCTATATCTACCCCCTTCCACTTCCACTTGTTTGAATAATTTCATTATACATATGATTTTATCCAAATCTATCTTTAGAAACTGACATTATATCAAGTTCATCTTAGGATTATTCATATGAATATATTTTTCTAATTTTGGTTTCAAAATCATTTGTATTTCATTCTATTTTCCCAAATGATTATTATTATTTTCCTCATCTTTTGTATTTTATACTACCCCAATATCTTTATAAGTTTCCATTTCTATTACTTGTGTATTGTTTTAATTTTAATTCTTTCCTATTATATTTTTTCTTCATCATTTTCATCTTATTAGAAGTAATGTGATTATATATTAATGATATATCATGACACATCCCCCAGGGCCCCGTCCGTGACTACCCTAAGCCCGCCTTCCATAGTCCAGGGGCTGGTGACTAGCACCGAAAGGTGTATTCCCTAAATCTGGGAAGGCATTGCCTTTATGACCTGTAAACACATGCAACCAAGCACACAACAAGAGACGAACAAAAGAAAATTGTATATAAAAAAGAGTTTTGAAATTAAGAGGGACCAAAATATAAGCCCAATAGTAAAGGTACAAGTACAACTGAAATACAATACAACTGAAGAAAGAGTAAGACAACTATTAGGTCGTCCTCCAAGGTTCTTACCTAAACGGTAGGTATAGATTGGCTCCTTAGCCTTCCATGTCTGCTAGTCTCCTCTTCATACCAACATGCTGTATGGTCCACCTCTGGAACCATATAGTTTGGGTTCCCTCATCCCCAGTTAGCATTGTCCGTCGTCTGCAACCAACACAGCAAGGTGCGGGCATGACCCACGTAGGGGTGAGTATAACGATACACAGTAGGGACCCAGAGACCCTCAAGGTCTCCCAAAATCCACAAAGGATAAACCAAAAGCATGAAATCAACTGACAACCTTACTTAGTAATATGCCCATACATATACCTAAGTTATCAAGTATACCCATCTCAATCATGAGGAAACACAGGGTCCGACCCAAAAACCCAAAATTCAACTGTTCCATAAAGGAACGAATACCTAGAAGGTAAGTACCACATAGGTATGCCACATAGAAGAATACCACCAAGGTATTACCACGAAGGGAAGTATCACATAGGTATAGACTCAGCTCACACTAGGTATATATTATATATAGTAGTATATATGATTAGATGTAACTACTGAATCATCTTACACTGTTAAGAGGCAGAACCACAAAGCATCCTAAATTATTATCTGACCCACAGATGATCGTAGTACATCATCAGACCCACACATGATCCTATTACCTCATCAGCACATCATCATACCCATATATTATCCTAGTACATCGCCAGTGAATTGTCAGACCCACACAGGAACCTAGTACATTTTCAGTACGTCGTCAGACCCACACATGATCCTAGTACATAGTCAGTACATCATCAGACCCATGCAGGATCCTAGTACATCATCATTATGTCTTCAGGAACACACATGATCCTAGTACATTGTCGGTATGTCATTATACCCACACATGATCCTAGTATATCGTCAGTACGTTTTCAGACCCACACATGATCCTAGTACATCGTCACAGGCAGCAACAGGGTTACCGCACTAAGCTCGCTTATCTCTGGGAGGTTCCACTGCTCAATCCATTGGTCAATACTCAAACGTCCACGAATTCCCACAAATAAGTATCCCAATGTCCCGCCATATCATAGGGGTCTCAATGCATCAAATGGTTCGTCAATCAGACACTCGGTCTATAAGTTATTAGCCTTTTTGTCTCGAAAGCCCGATTGGATTCGTGCTTGATCCAACCCAACCATACCCCAACTTTACCCAAATCTGAAGTGGGGTATACCAAAATGATCATCAATCTACAAGGTTTCTAGAACCATAGGTGGTTCATCAAATGGATTAACAGTGCAAAAGTTATTTCCGAAAGAGTGGAAATTGGTCGATATTGGTCTCGGTCCGGTCCGACCCGGCTCAGCCTGGGGCGCAACCACGCCCGCAGTGCGGTCTAGCCCACTGGGTGGCCCAGCCTGTGCTGGGCGGTCTGGCGTGATAGGCCGCGATGCGGTGGGGGGCCGTGGTGCGGTGGGACGGGGTGGCCGCAGTGCGGTGGGGCAGCCGCAGTGGGGTGGGGTTGCCACGGAGTGCTGGGGCACTGGGGTGCGGTGGGGCAGCCGCTGGGCGGTGAGGCACCATAGGGTGTCGCGTGATGGCAGTCAGCCACGGCTGGCCAGATGGCTAGATATCCTCTCCGCGTGGCGCGTTCGCGCACCGTGGCTTCACCGACGACCGGCTGTCCTTCCTTCGCTGCTGTGGCACAAGCCGCAGTTCTCTTCCATCGGGTGGCGCAGTCACGATGTCGCCTTCTTTGTGAAGAACACAACAAGTAATCATAATAATTGCGGAGAGGTCGGACCATGTTCATTTGGCCCATACTTTATGTGTTAGAGCGGTAGCAAGCAACTATGATTCCATCTTGAATTATGAAGAGTCGTCAAGAATGGGAAAGGGGAAAAATCTAAACAATGATCCTTACCTCAAGTTTGTTGAAGGAGGTCGCGAGGAAGAAGACGAAGTCATTGTGGATGGTGGCATCAGTGTTCGTTGCTTCTGCAAGATGCCTCCAATCTGGTCTCAAGCGTTGTCTTCATTTTTCGTTGGAAATGGTGTGTTCTTCATTGGAGATGAGTTCTTCCAAAGTCTTCCCTTTTCACCAATGATTTCTACCAACAAAAAACAAGTGAGAAGCCAACACCAATTAAATTAACTTTACCAATTTAATTTTTTTGGCACATTTAATTGGAAAATTTAATTAAAGGGTGTGGCACAATTAATGTGGAGGAAGTTCAAGAGACTTCTCCACATTAAATAAGGAGTTTAAGGGTTTCTCCCATTATGAGGGTTCGGGTGGTCCCCACCTTTAGAAATTCAAATTGGGGGGTTTAGGCTCGGTTGGTCCCCACCACCATAACCCATGTTGAGAGGTTTCAAAAATAAAAATGTTAAAATTTTTTATTTTATTTTATTCTTTAACGAAAAACACAAAAACATACTTTCACCCTCGACCCACTGCCGATGAGGTGAAGGTCTCCTTAAGAGAATACCGGCACTGCGAGTTCAACGGTGTCCTCATATTTTAATTCCGAGCACCGGTTCAAAATTTACCAAAACCTGCTCACACGTTTACTGAACGTACCCGAAAAAAGTAAAGAAATTAATTCTGGGCACACTAGGCCTTGGAAGTACATGCCGTCAATTTTTGCGGACTCGTAAAATTCCAATATAATAAAAACAAATTACATGGAAATTCCATGCCTTTACATGATCACCATAAGTGAAGTGTTGTTTTTAGTGGTTAGTATTTTTTAATTAAAATATTTATTAATTAAATTATTAAAATTTAAATTTTAAAATAATTTAAATTATAATAAAAAATGTAATTTCAATGAAAAATGAAAACACCTTGAGAATGAAATATCAGATTTCAAATAGTATATAAATTAATTCTTAGTGAAAATTGTTTTACTGACTGAAATTTTAAAATTTAGGTGGTTTATAGAACACTTTAGTGAGAAAAGGAAAATAATATTAGATATTATTGTTTTAACTCTTAATTTCTCTATTACTTAATAATTTTAATATTATAATTGAGTTCATAATAAAATATTTAACTATGTTTTGTATTTAATTTTAACTGTATTCATCATAATTAAAATTAAATTAAAAAAAGTATAATGAATATTGATTTTCTAATTTTTATGCAGCCACATCTCAAATATGATTACATGATTGATTGTTGGATATAATGATAGATATGGGAAAACACCACCACAATTGGAGGTATGATCCAATTAAATTTCAAAATTAGATCATTCATATCCTTGTGTTGATGAATCTTATAATATATTATATTTTAGTTATATGAACATTCCAATAGCATGAAGGTTAGTTGTTGGAAGTCGTAGATATGATAATATGAAGTCATGTCCATTTGTGGGGGAAAATAATTTTTTTTATGATGGGGTTGGTTGGTGGTCCTACTATCCTGATAGGACCCATGAATACGAATACTGATTCAGTGATCTACACTAATTTGGACACATGGTGGAATTATAAAAACTACAAGTTCAGATTCATATTGGGGGAGGGGTATATTTAGTTGATCCTCACTATGTAATATAAAATTATGTCTTTGTAGAATCCTATCTTCCAACTTGACCTTTTATAATTTTACGGATGCCCGTTTTTTATTAAGATTTATTTAGACATATATTTCATATGTTCTTGAACAAATAAATAATGTACAACCATAACATGTGACTTATTTGGAAAATAATTATTTTATGGGTTCAAAAAAAAGTATCATTTTTTTAATTTCCACTAGTGAATCCATTCATATCAGATGAATGTACATATACCCAATTATTTGGATACTATACATACTCACTAATTTATGAATAAGTTTCACTCAAATTTTATTTATTTATGATGTTACCGATTCTATTTATTCAACTTCAAATGTACATCATCCAATTTTATAATGTTTTTAATCTCAAATTGAAAACTCCATATATCAAACCCATATAAATAAGCTTGGATATAAATGGAAACTAAGGGAAATAATATTAGATTCATATATGATATGTATAACCCACCTACATGTCATGTTGGAATATATATTGCATGGTATAATCAAAATTTTAGTTTGGAATTAACAATCATATTAAATTGGGGTTAATACTGAGAAAACACGTTCAAATTTCACAGAAAATTTATTACATGTATGAATAGATTGAATATTAATCTGATATGATGTGTTATAATAATGACTAAACATTTAGTTTTATTATACTTAAATGTATTTAAATATGAGCATCAGAGGGTCATAATTGAGAAAATGGCCATGGATGTAGCAACCAAGACTCTGGTACCCTAAGTTGGTGACTTGATGTTTTATATTGGCATAATATATAATTGATTACATCCATATTAACCAAATAGTTTAATTTTCCTGGTAAACTAATAGATACATGATTCTCATATTATGTTTGAAAAAAAATTTCAATATAATATTTTTTAGAATAACTTTATTCCCTATAGTATATCCTTTCATATCAATAATACTCCACTTTATAAATTTTTGGGAAAATAAAAAAATAATGGTGAGGTCAAATACTTAGTAATGGTTATTTACATTAGAAGTTATCATTAATAAATAAAGATAATAAACATTGAAAGGTAAATAAATAAACACATATTGCATTTAAATAAAATGAAAATCATGATAAGATAAATAATAAACAATACGAAAAGGAAAATAACTAAAATCAATTAATTTAATCATGAACTGAGAAGGAAATTGTTCTTGAGATAATATCATTTCCAAAAATATCATAGATAAAAATATCTAAATTCTTAATGAAGAAAATTATTATTTATTGTATTTCATGTCTCAAGAACATGACACCTCTACTGTCGTAACCTTTCATAAGACGTTGTATAACTACATGTAGAAACATGTTTAATTGGCCAATCTGTTATTTCTAATGACACTTATTGATGCCGCGAGGGGATATCTATAATTGGGATGCACCCATATCTATGTGTCTGATTTTTTCCTCATACATCAAATAATATATCTAATTCATGATCAATATTACTTATCAATAAATATCTATATTGAGTAAAGAAAATGTATATATCAATATTTCCCAAAATAAACAAATAATATTCGATATAGTATATGGTATTTAGAAATGATATATTGTTTAGGAGATAAAGATAATAATGATAAAAAATATGGTTATTTAATGTAAATTTAATGTCCAATGATCACAATAAAGTGTATATTTCATTGGAAAGTTAATGCCTACAAGAATGAATCAAGGGAGTGAATTTCAATACTCTAATTGTTCATAAAAATCATAAACCATCTAGATTAAAATCAATGATGGTATAGATACAACATATCTTTAGTGGATTATATTAAAAATAAAGGATTTTTTTATTAATGAATACAAACACCATTAAAAAATCTTTAAAAAAATTCATGAGGAAAATAACTTTTTCATTTTGAAAATAAAAATTTCAAACTAAGATTTCTAAAATAATTTTAAAAATAAATTTCATTGAAAATAACATTTCTAACATAAAAGGAATCCATACAACATTCATTTGTTTTGATGGATGGAAATTCTGTATATTTTGAGTATGCTAAATCATGGATTCCTTTAAAATTTGCAATAAAATAAAAATGGGCCGTGTTTTGAAAATCACATGAAGAATCCATTAAAAAATACAATGTAAAAAAATGTGTAAAAATGTATTTAATAAAAAAAATTAAAAATGTAAAAAAATTAAATCTTTTATAAAAAACTTTCTTTTGGAATAAATTTTATTTCCAACATTATGATAAATGAGTTTTGGTTTTCTTAAAAAATTATCAATTAGTTTAAGAACCAATGTGCGAGAAAATGGTACTAATAAAAAAGGTTCATGAATAATATGTATCAAATATAAATCTATATAAATAAATTATAAATACATAATAAGATCATAAAATTTTATTAAATATATAATATTATAATATCAAACATAGTGAAGAAGTAATATAATCCAATGAAAAGAAATTGAGTTATGAAATTTTCGACTACTTGGTAACATTTAAGTCAAATAATTTTTTTGAAATAATTCATATTGATACATAAAATAGCATTAATTATTTTGAAATCATGATATTACATTCCAATGTGGAATTATATTCACCATATAAAATAAATTAGGTTTAGTACATTACAATATGCCTCCGTGAAGGGTAGTTGGAAAGAATTCCATTACATCATGCTTCTTTTTGGTTGATCGTGATTTAACCTCCTATATATTGGTTTTAAAAATTTTATTTAATTATTACATATCCATATTAATATTTGTAATATCAAATATAATCCTTTTATAATATCTTTTCACCTGTTCATCAATAGTCATTCATTATTTTTTATTTCATTTTGTGTGTTAATTGCCTTTTTTCTCTCGTTCATGATTTGTCATGAAAGTTTTGATTATATTGAATATTATATTTTTCCATATTATAAATAATAATAATCATGTCATGGTATTTTATTTTTACATCAATTATACTTTTTAAAGTAATCAAGAAAGAATATTATGAAAAATGAACTATGTTACAATCAAAAAAACAGTAGACCATACATATACATGGGTATCATTTACATTTTCCAATGATCACTATGGAAAGGATGTAAGTAATATTTTATGTTTTCATAATTATAATAATATAATAAATAAGAAATTTAATTTCTTAACTATACATATAAATATCACATATGTGGTGTGGTGATGAAAGTAAAGTCACATTTCTTCGCAAAGGCAGCAGTCCACACATACACAAATGATGTTATCATTTTATACTGTATGAAATAAAAAAACATGTTGTATTTTGAAAATTAATTATATGTCATGAATATAATAATTATTTCATATATATAACATATATTCATTAAATTATTCTATATCACCATCCATGTATGGCGTTAGTGAAAGATGAATCATATCACTTCACGAGGAGATAGTCCGCCAAACACACGAGTGATGTTATCATATCCACTACGGAATGGAAAGAAGAAAAAAATATGATATAGTTAATAAAGACGTATAATTATGTTATAAATATTATATATATATATAATTTGGATACATCATCATACCCAACTGTAAGGGTTGGTAATGGAAAAATGAATGACATCGATTGGCGAGGTTGTAGTCTGCCATACACACAAATAATGATTTTATAACTCATTTAATGGAAGTGGGGTTGGTTGTATCACATGCCCTAAAAATAAAAATATTATATTTATGATAATAGGGTTATTATATCATTATTTTTTAATTATAATTCAATTTTTTCAAGGAATAAATAATATAAAAACACACATTGAAGAACATTACATATTCTTCGGGTAACTTACTTAGGATTTCACCAAATCCTACCAAGGATGGATTTCAACCAAAATAAGGATTATATGATGAGGGGAGGGATATTGGGTAGTTATGTTTTCATGAAATGGCTAATAAAAAAGTTTTTTAATGTGTCATGAAGAGAGGATATAGGTTGGCCTTTTATAGGTGAGGTGAATAGAAAACTTGTAATACTTTAAATGAAAAAGGTATACCCAAATTTTTTACATTGAAAAGGGGTTAAAATTGGATTATTATAGAGACCTAGACATTATAGAGTCTAAATATGGTCACAAAATAGTTTTTATAAAAATTTTATGTCATTTAAACTCAAATATTTTTAGTTTAGACCCTGGTAAATCTATTTTCCCTTAACCTAAGTAAACAATATTTACTATTTTAAATACTCATTTTGTTAAAAATTATTATGAAGTAATAATATAGTATAAATTTATTTTATTTTATGTATGAAATCTATTTTTATAAATTCCATTCATATAAGTAGAAAATATTATTTTAAAATTAATCCCACAGATCTGATGAGAAAGAAGGTTTTCAAAGGGATTTTTTTAAAAGATTACAATGTTTTTATATCAAAATTCAAAATGAAAATGTTCTAAATGGAATAAATTTAATTTATATATATAAATAATAACTAATATTCCCTTAAAAAATTCATGATATAATTTAAAATTAAAAAAAAAATATTTAAATAAAATTATGTTTTAATTAAAATTTAGTATTTTTTAATAAGCAAGAAAAAAGGTAAACTTTAAAATAATTAAAAGAAATCAAACTAATATATTTTTTATATTATTATTTAATTTTATTTTTCATTTTAACACTTTTTTTTATAAAATTGGTAAAAAATAAATTTAAATTATGTGACCAAAGCGTTATTAAATCAGTTTCTTTAAAAAATATGTTTTTTCAAAATAAAATTCTTTTTATTTTAAATTATTATTATTTTATCTCTAAATAACATATAACCATAATATTCATAATTTATTTATTATGATTCGTCCCCTACAATTTAATATATTGGGTATAATAGTACATAATATTACAGTTCTTTTATCCTACAAGTTTTGTGTTCTACATCTTATGAAAGATATTAAATTTAAAGAAATATATTTGATTAATTGTTTTATATCATTATTATATATAACATATGATACCAAATAAATTTTTTTCAATTATAATTTTGGGGAGTTTCATTCTCCCCAAGTTAATAAATTGTGGCCATACAATTTAAATTTGATCTTGGTAATAATGGTTTTGACATTTTTAAATACCATTGCTGAAAAACACACATCATAAAAAGGTTTAAAAAAATATGATATTAATAAAATAAATGGAAAGTAAAACAGTTATATGTAATGACATAAAACTAGTTTTTTTACATAGGATAACACTAGTGGAAATTAAATATATGTACATGGAAGAAAATAATAAATAATTATAGAGAGTGATAGAGTTCATGATCATAAAAAAGTGAGTGATCAATTAAAAGATAAGGACCAAAAAGCCATAACTCTATGATGATTTAAAATATGGTCGGATTCAATAGATAGGAATGTAATAGGATAAAAATTTTGTTTCATGATCCTTTTCAAAAATTCGAGAAATTACTTTTTATATGATAATATTAGTAAATATACTTACATGATACATTTATGTTTCATAATCACAATTTCATCCTCTTGTTATTCTTCAATAAATTTCCAATTCATCATATAATACATGAAATCAATATTCAAAACTGAATTTTTTTATTCTTGAATCATTTATATTCATTTTTTATGGATCCTATGGTCTATAAAATTAGGAAAATTGTTCTCGTCTGACACTAAATTTTTTCCAAAACCAATAAGGTTAGAACAAGTTATAAAATATGCATAAATCTCCATATGGTGAATTAATTTATTAATTTCTAATAATATATTAAATTTTAAACATAAAAAATTTCATAAATGGGTAACCTTATATCCCATCTAAAATATTGTGACCCAAAACATTATAACAATGTAACACCCTAAAATTCTAAAGTATGAACCGTATATTACACAATGTGTATGACACACGACACCAAGCACATAAGGGAATATAATATCAATATAATTTATAATATTTTCACTATTTGAAATAGATCCTATATATTTCAATTCATGCAACACTAATCTAGCGTGTGTTACACGAAAGAGAGACCTTCTTCAATGACTTACATTACACGCAATATTGAGTGTTATTGAATAATATTATATCATTAAAATATAATGGGATATGAAATAGATGTTTTGGTAGCTGTTATCAATACTATTAATTATGTTATGAAAATTTATGTTTTATATAAAAATAAAATCAATTCATTGGATACCAATTAATGACAAATTAAAATAAGAACCAATTGGAAGTAAAAAATGAAATATTATTATTTTTATGATTTCAAATTATTTTTGTATTCAAAAAAAAAATTTATAAAAATTATATAGTGGTTTTATAGAAATATATATGTTATCGTTTAAATAAAATATTTTTTATAGTCATTATTTAGGTTTTATATGCATAAGATAAGAACCAACCATATTTCACAGACAAAAACCTATATTTTTATAAAGGCAATTTTACTACATTTTAGTGGAGAACCAATTTTAAATATTAATTTTGGAATATTTAATTAATTTAATATCTAATAATAAACTTCATATTTTAAATCTAAAAATAATAATTATATTGGTTTAATATCTGATATTTTTCTAAAACATTTCAATTTTTATAAATAGATAAAAATATAGAATTTTAGTTCAAAACATATTTTAGTTCTATTTTATTTATAAGGTTAAATTATAATTTTAATTGGTATTAATGTTTAATTAGATAATATTTTTATCAATTAAAAAAATTTGTAATTTAAGTCAATTTAAATATGAAATTTATTAGAAAAACATTGTAAACATTCGATTTTTTTTACATGAGAAACCCTTATTGTCATCCCACATGCAGGAAGAATATTAAATTATTTTATGACAATAAGGTGGTTTTAATTTGGAAAAATTGATTCCATATTTTTAATAATCATAATATCTAATTTCTAATAAGTCCAAATTTGTTTTTGACCAACATTATCAATGTAAGTGATTAAAATCAATTGCAATTATTAAGGCAAAATTAAGTTTTATAAAGGACCTGACCTTTAACTTAAGGGCAGAAATGACCTATTCACTTTTCCAACACCCATTGTATGTCCACACATCTTCCATTGACCTTATTTTATCAAGTTTTTTTGGTATTTTATGAATAATTTTAGGTAAAAACATGTGTACACCTAACTTGTTTCTAAAAATTTCGTGTCAGTCATTTTACTTCCTTATGAAAATCCACCACCTTTATCCCACATATAAAGCCACTTAGGTTCAGAAAATATATGCGAAAATAGCTACCCAAAATTCCTCCCGTATTACTTGAATCCTCCCTTTGGGAAGAAGTCCTTACAAGGAATCATTTTGGTATAAAGCATAAGTAGTTACCCAATTAATAGGTAACATCTTGTCTTAGGATTTTAAATTTTATTTACATCCTCTAATACATCAAATCACCGTATATCATACTTGTATAAAAACAATAGTATAATATAATAGGATGTTTTTCCTATTTTTTCTACATATACATACACACACATCCATATAATGGGTAACGAACATAGTATTTTTATGTATAGAGAACCACTGCCACATGAAATAATGATTGTTCATTTTTCCTTTAACACCTCTCATGGTGGAAATTATGATAGAAAATCTATTTATATATGTTATATATTATACTATTTATTTATTTATTTTCTATAATTATTATATAAAACATACCCTTTTACTCTCCATTTTGTGGGAATACGATAACATCATTTGATGAAGTGTGGACTACCACCCCCTCAAAGCAACGTGATTTATTCACTCAATACATGGAAAATATGAAAGATGGTTTTAATTTAACATATGTTACATAAAAAACATTTATATTATATTAATTATATAATTAAATTTATTTAAATATAATATATAAATATATATCATTTTACTCATTACCCTTTCACACACTTAAAAAGTGATAATGTCATTCTTGGATGTGGGGATACCACCGCCTCAATAAGATGAGATTAATTTTTCATCAAAATAATTATATATATAAGTTTATAGGATTAAATAATATGGTATTAAAGATATAATAATAAATATAGAAATATATGGTGTTACTTACATTCTTTCCATCACAATCATTGTAAAATAAGAACGTTACTCGTGCGTACGTATGACCTAGTGTCTTCATGATTGTAACATTGATTAATTTTTCATTATAACTAGATATAATAATTGTTTAAAAATGTATAATTGATGAATAAATATGCTAATTATTTTATTATTATTATTATGGGGATGTTATATATTGACCACTTTTAAGATAGTTTACCTAATAAAGTTATTTTTGACACAGAAATTGAATTTTTTCAAAACACTCGATGTGAATATATTTGTTTAAGTAGTTATATACATCATAGTAAAAACGTTAAATAGAAGGAATGATGAACATAGAAATGTTTATAAACAAAGTATAAAACTAACATAAGTTTTTTATATAGGAAGATGAAGGATGTTTGCCTAAATGTAAACTCAAGGAAAGGGATTCTCATGTCACTTTTTACATTTGTGAGATAAATATAATTTTCACCACATAAATCTTTTCTATGGTGTATCTACTTCCCCTTTTTTATATTATATAATTAATCCTTTTATCTTCATTTAATCTTGAAATTTAATTTAATATTATTCATTCATGTCATTTTAATATTTAAAATGTTATGAAGTGGTATGGGATAATTTGGAATGTTTAAATATTATTTTTCTTAATAATACATTTAATGATAGTTCAATTGTATTTAAATTTGAGAAATTTCTAAGAACATTTTATCATAAAACCTTTAATTTCATTGTCATATGGATAATCATGAACTTCTTAACCTATTAGTACCATTTTAAACTCTTTTGTACTCATCATGTTTTAGAAAATATCATTTAGAAAAGAAGATTGTATTCATCTCTTAGTCAGACAACATGTTTCCTTCTAAAAACATATTTTTTAAAATTTTTCTAATTTTTTTTCTTAAAATGAATTTCTAAATATTATTTTTCCTTTTTTTTTCTTTAACCAATTTTTTTAACTGAATATTCATGTCCCCTTATGAACAAGTCTTCTTTCAAACCTTTTACCATGAAAAAGGAATGATCTTTTTTCCTTTTATAGAATGTATAGATTCACCTAATTTCAACACAAAAACCCTTAATCGTAATTTTTAAAAGGTTGATTTTTAATGATTTTTTTAAATTTTATTTTCAAAGAAAATGTTTTTTCAAAACCAAATAATTTTCACATCAAGGATGTTTTTTTAAAATATATTATTATAATTTTCCATTAATCAATGACAACAACCATTTATTTTTCTCCACTTAGGGTATGTTGTATTGCTACCATCCTTAATAATCATCTGGATTTTTTATTACTGATTTATCTAATGATTATATTGAAATTCATTTCCTTGATTCCTTTTATTACCCTTGAAAAATTCAATTTCCTTTGATCATTGAACATTGAATTTCCCCTAATTATCCATACCATTTATCATGGATAAGTTCATTTCATAAAATATGTACCATTTTTCATATGGTGTTTATGTTGAAAGTTATTTAATTATTTTAGGAAATATTGATAGATCTGTATACATTATTAAATATGGATATTTGATAAGCCCTAATATTTATTAGATATAAAGAATTCTTTAGATAGGTAAGACGCATTTTGGGGGCTGTTTAAGGTAAGACCTATAGGTTTGGGACCAGTTAATGAATTATCCTCAATGCATCAGTAGTCTCATGAGATGAAATAGTTGGCTAGCTTTCGTTGATGGTTTTTTACGTGATTGCTGAACTACCTTTTGAAATGTCTTGAAGGAACTTGTTCTATATACATCAGAAACATTTTATCCAATAATAAAGGACTTCCCTCATTTAGTTTGATTTATTATTCACCCATGAGATTTTGTGTCAAAATATATATAGATACATTTATATTTAGGTTCATTGATTAAATATAATGTGTTCTAGTTTCTTACCATGGCATATTTATTTTTCCATATCTTGTTATTTTAATGAAATATGTTCCCAATTATTACCTTTATATATTATTTATATACTTTCTTCTTATTTTTTTCGATTAAATGGTATGCGGGTTCAGTTATTTACCATTTCAAGATTATTACTCTCATTGATTCATTATTTATGAAACAATATTTTCCCTTACTATTATTTTCAGCCCACCATTATTATTTTTCTTTCCCCAGGAATCCATGAAGCCTGGTATGAATGATATGCATGGATTTACAAGATGGAGTATTATTATCTTCAATGTTATTTATTTTGAATGTAAAAAACTATATTTTAATTATTGTATTCAAATTTTAATACATGTGTCATTTATGTGTCTGTTTTACCATGACTATTAAACTTATCATCCATTTGGAGCATGATACCATGTAATCATGTCAATGTAATTGATATGAGACACCAACATCGAGCTATCAAGGGTCGGGTTGCTACAGTTGGTATCAAAGGGATGTTTGTTAGAAAACATGGGAACTATATTTTGAAAAACATAGATTAGACAACATAACCCTATGTTAAAATTTGATGATATTTATAAAATAAAAACCTAGAATTTAGGTAAGATGAATATTGTGTGCTCTTTCATAGCAATACATCCATTCCTAGATACTATTAGTGGATGTGGTTCTGGAACAGATGTGCCAATGAGTAATAACTTAGACAAGGTGTTTAGAGCCAGACTCTGGGTAAATTGATACAATAAAATGGGCATTATTGGAAACCTAGTTTGACACTCCCAGGGTATATTCTTTGGAAAATTTTCATTTTATTTTCAAACCAATATGAATTATTTTTACAATGAATAACCTAGGACAAACCTAAGTTATTTTAGATTAATGATATAGTTTAATTATTTATAAATCCTAAAAATTATATTATGAATAAACCATAATCCAAGGAATGACCTATGTGGAAATAAAATGATGAAGTATTTATGAATAGGGGTTGTATTGAAAATCATAGTTAAGAGTTTATTTATTGATAAAATTAATTTCATCAATTCCCACTAGTTTTATTTTTGAAATTATATTAATTTTGTTTTAGAATAGGAAAAGTGTATGTTATGTGACAACCAAACAAATCTAGAAAAGTTATAGGTCTTCAACCCATGATTAAAGGATGATAATGGTTTCACGCCAACCATTGGACTACATCGTGTCTCTATTAATTTTTCATTGTTTTTAGTTAAACTATTTAAAGAATAAATGATAATATTTAACTAGTAGTATAAAATTTGTGGATTAAATATTAATATATTAACCATCATGGTTTTGGATGATATTTAAAGAAAAATAGTTATACTTTTCACTCTTTTATAGGTCTTATAATATTTTAAATGTTTCTTTTAGTGCTCTGTTATTAAAAATTTATTTTATTGTTAATTAATTTCTAGGAGTAAAGGGATGAATTAGAATATAATCAAGAAAAAAAATTTAGGGTTGTTCATATAAAATTAAAACCTATCATATAAGAATATTTTTCCTATGATATTGTTTATTAAAATAATTATCCAACATTAGGAAGATGACAGAGAAAAAAATGTTGTTTTAATACCTTAATTTCAATTGAACTAATAATCTCCTAAATCATCAAAAATTTATGGCTTTGAGGCCCTCAGATTTCATTGATCATTTACTTGTTTGTGATGTATTACGTCATTCAAACTATGTAAATATTTACACCTGAAAGTCTATAATTCACTTTCCACTAATGTTCTCCTACTAAGAGAACTATTTACATGTTAGTCCATGTGACCATTATACTTCACATTTAATTTTTTTAGAGGATGTGTTACAAACCCTTATCATTATATGGGATTTAAATGTTGGAAATATCAACCAAAATAATACCAAGATCATGTTTAAATTTGGAGTGTGCAGTTTAATTATTGTTGGGAGAATGTAACACCCTGAAATTCAAATGTATCAAACTTGTATTTAATAGTGTGTATGAAATACGACACCAAGCGCATAAGGGGATATAATATATAGATAATTAATAATATATTTAATATTTAAAATTTATTCTTATATATTTCAATGAATGAAATACCATGTTAGTGTGTGTTACATGCAAGAGCGACCTTCTCCAGTGACTTGTGTTACACACAAGACGAAGTTTTATCATACACTAATATATTAGTAAAATATAATAAGATATAAAATATATGTTATGTTAGAATTTATGAATATTATTAACTAAATTATGAATTTTTTTTGTTTATAGAAATATAAAATTAATTCATTGGATTCCAATTAATGAGAAAAAAAGAACCAATTGGCTATAAAAAAATAATATTATTTTTGTTATTTCAATTGAGTTTTATATTAATAAAAATATTTAATTATAGTTAGTTAATGATTTAATTGAAATATATATTTTATATATTCAATGAAATATTTTTGATATTCATCCATTAGATTTTATATGAATAAGAAAATATCAAACCACATTTCACACACAAAACCTATATTTTTATAAAGGCAATTTTACCGCCTTTTAATGGGGAACCCATTATAAATCTGAATTTTGACACATTAATTAACATAAAATGGGAAAATAAACTTTTTATCTTAACTATATACCTAATAATTATGTTAGGATGAATTTTTTATATTTTTTTGAACCATTAAATCTTTAATGAATAGTTAAAAATACTGAATTTTACTTCAAAACTAGTTTCTGTTTTATTTATTTATAATATTAAATTATAATTTTAATTGGTTTTAAAGTATATTTAGATCATATTTTTGTCAGTTAATTATTTTTAGGTAATTTGAATCAATTTTACAATGAAATTGATTATAAAAACATAGCAATCATTTGGATAATTTTTCATTAAAAGCCGGCATTATCGTCCTGCATACGAAATGATTTTTATATTAATTTTTTCTACTTATGTGGTTGAAATTTTGAAAAATGGATTTCTTATTTTAAATAATAATAATTTATAATTTTTAATAAAACCATCTATTTTCTTCCAAAATTTCTAGTGAAAGTGATTATAATTAATTACAATTATTAAGGAAAAATTATTCTTAACTATGTATGGAACGATTTATGATAAAAAAATTGTATTATTTATGATTTTTTATATATTAATGTTTTATTTAATCATATAAATATTCATATATATTGGATAAATTATTCCAACCATTTTCATTTTGGAAAATGTATAGAAAATAATAAAAGAATGTTTATTATATTGTGGATTTGATGATCCATTAAATGTTAATTATAGTGCTTCAAGAATGTAAAAATAAACTTTAATATTCATTTCATGAAGTAAGAGATGAGATATAATTTGAAATTTTCCAAATAACATCTAAAGGGTGATGTTTTATTTAATAAATGGGAAAAAATTAAGTATGTTATCTCATATTCTTTGCCCTGATGGTAACTAATTTCATCAACTTAGTTAAGGGAGACAAAAATTAATCAAGCCTTATGTTTAAAATATTGAGGATCTATTAAGAAATTTTTTGGGAATCCATGAGTCTTATAATGATTTGTACATTGTTATATAAATACATAGTTATGAAATACTATGTTTCATACTAGAGACTTAGAAATTTGTTATCATGATTTAATCTATATTTGACTCCATAACTATGTAATTATATAATATTTTTTAAGTGATAATGAAAATTGTAAGGATGAAATTTATTTAAGGGGTTAAAATATAACTCCCCAATAATTTAAAATATATTTATGTTTAAAAATTTATAATTATTTGATATCTTTCTTAGCATATATCTCCAAACTTAAAATACACTGTGATAAATTATAAAATAAATCTTAAATTGGTTGTATGAATATGAATTATCACATTATTAAAATTATATATAATGATTTTAAATATTTAAAATTTAGTTATTAATTCATAATAAATAATTACTCATTCCCAAAAATATAATTTAATACTTTAGAAATATATTTTGTTCTTAAATTATTTTCTATAATTTTTTCATGAAAATTATAAATAATTTATAACACTTGAAGACATATTATTTTAAAAAATTAATATATTTATTTTAATTATCATGTTAATATTATCTCTAGGTGATTTTTTTGGATTTTTCTAAAATATTTTATTTTTTTAGTGCATGGTAAAAATATTGATTTTTTAAAAAAATGAATTTTTATATTAAATAAAGTGTTTTAAAATTACCAATACATTTTAAATTTGGAATTAATGTAATATATATTCCTTTTTATTTATAAAAATCTAACAAATTATATTTCAATAAATAGTATTCATCATTTTTATTTAATTTACTTTTGATTCATGAAGATGATTTTCCCTAAAACATTTCTTTCTTTGTATTTTTTGTATTTACAATAAAATTAATTTTTTCACGTGTAAAAAGTCCATCATGAAATATGGAATCCATATTACAAATAATGATGTTAAAATTTTGTTAATAATACCCTTTTATTTTAGTTAATAATAAATAGTAACCGTGGAAAACAATTATCACCTCGTTAAGGGTGAAATTGGTAAAACAAGGGTAAAACTTTGAGATATGAATTTATAATAACCATAATAGTGGAATTTAATATATTGGATGAGTGGTGTTCAACCATAACCATATATTATTTAATTTTATCTAAATTTTTTTACATTCTTCTTTTATAACGACTAATATTTTGTTTTAATAAATCAGAAATACAAAATTTCACTCTTATTTATTTTAAAAAACACTAATATTTTATCATGGGTATATGAAAAGGTGATCATTGGTTATAAATTAATATTTTCACTAGTGAAAATTATTTTTATAATAGTTATTTATTTTTAGTTATAAATTATTGTATAATTACATTAAATACTTTTGTTACATTGACACAACACAGTACAAGAAGTAGAAAAATTTACTAAATAATGTTAAAAAACATAAAACAAGTATTTTTTTGATTAATTATGTTGAGAAATGAGTTTATGTGTACTTATATTTTATGATTTATGTTTAAAAGTTATATATTTTAAATACAATTTTCTTTTATGGAAACTAATTTTAAATTAAATTAATATTCTCAAATATTATATTAATTATATTTTATGATATATAATATTTTTTAAATAATTTATAAATAATATGCATTTTGAAGTATTACAAGGGGGATGGGATATGGTCAAAATTTCATCCCTTGACCTATTTTAGGAAAACAATTTCCTTATATGTAAACTTATAACCCTTAATGATTGACAAATGTGTTACCATTGTTATGCATAAAAGGTTCAATTGGGAGTTGAACTAAAGAGATAATGGTTATAATGAACTAAAAAAATGTATTAATCATATTAGATGAATTTATTTATATCGTTTCACATAAATAATTTTAAATTATTCCATTTTAATCACTTTTTTATTAAGGTGACCATATTGTATTTTAATGTTTTGAAAAATAAAAAGACAAACCCTTCCCTCCCATATAAAAGGAGACCCCTACTATCTCTTATTTATACTACTTTGAATAACATAGATTGACCCAAACATTTAAAATTATCATATAAGATTTCTTAAAGACTAATTAGATGTTTTGGTCTTCTTTAAAGACAATTAAAAGTATTCTTAAGATGTGAATTAAAGGAATAATACCAAAGAAAAGTTAATTATCCTACTTGACCTCTTTTAACTTATTTTATCATCTTTATCTTCAAAATCAATGGAATTCATCATAAAAAAATTTAGAAACTAAGTTATAATAAAATGTTATTATGATTTTGGAACCACCATTATACATCCAAATTTCAAACAAATGAGAAATTAATTTATCTCTCTTGAATATATGTTGACTATCACCACCACATAAAGATTTGATTGATTCTCCCCCATCATAATTCACAGATGGTTATTATGATGGATTTAATGTTTATATATTAAATTTATGACATCATTATTATTATTTAACTATAAATCCTTATCTACATTTTTAAATTTTCCTCTGTTGAAAAATGATAGTGTTGCTTCTAGGTATGTGTAGACCACCACCTCCATGATGCAATGTGAGTAATCTATTATTTTTTATTTAAATGTATTTTAATAAGGGTATATTTGATAAATATATATGATATATATAATAAATTAATTATTTTAAGGGTTATTTATTATTTAAAATTCCTTATTTCCAACAATTGAAATGTGGAAACATCACTGTGCATACATACATACTACCATCACCTAGAAGTGATGTAATTCATTTCACATTACAAAATTATTTGAATAATTATAAAATTTTATATGATAAATAAATTTGAAACTGGTTCACTGATTAATATTCTAGAAATAATGAAACTATAACTAAATTACATGTATTAAATCTATTGATCTGAAACATGAATGGAAAACAAAATAGTTTTCAAAATAATTAACATTTTAAGTAATTATTGTTAATAAAATGGTAATTGGAAATTATAAAGGAATTATAAAAATTATGTTATTAATGAATAAGTTTTTTGAATATTTTTATAATAAATATATATTTATTATTTATGATATTTGAACACATAAAATTTAATAACAAACTAGAGGTAAGGTATTCCCTACAACCCAAGAATTTATTTTATAATGATTCTCCAAAACATTACGGGGTTTAAAAAATATATCTAAGGATCTATATCTTTAATATGGTTTTAATTCATAGATTACCAAATCTGTAATGGTTCCTTACCTTAATAATTTTTTTTGTGACATATTCCATTTTATGCATATATTCATATTTATGAGGTGTATATAGAAAAATTTTTATAGGTTATATCATCAAACTCATAATTTACATGGTATTTAAAGAATCATTTGTAGTTATTATTTTATGTGGATTATGTTTCAAAATTTATCCAAGTGGTAACTGATTTATGTTTCAATCACATTGAAATCAGTATTTTTATGCTTTAATTTCCATTTAGGGTGATTATATGATCCTTATCAGATAAACACTGTTATATTTTACTCCCCTTTTTTTGATTATTTAATATATTTCTTTTAGTACCCGTTTTTTCTATTTTCCACACAAAATGGTTCAAAAAAGGTTTTTTAGAAAATATTAAAATATTTCTCCTATTTTAGTAAGAAAAAAATTTCCTTATATATCAGTGTTTTCTAAAGTGTTTTAAATAATGTTTTTGACTATTCCAAAATCATATTTTAAATTCAAAACTACCTGTGTTTGAATTTTTTTCAAAAAGGTTCAAAAATTCCACTTGACATAATCTGAATGAGGAACATTTTTTCAAAATTTTGAATACAATATTTTTTTTAATGATTAAAAAATTAATGAAATTTCTTTCTATTATATATTTAAATTATTTTAAGCCAAGTTTAATTATTTTCATGGTTTATTTCAATGAAAAATATTTCAAGAAAATTTTGGATATATTTGTTTTTTAAATAAGTGATTTTAATATGAAAAGGGTATTTTCCACAAAAAATATTCAAATGATTCTTAAGGTAACTTTTTATATATGGTAATATCCTTTTTTGTTTATTATGATTTACTGGGGATATGGTCCAATGATATGATCCTTCTTATTTATCTTGATAGTTTAGGTTTATGATGATTATTTGTTTATGAAACCTATTAATTTTCCATGGGTTAATGCTATGTTGGAATTATGAAATGTTTATAAAACTCATTTCCTTTCCACGGGTTATGATTTGATAATATGATGATTATTTTACAATCATTTGGAAAACATATATTTGGTTTTAATTATTTGATGTATTTTCCTAAAATTATATATCCCTATAATGTGTTGGGTAAATATGGATGTCTCATTAGATAATGAGTACTAGAATGGGGAGTGAACCTAATTCAGCAATGCACTTTTTTCATTATGATATTATTGAGAGTGAACAATGACTATGTAAATAATGGAAAGAGAAGTGAACCTAATCCAATATTATAGACATGGTAGTGACCCTTAACTAATTAAATATCATTATATGTTTAATCATATATCAAAAACTTATTTCCTATGATTATGATATGTTCTCATGGAATATAGTATATTATTGAGGTTTCTATAGGCTGATGACTTATTTTTCTATTATGAAAAAGGATTATGTCACAATCCATAATTAATGATCATTGTATTATTAGGGGAGATGTTTGTATGTTATAATCATCTTATCATACCATTATTCTTATTTTATGGATATTTATGATTATTGATTGATATTTTTTATGTTTACCATTACTGATCATATTATCACACTCTTTTTTATGTTTCCTCTTCCCATGATATAAATAATTTTTTTAGTTAGTTATTTTCTAATAACAGTACTATATGGGAAGATCATTGTGGGATATTTTCAAGATCTATCATGAAATGATATTTTTATGTATCTAGTGTCCAAAGTCACTAAATAGATACAATTATTCATTGGGACACAAGGATATTTAATTTATATATACTTATAATGTTCCTAATGTTTATGAATGAAATTTATGGGTATCTATAGTAGATCTATTCTTTGTGATGTTGAGTTTTAAAATCAGGGGAAACACAATTATACCAATTAGGTAGAGGGATAGTGGGTCTACTTATCTTGCTTAGACACATGAATATGAAGCCGCATTCAGTTATATGTACATGTTGGTACACAAATGGTTATTATTACAATAACCAGGATAAGAAAATCATTGGCGGAGGGGTAAAAAATATTGATCTTTACTAAGTAGTGTTAAATTAATTCTTTTTAGAGTCATATCTTCAAAAGTGTACTTTTATATATTTCAAAATTTGAGTTTATCTAATTAATTATTAAGTTGTAGATTTCATAGCTTATAGACTGTTTAAAAAAATGTACATTCTTCACTTGTCACTTCTACTGTTGAATATGAAAATTATAGATCATTGAATTTATTATACCCAATTAATATTTATAGAGTTCACACTTACTGATTCTGAAATGACTTTCAATAAAAATCTAAAAAAAATTCATAACACCAGTTCCATTTATTTATAGTTAAATGATAATATGTTGTTTTTATAATGTTATTTATTATTTTATTGAAAACTTCTTGGGAAATGTTGTAAAATACATGGTCAATTCTGAAAAAAATTAAAAGAGTTTGTATTTTCAAGAAAACATTAGAGAGTGATGTCAGAGTCATTTTTTATCCATATTAATATACCATACATCCATATAACACCTATAATTCTTAGAATGATTGAATTATCCATTTGGATTTTATATTTTTCTTTATGTGACAAGTCAGCTATAAGGGGTCAAAATCAAGAAAAAATGTTTAGATAGTGATGAAAACAAAGGATAATGTTCCTAAAATTGTTTTTGATCTGTAAGAATCAACCACACATCCCTAAAATGACAGAATTTTATATTAATATTTATAGTATCTCTTAAATATTCTATTTTTATTAAAATGACATAACACCCAACATGGGTCAAAAAATGATTAATTTTTTTTTTCAAATTTACTTAGTAATATATGAAAATGATCACTAAATCGTTAATAATATATAGAAATTATCTATAGATAAAATTGATTCCTAGAATTATTGATATAATTTAATTTATGATTTAATATTATTAACACTTATTAATTAATTAAAATCACCTTTTTATATGTGAAAATCCAGGAAAAGGGCTCACACAAGAACAAATACTTTGAAAAATGATCTTCGAGTCATTTATAATAAGTAATATCTAACCTCATATCAATCTAACTATATAATATATATGTATGATCAAAAATGGTGTTTTTTTTTATCAAAATATTATTAAATAGACAGGTAACCTAAAAGGGTTCCAATCAAATAAAATAGGATCATATTTATGTGAAAAGGTAGGAGAATGATCCTCAAATGATTTGTGATATATAAAAATGATTCTCACATCAATTTGATTCCTAGATTTTCTGTTATTATTTAATGTGTGACTAATATATTATATTTTTGTTAAAATGAAATATTACACATCAATTGGTAAAAACCAAGATGAAAAAAATCATATTCCTAGGGATACTTTGAAAAAAAGTCCCTAAAACATTTTCAATTTATGGGAATAATTTATGCATCAATCTTATTCTTGAATTGTCTGGTATTAAGAAAGTTATTATTTCACATAGTTAACGTTACATAATAAATTAAATATCACCCATGTAGAAATAAATACTGGGTAATAGAGATCATATTGTCATAAAAACATATGAAAATTATTTTATTGTAAGTTATGAACTCTTTGAATCATCCAAACCTCAATCTGACAACTAAATTTCCTAATAGAATTAGAAGTTCAGTTTCGCCTTAAAATTCACTAATCTCAATTAAAAAGGGGTAAAAACCAAGAAAATTAGAATATAATTCTATTAAAACAGTGTTGAATGATCCTCATGCTATTTTTGATCTGTAGGGACCAATTGTATGTTAATCTATTTGTCATATTGCTTGGTATGATTAAAATGTATTTTAATCATGACATTTTTATCAAAATGTTATATCATCCAAAAAATGGTCGTAATCAAGGAGAGACTTTGTATTAAAATGGTATCTATGAAAGAAAATTCATGAGTCATTTTTAATCTATAAGAATTATCTTCTTATCAAATAAATTCCATTATTTCATGTTATAAGGGGAATTATTCTTTTTTATTGTTAACATTTATTAATAAATGATACATCTACCATGTATGAGTCAATACTAAGAAAAAAAATCTTATTTTATTGTGAAAACATATGAAAATGATCATAAATTCATTTCTAATCTATACAAACCAACCACTTATCAATCTAGCACATTAATTTTTTGATATGATTTAAATTTTCATTTTACATTCTCATTTTTAGTAATGAGACAAATCACTTAGAATATTTCAAAACATCGAAAACACGTTAACAATTCCCTATAATCATATGTGTTGGATAATTGAATCATTTCTAATTTATTATAATAAAATTCAAGTTTATTTCATTATTAAATTTATCATTATTATTAAATGTATTTTTTTAACTTGAAATTTTTAATAAAATGAATTATCACAAATCAATTGGTTAAAACTAAGAAGACAAGATTGTTTGATACATGTTTTTAATGATAATTAAAATCATTTAAAACATACTTTCCATTATTCCAAGTATATAACACATTTTAATGATTAAATGTATCTTTAAAAATGTCATTAATTATTTAACAAAAAAATTGTATTATTACATAATAATTTCTAGACCTTCTCTACATTTCAACCGTTAGACACTCATTTCTTAACATTTAAATAAATAAAAACACACTATTGGTCATTCCAATAAAATCACATATTTAACTGATTTTTGGAATATCCTACATATAGAAAATTAAATAGATACCATTTTTATTATATTTCAAAATGATTTGATGTCATTTTCTTAGTTTTTTCTCTTTGAAACATTTTATTTAATGTCTTTTAAATAAATTCAAATTATTTTTTTGATCATTAAAGACACAAAAAACTTTGATTTATCATGAGATATATGAAACAAATATAAAAAATTATCAATAATCATTTTAATATGATTTCATGATAATTTGGTGTTGTTGAAATGATATGATTTGTAGTAAAATAATGGGTTTTTGGTGAGGAAAATGAGGAATAAAAGAACAAGAAAATTATGAACATGGGAAACCAGAATTTACATGGTTTGAGAAATAATACCTATTTACATGGAGAGGAATAACCCTTAACTTAATGTTGGAGAAGAATTACTCAGTAAAAATATCTAGGTATGAAACCCAAGATGGAAATGATCTCATTAACAAAAATGGGAAATTGTTCCACATACTGCATAATAAGTCTATTGTGTTATTATAGTCAGTGGAAGGAATAACGTTGAGTTACAGTGACATGTAGGTGTCTCCAGAAAAATAATACTATTATTATATATTTAATTCCATATTGATACAATGTCTTATATCATGGTTATATAGTAATTCCATAATTCTATAGTTACCTTTCATTTTTTTGGTACTATCTTCTATAGTTTGTCACCATTACTATATTACCACACAATTTGGTAAGTGTCCGTCACAACTTTGACCCTGGAGTTATGGTGTGCTTCCCCCTATAACCCCCAACAACCTCATTATAAAGGTCCAGTTGTGGGATTTATGGAATGAAATACAGTATGGGATGCCATTAGTTATCCCAAATTCATCTAAGGAATAGGATGAACCAATCCTATAATCACCCACATGGATCATGATCTATCATGTTGACATGCTTTGATGCTACTAACATAGGAAACTTACATAATCTAAGCCCCTGCTCTACATCACTCACTAATGGGAACTTCCTATAAAATATTTAATTCCAAACTAGAAATTTGTTAAATTCCACCTGGTTTCTTTTATATGCTATCATATTCTTCCTCTCATCCTATATTCTATACCGTGGAATAATAGACGCACAATTTTACATCAACTTCCATATCACCATCATATTCATCAACACACCTGTTGAATTATTTTTCAATAAAACTTATATAACTTCAATAAACCATATTATATTAATACTCTAAAAAAATATTACTTCAACTAAATGTTCTTTATCCAGACAAGATTCAATGAGTTCTTTGCACAATTTATAACCCTCTAGTTTTCAAAATTCAATAAATTTTCCTCTTGTATTCTCTCCAACTCCTCTAATGAGTTCTTCAACCAAACCACCACCTTTTCAGATTCTATTACATCAATGTATTATTCTAATATGGTGGATAGTTCCACTACTTTTGGTAATTGAGATATCCATATCATCATAGTCACTCAATATGTAATTATACAACCTGTAACATTCCTTTTATTATAGATATCACATCTAAGATCAACATCCACATACTAATGAAATATATTTCCTTTCTCATACCACAAGGATACATCCCTTTATCCCTCAAATACCTTAGTATCCACCTCACAGATTCCAAATGTCTCTTTCAATCATTATACATTTATATCCTCATAACTACCACTACATGAGTAATATCATGTCATGTATAGACCATGGTATACATTAACATTCTATTATTTGATGTTTATTGAACCTTTTCCATATACATAACCACTTATGATGTATTTTTTTCTTTACAATTTTATAATTCTAAATATATTTCCATGAGAATAGAATGATTTCTTTCTTCCAACGTACCAAATAAGGTAAAAAAATTCTAATTTATTCATCTTATGATAACATTAAGGGTATACATGGGTATTATCTTTTGATCTTCATCCAAAAATTCATACTTGAAACTCCATGATCTTACAAATCAATCTCCATAACAATTTCAACTTTTATACCATCAATCCTATTCATAATTGATCTTACAATGACAATTCCTTCCATATATAGAAGCAATATAATGTATCCATCACCAAATGCATTGAAGTAACAACACTAATCCTAGACACACCATTTTTATAGATGTTCACTCTGAAATGAATCAAACTTTTTAGGTTGACTGTCTAGAGCTGTGCCCTAGTGTGCAATATTGGTCCTAAGTAGTTCACCCAACATTATGAAAGTTTTAAGAAAAACTAATCAAGCATTCATTAAAATTTTTGAGTTTTTAATCCATTGATGTTAACGAATTAATATTTCACTTTTGGTTTTTCAAATAAAACCACATTTTATACTGATGTGTTATATATTCTTATATATATCATAAATTAATATAAGATCATTTTCTTCCCATTTCTTAATAATACAATGCCATTTTTTAGATTTAACCATTTGATGAATAGTTTTAATGATTTTTAAATGTAATAAAAATGTTATTTCAGTCTTTCTAACCATACCACAACATTGATTAATGTTTTTTATTTTCATATATCTCACAAATCATTTAGTTATCATTTTACAATGATTTCTTGACAATGCAAGGTCATTTTATTGGTCATTTCAACTAAATTTATTTATATAATGGAATCTTATCTATCTATACATTTCACATATTAATTAATGATTATTTTAGTATGATTTAATAACAATTTATTTTTTTCATGGATTTTACCCTTTTATAATTATTCATCAAGACATTTAAATTTAATAAAACTAATTTTTCTATCATTCCAACATCAACATGCATCATATTGATAGTTTGTGTGTTATTTAATTTAAAAAATAATCAATGAATTTTTTCTTATGATATATGTACTATACAAGGTCACTTTTTTGTTTTTAACTCATTAACATATTTTTTTGACTTATAAATCAAGAAAACACAATTTTTGTAAATTTGAGCATACTACAAGTAAAATAGACATGTATTATATTCTGACCAATTAGAGATTAAAATATGAATTAGAATGATGCATTAATTATTTCTACATATTCCATATATGATGTCCGTCATTTTCCTAGGATTTTTTGATAATCAGAATTCATTGGCTATGTGTTCACCCTTTGATGCATGTTTTTAATGATTGTTAATTCTAATGAAATTATTTTATGGCCTCTCTACCCACAAAACATTGAAGTGTTATTTATTTATAATTATCACTAATTAATCAATGATTAATATACTGTTATTTTTTTGAAAATACAATGTAATTTTGTTGGCTTAACTTTTTGAAACCTATTTTATGACATTTATATAAATACAAATAAAAAGTTTTATTCCATGAAAATAGTTATTTTTATTTATATATGTGTTATTTAGATGTCCCCACTTAAAAAATGGTCCTTTTTTTCTTTATCATGGTAATATGTAGTTGTTTGCTAATTTTTTCTTTCTATATAAACTTTTATTTATTCATTTTCTCATAAATAATGGTTTATTTGATCATTAAAATAAAAAATTATATTATAATGACATGCAGTCTATTCCCACATGTCTTAAATTAATTGGCAATTGATATCAAATAATTTATTGGCAATACATGGTCATTTTTTTTGGTTTTTTCCTTTTGATGTGTTTTTTAATGTCTTTTAAAATATTTAAAAATTCACATTTCTTTATTCTAAGATCACCAAACATTGGGTTGATGAGACATTTATGATTATATGATAATTTAAGGCCATCTCTTGGTTTTTAAAATTTCACACATGTTTTTGACTTAAAAATCCATAAAAAACTATTTTTTATTCTAAAAAATATGCAATGAATTAATTTGTGATCTTTTATTATATATAAAACATTAAACAGAAGTCATAACCATATGATTTTAGGATAATTTGAGGTCATTTTCTAGTTTTTGACCCTATAAAAGATGTTTTTCAACAATTTTAATTCAATTAACATTCATTTTTGGGTTATTATAACCACATAACACATCAAATTACCATACAACCAATTCATACATGTCAAAAAATAATGTATTATCATTTTTATATTATTTCATGACGATCTATGTAACATCCGATACTTTTATGTTATATAAATCATCAAAGGAATCTTTTTCTACACAACACTTTCTTGGCTTGCTTTACACGAAATCGCGACCTTCCTCGATAGCTTGCGTCGTACGCAATACCGAGTTTCACTAAACAACGATATGCTATTAAAATATTATTAAAACTAGCCGTTAAGAATAGTAATAACCACCTTTTGAAATTTTATATGTTTTATTTTTCAAAATGGACTTCATTTTTGGATTCGGAATATCAAAATTATCCTAGGGTGAAATTTTGGTATTTTTCTGAAAACATTCAATTTTTGATGAATAGTGAAACCACTAAGTGGTAGTTAAAAAACTGAATTTTTCATAAAACTTAATTTTACCGCTTCTGTGAGTGGAATTTCAAAAATCCGAGAGACACGGTTGATGTCAATAAGTAAAATGTCGTTCAATGAGATGAAAATAATTTTTTGGTGAATAGTAACTTTTTACTTTTTTTTACCACGGTTAAAAGTAAATAGGGTAATTAAGGGTAAAGATGATATTATTATTACCATAACACATGTCCTAATTCTATTGGACAAGTGTAATTCGACCACAAACAAACTTAGGAATAAAATATGACCATTTAGGCCCACTTGGATTAGATTAGGACATTTATTATTAATTTATTCAAAGAAGGGTTAAAATAGTTAAAATCAAAGTTTAATAAGTAAATAATTTTTAATATGGGGTTATAAATAAGATAAATTCGACTATAAATATTCTATAGAAAGATAAATATATTTCATACATAATGGTATTTTATTTGTAATTTGTAGACATTAAATAATTTAATTTATTTATGACACAATGATGATGCAGTAATTATCTTATTAATGAAATATTGACATAATTAATGTTATAAACACCAAAATAAATGTAATTTGATACTTTTTATGAATTCCACTAATTTTATAGGTTAATATGACAAGTTAGTATTGATTTAATTAACTTGGTTCGAACTAATAATTCTTTTATGATTTTCACAAAAATCAATTACTAAATAGTGTCAAAATTGACATAAAATAGTTTTTAAAACAAATATTATATTAGTAATTGTTATTTTATTCCTAAAAATATAAGGTTCGTCCAAATGACTTAGATAAGGTTATATATATTAATAATAAACAACTTGGGGTTCGTTTGGCTGCTTATAGTAAGTTTATTAACCTTATAGTATAAGAACACAAGAAGACACTGTAAAAGTAAACTTATTTAACTTAATGTTAAATCTGAATGATAAGGTTAAAATAGGAACCAAAACATTTCTAAATTCTATTGGATGAGAGGATTTCGAACCATCCCCACCTTATCTTAGAAATATATCAATTTGGAGCTATTTAAAACTGAATTTGACTTTATAATAAAATAATAGTTTTAGTTATTCCAAAGGTGCCCCTCTCCTCCCTTATAAAAGGAAACCTCCTCCCCCTCTTCCTCACACCACTTTGAGCCTTCATGCTCGGCCAACCCCTGCCACTTTCTCCTCTCCACTTCCCTAGAGACATCCTAGAGTTCCTGGTCTTCTTCAAAGACCAATTTTAGTGCCCTAAAAGAAGGTCTCAAAGAAGCACTTCAAAGAAGAGGTAATGTCCGTTACCGATTCTTTCATCTTTATTTCTTCTTCCACTTATTCTTCTTTAGTTGTTTCATTATGAAGTAATAACATCAATATCACTAATATACTGATATGTTATTATAAGTATGAAACAACCCTATTTCACCATCTATCCATCCTACGGAAAAAGAAATCACCGCGCGTGCGTACGTACGGAATACCGTCTCCACGTCGTGGTGTAATCTATTTTCCACCACCACCTTACTTGGATGGGTATAATGGTTTAAATAATGACTATATATGACTATTATAAAGTGATATTGATTCTGAAATAGTATACATACACTCCAATACAATTCCACGATCATAGGAACGATATCATCACTCGTGCGTACGTACGGAATACCGTCTCAACAATGTGATGCGACTCGTTATACATGATCTTCATTTCATAATGATTATATAAATGAATTGAATGAATGAATATGATATATATTACACTAATACCATTCTGGAAATAAGGTATCTATAACCTAAAGAGAAGAATAAGAATTTATTCGACAAGACACGCATAAGAACAAAAAGTTATAAACACCCGAATAACAAGTAGCAATGAAATATTACTACTAAGGAGCTAAGAATATGACCATATATGATATCATAAAAATAAGTATGATTATGGAATAAGTCAATAACATTATTTAAATCATTATACAGGAGGTTCGGACACATACAAAGCATATCGGGCCTAAGGTAAGGGAAATATCACAATCTCATTTTTATCCGAGATTGTTTATACTTTGGTATTTACTGTGATGTATTTTATCATCCACATCCATGTTTCCTCAATATGTAATATTATTTCTATCCACCTACAATTGTTTAAATCCTATTTTACCCTTCGGTGAGTTTTTAGTAAAATATATGAAAGGAATCTTTTGTCGTTTTTCGTACGAGGTACTTTTTTTGACTTTTCCGACAAAAGTACGGGAAGAATGTTTTTTTAACTTATACGGCATGAATGGATTTTTAGAACATTATTTCCAAAAAGTTTCCTTTACAATTTTTCAAGTTTATTTTTAATCAACTTCTTTTAGTTTAAAATTCTATGACATGTTTAGAAAGGAAAAGTTTTTTTGAAGTAGAAAGGATATTTTCCTCAAGAATGAAGTTCATGTGTTTTATCAAAATTATTTTCCATCTAAGATAATAAAGGGTTCTGTTTGTATCCCTATTATTACATTTATTTGATAAAGTTATGATGGAAATATTTTTATGAATTCCTTTATCTTATATGAATTGTTTTATGATGTCATGTTGTTTAAGAATCCCATTTTTATTACATGGGTTATGCAATGATGTATGATTTATGAATTTGTGGCACACATAATAATAGTATCATTATGAGATGGGTGGGACCTATATCTCCCTCCAATGCATTGGGTAAAGATTTTATATCTCATGAGATAGACATGGCTGGAATGGTAGGTTATACCGGTTCAGTGAAACAGGACTGAAACGAGGGTGACTCAGTTCAGAAAGGGACTTTGTCCACTAAGATAGTCTTGGAAATGAGTCTTGAATAACAAGAAATGATTCTCTATGATTATGTGTGTATGAAAAAAAGTTTAATTTTTTATGTTATGATTATTGTGATTACATTTCACTGCCATGATTTATCCCATGTTATGAAATTATGATCTCTTTTGCAGGTTAAGATTTCCAAAAGTTATGTGCTTGTGTATACGATGTGATTGATATTTATTTTTTTACCCTTACTGAGCATTTGAGCTCACTCTTTTGTATGTTTTCTTTCCCCAGGCCAGGAAGAAGGTTATTAAGTAGGATATGCCAAAAAGGGACTCTATATATGATGAAATAAGTGGGAGGCAAAGTTGATGCTTTATGAACTAGTTGTTTAGGTTTCCCAGTTTCTAAAGACACTATACCTATACGGTCCTTTCGTGGTTTTGTTATATGTTGTAATAAGTATGCTTCAATTTTGAAGTATTAACAATGTATGTAAAGTATGGGTCGTTATAGTTGGTATCAGAGGAAAGGTATAGTCAACCTTTGGAAACTAGGATGTGAAAGCCTTAGTAAGAACCCTAAGGATAAGTCTAAGCATAGAACACAATATTAGTGTTTTAGAAATGGCCATGAATAACCTAGGATAAGACCTTAAGTGTGAAATTTTATTCTTGATTATGTGGTTTTCCTATTATAATTAGTGTATCTCACAATATTCTTCTTGGTTTTAGTCAATGGCTGGAACCCGAAGGAACCGTGTTAATGCGGAATGCGATGGGCAATGAAATGATTGTCCCCCCTGAGCAACCAAACGTTATGGGAGCTGGAATTCAAAATCTTGTAGCCATGCTCACACAACTTTCTCAAGCTATGAATCATGCAGGACTTCCAAACGAGCAAAGGAAGGAGAAACATTCTATTGAATCCTTCATGAGGTAGCGTCCACCATCTTTCAGCGGGTCTACTGATCCATTAGTTGCTGAACAATGGATTAGTACTACTGAAAAGATATTTTCAGTTTTTCAATGCTCTGAACATGATAAAGTCATCCTAGCAGTGTATCATTTGGAAGGAGATGCTGATCAATGGTGGAATCTTATTAAGAATACGAGGCAAAGGGATGAAATTGAGTCCATGGAATGGGATGAGTTCAAGAACTTATTTTTCAATAAGTACTTCCCTCGTATTCCCCGAACAAAGATGGAGAAAGAGTTTCTTGAACTAAAGAAAAAGGATGATGAATCTGTTGGTACCTATGAAGCAAATTTTACAAGACTTGCAAGGTACGCTTCTGGTATTATTATCCTACCTGAGAGTAAGATCGATCGATTCTTTAGTGGCTTAAAACCAAGTCTTTGAAGGGCGTTAGCCATAAGAGACTTCAATAGCTACGAGGAAATCATTCGATGTGCTCTCAAAGTCGAGATGGAGATTGGAGTAACCCATCAGTCATATGGGTTTGATAAGAAGAGGAAAATGGAATTCAAAGGAAAATCTAAAGAGCACACTGAAAAGAAGATGAGCTTTCCCTTATGGTCAAAGTTTGGAAAGAAACATGGAGGGAGTTGTCTTAAAGGTACAAGTAAATGTTTCAAATGTGGAAAGGAAGGTCATCGGGCATTTGAATGCCGCGATGATGGGAAGAAGATGTCTAATGATGCAAACCAAGGAAGGGATACACAGATTGAACCTACTACACTTCAATGTTTCAAGTGCAAGGAGATGGGGAATTATGCCAATAAATGCCCTAATCCAAGGGTTGATGATGATGGTCGACGTCAACAAACTCTTAAGGCTAAAGACAAAGGAAAGTCACATGCAATTTCTATCAGTGATGTGGAGTACGATAACGATGTGGTGAAAGGTACACTTACCATCCACTCTAATGTAACAAATGTTTTATTTGATTCTAGATCCACCCACTCCTTTATTTCTGAAAAATTTTCTAAGGGTATCACTGTATTACCTCAACAATTAGATGTTGAGTTAGCTGTGACAACACCTAATGGCACAACAGTCGCATCAAAAGTTTATAATTCTTCTCCGATCGAAGTTTGTGGGAAAGTGCTTCCTGAAAATCTTGTGATCCTTCCTATAGTGGAATTTGATGTGATTCTTGGCATGGATTGGCTTTCTTTATATGGAGCTCATATCAATTTCCAAAGAAGGGAAGTCACATTTCATATTCCAGATCAATCTATGATCGTCTATCAATGCAAGGATGAACATAACCTTCCAGTGGAAATTTCTTCCATCTTATGGGTCTTGATTCCACTAAATGAAGATTATTTATCTCAAATGGTTGGTGAGAAAATCATGATTAAGAATATGCCCATTGTACGGGAGTTTGATGATGTCTTTCCAGAGGAATTACCGGGACTTCCACCAAATCCTGAAGTTGAGTTCTCAATAGAACTTGTACCGGGTGCTTTGCCTATTTTAAAGACACCTTATAGAATGGCCCCAATTGAGTTGCAGGAATTGAAGAAGAAACTCTAAGAGAATCTTGATAAAGGATTCATACGCCCTAGTGCATCACCTTGGGGATCACCTGTTCTGTTTGTTAAGAAGAAAGATGGATCAATGAGACTGTGCATTGATTATCGAGAACTTAACAAGATCACTATCAAGAACAAATATCCTCTCCCAGACATTGATGACTTATTTGACCAACTACGCGGAGCTCAATACTTTTCCAAGATTGATCTTCGTTCAGGGTATCATCAATTATGGGGAAAAAGGGAGGATATACCAAAGACGGCTTTCCGTACAAGGTATGGACACTATGAATTTATAGTGATGCCATTTGGTCTTACTAATTCCCCTGCTATCTTCATGGATCTAATGAATAGAGTATTTAGAGACTATCTTGATCAATTTGTGGTAGTCTTTATAGACAATATTCTTGTCTATTCAAAGAGAAAGGAAGAGCATGAAGATCACTAGAGAATTATATTGAAGACCCTAAGAAAGGAGAAGCTTTATGCCAAATTTACCAAGTGTGAATTTTGGCTTCAAAAAGTTTCATTTTTGGGTCACATAATCTCAAAAGAGGGGATATCTGTGGATCCAGCAAAAACAGAGGTTATCAAAAGATGGTCGAGACCAACAACAGTAACTGAGATCCGAAGCTTTCTTGGTTTGGCTGGATATTATCGACGTTTTGTGAAAGATTTTTCACGATTATCTAATCCACTCACCAAGTTGACTCGGAAAGGAGTTAAGTTTGTCTGGACGGAGGAATGTGAAGAGAATTTCAAGGAGTTGAAAAGAAGGTTATCCAGTGCACCTATGCTCACACTGCCTTGTAGTGGAAAAAGGTTTGTGATCTATAGTGATGCATCCAAGAAGGGATTGGGGTGTGTTCTTATGCAAAATGATATGGTGATAGCTTATGCTTCATGACAGTTGAAAATCCATGAGCAAAATTACCCAACACATGATTTGGAGTTAGCTGCGGTAATCTTTTCATTAAAGATTTGGAGGCATTACCTTTGTGGTGAAAGGTGTGATATTTATACTGATCATAAAAGTTTAAAGTATATTTTCACACAAAAGGAGCTGAATATGCATCAAAGAAGATGGTTGGAGCTGATTAAGGATTACGACTACTCAATCCATTACCACCCTGGGAAAGCAAACAAGGTGGCAGATGCATTAAGTCGACAAGACCATGATAGTTTATCCATGATAAGGATCACAAAAGATCCAATATTTATGGATTTACAAAGGATGGATCTTGGAATTATAATGGAAGGGGAAAAATCTTATCTTTCTCAAATGAATGTTCAACCATCTATACATGTGAAGATTAAAGAGGCACAGAAAGAAGATGTCGAGTTAAAAAAGAAGGTGAGAAATGTTCCTGAATTCAACCTTGATTGTGATGGGATAATAAAGTTCAGGAATCAGGTTTGTGTTCCTCCCATCCCCAAATTAAAGAAGGAGCTACTGGATGAGGCTCATAGTTCTTCATTCTCTATTCATCCTGAAAGCACGAAGATGTACATGGACCTGAAAGAGTACTTCTGGTGGGATGACATGAAGAGAGATGTTGCTGAATATGTCTCTCGATGCTTGGTTTGTCAGCAAGTTAAAGCTGAGAGACAGAAGTCTAAGGGGATGTTACAACCATTACCCATACCCGAATGGAAATGGGAAAACATCACTATAGACTTTGTCACAGGACTTCCTAAAACATCCAAAGGCAATAATGCTATCTGGGTCATAGTTGATCATCTTACAAAGTCTGCACACTTCATTACTATTAGAGAGGATTTCTCTCTGGATCAGCTTGCCAGGATATATGTAAAGGAAGTGGTAAGATTGCATGGAGTACCACTTTCTATTATATCTGATCGGGATCCGAGATTTACCTCGAAGTTCTGGCGAAGTCTTCAGCATACTCTGGATACATAGTTGAGTTTCAACACTACTTATCATCCTCAGAAAGACGGTCAGTCTAAGAGAAAAATTCAAACCCTAGAAGATATGTTGAGAGCTTGCTCTATGGATTTCAAAGGTGGTTGGGATCAACACCTACCTTTGGTGAAATTTTCTTATAATAATAGCTTTCACTCCAGTATTCAGATGGATCCTTATGAAGCTCTCTATGGAATGAAATGAAGGACTCCAACTTACTGGGATGAAGTTGGGGAAAGAAAGCTATTAGGACCTGATCTCATTGATGAAATGGAAGAAAAGGTCAGATCTATTCAACAACACATAAGAGCAGCTCAGAGTAGACATAAAAGTTATGCCGACAACCAAAGAAAAGACCTAGAGTTTGAAGTGGGTGATAAAGTGTTCTTACGAATATCTCCATGGAAGAGGGTTATGAGATTTGGAAAGAAGGGGAAGTTGAGCCCTAGATATATCGGTCCTTTCGAAATACTGGATTGTGTTGGGAAGGTAGCTTACCGATTGGCGCTTCCACCGAATCTCTCTCAAGTTCACGATGTGTTCCATGTATCTCTCCTGAGAAAGTACATACATGATCCTTCACAAGTACTTAGCTCAGAAGTTGTACCGCTGGAGAAAGATATTTCTTATGAAGAACAGCCGATAGAGATTCTGGATCGTAGCAAAAAAGTCCTACAAAACAAGACTACTCGATTGGTGAAAGTTTTATGGAGGAAATCACCGCGCGTGCGTACGTACGGAATACCGTCTCCACGCCGTGGTGTAATCTATTTTCCACCACCACGTTACTTGGATGGGTATAATTGTGTAAATAATGACTATATATGACTATTATAAAGTGATATTGATTCTGAAATAGTATACATACACTCCAATACAATTCCACGATCATTGGAACGATATCATCACTCGTGCATACGTACGGAATACCGTCTCTACGATGTGACGCGGCTCGTTCTACATGATCTTCATTTCATAATGATTATATAAATGAATTGAATGAATGAATATGATATATATTACACTAATACCATTCTGGATATAAGGTATCTATAACCTAAAGAGAATAATAAGAATTTATTCGACAAGACACGCATAAGAACAAAAAGTTATAAAAACCCGAATAACAAGTAGCAATGAAATATTACTACTAAGAAGCTAAGAATATGACCATATATGATATCATAAAAATAAGTATGATTCTGGAATACGTCAATATCATTATTTAAATCATTATACATGAGGTTTGGACACGTACAAAGCATATCAGACCTAAGGTAAGGGAAATATCACAATCTCATTTTTATCCGAGATTTTTTATACTTTGGTATTTACTGGGTTGTATTTTATCATCCACATCCATGTTTCCTCAATATGTAATATTATTTCTATCCACCTAAAATTGTTTAAATACTATTTTACCATTCGGTGAGTTTTTAGTAAAAGATATGAAATGAATCTATTTTCGTTTTTCGTATGAGGTAATTTTTTTGACTTTTCCGACAAAAGTACGGGAAGAATGTTTTTTTAACTTATACGGCAGGAATGGATTTTTAAAACATTATTTCCAAAAAGTTTCCTTTACAAGTTTTCAAGTTTATTTTTAATCCACTTATTTTAGTTTAAAATTGTATGACATTTTTAGAAAGGAAAAGTGTTTTTGAAGTAGAAAGGATATTTTCCTCAAGAATGAAGTTCAAGTGTTTTATCAAAATTATTTTCCATCTAAGATAATAAAGGGTTCTGTTTTTTCCCTATTATTACATTTATTTGATAAAGTTGTGATGGAAATATTTTTATGAATTCCTTTATCTTATATGAATTGTTTTATGATGTCATGTTGTTTAAGAATCCCATTTTTATTACATGGGTTATGCAATGATGTATGATTTATGAATTTGTGGCACACATAAGAATGGTATCATTATGAGATGGGTGGGACCTATATCTCCCTCCAATGCATTGGGTAAAGATTTTATATCTCATGAGATAGACATGGCTGGAACGGTAGGTTATAGCGGTTCAGTGAAACAAGACTGAAACGAGGGTGACTCTGTTCAGAAAGGGACTTTGTCCACTAAGATAGTCTTGGAAATGAGTCTTGACTAACAAGAAATGATTCTCTATGATTATGTGTGTATGCCAAAAAGTTTCATGTTTTAAGTTATGATTATTGTGATTACATTTCACTGCCATGATTTATCCCATGTTATGAAATTATGATCTCTTTTGCAGGTTAAGATTTCCAAAAGTTATGTGCTTGTGTATACGATGTGATTGATATTTCTTTTGTTTACCCTTACTGAGCATTTGAGCTCACCCTTTTGTATGTTTTCTTTCCCCAGGTCAGTAAGAAGGTTATTAAGTAGGATATGCCAAAAAGGGACTCTAGATATGATTAAATAAGTGGGAGGCAAAGTTAATGCTTTATGAACCAGTTGTTTATGTTTCGCAGTTTCTAAAGACACTATACCTATACGGTCCTTTCGTGGTTTTGTTATATGTTGTAATAAGTATGCTTCAATTTTGAAGTATTAACAATGTATGTAAAGTATGGGTCGTTATAATCTAGGTCCATTTTCTAGGTTTTAACACTTTGATGTTAAATCAATAAAAAAACTTTTCTTGATTCAGAGTAAACTATAGGTCATGATAATGAACTATCTATTTATATATATAAAAAAATAAATAGAGGTCATTTTCTTATGATTTCACAGAAAAATTGTGGTCATTTTCTGAATTTTTTCCCTTTAAAGAAAATTGGTAATGTCTGTCAAATCAAATAAAAATAGTTCATCAATTATTCTAACCAAACCACATGGTGGATTAATTTATAGTCTATTCATACATTTCTCAAACCAACCAATGTTCATCATCCAATAATTTCATTACAATATGAAGTTGTATTTTATTTTTCCAACATTTGACGTGCATTTTTAACTTCTAAATCAATAAAAACTCACGATTTCTTATTTTAATAAAACTACATGTAAGATAATCAGGACATATAATCCTATATATCGAAAATTAAAAAAATCATTTTTTCTATGATTTCATGAAAATTTGAGATTATTTTTTTTACTTTAATCATATGACCCATTTTTAATCATTTTTTCTATAAATCAATTTTTTCAGTCATTCAAACCACATAGTACATAATAATGAAATTTGATTTTATCATATATGTAACATGATAAATTGTGATTTATTTTATATGATTTTAAGATAATCCAATGTCATTTTCCCGGCCCCAATGCATTGAATCACATTTTTGAAGCATATAAATCTTTAAAAATAAACATTTGGTTATTTTGATTTCTCCACACATCATATTGATGAGAAGTATCTTCCTACACTTATAAGATCATTTGTCGATCATTTTAAATTATTTCATAATCTTACAAGATCATTTACTATGTATTTTCTCTTTTTTTGGTGTATGCCTTTTTCTAATATTCTCATGTTTATGGATTATTTTTCTACGCTTTTGGCTTCAATTTATATATTTTCATCTGATTTCCACGAAAATATTAGTGAATGGCCCCGAAATGATTTAGGATCTATAGAAATAAACTACGCATCAATCTAATAAATATATTTCATTACATTATCTAAAGAATATTATCACATTGATATTTTTATTAATATGTCATAAAACCCACCAAGGGGTCAAAACTGATAAGTTGACTTTTGATTGATAGGGAAACTTATGAAAATGAAATTTTGGTCATTTTGTAAAAAATAATGATAGATTTATGCAAGGTCTATTCATATATGTTAAAAATTTAATGTTAAATTTTTTATTATGATTTCCTGAAAATTAGAGGTTGTTTTATAGGTTTTGACTATTTGACACAAGTTTTTAATGACATAAATCTAATAAAACTTTATTTTAATTAATTCTTACATCATTACATATTCAATTTCCATAAATTATATTAATAATGTCATAAATTAATACATTATATTTTCCATAGTACTTCCTAACTATTTGTGATCATTTGATAAATTCTGACGCTTTAACACATGTTTCCTTATTTTCAAATCAATAAATAAACATTTTTGTACATTCATAGAAAACTGTAATTTGAATTGATGTGATTTCTATTCCTATATGAAAAAAATAAATGATGTTTATTTTACAATGATTTAATAATATCCTAGGAATGTTTTTTAGATTTTAATTATTTGATGTGTATTTTTAAAAACGTTTAAATTTATAAAAAAATAGATTTTTTGTCATTTCATCTAAACTACATGTCACATTGTCATGTGGTGTGTTTTTAAAGTTCAGAAATTAATCAGAAATAATTTTCCTATGATTTCACTACAATTTCGTACTATTTTAATTGATTCAAAGATTTTGATGTAATTTTATAAACTTATAAACTTATAAAAGTGAAGTATTAGGCATTCCAAGTAAACCAAATGTGAGATTGATTTTAGGGGATTTCATAAATGGAAAAAATTAAACAGAAGTCATTATCATATTATTTGTCTTTAATGGGAGGTTTTTTAAGGATTTTTAACCTTTCAAACATTATTTTAAAGGCTTTACCTAATAATATTTTTTTCCATCCATTATGTCCACCCCATATGTTGGTATAGTGTGTAGTCAATTCGTAAAAGTCCCAAGTTAATCAATAATTATTTTACTTCAGTTTTATGAAAATAAGAGGCTATTTTCTTTGTTTTACAATTTTATCATAGTTTTTTAATGAATTAATTCTAACAAAAAAAATCTACAATTCTGAAAACAATGCACAAAAAAATTATGGGATATCTATCCATATATGCTACAATTTAACTGATTGACATGAGGATTGATCTTATATTTTAAAAATTAAAAAAATATCATTTTTTTGTGATTTCATGAAAATACTAGGCCAGTTTATATGTTTTGACCTATTGATGCTTGTTTTATGAATTTTAAATAAATAAAACTCACTTTTAGTCCTTCCATGAAAAATGAAAGTCAGACAAACATGTGATGTATTTTTACATATCAAGAATTTAATGGGGGCATTTTCATAAAATTTTAAAACAACCTTAGGTCATTTATATGTTTTTACTCATTAACGTGCGTTTTTAATGACTATTTAATCTAATACGATTGTATTTTCAATCATTTGGACCACACCACAAAAAAATTATCGTATTCTCTATCTATACATGTAAAAAATTAATTAATAAGTATTTCCTATGATTTTATGAAAATATGAGTACATTTTTTGAGTTTTAAACATTAAACATGTGTTTTTACATTTAAATTAATAAAAATAAAATTTTTTCTATTCTAGGAAAATAGAAAGTGGTTTTGACATGGATTTTATTCCCTCATTCCAAAAAATACATGATTATAATTTTAATTGAATTTAATGAAAGTTGTTTTTAGTTTACTATTTGTCAACTATATATAATTTGTTTGATTGTTTTTTAAATATAAAATAATTTTTTAATCATTTTAACCATATCATACATTTTAATGACGTGTTCTATATTATAAAATGTCATAAATTAAATAGTGGTTGTTTTTCTAGTTTCATGAAATTAAAATATCATTTACAAGGTCCTAAAGCGATGAAGCATTTTTTTAAATAATTATATATACCAGATGTATAGACAACCATTTTCCTATGATATCCCAATAATATGATTTCATTTAATAGGTATTAACTATTTGGGGGTATTTTTTTACTTTTAAATCCATAAAAACACTCAATTTTATTAGTCTTGAGAGAACTACACATATGATTGATTTTCAGTATCTTCACACATGAAAACAAGAAAATTAATGTTATTTTTATCGTATTTCATGACAAATCAAGGTCGTTTTCTAGGTTTTCACACATTAAATCATTTTTTAAATGTTATTATATATAATGAAACTTTTTTTGTCCATTTTTACCATACATTATGACAGATTAATGTGCGGTATATCTATATATGTCAAAAATTGATCATTAAACATTGACATATGATTTCGTAAAATTTATATGGTTCTTTCTAGGTTTTTTCTATTTGATGGAATTTTTTTATTTAAATACTTAAAAACATACTTTGGGTCATTCGTAGAAAATTTCCAATCAGATTGATTTGTGGTTTATTACAACATTTCAAATATTAATTTATGAAACCTTTCTATTAGTGTAATGATACTTAGAAGTAATATTATATGTTTTAACCCTTGAAATGATATTTTTAATGTGTTTTAAATCTAACAAAACTATTTTTTAGAAATTTCAACCATACTGCATGCACCACATGTAAGATTAACATGTTGTTTACAGAGACATGTAAGATATTAATAAAAGATAATTATTATATGATTTCACAAATACCCAAGATCTTTGTCTTGTTTTTGGCCCATTAAATATTGTTTTTAACCATTAAGTTTATCAAAACACAATTTTGGTCATTTTGAGAAAATAACATGTCAGAATATCGTGTGATATATTATTACATTTCACAAATTAAAAAAAGGTCATTTTCTTATAATTTCTTATAAATTTTGGTTCTTTTGCATCTTTTTATTCATTTGAATCAAATTTTAGATGATTTTTAGTTGTAAAATTATTAATTTTTCAGTAATTTTAACCATAATTCATGACTAATTGAACATTTGATGCATGTTTTAAAAAAGTTTTAAATCCTATAAAACCCCATTTTTTTCATTTCAACCACAATGCTTGCTGTATAACTTTATTTATATTCATACATAAGAAAAATTTATTAAATATCATTTTCCTGTCATTTCATGACAAAATGGTTTTTTTTCTTAGTTTTAACCCTTTAACACTTTTTTTGACATTCAAATCAATAAAAACACATCATTAGTCATTATGAGAAAATCATGACGCAAAATTTATATATGGTCAATTCCTATATGTTAGAAAATAATCAATGACTACGAATGAAATGTGATCCATTTATATATAACAAAAAACAATATTTTTTTTACTTTCCAATGTATTCATAATAATATAAGGTTGTTGGCAAGGTTTTGACCCTATGAATCACGTTTTTAATGATTTTTAAATCAAATAAATCTATTTTTGGAAATTATTACAAAAATATAAGTAATTGTGGCCATTATTAAATTGTCCCAAAATTATGTACAAGTGTAAGGAGGACGAGTATCCCTTGGATTATTTTTTCATGTGTGGTTATTATTACCTTATGAATAATATATAGCTGAAATTATTGAAAAAATAGAGACAATCATGCTTGAAAAAATATACATTGTGATGTATTATGCTAATTTATTCAAAAAATAGTTTCATATTATTCCTCTTGACCAATAAGTTGAGTTATCAATAAAACATATACCTTGTTCTCTTACTATATCTAAGAATTCAAATATATGTCCCCCATTACGTCTTAAAATTTGAAAATTTAGTTACATGTGAATCAGGAATATGGTTTTATAAGAAATAATTCTTCACTGTGGGGTGAAAAGGTCATCTTCCTCAAGGAGAAGGATGGTTCAACGCAATAAATTACTGATTATTATGAACTCAAAAACATCAATATAATGAATAAGTATTACCTTCCATGGATAGAATACTTATTTGTTCAACTTAATGGGACCCAATATTTCTCTATGATGGACCTTCATTCACGACATCACCAATTATTGGTGAATAAGAAAGAAATTCCCAGAAATACATTTTTAAAAATTTATGGAAATTATGAGTTCAAAGTGATTCCTTGAATATTCAATAATGTACTAGTAATATTTATGGACTCAATGAATACTGCATTTATAGATTACCTCTATATATTATTTTTGTTCTTTATTTATGACATTCATATATACACTAAAAGCAAGGGGTCATGTGTAACATCTAAATATAATGATAAAGACTTTTATAATGGATAATATATATTAAATGTTAGTTATTTATGAAGGAAGTATAATTCCTAGGGCATGTTATCACTTCAAACAGATATATTTGGATCCTTTAAAGATAATTTCAATTATGGAGTTCCCTAGTCTAATATATATAATAGAGATCTACAGTTTCATTCAAATATCTTGGATTTATTAATGATATATGATAATGTTATCATTATTTTCAACCATACCACCCAATATAAATCATAAGAGAGTAAATTTTTTTATGTAGCATAGAATGAGAAGAAAGCTATACTAAATTTAAAATGAGGCATATCACTGTACCAGCCCTCAAACTTCCCTCAAGTGGGGAAATATTAGTGGGATGTAGTGACTCCTAAAAGATGGTTTTGTGTTGTGTACTAATATAAAATTAAAATTTGATAGACTAAACATAACTGAAATTTAATTTTCATGAGTATAACTATTAAAAACATGATTTAGAGTTGGATGAAGTGATATTTTCATTGAAAATATGGTGACATTATCTCTATAGGGAGAAGTGTGAAATATATATTGATTATAAGATCCCAAATATATATTCACATATAATGTATTTAATATAATATAGTTATGACAGTTAGAGTGAAACAAAGATAATAACTACTCAATACATTACTGTTTTTTGAAGCTAAACAAATTGGTGGATTCTCTATATAGAATATATCTGATAAAATTATCAATGATGATGGTTGTAAAGTATCAAACAATTTTAGACATAAATTATATAGAAATAGGAATTATAAAGGATGTAAAATAATCATTCCATTATGAAATGATTAATCAACAACCCATTTTGTAAAATATAAAAGATGCTAAATGAATTTATATAGAAATTCAGAAGACGGTGGAAGCTATACTGAAAATGAAATACTCATTGTTCAAAAATGATGATGAAGGAGGGGTGAGGTGTGGGTCCTAAAAATGTACACTATAAAATCTTAATATAATTAATGAGATGTTTAATTATATACATATATTGACCATCTATATCCACCCAGGGGAATAAAGATATAATAATATCCCCAAGAGAAATATTGGTGGGACAATATGAAGAAGGATATCACAGAATATACATCAATGTTTATGTTATATTATCAAGTGAAGGTTAAAGGAAAAATTCTAATGGGATTATGTAAAAATTATCTATACATATATTGGAATGGGAGGACAACACCGTGGTCTTTTTCAAAATATTCTGATGACATCAAGAGGAAATAATTCTATATAGGTTGTGGTAGATCAACTTACAGTGACAGTTAACCTCATTATGATTTGAGAGGTCTTATTACTTGATCAAAATTAAATTATATATATATATATATATATTATGGTGAGGCTCTATGGAATAAAAATATAGATTGCATCATACTAAGATCTGATATTTACTACCTTGTTCTGGAAGAGTCTTCAACATGCTCTAAATAATGAGTGTAACTTCAGTACGGATTATCACCCCCAAACTGAGGTCCAATATAAATTAACTATATATTAACTAGAATACATGTTATGAGATGGATCATTGAACTTTATAGACGGACATGGTCGACATTTTCCTCTACTTGAGTACTTATATAATAATATATTTAACTCAAGCATCCAAATGGATCCATATAAAACCCATTATGAGAAGTAATGTATAATACCTGTGTGTTGGGATAAATTTCACGAAAACAATCTTTTGGAACTTGAAATGGTTGATAAAATGGTAGATAAGGTCAAGAATATTTAGAAATACATCATGGATTCTTAAATCCAACTTAATCTCCATGTTTTCAATCACCTACAATACCAATAGTTTGTGGTCATAGATAAAGTGTTTCTCTACATATATCCATGGATGAGTGTACTAAGATTTGTGAAGAATGGTTTGTTAATTATTAGGTACATATGACACTTTTATATTCTCAATAAAATTAGATTTTTAGCCATTTGATAATCACTCCCACCAACCTTATCTCATGTGCTTGATGTATTTCACGTATCCCTCTTGAAGAAGTACATACCAGATCGCTAATATTTATTGAATTTAGTGATTTTAAAATAGGAAAAATTTATCTCGTGTATATATCATATGGTGAAGATTTTGAAAAGAAGTGATAAAGATATATTAAAAGTGAAAACACACCTCATCACAGTACAATGGAGAAACAATAAATATGAGGAGTTAACATGAGAACCAGATGAATCCATAAAACAGAAGTACCCTCATACATTTTCACCCTAATATGTAATATGAATTTTAGAGGGTGAAATTTCACAATGGGGGTATAATGTAACAAACTATGATTTTAGAATATATTTATCTTAATTAAATTAAATTTCATTGACAATATACGTTACATGTAAGACCGAGTTTAAATGATCAGTGATATATTATTTAATTATTATTATTCAAACACTACTATTATAATCAAGCCATTAAATTGGTGGGTATAAATAGTATTAAATACATTATTAAATATATATAAAGGTACATATAAATATAATTTTATTGACAACATGTTAATAATTAATCACTCAATTATTAGTAAAGATATTTTATTCTTCAAAAATTGTGTTTTCTTAAAAAATGGTTTTACAACTTTTTGAAACAAAATATTATAATTACATTTTGTAACATTCAAAAAATTTATTTGATCAATATTATATCATTTTTGAAATAATTGTATATAAATTATTTTATGGTGTAATTTTTGTATTTTTTTTGAAAAGATTGATTTTTCTTTGAAAACTCGAAATACTGACTTTTACTAAAAAATATACTTTATTTTAAATAATTTACTAATTTAAAATATATTTCATATATGTTTTAAATTTAATTAGTTCATTATAAATAAAAATTTTCCAATTATATTTTTTTGATTTAATTTTATAATTTAATTTGGTATAAATATATTTTTTAAAAATTTATTTTTTTGAAAAATAGGTTTCTATTATGTTTTAAATTTTAATCTTAAATTTATTTATACCAATTAAATAAATTAAATATTTAAATATATATTCCTAATTTAAAATAAGTGGTTCAAAAAATTTCAAATAGATCCATTTAATTTTTTTTCACAATGAATATAAACCTTATTAAATAATTGTCACTATGGTAAGGTTATATCAAGTGATTGAGGTTAAAATAATATGATAATGACTAAAATTTAACCATAACACTTCATTTTTCACCTTTTCAGGAGCTTAATTCAACCATGGCCTTCCACATTTTTTTTAATTTGGATCCATGGTGTCTTATTTCTTTGATTTCGTCCATTATATTATTTTATTTAATGAAAAGTAAAAAATATAATTCTCTTTGTTTTATTATCCCTATTTTTCTAAAAAAGGGATATACATAGTATATGTTTTTTTAAATGTTTATTTGAAACATAAATCATTTTTAATGGTAATTTTTATATATATTTTTAATGATTAAATAATTACATTAAATTCCTATTCATTGATGACACAATATATATTCGATTAATAAGAAAATAAAATAAATGAAAGTAAAATTTTTAAAAGTAGTATAGTTTGAATAAATTATTATTTAAAAAAATAGATAAAATTTGTCTATTATATTGAAATTAATTTATTATATCCAAATTTCACTATTTATATATTCTTTTCAATGTCAAATTAAATGAATAGTTCTAATAATTACATTAATGGTTGTATATGACTGAATATTTTTTAACAAATGATTTAAAACACCAAAAAATCCTCTCATCGACCAATAAATTGAAATATATATAAAAATTTAAAATATGGCCCATTCATGGATCATTTTTTCTTTTATAGTAATTATATTTACCCCTAAAATGTAAAACCAACATTTTCATTGTAATTTTCTTAAGGGTCTACAACAAGTTTATACAAATAAATAATGGAAAACCCTAATATAAAAATTTTCAAATTTTATTTTATGATATTATTTAGACCCATAATTATCCTACCATATAATTATACCATTTTTTATCCTTTATTCCATGAAAATTAATTTATATTAATTTAAAATTTTTAGTAATTCTCAAAGTGTCTCTCTACCCACTAATAAAATACACATCCTATCCTATTTTATTTACACATAGAAATAATTTTAATCAGGACAATATATACTGAAATTCCTTCCTAACATAACTATAAATGTTAAAGAGTCTTTATTTTTTACAAAATATAATCCTTTAAAAATTTATTGTTTAAAGAAAAAGAATTAGTTTGAAGAAGATATTTAGTTATTTTGAATGTTTTATTTTAAATTTCTTCATCTTCCTCACTCAAAAATTATTCAAATATTTTGAAATAAAAAAATATATATTTAACATACTGAGAGTTTATCATGTTAATGGTTTCACATTCATTCATCTCTTCTTTTATAAAATTAGAAACAAAATCGTCTTTTTGAGTATGACATGCTACTACCTGAAAAACCGATTTAATTTGTTTTCCAAGAACACATCTCCCAAATGGTTATAATGATGGAATTAAAAATATTTATGTTATTTATTATATTATTCTTATTATATAATGGTAAATTATTTTGTATCATTCTTTCTTTCCATCTGTCAAAAATGGAACAAGTTTTCTTGTGTACATACAATCTACCATCTCCATGAACATTGTAATTAATATAAATCACTACTTATTATGGATGACTCTAAGTATATAATTATAATTATTTTATATGATATTAATATAATATTTTATATTTTTGAGATGATGTAATAATGTTTAATTTATAAAACTGATGTTATTCAACAAAATCATGTATGAAAAACAAAATTGTTATCACCCAAAACATGACTTTAGTAAACGAACTACCAAAAATCTTTTGGTATGAAATTTTATGAAAATAATATATTTTTTGATATATATGAATATTATTCAAGAATAAATGTCTATTAAATATTTATTTATTATATATGTGTTTATAATGTGTATGTGGAATGATGATACTTAAGATAAGGGTTATCTCTAAACCACCCATTATCTTTGTGTTATGAAAATTTTCTGTCTAATTCACATTATCTCTCACTGATGTTATGATATGATTATAAAAAATATATATATGTGTGTGTGTGTCTAACATATATACATAGATTATTCTTCCTTCCTTTTATGGGTTAATTCATTCCTTTATTTTGTTACTCAAACCCATTCTTTATGAAATCTCTTGGATAATGATATGAGGCAAGATTATGAAATCCATTTATTTCCATGGAAAATTATTATGTTTATACACACTTAATGATATGATTTTTAGAAATAAAGAATCATGAACATGTTATGATGGGTGTGATCAGATATCCCTCTAGTTAAGTAGGGGTTGCTTTAGTTCCATGATAAATTATGTATGAGAGAGTGGAGTAAACCTTATAAACAATGAGATTATGTATACATTGTGATATTATCATTGAAGATAGCATTGAATTATGATTATAAAATTTTTTCATTTCATCCACATTTTCTATGTTTCCAGGATTTCATGATATAATGATCATTATGTTATTCTCTAATATTATAACTCACAATACTTCTCTTTTATGATATCTTAATATTCCATTATCCTGCATGTTATTCTTCCTTATTGTGTTAATTCCCTTACTGGACTTTTAATCTCACCCCAATTTTCTATGTATTCACCTGGATATCCAGTGTATTTTTAAGAGATCAAATGGATTTGTGAACAAATTATAGGTAATAAAATAATGATGTCTTTTCATGTTGATGTTTTATGAACAAGTCTTACAAATACACTTGGATTTTTTTATCACTTTTTGTATTTGATAGATAATTATGTTAAATATTATGTAATAATTTTTATAAAATGGATGGGTCTAGTATAATTAATAAAATATTTGATGATCTATAACTATTAATAATTGAATCATTCTTGAAAAAAATCCTAATTTGATGCTCCATGAATACACTGTTCGCTTAAAAAGGATGTTCAATACCTATTGTTCATTAAACCTCTATTTTGATGAAACTATAAACTTTTATACAACTAACATTTAATAAAATATATGTTAACATAATTTAATCCTTGGAAGATAATTATCGTTGAAACTTTTCTAGGAACCTCATTCATGAGATATTAACTTTTACACAATACAATGGTTTCCTCAAACTGTATGTTTGAGAAACACTGCGATTCAAAGTTGTTTGCCTATGGAACTCATTTTTTTGAGTAACTCCTTCATGTAACTTCAGAACTTGTAAAATTAAAATAAAATGTTACTCAATAATAATCCTTGTACAAGAATCTCTCTTTATGCCTCTATTATCTTCATCATGGATTGGATATTTATAGTCCATTGTGGAACTTTAACAAAACATTCAGTATCTATAAAACATCTTCATTGAATTTTTTTTCATCAAGCTCACCATATTATCCAAAAAAATCCTTTTTATTTCATATATTCATGATTCTGTATCACATTATTGAACATTCGTTTCTCTCATTTCCATTATTTCCACTAGGTAAACCCATTATTATAAATTGATTTTTTTGGACACTTCTAACTTTTCCAACATATCTTATCCCTTCCTTATGAAAATTTATATCTAGAATGTCCCAAATTTCATTAATCTTTTGATTTAAAAAGTCATTAATTATACCGCTTTATTAACCTTAATATAAATAAATATCTTTTTATGTAACCATTTCAACACCTCTAAAAACATTCTATTTTTAAAACTCTACTATTTTTCTGAAATCACTGTGATATATTCTTAAGGCTTCAACCATTTTCCTTGAAATTTTTCTGGACCAAATAATTGGAAAACATTGGATAATTATGCCACTATAAAGACTAGATTGTTCATTATATTTTTTCTTAGTGGACATATTTAACAACCAGATATACTATTGGAATTCTATAAGACTTAAAAGATTCCATGATTCTTGGATAATATAATATACATATTCCTTTGAGTTACCAAGTATATTCTCCTCCTAAAGAATAACACGATCTTGTAGTTAACATCATAGACTTCTATAACCTATTGGGATTTTTCATGTCTAGATGAGATTACCAAGACATAAATGTGTTCCTATATTCTATCCAAACTGCTTGATATCATGATTTTAAAAAATGAAACATCACACATTGGTCTGTTTCCAATATGTTTTAACACTTTGATGTAAATTTTAGGGTTTTAAAACCATAAAATACAATTATGAGAATTATGAGAAAACCATAATTCATAGTTATGTGTAGTCTTTTCCATCATTTCAAGATTTATAGATAGGTAATTATCATTTTAAGTCATGAAAATATTAGGATGTTTTCCAAGTTTTTAAAATTTTAAGCATGTTTTTAAAATCATAAATCTAATGAAAAGTTTTTTGTTAATTTCGACCAAATCAAATACTGAAATGAGATGAGGTATATTTATAGATGTTATAAATTTATCATCAATAATTATCTTAAAATATCACAAATATTCGAATATTTTTTGTTAGTTTTTGAACATTTGATTCATTCTTTTTTAATGTTCAAAAAGGGTTATCACATGACGAGCTAACAAGTCATCTAGAATTTGTATTTAATTTATTATTTTATATTAACATGATGGATTATTCAGATTGATTATTTAATATTTTGATTAAAATATTGATTTTTGGCTTCTTTTTTGGATTTTTTTTAAAAAATTATTAATTAAAATTTATAAATAAAATTATTGTTATAATTATTCACATTTTATTTTTAAAATAAATGAAAGCATTGAAGGCCATAGTTGGCCACCTCAATTTTCATTGGCCAATGCATATGTATAATAGGGAAACTATCATATATAGTCACCAAAGGTTATTTTAACCCCATTCAACAGTTGTTTGAATGAATGTTAAATATAATGAATCTCTTTTTTGTCTTTTGAATGCATAATTCAATTAAGTAAGTTAAATTAATAGTTGTTAGAAATTAATCCATGATAATGTTAATTTAATTTTACAAAAATATAATTTAATTTTCTAGGTATGAAGTTTTTACTCTTTTTTGAATTTAAAATCTATAAAAATGGAATTTCAGTCATAATATGAAAATTAAAAGTTGTATTGATGTATTTTCAATTTACACATGTTAAAATATATACGATGGTAATTATTTTTTGATTTTATTAAAATATGAGATTTTTTTTTGACCTCATAAACTATTTGTAATCACTTATAATTATAGAAATAATTTTTCAATTATTCTGAAAACATAGTAGATCAGAATGACATGAAGTCTATTCTTACAAGTCAAAAGATATATATTATTAATTTTAGTCTGATTTTAAAATAATATAAGGTAATTATCAAGGTTTAAACCCTTTGATCCATGTTTTAAAGAAAATCAATATCATTAAAAAATGTTTCCCATTATTCTAATCTTTTCGCACATTAAATAGTTAAGACATATATTTTTATAATTCAAAAAATATTTGAAAAATGTTTTCATATGATTCCATAAAATGTTGAGGAACTTTTCTAGGTTTTTACCCTTTAACCCAAAATTTTTAATGATTAAATTCATAAAAATGTACTTTTTTCTATTTCATTTACTTTTATTTTTTCTCAATCACTGAATTTCACTTATTTTATCACTCAACATTGGGGGTTCTACTTTCATATCATATTCAAATATTACAACTAGATTATTTCCTACTTTATATTCAAAAAATACTTTTATTTCCTTTCCATTTTATCATTTGGATATTTGGTTTTTTTATTATCATTTTTATTTTTTTTTTCTTTTTTGGATTTTATTTATTATTCTTCTTATGTTTTTTATTTCAGTTATTTTTTTTTCAAATATATCCGCTCTTACATAAACATATACCTTCATTTATAGATTCTAACTTTGTGATTTTGAATTTTGAATTTTTATTATATTGAATTTTATTATGTTTATACTCGAGTTTATGTAATTTTTTATGTTTCTCTTTAACTATTTATTTAATAGGTTACTTAAATTTTTATTTTGTAGTAATTATTATCCTAGCTTATACCTATAGTCAATAGTTTAACAATAAATTCTAGTAATGCTTCCATTTTTTTATATTTCCACCATTTAACATTGAATATTTTTTTTTCATTTACTTTACCTTCATATTTTTGGACTTCTTTCTTATTTTACATTCTAATCATTGATTTTGACAATTTTCTTCTTCTTTTACATCTTTTTTTTTGTTTTCACAAAAAAAATTACTTATAATTTCTTAATTAAATTATATATTTTTTGTTTATTATTTTACTTTTTCATTAGTTTTAAATTTTTCTTTTACATTTGAGTCATCTAGATTATTTATTTATTCCTAATCCTAATACTACTTCAATACTATTTATTATCTCATTAATATTATAAATCATCATTTGACTCTTGTTATTCTTTTTTTTCTAAATAATTCATCTACCTAATTTCTTACAATTTCCCTTTTTCATGCACTTCTATTTTATTAATTTTTTATAATCCATTTATTTTTATAATTTCATAAAACCAATATATTTTTCTCTTACTTAAAATAATATTTTGAGATTCTCCTTCTGAAATTTGAATATTGGATTATATTTCACCTTTTTCATCTACTTTTTATACTACATTCATTATTGGATTTGATAGTTTCATTCTCCTTTATCTGGATTATAGTTTTTTTTATTTGAGCATTGATTCTATTTCTACTTTTAATTTTACATTAAATCCATATTCTACTTAAATTGTTTCTTCTAATTAAAATTCAAATTCTACTTTTCATAATGTATTATAATTTATGAATTTATTACAACTTATAATTTTTATTTTATATCCTACATTATTATTTTTTAAATATATTTTTTTCTTTTTATCCATTTTCCATCCCTCTATTTCTATTTAGAATAACTTTTATTTTTATCGATTTTAAATTTCCTTTCATATACTATTTCCATGTTTAGCCCCACTTTTACATTTGATCTTTATTTTCAGATTTCTAAAATATAGCTTCATCTATGCTTCATTATTTGAATTTTTATATATGGTATCTATGATTTAAATTTAACTTTTTACCCAAATTTTTCTACTATTATTGTTTTTTCTTATATCTATAAATTTGAATATGTTTTTGATTTGGCTTTTTCTTATGTTCTTATTTTATCATTTTGTAATTATTTTATGCCTATATAAACATCCCCATCCACATAAACATTTTTATTGATACATTACACATTATATATTCTCTTGATACAACTATAAATTTATAGAATGTATTTTCATCTAGTTCATATTATGATTTTATATATGTATATTATTTTTAATTTTATGTTTCCAACTTTTCTTTATTTATTCTTTTTTTCCTTCTAACTCTAATCATTTTTATTATCTATTATAATTTGTACTAACTTTATCATTATGACTATTTCCAATTTTTTCCTTTTATTTTTTTACTACTTTTATTTTTTTTCTTTAAAATTTCCCTTTGATTTATTATGTTATCACTACTGTCCTAATATATATAAATGATCATCCTAAGAGAATATTGTTTTCCATTGATTATCGTGTCTTATTTAAATAATGTTTATTTAAATTACTAAAAATAATTACTTTTAATAGTTAGAATTATAATTAAAATGGATTTTGAATAAAAAATTAATATAAATTCCAAATAAGGAATTATATTTGAAAATAATTGGTGTTTTATTTCAAAGATAAATATATTATTATAGCAATAAATATATAAATTTTAGTTTTAGACCATAAGTATGAATAGATAGGTAGTTACAAGAGAAATATATCTAGTAAATAAAAATAATTTGATATATTATTATTATTAAAAATCATAATATATATTTTCTCATTGTTTACAATATTCCATCTTCAATGTGAATACTTGATCGATTATTAGTTATACTAATGGCAGTGGGAAAACCATCACCACCATTGGAAGGTGGTTATTATTCAATTTTTAAAATTTTATATTTTATATCCTTATTCTTTTGAATCAAAATACACATAATATTTTAGTTATGAAAAGAAATAAATTGTTTTTATTTTAACATTTAAATAGCTTATAGGTCTGTTGAAGGGTATTTAATATATGTTTCTTGTGAACTATAGTTACCGTTCTATATAAAAAACAATTTTTCTTATTATGAGAGGGGGGGGATAGTAGGAATGATAATCTCAATAGGACCCACATAGATGAATCCTCTTTCATTGGTCTCTAATGTGTAAGGTAAAATTATATTAGGGTAGAATCTTTTCTTCTAACTTTATCTTTTCTATTATTCTAGATCTAATTTTATTACTAATATTTATTTAGATGTTGACTTCATTAGTTGTGCAATGAATTAGTACATTACTTCATTGAATAGTCGCTTATACAATTGAAACCTATTGTTATAATAGTTAGAAGTTATTACACTCAATTATTATTGATACAATGAAAACACAATAAATTTTGGAATGAGTATCACAAAAACAATGATTCTTTTTATAACACTAATTCTATGTTTTCAAGATTCAATTATCATCTTATACATCTCTATTGTTAATATTATTACATTGAAAAACTCTTGAGAAATGGTTTAAATTAATATATTCTTCAAAATATATCAAAAATATCACATTAGTCAAAAAAACATAAAAAAACCACAGTTTAGTCTTTTATACTATTTACAAATTTAGTGAACATCAATTATAAAAACAAATCATTAGTGAGATCAAAAGTATCATTTACTTAAAACATCATAATAATGTTAACGGTCACCTAAAATGGGTTTAACCAAATAAAATGAGTTTATATTTAAATTAAAACTTATTTTATGGATCATAAACTCATTTATTAATCTATAATAATCGTCCATACATCGATACAATAACCAGATTGTTAAGTTTTATCCCCAATATCATTTCAGAGGGATATTTTTACTAAAGTGGAATATCAATCATCACAGGGTCAAAATTGAGGAGAATAATTAGGATTTACATGGAAATATAAAAAAATGATACCTAAGAAATTTTCCATTTTTTTAGAATCATCCACATGTCATCCTGATGCCCATACTGGTCGGCATGAGGGAAACTACAATTTTATATTCTTAATGATTTTAAATAAATTACAAATCACTCATGTAGGTTTCAAAATAATGTAAAAAATATCAAATTTTCTAGAAATATTAGGAATAAAATCTTTGACTCATTTTATTTCTATATGAACCAACCAAATGTATATTTAAATCTGTAATTTATTGGTATGTTCAAAAGAATAATTTGGCATTTATATTTTTATTAAATGGGAAAGTCATCTAATTTTGGTCAATATCAAGAAAAAAATTGGATTTTCCTAAAAAATTGTATAATAGTCCTCAAATAATTTGGAATCAATTGGAATCAACTTCACATTAATATGATTCTATGAGTTCTCGGTGTTATCCAAAGTATCCTTTCCCAAAGATATGTTTAGTAAAATTAAATTTCACTAATAAATTGGTAATAAATAAAAATATAACTTAATATTGAAATAGGATATTAGGAAAATTATCCCCCAATTTTTTGATATGTCTAAATCATCTACTTGTTATTCATATTCTCATTTTTCATTTAATGATTAACGATTTGATATCATATTTGTTATTTATTATTAATAAATGACAATTCTCTTTCCCATAATCCAAAACTGAGACATTAATACTATTTCACGAAAGGATTTTATGGTTGATAATTTCCTAAAAGTGTAAACTCATCTGATAAAAATCTCTTAATAAAATTTTATGGCCCAACTATAAATTTCTTGATGAAAATATTATGTTATTTCATTAATTTTCAAGATATGGCTATCATGATATTTATCTTATCATATTTTTGTTAATATATTTTTAGTTATACTAATGTGTTATCTATTTGCACAAATCAAAATTTAGATGGTTCCCATTTTCTAATGATTTAACTATAAACTAAGGCCCCTACCTAGTTTTTTATCATTTGAATCCTATTTTAAAAAATGAAAACCCTAATAAAACTATTTTTCCATTTATCCTAACCATATATCCTCTATATATACCCTATTCATACATGTCACAAATTAATCAATCATTTTTATCCTATGGGTTAATGAAAAATAGAATTAATTAACTAGGTTTGACTATTTCACTAAAACATTTTAGATTGTAAGTTAGTAAGAGTTCACTTTTTCCTATTATGATAAAACTAAAAGTTAGATTATTGAATTGTCCATTTATTTTTATCAAAAATTAAAATTTGGTTGTTATTTTTCTAATTCAATAAAATTCAATATTTTTCATAGTTTTGGGTGTATATCCACTTTTAATCAGTTTTTATTATAGAACCTATTTTTTAACATTTTGACCACATAATACATTTAAATATTGTGTAGTATATTATAATATTCCATAAATTAAATGGTGACCATTGCCTCGTGTTTTCATGATAATCTAATGAAGTAATTGGATGTTATTAAACCAAATTATTGGGGTTGATCCTCAAATAAAATGGTTCTGGAATGAGTTTCACTCAATATATGATTCTTTTTTATAACTGTACTTCTATTTTTTAACAATGAATTCACATCTTTATATTTTGAAACATTACTCATATTATATTAAAAAACTCCGGGACTATGGGATTATAAATACAAAAAACATGCGCAAATTAATATAGAAACTTAAGAAAATTATATTTTATTCATTTCTAATCCGTATGAACAAACCATCAGTCAATATGACACCTAAATTGGTCTATATGATTGAAAGTTTCATTTAGCCTTCACATTCATATTTCAGGGGATCAAAAATTAAATAAAAATTGTATTTTATTGAAAATTTATGACATGTAAGAAAGGATTTAATGACAATTTTACATGTGGTGTAGTCATAATGACGAAAATTACCATTTTATTAGATTTAAATGTTTATGAATGCGTTTATATGGGTTAAAACCTACCAAAAACATCATATTTTCATTAAATACTTTGACTTTTTTGTATTTTAATTTTTATATATAAGAATAAGTGACTTGTCAATCCAACTTATGTTTTGTTCAAAAAGACGGAAAGTTCTATTTTTATTTAAAAGACAAAAAATGTGTTTAAAAGGGTAAAAACATACTAAAAGAAATCATATTGTAGTTAAATTATTAGAAAATAATCATCATTTTATTTTTATATGTTTTAGTTTAACCTATGTAAATACATGGGTGGTTTTATAGAAACAAACAAAATCACAATTTTGTTAATTTAAATGTCATAAAACATGAATCAAAGAATTAAAATATAGAAAACATCCTTTAATTGTGATGAAAACAAGGAACCACAATTATTTATTAATAGTTGACCTGTATGAATGGAAATTACGTAAATCAAATTTAATGTGTGGCCAAAATAACCAAATAAAAATTATTAATTGTCTTATAAGTCTTTCAAAATTTCATTAAATATTAAAGACCTAACAAATAACTTTATACTATGAGCTCACTACATGTCATATTGACAAGTAATATGTTCCTGCATGTCAAAAATTATTCCATTATTGCCTTCCAAATATTTCATGATAATATTAGATCATTTTCTAGTTTTTGACCCTTGAAAATATTTTTTTATTTATGTTTAATGTTTTTGACTTCGTTATTTACTCTTTTAGATCAACTTATACCTTATACTAATATTCTTATGCTCAAGGATTATGTTTCTCATTTTGGATTTATGTACTAAATTTTATTCTACATAAACCATTTTATGTTTCATAATAGCATATTTCACTTATTTTATGACTCTAGTTTCTAGATTATACTTATAATTTTGATTCAAATACAACTTATAACTTCTTTCTTACTCCATATTAAACTACTTCTTTTGGTTTCATAACTTTTCTTCTTTTTTAATTTTTAATTTATTATAAATTTTAATTTTTATCTATTTCTCAATAATTTTTTGTTTTATTCATATTTATCCATTTTATTCCAATTATTTTGTTTCAACTATTTATTCTCTAAATTTTTAATTTGTATGAATTTATATATTTTGACTTTCAGATTCTAGATTTTTTATTTTTATTTTATTTTTCATTTTCATTTTATTATTTTTATATTTGAGTTTATGTTATTACTTATATTATTACTTATGTATTTTATTTTTGTCATTTGTTCTAAATCTATTTATTATAAATTCTTCCCATAGATTGTGAATATGATCATGGGTTAAGAATTCAATTTTAGTTATGCTCCAGTTTAATTTTTTTATTTGATGGTTTCTTCTACTACATATGAATTTTTTAATTTTCTTCAATTTATATTCTTATTTATCTTTCAAATTCTTGAATCATATTATATTTCTCTATTTTATCTTTTTTACTTATAACCTTTTATTAACTTCTAGTTTTTTATTTTTCCCCGGATTATTTTTTGTACTTATTTTTTTATATTCTTTTCATATTTATTATTATTATTATTTTTCTTTTAATTTTTTTCTTTTAATTTCATTTATTTTATATTTTTCATCTTCTCATACTTTTTATTTTTCTTCTATGTTTTATCATCTCCCATTAATATTAACTTCTATTTTTTCTGTTTCATTTTTCCACCACAATTTTCTACCTAATTTCTTCATCCTATCTATGTTTTTACATATCCATTTTCAACTATCTATCTATGTTCATCATTTTTTTAATATGCCACTTGTACATTTTTCTTCTACATCAAGTCTATTTTTGATCTTATCCTTCTTAATTTTTCATTTTGAGTTCTTCTTGCCTTTGTATTTCCACTTTTGGCACTAATTTATTGATTTATATTTAATTAATCCTTCTCCTTCTGATTTTGGATTTCTGTTTTTTACAAACATTGGTTTTTTTTCTCCTTTTAATTTTTCATCCAAAAATTTTTCTAATATTTTTTTACTTTAAATTATTATTCTACATTTATCATCTATTATGAATCATGAATTTATCCATACTTTTTATATTTACATTATATTCTATCTTCTTAATATGTATTTTTGTTTTTATTTTCATTTCATTTATGTTTTATATCTATATTGAATTCTAGAACCTCCATATTATTTATAGATTTTAGATTCAACTTCATCTAAAATTTTTATTTTTATCTCCACCTTATAATTTGAAAATCACTTTGGGATTTCATATTGTAGATTGATCTCTGGTTAGTGATTTGAATTTTTATTTATGATATCTTCGTTTTGAGTTTCACATATTATTCATATTTTTGTAGTGATATTTTTTTATTCTAACCCTACTTTTGAATATGTTTGTATATTTTCTTCTTCTGTAAATGCTTTATTTTTATTAATGTTTCCATTTCTCTTTTGAAAACCCCTTCCACTTCAATTATTCTTTCATGATTTTCATTCTACTTCTGGAATAACTCAGACTCTAACACTGGAAATTTCATTTACAACTATTTCATCTTATTCTTATGCATATGTATATATTTTTTCATTTTTTTGAACTCTTCTTTATTTTATATAATTTTTTATTTCCATCACATATAATTTTTCTATTCTACTATATTTTATACTAACTCAACCTCTCTGAGTCTAATTACATTTTTATTCCTTGAATTTTTTATGATTTCTTTTTTTCCTTTTTTGATGTATGTGCATCTTGTTAGAACTAACATCATAATATATACTTGGTAAACCTATGAGAATAAATGTTTTTGTTTGTTGTGGTTTTTTTATTTATATAAAGGTTATTTAAATCATAAATTTATTTTAATTTAATAATGATCATTATAATCAACACTTTATTTTCAAATAAAAAATGAAAACATATTACAATTGAGATATCATATTTAAAAATAAATGTTGTAGTATTTTATAGAAAAATGCAATTTTTTTGAAGGAATTTTATAAATAATTTTGATTTATAACACTTAGGATACCCTTTTATGGGGAGGTGGATCGAAGAGAAATATAGAGATAAAATATGAATCATCCAAGATATGTTTACTAAAACTATTGAATTATATTCATCTCACACATTTAAATATTTTATATAAGCAATTAATATAATGGTTAATTATGTTTTTCAATTTAAATTTTTATTTAATTTTAATTGAATTAATCAAAATTAAAATAAAACTTAATAAATTTGAAGGTAGATGGTTTGTTGAAGCTTTTCACTACCCCTATAATCTATGATGAAAATATATATTCTAGGTTATAATGATTATAGTGGGATAACCACCCCCTATATTTATGGGAGTTTTCTATTCTTTTTTGAAAATGATATCTTTCATTTACTTATTTGGATTAATCACAACACACATTATATTTTAGTAATGATAACGTGAAATGTGTTTCTAGTTCAAATAACAATATATAATATGATTGTTGGTATGGTTTGAAGATGCATTCTTGATGAACATGGGTTTTATTACATGGGGTAACACAATTCGGCCTACTATGGGGAGGGTTGGGGGGTATGATTATCATAAATGGACATACATTGTGAAATTGCTTTTAATGATATATACAATATGGTCTACCTAGGAAAATTATCAATACTATTGGGTGAGATAAATTTTGGGGTAGGGGTGAAATCAATTGATCCTCACTATATAATTCAAAAATCTTTATGTATAGAATCTAATCATTTAGCTCTGAATTTTATATTCATAACTATTTATGCATATTATTACAACTAATTCAGATGTTGATTTCATAGGATGTAGAATAGATATGATAATTATTTATTGACCTTTTCACTTCCAAAGAGAAGAACTAATTTATTTGTCCAGCAAGAATCATATTTCAAAAAAACATTCCATTACTAATGAAAATTGAAGAAATAAGAAGATATTACACCCAATCATTATAGATACAACACAAACTCACTGATTTTGGAATTATTTTCACTAAAATTTAGTTTCTTTATGATAACATCCATTTCATTTTATCTACTTTAAATTCCAAACTTCTTATTTTAACATTTTATTCTTATAACATTGAAAATATCATGGAAAAGAGTGGGAACCCCCAATAAAATGATCTCTAATTGTGTGATGACTTTAGAAAATTTTATTCAAGTAATTTATAATTAGTATAAACTAACCCCATAAATATGAAACTATAATTGCATGGTATGATTGAAGGATCCATTTTTTCATCAAATTATAATTAATGGGGGTCAAAACCGAGTAAATTATTTCTTACATCCATGAAAATTTATTACATTTAGTAATAGATGGCATGTCAATATGACATTATATATGGTCATAATGATGAATTATACATATTTATTATATTTAATCTTATTTAAAAACACTTGTGTATGGTTCTGACCAAGTAAACAACCTCATATTTCCATTAAATCAAATTAAAATTTACATAATTTATTTTTTTTACATGAGGAATAGACAACACGTCCATTAGATTTGTAGTTTTTTCAAAATGACAAAAAGTTCATTTTAATGGTTCAAAAGTCAAAAAAACATCCATGAAATTGTGAATATTAATAGAAAGACCCCTATTTATAGTAAAATCATTGGAAAATGATTTTAATTTACCTTTTTACATGTTTAAACTAACCCCACACTAGTATAATGGGTGGTTTTCCTAGCCCTGACTAAAGCTTGTTTTTATAAATTTAAATGTCAAAAAAATAACAGAAAAGGTTCGAAACAAAAAACATGACCTAAAATTCCTATCATTTGACGGAAAACTGATCATTAATTAATTTATAAAATTTATTAATAGACATCCGATCAATACAACCTATATTTTGGTTGGAATACATGAAGAAATTATTTTCTTAGACATAAATGTGTTTAAAAAATGTGTAAAAGTTTGAAGGCCTAACAAACGACTGTAGATTTTGATCTCATCAATCTTTATATTGACATCCAATTTTTTTACATGTAATAAATTATTCACAATAAATTGTCCATTGATTTCACAGTAATCCAAAATCTATTTCTAGGTTTTAACCATTTTTCATTTTCTTCTATTTCTTGGTATTTCGTATAAAATCTCCTTTAACTTCTTTATCTACTACTTTTGACTTTTAAAAATATTATCTTTTTTATGGATTATGTTTTTACATTTCTCTTTATATTTTTTATTTTATTCTTTATCTACTATTAAAATTTCCCTAAAATTAACTTTAACTTCTTCTATGACTTTAGATTCAATCTACTACATCTACTTGACATTTAACAACTACTTTTGGCTTTTTACAAACATTAGATAAAAGTAATAGATTTGGTTTCTTATCTATTCTATAGTTTGAGTTTTTATTTGTGTTTCTATTAGAACTTTTTACTTCCTTTTCATATATCTATTCATTTATTTCTGATTATTCTTATAGTTTTTATAGTAATATTTTTCAGTTATATATTCTCTTATAAATATTCTTCCATTTCATTGATTCTAACATATATATTCTATATTATTTATTTTAATTTTACTTATTTTTATTTGAAATGTGTCTATTCTTGAAATTATGTTATAACATATGTTTTCTTATTAAACCTGTCCTTTCTACTATTAATTATATTTTTAATTCTTAACATTTATTCTCTAGATTTTTTCCTCTGTTCATTTGGTTTTCTTTCACTTATATTTATGGTTATGTTGAATATTTTTTCAATAACTTCTTCTAGCTTCTATATTTTATGATTTATTTTTCATTCATTTTTTATTCTTCATTTTTATTTAAGTTATTTATTTTTCTTCTTCTGATTTTTTGATTTTGACTTTTGGAACATTCATTTACTATGTGTTTTTTTTATTTTTTCATCAAATTATTTTTATATATTTATTATTATTTTTATATCAGATTCATTTTTTATTTCAATAATTTTAATAACAGTTTTTTTCTTTTTCATTCAATCTTTCTACATTTTTTGTTCACTCTTACTTGAAATTATACATATATCCTCTATCATATCTTTTCTATATTATTATTTAACTTCTAAATATGATACTTAACTTTTACCCTATTATTATTCTACCTAATTTAATCAACTTATCCATGTTCTTGTAATTGTATTTTCTTTCTTTTGTGAGAGTTTATCCATTTTATTTTTATATCTATCTAATTCAGTTATTCTTCTACTTCTAATCCATTTGTGAGCTTCTCCTTCTAAATTTAGGATTTAAGATTCTTCTTTATAATCAATAATAACTTTTGGTGGTATATTCACAATTGGTTTTTATTAATTTTTCCCCTTATACATTTTAATTATGTTTTTATTTGAAAATTTATTTTATTTCCCTATATTATTTTATATTATATCATTATATTACTTTGGTTTTTATTTTAACTTCTACTTTTGATCATGTATTATGAAATATGAATTTATTCCTAAATCTTGTATTTCCTTTATATTCTACAATCTAATTTTAGTTTTCATAATTATTTTATTTTATTTTAATTTTGTCACCTATATTTTAGAACCTCAATTTTTTATAGATTTTGGAATCCTTTTCACTTCTTACTTCCATATTTACAACCACTTTCACAATAGATCATGACGTTCAAATTTCACATTTTAGATTTATCTTTTGTTGGTTCTTTAAATTTTTATTTATGATATCATTGGTTTTAGATTAACTTTTGTTTCTAAATTTTCTAGTGTTTTAGTTTTATCTTCTACCTCTACTTTTTAATGTGTTTGTGGATTTTATTTTTTAATGTTCTTTCATCATCATTTTATAATGTTTTTGTTTCTCATTCGACTTCCCCTTGAAGTTATGATTCTTTATTAAAATTTACAATTCTTATTCTATTCATGATCTAAATCTAGCTTTAGAAACTACATTTTCATCTAGTTTATCTTTGAATTCTATATATGTGTATTCATTTTCAAAATAGTTTCCCATATTCTTTATTTTTTTCACCTTTTTCCTTCAAAATCTTATCATTTGCCTCATCTACAACATTTCTGAATAACTATATCTCTAGGTCCAATTCCATTTTCATGACCTATATTTTTTATTTCTTTTATATCTTTTATAATTTCTTAACTTATTAGAAATTACACCCTAATATATAATTTTTCACCCTGATAGAAGTGTTGTTATTGGTGATTCTAATTTTCTATTTAATTCATAGTTATTTAAATTAATAATTAAAATTATAAAGATTAAGGTACTTTGAAATAAAAATAAAAATTTCAAGAAAATGGGTTTTCATTTTGGAAAATCATGTGTTTAATTTCATAGAGAAATGTTTTTATGAAAATAATATAGAAATTTTATATTTCAGACCATTAGTATACCCTTTTATGTGGTGGTGGTTACCAGAGCCCTATATTGAGAAATGATTAAGTAGCTAAGATATGATGAGTAAACCTAGTAATTTATATTCCCTTTATATATTTTAATATTTTATTTGAGATCATAATATAAATTTTAATTAGGTATTTAATTTAATTTACACTTCCCCCTCCCATATTTGATGACATGATAATTATTGGTTATAACGATGATACTTGGGGAACCATCCCCCCCATCGGTGGGTTCATACGATTCATATAAGAATATTTTATCTTCTTGATCAATATTTCTTGGAAGAACCATACAATTAATATTTTTCTTAAGTTAAGCCAAATTGTTTTATAATGTAGACTTCTCTGTAGCCCATAGGTTTTTTGGGGGGAGTTTCAGATACATTCCAAGACTATATGAGTTAATGTATTGGATTTAATGAAATTATTTCCATTATGTAGAGGTTATATGGTATAATAATTATGATTAGATATGTAGTGATAAATTCATGTTTGGTAATCTATATTGGTTGATCCATTTGGGGGAATTATTATAACTAAAATTTCATTGGAATTTTTTGGGGAGCGGTGAAATCGGTTGATCCACACTATGTAATGGTAAGTTAAGTCTATATAAAATCATATAATCTCACATTGAGACTTCAAATATACTAAATATGATTTTAATCATATGAGTTATTCAGATATAGATTTCATATGATATAGAATGGATAAGAAAAGGACTTTCTATGCTTGAAAATTCTATTATTGAAGATGAATATTATAGTGGTCAGATGTTAAAATACGCAATTTTTATAGATGTTATTCATAGTCACTGGATTTAGCAGTAGTTTCACTGAAACACTAATTTCTATGATAATAGAAGTGTAACGTATTCAACAATAAATAAGAACCTTATATTTTTCTAATTTTATAATTATTACATTGAAAAACTCTTAGAAAATGAGTGTCAAAACTATTAATAGATAAATATAAAGTAAAGGAGTTTATATTAGAGGCAAAACTAAGTAAAATGATATTTTGGTCATTTTTGATCTATAATAACCATCCACACATCAATCTGATCCCTATATTCTATAGAATTACCAATCATACCATTTATATTCTAAATTTATAGAAACGTGACAATTCACCTCACTGGTTTCAATACTGTGTTCAGATTATAATTAAATATTTGTAGAATGGTATTCAAATCATTTTTGATCAGTACGAATCAACCACACATCAACACGATAACCTAATTTCTTGATAATATCTAATTTATAATTTCACCTTAACATTATTTCTTTGAATTTAAATATGACTATTCAATAGTTCAAAATAAAAAGAAAACATTAGATTGACATTGAAACTTTCAAAAATGATTCTAGAGTAATTTTTGATCTATATAAATCAATCAGATGCCTAGATTACATAGTATAGTATATCTATTATTTCATATTTTTAATTCTTATTTATAAATAAAAAATCATTATTGTGGGTGTCAAAAATGAAAAAGTGAGATTGTATTCATATAAAAACAATGGAAAATGATCTTCATGTAATTTTTGATCCGTTCTAACCAAACACACATCAATTCATCTCTTGATTTTCTTGGTGTGATAAAAAGTACCTTTCAGCCTTTAAATTCCTATTTTAACTAAAAAGTAACCTAAATTAAGTCAAAATAGAAGAAAAAATTATGAATTTTATTTAAAAAATAGAATAATAATCCAAAAATTAATTGGTATTTTTAGAAATCAACTGAATTTAATCAGATTACTGGATTTATCACTATGATACAATGTTACTTTCCTACTTTTTGTTTTTATTAAATGACATATGTCCCATAAAGGTGTAATAATTGAGAATATTACATTATATTGACATGAAAACATAACAAAATGATCTCTATGACATTTTTAATCAATTGGAATCATTCATATATCATTCAGATTCATGTATTTCTTAGTATAATGAAAACTATGATTTCATATTATTATTTCTTATTATGTATTGAATCGTCATGCATGTAGAGGTCAAAACAAAAAAAAATGTGACTGGATTAGTGTGATAACTTAGGAAAATGATTTTTGGGTCATTTTATAATTGTACAAAACCATTAATATTCAATCTGACAGTTGAATTTCTTGATATGATCAAATGTTATGTTTGGCCTTCACATTCACATATCTCCCCTAAAATGTGTCAAAGTGAAGATAATATGTTTATATTTCCATGGAAACATATGGGAATAACCTTAAAATTACTTTTGATTTATAGTAATCATACATGTGTCTATCAGATACCTAGATTTTTAGGTATGATTCTAAGAGTCTTTCCACAATAATATTTTTATTAATGTGACATATCATCCATCTTGGGTTTAAAACCAAGAAGAAGAATTTAGATATATGTGGAATCTTTGGAAAACTATATATGATTTATTTGAGGTCAATATGAATCATTTTCCCATTAATATGAAAAATAGATCTCTTGATATAATTAAAACTATGATTTAATATTTATAAAACTTATTCATAAGTGAAAAATCATGTATAGTGAATAGAATAGAGAAAAATGAGCATAGATTGGTGTAAATTTTTAGGAAAAATCTATTTGAGTAATTTTTATCATTATAATCCAACAAAAAATCATTATATAAATAAAAATTTCTGGTATGATAAATAAATTATTTTTAGATTATTATTAATGTGACAAGTCACCTAAAAGATTTCAAAACTAGGCAATCAAGTTTACATTTATTTGAAAATTTAGGAGAAGGATACTCAGTTTTTTAATAGTAAAAATAAACCATGTGATAATTTATTTTATAGACTATATAGTTTGTCTCAATATATTGTTTTAGTCTAATATTTTTAATAAAATGGAATATCTCTTATCAGGTTATCAAAATCACACTGGTGATATTGTTTGTTGAATGTTTTTTAATGACATTCAAAATATTTTAAAACATGGTTTAAATTTTATGAACTTACCACAAGTTTTATTTATGAGAATTTTATTTTTTTCAAGTCATAAATTATTTGAAAAAAATTCCTATTATTACATGATAATTTTTAATCCATTTTGGGTTATAACACATTAACACATGTTTTCAAACTTTTTAGTCCATAGAAACAATTTTTTGGTCATCTTAAGAAAATCATATGTCAAATTGATTTTTGGTCCATTCATATTATAAAACATTAAAAAATTGTTATTCAGACGTTATTTATTGTTAATTAAATACCATTTATTGGGTTTTGACACTTTGATGAATGTTTTTTATACTTTATCTTTTAAAATATCATTTTTGATAAATATTGCCACAATTCGCATCCAATTGAAATAAGACCTATTCATTACTTACAAAAAAATTAATGATCAATATATTATGATTCAATAACAAATTAGGACCATTTTCTAGGTCTGACCCTTTTATGTTAAATAAATACAAACACACATTTTCCCAATTCAATAAAATAAATTTTTATATGGATTTTTATCAATTATTATATATAAAAAATTAAATAGAGGTCTATTTCTAGTAATTTCCCAACAATATGAGTCCACTTTTAGGATTTTGATCATTTGATGCACATTTTTAAGACTTTTAAAAATAATAAAAATTCATTTAAGTAATTACGCCCTAACCATGTGATGGATTAATTTGTGTAGTATTGGAATATATCTCAAATAAATCAATTGACTTTTCCTAATGACTTCAAAATAGTCAGAATTCATTTTCTTATTTATTCCAACTACAATTCATGACAATCTATTGTGTAGTAAATAAGTACAAATCAAAAATTAATCAATGATCAAGGACTTCTCTAGGTTTTGTCACTTTGATGCATTTATTGAAACACTTTTAATTCTATTAGAACAATTTTTTTCATTATAAATTAACTACCCATTGAATTAATGTGTAGTGTATTAATACATGTCAAAAATTAATCAATCACCTTTGTTATTGTTTATTTTGACAATTTGAGATTTTTTTATAGTCCATAATTCCTTAACACATGTTTTTAACTATTAAATCATAAAAAACAACTTTTGGTCAATATAGGAAAACCACAAGTTGACTTGACATGTAATCTATTATGGAATATAAAAAATTAAATAATGAGTTAGATTGATGTGTGATTTAATTATATATATTTAGATAGCAGTTATTTTCCATTTATTTCATGATAATATGAGGGTTATTAACCCATCAATACATGATTTAAAAGATTATAAAATCTAATAAAATAATTTTTCAGTAATTATGAACTCACGTCATTAAATTATGATTACTCATACATTTGAAAATTTTAATCAAATATTATTTCCCTGTGATTTGATGACATTACAAGGTATATTTTTGGATCGACATTTTAACTCATGTTTATTAAAATTATAGATAAAAATGAATATTTTTTCACCCTAAGTAAGGGATAACTTGATTCCCAAGATAGTGATTCTATATCTATTCTGATGGTGATGGACATAGACCTTGTCCCTCTAATAAAAATAGAGGAGGGACCTTCATCATCATTCGAGGATATCTGTTTAATTCATTCTCTACCTTTTATAACCTCAACATCCTTCCCTAATTCCATTATGTTTCTCTTAGCCCTATTGTTCATGATATGTTCAATGGATTCCATAATCCTCCAATTTAATTATCTGAGTTCAATAAGGACTCATATCTTTTGAATATACTAACTATTTCTTAGTTTAAATAGTTTCATCCTTCAGTGGATTCTTTTGACAGGAATATATTTAGATTATAGGGTTTAGATGAACGAGAAAAGAGGGGTCTTCTTGAAAAAAAAAACATATAATGATTCGGTTTTCTATAGATAATGAATCATTTATGTTTGGGTTCAATTCCCCTCACAACTATAATGGCTTACAGTTCTAATTATTCAGGTGGACTTAAATTTTTCACATGAAATGTGATACCCTAATCATGGTGATTTGGGTTTGTTTTCCAGAACTCCAATTAACATTTATAAATACATTGATTATTGGTATGCTAGGAAGTATCAGAGTTAGATATATATTTTCTATAATTAGAACTAAATATGTTTTTCAACATATCCATCCCTGATTCTATGCAGACATTGATGTTTCAAAAAAGAAAACCGAATAGGTTTCGATTACAAGCAGGGAAGAGTTCAACTGTAAAAAAAATGGGTTTTGAGTCATTTACTTGTTTTTTCATATCATGTAAGAAATATTTTCACTTAATGGTAGTTTTTAGGCATGGTAGGGTGAACATCCCTTAGTATATGGACATGTATTAAGGAGGAAAAGGTAATGATATGGTGTCGACTTCTGATAAAGGTATTATGGAACATATCCCTTTAGGTGTTATTATAGATCATAGTGCTATAGATTATATTCACAATAAATCACCTAAAGGAGACTCAAATGTAATGGACATTTTTAATCAATTATGGAATTTTTTGGGAGATCACAAGTCTATTTTTGATGTTACTTTGGGTTCAGTGGGAATAGGGGAAGAGTGTGTTATTGGTGCATTAGAGTATTTTCTATGCAATTCATTTTTGGGATCCTATGTAGATGATGTCAGCCATCATTGTCGATTTAACCCTAATGTGGGGGAACAATTGAAAATAATGGTAGGCCCTCAAGGTATTATATTAGGCCAAAAATTCTTAAAGGTTATTACAGTTAGGTGAATTCTAATAAGGGGTGAAACCCATGAAGGACCATAACCTGCTTAAACATAAGTAATAACATTGATGTTCTAGGAGTAGAAGTACAGGTTGAGAGCTCCAAAAAAGGGAGATGGTTCTTGGGGGAAGATTCAATGGGATATTTATATTCATGTTCCATATTATACTTTAAATGGAGGGAATTATAGAGGTCTTTATAGCCTAAGAAACAATTAGGGATTGAGAGGAAATAGGGTTTCAGGGAGTTGCATCGTGAGAAATAGTAAGAGATCCAACTGGATTAAATATTATTCATACCTACCTAAAACAACAGATAAAATCTCATCAAAAAATTTGGGTCTAATCCAATGGAGTGTGATCCTTTGAGAAAGTGTAGGTGAATGAGATTATCCTGGACCTACTAAGTGGAGATGCAAAGGGCAAAGGTGGAGTTTCTAAGGAACAAGCTGCTGAGAAGATGGGTGACATGATAGAGGTTTGACCCAGGGGAGGCTATGTGATTATTGAGGATTATATTATGGTTCCTCATGGGATATTTGTAAAGGAGGATACAAATTTTAATGCTCCTATTGAGCTTATAGATGGCACAGAGTGGGCAACAAGTGAGAATGTAAGGTAAAAGTCATGGGAACTTCAAATGCATTCTGAGGAAGAATTGGTGGAGAAGGAATTAATTATTCATTATTCTAATGAGGACGATGATAAGATTGATGGTATACCATTTCAATTGGATAAACATATGGGCTATAGTAATTGGATAAATAATAATTATTCAATTTTGACAGGAGGCTTCAATTAAAATAAGATAATCACAGAAGAATTCATCCAAGATTATGGAATGTTGGATTATCAATTTGAATATATTATCATAGATGAAATAAATAGTAATATAACTGATATATTTTTCAAATAATAGAGTAACATTTATTCTAATAGTATTAATTTTTCTATTAATAATTTTATAATCTTTTATATTGTTTGATGTTTCTCTAGTTGTAACTTGTGTGGTTTCCTACTTTTTCCAAAAAAGTGATTTTATAATAAAAAGATATTTTTAAGTCATCCAATCAATGTAAACAATATGTTGTTAAAATATGTGGTCTATTTATTTGTAATAAATTAAAAGGTGGTAATTTTTATGAAATTTTGTGCAAATTCAAGGATTTTCTCTTGGTTTTGACCATATAGCCTATTTTTAATAATTTATTACTATAAAATTGTTTATTCATATATTATGATCATAGAGTATATTAGAATGACATGTTTTATATTCCTATATGTCACAAATTATAAGAAGGAATCTTTATAGAGTACTCAATAAAATTGGAAGTCATTTTCAACATTTTGACCGACTAAGAGAAGTTTTTAACGAATTTAAAAAATATTTAAAAACACACGTTTTATTATTCCAAGATAATTTCATATTGTATTGATGAAATTTTTATGATTCTAAAATACATTAATTTATTTTTCAATGGTTTTTACCTTTGATATATATATTTTTGAATTTTAAATCCATAAAACACACTTTTGGTCATTTTAATCAAACAACTTGTTGAATTTATGTGAGGTCTATTCTGATTTATCATGCATTAAAGAGAGGTCATTTCCATGAGGTTTCAGGGAAAACTAAGTTAATTTACTTGGATTTTACCATTTTATACATGTTTCTTATCAACTTTAAAACTATTAATACTTTTTATTAGTCATTAAACCTAAAACAAACATCAGATTGGGATTCAATCAATTCACGCATGTCAATGATTAATAAAATATAATTTTTCTATATTTTCATGTCAACCTAATCACATTTTTTAGCTTTTATTTGTTTTATGTTAAATCAATAAAAACACACTTTTGGTCATTATTTATGAACCACACATCAAACTAATGATATGTCTATTCATATTTATCATAAATTGAGATGAATTCATTTTCATATAATCTAAAAAATAATCTATGGTCATTTTATTAATTTTAAACATCTGAAGCATGTTTTTAAAGACGGTTAAATCCAAAAAAACTAATTTTAATCCATTTCTATTTAATGTAATGATGGATTGATAGGATAATATTTTTATTTTTATCAAATCAATCAATGATAATTTCATATGTTTCTTATAAAATACATGGTCATTTTCTTTGTTTGGAAAATTGAAATTTTTTTTACTTTAAAAACATTAAAAGACTCTTTTGGTAACACTAAAAAACCAATATTAGTATTGAAGTAAATTCTAGAGCTATATTACAAAAAATAAAGAGTGATTGTTTTTATATGATTTCGATAAAATTAAAATATTTCTGTAATGTTTTCATTATATAACCTTCTTTTAATCATTTTTTACTATAAAACACCTTTTTTTATCAATATGAGTACATAATATATCAAAAAAATAGTCTATACCTATATGTAATATGTTAAATAGGGATTATTTATATGTGATTTCATGTCAACATGATGTTATTTCCTTGTTCTGGACAATTTGAATAGTGTTTTTAATAACTTTTAAGACATTAAAAATGCATATTTGGTTATTATAATTTCACTACACATCGGAATGATGTACCATTTATTCCTAAATGTGAGACATTATTCCATAATAATTTTCAATGATTTATTTATAATTTTATTCATTTTTCTAAGTCCTGAATCTTTCTATTTGGTTTATAAATTATACTAATATGATCATATTTCTGACTTTTTTTCTTTTTTGGCCACAATATCTATATTTTCTTATAATTAATATGAATATTTAGTAGAATGATATGTAAATGATTTGTAATCTAAAGGAATAAACCACACATAAATTCAATTCATGGAATTCTTAGAATGTTCTAATGTATATTTTAAACCTGATGTGTTTTATTAAAATGGAATATCACCTATAAAGGGGTAAAAATTGAGGAGATGAATTTAGAATAACTGGAAAAAAATATAATAATGCACATTTTGTAATTTCAGTCTAGCCGTTAGACATATTAATAGTCATTTTATTCATACATTTCAAATATTAAATGGTGTCTGGGTTCTAGTGTTATCCTGATAATTGGGAGTCATTTTCTAGATTTTGACTATTTGGCACATGTTTCTAATGACATAAATCAAAAACTTTTTTGGGGTCAGTCAGACCACATAGAATATCAATTTTCCACACAATATATTCTTATCATATTAAATAAATCAAAGTCTATTCTCCTTTGGTTTCATGATAATCCATGATTTTTTTATATTTCGACCATTTAGAACGTGTTTTTTGACATTAAAAAAATTTAAAATAAATTTTAATCAAATTTTAGAAAAGCACAACTATGATTTATGGGATATATATTCATAAATATATAGAAATAAATTAAGTAAATTTTGAATTATTTCATACCAATCAAAGGTTATTTATTAGGTTTTATTCTTTTTTATTTAAAGTTTTGAAGGCTTTTTATTCAAGAAACTATTTGTCGAACATTTTGGAAAAAATGAATTCCACATCGACATAAGGACTATCCATAAATCTTAGAAATTATTTAAAGAACATTTTAATATTATTTAACAATAATAAAAATATATTTTTCTATGATTCATAGTTTTTTATGAAGGATTTCAGACTTTTAAAATCTATAAAAATGATCTATTATTCAGTATCAGTAAACTATAAGTCCAAATGATTTGTCCTAAATTACTAAAAAAATAAAATAGATGTTAATATCCAATTATTTCACTTCATTTTGAGTCAATTTATATATTTTTATCCTTTGACGCATGCTTTGAAGACTCAACCTAAAAAACAATTTTTTGGCCTTTATGACTACTCTACATGTCAGATTGGAATGTAGTCTCTTCATACATATCAAAAATAAATTGATAATAACTTTTGAATGGTTTCACAAGAATAAAAGTTCTATTTTTAGTGTTTTAACAAATGAAAATTGTTTTTAATGACTTAAATCTTATGAAACTATTTTTCAATTATTCTGATCACATCACTCGTCAAATTTTCTGGATGTCTGTTATAATAATATACCATTTTCTAATTGATAATCGGTAAATTACAACATATAATAAATTAATAGAAAATAATTTTCTAATGATTTTATGGTAATATAATTTTCTTTCATGATTCTAACCTATTAGCAGTCATTATTTTTCTTTTAAATCAATAAAAATTCACTTTTGGACATCTTGGAAAAGACATATATAGTACTAACATGAAATCTATTTGTACATATTAAAAATTTAATGTACTTCATTTTCATATATTTTATAATAATATGAGGTCCTTTTTATGCTTTTGACCATTTGATACATGTTTTTAATTATGGTTAAATATACTAAAACTTATTTTTCAATCATTCTCACCATAACACTCAACAAATTGACATGTAGTATATTCTTGCATGTCTTAAATTAATTAAATATTTTTTAGCTATGACTTCATCAAAATATGAGTTCAATTTCAATGTTTTATAGCTTAAAAAATGGTTATAAAAATTAAAAATGAATAAAAACTCGTTTAACCATTTTATCAAAACTGAATGTCTGATAGACGTGTGGTGTATTGTTATATGCCCAAAATTAAATGATGATTTTTTCTTATGATTTATTATAAATCAAAGGTAATTTAAAAAAATTTATGGTACGAAATATTTTTGATTATTTTTTATTGTAAAACTTATTTTTTGATAATTATAACCACACCTTAAATTCAAATTCTGTATCATATATTCACACATGTCATGAATGAAATAGTTGTTGTTTTTATATAATTTCCGGAAAATCCAAGGTAATTTTCTTATCCATGTCAATTTGAATAATTTTTTAAGAAACCTAATTGTATAAAATTATTAAATAATAATTTCCATTAATTTAGTGGTAATTTTAGGTCTTTAGTATCATTTAAACATTTGGAATATTTTTTAGACATTTAAATTCATAATCACTCACTTCTAATCATTTAGAGATAAAAACATGTATGATCATTTTATGGTCCTTTCAGTCATTTCAGGAATTTTAAATAGGTTATAATCATGTGATTTTCCCACATCTCAGTATTGGTTACTATATTTTGATACATTGATGCATGTTTCTGAGGAATTTTAAATAAAATAAAATTTATTTCTTAGACATTCCAACCACATTATATATGGGATTGATGTGTGGTAAATATATACATGTTAGAAATTGGTCATCAATAATTATCTAGTGATTTCATAAAAATGTGAGGTTGTTTTCTAGGGTTCAACTATTTTTTTCACATTTTTTGACTTAATTCAATAAAAACACACTTATTTTTTCAAAGAGAAATGAAATTCAAATTTATGTGAGTTATATTCTAACATGTTAAAAATTATATGATGATTATTATATTAATGTTTAATGATAATTAGAGGAAATTTTCTTTTTTATGATAAATTGACATAAATTTTTAATGATATTTAAATTAAATAAAACAACATTTATTTTCATTCCAACCAAATAACATACACCACACATCTTACAAAATTTTTATCTATTTAGACATATCAAATATTAATCTAAAATAATTTACCTACAATTTCATGAAATTCTGTAGTCTTTTATAAATTTTTATCCCATTCATGTATGTTTTTTAATTTTTAAATAATCAAAAATACCCTCTAAGATATTTATAAAAAATATCATGTAAGAATTCCATGTGATTTATTCTTATATATTGAAAATTAAATGATGTTGTTTTTTATAAAATTACACAAAAATTAAAGGTCTTTTTATATTTTTTAACCACTTGACACATATATTTCAAGAGAGTTAAATATAATAATACTTATTTTTTTGTAATTATATCAACTCTCTATGAAAGATATATATGAGATCTATCTATACATGATTAAAATAATTCAAAATTTTCATTGGATTTCAGATCAATTAACAGTCATTTGTTAGGTTTGGACCCTTTAATGCATGTTTTTAAAAACTTTTAAATCTTATAAAACTTCTTCTTTTGTTATTCTGACCACAACGTATATCTGGTCGTCTTGAAGGTTATTAATATATGTGAAATATTAACAACAAATAAATTTAATATAATTTCATGAAATTATAACGACATTTTATTGGTTTTTACCATTTCACACGTCCTGATGACGTTTTAATTAATAAAAACATACCTTTAGTCATTTTAAGCAAACCACATGTCAAATTAGTACATGGTCTATTCCAACATTATTAAAATTAAACCATGATCCTTATTTACACGTGATATGTTTCTATATATCATCAAAAATTAAATGGTGGTCATTTTTTTATTTCACGAGAATACGAGGTCATTGTCTTGGTTTTGGCCCTTTGATGCTTGTTTTTTATGATTATTGAATCTTTTAAAACAATGTAATTGGTCATTATGAACTCAAAAAATTTATGTTTTGTCTATTCATAAATGTCAAAAATTAATTAATTATAATTATCCTATAATTTTATGAAAATATAAGGTATTTTTCCATGGATAGACTTTATGACTCATGTTGTTTTTCTTTTTACTCAATAAAAGGAACTATTTTTTATTATTTGAAAACTGAGACTCATATTAATGTACGAACTATTTATATCTGTAAATAATGAAAGGGTGTTAATTTTTTTATGATTACATATTTTTTTTTCTTTTCTAGTTTTTTACCATAATACCTATTTTTAAACATCTTATACTTTAAATTATTTGATCATTCTAACCACACTATACATTGGAATGACATGAATACTATTTATCTATTTAATAAATAAAATGTAGGTCATTTGAATTTGAATTCATGATAATATAACATCATTTATCATGTTTAGATTATTTTATGCTTGTTTTTCAAATAATGTTAAAGCTTTAAAAACGTTCTCCTCTTTATTTTATTCTCACTACATGTTCAATTGAAGAGACTTCTAATTTGATAAGTGAGTAACTATTTCAAAAAGATTTTCCTTTGATTCCATTATAATTAGAAGATGGTTTCTAGGGTTGTACCATTTGATATAGTTTTTTGACATATCCTATTAACACACTTTTGTCCATTCTGAGGAAACTGATTCTCTAATTAAATTTATGTCTATTCCTATATATATAACATGAAAAAAATTATTTATCATTCAATTTCATGATATTATGAGGTACTTTTTGAGGTCTTTATCCTTTTAAAAATGTTTTTAAATATATATTTTTTTTTAATTTTTTAAAAAATATTATTTGTTTTCTTAATCTCACCACATGTTATAGGGGAAAGTATTCTATTAAAAAATTTAAAATATTACTCCACAACTATTTTCTTATGAATTCACAACAATTAGAGATCGTTTTTCTATGTTTTAAAACTTTGATAGACATTTTTTGAGATTTTTAACCATAAATTACTAATGATAATTCCATAAAAACACATGTTTTATTGATATGTGTTCTATAATAATATAGAAAAATTTCATTTGATGTAGTTATCATATGATTTCATTAGAATCTGATGTCAATTTCTTGGTTTTGACACTTTTCAGCATGTTACTAATGACCTTAATATTATGAAACGTCCTTTTTTCATTTAGACAACATCACACATAAAAATCTCATGTAGCCTATTAATATATGTAAGAAATTTCACAACAATCATTATCTCGTGATTTCATAATAATTAAAGGATGTTTGTGAGTTTTTGGCCATTTGATGCATGTTTGTACTTATGTTAAATCGAGGTAATCACATGTTGAAAAAACAATTCGTATATAGTTTTTTGAATATATTCTATTGTATTGAGAAGAAGTACTATTTGGAATGATTATGATATATTTTTATTATAATAATGATTATTTATTATTTATTTTTTTTAAATTTATTAATTTTATAATTAATGAAATTATAAAATTATTATTATTACTTTTTCGGATTACTTTTAAAATTAAGTGATCGTATTAGTGGACAATATTTAAAACCTTATTTGGGGATCACTGATTCTGAAAACCACACACACATACACAGATATATATATATATATATATCCGGTAGGTAAAATTCCATATATGGTCACTAATAGTTATTTTAAATCCTATCAACTATGACCATTATGTGGTTATAAATTCTTTTTATGGTCATTTTTTTGCAGTTGTGGAAGCTCAATTTTCTCTTCGTTGAAACTCAATACTCAAATATTTTCAATAGAATGTGAATGTCACAATCAAAAAATAGTATTGAATAAATTGTGTTATTTAATTTATTTATCTAAATAAAATTATTATAACATTATGTTTAAGAATATTTTATTAAGAATTCAGTAGTAGGACTAACATGTGATATATTTCTATATGTAAAAAATTAGTTACAGTCATTTTCTTACAACTTCATGATAATTTAAGGTCATTGGTGAGGTTTTGACCCTTTTATTCCCATTTTGAAGATTCTTAAGGCAAAAAAATATATTTTCCCTCTCATTCTAACCACACTGTATTGATGTAGAGTCTATTCCGACATATCATAAATTAATCAATGATCTTTTACCTATGATTTAATTAAAATCCAATTTAATTACATGGTTTTTCCTTTTTTACTTATTTTTTTAACTTTTAAATCAATAAAAATATAAATTTTTCCATTGTAATAAAAACTAAAGTTTGATTGATTTATATTCTATTTCTATAAGTCACAATTTTAATAATGGACATTTATTTTTATTTTAATACAATTTGAGATAGTTTTATAGGTTTTAACCACATATCATAATTTTAACCCTTTTTTACTACAAAATTATTTTTGATCATTTTGGCCACATAGTATGTTAGAATGACATTCAATCTACTCTTACAAGTCACAAATTAATTTTTGGTCAAAAACCTATAATTTCATGACATCATGTTGTCATTTTATAGTTTTTTACTCTTTGATGTTATTTTAAATACTTTTAATGCCTATAAAAGTATGATTTCAATTATTCCAAGAACATAATATGTTGGATTGATGTATCATATATTTTTTTAATTCAAAAAATATTTTAAAATATTATATCAAATGATTCCATAATAGGTGGAGGATCATTTCTTGGATCTGACCATTTGCAATTGTTTTTGGAATTTTAAATCCATAAATAAATAAATTTTCTTGTTGCATTTACCATTACTTGTTCTATAATATTGCAAGTCACTTTGTTTATGAATCTAGAATCTGGATTCTGATGTTACAACATATTTAATAGATACATCTTGGTTTAGGTATTCTTTAGATTCAACTATTACTTTTGGATTAATACCTTTTATTCTTCTATATTTTGGATTTTTTTCTTTTTTATTTATTTAATCATTTTTATCAATTTATTCTCCTTTTTATATTATAATTATTTTATTTGAACTATTTCCTCACCTTCATGTGCATATACTTCCAATTATAGTAACTAAATTTGAGCTTCTGGGTTTTTTATTTTGACTTTACTTCTCTTGATTTTTATTATGTTTATACTTGAGTTTTTTTATTACTTAGAATGTTTATTAAAACTTTTATTTTTCCTATTACTTTTATTTATATTTATTATTAGTTATTCTCTCAGTTTTAGCCTTTTCTCATTGGTTCAACTTTCAATTCCATTTGTACATATAAATATAAATATATATATATATATATATTGTTTTTTAATTGAGTCTTCTAACTACTAACATTTTCTTTTTATTTTTCTTTAATTTTATTTTATGGATTTTTTTTTTGATTTTTTGTTATTACTCACCTTATTGATTTTATTTCTTTAAATTTAATAATTTATTATACCTAGAGTTTTTTTATTTTTTTAAAAAATTATTATATTAATTTTTTTATTTTTTATTTCATTTTATACTTTTTCTTGTATTTTTCATTTAGTTATTTACTTTCAAGTCTTCTAGATTTTTCATTTACACCAATATCTTATTCTACTTATGTATTATTTCTTCTACATTATAAATTAAATTTATACTTTTAATATGGACCTTACAATTTCCATTAGAATTATTCAACCTGATGTCTTGATCATTTCCTTGGTCATGTAATTATATTCTCTTACTTTTCCTTCAATAATTTATTTTTATTTTAATATCATAATAACACATTTTTTATTCTTCTTATAATATAATTTTGAAATTAAACTTTTGTTTTTTTTGATATTGGATTTTGTTTAACATTATCTGTATAATTATGGAACTACATTCACAAATGTTTTTGGATTATTAACTGTCCTTATATAGTTGAATTATGGTTTATTGATTTGAACATTGATTCGTGTTCTACATTTTATTTTACAAAAAAACATTATTTAACTTTTTTTCTACATAATATTCTTCTTATTATATTGATCATGTATTATGAAATATGAATTTATTCCCACTACTTCTTTTCATTTTTTTATTCTACCATATGATTTTTTAATTTTTTATTTTATTTTCAATCTCACATATAACATTTTAACTACTCTTTATTTTTTTTGTAGAGTTTGTATTCCACATTATATTTTTCATCAACTTTTTCCCTCAATTTCACATGCATTCAACACTTTTATATTTCAAATTTTAGTTTCATTACTAGTTGGTTCTTTTACCATTGATATAAGATTCCAAACTTTTGAGTTTTACTTGGGCATCCAAATTTTTTATTGTTTCTGTTTTCTCTTATTCACTTAATTTTGAGTATATTTTTGGATTCTATTTTTACTTATTTTCTTCTTAATATTTTGATTATATTTATATTTATATTTTATCTTTCCCATAAACTTCCACTTCATTCAAACATTTATTATTTCTTATTCTCATACTTCTACTCTAGATTTGAAAACTGTACTTTCATTTAATTCGCCTTCTACTTCTATATAACTATTTTCCTTTTCAATTTTTATTTTTAACACTTATTGATTTCTTCTACTATTTTACTTATAAATATTTTGATTTTGTTCACTATCTATATTTTCTACTAATTATATCTCTATTTAATTTCCACTTTAATTACTTTCATTTCATATTAAATTAGTTTTATTTCATTATTTGTTTACTTATATATTTTATTCTTTTTAGTATTAACTTCATTTTAAATAATTGATCACTCTTTGAGATGAGTGGTTTGAGGTGATTGTGGGTTTTCATTCGAATAATTTTTATTAATTTATTTTAGCAATTAAAATTTTAATGAATAATTTATTTTTAAAGAAAAATGAAAATATCTTATTGATGACATTTTATATTTTAAAAGTCAAAAGTTTTTTATTTCTTATGGAAATTGGGTTTTTATCAACATAAATTTATAAAAAAATTAAACCCTTAAGATATCCTTTTAAGGGGAGGGGCTTCCCATATCACTATAATGAGAAAATACAAATCAATTTAGATATGATTAGTAAAGCTCATAACTTATATATTCTCATGAATTTTAATAATTTATTTCATGTCATAATAGAATGATTAATTATTTTTTAAATTTAATTTACATTTATTTTTTATTAAATAATATTGAATTTAATAAAGTAAAAAATGATGGATTTTCGAATCTTTATACTAACTATTCTAAGATATGATAGAGAAATAAACTTTTTTATTACACTAATAATGGTGGTAAAACTTCAAATTCCATTAGAGGGAGGTTTTTATTCATTTTACAAAATAAAATCTTCTAAATACTTGATTTAATAACTCATTAAATATTTATATTTTATTTAATTTATCTTCATGTATGTTTTTATGTTAAATTTTCGATATATAATATGTTAGTTAGTGGGGGGGGGGTGTATATTATTTCCTAGTGAACTTAGGTTTTCATGCTGAAGTTAATGAAATTATATCAATAATGGGGATGGTTGGTGGGAATGATGTTTCTTATAAGAATAACATAGATGAAGCCTTTTAAAGATAAATGTATTGGCTTGGAGACTAAGGGGGTTATGGTGACTACTTTGTTAGATGAATATTAAGGGAATGGGGGAAATATATCGATCTTCACCATGCAACATAAAATTACGTCTCTGAAAAATATTATCTATTGACATAGTCTTTTATATACTTTTGGATCTGATTTTATTATTAATACTTATTCAAATATTGATTTCATAGGTTTTATAATTGGTAGGAATTGTAATCCAGAACTTGTCACTTCTATGGTGAAACATTACATTCTTTTTCTAGTAAGAAGAATTATTATATAAACATTTATATAGATGATGCTAATTGTATCAGTTAGATTTTATTACACCCAATTTTTTGGATGAAATACATACTCACTTGTTTTTGGAATTATTTTCAGACAAAAAATTATTATTGGTTATTACACCTGTTTGATTTCTACAACTTCAAATTTTTATATTCTACATTTCTATTTCTATTATAATTATATTGAAATATTCCATGAAATAGAGGGACATGAAGAATGAAAAAGAGATCATATTAACACAAGTCTTAGGAAAAAAATATTCAAGTAATTTATAATATGTAAAAACCAACTACATGATAATATGACACCATAATTGCTTAGTATGAATGAATGTTTCATTTATCCTTTACATTATTATTAAATCAGGTAAAAATGATAAAATAAAATTAGATATAAATTAAATTGTTTTATGTCTATGAATTGGCCGCTTGTAAATCTGATGTATTTTACGGTTATTGATTTTGATTTCACTTAATTCATTCGTTTTATGATTAAACAATAGTTTATGGTATTATTTATGTTTTTATTACTTATATAATGTTTTTACCATATTAATTATATTATTATTTCTTCTAAATTATTCTATAAATTTATGCGTATATTATTGGGCTCAACCTTAACTTCTAGCTACGCTTCTATTTAATTTTTTATATATGATGATTCATACTTGTACATTTCAATTTGTATTTAATATTAATTTTATCTTTATCATTTAATATTGAACTATTTCTTATTATTCTACTTCTCGATTATGTCTTTTCACTTCTAGTATGTTCTTTTAATTCTTGTTTTGTTTTAGTTAATTTTTTTTTAAATTCCTTTCACACTTTTACATTATTTTTTATTCAATTATATTTTCACAATTTCTATTTTTTTAGTATCTTCTTCAATTGTTTTTCAATATCCTTCTATGATTTATTGGTATAATGAAAAGTATCTTTTCAACATGATATTTTAATTAAAATTACATATCATCTATCAAGGGGTCAAATTTGAAGAGATGAATTTTGATTTATGTGGAAGTTTTGAACAACTATCCCCAATCAAGTTTTGGTATGTGTCATGAACCAAATCTTGTCACCATCAAAACCAGCACATAAATTGGCCCAAAGTGTGTCCCCAATCTCCATAGGCTAGAAAAAGTGCATGGGTATCATAAAAGGAAGTTTAGGAATGATTTACCTGAGTTTATAAAAATTAAACAACAAACAAACTCAATAAAATAGATCTAGACTTTTCAACAAAAAATGTCTTTTAAAAAATTTCAGAATTGAATTAAATAAGATAAAAATATGTTTAAATACCATGAAAAAGGTTCAAAACCAAATCAGTAAAGCCCAATAACCTCCACATGGAAAGAGGCACCGCCCTCAATCCATCTCCACAACAACACATCATGAACGACCAGTAAAATCCCAAACTGTTGGAACAAAAATTGTACCCAAACCTGTGTCAACAAAATAACCAAGTCTACTTACACCCAAAGGTGTAAGTAGGGTGTCATAAAAATCCCAATAGGATACCACCACTAAGATATTCCATGCGATAAACATTCAAAGACGAAAAGTATGTAAGTTTTCAAAAATTTATTTCTTGTTATAATTTCTAAAAGATTCAACTTTAAAAAAATTCAGTTTTCAAGTGGTCTAATTTAAAGTATCACCACTTTTAAAATAAATTCCAAAGATACTGAATTTTCCATCCAAATATACCATATGCCGATGGTATTTATAAAGGATCTAATGAGCACAAGCAATAGGAAATAACCCCTAGGCACTAGCTACCTGTGGCTCCCAGGTACCTCGTATCTCGGTGAAAGTAACCATCAAAAATATATTTTCTCATGCACATGCCACTAGTAGCGAACATACTTATAACATAGTGGTCCCCAAAAATCACCATCATTGTTTTTTTAGAGTTGTAAGCGTCAATCTTGCTATGTGAAACTGAGGCCAAACACTATGGATTCACTAGTATACTAGTACACGTCCACCCACCTAGATACCAGGGTTTTCCCGTTGTGCTAAAACAAGTTCAACAAGACAAGAAATATAATTTTCACATGAAAATATCATTTACAGATCACAAATTCACCAAAAATCCCATATGTATACCACACAAGTCAAAAAAGTCTACTTTTCATTCAAATTGATTTTGAAATCCGACTCACACCCAAATAGCCCACAACACTTTTCATATTTCATTAACACTTCCACAAATCCATTAATTTTTTTTATAAAACCATTCCAAGATATTCCTAATCACATAACACCCCACTCAAATTTTACATAATACCCTTTTCATAACCAAAATCCATTTTTCACATCACACTCACACAAAACATCCCACATCACCTTCACATCTCTTACACACTTTAGTAAATCCTTCAAACATTTTTATAATAAATTTCTAAGATGGAAGACATTAAAAAACAACCCCTTTAATATTTAAAATTTACCATTTAAAAATATACACCCTCCAAAACAGTTTTCCAATATGGTTTCACCACTTACATAAATTATTAAATCATTCAAATCTTTCATAAAACAATTATAAAGAGTATACCCAAACGTTGCTCATAAAATGAATTTCAAAACTATATTTCAAGGAAAAACCCACAAAAAACACTACCAAATTAGAATTGGAATCCCTAGATACATTTATAAAACCACTTTAAAGAGTTATAAAATCACCTTTAATAATACCACGAAAAATACAAATGAAAACACCCATTTTCCTAAAATTATTTCAAGAAGTATAATAAAGTTTTACACAAGAAAAATATTCCAAAATACCTCTTCCAAGGACCACATGACACTAAGTCATTAACAAAACAAAACTTTTATCCACTTTCAACTACTAAGAAATCAATTTCATATTTTATAAACTACTACAAAAATACAACATGTGTTACATTAAAAAAGTTCATAACATCAACAAATATGAAATTATAAAATTAAATGCTTAACCAAATCCCTAAAAAATGGTTTCTCACCACAAAAAACACATGGGAAACATGAAAAACCATTAAAACAAGAAAACTAACTCATCAAAGAATGGTTATCCATGTAATCACCTACCTTTTGAGTTGAAACCCTCATAACATGGTGTGAAACATCAATCACACCACCACCACACCACAAGGAGTATAAATCCAGCCCTAAACCACAATATTTGACCAAAAGGACACCAAATAAAACCCTAGGTTCGAACTATAACTTTTGGACATTTTAGAACATAATTAAAGAGGGAGGAAACCCTAAGGGAGAAGGAAGAAACCAATAAGGAACCACTTATGGCGAAGAATATTGACGAAATCACCCCAAATACACCAGTAGATGAAATTGAAAACATTCACAAAGTCAAGGGAGGTTCAAAAAAGTATGAATAGATAATGTTGGAACTAGAACGGGGTAAAAAGAGTGAGAAATGAAGGAGTTATAAAAGAATCAATTAACCTCTTTAAATCTGGGCGATTTCAGATATTCTGAAACATTTTATTCATATTATAGATGAAATTAAGCTCCAAAGAGGGGGAGGAGAGTGTGGGGGGGGGGGGTGACTTGGGTATCTGGTATCGAGTTAGAGTTGTAATCACCAAAAAAACATAAAAATTTAATGAGATATTAAATATTTAAAAAAAAAATTGAAGTAGAAAATGGGATTTTGGGATGGCCCAATACCTTAATAAAAAACCCAAATCCATCATTATTATGGATTCCAATGGGTCCAAATTGATATAGTGGTTTAATATACTAGGTTAATAAAATTGGGAAGTGGAATGAGTGTAAAATGTTGAAAAATGAAGGAGTTATACAAGAAAAAAAATGTATTTTAAATCTGGAAATGGGCTCCCGGTTTGGCCCTAATTTTGAAAACCCACCATTTCCACCGAAATGAATGGGAAACCCCCAAAACAAATCAAGAAAGATATTTAAATGAAAATTAAATTTAAAATAATTCATGTATATGGAAATTCTCCCTACCATAAAACTTTCCTCCCTTAGAAATCCACAACAAGGCAAAGTCAAAAACCAAAGCCAACCGAAATACCAAAATGGACTCCTTCGCCAAGTTTCGCCCACCCCCAAAAGACCAAAACACCTCCAATTGATCAATAAAGGAACACTATCACCAACCAAAATAAACACCAATTCTAAAAATGATCAAGTATATTCAGATTTTATCCCAAAAGAAAACTCCTCAAACTCTATCCGAACAAGACTCAAGCAATTTACCCAAACTAACAACAATATCGAACAATGTTACACTTACATTGCAATAACTAAATCATTGGGAACTCTCCAATCCCAACGTTTACCCAAAGAATATGTAGGTAGTTAGATAGCTCTGAATGAGACTACCTACTACGAAGCCAAGACTAAGGACAAAATAGAGTTACTGGTACGAGGAGACACAAATGGGCTCCCCACCATAAGAGACAACTTAAATATTTGCTGAGACAAAATCAGGGCACTAACAGAGGGAGGCACGAATGGAATCCCTTGTACAAGGGCTAGAATTCCATTAGACATTTCCAAAAGAACATAAAAGATACACATTTTGGGTCTCCCCACCATAAGAACCATCTTAACCAACTAGCATGGGCCGACATAGAAATACCCCAAAACATGAATAGTTGAGATGGCCACATAGTTAGTCCCCACAATTTGGGAAACCATGAACTAACCATATAGATCCTTATATCTACCTGATTTTCTTGGGCACAGTTACAATTCACCATATGAAAACCATGCGCTTAACTTGTCTAGCCAAATTTTAAACCATTCTCCAAAAACTCAATGGAAACCCAAGGGGTAGGGAAAGACATTAGGAAACAAACATGGGCATGATGCCCTCCACCTCATTCCCTCGAATGGGAATAGAAGAAGAAATATGATGACCCCAAAGTTTTAAACCCTTTCTATAATTAAAAATAAGGGTAGGAGTTGTACAAGGGATTAAACGACCATGAGATTTCCCCTTCCAATGCACCAGTTTCTCTCGAGGACCTATGGTTGGATCTCAATAGATTGAAGCATCTACAGAATCACAATTATGATTTGGAAACCCCTGTATGGAACTTCTTCTTTCGGTTCCACAAAAAACTAGTCTACATACCTCGATGGGTTCACTAAGACATGACACACTCTATAACTAACTTTACCAAAACATGACATTTCACTGATACAAGGGATCATAAGATGCACACACGTCACACCTTGTTTCTTCAGGTGAGAAACTACATTAGGGGAGGACACATATAAACACCTTCTTATAAGATAGATGATTTTATGTTTTTCCTAGGGGATACATACTCCCAACATAACCGAGACCCTTAAAGGATTGCACAACCTTCACCTTTATAGTCAAATGAGGACACAACATCACAAGGAATCACCAAACATGACCAATGTTATTGATAGAAAGAATACATGGAAAGGGACCTTATGCCAAGTCCCCAAAAAATAAAAAAATTCTAGAAGATGGCCATAATGGCCTCTCAGGACAAGATTTCCCACATTGGTGGTTTAACATGAACTCCTACTTTATAGAGACTATGAAGGACCCATAGGCCCTCTTAGACAACAACCTGACACTCATCCACACTAAGAACCCTATACCACTTCCATCTTCAATTAAACAGGTATCTTAAGAAACTAATGTCCCTTTCAATGTTCCATGAGCACTATCCCACTATAAGAGGATCCCAAAAAAACCAAGAATAGAAATGGTTTATACTAATTATACAAAGCTTGAGAAAATATTCCTTACATTGATCAACTAGAGCATTTTCCAATGGTGAAACAATCTAGGTTGCACTTCAGTCGCGCACTAACCCTTAATGGTGGCATACCTTACCCAACGAGAGAACCCTAGTACCCAACCAAGCTGGTCCACTGGTCAAAACATGCTAGAAAACAGAACCAAATATATGAGGGGATCTACCATAAAGGCTTCCCAAACTTTTCTCAGAAGAGGCCAATGATTGGCCCTTCAACCCAGCTTACTAACCAAACACAAACCCAAAACATGGTTCAAACAAGAGGTGTTCTTGGACTCAAAACATTCCACAACATCAACATTTCCAAAAACACATAATACACACCATCCCAAAACACTCATCAAGACATCATGTTTTCCTTTTAAAAATATTTCTTTGAAAACAAATGGTTCATCTGTTAGCGTATCCACCAATTGTAACCCATGGGCCCCACACATGCATGTTTCCATGCCACACCGTGCACCCACCTCATATCTATCCCGACACTCATACAGTCATGCCATTAACTTTCCATCATCCCATATCAATCCATTCATGTGGTCTCTCACAAAAATACCAAATGTTAAAACAAATACTCTTTCTACTTTTCAAAACCAAAACAATCAACCTATACTTATTTTTTCTCAATACCGCTAACCACATAATCGAACCCAAAGTACCGCTTAAAAAACATTTTATAAAGGCACAATCATTCAAATGAAAACTCAATTTGTAGTTATACACATTAATTTCAAAACATATCATCCAATTAAATCAACTTTCAACAATTTTTAAAACTCTATTGGAAACACTTTTTTAAAACCAACTTTAACATACTTCATAGTTTCAAAAGAGTCGTAAACACACCATTTTTATAATTCAAAAAATTAAGATATTTTAGTTCCACAAATTCAATAATCAAACCCATACCTCTTTATTTGAAAATCATTTCACAATAAATTTATGATTTTTAAAACCATGTAATTTTACTTTAAAACTGAAATTCCAAGATTTCAAAACTAAAGGACACAAGAAAATGCGAGGGGGAACTAGATTTGGTGGGTGACTTGGACATATGGTTGGCGGTCATATGCTAATCACTTCACCATCACAGATGGTGTTCTAGGGAAGTATCCCTAGCTCCAGATAGCTTTCCAGGCCCTGCGAGCTCACTGAGACCATTACCCAACTCTCTTTTCATTTCCCATAATGATCATCAAACCAAAAAAAAATCAAAGGAATTAGATAAGTCCCGACCTCCCATGGTGACTTGAATCCCATTATAAGGTGTGGTGATCAGGCACACTACCCATAACTAGAATTCCAAGTCCCAAAAATCCTAACTTCAGACTATCCTGACGGTTCCCCAAATAACATGACCCAAATAGTTAACATAAATCTCTTTTGATACCATTTTGTCATGAAACGAATCCGGTCACCATAAAAACTGGCAACCGCCCCAGCAAACAATAAGGCCCAAAGGGCATCCCTGAACCCCATAGGTTGGCACAGGTGCCTGGGTATCATAGAATTAAGTTTTATAATGATTTACCTAAGTTTATAAACATTAACCAACAAGAAAACTCAATAAAACAAATATGGATTTTTTAACTAAAACTGTCATTTAAAAAATTTCAAAACTGAATTAAATAAACTAATACTATGTTTAAAGACCATTAAAAAGGTATAAAACTGAAAAATTATATCCTAAAAACCTTCACATGGAAAGAGGCACCGCCCTCAAGTCATCTCCACAATACCGTATCACGAACGACTAGTAAAAACCCAAACTGTTGACACAAAAGTTGTTCTCAAACCCATGAAAAAAATAACCAAGTCTACTTACACACAAATGTGTAAGTAGGGTGTGATCCAAATCCAAATAGGATACCTCAACTAAGAGATTCCATGAGATAAACATTCAAAGACGAAAAGCATGCAAGTTTTCAAAAACACGTAATTTCTAGTTACAATTTCTAGAAGATGCAACTTAAATAAATCATTTTTCAAGTGGGATAATTTTAAAAATCAAAAAATTTAAAAAAATTACAAATCTACTGAATTTTCCATCTGAATATACCATATGCTGATGGTATGTATAAAGGATCTAATGAGCACAAGAAATAGAAAATAACCACTAGGCACTAGCTAGCTGTGGGTCCCAGGAACCTCATATCTCGGTGAGAGTAACCATAAAAAAATATATGTTCTCATGAACGAGACACTAGTAGGGAACATACCCATAACCTAGTGTTCCCCAAAAATCATTATCATAGTTTAGTAAGAGTTGTATGCATCATTATTTCTAAGTGAAACTGAGGCCAAACCCCACAGATTTACTAGCACACTAGTACACATCTACCCACCTAGATACCCGAGTTTTTTCCTTGTTCTAAAACAAGTTCAACAAGTCAATAAATATACTTTGCACATGAAAATATCATTTAAACATCACAAATTAACCAAAAATTCCATATATATACCACAAAACTCAAAAAAGTCAACTTTTCATTCAAATTGATTTTGAAATCCGACTCACACCAAAATAGCTCACAACACTTTTCACATTTCATTAACACCTCCACAAATCCATTAAACAATTTTATAAAACAATTCCAAGATATTACAACTCAAATAACAACCCACTCACATTTTACATAATGACCTTTTCATAACCAAAATCCATTTTTCACATCACACTCACACAAAAAATCCCACATCACTTTCACATCTCTTACACACTTTAGTAAATCCTTCAAACATTTTTATAAAAAATTTCCAAGATGGAACACATCTCAAAAAAGCCCCTTTCACATTTAAAATGTACCATTTAAAAATATACACACTCAAAAACAATTTTCCAATATGGTTTCACCTCTTACATAAATAATTAAATGAATCAAATATTTCATAAAACAATTCTAAAGAGTATACACAGTCATTTCTCATAAAACGCATTTCAAAACCATATTTGAAGGACCAAACAACACCAAAACACTAAAAAAGTATAATTTTAAGCATTAGAGACATTTATATAACCAATTTCAAGTGTTATAAAATCATCTTCAATAATACCGCGAATGCTACAAATGAAAACACCCATTTTAATAGAATGCTCTCAAGAAGTATAATAATGTTTTACAGAACAAACCTATTCCAAAAACCCCATTCCAGGGCCCACATGACACTAAGACGTTAACAAAACAGATTTTTTGTCCCATTACAATAACTAATAAATCAATTTCATATTTTATAAACTACCACAAAATATACCACATGTGTTACATCCAAAAAGTTCACAACTTCAACAAAAATGAAATAATAAAATTAAATGCTTAACCAAATCCCTCAAAAATGGTTTTCGCACCACACAAAGCATATGGGGAACATGAAAAAAAAGTTAAACAAGAAAAATAACTCATCAAGGAATTGTTAACCATGGAATCACTTAACTTTTGAGTCAAACCCCTCAAAATTTGGTGTGGAACATCAATCGCACCACCGCCTCACCACAAGGAGTATAAATCCATCCCTACACCACCATATTTGACAAAAAACACACCAAATAAAACCCTAGGTTCAAACCCTAACTTATGGAAATTTTAGAACATAATGAATGAGGGAGGAAACCCTAAGGGAAATGGAAGAAACCAAGAAGGAATCACTTACCTTGAACAATCCTGAAATAATTACCCCAAATACACTAGTAGCTGAATTTGAAAACATCCAAACATTCAAGGGAGGTTAGAACAAGGATTAATAGATCATATAAGAACTAAAATGGGGGGGAAAGAGTGAGAAATGACAGAGTTATAAAAGAATCAATTTACCTCTTCAAGTCTGGGTGATTTGATAAAATAAGAAAGGATTCATCCAAATTAAAGACGAAAAGAAGCTCTAAATAGGACGAGAAGAGCATGGGGGGTGCGACTTGGGTAAGTGGTCTCAAGTTAGAGTTGGAATCAGTGAAAAAAACATAAAAATTTAATTTGATATTAAATAATTAAAAAAAAAATTTAAAGAAGGAAATGAGATTTTGGGCTGGCCCAACACCTTAATAAAAAACACAAATCCATCTTTATTATGGATTTTAATGGGGTCCAAATTGATATAGTGGTTTAATATACTAAGTTAAGACAATTGGGAAGTGGAATAAGTTTAAAATCCGGAAAATGAAGGATTTATAAAAGAAACAAAATTTATTTTTAAATCTAGAATTGAGCTCACGGTTTGGCCCTAATTTTGAAAACCCACCATTTTCACCAAAATGAATGGGAAACCCCCAAAACAAATCAAGAAAGAGAATTAAATGAAAAAAAATTTAAAAGAATTCATGTATGTGATAGTATATATGAAATAGTTCTGTGTTAATTATTCCAAAATAGCATCATATGTTGGGATATAACATTTTATATTTTCATTGCTTACTAATGAATGAAAAATCACCCATATATGGGTCAAAACAATGAAAAAAAGACTTAATTGGTTTGAAAACATAAGAATAAGATATTAAAATAATATCTAATTATTATAAACCTACCACAAATAAATTGGAAACCCAAATTTACCATCTTGAGACAAATTGTTTTTTGAATCTCAAATTGTCATTAAAGTAACAAGTCACCTAAAAGATGAAAAACTGAGAAAATTATTTCAGATTTCCATGAAAACATATGACAAGGATACTCGAATCATTTATTATCTGTAAGAACCAAAACCACTACTATTCAATTAATATATTTCTTAGCATGATTAAATGTATTTTTTTACCGTCATTTTTTTATAAAATGAAATATTATGTGTCATGTTGTTAAAACTGAGACGTTATAGTCACTTATTTCATGTTTTAAAGATAAATTTAAAATATTTTTCATTATTCTGAGCTCATCACATATTAGATTGATGAGAATTAAACTTAAAAAAAACAAAAATTATATGAAAATAATTATCTTATTATCCCATAATAATTTAATACTTTTTTCATTTTAATCCTTTGACACGTGTTTTTTAACTTTTAAATCAATAAAGACACGCTTTTTTCATTAAAAATAAACACAAAAAATGACTTTATGTCAGTTATATTTCTATATATAAAACATTAAACTAAGGTAATTTACATGTGATTTCATAATAATCTGAGGTCATTTTCTAATTTTTGACCCTTTAATGCATGTTTTTAATTGATTTTAAATATATTAAAACTTATTTTTAGATGATTAAACCATAATATACATCAGATTGACATAAAAACTAGTCATACATGTTAAAAATTAATCAAAAATAAATTTCTTATGATTTAATGACAATTTGATCTCTTTTTCTAAATTTTGACCCATTGATGTTAAATAAATAAAAATACAGAATTTGATCATTTTAAGAAAACCACACATCAAAGTAATGTGGTATTTATTCTTATATATAAAATTTTAAATGTAGGTTTTTTATTTAATTTCACAACAATATTAGGTTTATAAATTTTTACTATTTGAAAAAAAAATTAAAAATTTATAAATGTAATAAAACATCCTTTTCAGTAATTGTGACTATAGAACATGAAAAATTAGTGTGTGATAAATTTATATATGTCCCAAATCATTCAATGATCATATTCTTATTTTTTAAATACCATAAAAACTTATATGCATGTTCATTCTGACTACATCACATGATATATATATGTGTGTCCCATGAATACATGTCACAAATTAATCCCTGAATTTTTTCTTATGATTTAATAACTATTCTTGGTCATTTCCTTGTATTTATACCTTATAAACATGTTTTAAAGACTTTTGAGTCGAAAGAATCAATTTTTCCATCATTCTAACCTCACTACATGTTGTATTTATGTGAATTATATTTATACATGTCATAAATTAATCTACTATCATTATCATTTGATTATAAGAAAATTTGATATCTTTGCCTAGGTTTTAACTCTTTAACACATGTTTTCAACTTTTAAATCAATAAAAAACAATTTTTATCATTACAAAATAATCAAAAGTCATCTTGATGTGCATTCTACTCCTATATGTCAAAAATTAAGTCATGAGACATAATATATTGTGATATATTTCTAGATTTCCCTAATTAAATAGGAGTCATTTTCATGAATATATTAGTATTCTGATGTCTATGGCTAGGTTTTCACCCTTAGATGCATATTTTAAAGGATTAATAAATCTAAAAAAATTAATTCATTTTGGTCACACCAAATTTATGTTTTATCTATTCATACTTGTACCTAATTAAAAAATTATCAGTATACATTTATTTAAGGAGAATTATATTTCATTTTCTAGGTTTGACATTTTAGTCATGTTTTTTGACTATTAAATCAATAAAAAATTACATTTTCATTATGAAAAAATTTCTTTGAAAAATTTGTTAATGAATTAAAATTTTCTTATGCATGTAGATGAATTAAAAAATCCACTAATAGAAAATATTTATCATTTTTGTATGGTTAAAAATATATATTATGATATATTTTCAAGGATTATAATGAATGGTTAAATCTAATTTATAAATAATTCATGGGTTTAGGGTGTATGTGTGGATATGATGTAAATATCATAAACATGCATAAGGAAAAAGGGGTATAGGATTAAATATAATAAACATTACTAACTCATGGAGAAACGCCAATGATTTAGGTCAATAAAGATGTTCGAAGCCTTATGCACCTCAATACGATAATGATTAGTGTAAAAAATAAGATTTGTTTGTACCTCATCTCCCTCAGTTCATCATCGGTTCCCCCTTCACCATGTGAGTAAATCCTTAGCTCCTTTCATCATGCATTAACCACAAGTTGGAGGTCTTGTTTATTAATTTAATTTCATTAACTTAATAAACACCCTGCCAATGGTAACCTCCTACTATGCACTCAACACTAAAAAACATTATGTCACACCTAAGGAAATACATTTGTTCTAAACATTACCAGGGCCTAGGATTACTAGTATGAAACTCCACTCAAGAGTTATTCAACATTAACTAGAAAATCCACATGTGTGACAATTTTTTCAATATTTTAAATATCATTACATCGAGGCTCTCAAGGCCCTAAAATCCCACACAAACTCTGTTCCTAGATTTTGAAATATTTCTAGAAATATTCCAATGTACTAAATATATAAACCAGTGTCTCTATAATTTAATTCAGTATTGATATTTTATTTTAACAATTATAATTATAATGAATAATGGATTTTTAAAGAATAATTAAAATATCAATAAAATGATATGTCTTATTTTAAAATAACAAGTGTAGTATTTCTTAGAGAAATGTGTTTTTTATTTAAGTAAATTTACCTATTTTTAGTTTTAAACCCTTAGGATATCCTTGCATGGGAATGTGGTTCCCAAAGTACTATAACAAGAAACTATGATTCTTATTTAAAATGATTATTATTCCTCTTAATTTATATTTTCCCAATAAATTTTCATATCTGATTTGAGGTCATAATATAATGATTAATTATGTTTTCAATTTAATTTTAATTTAATTTATCTTCTTTAAAAATTAAATTTAAATAATTTGAAGTTGAATATATTGTCAAATTCATACACATCCTCCTCACAACTCTGATAACATGATTAAGTGTTAGTTATTATCATGATGATTGGACACTACCCACTTACATTAGAGAGATATTTATATTTCTATTTCATAATCATATCATCCATATACTTTTTTGATGAATGAAAATAGAAAGTATATATTAATTAATTTTATTTGAATTGTATTTTCTGGTTAAAATTAAAACAACCTATAGATTTTTTGGGTGGGTTTCAGATTTATTCCCTATGAACTGAGGTTTTAGTTCTCAGGGGAAAATTGTTCTAAATATAGAGGAGAAGATTGGTGGACCTGTTGATCATGATAGAAACCATGTAGATAAAATTCTTTTTAATTAATTGTACTTCATAGGGAAGCTTTAGTGATTAATGAATTTTGTGGGTAAGATTAATCATAGTGGAAGGGGTGTTATATATTTTTCACCACTATGAAAATTGAAATTAATTCCATCACAAATCCTATCTCATGAATATAATTTTTCATTTCTTATGGATCCAAGTTCACTCATAAGAGTTTTTTAAATGTAGATTTTATAGAAACAAAGTCTTTAATTACATTACTATGACACGATTTTAAATCTAAACAACAAAATAGTATTATACCATGACGATCCATAGGTTTAGGGTATTTTGTAAACTAGGACCGTACATAACATTTAAAACAAAAAACATAAATATTTATTTAATTCATTCTCCTCCATCTTCTTTTTGTACCTTGAAAACTCCTCAGTACACATAATCACATGAGGATATACATCAAAAAGGGGTGAGTTAAAATCCCAGAAAGAGGATAGATAAGAATAATATATCATGGTGTTAGAATAATCATAAAATCATTATATAAATAATTAGAAGAATCATTAGATAAATTCATTAAATGTGTCAAAGCATAAAAAATGAAAACATCATGTCCTAGTGCTTAACTACCAAAAAAAGTTGTGAACAATGATAGAATTATGTTTACAAATAATTTCAATTCAATTCATGAGATTAATCACATTACATAATTTATTGGAGAGCTGTATAATTATAGGTGCACGATTCACATTCAAATATTTTTACTGTGCTTTATAATTCTAGGTGCACCCATCACATCATAACATTTAAATTATCATGCATGCCACATTGGAAATATTTCAAACATGAACATGAAAAAAATAACCCATGGAAGGAATTGGGTTTCACATCATAAATAATACATTCATAAACATTTTGTTCCCAAAATAAATAGTGAATATCATTCTTTTCATAGAACTATTAACCATGAGTGAATAGTGAAACAATCTTCAAGGAGTAAAAATGGTGCATTTATTTGAAAGAATATTTCTTTTGAAAAACATTTGGCTTATCATAAATTAAATTATAAAAAATTTATACAAAATAATAGGTAATATAATGATGAGAAAATTACTTTTAAGGAGTGATCATACCATAAATGAAGTGAAAGTAGGAGAACCCGAAGAAAGAAAGTTGGGTTCGAGAATTTCTCCTTACATTGTATCTGAACACTTTCTTCACTTTAGTGTCCTGTATAACAAAATTAGATTCATTAATTAACAATTATAGATCCTATTATACATTAATAATATTAATTAAAGTTTTATTATGTTCATTTATGTGATTTTTGATGAGTTATATAGATTAAATTCATTATTCGGGAATGTTCATTTTTATAGTTTTCTTGAATGGTTCACTTGAATTCATGAGTGGATGTTCATTTAAAATTCAGATAAACATAAAATATTGTAATTATATGTTATTTATAATGTTACATTACTTTAAATGATCTTATAAATAATGTTTTTATATACCATAATAATGAATTATTATATAAGAATTTAATGATGATCGTTTGGGTCAATTCAGGCATTTTTTAGACCATAATGAACTTGTTTTGAATAATAATTTAGCAAATGTAAATAAGTTAGTTCCAGAATATTAAATAGGATATAATACATAAAAAATTCTGGTCCATCTATAAAAATGGTTTTATGACCAGATCTAAATGCGGTAAATGAAATTGAAAACATTTTGTTCTTGAAGATGATAAATTAACACCTCACGAACACCGTTTTCCTTTATAAAATAAAAAATAAAGGAGAAGGGGGTCAAATGATATATTATCACATTAGAATCATGAAATTAAATTATATTTAAGTTACTATAGTTAACATACCATGTGTATGAGGATAGTTGGGGAGATATTAATAAAAGAAATTGAATTTGAAAGGAAATTAAAGGAAGAGAGAGAGAGAGAGGAATTACCTCTTGAATCCTCTTTAAGGCACCTTGTATTGATCTTTTGATGTGACCATAAGCTCTTGTATTTGGGGTAAGGGATAAGGAAGATGTTTGGATAAATTTTAGACAAGGCTTAAAGCTTGAGAGGTGTTTTTTAAAAGGGGAAGGAGTGGGGATATTTATACATGAAGAGGGGGTGTTTTTGGAACAAAATATTAAATAAAATATTATGTCAAATGTTAGACTTTTAATGGTAGTTTTTAGACAACAAAAATCATATATTAATATAATATAATTCTTTTTTAGACTTCAAATTATCTTTATAATTTGAATTCGTTAGTTTATTAAAAGTAATGTGAAAAGAAAGATGAAATGATATTGAAAGGAATCACTGTTTGACTTTAGGTTTTGGAAAGTTCTTTTTAGTTTTGGAAATTGAGTTTATTGTATTTTATGGAACCATTTATGAAATTAAATAGAAAATTTCCAAATATAAATTTATTGAAATTTTATTTCTCCATTACATCATGAATGATGCAATTTAAGATATACGGGTTATGTGAAAAACTATATTTTTACTATTCACCTGAAAATTAAAGTATTTCAAAAAACTAAAAAAATAACCCTAACCATTTTTCGATTAAAAAATTAATTTTAAAAAAAAATTAATTCATATTTTAATTAAAATCATAATTTACTTGAAAAAGTACAGATTTTAAAATTAAAACTGATTTCATAATGCTTTCAAAAATTACATAAGTTCATAAAAAATTATCATAAAACCAGAAGATAAAGACTTGTTAATATATGAAAACATTTTTTGAGAATACTAATTCTTTTAAATTAATTAATTGATTATAATTACTTATTTATGGCATAAAAAATACAAATAATTTTACTATGGTCATATTATCACTTATAAGTTGCCTAAATTTAATTCATGGGTGAGGTTACCATTATTTTGGATGATTTACTATTTATAAGGGTCATATTACTATTCATAAGGGTAGGTTACTACTCATAGGAGTATGTTAATGTTCATATGGGAAGGTTACTATTCAACAAAATTTATGTTTGTTCTATTAGACTCCAAAAATCTCTCTGAACGCGACTGTGTATGTCATATGTTTGAAATTCAAAACATAAAAGTCGAAAAATTATTTTTAATGATCACATAGTATTTAGTATCATAATATTTCATTGTGTATCCTAATGTGATTATACTATATGGCCTAATTATAAAAGGTAATTCCATTTATAAAACATTGGGTCATGATATTCTTCTCCCCTTATGAAATTTATCCCTTTAAATTTCATTTTACACAAACAGGTGAGGGTACTTCTCCTTCAGTTCCTCTTCCAGTTCCCAAATAGCTTCTTCAAAATTATGTCTCCTTCACAAAAATTTAACAAGATGGGTTTTCTTGTGGTGTAGAACCTTATCTCTCTTGTACTGAATATTAACTAGCTACTCCTTATAATAGATATCAACAAATACCTGTACCACCTCTGATTTCAGTACATGTGAGAAATCTGGTATGTACTTCCTCAAAAGTGATACATGTAACACATCATGAACTTGAGCCACATTCGATGGAAGTGAAATTTGATAGGTCATTGATCCTATGCAACAAAGTATATATAATAGGCCAACATACATTGGTCTTATCTTCCTTTTCTTTCCAAACCGCATGACTCACTTCCATGGTGATATTCAATGGAATACTTTATCTCCAATGTCAAACTACAAGTACCTTCAATGGTTGTTAGTGTATCTATTTTTCTGACATTGAGTAGATTTGATGTGTTTCTGGATGACTTGAACCTTCTCAGTCATCTCTTGCACAATGTTAGGTGCAAGTGGTTTTATTTCTCCAACTTCATCCCAAAAGATTAGAGTTCTACATGACATTCCATACAGAGTTTCATATGGATCCATTTGAATACTTGGGTGGAAGTTATTGTTGTATGAGAACTCAACCAATGAGAGATGTTAATCCCATCCACCCTTTATTTCTAAAGATCAAGCTCTTAGAATTTCTTCAAGAGTATGAATTGTCCTTTTGGATTGGCTATTAGTTTGGGGTGATAGGCTATGCTAAAATTTAATTTATTACTCAAAGCATGTTGAAGGATCCTCTAGAATTTAGATGTGAACCTTGCATCATGATAAGAGACAATCAAGAGTAGAACACCATTCAATATCACTACTTCATTCACATATATATTTATAAGATGCTCAAGTGAGAGATCTTCTCGAATAGTGATAAAATGGGAAACCTTGGTGTGTTGAACCACCACAATCCATATCTAATTACTTCCCTTGGATGTCTTAGGTAGACCCATGACAGAGTCAATAGTGTCATTCTCCCATTTCCAAATGGGTATAGGCAATGGTTGCATCATCCATTTAGACTTTTGTTACTCTTCCTTTACTTGCTGACATACCAAGCACCATGATATATATTATGTAATCACCATCTCCATGTTATCCCATCATAAGTGTTCTTAGTGATCTCAGCATATCTTGGTGTTACTAGGATGGATAGAGAATGTTGAACTATGTGCATTTTCAAATAGCTCCTTCTTTATCCAGGGTGATGAAGGCACAAAAAGTCTCGTTCCAAACCAAATATCACCATCATTGTCGATATGTAACTCTTACAGCTTCCCTTCTTTTACTATATTCAACGTAGTTCGTAACTCCAGATCATCCATTTGTGCCTCCTTATCCTTATCTTGGATATATGATTTTGAAATAATTTGGGAAAGGTAGTATGTATCCCCTACCCTTATGATTTCCAAATCCATCCTTTGAAAATTCAAGAAGAGAGGGTCCTTCTGAGTCTGTAACATGGATAAAGTAGCAGGTTCTTTTCTGTTTAAAGCATCAGTGACCTTGTTCTCCATTCCACGAAGATAGTGAGTAGATCAATTGTAATATTTTAATAGCTCCAACTATCTCCTTTGATGCATGTTTATCTCCTTTTGTGTGAATATATACTTTAGGCTCTTGTGGTCAGTGTATATGTCACACTTCTCACCATAAAGGTAGTGCCACTAGAATTTCAAGGAAAAAATCACGACTGCCAGCTCTAGATAATGTGTCAAGTAGTTCTTCTCATGTATCATAAACTATTGTGAGGCATAGTCTATCACATTATCATTTTTCATGAGTACAAAACCAAAGACTTTCTTTGGAGCATCACTGTATAACACAAAACTTGGTCCAATTGTTAGAAAGGTGAGTACAAGTATAGTGATCATCATTCTCTTTAAATTCATTAAATAATCCATCACATTATTCCATACATACATACTTTACACCTTTCCTTGTTAACTTTGTCAGTGGGATTGAAAATCATGAGAAATTTCTCACAAAACATTTGTAGTACCCAACTAGTCCAAGATAATAATGGATTTTTATAACACTAGAGGGTTTGGGCCATGCCTCAATCGATTTAGTTTTTGAAGGGTCCACATAAATTCTCTCACTTATGATCACATGTACCAATAACGTGACTTTCTTCATCCAAAATTCACACGTTCTGAACTTGGAATACAACTTCTAATTTCTCAATGTCGCCAACACAAGTCTTTGATTTTCTTAATGTTCCTCATTTCTCTTGGAGTAGATTAGAATATCATCAATAAACACTACCAAAAAATTTTCAATGTAATGTATAAAGACTCTATTCATCAAATCCATGAAGATTACAGGGGAATTAGTAAGTCTGAAAGGCATCACCATAAACTCATAGTGCCCATACCTTGTAAGGAATGATGTCTTATGAATATCTTCCTTATTCACCTTTAACTGATGATATCCAATATTAAGATCAATCTTTGAGAAGTATTGAGATCCTCTTAACTAATAAAACAAGTCATCAATCCTTATAAGAGGATACTTGTTCATTATGGTGATATTGTTCAGTTCCCAATAATCTATACACAGACACATTAATCCATCCTTTTTCTTTACAAAGAGCACTGGCTTACCCCAAGGTCATAAACTAGGGCATATGAACCCTTTGTTCAATTGATCTTCCATCTAATTCTTTAACTCCTACATTTTGATAGAAGCCATCCTATAGGGAAACTTTGAGATAGGAGTAGCTCCATGTTTGAGTGATATTGAGACCTCTACCTCAAAATTTGGGGGATGTTTGGGTAACACTTTAGGAAATACATCACAGTATTCCCTCACAATGGGAATTTATTCGTGGTTGGAACTTTCATTTGAGTCAACTATTTGGGTGAGGTATGATTCTTCATAGGGTGTCAAAACCCACAATGTTGAAGGATTTTTCAAATGATATTCACAATCTTCTTTTAATTTTTAGAGGATCATGGGATGGTTCATAATATTAAAATATATTTTCTTTTACGAATAGTTGATATGTGCTATATATAACGAGATCCAATCAATTCCCATTATAGAATTGAATTTTACCAAGGTAAGTATTACAAGATTTTCTAGAAGTATCTTCCCACATAGGCCAGTAGGAGAAGAGACAAACACTTGGGTTGAAATGATTACACCACTTGGTGTTTTTATAGATATATCTACTTCAAGGTTTTGGGACATCGATTCAATAGTTCAAGAAAACATCCACTATTTAAATGAATGCATAGAACTAGAATGAAATAAAACTTTTTCCATTCTTGAGTGAATAGTAAGTATACCATGTAAAACTTCATTATCATGCTCCACTTCTATATTAGTGGTGGAATAATCCTTCTCTTGTTCCTTTGGCTTTGGTGGATACTAACGTTGATTACCCTCAAGGACTTGAGGTTTAGTACACTGGATTTCATGGTGACCTTACTCCCTACAGTTACAGAATTGAACCATGGGTGGGGCTCCCCTTTCTTCCACTACATTGTCCTTCCTTATCAAGTCTTTTTGACACTCTTGAGCATGGTGTTCTTCTTTCCCAGACTTGAAACATATCCCTGTCCCATTGAGGCAGTTCCCATGATGCAACTTCCAACATTTTTGTCATGTGAGTCTTTGAGTTTTCTTCCAACCTTTATCATTAGATCCTCAGTCTTGAAACTCCAACTTTCATTTCTTATCACCATATCCATTGGACCATTCTCCAAACTCCATCTCTGATTTTAGGGCACATCTAACAACTTCTTCATAACTTCCAAACCCTTCGAATTGTATGAGCATTTCGAATGTGTGGTTTTAATCCACTAAATCATCTATCAATTTTTCTATCATTGTTGATAAAAATTTTTGAAGCATACATTACCAGCCTTGTGAAACTCACTTTGTAGGTTGTAATAAATTCTTCTTCATTTTTTAAGATCTATGAATTCTCTCTGTATATTTTTATGAAGAGTTAATGGGAAATACTTGTTAAGAAACATGATCTTAAGGTCTTCCCATTCCATCTCTTTAGTTTCGTCTCTTTGCTTGGTATTATTAATCAAATACCACCATTGATAAGTCTCTCCATCTAGAAGATTAATGGTTAGTGTCACCTTATCCATCTCAGAATAGCTAAGCATAAAAATATCTTCTCCATGGAGTTGACCCACTGCTCCACAACTAGTGGATCAAACGACCCACTAAACATCGGTGGTCGTTGCCGTATAAAACACATCACATCCCATTTCATCCTTTTAGGTGAAAGAGGATGTTCCCCATTATACTATTTATTGTCCATAACCTGAGATAGTTGGGAAAGAATCACCATGATGTTTTTAACTTCACGTTCCAAAGCATTGGGGATGTCGTTCAGTTAATCATTGTGTTGTCCCTCGCATGGTTTGTTGGCTTGATTTCTCATGGTTCCCACAATTTTCTAAAATAGAAAAGGTTAGAACAAAACCTAAGTCATAAAGTCCTGAATAAATACCTTATTAATTTGTAAAATTTTCACTAAAAGAATAACTTATGGGATCCCTATGTAAATATTCTTGTGTCCATATTTTTACATAGTCTCATACTAGTGGTTTTATCTAGGGTTCACTGATCATAATTCCAAAATTAACTAAACCTTGTCTCTGATACAAATTATAGAGACCCAATAATTTCATACATTACTATTACATCATTATAAAGATAAAAAACATAATAGTATTACACCATGAGGATACATAGGTTTAATGTATTTGAAAAACTAGGACTATACATAACATTTACAACTTTAAACATAAATATTTATTTAATTCATTCTCCTCTAGCTTCTTTTTGTCCCTTGAAAACTCTTTAGTACACATAATAACATTAGGATATATATCAAAAAGAGGTGATCTAAAATCACAGTAAGAGGATAGATAAGAATAATATATCATGGGTTGAGAATAATCATTACATCATCATTGAAATCTTGAGAGGAATGATTAGATAATTGCATGGAATATAGAAATGGATAAAAAATGAAAACATCATGTCTTGGTTGTTAACTACAACACATAGTTTTGAACAAATATAGCATCATGTTCACACATAGTTTCACATGAACTCATGATATTTGTCAATTTACCCATCCACTATAGCACTATATAATTATAGGCAGACCCATCACATTCAAACATTCATATTTCGCTATATAATTCTGGGTGCACCTGTCACATCATAACATTTAAATTATAATGCATGTCACATTGGAAATATGTCAAACGTGAATATAAAAAAAATAACCCATGGAAAGAAATGGGTTTAACATCATAAAACTTACATTTATAATCATTTGGTTCCCAAAACAATGAGGGAATATCATTATTGATAAAGAACAATTAACCTAGAGTGAAGAGTGAAATAATCTTCATGGAGTAAAATGGGTGTGTTTATTTGAAAGAAGAGTTATTTTGGAAAACATTGGGTTTGTCATAAATTATATTAGAAAAATGTATATCCTATAATAGGTAATATATTGATGATAAAATTATTTTTAAGGAGTGACCATAAAAAAAATCGAGTGAAAGAGGGAGAACTCAAAGAAAGAAAGTTGGGTTTGAGAATTCCCCCTTACATTGCATCGAAACACTTTATTCTCTTTAATGTCATCTATAAACATTGTAGATTAAAAAATTAACAATTCCAGAACCACTTATACATTAATAAGAGTCATTAAGGTCTTACTAATTATATTTATGGTCTTTTGGATGAGTTATAGAGTTAACATTCATTGTTCGGGAATGTTTGTTTTTATAGTTTTCCAGAACAGCTCACTTGTATTCATGAATGAAAGTTCATTTAAAACGTGTATAAAAATCCATAATTGTAAGTATATTTTATTTATAATTTTAAATAACTTTAAATGATCTTATAAATAATTTTTTTATATACCATGAGATTGAATTATTAGATAACAATTTAATGATGATCGTTTAGGTTAATTCGGGCGGTTTTTCAACCAAAATGAACTTTTTTTGTTTGGTCATTTAGTAATATGTACATAAGTTAGTTATAGAATATTAAATAGGATATAATAATTATAAAATAGGCTGGATAAACCAAAAAAATGGTTGCATGACCAGATCTGAAGGCAAAAAAGGAAAATGAAAACATGTTATTCTTGAAGGGGATAAATTAACTCCCCACAAACACTGTTTTCCTTTATAAAATAAATAGATGATGAGAAGGTGGTGGGATTATATATTATCTCATTATTATCATAAAAGTTAATTATATTTAAGATACTAGAGTCACCATACCATGTGGATGATGATAGGAAGGGATAGATTAAGAAAATAACATGAAATTGAAGAGAGATTAAAGGAAAAGGGAGAGAGAGAGAGGAATTACCTCTTGAATCCTACTTATGGCACCATGGATTGGTCTTCTGACAAGACAAAAAGATCTAGGACATGGGGGAGGGGCTATAGAATATGTTTGGATAGAGTTTAGACAAGGATTGAAGCTTGAGAGGTGTGGTTTGACACGGGGAGGGAGATTGGTTATTTATAAATGATAAAGGGTTGTTTTTGAATAAAATATTAAATAAAATAATGTATCAAATGTTAGACTTGTAATAGTAGTTTTTTACAACATAAATCATTATTAATATAATATTAATCCCTTTAGACTTTAAATAATATTTATAATTTTAATTCATTAATTTATTAAAAGGAATGTGAAAAGAAAGATAAAATGATATTTTAAGGAATAAATTTTTGACTTTATGTTTTTGAATGTTATTTTTAGGTTTGGAAATTGAGTTTATTGTATTTTAATAAAAAATCTATGAAATTAAATTTAACTTTTCCGAATATAATGTTCTAAAAAGATTATTTCATCATTACATCATGAATGATGCAATTTAAGATATACCGGTTATGTGAAAAACTGTATTTTTACTTGTCACCTAAAAATTTATGTATTTTAGAAAATTACAAAAAAAAATTCACCCTAACCATTGTGGGATTAGTATAATAAAAAAACTAATTTTTTTTAAAAAAAACAATATATATAAAATTAATTTAATTTTTAATTAAAATCATAATTTACTTGATAAATACAGAATTTTAAATTAATACTGATTTCATAATGATTTCAAAAATTACATAAGTTCTTATAAAATCATCGTAAAACCTGAAAAAATAGAATTTCTAATTTATAAAAAATTTTTAGGAGAATAATTTTTCTATTATATTGACTAATCAATTATAATTAATTATTTATTACTTACAAAGATACCAATACATTTACAATGGTAATATTATCACTTATTAGATACCTATATGTTACTCATGGGCGAGGTTACTATTATTTTGGATTATTCACTATTCATAAGGGTCATATTACTATTCATAAGGGTAGGTTACTATTTATAATGGTAGTTTACTATTCATAAGGATATGTTACTATGCCCCAAAAATTATGTTTGTTTTATTAGACTCAAAAAATCACCCTGAATGCAACTGTGTTTGTCAATTTGTCGAAATTCAAAACATAGAAGTGGAAAAATTATATTTAATGGTATCATAGTATATAGTATGATGATATTTAATTTTTATTCCTAATGTTATTTTACTATAATTCATAATTATAAGATGGAAATTCCATTGACAAAATATTGGGTCATTGCAGATTACATAGGATGTAGAATTGATAAGAAATGTACTTATAAAACTTGTCACTTCTTAGGAGATTCATGTGTTTCTTGGCCTATCAATAATAATAATTCTATAAAATATTCCACTACTTAAGTTGATTGTAGGATTAATTAGTTATTATTCCTAGTTTTTGTGGACATAGCACACACTCATGGATATTTTAATGAGTTTCACTCCAAATTGGATTGTTTTTTTTAGCATTGGTGAAATTTCATTTACTTTCAATGTGAATAATACTATTATCTATTTTTATTCCTATTACATTAAAAATATAATTAAATAAGAGGGTTAAATCCATTAAAATGAGCTCAAATTAGCATAATTTTTTTGGAAAATGATAATTGAGTCATTTCTAATATGTACAAATTGAACATAAATTAATCTAAAACATGAATTTCTCATTGTGATAAAATGTGTCATTTATCCTTCCCATTATTATTAAATGGGTCCAAAACCAAGAAACTAATTTTTTATTTCCAGGAAAAATTATCAAATTTATGAATATAATGCATGTCAACATGACGTTTGGTGTGGTCATAATGACAGAATAGTCTATTTTATTAGATTTATTATTCTTTAAAAATTATTTTATAAGGGTTATAACTTATTGAATAACCTTATATTTTCATTAAATCAAAATAAAACATATTTTTTTGGGTATATAAATCAAGAATTAATGTGTCAAAACCTAGAAAAGGCCACAAATTTTAGTTAAACCATTTTGAATCTAATTATATTAGATGTTTTACATTTTTTAATAGATCCCAATTCAATCTGATGGATGGTTTTCCAAATAATAAAAAAACACAGTTTTTGATTGAAAAGTTAAAAAACATGTGTCAAAGTATTAAATCTGGGAAAATGAACTTGAATTTTCATCACTTTAGAAAATTTCAATCATTGATAAATTTTTTACAAGTAAGAATAAACCATATTTAAATCCAATATGAAGTGTGGTTATAATGAACAAAAACTTATTTTATAAGATATAAAATTAATTAAAAGCAAGAGTTAAAGAGACGAGGACCAATATATGAACTTTTTTCTGATCAACATATGTTAGGTTGATAGTCCATATATTCTTTCATGTAGAAAATTAATCAAAAATAATTTCCAATGATTTCATGACAATTAGAGAATAAATTCTCAATTTTAAACGGTTTTCTTTTTATTTTTGTTTCTAGGTAATTATTATGACTTCTGCTAATATGCTATGGTTTATGAATTATGTTCTTACTTGTCTCTTAAATATCTATATTTTATTCAATATATAGCATTACTTCTTCTCAAGCATGAAATTTATCTTACTTTTTAGCTCTAGTTTTAGGATTCAACTACAAATTTAGATAAAACTAATACTTTTAGTTTTCTTCCTAGTTTAGATTCAACTACTATTTTTAGTTTCTTACATTTTCTTCTTTTATATCGATATTTTTTAATTTTATTATCATTTTTATTTAATTTTCATTTATTTATTATTTTATTTCATATTCTTCTATTTTTTAATATCCTAATTTTGTTTCGACTATTTCTTCTCTTACTTGTGTGTCAATGTCTATTTCTATATTATGACTTCAAGCATCTAGTTCTAAAATTTTGATTTTGATTTTTTTAATTTTTCTTATTTTTATACATTACATTGAGTTATTAGATATTTTTCCCTTCTAACTTTTATTTCTCAAATCACTTCTATTTCTATTTACTATGAATTATTCTCTTATCTTGGGCCTCTATTCATTGGTTCAACATTCACTTATAGTTATTATCCCATTTAATTCTTTTAATCAGATGATTTCAGCTTCCTCTATTGAATTTTTCTTTTTCATTCATTTTATCTTATAGTTTTTTTTGAATTTTTTACTTCCTCTAATTCTAAATTATGGATTTTCACTTCTAGACTTACATTTTACTTCTATTTTTATTTTATTGTTTCTTCAAAATTATTTTTTATCATTAATTTTTATTTATTGGTTAGGTTATTCTGTGGTTTATTATTCAACATTTTTTCTATGTTTTTTATATTTGAGTCTTTATCATTTTTCTTTTACTCTTACTTTTTCTTTTATACCATTCTTCTCAATTTTATTCTCTAGATTAAAATCATACTCTAGTTACTCATTTTTTTACTAGCATTATTCTACCTCATATCTTCAAAATTTTCTTATTATTATATTTTTGTTTCTTTCTTTTTCATATGATTTTTATTATTATTATATCAAACTAATAGAAGTCTTCATATAATTTCCAACCAATTTTTAGATTTACCTTCTAAAATTTAGAGTTTGTATTTATGTTCAGATTTAGTTTCTACTTTGTTAATTACATTCACAATTGGTTTTGACTTATTCCTTTTTCTTTTGATTTTGGATTACGGTTTCTTAATTTCAAATTTTATTTTAGATTTCATTTTCATTTTACATAAAAATATTCTTCAAATTTAATTTTTTCTTTTAATTAAAATTGTTCTTATTTTTTTGAAAATTTATTATGAATTATAAATCTATATCTAATTTAGAGTTTTATTTTATATTATATCATTAAAATTTATTTTAGAAGTAGTTTTTTATAAAATTTTCAATATCTATATTGGATTCTAGAACATCTATCTTATATATATTAATGATTCCGCTTCAATTTATTCTTTTTATTTCCTCTACTATTACATTCAATTATCATTTTTGGATTTTAGGTTTCAACTTCATCTTTAGTTTGTTATTTTACATTTGATTTATGATATCTATTTTTTGAGTTTAAATTTTTCTTTAAATGTTTCTTCTATTTTCATGTTTTCTTCAACCCCTACATCTAAATATCTATATAGATTTTTTTCTTATGTTCCTGATCCATTATTTTATAATCATTCAATGTATACTATAAATTTATCTTCCCAGAAACATCGAATTATTACAAACTTTACATAGTGCTTCTATTATTCCTCTTACTCTAGATCTTTCAGTATTTTTATCCAATTAATGTTATCCTTCTACATATGTATATGGATTTCTAATTTTTTCTAAATATTATAAATTTTTTATTCTTTTCTCAATCCTAATCTTATCATATTTCTTGTCTAGTGTATTTTATATAAAATCTATCTAAATTTTAATTTCAATTTCCATGGTTTGTGTTTTCTATTCTTTTCATTTAATTTTTTATTCTCTATTTAATAGTTTTTATATATAATATCTTGATATATAAATGTTCATCCTTTGAGAATATTATTTTTAGGTGAATGTATTTTTTTTGAAATCATGGAAATTTAAAATGACTAAAAGAAATATACATAGATAATCCACAATATAATGAAAAACAAATTTTGAGTAATAAATGAATATATCAATAAAATGAGATATCATAATTTTATATCATAACTTCCTTTCTCACTATAGTGTTATTTGAAAAAACCTCCCCATGAAAGGGTCTACCAAGGGGCTGAACCTAAAAATTTCTAAACCTAAATCCATAAAAAAGAGATTTCTCTAAGATAATATTACTAAAAAACTTAATTTATATTTTTTTCATTCACTTTAATATTTTATTTAAGATCATTAAATAAATATTATTTACACTTTTAATTTAATTTAAATTTAATGTGGCCATAAAAATTAAATTTAATAAAGGTGGAGGAGGATGGATTGTGGAAGGTTAGTTACATTTCATTTTCCAAAAATGATATCTTTATGAACACTTTTTTATGACTCATAATAAATATTATATTTTAGTTAAGTTTACTGGAAGTGTTTTTTATGTTATCCTTCTTAGAGATAGTATTTATCTTCCTTGAGGATGTAGATGAATTCCCAATCAACTTGCATTCAATAATGGGGAAAAAAACTTTTCCTACTATAGGCTGGGGATGGCCTGTTAATCCCAATAAGACCCGCATAGATGAATCCACATTCCATGATCTATATTGGTTGGGACAACTAGGGGAATTATCGTTACTACTGGGTGAGAAACAACTGGGAGTGTGGTGTGATATCTATTTATCCTTGATAAGAAATATAAAACTAAGTATATAAAAAATCCAATTTTATGACATGTAATTTTCTAATTTAATATATTTATGTTTATTCTTAAGATTTATTTAGAGATAAATTTAATATATTATTGAAAGGATTGAAAAATTACCTCTAGAACGTTTCACATATATATGAATTAATAATTTAATGGTCAGTAAAGATGAATCTTTCTGTAAAACAATTACAATATTGAAGATGATTATGATAGTTAGAAGTTATTACACCTGATTTTGGTGGATCCATTACATACTCACTACTTTTAGAATGTGTTTCATTCAAACTTTGAAACTTTTTTCTAAAATGACCTCAATTTCATCAATATTAAAGGTGATTTTTCATTTTTCTAAAGTTACTCTTCTTATATTAAAATACTCCTTGAAAAGGGGGTCAAAAAAAGTAAATGAGATCCTTTTAATTTTAAATCAATAAAAATTATACTTTACTTTTTTCTAATCTTTACAAATTATCCAAATAAAAATATCACACCTGAATTTTATGGTATGATCAAATTTTATTACCTTTGCATTCTGGTTAAATGGGGTAAAAATAGAGAAAATGATTTCGTACTTCGATGATCATTTATCACACGTATGAATAGACCAAATTTCATTTTGAAATTTGTTGTTTCATAATTAATGTACATATAGATTAATTATATTTAAAACTATTTTAAAAAACATATATGAGGGTCCTAAATTAGAAAAAAATACGTTATTTGGAACTAAATTGATAGAAAACACTATTCATTTTATTTCTGACATATAAAAATAAATTATGCATAAATCTGTATTATCATTTTTTAGAATGACCAAAAGTTAAATTTTATTTATTAAAAGTAAATAAATAAATGTGTTATCAAGTGAAAAAAATAAAACGGTCTCATATTCTAGTTAAATCCAAGAAAACTTATTGTCAATATTTTTTTTTATTTTTTCAATAGGACCCACTTAAATCTGCTAGGGGGTTTTCATAAAATCAATAAAAATAAATTTTTATGAATTTAATAATAAAAAACCATGTATTAAAGGCTTAAACCTAGAAGGAAATATATAATTGATATAAATTTTAAGGGAATGAATAGTAGAATATTTGTTCATATATTTTCCTAGACTTCACATAAATCCAACATGCAGTGTGATTTTAATGACCAAAAAGTAGTTTTTAAGAATTAAAAATATTTAAAAATAAGCGTCATATAGTCAATACCTAATAAATGAACTCATATTGTTATCTCACCACTTATAAAATTTATGGGATGATAGTTTATACATGTTAAAAATTATTAAAATAATCATTTTCTAGTAATTTCATGTTAATATGATATTTTTTTTCTATTTTCTATCCCATTTTCATTTTCTTATATTTCTCAGTAATTCTTATATCAAATACATTGAATTATTTTTCATCAACTTATTACTTTTATGAATATGATCATGATTATGGATTTTATTTATTCTTTTTCATTTAATTTATATATTTTCTTTTGTATCTAACATCACTTGTTCCCAAGATTTTACATTCACTTCTTTTATGACTCTAATTTTTTTGTTTTACTTTTACTTCAAATTCAAATACAATTTACTGATTCTCTTCAACATTAGATTCAATTACTAATTTCGGCATCCTACCCATTCTTATAATTTTTTTATTTTCTTATTTTTCCATAATTTTGGGATTTATTTTTTATTATTATTGTGTTCTTTATTTTAGTTATTTTGTTTAAAACATTTATTCTCTTAATTATGCATATAATTACATTTCTATATTTTGGATTAAATCTTTATGATTTTTTATTTTAATTCTTCTTATATTGATTTTACATATCTTTATAATTGAATATTTTTTTATCTATTATTTTTTTATCTTGTAATTTTTATTTCTCTAAGTACATTTATTTTTATTTATTTTAAATTATTTTCTTGGTTTGTGCCTCTACTAATTGGGTTAGAATTAATAACTAATTATACTTCAGTTAAATGATTTTTTCTCTAAATTTTATTTCTTCAATATTTGATGTTTTATTTTCTTCATACATTATTCCTACAAATTTTTCTTTTGAATTCCTTCTCCTTATTATACTTCTCAATTTATCCTTTTAACAAATATCCTTTTTAATTTTTTTATTTTTATTTTCTTTTTTTCAAATTATTTTTCAAATTTTAATTCTATTCAAAATTTGATTTATTTTTTTTTTGGTTTTTTTCTTAATTTTTTTACTGTTTTTATTTTTTCTTTTACATTCATGTTTTATATATATTTTTATTTAATCCTACATGAAATTAGACTAATTTTTTCTTCTATCTCTCTCCAATATTATCTACTAACTATTCTTCTCTGTTTTCCCTCTAGAATTATTCTACTTACTCTCTTCCTATTTTACTCAATCTTCTACTTATATTATTATCCTTTTTTAAAGTGTTTTAAATTTTATACCCAAGTAATAAATTTTTTATTTAACTTCCAATCCACTTTTGAGAATTTCCTTCTGACTTTGGTAATTTATATTCATCTTCACAATTTATATTCACTTCTATCTCATAATTGGTTTTCAAAAATTCCTTCTCCTTCTACTTAAGAGTTTTTATATTTGAGCCATAATAATTATAGTTTTGATGGATTTCTCTCTTAAGTATTTCTATTAAAATATATTCTTTTATCCTTAGAGTCGGCATAGTGTTTGGTTTTCTTGAGTACCTTAAATTAATATATTAAAAATATTAATATGATTTAATGCATGTGCATAGATCATTTTAGTGTTTTTGTTTATCCATTGTTTGGGACCCCTATAGAAATATTTAAGACCATAGTTTATTCCAACACATAAGGTTTAGCCTAGGCACAACTAAATGTTGGTCAACGCCATACATTTGGTTAATCTATATATTGGAGGGTGCGTTTAATAAAATCAAATAAAAAAAATAGTTTTTTATTAAATGACATAACCTAGTGATGCTTCTTTAAATTTACCCTTACAAAAAATTGCCAAGGTTGGCTATATAACCTTGGGAGGAGTTTAGAGTGAGAACAACATTATTCATTGGTGGATTATGATCGTATGGAGAATAATGATTCTACCATGGTGTATCAAGAAGCAGGCATTGACTACAATGGAGCTTCATCCCTGAAGAATCTATTCTTCACTAACGATCAATTCTAAATAAAGTCAGGGCTCATCATTTTCATTTTTATCCTTTTTTTTCAATATTGAGCATGGATTAATATATTATATAATTGATTAGTCATTATCTTCCATTTACATGTTCCCATTTTATAAAAATGAATTTTTTTATTGATTTATTTTTCAATCCTTGGTAGCACACATAAATTCCAAGATTATGGGTTATTTGGATAGGAAATCTTATGCAGTTATGTTTTTACCTCTGTTTATATAAATTTCTCCACCCCTAAATTCTTCAGGTTCATTTTTATTAGCACAAGGGGTCATTTTTTCATTATTGGGGAAGGTTCAAGTGTGATTGAGAACCTGGATTCATGATTGTTACGTGAATGATATGTGGGATGATGATTTTTTGACAATTCAAAGTTAGATTTGATATATGAGTGATGGATCATGGAACTATGATCTTGAGCAGAAAAGGTAGATGGGAGGTGCGACTATACTCATGATAGACTTCGGTGAAGGGTGAATAGAATTAGGTATCAGGAAACTTGAGGCTGGGTATCGATGGCCAGAGGTGATACGCTTCAATTTCAGGTGGTCGAATGGAATATTTCATAATATATAATGTTTATCTAGGAAACACATGAAAAAACTACGTTTTCTATGAAAAACGTGACTACATGGAGTGTACTATTAAAAATACACACTATGTATTTCCTCCGGATACGACTCTAGTTTTTTTGGAGGGTAAAATGATCACAGGCCTTGTATGACACTATACCTGTCATGTTACCCTGTATTGGTGGCTTGTTGTTTAGTCTGAGAGTACATAGGAACAAAAATGTCAAGGAAATTTGGGATATCCCAAATCATAGGTTAGTGACATATATACATGCACATGACCCCAAGTACATGGGTATGGTCATGTACTCAGACATAGTTTTCTTCAAGTAAATGGGTCGAGGTACACGATCATGGGACAAACAAACACGGATAGGCCCCAGGTGTCCATGACACATCAACTACCCCTAATACACACAATGTAGTTCTTAATGTCTACACAATCCATTTAGAGGCTAATACATGTATAGGTTTCTAGGAAAGGTCACAAACTATTTGATACTAAAATAATTCCATATACTTTTCTCAAGAACATCGAACATTCAAATCACCTTCCTTTATACTCATATTTTGGCCCACGAGTAGCCTATGGTGACTATTTTTCTATATATAAAACAATAGAATCAATAATATTATATTTTTAGATGTGATGTATTGTGATCCAATCATGATTCTTCTTTAGGGGATGATTGAGGATGGAAATGATCGACCAAGGTCATTGAAGATATTTCAGGGTTGGTAATACCCTATCGCACGAGTGCATGGGTCCCCCAAATTCATTATACAAATAAAGTCATCACTCCACTATACAAGGTGAAAGCCTTCTGTCTACGTAGTGGTACTCCCACTTATTCGAGATCTAGTGGGTTATAGGCCCTCTATAAGATTTATGGATCCCTCAGTTGTGGAGAAAAGTAGTTAGGAGAAAGCCCCTCTACACAAATTAGGTGAGGGTGTGTTTGATTCCGTAAATTAGAGAAGGAATTTTGGATCTAAGTGTTGAATCATATAATTTTGTAGGACAATGAGATATATATCCCCTTTCTATCCCATATGGGTTTCTTTATGACTATATATATATAAATTTATATTGGTTTTTTGTTTCCCTCTTTAAAATGGATGATCAAAACATTGTTTTATATTTCTATTTCTCCCATTCTGGTTTTCAAGGAATCCTTTTGGGTATGTATATAATCACCCCTATATGGGATTTTCATACATGTTTCTTGTCTAATAAATATTATAGGGAGATCGATAGTGACATCGATGGAGAAAAATAATACTTTGGTGCATTTACTTTGTATGGTAGTCAGATTAAAAGATCATAAGTCATGCCCTGTTCAGGTTAAATTTTTTCTATTTGTAGTCAATCTAGGAACTCTATTTTGGTTGGTAATGTATTTTTACCAATTACATTTTGGTTTATAGTATTATATTTTTATTTATTCTATAAAGGTTGTTTCATGCATGGATATAACCTAGATGTTATCTCTTTTTATTATTCCTCTACACATTGCATGAAGATGGTTTTGTTCACGAATTTAGGTACATTAGGATAAGGCCTCCCAATTTAGTTATTCTTTATCAGAACATTTTTCTATCCCATATCATATTATAGGAGGGATTGGGGTTGAGACAGATTAGTTATCCACCATCCAGGTGGGCACTGGTGGGTCTGGTCATTATAAAGTGGTATCAAAGAATTTTATTCCATGGGATGGTGTTTGGATTTTTCCCGTCTAAGAGGCATTTTTTAGTAATTAGGGAAATAATGTTTATGTGTCTCGAGTAATGATTTCAAGCCAAGGAACCCTCTATTGGTATGTAATTCAATGTATCCATTCACCAAGACTCTAAATTCATACTTTCAAACATGACATACTGATACATTGGTTTTAGGATGTAGTGGTACACACATCATAAAATATGGAGACCTTTTATTTCACTTCTTATGTCGAATCCTCCTTTATATATTAATCTAACTATGTTATATATTAATCAATTTTAGGATGCCTCCATGAAGAAAACTAGCTAGTTTACTAATGGAAGATCATGATAATGATCTATTGAATGATGTTGCCTTAGTTTAGGGGTCATATCATGATGTGGTTCCTCTAGGAGGGAAGAGATTACTCTTACTATATGCCAATATTTAAATAGTACCAGTAGTTTATATTGATGATTCATGCATTCTTAGCATGCTATGTGACTTCCAACATGAGAAATTACTATGGTTTTATAGAGATCTAGATCCCTAGGCAGTAGATTTGGATTGAGTTGGATATCCAAGTATTTAGGATTGTGTGGACACTAAATGATCAGATTTTTTCACTGGAAGATTGTATTTTATAGGGATATGTGAGAAATTGGTGGATTCTTATTGTGTGAAGCCATGATGAGAGGACCCTCTCATGGTCCAAAATCTAGTTTATTTTATGTTAAGGGTATTATCCCTTGTTCATGTTCTCAGTTTGGATCCATGAGCTCTTGAGTTACAGTAGGTTTATTTTATGGTTCCTAAGTATTATTCATGGTTCACTAACCTCACACATTACTCCCTTGATATGGTGTGAGATGTATTCTTCCGGGAAAGTAACATTGAATTTGGTCTTTGAAAATAACTTTTTTCTAGCATTGTCTCCATATGTCTAGTAACTAATCATAGAGTGTTTGAAAGATATCATGTAACACATTTATTCCTATAATATGGACATCTAGTAGTTTTTTCTAGTAGTGGGAAGAATTTGGCTAATTCATCTTCAATAGGTAGCATGTGTCAGACATTAAGGTCTTAGTAGAGGGGGTATTTTTATTCTAGAACTTAGATGCATGGATCCATAGCTCATGGATCACATATAAGATATAGAAATACAAGAATTGTATAATGTTATTCGTGTTTCGAAAGGGGTTACATGGAATGTGATTTCTCGACCCATCGTGCTGATCAAGATATGCAGACTATGGATGGACCACCATGGCAGATGTACTACCTTGAATATGGGTCTCCTATGAGTAGGTAGGGAATCCCCTTGGTGGAAAGTTTAAGGTGTGGAGATGGTGGAGCTCTAGAGGGAGGATAAATTTATGGTGGGATATGTTATTCACTTCTTCTGTTTTGGCCAATTAGCAGCCCATGCTTGTCTTAGAGAACTGAATGTTGATATTGTGGAGACATATAGAACATGGAGTGTAATAATCAGTCTGCACATGAGATAATTTGAGGTAAAATATATATTTATTATAATATCTCATTAATACACTTAGACATAGGTGATATTAATTCCTTCATCTCCATGTCCCTATTGTTAGTGATGGAGTTCCTCATTGAGACCTTGGCCCAACAGTTGTGGCTCAAGGTTCATAGTGTATGAAATTATTTTATATCACATATCTACTGATAATGAGCGCCATAGATTGGTGGAGATAGTTTCTTATGAGACCTCGTGGTCATTATGATGAAACATTATAATGTTATCTGAGGTATAGACTAGTTTTCTCGGATATGGTCCCCAATTTACTTTCATTATAGGCAAGTAATATTCCTTCAAATATATGGTATGAGATTCTCTTTTTTGGGTGAGAGGGATTTCATGTATGGTCAAGTGGGTCTTGTGGGAAGGAAGCTGTAACCAATTATCCATTACTGGAGAGTTTATCCCTATGTGTGGTGGGCTCTTTAAGAATCTATATTCCATCAATAGTGGAGGAATATGTGGACATATTTCTCAAGGATATTCCATTACTACCTTTGATGTGGGATATGGAATTATGAAATGACTTCCACCTCAGAAGCACAATGATATCTTCTATGGCATATCAGATTTTCCATATTGGGATCTATGATCTGAGGGAGCAGTTGGATGATCATTGAAAGATATACTTTATCAAACCCAGTGTTTCCTTCTAGGAAACTCTAGTTTTATTAGTGATATAAACACGAAATGTTAATTCTTTATACTGAAAGGAATCACCATGAACTCATTGTGTTTATAAATAAATAATAATGAAATCAACAAAATATCTACCCTATAAACCCTCATCTAGTGGTATCCTGACCTGAGATCGATCATCATGAACATAATCACACCACTTAACTGCTCAAAGAGTTTTTCAACCCCTAACATGGGATATTGAGAAAATTTGATGAATATCGGCTCTTAAACCAAGAAAGGAAAAATAACATGTTTCCCTTTTTGAGTATTGTCATTATCTTAAGCCAACTAAGAGGTGTGGTTTGTTTCATGATGATAAATCTCATGTCCAACTACCACCAATTGAGGGTTCATGAAATTGATATTTTTAAGATGATATTTTGATGTTGTAATAGAAATTATGAGATCATGGTGATTCCAATCAGTGTGAATAATTCCCATATTGTGTTTATGTCACCATCTAATTTCATCTTCATTTTATACTTAGAGCAATTTGTGGTAATATTTATTGATGACATACTATATACTCTACATTAGAGGAGGAGCATGCAGAGCACTTTAGGAGGGTCCTAAACATGCTCCAAGAGTATCTTTATTATATTAAACTCTTGAAGATCCAGTTTTGGAACCATGAAGTTCACCTTCAAGGGAAAGTTATATTAGATCATGGCTTGTACATGGAAATGATAATGATTAATTCAGAACTTGTTAAGCGATCCCCCATAAAGCTTGTCAGAGATGTGGAGTTTTCAAGGATTGGTAAGGTTTTATGGGAGATTTTTGGAATAATTATCTTATTTATAAGCCTCATTAAAATACTTGATTTAGAAAGTAAATAAATATATCAAGATCAAACAGTGTTGGATATACTTTAATCAGTTGAGGGTGAGGATGCAAAGTGATCCTATGTTGAAACTACAGAAGTAGTGCTTGGAGTATGTAGAGTTTTGTGATTCCTCTAGATTTCTTCTTAGTTGGGTGTTGATACATAGGTAGGTAGGAATCACATAAGTGATGAGGTATTTGAGACATGTTATAACAATTATGTGACTCATGACCTAGATTTATCAGCGGTAGTCTTAGTTTTGATGATGCGGTGGCACTATCTTATTAGGGAGAATTGTTTCTTTTTTTACTTATACCATTAGAGTATCAAGTATATAGTCACATAAATAGATAATATTATGAGATAGAGGAATTCGTTTGATTTCTTACAAGAATATTTATTTGATATAGTATATACTATTGGGAATGGAAATGTGGTGGAATATTGCCTTAGTTGGAAGTCTCATTCTATTTTTTTTGGAGGAAGCACTGAAATAGTTGGCGTCATTGCAGATAAATCTAGTGGAGGATAGGGATGTCGTTTTTATTATGTTTATGGTGGTGAATCCTCTGATTCATTAGTGTATCAGAGAGTATCATTTGGGAGACATTGATAATGAGTTTCTTTTTGACTAGTTTTCCTTAAAAGATTCACAATATGGATTGTAGGAAGGTGGGGATAACATCATCCTTTTCTAAAGAATGATTGTTCTTCTGGAAAAATTGCAAGAGGATGTGATGAGGGTGTTTCACACATCTCCCTGTCTATACATATCTCTGTGTCTAAAATGTTAAGGACCTTCAATGTTAGTTTTGGTCATCCAGAATGAGGTGGAGTGTCACTGATTTCATATCTTGGTGTATCACATGTTAGTTGTTAAAATTTGAGTAGTATATACTAGAAGCTTGAAAAAAACCTCTTAAGACCCCAGAGTGGAAATTGGATGAAATGTATATATACTTTGTGATGGGTATTTCGTGGATAGTAAGAGGGAATAATTACATCAAGGTAATTTTTGATAGACTTACAAAATTAACACAATTTCATTCCATCAGGGAGTAGGGTTTGGTATAGATTGTGTGCTAGTTGTACATATAGAAGATCACAAATCATCATGGGGTAACCTATATGATTATCTTTGACCATGATGATCAATTTACATCATCGTTGTGGGGTGACCTGCATGAGGATTTTATGACCTAGTTATGAATGAGTATATAATTTTACAACCATATGGACTGGAAGACCAAGAAAACTATCTAGGTGTTATAATATATGGTGATATATTGTGTATTGGACTTCGTTTAGAGATGGTATGATCACATTAAATTATTATAATCTACATATAATAACATTTATCAATCTACTATCACCATGGTTCCTTTAAATTCCTTATACAGGAGACCCTATAGGTCACCCTTGCGCTAGACTAAGGTTAGATAGAATTATCTTTTTGGGAAAAATATGGTGTAGGAAATGGTATATAAAGTTCTAGAGATCCATGAGCATATGAGTACATCCTATAGTAGAGGAAAAATATTATACAAACCAACATCATAGGCCTCTAAACATAGATCAGAGAGACTATGTTTTCTTGAAAGTCTCTCCATGAAAATGATTATAGAGGTTTCATAAGGGATTTAATTTATCCCCAAGGTTAATCAGGCAATCTAAGATCCTATGGAGAGTTGGAGACATTTATTATCAATAGTCATACTACCAAAATTGGATCAGATGAATAATGTATTTCATGTGTCAAAGTTTAGGAGATACATGCCTGATCCTATGCACAGTATGGGCTATGGTGAGGTATACATCAAGGAAAGTTAAACATTCATGGTTTACCAAGGGGTGATATTGGATCAAAATTAGAGGATCCTATATGGATGGATAATTACATTGGTTCAAATGTTTTTTTAGTACAAGAGCATGCAACAGAGTTCCTAGGAGAATGATATTTAGATGCAGACTCACTACCCCCACCTTTTTTTGTAGCTTGTGATTTTCTGCATGAAAATAATTGAAGGATGGGATAATGTAATGACTCTAGATTTGATGGATTTTCCTTTTAAATTTTCAATGTTTATGTATATGTGTGTGGATTTTTCCTTAGATTCAATGCAGTGCTTGGTTGTCTCGATACCCAATAATAGATATATAAGACAAAATATTTATATATTTTAATGAAAGTTCATGCATTGTTTTATTGATTTTGGTTTTCTTATTTTTTGGGACCTTAAATAGAAAATATAATACCATAGTTGATTTTGGAATATATAGTATACTATAGGAACAACCTTTGTTTGGTCAATGTCAGATGTCCAGTTAAGGTAGTTATTGATGGGTGAATTTAATAAAATAAATAATTTCATTTCTTTCTTTCTTATTAAATAACATAACCTAAAGAAACCTCTATAAATACCATTTATAAAAAATATCCATCCTATTCTATATAACCCTATAAGGTTTTGAGAGGGAGATTATAGTTCTTCATTGGATAATCTGGATCATATGATCACTGACAATTCGATTGAGATGAAGGCAGTAATTGCATTGGATCTCCGTCATTGGTGAATAAATTCTTTAGAACCGATCTATTCTAAACTTCGGAAGGTATTTTCATTAGTTGTTTGCAATATTTTTATTAATCTAGTGTGGATTGATTCATATGTCCTTTTATTGATATGATATTACCCACACCTCACATGAACCCAATTTAATAAATTGATTTTTTTTTATTTTAATTTATTTGTTATGCCATTATAGAACACAAAAATTACATGATTATGTGATCATTAGATAATAATGTTTGGAAAAATATGTTTTAACTACTTTATGTGAATTTCTCCCCACTGTTCTTTATATTTTTCATCATTCTCCATTGAATTTGTAGTTTGAATATTTTAGGGAGGGCCAGATAACTATTGAACCCCCACCCCTCAATTCATAATGATTGTCCAAATGACATACATGGTGGGGATTTGCATATAGATCGAGGTTAGATGGAGGATGTTGATGATGCTTCACGGATATAGTATCCATTGCGGTGATGGGTGATGGGTGGCACTATGGGATGTATGGTACACTTCCAAGGAAGTTGACTAGAATATTATTTTTTTTCCATCGAATTCTGGGAAATTATGGCTGGAGACAATACCCTTCAATTTTAGGTGGTCAGATAAAGGATTTCGGAGTCATAAAGGACGTTTTATAATCCATTTGAAGAAAATGAGTTTTCTAAAAAAAAATCAATTACAATGCCTGTAATATGAAGAACACATGATGTGTAAGAATCGTAGTTATGGAACTACGTATTATGTAGAGAAAAAGACCCCACACGATGTATGGCATTATACACATTATCTGGCCTTTTGCTGTAAACTTGTCATGTACTCTATAAGTAGAAATGAATGAGAATGGATTGGTATATTTTAATGACCTAAAGTAAATTGGAATGACATCAGTATATAGTCATGGCCCAAAGTACCATAACATGGTCATATACTCAGACATGTCTAGGTAAATGGGAATGCTTCTATGTACACATGCATGGATCAGATGAAGATGACTAGAAATTAGGAGTTTTTTACACATCATGTTACCCAGATACATTTCATGTATTTTATCATAGAAAAAAAAAGATGTGTTCCAACCAATACATGGCTAGGTTTATATACCAAGACACTTTCTATGTGACCCCTAGAGCATGTCGTATACTTTTATTAAGAACATCCACATTCATATCTCTTTCTTCTGGACCTGGATTTTGGTTTGGGAGTAGTTTATCCTATGTTTTCTTTCACATTGAATATAATGCAATCCTTCACAGATTTTTTTGAGATACCATGGGAGGTGTTCTAAGAATAGCCCTTCTGTAGGTAATGCTTGATGATGGAAGTTATTAGGAAGGTTCACTGGAGATATGTCAAGGTTAGTAGTCTCGTGTTGCACCGGGGCCTAGGACACCCATAATCATAATATAGGTATAGTCATAACTCCCCTACACTATGTACCAGTCTTCTATATATGGAGTGTTACTCCCCCACCATCAAGATTTGGTGATATGTGGGTACTCAACAGGAGTATTTCCTCCCTCGGTTGTGGAGCGCAGAAGCGAAGAGATCACTCCTCCACACAGATTCCTCTGAGCGTTCCTTTGATTTTTTCCATTGTAGATGGACTATTTGTGTTGCATGATGACTCAAAAACATTGGTCAGACTATGATATGGAGATCTATTTTCTCCCTCGTCTGGGTTTCTTTATGACCATATATATTGGGTTTTCATTTCCCTCTTTTTATGTTATGAGATTACCATTTTTTTTATCTTTATATTTTTTACCTTATACTTCTTAATGTTTCCTACTAGGTATTTATATACATGGATCAACATGGTCTTTACCCACATGTATCATGAATTATATAAATAATAGGAATATCTAAAATGAAATTAGTGGAGCTTAATGGTGCTTGGATGAATTGACTGCATTCTATGGTAAGACTCATAAATTGGGTGTCAGGCTCTCTTCAGTTTTCCTTTTCTCCAATTGTAGTCAATTTGGTGCCTCTTTTTTGTTTGGGAATATGTTTTTCTCTTTTACATTTTGGTTTATACTATTTTACTCAGTTATATTCTCTAGAGATTTTTACTTCATTTATTTTTCAAAGATTTTATATTCATATTATTATTATTCTTATTCATATTGCATTGAGTTTATCATCTGCATGTGTACATGCATATTAGGAAAATGAATCCCATTTTAGCTATGAGTTCTTGGCACTTATTGTCAAACCCTATTCAAATTGAGGAAGTCTTTAGGTTGTGATGGCTCAGCCATCCATAAGCTAAGTGTGCCTCTATGGTTCAGGTCATTACATGAACTTTGATTATTTTTCTTTACTTACATTTAATTAAAATACAACTATTTTTTTCTATATCAAATTCTTCTTCTTCTTTTGATCATATATTTGGACTTATGGACATTTTTCTACCTATAATTTTTCTTTTAAATTCAATATTTTGGTTTGATTTTTATATTTGATATTTGTTTCTATTTTGTTTTCAATATCTCTATTTATTTTAGCCACCTATTTACTATTTATAGATTTTGGATTTTACATTCAATTTTGACCCCATATTAAAATAAAATCACCAATTTTAGATTTCACATTTTAGATCTTTCTATGATAGGTTCTTTGAAATCATATTTTCTATATCAATTTTTTGTGTTTCACTTTTTCTTTGACATTTTGTAGTGTAATTTATTTTTCTTATACCAATTATTTTCAATATGTTTAAGGAATTCATTTTTTATTATGTTCTTTCTTCATGTTTTTCTAAATTTTCTGTAACTATTTCAACAACTACTTCAACTCCCATAGATTATATCATAGTTTTTCTTGTTACTTCTTCTCATGATCCTATTAGAGCTTTGACAACTTCATTTGAATCTAATTCATCTTATGATTATTCATATATATAATTTTGTTGATTTTTTTCAAAAACGTCCTTATTTATTCTAAAATTTTCTGTGTTAAAATTATAATTTTCCTCATCCAAATAATTTCCTAATAATTCTATATCTAATTAAATTTACATTTTCTAACTCCCATTTTCTATTAATTTTATTCTCTTTTTTATTTTATTTTTTACTTCCATATTTTTTTTCATGTAATATATATTTTCCTGATATATAAATTATCACTCTGATAAAAGAGTGGTTTTAGGTTGTTGTTATTTTTTATTAAAAGCATGGTAATTTAAAATTTTAAAATTAATTTATTTTAATAATTAAAATTATAACTACCAATATATTTTAAATGAAAAAAAGAAAATATCATCCAAAGGTGATTTCATATTTTAATATCATCATTGTAGCATAGCATAATTTGTTTTATGGAAACAAATTTAGGATTTTTTATTTTTAGACACCTATTTGAGTCTTTCATGGGATGTTGTTCCTAGGGGAATATAATAAGAATTGAATAATTATCCGATAAATGATTACTAAACATCTTAATTTATATTTTTCTCTTTTATTTTAGTGTTTTATTTAATATTAATTTTTTTTAAAAAAATAAAAATAGGTGTCAAGACAAAAAAAATGACATCAAATAATGAGATCATCACTATTCAGAATAATGCTTCATCTATTCTTATATGATGTGAATTATTCTGTATTCATTTCCCAATGATTACATAGTAATCCGAGATCACTGGCTATGTTTTAAAAAAAATATTTACTTTATTTTCTAGGTACTTTATTTGATTTGTACATTCTTTTTTTTTCATAATCTTATTAATTATACTTATATGCTCATGTTTATGTATTTTTTTTGTAATTTTTTGATTCAAATTTGATATTTTTTTGAAACTACAATTAAATTTTCCCCATCATCAACTATCAAATATTTCTGAATTTAGTCTCCTATTTTTAATTATAATTCTGATGGAACTACTACTTTTGTCTTCTTACCTTCTCTAGATACAAAAAAAAATACTTTTGGTTTCATACTTTTCTTCTTTTAGATTTCTTATTTTTTTATATTCAGGTTTATTTATTTGGTATTTTTTCTAATTTAATTTCTAGTTCTTATTATTTATTTTATTCTAATTATTCTTTTAATCTATTTCTTCCTATACATATTAAACTACTTATATTTTTAGATTCTGTCTTTGTTATTCTAAATTTTTTATTTTGATTTTTTTTATTTCTATTTAAAATTATTTTTATGCTTGAATTGAATTAATTAAATATGTTTTTTATTCTAAAATTTATTTCTCATATTACATTTATTTAAATTTTATATGAATTTTTCTCTTGGATTACACTTATATTCATAGGTTCATATTTCATTTCAACATTGACTTTTGTTTAATTTTTTTTCATTTGATGGTTCTTTCTTCTAACTTAATATATTTATTTATCGTTCATTTTATCATATAAATTTTCCAATATACAGATTGATTATTCTTTTTATTCCAAATTTTTTATTTGATTTTATCTTTTTCTTTCACTTCACCATTATTTTATTTTTTTCATCATATTATTTTTATACATTATTATTTTTCAATATTAGATTCGTTTTATATTCTTTTACTTTTTCTTGGAGTTTTTTATTTTATATTTCTTTTTAGACTTTTATATTTTTCATTTAGTTTAATATCTTACTTTGTGTATGTCTCTTATATTCTCTATTATAGATTATTCTTATACTTATAACTTTGGTTCATACACTTTGCTATATCATTCTTCTACCAAATTTCTTCAACTGTTGTTTATTCTTGCACTTATATTTTCTTCCTTTCTCTTAAGTATTTTATTTTTAATTTTATATTTACCTAATAATTATTTCTCCTACATCTAATTTAATTTTATTTTTAAAAATCTAGATTTTGGATTTTAGATTCATTTTCACCTTATATTTCAACTTTTAGCAGTATATTAATTATTTTTTTGACTTATTACTTGTCCTTATTATTTATAGATTTTGGATTTGGATTCATCTTTTGGTTTAACTTCTTCCAAAAATTTAACATTCGATCATTACTTTTATATTTCTCATTTTATCTTCATCACTGGTTAGTTTATATATATTATATTTATGGTATCTGGGTATAGATTTTTAATTTTTATTCAATTTTTTATAGTGTAATTATTATTTCAACTACCTCTACTTTTGAATATGTTTGTTGATTTCATTTTTTAAAATGTTCATGCTTCAAATTTTTGTAATGTTTCCTTGTCTACTTTTAATTCTTATGACACTTCAACTTATTTTTTTATATATTCTTACTATATACTCTCTTGGTCCTATTATAGATTTCAAAACTACATTTTCATCTAGTTTATCATTTTCTTCTAAAAATATATATTTCTTTAAAAATTTTATTCTAACTATTATTTATTTTTATCTAATTTCTTATCAAACTCTTATATTTTTCCTTATCGATAATATTTTCAAATAAAATTATGTATATATATATGTATATATATAAATTTCCACATTTATTCCATGTGTTACCTACTACTTTTATTTTTTACCCTTTTATTTTTTACTTAGGTATGTATGTATCATTTTCACTAAAGTCCAAATATATAAGTGATCACCTTGAGAGAATATTTCATTTAAGAGGTTTTTGTTTTTTCAATTTAAATCATGATTATTTATATTAATTAAATAAGTTTTTTTAATAAATAAAATTATAATTAATAATAGATTTTTAATTAAATTAAAAAAATTATTAAAATTATATTTCATATTTCAAAAGAGTATATATATTATTTTTTATAGGAATATGTTTTCCTTTATTGAAATTTAAAAATCTCTAGATTTTGTCCCTTAAGAGACCCCTTAATGGGGAGGTTGTACCAATATAACTATAGGGAGAAAAAATATTCATCTAACATATGATTGTTGAACATTTTCTATTTTATAATTTTTAGTTAAATTAATATATTATTTAATATCATAATCTAAAGTTTAATTATATTTTCAATTTAATTTACACTTCCTGCACTTGGTTGTGATAAAATGATTTATTATTTCATATATTGATGGTGGTGGAAAAATAGTCACAACCATCAGAGGGAAGTTAATATTCATTTTCTAAAATTTTATCTTCTAAATACCTATTTTTATGAATCAAAATAAACATTAAATTTAATTATTTTTAAAATGATGTGTATTTTCAAGTTAAATTTTTAGTATCCCATAGGTCAGTTAGTTTGGGTTTGAGTATGTGTTCCTAATGAACATGAGTTTTATTACTATGGGAAATTAAATTTTTAACAATTATGGGGAGTGATGGTTCACCTGTTGATCCTAATATAACCCGAATAGATGAATCCACTTTCAGTGATCTTTACTAGATGGAAAACCTTGGAGTGTTATTGCAACTATTGTGTTAGATGAATTTTGAGGGGTGAAATACATTAATATTTCTTATGTAATTTAAAATTAATTCCGCATCGAATCCAATATTCTAAATTCTAATCTTCAATTCTTTTGGATCCAATTTTATTCATAATATTTATTCAGATAGAGAGTTCATAAGGTATAGAATTTAGGGAAAAGTAGTTCCTAGACTATTCACATCCACATCAAAATATGGATACTATAGAATATGGAATTTTTTAAGCCCCATTGTTATGCATGTAGTACACACTAATTAACCTTGGAATTAGTTTCACCTAAACTAATCATATTTGTGATTTCATGTGTTTTATTTCCTCATATTTAAATAAACATCTGAATAATTTATAATATTATTTTTATTACCTTTAAAACCCCTATAAATGGGGTTTCACAATCATACAGGGTTATTAACATATTAAATGAGCTCTTATATTCATGAAATATTTTGAAAATAATCATTGAGTTCTTTATAATCTGTACCAAAACACCAAATGTAATATAATACAAGAATTGTTGGTATTTTCAAAAGATTGGTATGTATTTCACATTATTATTCAGGTGAAAATTCAACTAGAATTAGTCAAATAGAGAAAATGTTTTCAAATTTTAATAAAAACATAGTATAATGATCCTTAAAACATCTATGATATTTATAAATCAACCATGTGTCAATACGAGGACAATAATTCTCCTTTTTTCCACCATATCATTCCACATTAAAAAATTTATTAAAATAACATATCTACCATCAAGGGGTTAAAATGAAGTAGGCAACTTTAAAATGACATTAAAACAATGAAAATTGATCCTGGATTCAATTTTGATTTTTATAAGTCATCCACATAATAATATCATGATTATATTGATCAGTATAATGGAAAAAATTATATTATATTATAAAAGACTATTAATAGATGAAAAATCGCCTATTTTATAACTAAGGAAATGATATCAAATTACTATAACAACATTGGAAAATGATAGTAGATTCATTTTAGATCTTTAAAAACTAATTAAATGTCAATTAGACTAAAAAAATACTATATAGGACCAATTGTTTTGCTTAAACATCACACTTTAATTAGGGGAAAAGTGGTTAAAACTGAAAAAATTAGATTATATTTATGTGAAACAATATGATAATATTTCTCAAATGATTTAGGATCTATGAGAATAAACTATACATTAATTTGATGCCATGATTTCTTGGATTGAGTAATTGTGTCTTCTCACCTTAATATTTTTATTAAAATTACATATTACATGTTAATAATTCCAAAAATAGACTATAACATTATATTGACATATATACATAAGAATACAAGAGATGAGAAATTATTTATCTATAATACTATGTTTCCTACATATATGATGCAATTATTTCTCATCATGATAGAATGTATGATTTTATATTGTAAATATTTATTAATAAAATATAAATCATCCTTAAAGAGGTAAAAATATAGAAAAATTGATCAAAATGGTGTGAAAAAATTATAAAATCAATTTTCAAGTCATTTATTTCTTATGAAGAAATCAAAGATAAGTAGTACACCTTAATTTCTCATTATGATCGAAATTTATATTTTTCCTTCACATTCAGAAGTCCCACCTAAAAGTTTTCAAAACATAGAAAACAATTTCAAATTTCCCTGAAAACTTAATAGAATGATCCTAAAATTAATTATGATCTATTGGAATCCATCACACATCAATTTTATTCTCATATTAATAAAAATGATATAATGTTTCTTTTCACTATGATATTTTTATCAACATGACAAATCATCTATCAAGGGGTCAAAACAGAGGAGATGACACTTGATTGATATAGAAGATTTGATCAATGAACTTTGAGTCATTTTTAATCTATAGGAATTAGTCAGGTATCAATATGATTCTCAGATATTTTGATATGATGGGAACTGTGATTTCATATTGTTATCAATTACAAATAAATTAAAAACCACATGTACATGGGTCAAAATAAATAAAAACAAGTCTCGATTAGCATAAAAAATTTAGAAAACTATCTTTGTGTCATTTCGGATCTATATGAACCAAGAAAACATCAATTTGACATGTGAATTTTTCAATATAAATCAAAATTTCATTTGACATCCACAATTATATTAAAAATTCTTGTCCCTTAAAATATGTTGAAACGATGAAAATAATTCATATTATCAAGATAACATATAAGAAATAGAGTAAAATCTTTTTTTGATCTGAAAGAATCAACTGCTCATTAATTTTATACCCTTATTTCTCAGTTTGATTCATTGATTTATTCCAACATGATATTTTTATTGACAAGAAATATAACCTATCAAGTTGTCAAAATCTAATATATGAACTCACTTGACTCATTTTTTAAATACTTATAAAAATAATAAAAAATGTATATTTCATTATTCCAAGAACATTGTATGTTGGATTGTTCGGACATCTATTTTAATAAGTCACAAATTATTTGAATAAAATTTTCCGATGATTCCATGATATTTCAATTACATATTAGTTTTATTAACCCTTTGCCACATTTTTTCGACCATTAAATCCATAAATATTCACTATTGTTCATTCTTATAAAACCACATATTGAATTTATGTTGGTATCTTATTTTATATAAAACATTAAATTTTGATTCTTTCAATGTGATTTCACAATAATTTGAGGTCATTTTCTATATTTTTACCCTTTGACACATTATTTTAAATAAATTTAAACCTATTTAATTTTATTTTCCAATCATTAAAACAACAATGTATGTTTTATTGACATGTGATTTTTTCATACATTTCAAAAATTATAAATGATCAATGTCCTATGATATCATGAAAATTCAATCTTTGTTTAAAGTTTTGGACATTTTATGGTAAATAATTAAAAATAGATATTTTTCCATTCCAAGAAAACCGCACATCAAATTGATTTTATTTCCAGTCCTATATATCATAAATTAATCAGATTTTATTTTCCTCTAATTTAATAATAATCAAATGTCATTTTCTATATTTTACAATTTGATTCATTTTTTTAATGATTGTTAAATTTAACAAAATGGCATTTCTAGGAATTATGACCATTATTCCTGACATATTAATTTATTGTCAACTTTTATATTTCATAGATAAATAAATTATAATTTTCCTATGATTTCATGATAAACTGTGATCATTTGAATGGTCATTATACTACATTGCATGATATATTGAAATTTGGTTTATCTGTATATGTCTAAAATTAATCAATTAACCTTTTCCTATAATTTCAATTTAATTAAAGGTCATTTTCAAGGTTCTTAACTTTTAAGACCTATTTTTAAATACCTCTAATTATAATAAACATCCTTTTTTGGTCATTCTGATATCACCACATTCCATACTGATGTGTGGTGTATTCATACATGTTGAAAATTAATTAATAACAATTTTCATATTATTTTAGGACAGTACAAAGTTTCTATATATTTTTTAACTGTTTAACAAATTATTTTGACTTTTAAGTCAACAATAAACACTTTTGGACAATATAAGGTAACCCAGAGTCGAATTTGATGTGTGTTCTATTCCAACCTATCATATATTAATCCATGAGTTAGACTAACATGTGATTTATTTCAAAAAATTCCAAATAATATATCCTTCATTTTCAAACGATTCCATGGTAATATAACATCATTGTCTTGGTTTTGACTCTTCTACATACCTTTTTAAAAAGTTATAAATATAATAAAATTGTATTATTGGTTATTTCATCCATGTCTCATTGAAGTGAGGTATATTCATCCTTGTTATTAATTAATAAATGTTTATTGTTCTATTATTTCCTGACAATATGATGTAATTTCTTATGATTGACTGTTTACCTCAATGTTTTGGACCTTTAATTATATAAATTTTTTTGGTCATTCAGAGAAAAACATGAGTTATATGGTTATATGGTCTATTTATTTGTAATGAAAAAAATTATGGTCTTTGTGTACTGATTTCCTGAAAATATGAGTTCATTCACTACATTTTGACTATATAACTTAATTTTTAAGCATTTTATTCTGTGAAACTTCTTATTCTATCATTCTTACCACATAGTACATTATAATAGAATTTGGTCTAATACTATATGTAAAACATTAAATAGATGTTTTTTTCCTGTGATTTTGGGATAACATGAATTCATATTTTAGGTTGTATCCCTTTGATTCAGGTTTTCTAAAGACTTTGAAAATATTTTAAAGAAAAATTCTCATTATTCAATTGAATCTAAGTGTTTCATTTTTCTTAAATGGTAAATAAGTGGAGTTGTGATGAATATATAATTTTTATGGATTTTATAAATGGCATTGGATTTCATTCTTGTAAAATTATACTTGAAAATATTTTGATTATTAAAGATGATTATTAATGGAAAATAAATATACTAGGAGTTTTCAAAAATTTTATAACATATTGAAGATAGATAGGATAAATTAGACATTAATCTTTCTATGAAAAGAATTATAAACTTTTCACAATGATTTTTTGAATAATAGAAGTTAATAAGTTCAATTATAAATTTATGAGAATTATATTGCATTTGGTTTTTTATAACTCCTTTATGAAATTTATTAAAAAAAGAATCCAACTATAGGCTATCCAATAGACTTTTAATCCACTCATTAAGTGGGTAATAATGTATACATAATATAACCAACATAGAGGAAGAGGAGTGTGTGTGGTAGCTTACTGTAACTAGTATCACACACAAGGTGCGCATGGAGGTTCCCATGTGGACCGCACAATGTGTGGCACAGCCTGTAAGGGCCATGGGTAAATTTTTTGTGGGCGAGGAACCGCACTCCTGGATTTAAATTCTTAAGAATAAAAAGAGGTTATAAGGAAGATAAAACAAAATCACATAGTGAACACTGATGGGTGAACCATGGGGTATAATTACTCTATTAAAAAAGATACTAATATATCATGGGTCATAGGTAGTGATTGATCTGAAATATATGATCAGGTGGAGAACACCATCTTCCTCCTATTTCACTTGAGGGTTCTTTGAAGAATGTTTTATCAAACATTTATGAGCCATAAGGTTCATTTTTATATATGAAAAATAATATATAAGTCCAAAAATACATTCAATATAGCCACAAAAAATTATAATGATCCATGAAAAGCTAAAATACATGTTTCACACATAATTCATCCATCTACTAAGCACAAAGAGAAAGATGTTGAGTCGTGATATTTCTTGATTAACCCAAGCTTCTGGATGAAAAATGTGATAAATACATGAATTACATCTGAGATAATTGTACATGAATTAATTTACATATTCTTTCATTTAAAAAAATTAAAATAGAAGGGAATACCATGGAAGCCATGTATATGATAGACTAATTCTTTTCTCATTTTAGATACCATGTGAAGAATGAATTCATGCATTAAGTGTATGATGATGAATTCATGAAATATAGTCATGATAAAATGGGAATATACTGGATTCATACACGTGATGCATTCAAATGATGAATCCCATGTCATTTAGGCATTTTAAAAAATACCAATATGTCAAATTTTTTGATACTTCATTTATTGGGACTTTGAGTCATCGAGGTTTCACACCCCATGAAGAAGAATTAATACCCACAATATCCATGGGTATTTCAAATAAGGTGGATGAAATATAATACTTATAAAATAACAATGTATTCATGAGTATATATAAATATCCACAGTCCATGATGTATTTAAATAAGAAATATAATACCAAACATCATTGGGTTAATTATATTTGAATAAATAAAAAAATTATGTTATTATTGATACATTTAATTATAAAAATAATTAGGCATTATGAAAATGAAAAATAAGATATTATCACTTGCACAATTATTATTTGTTGTGGATTAATCTGTGCATGTAGGTGATGGATAATTTTGATGATAAATGTTGAGATTCCTTGAATCCATTGTGCAGGAAGTATTTTTAGAAAACCTGATACATTAATTATTTGTAGAGATAAATTCATCCTACATACTAGTGGATTTGATCCATACTAGTTGTTTCTGCTGATCTTGATTGAATCTCAAGTATATAATTATTGATGTTCATAATGGAGTATATATGTAAAGGGGAATCCATCTTTCTTGTGGAAGAAGACTATCTACGAAGAAGATCATTCTAGAATTTGATCATCACAGAAGATGAATCTTATAGCTAGGGTGTCTAAACAGCTACTAGAGGCTTCTGATTGGGGTGTCTAACGATCCAGATAAAAATAGAATTTTTAGTTTCTATCTAATTATGGAGAGATTTTATATCGAGTTTCAAACCAGATGTATTAACAGAGAGATATAGAGAAAAATCCATTTTTTGGTGTCTAACCAACACTTAAAGGATTAATATTTTATGCCAAATATTATAAATAAGGATTCATTATCTCTTTATTATTACAACTTCATAAACTAGTATTTTTAAAGAAAATATTGAGTGTATCAATAAACAAAATAATGTTAAATGTGATGAATTTAAAAATGAAAAAGTTTAAAAAACTAGGGAGCCATAGATTCACCCCCTGTAGTGGTACATAACTAATCCTTGAATTCTGTAATTGGAATTAGATCCAGGTCCCTCAAAATATCCTTTGGAGTAATTGAGTTTGGGTAATTTAAATTCTATAAATAACCTAGTAGTTTTTATAATCAATGGCATATATTTCCACACCTAGAGTAACATGATTATAGTTTACCTCACATAACTAGTAAATGAATCTAGAGATGATTCTAATGCGGGTTTTCAACCCATTTTTTAATATTCCCTTATGAATAAAGTGATTGGACGAATATACAGATGTATGGAAAAGAAAAAAGTTTTATTTTGATATATTTATTAAAAAAATTTACTAATGTTGTGGGACTAAAATATGATTAAGAAATATATGAGAATATGAGAATAAGAATTAAATGGAATATCAATTTCAAGGAATAAAAGAGGATTGTATGGAGATGAAAGTTTGAGGCCACAAAAATTGAAGATGATGAAAATTTTCACAATTATTTCACAAGATTCGAAAATATTGTGAAAAACATCAGGGGGTTTAGTGATAATCTTGATGATTCCTTTATTGTTTGAAACTATTAATGAACTTTACTAATCTATTTGATCTATAAATATCTTCTCTATATGATAGAGACTATTTTTTATGATTCTTATAATAAAATCATTGCATATAAACTAATAATGGATCCAACCATTAAGAATAAATCTGAAGATGAGATAGCTTTTGAGGTTTTAAGGAAAGAAAAATTCAAAGAATAATTTTTTAAACTATTTATTAGGATGTTTATAGTGGTGAATATGAATTAAATATGATTGTTTTCTTCTTTCAAAAAGGTTTAAAAAATTGAAATTAAAATTAAAAAAACACCATAGATTCAGAAATTTCATTTTCATGGGAATTTTATCTATGATTGTCCATAAAATTGGAAAAATAATCTAAATTTTATGAGGATGAGAGGATACTCAAATGTAAGAATGGGTATAATAAGGTTAAGTATTCCATCAGACGTATATGTTTTGTAAGAAAAAAAAGAAGACGATGCTTTATCTAGTGATCCAGAAAATCAAGTCAAACTCTTTTCTCATATTGAAAAAGATATTAAGAGATGTAAATCCTCATTAATGTAATAAACAATTTAAGAAAAAAAAATTCAGAGGATATTTTTGGTGTTGTGGTAAGTATCAACATAAATAATATTATTGTATTTGAAATATTCTTCTTCCAAGAATGTATAAATAACCAATAGGGAGATTTTATGAGAAGTAATCCACAAGTGGAGACTCAAATATTTTTTATAGGAATGGTTTTTATATTATTAGAAGATGAAATTCCCTAGGATGTGTGTAAAATCTCACCTTACGTGCATCCTTAGATAAAAAATGTTGTTATTCCTTATTCTCTATTATTTTATGTGTTTTTATATAACATGTAATTAATTGAATAAGATTGTTGAGGCATTCATTTCTAGATATAATGATGAGATATCTCATAACATTTCTCGGTAGAAAACTCTCCATAATGAAGAAGATGATTGAATCCCTTTAGAGGGTGAAAAGATAAGTTTTGGAGTTATTCTAATCACACACTCATCCCAAATTTTTAATTTCATTTTATTAAGGGGTGTTGGTTGATGAAAATATGAGACAAATGGGGACATATTCTTATTTTCCTAAATTTTATGATGTGTTTGTTGAAGTCTGTGTAGGATTTTTATTTTAATTAATAAATCTATATCTTTCCAACCCCTTAAAATTTATTTGTGGAATTCTGGTCATGGTATCAAATGTGAGTATTTTTATGGATAGTTTATACAACCTTGATTATATCTATCTTATTTTATACACTGGAATATCCCACATATACTTAGAGTAGAATAGATAATTTCCCTTTACAAAAGGAATAATTATATATAATCAATTTCCTTAAAAAATATTAAATGAATAAATTTTTTGATAAGAAAGATGAGATGAGAAGACCCCTTATATCAATTTCATTTTATTTTCAATAAGGGGGAGAAAATAAATAGAACCACCTATTAACTTTAATGATGTGAGGGATATTTGCAAAAAAAATAAAAGGGATGGTTTTTGGAAGAAAGATTTTAATTTCTTGTCAATATCCAATATGTGGATTGGTGATTCTAGAATAATATTTATGGATTATATAAATGGAATTGGATATCATGTTTGTAAAATTATCCTTGAAAATGTGATGATTTATAAAACTGATCTAAAATGGAAAAATGTATGTGATTGATTTTTAATTTTACTTACAGCATATTAGGGAAAGATGTGAAGGAGATTATTTTAATATTTCCATGCATAAGATATATTTATATACTTTTTATGATGAATTCCTTAAAAATATAAGTTAATATGTTGGGTTGGAAATTTATGAGACTTATATTTCATTTGTTTTTTTATTTGGATAACTATTTTCTTTCCTTTATTAAAACAATGAAACCAACCATATGTTAACCAAGGGAATTGTGCACCAATATATAGATGGGTAAGAAAGTATACCTTATCCAAATCATATGGCAGGAGAGGAGTGTAAGTGGATGAATATTGATTGTTGTATCACACACATGGTGTGTATGAAGGTGACCATTTGGGTCACATAATGGGGTGGTAGGCCCCATAATGGGGTGGGTAAATATGGTGTGGGTGCTGAACCTCATTTTCAGATCGAAGAACTAAAGGACGATGAATGTTTATATGGGAGAGAAAAACTTTATCAAGGAGTTATGTTAGATAGGTGAACTATGGAGTAATATTACTCTATAAAAAATGTTATACATGTAACATTGGCGACATGATGTGGGTAACCCGAGTCATTTGATCAAGAAGTGAATGTCATTATCCTCCTACTTCTCTAAAGGGATCTAAAGATACTGTGTCATCCTCTATTAATGAACTATGATGATCATGCCTCAATTTCGTGGACCAGGTAGATGGACCTAGACACATTAAATATGGTTGTATCAACATATTGAGATCTAAGAAAAATATATCATCTTTCACTTGTTATTTATGCATCAGACATATATATGTATAAAGAGGATGAGTCCCGATATTTCATCATGAACCCAATCTCATTGATGAAGTAAATACATGATAAACACAATAAATATGTACAAGATGAATTGGAATACATACAGTTAAACTTCTACGCATGAATAATGAATGAAAATGGAAGGCAGTTCCATTCAATCCACATAAAAGATAGCTCAAGTCTTCACACATTTGATATACCATGTAAAGAATGAATTCATGCATTTTGTAATATGAAAATAAATACATAAAAAAACTGAATAATAAAATTGGAAGATACTAGATACATGAATAAGAAAAATTAAAAAGGAGAATCTCAAGTCCTTTGTGAACTTTAATAATTACTAAAATGAATTTTGTTTTGATACTGACTTTATAGAGATGTTGATCCATAGAGGTTTCACAACACATGAAGAAGTTGTAATACCCAAAATATCCATGGTTATTTCAAATGAGTTGCATAAAATATAATACCCTCATACTAATCGGCTAATCATGAGGAAATATAAATACATATGGGATATTAGGTATTTAAATAAGTAATATAATAACCAACATCATTCAATTATTTATATATGAACAAAAAAATTATTTTTACATTATTGAAACATTTACTTTAGAAACTAATGAGGGGTTATGGATATGTAAAAATGATATATTATCTCATTAACAATTATTTTTTGTTGTGGGTAAATGTGTATATATTGGTGGTGAATATTTTTGCAGACAATTTTTGAGAGGACTTGCATCCATTATACAATAAGTATTTCGAGAAGTCCATATACATAATTGTAACGAAGAGACAAAGTGAGTTTTGAGACCATTGGAGCTGATCCATGTAAGATGTTATAGAAGATCTTGAAGGGGACTTGAAAATAGCATTATTGAAGTTCTTTTGGGAATACACATGTAAGGGGGTATCTATCTAACTTTTGGAAGAAGAATATCTTTGAAAAATATATTTCAAGATCTATATCAACATTGAATAGGAAGTATGTAGTAGGTGTTTCAAACCATATATTAGATTATTTTGATTGGGGGTTCTAACCAATTTGAGAGGAACATTAGTTGGAATGTCAAACCAATTATGGAGACATTGTAACTGGGGATTCAAATTAGTTGTATTCACCTAGAGGCGTAGTTAAGAATCCAAGTTGGGGTATCTAAAAAACATATAAATGAATAGGCTTTTATAAATAACCATATAGATACTATGTGTCACTCTATCTATCATTACAACTACACATAATATTATTTTTATATATAATATTAGGTGGATAAATAATCAAAACATAGTTCATGTGGATAAATTAAAAAAGTTGAAAAGTTTATTAAATAAGGAAACCAAATATTATACTCCACCCCCCATAGTGGTATATATACTACCATTTAATTATACATATTCTATGCTCGTTTTAGATTTAATTGATGATAAATTTTGGATTCTATGATAATACAAGGTTGTTTTATATGTTTTGACCATTTGACGCATGTTTTATTGATTTTTAAATCATAAAAACAAACTTATATTCATTTTGAGTAGACCATGTGATTAATTGTTGTGTTATCTATTCTATTTTCTGTAACATTAAATGGTGTTCATTTCCAAACAATTTCATGATAATACGAGGTGGTTTATTAGGTTTTAACTGATTGATGCACATTTCTTGATGACTTTAAAATTAATTTAAATTAATTTTTGGTTTTTGAAACCACAAATCATCTCAAATTGACATATGACCTCTTCATATATGATACAAATTAATCTAAAATAATTTTGTTGTGATTTCATAAAAAAATGTTCTCCTTTTCTAGGTTTTGAGATTCAGATGTTTAATCAATAAAAACACACTTTTAATAATTCTAATAAAACCACACATCCGTCTGATACAATATTTATAACTATATATAAAATGTTAAAGAAGGAAAATTTTATTATGATTGCACAGTAATCTAAGGTTATTATATAAATTTTAACCATTTGATTTATGTTTTTAAAGATTATTAAATCTAATAAAACTGTTTTTTACTCATTTCGACCACACTGCATGATAGATTAATGTGTGGTAATATATATATATATATATATATATATGTATATATATATATATATCAAATTAGTGAATATTCAATTTTATATGATTTCATGATATTAGGAGATCGTTTTTATGGGTTTTAACCTTTAAAGAATGATTTTTGACTTTTAAATCTACAAAAACACACTTTTTTTCATTGTGAGAAAACTACTTATAATATTTACTTGTGTTATACTCATATATTGCAAAAATTAATTAGTGGTTTTTTCTATTTCTCTACATAAAATTTAGTTTTTTATGATTTTTATCTTATAACCAATTTTTAATCATTTTTAAAATGTAAAAACATTTTTTCTGTCATTCTGACCACATAGTACAATATAATGACATGGAGTCTACTCTTATATATTAGAAGTTAAATTGTGATTATTTTCCTATGATTAAATAAAAAACTAATGTCATTTTAAAGGTATCCACTCTTAGAATAATTCTTTTTAAAGAATTCTAGATCATTAAATACACACTTTTTGTTTTCCAAAGCTCAACCTAGGGCATATTAATGGGCCATCTATTCCCATAGTAAACTTTTTTAAAACAATAACTATATTTGATTTCATATTACTTCAATAACATTTTATTGGTATTGAATCTTTTATTTCAGAATAATCTATCTATTAATACTATCATGTTTATGTCTTAGGTTTCAAATTTTCACTCCAACTTATATATTTTCTTCTGACTGCCCTGAACACTTAATAGATTGATCATAAAATTATTTTGGATCTATAAGAATAAACCACACATCAATCTGATACATGGATTTCTCATTATTATCCATATTATCTCTTGATCTGTATATTTTTATTAAAATGAAATATCGTTTGTGAACTGGTCATAACTATACAGATAGAGTTATATTGATCAAAAATTTTAGTAAAATTCAAATTTATTCATTTAGATCAAATATCTAGTCATATTGACATATATTTTGTTTCTACATGTCAAAAAATGATTAGGAGATTATATTCCTATGATTTCATGAAAATTAGTAGTTTTTTTATAATTTTTGACTCATTGATACAAGTTTTTGATGACTTAAATCTAAAAAATATCTTTTTTAATCATTCTGTCTACACCTCACATCATATTGTCATGAAGTCTATTATCATTTTCATAATTAAACCAAATATATTTCTCATAGTATTTCATGAATATACAAGGTTGTTTCCTAAATTTTGACACATTAAGACATGTTTTTTGACTTTCTAAAATCAATGAAAAAACTTTTTTGTTCATTCTGAGAAAACAACAAGTAAAAATATGATATACTATGACATGTTAATACTTAAATTGTTGGTTTACTATGTTTTCACAAAAAATAGAGTTGTTTTGTATTATTTTTAACATATGACATATTTTTAATCATTTTTCTATTGTAAAAATGTTTTTCAGTCATTCTAACCAAATAGTACATCAAACTGACCTGCTATCTACACTTATATATCAAAAATTATATAGTGATTATTTTTCTATGAATAAATGAAAAATCGATGTCATTTTTAGGCCTTTACTCTTAGAATCATTCGTTTTAAAGAATTGTTTTTCCTTAAATATGCACTCTTGGTTATTTAGAGATCACCCCATGTTTTATTCGTGGGCCATCTATTCCAACATGACCAAAATTGCAAATCAATCAGTATTATATGATTTTATAATAGTCTGAGATCATTTTCTATGTCTTGAAACTTTTCTTTCAGCTTACTCCTTCTACTAATATGCTCATTTCAATGGCTTAGGTTTTATATTATCATTCCAACATATATATTTTCTTCTGATTTCCATGAAAACATCATAGAATGAGGTAAAAATGATTTTGGATCTAAAAGAATCAAGCACACTTGAATCTGATACTCAGATATCTCATTATGATCTATAGTATCTTTTCAACTTGATATTTTTTCATGTAAATATGAGTAAATTTCCATTATTTTGAACCTTTGAAACAATATTTTAATTACTATATCAAATTAAACTATTTTTTGGTCGTTACAACTACACCACATGTTTTATTAGTGTGTATTCTAATTTTAAATGTCACAAATTAATCATTAATACTTTTACTATAGTTTCATAATAATCAAAGTTTTTTTAATGTATTAACACATTAACTATTGTTTTTACCATCTTAAATCAAATAAAACTATTTTTTCTATTATTTCAACCACACATCAAATTGAATTCATGATACGTTGGTTCTTATATGAAATAATAATTTTGATTGATATGTGGTAAGTTCCTACATGTCAAAAATTAATGGATAATAATTATCTTATGATTTTATAACAATATAAAGTCATTTTCAAGGTTTTTTAATATTGGCACTCATTTTTAAACTTTTAAACCAATAAAATACGGTTTTGTTAATTTTTTGTAGAAAGAATGTCGGACTTATATGTTATCTATCACTATCAATCAAAAATTCAAAGGGAGTAATGTTTTATGATTTTATGAAATTATAATATCATTAGTGATTTTTGGCATATTTGCACATGTTTTTATTGATTTTTAAACATAATAAAACTTTTTTTTGATCATTTTTACCATACCACATAATAGATTGACATGTAATCTATTCGTACAAATAAAAAATTAATGAATGATCATCATCCTATGATTTCATGATAACATGAGGATTTTCCCTTATTTTGAACCTTAAATTCATTTTTTTACTTTTAAATAATAAAACACATTTTTGGCCATTTTTATCATATCAAAAGTTTCATGGACATGCAATCTATAATTATAATAAAAAAATAAATGATGTTTGATGTCCTAAAATTTAAAGAAAATACAAACTTCTTTGATATTTTATGATATTTTTTGATATTTTAATTTTTATTTACTATAAACTTCTCTTCAATCTATTAACCCCCCATAGTATGTTGGAATGATGTGTGGTATATTCGCACATGATAAAAATTAAATTGATATTTTTAGTGATTTCATGAAAATAAAAGGTAATTTTTAATTCATATCCATTTAAAGAACATTTTTAAATGCTGATGGATCAATAATTATTCGATAATCATTGTCTTATGATTTCATGACAATCTGAGTCCATTTAGTAGGTTTTAACCATTTAGTATATGTTTTTTGACTTTTAAATCCATAAAAACTAACTTTTAATCATTTTGAAGAAGCCATAAGTTTGATTTATTTTTGTATCTCTCATTGTGAAAATAAATTAAATAGAGATCATTTTTAAGATATTTCATGAGAAATTGAGGTATTTTCTATGTTTTAATACATTAAAGTATATTTTCAAAGACTTCTAAATAAAATAAAACATCCTTTTCAATCACTCTATTCAAAAATATTATTGTATTGATGTGAAATCCATATATAAATTTCAATAATTGATCATCGATAATTATATTTTGATTTTATAAAAATAAAAGGTTTTTTTTCTAGTTTTTGACTTTTTAAAACGTGTTTTTTCGAAATAATTCAACAAAAACACCATTTTGGTCACTATAGAAAACTACAAGTTGAATTTTAATGCAACATGTTCTTATTTGCCAAAAATTAAATTATTTTTGTGTTTTTTAGATTCAAAACTAATAATAGGTCATTTTAATGGCACTGAACCTTTAAAATATATTTTTATTGACATATAAATCTGATAAAAATTCTTATTTAGTAATTCTGACCATACTACATTCACCAATTTTGAAATTTATATGAAGTTTATTTAGTTATGTCAAATATTAATCAATGATCATTTTCTAATAATTTCTTGACAATCTAAATCCTTTTCTTGTTTTGGCCCATTTATGCATGTTTTTTTTTACTTTTAAAACAATAAAAACACACTTTTGGTCACTCAGAGAATGTTTTTATTAGGATGACATGAGATATATTTCTACTTTATAGAAATTGAACAGAGGCCATTTTCCTATAATTTCCCTACAACTATAGGTCCTTAGATAGTATTTATCAATTTGAATCAAGGTTTTTAATACTGTTAAATTGTATAATATAAAATTTTAAATCATTCTGAAAACACAACATGGTGCTTTGATATATACTAAATTCATACATGTCAAAAATTAATCACTGATGCAATTAGATTTAAAGAAAATTCACGGTCAATTCCTAGGTTTTGACCATTTGATGAATGTTTTTAAATACTTTTGGATCTTATAAAACTCCTTTATTAGTCATTCCAACCACACCACGCATCAAATTGATGCACATTATATTCATACTTGTAAAAAATTAATGATGTATCATTTTCATGTGATTTCATTGAAATCCACGTTTATTTATATTTAAAATTTTTAACTCATGTTTTTTACTTTTAAACCAATAAAAATTCACTTTTAGTCATTAATAGAAATTCAAGAATCAAATTAATGTATGATCTATTCCTATATGTCAAAAATTAAACCATGAGTCTGAATTATTTTCAATCTATATATATATATATATCAAAAATTAAATGGTATTTTGTTTCATTTGTATTCAAGATAATATGATGCTGTTGGATTGGTTTTGACAATTTTATGAAAGTAATTAATTATTTTTAAATCAAATGAAACTATTTTTTATCATTCTCATTGCATAGAATTTAAGTGCGGTTGCTTTTTACAAGTCACTAATTTATATATGATCATTGTATTGTATTTTTATATCAACATGTGGTCTCTTGATGTGGTTTTACTTTTCATAGTCATTTTTTGACTTTTTAATCAATAAAAAATAACTTTTGGTCATTCTAAAAAAAAACCAGATTTATCTATTTTCTATTTATAATTAAAAAAAATAAATAGTGTTTAATTATGATTTCATTAAACCTGGTGTTCTTTTATGTTTTTTGACTTTATAGCCTATTTGAAATCATTTTTACTATTAAATAATTTTTTGATCAGTCCATCCACACCATATATCATAATTAATTTAGGTCTATCTTTATAATACATAATTATTTAATGGTAATTTTAGTTTTATTTCATGATTATCCAACATCATTTTCAATGTGTTGATCCTTTGATGGTTGTTTTTTAAGAAATTTAAATCATTCAAAACACACTTTTCATTATTTTGGGTTAACAACATGATGGATTAAAGATACATTTATCTATACAATTCAATGAAAATTTTACAAAAACTTTCTTATGATTTTATGATAATTATAGGTTTACTTATAGGCTTTGACCATTTGGTACCCATTTTTTGACTTTTAAATCTAAAAAATACACTTTTGGTCATTCAAAAAAATTGTTTTTCTAATTAACTTATGGTCTTATTCTACATATCAATCATTAAATGGAAGTCAATTCTATGTTATTTTAATATAATATGAATTTTTTATCAAGGTCCTGACCCTTTAAAACATGTTTCTATTGAATTTTTAATATTTAAAAATATAAATCATTATTATGAAATAAAATACATAAATATTTCAAAGTAATCTATTATAGAATGTAAACAATTATTCAAAAATCATTATTTTATGATTTTGCCTTAATTTTAAATTAGTGAATCATGATTTGACCCTTGGATTCTCTTTTTTTTTTGTATTTTAGATCCACAAAAAAATACTTATAAGAATTTTTAGAAAACCACATGTTGGATTTATATATTATCTATAATATCATGGAGAAAAATTAAATAGTGGTAATTATCCTATGACATCATGATAATTTGATGGCGTTCTCTAGGTTTGGACACTTTAAACCATGTTTTAAAAGACTTTGATATAATGAAACTTCATTTTTGTTCTTTCTGACCACATAGAATGTCATACTTACATGTGGTCTATTCAAACATGTCCCAAATTGATAATCAATCATTATACAATGATTTTAATAAATTTAATGGTTTTTTAATGTTTTGGCCATTTGATGCATGTTTTTATAATTGTGTTAAATATAGGTCATCACATGTTGGAATAACAGGTTATCTATAATTAGTTTTATATATCTTCATTTTTTGTTCATAACATGGATTATTTTAAATTATTATTCTATATTTTTATTATAATATTGATTATGGGGTACTTTTTGTTGAATTTAATGATTTTTTATTAAAGAAATGTTAAAATTATTATTATTATTATTATTATTTTAATTTTTAAATAAATGAAATCACTAGTTTCCACCATTGGAACCCTCCAGTAGTGTTTGAAATTTATAATATATATATATCTAATAGGTCAACTTACATATATGGTTTTGAAATCATTATTTCACCCCCATTAACTAAAATCATTGGGTGGTCAATAATACTATTTGAAAACCTGTTTTGGTAGTTTTGGAAGATAAATATTCTACTATCGGAAACATTGATATTAAAATATCTCCAAAACAATTTATGGTTGAAACCAAAATTTAATGATGAAATGATTATTTAAATTAAATCATATTCTATATATTGTTATAATTATACTGTTTTTTTAAAAAATTATTAATTATTTTTGATTTAAACTGAAATGTGATATGTTTTTACATATAAAAAATTATAAGGTGGTCATTTACTTATGATTTCATGGTAATATGAGGCCATTGGTTAGGTTTATATCCTTTGAAAGTCATTTTAACAAATGTAAAATTTAATAGAATTATTTTATCAACCATTACGACCACTATCCATTGAATTTATATCTATTTATACATGTCACAAATTAATCAGTAATTTTTTTCCAATTACTTAATGATTATTTATTTCGTTCACTTGGATTGAATTTTTTACTCATGTTTTATGACTTTTAAATCATTAAAACTATATTCTTAGACATTCGAATAATACCACTTTTTATTATTATTTTATGGTCTATTTATACTTGTCAAAAATTAAATGATGGTGATTATATTTTTATTTCATGACAATTCAATATTTTTTTAGGTGTTATACGTATAACCTATTTTGAATAATTATTTTTGAAAAAAATTGTTTTTGATCATTTTGAACACAAAATACATCAGGGTGACATGAATTATATTATTATACAATAAAAATTAAATTTTTCTCCCTTTTCTATGATTTCATGATAATAAAAATGTCATTTTATAGGTTTCGACCTATTAAGACTTGTTTTTTAAAGAATTTTAATATCCTTAAAAACATGGTATTCATTATTTTCAGGTTACAAAACATTAGATCAATGATTAATATATTTAATAAAGATAAATTTTAGTTGAATTTTTTTTCCTATGATGTGATGATATTTATAAGCCCTTTTCTAGTTTTTAACCCATTGACCCATATTTTTTAAACCTTTAAATCCATAGTAACATACAATTATATTTTATATCTTCCATTTATTTTTCACTAGCATTGACTTTCACTTATTATATAACTATAGTTTATATATTTTTTTTCTAAGTAATATTCAACTACTACTTATGGATTCTCTCTTATGTCATATTTATCCACTATTTTTGGCTTTTCTCCTTTTCTTCTATTGGATTTTAGATTTTAGTTTTTATTTTCAATTTCATTTATTTTTCCACTATTTATACATTTATTTATGATGATTCTTATTTTTTTTATTCCATTTATTTTTTTTCAAATGATTTCTTCCATTACTCATACATCTACATCAATTTATAAATACTGAAATTTTTCTTCATCATTTTTTTTATTTTACTTATTTTAGTTTTTCTTATGTTTATAATTTAGTTCATGATATTACTTATGTTTTTTATTTTAAATTTTATTTCTCATATTACTTATATTTCAATTTCTAATTAATTATTCAATTGGATTGTACCTCTTCTTATTAGTCCTACTTTCACTTCATGTTACCTTTCTATTTAATATTTTTTCAACTGATGCTTCTAGATTCTACATTTAAAATTTTCTTTTACATTAATTTTCTCAACTAATTTTTCTTTGTAATTTTTCATTATTTTTATTTTTCTTGATTTTTTATTTTGACTTATTGAATTTTATTTTACTTCAATTTCTGTTTTAATTTTTCTTCAATTTTTTTTTCAACTTTTATTTTTGTTTTTATATTGGATTATTTTTTGGATTCTTCTTCTAAATTTTCTTCTATATCATTATTTCTATTTAAATTATTATTGATTTTTCATTTACCCCAAATTTTTATTATACTTTAATATTTTGACTTATCACTTCTAGATTAAAATCTAATAATATTTCATACCTATTTCCTAAAAAAATATTCTACCATATGTCTTAAATAATACCATTTTCATAAAAAACATTCTAATATTTATTATGTCATATTTTCCATTTATTATTATATATAACTAATATATTTTCTCCTTTAATTTAAATTTTCATTTGAGACTCCCCTTCAAATTTTTTTATTTTTATTCTCTTTCACCTTATATTCCCACTATTATTGCTACATTCAATTTTTTTGACATTTTACCTCATTCTTCAAGATTAGGTTTTTTTGGATTGAAAATTGATTGTAGTTCTCTATTTAAATTTACACTATGAAAGATCCTAATTTTTCATTTAGGTGTGGATTTTTTTTCTAACTTTAATATCTTATATGATTGTTATAAATGTTCCTAGGTATTTTAGGAAGTTTCTAGGAGTGTTAGATCATTTTTTGAGGACCAGAGTACCAGTTATTAGAGTAATGGTTAAGGATCATGGTTAACGCAAAGTTAGTAATAGTTGGGAACCTCAACCATGTGGCCTATTAAGGGAGAATATTGGTTTCTAAAACTAAGAAACACAGGATGAAGGTGCATAAAAAACCTATTGAATAATGTGGATAATATCACAAAGTTTTTCCTATCATGTGCCTTGACCATGTGAGGTGGGTGTGTTTGGATAGTTCCATGGGAAAAAATAATGCATGAGTTGGAAAACCATGTGGCCAAACTAGGAGACCATTTAAAATGATAAATTTGCCATTTTCCTCCTAATACCTTTACAAAAATTTTCACCCATTTCTTTTTCCATTTCACACACATCAACATCTCCATGGGGTGATTCAAATGTGTTATGTTGTTTTATTTTATGGATTTTCATGCTTAGGTTAGAAAAAAAGGGAGTATTATATTATTCAATATCATATGAATATATGAATTCACCTTCAATGTATATTACATTCTATTTTTACGATATTTATTCGATTTCCTATATTTCTAGTGGTTTTTGTGATTTTATTAATTTATGTACATGTATGTGATTCTAATAGTTATTATAAGGAAGGATAACTGGTTACTAAAAGTGTCTAAATCAACCTAAAAACGTCTTAACATATATATCAATGGGATAACCTTAACATGATAATTATGACATTTTTAGGGAATGAATCTTTAGTTACATGGGTTAAAGAATTAGTTGGTTATAATTAAGATGAATCTTTTTATAATTGTTAATTTCTTCCTTATATAAATTTGGAATAATCATCTATATAATTGATTCATCCTTTTAGGAATCATTTCATTCTTATACAGAATATTAAAGTCTAGTTGCTATTAAATGAATTTCAAATTGTAACTTATAAAGATTAGTTCTTTATAAATATGAAATGTTAACTCTTCTTACTAAACTATTTAATAAATATGAATTCTTAAAAATATGACTCATAAATGAATCAGTTTTAATTAAAAGTAGATTCCAATTGAAATATAAAGATATTTTTTTCTCTATAACTTTCAATTTAAACTACATATACTAAAACCACCACTGTGAAACATTGAACCTTGAGCCTGAACAAATTTTAGTAGTGAGAAGATGGGAGTGTCTCTTATGTTCCTTCATAATCATATAATTTACCATGCTGTAGATTTAAGAGATGGTGGTTAGTTAAGGAATCTTGTGTAGAAGGGCCTTATATATGTTATATTATTTTATCTATAATCTATTCTATTGTTGAACCTCATTTGAGGTGTTTGTCTGGAATTATAGATATATACCTCCACAATGGACTTAAGTCGATCATTGGTGGGTCATCGACCATGATCTGGATGTGGTAGGACTATAATAATTGGTGTTACCTCATATGGTTCTACTTGAATCACCTACTATTATTCCTAGTTTGAGAACATATGCTCGGTTTAGAGAGATTTTCATGTGATTGATGTTTTCTATATAGGGAGTTCTCTGACTTACACCGTCTATGTCAGAGTATACCAGAGAGTTCTAGCAGGAGGAACCTCTTACTTTTTTGGGTTAGGAGGTCCAAAATATACTATGTGATGGATATATTCCAGGGGATATATCATTGAGAATCTAGATACACCTTTATAAAGGAGAGTGGATCTTGCAACATATATTCTTCGAGGGTCTACTAAGAGGTGGTGAGATGTTTTGACCTAGGATGATCAATATCAGTAATGGTATGGAGGGATTTCCATATTTCCTTATACGATTACTTTTTTCCAGTGTTTTCAATAGTCTATTGAACTATAAAGTTTATACTAATCGAGTAGGTCACTCTATTTTTTGTGTAATATTCCTCAAGAGTCTCTTAACTCCAACATTTTTTTCCTACTCTCCTTGGGGATGAGGTATCCAGAGAAAGTCTATTTGATGATGGGACTATGTGTTCTATATGATCATCATTGAATTCCATCCATTTGATGGTTGTAACTAAAATAATTAACAATGTTATCATCTCTAAGGATAACATTATGGGAATTATATGGTGTTTTATAGAGAATTTAAACACCTAGTTATTAAAGGTTTTCATCCATTTATAGGATGCATAAACTAGATTTTTCGATAAGGGAAGTGGAATCTAAAGTATCCACACACGTAGTAGTGTCATATTTCATCATTTTGGGAGTCATGGACACATAAATCTCCAATGTAGTAATGACCTAGTAGAGTTTATAACTTATGGAAGAATAATTCATCTTAAGCATTTCCAAAGCACCTTACCTCCAATGCCTATTGAGATTGGGTCTCCACTAACCCCAAGATTTGGAATTAGATTATAATCCCAATATAAGGTAGGGAGCCAAAGTACTATAAGTTTTTCAGGATGAGGAGGTTGATGTGGTCGATGAAGATATCCTTTTTATATGTAGGGCCAAGAGACTTAACCTACCCAAATGACATAGGTTAAGTCCTAGGTCAATATTTCCAGCTAGTTACACATTGTAAAACCTACACTCAAGGATTAGAGTGTTAAACCATATACAGTACTTAATATGATCATAGTATCCTCGACTTTAGTATCTAGTTTATTTGAAATAGGACCATCACATTAATTTATAATTTTCGATATTATAGGAATTCATGGTATTGAAATTGATTATCTCTATAGGGTAATAACTCTTAACACTCTTCTAGGAATCATATTAGAGAGTGTCTATTGATGAAAGGATCTCCCTCTTAATATTGGTGATTATATTTTCATCTTGAACCATTATATCAACAAAATAATAGGCTTTGATGTAATAATATAAATGGACCAACTGGTAACTTATCAAGCCAATATTGAATTTTATCATTAAATGGTGTCTTTTTTATCCCCTAAGGGTGATGGATATATTTATAAGCGGTAATTTTATGTCAAGTCTAATTTTACTAGATATAGAATCAAGGACTGAGAGTTGTGTTATCCCAAAATTTTAGTCTCTTCTAGACATCCAAAGAGTACATCTGTCTATTTTACCACCTGTAGTGGGTCACTTTAGGGAAGTATTACCTAATTATTTTTTGGGATTACCTCCTATGATATAGTTATATAAATTTTACTATTTATTTTTTCTAGTATCAGTATAAATATTTATCCCTTCCAAAATAATAACTTCTACTATTTCTTTTGGAAAATAAAATATTGTTGGAGGACCAAGAATTCAAGCAACATATTAAACTCAGTACAACACCTTGGGGTTCAGCTATCTAATTTTACAGGGAGAAATATGACACTCTGAGTCTTTTTTAGATTTATGAATATTAAATTGGCATACCTTCGATTATTGATACCCACTTTCCCAAATATAAAATCTTTTCAACCATCTTCGATGATCTAGGGTCTTCTCTAATATTGATTTGAGATTATGATATCATCAGGTATGAGTCATACTTATGGATATACAACATACGATATTCAAAATAATGTATGGATTATATGTGTATTCGTTAATGTAATTCATTTTGATGAATTCACCACCAGTTTTTATTGATATGATGAATTGTGTCTTCCATGAAAATATAGTTTTTTTCATTGAAATGTTTTGGATTTGACCTTGTTTTAATCTTGAACTAGACATGATCATTCCATCTTGGCTTGATTTTGGATACATTGGGAGAGCACCAGATATAGGCTAAGCTGACAAATATCATCTTATGAATTGATATGGTTCATTTCCTATTCTGCATCAAGTCAAAAGTAGGGTTATCTATGGATCTAGAGAAGGTGAGATCCTTTGTATCATAATAGAATACCAAGAATTGTTTTGATATAGAATGTTTATTCAGGTTATATTGATATTATTGGAATTTTAACTAAGAATTTTCATTCCTTTCAACACCTCTTGTTGTCTTCTCTATGAAAAGAATGAAATTATTTTGGTATGAAGCTCATGAGAAGGACTTATAGAATTTATAAGGAAGCTTGACCTCAGCACTAATCTCGAATATAGAGCAGTTTGGAAGAATCTATATTGTTTATTGTATTTCATTAGGTGTTAGTCTAGGTGTATTTTTTATGTAAGGAGAGTCATTCTTAGTATATGAGTATGTTCAGTTAATAACCCGTGTGTGGAATTACCTTAAACATGATCATGAGTTTACAACTGTTTTTCCTGATTTGTGATGCTTCAGACATTAGCTAATTGGGGAGCACATTGTTGTGTACACTAACTACAATATCATCAAAAAAATATTCTCTCAACTGGATTTTAACATTATATAGTGCATATGGATTGAATATCTCTAATCCTTTGATTTTGAGACTGCATATACTTCTTGGAAAAGGAATGTGGTTATAGATTCTCTAAGCTAAAGGAATTTGACACAAGGTGTTCAAGAAGCCCATAGTGATTGGAAATTAATGTTTTATACTTAGAATTGAACCTATAAGTTTAGGAGTATCATAGGTATCCAATTATCAAAACTTTATTAGTGTATTATTCCATTATGGATCAACTGAAGCTGAATAATCTTTTAGTTCCTGATGTCTTGGTCTAAAGCGAATGTGTTTTAGGTGATTACCCACTGCCTCATCAGGATATCGATATGGATTAGATATTTCACATTCATGGATGTGTCTAGGTTTTTTTATAATATTTGAGAGGAATTTTATTGATATTCCAATACTAGTAATATTTTTATTACAACCCAATGTCACCAGGATGTACCATAATGTATATCACAAGTATTGGTGTATAGGGATGAAAAATGAAAAATGTTTCTCACTTCCTACCTATCAAGGATACCTTTTCAATGGAAGATCTATAAAGGTTACATGTCATTGATATCATATTATTTTATGGTGTATTATGTACCATCAATTTTTGACATGGACACTTAGTTATCTTCTCGGTTCTTGTTGGAGTTATAGAAGTAAATTGGATCACTATCACTTCTAAGTATAGACTAACACTATCAGACCAGTTATTAGTCCAAACGTACTATATGTGTACTGGAGGAAATGCTTCTATAATGAATCCTTGATTTTGGATGATCTTGGGAAATGCACATGGATCTTTTTAAATTTTCATATAATAAAAAATTTTATATTACAATTCATATTTCACCTTATGAGGTGCTCTACGGTAGTCTATGTTGTTTACCCATATGAAAGTTAGCAGTAGGAGATGTTGTGATATTATGACCTCATCTTAATCAAAATACATCAGAGTATGTAATTATTAACCAGATTTAAATGGAAATTTATTAGTTTAAGAATAAGGATTATTATGATCATTACTATTGAAATATGGAGTTTGAGGTAGGATACAAGGTTTTCCTATGTTTTTCACTCATATTGGGACATCAGTTGATTAAGATATAATGGAATCTAACACCAAGGTTTATTAGACCTTTTGATATCTTATAATGAGTCAAATTAGAAGCCTATCATGTATTTATACCTCATAGTGACTTATATAGTTTTCACATATCTTTTCTAACCATGCACTAAGAACATGTGAGGTGGGGGTGTTTGGATAGTACCAACCACATGTTTGGAACTATTTTTCGAAAATCGTTTATCCAAACCATGATCCATAATAAAAAGTTTAATTTCACCTATTTTTTATCAGTCTCTTAATCTTTTCTCTACCCATTTATTCCCCAATTTCATGCATAGTGTCTCATATAATTGATATTTATCCTTCTCCTCTCTTTTATCCATTGAGGTATGTTCTCCACCTAGGATCAGATTATACCATCACTCGTTGTATTGGATTAGCCTTTGAAAGTCTGTGATTCCTTTTCCATTTTTTATTATTTTCCCTCACCCAATTTTTCATTATTTCTATATGAGCTCATATACCCAATTTTCAGGGAGTTTAACTATTTTCTCATTTTATTTTATTCCATATAAATTAAATAAAGATACTAAATGAGGCGCCATCTACTTATATAAGGTATGTGGTCTAGTACTTTTCCCAAAAATATGTCATGTTTATAAAGAGTTTCATTGTCTGCTGTTTAGAACCATCCATGCATCGCCTCAAAAGCATCTATTTCCTCTAATTAAATAACCAAACCTTTTTTGAGATAATCCCTTTGACCCTTGATGTTGTTTGAGGTTATATTCCTCTACTATAACCACCCCTTTGGGTGTATATAAGAGATTCCATTGAAACTTTAATAAATTTTTATGTGACCAAACCACCTATTAAGTAGGTTGTATTATCTTTTAAACGAAATTGTAAAATGAACTATATGAAATGTGAATGCTTAGACCACTTCACATTAACCTTGTTAATTGATGAATTGTGCACATTAATAAATGCGATCAAAATTATAAGGGTAATAATATAAATATTAACTTGGTTGAGTTAAATTATTAAACATAATTAAGGGTAATATATGACCATTATATACTTTTATCAGATGGTTTATCCTATGAAATTATTGTATTCCTGACCAATTTTTTCCTTAACTACCCAGGTGATTCCACCCTATTCATTAATGTGTTTTATAAGGTTTTATACCCATATTGGATCTGATCATTGTCTAATTTCCTTAAACTGATATCTTTATAAACATAGTTCTTTGGGCACATCCATTACATTCACTCCATATATTATAATTCCATATATTATCATTATGGATTCTGATTGATGTCTTATGACAATGACCATCATAGAATATCTACACCAGCTCTAATCAATTATTTCCAGAGGTGACATGGGACTTATTCTTAAGGCTTAAAAAAACTAATACTATATGACTTCAATGATGAGGATTCATCCCTAGATTTTACTAATTCCCTTATTTCTAACAAGACTACTCATTTTTGTTAGTTGGTTTAACCATTTAAAGTCATTAATTTTACACTTCTAATATTATACATGGGTGAATTTTTTATATTCCTTGGTTCCCTTCTAATACATATTTAGATACATATGATGACACATGTACAAAGTTATTCTATATTTGGTTGAAGTGGGTAGAGAAGGATGAGTACCCCTAGAACCCAGAGTTGGTTGAGTTTAGGTTGTCATATAGTCTTCTTTTATCATTATACGTACACACTACATAATTTTATATTTATTGGATGGATTTTATTAGACGTTTTTAGTGTTGGAATACTGATATTTAATCACACCCAATTTGGGTCGCTAATTGGTATGCTGGAATACATCATGGAAGAAGGTAGGTATTGATGTAAGTTCCAATATTTATACATTTTATATTCTATACTATGATGGATTACATGGGCCAAGGCCAATCTAGTCCCCATAATACTATTGGAGTTTTAATTTTTATCTTTTTTTAATAATTTGTATTGTATATATTGTATGATGAGTGCTTATTGTGTTGTTTCTGTTTAAGCTACATGTTTGTATAGAATACATACATGGAATAATTTTTTATATCATTCACTAATTTTTTATTATTCATTATTATCAAGATTTTTGTTTCTTCTACTACTTACTCTTATTATTCGACTATAATACTTTAATTGATCCAACTTTTTATTCATTTGATATCACCAATGTGTGTTACACTAATAAAGGGGTTTTTGTATCTCTACTAAACCATCAAAGACCCCTCCTTCTAGTTTGAATCCTATAGTGTACATAGAGAAATGATTGAGGTCATTTAACCCATTGGGTTGTATCACTTATGAGTAGACCGAAATCAAGATTCCACACATCAAATCCTTCATAATTTTTTTTCTATTGAAAATTATTCTTCTAATTTTGATCAAGTATTATGAATTATTTATTTTATCTTAATCTTGATTTTTTTATAATCTACCTTATGATTTTTTATACATTTATTGTTTTTATTTCTATTCTCTATAATTTCATCTTGAACCTCCTTTTTTTATATGTTTTTTATTCCATTTCAACTCGCACATAAAATTTTCCCCCAATTTCACATTGGATCACCATTTTCCGATTTCACATTTTACATTCATCTATTTTTGTGGATATGAATTTTTATTTATGAAATCAAATTTTTACTTTTACTTTTACTTTTTATTTTTAAAGTGTTATTGTTTTTTAATTTACTATTAATTTTTGGTATAATTATGGGTTTCATATTTTTTAATATTTTATTGATTCATCTTTCTTTAATGTCTTATTTTGTCTACTTCAACTTCACCCACCACTAAAACTTTTTCTATCAAACACCTCTTAAATATTCTTCTCTTGATCCTACTATAGATTTTTTAAATACATTCACTTATACATCATCTTATCATGCTGCATATTTATATGATTTTTTCATTTTCCCAATATTTTTTATTTCCTCTACATTTTTATTCAAACTCTTATCATTTTACTCATCTTCTATATTTTCTACTTACAAAATCTCTTTTTGTATAGTTTCATTTACATTCCCTTCATTTTCTATGGAATTTATTTTTCCACTTTAATTTTCTATTCACCACTTTCTTTTTTTATACTAATTTCCTCTCATATAAATCATTTCTCTAAGAGAAGACTTGTTTTAAGTGACTGTGGTTATTTATTTAAACCAATAAAATTTCATTATTTTAACAATTAACCTAAAAATGAATAATTGATTTTGAATCAAAAATGAAAATATCTTGAAAATGAGATATCATAATTGGATATCATTACTGTAGTATTTATTAGAGAAATTAGTTTTTTATTATAATAAATTTAATTTTTTAGCCCTTAGAAGACACATTTATGGGGAGGTGGTTCCTATATCATTGTAATGAGAAAAGAAAAATCATATAAGATCTTATTACTGAACATATTAATTTCTTTCATTCTTGGGTATTTAAATATTTCATTTGAGAAGAAAATTTAAATTTAAATTTTCTTTTTAATAAAATTATCATTTAATTTAAATTAGTTAATATTTAATTTATCAAAATTAATATGGGATGGATTATCAAATATTTATGATTCCCCCTACCAGTTATGATTACATGATAGATTCATGGTTTCAATGATGATGTAAGAATAACAAAAAACACCATTGGAGGGTGGTTTCTATTCATTTTACAAAATGATATCTTTTAGATTACTCTTTTTAAAAATCATAATACAATATCTATATTAATTTAATTTAATTGTTTTGTGTTTATATGTTCAATTTTGTATAAAATATCAATTTGTTGGTGGGGATTCCAAATCCATTCATAATTAACTTGGTATTGAATATTAGGAAACAAATTTATGATTATTACAGAGCATGATAATGGGCATATTGATCTTGATAGCTCCCATTATAATGAAATAACATTAATTGATCATTCCTTTTTTGACACGTTGGGGGCAGTATCATAACTGCTTGTGAGATGAATCTTTAAAGGAGATGTAATATTTATTTGAAAAATAAAATTATTATTTTTATTATTATCTTCTCACATGAACTTTTTTATTATTCTATATATGAGTTTATTCTACATAATTATCCAAATGTATCTTTTTAATAATATAGAATAGATTTAAAATTACCTCCTGGACATATCACTTCCAAGGTTAAGATTTATATTAAGCATCATTCTATAAGATTCCCTCTTCTGAAGCTAATTGTAGAAGTTGGATGTTATTACATCAAATTATTATGGATGCAGTACACATTCATTAATTTTAGAATGATTTTATTTTAAAATATGATTCTTTTTTATTACACCACTTACTTTTTCAACTATAATTTTTTTCAACTTTTCTAATAGTATTTGTCTTACCTTAAATTACTATTGGGAAAAATGGATAAAAAATCAAGAAAATAATCCTGAATTGATGCAATGACTTAGTGAAATTATATTCAAGTCATTTCTAATCAGTAAGAACAAACCAGAAGTAAATAAAAAATATAATTTAACATCTATGAATGAAATTATTCTTTTAACTTCACATTTTTATTAAAGGGCATGAAAATAATGAAAACAAGTTCGTATTCCCATGAATATTTTTGGCATGTATGAAAAAATATTATATAAAATGGATGTGCAGTGTGGTAATTTTGAAAGAACATTTATTTTTCTTAGATTTATTTCTTTCAAAACATGCATATGATGGTAATAACCTATAAAATGACTTTTGATTATATTTAAATTAAATTAAAATGTATAGTATTTATTTATTTATTTAAAGAACTTCCCTCATTTCAATCTAACTCGTGGTTTGATTAAAATGTCTAAAAGTTATTTTTATTGATTTAAACATCAAAAAACGTGTCTAAAAGGTTCAATAACCACCAGAATACCTCATATTATAGATAAATTATAGGAAAATGACCATATTTGAATTTTTTAAATGATTCAACAGAACACATATCATTATAAATGTTCTTTTTGTGAAATAAAAAACAGATAATTTTTATTTATTTAGAAGCTAAAACATGCATTAATGGTTAAAACATAAAAAATGACTTTGAATTGTCATGAAATCATAATACATAAATTATTTATTAATAATTTAAATTTATAAATATATCTCAAGTTAGTCTAACTTTAAGTGTGGTCATAATGAAAAAAAATAGTTTTATTTGGATTAAATGTCTTTAAAAATAATACATGAAAGATTAAAGTCCTAATAATTGACTATATATTGTGATCTCACTATAAATCAAATTTATGGGCCTTATATTCCAATATATTAGAAATTATTCAACAATAACTGTACAATGTTTTCATGATAATTGAAGATCATTTTCATGTTTTTACATTATATATTTCTTCTATTTCGAATTACTTATTATGACTTCTAATTTTTCTTATTTTACTTAAGTTCGTTCCCTCTACTAATATTCTATTTTTTATCACATTTATTTATAATTTTTTATTTAACTTATACATTTCATTTTGAACCTAACATTACTTATTCCCCAATATCAACTATCACTTCTTTTCTGACTTGAGTATCTATCTTCAAATTCTACTTTAAATTCATAAATTACTTATGGCTTCGTACCTATATTATATTAAACTAATACCCTTAGATTCTTACATCTTATTATTTTATATTTTGGATCACTTTTTCTATTTTAATTTTTATTTCATTTTCCATTATTTTTATTTAATTTTTTATTTTTATTATGTTTTTTTATTTCACTTATTTTGTTTAAATTTTTTTCTATTCTTATACATCTACTCTAATTTCTATATTTAGACATCAGGCTTCTATATTTTTTAAATTGATATTAATTATTTATATTTTTATTATATTTATAATTCATTTTCTGTTATCACTTATGTTTTTTTCTTCTATCATTTTTTATCTTGATATTTTTTTCATTAGGAATTATTCTTTTGGGGTGTTGTTATTAGAATTGGTTCACCTTTAAATTCTAGTTATGCTTTTGTTTAATTTGTTTCATCTAATTATTTGACCTTTTAAATTTTTCAATTAATTTTTCTTTCATTTATTATTCTTATATTTTATTTGAATTATTGATTCTTCTTCACCTCCCCAATTTTTTCTATTCACTTATTTCCTTTTATTTTAATCCATTTTTTTATTAAAATTTTTATAGTAATTTATATTCTTATACAGGTTTTATTTCATATTTTACACTTTTTTAAAATTTTTATTCAAGATTAATATTGAACACTAGTAATTTATTTTGTCTCTAGATTTATTTTACCTAATGTCTTCAACTTTTTTCAGGTTCTTGTAGTTCTATTTTAATTCTTTTGTGTATTTCCTTTCATTTTATTCTTATATCACTAATACATTTTCCCTCTACTTCCAATATTCTTTTATGCTTCTATTATATACTTTTGTATTTTGGAATATTGTTATATTTATTTGGAATGGTTTTGATCTAGATTCAAATTTGTATTTGACTTATTTTTTTCCTTATACTTTTGGATTTTGGTTTTTGATTTGAATTTTAATTCTAGTTCACCTTTTACTTTTACATCAAATACATATCCTAATTTTGTTTCTTATTATACATAAAATTATTCTTATACATTTTATCATGTATTATATATTATATATTTTTTCCTAATTCATTTTTTTATATTATACCATAGGGTGATTTTTTAACATTTTTCTTTCTTTTTTATTTCTAATATAACTATTAACTTCTATCTATTCTATCTTGTTTATACATTTTGGATTCTTTTTTATCTTCTATTTCAAATTTTTATCCCATAATCACACTCAACCATGAATTCTAGAATTCACATTCAAGATTTATTTCAGGTTTTTTGTTTGAATTTTAATTTATGAGATCCAGGTTTTGACACTACTTGAAAAATTTCTTCTAGAAACCGAAAAAGAACCCACTAAAGGCCTTTAGCCATCATAGTTTCTCCATAATTGAAGATCAACAGTGACCAACATTGGTGGCCACTAACCCCCCCCCCCCCCCACACACACACACACATGAAACTACATGATTTTATGTTAGATTTATGGTCTATGAAATAACAGGACATATGGGTGAATGGGAGGGACCTGAAAAGCATTGGTCATCACCCATGGCAGATCTATGGTGGATAGAGGGAAGCCTGTACAATGATGGATATTCCATAGTGGTTGAGAAATGTTGTAGAAACAATATGAGGACCCCTCAGATATAGTGAAGGATATTGAGGTGTGTTGGAGGTCACCTAGGTTGATGGGGTGGAGACGGAGCCAGTTTGGGCTGTGATGACGTTCAGCAAAGGGAACCCCGTGGAAAAGATGTGTGGATGTGGTAAAAATACCACCAATTTTTTGATGGTATAAGTGGTCTAAATAGGTGATCTCCCATACTGAAATTATAAAAACCATTGGTAGTGTCGAATGACCGGTATTCAAAACATCCAAAATATATAGTTGTGTGAGTTTAACTTTTTCATTACTTTTTCTAGTGTTATTATTTTTCTTCTACATCTAATTTTTAAAATTCTTGTATATTTCTTTATTATGTTCTTTCTTCATAATTTTATAATTTTATTGTGTTTACTTCAACATCCCATTCCACATCGCTTCGACTTCCCCACCAATTCAGGTACTAATTAGAATATATTCATTAAATGAAATGAATGGGAAACCATTCAATACACAATCAAAAAATAAATTCATATTGGAAAAGTAGAGAAAAATGTTTATTTTTTCTCCCCCATCAATCACTAGGGTAAAATAATATTAATCCTTATAGACTAATATAGTGGATGTTATAATTAAATTATATCACATTTAAATTATAATATTCATAAAAGAATGAAGAATATAAATGAAAAATGTTTAAAAGATCACTAGAATATTTCCTGAGAAAAATATGATATCTATTTTTAAATCAGTTACATAAAATCTAAAATTTCAAGAATATTATGAATGGATATTTCATTGAAAATAAAAATGGAAACCTATAAAGTAAGCATAAAAAAATATTATTTATGATAATAAGAAAATCCACTCATTCAGTGTATGTTAAAACAATCATTCCACTCACACTTTTGGTAAATTGTTCCTCATTTGGAAAATGAAATTAAGATTCATTTTTGAACATTTTTTCAGAAATCCAATCATGTGAAAAAGAATTTATTAAATAATTATATAATTATTAGAACATTCTTGAAAACAGTTTTAATGAAAATATTAACATGAAAGGAAAATCTTCACAACCAATGAAATGAATAAAGATATTATTGCTTAAAAAATATTTTATCCTTTTATGTAGTTTGATAGAGGAAAACTAAAAGGGAGACATTTTTTAAAAAAAATTCATGAGGGAAATAAAATGTATATGATTTTTTATAAATATATCATATTACTTCATCATAAAAAAATTAATCATATTTATTCATAGTATAAATGATATTGTAAAGTAAAACACATACAACTTTGGTAATCACTAAATAAAAACATCATGAATGATAGAAAATATTTGAATTTTTAAACCCTTGTAATTAAAATGAAAACAGTCATAAAATACCTCCATGGGTAGTATATAAACCCCATAAAAGAAATAATTTGTGAATATTGAATATGTATCACATAAATATAAGTGAGTTGAGAAAAGATTACCGCATTGATAACTTTTGAATCAAAATCATTTGGATGGAATAATTTTAATTATTTCCTAAAATAGAATGAACTAAGAATGATTCATCATGAATCATATCACAGGGGGAGTATATTAACATCATAAATATAAATAGTCATGTAAAATAAAACATATCAAAATGAAATAAAATTTTACAGAAAACCCTTTATAATTTTTCCAACTTGATTCATAAGTGTCTGATCCTCCTGTATAATAAATTTATATTTATTATAATTCTATACCAGATCCATTTATAAATTTATAAAATAATATATGGTCAAATTATAATATTTTAACACTCATTTATTAATAATTATTTATTCAAATCCTTGTTTTTGTTGATAATAGTTTCATTTTACATGTAAGATTCAGTTTGGTAGTTATAGTTCATGCACATTGAACATGGTTACATAACCTATATAATTTTAATAATTATATAAATATAATATATATTAATTATATATGTTTTTATAATTATCCATGAAATTTGGACATGAAATATGAATCACATATATCCGTTGAGGTGGTACTCCACCCATAGAAACGATCAATGTTACCATTTTTTAATAGGAGGAAGGGTAAGAAGGTAAATAAAATAAAATATTTTCAAAATTTTAATTATTTCATAAATTTTATATATTCTCATTAGTAACATATTTATAACCATCCATGTTATGTGGTAACAAAAAATGAAATATATCGCTACGTATAGATGGTAGGTCATAGGTACACACAACTGTTGTTTCATTTTCCATTGGAAAGTGGTGGATAATGGTTATCCCATACTCATTATAACATATTAATGTATTGACTATGCTTTAGTAACTATTTTATAATGGATACATTCCATGAGCATACCCACTGGGGCCCTCCTAGTCAGCAGTAAGCTGGGTGTGACACCCTATACCTACCTCTAATAAGACAGGGGATGGAGACTATCATTGAGTAGGCATATCGCTCACATTAGAGGTCTTATCCTAAAGTAAATATTAATATGTGAAAAATATATATACTCAATAATAATTCAAAAAATATAAAAAAGGTTACCTTATAATAATGTATAAAATCTAATCTAACATCAAATTATTAAAATGGGTACAAAAAAGAAATGGGCCAACTACAATCCCAACATAACTGTAAATTGAGTCCAACCTACTACCAAAAGTGAAATGTTTTCAAGATGAAACTCTTTAAACCATATGTGTTCAAATATGTACAACTAATATCTTCCATCTACTGATCCTCCCAAGACTCTTTCAAAATCCATAATTTATGCATAATACATGGCACATATAGGCATAGACTATTCAAGGGTGAGTGTAGAAATTCATAGTAAGACACCGATAAATCTTAAAACATAAATCATTATTGAGGTATTAAACTATAAATCTCAATATAAATAGTAATTAAAAATATAAAATATAAATTCTCAAAGGGAGACTCTAATTATCAAAGGGAGACTCTAATTCTCAAATTGAAATTTATCCTTGCTTCTAGCCAAGGTATACTACTCAAGGATCCAAGGTAAAATTTGACTAAGAGAAATCACTCATAGGGTCTCTCTAAGATGATTTCAATCATTTGAGAGATCTCATACATTGGTCCATGTCATGATTAAGCTGATAATATCTAACTGGGATCATCCAAGATACTCACTCAGTTGGAATACAGATCATCGTAGCATAAAAAATGTTGATAAATCGATTTTGGATCATTTTGAGGGCCTATGGGATATACCTAACCTAATATAGAGAGAAACCCACTAGAGAAGGAATCACTAAACCTAAATGTCAGAAATGAGATACCAAACTAAACCTAGAGAAGAAATTACAGAGGATCACACCTTTGGACATATGGAGGGATACCAGAATCTATCAAGAACAAGCCTATAGAGGTTATCACTCATCATGTGCTCAATATGATAGAAAAAATTCTAACCTATTGGAGAATAACCAAGGAATCACACACACACACACTCATAGTGGATATAGAATGATGGGATCAAGGGCTCTAACCTAACTTGAAATAGGTATAGAGCTTGTTCAAATGTGTTAAATGGTGTGTTTTACTATTTTTACACTACTAATATTTTTTATCCCACATAGAATGATCATTTTAATTCACACCATTTTATTATAACACACAACATGAAGAGGTAGGAATCACACTCAAGAATGTTCATTCTTCCCATTCCCATATACATTTCAAAGTACATTAGATTTTCTGAGACACACATTGTGTGTGGGGTCACATAGATTCATAGGCACATACTCCCTATACACACTGAGCCAAATGGCTAAGGGTCACATAGTGTGTGGCTCCCCCACATGACATGTGATATTTAACTAATTTCATAAACCCAATCCTCCATATATCGGGGTCTATATTGCATGTTTTATTTTGAAATCCACACTGTTTATATTAGGATCTCATAGAAATTCTAGACTATTCACATTTCGTAGCCCATGCCACTGTCCTCACCAATTATATCATGAATCATGACTATAATGCCCAAAATTGTGTTTATCGGGCTTGAATCATCACTTGTGGCTGGATTCCAACCACCCTTCTCTGTAAAACCACACTTCGTTGCACCTTTAGAGATACTTGATAGATCTATATTGTGAATCCATGTTTTCATTACCATAATTATACATCCATCATCACCCTAGTTCCATTATCTCATCTCTGAACCCAAATATGAACCCATTAAAGATATTTGTTGTTCCAAAGTGAGATTTGACAATGATAGGGTTCCCGTATAATATCAAATAGTAATCCAATAAAATACGTATGAATAACATTCAAATAACATAGGGCGAGAATCAAAATAAAAAAGAAGTGATCATTAAATGAAGTATATTGATTGATTGGACATCATTAAAAAACATATGATGTATGTGGGAGGATAATTAAATAAAATAATTTATAAAATAAAAATAAAAATAAAAATAAAAAATTTGTTGAAAATAAATCAATGGATAAATCAACAATAATGATATAAAAATTATTTTTAAGGAATTAATTCATGTTCATCAAAACATCTGATAATGGGGTATTGATCGACGAAAACACACCCCTACCTCATTTATGTATCAATTATTATAGAATAACATATCAAAATATAATTCATTGAAGAGATCCACTACCTTTGTTATTGGATCCTAAATTCTTAATGTTCATTCATTATTGCTCCTTGATCTTGGTATCACCCATAAATATTCCTTCCACCGAAGCTCTCTCTCTCTATCCTCTCATTCCTCTAGGAATATGTGTCTAACCATAGATAATTAACCACTAAGGGGTTTATAATGAATATTTATTTGGGGAATATAATTAAATATTAATTAAATTAATAAATATTTCTAATCCTCTCATGAATACACTCTAATGAAATTCATGATGTTAAAAAAAATATTGAATGCCTATGGTAAAACACAGGTTGTAGATTTAATAGAGGTCATGGTTTTTCATTATGGACCCTTTTTGGGAACATATTACATTATTTCTGAAAACATATGTGAGTATGAAATAATAATGTTATAATTTTTAATATATAAAAATTGAAGCTTAATGGTCCTAGGAATTCTATTCCCATCAAAAAATATTCTTTATAAATTTAAAAAGAGTTAGATAATAAAAATTGAGTCATTACCTTCTCCCCACCTCGGTGATTTTCATCCTGAATAACAAAAGACTACTCAAAAATATTGGGGTACTAAACTCATATTTGGTTCTCTCCTTCTCATGGGATTTCCTAAAGACTCCTATGCTTCCAAGGAATACACACCAATGAAGTCACTCTTCTATGATGTATCCTCTCCCACTGGTCCATGATTTTAATCGAGTATTCTAAGAAGGTAGCTACAATCTCAAATTCTGGATCACACCATTCAAAAATGTGTGATGGCCATGCAAATAACTCCTTAACTATTACACATGGAATAATTCATGCACCTATACTAACTATGGTGGTAAGGGTAAGTGGTATTCTGACTCGCCTACCTTGCTTCATATCAGAAACAGGGCCTATAAATCGTATAGATAGCCTGTATCCTTATAAAAATATTTTCAATCCTCACTAAGGTGAGACCATTAGTAAAACATGGTCGCCATCATAGAACTCTAAATACTTCAATCGTCTTCTCTCATAGGAACTCAGAAGGCTATGGGTAGTCCTCATCCAACCGTGAATGATCTTCACTGTCAAATTTATAATTTTCACCTAATATGGGCCAAAAGGCTTTATCCCTCCTTTCTTGGTCTAGTGTATTTGTGACATGCAGGTCCCCCTATTCAAGACCTTTAATGGAACCACAATAATGGTAGAATGGTAACTATTTTTATACAATGACTCCACCAAGGGTAGGTGACCTTCCCAGTTATGGCCAAAATAAAACATAAAATCTCATACTATTTACTCTATAACATGAATAGTCTACTCTATCTGAACATAATTCCAGGGGGAAAGATATTCTCAACCATAATTTAATCAATAAAGCATCATGTGATCCTCTCCATAATCATGATGTAAATAGGTCATGAAAAATCTGTAATTATCATCAAGGGAACACCATTATTATTGATTATCTCCTACCTATAAAGTTTCCCCAAACACATCACATAACTCTTATATAGGACTTATTAAAAGTATGCTGATTTAGAGAGTCTCACTACAATCAATCATGAAACGTTTTGACCTACCACTATTTTTGGAAATCCCATCAAGAAATATATAAAGATACCATCCAACTTCCCCTTCCATTCTGGTACCTTGGCCTTCACTAGATGGAAAGTTATACAAAGAAGGATAAAATCAATAAAACTCTTCTTTACCCTCAAACAACCAAAATGATGCTAAACATATTGGTACATCTTTGAAACTTCTTAGATTTACGGCTAAGGGGGATGCATTATACTTCCACATCAATTACACTTACATTGTGACTTGTGACATCGTATGTACATAGAAAAATATAACATACTCCCCGCTTTAAGAAAATACATCAGAAGTATGTCTAGTGGACAAATGGTCCCGAAAACCTTGAAATAAGTATCTACAAACAATGCTACCCTAAATTTATGCAGAAGTAGTGGGGGTAAAATCCATCAACTGAAGATATGCCAATGCACCCTCATCCACATGGGCTAACTTCAAGGAGGCTAAATTCACTTTCATCTTGTTGAAAAACTATGAATCGAACTTCATACTATGGGGATATACCACCACATTCCCCTTTCCAAAGGAAATAGACAATCTCACAAAAAAATTTCTAGATGAACTCTAGTCATTCCCTCATCCTTAGGTTAAGATCTTTTTCATGAGAAGATATTCCTAATGATCTTATGGTCAAAATAGATTATGAATTTCTCTCCCATAGTTTCACCATGATTTTATGATGAAAAATATAACTTCTCTCTCCAATTCATGGGTCACATAATTCTTATCATGAGATTATCAGCTTTTTGGACCCATAAGTTATCACTACAAGCCTCTACATCAAAAAACATTCAAGACTATCTCTAAACACTACATAATCAATATCCTCATCTAGCACTATAAATACAAGGTAACTCATCACCCTCTTAGTAAACTCATTAAAACACTAATTACACCTATCTATCAGCATACAATGATACATAATTTTGAACAAGGAATTTAGGGGTGCCTCGATCATTGATAAATCAATCACGAATATCTTATTATAGTATGCCAACCAAAGTAATCTCCCCACCTTAGTCGTTCTCATGGGTGGATCCTAACCTAGATCTTTCATAACCTTTACTAGGTCTAATACGAGTCCCTTAACTAAAATGACATGTCTCAGTAAAGGGAACACCCAAATCCATGACTAACACGTAAATGGATTCCTATCAAGCTAGTGTTCTCAGTGTATGTCCAAGACCATCCTGAATTGTATTGTGTGATTTTCATCAAATGTTGATAAAATGAAGATGAAAACAAATAATAATACATTGAAGTATTTTAATAAGGGATAAAAGTTTTATTTCACGAGTATAATAAAATATTTTATACTTTTCTCCATTCCAAAGGCCATCATTGAGTACTCGTAGTGACCGCAGAGGTACTAGAAGGTTATCCCCTATACATCCTCCTCTTGAACTTGGAGCTTTTGATATCATGACTTGAGTTGAATCATTGAGAACAACTTTACCTCTATCAAATGGTTGAAGAGTTTATTGATTCATTGAAGTGGATACTTACTCCTATGTTTCACTTATTTTTTGTTACTATAATCCACACATAATATCAAACTATAATATGCCTTCTAAGTGAACAATGCAGTGGCCTATTAGTGGAACACACTGGGTCTAAAAAATCCTTTCCTCAATAAATCTTCCAACTATACCTCATATTTTCATATATCAATAGGGTACATATGATGTGATGGTATAGATTTCAGGTTCATACTTTAGTGTATGTATATGCTGGTGTTGATCTCTCGATGGGGAGATAGGACCAAAACATCTTCATGAAAGAATTCATCATACTTCTCCACCATTGCATGAAAAATAAAGTTAACAATGTCTACTTCTACAAGGTAAATACTTTTAAAATGATGATAAATTAGTTGTAACCTCCTAAGTATGATCCCATCATACACTTATAGGGATTATATATCTCCAATGAAGGTAAATTTCATCATACTAGATTGAACACACCACAGAACCTACTGGGTATAGTAAAAATAAGTCTTCACATTAAACAAGCAATCTATACAAAGAAAACATCATAGGGCATCATGATCACTCATAAGATATTCCAAGTGAATATATGTCCTACAAGAGTCAAGATACGCCACAAAGAGAGATGTGTGGTCATAAAAACATCCAAAAAAATAGTATCTAAAGACAAGGGTAAATCTAAAGTTTTTATTAGGAAACTATAAGTATATGAAAAGGTATTCGACAAGGAAATAGTGTCTCGAACATGTTTATTCTAAGACTTTAGCTAATGTAAAAAAGACACATGTCATACCACAGATCAAACAAGATATCTTTGAGTTATTATCCTACACAACATAGATTTCTACTTCACCTTACCTACCTATTCTCCATATCTAAGGTTTTCCTTGACAACTCATCGCATCAAAAAAATATTAAAAAAAAATCACTCAACCACCACACCTCGATATTACCAACTTTTTGTTTCACTAACTCTCCCAAATGGATTTATTATGTGTCACAATAGATCATGAATTGATGGGGGAGTTATAATCTTATATATAATATTAAATCCACATCATACATCAATAACACAATAATCTACCAAAGAACTACATTTCTTTAAAAAAGGTTCTCATCCAGGACTACCATTACAAGGGTTCCAAAAAAATAAAAATAATCACATCACAAAATCGAACAATTACAATACTACATGGGGGTATAGATCAGCCTGAATCTTGGGTGATATCTGTATCAAGAACAGAAGAATTGTACATATCCTACATGCATCATTAACTAGTACTTATAAAAAATTAACTACTAAACCTAATAGAGATAATCCTTATAAACCATCTGGAGTAGATCAACATGGTTCCTAATTGGTGGAGGCACTGTTTTCTATCCACCTGGAGGGGAAATTCCATGATCATGTCCTAACACAATGTCTTGGTCACGAAAAAGGTCATTTTCCTAATCCCTCTATGATATCTGCTACTAGAAATCTACATGGTGGAGACTTGTGGGTTAAAAAATATATCATAGTCAGAGAACATATATGGGTAGATAACTAGAGAAGGACATAGATCCAAAAATAAATTATATATGATGTACATACCAATATTTTCCCTACAACCAGTACCTCAATATTTTGAGTCAATAAGAAGTTTATCAAAGTCTTGGTGAATGAAAACATTGGTTTCCACACTATCCCTGAGTTACTTAACCAATGTGATGAACATGAGAAACATTAATATTATTTTCCTAGTTCCCAAAATAATCATCATTGCTATACTATCTTCATACTCTAGTCCTAATATACCCCACTATGATGCAAATTTATTATGAACTGCTCAACAGGGCCATCTTGGATGGTAGTAAGCCAAGTGTGACTCCCTAATATTGTATTCAATGTGCTAGGGGTTGTAAAATAGCACCAATTAAACATGTAATTAACATTGGTGGCCAAAGTATAAAGTAAATTTACAAATGATCAAATATTCACACACCCGTATAATACTTAAATACTAAAAAAATGATACCATATATGAATGTTTTAAAACTAATCCCATATCAAAGTATGAAAAAGAGTACAAAATTTAGAAGGGAGAAATATAAGACCAACCTAAATTTAAAAGAATTCCAACATTCTTATAAAAGGGTACTACTATCAATATGAAAATCCCAAAACCATCTATAGACCATACAGAAAAACTAATCTTCACCTACTACTATTCCACCTAGGACTCAATCAAATTTTCTATTGTCTATATAATACATGAAACATGTGAGGAAATACCACATAGGGGTGACCATATTCATACACACAAAGGCACCCCAAAATCACAAAATACAAATAATCTTTGAGGGTATTAAATCAAATTATTAAAAAATGTGGAATAAACAAGATAACCTAGATATTTTCAAAGGGAGACTCTAATTCTAAAGTTGATATATCTTCTCACTACAAGCTTAGATATTCTGCTCAAGGATACAAGGTAAAATTTATATAAGATTACTAACTCTTCAAGTCTTTGTAATATAGTGGAACTCATCTAAGAGGTTTCACATGTTAGGACTTTCTATGATGAAGGGTGAAGGAGCTAAGATTGATAATCTGAGATACTCACTCAACCAGAATACTCCTCATCAATATATAAAAAATGTTGATTCACATATATTAGATCAATATTAGAGTTTATGGGGAATACCTAACCCTATATAGAGAAAAACCAAATATGGATGGGATTACATTCAATAAATGTCTAAATAAGGATACCTAGATTAACCTATGGAATAAATGATATAGAATAACACCTCAGGCCACATAGAGGGATAGATGGATCTATCTAGAAATAACCAATGGAAGGGAATTATAATCAAATTTTTATAATGAGATGAAAAACTATACCATCATTATAATGGACCAATAAAACACTCCCATGCTCTTGTTAGAATTGGACTAAGAAGATCAAGGGATCTAACCATCCCAGAAAGAAGTTGACAACCTGTCCAATTGAGGTACATAATGTTTCTCACTATGTCTACACTACCCCAGTCATTCCATATCACATGACATGTTACTCAAGATATCAGGAACTTTATAATGACGCATGGCATGTAGAGGTCAGGCCAACACTAAGGACTGTTTCATCTTCCCATTCCCATTCACTTTATGAAGCATAGAATTTGTTCCCCAACAGAAATGACATATGGGGTCACTTGGATTCCTATGTGCATACTCCCTATACATGTTAAGTTGGCCAGGTAAGGTTCACATGGAATATGGGTCCCATGTGTGGAGTGTGATATATAACGCTTACTTTAAACACTAGTTACCACAAAGAGGGTTCCATACAGTATGAATTCTTCCGAACTAAAAAATTTGCATATCATGATTTCTTAAATATTTCATATTGTTCATGAATATTCATCTACGTCGCTATCACCTTAAATTTGGACATATTTTTTGGCTATAAAAATGTAATCATGTTGAGAAGGCACACATTATCCTCAATGGATGGATTCCAGCCACCATTTTATCAAAAACTACCTATCATTGTACCTATGAATATTCTATCTTGATCATATTTTTGAATCCAACACCATTCACACCAAAATCAGATCTCCATCATTGTCATCCCACCTCTTTCATTTCTTCATACCTAAAACTGAAAATGATGTAACATTTTTTTCATTAAAGATACATTTCACAATTATTAATTTCTTGAGTATAGTCAAATCACTGGCTGATGAAATACCTGTAATGAATGTTCAATGAATGGAGGGAGATAAGAATGAAACCCAAAAGTGAGTAACAAAAAAGGAATTTATTTTTCCATCATTGATTGAATTTTGTGGAATGAGGCAGGTTTAACAAATCCAAATATTCAAAAAAATCTAAGATTCATAATTCTATGAATATAAACTATAAATGGATCAATCAAAAAGAAATATCAAATAATTAATTTCTAATGAATTTATTATTATTCATTTCAATAACCATGAATAGGGAATTAAACCAAAAAATAAATTTGTTAACTTGGGAGTAGATTGATCATTGTTGAATAATATATCTTCGAAAATTTAATTGATGATATCCACTATCTTAATCATTGGATACTCGAATCTCCATGTTCGTTAATTTTTTATCCTCGATCATGAGATCACTAGGAAATTCACTCACCACCATATCTATCTCCCTCTCTGCATCCTATCATTACTCCAGGATTATGGGGATAGCCCTTGGGAAATAACCATAATGGAGTTTTTTGAAGAATATTTGTTAGGGTTATGTAGTTAAATATACATTAAATTAATAAAAAAAATTAAATTATTTTATCCCTACCTGGCTACACTCTACTGAAATGCTCGATACCAAAAAATATTTTCACACATCCATAGAAAAATTCTTTTTTAGATTTAATAGTGGTCATAGTTTTACCATACATGATATAATTCTTGATTTATTATGATATTTATAGATAACTACATGTACATGATATAATAAATTTAATATTTTTAATATATCAACACTGAGGATCCATGGGCCGTAGAATAACACACTCACTCCGTGAGTAATTCTAAAAAATCATATTTAAAATAATTCAAAATGTGACATGTTAAATATTTATTTGTTATAAAAAATATGATTTAAAATATTTTAAAGAATAAATAAACTTCAAAATTTTCTAGTAATATCATTACATCTTATTTGAGATACCTGCTTTGACATACACCTTAAGCCTTTTTAAGATGTTCTTAGGAGAAGAAAACAAGATCAGGAATGAATAGAAGGATACTAGGGATGTATTAAAGAATTATTTGGTCAATATAGAGTGCTCAATTATTATTAATAATGGATAAGAAGATGTTTCATTTTATATGTGATGGGTGGGACACATAATAAATTACTAAAAAGATTTCTATAATATAACGTCACTTCCATGTGAAAGTGCATCCAAATGGAAATTAATTCGAAATTAGGTTAATATAAGTTCTAAATATACTTAAAAAATAATTATTATTCATATTTATGTCTCGTTATTAATATTATATCTTATTTTAACCCCCAACCAATTTTAACCTTAACCGTGGTAATAAAATTTTATTGTGGTTACTATTCATTATGAACAAACATTAAGTTAACCATATTAAATTATATTGATTAATTTAAATATAAATATTTAATACATTTTAAAATATTAAAAATCTATAAGTGTAAGAAACTCATTTTGAAATAATTGTGCAAAAGCTTTTGAAAACTGTTTTAAAAAATACGAATTTTTAAACATAAAAATGATTTTAATTGTATTCCTTGCCTTGTAAAAACTACTAAACGAATATAAAAGTGATTTATTGAATAAATATTTTAATATATTTAAATAAAATTAAAAATTAATCCTGATTTATTTAATATATTATGATAAAACACATTTCGCAAATAAAAATAGTTTTTAGAAAAAATATTTTTTTAATCTCAAGAATGAACTTATCCACAAAAACAAGTGTAAAAATTATTATAATGTATAAATTATTTAATTTATAATTAATTTATATTATATTAAATTAATATCTCATTCAAAAATAAAATATTTATTTTAAATTACCTTATTTAATGAAATTAAATGATAGTTATATAAAAATTAGAAATTTTCAGTATTTAATAAAATAATATTTTTAAAAAAATATACAAAATTAACCCCAAAAAAATATTGAAATGATGATTTAAAAAATTACATAATTTATAAAAATAAAATTTCTAATAATGTTTTGAATTAAATATAACTTTATTTAAAAAAATCAATTAAATCCATTTTGAAATAAATAAATTATTTTTGTAGAATAAAATTTCTTTTCTAAAAATTGAGTACATATTTATTAATTATTAATCTATAAATTTTAAATGTATAAAAACTTTATATATATTACTCATAAGTTTTTTATTCATATTTATACTAAAAATTTAATGGCTAGGTTATAACTTTCACATTTATATAATATTTTTATAGTATATTTTATTTTTCTTAATGCTTAGTTTTCCAAGTTAAGATATATATCAAGAATAGTATTCTACAAATAATTTTTTTGTTAAATTATGACCCCTCAAATAAATTTCATCATTTAAATTTTTATCTTTTTAATAAATTTTTCAATACTTGAAAATATCGTGGTTGAGAACCCACATCTTACATAAGGATAATAAAAATTACTTTCAAAAGTGGAGTAATAAATGAAAAGGTTTCTAAAAAACATAGTTGGGTTCCTAGATAAGGAGACCATTATTAGGATGTAAAATTATGTACATTTAGGTGAAATATAATTTACAAATAATAAAATAAAATTATAGAGAACATAGTCATGAAAACTTTAGTGAACACAAAACCATAAATCAGTGTGGGATAATAAACACCATTAATTCATCATAAATGAAGGTAATGTATACCATTTTTATTTTCAAATCATTTTTCTAGGGTTTAGGGAATATTTTAATATCAATATGTATAACATTAATAAATATAATTTCACGATTTATTTTAAATTTATAAGAATTATCTTTTGATTGAGTATTTTAATCAATTTTCACATCTAATTAAAATGATTATTGAATGAAGTATTTTTTTCATTCTTCAAGCACAAAAGTCAATGATTAATTGATCTTGAGATATATGAAAGGTGGAAAGGGTATTTCAAGGATATAAAAAATATATTAATACATGTCAAAATCATACCCATTTGAATAAACATTCTTGTGAAGAAGTAATATATTAATTCCTAAAACATCAATAAGAAAACCCACAATTTTTTTTTAATCATTTAATAATATTTAATAATTCTAATTTTTTGAGACATATTACTTTATGCTTCAAATAATAATTCCAAAATACTTAAGACTACTTAAAACACAAAAATAATGATTATGTAAAATCCAAAGATAGGTCTAACCATTATGTCTTAAACTATGGGATAATTTTTCATCCTAACAAAAACTACACAATATGTTATAACTCGATTCCCACTTTGTGTCTTAACTAATAAATATTTCCATAGTGTGTCAATGGATGATTCGATATACATTAAAAATATAAAATAATTCATAATTCATTAATAAAATAAAGAGGATGTTTACAATTGATGTACATATTATCACAACATAGGGGATTTAAAATTCAACTATAATACTAGCATAAGATTAGCATTTACCCATTATTATTTTTTGAGCCAAATTCACTTTACTCTTTGGAAATTAATTTATTTAGTTCTCAATCTATACAAAGTTGATGTACTATATATTTTTGACTTGTTTTTTCCATCGAACTCACACTCCCAATGGATTTTCTCTCCACACTTGAGGAAAAAAATAATCCCCTTAAATAAGGTACCAAGGTGTTTCTTTCCAAGATTAATATATGATAGAAACTCTAGTCATCCTTTTTTCCTTTTGGATACATTCTGTTTTATATTGTGATGAAAATTTCACTTTTTAACATTCATTCCTTTAAAATAAAATACTTGGTGAATTTTTTTTTATCTAGATTAAGGGAACTTGATATTATAAAATATATATTGAAATAGTTTGAGAGAGTAACACCTTTTGATGGTTTGGATTTATCCCTCTAAAGAAAAAATAAATCTTACCCAATGAATTATGTATATAGTACACAACATAGATTTATAATCTTGTAAAGTTTGATTGATACTTAGAAACACTTTACTCTCACCATTATCACAAATTTAGAAAACAACATTCAAAATAAACTCATTTCTCTTGAGGAATTTGGTTTTTAGTTAATATCTACTTAACAATTTAACATTCCATAACCTCTATTTACTCAGCCTTTATTGTATTTTAAATTATTTTCCACCATTGATTAACATAACCCATTAAACAAATCACTACCAATATAACCTATTTTAGTTCATTAAATCCAAAATATTGAAATATATTTTCAAGGAAATAAATCCATAATTAACCTACTAAAATATTATTAGTTCTATTGAATGAGAGAGGTTTCTAATATATCAATTAATACAAAATATTAATATCATGTGTTGAAGAAATAGGTTACTCTATATTTCAAATATTAATTGTCCTAAATTTAAATGATTTTTTTATAATATTCCTTCCTCCAACTATTTTATTATATAATATATTATGAGTCAAATTCCTATGTATATTAGGAGTGCTAATATATTTTCCATTACTTCTATTAGGATCTGTTTCTTAGAAATAGAATGCACTATATTAGATCCTAAAATTATGAACCATAGAGTATGATTCCAAATATAATGAAATACCTAACCTAAATTGACAATTTATGTAAAGCTGATCTCATTATTATAATCTTAGTATCTTTAGGAATATCAAAAAATCTTAAAAATATTTTCAAAACATTCATAATTAATTAAAAACAGTGTGTAAATAAACCAACTCATATCCCCCAAGAGTATCTAGCTTGATGTGCAGTCTTAGCCCCACTAATCATGTATTAGTGATGATATAGTTAATACTCAATCCACACATTTCAATGTTGTTACTCATAGGTGATTCTATTCCACCTACACATCAACTTTCTAGTATTCATACAAGAATTTATATTATTGGAAAACTACACCATCTATACAATAAAAATATATATATAATATTTTCCTATATTTATATTTATCCTCAAAGTCTATCATTAGGTTATATACTCAAATATATCTTTCCTTAAATCTATCTCCCAAGGTTTATACTATATATCCTTTGATACCATCTATAATTTCCTTAAATCAAGTAACCATGAGATATTGCATATCCAAATACATTTTCATAGGATACAATATATTATATTATAAAGGGATGAATAATTAATGAGTCTTGGGTACATTTTATAACCTAAAACAAAATTTAAAATTCAAGTGAGATCTGAGTTATTTAATCTAGTAAATCACTAAAATCATTCATAGATAATTTCAGTTTATCATGTGGAATGGAAAAAATAATAATGAGTGATATCATATTTCCATTAAGGGGATTCATATAGTAGGACCAATCATATAATAAATAAATTATGAATAGTTTTCCAAATATTAATAATAATAATAAATCACATATAATTAATATCATAAAATGAAAATATATCGATGGATAACATAACAAAATAACTATTAACAAGGATAAAAATAGTTGATTTCATAATGATATAATACATAAATTTGGACATCGTAATCATACCATCATGTCCTTTTGAAAAGATACTAGAAAAATACACTTAAGTCCTCATTTCAATACATCATAGATAAATAGGCATGAATACACCAAATTTGAGGGCCAATTTGTCTTATGATACCTACTGATTCAATGAGGGTATATCTATTTTGGGATCCATCTATTCACTTACTAAGTCAAATGCATTCATCATATGAAAGTAATTAATAATAATTCAATACATAATCAATATAAGATGTGTTATTGGAAAACTATCATATGAAATGTTAATAATTTCCTATATCAATTGCATAAAAAACATGATCAGAAAAAATACTGAGTAATATGGTGGATTGTATGATTATTTTATATCTCCATAAAATCATATGATTCAATGAATTATGTTGGTGAAAATAATTTTGAAATATCACTAGAACATTTCATGAGGAAAATTCCCTATTTATTTTTAAATCACATATTTAATATCCAAAACATTCAAGAATATTATAAAAAATTTATTTGAATTTACCATGAATTAATTTAAATTATTTTTTAATGAAATAAATATTCATTATGGAAGAAAAATTCATTCATTTGGTGTATATTAAAAGAAATATTCAGTTCACACAAATGGTAAAATGTACCTCATTTAGAAAATGAAAAGAAGATTATTTTTATTATTTTTAATATAATGTAAAATATTATTGAAAATTTATTTAATAAATTATTTTAGAATATTAAATAAATTCTTGAAACTAAATTAATGAAAATATTAACATTGAATAAAATTATTCCTACTGAAGAGAGAAACAATTTTTATTTTTCTTAAAAAAATATTTTAAGATTTTAAGTACTTAGAGAAAGAAAAATGAATGGAAAGCTTTTTATTTCAAAAAATAACTTGAGGAGAATAATATTCCTATGGTTTCTTATATATAGATCATATATCGTACTCATTTTAAATTTAAGTATAATGAAACCTAGTAAAAATAATACTGTAATTCTAAACCCTTACAACATTAATAATATCTTAATACAAAACTCATGAATAATGAAAAAAATGGATTCTTAATTCTCCCTGATTAAAATTAAAATTATAATAATATATATTCAAGGTATGTATAAACACAACACAATGGAAATATGTTTTGAATATGGACATTGTTACATAATATTATTAGAGTTATTAGTGTTTAAGGTTTCAGTTATAGGTTTAAATTTTGGTGAGGATTATCTGTTGTGATTTGGTTTTAAGATGGGGTTTGTGTTTTCAGTTTATGTTCTGATTTATGTTAAAGGTTTAAGTTCAAAATTTAGTTTAAGATTAGATAATAGGTTTTAGTGTGTCTGTTTGAGGGTATAAGTTTAGAATTGTATTAGGGGTAAATTTTAGGTTATAGGATTGGGGGATGGGTTATTATGAATTTATAATTTAATGGTAGACAGGGGTTATTGTTTACATTTGAGAGTTAATTTTAGGATGTTTTAGTGAATATGATTAGGGTTTTTGTTTATATGTTGATTTCAGTTTTAGATGTCTATGACTTAATGTGCATGATTAAATTGAGGTTTATATTAGGGGATATGTTTTGGATATATAATAAGGATTATGTTTTGGTTATATGTTTATATTTTTATGGGTATGATTTAGAGTTTTATAGTTAGTTTAAGGGTATATTTAGGGAAGAGGGCATGGGTTTGTGTTTATGTTTAGTTTAGGGGTTCAGGTGTTTTGGTTTTTGGAGCAGGTTTAATTTTTTTTTCTAATTTTGTTTTTAGTTTTGGTTATAGGTTAGGGGTTATATAAACATTTTAGATTTATATTTATATAATAGATCGAGTTTGGGGGGTTACGGGTTGATTTGGGTATTGTTTGGGGGATATGATTATGATTCAATGTTAACTGTACAATGTAGTTAAAGAATAGGTTTATGGGTTGGGTTTAGATTTATGGAACTATTGTGTTTAAGGAGTAGGTTTTAATATTGGTTTTAATTATTGGTTAGATTAAGGGTGTAAGTTATGGACTAATTTTAGGGCCTATATTTATATTTTTATGGGTTAAGGTATATATTATATGGATGAGGGGATAAGTGTTCAATATTTGGGCTTAAGGTGTATCTTTTGTATTTTCTAAATTTTTGGAAGGGGTTAAGTTAGAAATTATAGATTTATGATTTAATATTATCTTAAGCATTATCTTTAGTTATAGGTTTAGTATATATATTTATTTTAGGGTTTTTTAATGGTGGTTGTGTTAGTTTTATATTTTTTTATGTAATGGTGTTATTTTTTGTGTTTAGGGGATAGAGGTTGGGTTTAGGTTTTAAGGGTATAAGGTTCAGGGTTAGAGTTGATGATTGAGAGTTAGTTTGAGGGTGTAGTTAGATAATATGACTAAGGTATGATTTTAGATTAATATTAGTGTATTATGTACTTTGGTATTAGGTTTATAGGTAACATTTATGTTAGGATTAGAGGTTGTGTTTAGGATGTACATTAGGGAATGAAAATAGTGGCTGGGTTAGGATTTAGATGAGGTTCTTATTTATTTAGGGTTTGGGGTGTAGAATTAAATTTATATTAGGGAAAAATATCATCTTAGGATGTTAGGGTTTAGGTTTAGGTAATATGACTTTAGGTTTTATTTTATATTTAGATTAGTGGATTATATAAATAGGGTTTCAAGGATATATTTAAATTTAGTTTAGGACTAGGGGATATGTTAAGGAAGATAGGTATTAGGTTTTGCGAATAAGATTGGTGGTTTGAGTAAGATTTATATTATATTATTAAGTGATTAGTTTTTAGGGTGGAGGATTATATTTTTTCTTGTATTATGAGTTAGGTTTAGTGTGTTTTTGGATTATATTTAGTGTGTATGTTTAGTGTTGGGGGATTCGGTTTAGGTTATTGTCAGTTCAAAGAGCGGGGTTTGGGTTATGTTTACATTTTGGTTTTGTTTAGGGTGTATAGGTTTTAAAGATAAGGGGTGGGTAAGATTTTATGTTTGAGACTTAGGTTAAGTTTTAGTTAGGTAATGGGATTTGTGGATGTGTTTAGATTTAAATTAGGGGCCTGATCATTTAGGGTGTAGTGTGGATATTTAAATTTTGGTTTTGATTAAGGGATATTTTTAGGCTTGGGTTAGGTTGGGGAGGATGGAAGATGTTTGTTTTAGGTTTATGATGGTGTGATTATGTTTTATGGGTAAGGTAAGGGGTTTGAGTTTATGTTTTGAATTTAGGTTTAGGGTGTAGTGATGGAATAATAATTGGGGTTGGGTTTAGACTTAAATATGGGGATGGTATGTTTATGTTGTACGGTGTAGGATGCAGATTTAAATTTGGGTAGGGATTAAGGGTAATATTTAGGTTATAAATTATTGATTAAGTTTAGTGTGCTATTTTATATTTATGATTTTATTAGTGGTTAGATTTATGGTGCATGTTAAGTATTAAACTATAGGGGGTAGGATTAGAATTTTTTATAATATTGGAATAGGTTATGGGTTAGAAATTTTTTGTTTAGATTTTAGGCATAAGGATTGGGTTTATTTTATATAAATATTTGGATATGATTGAACCATATTTAGGTCAAGGGGTTAGTTGTTTTGGAGAATAGGTTCATATGGTGTATGATTAGATTTATATTTCAGGATGAGGTTGGTTTTCATTTTAGATTTAGATTAAGGATTGTATTTATAGGGTGTGGGAAAGTGTTATATATTTTTTTGTTAATGAGTTATGTTTTGATCATATGTACCACTATTCAAATTTATATTAAAAGAATAATAATCTTGTCACCTCGCTTCAGATACAATAATGAGCTTTAAGATTGTAGAGATGTATTATAAAAATATTATCATTTAATGGCGAACTAGCCATTAAATTAAATGGTATATATATAACTAAATTTTAAAATAAATTTATAGTTATCCAGCCCACTTGAAATGTATTGATTAATTCATTGAAAATAAGCACTAAATTTTTAGTTAATTCTTTTTTCACTTTAAAAATTCAATTTTTGAAAAATGGTTATTATTTCTTTTTATGAGAAAATAATAAAATTAATTTATTACATCATTAAAAAAATATTTCACAAAATAATATTAAATTTTTAAATCAACATATTAAAATTAAATTAGGGTGGAATTTTGGTATTTGACTGAAATGATTGACTTTTTAAGGAATATTGAATAATTTTTTTTTCAAATACTATCATTTCATTTCATTAAATAAATAATTAAAAATTGAAATTATATTTATTATTTTCTAATAAATGTTAATATGGTCCACTTAATCTAAAATAATTTAATAAATAATTTTCATGATTTTGATGTAAGTTAATTTTTATGATAATAATATTTTTATCTAAAATGAATTGTTTTTCATACCATTTTATGCATTTTTAATAAATTAACTTCATCGTCTTCGAGAATATGATTCATAAAATCTTAATACTATAATTATAATTAGTATTTTTTTTTATTTTATAAATACAATAATTTTATTTGTAGTCATTATAAATAGAAACATTGGTAAAATTTATCACATTGGAAAAGGGTAAATATTGTAATTATGGTTAAAAATATTTCTAAAATGCATTAAAATAAACCAAACAATTTCATTTATTTCATTTTATGGGTGGAATGTGTACATTTTCATCCAAATTTTTAATATATGGAATATTGGTTCCATTTGACCAAGATAATGACATTAATTTTATTTAATGTAATGAAACTTCTAAAATATCCTTTTATTGATTTTAATTACTTTTATATCTTCACCTGAGGATAATAATATGTAATGAAAGAATATAAAGTCATAAATTTTATATAATCTATTTAATTTTATCATGGGATTTTATGAATAAGTTTTAGTTGTTGAATAATTATCATATATGTTTACGCAACACTAACATAGTATTTATTTGATTAGTAGAAAAATAAAATAAATGGTTTTAAAAAATGTTAAATGTAATATAAGTTGAATATATTATTCGATTTACATGATGTTTATAGTATATTATATCATATTAGAGATGTGTTAAATATCTTCATTTGAATTTCATTATGTTATTTTTTTCTTTAATGTCAAATTAAATAAATAATGTCAAAAAGGTCATTAATGATATTTTACGAAACATAATACTCTGTTAAATTATTTCAAATTAATAAAAATATTTAAATTAAAAAATTATGATAATTTATAGTCTAAAATTTCAACCCTTTTATATTTATATGAAAATTATTACATTGTATGAAAAATTGTTTCACATTAAGATTGAAAATTCATAACTATAGTTAAGCCAAGAATTATTTAACGAAGGGGTTAAACCAAAAGATAAGGTTTTAAATTATGATTAAAACTATTTATATTTTATTTTATGAGGGGATTTAATCCATATCCTTTATTATATTTTAAATTATGGCTACATTGTTCCACTTTCACTTGAGATATAATTAATTATATTAAATATTTTTGTTAATACCATGTGTTTCCTACCATTCACTATAAAATGGAACCGCCTCTTCTCTCTTATATAAACCATCTAGAGCCTCTTATCTCTTCCAAAACATCCAAAATAAAACATTAAAAATACTTATTAAAATTTATATGGTTTATAATTTTGAAAATACAAACCCTAAGTCCCTTAATAGAAGATCTAAAAGAGATCTTTTGAAGAAGAGGTAATTATCTTTACAGATTATTTCAAATTTATTTCTTTTTCAAATTCCTCTAAATATGTTTTAGAAATAATAAAATAAAAAATACATCCTCATATACATATATTTTATTATTATTATGTTAAAACCATTTTCTATTTATTTTACAGCCTATAAAAATTGAAAACATTAACCGTACAACGTATAACATATCATTTCCATGGAGCAGGGTAATTTTTTTATCACCACATTAGTTGTACACATATAATGATGAAAATAATGAATGTATATGACATTTATGAAATAATTATTCTTATTTAATTATATTATCATATATACCTTCTTCACTTTCAATCCATTGGAAAATTATGACGTTTCTCATGTGTACTTGTGGAATACCACCTCTACAAAGAGATGTGATCCTTTTTTCATTTATGATTTAAATGGATGGTAATAAGGATATATTTTATGAGTATATGTGGTATTTATACCAATATTATCATTCTATAGATTATGGAACCATAATAAATGTACAAGGATCAGAACATCCAAAATGAAACAGGCATAAGAAAATAAAGCAGTTAACACCCTAAAAATGATAATAATGAATTATTATTGAAAAATTGGGGATAATATATTACAGTAAGATCATATATGATATTATATATATTATGTTACTATGATAAATTCATAAAAAAATAAAATAATTATAACTTTCATTAAATCATGTTTAATTTTGTTGAAGCATGAGGAAAGGGGTTTCTTAACTCAGTTTCCTTCATTGGGTTATAATTCAACTTCATTGACTTTGACATTCCATGATTATGTATGAAATTAATTTTTTTATGATATATTTATACATTTATTTTTTGGTTTTAAAATTTTCCCAAATAATATATTCATTGAATAATTCTCAACTCAGTGATATGACATTTGTAAGAAATTTCATCTCAATTTTTATTCTAATGAAACATATTTTTTATTATACACATATTTAAAATTTTATTGTGTATATAGTACCAATTATATATATTTAATATCATTATATATTAATTAATAATGATTAATGTTTCAATTAAATTTTATTCTTATAATGTGATTCAAATTTAATGATAGCAAATAGGTAATAAATTATTTTACAATCACATCTCAATGAGTTTGCACTTATTTTTATTAAAGAAATCATAAAATATATCCTTCATAAACATCATTTATTTTATCATATTCTAGATATATATTATGTTTTCATATTTTATTTAAACATTTCTTCTCTTTGTTACTTGAATCATGAATATATAAATTTTAAATTAAATTGAGTCTTATTTATATGTTGATCGGGTATATTTTTCTTCTATTCTTATATTTCAAATATTTTTTACAAAATAAAATTTCATGTTATAAAATGATTTTTGAATGCTATTTCAATTTTTACGTGATTTTTTATGGATTTAATGGATTTAATAAACAAATTGAAAATTTAATTATTGACATTATTTATAAAATTTTAAAATGAATGTTTTTTAACATATAAAGGGTTAATAGACTCTCCTACCACCATAACTATTTTTAACTCCTTATATTATTCTTAAAGGATTCAAATAAATTAATAAATAAAACCCATTTTTAAAATTTATTTAAATTTTTTATCCCATTTTGTTTTATTCATTAAATTACTATATTATACAATGAAATAAAATTTTCTAATTTTCAACTCTCAACTCTTGAATAATTGTTTGGTTTTTAACTTTCTCTTAAAAAATTTAATATCTTATGATCGGTTTTCATGGGAAATTTCACTTCTCATAAATAACCCTATTTATTATATCATGAATATTATTACTTCCTAAACTAAATACCATTTCAACATATAATGTTTTACTTTTAAATTTATTTCATTTATATGGGAAATGTTGATATTTCATATTCGTTACTCAATAGAGAAATTTTTTGATAAGGCATACCATTCATGATTTAAATTGATAATTAAATATTTTGATGAAAGAAATAGTTATGTAGTGAAGGTTGGGGATCAGAATTATATATCGCATTAATCCATCAATAGGTTTCTTATGAAAAACTAGTTGGTTATCTTTATTATATTTGTATTTGGTGTATTCAAACCCATTGTTTAAACTATCCTGGAATAGGGTCTTGATCGTAATTATATGATAATGTTTGGGATCATTACATTTTTTTGTTATTATTTGTGATAATAATGTACTTATATTATCCATGGATTAATTTCCTAATAATGTTTTTGATTAAATTTCATGTGATTTGATATCATTTACATATTGATTATTCCATATTTATTCATGTTATATTCCATTGTACGTAACCCACATTTAGAAGTTATTGTAACAATTTTTTGTTTCCTGTCCCAAAGATATGAACAAGATATCATTGAATGAGTTTAAAGGATTTTAAGATTTTTGTTGTTTTTATGATTTATATTTTATTTCCAATATAAAATGATAATCATGTATGTATCAAGTAATTATATACTACTAAACTACTCATTTATTTGAGATGTGATCACTTGTAAATAATGAAAATATAATATAGTAACCATCGATTATGGGCTACTATAGTTGGGGTTGTTATAGTTGGTATTAGAGAAATTATTGTGGAATCATAGGGAACTAGATTTAGAAAAAACATAGCATCGGAAGCACAACCCTTTGAATTAATTTATCGATAATTCTAATTATAGGATTACATATTTATGTTTTGTTAATGTAGATGTTATATGGGCTTTCTATAAATACATCCACCTATGGATATTATAATTGACCATGGTTTCTTCACATATAAATCTTGGGGTAATAATCCCAAAAATAGTTAATGTAATATGTATTAGTCAACATTCTGATGCACAATGAATATTCTCTTACTATGAACCCAGATTGACACTCCTAGGGGATATTTATGGGGTGATTCACATTTTATTTATGAACCATTATCAAGGATTATAATAGTTCATGACCATGAAAGAAATAGGTTAAACCTAAGGTGTATTAGATTTAAATGATGGTGTTATGATTCAGATATAATATAAATTATTTTCATAATTATGTGGTTTCCTACTAGAATTTTTTTATAAGCACTATTATTTTTTGTTTTTGTCAATGACTTGAACTAGGAGGAGTTGTGTTAATGTTGAATGAGATAGAAAATTAAATAACATTCCCCATGTTAAAACAAAAGAAATGGGAGATAAAGTGAAAATATTGTGAATATTCCTAATTTGTTATAAAGATATATGATTAAAACATTATTCCATAAACAACTCTCATGCTCACCATAGTAAATAAGGATAGAGTCTAATATAAGATCATGTAGTGGAGACCATGGAGGAAAAAAGTTCAAATTTCATTAATGTTATAAATATAGAAAGTGACCCCCTGGAAAATGTATCAAAGAAATGGGGAAATGATTCGTGTGAGAAATAAATGAATATATCAATGATTTTTTTAGAAAAATGAAGAGTTAAATGGAGGAATATAAAACTCTATATAAGGTATAATTTATTGTTTAATCTCTTAGGTGTGGGGAATATAGGAATTATCTGAGTCAAATCCCAAATCCAAGGGTTAAATCCCAGACTATGAAAGGATATATGATATTACAATCTTTGATGTGAAAATATATAAGAGTTTATTCATTGGGATTTAAGAATAATGTTGTATAAGTGTTACACCAATAATATTCTAGTCATAACAATCACGAAACATCTAACAGTTTTTCTATAGTAATTTTTTATTAAGTATTTAAAAAAATAATATAAATCGAACCAATAACTAAGAAACGTGATTTATTTGTAAGGTGATATTAATATATGTCAGATATTGAATTAATAATATTTATTTGGTAATATGTGATGAAAGTAAAATTCTACACAGAATAAACAAAGGATAAAGTTTTTCTTATAAAATAAAAATATAGAAGAAATGTTTTTTATCATTTCTTCTATATTTATTATAAATAAATTCCATAAATTCGGGAAAATTTATCTTCAAATGATAATAATGTATTTTTATCATCTTTCATTTTTTGAACTTCTTTTCACACCTCACTGGTTTGGAGTTCTGTGGTTGTTAACTTTATCATGACAATGATATCTACCTCTTTATTATTTATTGGAAGTTAGATTACTCTTCCATGTATATATTTCAACATCCCACCATTTTCTTCACATTTGGGAAACTAAATATATTATATTTTTAATGACCTTTATGTTTTCTACTTACGCTTTAGAAAATAACTTTTATTATCTATCCATAAAATGTGTGTTTTCATAGATATCATTTTAAAGTATTAAAAATTTAATTAATTAGATAAAATTGATATGAGACCATTTATTAAGGTTAGGATAAATTAACACCACAAAAAATAGATTCAAATAACAATAGGTTCAATGGATTTCTTAATAAAAAACATCGAGCTCTATGTGATTTGTGATGTATTATAAAAAAATTATTATATAAATGTGACCAAAGAATTAAATTGGAAGATATATGATTAAATTAATTATTAAATATATTTATTTTTATTTTTAATCAATGATAATTTTTTGATTAATTTTTAGTAAATTGGTACTCAATTTTTAGTGAAGTCATTTTATACTTCAAAAATGCATTTTCTTCAAAAATGTTTTTTTATTTTGTGATAAAATAATATAATTAATTATTTCCAATTTTATAAAATGTATTTGCAAATTTGGACATAAATTTTTAAATTTGAATTTAAAAAGTCACATAGGATGAAATTTTGGGACTTTTATGGAATGATTGATTTTTCAATGAATAGTAAAAAATGGCTCTTTTTTCAAATATTACTATTTATTTTAATTAAATAAAACAATTGAAAAGTCACATAATATTATTTATTATGTATTAAATTTAAATATTAACCAATTTATTTTCAATTATCCAATTATAAATTTTTAGTATTTTGAAATAATTTAATTTTTATGCTTACAAATGAATTTTTCTTGCAAAAATTGTTTCTCATTGCTCTATATGGATTTGAATTAAAATTAATTTTAAAAACTTCTAGAAAAATAATACTGATAAATTTATACAATATTTTTAATCAAAAGGTTTAAACTTAAAAAAACCATTCTTTTTAGTTTTAGTCATTTATAATAGTAACCATTATAAAATTTATCTCGTCGGTAAAGGGTAAATAGGGAAACTTAGGATAAAGATAATGTTATAAGGAATTGAAATCAACCCAAAAAATGCCTTTTTAATTTTATTATATCAATTCATATATATCATTCAAAAATTATAATATATGGAATTTTGTAGCAATTTGACCTTTGTAATGACATTTAATTTTTCTAAGTAAATAATGTTTAAAAATGTCACTTTATTGCTATTAATTCTAATTATTTATTCACACAGGGATACGCATATATTATTAATGAATATAAAATATTAATTTCAATATAAATTATTTATTTTTATCATTTTTATTTATTTTTAATATTTTATGATAGAATAATTTTCTTAAATTCATACGCAACACTTAGATGATATTTTTTCAGTTAATAGAAAAATAAAATACAGGATTATAAAAAATGTTAAAAGTAATAAAATTGGATAAATTATTTTTTTCCAAGAATTAAATGTTTATTATATCATATTATGTATTGGTAAAGTATTATATTTGAATTAAATACTTTCTTGGTGTCAGTAACGTTAAATTAAATAAATAGAGTGAAAATGATATTAATGCTATTTTATGAAGAATAATATTTTTAAAAATTATCTAAAATTCCTAAAAAGCATGAAATGTTTAATGGGTGATCTAAATGGTTTAAAATTTTATCCCTTTTCCATTCAATATAAAATAATTGTCTTATAAATAAAATTATAATCCATTGAGATTGAAAACTCATTACTATGATTAACCTTAAATTTTTTTTAACAAAGGGGTTAAACCAATATATATGTTTCAATATTTCATATAAAACTCTAAGAATTTATTTTTTTAAAGGTATTTAAATAATATACTATCTTATATTTAAAGTTTTTTCCACATGTTTCCATGTTCTCATAAAAATTCATTGATTATATTTAAATATTTTTTTTAATTCAATATTTTCCCTTTTGTTCCCTATAAAAGGAACCACCACTCCTCTCCTCAATACACCACCTAGATCCTCTTGGATCAAAAAATCACCACAAAAAACCATTTTAAATATCCTTATCCAATATCTTTAAGTTATTTTTTTTCGAAAGACCTACCCTATATCCATTAAGATAATATCTAAAAGAGATCTTTTGAGGAAGTTGTAGTTTTCTTTACTGACTCATTCAAATTTATTTCTTTTATAAAATTTTCTTAATATATTATAACCATACTAAAATAAAAAATATAGTATCTTAAATATATTGATATTTTATTTTGATTGTGTTAAAACCTTTTTCATCACAATTTTATCCTATGAAAGGAAAAAATCACTTTTTCATAAGCACGACTTACCATCTATACATGGTGTTGTAATAAACTATTCATCACCACATTACATGGATGTTTACAAAGATGAAAATAATTAATATATATTATTTTTATAGAATAATAATTCTTTTATAATTTTAATATTATATCTATTTTATTACCTTCCAATTTTTTTTGAAAAAAAGACTACATCGCATGTGTGTACGTGTGTCCTGCCACCTTCACAAATATATTTTATTAGTTTAGCATTTCCATTTTACATAGATTTTCATGAACCCAGTTGGCCTACCATCTGATATAAAATCTGACCCAGTATGTGATAAGGCCCGATAGGGGTTTTAAATCCTCCCAAGCTAGTTACTATAGCTGGGAATAAATAATATCATAGTGGGATCGATTTAACCCAAGAAAAAACATGATCAAATAAACCAAATCCTGCATGTGGCAGTAAACCATAACTTAACAGTAATAAATAGATAAACATAATCCAAATACAACTAAATCTATACAAAATTAAAACTAATATAAAACTACAACCAAATAAAATAGGAAGCTAACATGATCTCCACGTGACCTCTTGGTCACCACCAACCATAAGACAAACTTTCCCCAATGGAAAACCTGAACCGAAAAACCAAAACTATAAAGTAGATCGGGTCTAATGACATCGAGTGGCGCAATAAGGGTATATTATTAAATATCTTATTAGATAATCACCAAAAAGTCCATGCATTTCCATTTCCAAAATAATATATAAATTTTGTTTGAAATAAATTTATAAAATAAACCTTTTCTCATTTTAATTAACCAAACACAAATTTCCAACAAACATCCAATTTCAAAAAAAAATTAAAAGAATAACTTTTTAAAACAATTTTCCAAGAATTTGACACTAAATGAAATGTCTGATGTAGTGATAAAAATTCTATACTAAAAACAATTAAAATAAAAAAATTGGGCACAAAATAGTAGGGAAAATAACTAAAATGTACCAGAAGTAAACAAAACATACAGATAGATAATCATGGGAATTTCTTAAAAATATCTAGAGGAAATACATAGACATACTCGATCCAGACTCACCTATCGACATTTGTTGAATATCCATAGTTAATAACGAATTGAATTCTATAAAATAGAATCACTAGTGGAACATCCACCTGGCCTTTCAGAAAATCCATCAGGATATGTTTTGGATAAATCATAAGGATTAGGTTTTGGATATTTGTTTATATTTTTTATGGGTATGATTTTGAGTTTTATAGTTAGTTTAAGGGTGTAGTTAAGGAATAGGACATGGGTTTGTGTTTATGTTTAGTTTATGGGTTCTGGTGTTTTGGTTTTTGGTGTAGGTTTAAATGTTTTTTGTGATTTTGTTTTTATTTTTGGTCATAGGTTAGGGGTTATACAAACATTGTAGGAATATATTTATATAATGAATCGGGTGTGGGTGGTTTCAGGTTGATTTGGGTATTTTTGGGGTTTGGGATTATGATTCAATGTTAAATGTATAATGTAGTTAGGGTATAGGATTATGGGTTGGGATTTGATTTATGAAACTATTGTGTTTAAGGAGTAGGTTTTAATATTGGTTTTAATTAGTGGTTAGATTAAGGGTGTAAGTTAGGGGCTAATTTTAGGGCCTAGATTTATATTTTTATGGGTTAAGGTATATATTATATGGATAAGGGGATAAGTGTTCAATATTTGGGCATAGGGTGTAGCTTTTGTATTATCTAATGTTTTGGAAGGGGTTAAGTTAGATATTCTAGATTTAGGATTTAAGATTATCTTATGTATTATCATTAGTTATAGGTTTAATATATATATATTTATTTATTTTAGGGTTTTTTAATGTTGGTTGAGTTAGTTTTATTTTTTTTTATGTAATGGTGTTATTTTTTATGTTTAGGGGCTAGAGGTTGGGTTTAGGTTTTAAGGGTATAAGGTTCAGGGTTAGAGTTGATGATTGAGAGTTAGTTTGAGGGTGTAGTTGGAGAATATGACAAGGGTATGATTTTAGATTAATATTAGGGTCTTATGTGCTTTGGTCTTAGGTTTATAGGTTACATTTATGTTAGTATTAGAGGTTTTTTTAGGATGTACATTAGAGAATGGAATTAGTGGTTGGGTTAGGATTTAGATAAGGGTCTTATTTATTTAGGGTTTGGGGTGTATAATTAAATTTATATTAGAAAAAAAAATTATTAGGATGTTAGGGTTTATGTTTCGGTAATATGACTTTATTTATTATTTTATATTTAGATTAGGGGATTTTATAAATAGGGTTTCAAGGATAGATTTAAATTTAGTTTAGGACTAAGGGATATTTTTAGGAAGATAAGTATTAGGTTTTGGGAATAATATTAGTGGTTTGAGTAAGATTTATATTATGTTATTAAGTGATTAGTTTTAAGGGTGGAGGATTATATTTTTTTCTTTGATTATGAGTTAGGTTTAGGGTGTTTTAGATTATATTTAGTGTGTATGTTTAGTGTTGGGGGATTCGATTTAGGTTATTGTCAGTTCAAAGAGCAGGGTTTGGGATATGTTTACATTTAGTTTTTGGTTAGGGTGTATAGGTTTTAAAGATAAGGGGTGGGAAAGATTTTATGTTTGAGACTTAGGTTTAGGTTGTAGTTAGGTAATGGGATTTGGGGATGTGTTTATATTTAAATTAGGGGATTTTTCAATTAGGGTGTAGTGTGGAGATTTAAATTTTGGTTTTGATTAAGGGATATTTTTACGCTCGGGTTAGGTAGGGGAGGATGGAATATATTGGTTTTACGTGTATGATGGTGTGATTATGTTTTATGGGTAAGGTAAGGGGATTGAGATTATTTTTTGAATTTAGTTTTAGGGTGGGAATAATAATTGGGGTCGTGTTAAGGATTAAAAATGGGGATGGTCTATTTAAGGTGTATGGTGTAGGATGTATATTTAAATTTTTGTTGGGATTAAGGGCTATATTTAGGTTATAAATTATTTATTATGTTTAGTGTGTTATTTTATATTTATGTTTTTTTAGTGGTTAGATTTATGGTGCATGTTAACGATTAAAGTATAGGGGGTAGGATTAGATTTTTTTATAGGATTGGAATAGGTTGTGGGTTAGAATTTCATTGTTTAGATTTTGGACATAAGGATTGGGTTTATTTTATATAAATATTTGGAGCTGATTGAACCATATTTAGGTCAAGGGGTTAGTTGTTTTGGAGAATAGGTTCATATGGTGTATGATTAGATTTATATTTCAGCATGAGGTTGGTTTTCATTTTAGATTTAGATTAAGGATTGTATTTATAGGGTGTGGGAAAATGTTATATATGTTTTTGTTAATGGGTTATTTTTAGAGCATATGTACCACTATACAAATTTATATTAAAAGAATAATAATATTGTCACCTCGCTTCAGATACAATAATGAGCTTTAAGAAAATTGAGATGTATTATAAACATATTATCATTTAATGGTGAACTAGCCATTAAATTAAATGGTATATGTATAAATAAATTATAAAATAAATTTATATTTATCCAACCCACTAGAAATGTATTGATTAATTAATTTAAAATAAGCACCAAATTTTTAGTTAATTCATTTTTCACTTTAAAATTTTAATATTTGAAAAATGGTTATTATTTCTTCTTATGAGAAAATAATAAAATTAATTTATTACATCATTAAAAAATTATTTCACAAAATAATATTAAATTTTTAAATCAAGATATTAAAATTAAATTAGGGTGGAATTTTGGTATATGACTGAAATGATTGACTTTTTAATAGATAGTGAATAATTTTGATTTTTCAAATACTATCATTTCATTTTAGTAAATAAATAAATAAAAATTGAAATTATATTTATTATTTTCTAATAAATTTTAATATGGTCCACTTAAACTAAAATAATTTAATAAATAACTATCATGATTTTGATGTAAGTTAATTTTTATGATAAAAACATATTTCTCTAAAATGAATTGTTTTTCATACCATTTTATGCATTTGTAATAAATTAATTTCATCATCTCCGAGAATATGATTCCTAAAATAGTAATACAATAATTATAATGAGTATTTTATTATTTTATAAATACATTACTTTTATTTTTGGTCATTATAAATAGAAACTGTGGTAAAATTTATCACATTGGAAAAGGGAAAATATTTTAATTAAGGTTAGAAATATTTCTAAAATGCATTAAAATAAACCAAAAAATTAAATTTATTTCATTTAATGGGTGGAATGTGTACATTTTCATCCAAATTTTTAATATATGGAATATTGGTTCCATTTTACCAAGATAATGACATTTATATTATTTAAAGAAATGAAACTTCTAAAATGTCCTTTTATTGATTTTAATTACTTTTATATCTTCACCTAAGGATAATAATATGTAATGAAAGAATATAAAATCATAAATTTTATATAATCTATTTAATTTTATCTTGGTATTTTATAAATAATTTTTAGTTATTAAATAATTATCATAAATGTTTACGCAACACTAACATAGTATTTATATGATTAGTAGAAAAAATAAAATAAATGGTTTTAAAAAATGTTAAATGTATTTGAAGTTGAATATATTATTCCATTTACATGATGTATATAGTATAATATATCATATTAGAGATTTGTTAACTTTCTTCATTTGAATTTCATTATTTTATTTTTGTCTTTAAGGTAAAATTAAATAAATAATGTCAAAAATGTCATTAATGATATTTTATGAAAAATAATATTCTGTTAAATTATTTGAAATTAATAAAAATATTCAAATTAAAAAATATGATAATTTATGGTCTAAAATTTCAACCCTTTTATATTTATATGAAAATTATTAACTTATATGAAAAATTGTTTAACATTAAGATTGAAAAATCATTATTATAGTTAAGCCAAGAATTATTTAACGAAGGCATTAAACCAAAAGATAAGATTTAAAAATATGATTAAACCTATTTATTTTTTATTAGATGAGGGGATTTAAACCATATCCATTATTAGATTTTAATTTATGGCTACATTGTTCCACTTTCACATGAGACATAATTATATCTATTAAATATTTTTATTAATACCATGTGTGTCCCGTCATTCACTATAAAATGGAACCACCTCTTCTCAATTATAAAAACCATCTATATCCTCTTATCACATCCAGACCATCGAATATAAAACATTAAAAATACCTGATAATATTTCTATGGTTTTATAATTTTGAAAATACAAACCCTAAGTCCATTAATAGAAGATCTAAAGGAGCTCTTCCGAAGAAGCTGTAATTGTCTTTACATATTCTTTCAAATTTATTTCTTCTTCAAATTCCTCTAAATATGTTTTAGCAATCCTAAAATAACAAATACATCATCATCAATGTACATAAATTTTATTATTATGTTAAAACCATTTTATATTTCTTTTACAACCTAAAAAATTGAAAACATTACCCGTAAATACGTATAGCATATCATTTCCACGGAGCAGGGTAATTTTTTTTATCACCACATTACTTGTACACATATAATGATGAAAATAATGAATCTATATAATATTTATGAAATAATTATTCTTATTTAATTATATTATCATATATACCTTCTTCACTTTCAGTCCATTGGAAAATTATGACGTTTCTCGTGTGTACTTGTGGAATACCGCCTCTACAAAGTGATTTGATCCTTTTTTCATTTATAATTTTAATGGATGGTAATAAGGCTGTATTTAATGAGTATATGTGTTATTTATAAAAATATTATTATTCTATATATTATGGAACCATAATAAAAGTACAAGGATCACAACTTCCAAAATGAAACAGGCATGAGAAAATAAAGCAGTTAACACCCTAAAAATGATAATAATGAATGATTATTGAAATATTGGGGATAATATATTACAATAGGATCATATATGATATTATATATATTATTTTACTATGATAAGTTGATAAGAAAATTAAAATAATTATAACTTTCATTAAATCATGTTCATTTTTATTGAAGCACGGGGAAAGGGTTTTCTTAACTCAGTTTACTTCATTGGGTTATAATTCAACTTCATTGACTTTGATATTCCATGATTTTGTATGAATTTTTTTTATTATGATATATTTATACAGTTATTGTTTGGATTTACATTTTTCCCAAATAATATATTCGTTGAATAATTCTCTCAACTCAGTGATATGTCCTTTGTAAGAAATTTCATGTCAATTTCTATTCTATTGAAACATATTTTGTATTATACACATATTTAAGATTAGATTCTGTATATAATACCAATTTTATATATTTAACACGTTTTTATATTTATTAATAATGTTTAATGTTTCAATTAAATTTTATTCTTATAATGTGATTCAAATTTAATTATAGAAAATAGGTAATAAATTATATTACAATGTTAGCTCAATGGGTTTGCACTTATTTTTATTAAATAAATCGTAAAATATATCCTTCATAAACATCATTTATTTTATCATAATATAGATATATATTATGTTTTTATATTTTATTTAAACATTTCTTCTCTTTATAACTTTAATCATGAATATAAAAATTTTAAATTAAATTGAGTCTTATTTCTATGTTGATCGGGTATATTTTTCTTCTATTCTTATATTTGAAATATTTTTTACGAAATTAAATTCTATGTTCTCAAATGATTTTTGACGGATATTTCAATTTTTACATGTCATTTTTATTGTTTTAATGGATTTAATAAAAAAATTAAAAATTTCATTATTGACATTATTTATAAAAATTCAAAATGGATGTTTTATTTTTAAAATATAAAGAGTTAATATACTCTCCCATCACCATAACTATTTTAAACTCCTTAGATTCTTCTATAGGATTCCAATAATTTAATAAATAAAACCCATTTTTAAAATTTATTTAAATTTTTCTCTCCCATTTTATTTTATTCATTAAATTACTATATTCTAAAATGAAATCAAATTTTCTGATTGTCATCTCTCATCTCTTGAATAAATGTTTTTTAACTTTCTCTTAAAATATTTACTTTTTTTGTGATCAGTTTTCATGGGAAATTTTACTTATCATAAATATACCTATTTATTGTATCATGAATATGATTATTTTATAAACTAGATACCATTTCTACATATAATTTTTTACTTTTAAATTTATTGGATTGATATGGGAAATGTTGATATTTCATATTCTTTACTCAATAGATAATTTTTTTGATAAGTCATACTATTCATGATTTAAATTGATAATTAAATATTTTGAGGAAAGAAATGGTTATGTACTTATGGTTGGGGATCAGAATTATATATCTCATTAATTCATCAATATGATTCTTATGAAAACCATTTGGTTATCTTTGTTAAATTTGTATTCGGTGTATTCATACACATTATTTAAGCTATCCTGGAATAGTGTCTTGATATGAATTATATAATAATGTTTGGGAGCATTAGATAAGAAAATATTAATTTCCTTCCTTTAAATGTTTTTGTTATTATCTTTGATAATACTATATTTATATTATCTATGGATGAATTTCTTAATAATGTTTTTGATTAAATAGCATGTGATTTGATATCCTTTATATATTGATTATTCCATATTTATTCATGTTATATTCCATTGTACGTAAGCCATATTTAGAAGTTGTTTTCACAATTATTATTTTCCTTTCCCAAAGATATGAACAAGATATCATTGAATGAATTTAAATGATTTTAAGATTTTTTTTGTTGTTATGTTTTATATTTTATTTCCAATGTAAAATGATAATCGTGTATTTATCTAGTTATTATATACTACTAGACTACTCATTTATTAGAGATGTGATCCCTTGTAAATAATGAAAATATAATATAGTAACCACCAATTAAAGGATACTATAGTTGGGGTTGTTATAGTTGGTATTAGAGAAAGTATAGTGGAATCATAAGGAACTAGATTTAGAAAAAATATAAAATAGGAAGCAAAACTTTTTGAATGAATTTATCAATAATTCTAATTATAGGATAACATATTTATGTTTTGGTAATTTAGATATTATATATGATTTCTAGAAATACATCACCACTGTGGATATTATAATTGATCATGGTTTCTTCACATATAAATCTTGGGGTAATAAACCCAAAAAGAGTTAGTGTAATATGTATCAGTCATCATTCTGATGCACAGTGAATATTCTCTTACTATAAACCTAACTTAACACTCTTAGAGGATGTTCATGGGGTGATTCACATTTTATTTATGAACCATTATCAAGGATTGGAATAGTTCATGACCATGAAAGAAATAGGTTAAACCTAAGGTGTTTTATATTGAAATTATGGTGTCATTATTCAGATATAATATAAATGATTTTCATAATTATTTGGTTTACAACTAGAATTTCTTCATAAGCACTATTGTTTTTTGTTTTTGTCAATGACTTGAATCAGGAGGTGTCGTGTTAATGTTGAATGAGATAGAAAATTAAATAACATTCCCTATGTTAAAACAAATGAAATGGGAGATAAATAGAAAATCTTGTGATTATTCCTAATTAGTTGTAAAGATTTATGATTAAAATATTATTCCTTAAACAACTCTCAATCTCACAATAGTAGAGAAGGATAACGTCTAATATAAGCTCATGTGGTGGAGACCATAGAGGAAAAAAGTTCAAATTTCATTAATGTTACAATTATATAGAAAGTGACCCCCAGGAAATTGTATCAAAGAAATGGGGAAATGATTCATGTGTAAGAAATAAGGGAATATATCAATGATTTTTTGAGAAAAAATGAAGATTTAAATGGAGGAATATAAAACTCTATATAAGGTACAATTTATTGTTTAATCTCTTATATGTGGGGAATATAGGAATTATCTGAGTCAAATCCCAAATAAAATGGTAAAATCCCAGAAAATGAAAGGATATATGATATTACAATCTCTGATGTGAAAATATATAAGAGTTTATTCATTGGGATTTAAGAATAATGTTGTATAAGTGTTACACCAATAATGTTCTGGTCATAACAATCATGAAACATCTTACAGTTTTTCTATAGTAAATTTTTATTAAGTATTTGAAAACATAATTTTAATCGAACCAATAACTAAGAAACATGATTTATTTGTAAGGTGATATTAATATATGTTTGATAATGAATTAATAATATTTAGTTGGTAATATGTGATGAAATTGAATTCTTTACAGAATAAACAAAGGAAGAAGTTTTTCTTATAAAATAAAAATATAGAAGAAATGTTTTTTTATCATTTAATCTATATTTATTGTAAATAAATTCAATAAATTCAGGAAAATTTATCTTCAAATTAAAAAATGTATTAATATCATCTTTCATTTTTTAAACTTCTTTTCACACCTCACGGGTTTGGAGTTCTATGGTTGTTAACATTATCATGACCATGATATCTACCTCTATATTATTTATTAGAAGTTAGTCAACTCTTCCACGTATATATCTCAACATCCCACCATTTTATTCACATTTGGGAAACTAAATATATGATGTTTATGACGACCTTTATTTTTCCTACTTACGCTTTAGAAAATACGTTTTATTATCGATCCGTAAAATGTGTGTTTTCATAAATATCATTTTCAAATATTAAACATTTAATTAATTAGATAAAAATGATATGAGACCATTTATTATAGTTAGGATAAATTAACACCACAAAAAATAGTTTTAAATAACAATAAGTTCAATGTATTTCTTAATAAAAAATATCGAGCTCTATGTGATTTGTGATGTATTATAAAAATATTATTATATAAATGTGACCAAATAATTGAATTGGAAGATATCTGACTAAATGAATTATTAAATATATTTATTTTAGTTTTAATCAATGATAATTTTTTGATTAATTTTTATTAAATAGGCACTCAATTTTTAGTGAAATCATTTTAAACTTCAAAAATGCATTTTCTTCGAAAATGTTTTTTTAGTTTGTTATAAAATAAAATAATTAATTATTTCCAATTTTATAAAATTTATTTGAAAATTTGGACATAAATTTTTAAATTGGAATATAAAAAGTAACATAGGGTGAAATTTTGGTACTTTTATGGAATGATTATTTTTTCAACGAATAGTGAAAATGACTGTTTTTTCAAATATTATTATTTATTTTAATTAAATAACATATTTGAAAAGTCACATTATATTTTTTATGAAGTATTAAATTTAAATATGAACCAATTTATTTTCAATTATCTAGTTAGAAATTTGCAGTATTGTGAAATAATTTAGTTTTTATGCTTACTAATGAATTTTTCTTAAAAAAAATTGATTCTCATTGCTCTATATAGATTTGAATTAAAATTAATTTTAAAAACATATCGAAAAATAATACTAATAAATTTATACCATATTTTTAATCAACAAGTTTAAACTTAAAAAAAACTATTCCTTTTACTTTTAGTCATTTTGAATAGTAACCATTGTAAAATTTATCTCGTCGGTAAAGGGTAAATAGGGTAATTTAGGATAATGATAATGTTATAAGGAATTGAAAACAACCCAAAACATGCCTTTTTAATTTTATTAGATCAATTCATATATATCAATCATAAATTATAATATATGTAATTTTGTAGCAATTTGACATTTGTAATAAAATTTAATTTTTTTTAAGTAAATAAAGTTCCAAAATGTCACTTTATTGCTATTAATTCTAATTATTTATTCATATAGTGATAAGTGTATATTATTAACGAATATAAAATATTAATTTCAATAAAAATTATTTATTTTTATAATTTTTATTTTTTTAGTTTTTTATTATAGAATAATTTCTTTAAATTAATACGCGACACTTAGATGATATTTTTTCAATTAATAGAAAAATAAAATACAGGATTATAAAAAATGTTAAAATTAATAAAATTGGATAAATTATTTTTTTCAATGAATTAAATGTTTATTATATTATATTATGTATTGGTGAAGTATTATATTCGAATTAAATATTTTCTTGGTGTCAATAATGTTAAATTAAATAAATAGAGTGCAAATGATATTAATGCTATTTTATTAAGAATAACATTTTTAAAAATTATTTAAAATTCCTAAAAAGCATGAAATTTTTAATGGATGATCAAAATGGTTTAAAATTTTATCCCTTTTATATTTAATATAATATAATTGTCTTATAATTAAAATTATAAGCCATTGATATTGAAAACTCATTGTTGTGATTAACCATAAATTTTTTTAACAAAGGGGTTAAACCATAAGATATGTTTCAATATAGCATATAAAACTCTCAGAATTTAATTTTTTAAAGGTATTTAAATAATATAATATCTTATATTTAAAATTATGTCCATAGGTTTCCATGTTCTCATAAAAATTTGTTGATTATATTTAAATATTTTTTTTAATTCAATGTGTTCCCTTTCGTTCCCTATAAAAAGAACCACAACTCCTCTCCTCAATGAACCACCTAGACACTCTTGGATCAAAAAATCACCACAAAAAAACCATTAATAATATCCTTATCCAATATCTTTAGGTTAATTTTTTTTTTTCAAAAGACCTACCCTATATCCATTAAGATAATATCTAAAATAACTCTTTTTAAGAATTTGTAGTTTTTGTTACCGACTCATTCAAATTTATTTCTTCTATAAATTTATCTTAATCTATTATAACCATCCTAAAATAAAAAAACATAGTATCTTAAATATATTAATATTTTATTGTGATTGTGTTAAAACATTTTTCATCACATTTTCATCCTATTAAAAGAAAAAAAAATCACTTTTTGCGTAAGCACGACTTGCCATCTATACATAGTGGTGTAATATACTATTCATCACCACATTACATGGATGGTTACAAAGATGAAACTAGTTAATATATATTATATTTATAGAATAATAATTATTCTAGAATTATAATATTATATCTGTATTATTACCTTCCAATTTTTAGAAAAAAATACTACAACGCATGTGTGTACGTGTGTCCTACCACCTCTACAAATCTATTTGATTAGTTTAGAATTTCTACTTTACATAGATTTTCATGAACCCAGTTGGCCTACCATCTGATATAACATCTGACCCGGTATGTGATAAGGCCAGAGAGGGGTTTCCAATCTTCCCAGGATAGTTACTATAGCTGGGAATAAACGATATCATAGGTGGAGTTATTTAACACAAGAAAAACCATAATCAAATAAACCAAATCATGCACGTGGTAGTAAACCATAACTTAACAGTAATAAATAGAAAAAAATAATACAAATACAACCAAATATATATAAAATTAAAACTAATATAAAACTAAAACCAAATCAAATAGGAACCCAACATGATCTCCACGTGACCTCTTGGTCGCCACCAACCATAAGACCAACTTTACCATATTGAAAACCTGAACCTAAAAACCGAAACTGTAAAATATATCGGGTCGAACGACATCGAGTGGCACAATAAGGGTATATGATTAAACATCTTATTAGATAATCACCACAAATTCCATACATTTCCATTTCCTAAATAATATATAAATTTTGTTTGAAATACATTTATAAAATAATCTTTTTCTCATTTTAATTTAACAAACAAAAATTTCCATCAAACATCAAATTTCGAAAAAAAATTCAAATAATTCCTTTTTAAAACAGTTTTCCTAGAATTCTAAACTAAATGAAAAGTCCAATTCGGTGATAAAAATTCTATACTAAAAATAGTTAAAATAGAAAAATTGGGCACAAAGTAGCAGAGAAAATAACTAAAATGTACCATAAGTAAACAAAACATACAGATAAACAATAATGGGAATTTCCTAAAAAGCTCTAGAGGAAATACATAGACATACTCGATCCAGACTCAACTATCGACATTTGGTGAATATCCATAGTTAATAACCAATTCAGTTTTATAAACTAGACTCACTAGTGGCACATCCACCTGGCCTCTCAGTAAATCTATGGAGATATGTTTTGGATATATCATAAGGATTATGTTTTGGTTATATGTTTCTATTTTTTATTGGTATTAATTAGAGTTTTATAACTAGTTTAAGGGTGTAGTTAGGGAATAGGACATGGTTTTGTGTTTATGTTTAGTTTAGGGGTTCAGGTGTTTTGGTTTTTGGTGTAGGTTTAATTTTTTTTTGTGATTTTGTTTTTAGTTTTGGTCATAGGTTATGAGTTATATAAAAATTGTAGGTTTATATTTATATAATGGATCGGTTTTGGGGGGTTCCGAGTTGATTTTGGTATTGTTTTGGGGTTAGGATTATGATTCAATGTTAACTGTATAATGTATTTAAGTAATAGGATTATGGGTGGGGTTTATATTTCTTGAACTACTGTGTTTAAGAAGTAGGTTTTAATGTTTGTTTTAATTAGTGGTTAGATTAAGGGTGTATGTTTGGGACTAATTTTAGGGCCTAGATTTATTTTTTTATGGGTTAAGGTATATATTATATGGATGAGGGGATAAGTGTTCAATATTTGGGCTTAGGGTGTAGCTTTTGTATTATCTAAAGTTTTGGAAGGGGTTAAGTTAGATATTTTAGATTTAGGATTTAAGAGTATCTTAATTTTTATATTTAGTTATAGGTTTAATATATATATTTATTTTATGGTTTTTTAATGGTGGTTGAGTTAGTTTTATATTTTTTTTATGTGATGGTGTTATTTTTTGTGTTTAGGGGTTGGAGGTTAGGTTTAGGTTTTAAGGGTATAAGGTTCAGGGTTAAAGTTGATGATTGAGAGTTAGTTTGAGGGTGTAGTTGGAGAATATGAATAGGGTATGATTTTAGATTAATATTAGGGTCTTATGTGATTTGGTCTTAGGTTTATATATTAAATTTATGTTAGGATTAGAGGTTGTGTTTAGGATGTACATTAGGGAATGGAGTTATTGGTTGGGTTAGGATTTAGATGAGGGTATTATTTATTTAGGGTTTGGGGTGTAGAATTGAATTTATATTAGGGAAAAATGTTATCTTAGGATGTTAGGGTTTAGGTTTATGTAATATGACTTTATTATTTATTTTATATTTAGATTAGAGGATTTTATAAATAGGGTTTCAAGGATAGATTTAAATTTATTTTAGGACTAGGGGATATGTTTAAGAAGATAGGTATTCGGTTTTGGGAATAAGATTGGTGGTTTGAGTAAGATTTATATTATGTTATTAATTGATTAGTTTTTAGGGTGGAGGATTATATTTTTTCTTGGATTATGAGTTAGGTTTAGGGTGTTTTGTATTATATTTAGTGTGCATGTTTATTGTTGGGGGAATTGGTTTAGGTTATTGTCAGTTCAAAGAGCGGGGGTTTGGTTATTTTTACATTTAGTTTTTGGTTAGGGTGTATAGGTTTTAATGATAAGGGGTGGGTAAGATTTTATGTTTGAGACTTAGGTTTAGGTTTTAGTTATGTAATAGGATTTGGGGATGTGTTTAGATTTAAAATAGGGGCTTGGTCATTTAGGGTGTAGTGTGGAGATTTAAATTTTGGTTTTGATTAAGTGATATTTTTAGGCTCGGGTGAGGTTGGGGAGGACGGAAGATTTTTGGTTTTATGTTTATGATGGTGTGATTATGTTTTATGGGTAAGGTAAGGGGTTTGAGTTTATTTTTTGAATTTAGGTTTAGGGTGTAGTGAGGGAATAATAATTGGGGTCGGGATAAGACTTAAATATGGAGATGGTCTGTTTAAGGTGTATGGTGCAGGTTGCAGATTTAAATTTGGGTTGGGATTAAGGGTTATATTTAGGTTATAAATTATTGATTAAGTTTAGTGTGTTATTTTATATTTATGGTTTTATTAGTGTTTAGATTTATGGTTCATGTTAAGAATTAAAGTATAGGGGGTAGGATTAGAATTTTTACAGGATTAGAATAGGTTATGGGTTAGAATCTTTTTGTTTATATTTTAGGCATAACGATTGGGGTTATTTTATATAAATATTTGTAGATGATTGAACCATATTTAGGTCAAGGGGTTAGTTGTTTTGGAGAATAAGTTTATATGGTGTATGATTAGATTTATATTTCAGGATGTGGTTGGTTTTCATTTTAGATTTTCATTATGGAATGTATTTATAGGGTGTGGGAAAGTGTTATATATTTTGTTGTTAATGAGTTATGTTTAGAGCATATGTCCCACTATACAAATTTATATTAAAAGAATAATAATTTTGTCACCTCGTATAAGATACAACAATGAGCTTTAAGATAATTGAGATGTATTATAAAAATATTATCATTTAATGGAGAACAAGACATTGAATTAAATGGTATATGAATAACCAAAATTTTAAAATAAATATATAGTTATCCAGAATACTAGAAATATATTGATTAATTCATTGAAAATAAGCACTAAATTTTTAGTTAATTCATTTTTCACTTTAAAATTTTAATTTTAAAAAAATCGTTATTATTTATATTTATGAGAAAATAATAAAATTAATTTATTACATCATTAAAACATTATTTCATAAAATAATATTAAATTTTTAAATCAACATATTAAAATTAAATTAGGGTGGAATGTTGGTATTTGACTGAAATGATTGACTTTTTAATGAATAGTGAATAATTTTGATTTTTCAAATACTATCATTTCATTTCATTAAATAAATAATTAAAAATTGAAATTATATTTATTATTTTCTAATAAATATTAATTTGGTCTACTTAATCTAAAATAATTTAATAAATAATTTTCATGATTTTGATGTAAGTTAATTTTTATGATAATAACATATTTCTCTAAAATGAATTGTTCTTCATACCATTTAATGCATTTATAATATATTAATTTCATCATCTCCTAGAAGATGATTCATAAAATATTAATATAATAATTATAATTAGTATTTTTTTTATTTTATAAATACATTACTTTTATTTTTAGTCATTATAAATAGAAACTGTGGTAAAATTTATCACGTTGGAAAAGGGTAAATATTGTAATAAAGGTTAAAAATATTCCTAAAATGAATTAAAATAAACCAAACAATTTAATTTATTGAATTTAATGGGTGGAATGTGTACATTTTCATCCAAAATTTTAATATATGGAATATTGGTTCCATTTGACCAAGATAATGATATTTATATTATTTAAAGTAATGAAACTTCTAAAATGTCATTCTATTTATTTTAATTACTTTTATATCTTCACATAAGGATAATAATATGTAATGAAAGAATATAAAATCATAAATTTTATATAATCTATTTAATTTTATCATGGTATTTTATGAATAATTTTTAGTTATTGAATAATTATAATAAATATTTACGCAACACTAACATAACATTTATTTGATTAGTAGAAAAATAAAATTAATAGTTTTAAAAAATGTTAAATGTAATAGAAGTTGAATATTTTATTCCATTTACATGATGTTTATAGTATAATATATCATATTGGAGATTTGTTAAATTTCTTCATTTGAATTTCATTATTTTATTTTTCACTTTAATGTCAAATTAAATAAATAATGTCACAAAGGTCATTAATGATATTTTATTAAAGATAATATTCTGTTAAATTATTTGAAATTAATAAAAATATTTAAGTTCAAAAATTATGATAATTTATAGTCTAAAATTTCATCCCTTTTATATTTTTATTATAATTATTACCTTATATGAATCATTTTTTCACATTAAGATTGAAAAATCAATACTATAGTTAAGCCAATAATTATTTAACGAAGGGGTTAAACCAAAAGATAAGGTTTAAAATTATTATTAAACCAATTTATATTTTATTGTATGAGGGTATTTAATCTATATCCTTTATTAGATTTTAAATTATGGCTACATTGTTCCACTTTCAAATGAGATATAATTAATTATATTAAACATTTTTATTAATACCATGTGTGTCCCGTCATTCACTATAAAATGGAACCACCTCTTTTATATTATATAAACCATATATAGACTCTTATCTCTTCCAAACCATCAAAAATAAAACTTTAAAAATACTTATTAATATTTCTACGGTTTTATAATTTTGAAATTACAAACCCTAAGTCCCTTAAGAGAATATCTAAAGGAGCTCTTTCAAAGAAGAGGTAATTGTCTTTACAGATTCTTTCAAATTTATTTCTTCTTAAAATTCCTCTAAATATGTTTTAGAAATCCTAAAATAACAAATACATCCTCATAAATATACATAGATTTTATTATTATTATGTTAAAACTATTTTCTATTTCTTTTATATCCTATAAAAATTGAAAACATTACCCGTACATACGTATATCACATCATTTCCACGGAGTAGGGTAATTCTTTTTTATCACCACATTACTTGTACACATATAATGATGAAAATAATTAATGTACATGATATTTATGAAATAATCATTCTTATTTAATTATATTATCATATATACCTTCTTCACTTTCAATCCATTGGAAAATTATGACGTTTCTCGTGTGTACTTGTGGAATACCGCCTCTACAAAGTGATGTGATCCTTTTTTCATGTATCATTTAAATTAATATTAATAAGGATATATTTAATGAGTATATGTGGTATTTATAACAATATTATCATTCTATAGATTATGTAACCATTAAAAAAGTACAAGGATCAGAAATTCCAAAATGAAACAGGCCTGAGAAAATAAAGCAGTTAACACCCTAAAAACGAAAATAATGAATGATTATTGAAAAATTGTGGATAATATATTACAATAGGATCGTATATTATATTATATATATTATGTTAATATGATAAATTCATAATAAAATTAAAATAACTATAACTTTTATTAAATTATGTTTAATTTTGTTGAAGCATGAGGAAAGGGGTTTCTTAACTAAGTATCCTTAATTGGGTTATAATTCAACTTCATTGACTATTATATTCCATGATTATGTATGAAGTTAAATTTTGTTTTATTATGATATATTTATACATTTATTGTTTGGATATACATTTTTCCCAAATAATATATTCATTTAATAATTTTAAACTCAGTGATATGACCTTTGTAAATAATTTCGTCTCAATTTCCATTCTATTGAAACATATTTTGTATTATAAACATATTTAAAATTAGATTGTGTATATAATACCACTATTATATATTTAGCATGAGTATATATTTATTAATATTGTTTATTGTTTCAATTAAATTTTATTCTTATAATGTGATTCAAATTTAATTATAGCAAATAGGTAATAAATTATTTTACAATCTCAGCTCAATGGGTTTGCACTTATTTTCATTAAATAAATCATAAAATATATCCTTCATAAACATCATTTATTTTATCATAATCTAGATATATATTATGTTTTCATATTTTATTTAAACATTTCCTCTCTTTGTAACTTGAATCATGAATATACAAATTTTAAATTAAATTAAGTTTTATTTCTATATTGATTGGGTATATTTTTCATCTATTCTTATATTTCAAATATTTTTTTTACAAAATAAAATTTCATTTTCTCAAATGATTTTTGAAGGATATTTTAATTTTTACATGAATTTTTTATGGTTTTAATAGATATAATAAAAAATTAAGAATTTCAATATTGACATTATATATAAAAATTCAAAATGGATTTTTTTATTTTTAACATATAAAGAGTTAATAGACTCTCCCACCACCATAACTATTTTCAACTCCTTACATTCTTCTATAGGATTCCAATAATTTAATAAATAAAACCCATTTTTAAAATTTATTTAAAATTTTCTCTCCCATTTTGTTTTATTCACTAAATTTCTATATTCTACAATGAAATCAAATTTTCTGATTGTCATCTCTCATATCTTGAATACTTTTTTGGTTTTTAACTTTCTCTTAAAACATTTACTTTCTTATGATCAGTTTTTATGGGAAATTTCACTTCTCATAAATATCCTTATTTATTGTATCATGAATATGATTATTTCTTAAACTAGACACCGTTTACACATATAATGTTTTACTTTTAAATTTATTGGATTGATATGAGAAATGTTGATATTTAATATTCTTTACTCAATAGAGTAATTTCATGATAAGGCATAATATTAATGATTTAAATTGATATTTAAATATTTTGAGGAAAGAAATGGTTATATAGTAATGGTTGGGGATCAGAATTATATATCGCATTAATTCATCAATAGGTTTCTTATGAAAAACCAGTTGGTTATATTTATTAAATTTGTATTCGGTGTATTCATACCCATTGTTTAAACTATCCTACAATAAGGTCTTGATAGTAATTATATAATAATGTTTGGGATCATTACATAAGAAATTATTAATTTTTTCCTTTAAAATTTTGTTGTTATTATCTTTGATAATACTATATTTATATTATCCATGGATGAATTTCCTAATAATTTTTTTTAGTAAATTGCATGTGATTTCATATCCTTTACATATTGATTATTCCATATTTATTCATTCTATATTCCATTGTACGCAACCCATATTTAGAAGTTGTTGTCACAATTATTCTATTTCCTTTCCTAAAGATATGAACAAGATATCATTGAATGAGTTTAAAGGATTTTAAGATTTTTGTTGTTGTTATGTTTTATATTTTATTTCCAATGTAAAATTATAATCATGTATGAATCTAGTTATTATATACTACTAAACTACTGATTTATTTGAGATATGATCACTTTTAAATAGTAAAAATATAAAATAGTAACCACCGATAATGAGCTAATATAGTTGGGGTTGTTATAGTTGGTGTTAGAGAAATTAGAGTGGAATCCTAGGGAACTAGATTTAGAAAAAACATAGAATATGAAGCATAACCCTTTGAATGAATTTATCAATAATTCTAATTATAGGATAACATATTTATGTTTTGGTAATGTAGATATTATATGGGATTTCTAGAAATACATCCCCCTATGGATATTATAATTGAGCATGGTTTCTTCACATATAAATATTGGGGTAATAACCCCAAAACGAGTTAGTGTAATATGTATCAGTCATCATTCTGATGTACACTAAATATTCTCTTACTATGAACCTATCTTGACACTCCTAGGGGATATTCATGGGGTGATTCACATTTTATTTCTGAACCATTATCAAGGATTGGAATAGTTCATGACCATAAAAGAAATAGGTTAAACATATGTTGTATTAGATTGAAATGATGGTGTCATGATTCAGATATAATATAAATGATTTTCATAATTATGTGGTTTCCAACTAGATTTATTTTTGTAAGCACTATTATTTTTTGTTTTTTTCAATGACTTGATCCAGGAGGAGTCGTGTTAATGTTGAATGAGATAGAAAATGAAATAACATTCCCCATGTTAAAACAAATGAAATGGGAGATAAAGAGAAAATATTGTGATTATTCCTAATTAGTTATAAAGATTTATGATTAAAAAATTATTCCTTAAACAACTCTCAAACTCACCATATTAGAGAAGGATACAGTCTAATATAAGATAATGTGTTGGAGACCATGGAGGAAAAAAGTTCAAATGTCATTAATGTTACAAATATAGAAAGTGACCCCCTGGAAAATGTATCAATGAAATGGGGAAATTATTCATGTGTGAGAAATAACAGAATATATCAATGAATTTTTGAGAAAAGATCAAGAGTTAAATGGAGAAAAATAAAACTCTATATAAGGTACAATTTATTGTTTAATCTCTTATGTGTGGAGAATATAGAAATTATCTGAGTCAAATCCCAAATCCAAGGGTTAAATCCCAGACTATAAAATGATATATGATATTAAAATCTTTGATGTGAAAACATATAAGAGTTTATTCATTGGGATTTAAGAATAATGTTGTATAAGTGTTACACTAATAATGTTCTGGTCATAAAAATCATGAATCATCTAATAGTATTTCTATAGTAATTTTTTATAATGTATTTGAAAACATAATTTGAATCGAACCAATAACTATGAGACGTGATTTATTTGTAAGGTGATATTAATATATTTCTGATATTGAATTACAAATATTTAGGTGGGAATATGTGATGAAATTGAAATTCTTTACAGAATAAACAAAGGATGAAGTTTTTCTTATAAAATAAAACAATAGAAGGGATGTTTTTTACCATTTCATCTATATTTATTGTAAATAAATCCCATAAATTCATGAAAATTAATCTTCAAATGAAAAAATGTATTAATATCATCTTTCATTTTTTAAACTTTTTTTCACAGCTCACTGGTTTGGATTTCTGTGGTGGTTAACTTTATCATGACCATGATATCTATCTCTTTATTATTTATTGGTTGTTAGTCTACTCTTCCATGTATATATCTCAACATCCCACCATTTTTTTCACATTTGGGAAACTAAATATATGATATTTCTAATGACCTTTATCTTTCTTACTTACGCTTTATAAAATAATTTTTATTATTTATTCATAAAATTTGTGTTTTTATAAATATCATTTTTAAATATAAAACATTTAATTAATTAGATAAAATTGATATGAGACCATTTATTAAGGTTAGGATAAATTAACACCACAAAAAAATAGATTAAAATAACAATAAGTTCAATGGATTTCTTAATTAAAAATATCGAGCTCTTTTTGATTTGTGACGTATTATAAAAATATTATTATTCAAATGTGACCAAAGAATTGAATTGCAAGATATATGATTAAATTAATTACTAAATATATTTATTTTAGTTTTAATCAATGATAATTTGTTCATTAATTTTTAGTAAATAGGTACTCTATTTTTAGTGAAGTCATTTTATACTTCAAAAATGCATTTTCTTCGAAAATGTTTTTTTATTTTGTGACAAAATAATATAATTAATTATTTCCATTTTTATAAAATGTATTTTAAAATTTGTACATAAATATATAAATTGTAATATAAAAATTAACTTAGGATGAAATTTTGGGAGTTGTATGGAATGATTGATTTTTCAATGAATAGTAAAAATGGATTTTTTCAAATATTATTATTTATTTTAATTAAATAAAACAATTTAAAAGTCACATTATATTTTTTATTAAGTATTAAATTTAGATATGAACCAATTTATTTTCAATTATCTAATTATAAATTTTCAGGATTTTGAAATAATTTAATTTTTATGCTTACAAATGAATTTTTCTTAAAAAAAATTGTTTCTCATCGCCCTATATGGATTTGAATTAAAATTAATTTACAAAACTTCTATAAAAATAATACTGATAATTTTATACCATATTTTTAATCAACAATTTTAAACTTAAAAAACTATTCCTCTTAGTTTTAGTCATTTTGAATAGTAACCATTGTAAAATTTATCTCGCCAGTAAAGGGTAAATAGGGTAATTTAGGATAAAGATAATGTTATAAGGAATTTAAAACACCCCAAAACATGTCTTTTTAATTTTATTAGATCAATTCATATATATAAATCATAATTTAGAATATATGGAATTTTGTAGCAATTTGACCTTTGTAATGACATTTAATTTTTTTAAGTAAATAATGTTCCAAAATGTCACTTTATTGCTATTAATTATAATTATTTATTCACATAGTGATAAGAATATATTATTAATGAATATAAAATATTAATTTCAACATAAATTATTTATTTTTATCATTTTTATTTATTTTTAATTTTTTATGATAGAATAATTTTCTTAAATTCATACGCAACACTTAGATGATATTTTTTACAGGATTATAAAAAATGTTAAAATTAATAAAATTATATAATTTTTTTTCCAAGAATTAACGTTTATTAAATCATATTATGTATTGGTAAAGTAGTATATTCGAATTAAATATTTTCTTTGTGTCAATAATGTTAAATTAAATAAATAGAGTGAAAATGATATTAATGCTATTTTATGAACAATAATATTTTTAAAAATTATTTAAAATTCCTAAAAAGCATGAAATGTTTAATGGATTATCAAAATGGTTTAAAATTTTATCACTTTTCGATTTTATATAATATAATTGTCCCATAATTAAAATTATAATCCATTGATATTGAAAACTCATTACTATGATTAACCTTAAATTTTTTTAACAAAGGGGTTAAACCAAAAGATATGTTTCATTATACCATATAAAACTCTCAGAATTTAATTTTTTAAAGGTATTTAAATAATATACCATCTTATATTTAGAATTATGTCCACATGTTTCCATTTTCTTATAAAACTTTACTGATTATATTTAAATAGTTTTTAAATTCAATGTGTTCTCTTTCGTTCCCTATAAAAGGAACAACCACTCCTCTCCTCAATACACCACCTAGATCCTCTTGGATTAAAAAATAACCACAAAAAACCATTATAAATATACTTATCCAATATCTTTAGGTTATTTTTTTCCAAAATACCTACCCTATATCCATTAAGATGATATCTAAAAGAGCTCTTTTGAAGAAGTTTTAGTTTTATTTACTGACCCATTAAAATTTCTTTCTTCTATAAATTTCTCTTAAACTATTATAACCATCCTAAAATAAAAAAATATAGTATCTTAAATATATTAATATTTTATAGTGATTATGTTAGAACCTTTTTCATCACATTTTCATCCTATTAAAGGAAAAAAATCACTTTTGCATAATCACGACTTACCATCTATACATAGTGGTGTAATACACTATTCGTCACCACATTACATGGATTTTTACAAAGTTGAAACTGGTTAATATATATTATTTTTATAGAATAATAATTATTCTAGAACTATAATATTATATCTATATTATTACCTTCCATTTTTTTGTAAAAAAATACCACATCGCATGTGTGTACGTGTGTCCTACCACCTCCACAAATCTATTTGATTAGTTTAGCACTTCCACATTACATAGATTTTCATGAACCCGGTTGGCCTACCATCTGATATAACATCTGACCCGGTATGTGATGAGTCTCGAGAGGGGTTTGCAATCCTCCCAGGATAGTTAATATAGGTGGGAATAAATGATATCATAGTGGGATCGATTTAACCCAAAAAAACCATGATCAAATAAACCAAATCATGCACGTGGTAGTAACCCATAACTTAACAGTAATAAATAGATAAACATAATCCAAATAAAACAAAATCTATTCAAAATAAAAACTAATATAAAACTACATCCAAATCAAATAGGAACCCAACATGATCTTCACGTGACCTCTTGGTCACCACCAAACATAAGACCAACTTTCCCCTGTCGAAAACCTGAACCGAAAAACCGAAGGTGTAAAATAGATCGGGTCTAAAGACATCGAGTGGAGCAATAAGGGTATATGATTAACATCTTTTAAGATAATCAACACGAAGTCCATGCATTTAAATTTCCAAAATAATATATAAATTTTGATTGAAATACATTTATAAAATAAGTATTTTCTTATATTAATTAACCAAACACAAATTTTCAACAAACATCCAATTTAGAAAAAAAAAATCAAATAATTCCTTTTTAAAACAATTTTCCTAGAATTCGACACTAAATGAAAATTCCAATGCGGTGAAAAAAATTCTATACTAAAAACAATTAAAATAGAGAAATTTGGCACAAACTAGGAGGGAAAATAACTAAATTGTACCAGAAGTAAACAAAACACACAGATTGATAATCATGGGAATTTCCTAAAAATCTCTCAAGTAAATACATAAACATACTCGATCCAGACTCACCTATACACATTTGGTCAATATCCATAGTTAATAACCAATTTAATTCTATAATCTAGACTCACTAGTGGCATATCCACCTGGCCTCATAGTAAATCCATGGGGATATGTTTTGGATATATCATAAGGATTATGTTTTAGTTATATGTTTCTATTTATTATGGGTATGATTTAGAGTTTTATAGTTAGATTAAGGGTGTAGTTAGGGAAGATGACATGGGTTTGTGTTTATGTTTAGTTTAGGGGTTCAGGTGTTTGGTTTTTTGGTGTAGGTTTATATTTTTTGTGATTTTTTTTATTTTTTGTCATTGGTTAGGGGTTATATAAACATTGTAAGTTTATATTTATATAATGGATAGGGTTTGGGGGGTTTCGGATTGATTTCGGTACTGTTTGGGGGTTAGGATTATGATTATTTTTTAACTGTATAATGTAGTTAAGGAATTGGATTATGGGTTGGGTTTAGATTTATGGAACTATTGTGGTGGAGTAGGTTTTAATATTGGTTTTAATTAGTGGTTAGATTAAGGGTGTATGTTAGGGAATAATTTTAGGGCCTATATTTATAGTTTTACGGGTTAATGTATATATTATATGGATTAGGGGATAAGTGTTCAATATTTGGGTTTAGGGTGTAGCTTATTTATTATCTAATGTTTTGGAAGGGGTTAAGTTAGATATTCTAGATTTATGATTTAAGAGTATATTAAGTTTTATTTTTAGTTATAGGTTTAATATATATATTTATTTTTGGTTTTTTTAATGGTGGTTGAGTTTGTTTTATATTTTGTTTTATGTAATGGTGTTATTTTTTATGTTTAGGGGCTGGAGGTTGGGTTTAGGTTTTTACGGGTATAAGGTTCAGGGTTAGAGTTGATGACTGAGGGTTAGTTTGAGGGTGTAGTTATAGAATATGACTAAGGTATGATTTTAGATTAATATTAGGGTCTTATATGCTTTGGTCTTAGGTTTATAGGTTACATATATGTTAGGAATAGAGGTTGTGTTTAGGATGTACATTAGGGAATGGAATTAGTGGTTGGGTTAGGATTTAAGTTAGGGTCTTATTTATTTAGGGTTTGGGGTGTAGAATTAAATTTATATTAGTGAAAAATGTTATCTTATGATGTTAGGGTTTGGGTTTAGGTAATATGAAATTAGGATTTATTTTTTATTTAGATTAGGGGGTTTTATAAATAGGTTTTTAAGGATAGATTTAAATTTAGTTTTGGACTAGGGGATGTGTTTAAGAACATATGTATTAGGTTTTGGGAATAAGATTGGTAGTTTGAGTAAGATTTATATTATTTTATTAAGAGATTAGTTTTTAGGGTGGAGGATTATATTTTTTTTGGATTATGACTTAGGTTTAGGGTGTTTTGGATTATATTTAGTCTGCATGTTTAGTGTTGGGGGATTTAGTTTATGTTATTGTCAATTCAAAGAGCGGGGTTTGGGTTATGTTTACACTTTGGTTTTGGTTAGGGTGTATAGGTTTTAAATATATGGTGTGGGTAAGATTTTATGTTTGAGACTTAGGTTTAGGTTGTAGTTAGGTAATGGGATTTGGGGATGTGTTTAGATTTAAATTAATGGCTTGGTCATTTAGGGTGTAGTGTGGAGATTTAAATTTTGGTTTTGATTAAGGGATATTTTTAGGATAGGGTTAGGTTGGGGAGGATGGAATATGTTAGTTTTAGGTTTATGATGCTGTGATTATGTTTTAGGGTAAGGTAAGGGGTTTGAGTTTATGTTTTGAATTTAGGTTTAGGGTGTAGTGAGGGAATAATAATTGGGGTCGAGTTAAGAATTAAATATAGGGATGGTCTATTTAAGGTGTATGGTGTAGGATGCAGATTTAAATTTGGGTTTGGATTAAGGGTTATATTTAGGTTATAAATTATTTATTAAGTTTACTTTGTTATTTTATATTTATGTTTTTATTAGTGGTTAGATTTATGGTGCATGTTAAGGATTAAAGTATAGGGCGTTGGATTAGAATTTTTTACAGGATTAGAATAAGTTATGGGTTAGAATTTTTTTGTTTATATTTTAGGCATAAGGATTTTTTTTATTTTATATAAATATTTGGGGATGATTGAACCATATTTAGGTCAAGGGGTTAGTTGTTTTGGAGAATAGGTTTATATGGTGTATGATTAGATTTACATTTCAGGATGAGGGTGGTTTTCATTTTAGATCTAGATTAGGGATTGTAATTATACGGTGTCGGAAAGTGTTATATATTTTTTGTTAATGAGTTTTGTTTAGAGCATATGTTCCACTATACAAATTTATATTAAATGAATAATAATCTTGTCACCTCGCTTCAGATACAACAATGAACTTTAAGATAAATGAGATGTATTATAAAAATATTATCATTTAATGGCGAACTAGACATTGAATTAAATGGTATATGCGTAAATAAATTTTAAAATAAATTTAGATTTGTCCGGCCCACTAGAAATATATTGATTAATTCATTGAAAATAAGAACTAAATTTTAAGTTAATTCATTTTGCACTTAAAAAATTCAATTTTTGAAAATTGGTTATTATTTCTTTTTATGAGAAAATAATAAGATTAATTTATTACATCATTAAAAAATTATTTCACAAAATAATATTAAATTTTTAAAACAACATATTAAAATTAAATTAGGGTGGAATTTTGGTATTTGACTGAAATGATTTACATTATAATTAATAGTGAATAATTTTGATTTTTAAAATAATATCATTTTATTCCATTAAATAAATAATTAAAATTTGAAATTATATTAATTATTTTCTAATAAATGTTAATATGGTCCACTTAATCTAAAATAATTTAATAAATATTTTTTATGATTTTGATGTAAGTTAATTTTTATGATAATAACATATTTCTCTAAAATGAATTGTTTTTCATACCATTTTATTCATTTATAATAAATTAATTTAATCATATCTGAGAAGATGATTCATAAAATATTAATACAATAATTATAATTAGTATTTTTTAATTTTATAAATACATTACTTTTATATTTAGTCATTATAAATAGAAACCATGGTAAAATTTATCACATTGGAAAAGTGTAAATATAGTAATTTAGGTTAAGAATATTTCTAAAATGCATTAAAATAAACCAAAAAATTTAATTTATTTCATCTAATGGGTGGAATGTGTACATTTTCATCCAATATTTTAATATATGGAATATTGGTTCCATTTGACCAAGATAATGTCATTTATATTATTTAAAGTAATGAAACTTCTAAAATGACCTTTTATTGATTTTAATTACTTTTATATCTTCACCTAAAGATAATAATATGTAATTAAAGAATATAAAATAATAAATTTTATATAATCTATTTAATTTTATCAGGGTATTTTATGAATAAATTTTTGTTATTGAATAATTATCATAAATGTTTATGCAACACTAACATAGTATTTATTTGATTTGTATAAAAATAAATTAAATGGTTTAAATAATGTTAAATGTAATAGAAGATGAATATATTATTCCATTTACATGATGTTTATAGTATAATATATCATATTAGAGATGTGTTAAATTTCTTCATTTGAATTTCATTATTTTAATTTTGTCTTTAATGTCAAATTAAATAAATAATGTCAAAAAAGGTCATTAATGATATTTTAAGAAAAATAATATTCTGTTAAATTATTTGAAATTAATAAAAATATTGAAATTCAAAAAGTATGCTAATTTATGGTCTAAAATTTCATCCCTTTTATATTTATATGAAAATTATTACCTTATATGAAAAATTGTTTCACATTAATATTGAAAATTCATTACTATAGTTAAGCCAATTATTATTTAACGAATGGGTTGAACCAAAAGATAAGGTTTAAAATTACGATTAAACCTATTTATATTTTATTGGATGAGGGGATTTAATCTATATCCTTTATTAGTTTTTAAATTATGGCTATATTGTTCCACTTTCACATGAGATATAATTAATTATATTAAATATTTTTATTAATACCATGTGTGTCCTATCATTCACTATAAAATGGAACCACCTCTTCTCTATTATATAAATAATATAGAGTCTCTTATCTCTTCCAAACCATAGAAAATAAAACTTTAAATATACTTATTAATATTTATATGGTTTTATAGTTTTTAAAATACAAACCCTAAGTCCCTTAAGAGAAGATCTAAAGGGGCTCTTTCGAAGAAGAGGTAACTGTCTTTACAGATTCTTTCAAATTTATTTATTCTTAAAATTCCAATAAATATGTTTTAGAAATCCTAAAATAACAAATAAATCCTCTTAAATATACATATATTTTATTATTATTATGTTAAAACCATTTTCTATTTTTTTACAGCCTATAAAAATTGAAAATATTACCCGTACATACGTATAGCATATCATTTCCACGGAGCAGGGTAATTATTTTTTATCACCACATTACTTGTACACATATAATGATGAAAATAATGAATGTATATGATATTTATGAAATTATTATTATTATTATTTAATTATATTATCATATATACCTTCTTCACTTTCAATCCATTGGAAAATGATGACGTTTCTCGTGTGTACTTGTGGAATACCGCCTCGACAAAGTGATCTGATCATTTTTTTCATTTATGATTTAAATGGATGGTAATAAAGATATATTTAATGATTATATGTGGTATTTATAAAAAAATTATCATTCTATAGATTATGGAACCATAATAAAAGTACAAAGATTTGAACTTTCAAAATGAAACAGGCATGAGAAAATAAAGCAGTTGACACCCTAAAAACGATAATAATGAATGATTATTGAAAAATTTGGGATAATATATTAAAATAGGATAATATATGATATTATATATATTATGTTACTATGATAAATTAATAATAAAATTAAAATAATTATAACTTTCATTAAATCATGTTCACTTTTGTTGAAGCGTTAAGAAAGGGGATTCTTAACTAAGTTTCCTTCATTGGGTTATAATTCAACTTCATTGACTATGATATTACATGATTATGTATAAAATTAAACTTTTTTTTATTATGAAATATCTATAAATTTATTTTTTGGATTTACATTTTTCTCTAATAATATATTCATTGAATAATTCTCAACTCAGTGATATGACCTTTGTAAGAAATTTCATCTCAATTTCAATTCTATTGAAACATATTTTGTATTATACACATATTTAAAATTATATTGTGTATATAATACCACTTTTATATATTTAAAATCAGTATATATTTATTAATAATGTTTAATGTTTCAATTAAATTTTATTTTTATAATGTGATTCAAATTTAATGATAGCAAATATGTAATAAATTATTTTACAATCTCAGCTCAATGGGTTTGCACTTATTTTAATTAAATAAATCATGAAATATATCCTTCAAAAAAATATTTTATTTTATCATAATCTAGATATATATTATGTTTTCATGTTTTATTTAAACATTTCTTCTCTTTGTAACTTGAATCATTATTATAAACCTTTTAAATTAAATTGAGTCTTATTTCTATGTTGATTGGGTATATTTTTCTTCTATTCTTAAATTTTAAAAAAATTAAAAAAATAAAATTTTATGTTCTCAAATTATTTTTGAAGGATATTTCAATTTTTACATGACCCTTTTATGGTTTTAATGGATTTAATAAAAAAATAGAAAATTTCATTATTGACATTATTTACAAAAATTCAAAATGAATTTTTTCTTTCTAAAATATAAAGATTTAATAGACTCTCCCATTACCACAACTATCTTCAACTCCTTAGATTCTTCTATAGGATTCCAACAATTTAATAAATAAAACCCATTTTTAAAATTTATTTAAAATTTTCTCTCCCATTTTTTTTATTCCTTAAATTACTATATTCTACAATGAACTAAAATTTTCTGATTGTCATCTCTCATCTCTTGAATAAGTTTTGTGTTTTTAACTTTCTCTCAAAACATTTAATTTCTTATAATCGGTTTTCATAGAAAATTTCAATTCCCATAAATATCCATATTTATTGTATCATAAATATGATTATTTCCTAAACTAGATACCCTTTACACATATAATGTTTTACTTTTAAATTTGTTATATTGATATGGGAAATGTTGATATTTCATATTCTTTACTCAATAGAGAATTTTTTTGATAAATCATACTATTCGTTTTCTAAATTTATAATTAAATATTTTGAGGAAAGAAATGGTTATGTAGTGATGGTTGGGGATCATAATTATATATAACATTAATTCATCAATAGGTTTCTTATGAAAAACCAATTGGTTATCTTTATTAAATTTTTATTCGGTGTATTCTTACCCATTGTTTAAACTATCCTAGAATAGGGTCTTGATAGTAATTATATAATAATGTTTGGGATCATTACATAAGAAATTATTAATTTTATTCCTTTAAAATTTTGTTGTTATTATCTTTGATAATACTATATTTATACTATCCATGGATTAATTTTCTAATAATGTTTTTGATTAAATTGCATGTGATTTGATATCCTTTACATACTGATTATTCCATATTTATTCATGTTATATTCCATTATACCTAACCCATATTTAGAAGTTGTTGTCACAATTATTTTTTTTCCTCTCCCAAAGATATGAACAAGATATCATTTAATGAGTTTAAATGATTTTAAGAGTTTTGTTGTCGTTATGTTTTATATTTTATTTCCAATGTAAAATGATAATCATGTATGTATGTAGTTATTATATACTACTAAAATACTCATTTATTTGAGATGTGATCACTTTTAAATAATTAAAATATAATATAGTAACCACCAATTATGGGTTACTAGAGTTGGGGTTGTTATAGTTGGTATTAGAGAAAGTATAGTGGAATCCTAGGGAACTAGATTTAGAAAAAAAATAGAATAGGAAGCAAAACCCTTTGAATTAATTTATCGATAATTGTAATTATAGGATATCATATTTATGTTTTGGTAATGTAGATATTATATTGGATTTCTAGAAATACATCCCCCTATGGATATTATAATTGAGCATGGTTTCTTCATATATAAATCTTGGGGTAATAACCCCAAAAAAAGTTAGTGTAATATGTATTAGTCATCATTATGATGCACAATGAATATTCTCTTACTATGAAACTAGCTTTACACTCCTAGGGGATATTCATGGGGTGATTCACATTTTATTTATGAACCATTATCAAGGATTGGAATAGTTCATGACCATGAAAGAGATAGGTTAAACATAAGGTGTATTAGACTGAAATGATGGTGTCATGATTCAGATATAATATAAACGATTTTCATAATTAGGTGGTTTCCAACTAGATTTTTTTATAAGAAATATTATTTTTTGTTTTTTTTCTATATCTTAAACTATGAGGAGTCGTGTTAATGTTGAATGAGATAGAAAATTAAATAAAATTTCTGATGTTAAAACAAATGAAATGGGAGATAAAGATAAAATCTTCTGATTATTCCTAATTAGTTATAAAGATTTATGATTAAAAAAGTATTCCTTAAATAAATCTCAAACCCACCATAGTAGAGAAGTATAGAGTCTAATATAAGCTCATGTGGTGGAGACCTTGGAGGAAAAAATCTCAAATTACATTAATGTTACAAATATAGAAAGTGACCCCCTAGAAAATGTATCAAAGAAATGGAGAAATGATTCATGTGTGATAAATAATGGAATATATCAATGAATTTTTGAGAAAAAATGAAGAGTTAAATTGAGGAATATAAAACTCTATATAAGGTAAAATTTATTGTTTAATCTCTTATGTGTGGGGAATATAGGAATTATCTTAGTCAAATCCCAAATCCAAGGGTTAAATCCCATACTATGAAAGGATATATAATATTAAAATCTTTGATGTGAAAATATATAAGAGTTTATTCATTGGGATTTAAGAATAATGTTGTATAAGTGTTACACCAATAATATTCTGGTCATAACAATCATGAAACATCTAACAGTTTTTCTATAGTAATTTTTTATTATGTATTTGAAACCATAATTTGAATCGAACCAATAACTATGAAGCGTGATTTATTTGTAAGGTGATTTCAATATATGTATGATATTGAATTAATAATATTTAGCTGGTAATATGTAATGAAATTGAAATTCTTTATAGAATAAACAAAGGATAAAGTTATTCTTATAAAATAAAAATATAGAAGAAATGTTTTTTTATCATTTCATCAATATTTATTGTAAATAAATTCCACAAATTCAGGAAAATTTATCTTCAAATGAAAAAAATGTATTAATATTATCTTTAATTTTTTAAACATCTTTTCACACCTCACTCGTTTGGTGTTTTGTGTTTTTTAACTTTATCATAACCATGATATATACCTCTTTATTATTTATTGGAAGTTAGTATACTCTTACATGTATATATCTCAACATCCCACCATTTTCTTCACATTTTGGAAACTAAATATATGATATTTCTAATGACCTCTATGTTTCCTACTTACGCTTTAGAAAATAAGTGTTATTATCTATCCGTAAAATTTTTGTTTTCATAAATATTATTTTAAATGTGACCAAATAATTGTATTGGAAGATGTTGGATTAAATTAATTATTAAATATATTTATTTTAGTTTTAATCAATGATAATTTGTTGATTAATTTTTAGTAAACAGGTACTCTATTTTTAGTGAAGTCATTTTAAGCTTCATAAATGCATTTTCTTCAAAAATGTTTTTTTATTTTGTTATAAAATAATATGATTAATTATTTCTAATTTTATAAAATGTATTTGATAATTTGGATATAAATTTTTAAATTGTAATATAAAATGTAACTTTGGATGAAATTTTGGGACTTTTATGGAATGATTGATTTTTCAATAAATAGTGAAAATGACTGTTTTTTCAAATATTATTATTTATTTTAATTAAATAAAACAATTGAAAAGTAACATTATATTTTTTTATTAAGTATTAAATTTAAATATGAACCAATTTATTTTCAATTCTCTAATTAAAAATTTTCTGGATTTTGAAATAATTTAATTTTTATGCTTAAAAATGAATTTTTCTTAAAAAAATTGTTTCTCATTGCTCAATATGGATTTGAATTAAAATTAATTTGAAAAACTTCTAGAAAAATAATACTGATAAATTTATACCATATTTCTAATCAATATGTTTAAACTTAGAAAAACTATTCCTTTTAGTTTTAGTCATTTTGAATAGTAACCATTGTATAATTTATCTTGTCGGTAAAGGGTAAATTGGGTAATTTAGGATAAAGATAATGTTATAAGGAATTGAAATCAACCCAAAACAAGACTTTTTAATTTTATTAGATCAATTCATATATATCAATCATAAATTAGAAAATATGGAATTTTTTAGCAATTTGACCTTTGTAATGACATTTAATTGTTTTAAGTAAATAAAGTTCCAAAAATGTCACTTTATTATTATTAATTCTAATTATTTATTCACATAGTGATAATAATATATTATTAATGAATATAAAATATTAATTTCAACATAAATTATTTATTTTTATCATTTTTATTTATTTTTAATTTTTTATGATAGAATAATCTACTTAAATTCATACGCAACACATAGATGATATTTTTTAAATTAATATAAAAATAAAATACAAGATTATAAAAAATGTTAAAAGTAAAAAAATTGGATAAATTATTTTTTTTACAATAATTAAATTTTTATTATATCATATTATGTATTAGTAATGTATTATATTCGAATTAAATATTTTCTTGGTGTTAATAACATTAAATTAAATAAATAGAGTGAAAATGATATTAATGCTATTTTATGAAAAAAAATATTTTTAAAAATTATTTAAAATTCATAAAATGCATGAAATGTTTAATGGATGATCAACATGGTTTAAAATTTTATCCCTTTTCCATTTAATATAATATAAGTGTCTTATAATTAAAATTATAATCCATTGAGATTGAAAACTCATTACTATGATTAACATTAATTTTTTTTAACAAAGGTGTTAAACCAAAAGGTATGTTTCAATATACCATATAAAACTCTAAAAATTTAATTTTTTAAAGGTATTTAAATAATATACTATCTTATATTAAAATTATGTCCACATTTTTCAATGTTCTCATAAAACATTGTTGATTATATTTAAATATTTTTTTTAAATCAATGTGTTCCCTTTCGTTCCCTAAAAAAGGAACCACCACTCCTCTCATCAATACACCACCTAGATCCTCTTGGATCAAAAAATCACCACAAAAAACCATTATAAATATCCTTATCCAATATCTTTAGCTTATTTTTTTCAAAACACCCACCCTATATCCATTAAGATAATATCTAAAATAGCTCTTTTGAAGAAGTTTTAGTTTTCATTACCGACTCATTCAAATTTATTTCTTCTATAAATTTCCTTTAATCTATTATAACCATCCTAAAATAAAAATATATAGTATATTAAATATATTAATATTCCATTGTGATTGTGTTAAAACCTTTTTCATCACATTTTAATCCTATGAAAGGAAAAAAATCACTTTTGCGTAAGCACGACTTACCATTTATACATAGGGGTGTAAATAAATATTCATCACCACATTACATAGATGGTTACAAATATGAAACTAGTTAATATATATTAATTTAATAGAATAATAATTCTTCTAGAATTATAATATTATATCTATATTAATAACTTCTAATTTTTTAAAAAAAAAAGACTACATCGCATGTTTGTACGTGTGTCCTACCACCTCCACAAATCTATTAGATTAGTTTATCATTTCCACTTTACATAAATTTTCATGAACCCGGTTGGCCTACCATCTGATATAACATCTGAACCGGTATGTGATAAGTCCCAAGAGGGGTTTACAATCCTCCAAGGCTAGTTACTACAGTTGGGAATAAATGATATCATAGTGGGAGCGATTTCACCCAAGAAAAACCATGATCAAATAAACCGAATCATGCAGGTGGTAGTAAACCATAACATAACAGTAATAAATAGTCATACATAATCCCAAAATAACTAAATATATACAAAATTAAAACTAATATAAAACTACAACCAAATTAAATAGAAACCCAACATGATCTCCATGTGACCTATTGGTCACCACCAACCATAAGACCAACATTCCCCTATGGAAAACTTGAACCAAAAAACCGAAACTATAAAATAGATCGGGTCTAACAACATCGAGTGGCGCAATAAGGGTATATGATTAAACATATTATTAGACAATCACCACAAAGTCCATCCATTTCCGTTTCCAAAATAATATATAAATTTTTTTTGAAATACATTTATAAAATAATCTTTTTCTCATTTTAGTTAACCAAACAAAAATTTCCAACAAACTTCCAATTTCAAAAAAAACTCAAATAATTCCTTTTCAAAACAATTTTCATACAATTATACAATAAATTAAAATTCCAATTCGGTGATAAAAATTCTATACTAAAAACAATTAAAATAGAAAAATTGGGCACAAACTAGACGGGAAAATAACTAAAATGTACCATAATTAACAAAAACATACAGATAAATAATCATGGGAATTTACTAAAAATATCTAGAAGAAATACATAGACATACTCTATCCAAACTCACCTATCGACATTTGGTGAATATCCATAGTTAATAACCAATTCAATTCTATAAACTATGCTCACTAGTGGCACATCTACCCGGCCTCTCAGTAAATCCCTGGGGATATTTTTTAGATATATCATAAGGATTATGTTTTGGTTATATGTTTCTATTTTTTATGGGTATGATTTAGAGTTTTATAGGTAGTTTAAAGGTGTATTTAGGGAAGAGGACATGTGTTTGTGTTTATGTTTAGTTTAGGGGTTTTGGTGTTTTGGTTTTTGGTGTAGTTTTAAATTTTTTTGTGATTTTGTTTTTAGTTTTTTTCATAGTTAGGGGTTATGTAAACATAGTAGGTTTATATTTATATAATGGATTGGGTTTGGTGGGTTTCGGGTTGATTTCGGTATTGTTTGGCGGTTAGGATTATGATTCAATGTTAACTGTATAATGTAGTAAAGGAATATTATTATTGTTTGGGTTTAGATTTATGGAACTATTGTGTTTAAGGAGTAGGTTTTAATATTGATTATAATTAGTGGTTAGATTAAAGGTGTAAGTTAGGGACGAATTTTAGGGCCTAGATTTATATTTTTATGGGTTAAGGTTTATATTATATAGATGAGGGGATAAGTGTTAAATATTTGGGCTTAGGGTGTAGCTTTTGTATTATCTAAATTTTTTGAAGGGGTTAAGTTAGATATTCTAGATTTAGTATTTAAGAGTATATTATGTTTTATCTTTAGTTATAAGTTTAATATATATATTTATTTTAGGGTTTTTTTAATGGTGGTTGAGTTTTTTTTATATTTTGTTTTATAAAATGGTGTTATTTTTTGTGTTTAGGGGCTGGAGGTTGGGTTTAGGTTTTAAGGGTATTAGGTTCAGGGTTAGAGTTGATGATTGAGAGTTAGTTTGAGGGTGTAGTTGGAGAATATGACTAGGGTATGATTTTAGATTAATATTAGGGTCTTATTTGATTTGGTATTAGGTTTATAGGGTACATTTATGATAGGATTAGGGGTTGTGTTTAAGATGTACATTAGGGAATGGAATTAGTGGTTGGGTTAGTATTTTGATGAGGGTCTTATTTATTTAGGGTTTAGGGTATAGAATTCAATTTATATTTGGGGAAAATGTTATATTAGGATGTTAGGGTTTAGTTTTAGGTAATATGACTTTAGGTTATATTTTATAGTTATATTAGAGGATTTTATATATAGGGTGTCAAGGATATATTTAAATTTAGTTTAGGACTAGGGAATGTGTTTAGGAAGATAAGTATTAGGTTTTGGGAATAGGATTGGTGGTTTGAGTAAGATTTATATTATGTTATTAAGTGATTAGTTTTTAGGGTGGAGGATTATATTTTTTTTCTTGGATTATGAGTTAGGTTTAGGGTGTTTTGGATTATATTTAGTGTGTATGTTTAGTGTTGGGGGATTCAATTTAGGTTATTGTCAGTGCAAAGAGCGTTGTTTGGGTTATGTTTACATTTAGGTTTTGGTTAGGGTGTATAGGTCTTAAAGATAAGGGGTGGGAAAGATTTTATGTTTGAGACATAGGTTTAGGTTGTTGATAGGTAATGGGATTTGGGGATGTGTTTAGATTTAAATTATGGGCTTGGTCATTTAGGGTGTAGTGTGGAGATTTAAATTTTGGTTTTGATTAAGGGATATTTTTTGGCTTGGGTTAGGTAGGGGAGGGTGAAAGATGTTGGTTTTAGGTTTATAATGGTTTGATTATTTTTTATGGGTAAGGTAAGGGGTTTGAGTTTATTTTTTGAATTTAGGTTTAGGGTGTAGTGGGGGAATAATAATTGGGGTTGTGTTAAGGATTAAATATGGGGATGGTCTGTTTGAGGTGTATGGTGTAGGATACGGAGTTAAATTTGGGTTTGGATTAAGGGTTATATTTAGGTTATAAATTATTTAGTAAGTTTAGTGTGTTATTTTATACTTATGTTTTTATTAGTGGTTAGATTTATGTTGCATGTTAAGGATTAAAGTATAGGGGTAGGATTAGAATTTTTTACAAGATTGAAATATGTTATGGGTTAGAATTTTTTTGTTTAGATTTTCTTCATAAGGAATGGGTTTATTTTATATAAATATTTGGAGATGATTGAACCATATTTAGGTCAAGGGGTTAGTTGTTTTGGAGAATAGGTTCATATGGTGTCTGATTAGATTTATATTTCAGGATGAGGTTGGTTTTCATTTTAGATTTAGATTAAGGATTGTATTTATAGGGTGTGGGAAAGTGTAATATATTTTTTTGTTAATGAGTTATGTTTATAGAATATGTAACACTATACAAATTTATATTAAAATAATAATAATATTGTCACCTCACTTCAGATACAACAATAAGCTTTAAGATAATTGAGATGTATTATAAAAATATTATCATTTAATGTTGAACTAGCCATTGAATTAAATGGTATATGCATAACTAAATTTTAAAATAAATTTATAGTTGTCCAGCCCACTAGATATTTATTGATTAATTCCCTGAAAATAAGCGCTAAATTTTTAGTTAATTCATTTTGCACTTTAAAAATTCAATTTTTAAAAAATGTATATTATTTATTTTTATGAGAAAAAAATAAAATTAATTTATTACATCATTAAAAAATTATTTCACAAAATAATATTATATTTTTAAATCAACATATTAAAATTAAATTAGGGTGAATTTCGGTATTCGACTAAAATGGTTGACTTTTTAATGAATAGTGAATGATTTTGATTTTTCAAATACTATCATTTAATTTCATTAAATAAATAATTAAAAATTGAAATTATAATTATTATTTTATAATAAATGATAATATGGTCCACTTAATCTAAAATAATTTAATAAATAATTTTCATGATTTTGATTTAAGTTAATTTTTATGATAATGACATATTTCTCTAAAATGAATTGTTTTTCATACCATTTTATGCATTTATAATAAATTAATTTCATCATCTCAGATAAGATGATTCATAAAATATTAATAAAATAATTATAATTAGTATTTTTTTTATTTTATAAATACATTACTTTTATTTTTAGTCATTATAAATAGAAACTGTGGTAAAATTTATCACATTGGAAAAGGGTAAATATTGTAATTAAGGTTAAAAATATTTCTAAAATGCATTAAAATAAACCAAACAATTCAATTTATTTCATTTAATGGGTGGAATGTGTACATTTTCATCCAAAATTTTAATATATGGAATATTGGTTCCATTTTACCAAGATAATGACATTTATATAATTTAAAGTAATGAAACTTCTAAAATGTCCTTTTATTGATTTTAATTACTTTTATATCTTCACCTAAGGAAAATAATATGTAATGAAAGAATATAAAATCATAAATTTTATATAATCTATTTAATTTTATCATGGTATTTTATGAATAATTTTTAGTTATTGAATAATTATCATAAATGTTTACACAACACTAACATAGTATTTATTTTATTAGTAGAAAAATAAAATAAATGGTTTTAAAAAATGTTAAATGTTATAGAAGATGAATATATTATTCCATTTACATGATGTTTATAGTATAATATATCATATTAGAGATGTGTTAAATTTATTCATTTGAATTTCTTTATTTTATTTTTTTCTTTAATGTAAAATTAAATAAATAATGTCAAAAAGATCATTAATGATATTTTATGAAAAATAATATTCTGTTAAATTATTTGAAATTAATAAAAATATTTAAATTCAAAAATATAATTATTTATGGTCTAAAATTTCATCCTTTTTATATTTATATGAAAATTATTACCTTATATGAAAAATTGTTTCACATTAAGATTGAAAATTCATTACTATAGTTAAGCCCGGAATTATTTAACGAAGGGGTCAAACCAAAAGATAAGGTTTAAAATTATAATTAAACCTAATTATATTTTTCTGGATTAGGGTATTTAATCCATATCCTTTATTAGATTTTAAATTATTGCTATGTTGTTTTACTTTCACATGAGATATAATTAATTATATTAAATATTTTTTTAATACCATGTCTGTCCAGTCATTCACTATAAAATGGAACCACCTATTCTCTGTTATATAAACCATCTATATACTCTTATCTCTTCCAAACCATCGAAAATAAATCTTTAAAAATACTTGTTAATATTTCTATGGTTTTATAATTTTGAAAATACAAACCCTAAGTCCCTTAATAGAAGATCTAAAAGATCTCTTTCGAAGAAGAGGTAATTGTCTTTACAGATTATTTCAAATTTATTTCTTCTTCAAATTCATCTAAAAATGTATTATAAATACTAAAATAACAAATACATCCTCATAAATAAACATATATTTTATTATTATTATGTTAAAATAATTTTCTATTTCTTTTACAGCCTATAAAAATTGAAAACATTACTCGTACATACCTATAGCATATCATTTCCACGGAGCAGGGTAATTATTTTTTTATCACCACATTACTTGTACACATATAACGATGAAAATAATTAATTTATATGATATTTATGAAATAATTATTCTTATTTAATTATATTATAATATATACCTTCATCACTTTCAATCCATTGGAAAATTATGACGTTTCTCGTGTGTACTTGTGGAATACCGCCTCTACAAAGTAATGTGATCCTTTTTTAATTTATGATTTAAATGGATGGTAATAAGGATATATTTAATGAATATATGTGGTATTTATAACAATATTATTATTCTATAGATTAAGGAACCATAATAAAAGTACAAGGATCATAACTTCCAAAATGAAAGAGGCATGAGATAATAAAGTAGTTAACACCCTAAAAATGAGAATAATGAATGATTATTGAAAAATTGGGAATAATATATTACAATAAGATCATATATGATATTATATATATTATGTTACTATGATAAATTCATAATAAAATTAAAATAATTATTACTTTCATTAAATCATGTTCAATTTTTTTGAAGCATGAGGAAAGGGGTTTCTTAACTAAGTTTCCTTCATTAGGTTATAATTCAACTTCATTGACTATGCTATTCCATGATTATGTATGAAATTAAATTTTGATTTATTATGATATATTTATACATTTATTGTTTGGATTTACATTTTTTACAAATAATATATTCATTGAATAATTCTCAACTCCATGATACGACCTTTGTAAGAAATTTCATCTCAATTTCCATTCTATTGAAACATATTTTGTATTATACACATATTTAAAATTAGGATGTGTATATAATAATACTTTTATATCTTTAACATGAGTATATATTTATTAATAATATTTAATGTTTCAATTAAATTTTATTCTTATAATATGATCCAAATTTAATGATAGCAAATAGGTAATAATATATTTTATAATCTCAGCTAAATGGGTTTGCACTTATTTTCATTAAATAAATCATAAATTATATCCTTCATGAACATCATTTATTTTATCATAATCTATATATATATATTATTTTTTCATATTTAATTTAAACATTTCCTCTCTTTGTAACTTGAATCATGAATATAAAAATTTTAAATTAAATTGAGTCTTATTTTATTTTCGATCGAGTATATTTTTCGTCTATTCTTATATTTCAAATCTTTTTTACAAAATAAAATTTTATTTTCTCACATTATTTTTGAAGGATATTTCAATTTTTACATAAATTTTTTGTGGTTTTAATGGATTTAATAAAAAGATTTAAAATTTCATTATTGACATTATTTATAAAAATTAAAGTGAATGTTTTCTTTTTAACATATAAATATTTAATAGACTCTCCCACAACCATAACTATTTTCAACTTCTTATATTCTTTTATAGGATTCCAATAGATTTATAAATAAAACCCATTTTTGAAATTTATTTAAATTTTTCTCTCCCATTTTTTTATTCATTAAATTACAATATTCTACAATGAAATCAAATTTTCTGATTGTCATCTCTCATCTCTTGAATTTTTTTTTGGTTTTTAACTTTCTCTTAAAATATTTTCTTTTTTATGATCGGTTTCCATGGGAAATTTCACTTCTCATAAATATCCCTATTTATTGTATCATGAATATGATTATTTCCTAAACTAGTTACCATTTCCACATATAATGTTTTAGATTTAAATTTATTAGATTGATATGGGAAATGTGTATATTTCATTTTCTTTACTCAATAGAGAAATTTTTTATAAGGCATACTATTCATGATTTAAATTGATAATTAAATATTTTGAGTAATAAAATGGTTATGTAGTGATGGTTGGGGATAAAAATTATATATCGCATTAATTCATCAATAGGTTTCTTATGAAAAAACAATTGAATATCTTTATTAAATTTTATATTTGGTGTATTCATACCCATTGTTTAAACTATCCTGTAATAGTGTCTTGATAGTAATTATATAATAATGTTTGGGATCATTACATAAGAAATTATTAATTTCTTTGCTTTAAAATCTTGTTGTTATTATCTTTGACAATACTATATTTATATTATCCATGGATAAATTTCATAATAATGTTTCTTATTAAATTGCATGTGATTTCATATCATCTACATATTGATTATTCCTTATTTATTCATGTTATATTCCATTGTACGTAACCCATATTTAGAAGTTATTGTCACAATTATTTTGTTTCCATTCCCAAAGATATGAACAAGATATCATTGAATGAGTGTAAAGTATTTAATGATTTTTGTTGTTGTTATGTTTTATATTTTATTTCCAATGTAAAATGATAATCATGTATGTATCTAGTTATTATATACTACTAAACTACTCATTTATTTGAGATGTGATCACTTGTAAATAATGAAAATATAATATAGTAACCACCTATTATGGGATAATATAGTTGGAGTTGTTATAGTTGGTATTAGAGAAAGTATAGTGAATTCCTAGGGAACTAGATTTAGAAAAAACATAGAATAAGAAGCACAACCATTTGAATGAATTTATCGATAATTCTAATTATAGGATAACATATTTATGTTTTGGTAATGTAGATATTATATGGGCTTTCTAGATATACATCCCCCTATGGATATTATAATTGAGCATGGATTATTCACATATAATTCTAAGGGTAATAACCCCAAAAAGAGTTAGTGTAATATGTATCAGTCATCATTCTGATGCACAATGAATATTCTCTTACTATGAACCTAGCTTGACACTCCTAGGGGATATTCATGGGGTGATTCACATTTTATTTGTGAACCATTACCAAGGATTGGAATAGTTTATAACCATGAAAGAAATAGGTTAAACCTAAGGTGTATTAGATTGAAATGATGGTGTCATGATTCAGATATAATATAAACAATTTTCATAATTATGTGGTTTCCAACTAGAATTTTTTTTAAGAACTATTATTTTTTGTTTTTTTCAATGACTTGAACTAGGAGGAGTCGTGTTAATATTTAATGATATATAAAATTAATTAGCATTCCCCATGTTAGAACAAATGAAATAGGAGATAAAGAGGAACTCTTGTGATTATTTCTAATTAGTTATAAAGATTTATGATTAAAATTTTTTTCCTTAAACAACTCTTAAACTCACCATATTAGAGAAGGATATAGTCTAGTATAAGCTCATGTGGTGGAGACCATGGAGGAAAAAAGTTCAAATTTAATTAATGTTACAAATATAGAAACTAACCACTTAGAAAATGTATCAATAAAATGGGGAAATGATTCATATGTGAGAAATAAGGGAATATATCAATGAATGTTTGTGAAAAAATGAAGAGTTAAATGAAGGAATATAAAACTCTATATAAGGTACAATTTATTATTTAATCTCTTATGTGTGGGGAATATATGAATTATATGAGTCAAATCCCAAATCCAAGGGTTAAATCCCAGACTATGAAAGGATATATGATATTACAATATTTTATGTGAAAATATATAAGAGCTTATTCATTTGGATTTAAGAATAATGTTGTATAAGTGTTACACCAATAATGTTCTGGTTATAACAATCATGAAACATCTAACAATTTTTCTATAGTAATTTTTTATTAAGTATTTGAAAACATAATTTCAATCTAACCAATAACTGAGAAACGTGATTTATTTGTAAGGTGATATTAATATATGTCTGATATTGAATTAATAATATTTAGTTGGTAATATATGATGAAATTTAAATTATTTACAGAATATACAAAGGATGAAGTTGTTCTTATAAAATAAAAATATATAAGAAATGTTTTTTTATCATTTCATCTATATTTATTGTAAATAAATTCCATAAATTCAGTAAAATTTATCTTCAAATGAAAAAAATGTATTAATATCATCTTTTATTTTTTAAACTTCTTTTCACACCTCACTGGTTTGGATTTTTGTGGTTGTTAACTTTAACATGACCATGATATCTACCTCTTTTTTATTTTTTGGAAGTTAGTCTACTCTTCCATGTATATATCTCAACATCCCACCATTTTATTCACATTTGGTAAACTAAATATATGATATTTCTAACGACCTTTATGTTTCCTACTTATGCTTTAGAAAATAAGTTTTATTATCTATCCGTAAAATGTGCGTTTTCATAAATATAATTTTAAAATATTAAACTTTTAATTAATAATATAAAATTGATATGAGACCATTTATTAAGGTTAGGATAAATTAACACCACAAAAAAATAGATTAAAATAACAATAAGTTCAATGGATTTCTTAATAGAAAATATCGAGCTCTATGTGATTTGTGATGTATTATAAAATTATTATTATTTAAATGTGACCAAAGAATTGAATTGGAATATATATGATTAAATTAATTATTATATATATTTATTTTAGTTTTAATCAATGATAATTTTTTGATTAATATTTAGTAAATATGTACTCAATTTTTAGTGAAGTCATTTTATACTTCAAAAATTCATTTTCTTTGAAAATGTTTTTTTATTTTTTGATAAAATAATATAACTAATCATTTCCAATTTTATAAAATGTATTTTAATATTTGGAAATAAATTTTTAATTTGGAATATAAAAAGTAACTTAGGATGAAATTTTGGGACTTTTATGGAATGATTGATTTTTCAATGAATAGTGAAAATAGTTGTTTTCCAAATATTATTATTTATTTTAATTAAATAAAACAATTGAAAAGTCACATTATATTTTTTATTAAGTATTAAATTTAAAAATGAACCAATTTATTTTCAATTGTATAATTATAAATTTTCAGGATTTTGAAATAATTTAATTTTTATGCTTACAAATGATTTTTTCTTAAAAACAATTGTTTCTCATTGCTCTATATGAATTTGAATTAAAATTAATTTTAAAAACTTTTAGAAAATGAATATTGATAAATTTATACCATATTTTTTATCTACAAGTTTAAACTAAAAAAAATATTCCTTTTAATTTTATTCATTTTGAATAGTAACCATTGTAAAATTTATCTCGTCGATAAAGGGTAATTTGGGTAATTTGGGATAAAGATAATGTTATAAGGAATTGAAATCAACCCAAAACATGAATTTTTTATTTTTTTTAGATCCATTCATATATATCAATCATAAATTAGAATATATGGAATTTTTTAGCAATTTGACCTTTGTAATGACATTTAATTTTTTTAAGTAAATAAAGTTCCAAAATGTCACTTTATTACTATTAATTCTAATTATTTATTCACATAGTGATAAGAATATATTATTAATGAAGATAAAATATTAATTTCAGCATAAATTAATTATTTTTATCATTTTTATTTATTTTTATTTTTTTATGATAGAATAATTTGCTTAAATTCAATCACAACACTTAGATGATATTTTTTCAATTAATAGAAAAATAAAATACAGGATTATAAAAAATGTTAAATGTAATAAAATTGGATAAATTATTTTTTTTCAAGAATTAAATGTTTATTATATCATATTATGTATTGGTAAAGTATTATATTCTAATTAAATATTTTCTTGGTGTCAATAACGTTAAATTAAATAAATAGAGTGAAAATGATATTAATGCTATTTTATAAAGAATAATATTTTTAAAAATTATTTAAAACTCCTAAAAGCATGAAATGTTTAATGGATGATCAAAATGGTTTAAAATTTTATCCCTTTTCCATTTAATATAATATAATTTTCTTATAATTAAAATTATAAGCCATTGATATTGAAAACTCATTACTATGATTAACCTTAATTTTTATTAACTAAGGGGTTAAACCAAAATATATGTTTCAATATACCAAATAAAACACTCAGAATTTAATTTTTTAAAGTTATTTAAATAACATACTATCTTATATTTAAATTTTTTTCCACATTTTTCCATGTTCTCATAAATAAAATTCAATTATATTTAATTTTTTTAATTCAATTTGTTCCCTTCTATTCCCTATAAAAGGAACCACTGCTCCTCTCCTCAATACACCACCTAGATCCTCTTGGATCAAAAAATAACGACAAAAGACCATTATAAATAACCTTATCCAATATCTTTAGGTTATTGTTTTTCAAAAGACCTGCCCTATATCCATGAAGATAATATCTAAAAGAGCTCTTTTGAAGAAGTTGTTGTTTTCTTTACCGAATCATTCAAATTTATTTCTTCTATAAATTTCTCTTAATTTATTATTACCATCCTAAAATAAAAAAATATAGTATCTTAAATATATTAATATTTTATTTTGATTATGTTAAAACCCTTTTCATCACATTTTCATCCTATGAAAGGGAAAAAAATCGCTTTTGTGTAAGCACGACTTGTCATCTATACATAGTGGTGTAATACACTATTCATCACCACATTACATGGATGGTTACAAAGATGAAACTAGTTAATATATATAATATTTATAGTATAATAATTCTTTTAAAATTATAATATTATATCTATATTATTACCTTCCAATTTTTTGGAAAAAAATACTACATTGCATGTGTGTACATGTGTCCTACCACCTCCACAAATCTATTTTATTAGTTTATCATTTCCACTTTACATAGATTTTCATGAACCCAGTTGGCCTACCATCTGATATAACATTTGATCCGGTATGTGATAAGGCCCGAGTGGGGTTTCTAATCCTCACGAGCTAGTTACTATAGCTAGGAATAAATGATATCATAGTGGGAGCGATTTAAACCAAGAAAAACCATGATCAAATAAACCAAATCATGCACGTGGTAGTAATCCATAACATAAAAATAATAAATAGATTAACATAATCCAAATAAAACTAAATATATACAAAATTAAAACTAATATAAAAATACAACCAAATCAAATTGTAAACCAACATGATCTCCATGTGACCCCTTGGTCACCACCAACCATAAGACCAACATTCCCGTATGGAAAACCTGAACCGAAAAACCAAAACTGTAAAATAGATCGGGTCTAATGGCCTCGAGTGGCATAAGGATATATGATTAAACATATTATTATATAATCACCACAAATTCCATGAATTTCCATTTCCAAAATAATATATAAATTTTCTTTGAAATACATTTATAAAATAATCTTTTTCTCATTTTAATTAACAAAACAAAAATTTCCAACAAACATCAAATTTTGAAAAAAATTCAAATAATTCCTTTTTAAAACAATTTTACTAGAATTCGACAGTAAATGAAAATTCTAATGTGGTGATAAAAGGTCTATACTAAAAACAATTAAAATATAAAAATTGGGCACAAACTAGAAGGGAAAATAACTAAAATGTACCATAAGTAAACAAAACATACAGATAGATAATTATGGGAATTTTCTAAAAAGATCTAGATGAAATACATAGACATACTCGATACAGACTCACCTCTCGACATTTGGTGAATAACCATAGTTAATAAACAATTGAATTCTATAAACTAGACTCACTAGTGGTACATCCACCTGGCCTCTCAGTAAATGGGTTGGAACCCCATGGATTTAATGAGAGGTGAGGTGGATGTGTCATGAACTGATAACTCACAATAATCCCATTTGAATTCTATAAACTAGACTCACTAGTGGCCCAAAATTAAACAACACATATATGATGAACCCCTCTTCAGATGTCCTACCATAGATGCTCCTATCATACAAAGAACTATTAGAAAAGTCCCAATCAAGCCTACATGTCATATCACTTCAGAACCATTTTTTCCAAAATGTCACAAAGTACCAATTGAGATTTAATATTTTTAGAACCAAATCATTTCCAAAAATATTTCTAAAATGAAGTTGAAAATGAAAAACATTATCTAATGTTTCCAAATGATCCTTTATTAATATTTGATTACCAAATAATACTTCAAATATTCCAATGGGGAAAAGATTTCAAAATAACCTTTGAAATACACATTTAGTTCAACTAGGAATCAAGATACCATTTAGAACACAATGGGGTTTTAGAATAAAATTTTGGCAAGAGTAGGTCAAAATACGTGATGGAGGAATGAAAGGTTCTTTAAATATCTAGGATTTAATGTGAACATTGTTTTGGAGTTCCATTGTCATTTGTGTACATATCCATATGTGCACCCCATTCCCCTATGGATATTCCCACACCCAATTACACCCCATGAAAACCATATTAATATTAAAATACCAACTTATAAATTCACCACTAGTTTTAACACCTTATTGCAAAACTCACATATAAGAACCAATTCATAAAGAATCACTACAACAATACACAAAACATAATTTAAAATGAAATAAAAACTAACCAAAATAAAACTTATAAAAAAAACACTAAAAAACACCCAATTTGACATTAAATGATCAATTTACATTCAAATACTTTACAAGAATATATAATGTCTTACTAAATTAAATCCTTTAAGACATCCTATATCATTAAATTTAAAACATGAAAATTCCACTACGAATCACCCAAACAAATCAAAAGTATGAATAAAAAAATGTAAACTTATTAAGATATTTATAGAATGGCATGGAATTTTTCAAAAAGTAAATGGATGGAAAAAAATACCTTAAAAACATTTAGACACAATGTAACTCCAAGGAAATGAAGGAGGAGGTCCAATGAGAAATTTTTACACCCTATCATCAAGAGAGAAAAAGTCAAACATCAAACCTAACTTCTATGGTTCCGCCAAGAGAGAACCAAGGAAAGAGAGAAAAATGATCCAAGAGAGAAGAATAGGAGGAGAAGAAGAGTAAAATTTACCAAGAAATGAAAGAAACTTTCCTTAAAAGATTTTATGGAGCAGAAAAAAATGAGGAGGAACTAAGGGAATGGGGTTTGGGAGACGATTAATGTGCCAAAAACAATGAAGGGGGAGGAGAAACCTAAAATGTGGTTAAATTGTAGGAGTAATAACTTGTAATTTCAAATTTTTAATGATCTAGGAATGTCACAAAGTTTGGATGCACTTTTTTCCAAACTATGTGCTAACCATGATCACCCTATTGGAGAAGAGGGCCACCTCTCATGGTTTAGCCGCATCACGTGGGGAATCATACATCAACCATGACAAAAAGGATCTATAAAATTGTAGATCCATAGCCCACACTCTTTATACATTTTCTTATTTAAAAATTCAAAAGTTTTGATCATTCTCTCTAACACCAAAATGGGTCCAATTGTGGATCATTGGCCTCTCAATGTTTCTCCCAAACCATAATGAAACCATGTCATGAAAATCATGAAATAAGAAAAAAAACTAGAAATAACCTCACCCATAATAGACCACATAATTTACCCCCAAATTGTGTACACATACTATTAAAAGGCACAAAAAAACCTCAGGTCTCCAAAATTTAAAAATCCTCACCATGAATTTGACTCGAACCTCAACCAAAAGAACCAATTCCATAAAAAGAATAAAATAAACGAATAACTATGGTCAGGGTGTGACATATATGGTAATAAGATTATATTTAATGAATATATAAGATGTTTATATCATAATTAACACTATATAGAATATTTAATCATATTCAATGTACAAGGATTGGAACCTCCATAATGAATCATGCATAATAAAACAAAATAATTAACACTCGAATAATGAAAATAATGAATTATGAATGTCAAAATGGAAATATCATGATATATGAGAATTAGATGTGATATTATATATATTATTGTTAATTTATAAATTAATGACACTTTTGTAATAATTATACATAATATTAAATCATGTTTAAATAAGTTGAATCATGAGGTAAGGGTTTTCTTAACTAAATTTCCATTCATTGGGTTATACTACTTGTTCGTTGATTATGTTATACCATGATTATGTTTGAAATGACCTATTATAGTATTTTGTTTTATTTCAACTTGTATTTTTTTATGTTAACATCTATCACATATAATCTCTTCGTTGAATAATTCTCACCTCAACGATAAGATATTTGTAAGGTATTTCATCTCAATTTCCACTCTATTGATACATATTAAGTATTACACACATGTTTAATTTTATATGGTGTATATACTTCTTATTTAATATATTTAACATAGATATACATTTATTCATGATAATTAATGTGTTAATCCAATTTAATTATTATAAGGGGATACAATTTTAATGTTACCAAATAGGTAATAATTTATTTTACAATATTATGTTTTTTTTTATTTTTTTACATATAATATTGGAATATTATAATATATACTTAATAAACATTAAATATTTTATCATCCTGTGGATATTTAAGTAGTTTTCATATTTTCTTTAAACTTTTCCTCTCCTTGGAACTTGAATCAAGAAATTAAATGGTTAAAATAAAATCTGATCTTAATTATCTTCTAATTGGTTATATTTTTCATCCATGTCCATGTTTTTCAACATTATTTTTGAAAATTACTTTTATTTTACTCAACTTATTTATTAAGATTATTTTATATACTCCATGAATTTTTAATTGATTTTAAATTAATATTTATAATTTTTTATCAAATTTTCTTTTCGAATTCCATTACTAAAAGTAAAAAAAGAATGTTTTCTTTTAAAATTATACCACATTAATGGAAATTACAACTTCTATAAATTTTTATACACTTTATCCTATCCAACAGAATTCCATTGATTTTATAAATAAAAAAAATTATTTTTCTTAAATTTTTCACTTCAATTTTATTATATTATTTAAAAGAATATATTTTAATACAAAATCTACTTTTCTAATAGTCATCTCTCTTCTCATGATTAATTTTTTAGTCATTATCTTTCTATAGAAACATTATCAATATTCTGATAATTATTCATTGAAATTTTAATTTCTCTTAAACATCCATAATCTTTGTGTCATTGATTTGATTATTGAATAAACTATATACCATTTATACTTATGGTGTTTTGATTTGTAATATATTTGATTGACTCTAATAAATTTTATATTCTGTATTCTTTACTCAATATGGTCATTTATTGACCAGGAATGTTTCTCATGAATTAAATTTATAATTCAATATATATGGCATTAATTAGACACGCAGTGATGGTTGGGGCCTAGAATTATATCTCCCTTTGCTGAAAAGACTAGTCTCATGAGGAAAACCAGTTTGATTGTATTATTAAATGGGTTTTTTGTGTATATCTAAATATTTTTTAAACTTTTTTGGTGCAAGGTCTCAATCGTAATGATATAATGATGTATGAGATCTTGATTTTCAGTATTATGTATTTACTTCATTATAATTTAGTTATTATTTTCCATGGTATTGGTGGATTAATATTATCCATGGATTTATTTCATGCTCATGTTTTTTATTAAATGGAATTTGTTTTTAGTAATTTACCTTAATATTTTAATTATACCTTATTTATTCATGATAGAGTCTATTGTACATTACCATTACTATGTATTTTATCTCATCCTTATTTTTTTACATTCCTAAGGATATTATGAATAAATTTTTTAATGAGTTTCTGGGATACTAAATATTTTCTATTTTTTTTGTTTTATAAGTTTTTCCCCTTTGTAAAAGTAAAATCATGTTTATTTCTTATTCTTAAGTACAACTAAACAATTTAATCCTTTCAAATGAAATTTCCTTTATATTATGAGAATGTAACAGAGTAACCACTGGATATAGGATATTGGATTTGGGCTCATTATTTTATAGGATTTAGTTGTTGCGTTTAGTTTATTTTTAGGGGATTGGTTTTGGGTGTAGTTAAGTAATTATATTAGGGTTTGGTTTAGATTTTGATTTCACACTTAATTTTTTCTGGTTTAGAGTGTAGTTTTAAATGTATGTTTTGGTTAAGGGTTGTGTTTAGTGTATAATTTATTGACTATGTTTAGGTTTTAGGTTTAGTTATATGTTATAGGTTTTGGTTGGTGGGTTTGGGTTTATAATTTTGTTAACGTAGGGGTAGATTTAGGATTTGGACATGGGTTAAGGTTGCAGTTAGGGAATATGATTAAGGGATGGGTATAGATTTTGAATAGTGAAATAGGTTTTTACGTATTAGGGAATTGGTTTAAATTTATATTAGGATTATGGATTAGGTATGGGGTGTTATGTTAAGGGGTAAGTTATAGTTTAGGTTTTATGGGTAAGTTTGGGGTTAGAGTTCAGGTTTGGATCTTAATTCAAGATTTATGCTCAAAATGAAATTGTTGTAATTAAATTATTTTATGAAATTTAAGAAAATTAATTTTCATTCCTATATATACTTTTTTATATTTTTTCACTACCCCATATTATATTTATGGATGATTAATGATGACAGTATTAAATAGGATCAAATATTTGAGAGTAAAATAATAATAAATGATTTTATAAGTGGTTTTAGCTACACCAAATTCAATTTGGTTGAAAGATAATTTACATTGGACCTTTTTGTTAGATCATATTTAAAATTTTTAGTTTAGAATCAATTATATTATTCACTATAATAATAAATAATCACTTTCATTATTGTTAGTTTACTAATAGTTCATTTTTTGATTTTATTCTATGAGATTGAGGGAGTTTCCAAGATCATAGACTAGTTGAGTTGCCCAATGTATATGTTATTTAAATAGAGTATTGTACAATTTTATCCATTGTAGCTAGGTTAATAGTAAACCAAAATATTATATTTATAAATGATGAATGATCATTGGATTAAATATATTTAGATTTATTTTCATTTTATGATTATACTAAGATAGTTGATTAATAGTGGCTTCAGTTGTTCCAATAAAATGAGGTGGATATATAATTTATATAAGGACCTAAGTCCAGATTTATATCCAACTTATTGAATATTTTGAGATGATATGTGATTACATAAATTACTTTAATAATAAATTCTCTTAATTTTTATTAGTCTTTTTTTAATAGTGAACCTTTTTGTATTTTCTTCCAGGGATTGAGGGAGTGACCAACATGAATGGTTGTTTTGGCTATATAAAGAAAATAGGTTTTCTAGGGATTTGTGTAAATGGATGACCCTTGTAGTCATGTTATTAAAACACCTCTTGCGTTAAATTCTATGCAAACCCATTAAATATTTTCATGTGATAAAAAATTATATGGATGATTGTAATTATCAATTATAGATTTCTTGATTAGTAGTTCCCTAATAGTGAATTTTTGGATTTTATTCTTTAGGGTTAAGGGATTGTCTAAGATCATATATTTTCTGGGTAGGATGGTTTGAATAGTATTTCAATAGAGTAGTGTAAATTTTCTACCATTATATTATCTTTTGAATAAAATTACTCTGTTGAATTTATATAAGTTGAATGGTTAACAGATTAAATATATTTTGATTCACTTTCGATGAACGAGTTTACTATAAGAGTTAAGAAATGGTGGTTTTAGTTTTTTTAATGAGATGAGGTTGAGAGATAATTTACTCAAGTCCCCTTAGTTAGATTTCTAGGGAACCCAATGTTTATTTTTCAATGAAATTTTAATGATATTCCCTCAACCCCTATAATAAAATACAAAAAATTAAAATATTATCAAACTACCAATCAATAAATAGAGTGTTGTTCTAGTTTCTCAGAGTGAATGGTCATTCAACATAGTAGTTAAAAAGGATTGATATTTTAGAAATGTTAGTAGAAAAACAATAAATTATATTTATATATGAGGAATTATAACTTTAGTAAACCAATTATAATTTTTTTTGGCTGTATGGTTTTACTAAAACAATTAATATGTGGTGGTTAAAATAGTTCTTGGTTACATGAGGAAGAGTTAAAATTTATTTAAGACCCATAGGTCACCTTTTATTATTGAAAATTTAATATTTTGAGGCAAGAATCACTAATATACACCATTGTAATGAAAAATAGTCTATTTATTTATTTTTAGTTTTCTGATAGTGCATTTTGGTGATTTTATTCATGGGGATCAATTGAGAGGATTAGATCATAGATGGTTATAACAATGCTACAAGGATATTGTAAGATACGATTTTGGATTAATATGTGGATAAATAAGTATATTTTTTATTCTTTATAGAGACTTCAAAATTTATTAGTGAGTATAAATTACTGAATAGTATGAATTAATTAGAACTATAATAAAAAAGAATAATATTGATGGAATAATTGCATGGATTTTTAAGAGAAAATAGACCCCTATTGAAGAGGTCATCCAACCTCGCCATGTTTTGGATGATTTATAGACAACCCTATAAGCACATGAAAAATATACTATAAAAATATATTAATTATTTTATATAAAATGGTTTTAATTATTGGTATTAATTTTTCAGGACTTCAGTATCATGTAATTTCAACAACCCCTCTTTGTGTTTTCCCAATTTTTTGAACTTCCTACCTCAAAGTTTATTTTCTTATATATAAGTATGAAACTCCCTTGTACGATATACTAATTCTCATATCCATTGGAGAAAAAAAATATATAAATTAGGGCCCCAATTTGTTTTTTTGACTCTTATAGGTTAATCTTTTCAATAGTGTGGGAAGATACATTGTGTGTGTGTGAAGATGATTTTATCACTTGTAGTGTCCCCTGACCTATTTATACACCAAATTCATATTTCTAAATAATAGAATCAATTTCAAAGGATGTATAAAATAGTATTTTATTCCAATTATCAAAAATATTTTTTAATTTTAGTTTCAAATCAAGGAGGATGATGAGAAAAGGCAGAATAAAGATCAATAAGTATGGATCTTGTCTCCTTTAACTCTAAACACAATAGTCAATGTTCATTATATTTATGAATATGTATAATGTCTTATTTCTATTTAAATATTTAAAATTTATTCTTGATAGGATAAGGTATAATATATCATGAATCATTCAAATATTTATGTCTTCTTGTATTTAGAATTTAGGTTTTATTAGTTGGTTTTATACTAATTTTTAAATTTAAATTTTGAGAACCTTCATAGATCATATCTAAAAGTTTCTTATTTATATTCTACTGATATATAAGATTCACTTTATAAATTATATAGAGTAATAATCATCAATGGGTAAATATTGAAGGTATTATTTTCATCAAAAAAATTACATTTAAATTTCACAATAATTATGAAATTGTAAATGTAAATTTATTTTCTTCACATTGAAAAAATATATCTTTGGATAGGATATTTGTTCTGACACTGTGGTGGAAAAATAATTTCAAGGGGAATATCTAGAGGTGAAAATAAAAATGTAACAATAGGTAAAATATTTTACTCTTAAATTTTAGTTGGTGATCTTTCATCTACTTGATCATGCTAAGTTAATATTTTACTTCTTAGGTGAAATGCTAGTTCGACATCAATGGAACTATTTATGGAAGAAATTATTACTAGTTTTAATCATTCAATGAAATTATAAATCATGAACTTGCTTAATAATACTATCAACATCCTCAATATAACTACCCTTATCTCCCTCATTTAGATTACACCCGAGTTAAATGTAATTTTTTATGTCATTATTATTTTTCTAATGGAAAATTTGTATATCATTGTCCTCATGAGAAAGTCCTTAATTTTTTTGAGTTAATGAGCTTCCAATATCTTGACAGTAAAGTAGTGGATGACTTTTTTCAATAAGTGGGTGAGTTAAATAATTATACATAGGTGGTTTATTAATATATTTATCATCTCTATGAATTTAAATTCATTTAATGTAACTATAATGAAATATTTAAAGAATTACTGGGATCAACTAAATAATCCCTATATGTTTATTAGGGTAAGTGAATTTTTAGAATTCTTACAGTATATCATTTATTTTATAATTACATAGACAACATAAAAGAAAATAGAAGGTGGTTTCTTTTTATGTTTCACATTTTGATAATTTCATTGACTATAATTACATTATTCTTATGAATTAATATGATTAAAGGTATGGAAGTTGGTGGAAAGATTTTTACCATCGCTTTTTCCCTTGTAGTGATGATGATCTTTTTAAATGGAATGTTGGAGCTCTCCCTAACTATTTAGAAGCATCGTTTGTTCTATAAATAAATATAAAACTTCTTATTTACCACAAAAGAATATTAATTTTCTTCATGTAATTTCAGGATCCAATTCATTTTTTGGATGTTTCTATGTGGTTTTTAATGAAGAATCACATCAAAAGAATCAATCATAATTTTAGATTGTAATATTGATAAGAATTTTAATTTTTTTAGATAATGTTTCTTTTTTGTTTCTATAATTACTTCAAAATTAATTTTTTTATTTAAGGTTATTAAATAAACCCTGTTAACTTTTGATTTTGAACAAACTGGTTTTTGGTCTTATTTATTTTATTGTAGTGTTTGTAAGAAACAAGATCATTTCCAACACATTTGGGTAATTTTGAATCCTCAAACTTGTTGTATTTGGTTGATGTATCCTTTCTAGGGGCATGGTACTTAATATCTATTTGGTTAATTTTCCATCATAATTCTTGTTTAATTTGGTAAATTTTTCCTATAAAATGACTTATAGTCATTTTTTAATTAGTGGTTTTAAGGAAAGAGAAAAGTGGATAAAAATTTATTACCCTTATATAATTTAGCTAAAATTGTTGGGGATAAAATATATAGTGATATGGATTTTTCATGAACAGACTATAACAGTCCAAACACTAGTAACCTAGATTTGGTATCTAATTTACTAAATTATTATAAGAAACAAGGGATTGAATCACTAATTATTGATCAATTTATTATTCTTGAAGATCAAGATACAAACATGATTTCGATTTTACATTGTAAATAAAATATTAAACAAAGTAAAATAAATAATTATGAGTCCTTGAAACTAATACATAGATTCCTTCTTTATATCATAGGGGTACGAAAACAAAATAAGGGTGAGATAAAATTACTAGTAAGGTTATTTTACAATGAAATCAATCATGAGTAAATAAGAAATAATCAATATGGAAAGGTAAATATCCAAAGGCACATACCATTTAATAAATAACTTGCATATGAAATTCATCCATGGATAATAAAAATTTAATAATTTCATGGATAATAATAAATAAATTCTAAATGAAGGAAATGTATGATGTCATAATTCTTGATCAAGGATTTGTTCATTATTATTTTCAAATATGGGTAGGTATGCAGCAAAAAACCATTTAATAATGCTAAAAACAGGTTTCTCACATGGGACCCATCGATTCGTCGTTGGGATATCTATAAATGATCTATTCCCATAATTACATTTTCAATTCATTGATCATATATTAAATGTTCAATTTATAATCAATATTCAATATGAGAAAATATTTGTATTGAGTAAAGATTAGAGAATATCAAGATTTCCCCAGCAAATAAAATAAATTTTATAGTAAAATATGATATGTAGAAATGGTATATAGTTAATAAACAATCATACACATAATAAAATTTATATGGATATATGAAAAATTATCATAAAAATATTAATATTTTAAGATAAAGTTAATAATATCAAAATTAATAAAAGATAAAATATTACGATCAATTCATCAATAAGGTGTATTTTGTTGAAAAATCATACCTTTTGGAGAATATAAGAAAATGGAAGAGAAACATCTAAAATAAATTTTCATTAAATAATTATCATTATAAAATTATTTAAATCTTTTAGAGGAATATAAATAGATAAAACAGTTATGGTGGCAGAAATATTTTTTAATGACATATCTGTTAAAAAAATCATTTTTATTTTTTTTCAAGAATGTAAAAAATTAAACATTTTAAAAACATTTGAAATATTATTCTCATAAAATATAAAAAGTAAAATAAAAAATAAATTTATTAAAATAAATCATTTGATTAAATTAAAATCACTATTTTAAAAATAATTAAAAAAATAGACAAGAAAAACAAATATACTTGATCAAAAAGAGAAATAATATTGGATTTTATTTAAATGGTTTTTTTTATTCATGAGACAAGGTGGTAAAAAATTTTAGAAATAATATAAAATCATTAAAAATACTATGTATAAGATAATATATTTAATTTTCTAAGGATAAATCAAAATATTCCTTTAACAAAAATATAAGGAAATCAAAAATAATAAGATTGTAAAATAAAATATTACCTCATTGGTGAAATTAAAATTAAAACCACATGAAATATTAAACTTGAATTGAAACACTAATTTCCATGAATAAGTAGATATTAATTTTATTTTTATAAAAATGGCTAGTATATACACCATATAGAAAAATATGTTCATAATAACGAATATGACTCAATTGAGTAGAAATCGAAACACAATCTCTTACTACACAATTCAATATAGTGATATGTTATTTATCAACCATTTTGATAAGTTTTGATTTATTATAATAATATAAAAAATATATACATATAAGAAATATCATATATGATCCATTTATATCATCTTATGACCCATTTGTTAACAATCATTCATTATTATCATTTTTTTGGGTGTTAACTGCTTCATTTTTTCGTGTATGTTTTGATTCATAATTTATTTTCATTAGGTATTTATCATGGTAATTATATTTAAATAATTTTAATCACAATATAAAAATCATAAATATTAATTTTATAGAAGTTTAGAATTATTTTTGAAATGTATAAATGGAAAATAAACGACATCGCTTCGTAGAGGTGGTAGTCCCCACAAACACACAAGCAGCATTATCATTTTTAACAGGAGGAAGGGTAAAAATGTTGAAGATATATTAAACTTTTAAAATTAATAATTATGTTATAAATATCATATATACTCATTGTTTACATCATTATTTTTATCCATGTGATGTGGTGTAGGAAAACAAATTACTACAAATCGTGAGGCGGTAGTACACTATACACAAGAAAGATGATGTTTTTTCACATATGATATAGAAATATATAGTTAAATTTAATTCCATAAACAAAAAATAATATATTTATATGTTATATTATTGTGTTATCATATTTTATGGGTTAGGAAATAATTGAAGTTGGTAAAATAATATGAGAAATGAAATTGTTCGGTTAAGAGGATAACCTCTTCTTTGAAAGAGATCCTCTAGATCTACTCTGAAGGACACTACGATTGTTCTTTTGGAAAAATAATAACCCTTATAAAGTCTATAATTATTTTTTTGTTATATTTTGGTTGTTTTTGGTTGAAATAAATTCCACAATATGTGCGAATAAGTGAGGCGAGGGTGTTCCTTTTAAAAGGTGAGGTGAGTGGCAGACTTTTAATTTTCATATGTTTTAAAATATTATTAATTTTAATTATTGGAAAATTTATCTAAATTGAGTCTACAATTAATTTGATAAAGTTATGTCCAAAATAAAACCATCCAATGGGGTTTATTAAAGTTATATTTTTATCTTGATGCCATGTCTCTTTATTTTTAACCCTTTTATAAATTTTTACCCTTAATAGTGGTAACTTTTTTTATCCATACTATTCATAATTTCCACAAATGAAATATTCATAATTAAAAAAAAATAAATTATGATTAAAAAATATATAAATTTTTTTAAAAAATCCATTCTTATAATTGGAAGAGGATAATTATAAATTTAACCTACAAAACGTGATAGAAAATAATTTTACATGAAAATATTTTTTTTCAAGAAAACAATGATTTTACATTAACTCTATGACTAGTTAATAAAATAAAATGAATTTAAATTCATATTTTTAGATATATAATCAATAAATTTCATTTAAATCATATTTTAATATAAATATTTTTAAATAATTAAAATGGAATAACATTATTCACTAAAAAATAGTTTCTTCAAAAATATTCATTTTACCTCTAAATCATATTATCCATATTTATATCAGATTTATAATAAATACATGATTATTTATAAATATTATAAAACATTAGTATAAATAAAATAAGTATTATTTTAATATTATATTTTTAATTATTCATTAAATCTTATTTCTAAGGGAAATTTTAATAAATTCATTCAATGTTTATTTTGACATAATAATTTAAAAATTCATATTCATTCATTACAATTATAATTTTTGTTCAATGAAATATTAAAATGTGAATTATACTAAAATTTCAGGAAAATATAATTTTCACTTAATATAATTGAATCTCAGGTGTTATATTTTTCTATCCATGAAGAATTTCTTCCTTATAATTTTCTAGAACACTTTTTCACTAGTGTTAATAATCTGGATAGGCGCTTTACAACATGATAGATCAGGTTCATGTTCTATATCATATGATGTGATCACATGAATTGGGAATGGAATATACTTCCTAAATAATGTGATATATAACCCATCATTTAATTTTGAGTGGCATGGTGGAATTCAAATGGTGAGACATAGAGCTTATTCTTTATAGGATTTAAATATTTATGATGTCTCTAAGGATCAATTTTCTTTTCTAAATAAACCTTATAACACCCTTCCATGGAGATAATTTCAATAAAAAATTATCTCCCACATGAAATTTCAAATCATTATTTGGTGATTAGCCTAGATCATTTTCATAATTTATGCTACTTTAATTTGGTTCAAAATAGTATTTACCTTTTTTTGTCTCCTCAATAATTTTTGGGCCTATAAGATTCATTTCACTAGCTTTATCCCACTAAGATGGAGTATAAAATATCTTTCCAAATAATTATTCTTACGATGAAATTTGAATAATATAATAGAATATATTTTTGTAGTAAAAATCCACTGAAGTTATATAATTATCCCACAGACCTTGAAATTTAAGTCGGTTTGACATCAACATGCATTGTAATGTTTGAATAGTCCTTTTAGACTATACCTCAAATTAAACTTAGTATCAAGATCCTTCTAAATACTTCTCCCAAATTTCAATGTAAATCATGGATACGGATTATAGAAAATTAGAATAGGTTCACCCTTATGTCCTAAAATCAATCAAAATATAATTTTGTGATGTGATCAAGAGGTAAATATTTACTTATTATAAGGAAATTTTCAGACTTTGTATGGTGAGAAACAATAACCCATCTGGAATCATTATTTCTATGAATCATTAGAAATTTAATGGAAAATTACATTATAATTTCATCCCATATCTATATAGTAATGGGAGTAGGTTTCATGACTCTTATATGATTCCATTTATCAGCCTTAAACTACTAAAAAACCAAGAATCCTGATACATAATAAAAAAATTTCCCTTAATATTATCCCACAAAAATTTTCCTTTAAATCCATATACAAAATGTTTCTACTAGGATATATTGAGAAATTCCTCCTGTGAGAATCATCTAATAATTCCTTTTTTCACATGTACATATGAAACAAATATCCATATACAAATTTTTGTAACCCAAACTTTATAAATAATGTCTTCTATTTTCCCACTATTCATGGAATTGGTTTTCCTTTAAAAAATATCATCATCAGGCTAAGAACATTTTAACTTTTCCAATATATGTGGTTTAGAAATAATTTCAAAATTGTGTGATTTTTTCCCTTACATGATAATAACCATATCTATTTTTAATAAATCCATGAACATATGATCCCTTAAAATTCAAATTTTTCTTCTAGAAAATTTGATATTTCCTTGTCAATGCATATTCTACCTTATTTTCCTTACCTGGGTGGTATTGTATTGAGAAATAATTATTCATGATTAACTCATGTAAAAACATTTCATTTTTAGGGATTCTATCTTTTAATAAATATAAAACATAAGTTTTATATATTAATTGTTAGGTCCAAAAGGGACCTAGATACCCTAAGTGGGGGGTGAATCGAGGTATGAATATTATTTATTTATTTTTTGTTCCTACTCCACTGGATCTAGACCTAATTATTATAAGGGAAACATTCACTTCGCTTCAGTGTTTATATTTATCTTTTCCTTTACAAATTTATCTGATGATCATTCATAGAAAGTAAATAAATAAAGAAATAATAAGGACTCTAATATTTTTACTTAATTCAACCACAGTAGACTACATCCAAAGAGTATACAATTGCAATGTGCCAAATTTACCAAATTCACTAAGGCCCACTGCCAAAAATAATTTTCATCCAAGATCAATTTTATGACTAGGCTCACATATTATATAAGGTTTATGGTCATCTCACTACATTCCCAAGGGTCACTCTATTTTTATCTTTCTCTAGCTCCTGGATGGTGGAAATGATCATTGTCTTCTTATTTTTTTCTCATTATTCTCAGAAGGGATCCGAAAAATTTATGGAATTTTAGGTCCCTCAATTTTCATGATTTCATGTATCCTCAACTGTAAATAGATGATCTTTTGAAGTCCCATTTTCAACCATAAATGAAATCTACTTTTTTTTGAACTTTTAATTCTAAGAAATTAAATTTTCAAACTTTTTTGATCCATTCATTTACTTCCTTGAGTCCTCCATGGATTTCCTTGATTCCTCTATGAACTGTGTTGCACCAGGTGTGAGAAACAAGATTTTGATGAAAAGTACATCAATGAATCAATTCATTCCATTCCAAAACCACTCATCTACTTTCATCACAATCATCATATATTATGATATATATCCTTTGATTGATCACTACTATAATTTTCATATTTAATACTACCCCTACATTGATGCCCCCCCTATCTCGTTTCTCCACCTTGCAACTTCTCCTCTGTCTTGATTAATACATTTTCTCTAATTTTACAGCTAAAATTTCTCTCTTTGTGTCAATGAACCTAAAATCCATTCCTTTAAGGTCATAAATAGGGTAAATAATTCAAATTAACACGTTAGGGAAAACAGACCCTACTTAAAGGATAGGGGATCCCACATCCACACTTTTTTATGTGCGGGGAGTTGACTATAATACCAGAACCAGTCGATGCCTTTCAAATGCTTCTTTGGGTGATCCCTTTGTCAGAATTTCTACAACCTATAGTTATTTAAGAACATAATCCAACTTCACAAGCGTTTTCTACACCATCTCATTGAGGAACTTATACTTTATTTCAATGTGATTTTACATTGAGTGATGTACATGATTTTTTCTTACATTTATAGCACTTGAATTATTGAAATGGATTCTAATCGGTGACTTCACTTCAATTATCATATCACTAAGTTTTTGTTTCATATATTGTACCTATGTGAATAATTGAGTAGAAACAATATATTCTTCTTCTAAATTGATCATTGAAATTAAATGTTGTTTCTCTTTTAAGAAAGAAATACACAATTTTCTAAGATAGAATGCACAACCTGATTTTGATTTTCTATTATCTGTTGAACCAACCCAAACTGAAACTATATATCCCAATAACTCTTACTTGTCTTTTTCATTATACATCAAAACAAAATCCATTGTGACCTTGATATATCAAATTATTAGTTTCCCTGAAATAAAGTTTTACTCCTTAGATTTATTTGATACCTTGTTTCTTGGCATGCAAAAAAACAATATCAATTCTTGTCATTGTCAAGTACATAGACTGTCAATGATTAACCTGTATTTTGGGATATTTACTACATTGAATTCATCACCCCATAATGGTTTCTTCTATGTATCCACAAGAGTTCTCATCATCTTGGAACTATCTATTATAATTCTTCTTCCAGAACCCCATTTAGAAATGTTGGATTAACATCCATGTTAAAACTTTGAACATTATTTTCACTACTATGGCCAAGAATAATATGATTGTCTTTAGTATTGAAATAAGTAAAAATGTTTTATCAACATCGATACCCTCTATTTGGTAGTACCCTTTTCACACTAGTGGTTATTTGTTTCAAATCATTGTATAATATTTATTCATATTGTTCAAAAAATCCATTTGGTCTTAATGATATTCTTGTATGTTAATCTCAAAACAATCTCCTAGAAAGCCTCCATTATTGAATAGATATAAATCTTTAATACTAATTTTTCTAGTAATTTAATATGTTTAATTACACTTTATAATGGGTAGAACTATTTCTAAAAAACCTATTAATCTTCTCTCGCATCTTCTTGGTATCTTGAATATAGTCAGCTGATACCATATGGAAAGAGAAAGTAGATAATCATGAAAAAAATGAATGATGTTTCATGTCTAAAAATCAGTCTTCATGAACATAAACTCTCATCCCTTTTATAAAATTTAGATCTTTCATTTGTTTAGGATAGAGGATTATCCCCTAATTATATGTGACTCTTCTTGTTGATAGGCCCACTATTTAGACCCCCAAAGATTCTTCTTATCCTGCATCATTTCATCACATGGGACTACAGGTTTGAGAAACATTCCCAGGCCAAAAACAATTTCCCCATATAGGTTCCTCCAATGGGATTTTCATTGGGTGAATATACAACTTAGAAATGAGCAATCAAATAAACTACTAAGCCTACTAAATTAGAACTCAGTGTATGAATCAATATATAATGTTAACAACACCATCACTTTATATTTCACTTAATTACTTCCATATATATCATGCTACCATAAACTATTAACTATTTTCAAGGAATTATAATAGTATTTTTTTCATCTCTCTTAATTTAAAAAAATTCGTTTAAATTTTGGACCACATCACATCACCACATGGCATATTTCGATGCCACATCCCCTTGAATCATATCTCCCCTTCATCTTGAAACACTTGAACATAAGTTAATAAAAATTTTCTAGATAGGGATAGGGGAACCTATGGAATCCTTGAGAAGAGTATTATGGTTGATCCTGATAGATCAAACCTTTTATACTTTTTTTGAAAAGAATTGTACTATTATTGTGCTTGTTCCTACTACCTAGGAAACTTCAACTGTTCTGGACATATGACTCAACATTATTTACCCAAATTATGAGTCTTTTTTTGATACATTTATTTTGTAGGCTTGTAATTTTTAATAGTTTTGTTTTAAAACCATTTTTAAAATTTTCCTACATTGATTCGCCACTGATATTCCATTTTTAATTAGTCTTTCTTTGATCAAGAATCATATCATTGATCATATGCCTCTACTTCTTCCTCCATTGGAAGGATCTTTTTATTGCCTTCAATTCTCACTATATGGCATGGAATGTGAATTTTTCAAGACATTACTTATTAATTTCTATTTTATTAGTTATCTAATTCATGCAACCCTTTCTTATTGGGTTTAAATATTGAACTGGATTTACATTATTCTTTATCACAACTGGAAGACTTCCTTGTTTTTTATTCTAGATTTTTTCACATTATATCTAAGAGATTTGTTGTTATTACAATAGAGGTAGTTATTGAGATGACTTTAGTTGAGATCTTTGTGATTCTTCAAAGGTTTTAAACCTATTTTTCAACTCCTTATATTTTCTACCAATATAGTCCTTTTCATTATACACTACTCATGTTGGGGATCTCCTTCTAGGTTTCTTTTCCTTTACTTATTTCTTATTTTTATAACTTATTTTCAAATGAACATTATCATAACATATAAAAATATCCCATTAAAAAAATGCATCATTTTATCCTTTATTATATGGGTTGTTGATGTAGCTAGAGTTTTCATTTTTATATTGAGCCCTTGGGAATCTTAACATATAATCATGGTGTGTCCCAATCTTCCACAAAAATATAATTTGATAGATACTTTCATCTGAGAGACTCTTCTTTCTGATTTCCCAACTAACTTATTCCTATTCTTATATTTAGTAATATTTTTTCCTTCACAATAAGAAATATATTACAACATGTCAAAACAAAAATTTGAAGTGTGACCATGCATTCCACCGAAATAGAACATATCATAATTAAATCCTAGAAAAAAGTATTTTTAGGTATGCTTCTATTATTTAAAGTATGTTTCCCATTTTTGAAATTATTTATATCTCTCTTCATGTTATGCATGGAAGAGGGATCATCAAATCTAATACTAATGTTTTCAAAACTTGATGGCCTTTGGGATGAGACAATCCTTTTTTCCTCTGATGTAGAATATTTGATTTTTATTTCATTATCATTTGAAGAAGGATAATAAAATAGTAAGTTCAAATCATCCTCAAATTTGGGATTTCCTTTGGCATTAGATTTCCCTAATTTTTTCTTGACTAACTCTAACTCCTCTTCTAATTATTGAATCTTCTTTTCCCTAGATTCTTGTTGATCATTTTGTTCTCTTATGAGAGACTTCCCACAATTTATCTAACTTACAATTCTCGAGATATCTAATCTATCATGTTAGGTTTAACCTTTATATTGAAATATTTATTAGAAACAAATTCATTACATCATACATTCACATTCTGTAGCCTTTGGTTCTTCTGAACCAGTTCAGATTTATGTCTAGAAACCATTTCATCCTTACAAATTCCTAATTTCTTCTACGTTCAAAACTCATTACCTTGTAGTATTCATTAATTTTTATAAATTTGTATATATATTTTGTAGTTATTCATCTTGAGAATCATTCTTATCCCTTATATCAACAACCACATCAATAAGCCTTTTATTTATTCATTTGAGCTTGTTAACCTCAATTTCCTATACTTGGATTCATGTATCCTTAGATTTGATTTTATCATCAAATTTATAATCAAATTAATTTTTTGCATAGAAAACACCCACTCTTTTACTTCATGAAATTTAGTATTCATCAAATATTCCATTACTACATGTAATAATAGTTTCTCCAATCATTCCTTTAACATTATTGAATGAGTAAACACTTTCACAATCTAATTCATCAAAATCATTCTTCAGTGCATAATTTTTTTCCTTTAACTGTATCACACTCTTTCCATAGACAGATCCAAAATGAGGAATTACACCATACTTATTATTCTTCAATGAATTTAATCCCTTTTCCATGGAACAAAAGAGAAGAGAATACTGAATCTTTAACATTAACTATTAACTAAATTAAGACAGATAAAAATATCTAATAAAATAATTCTTCACTCTGATAAAACCCATTAGGTCTAATATGGATCTAGAAACCCTCATAGGGGAAGTTAATCAAGGTATATATATTCTTTACATTATTCTTCCATCCCTACTGGATTTTTACATATTTATTAGAGGGGTCACTTCATTTTCTCCCTAGTGTTTATATTTATCTTTTCATTTCAAACTTTATTAGATGATCATGAATTAAAAGTAATGCAATAATGAAAGAATAAGGATTCTGAGATTTTTACTTAGTCCACACTCACTGGGCTACATACAAGGAGAATACTATAGAAATTTTTTGATTATAACAACTTCACTAAGTTTCACTACAAATAATGATGTTCATTTTAGATTAATTATATGCTCGGGATCACTGCCTTTACAAGGATAGGGTCATCTCACTATATTCCAAAGGGTCACTCCCTTTGTCTTTCTCTCTAGATCACTAATAGTGGAAAGGATCATTGTCTTTCACTTCATTTTCACACTGATCATATAAGGTATCCAAACATAGTTTATAGACATATAGGTCCCATTATTTACATGAATTCATGGATCCTCAACTATTGATAGATGTTCTATTGAAGTCCTGATTTTACCCATAGATGAAATACACCTTTTGGTGAAATATTAGTTTGTGAAAGTTTCTGTTGAAAATCGTTTTGACCACCTCACAAACTTCCATGATTCCTAATTAGATTTCCCAACATCCTCTGTGAACTACGCTGAACCACAAGGTGTGAGTGCTTCATAGGCCACCTCTTCCTCTATAGACTGCCTCCACTTCTATGGACCATCAGTCCTTCCACATATGACTTATTCTTCCATGTAAAAAACCATTCTTTTACAGACCCTTTTCCTTTGTGAGCTATAGATCCGCACAAAACACTTTCATGGACTGTTCCCATAAACTATTTCACCATTCGTTGAATGTTTCTTCATAAACTCTTCTCCTTTGTAGACTCCCTCTCAAAATCTTTCGAACATAGCCAAATTATTCCTAGGGAGAAGATGTTTTCTAATGTAAATATCTCTTAGTAATAATAGGATTAATGTTCCTTATATAAGAAAATAGATCTGAAAAATCAAAAAATCTATTTTACTCAAATCCTTGATGTGGTATAGAATTCACCATAGAATGTGCTATGTGGTTCGTATATCCCCTTACATTCCTCAGGGCAGTCGATCTATTCTATGAATAAAATCCCTTTGTGACTCTTCAAATAATCACCTTCCAAGTCCAAGTGATGGACATCCTTTAAACAAAACACCACCTCTCAACCGTAAGTGACAGCCTCTGAACAAACCAAAAATCATCCCACTAACTACTTGTCATCTCTGAACTATTTTTCATTCATAGTCCATGTATCTCCCTTCACAGTCTGCATGACACTACTATTAAGAAATCATCCCTTTTCCAATTTTCATCACTATTCCACATACCTACTATGTTGTATGCGGACTATTCTTCGCGGTATGTGTACCGTTCACTCCTTTAGGGAAATCTTTACATTTATAAAAAATCCTTATTTGGGGCCAGAAAATTAACAAAAACTAGGAAACCGTGTCACCTTAAAAACATTCTTTGGAAACATAAACCAAACTCATTTGTGGTCATATTTCATTGTCAACAAATAAAATCACCCAGAAAACACTCCAAGAGGACTCTTTAAGGGATTTTTCCCAACATTTAAAAACAAATAAAGAAATAGTTTTATTTAAATAATAACAAAAAATTTGTGTATAAGTATCTCTCCTAATGTTTTCTCATGGGTAAGGAGTTTAAAACATGAAACTATAAATGTTCATCATAAGTAAGGGGGGACAACATGTCATAAACATGATGATACCAAAATCATAGCCAACATATCATGATCTACAATGTGTATAAATACAATAAGGATGTTGAGAGTAAGAATATAGAGTACTAAGTAAATAGGAACCCTCCTTGAAAGTAATGAAAAAATATAAATATGAAGATTTTGGTTTATTTAAATTTATTTTAAGTAGGTTATTTATAGGATATATAAAATGGCCATTAAAAAATAGCCATTGAGGACCTTTCTAATCAAAATGATAATAAAAATAATAATAATAGTTATTCCCTTTGAAATATATATATATGTATATAAGATATGAATTTTTATTCTATATTATTAGTTATAAATAAAATAATAAAAACTTTAAAAATATTTATTTATATAAGTTAACAATTTTATTGAAAACTATTAATGTAACAAATTTATTTAGATAATTAATCTATTAGTAACATAGATAAACATGGTTTGGAAATAAAAATGTTAAATAGGTATGTTTATGGTTAGATGCAATTAATATTATTTTTAAAAATTAATTAATATAAAAATTACAAGTGTTTATAATTTATTTAAAAGAAAATTTAATATTAATATGAAATTCATAGTTTTGAAATATTATTTTCAATTTAAAATAGCTATAACACATTGTTTTAAAACTATATTCCTTTATTAAAAAAATTATTTAAATTGTAGTTATTTTTTTAAGAGTACATTTATTTTATGAAAAATTATAATTTTCAAGAAATAAGATTTTAATTCTATTAGAATTTATTCTACTATTATTTCTCAATTAATATAAAATATTACTTTAATAATAGTATTATGACTTATATTAATTAAAAATAGTTATTTGAATTTTAAGTGTAATAATTTTGAATTAAAATTAATGAAATATAAATTTTTGAAAAAAATATTGATGGTTTATATATTTTATTTTTGTAATTTTTATTTCTAAAAAAACGTTTTATTAGAAAAAAAATATGTCCATCCATATAATCCCACTAAGGACCAGCCACTGCCACATGTGGGACTAGGTGGACAACCATGTGGGAGGTCACTTAACTAGGTTCACTGCATGGAGGTATGAAGGGACCAAGGAACCTACATATAGGCATGTTTTGGGCCATTTATAGGAACAAAAAATATTTGGGCATAGTTTTCATAGGGTACCGGTGGGCCAGTGCATGTAAGTGTAGCTCGTGTGTCATGTGTGTTAGGTATTGTGGCTGACGAACCACACTAGCAGCTCAATCGTTCCGTGACATGACTTGATATATTAGTAACTCTCCAAAATATTGAATATAAAATGTGGGACAGATAATTCAGTATATTATTAATGTGTTTAAAAAATTCCACTTAAAATAGTGTCCATGAGATCAAGGAGACCTCAACCACCTAATCCCTTCAATGTTTCCCCTTCTTCCCCGCACATTGAATTCAATTTTTTTTCATTCTGTTATTCTCATAATTCCTCTACACACTAAACTGATCCTGTATTACCTCCTTATATAATTATATTCCCCTCTAATATAGACCACATCCTCACTCATCCTATATAACCCATAGGTATCTAAGCATGATGTTTCCCTTAACTACACTACATTTTTCATTCTTATAGTAATATTTGTTCACCTTGTAACACATTATCAGGTCATCTTACCTACTATAATTTCATTCATCTAATAAACGGGGGGTGACATGTTGATTATGGTGGATCCTATGGAGAATATTGTGATGCGTAGGTGACTTATACAGTGGGATGTGGCTAGATCAAATGACTTTTTTCGTGTTTTTTTAATCATTGAGAATGGTCTTACACACAGATTTTGATCACTGAATATCGATTCAAAAGTTATATGTTAGTATTTTAATTTTAATAGGATTATTATTCTTGGAGGAGAATCATACCATTCAAAGAGAGTGTTTTTGTATAATAAATTGGATTATCGATATAAAAATGGGGTACTACAGCTATAAAACCTCTTAGGGAAGGGAGATATTTCTTGAGTTTTTTTCCTTTTTGACTATGTGGGTCAGTTCCCTCTATTTTCTAGCTTTATGACTCCTAAGGGAGTTACCTTGTAGTTTATTTCTATGAGGAAAACTAGGTTTCAGTAGTTTAGCATTAAGATACTTATTTTAAAAAATTTATTTCAATGAACTTTTATACATTCATTAATTCTAAAGTGAAAAAAAATTATTCTTTTTAAATGTTGTGTTTATTTACAAAACACTCATTATATTTAAGGGAAATAAACTATTAAAATTTAACATTAATTTATTTTATTTACATGAAGTATATTTTTTACTTATTTTAATTATATTCCCACTCTTATGGATGCAAGGAAGCTATAGAATTTTTGAAATGGAATATTGAAGTTAAAATTATTATTTTCAAACAATTATAAATGCATATATAAATTTATCATTTTATGTGAAATTATTTGTTTTATCTATATAAATTTATATAAATATTTACAGATAAAAATACTTTCATGAGAAAATATTTTATATATGACATATCCTATTTTGAAATCCTAAAAAAATATATGGATATTTTAAATGAGCATTCTTCATTTCTATAACCATATTTATACTTTATAAATTATAAAATTTTTAATTTTATTTATAAAATATCACTATGATGTTTTATTAAAAAAAATTAAACATGTATATTTATCAAATCAATTCCCCTTTTATGAATTAGAAATAGATTACCATATTTTTCAAATGTTATTTCATGATCTTTATGATGAAAAACCCAAGTTTCTATGTTTTTAATTATAAATTAATTCTATTTTATATTATAAAAAATGATGTAAGGGGAAGGGGATTAATCACAAACCCTTATAGGACATTTTTTCAACTATGTGATAGGTGAATTTGGAATTATATAACACTCCAATGCATTGGGTAATAAATTATTCTTAGTATATGTCATGTATGGTGTGCGAGAGGCTATCCTATGTAAACTATAGTATTATGGAGTAAAACTATTCCATCATGACATTATTCCCACCATGTTATAATATATTTGTCATAATACATTACATTATATCATTATCCAAGGTGCCTTTATGAATTATTTATGAATTATTTTGATTTTTCAGGAGAAATATTCATGATTTTATGAATGGATGAAGTGGATTTTCAAAAGGTTAAAGATGTTAAAATCTATTTAGAAAAAGTTTCTATTTTCCAAATTACTCATGATTTCTATATAAGGTCCATGTTATTAAATTTTATATCATGATTTAATTTTATATTTCATTGAAAACCCCAATCTGGTTTAGACATGTCTTTTAATGAAAAAAACCCTTACTAGTCTTTTTTTCACTCACCCTATGACCTTTTTTTATAGGGTATAAGGATGTAAAGAATAAATTATGTTGCTCAGGACCTAATATGGTGTTTTAATCTTGTAAGGAAGTTGAATATTGTTATGTTTTTATTCTTTTATAGGTGCTATAATTAAAATTCACTGATGTATCCAAAGTATTTTAAACTATAAACCATTGTGATCTTGTGTTGTTTGATAAAAAATGATAAATATTAATTTAATAATAAAAATTTGAACATGATTTGGGTCACCCCATTCGGTCTTAGATTCATGTTTTATATACCTTTAGAGGTTAGTAAAAGTAGAAACCCATTGACCTTTAGAGGCTTTCTGTAGTATTTAAAGGGTTTTACATAATGGAGAGATAAATTTTTAATTAAATTATTACAAAAATTTAATAGGGATTCGAGTCATTTATGTTGTAACAATATAATATTTTAGGGTAATTATAAATTATAATGTGCTTCATCAATAAGAAAAAGTCTAGTTTTGATAAAGAGGGAGAGACATACAATACAACAAATTTGTCCATTTTATGAAGAATTACTTTCAAAAATTATTGTAAAGTCAATATAGATTGGTTTCAAAAACTTTTCCAACATCAAACGTTACTATAAAACACTTTAAAACATATCAAATACCTTTTCCATGCTTTGTAATCTCTAGGGACCATGAATTACCAAAGATAAAATATTAAGGTCCCAACTCTCTCCAAGAGAGGTACCACAAAACAATTTTCAGGTATTTCACCATATCCTAAGGGTATAAAGGACTATTTTATTTTTGAATAGATATAGAAGAGGGAGACCTCTGATAATACTCTATATTCTAGTCTTGTATTATATTGTTCTTGGAAACATATGAAATATATTAAATGAACCACATTTTAAAAATTTAAAAATTGACACTGTCATGATTTTTTATAAAAATATGGTTCATATAGATGTTCTAAAATTATATGTTAGAAATAATTATGTTAAAAAATTGCAACATCTTATCAATTAGTATGTTTTTATTTATATAAAATTTAATTAGACTAATTAATTAAAATATTTTGAAAATTATCTAAGGTGTTTTTGCGTTAAGTAGAACCTCGCTCTATAGGATGAATATGATAATGGAAATTAGTGAATTCTTGATGGAAGGAGGTAATAAAACCTAAGGCTGGGTCAAAATATTATTTCTTTTTATGTTATTATTTTCCCATGATCTGTATAAGACGTTATCAAATTTCGAGGGTGTGATTTTTTTTAAATTTGATAGAATAGAGAAACCCTAGAGTTTTGGGATACTATATTTTAAAAAAAATTATAAATAAGACTTAAATATAAAAAGATAATAAATATATTTATTGAAATAATACAAAAATTTTAGTGTATAAACATCTCTCTTAATGTTTTACCTTAACTAAGGTGTTGAAAATATAAAACATGAAATGATTATCAAAAGCAGTAGGGGAGAACATTCTATAAACATGACGACACAAAAATACATAACCCATATCTTTAGGATCTTCCATGAATAGAAATACACCCTAGAGAATAATAGTTGGAATATAGAGTAATGGGTTAATATGAACCATCCGTTAAATAGAGGAATAAATATAAATAAAAAGGGTTTGATTTACTAAAATTTCTCTTAATTATATTATTCATACGATAAATAATATCAACATAACAAAAAATTCATTAATATAATTTTAAAATAAAAATGATGACAATAATGATAAAAATATTAATTACACCATTTTGAATATATATATATATATGTTGTGAATTTCTATTCTATATCATTAGTTATAATGATAAATAATAACCCCTTTACAAATATTTATTTCTATAAGTTAATACTTTTATTGAAAACTATTTATGGAATAGATTTATTTTGATAAGTAGTCTAGTTGTAATATAAGTAATAATGTTTCTGAAATAAAAATGTTAAATGAGTACATTTTTTATTATATGTACTTAATATTCCTTTAAAAACTATCATAACATAAAAAAATACCCATTTTAAAAAAGTATTTAAAATTTAAAATAATTTAATATATATATTTATAGTTTTCAAATATTATTTTAAATTTAAAATAGTTATAATAAATTTTTTAAATATATTATTTTTGTAATATAAGTGTATTTAAATGATAGTTAATTTTTTAAGAGTACATTAATTTTATAAAAAATTATAATTTTAAAAACATAGGATTTTAATACTATTAGTTTGGAATGTACTATTATTTTTCAAGAAATATAATATATTACATTAAAAATTGTAATATAACTTGTCCTAATTTAAAGTAGTTATTTGAATTTTATGTGTCATAAATTAGAATTATAATGGATGTAATATAATTTTTTCAAAAAATATTGAAGTTTTAAATAATTAATTTTGTATTTCTTGTTTTTTAATCTTCCTTGTATTAAAAAAATTTTCCTACAATACCATCCCAATATGGACAAGTTTCTGCCACATGTGGGACCGAGTAGTTAACTATGTGGGAGACTGCTCAACTTTGTAGGCCACATGGTGTTAGGGAGTGACCAAGGAACTGTCACATAGGCATGTGTTCGGATATTTTTAATCCCAAATGATATTTGGGCATAGTTTGCATAGGGTACTGGGGGTCCAGCATGTGTAGGTGTGGCTCGAGTGGCATGTTTGTGAGCTATTTTGTGTGTTGAACCCCACTGTCAGCTCAAGCATTCATCAAGATGGATTTATTTATTATGTTCTCTCAATGATAAAATAACCAATGTGGGATATTTTTCATGCATTTAAAAACATCCATTTAAAATAGTGACCTTCTGATCAAGAGAATCTCTTATATATGATCCCTTTAATTATCTGTATTCTTCACTGCATGGTGAATTAGAATCTTTTAATCTTCTTCTTCACCACCATAATTTTCATGATAACCCAATACATTTCCATCACCAACTTTTATCATCATCACCTATGATCAAAACCACCTACTAACCTAACCTACACAACACACTGTTATCCCAGCTTGATGTTTCCTTATACCACACTGTCTTTGTCTTCCTCATAGCATCGTCAATTTGTCGGCATCTAACCCATAATCAGTCCAAGCGACCCATGTTTCTTTAATCCTAATAATGATTGTAGAGTGTCGTATTGCTTATGGTTTATGCTCTATAGGATCTTTTGATGTTTATGTAACTTAGATAGTGGGATATAACAAGGATAGATAATGGTTTTCTACGTGTGTTTTGTAAACGGGGGGAATGGCCTTACACGCTGCTTCAATTAGTGAAAATTGATTGAGTTGGTGTAGGATTTTATTTTATTTCAACTGGAAATATTATAATGGGAATAAAATATAACCATTATCATATATCATTTTAGAATAAACTAGAGTGATTATTGCTATAAAAAGTAGATATTGCGGCGTAAAAACCCCATAGGTACAGGGACAACTTTACAGAGTTTTCCCTTATTTTCCCACTATGTGGGTTTATTCCCATTATTTTCTATCATAAATAGTCACTGGAAAGTACTGTTGAATTTTTAATTTTTGAGGATAAATGGTTTACAGTATTTTATAGGTTATGGGGCTATTCTATAAATTTAATTTTTGTGAACTTCTATACTTTCATAAATTTTGAATCAAATCCAAAAATATTATTTACTTTCAAAAATATTATTTACTTTGTGTTATGTTTATTTCCTAAACCCTCAACCTATTTAAAAGAAATAGAATATATGGTTTTGACATAAATTTTGTTTCTCTACATGAATAATTTTATTTATTTATTTTAAGTGTTTTTAATCCATCAGATGCAATGGAAGCTAATAAATTTTCAAAAAAAAATTCATTAAAGGTAAAATTATTATTTTCAAACAAGTATAAAAGCATATATATATTATATATATATATAATTTTAGGTAAAAATATATTTTTTATATCTATATATATGTATATATATATATACATATACAAATCATTTAATCAAAAAAAAATTTACTTATACAATATTTTATTTTAAAAGAATGATAAAACGAATGGATATTTCATAGGAGTATTCCTCATTTCCAAAATAATATTTATATATTTTAAATAATATAATTCTTAATTTTCATTCTAAATTATCACTAATTAATTTTATCAAAAATTAAACATGTATATGTATCCAATAAATTACTCTTTTAGGAATTATAAATCATTTACCATGGTTTTCAAATGATATTTCGTTCTCTTTATGGTGAAAACACTAGTTAGTATGTTTTTAATTCGAAATAAATGCACTTTGATATTATATTAATGGAGGAGGTTGATAGGGATTTCATCAAAAACCTTATATAACTTTTTACTAACCATTTTATGGGTGCTCCTAGAAAAATGTAGTGATCCAACGCATTATGTGATATCTTATTCTGATTAGATGTCAAGTTTGGTGAATGAGATGTTATCTGAAGAACACTATGAACTTATAGAGTAAACTTAATTGATAATGGGACTACATCCACCATATTATTATGTACGTGGAGTAATCCATGACTTTATGTTATAATCCAATGTACCATTGAGAATTATTTATAAATTCTTAGGTGTTTTCAAAAAAGAATAATCATGATTTTCTGAATGGATGAAATAGATCTTTCAAAGGTTCAATATATTGAAATCTATTTATAAAATGTTTTTTTTTTCAAAGTACTCATGATTTATATATAAGATACACATTTTCCAATTTTATATAATTTTTTACTTTTATAACTCTTGGAATGCCCCTATCTAGTTTCCTCTTATATTTTTATTAAAAAACTCTTATTGGGATTTTATCCTCCCAACCTACGTTTTCAAACTACTTGTCATTGGGAAAAGGGCATGTAAAATAAAATAAGTGGTTGAGGTAACCCTATGGTGTTTAACTCTTACAAAGTATATAAATATTTCTCTTTTATTTTATTTTATAGGTATTTTAATTATAATTCTATGATGTATCTTGACACATAAAAACTCTTAACCATTTCAATCCTATGTTGATCGAAAAAATAAATGAAAAAATTTAATCAAATAAAAATTTGAATCAGATCTGGTTCATCTCAGATTCATTCATCACATTTGGCTTATGTTAAGCTCTTTCTTTGAAAATAGGTATTTTAAAATCTTATGATTTGTGTATATCACATGTATTTCACCATAGAGATAATGACACTATATCTTCAAAGAAAATATTATGGATACCAACTCAATATTATGGGTTTGATAATTATGTTCATTAGTAATTAATTCTCTTGATGTGTATCCAATAACATTATCATTAAACATGAGGAGAAAATATTTTCCCATCTCTGATATGTCACTATATACACAAATATATCCTTTCTTAAATGTGTGGTCAATATCAAATAATTGACTAATGTTCTCTTCAATTATTCAAATCATTATTCAAATGACTTAACCCATATAAAATTTACCTTTTTGTGTATGATGGTTAAGGGGTTTTCCAATAAAGAACATTTTTGAAAAAATAAAAAATAATAACTTTCTAGTCCAATGAAACTATATACCTCTCTTATGTTCATCAGTGAAGCTATTCAGGGGATATCATTGTCTTTTATGGAACAAATAATATTCCATCCTTGAAAACAAGATATACATGAAAAGAAAGTTATATAATATATAATTCATAGTTTCAAGATTTCTCTTATAACTCCTTTTCTCTAAGAGTATCTAGAATGAATTTTTAATGATTCATATGGTACTCATATAATTTATAGTATATAATCTTATTATAAGAAAATACCCCATAGACCTATAAATATATTACTTTAATAATCTATTCCTCTAATCCCTTAAAATATATGGAACATTATTAAATCCAAATTTCATTACTATAAAATCATAATTTCTATACCTTTTCAAAAAAATTCCTTTCGAACTCATTACTTCATTACTTACAATTGGTGATATCCAGAATGAAATTTAGTCATTGAATAATATTGATCTCTTTGACTTTGATCAATAAAGTCATCAATGTGAGGTAAAAGATACTTTCCCTTATAATAAAATAATTTATTCCACACTAATAAATACACAACGTCCTATTTTTATATTTCTTCTTAATAAAAGTAAATGGTTCCAAGGTGGAACAATAGGGCATATAAATACCTAATCACAAAATTATTATATTTCATTATTCAACTCCACTAATTCTGAAGTGTCCATTATATAGGGAGTATTTTATATTAGTCTCACATTAGTGATTAAATCAATGTAAACTCATCTTCTCACTTTGATGAATTCATAGGTAAATTCTCAAAAAATAAATCAATGTATTCAAGTACATAGTAATATCCTAAATTTGATTATTACCACTCACATTCATAGGTTTCATCTACTCTTCATCCCCGATAATCTTCTTTAAAATAGCTAGTGGAGGTGGATATTGACATTATCATGAAGATGAATACTCCCATCAAAATAAATGAATTTCACATCTTCATCATGAATCATAATTTCTCTATTTTGGTAAAAATTATTTTCATCTTATTTTTCAATCTTGTACATACAAAGTATTATATCAAATATAACCATTGGTATAATAATTAAACTTATAAATCGGGTTTTTTCATATATTATCATGGGAATTTAATGAACATTCTTTATTTTAGTGTGATTTGAACTTGGATTCATGACTTAAAACATTCTTCTTAAGGTGATTAAGAAATATCTAACATTCTTATAAAACATTAAATATATAAAAAATTGTGAAGAATCATAATAAAATAAATAATTGGATGCATTTGGGGAAATAATTGATATACCATCCACCAAAACATTAGTAAAATCATCCTTGGATATAGTGATTTTTTATTTTGGACCTCTCCCATTATCCTCTTCTATAGTAGTGTCAATTGAATCATGGAAAATTGGTTTGAATAATTCCTCATTTCTCTATAGTTAAAGCAAAGAATAATATTATTTTCTTTATTTATCTTGAATTCATTATATAGATGACCCTTATCTATACACATGTAACAAACTCACATTCCATTAAATCAATTCAATCAATTCAAAGATATTTATTTCCATAATTTTTAAATTATAGTAATTACATTATTCCGTTATTTTTCTTAGATATATTACCTTTTTTGCCTCAGGTGGAATCTTCTTTTATTTATTTTTCTTAATGATATAGGATCCAATAAATTATTTCTCTATTTTTGTGGCACATAATACTATTTAATAATGTGATGAAATACTTTGGGAAACTAGTTCCCTTTAGATAATTTTCCTAATACCTTCAAATAAATGTTTAATTTTTCTTTCTATATTATGTATGTAATAAATATCATGTCTTACTAGTCTGGTAATAGTTTCCTTGTACTCTAAAACCCATTCCTATTAATTTTACATTAAGTTAAAAATACTTCTATAGATTTAAATTTATTTCCATCTTGTAAATGTTTCTGAAATAATATTACTTTAAAATCTCTCTATTCCATATGTTATTATTTTTCATCCACACTAGTATTCTGGATCAAGAACCTCTATTAATTAGTAAAACTTATAATATAGCACACTAACTATATAACCTTTTCTCATTAATTTAAATCCAATGCTATAAATATCTCTTTGAAGGAATTATTCTATTTCTTAGCAGTAACTATATTATTTTTTATATGAAATGATATAGGTTATTGTGTTATAAAATTATCTATTATAGGTGTATCATGTTGTGGATCATAATATTGCTCCATATTTTCATGGTTATTTGTTATAATAAGGGTTATATACCCCTAATATGTCCATGATCATCTCATTTAAAACACTAGTAATATTTTATCTCCCAATTGGTAAATAAATATAGTTTCCATGAATAATGACATCATTGTTTCTATTAGGTTCCATTTTAAAAAATGGAATATATTGAATTTTTTCATAACATTAGGAATTTTAAATCATATTATATAATTATAAATCTACTGTAACACTTAAAAAAATTGAAAAATTATTCAAATATAATATCATATTCATAATAATGGTTTCATTGGGAATATCCTCAAACAAAAAAATTCAAATATTTTAAATGGTTCATAAAAGGTAAGTGAATTTTTAAATTATAGTAAATGTGGAAACTCTACTTATCATAAAAAACACAGATTTTTACTCATATTTTATCAAGAATATTTCTATATATAAAAATTAATTTCATGAAAAATAAAATTTTTAGATTACTTGACCTGTGTAAACACCAGAACCAGAATAAGATGATATTCACATGAAATTTATAATTAAATTATTTACATTTATAAAATTATAAGGAATTATAATCTCATATTCGTTGATTATTCAATTGGATAGATTTCATTATACCCTCGTTACATTACAGGATCCAGGTATACAATCCATATATCAGTTACCAACATGAACATCATAATCATTGAACATCACCATAGAATTGTTCGGTGCTAGCATGAGAGATCATGATCACTTATTTCATTCATAGTCGATCACAACATAATTATTCTATGAGTTTGAATAACTCTTGATGATCTATATAAGGATTGTGATAAGAAGAGGAGAGAGAACTCTTTAGATCTATATAACTCTTATTAGGTCTTTAGAGTCTTTCTCTACATCAAGTTTCTACAATATGATTTTTTTTGGAAAGTGATATAATTTTTTATTTATAAAGGTTGGTCTAAGGTTATAAATTTATAAATAATACCATTTCAAATTCCCTATTTCCTAGTGAACCCTATTTCTTAATAAGAATACATTTATTATTCCCTTGACATGTGAATCCCCTAAGAATAAATATTACTTAGGTTTTTTCAGATATAGATATTAATATTGGTTTAGTTATCCTCTTTGATATTTATCAATACTTGAATAATGACTATTTAATAAATAAATATCATTTTATTATTCATCGACAACTATAATCAATATTATATTCACCAAACAATGGAAATAAATAGTTATTATTATTTAACCCACTTATTCTTTCAAGTAATTTTTGATTAAGTCTTTATAATCAACCATGTCCCAAATAAATGTTATTTAATGTAACTTTTTAAATTCAATATAAAATTTAACTAAGATTTTGAATACACTTATTATGTTACGCTCTTGGCCTCTTTATCAATATAATTAGAATGAACAACATAAATTTAAAGGGTGGTGTATAGAAACATTCCTAGGGGAAATTAATTAATTTCAAAATGGCAGGAAACTTTCTATGAATGCTTACCATTAAATAGATTCCATTTATCTTGGTATCTCTAATCGAAAACATTTCATACTTGTACCATAAATCTATGTTCTCAATGTCTCTTTACAAGAATATATAGAAATAAACTCTCCAATAGAACACTGTGTATATTGATTTACCCAAGTTTTTCCAATACCATATAAGGTATTGAGATATAAACTCTCATTAAAGAAAAAAAGATAAAAATAAATTCTAGAAATATCAGTTAATGAAATGTCACTTGTGACAGACCCAACAAATCCTTCCCTACTACGAGCATATGTAACCCCTTTTTAATCAATAATTCAATATAAATGAATCATGACAATAATTAATTATAATATTAAATCATATGGATCAATACACATGTATGCATATAGGAACATCCAATGACACATAAAATGTTGATTTTTAAAGGGTGGGTCCACTCCCCTATACTTTTATCATAGATATTACCATGGGAAAACACCACAATTTGGTGTCTCATGGTATTATTAACCTCCTACATATTATGTCCAATTTTTCCAATATCCCATCAAAAAATATCATCGATTCGAGTAAAATTTATTCAAGAATAATATCTTATCACCTCTAAGTTCTCATCATAGAGGATAACTTCTACGACCTTTCGGTGTGACATTTTGTAAGACGTTATCACATAATGATATCTTGTGGTGTAAAAATCATAATGTGATAAAAAAATAAAAAAATATTTAAGATAATTAATACATGAATTCAATTAAATATAATTTAGTTATATATAGGTACTCCAACACACTCTCACTTGGACTAAATCCAGCTTTTAATTACCTTAATTCCCCTAGTCCTCACATAATACACATGCCTCTACTAAGATATATCCTTCGCTAAGGGTTTTTCCATGTTTTCCAAATGGATGATATCCTGGCATAAAATTCCCCTCACTGATAAAAATCACATTAAAAATTAATCATTCAAAGTATATTGTTATCTCTTTAATGTGACCTTAGATCTTTTGAAAGCTCCACCACTATAGCGTTTTCACAATAAGATATGATAGGGTCTTAACATATATGAACCACATCAGAATATTGGTAAAAAAATTCAATAAAAATGATTCCTTTTATGCATGATAAGAAATGATATTTTTAGATACAAATTTATTATTAGTGACCACTGGCTTCGTTAAACTCTTCTAGCTCACAGCTCCTCTATTGAGACTTGAGACATATTCTAACCACGATTTCATATCATTAGAATCTATTTTGAATATATAATATATATAACACATGATAAATTGATCTTTATATCCTCTATACACCATGGACATATCTATAGTTCATATCATATACTTAAGGAAATCCTTAACACCAATCCAATATTGTTCACCAATAACTTCTTAATATATTCCTAACATGCTCGAAGCACAGAAAACATCAAGCCTCATACATTAAAAAGTTTCCATGATAGATATTATCACACAATAATAGCATATCTTATTCAGTATATCTTATTCCTCATGTGTTTGAGGTCACATTTTCTTGGAAAGTTATATACCATGTGATTCTAGAACCAATCCCCTCTTGGATTGTTCAATACTGAATCTCATAAATATCTAGTCAATATATGTACTTTAACATAATCCTAGTCATCTCTTGGATCTATCATGTATGATATTGATCTATAGAATATAGGATGCTTCTACTTATTCTTTCATAGAAAATCACCTATTCATCTTTACCTTAATCACTTGTAAGGATGATGTATTATTTATAATTATTAACATGCCCACAAAATATACTATTATTAAAATCATTGTACTCTCACTAGAACACCTATAATCATGTAGATCACATTCAATCATAATGAAACAAAATTATTATTTAGACTCATTGAATCAGTTGTTCCATGATTAGGATGCTTTCTTTAATCAAAAAATGGATCTAAAAAACCTTCACACTTTTTTCCAATGCATGGAGTTTAAACCTTTATGCATGTTTCATAATAACATCTTACTAAAGGATCCAATTGTGGGAAAGATTTTTTACATCCACATTCCAAATATCATATTCATATAATGATATAGGTGAAAGTATAATTTTTATGGGCTTTAATATGAAGACTAGAGAACATGTTTCACTGTAGTAAAGTTCTTGAAATTTACTAAACACTTTATCCACTCGACATGGTTTATAGATAAAAACCTGAACATTCAAGTATATATTCCTCTTGAATTTTTATTCAAACCCAATGGGATTTATATGAACTATGGGATCAATTAGAACCCAAGAAATTGATTGAGACTTGGAATATATCACAAAATTATTTTCTTCTTTCAATATTGTAGATTCTAAGACCTCTACTACCTCTTTATATGATATAGTGTCATTATTGTTGACCAATAATTATTTTACATATTCTATGACTACATAATAATATTTTTCTAGTTCTCAAACCTATTTGGTGCTCCTAGGTAGTACTTTTTTCTAGAAAAAAATCTTCTATGTGGATCTATGGAATCTATTCATGTACCAACTCATTTATATCTTAAGAATCATCTTCATAGTAGTAAATATTTCTCCCACTATAATCTTTGAGGATGTTCTACCTATCAAGAAATATTTCATGTCTTATAACAGTTACATTTTTATTTGAATGGTTTTATAAATAGTATATTTTTTCCCTTAGGATACCCTATAAAGATTCACTTTATCCCTCAGGATGATATTTTTTATGTAATATATACATATCAATTGACACACAACATCATGGATAAATATCTGACAAAAATATTTCATTCCACTCTATAATAAAATGGGAATATCACTTTCCACTTTAGCTGGAACTCAATTTACAATGTGTTATACTATGTGTAATGCATATCCCAAAAAGGATAATATAATATTATGGAGACTCATTAATGACCTTACCATATCCCACAAGGTACAGTTCCTCCTTCCACTAGCACCATTCTAAAATGGTGTATAAGATGGGGTGAGTTGAGATAAATTCTCATACTCCTATATGAAGTTAATAAAATCATGTTTAAGACAATCCCCATCTCAATATGGTTGTATTTTTTTATCTTCTTAACAAGATGATTATGAAAGTCCTTTTTTAACTCCTTTACATTTTTAAAGGATTAATTCTTAAACCATAATAAGTATATGTAACATTACCTACACAAGTCATCAGAAAAAGTAATAATGTATGATAATCCAATTATAGATTCTACTTGAAAAAGTTCTACACACATAAGTATATACCAATTATAGAATCTCTATGCCCCTTTCACCTTGAAAATTATATGGTGTTCTTCTAATATTTTTTTATAAACCATCATGAAAAATTTCAACTTATTTATACATAGAGGATTCTATGTAACTATCTTGAAAGAGATGTTTTAAATGTATCTCATTTGTGTGACCAAGACTTTAATTCCACAACCAGGTGTTAAATGAGTCACATTTATTTGATTCAATATCAATTTCCAATATTTTATTTTCTTAATTTTATAAATAAATATTTTTATTTTGCTAATTCATATCAAAAAATATTTTATATTCATAAAAGGAGGAACTCTTATTTCCAAAGATAAAAATAAATCAAATCATGTCTAAAGAAAAAATAAAATTAATGTTGTGGGTAACACATGGGGCCTCATAACAGTTCATTAAAAACAAAATAAATTTATTTTTAAATTTGATATTGTAGTATCTAATGAATATATCATCCAACCTCAGTTCATTGGTATCCCATAGATCCACCTCGCCAGTTGCAACATTTAGAAATCTACTTGGTTCATGCATTTGGTTACAAATGTGAGCACCACATGTAATATATAATAAATAGAATGTAGATATCAAAAGATTTCAATTTATAACAAAAACTTGTGAATCATCCCCTCTATTCATGATCTAGATGAATTTCCTCCTCTAGTTTTATTTATGTACACATGAAATACACACCATATCTTATTCATTTCCTTTCTATTAGACCTTCTTCTTCTTGTAAGAATAGTACTCTAGATCCTTTGACCATGAATGAGCCTTCAGTTCATTTTAATTATTTCTATTTTCTTATTCACTATAAGAAAATTGGTTATTACACATCTAATGTCATTATCAAGTTTTTTAATAATCGTTAGATGTTATAAAAGAGTATTCTTGTTATTGGTCCTATTATAATTCAAAATAAAAATGGAGACGTTTTTTGGTAGTGGAGATAAAATGATATTGATATGAAACTAACTAGGAATATTAAACATTATGATTTCTATGTGCTATATGTTTCGAATTATCTTGACTACAAGTTACCCAGCTATCAACAACTATTTAATCTTGCACATGAATAGTGCATTGGGGATATGATACCTCACTTGTCTTACCTTCTCCTAATAGAGATCTAAGTGGTGATAAATGATTTTATAAGAATCCATATACTTATATTGATGTATAATATCACTGGAAAGAGAAGATAAGAAGAAACAATGTGCGTTCAATACAACATTTACATGTTCCAATAGGGATATATTTCTTCTTCACTATCTTTTTTGTAAAGATCCACTAAAATTGGGGATCCCATTATATATAATTTCCACTCATGGTGTTGTATAAAGCATAAAACCCTATACCATTTTGGGTAATTTAAGACGGTGATAAGTTTTTCTTTATCTAGTATGGATCACAGGGATATTATCAACGTCATGTTATTTCCCATTTATACAACTTAAGTGCAGATAATTAGTACTTCCTTGATTTCCAAAATTGATTAATAAATTTAAATTCTATTAAATTACATTAATATCCCCCTATTTTTTTGAAACCTAATATCCCTCACCATCAGTTTCAGAATATCAAGTTTCATATATATTCTAGTTGAAAGGACATATATTCCTCTTATCAAAACTTTGACATGGTCTTGACAATTTGTTTTAATAGTTTTAGGTAAGTGTATCTTGTCAGCAACATTAACTCATATTTACTTGATCTATTTAGTGGACTATCCATTCATAAAATATTAGATAAATATTTTCTCAATACTTTCCTTCGAGTTACATAATTTTCTACTTTGGAATTCATCCCATTATGTGGACTAAGATATTTCAACCCAAAACATCAAGCTAAATTTTCCTCGATAATTGAAATCACCCTGACATACGATGGTCAATTAATTTAAACTTTTAAGTCAATTCTAAATGATGTAATATAAACATATACCAAATTAATAATTTAGTTGAGGTATTTTTATCCTTATTCATAAAATATCATTTCGATCATATAAAATTATATGTAAATATTAATTTTATTTTACTTTGGTTATTAAACATATTTGATAAAACATTTACATGGAATCTAGTTTTATTTTATTTCTTCCTTCTTGATTATTAATTCATTTATTATATGACAATGTAGTATCCAAAAACATAAATAATCCCCAATGAAACTGGTATAAATAAAATATAAGTTCCATGATCTTGATATTCTCTAATGTCTAGTTAATCGTAGAGATGATAAACTAGCATTCAATCAAATGGGAATAACACCTTGAACTATAACTTGGTTTATGTTACATCATTAAATCTTATCACCTATGTATCATCTCAATTAGTTTCACCTCAACTCCAAGACTCAGACTAACTCATCTCTTCTGTGAGCTATATCCTTACCTAATCTTTTACTCAATGGGTTTTAAGGGTATCAAATAGATTGAATAAAGTGTTTTTGTACAAACTATGAGAATACATTACCTTACATGATAAAAAGGAGGTGATTACACACAAGAATTAAATTTAAATTAATAATAACTTAAAAGGAAAACAATCACATACTTTAGTCTATTATAATATCGGGATCATCCGCACAACATAAAAATAACATACATGTTCATTGCATGCATTAATTACATCAATTATCTCTTTAGTCATGATAAAGTATCATGAAATATTATAATTAATTAATTTAATCTTAATTCCATTAATTAATCCTTAAATTAACATCATCCATAATTTTTTTTAAAAATAAATTAATTAATTTAGTTTAAAATTAATGAGGTACAAAAGTGTGATTGGAGGAAATGACATGTACTCATGAAAACTACTTGGAATGATAATTTTTCTATTTATTCATATGGATTATAATATAATAAAATACCATAGATAACTTATAGATTAATTTTCTAACAATGAATTTATTTAATTTATAATTTATAATCCTATGAAGTAGTATGTACTATCAAGAAATGACGCTGAAAATAGATGTGAATAGGATTAATTATATATTTAATATTTCTATACATATTAAATTAAGAATATTTTCTATTGTAAACTTCATGTCATGTACTTGGTTATATAGAATGTGGTCCCTTGTACCTATTTCCATGACACTTTCCTGGGACTGGGCATGTACCCTTTCACAGATGTGTGTAGAGTACATGATGTGTAATTTTTTTACCTAATGTGAGGCCTCAGTATTGCATGTTTTTGAATTACTCATGTCACGTAATAGATAATGGCCACACATAGAACCTCTATGATCTCAACTACACTAAAATGAGGACAAAATGTTGTGTACATGTGTTACACATCATGTAGTTATTGGGACCATGTTTCATCATATTTAGATCAACTCTTTGGTCTTATTTTGGCATATAATTGATCCAATTAAATCATATTGATCATATTTTATTAGGAGATACGAAAGAGATACATGGGTACACAGTGAGTAGTTAGGTGGTACACATTGTGTAGTCTTTTTTTGTTTGGGTAGAACCTTTTTCACCTCCATAGGTTGTTTTAATATGTTTCTTCAATTTAAAATTAACTATTTTCTAGTTATGTGTGTTTGAATGAAGAAAGGGAAGGTAAACCCATGTCTTGATTTCATGAATGAATTGATCTGAAGTAAAATTAATCCCAAATTCATGAAAATAATTAATGATGAATAAATAATTCTAAATTAAAAATGTGACCTCTCTAGTACCACATATACATTTTGGGAATATTTTAAGCACCTATATGTTATTACCAACACATTGTTTTATTATTAATTTATGAATAATCATTATTTACATAATTATTAATATCAATAAAAATGTAATTTGAATATTACTTTTATAGAGTAATTTCTGGAACTCAAAGTGGAGGATACTCAGATATAATCTTTAATTAATTTATAAGGATATATAGAATTCCCTTAACTTGTAATTATATATTCTTTAATAATTTATTTTGGTTGATCTTATTATACCATCATTGAATTAAAGGATCCGAGTGGAGAATTCCTCTATCAGTGATCCACATGTGAACCATAATCATTGAATGGTTTTAAATAATTATTGATTGCTAGCATTGTCGATGTTGATAGCTTTCATTGTTCATGATTGATCAAATTAAAATTATTCTAAGAGGTTGAATAAATCATGATTATCTCTTTATTCCTTGAGAAAATATTATTAGAGATCACTCTATATATATCTAGAAATATATCAATTCCTTGAGATATTTTCTCTCAATTAGTAATTCACAACAAAATTATATTTTGAAATTAATACAAGAATATATATATATATATATAGAAAGATCTATGGCTGGAAATTTTCACCAGATCCCCTTACCAATTCCCTATTTCTTTCTTAGAAAAAAATATAATTATTATTCACATGAAATTTGAAACACCTATGAATTAATATAAATTATATTATTTCCTTTTAAGAAATTTTGTTATGTCCTATTATCCTTATCTCCATTTATAGAGAATTAAACAATTAATATATAATAAATAAATTTATGTACATTATTCATTGATAAATATGAAAAAATATTATACTTGGAAAACCTTGAAAATATATATTTATTATTATTTAACTCAAGTTTTTTTGAATAACCTGTGATAAAATCCTGGGTATCAAACACAACCCAAATAAATTTTATGTACTCTAACATGTCAAATTAAATATTTAATTTAACTAAAATCATGGATACACTTAGTGTGTGACATTCTTGGCTTAATTCTCAGTGGAATTAGGAATAACCACCTAGTGTCCTAGGTTAGTATATCAAAACATGTGAATTCATATATATAAAAAGAAGTTATTTTCCCAAGGATGTAAAACCTTATAAAAACAATTTTTGTATAATATAATCTCTTTTTTGTGATATATCTAAAGAAGAAGGTCATATAATGGTGTTCGGATTATATGTTCCTGAAATCTATTTATTTGTAATTATAGATATGAACTCACCAAAATAACATGATGGAAATCATTCTATCTAGGTAGTTCAATTCCCATTCTAGGACCTAAGATATCATATTTCATCAAAGGACATAAGGGATAAATCATTTCTCATGTTATCCATTAAATTTATAAAATTGGATAATTGAATATTTAAATAAAATCATTAAATATAGTGGATAACTGTTCATATAATAAAATAGATTTTTTAATATGTTAACTATTACTTATTATTATTTCTTATCAATTACTGAAATTATAAATTTATTTTATTATTATATAATCATGAAAAACATTGTTTCTTGAAATTAAACAAAAAATTTAGAAAATTATATTTTAGTGAATAACATTATTTTCATACTTATTTTTAGTACATTAATTTACTTTAATTTTAATAAAATTTTCTAATTTATTATTTCAATAAATACATTATAAATATGTTACTTATATTCTATAAAAACATTGAATTTTATTAACGGAAAACCTATTCTTATACCTGTTCCATATAGTATAAATTACATAAAATCATATAGAGGGCACAACACCAACATTATAAATGAATAATGAATGAAATAATAGGTAGTTATAGAAGGTAAAGAACCTATACCAAAGGAATTGTAACTTGAACTCTGGAATAGTGATATGACCCTTATGAATAGTAAACCAGCTAATATAATAGTAAAGTAACCAATTAACATATAAATAAAATTTAGGTATCTTATAAATGAAAATATGATATAAATATATCAATGTATAAGTAAATAAATGTTTTATAAATTATTAATTAAGTGTTAATTTTATTATATAAAACATAAAGGTTAATTTAAAATTTTATAATTAGTATAATTTTTTAAAAGAAAATGTTTTTTCATAAAATGTATTCATAAATTAATATTTTGTCATATTATGATTATAACATAATTTCATGAGACCTTAATTAAATTTTCAAAGTATTATAAAATTATTTATAATTTTCAAATTATTATTTACCAAATAAATGATGATTTTAATAAAAAAATTAAATTTCTCATATTTATAAAATTATTTTCACAAAATGGATTTCATTTATTAGTTCTACACATCAAAAAAAATTTATGGGGAATTTTTTTAATTTTTTTTAAATACTAGAATTTATAGTGAATGGTAAAATACGGTAATATATGGTTTATATAGATTATAAATTTAATAAACTATTAATTTAGTCATTTCTAATGTAATCACCATAATATAGAAATACCCTTTATTATAATAATATATTTAGTTATAATCCTCAAACTATTCATATTCATGATGAAAAATAATGAACTAATGAATAAAATAATGAGAAAACACCCCCTCCCCCTATAAATACCACTCATAAACACCTATTAACCTCACAGCTCCTAAGCCTTGAGAATTTTCAAATTTATACCCAATACTCTTCCCAAGTCTCTTCTCTACGTCCAAGAGGTTTGAGTCTCAACAAAACAAAAAAACAATTTCCCTAAGGAGGTTCTCAAGGAGAATAATTCAAGAGGTAAAATCCTCTTTCTCTTTCTTTATTTTCTTTTCACTTTGTTTTCTTTTATTATACTATCCTCACATACTCTTTACAAACATTAATGATAAATATATTATCTTATATATACTATACTTTTATTTTTTTAATGTAAAATCCACCATCAATTCTCTTCTCCTCGTCCTTTTATTCTAAAAATGAAAACATTGTCTACGGAGTATTGATTTATCGCCTTCAAGGATGAAAAGTTTTCATTTTACTTTACCACCTTCAAGGAGTGACATAAAACCATTATAATGGTTGGTTCATATTGTCAAATTTATTTTATAACCCTTATTATTTTATGAAAATAACTTTATTCCGAATAATTAATAATGAAACAAGACTAACTTTTGATGATCAAAAACCACCAAAATAATCTAAACAATTATCACTAAACTCGTGTTTAATGATTCCTAATCACCCTAAATAACCAAATAGATTATATAACCATTTAAACTTTTTTAGTTAAATTAATTACAAATTAATTCAATTGTATATACTTATTCCTATTTGACATTATTTTCATATATTTATACAACTGAACCAATTATGAAAACCAAGGAAACAAAAACTCCTAAATGATAAAATCATATCTTACAACTCATCAAAAATGTCATAAATGAACTTAATTAAATTATAATAAATCAAATAAATGTATAAAATTTTATTAATTATTTAATTAGTGGATTTAATTTTATTATCTAGGACATTAAGATTAAGTGGAGAACACTTTGGGATATAGGGTAAGGGATTCTCATAGAACCTCTATTTGTTTCCTTCGAGTTACATTTTATCTTTCTTTAACCTACTTAAACTCTTATTTATTTTTATATAAATCCTATAAATTTTATTTATATGTTATAAAATCATGTATCTAGATCATTTCATCATTATTTTATGTTTAAATACAAGTTTAAAAAAATTCATTCTCAATTCTTCCCGATAAGAAAACCTGATTAAAGGTAACTTCCAGATTTCTTACCTATTTTCAAGAGGACACCATAATATATTTTAAAAATAATTTATTTTTTAAAAATAATTATTTTTATACTTAATACTATCTTGGTTCTTTTCTGGTTTTATATAAATAATTATTCCCATTTCTTTTAAAAGGATCATTATAATTTTCTCATAAACTGTGCAAAAGTAGCTCACTTATAAAGTTTATTAAACACTATTTTTACATGTTTTCACTTAATTTTTACATCATTGATCATTATATATTCCTATTTTACCTTAAAAATTTCCATGTTGGTTTTAAATCCATTATTTTTTAGAAACCATTATTATATGTTCATTTGTTATGTCTTCTAACATGATTACGATACCCATTTATTTCCATGGGTAACCCTTATGTTTATATTTGATTATTAATATGGAACACATATGTACGAACATGTAATTATAGGTTTTCCCAAATAGTGATATAATTGATTTGGTAATGTTTAGTCTCGTGATATATCATGTTGGAAGAGGGAGTAAACCTGGTTCCTTTATGGTACTTTTTCCAGCTTGAGCAATGGTCTTGGAAGTTAGCCTTGACTCACGATTATGCCTTATTGTGTGTTGTTTCCACATTCTTATGATGCCATGATTATATTTTTCCATAATATATATATTGTTCTTACTTATTTTTATTCTTGTTCCATTCATTTTATGTCATCATGTTATTCTTTCTATCCCATGTAATTTGTTATATTCTTATGTTTGTTCCCTTTCTGGGCATTCTAGTTCATTAATTTTGTTCAATTATTCCTTACACTATCTTATACCTATGTATGAGCTCAATGGATGGTAGGATCTATTTATATATTATTCAAATAAAATATTATTTATTCCATTTCCATTTTTTTAGTGTTATTTACCTAATCATAAAAATTCACTATAATTTAAAATATTTGTATTATAATTTGATGGTAAACATTGGTTAAAATTAGGTAAAAATATGTGTAAAAGGATAGGTTAAATATAGTTGGTATTATAGAATGTTATAGTTACTTTTTGATATTATGATTATATCACCTTAGTAACAAAACTAGGTATACTTCGATCACCATGTATAACCTAGATTAAAACTTAGGGAATCACATGTTATGATGTAAGTTTAATTTACTAGATTATCCTTATATATTTATTGTAATATTTTTTATATAATTATTATCCAAGTATTAAATACCCATAATTATTCTTTATTTTTCTTAGTTAATGGATGAAAATAGTAGATTTTGTAACAACAGTCAATGTGATAAGTAATGTGATGATTTCCCTAATGACATGCCTAAGATTATGGGAACGAGTGCTCAAAACATACATATAGTACTTTCTCAACTCGTTCAAGTTATGAATAATAACTTGAATCATTTGTAACTACCTCCTTCTCTTAATAAAGAGAAACTATTTGCAGAATACTTCACGCGACAAGGGCCTCCTATCTTTAGTGGATCTTATGGTCTCATCATCACAAAAAAATGGATTAAATGCGTTGAGAAGAAATTATTTATCCTCCAGTTATCAGAAGAATAAAAAAATGACTTGGTAGGATATCATTTTTATGAGTAAGATGATCAATGGTGGAAACTAATCAATAAAATGAATTACAAAGAGGAAATTGACTCCACGTATTGGGATGAATTCAAGAAAATATTTTTAAATTAATATTTTCTCTAAACCCTATGTCTCAATATGGATTGTGAATTCCTTAGACAGATTCTTAAGGAATACAAGTCTATAGGGGAATATGAGGAAAATTTCATAAGGCTTTCAATATATTCCTTCATATTTTTCATGAACACCAAAATCAAGTTGAATTGCATCTCTAAAAGTCTAAAGTCAAGTCTATAAAAAGCATCAGCGATTCGAAAAATTGATAACTATGAGGAGGTTGTTAATCATGACATTAAGGATGAAATAGAGATCTAAGACTCTTATTTTCCTCATAGGCCCAGGGATAAAATGAATAAATTGGATTTTATTATGGGTGAATCAATATATAAATACCATGATCGAAAGAACACCAAACATCCCACGTGTCAAAAGTGTGGGATAAGGCATTCTGGAAACAATATAAACTGAATCACGAGATACCTAAAATGTGGTAGATAGGGTAATATGGATTATAATTGTTTAATGGACATGAATAATCCCACTAATGAATAAGAATAAATAAATTTTAATATCAAGACTCAGCCTATAGTGCATTGTTTCAACTGAAAGGAACATGGGAATTATGCAAGACATTTCCTTTATCCAAGGGTTTTTAGAGGAAATCAACAACAATGACCTCTAAGGAAACAAGTAAGGTAATATTCTATCACTACTACTGAAGTGGAACTAGAAAATTATGTGGTGAAAGGTACACTAGTTATTCATTCATGAATAGTGAACATATTATTTGTTTCTTGTTCTATGAACTCTTTCATATCTTTCAAATTTAGTAGAACTATTCAACCACCACCTAAAAATATGAAGGCTGTGTTGTCTATGAGAATAGAATATGGGGAATTTATTGAATCCAGTGTATATAACTCTTCCCCAGTTAAGTTTTGTGGACTAAACCTCCCATACAATCTTATCTTACCTCCTTTGGTCGATTTTTATTCTATACTAGGAATGAATTTTCAATGTTTATATAAAGACAACATCAACTTTCAAGAAAGGGAGATCACTCTTCATATCCTAAGGTATCCTCAAATTCTATACAAGTGTAAGGAGTGGGATGTATATCCTTCAGAATGATTTTCTAAATTGTAGATATTATTGTCATATGAAAAAGCATATCTATCTCAAATTATTGAGATAAAAGATAGGATCATGCTTAAAGACATGCCCATTATGAGGGAATATACTAATGTGGTCCCTAAAGAAATAAATGGTCTTCCTCTAGACTGAGATAATGAGTTATAAATTGAACTTATTCCTGTATCTTTTCATATATCAATGAAACTATATAAAATGGCCACCATTGATCTGGAAGAATTGAAGAAGAAGTTACAACAGAATCTAGACATGTTTTTTATACGCTCGAGTGCTTCACTATAGGGTGTTCTAATCACCTTTATCAAAAATATGGATGGATAAATGAACCTATGTATTTATTATCTTAATCTCAATAAAATCATGATACAAAATAGGTTTCCCCTATTATGGATATATAACTTGTTTGATCAACTATTTGGGGCCAAGTATTTCTCTAAGGTGGACCTTTGGTTAGGAAATCATCAATTAAATGTGGGGAAGGAAGATATTCCCAAAAATTCCTTTCAAATGAGGTATGGAAACTATGAGTTCATTATGGTTCCCTTTGTATGCACCAATCATCATACAATATCCATGTATTTAATGAATAGAGTCTTTATATATTACCTCAAAAAAAATTGTAGTATTTATTGGGGATATTATGATATACTCCAAGAGAAAGGTGGGACATGGGGAGAATTTGAATACTATTCTAAAATCTTATAGAAGGGATAATGATTATTAAATTTAAATTAAATGTGATTTTTTAATGGATAAAGTATCCTTCTTGTGGAATGTTATCACCGGTAAAGTAATATTAGTAGACCCGTCTAAGAAAATTGCAATTGATGTTTAGTCCATGCCAATATCTGTTATAGAGAATCATGATTTTCTTTCTCTAAATGGGTATTACCAATGATTATTGAATATTTTATCATGATTTTCAAACCCACTAACCAAGTTGACTCATATAGAAGTGAATATTTTTCTAAACCATTGAATGTAAAGACTACATCAAAGAGTTCAAAATAGGTTTATCGACGCACTGTGCTCACACTACCATAGAATGGGAAACTCTTTTTGGTGTATATAAATGCATCTAAGTAGGTATTATACTATTTATTGGTATTTGTTTTAATAAATATTTTATTATTAGTTAAAGGTTGGGAGGGGACTGGGATAAGTGTTCCAGATTTAGGCTTCTTTAGTATCTTTATTTTTAGCTTTATTGTTGGTTTCATTTTAGAACAAGATTTATAATGTTGGTTATATTTTATGGGTATGGTTAGTTTTATGTTTATTTTTACATTTGGGTTTATTTTCTAGGCATACAGGGTAGGGTAATGTTTGGGATTTAAGGGTACAATGTTAGGAGTTAGTGTTTAGTTTTGAGATTTGGGTTGAGGGTGTAGTTTTAAAGTAAAGTTAGGATTGGAGGTTAGATTTAGTAGGTTATTTTTTAGGTTTAGGTAATAATATTAGGGTTTGGATTTTATATTTATGTTAGGATATTCGGTGAAAAGGGTTCTGGGGAATGGTTTAAATTTAGGGTAGGATTGGGTGTTTTTTTAGAAGTTATGGATTATGTTTAAGAAATATGATTGGGGGTTTCAGTATAAATATTATTTTGGGTCTTACATGAGTATAGATAATGGTGTAGGTTTAAACATAACATGGAACTAGGGATTAGTTGTAGGGTGTTATGGATTAAATTTAGTGTGTAGGTTTTATATTATTGGGTTGGGTTTAGGACAAGGTTTAGGTCATGGATTTGTGTGGTGTTGGTTTTAGTTTTAGTTTGGTGTGTTTAGATTTTATGAGTAAGGTGTGCATAATAATTTATGATTGGGAGTAAGGTTTAGGGTGTATTTTGGGATTGATATTTTTTTGGGTTTAGATTTAAATTGGCATCCTTGATGTTTAGTCTATAGGGTGTAGATTTAAAATTAGGTTAAAATTAATAGGGTGGTTTAGGTTATATGTTATTTTGAGATGGGTTGGGGTTGGGTTTATATTAGTTTGTATGATTATCGTTTAAGGGTATGAAAGGGTATATGGTCTATTTTTTGGAGATAAGTTTAGGGTGTAGTTAGGGAATGAGATTTGGGGTTCAGTTTATATTTATATTAGGGTCTTGGTTTTTTATGCTTTTGGGTGTAGGGTGTAGATTTATATTTGGGTTACAATTAATGGTAAGGTTTTAGGTGTAAAATAGGTATTATATTTAGTGTATTGATTTAGATTTAGGTTCGTATTAGGGGTCATTTTTAATTTGTATGTGATGGATGAATGTTTTGGGGTGGAATTTTATTTTTATTTGTGGGTTTTGTTTAATATATGTTTTGGTGATTTGGATTTAAGTTTTTATGATCAGGGTATATTTTTTTAGGTAAAGATTTGGAGTAGAGAATTTAATTTTTTTTAGGGGGTTAGGTTTTTTTTTAATTATGTTTATATAGTGTATGTTTAGATTAGGTTTTATGGATTGGGTTAGTCTCAATTCTATATTCTGATTAAGGATTATGTTTGTTGTGGTTGGATTATTATTAGATTTATTTTTATTTTAGGGTGTTATTTTCATGTTTTAGGTTTTATGGTTTTGGTTTAGTTTAGGTTTTACAGGTAGTTATTGGGTGTAGTTATGGAATCTGATTCGGGGTCGGGTTTAGATTATAATTAGGGACATCAATGTTTATGGTCTATAGACTAGAATTAAACATAAGATTGGGTTAGCAGTGGGTTTTATAATTGATGTTTGAGATTATGTACAAGTTTTAGGTTTAGGTTAATGAGGTTGGGATTAGGTTTATGGTATGGTAGGGGTTAGTGTTTAGGTGTGTGACCTATTTTTGGGGTGTAGTTACTGAATAAGATAAGGGTTATGGTTTAGATTTAGATTAAGGAGTTAGGTGTTTAGGGTTTAGGATTTAAATTGAAATTTATCTTAGGATTTAGAATTAGGTTTGGGTGTAGGTTTAGGAGCAAGTTTGGGTATAGTTTTAAAGGATAAGTATGAGGTTATTGTCTAGGTTTTGGACTTAAGATTAGGAAGAATTATCATAACGAAATTATTATAAATTAATTCTTTGGGGACACATAGAACATGGTATTCGAATTATCCTTATTTTTTTAATTCTTATAAACTCCATTTTATTATATTTAAATATGTGTATTTATCACTATATTAAATAGATTTAGGTTATTTTGGTTGGTTGGTTTTAATAAGAGTGTTCATATATGATGGTTCATGTTTTTCATGGTGAAACTAGGTGGAAAGATAAATCACATTGGGCATATGGGTCTACTTTCTAGCCATACCATTCAATATTTTTTAGTGAGAATAAATGATATACCTAGACTTAATAATTAATTTACAATTTCATGATTGGTAGGTTTCTAATAATGAGTTTTTTGGATTTTGTTCTAAGATCTCATGGGAGTTCCTAAGATCATTGATTTTTCTAGTTTCCTAGAGTGAATGTTATTTCATCAAAGTAGTATAAAAGTATGAAATTTTTAACTAAGTTAATAGAAACCCCATATATTATAATTATAGAAAATTTACCATCACTAGATTAAACTGATTATCATTTTTTGTCTTTATTAGTTTAATAAAAGAGTGTATTAATGTTGGTTGTAGTTATTATAGATGAAATGAGATTGATAGATAATTTATTCACTGTTTTTGGGTCAGTTTTGTTTCTTGCCCATTGAATATTTTGAGGTGGTAACTGACTATATGAATGGTAGAATTAATAAAAGATCTATTTTTCTAGTAGTTTCCAAATACTGGATTTTATGCATCCACTTCTATGGATAAATAAAGTATCCATAATGAAATAATGGTTATGCTGGTAATAGTTAATGTCTTTTTTGTGGAGCAGTGTAAATAGATGATCAATAGAGTCTGGTTAACAAAAATACTCTTGGTTCAACTTCATAGAAAAGTCATAAAATATTTAAAGTTAAGGATTGAATACATTCAAGACTAATAATCAATTATTAATTTCTATATTAGGTGTTCCCTAATAGTGAATTTTTTATATTTTCATTTTGGGGATGAAGGGAGTGGTTAAGATCAAAGATTGTCTGAGTATACTAGTTTGAATAGTATTTCAAAGGTGTAATGTAAAATCCTAACTATTTCATCCAGTTTTGTAACAAACTCCTATATTATATATATATGAGGAATGGAAATTTTATTAAATAGAATTATATTTCTTTTGTATGAATGATTTTAACAATTATTTTAATAAATAGTGGTTTTGATTATTCCAGATGAAATGATTTTGGGATATAATATACTTAGGGAACTTGGTTCATTTTTCTAGTAAACTCATTGAATTTGTTTTTCAAAGATTCAATGATATTCCCTCAATCATCAAGAATAAAATAAAAAAATCACTTCTAGAAAACAAACATCCATGAAATGGTGCTTTTTGTGGGTTCCCCAAAGTGAACAAACTTCCAACATAGTAGTGTAAAAGGAATACGATTTTATCCATGTTAGTATAATTTCCTCTATTAAATCTATATATGTGGAATGATCACTAAATTAAATTCATTCATATTTTTTCATAGATGGGTTCACTAAATTAGTTAATAAATAATTGTTGTAGCTATTCATAATTAAAAAATGTGGGGTGATAATTTACATAGGGCCATTGAGTTTTCTTTCTTTCCAATTCAATGAATATTTGAATGTGAGAATCACTTATATGCATGAATATAATAACCAATGCACAATTAATTGATTATTAGTTCATTGATAGTGAGTTTTTTTATTTTCTTATTGGGTGTCAAGGGATTGAAATAGATTATAGATGATTATAGCTCTTGTACTTAGATGCTACAAGTTATGGTTATAGAACATGAGGTAGATCTTGAAGTAAATTTATCCATGATTTATCGAAAATTTTAACTCTATTTGTGATTGAAATCACTAAATAAAAAATAGATTTTGTTACAATATTCACTGAGGATAATACTAATAGAAGAATTACATGGTCTTTCAGGAGAAAAAAAGCCACTAGATAAAATATCATCCATTCCCATATAGTTTTTAAAGATATCCATATATATAAATCAAAACATGTTCATTTTTTATTAATCTAAGTAAATGATTTTCTCTAAAATGGTTGTAATTTTAAAATTTTAATTTACATGACTTGTGTATCTAGATATTTTAGTAACACCTAGTTGTATTGTTCCAACTTTTTTAACATTAATTTCTATGTGATTATATTTTGATATAAAGTATTGAAATAACCAAGGTTGAGATGTCAACTAATAACATTATTTGTGGTTTTAGAAGATATAATTTAGGGATTTATTGGGTTATTTTCAATCATTGGGTAATATTTTCTATATTACTAGAAGACAAATTAATTGTGAGTGAAGATGATTTTAACACGAGGAGTGTACCCCAGCCTCTTTTTTCAGAAAAATTGTGTTTCTAAATAACTTTTATTGATTCAATGATGTATCAACTTTTATTATATTCCATGTCTGACCAATGTTTTCTCAATCAAGTTTACAATCGATATGCTGGATGGGAGTGGAAATAAGAAGGAAAAATAGGTAATGATTTTATAGTATATTACTATGAAAATATTATTTAATATTATTTCTATTTTTGAATACATACCATATTTATTATATACATGGTTATTGAAAAATGATTTTGGAGGAAAGTAGGAAGATAAAATAATTCTTAATCTAGATATTAATGTCTTTATGATTATGGTATTTATATTGGAGTAGTTAGTTTTATATTAAATGATGAATTTAAATGTTTTTAACCTCTTTGAATCATAACATAATGTTATTCATTTTACTCTAATGATATTTAGGTAACATCTTCTAAAGGACGTAGAGTGAGCATCCTTGCTGAGTATATATTGAATGTTTTACTTTCATCAAAAATATTTTAACATTCTCTATTATGTTATCTCTAAATTTTTAAATGTAAATTTATTTTCATCATATTTAATAATAAAATCATGGTATAATATATATATATAAGTAATCCTCGGTGGGGAAAAATGTTAAGTGGAATATTAATAGGAGGAACGTAACGTATAAAAATTATTCAACAAAGTTGTTTCTAATATTAATCCTTGATCTTCAGGATAATTAATTATAAGATGTTGGGATTTTCCTTCTTATGTGAAATGAAATTTTTACATCAATGGAACTATATATAAATGAAAGTTTATTATTTAAGACTATTCAGTGACTTTCCCAATCATGATATCAATCTTGAATACTTTAAACATTCTCAATAGATCTTCCCAAATCTAAATCATTCATCCCACACCCAAGTAATATTCATACTTTGATATCGTTATTGTTGTTTTTATGTCCAAATTAACTTTTAGGGACTTTATAAAAATGCCCTTGAAATTTTGGAATTAATGGGATTCAATTGTATTGATACTAAATGAGTGTATAAGTACTTAAAAGAAGTGTGTTAGTAAATTAATTATCTAAAAGTTGATTATTATCTAATTCATTATCTCTAAAATCAAAATTCATTTCAAGTAACCTCAATGAATGCTCAAAATTCATTCTGTGCTTGATGGAATGAGCCCATAGTAAAGGAATTTTCAAAAAGCATCCAGTATCCTAAAACATTTATCATTTCCAATCCCACATAAATAAAACTAGTTATGGGTTTATATTCATGTTTTAGTATATGATAATGGCCTCGATTTCAATGAAATTATTCTTACAAATGGAGATTCACTAAGGAAAATAATATAATGGTCATAGTTTTATCAAAATTTTGTTCATCTATTTGATGATGATCATGATTAATGAAATTTCATAACTTTATCTAACCATTCATTAGATACTTTTCTTATATAAATAAAGGTACCACCTCTACTTTATGTCATGGGAATGTTTCATTCACTCATGGATTCTCAATGTCTCTATCATGTTAGTGGAATTTTCTATGTGACCATTCATGAATTATACTATAACTGGATTCAATAAGAATTTTAGTAGTAATATTTATTTTATTTTTAATACTTCTATAGATAATGGTTTATATATTTATTTAAAATTATGTTTTTAATTTTTTGTAGTTCATTTTAGAGGCCCCTTCTACTAGGGGTTTTGAATGAAATAGTGTCTAAACATTTTAGTTTTGTTGTGGTAGTTGAAAGAGAAATAATCATTACCAACACATATATGTTATAATCAGTCCTCAAAGATGTTTATTTAATTATATTTATCTTATATTTAGGTATGGTACATGGAGTCCATTTAGGTTATATTCAATCCTCCTACTTGTTTCCTTGTGTTATTTTTTCCTCTACAAGGATTTTCAATCCACTTATTTTGTAATATTTGATAAGTAAATGTAAAATTGAATGTAAATTTATCCTCCCAATTTAATTTATCTAAAATTAATATAGAGAACATATATGGAGATATGTATTCCTCTCAAACAGACTACTTAAAATTGCCTAAAATGGTGTGATTTTAAAATAAATGATACAAAATGAGATAATATGAAAATCGTTTACTTTTATTTTTTTCTAATTTAAAAATAACTTATTTTCTCTTTTTATGAAATATAAATATTCTATTTAAAACTATAGAAAAATTTACAACATCTTTGGTTTCAACTCACAGATGTTCTTCATGTAGATAATATCAAGAAATTGTGTAAATGTTTTTATTTTTTGTCACCTCCAATGTCTGTTGGGAATGTAATTATGTTAAATGAATTATTTGGTGATGGTGGGAACAAATTATTTCTATTTATCCCTCTATATTATTTTATTTTAATTATTAATTTAATAATATGTTCCTTAAATTGTTGTTTTGACTTAAATTAATATTGTCATAAGTGATTAAAAAACATTGGGTATGATGATTTTGGAAACTCTCATGTTCTTCACTTATTCATACTATTATTATATTTGGGATTAAATAATTATTTAGTTTCTCACTAGTATTAAAATTGAGATATATGGTGGTGATCACTTTTCTCAAACATGAATTGTGTTCTAACAATGCTAATTGGTGTTAGTTGTACTAGATTAACCACTCCAATAGACATATTGATTGGAAAGAAACCATTTCTCAAATCTCTAAATATAGTGAACAAAATAAAATCCACAATCCTAATATTAGGGATAAATGAAATGTAATATTTTGAAAATGATTCATATGTTCCTATATTAAATTATGGAACTCTTATAATTAGATGTGCTTAGAGATGGATGGATCGGGTCACCCAAAGTGAATAGTGTTTCAAAATTGAAGAATAAAAGGAAAAATATTGTAGTTTTGTTAGTAGAAAATACATATATTCAATTTATAAATGAGTAATGGTAACTATATTAAATTAATTCAATTTTAGTAAAACAATTTACACATATAGTTGAAAACATTGGTTGTAGATATCCCTCATTAACAAAGGGAAAGGCATTATTTAATCTAGTACCTTGTGTCGATATTTAATCCAAATATATGAAATTTTTGTTGTGGGAATCATCAATATACATAAGTGTAATAATCAATGATCCATTAATTGATTAGTAGCTTCCAGATAGTGGAGTTTTTGGATTTTCATCTTGGGGAACAAGGGAGAGGCCTAGATCAAAAATGGTTATAACCCTATCACATGGATGTCAGATATTGTCATTCTAATATTGGAGGTGGATTATGGAGTATATTTTCTCAATATTTACAAAAACAGTGAACTAAAATTGTGGGAATGGTTTGTGTTATGCTACATGGTTCTAGGGTGTCTATAAGTTCAAGAATGATGGAGATTTAACATTGATGCGCCTAGAAGTTGGGTTTGCGCTACACAAGAGGCTGATCTATATAGACCCTCTATCCAAGGTGGATACATTATATTCATATAGATAGGGTATTGTTATTGATTTAGGTCATATCTTTGGAGATTTTTTGTTTCTATGACCAACAGAATAGATATAAAGGATGAACACTTACCCAGAGTACCAATTTTCTAATGTTGCATGATACTACTTCATTTTGTTGGGTTTCTGGTTATTTTCATGAATCATAGAGGCATGGAATGGGGTTCATTAATTTTTTTATAAGTGTTTTTTCGGGTATTTTTCATGCTACTTTCCTGTGACCGCTGGTTTAAAAAGGAGTGTTAGGTGTCTCCAATTTATAGATAGAGGCTTCTTTTATGAGTGTACATTTGGATTTTATGTTGATTATTTTATCTACTTCACTAGACATTAGTTCCCAAAGGTTGTTTGACTAAATTAATATATTGGGGATTTTTAGTAGAATATATTTTTTGCATAATCCTACACCTTTGAATGTAAATGATACTTGGATATCTTCTAATTTCACTATGAATTTAAAACATAGATTTCTAGGCCAACAACACTTAGAGGCCAACACATAAAGATAAAAAATTATCCCATTTAGACCTAAGGTGACCCAAAAATAAAGGTAACATGGAATTCATTATTATATAGATAGAATCTCAATTGAATCCTTTAATTTCTTGTTAAATTACTTTTGGTCCAAGATTAAGCTACAACTACACACAAATATATCTAATAAATTCTTCCTTTTCTCCATAATTTCAGAGTAGCCATGGATCATAAAATATTTCCCCTTTGAGAGTTATATCTACTAATATTTCAAATTCAATTAAAATTAACTCATATTTTTTGAATATTTTTATTCTACTACTATTAATACATTGTGGGTTCTTCTTCAAGTTACATCATTTTTCTATTCAGTAATCGATACTCGCTTATTGATTTTTTTATGAGAAACCAAGACAATATTAAAAGAGGTTATCCAGCCTCATATTATTCTCAACATATCTATTGAAAATTTTTCAAACAATAGATAACTATTTTAGTGACTAATATAAATTTTTTTTTATAAAATTTGTTGAAATTTTTAAATTAATTTTCATGACTCTTATCTCCTATTATTATAAAAACCCTGAGTAGTTATTTTCCTAATTTATCATTTCAAACTCTAAAAATATATTATGATGTAATGTCATGAAACAAATTTATTTGAGAAGTATAATTACTATATTAAAATTTGGTGGGACTTGTTATTAATCCTATAAGATACGTTTAATTCAGTGGTCAAAATTATTTCACAATAGAATTTTGTTGTGGAACTAGGCTAGGGGATACTCCCTATGATAAACTAATATATAAATAAAACTAATATATATTATTTAATATTAAATTCATTAACCTTTGAGATAGAAAAAACTATTTGGGTCTTTACTTTATATCTTCCGATTCCGTACGGGATATGGAGAGAAAAACCCAACTCTAGTGGGTCATACAATTGAGAATTTATCCATGTCTGAATCCCTGAATAATAGGATGTTTATATACTAGAATTGATTTTTGTAGAATATATTTATGACTAGTAATTATGATGATATTGTGAATAATATCATTGTAGGAATAATTATTATGGAATTAGGCTCACCAATATTTTCTCAATCGTGTTTTTAATTGATATAGAGGATGGGAATGGGGAGAAAATATAAAAAACGGATATAGATCATGTCATAGTTTACTCTAAAAATATTATATATCATTATTTATATTTATGAGTCTATAAAAAATCTGGTTTTTATAGGAATAATTAGAAAATACTATTAATGAGAGAAGACAACAAAAATAGGTCTTGATCCATATATTTATGTCTTCATGAAGGTATTATTTATGTTGGATTAGTTGACTATATATTAAATGTTTTGAAATTCATTTTATCATATCTAAAGTTTTATTCTATAAATTCTTTTAATATACATGAAACATTTGCTGAATGTGAAAGAGAAACCATTTTCACTAACTATATATTGAAGGTATGATTTTACTCAAAAATATTGTACATGTAACTTTTAGAATGGATTTGAATATGTAAATATAAAAGGACTATTGATCCATTAGAAAAAAATCTTGTCATTGGTTATATGTGAGAATACCATGGTCGGGGTGAAATTTAATGGTGAATATCCTGTGGACCAAAGAATTGCGTAATAATGGGTAAAAAATGATGGATTTTTATTGTTAATTTTATATCCTACACATACTTAATTTTGAAATGTTAAGGGTTTTCTTCTAAGTTGAAATTCAATATTTTAATAAAAGGAAATTATTGTGGATGAAATTTATACTGGTTTGGATATTCATAAATTTTCCAAATCAGGAGCTTGCTCAAATATTTGTCCACATAATCAATGGAAGTTCCTTATCTTATTCCTCCAATGTTTACCCAAGATATATGCACTATTTTATGTCATTAATTTAGTTTCTAAAGAAAAAATTATATATCAAGGTCCTTATGAGAAAGTCCTTGAATTTTTTGAATTCCGGGGACTCAAACATCTTAATAGAAAAGTAGGTGTGGGATTCTTACAAGAATTGTGTAAGTGAAAGAATAATACAAAATTAAATGATTCTTTGATATCTCATATTTGAGAAATTGAATTAAATTGATCTAATAGAATGATCATATAGGTAACCTCATAGAATGATTAGAATATATAATAATATTATATAAATGATCCCCATAGATTTATCAGAGTTAGTGAATTTCAAGAAGGATTTTAGTATCAAAACAGTTTCATCATTTCCGGGACCATATAAATGAAACTAGTGATGGATTTATTTTCTTCTTTAAACTTAAGATAATGGAATTGATTACAACAACATTCTTCTTCCAATTGGATATGCACACAGGGAAAAAATATAATGGATTTGTTTTTATCAACATTATTTTCTTTGGTTCAATGATGATCATGTGTAATGCAATATTAGATAATTCCCTAACCGTTCAAAATCTTCAAGTGTTCTATAAACCGAGGGACCTATTCTTCATTTTTATATGGTAGTATTCCATTACCTCATAGATTCTAAAGATAATGGTTATCTTTTTGGAAGATTATGTGTGGTTATTTATGAACTCTTATTTGATTGGATTTAGTTTAAAATCTCGATGGTGTTTTTCCTTTTTAAAATATTGGTTTCTATGTTTTAAATTAATGTTAAATATTATTTTTTATCCTTATTAATTAATTTATGATTATTTTCATTACATAATGATTTTGAATTATTTTAATGTGAATGTATAATATTACAATAATTAGGTATGAGATGTTTTTAAACTTTTTAATTATTCATTTATTCATATTATTATTTTTCTGGTGCAAGGTATGGGTCAGTTTCATGCTTCTATTCAAACACAGGTACCCAGTGGGCCTCACTTTTCTCAAAATCATGGATCTAATAATTTTTTCTAAAATTTTGGCATGAAGTTTTATATAAATTGTAATTTTTAATATGATTAGTATTTTAAAAGTCCAAATATTTTATTTCTAATTAAATTAAAGAAGATATTGTTAGATGAAATCAATATTCTAGTAAAAATGCTACTATAGAATATAAAATAATACTTGTAGAAGGACTCATTAATGCAAAAAAATTATTGATCTTAAATTTTATCCACACTCTATCAAATTCATTGAAGTTAGATAATTTTTTTAGATTTACTAATTAATGAAACAAATAAACTAAATTCTTTTGGTAGTTTTTTCAAATTAGATTAACTTAATTAAGATAATTTTTTTCCACTATGAATATATAATAAATGAAAATTATGGGTGTCATGGAAGACTAATTTTGTTAAATTGAATCATGGAGTAAATTATTAAGATATTTAAAGAAAATTATAACTTTATATGTGAGTTACAATAACATAATGGAATGATGATTTTGCGACTTGATTCCTTGAGGAGAAAACTAATAACAAAATTTTATAGATTTTCAAGAGAAGAAATTCCACCAGTCAGGAGGTGTTTGTGCCTCAACTTATCTCAAAATATCTCTATAAAAAAACCTCCAATATTGTTTTACTACAAATTATGTGACTATAACAGTATTGATATTTTCCATTTTTTAAATAATTTTTTATCTTCTCGAATAATTCCATGAATACCATAAAGTATTAACAGATAATATAGTATTGTACACATCTTTATACTACAGTTTTCCACTATAAATATGGTCATATAATTACAGTTGCCTTAATGTATTAAATATACTAATTTTAGCTATAGTTATTGATGATTTATTTCACCAAATAATTAAATTATATGATAGAAAAAAAAATCAGATCCTATGAAGTTTTTGGTTTATTATTAACATAATACATTTATTGAAACATATTAAAATTTCTATGTTTGATGATCCTGGATGATATTTAAATGGACATGATAATAGTATAAAAAAGGTTTTTTTATTCTTGGGGAGGTAAATGGATGAAAAATATCAATATATTCGATAAGACACTCTCTGTAAGAATTATGAATTTTCTAACAATTTTAAGATTATGTTATATTATTTAATTATTCCATTGAGATATAAGATTAAGATACAAAGTATTATTCCATGTAGGAGATCTGGAGGCTACTAAATATAGGGTGATGAGTGAAGTGTGGTGGGGTAGGTTTGTAGGTATGTTTTTAAGTTTTATGATAAGGGGGTTAGATTTATTCCTTGGGTTTAGGGGTTGGGATGTGGGGTTAGGTATATATTAATGGGTTAAAATTTGGTTAGGTGTAGGGTGAGGTAGTTTTGGGATTTAGTATTAGGATTAGACTCGAGTGTGTGCAGGTTGCTTGTGGTTAGTCAGACTGATTGAAAAAATAGTTTTTTTTATATTTAAATCTATAAAAACATGATTTTAAGGGTCATGACATATAAAATGACAATTTAATGTCATTAAATCATAAGAAAATAACTTTCATTTGTTTTTTAAAATAGAGTAACATAATTTAATCCAATCACAATTGTGGTTTTCTTAAATGACTAAATGTTTGTTTTGGTTAATTTAAAAAACAAAAATGTGTGTAAATGTGTAAAAAATATAATATTTCATCTAGTTGACATTACATAATAGAAAAATGTATTCATTTATGTTTTGAAAAATAGTAACAGACCATGGTATAGTCCAACTTGTGGTTTGTCCAAAATGAAAAAATGTTCATTTTTAGTGATTGAAAAGTCCTAAAACCTATGTTAAAAGTTTTGAACCTAACTGCAGACCACATATTGTAATTAAATCATATTAAAATTACTTTCATTCAATTTTTTACATTTTCTAATAGAACCCATATCAATATGAAATACGGATTCTCCAGAATGAAAAGATGTGTGTCATTATTGATTGAGAAGTTAAGAAACATACAGGATAAGAATGATTGTTTATTATTAGACATATATGAATAAAAATTAGATCAATACAACATGAAATGTGACCAAAATTAGTGAAAATATTTTTATTAGTAGTAAAAATCATTAAAAACATACATTTAAGTCTTCATACTTAATAAATAACATCAAATTAGGAGCTCACATAACATCAATATGATGGGACGTTTATTCCTACATGTCAAAAATTATTTAGAAATTGTGGTAAAACTATTTAATGATAATATAAGATCATGTACTGGGGCTTTTAAAATTTTTATTTTATTTTATTTCAAGGTACTTCCTTTCACTTCTTGTTTTAATTATTTTTCTTCTTGTTATGTCTTCTTCTAAAATTACCATGTTTGTATCTCATTCTTCATCATTTGTCTTTAATTTCTATATTTTATTTTCCATCTAATGATACTTATTATCCAAAATCTACATTCAATTATTTTATTAATCTAGTTTCTTTCTTCCCCTTCTACTATAGATTCCTCCACTACTTCTATCATTATTCATACTTTAGCTTTAAATACTAATTAGGGTATCAAACATTTTCTTATTTTAGATTTTGGATTTTTTTATTTATATTTATTTTGAAATTAATTTTTATTTAAAATCCTATTATTATTTTATTTTTATTACTATTATTTTATTTTAAATATTTCTTAACACATACCATTACTTCTATATAGATATGCTGGTGTTGATCTTATGAATGTTTTATTTTGGGTCTCCTTATTTAGATTTATCTTTTGTTTATAATTGGGTTTATGATATTACATATGTTTTCTACTTTTAAAAATTCTTTATCATATTAATAATTTTTCAATTAATTATTAATTATTCTCATAGAATATACCTCTACATGATGGGCCATCTTTCACATCTAATTATGCATCCATTTAATGTTTTTTCAGCTCATGATTCAAGATTATACATTTAAATTTGTCTTATTCATTCATTTTATCTTAAATATTTTCATTTATATTTTTTATTATTTTTCTTCTACTAAATATTTTTATTTTACTTATATCCATTTATTTTACTTAGATATTTTTATGTAAATTATTTTTCTTCTTTTTTTATTTTTATATTGGATTATTTTTTTATTCTACATTGTCTTCTAGTTTTTTTCAAATTTTTCATTCATATCTTTTAAATTATTCATTAACTCTTACTTCTAACTATTATTTTTTCTTATATATTATCTATTTAATATTATGAATCTAAATCTAGTTATAATATTTCATTATCCTCTAACATTTTTCTACCAAATGCCTTTAATATTACATTTTTCTTGTACTTTTATTTACTGTATTTTCTTGAACTTATTCATCATCATATCCTACTAAGAAATTTTTATTCTACTTAAAATCCTTTATTGAGCTCCACCTTTTGAATTTTTTATTTTTTTTTCTATTTAACTGTATATCTCCTCATTTGGTGCTATATTCTCAATTAGTTTTGGCCTATTTCTTCTCTTTCTACTTTTAGATTATTGTTTTTTATTTGAACTTTTATCCTAATTCTCATTTTACTTTTATATAAAATAATTTTTCTACTATTGTTTATGTTTCTACATAATATTATTCTTCTACATTTTATCACATATCCAAACTTAATAATTTATTCTGTATTTTGATTTTCATTTCATATTCTACCATTTTATTGAGTTTTTACTTTCACTGCTTCTATTTTAAAACTCAATACTGGATTTCTATCACATCTTTATTTATATATTTTTCATTATGCATTATCTTTATGCTTCTCCACATTCACATTCAATCATCACATTCATATTTCAAATTTTATCATCATCTCTTGTTTGTTCATTCCCATATTATTTATGATATCTATGTTTTGAGTTTCAATTTTTAATAAAATATTTCTAGTTTTATTATTTTCTATTATAGAACATATTTAAAATAAATTTTATTTTATTAATTATTATTTTTTTACTTCATATTGTGATATATTATTATCTATATTTTGACTTCCTCTCCAAGTTACACTTCTTTAAAACATTAATTACTACTCCTCTTGTTTCTTTTCTAGATTTGGAAATAGAATTTTCACCTTGATCATCTTATTCTTCAAAATATGAATATGAATATTCATTTTTTAATAAAAACTCCTATATATTTCATCCACTATTTTCATTCTAACTATTATCATTTTTTTATCTACTCAATTTTATACTAAATATATCTCTTTACCTATTAAATTTTTTTTCATTACATAATATTTATTTTCTATATTTTATTCTTCATAGCACTAGTTCCTTGATATATGAATGAACACCCTGATTGAGTAATGGTTTTGGGTGATTGTGTATTTCTGTATTTATGTAAAAACCTAACCCATTAGGGCCCAACAAGAATGCATAAGGCTGAGCTTCCACTACCCCAAACCCACCTTCAATAGGTCAGGGGCTAGTAACTAGCGACAAGAGGGCATGTAACACACATGTGAAACCATAGTATGACGACCATGATCTTTTATTACACAATTAAACATAACTTATTACATAAACTTAACTTGATAAAATATAAAAGATCAATAGGTTTAGTGAATTTGGGGCTTAGTATCATTACATAACAACTTAGAACATGAAATAAAAAATCTTTATTGAAAACTTTCTTTACATTACAACTACATTCCCTCGTACTTAGCATTGCATAGGATAACCTGAGGAAATGCATAAGAAAAGGGTGATCTATAAAGCCCAGTAAGGGAATAATAATGGAATAAAATGAGGAATAAAATACATGTTAGACAATAATCATATCAATAGAGAACAATAGAAACATAAATATAAATTCAAGATAAAGAATGATAATCATAACATGTAAATGTGGAAACAACACTTAACATGGAATTAACACAAGTCAAGGCTCATTGCACATAGAGCATGAGTAAACCCTCAATACACATGATGCGCGAGTAAAACCTCATTGAACTTGAATTAGCATGATTCAACACTCATTGCACATGACATATCATGATACTATACTTTTCCCAATGCATTGGAGCGCTATAAGGGTGTACCCTTCTTAAACATTTCATTTCATGCATAAGTGTCCCACATGGATCATATAACATGGATTCATAAAACATCATCATTTCTTCCACGATAAAAACTATTTAATTAATACATTAAACTTTATAATAAATAAGTAAATGTTCATAAAGTTGAATACCATTTATAGAGAAATGGGCATGGTATTCACTACACAATGACATTGGCTTGGAAAATCAGTGCAATTTCGGCAGTGTAACGACGTGACATAAGAATTCATAAAAATGGTTTATAAGAGATAAAGGTGTGTATCATCATATTTACATGACATGGATAGTAAGGGGGTCATATAGATACATTTCACAACAATTCTAATGGAATTTAGATTCATGATACAAAAGAATTTCTTAAATGTAAATGACGAGAGGGAAATTCCTTTCGGAATTTCGGCGTAGTAACGGGTGTACATGGGAGGAATTTAATGAGAGAAAAAGGGGTATACCATCATTCAAAAATAAAAAGGGAAGTATAGGGGAGGTTTTAAACCATACCAAAACATTTATAATTAAAATTAAAAGGGCATAACAACATAAAGGAAATTAGACAAAAATGAGAAAGGAAGAAAAAAACCCTTACTTGGAAGTCTGCTTCCAAAGGCTTGAGAGATGTGTGAGAGAGGATTCTTGGGATCTTGTTGAACCTTGGGAGGATTATAGAGAGAGGGGGTAGATGTTGGAAGAACTAAAAAGGATTTGAGTAAGGAGGAAGTTGGAGCTTGAGTGGGGTTATATAGGAAAGGTGAGGGAATTCTTTATTATTTAGGTTTGGGACACCTCACATTAAACTAATCCAAACCACAAACCAGCCCAAGGTTTTTGCCCATGGATTTTGGAAAAGGGAAGTGGAAAACAATTTTTTATAATTCCAAAGTTCTAACTTCTTAAAATAATGGGGTTCTATTATGTAGAGGTGAGTCACACTCCCAAGGAAATCAATTTAAAAAGATAGGATGTTTAATAAGCCTTGAAGGGTCCATTAATGCTTTGTAAATTAAGTGAAAAAACCCAAATATTAAACTATTTTAATGGTAAAAAATATATTGGTCGAACATAAGTCTTATAGTATTTTATTACATCACTATTATGTCATTATGATATCATAAAACACATTATATATTTAAATGGTATTTAATTTTTACCCAAAAAATTGATTGGCTCAGAAAAATATGCAAAATTCACCATTGGATAATTTTGACGTCCTGATTCCAGAAATAATATTTATTTTATCTAAATAATTTTCTAAATATGATAATTTTCACTTTTAAAATAAAAACCAACATTTATCGAAAATTAACGGGTTTTGACAAAAAAGGATTTCAAACCTTAATAAAAATTACGATTGCATTCATAAAATTATATAATCATTTAAATTTAATAAAAATTTATTTAATAATAATTTATTAAAATATTATTTAATTCAAAAATCGATTAATTAATCAAAATATATTTCTTAGTTGAATATTAATGAAAAATACTATTTCTTCTTTAAAAACCATCTACAATGTAACAATAATAAAATGAAAGTATATTCCTTATTATATAAAAAAATAATGTACATGACCATAGTGATAATTTCATGTTACATAACCCCTTATAACACCATTATAAGACTGAATTGTATGGTGTGTGATGCTGAATGACTCTTGGGGTGGCCCGGATAACATTGTTCAGGTGGTAATCTCTATCAACTTCTACTTCTCTCGTAGGCGGTTCCGCTCGAGCTTAACATATTCAAGATCGGCATGGGCTCAGTTAAGAACGAATCCCAAAGATGCAACCTCCTTTCCAAGCTTTGACAAATGGGCTTCATATGGGGCACGTCTACTGGATGAGGCCCTCGCTTCCTTTTTCTGAGTAATTGGATTTGTTAAAGCCCTATATTTATACTAATCATGTGATCACTGTTCAGTGGCTATATTAGCAACGGTCACAATTATTAACATAAAACCAAATAAGTTGAAATTTTATATAAAAATTTCAAATAAATAGACATTTAATTAGATCAAGATTAATTTCTAGTAATGAATGTTTGGGACGTTATAATCTTCCTCCCTTAAGAAATTTCACCCTCGAAATTTTTTCCCACACTAAAACAAATGCGGGTAACTCTGCTTCATCACATCCTCTGATTCCCAAGTTGCTTCTTCAAACATGTGGTTTCTCCACAACACCTTGACATGGGGAGTTGTCCTATTTTGTAGAACTTTTTCTCTATGATCTAAGATCTTTACTGGTTTCTCATCATAAGAAAGGTCATCTTCTAAGTGTACCACCTCTGAAGAGAGTACATGTGAATGGTCTATTATGTAATTCCTTAGGTGGGATACATGAAAGACATCATGTACTTTGGCCATGGTTGGTGGAAGTGATAGTCAATAGGCCACATCCCCGACACGATCAAGATTCTAGAAGGGGCCGATGTACCTTGGAGATAACATCCCTTTATTTCCAAGCCTAATGAACTTATTCCACAGAGATATGCATAGAAATACCATGTATCCAACTTTAAACTCAGGGTCTTGTCGATGGTTATCTGCATAACTCTTCCATCGACTCTAGGATGCCTTAATATGCTGGTGAATGGTTTTAACCTTCTCCACCATTTCTTCAACCATTTCTAGTCCAAGCATCCTATGCTCACTGACCTCATCCTAACACGCCAGTGTTCTGCAACTTTTCCCATAAAGGGCTTCATATGGTGCCATTTGGATGCTTGAGTGGATACTTTTATTATAAGAGAAATCAACCAGAGAGAGATGTTGATCCCATCCTCCTTTAAATTCCATTGAGAATGCTCCCAAAATTCCCTCAAGTGTTTGGATAGTCCATTCAGATTGACCATCAGTTTGAGGATGATAGGCCGTACTAAAGTTCAGTTCAGTATTTAGATCATGTTAAAGACTCTTCCAAAACATAGAGGTGAATCTTGGATCTCGATTAGACACAATAGATAGTGGTACTCCAAGCACCCTTACCACTTCCTCGATATATATCTGTGCTAGTTGTTCCAATAAGAAATCCACCCGAATAGCAATGAAGTGTGCAGCCTTTGTATGATGATCCAAAACAACCCAGATTTTATTGTTGCCTTTGGATGTCTTTGTAAGATCGATGAAAAATTCCATGGTTATGTTCTAAAATTTCCATTCTGGTATGGTCAATGGTTACATCATCCCCTTATACTTATGTCTCTCTACCTTAACTTGCTAACACCCTAGACACTTTGATGTATATGCAGCAATCTCCTTCTTCGTATTATCCCACTAATAATGCTCTCAGAGATCTCGATACATCATTGTGTTTCCTGGGTGAATAGAGAAATTTGAACTATGTACATCATCCAAAAGTTCCTTCTTCAGCTCCAGACATGATGGAACACATATCCTTTTCCCAAATCTCACAATTCCTTCTTCGTTAACATTAAACTGTGAGGATTTCCCTCTTATGATAGCTTCCACTTTTTCCTGAATTCCCACATCATCCTTTTGAGCATCCTTTAATATTTACAAAAGTGATGGTTGATTAATAATTTGTGAAAGGGTTGATGATGTCCCCTTATTTATGATTCCCAGGTCCATCTTCATCAAATCTAAGAATATTGGATCCTTTTTAATTCTCATCAATGATAGAATCACTGGGTCATTTCAACATAGTCCATTCGCCACCTTTTTAACTTTCCCAGCGTGGTAATGGATTGAGCAGTCATAGTCTTTTATCAAGTCTAACCATCTTAATTGGTGCATGTTCAACTCTTTTTGTGTGAATATATACTTGAGGCTTTTGTGGTCTGTATATATTTCACACTTCTCCCCAGAGAGATAATGCCGCCAAATTTTCAAAGTGAAGATCACTGCAGCCAACTCAAGGTCATGCGTTAGATAGTTTTGTTCATGAAAATTAAATTTCCTTGAAGAATGGACAATGAATTTGTCATTTTGCATCAACACACATCCCATGACCTTCTTTGAAGCATCACTGAATACCAAAAAAAGTTCTCTACTTGTGGGTAAAGTGAGAACGGACGCAGGGATAAGCCTCCTTTTCAACTCTTTGAAGCTTTCTTCACATTCATCGATCCAAGAAAACATTACTCATTTTTGAGTTATCATGGTAAGAGGATTGGACCATTGTGAGAAATTTCTCATAAATCGTCAATAATATCTAGAAAACCCCAAGAAGATATGGATATCCATTACTGATGTTGGCATCAGCCATCCCTCAATTGCATCTGTTTTAGAGAGATCCGCAGATAACCCATTACTTTTGATGATATAGCCCAAGAATGATACCTCCTTCAACTAGAACTCACACTTGCTATACTTTTCAAAGAACTTCTCCTTCCACAAGGTCTCTAGTATAGTTCTTAGACGCTCCTCATGATCCTCCTTGGTTTTAGAGTATATCAAAATATCATCTATAAATAATACCACAAATCTATCGAGGTAATCTCTAAAGACTATATTCATCAAGTCCATTAAAATTTTTGGAGCATTAGTGAGTTCGAAATCCATTACAATGAATTCATAGTGCCCGTATCTTGTACAAAAAGCAGTATTGGGGATATATTCCTTGTTCACCCTTACTTGATAATATTCCAACCGCAAATCCACCTTGGAGAAGTATTGTGCTCCATGCAGCTGATCGAAAAATTCATCAATTCGTGGTAGAGGATACTTTTTCTTTATCGTGATTTTGTTGATCTCACGATAATCGATGCAAAGGCAAATTGACAAATCATTTTCTTGATGGAGAGGACTGGTGCACCCCCTGGTGAAGCACTTGGGCATATAATCCCTTTATCCAGATTCTCCTATAGTTTTTTATTCAGCTCCTCAATCTCCACAACAACCACTATATATGGAGTATTGGATATTGGCAACACCCCAGGTATATGATTAATTGAGAATTCAACATCTCTTCAAGGAGGAAGACCCGAAAATTCCTTAGGAAACACATCAGTGAATTCCCTCACAATAGGAATGTCTTCAAGGATGGTTTCTTCCTTGGAATCAATCATCTAAGCCAGATACATGTGCTCATAGGGAAATAAAATCCTAGATTGAGATGATGGAGATAAAGAAGATTCATCTTCCTCCTTGAACTTGTATAGAATCGGGGGTCAATTATCCACATGGAGAGTGAATTCCCCTTCACGAAAATTTATGTTGGCTTTATATACAGAAATCCAATCCATGCAAAGAATTACATAAACTTCCACAAGATGAAGTATGATGAGGTTCTTCAGGAAGTTCAATCAATAGATTATTGCAGGGAGGAGTTATATTCATGGGATGCAATGATTGCCCCATTTTTTGTACTCACCGACATCTTCACTTCCATGATTTATGGTGGTGATGGGATTGTTCTACTAAACTTTCGAGATATAAAATAATGCGTAGAACCTGAATCAAAATGTATGTTATCTATTCTTGAATGAATAACTAACGTACCTGTCACCACATCATTGTCGGGGTTCACTTCGGCAGTAGTGATGGAAAAAGCTCACCCTTACTACCTTGGAGGTTGTTGGCTGCCTCCGAAAACCCTTGGCTTAGGGCACTGATTTTCAAGATGCCCTGGTTCTTTGCATTTGTAGCAGTGAACAATGTGTTGTGGTTTGAATGGATCATTCCTCTCCTCTGTTGCAGCCATGGGTTTTTCTTGCCAATAATTAATAGCCAAGTTCCCTTATCTTCCACACCTAAAGCATTTTCTCATACCCTTTAGGCAATTTCCAGAGTGCTTCTTTCTGCACCTTTGGCAAGTGGGGTACTAGATCTTCTTAGCACCATTAGATTTATCCATCGGACCGCCAACATTGAAGTCTACCTTATGCTTATTATCCCCATGATACCCCTGAGATTTTCCGATCTCTATTTCGACCTTGAGGGAACATCGGACAATTTCCTCATAGCTGTCGAAGTCACGGATCGCCATCACTTTCCACAAATTATGTTTCAGCCCACCAAAGAAGCGATCAACCTTGCATTTAGGGGTAACGACAAATATGGAAGCATATCGTGCAAGCCTTGTGAATTTTTCTTCGTACGCTCCTATAGATTCATCGTCTTTTTTCTCGACAGAAATAAAGTCCTTTCCATCTTATGTCGGAGGGTGCGTGGAAAATATTTATTGAAAAATATCTTCTGAAAATCCTTCCATTCCAACGCCTCGATCTCCTCCTTAGGCTTTTTATTTTTTATCAATGTTCACCATTGATCAGCTTCACCCTCCATACAATAATCGTCTAGGAGAACCTTCTCTTGTTCAGAACATTAAAGGATGGAGAAGATATTTTCAAGGGAGTTGATCCATTGTTCAGCGATTGAGGGATTAGATGATCCATTAAAATGAAGAAGCCTTGGTCTCATGAAGATCTCGATTGAGACTTGTTCTTTGTTAGGGGGGGTTGAACGTTCCTCTTGACCTATATTTCTATTCAAAACTTTAGTTAGATGAGCGAGAAGTATGGAAAATTTCACGATTCCTACTCCCATTGGATTGGGCATCTCATTAGTATAGTCATCACATTGATCTTCAAATCGGTTGTTAGCATGAGTTCTCCTACTACTAGTCTTTGGATATAATAAATGGAAAGTTAGGGGTAACACATAAAGGGTAATCCAAGGAAAAACTAATGACTTATAAATAAATTTTATTTCCTTAACATATGAATCTATTGGCTTTAGTCTATGTTATCCATGATCTACTTTCTAAAATATATTCTTAGGAAATTTTTTTAGTCCCTTAATAACGGTTCATACTAATATTTTGAATTTACCAAAGCATATCCCATGGGAGTGTCATAACCAAGAGTGAAACAAGGCCTGTTTTCATGCACTGGTTCCCGTTCGAGTCTATCTCAAAGCGATGTTTTCGGGTTTTACCCCAAGAATACATATGTGCCAAAGCCGCCTCTACCTGCTCGTATCCAGGCAGGGATGTATTTTCTTGATAAACCACTTAATCAATACTCACTAAAAAATAGGGATTTTTTATTATACTTAGTTCTATCTCTAAGGCTTCACTAGGGTTTTCTAATCCTAATCCCAAAAATAACTAAACCTATCCTCTGATACGAACTATGACAACCCTGATATTTTATTACACAATTAAACATAACTTATTACATAAACTTCACTTGATAAAATATAGAAGATCAATAGGTCTAGTGTATTTGGGGCTTAGGATCATTACATAACAACTTAAAACATGAAATACACCATCTCTATTGAAAACTTCCTTTACATGACCACTAAATTCCCCTGTACTTAGCACTAGATGGGATAACCTAAGGATATTCATAAGAAAAGGGTAAGCTATAAAGCCTAGTGAGGGAATAATCATGGAATAACCTAAGGAATACAATACATGTTAGACAATATTCATATCAATAGAGCTCAAGAAAAGAATAAACATAAAGTCATGATAAATCATGATAATCTTGACATGCAAATTTGGCAACAACACTTAACATGGAATTAGCATGAGCCAATGCTCATTGCACATGGAGAAAGAGTAAATCCTCATTGCACATGAAGAATGAGTAAAACCTTGTTGCACTTGAATTATCATGATTCAACACCCATTGCATAATATGTATCATGATACTATTCTTTTCCCAATGAATTGAAGCTCTATAAGGGCGCACCCTTCTTAAACATTCCATTTCATGCATAAGTGTGTCACAAGGATCATATTACATGGATTCATAAAGCATCATCATTTATTCCATGATAAAGGAATGTGGAATTAATAAATGAAACTTTATAATCAATAAGTAAATGTGCATAAAGGTGAATACCCTTGATAGAGAAATGGGAATGGTATTCACTACACAATAGCATTGGCTTGGAAAATCGGTGCAATTTCGGCAGCGTAATGGCGTGACGTAAGAATTCATAAAAATTGTTGATGAGAGAGAAAGGGTTGTCTCATCATATTTAAATGAAATGGACAGTAAGGGGGTCATATAGATAAATGGCCCAACAATTTTAATGGAATTTAGATTCATGATACAAAAGAATTTCTTTAATGTAAATGAGGAGAGGGAAATTCCTTTCGGAATTTTGGCATTGTAATGAGTGTACATGTGAGTCATTTAATGAGAGAGAAATGGGTCTCAAATAATTAAAAAATAAATAGGTAAGTATGGGGGAGGTGTGAAACCATACCCCAACATTTATAATTGAAATTAAAAGGGCATAACAACATAATGAAAATTCGACAAAATGAGAAATGAAGAAAAAAACCTTTCTTGGAAGTGTGCTTCAAAAGGCTTGAGAGAGGATTGGGAGAGGATTATTGGGAGCTTGGGGCACCTTGGGAGGATTATAGAGAGAGGAGGTCAAAAGTTGGACGAACTCAAAAGGCTTCGAGTGAGGAGGAAGTGGTAGCTTCAGTGGGTTTTTATAAAAAGGTGGGGGAATTATTTATTATTTAGGATTGGGACACCTCACATTAAACTAATCTAAACCACAAACCAGAACATGGTTTTTTCCCATGGTTTTTGGCTAAGATAAGTGGAAAAAAATATTTTATATGGCCAAAGTCTGATCTTTTTACAATAATGGGGTTGCTTATGTGGAGGTGAGTCACAATCCCAAGGAAATCAATTTAAAAAGACAAGATGTTTAATAAGCCTTGAACGGTCCATTAATGATTTGTAAAATAAGTCAAACATACCCAAAATTACATTATTTTAATGTTAAAACATATATTGGCCGAACATAGGGCTTATATTATTTTATTACATCACTATTGGGTCATTATGATTTAATAAAACACATTATATATTTAAATGGTATTTAATTTTTACCCAAAACTTTGACTGTCTCAGAATATTATGAAAACTTCACTGTTGGATAATTTTGGCATCCTGATTCCAGAAATAATATTTATTTTATCTAAATAATTTTATAAATATGTTAATTTTTACTTTTAAAATAAAAACTGACATTTATCGAAAATTCACGGGTTTTGACAAAAATGGCTTTCAAACCATAATAAAAGTTACGATTGCATTGATAAAATTATAGAATAATTTATATTTAATAAAAATTAATTTAATAATAATAATAATATTTTATTAAAATTTTATTTAATTGAAAAATCCATTAATTCATCAAAATTGATTTCTTAGTTGAATATTAACTAAAAATACTATTTGTTCTTTAAAAACCATCTACAAGGTAACAATAATAAAATAAAAGTATATTAATTATTACAGACAAAATTAATGAACATGACCATAGTGCTAATGTCTTGTTACATAACCCCTTATAACACCCGCATAAGACTAAAGGTTAAGGTGTGTGATGGTGACCGACTCTTGGGGTGGCTCGGATAACATTTCCCAGGTGGTAATCTCTATAAACTTCCACTTCTCCTGTAGGTGGTTCTTCTTGAGCTTAACATATTCATGCTCGGCTTTGGCTTGGTCAAGAGAGAATCCCAAATACGAAACCTCCTTTCTGAGCTCTGAAAAATGGTTTTTTATGGGGAACGTCTACTGGATGAGGCCATCGCTTCCTTTGTTTGAGTAAATTGGATTTGTTAAAGACATATATTTATACTAATCATGTTATCATTATTTAATGGATATATTAGAAACACTCACAATTCTTAACATAAAACCAAAGAAGTTGACATTTTATATAAAAATTTTACATAAAGACACATTTTGTTAGATCAATAGGGATTTCCATTAATGAATGTTTGGGTCGTTACACATAGACTATGGTACCTATATGCACACACACACATACATCTCCATGAAACAGTGAACAGATAATAAAATAACTAATATTAAAATAAATGAATGCATACATCTTTCCCATAATCAGAGTACAAAAAAAGTTGTGAAAGTACAAAAGAAAAAATACAATCCCACAAAAAAACTAGAAAATAATCCAATATGTTAAAAATTATGGGACTACAGTAAAATAAAACCACTTTTAAACACCTTGTTCGGTCTTTCTCATTATTATTTGTCTACTTTGGGTCCTCTAAGGACTCCATTATATGGCCATTTTTCTGCATAAGCCTGGACATGTATGGGAAGATCCCATAAAAGTTGAATATAGCAAACCCGAATAGGAACCTGAAAAACTCTACTAAAATGGGGAAACTAAAAATAAATAGTGTTCATGACACAAATCTAGAGGATAAAACCCTAGAGAGAGATAACATGATACTCTATCTTGACCAATCCTCATCTATACGTAAATAGTCAACTCATATACACATGTTATTTTAATCAAGTTATGAGAAATCACTACAAGGACTCCTAGATTATCCTAGAATACTTTTCTTAGTATCCAAGTCTCTTAAGGTCCCTACCTAACTACCATCCATAGGATTCTACTCTAGGATCAAGTTATTGCTCATCTAGGATATCACACTCCATGATCCCCGCCATCCCTAATGGTACTCATATAAGAGATTTAACTCATTTAGAATAGATTTTCTATCCCTGATGGAACTCTTTAATTATATATAACTCCATCAAGTATCACTACTATACTATCCTCCTAGGTAGGGGATCTCCACCCAGTATATGATGTTCATGAAAATACCACATCCCCCACATAGGGAAAATGAAATGATATTGGATCCATATATTACCTCTTGAAGTGATACACAAACTTTTTCTTAACTAAACCTGTATAGGGGATCACAATCCAATACTAAGGTCATAATTACACATTATACCCTCATAGGGATGGGCTAAGGGAACCCACTCAATCTATATTGGTCCATACGACATTGTATGATGTATCTGTCTTGTCTCACTTTACAACGCATCTCAAATTCCAAAACCATGGCCACCATCACATTCTACGCAAAAACCAACTCATATGAGGCTACTCATAGGCCTCCATTTGATTCTTGAAGATGGAGATGTGTGAGGGAGAAGTCTCCAATGGAATGTACCCATAGTATACAATGTGTCTCTATAAATTACCCCTAGTTCTTTCCCATATCATTACTCAGCATGTATATAGAGAATACATGGTGTTTACCCCATGTCACATAATGTATGAACATGTTTTTACTCATGGTCATCTCCTCTCATTCTCACGGCCTGATAGGTCATGTTTCTACACATGACATGTACCCTATGAACATGTTTTTTTCTTCATGACCCAACCCATGACTAAGTCTATGTTCATTCCCTTATTATCTAGCCACATTAACATATCCCTTAACCCAAAAATCATCACCATGTGCTTTTCCAAACACATTGGTAATACTATATGATGTGTACCCCTAGTACACAGCATGTAGTACCCAAAGAAAATCCTCTCTGATCAGGAATAATGCATGATGTGTTCTCTATAATTACACATCATTTGATTGGGATTTGTGAATGGGAAATCCCTATGAGCCACCTGAAACCAATGATTTCCTCTATAACCCCATAGATCTACACCTAGGGGATCTCTAGAAATCATAACAGTTCTCTAAAACCTTAAAAACACCTCAAAGTATGTAGGAATGTAAATCTCATAAATATGATTACCTTTAAGATAAAATTTAAAGATATAGGTTCAAAATGATTCCTGAAACCTTACACACATCGATTTTGTGATGATTGAAGTAAAAAAGGTTCTATGGTACCTCCTCTCCCTTGGTTAATCCTCATCTCATCAATCTATATAGGAGGAAATCTTCCTCTCCATTCTTCCATGTATTAAACACAAAGGTTAACGGGTTGTTTATTAATTTAATTTTATTAAATTAATAATCCTCCATTTAACACTTTGACAATGGTCACCTCCAACCCGGAACCCAGCGCTAAAAGAATTTCTGCCATGCCTAGAGTAAAATCCAAATTTTGAACTCAAATATGGTATCATGTTTTAATCAAAAACTCCACTTTGGATTTATTCCACATTAACTAGAAAAATGTTCAGGTATGACTAAATAATTTTAATATTTTTAAAATCACTCCATCGAGGCTCTATGAGCCTCAGAATCCCATGTTGAATATGTGCCTGGATTTGGAAATATTCATTGAAATATTCCAAAGACTTACATAGAAACACTTGAGATGCTACACTCTCCCCACATTTAAGCATTTGCATCTTGAAAAGTGAAAGCATGCACACAAGGGAGGAAAATAATCTCTAAATTAATTTTCCCACACTAGTTAGATCGCATAGGGTTGCCATTCTATCTATAAACACACCCTCAGAGGAACCACAAGCCCAATAAGGGACATCTCTAGTCAGAAACCAAACCCCACCAAGTACCTCAAAAGGGTACACCAAACCTACCATCTAGATCAAACTATGTCAACATCATGAAAAATAGTTTTATTTGTCTCCTTAGCTATGATTGGTGGAAAAATATAAATAATTGATATATATATATATGGTCTCGTGGACTAGAGGTACACCACCTTGATAACCTAATATAGATACTAACATAACCCAAAAATCCAAATATTCCCTTGGATGAATTGAATCCTAAGCATCTATTTATAGCACTAACTCTAGGCCCACAAACACTACCTCCCACTAGTTCTGAACAATACAGTGATGACCTATATGGTCTTTCATATGTTACCTCAAAATGTATTATGCTGATGGTGGAGTGAAAAATGAATCACACCAATATGAAAGCATGAAGAATCTTCTCCAAACCCAAAATGGTTCTCTCTACTTTATTCAACCACCACTTCTAGGTGTATGACTGATGGAAAGTAACCCCCTCAACTCCTCATCTCACTATACGAAAAGTGTCATAATCAATACTTGGAACATTTATGTACTCCACGCCTTAGAAAAACCCATCATGAACATGTCTAGTAGATATCCAATCATCCAATACATCAAAAATATAATCTCTTAATTTTTCCTCTCTACCTCATTTCCAAGTAGAGGGTTGACCACCAACTATAAGAGATATGTTAACTCATCCCCAGGTATCTCATGTGCATCTATGGAACTGAGCACATGGGGTACCAAAAAAATATTGTCAAAAATTGATAAAAAAGTGTTGAAGGACCCCATTATCAAGTCTCACATCCACCTTATAGGTGATCGACACATGGCTTCCCAAGTGTACACACTTTGTCTTACCATCCCCTCCATTTACAAACCTCCAAATTCACCATACCTTAAGAATATCCATTAGAGTAAACTGATATATCAACTCCAATATCTAGAGAGTCCCTAGTTTCAAGTATATGTAGAATATAGCACTCATTAGGAAGTTAAACCTAGAACATACTCAGGTAAACATCCTCATCACAACTACTACACCAGGAAACCAAAATATCATAGTAATGATGCACCACAGGATATTATCCATCTATTAAAAGTTAGTTATATCCTCCCACATGTGAGAATATCCAACACATCCTGGGATCACTCACACCCAATATAGGAACTTTGTCCCAAAATACTATAAAAATGTCACACACACTAGATAATACCTTCTAATAATTTTTTGTAGATAACCAATCCACTCTGAGGAAAACATTGTAGTGCCTCTTTTAATTCTATGGGAAGTTTCTATGTGAGCATCTCCCTCCACTAGATTGTGGTCACAATATAGATAGGCTTTTATGAATTCTAATTATCTCTAATAGATCCAACAAGCATAAGGGTCAATAAAAAAGGCTTCAGTTGTATCACTATGACTCAAATAGGGGCTACACTTAGGTAAAAGTGTCACATGACTTTGTGTTAACTGCAGTTGGGAAAGCATAACCACATGTCATACTATAAACCACACTCGAGCCTCCAGGAATGAAGTCACTTCATCCTAAATCTCATCCTTTATTGTGAACTCATTTCTACTATAACTAGTTCCTAACACCTCAACACATCAACCAACCCCAAACACACAATTCAAAGAAACACATCCACCAAAACTTGAAACTATCCACTTTGGGCTACAATAAATCACCAGAATGGTTTTTTATCATATCATAATAAACTTTCTTGGTGGGGGAGTTTTCTATATTTTTAGTGATTATGAATCTACATCAAATATCACCATAAAAGGGTTTTATTGATACCATGAATCTCCATGGATAATCCTTGAGAAATAAGTTGTAAGAAAAGGTCGTATCACACTTGTATTTAACAATACTATTGTAGATGTAGAAAAGATACAAGTCATACCTATAATAATCCTTAAATACTCCATGGAATAGGCCCATGTGGTCTAAATGTTTCCTTTCCCTCATCCTCCAACTCCATAAGCCTGTCGCAGACCACCTGGGGGTGATGGTGGAAACAGATTGAATAGTATGGAACCTCATACTGCTCCCCCTGATCCTCTACCACATTTTCCATCAGGAAAAACTCCAAGATCCTATAATTCTCTCTATCATTGAATTCCATCAACCCCCTCCCTGTCAGTAGCATGAAGGGTCAGAAAATCTCATGTGATATGACCCCATCTATCACAAGTGAAACAATTCCTCTCTTGTGGCTAACTAGATCCAGCCTAGGGGACCTGATTCACAAACACTCCATCCTATGATCATCTATTTAAGTGTCTCTCATGATCATATCCATAAGCCTACTACTAGATAATAAATTCTGAGGTCCCAGATCCTATGTACCCATCACTAACACTTAGAGTATTCTCATCCTAAAAACTCCCTACAAAAAGGCTTGTTCAAGAACTCAAGTATATGTGGGAACTCATAGTGATATCAACAAAGAACTAATATGAAAGTTTAATACCTAGTTAAAGATACATTAATTTAAAAAGGGATAAAAACATATCAAAGGTGTATCGTGAAAGGTATATAAACCTCAATAAATATGTATCCATGATCATGTTATCTTTTCGAATATATAGAAGAACTTAGATACACATTAATCGCAACATGGATGGAAAAAACTCTTCCCTAGAGAGCCACTCAAACTCTCTCCAATTGAAGATCATCTCATCATGGGTATGCATCACCCGAATCCACCATCTTCTAGTGCATTCCTAAAGAAAACTATCCATTAGGACCTCCATCTGATCGGGAGGTTTCTTCACAATGTAGAAAATGAATGTGAATTCCTCAATCTAGTGGTCAACTACTTCGAGGTATTACTCACCCCAATAACTAAGAGGTATCCACATCTAGCACTCATATAATACATTTATCATGTGTAGATACATGGACTGATTAGTTAGCTTAAATTGTTGCTCAATGGTTTTTCACTCTATTGAAAGTCTACCCAAAGATGCAGCCTCATGTGGGGACCCATGTTCTAAAGCCTCGTAACTGGGTGGATCATAATTAAATATTCATTGTGGATCCCTGGGTGTCTATTTTCATAGTGGAATCCTGAATTAGAATCAAGATAAAACATGATCAAATAGTATATCTAGGAAATTGACTCTAGGATAATGAAACCACAACATAGTCATATATGATGCATGAGGAAATTTTTACATACAACTAGTGTGTGAACATTAAAATTTAATAAGGTGTTTTTTAGAGATAAATTGAATGTATACATCGGCCGCCATACCAACACTGGAGTCCCTGGATAAAAATTTGAAATAAAGACACTTTATCACAGTCATCAAAAAACCCAAAATAACCTCACAACTAGAAAACTACTCCAGTCGTAAGGAATGACCTCCTTTGATACCACTCTATAATGACATGTACTACTAGAGACCACCTGCCTTTTGGAAGGCTAAGTCACTACTACCCCAAGCCCTCCTCCAGTAGATTAGTGGATGGTAACCATCGCCAAGTAGGCATGTCACACAAATGGGAGTACAGAGCCTATGGTGCCTATATATAATGACATACACATAGACACACACATCTCCATATATAGTATAGAGATAATAAAATAATTGATACCAAAAAAATGCATAAATTCATCTATCTAAAAATCAAAGTACATAAAAATTATGGAAAGTATAAAATGAAAAAATAAAATCCCACCAAAAATAATAATAGTGTCTAACCTTATCAAATGGATGGGATTTATTTAAAATTGTACCCCTGGTACACACCTCAATCTATCTATCTAACTATTCTCCCCCTATTTTGGGTCCTCTTAAGACACCATCTAAAAGAATATTGCATATATAAGACATGACATGTTTGGGTATATCATGTTCAAGGGTGACTATATCAATATCCAGTAGGTACCCCAAAACCCAAAATAAATGGGGGTAAAAAAAAATAAAACAGCCCTCTTTGCCCAAAGAAAAAGGAGAAAACCAAGAGAGAGAGAAAAAGGAAATCTATATGGATTACTCCTCAGCTATACATGACTTGTTATCTCATCTCAACATGGTATGTCAATAAAGTTAAGTGAAATAATCACATGTAATCCTATAAAATCCTAGAATAATCATCTCAGTATTCATGTCTCATGAGGTCCAAACCTCACTACCCATAATAAAATTCTATTCAAGGCTCAAGGTATCGCTCTCCTAGGATATCTCACTCCATGGGCCCATCCATCCTTGATGGAACTCATCTGAGATATATCACTCATCAAAAATAGGTCTTCCCTCCTTAATGGAACTTATTATAGATATATAACTCCATTAGTTTTCTCTAAGTTGATGGAACATCTTATCCATCCCAAGAGGAATTAATCAGATAGAACATGATTGTTTGGTATTTCCACACATAAATCCATGTGGGAACCCAGTAGATCTCGACACTAAGATAGGGGATATCCCCTTTCCGTGATATTGGATACCATTAACCCTATCAAAAACTCATAATTTCTCATCACTCAGATAGGGTATAACTCTCAGAACCGTAGGGGGATGTCATGAACATAATCTAGAATTCTATAGATTATATTGCTCAGATATTAGATCACACCTAGGATTGTTAGTGGATTCCAAAAACCCTACCAAGACATAGAACCATGATACATGGAAAGGGGATGTCCCTTAGGACTATTATAGGATACCTCAAACTGAATACATATCTAAATACTAAGTAGGGTATCATATAGAAAATGATATCACAAACCATAATTTAACCACCCCCTTAATAGTGGATTATATAGATAGTGATACTAAAAACCATATTGGGATATACTTCATGGTAGGGGATATATAAACTAGATATGATGGTAAGAATGATACTAAAAAACCCACCTAGGGAAAATGAAATGATTGATGATTCCATCCCAGCCTCTTAGATGGATACATGAACTCCATCAAAACTCAACATGTATAGAGGGTCCCAATCTAGTACTGATTTTGTAATTCCACATTGTCATATTGTGGGGATGATCCAATAGTACCCACCAAAACAATAATAGTCTACATAATGTTATATGAGGCTTCTATCTAGCATCACCTAACACTGCATCTCGTTTTCCAAAACCACATCCACCATCATGTTCTACATGGAAAACCACAAAGAGGCTACTAATTGGACTCCATCTGAGTCCTAAAGATAGAGATTCTTCTAGGAGATGTATCTTAGGAGAATATATGGAAGATACACATAGTATAGAGTCTTTATCTAAAAACCAACCCTTGGATGTGACCCCTCCTAATACTCTGTGTATATTTGGAGAATACATGGAGTGTGCCCCATTTCCCATAATGTTATACCCTCGCTGAACCTCCAGGCATGTCTTCATCCACACACAACCTGATCATCCATGTCACCACACATAGAGTGTTCCATAAGCACATTAAAAGTTCCTATTGACCCATCCCAAGCCTGTGTCCTTAGTTGTGCCCATGTAACTTCACACTTTTTCATGTCCACGTGCTATGTTCTACCACAAGACCTTGTCCCTTAACACATAAATCCTTTCTTTATCCTTGGAAACATGACCTGGGCTCACAATGTAATGTGTAGTCCCTGAAGATTATATTCCCAAAATAGGTAGAATACATGACATGTTCTCATGCATTACACACCATGTGATTGGGATTTACAAATAGTAGATCCATGCGATCCACCAAAAACCCTTGATTACCACATGAAACCCACAGATCTACCCTTATGGGATCAATATCAGTAATAATAATGATATAAAACCATAGAAATGAATAAAATAGGGATAGGATTTAAATCTCATAAATATTTGTACATAGTGGAAAAATGTCGAAGCTTTGGGTCAAAAATAATGTATGAATCCTTCTACACCTCAATCCGATACCGATTAGTGTAAAAAACTTGGTTTCTTTGTTCCTCCTCTCCCTTAGTTCATCCTCGATTCATCGTTCACCATGGGAGTAAATCCTCATCTCCCTTCTATCAAGAACTAAACACAAAGGGGGAGGGTTTGTTTATTAATTTAATTTTATTAAATTAATAAACCTCAATTTAACACCCTGCCAAAGGTAACTACCTACTACACACCTGAAACCAACAGACACTATGTCACACAGAGAGAAACCCTATGTTCTAAACTTTACCATGGTCTTAGATTTACTATATAAAAATCTACTCAAGAGTTAATCTATATTAACTAAAAAAACTGCACGTGTGTGATAAAATTTATTTAATATTTTAAATATCACAGTGTTGAGGCACTTTGGGCCTCGAAATCCCACACTAACTTAGTTCTGGGTTTTTGAAATATATTAATATATATTAAAAAGTATTATATAGAAAAAATATTATCTCAAATTTAAATCCTTGATGTCAATTTATTTTAATAATTTTCATTATAATCAATAAATGATTTTGAAAGAGTAATTAAAATATCTTGATAATCATATATCATATTTTAAAGTAATAAGTATAGTATTTCATAGAAAAATGTGATTTTTTTAAAATAAATTTACTTATTTTTAGTTCTATACCCTTACAATATCCGTGAATGGTGATGTGGTTCCCAAAGTACTATAGCAAGAAATTATAATGCATATTAGATATGATTATTGTGCATCTTAATTTATATTTTTCTCATCAATTATCATATTTTATTTGAGGTCAAAATAAAATTATTAATTATGTTCTTAATTTAATATTTATTTAATTTCACTTAATTAAAATTGAATTTAATTAATTTGAAGGTTGATATATTGTAAAATTATTACACCTCATCCAAATATATATGGGAACATGTTTTATTCTTGGTTATGTTAATGATGATGGGACAACACCAAATTTCATTGGAGGGAATATACAATTTGTTTTTAATAATGATATCTTCCATATAATTGTTTTCTGAATGAAAATAAAAATTTTATTATAATTAATTTTATTTGATTTGTATTATTAGGTTTACATTCAAATAGGCTATAGGTTAGTTGGCGGTTGCAGATATATTCCCTATGAAATCAGGTTTGAGTTCTTAGGGGAACATAGTTCTGAATATTGAGGAGAAGTTTGGTGGCCTTGTTTATTGTGATACAAACCATGTAGATAAAGTTTTGTTTAGTTGATTGTACTTACTAGGATGCATTTGGGAATTAATTAATTTTTTGGGTAAGATCCATCTTGGTGATAGGGGTGATATCTATTGATTATCACTGTAAAATTTAAAATTAATTTCTTCACAAATCCTATCATATGAATTGGAATTTTTAGTTCTTTTGGATACAAGTTTACTCATAAGAGTTAATTAGATATATATTTCATAGGATGTAGAACGGATAAGAAATGTACCTATAGAACATATTACTTACTAGGTGACGCTTTTGTTTCTTGGACCATCAAAAATAACCATTTTATAAAACATTCCACTACTGAAGCATATTGTATGAGTCAAATTTATCCTGCCCAGTTTTTGTGGATGTAGCACACACTCATTGATTTTGGAATGAGTTCACTCAAAATTGGATTATTTTTATAACACTAGTTCCATTTCATTTACATTAAATTTTCATAATACTATTTTACAATTTTATTTCTATTTCATTAATAATATCATAGAATATTAGGGGAAAAAACTAGGAAAATGACCTCAGAGTGGCGCAAATGCTATGGAAAATAATAATTGAGTTATTTCTAATATGTGCAAACCTACCAAAAATTAATCCTAAACATGAATTTCTCATTATGATAAAATTTTTCCTTTATCCTTCATATAATTATAAAATTGGTCCAAAACCAAGAAATTGATTTGATATTTCTAATGAAAATTATCCCATTTATGAATAGAACACATATCATTATGAGTCATAATGGTCGAATAAACTATTTTATTAGATTTTATCATCTTTAAAATGTGTCTATGAGGGTCATAACTTATAGAAAAATCTCATAATTTCATTAAATTAAAATAAAACGTCATTTATTTAATTTTTTATATATAGTAACTGATTACAGATCAATCTGGATTGTGGTTTTTTTGAAATAAAAAAAGTGGTTTTTTATTTATGTAAACATCATAAAACATGAATTAATATGTGAAAACCATGAAAAGGACCCCAAAAATTTTAGTTAAATCACTATGAAATGAATGCTATGAAGTTTTTTACATTTTTCAATAGATCCCCATCAATATGATAGACGGTTTTATGATAAGAACAAAATCACATTTTTAATGATCGAAAAGTCCCAAAAACTGGTTGTAAAGTATTATATCATAGAAAATGATCTAAAATTTTTATAAAATCACAAAATGTCAATAATTTATAAATTTTGGAAATGTATGAGTAATCCTTAAGTCAATACAACATGTAGTGTGGTTGGAAGGAACAAAAGCTAATTTTATAAGACTTAAAAGTCCTTAAATACAAGTGTTAATGAGTCAAGGCATAAAATATGAACTTTGTTTTGAGCTTAACATATGTTAGGTTGACAGTCCATATATTACTACATGTAAAAAATTATTCAGTAATAATTTTCCAATTATTTAATGAAAATTATAAATAACTTCTAGTTTTAAACATTTTTCATTTTCTTTTATTTATAAGTAATTATTATGACATCAACTAATATTCTAAGGTTTATGAATTATGTTTCTAATTTGGTCTTCAAAATATATATTTTATTCAACATATACCATTACAACTTCCTGATCATTAAATTTCTCTTATTTTTTGGCTCTAGTTTTAGGATTCAACCTCTAATTTAGAAAAAACTACTACTTTTCATTTTTTTCTTACTTTAGATTCAACTACTGTTTTTAGCTTATTAAAATTTATTCTTTTATATCATGGATTTTTATTTGTATTTTCATTTTTATTTAATTTTAATTTATCTCTTATTTTATTTATTATTCTTATAATTTTTTTATTCTCTTAATTTTCTTCAACTATTTATTATCTTACATGTGTGTCAAGGACTATTTATAGATTTAAACTTCAAGCATCTAGTTTTTGAACTTTTTATTTTACTATTTTTTATTTTTCTTATGTTTATAATTCTATTTATGTTTTTAGTTATTTTTTTATAAATTAATTTAGTTCCTCCAAACACTTATTTTTCTTTTTACCATTAATTATTATCTTATATTGTTCCTCTACTCATTAGATCATCATTCACTTCTATATATTCTTCCATTTAATGTTTTTTAATCAAATTATTTCACCTTCCAACTTTTACTTTTTTACATTCATTTTCATTAATGGTTATTTTTAATTTTTTACTTCCACTAATTCTTGAATATGGATTTCGACTTCAATAATTGGTTTTTACTTCTAGTTTTTTATTATTTTTTCATAAAATTATTTTTCATATTTTATTTTTATTAATATATTAGATTGTTTTTTTGTTCCTTATTCTACATTTTTCTAGTATTTTTATATTCGATTCTTTAACATCTTTCTTTAACTCCTACTTCTAATTTCTTATCATTCATCTATGTTGGCTACTCCAGATTAAATCCATACACTAGTTTCTCCTTTTTTATAATAGCATTCTTCTACCTAATGTCATTAACATATTCCTATTATTATTTGTATGTTTTATTCAATTTTCAAATTTATTTTATTTTCATTATTATATCAAACTAATAAAATTATTCTTCCAATTTCCAAAAAAAATTAAGCTTCTCCTTCTAAAATTTATATTTTTTATTTTAGTTTATATTAAGTTACCACTTTTCTCACAATATTCAAACTACTTTTGACATACTCCTTATACTTCTTATTTTGGATTGTGGTTTCGTGGTTTTAAATTTTAAATTTTAATTTAAATATATTTCTAATTTTACTTCAAAACCTCCTTTTGCTTTATTTTTTACTTATACGTTAAAATATTTTCTACTTTTCATCATGTATTTTGAATTATGAATCTAGTTCTACTTTAGATTTTTCTTTTATATTATATCTTTAAATTTTATTTTAATATTTAAATTTTATTATATATTCAATATTTAAATTAGATTTTAGAACCTAATTTTTATATATATTATTGATTTGGATTCACCTTATCCTTCTCATTTCCACCACTATTACATTTGATCATCATTTTCATATTTTTCATTTTAACATCATCTTTAGTTAGTTATTTTACATTTTATTTATTATATCTAAGATTTGAGATTCTATTTTCCTTTAAATGTTTCTTCTATTATTATTTTTTCTTCAACCCCAACATTTTAATATTTATATGGATTTTGTTTTTTATTAAGTTCTTGATTTATTATTTTATAATCTTTCATTGTATACTATGAATTTTGTTTCCCCTTCAACATCCACTTATAAACTTTACATGCTACCTCTACTATTCCTCTTACTCTATAATGTTTTCATTTTTATCCAATTCATCTTATGGTTCTATATATATATAAATATTGTTTTTAAATTTTTTTCTAAGTATTCTATATTTATTCTAATTTTTCCGTCAAAATATTATTATTTTCCTCATCTAGTGTATTTTCTATCAACTCTATCTATATTTAAATTTCTATTTCAATTATTTATGTTTTCTATTTATTTTTTCATTTTATTTTTTATTCTCTATTTGATAATTTTTATAACTAATGGCTTTATATACCAATAATCACCCCTAAGGAAGATTATTTTTAGTTGATTGTGTTTTTTATTTAAATCAAGATAATTTAAAAGAATAAAATAAATTTATATGAATAATTAATAGTAAAATGAACAATATATTTTGATAAATCAATTAATTCATCTTTTAAATGATATATCATATTTGAAAATCATAATTTCCTTTCTCACTAGAGTGATATGTGAACCAAATCCCCATAAAAGGGTCTACCAAGGGTATGAAACTAAAAATTTATAAATATCATTCCATAAAAACATATTTCTATAAGATAAGATTAATAAAACACTTAATTTATATTTTTTTCATTCATCTTAATATTTGATTTAACAACCTTATATAAATATTTATTTTATATTTAATCTAATTTTAATTTAATGTAACTTTATAAAAAATAAATTTAATAATGGTGAAGAAAGATGGATTGTTTACGGTTATTTACATTTCAGTTTCCAAAGATGATATCCTTTGGACCATTTTTATGAATCATAATAAAATATATATTTTAGTCAAGTTAACTTGAAGCATTTTTTAAGTTAACATTCCCATATCCGATATATAAGTTTATTGAGGATGTATATGAAATCCCAATAAACACACATTCAATAATGGGGGAAAAGAAACTTTTCCTTATATAGGGAGGGTTGGTGGGCCTGATATTCCTAATAAGACACACAAAGATTAATCCACTCTCGGTGATCTGTATTGGTTTCGCCACCTGGGGGCATTATCATTACTACCAGGTTAGAGGCATCATGGAGGGTGGGGTGAAATCTATTGATCCTTGATATGAAATATAATATTATGTTTGTAAAAAACATACTTTTTTACATGGAATTTACTATTTTATAGATAAAATTTTATTTTTATAAGTTATTCAGATATAAATTTCATATATTTTTGAGTTGATGGGAAAATTATATATATAACTTTTCACTTATTAGGTACATTTTTAATTTCGTGTTCAACAAAGAAGCATAATTCTATAAAGAAATTACACTACTAAAGATGATTATGGTAGTTATAAGTAACTACACATAATTTTGGTGGATGCATCACACACTCACTGATTTTAGAATGGGTTTCACTCAAACTTTGATATTTTTTTTCTAACACCAACTCCATTTCATAAATATTAAATGTCAATCTTTATTTTTATAAAGTTATTCCACTTATATTGAAATACTTCTTGAAAATGGGGTAAAAACAAATAAAATGATATTTTACTAATGTGAAATCAATTAAAATTATACACTATTTATTTCTGATATGTATAAATCAAAAAAAAATTGAAATATGACACCTGAGTTTCTTGGTAAGATCAATTTTTATTACCTTCACATTCTTGACAAATGGGGTCAAAATTGAGAAAATAATTTTTTTAGGAAAATTTATGAAACGTATGAATAGACTGCATGTCATTTCAACATTCGGTGACCGAACATATAGTTTTATTACATTTAAAACTATTTAAAAACACAAATATGAGGGTCCTAAACTAGAAAACAATATGATATTATAAATGAATCAATATAAAACATTATCCATTTAATTTCTAACATTTAAAAATATATTTTTCATCAAGTTAACTTATGGTTTGTTTAGAATGACCAAAATTGAATTTTTATTTTAAAGTATAGAGAGACGTGTGTTATAGAGTAAAAACAAATAAAGTGGTCTCATATTGTAGTTAAATCTAAGGAAATTTATTATCAATAAATTTTTTACTTTTTCCAACATATCCCACATCAATATCAAAGAGGTTTTTCCTAAAATCAATAAAAATATTATATTGATTTAAAATTAGAAAAAATATATCCAAGGATTAATCAAAGAAGACAATATCTAATTGATTTGAATTTTAAGGTAATCAATTGTAGACTAATTATTGATATATATTACTAGACCTCACATTAATCCAACATGTAGTATGGTTCGAATGACCAAAATATAGTTTTGTTTTAATTAAAAAAAATGAAAAATAAGATTCAAAGAGTTAATACCTAATAAATGACCTCAAATTGTTATCTCACCACTCATAAAATTGATGGGATGATATTTTATACATATTAGAAAAATACTCATAGATCATTTTTCAATGATTCCATGATAATATGATATTGTTTAATATCTACTAACACTCTTCCATTTTCTTATATTTCTCAGTACTTCTTTTTACTTACTCATTGACTTATTTTACATCATCTTATACTTTTTCATAATATGGTCATCACTATGGATTTTGTTTCTTATTTTTCATTTAATTTATATATTTTCTTCTGTATCTACCATCACTTGTTCCCAATCATTTACAATCACTTTTTTACTCTACTTTATAGATTCTACTTCTAATGCAGATTCAAATATGACTTATAGATTATTTTCAACATCAGATTCAACTACTACTTTTTATGTCTTATCTTTTATTATTTATTACTTTTATTTTTATTTTTATTTTTTTTCTTTGGCCTTAATTATTGGTTTTAATTTTTATTATCCATGTGTTCTTCATTTAAATTTTTTTCTTACAAACAACTATACTCTTAATTTTTAATATAATTCCATTTCTAGATTCTGGCTTCGAGCTTCTAGATTTTTTATTTTAATTCTACCTATATCAATTTACCTTATTTTATAGTAGACTATTTTTTATTTATTATCTTTTTTATCCTAAATTTTATTATTCAGAGTAATTTTATTTTTATTTATTATAAATTCTTCTCTTGGTTTGTGCCTCTACTCATTGGTTTAACATTCACCTCTAATTATTCTTTGGATAAATGATTTTTTATCTAAATCTTATAGCTCCTATCTTTGAATCTTTATTTTTTATATATTTTCTCAAAAAATTATTTTAAATTACTTCTTCTTATTCTAATTGATTATTTATCCTTTTAATATATATCCTTTGTAGTTTTTTTTATTTTTCTTCAAATTATTTTTCTACTTTTAATTTTATTTAATTTGGGTTTCTTTGTTTTTTTCTTCCACATTTTATTCTAGTTTTTATTTTTTATTTTACATTCAAGTTTTTTTATTTTTTATTGAATTCTATATATAATTATGCTCTTTTTTCTTCCATCTCTCTCTAATATTAACAACTAACTATTGTTCAACCTTTTTCCTATGGAATTCTTCGAATTAATTTCTTCACCTTTCCCTCAATCTTATAGTTATATTTTCATCCTTTTGTGATAGTAATTTTTAAATTTTATACCAAAGAAATACATTTTTTATTCTACTACCAATCCACTTTTTAGGTTATCCTTCTATCTTTTGGTTTTTATATTCAGGTTCACCTTCTATATTCACTTTTATCTCATAATTGGTTTTGAAAAAATCCTTATCCTTCTACATTAAACTTTTTATATTTGAACTATAATGAATCTAGTTTTTATGGACTTATCCTTTGAATATTTCTACGTATATATCTTTATTTATCCTTACAGTCGGAAAAGATTTAGGGTATCTCGAGACCCTAAAAAAGTATATTAAATATATTAATATGATTTAATGTATGTGAACATATAATTTTAGTGTTTTTATTTTCCCATTGTTTGAGACATCAGAAGGGAAATATAACACCATGGTCTATTCTAAAACATAGGGTTTACCCTCAGTGAAACCTAATTTTGGACAATACTAAACATATGGTTGAGCTAGCAGTTGGTGGGTGCATTTAATAAAATAAAATAATTTCTTATTAAATGACATAACCTAGTGATACTTCCTTAAATATCACATTATAAAAAATTGACAGTGTTGGTTGTATAAATAAGGGTGGATTTTAGAGGGATACCACCATTATTCATTGGTGGATTACTTTTGTCTAGAGAAAAATGATTCTATCAAGGTGTATCGAGAGGTAGGAAGTGACTACAATGGATCTCCATCTCTGGATAATGAATTATTCACCAATTATTAGTCCTAAATCATGGTAGGTCTCATCCTTTGATTTTTCCTCCCTTTTTATTAGAATATTAAGCATGGATTCATATATTTAATAATTGATTAGTGACTATCAATAATTTTCATGTGACCATTTTAATAAAATAAAATTTATATTTTGATTTTGTTTTTGTTTTTGTTTTTCCTTAGTAGCACACAAAAATTCCTAGGTAATGTGATAGTTGGCCAGGAAATCTTATATACTGATATTTTTACCTTTTTTATATGAATTTATCCCTCCCCCCTCCCCCCTCCATTCTTCACATTCTTTTTCATTGGCACGTGGGGTCACTGTTTGACATTGTCAGGGTTGGTTCAATTGTGATCAAAAACCTAAATTCATAATGGTTGGGTGAATAATTTCTAGGATGGTGATTTTTTTGTGGATAAAGGTTAGAATTGGTATATTATTGATGCCACATGGATCTAGGATTCAAATCAGATATGGGAGATGTGAGGTGCTACTATACACACAATGGAATTCTGTAGTGGGTGAATGGAATCCAGTTTTAGGAATCTTGAGGCTACAAATCGATGGTTGGAGGTTATACCCCTCTATTTTAGGTGACTGGAAGGCATATTTCATAATAAAGAATTTAGATATAGGATACACATGAATAAACTATGTTTTCTAGGAAAAACGGGACAATAGGTAGTGTACTATGAAGAACACACACTGTGTATGTCCACTGGCTGTGATGCTGGGTTTATAGGTGGATAAAATTATCACACACCGTGTATGACACCTTACATTCTTTTTGAACCTAATCTGGGGACTTATTGTTTACTCTGAGAGTACATAGGGATGAGAATGTCCATGGACATGGTAAATTCATAAATCATAGAGGCATGACATATGTACATGCACATGACCCCACGTACATGGGTATAGTTGTGTTCTTAGACGCAGTCTGCTACATGAGATGAATGAACATAGCCCGACCCCAAGTTTCAATGACACATCATGTGCCCCTCATACACACCATGTATTTCTTAATGTCCAACCATGCCACGTATAGGCCAATACATGAACCGGTTTCTAGGAAAGGTCACACAATGTGTGACCCCAAGATCATGCCATATACTTCTCTCAATAATGTATACCTTTTACATCTCCTTCCTCTATACTAAGATTTTGTCTTGTGATTAGCCTATTCTGACTATTTTACTATGTGGAAAACAATGTTATCCTTAATATTATATTTTGATATGTAATGTGAGGTTTTCCAATCATGATTATTCTTTAGGAGATTATTGATGGAGAAAATGATTGACCAAGGTCATTGAAACATTGTTAGGGTTGGTACTCTCCTATCACACCAGTGCATGGGAACCCCAAATTCATTATAAAAGTAGAGTGGTCACTCCCTTATACTAGGTGTAGGTCTTCTCTCTACGTAGTGGTACTGCCCCTTATTAGAGATATGGTGGTGTATGGGTCCTTTATAAGAGTTATGACTCCCTTTTTTGTAGATCACGGTAGTGATGAGATGGCCCCTCCAAACAAATTTTTGTGAGGTTGTGTTTGATTCTAGGAATTGAAGGACTTTGGGATCTGAAGGTTCACTCATAGAATTTGGTTGGACAATGAGATGGAGTCCCCTTTCAATCTCGTATGGGTTTATCTGTGAGTATATATATATATATTGGGTTTTTGTTTCCCTCTTGATAAGGGGTGATCCAACCTTAATTGTATAATTATATTTCTTCTATTTTGTTTGTTAAAGCATCCTACTAGGTATATATAGAATATTCCATGTATGGGATTTTCTTGCAAGTGTATTGTCTTATAAAGATGATAGGGATATTGGTAGTGACATTGATGGGGATACTGATACTTTGGTGCATTGACTATTTATGGTAGTCAAAGTAAGATATCAGAAGCCATACTCTCTTTAGTATACATTTTTTCAATTTTTAGTTAATTTAGGACATCTATTTTGGTTAGGAATGTATTTTTTTTCATTACATTTTGATTGATAGTATCATAGTTAGTTGTATTCCATAGAGGAATTTTCATACATGAACATACCCTAGATTTTATGTCCTTTTTATTATTATAATACACAATGCATGGAGTTAGTTACTTGAATGAATAATGGTACATTAGGATAAGGAATCCCATTTTAGTTATTCTTTCTCATAACTTTTTTCTAGCCTATAGCATATTATATGTGGGATTGGGGTTGTGAAATATTCTGCATCCACTATCTAGGTGGGCCCTTGTGGGTATGGTCATTATAGAGTGGTATCAATTAATTTCATTCCGTGGGACTGTGTCTGGGTTTTTTCCTTTGATGAGGATTTTTTTGGGAATTAGGGAAGTAATGTATGAGTGTCTTAAGTAAAGATTTCAAGTCAGGGAACCCTATGTTGGTGTGGAATTTGATATATCCATTCACCAAGAATCTAACTACCTACTTTTGAGCTTGAAATACCAAGGTATTGGTTGTAGGGAATAGTTGTACATGAATCATATAAGATTTAGTCCTTTGACTTTACTTATTAAGTTGAATCCTCCTTTATATGTTAATATAACTATGTTACATCTTAATCATTTTCAGGATGCCTCTATGAATATAGCCAAAATGTTTACTAATACAAGATCATGATAATGATCTATTCAGTGTTGTGGCCTCTATTCAGGGTCTATCTCTTGAGGTGGTTACTCTAGGAGGGCAGATAGCATATCCACTACCTATCTATCTATAGATAGTACCAGTAGTTTATGTTGATGATTCACGCTTTCTTAGTATGATATACGACATTAAATATGAAAATACACTATAGTTCCTTTGATATATTGATCCCTAGGAAATATATTATTGGATTGAGTAAGATATCTGAATCATTGGGCTTGTGTAGACCCTAAATGGTCTGATTTTTTCACTGGAAGCTAGTATTTTCTTAGAAGAAATGGGGAACTAGTGAATTCTTATCATGTGAACCCATGATGAGAAGACCTTATCATGGTCTAACATCCAATTGACTTTACATAAAGGTTATTAACCCTTGTTCTTGTTATCATTTTGGATCTAGGATATCTTGAGTTGTATAATGTTTATTTTATGGTTTCTACGTATTCTTCAAGGATTAATAACCTCACACATTACTCCTTTGATATGATGTGACATGTATTCTTCCAAGAAAGTAAGTTCAAGAAGGGTCCTCCAAAATACATCTATGCAAGTGTGATCTCTATAAGCCTACCCACACATGATATATTGTTAGAGAGGTATCTTGTAACTAAGATATTCCAAGAATAGGGAAATCAAGTTGTTTTTTCTAGTGGTGGGAAGCATGTGGCTGAGTCATATGTAGTAAGTAGCATGTGTCAGACATCGGGGTATCAGTAGAGGAGGCATTCTCATTGTAGAACTCATATGCAAGGATCTGCAGCTCAAGGATCACATAGAGGATCTATACATCAATGATATGTAAGATTTTATTATTGGGATAGATGGGGTAAAATAGAATGTGATTTCCCAACCCATCATTCAGACCGGGATAGGAAGACTATGGATGGATGTAACATCCTAGTTCTGGGTGCCACCCAAAGGTTCCCCGTACCCGGTTGGTCACGTGGCCTCAAGCGCATTTCCATGAATGTCAGAGGCTTCCAACTAGCAGGTAGGGTCATGGGTGTGATAGTGGGGAGACTATTCCCATATTGGAATAATAACACAGCAGAAAAAAATTTGTAAACAGTAGTGGAAGCAGTAATACCATACAATATAAGTAAATAGTGGAAGACTGATAGTATAAGAAACTGTATCATATATATAAATAAATGATACATGTAACATGTATCTCGGAAAATATCCAAATAAGTCACAATTCTAGAAATACAATACTGAAACCAAAGAACAAAAAATAGTAAACTTCAATAGCATTCTAAGCCTTGGATTGGTCCAATTCTCTCCATCTCCATAGAAATCAAGTACCTAAGGAATATGGGATCTTTCCCTTATCTATACCTGCAACCATATAATCTCTTTTAGTCCAAAAGCATAACCCAAATAGGGTGTGAGATTAATCCCAGTAGGAAACTACCAAAAGATCTGTGCCTAACTGTCAGTGAATATGTAAAGAAGGCAATATAAAAAATTAAGCAATAAGCTATGAAGTACTACAAATTGAACAATCCTACAGTTTTCAATTTTATTTATTTACATTTATAAATTATTCACTCCAATGAATAATGTTACCTCAGAATCTAGACTAAGCTTTATACCCCCCTATATAAGAACAATAAATACATGTATCAAAAAACCATCTAAAAAATCAAGTAATACTGAGTCTAAGCTGGTTATTTGGATTGGAAAGTTCTTCGTGTTCAATTAAAAATTATAAAGAAACCCTCTAGGATATTCCTCACAGTCTAATCCCCTCTGGTTTCAAATATCATCAATTCAATAAAATAATAATGACCATCTTTTAAAGCTCTCATATTATAACATCTTTGGTCCCACATAGTATAAATCAATTACAAATGAACAAATGTGTAGCTCTCATAGTCAATACCCCTTGGTAATCATAGAAATAAGAAAATATAATGACCACATGCAGCTCTCACATTCAATTCCCTATGGTCCAACATTCATTTAATAACAACCTTATGGGTTGCTCTCAAAGTTTAACCATTCTAGTCAATGACCCCACAACATCTCTCATAGTCAATACCTCTGGTTATTCATAACAACAATTCATAAATAAAAGACCCAACTTTGAGGAGCTCTCACAGTCAATTCCCCATGGTCATACTTTAATAATTAGAAAAACATGCATATCATATAAATAGAAACTCCATCCCAACAACACTAGTCAGGGAAAAAAGTATCCTAACATGCTCTTTAGAAAAATGTCCAAAAATAAATCAAAAATGGGTAACACATCCATAATCAAGGTAATAAACCATATTCTTAATCAAAAACCCTTTTCTCAATCAACACACCACAAAATTTTTAAATAAGGTTAAACTCTAAAACACATAATACCATAAACAAGGGTATTCAACACTTTTAGCATAAATAATCCAAAGACATCCAAAAAAGGGCGCAAACCACCTACCTCAATGTGGTACAGTGAACACTCACGAAATTCAGCCCTTTAATCAACCTAAAATGTCGTAGATCTACAAAAAGGTCAAAATATTTCAACATTGGATAACTAAAGATAGAATATAAATCAGGTAGATAGGCTCTAGGAAATTAGGGAACTCACCGGTGGGAATCCAACGCACCTGGCAGTGTCTCAATCAGAGCTCGGATGGAGGAAAGGTAGGTGTTCGATGTTCTCAGTCATCTCGTTGCTCTCGTATATGAAACACGGGAAGAAGCGATGTGTTCTAAATATGAGATGTGACCCCAACCTAATTAATAAAATAAAAAAGATAAGCACGCGTCATGTTCATTTAATGTACATGGCATGTACATTCTTCAATCGGCCCCCGCTTTAGGCAGTCCACACGGCCATGTACTCATTCATTACATGTCTAGTACATGGATACACATGGAAACCGGGTACACATAGTGTAATCAAGAGTACACAACAAGTACTTTGAAAATTCTCAAATCTTCCTTTTTCCCCAAAAATAACCCGAAATAAAAGATCCATACCTAAAATGAATATAGGGGTTCTTACAATGGACCACCAAGGCAGAAGTAGTGTCATAAAGAGCAGTCTCTCATGAGTGGTTAGGTAATACCCCTACGAGTAGGTGTAGGTATAGGAGCTAGTGGAGTTTTGGAATGAGGATAGATTTATGGAGGGATTTTTTATACACTACTTACACTATGGCCACCTAGAATCCCATTTCAATCTCAAAGAACCAAATGTTGAAGTTACGGCTACTTATAGGACATGGAGTGTAAATATTAGACTACACATGAGATGATTTGATGTATGCTATATATTTATTGTAATCATCCCTTAATACATGTAGTCATAGGTGTGATTCATTCCTTCATCTCCATATCCCTCATGTGAGAGAAGGAGTTCCCTATTGAGACCTTGTCCTAATAGTTATGGCCAGAGATTCCGAGTTTATGGAATTATTTGATATTTCATATCTGATGATAGTGAGATCCATATTTTGGTAGAGGTAGTTTCTTACGGGACCTCATTTTCATTATGAAGAAACCTTATATCTTTTTCTTAGGTATATAATAGTTTTCCATGATATGATCCCTAATTTAAATTCATCATAGGAAAGTAAGACGACTTAAAATAGATGGAATGACATTCTTCTTTGTGGGTGAGAGAAATATCATGGATGATCAAGTCCCTCTTTTGGGTAGGAAGCTTAGGTCCATTATACAGTAGTGTAGGTTTTATCCCTAGGTTATGTGGGATATTTTTGAATCTATATTACTTCAGTGGTGGTGAAATATATATACATATTCATCAAGGATGTTTCTTTATAACCTTTGGAGTGGTAGATAGACTTCTATATTGACATGCACCTCAGAAGTTCACTAATATCTTCTTTTGAATATTATATATCCACAACTAGGATCTAGGAACTAAGGGAGTAGTTAGAAGATCATTGAAATATGTACTTTATCAAACACAATGTTTCCCTCTAGGAATCTCTGGTTTTATTCATGAGATAAACACAAAAGGGAAATTATTTACATCGAAAGGTATCACCATGAACTCATTGGGTTTATAACGAAATCAAAATTTAATTATAAAAATATATACATTGAAAACCCTCAATTTGTGGTATCCAGACCTGAGATCAATCATCATGTACATACTCACACCACTCAACTGATCAAATGGTTTTTCAATCATTGACACGAGATCTTGATCCACTTTGTTCACTATCATCACATGAACCAATAAATGATAAATAACTTTTTCCCTTTGTCAGGAATTGAAATCCTCTATGTCTTGTTAAGAGGTGTGATTTGTTTCATGATGATCGATCTCAAGTCTAGCTACCACCAGTTGAGGTTTCGTGAGGTTGATATTTTTAAGATGATATTCTGATGTTGTTATAGACAATATGAGTTCATGCTTATTTCTTTAGGTGTATAAATTTATCCTATTGTGTTTATGTATCTTATTAATTGAATGTTCAAGCTATACATGGAAAAATTTGTGGTAATCTTTATTGATGGAATTCTCATATACTCTACATTAGAGGAGGAGCATTACGTAGCACTTTAGGATGGTCCTAGACATGCTCCATGAGTACCATCATTATATTAAACACTTGAAGTTCCATTTTTTGATCCATGAGGTTCACTTTCAGCAACATATGGACCTGTTAATTATTAATGCAGAACATTTGATGGGAACCCCTAAGAGCTTGTCATAGGTGTGGAGTTTTCATGGCTTGGTAAGTTTGTATAAGAGTTTTGTGGAAGACTTCTCCATATTATAAAACCATTTTGAAACCATTATTTGAAAGAAAGTACATTTATCTAGATCAAGAAGTGTTAGAAATCCTTTAAGGAGTTGAGGGTACGGTTGAAAATTGATCCACGGTTGAGAGTATAGAAGTATGACATGAAGTATGTAGTGTTTTTTGATTCATCTGGAGATAGTCTTAGTTATTCTTTGATACATAGGCAGACAGTGATCACATATGGGATGAGGTAGTTGAGATCTATGAGAATAATTTTGGGACTCATTACCTAGAGTTTATAGTGGTAATATGATCTCTTAAGATGTTGTGGCACTATCTTATTGGGGAGCATTGTATTTTTTCACATAGACCATTAGAGTCTCAATTAAATCATCACTTAGAGAGTTCATAACTTGAGTCAGAGAAATTGGTTGTAGTTCCTACAAGACTATGTATTTGATAATGTCTATACTCTTGGGAAGGAAAATGTGGTGGAATATTTCCTTAGTAGGAAATTTTGTTCCCTCTTAGTGGAGGCAGAGCCAAAATAGTTGGCTTTGTTGTAGGGGACCTTGTTGGAGGAGAGGGGTGTGTTTCTTCTTAAGCCTATGTTAGTGAGTCATATGATTATTTAGTGTAAGAGAGAGTCTCAATTAGGATTAATTGATATAACAGTTATTTGTTACTAGTTTTTCTCAAGAGATACACCAAATTGATTTTATGAAGGTGGGGAGCACATCAAACTTTTCTAGAGAAAGATGGTTTTTCTGGTCACATTGTGAGAGGAGGTGGTGAGGGTGTTTTACACTTCTCCTTGGTTATACATCTCTTTATTTCTAAGAATTACAAGGAACTTCAATGGTAGTTTTTGTGGGCCGAAATGAGGTGGAGTGTTACTGATTTTGTCTCTTGATGTCTCACATATTAGTTGTAAAAATTTGAGCACCATGTACTAGAAAGGCTTCAAACAACCTCTCCATATCCCAGAGTAGAAATTGGGTGAAATGTATATATAATTTGTTATGGGGATTCCATATATAGTAAAATGGAATGATGACATCTAGGTAAATTTTGATAGACTTACCAAATCAACCAAATTTATTTCTATCAGGGAGTAGGTTTTGGTTGATTCTTTATGGTAGTTGTACATATATGAGATCACCGATCTCCATGGGGTACCCTTGATGATTATCTTTGACCATGATGCCCAGTTTACATCATGGTTTTCGGGAGACCAATAGGGGACTTTGTGAATAAGATATGGATGATTATAGAATTTCCCCACCATATGGACTAGCAGACCAAGCACGCCATCTAGGTGTTAGAGGATATGATGTGAGCTTGTGTGTTGTACTTCGGATGGAGCTGGGATGATCACTTTCCATTATTATAGTTTACATATAATAACATTAATCAATATATTGTTGATATGGTTTCTTTCAAGTCTCTATATGGAATACCCTATAGGTCACCCTTATTCTAGACCAAGATTAGAGATACTTCTCTTGTTGGCACAAATATGTTGTGAGAAATGATATATATGGTTCTCGTGATCAGAAATCATATGAATACAACCCAGAGATAAAAAAACTTATACATAAAAACATCATAGGCCACTAAAGTTTGACCAGAGATACCATTTTTTCCTTAGAGTCTCTCCATGAAATGGAATATAAAGATTTCACCGTGGAAGTAAGGTATCCCCAAGGTTCATCAAGCTATCTAAGATCCTATAGAGGGTTGGGGAGGTTGATTATCTACAGCCATGTCACTATACTTGAATCAGATAAAAAATGTCTTCAATGTGTCTTAGTTTAGGAGATACGTGCATGATCCTATGCATGTTATAGACTATGTTGATCTAGACATCAAGGATGGTTCCACCTTCATAGATTACCCACAAGTGATCTTGGATCAAAAGGATAGGATCCTATGTGGATGGATCATTCCTTTGGTTCATGTGGTTTATCATTACGAGGTCATGCAAGAGAGTTCCTAGGATCATGAGAGTTAGATACAGACTCATCATCTCTACCTTTTTTGTAGATTTTGATTTTTAGCATGAAAATCCTTGAAGAAGGGGACAATGTAATGACACTAGTTTTGATGTATTTTCATTTGAATGTTTCTATATATACATATGGATTTATCCTTAAAGTTATTGTGGTGTTTGGTTGTGTTGATACCGCAAGAATTAATATATTAAAAAATTATTTATATATTTTCATGTGAGTTCATGAATTGTTTCAGTGATTTTGGTTTTCCAGTTTTTTGGGACCTCAAATGGAAATTCAAATACCCCAATTAATTTTGGAATGTGTGGTATACTACTGTCACAACCCATGGTTGGTCGATATTAGATGTTTGTTTGAGGTAGCGATTGATGGGTGAATTTAATAAAATAAATAATTTCATTTCATTCATTCTTATTAAATGACCTTACCCAGAGAAACCTCTATAAAAATCCATCTATAAAAAATCTCCAGTCTTGGGCATATAACCCAATTAGAATATCAGAGTGAGAGTGTAGATATTAATTGGAGGATTGGGATCGGATGATAAATGACAATTTTATTGAGAATGAGGTAGTGATCATAATGGATCTCCATCACTGGCGAATACATTCTTCATAATTGATTAATCTTATATTATAAAGGGGTTCTCATTAGTGGTTCCCTTCATTTATATTAAAATTGTGTAAATTGATTCACATGTTCTTTTATTGATATGATATTACCCACCCATTGCATGATCCCTTTTTAATAAATTGAATTATTTATTTAAATCTATCTATTTTGACTTTATAACACATATAAATTCCTAGATTATGTGATAATTGGACCAGAACACATGGAAAAAGATGTTTTAACTTTTTTATTTGAATTTATACCCACTTTTATTCACTTTTTTCGTGGTGCACCAAAAAAATTGTAGTTCGACATTTTCAGGGAGGGTCTGATCACAATCGAACCCCCAGACTCATAGTTATTGTCCAAATGCCATAAATATTGGTGATTTGTGTATTGATTGAGGTTTAGATGAATGATGTACATGATAATTAATAGATCTAGGATCCAGAGCAGTGATGGGTGATGGGATGTGCTATGGGATGCATGATGGAATTCCACATAGGGGGATTGGAATATTTTTTTAGCCATCAGAGTTGAGGAAATGATGGATGGACATAATAACCTTCAATTTCATGTGGTCATATAGTGGTTTTGATAGTTTTAAAATATGTTCTATGATCCATTTAAAGAATCAATGTTTTTTACAAAAACAAATATGACACTATGTGTACAATGTATAACACATGATTTTTAAGAATCCTAGTTGTGGCACTAGGGTTTGGATGGAGAAAAAGATCACACATAATATATGGAACCATACACATTGTGTGACCTTATACGAGGAATTTACCATATACTTTGGGAGTACACGAGAATGGGAATGTCTAGGAACATAGTAATGAACTAATGTAAATCAAAATTACATTAGTACATGGTAATGGCCCAATGTACAAGATAATGATCATATAATCAGACACTACTAGGTATATGGGCATAGGCCGATGTACATGGGCACAAAACAGATGAACATGACTAGAAACTAGGTGTTTGTAACACTTCATGTTAACCAGATACATGTCCAGTTGTTTATCATTGCCAAAAAAGATGTGTGCTAATAAAGACATGGCCAGGTTTCCAGACCATGTCACTTGTTGTGTGACCCCTAGAGTATGTTCTCTACTTTTCTTACGAATATATACTTTATTATATCCTTATTTTGGACATGGATTTTCACTCGTGAGTAGTTTATCCAATGTTTTTTCCCACATTTAAATTGACGGAATCCATTATAGTGTTTTTTAAGATATTATGTGAGTTTTTCTAATAATGATTCTTCATAAGGTGATTTTTGATGATGGATGTTATTGGGAAGGATCGTTAGAGAGATTTCCATGTTAGTAATCCCATGTTGCACCAGGTCCCAGGTTTCCCATAATAATTTTATAGGTATAGTCGACAGTCCCCTACAATAGATATTGTTCCTCTATATATGGAGCATTACTCCCCCATAATCAAACTCTGGTGACATGTCGGCCCTCTATGAAAGTTGTGGCTCTCTCTATTGACGAGAACAAAAGTGAAGAGCAGGCTGCTCTGTATAGATTCTGGTGAGGATTCCATTGATTTTGGGCATCATAGATGGACTGGTAGAGCTGAAAATTAACTCACAGACTTTTGATGGATTATGAGATGTAGATCCCCTTTCTCCCTCAAATGGTATTCGTTATGACCACATATATTGTGTTTTTGTTTACCTCTTACTATGGTATGAGATGAACATTGTTGTAACTTTCTATTTCTCCCATCATTCTTCTCAGTGTGTCCTAATGGGTATTTATATACACACACCAACATGGGATTTACCCACATGTTTCATGTCTTATTTAGATGATAGGAAGATCGATAATGAAATTAGTGGAGCTTAGTGGTACATGGGTGCAATGAATGTGTACTATGGCTAGACTCTGATATCGAGAGTCAATATCTCTTCAATTTTCCTTTTCTACAATTGTAGTTAGGTTGGGAACAAATTTTTTTTGGTTAGGTATTTTTTCACTTTATATTTTAGTTTATACTATTGTACTCGGTTGTATTCCCTGGAGGTTTTTTCATGAATGGATTCTCCCTAGATGTTGTAGTCTTATTATTTTTCTTATTCACGTTGCATGGAGATGGTTGCATTCATGTGTAAAGTTATATTAGGAATTGGACTCTGATTTTAGATATTCTGTTTTGGTACTTTTCACAAGCCCCTATCCTATTGGAGGTAGGCTTTGGGTTGTGATGACTTAGCCATCCATTGGCCATGCAAGCCCTGGTGATTAGGGTTATTACCTTAACATTAATTCTATGTCTACATTTCCATTTACATAAAATCCTTCTACAATATTTCTTTTTATATGTCAAATTATTCTTCTAATTTTGATTATATATTATAACTTATGGATATATTACTACATCTAATTTTATTTTTATATTCAACCCTTTTTTTAGTTTTTAGATTTGATTTTTTTTCTCTTATTTTCAATATCTCTATTTATTTTGACCACCTGTTTCTCATTTATATATTTTTTATTGTATATCTACTTTTGACCCCATACTCACATTCAATCACCACTTTTAGATTTCATATTTTAACTTCATTTCTGGTTGTTTCTTTGACTTCTTATTTTTTATATCAATTTTTTGTGTTTTACATTTTCTATGACATTTTATAGTGTTATTTATTTTTATTCTACCAATTATTTTTAATATGTTTAAGGCCTTAATTTTATTATGTTATTTTTTCATGTTTTTCTAATTTTTCTATAACTATTTCAACTACCACTTCTTATCCTTCATATTATTTCATACTTTTCTTTTTACTTCTTCATGTGCTCCTATTATAGCTTTAATAACTACATTTAACCCTAATTCATCATATTCTACTTCATAAGTATAGGATTTTTCAATTTTACAAACACTTATTTACTTATTCAACATTTTTCCATATATATCTTATCATTTTCCTCATCCAAATAATTTATAATGACTCTATATCTATGTATTTTTCTATTTTGTACCTAAAATTTTCTATTACTTTTATTCTTTCTTTATTTTGTTTTATACTTCCACCTTTTCATCATGTTCGCTCTATATTCCTGATATATAAATCATAACTCTAAGAAAATATTGGTTTTAGGTTATTGTTATTTTTATTAAAATCATGGTAATTTAAATAAATAAAATTAATTTATTCTAATAATTAACATTATAATGACCAATGGATTTTTAATGACAAAAGAAAGTATATTTCAAATGTGATTTCATATTTGAACATAATCATTGTAGTATTTCATAGAGAAATTTTTCTGGAAATAAATTTGGATATTTTTATTTTCAATCACATATTAGACTCTTCCATAGGAGGATGTTCTCTGGTAACTAAAATATGAATTGATCAATTATGAGTGAAATGATTACTAAACATCTTTATTTCAATTTTTCCCATTCATTTTAGTATTTTGTTTAATATTATAAATTTATTTGAAAAATGAAACAAAGTTTCAAGACATAAAAAATGACATCATAAAATGATATCATTATATGTTATAATGACAAGCATCTTATTCCTACATGTTAGGAATTATTCAATAATCATTTTCTAATGATTTCACAGCAATCCAAGATCATTTTCTATGTTTTAAACCTTTTTTATTTACATTAATTTTTAGTTACTTTATTTGACTTCTACTTTCACTTTTTCTTCTTTAGCTTAGGAATTATACTAATATTCTCATGTTTAGGTCTTACTTTTGTTATTTTCGATTAAAATTTTATATTTTCTTTTGAAACTATAATTACTTTTTCTCTATCATCAATTATCGCTTATTTTTTAATTTAGTTTCTAGTTTCTACTAGTTCTTCTAATTGAAAAACTATTTATAGCTTAATTACTTCTTATAATGCAAAAAAAATAAGTTTGGTATCATACATTTATTCTTTTAGATTTTGGATTTTTGTTTTTATATTCATGTTTATTTTTTTCATTTTTTAATTAAATTACTTATTCTTCTTATATATTCTATTCCTCTTGTTTTTTAATCTATTTCTTCTCTTAATTTTTCATCTACTTCCATTTTTTATTCTTACTTTGATATTGTAAATTTTTTATTTTGATTTTTAATTATTTTCATTTAAAATTAATTTTATGCTTGAATTTAATTCATTACATTTGTTCTTTATTCTAAAATTTATTTATCATATTATATATATTTAATTTTCTTATGAATTATTATTTTGGATTTCTTCAATATTTATTGGTTTAGATTTATTTTATACATTAACTTTTGTTTATTTTTTTTTACATCTGATGATTCTTTCTTCTACCTTGATATATTTCTTTTTTATTCATTTTATCATCTAATTTTTATTTTTTACTTTTTTCTTATTATTATACATACAATTTTTTTCATTTTATTTTTTCTTTCTCTTTCACTTCAATATTTTCTTATTTTTTTTGTCCTATTATTTTTCTATAAAATTATTTTTTATATTAGATTCATTTTTTTGGACTTCTACTTTTTCTTTGAATTTTTTTATTTTGTTTTTCTTTTTAGACTTTTATATTTTTCATTTACTCAAATATATAATTCTATTTTTTCAAATTATCTTATATATTTAATATTATTTTTCTACATCTAACTTTGATTTAACCTTTTTCTTGAAGCGTTCTTTTACCAAATGTCATCAACTTTAATTTATTTTAGAATTTATATTTTCTTCCTTTCTCCTTAATATTTTATTTATATATTTATATTTACCTGCTAATTGTTTATTACATTACCAATATAACTTGAATCTTATCCATATATATTTTGAATTTTTTATTCTTATTAACATTATATTTTACCTTTTTTTGGTACATTCATAATTGGTTTTGAATTATTCCTTCTCCTTTTTATTTATAGATTTTGGATTTGGATTCATAGAGTGGTTTCAATTCTTCCTAGAATTTATAATTAGATCATCACTTTAAAATTTATAATTTTAACATCATCACTGGTTGGTTAGTTTATATTTTATTTATTTTATCTAGATAAAGATCTTTAATTTTATTTCAAATTTTTGTAGTGTAATTATTTTTTCTTCTACCTCTACTTTTGAATATGTTTGTGGCTTTTGTTTTTGAGAATATTTATGCTACAAATTTTTCTAACATTTATTTGTATTCTTTTATTTATTATCACAGTTCAACTTATTATTTCAAACCATCCTTACTACTTACTCTCTTAGTTCTACTATTGATTTGACTACTTCATTTCCATCTAGTTTATCATTTTCTTCTAAAAATATATATTCTTTTTCAAAATTTAATTCTAAATATTAATTATGTGTTAAAATTTTTCTATAAAACTCTTATCATATTCCTTGTCTACAAAATTTTATAATAACATTATATATATGTATATTTCCACTTTCATTCTATGTGTTTCTTATCACTTTTATTTTTTAACCTTTTAATTTTTACAGATGGATTTATGTATTTGTTTCACTAATTTTCCAATATATAAGTGATCTCCTTGAGAGAATATTTGTTTTAGGATATTTTTTTTTTTAAATTTAAATCATGTTTATTTATATTAATTAAATAATTTATTATAATAATTAACCTTATAATTAATAATGGATTTTCAAAGAAAAATAAAAATATTATTCAAATGATATTTCATATTTTAAAGTTTTATAGGTAGTATATATTATATAAATATATCTTCCATCTATGAAAATTTATAAATTTTTAGATTTTTTGTCCTTAGGAGACCTCATAATGGGAATTTTGTACATGTTGCACTGTTGGAAGATAAAAAAGATTCATATGACATATGATTACCGAAAGTTTTAATTTTATTTGTTTCATACAATTTAATATATGATTTGATATCATAATATGAAGTTTAATTATATTTAAATTTAATTTAAACTACTGTCTCTTTCTTATAATGACATGAATGATTATTGTATATGTTGATCGTGGTGGGACAACTATCACTTCCATCATAGGGAAGTTACTATTCATTTTCCAAAATGTTACCTTATGAATCCCATTTTTTGATGAATCAAAATAAACATTATATTTTATTATTATTATTATAGAGTTTATTTTTAAGTTACCTTTTAAGTAGCCTATATGTCAGTTGGTTGGGGTTTGATTTTTTTTCCTAGTGAACAGAAGTTTGATTACTGGGGAAATGAAATTTTTTTCTATTATAGTGAGTGATGGTTCGCATGTTAATCCTAATAGGATCCAAAGAGATTAATCCACTTTGAATAATATTTACTAGATAGGAAAACTAGTAGTGCTATCACAACTACTAAGTTAGATGAATCTTGGGGTTTGAAATACCTTTATCCTTCCAACATAATTTAAAATTAATTCAATGAAGAATCTTATCTTCTAACTTTTATAATTATATAATTCTTGATCCAATTTTATTCCAAAAATTTATTTAGATATATATTTTATTAGCTTTAGAATGGATTGGAAAAGTACTTCCTAGAGTAGTCACATCCACTTGTAAATTTAGATATTGTAAAATATGGAATGTATTAATCATAACAGTTGGGGATGCAGTACACACTAACTAACTTTGGAATGAGTTTCACTCAAAGTAAAATTATTTTTAACATCCTGAGTTATATTTCATCATCTTTAAATCAGTATATTCATCTTTTATAATATTATTTTTATTAGATTTAAAACCCCTTTAAAAGGGGTGTCAAAATTGTGCATGGTTACGAAAATACAAAATGATTTCATATTTTCATGAAATATTTAGAAAATGATCACCAAGTCATTTATGATCTGTACTAAACTACCAGATGTTAGTTTTGATACATGAATTTATTGGTATTTTCTAAATTTTAATTTGGATTTAACTTTCTAATTTAATTAAAAAGTCCCCTTGAATGGTTCAAATAGATAAATTGGGTTCTAATTTCAAGGAAAAAAATCATAATGATCCTCAAAACATTTTTTATCTTTATAAATCAATCACATGTCAATAAGATTTCTAGATTGATCATTTTTTCCACCATATAATTTCACTTTAAATTTTTAATTAAAATTACATATCTACCATCAAGGGGTTAAAACACTTAGGAAACTTTAGAATGACATGAAAATAATGGAAAACGATCTTGGATTCAATTTTTATTTTTAGAAGTCATACACATATCAATATATTGATTGGATTGACTGGTACAATGGAAACAATGATTTCATATTATGAATTTTTATTATTAAATGAAAAATAACTTATTTTGGGGTTAAAACAATAGAAATTATATCTAATTACTATAAAAACATTGGAAAATGATCATAGATTCATTTTATATCTTTACAAACCAATGAAGAGTCAATTAGACTCAAAACTTTCTCTATAGGACCAAATGTGTTTCCAAACCTTCACATTTTAATTAGAGTAAAAGGTTTCAAAACATGAAAAACGTATTTTATATTTATGTGAAAAACATAGAATAATATTCCTAAAATGATTTGGGATCTATAGGAATAAACTATACATTAATCAGATTCCATTATTTCTCAGTATTATCCAATGTATCTTTTGTTCTTGATATTTTTATTAAAATTACATATTACATGTTATGTCTTCAAAAACTAAAAGGTGCTATTATATTGACGTATATACATAAGAAAACAAGCACTGAGAATTATTTATCTATAATAATCAGCTGATCACAAATCTGATGCATGTATATCTCAGCATGATAGAAAATATTATTTCATATTGTCAACTTTTATTAATAAAATATAAATCACTCATGTAGAGGTAAGAACATAGAAAACGTGTTCAAAATGGTGTGAAAACATAGTAAAGAATATTTTAAAGACATGTAACTTTTTTATGAAGAAAATGGACATAAATATTACAACTGAATTGCTCATTATTATAAAAAGTTATATTTTGCCTTCACATTTAGAAGTCTCACGTGTCAAAACATAGAAAACAAGTTTAGATTTCCCAAAAAACATAAAAGAATGATCCTAAAATTATTTATGATCCATAGAAATAAACTACACACCAATTTGATTCTCATGTTACTCATTTTTATATAATGTATCTTTTTACTGTGATATTTTTATCAAAATGACATATCATTCATCAAGGGGTAAAAAAGAGGATACTAAATTCGATTGACATGGATGTTTTAATCAATGATCATTGAGTTGTTTTTAATATATAGGAATTCGTTATGTGACAATATGATTCCCATATTTATTTATTTGAGGTGAACTATGAATTTATATTATTATCAATTATTAATAAATGAAAAAACACATATATATGGTTTAGAATTGATAAAAGAAAACTTCGATTGGCATGAAAATTTGGGAAAATGATCATTGGGTCTTTTCAAATTTGTATAAACCAAGAACACATAAATTTGACCAATTAATTTCTCAATATAATTCAAAATTTTATTTTACATTTACATTTTCATTAAACATTCATGTCCACTAAAATATGGTAGAACCAATAAAAAATCACATTGTCGTGAAAACTTATAATAAAGATAGTCATATATTTTTTGATTAAGAAGAATCAACCATGCATTAATTTGATGACCATATTTCTCAGTTTGATTCATTGTATTATTCAGAAATGATATTTTCATAGATAAGAAATATAACTTATCAAGTGGTAAAAATTGAATAGATGAGTTTATTTGACTCATGTTTTTTAAAGTCATTTAAAAATCATTTAAAATTTACTTTTCATTATTCCAAGATCATTGTATATTAGATTTTTATGACAATTATTTAAATAAGTCCAAAATTATTTGAATAATGTTTTCCTATTATTCTAGTATATTTCAATTCCCTTTTAGTTGTTTTAACACTTTGACACATGTTTTTGACCAATAAATCCACAAAAATACAATATTGGTCATTATAATAAAACCACGTGTTGAATTTATTTTGGTATCTTCTTATATATCAAAAATTAAACCAAGGTTCATTCAATGTGATTTCCCAATAATATGAGGTCATTTTATTTGTTTTGAACCATCGACACATATTTTTTAAAGACATTTAAATCTATTTAAATTTATTTTTCATTAAACCTAAATGTAATTTGGATTGACATGTGATCTATTTATACGAGTAAAAAAATAATGAATGATCAGTGTCCTATGATATCATTACAATTAAATCATATTTTTAAGGATTTGGTCCTTTGATGTTAACTAATTAAAATGGAAATTTGTTAATTATAAGAAAACCACACATCATATTGATGTTATTTCTATTCATATATATCATAAATTAATAAAATTTTGTTTTCCTATAATTTAAACATAATACAAAACCATTTTATAGATTTAACCATTTTATACATGTTTTTAATGACAGTTAAATTTAATAAAATTTCATTTACAGTCATTATAACCACACTACAAGACATATTAATTTATTTTTTACTTATATATGTTGCAAATAATTCAATTATCAATTTCCTATAATATCACAATAATCTGTGATCATTTTAATTGTCATTATTACTACATTTCATGAAATATTGATATGTGGTTTATCTGTACATGTCATAAATTAATCAATGAACCTTGTCCAATAATTTCAATTTAGTTGAGGGTCATTCACAAGGTTGTTAACCTTTGAGACATGTATTTAAAGGCTTTTAAATTTAATAAAAAAAATCATTTTTTGGTCATTCTGATCTCAACACGTGTTATATTGATGTGCGGTGTATACATGTATTTTGAAAATTAATTAATAATAATTTTACTATTATTTTAGGACAATAAGAAGTTTATATATATTTCTTAACTCTTCAATAAATGTTTTGGAATTTTAAATCAATAATAAACACTTTTGGCTATTTGGACGCAACCCCAAGTCGAATTGATGTACAATCTATTACAAAATATAATCTATTAAACCATGAGTAATACTAACATGTGACATATTTCTTCAAATTCCAAATTATATTTCCTTCATTTTCAAATGATTTCATTATATTATGATATCATTTTCTCATTTTTAACTCTTCAATGCACCTTTTAAAAATTTATAAATATAATAAAATAATTTTTCGTCATTTCTTCCATGTCGTATTGAAGTGAGGTATATTTATACTTGTTACTAATTAATAAATTTTCATTTTTATATTATTTCATGAAAATATGAATTAATTTAGTAGGTTTTTACTCAATGTTTTTGACTTTTTAATCTATAAAAATTCACTTTCGGTACTTCACAGAAAACCATGAGTTATATTGTTATATGGTCTATTTATATTTCACAACAAAGTTGTGGTTCTTTTATTATTTCATGAAAACGTGAGGTCTTTTACTAAATTTTAACTATATAACTTATTTTAATCATTTTATTCTATGAAACTGATTATTCGATCATTCTTACTATAAAATACATCCGAATAGAAGTTTTTATAGTCCTATAAGTCACAAATTAAATGGTAGTCAATGTCATGTGATTTTTGGATAATATGCGGTCACTTTTTATGTCACGAACCAGGCCCGGTCGCCATCCGACCTGGTCTGCGACAAGGCCCGAAGGGCATTCTTGATCCCCACGGGCTGGCACAAGTGCCAGGGTATCAAAATAATATGTGGGAACAATTTACCCAAAATAGGAGACAGAAAAAAAACAACTAACAAGATAAATAAACTAAGACTAGAAACAGACAACCAACCACGCCATTAAACCATAAACAGGTTTAAGTCTACAATTCAACTAAAATCCAAAGTGAAAAACAACAAGGATAAATAACTAAAACTTCAATACCAACCTCAAGCAACAAGAGAAGCCACACTCCCAAGCTACCAACCCCAACCTGCACGTGAAGACCAACAGCATCGAGAACCACCATCACTAAGCACGATTTCACAACTTGGAATACACAAGAAACAAGGTCTACATACACCCATAGGTGTATGGAGGGTGTGAGCCAAAGGCCTAGTAGGACGTCACCCAATAAAAAGGTTTCATGCCACAACATCAAAAGATAATTTAACATGTTATTTAAAACCATACTTTTAAAACGCTTTTAAGGAAACATCTAAAAATTGAAAGTAAAAAAATGAGTACTGAATGAAAAACCATTTAACAAAACTACTTTAAAATGGAAGGGAAACATTTATAAAGAATATGCACAAACTCAAGTGGTCCTCCATATGCCGACGGAAGGCACCACGTCATGAATAGTAGAGCACTGCGGATAAATCCACTAAGGTTTATCTAGCTCGAGTGGGACCCTAGAACCTCGTGTCTCGGTGAAACGTGGCTTAGAAACCACGACCCTCAGAAAATGTGTCTTATGAGATCGTGACCCTCAAAAAATGTGGCTTAGAAGGCCACAACCCTCAGAAAATCATATGTTTAGTTAGTGTTGAAATTTTCAGTCCTTCCAGTGAAACCAGATCGAGTCACCTCCGGAACACTATCCCACTAGTCTAGTCCCCCCTCCTAGCTACCTGAGGTTTCCCCTTGTGCTCAATCAAGTTTCACATTTAAAAATCACAAACACAACACATTTACAACCAATGTCAAGACAAACAAGGTACAAAGTGTGCCACCACTTACACGCCCAAACCCCCACTCTAAAAAAAACATACTAAACCATTTGGTAAACATTCCTCACACCACTTATGAAATTTTATTGTTCATAAATAAAATTACAAAACAATTTGCAAAGGAACCAAAAAAAATTACACCAGAATTCATGTTCCAAAATCCCCCTTTTTAGACCAAACGCACACCAAAACTGTTTCACATCATAAATCACATCCGATGCATGATTTAATAAATTATTTAAACAACTAATAGAAAGTTTATAATTGGCACATCGGGTTTCACATGGAAAATGCCTAATTTTCACACAATAACGACACCTAAAATTTAACACATGCTTAACTCTATCAAAAACCATGCCTGCACATCACATTAAATTAAATAAATTCATGTAAAGAATTTATAAAGCATTTAAGATTAACACACAACAAGCTCCCCCAAAAACGTACTTGATCTCATGCCAAAACACCACTTAAAAACCGAATGTGCAGCACCACCATTCCAAAACATGTTTTCCTTTAATTCAACTGTTTAGAATTTAAACAAAAAGGGTGCGCAATAAGTTCAACGTTCCATAATAAATAAATATTTATTTTAAACCCCTTTTTTATACACTCTCACCTTAAGTGATTTAGAAAATATTTCGCACTTTTAAGATCAGACATGAAAACCTTTTTCAAGAAACACCACAATATGATACGCGAGACACACAAAAAAAATTCAAGAAAAATATATTTCTAACTCAGATACATATTAAAAGATTACCAATTTATATTTTCCACACCTAAAATAATTAATTTCATGCTTCAAAAAACTCTCACAACAAGACTCATATGACGGGTAGACCCAATATCACATGTGCATGTCAAAAATATTTCCTAGGACATTTCGTGCAACCCAAATAACTCCTAAAACCCATTTTTAAAAACATTTCACCAAAGAACACACCAAAACAAAGCCAATGTCTATAATAGAAATCTGATTTCAACATTTAAACACAAGCCAATTAAAAATACCAAACGCATCACACAATAAAACCAAAGAATGCATTAATAAATTTAAACAAACATATTAAATTAATCTAATGATTCTATGGAATGGAAACACCTACCTCGGTGCAGAGAAAACTCTGAAAACTTGTGCGAATCTCCAATTTCACCAAAACACACTACATGAGGATTGAATTAGATACTAAAACAATAATTCAAACCAAAAAAATCACAATTTAAACCTAAAACAGAGGACCGACTCGAAGTTATCAATATCAGACCTCAACAACTCAAAAAACCTAAACTGAAACCCTAAGATTTGTGGAAGGGGTTACCCAGAGGAAAAGGGAGAGGTGGCGGCGCAATGGGAGTTCGGCCGGGCGGTCTGGTCGTAGGAAGGCCGACCAACGCAGGAGGCGTGCGCAGGGGTTCGGGTGGCTGTGCGAGCCGGTTGACCAGAAGAAGAGGTGCGGTGCCGGGTCTTCGGGGGAAGTACTGTGATGGTGCGAGCTGGGAAGGCCGGCGGACGACACGGATGAGGGTGGGCTAGAAGGAGGCGTAGCGAGGAGACCGGCGGGGGGGGGGGGGGGGGTGGTGCGATCCAGGTGAGGAGAGTGGTGGGGTTTCGACGGGGAAGAGAGAAAAGTGAGGGGGTGAGCTAGGTCTTGATTCCAAGAGTGGGGGAGGGAGGGTAAAAACGAGAAATAAGAAAAATAAAATAAAAATAAAACTAAAGAAATAAAAACTAAAAAAAGAAAAACAAATCTAATAATAATAATTAATATATTAATAATAGTAATAATAATAATAATTGGAATAATAATAACAACTCAAATAAATTCTTATCCTTAGAACTAACAATAATAATGATAATAATATATTTAAATATTAAAACAATCAATTAAATTTTTATCAACTTCTTGTTTTATTTTATTTTCATTTTATCTCCTTTTTAAATTTTATTTCTTTATCAACAATTCCTTTTTTATAATTTGTTGCACGTCAGGGAGGTGTGCTGATAACCGAGAGAGGCAGCGTGGGGACCCATGTGAGTTCACGCGGCTTTGACAGCATCGCGCTGAACGCCATCAAGGCTAAAAAGTGTGTTTCTAAATAAGAATTCAGAACATTAAGTTGGGTTTCACCCTGACTCCCGATACCATGAAAATTAATAATAAAAAATTATTTAAAGACAACGGGTGTGATAATTCTCCCCACCATAATGTTTTCTATCCCTGGAAAGCCACAACTAAGGCTGAGACCCAAAGTAGGAAATGACACCCCCTTAAGGTTTAAGAGGATCCCAATGAAAACAAGTGGAGGCAAACTCATTATGCTCAGAGAAGGTGAAAAAAATAACAAACTCAAGAAACTCGTAAAAAGACTCTCTGATATGTGTCGTCCACCCCAAAGAGCTAGAATGCCTCTAGTTGACTGATCAAGGAAAGGAAAACTCACACCCACGGAAACCATCTTCACAAATAGAACACCTTGAGCACCATTGAACAAAATCCACACCGTTTGACTAAGATGAACAAACAAGACCATGTATGTCCAAGGGACACTCTGATCCCCTAGCTACCACAAATTCATTACGTGGAACAGAACATAAAGGCCATCATGAGAAATACCAAAGGGCTCCCCACTATAAAAATAAGTTAATATCAGTTTATTTATGGGGAATTTCAGCGAGGCCCCAAATGGGTCTCACAACCGTTGGCACCAAAGAAAACACAAAAACTCAAAGGCTTCCCAATACTTACCTAACACCCCACCAAAAGGGCGGGGAGGGCGGGGCATAATCATCGGGCGTCAAAACCATAGCCAAAGACAAACCAACATCTCAACATCCCTGGATGAAAATTGTTAAACTTTGAGACTAATTTTCACAAACAAACTCTATGAGGACCGCTAAAAGCGACTATATCTGGTGGGATGCAACCCCCGGGAGTTTAAGGTAACTAGATGACCACACCTCTTCATAACCACGAGAAACCCCCATGCACCCAAACAGGTCGTTCAGAACAGAACCATAGGAAACAATTTAAACTGCCTTTACTTTTAACATCGATGCTAGAATCAAAGTAAGAGACTCATACACTCTCGGGGTTCCTGACCACGTTCCATCATGACTCTGAGGCCTTTGGCTGGAGCCCTGATGTTTGAAGCATCTCCTACCTCGCAGTCAGGTGTTGAAGACTCCTAAACGGAGATTCTCCTTTTTTATGCCATATGAAACCACACCGTAACCGAAACAACACCATCAAACACAATGCACTACAACATCCAACTACTCTCACACGGAGCATTTACCAACACAGAGGTTTGGATGATTAACATGTGTCACCTCTTCACCTTAACTAAGAAAATAAAAAAAGAATGATGCATGACAACCACTCCTCTTTCGACTTAAAAATCAAAACTTCCCAAGAGGAGGATGCACTCCTATGAAAACAGGGATTCTAAAAGGGTTCTACGAAACCCACCTTTGCTCATAAATAGAAATCATGGTGAAAGACATCACAAAACAAGACCCTTACAGCTGAAGAAAGCACCATGAACCATTCAAACCATCGGTCATCAACAATAATCCTGAACCACCTTCACCCTTCCCCGCTTAAATTTCTTTCACCGCTTTCCAAAGAGGACTTTCAACTGAACGATGTCAAAATTCACCCTTGACTATCAAATAACTAAAGTAAACCCAAGTTTAATTCAACCCTTCTCACGTGACCATCCTGGTGTGGGAGGATCCGCTTGATTGTAAAGAGATGTGGTTTCATTCCTAGAATTCAGGAAGAGAGTCTTTCGACCAACTGGAGGGTTGGCCAACAATGAATTACTTGTGGCCGCACTTCAATCATTTGTTAACTCTTTATGAGGGGCGTGTACTAGTTAGGAAAGAAAACCATGGACTCAACCAAACTGGTCCAATGGTCAAGACATACCACAAGTGAACACCGAACGTGCAGGGGGAACCACTGCAAGGGCTCCTCAATGTACTTTTCAAAATAATTCACTAACTACATGCTAGCATACCAACTCAAAAATAAAAATTCAAACTCAAGACACAAATCATTAAAAAGGATCCTTGTCCCAAAACGCCTCACATTTGACATTTCCAAAACACAAGGACACACCGCACAATCACCGGTTATTAGAACACAAATTGTTTTTTCTTCAAATTTTTTTTTTGAAAATAAACGAAACTAGTGGGTTACACAAACACTAATGGTGTCCCATGGGTCACACATGTGCTTGTTCCCATGCAACACCAACACCCATAGAATTTCCATCCAGGCACTCATCTTCCTGTTCCATAGACCATTTCTCTTCCCATATACACTCATGCATGTGGTTTCCCACGAGAACACCAAGGATCAAAACCAAACCTTTCCATTTTTTTTCAAAACCAAAACATTCAACCCACACCCTTAAAACCTTACATCTCATTTTATTTTTAAAACACCTCATTTCCAAACATTTTTTAAGACCAAATCATTTTTTACTTAAAAACCAGATTCCCATGAATCCAAAACAATGAAACGAGGAACAAGTTAAAAGGGAACTAGTGTCAGCGGGTGACTGAGATGTATGGTTGGCGACCATACTCCAATCACACCATCGCCACAGAGGGTATCCTAGGACAGCGTTCCCATCTCCACATGGCTTCCCAGACCCTACGAGCTCACTGGGACCACTGACCCTACTCCCTTTTCATTTCCCCTAAACAAGATTAACCACACGGACCGAAGATGTAGACAAACATTAACATAAATTGGCAACTCGAGTCCTACCACAAGGTGTGCTAGCCAGGCACCTTACTCGTAACCAGAATATCGAGTTCCAACATCCTTAACTTTGGTTTACACTGACTCTATCCCAAAATAACACAACCCAAGAGAGCAAACCTTCCCTTTGATACCATTTTGTCATGAACCAGGCCTGGTCTCCATCCGACCCGGTGCCCGACCCAGTCCGCGACATGGCCCAAAGGGCGTTCCCAATCCCCACGGGCTGGTACAAGTGCCAGGGTATCGAAATAATACGTGGGAATGATTCACCCGAAACAGGAGACAGAAAAAAAAACAACTAACAAGATAAATAAACTAAGACTGGAATCAAACAACCAAACACACCTTTAAACCATAAACATGTTTAAGTCTACAATTCAACTAAAATCCAAAGTGAACAACGACAAGGATAAATAACTAAAACATCAATACCAACCTCAAGTAACCAGAGAGGCTGCACCCCAAGCTACCAACCCCAACCTGCACATGAAGACAAACAGCATCGAGAACCACAATCACTAAGGACGATGTCACAACCTGAAATACACAAGAAACAAGGTCTACATACACCCATAGGTGTATGCAGGGTGTGATCCAAAGGCCCATTAAGACGTCACCCATTAAAAAGGTTCCATTCCACAACATCAAAAAATAATTTAACATGCGTATTTAAAACCATACTTTTAAAACGCTTTTAAGGAATCATTTAAAAACTTAAAGTATAAAAGAAGAGTAATGAATGAAAAACCATTTCACAATACTACTTTAAAATGGAAGGGAAAAATTTATAAATAACATGCAGGAACTCAAGTGGTCCTCTGTATGCTGACAGAAGGCACCACGTCATGAATAGTAGAGCCCTACAGGTAAATCCCCTAAGGTTTATCTAGCTTGAGTGGGACCCTAGAACCTCGTGTCTCAGTGAAACATGGCTTAGAAACCACAACCCTCAAAAAATGTGGCTTAGAAGGCCAGGACCCTCAGAAAACATGGATTAGAAGTCCACGAACCTCAAAAAATCATATGTTTAGTTAGTGTTGCAATCGTCAGTCCTACCAGTGAAACCGGATCGAGTCACCTTCGGAACACTTGCCCACTAGTCTAGTCCCCCCTCTTATCTACCCGAGGTTTCCCCTTGTGATCAATCAAGTTTCACATTTAAAAATCACAAACACAACACATTTACGACCAAAGTCAAGCCAAACAAGGTACAATGTGTGCCACCACTTACACACCCAAACCCCACTCTAAAAACACATTCAAAACCATTTGGTAAACATTCCTCACAGCACTTATGAAATTTGATTGTTCATAAAAAAATTACAAAACAAGTTGCAAAGGCACCAAAAAAACTTTACACCCGAATTCATGGTCCAAAATCCCCCTTTTAGACCAAACACACACCAAAACTGTTTCACATCATAAATCTCATCCCATGAATGACGTCATAAATTATTTAAACAACTAATAGAAAGTTTATAATTGGAACATCGAGTTTCACATGGAAAATGCCTAATTTTCACACAATAATGACACCTAAAATTTAACACATGCTTAAGTCAATCAAAAACCATGTCCGCACATCACATTCAATTAAATAAATTCAAGTAAACATTTTATAAATCAGTTAATATTAACACATGACAAGTTACACCAAAAACGTACTTGATCTCATGGCAAACACCACTTAAAAACCGAATGTGCAGCACCACCATTCCAAAACATGTTTTCCTTTAATTCAACTGTTTAAAATTTAAACAAAAAGGGTGCGCAATAAGTTCAATGTGCCATAATAAATAAATTTTTCCTTTAAACCCCTTTTTTTTATAAACTCACCTTAAGTGCTTTATAAAATATTTCTCACTTTTAGGATCAGACCCAAAAACCTTTTTCAAGAAACACCATAAAATGATACGCCCGACACACAACAATTTTTTTCAAGAAAAGTACATTTCTAACTCGGATACATATTAAATGATTACCAAATTATATTTTCCACACCTAAAGTAATTAATTTCATGGTTCCAATAACTCTCACAAAAAGACTCATATGACGGGTAGACCCAATATCACATGTGCATGTCAAAAATATTTCCTAGGACATTTCGATCAACCCAAAAAACTCCAAAAACAAATTTTGAAAAGAATTTCACCAAAGAAAACACCAAAACAAAGCCAATCTCTATAATAGAAATCTCATTTCAACATTTAAACACAAACTAATTAAAAATACCAAAATCATCACACAATAAAACCAAAGAATACATTAATAAATTTAAACAAACATATTAAATTAATCTAATGATGCTAAGGCACAGAAACACCTACCTCGGTGCAGGGAAAACTCCGAAAACTTATGAGAATCTCCAATTTCACCAAAACGCACCACATGAAGATTGAATTGGATCTTAAAAAAATAATTCAAACTAAAAAAAATCACAATCGAAACCTAAAACAGAGGACCGACCCGATGTTATCAATATCAGACCTCAATAATTCAAAAACCCCAAACTGAAACCCTAATATTTGTGGAAGGGGTTACCCGGAGGAAAAGGGAGAGGCGGCGGCGCAATGGGAGTTCGACAGGGAGGTTTGGTCGCCGAAAGGATGACCAGCCCAAGAGGCGCGCACAGGGGTTCGGGCGGCTGTGCAAGCCGGCTGTCCAGAAGAAGAGGTATGGCGCTGGGTCTTCGGGGGAAGTCAGGCGACAGCGCGAGCTAGGGAGGCCAGCGGACGGTACAGACGAGGGTGGGCTGGTAGGAGGCATAGCAAGGAGACCGACGAGGGGGGGTGGCACGATCCAGGTGAGGAGAGTGGGGGGGTTTCGACGGGGAAGAGAGAAAAGTGAGGGGGAGCTAGGTCTCGATGCCAAGAGTGGGGGAGGGAGGGGAAAAACGAGAAAGAAGATAAAATAAAATAAAAAGAAAACTAAAGAAATAAAAACTAAAAACAAGAAAAAAATAATAATAATAATTAACATATTAATAATAGTAATAATAATAATAATAATTGGAATAATAATAACAACTTAAATATATTCTTATCCTTATAACTAACAATAATAATGATAATAATATCCTTAAATATTAAAACTATCCCTTAAATTTTTATCAACTTCTTGTTTTATTTTATTTTCATTTTATCCCCCTTTTAAATTTTATTTCTTTATCAACAAGTCCTTTTTTATAATTTTGTGCACGTCCGAAAGGCGTGTGGAGAACCGAGTGAGGTCATACGGTGACCCATGCGAGGTCATGCGGCTATGACAGCATCGTGCTGAACGTCGTCAAGGCCAAAAAGTGTGTTTCGAAATAAAAATTCAAAACATTAAGTCGTGTTTCACCCCGACTCTCGATACCAAGAAAATTAATAATAAAAAATTTATTCAAAGATGATGGGTGTGACATTTTAGTTTGTATACCATTGATCCATTTAAAATATTTTAAAACACACTTTTCATTATCCAGTTGAAACTAAGTTTTTGATTTTTTTAATTGGAAGATATGAGGAGCGGTGATTTTTAGAGAATTGTTATGGATTCAGTAAATAGAGTTTTGTGTCATTCTTACACAATTATCCTTGAAAATATTAGAATTATTAAAGATGATCGTTTATATAAAAGACATGGTCTATGAGTTTTCACAATTTTTTCAGCATATTGAAGAATGAGATGAAGAAGTTGACTTGAATGTTTCCATTAAAAAAACATTTATATATTTTTTTATGATTAGTTTTTGAATAAGATAATTAGAGAATTTGGATTGAAAATTTATGATAATTGTATTATATTTGGTTTTTTATTTGGGGTAACTCTTTTTTGGAACATTTTAAAAAAGAATCCAACTATAGGATATCCAACAGACTTTTGAGCCACTCATTAAGTGTGTAAGAATGTATACCTCAGCCAACCAGAATGGCAGAATAGGTGTTTGGGTGGTAGCATAATTTTTTTGGATCATTCACATGGTGAACATGGAGGTGCCCACGTGGACCGCACAATGGGGTGGTGCTGCCTATGAGGGGTATGGATGAATATGTTGTGGGTGAGGAACCTCACTACCAGATCAAAGTGATTAAGGAGAATAAAAGGTTATATGGGATAGAAAACTAAAGCACAAAGTTGCTAGGAATGGGTGAACCATAGGATATAATTACTACATTAAAAAAATATAATATAATGTAGGTTATATGATGCAGTTGATATAAAATGCACGATCAACAAGTGAATGTTATCTTCCTCTTTTTCACTCGAGGGTTCTAAAAATAATGATTTATCTGACATTGATGAGCCATATAGAAAATTCTTGAATCCCTAAAGCCAAATCGAAATAAAAAAAACATTTAATGAGGTCGCATGAACTTATTCTAATCCATGAAAAAATAAAATACATGTTTCACACATAATTCAACCATCTACTAAGAACTAATTGAAAGAAGTTGAGTCATGATATTTCAGGATGAAACCAAGCTCATGGATGAAGTTAATGTGTGATAAATACGTAAAGTACATCCAAGATGATTGTACATGTATGAATTTACACATTCATTCATTTAGACTAAATGAAAATGGAAGGAAATCACATGGAATCCATGTATAGGATGAACTGATCCCATTTTCATTTGAGATACTATATGATGAATGAATTCATGCATTATAAGGAAGATAATTAATTCATAAAGGAAAATTGTGATAGAATGGGAATATAATGGATTCATATATGTGAATCATTAAAATGGATAATCACATGCCCTTTAGTAATTTTAATAACGGCTAAGATGTAGGTTGTTTTGATAAATCACTTATATGGATGTTGAGTCATTGAGTTTTCACACCCCATGAAGAAGAAGTAATACCCACAGTATCCATGGGTATTTCAAATAAGGTGGATAAAATATAATACCCACAAAATAAATAGTAATTCATGATTAAATATAAACTCCCATAGTCCATGAGTTATTTAAATAAGAAATATAAAACCCATCATCATTGGTTTATGTATATTTGAAGAAAGAAAAAATAATAATTATGTTAATATTCATACTTCTAATTTTAAAAATAATTAGGAGTTATGAAAATGTTATAATGTGATATTATCCCATGAACAATTAATGTTTTTTGTGGATAAATGTGTTCATATAGGTGATGGATAATTGTGGGGATAAATATTGAGATACCTTACATCCATTGTGCAGGAAGTATTTTGAGAATAGTTAATGTATTATTTCAATGAAGTGACAAAATCAACCTAGATACTAGTGGATTTGATCTATACTAGTTGTTTCTAATGATCATGAAGGATTGTCAAGTCCATCATTACTAAAGTTCAATATGGAGTATACAAGTAAAGGGGCATCCATATTTCTTGTGTCAGAATACTATCTATAAAAAGAATCATTATTACACTGGATTAACACTAAAGACGGATCTTATATCTAGGGTGTCCAAATAACTACTAGAGGCTTGTGATTGGGGTGTCTAACCAACTAGAAAAGAATATAATTTGAGAATTATAACCAATTAATGAGATATTTTAACTAGGGTTTCAAAGTAGTTGTATTATCATGGAGGCATAGAGAAAAATCCATTTTGGGATGTCTAACCAACATGGAAAGGATTATGATTTTATGTCGAACATTGTAAATAGGGTGTAATTCTCTCCCTATCATTACAACTGTATATATATGGGAGTTTGAAAGATAATATTTAGTGGATCAAGAACCAAAAAAAGTCTAATATCATGAATTTAAAAAGGAAAACATTCATAAAATAAGGGAACCATAGATTCACCCCCCCCCCCCCCCCCCCCGTAGTGGTATCTAACTAATACTGAATTCTGCTATTGGTATTAGCGATAGGTCCCTCAAAATATCCTTTGTAGTAATTATGGATGGATAATTTAAATTCTATAATGAATTTAGGAGTTCTTATCATCAATGGAATAAATTAACATAATAGGAGTAACCTGATAGAACTTTACCTCCAATCACATGGAAATGAAGTTAGAGATGATTCTAAAGTGATTTTTCAACCCATTTTTGAATATTTCACTATGATAGTGATAAGGTGAATATATAGATGGATGAAGATGGAAAAAACCTATTTTGATATATTTATCAGAAAACGTTTTCACTAAGGTTAGGGTTATAAATTATGATTAAGAAATCTAAGAGAATTTGAGATGATTATTTTAAGAGAATATCAATGTTAAGGAAGAAAATACTCATGTATGCAGAAGAAATTTTGAAGGCATAAAAATTGAAGGTGGTGAAATTTTTCAGAATTATTTTACAAGATTCAACAAGATCATGAGAAACATCAAGGGGTTTGGTGAGAAGCTTTATGATTCCATTATTTAAAAAAACTATTTAGGAACATTCCCAATCTATTTGATCAATTAATATCTTATCAAGATTATAGAGAAGATTTTTTTATGAGTTTCATAATAAAATCATTGAACATAAACTGATAATGGATCCAACCATTAAAAATAGATCCATATATGAGATATCCTTTGAGGTTTTTAGAAAAGAAAAATTCAAAAAATAATTTGTTGAATCCATTTATTCTAATGTTTATAATGGTGAATATGAATTCAATATGATTGTTTCTCTTCTTTCAAAAGGGTTTTGAAAATAATAGAAGGTAAATTTTAAAAAAACGCCAATTTTTTGGAATTGTAATTTCGATGGAAATATTTCTTATGATTTTCTATAAAATAGGTAAAAAGAATCTAAATATAATGAGGATGAGAAGATACTCCAAAGTAAGAGTGTATAAGAAAGAGAATTACTCCTCCAGAAATATATGTTTTATAAGAAAAAAAGAGATGGATGATTTATATATTGATTTAGATATTGAATTCACTCTATTTTATCATATTGAGAAAGGTATTAAGAGATTATATTCCTCATCAAAGGAATAAAAAAGGCCAATAAAATAATAATTTAGAGGTTATTGTTGGTGTTGTGGTAGGTGTGACCATAAATCGTATTCTCATATTTGTAATATTCCTATTCTAATAATGTGGTAAGAACCAATGGGTATATTTGATGAGAAGGGTTCCACAAGTGGAAACATGAATTTTTTTATAGAAATGGTTGTTCTATTATTAGAAGAATAAAATTCCCTTGGATAAGTGGAAGCTCTCAGCTAATATATGTCTTCTAGAAGAAAATTTTTGTTTTCCTTATTCCCTATTATTTTATGTGTCTTTATATGACACTAAATGCATTGAAGGATAAGGTTGAAGTTATAATTTATAGATATAAGGATGAGATAAATCATTAAAATTTCTTGGTAGGAAGCTCTCCATGATTAAGAAGATAAACTAATCCATTAAGGGGGTGATTGCATGAATTTCTGAGTAATTCTAGTAACATAGTCATCCCAATTTTTTAGTTTTATTTATTATGGTGGTGAGGGTTGTTGTTTGATGAAAATATGAGATGAATGGGGAGTTATTCTTATTTTCTTAAATTTTGTGATGTGTTTGTTGAAGTGTCTGTAGGATTTTTCTTTTCATTGATAAATCTATTTCTTTCAAACCCCATAAAAGTGATTTTTGGATATCTAATCATGGTATCACATGTGAGTTTTTTTATGGATATCTTATATAACTTGGATTATATCTCTCTTGTTTTATACACTTGGATATCCCACATATACTTATATTGGATTAATTAAAGGATCTCTGCTAAAAAAATAATGTGATATCATCCCTTACTTTACAAATTAATAAAAAATACATTTTTAAAAAACAAATATGAGATGAGAAGACCCCTTTATGATGTGAGGGATATTGAAAAACAAATAAAAGGGGTTATTTTTTCAATAGAGATTAATTTTTTACCAATGGACAATATTTGGAGTGGTGATTCTAGAATAATTTTCCTGGATTCAGTAAATGGAATCAGATATCATGCTTAGACAATTATCCTTAAAAATGTGATGATTTTTAAATCTGATCTAAAGTTGAAAAAACAAGTTTGATTGATTTTTCATAATGTTTATAGAATATTTAATAAGGATATTAAGAATATTATTTGATGATTTACATGCATAAAATATATTTATATATTTTTCATGATGAATTCATGAAATAGAGAAGCTGAGAAGTTGGCTTGAAAATTTATGAGATTTATATTTCATTTGGTTTTTTATTTTACTAACTCTTTTATAGACTTTATCTAAAAAAACTAACCATATGTTAACCATGAGAATTATGTACCTCTAATTGGGTGGGTAAGAAAGTATACCTTATCCAACTCGCATGGGGGGAGAGGTGTGCAGGTGGATGCATATTGTTCGATGGATGACATTCATGGTGTGTATGAAGGTGACCTTGTGGGTCACATAATGGGGTGGTACGACCCATGATGGGGGTGGGTAAATATGGTGCGGGTTTCAAACCTCACTATCAGATCAAATAACTAAATGAGGGTGAATGTTTTTATGGGATAGAAAAATAGACTCGCTATGTGATGTGGGATATGAAAACTTTGGATTATAATTACTTTGTTAAAAAATTTATACATGTAACATGGGACTCATGATGTAGGTCATATGAGTCATTGGATCAAGCAATGCATGTCACCATCCTACTCCTTCACTAAAGGGATCTACAGATAATGGGTTATCCTCATTTGTTGTACCATGATTATCATGTCCATTTTTAGTGGATAAAACATATGGCCATGGAAACATTAAAGGAGACCATATCGATATATTGAGATCTAAGAAAAATATAAAAACATGTTGCACATGTTATTCATGAATCAAAAATACATGGGTAGAAAAAAGATTATCCATGATATTTCTTCATGAATCCAAGTTCATGGATGAAGTAAATACATGATAAATACAATAAGCATGTATGAGATGAATTCAAATACATGTAGTTACACTTCCATTCTTGAATAATGAATGAAAATGGAAGGCAGTTCCATGGAATCCACATACAAGATAGCCCGAGTCTTCACGCATTTGAGAAACCATGGAAATAATTTATCCATGCATTATGCAGATGATAATGAATTCATAAATAAATATAACTATAAAATATAAAGATACTAAATTCATGCACATGAAAATTAAAAAAGTATAATCCCAATCCCTTATGGAATTGTAATGAGTATTAAAATAAAGGATGGTTTGATACTTCATTTACAGAGATGTTGAGCCACATAGATTTCACAACTCATAAAGAAGAAGTAATGCCAAAATTATCCATAGTTATTTCAAATGATTTGTATAAAATATAATACCCACATAATAATGGGGCATTCAAGAAGAGATATAAATACCCAAATGATTTGAGGTATTTAAATGAGTGGTATAATAACCACTGTCATTTAGTTATTTATATATAAATAAAAAATATATACTTGACACATTTACATAAGAAAATAATGAGGGGTTATGTATATGTAAAAATGATATATCATCACATGTAAAATTATTTTTTGTTTGGGGTAAATGTGTGCATGTAGGTGATGAATAATTGTGTAGAATGTTTTGGAGAGGTTTTTCATCCATTGTGTAATAATTATTTTGAGAAGTCCTAATACATCGTTGTATAGAAGAGAAAAAGTGAGTTTTGAGACTAGTGGAGTTGATCCATGTTATTTGTTATAGAAGATCTTGAAAGAGTCTTGAGAAAAGCAATGTTGATGTAATTTAGGGAGTACACAAGTAAAGGGATATCTAGCTTACTTTTAGAGGAATACTATCTTTGAAAAATATATTTCTAGATTCGAATCAACATTGAATATAAATCATTTAATAGGTGTGCCAAACCCACTACTAGAGGCTTTTGATTTGGGTTTCTAACCTATTAGAGAGGAATGTTAGTTGGAATATCATACCAATTATGGAGAGATTGTAACTGGGGTTTCTAATCATTTGTATTCACCTAGAGGCATAGTGAAGAATCCATGTTGGGGTGTCTAACAAACATGAAAATGAATAGTCTTTTATGATGAATGTTATAAATACTATGTGTTACTCTATTTATCATAACAACTACACATGAGGTGATTTTGAGATATAAAATTAGGAGAATCATGAATTGGAACATAGTTCAAGAGGTTGAATTTAAAATGATGAAAAGTTTATAAAACAAGGGAACAACATATTCAACACCCCCCACGGTATATAGGCTGTTGTTGAATTTTAAATATTCTAATCTCACTACACATTGAATTGATGATACATTTTTAATTCTATGATAATACACGGTTGTTTTCTAGGTTTTGACCCTTTGATGCGTGTTTTATTGATTTTTAAATCATAAAAACAATCATTCATTCATTCTAAGTGGACCACGACTTGAATTTATGTGTGATCTATTCTATGTTATGATACATTATATGGTGGTTATTTCCAAACAATTTCATGATAATATGAGGTTGTTTGCTAGGTTTTAACCAATTGATACACATTTTCTGAATACTTTTAAATCAGATAAAATTTATTTTTTATTACAACCACAAATCAGGTCACATTGACATACTACTTATTTATATATGTTAAAAATTAATCCACAATAATTGTATTTTGATTTCATGAAAATATGGGAACCTTATCTAGGTTTTGAGATTTTTATGTTTAATTAATAAAAACATACTTTTGGTCATTCTGATAAAACCAAACATCAAACTGATGCAATATATAAACCTATATATCACAAATTCAAAAAAGAAAATTTTATTATAATTGAATAAATAATCTAAGGTCATTTGATAAATTTTAACAATTTGACGCATGTTTTTAAAGACTATTACATCTAATAAAACTGGGTTTTTAGTCATTTCGACCTCACTGCTTGATTGATTAATTTGAGATCTATTTATATATATATATAATCAATCAATATTAATTTTTCTATGATTTAATGATACTACGAGGTATTTTTAAAGGTTCTAAACCTTTAATGAATGTTTTTTTACTTTTAAATCATTAAAAAAAAACTCGGCCATTCTGAGAAAACTGATTATTAGTTTGATGTGCGTTATACTCTTATATGTCAAAAATTAAATAGTGATTTCTTCTATGTTTTCACTAAAAAATAGTTTTTTTGAATTATTTTTATCAAATAACCTATTTTTAATCATTTTTATAATGTAAAAACATTTTTTGGTCATTCTGACAACATAGTACATTATAATGACATGCGGTCTACTTCTATATGTCGCAAGTTAAATAGTGATTATTTTCTAATGATTAAATGAAAAACTAATGTCATTTTATAGATCTTGACTCTTAGAATCATTATTTTTTAAAACATCTAAATCATTAAAATGAACATTTGGTTTTTCTAAACGTATCCCATGTCATATTGATGGGTCATCTATTCCTACAAGAAAAAAATTACTCAAAAATAACTATATTATGATTTCATAGTAGTCAAAGAACATTTTATATGTTTTGAAACATTTATTTAATTTTAATATTTCTACTAGTATTCTCATGTTTATGTCTTAAGTTTCAAATTTTCACTCAAACTTATATATTTTCTTCTAATTTCCATGAAAACTTAAAATAATAATCATAAAATGGTTTGGAGTCTATAAGAATCAACTAAAAATCAATATGATACTAGAATTTCTCATTATAATCCATAGTGTCTCTTCAACTTGATGTTTTTATTAAAAGGAAATATCATCTGTAAATAGGTCTAAACTAGGCAGATGGATTCATATTGACATGGAAATTTAGTAAAATTCACCTTTGTTCATTTCGATCAAACATTAAGTCATATTCATATACATTCTATCACAACATGTTAAAAAATAAACTTATGATTGTGTTTCTATTATTTCTTGACAATAAGAGTTTGTTTTGTTTGTTTTGACTCATCGATACCTATTTTTAAAAACTTAAATCTAAAAAAAATAATTTTTCAGTCATTCTATCCACACCTCACATTATATTTTCATGCAGTCTATTATCATTGTCAAAATTTATCCAAATATAATTCTCCAATGATTCCATGAATATCTAAGGTTGTTTCAAAAAAATTATCCCATTAACACATGTTTTTTAAAATTTTAAAATCAATAAAAACACATTTTTGTTTATTCTTATTAAACTATAGGTTGAAATGTAATATAGTCCATCATGTCAAAAATTAAATAGTTGTTTTTATATTGTAAAAAATATATGAGTTATTTTGTATTGTTTTAAATATATAACCTATTTTTAATCATTTTTATATTGTAAAAACGTTTTTTCAGTCATTCTGATCAAATATTATATCAAAATGACATGTGGTATACTTCTATATGTCACACGTTAAACGGTGATTATTTTTATCTGACTAAATGACAAATTGATGTAATTTTCTAGGCCTTTACCCATAGAATCATTCTCCTTAAAGACTTATAAATCCTTACATATGCACTTTTGGTTATTTTGATCTCTCCCCATGTCATATTGATGGTTCTTCTATTCCTCCAAGACCAATTTTTTTTAAAAAAACTACATTATGATTTCATAATAGTCTGAGATCATTTTATTGCTTTTGAAAAATTTATTTCATCTTATCCCTTCTACTAATATGCTCATATTTATGGATTAGGTTTCAGATTATCATTTCAACTTCTATATTTTCTTTTAATTTCCATGAAAACACCATAGAATGATCCTAAAATGACTTAGGATCTACATGAATCAACTACATGTCAATCTAATACCTGTATTTTTCATTATGATATAAAATATCTTTTCAACTTGATATATTTTCATGTAAATATGAGTACATTTCCAATATTTTTAAACTTTGACACATGCTTTTAATTACTATATCTAATTAAACTATGTTTTAGATCATTATGACCACACCACACATAATATTAGTGTGTAGTCTAATTGTACAAGTCAAAAATTAATAATTAATACTTCTACTATGGTTTCATGATAATCAAAGGTTTTTTTGTATTTTTTAACCATTTAACTATAGATTTTAATGTATTAAATCAAATAAAACTATTTTTTGATTATTTCAACCACACTTCACATCAAATTCATGATATTTTGGTTCTTACATGAAACAATCATTTTGATTGATGTGTGTTATGTTCATACATACAAAAAATAGTGGATAATAATTTTCTTATGATTTCAAAAAAATATAAAGTCATTTCCTAGTTTTTTAACTATTAACAATCATTTTTTAACTTTTAAATCAATAAAAAAATATTTTTCTTAGAAGGATAGTCATACATACATGAGATCTATTACTATCAATCTAAAATTTAATAGAAGTAATTTTTCTATGATTTTATGAAATTCTAAGATCATTTGTGAGTTTTTGGTAGTTTAACGCATGTTATTAATAATTTTTAAATATAATAAATCTTCTTTTTTGATAATTTTGATTAGACCACAAAATAGATTGACATGTAATCAATTCAAACCTGTGAAAAATTAATCAATGATCATTATTCTATGACATCATGAAAATATGAGGTTTTTTATAGATTTGAACCTTAAATTATTTTTTTTTACATTTAAATAATAAAAAACACTTTTTCATTTTGAATACATCGAAGGTTGGATGTAGAAGTGATCTATATTTATAATGAAAAAATTAAATCATGGTTTATGTCCTATAATTTAATGAAAATAAAATGTTATTTACTATTTTATGATAGTGTATGTTATTTTTTATCTTTTTTACTATAAATCTGAACTTAAATATATCAAACCCCATAGCATGTTGGAATGATGTATAGTATATTCACACATGATAAAAATTAAATTGTAGTTTTTTAGTGATTTCATTAATATAAAAGGTCATTTTATAGATCATGTCTATTTGAAGAACATTTTTAAAGAATTATGGATCAATAATTATTCAACAATCATTGTCTTGTGATTTCATGAAAATTTTAGGTCGTTTAGTAGGTTTCAATGATTTTGTGTATGTTTTTTGAATTTTAAATCCATAAAAGTCTTTGATCCTAAGTGTTTATTGCAATTTCTATGTCGCGTCATGTGTTGCACTTGTGTTTGTACCCAAACTTTTTAAATCCATAAACACTCACTTTTAATCATTTTGATAAAACCATAAGTAAGATTGATTTTTTATCTCTTTCACTATGAAGAAAAATTAAATTGAGGTTATTTTCATGATATTTCATGAAAAAACTGATGTTTTTCTATGTTTTAATACTTTAAAGCACATTTTCAAAGACCTCTAAATCTAATAAAACAACTTTTTGTGTTATTCTTACTGCACCTCATGGTGGATTGATGTGAAATCCATTTATAAATTTTGAAATTGATCATTGATAATTGTCTTTTGATTTCATAAAAATCTATGGATTTTTCTAGTTTTGGACTATTTAATATATGTTTTTTTAATTGATTCAACAAAAACACACATTTGGTTATTACAGAAAACTTCAATTTTAATTAACATACAGAATATTCCTATATGTAACAAATTAAATGATTATTATGATATTTATATTTAATAATAAGAAGAGGTCATATTCAGGGTATTGACCCTCGGACACATATTTTTAATGACATATAAATAAGATAAAAATTATTTATTATCCATTTTAACCACACTTCAAGCTCCATATTTTGAATTGACATGCATTTTATTTAGGTTTTTCTAATACTAATCAATGATCATTTTCATATGATTTAATGACAATGTAAATCCTTTTCAAGATTTTGATCATCTAATTCATGTTTTTTAACTTTCAAAAAAATAAAACACACTTTTCATCATTCAAAGAAAATTTTTTATTCGGATGACATGTGATCTATTCATAATTGTCACAAATTAAACAATAGACATTTTCCTATAATTTCACTATAATTACAAGCCATTGGAGAGTTTTTAAAAATTAGAATTAAAAATTTTAAGACTGATAAATCTTATAATAAAATATTTCAAACCATTCTAACCACATTACATGGTGGATTTATATCTACCAAATTCTTACATTTCAAAAATTAATCATTGATGAAATTATATTTCATGAAAATTCATGGTATTTTCAAGGTTTTAACCATTTAACAAATGTTTTTAAATAATTTGGGATATTATAAAACTCTTTTATTAGTCATTTCAACCACAATGTGCCCCAAATTGATCCCCCCCTTTTATTCATACATGTCAAAAATTAATTATTTGTCATTTTCATGTGATTTCTTAGAAATCCAAGGTTTTTTCTATGTTTAAAATTTTTAATGCATGTTTTATATTTTTAAATCAATAAAAATTCACTTATATACATTAAGATAAAATCATGAATCAAATTAATGTATGATTTATTCCTATATTTCATAAATTATACCATGATTTTGAATGATTTTCAGTATATATATATATATATATATATCGAAAATTAAATGGTAGTTTTTTTCCTTTGTATTCTGGATAATATGAAGTTGTTGGATTGGTTTTAACACATTTATGAAGGTTTTTAATGATTTTTAAATAATATGAAACAATTTTTTTATTATTCTCATTGCACATAATTTAAGTGTGGTCGATTCAAACATGTCAAAAATTAATAACTGATCGTTGTACTGTAATTCTTGTTCAACCTATGGTATTTTTCCTAGGTTTTACTTTTTGTAATCATGTTTTTTGACTTTTAAGTCAATAAAAATTCACTTTTGTTCATTCTTAAAAAACTAAAAAAAATATTTATCTATTTTATATTTATAATTTTAAAAAAAATAAATGGTGGATGTTTTTTATGATTTCATGAAAATTAGTTTTTTTCTAGTTTTTGACTGTACAACCAATTTTAAATCATTTTTCACAATTATATAATGTTTTTATAGTTATAGACACACCATGTGTCATGATTAATTTATGTCTATTATTATAAGGGATAAATTAAATATAGGTAATTTTAGTTTAATTTCATGATTATTCAAGGTCATTTAAAATGTTTTAATCCTTTGATTCTTGTTTCTTAAGACTTTTAAAGCTTTAAAAGTAAAATTTTCATTATTTTGGGTTAACATCATGTTGGATTGAAGATACATTTATCTATAAAATTCTATGATTATTTGAATAAATTTTTCCAATGATTCCAGGATTATTATAGGTTTTTTACAAGTCTTTAACCTTTTGGTGCCCATTTTTTGGCTTTTAAATCTAAAAAACACACTTCTGGTAATTCTAAGAAAAATGTGTGTCTAATTAACTTTTTTTCTATTCCTACATATTAAAAATTAAATAGATGTCATTTAAATGTGATTTTATGATAATATGAGGTTTTTATCAAGGCCTTGACTCTTTAAAACATGTTTTTAATGGATTATTAATCTTTAAAAATTAATATCCTTATTCTATGATAAAAGAATTAAATATTGAAAATTAATTTATTTTAACATGTAAAAATTTATTTAAAATCATTATTTTATGATTTTAACTTAATTTGACATTAGTTTTCTATGTTTTCACACTTTAATGTACTTTTTTGGATTTTAGATCCACAAAAACATACTTATAAGAATTTTGAGAAAACTGCATGTTGGATTGATCTATTTTCTATAATAACATGGAAAACAATTAAGCAGTTTTAATTATCCTATGATTTCATGATATTTGGAGGTCGTTTTTTAGGTTTTTACACTTTAAACCACGTTTTAAAATACTTAAATACAATGAAACTTATTTTTTCTTCTTTTTGACCACAATGAATATCATATTTACATATGGTCTAATCCAACATATCCTAAATTGATCATCAATCATTATCCTATGATTTTGGTACAATTGATGGTTTTGTTTTAGGTTTTTTCCATTTAATGCATGTTTTTGACTTATGTTAAAAAGAGTTCATCACACATTGGAATAACAGGTCGTCTATAATTTGTTTTATATATGTTCATTTTGTATTGAGAAAATAGATTATTTGGAATCATCATGGATTTTTTGGAATAATTATTGTGTATTTTGATTATAATATTGATTATGGGATACTTATTTTTGTTATTTATTGATTTTTTATTAATAAAATTTTAAAGTTATTATTATTATTATTATTATTATCTAAATTTTTAAATAAATTAAAGAATTAGTGACCACCATTGGCAACCTCCATTAGTGGTAGAAATTGATAATGTATATATTTATATATAATATTTCAACATCCATATAGGGTTCTGAAATCATAATTTCATCCCCATCAACTAAAAACATTAGGTGTTTAATGATATTATTTTTAGACCACTTTTGGTAGTTTTGAAAGATCAATTTTCTACTACTGGAAACATTGATATTAAGAATATCTCTAAAAACTCTTATTGTTGAAACCTAAATTTATTGATGAAAATGTTATGTACTTTAAATAATTATATATATATGGTAATAATTATTTTATTTTCTTAAACTTTTGATTAATAATTCATGATTTAGACTAACAGGTGATCTATTTTTTCATATAGAAAATTAGATGGTGGTCATTTTCTTATTATTTTATGATAATTCAAGTCATTTGTTACGTTTTTACCCTTTGATAGTCATTTTAATGAATGATAAATTTAATAGAACCATTTTTTATACTATTCCAACCATTGATTTTGAATTTATGTCTATTTATACTTATCACAGATTAATTAGTGATTTTTTTCTTTGACTTAATGACTATCTGTATTTTTCAGTTACATTGACTTTGTGAATCATGTTTTTCATGTTTTAAATTGTTAAAACTATATTTTTTGTCATTATAATAAAACCAATTATTTTATTATTTTATGTTCTATTTATACATGTCAAAAATTAAATTATGGTGATTATATTTCGATTTCATGATAATTTAATATTGTTTTATAGGTATTGTACATGAAACCTACTTTTAATAATTTTTATTGGAAAATATTTTTTCAATCATTTTTAACACACGGTACATAAAAATAAGAAATATTCTATCATAATATATATAAAATTAAATGGTTCTCATTTCCCTATGATTTCATGATAATAAAATGTCATTTTCTAGGTTTTGACCCTTTAACACATATTTCTTAAACAATTTTAATATTCTGAAATACACGGTTTTCATTGTTTTTTGGTCTCCATAAATTCGATTGATGAGACATCTATTTAATAAAGTCTAAAAAAATTCAATGTTTTTCCTTTGATTTCATGATAGTTATAGTCCCTTTTCTAGTTTTTTTAAATGTAAAGGTGAAACCTTTTATTGGAAGTAAGAAAATGAAAGTACCAAATGACAAGGGAGAGGGAAAACATGGAACACCTAAGATAAAAGAAACTATATGTTGATCTTATTCAGTAGCCACTCGGTAAGCCTTCGTTCTTCATCTCTAATAGCATCCAGCTCCACCCTTCCACTCCTGTATCCCTGACCTCTCATCCTCCATCTTCTTGTACTTGCCCTGTTCGAGAGCACTTGGAGACTTTCCTGAATTGCCTATGCATCAGTGCTCTCAGAATCTGAGCTATCCTCTGAGTCATCCTTACATTTGTTAGTAGATACATTTTAAAAAACTGGCGTCTTCATTTCTTCTGAAATAGGCTTCTCAACCACTATTAGGGAAGAAACTGAGGGTGATTTCTTCTTGTAAGAAACAAGTTGGAATCCCTCATTATCTATAATAGGCTTTGAAGCAGAATGACGGGCCGTAGAGATAATTAGGGAGTCAGAATATAAGATTTTCTTACCTTTTCGAATCACCGAGTCAACCATAGTTTCCTGTAGTTGATCTTTTTCTTCCCTAACTTGTTCCTTTCCCGGAGGAGTAATGACATGATAGTTTTCTTCTTCCGTACAAATATCAACCCAAGATTTCTTTTTGTTTATAAAAGGGGGAGCACCAACCTTGGGTGATTCCTTTGTTTCAAATTTAGATGCCTCTTCATGAGTAACATCTTGCGCCTCTTTCTTACCAAGAAAAGCAATAGTGCCCAAGTCTTCCACACTCCTATACAAGTCTTTACTATCTTCATGCAACAGCTGAGGGTCTGATTTCAAATTATAGGTAGATTTTCTCTTCTTGAGACAATTATTCTCATTGTGGCCATGCAAAGCATAGAAGGTGCAAACTATAGACCGTTGACAAGAAGATAAGTCATGACCAATGACATTGAAATCCTTGAAGAATTTAGGCATTTTTTCATAAACAATCTTCAGATCAATTACTTCATCATCAGTCACAAGCATTACTTTTTCAACAAGAGGTGAACCCAACTCAACCTCTACCATAAACCTAGAAAAGTGTCCAAAACGAGTAACTTCTGTTTCCTTATTAATTTTAATTAGAATACCAATGGATAAGTAAATATCAAAAAAATATTTTAGGATGCCAAAGTATCCAGTTTAAGTCATACACTCTCACCCAAAATTTGTGTAGTAGTGTGACCAACCTCCAATGGATTGAACTTTTTATCCCATTCACTAAAGTGAATAATTCCCAGTTTTAGGGCAATGGATCCATAGCCCCATTCTCGAGTTTTAAATTCCTTTGTCTGGAAAAGAATATGAAAGTATCCTCGACCAATAAAGACACACTTCCATGATGAAAAATCCCCAAATAAATGAAACATGATCTGTGAGTTCTTCAATTTTCATAGGTTGTTAACCTTTTGGAAGGAAGAGTTGAGAAATGATAGAGAACTCACCCATTTTGAGTCGTTCAGAGACCGCAATGGGATCTGCTTTAATGTGAGCAATATTTCTTTTTCTTCAAATGGGAGAATCAAGTCCTCCTTTGAAGGAGGAAAAGGAACGAACGCGATTTCCTTCATGGTGAACTACCATAGTAGAATCCGTAACAGGATCAGTGGAACCTGTTCTAGTATATGCCCCCTTCGAGTCCACTCCACTGAAACCCTGAAACGACTTAGTGAGAAAAGAATCGCTTCCCACACCAGACGGTATACCCAAAACCTCCATGATCTCTATCAAATTTCCATCACGAATCGCAACAGCCTCTATAGAGCCAGAGGTCAAACATCGTCTGATTTCTACATCCGCAGTAGGGTGCAGCATCCTTGCACCATCATACATCGCTACCTCCCTACCCTCTGTTCCAGCCGCATCGCTCGAGGACCCACCACCGTGAAATCCAGGTGTCAACTTCATGGGGCCATAGGTCAAGATCTATTTGATCTTTGATTCCGTGGCAGAGATCTTCTTCTTTTTAGCATCAAAAGACTCTGCCTCCATGGCAATTTTCTAGCTGCAACGCCCGAGGTCCTACCTTCATCTTGAGTTCCAGACAATGTTGATGGTTTACACAGATTCGCCCTACCGCGCAAGCTCGCTAATGAAGACTTGTAGCTGTCGAATCTACCCCAAGGAAGGAGATCTGCAGTAGACATCAGAGGCACCGAAGATCAAAAACCCTAGCCGAAACGATTTCTAGAGTGATAAATAGTCCCTTTTCTAGTTTTTTAACACATTGAACCCTATTTTTCAAAACTATAAATCCATAAAAATATAAATTTTTATTATATATATGCAATTAATTTTTTTTACCATCTACGTTTAATTCATGTATAACTATAGTTTTTAGATTTTTCTTCTAATTCTAATTCAACTACTACTTCTTAATTATTTATTATATCTTATTTAACTACTACTTTGGTCTTTTCTCCTTTTATTCCTTTCGATTTTGGATTTTAGTATTTATTTTCAATATCATTTATTTTTCCTATATTTCAAATTTTATTTCCGATTCTTCTTATGTTTTTTATTTAATTTATTTTTATTCAACAATTTCTTCTTTTACTTATAAATCTATATCCATTTATATATTTTTACTTTGAGTTTCATGGTTTTTTTATTTTACTTTTTTCAATTATTCTTGGGTTTTTAAATTTTTTCATGATATTAACTATGTTTTTTTATTTTAAATTTTTTTATCTAATTAGTTATATTTCAATTTCTTATTAATTATTATCTTGGATTATACCACTTCTCGTTACTCTAACTTTCACTTATATTTATTCTTCTTTTTAATTTTTTTCTATCTGATGCTTCAAACGTCTACATTGGAATTTTTATTTTACATTAATTTTCTCTACTATTTTTTCTTTTTCCTTTTTAATTATTTTATTTCTTGATTCTTTATTTTTTCTTTTATACTTTTCTTTTACTTTTATGTTTTTCTTTTTTTCTTTAATTTTTTTCAACTTATATTTTTATTTCTATATTAGATTCTCTTTTGGTTTCTTTTTATACTTTTTCTTCTAGTTTTTTCTTTTTATTTAAAGTATTATTGATTTTTCATTTACCCATAATTTTCATTATACTTTAATATTATATATTATAACATCTATATTAATATCTAACTATGTATATTCCATTTTTCCTCTCACAATATTCTACCCGATGTCTTAAATATTTCCATGTTCATGAAAATTTGTTTCATTCCAATTGTGTCAGTATATTCCCATGATTATTATAAATACCTAATATATTTTCTCCTTTAAATTAAATTTTGTTTTGATATTATCCTTCCCAATTTTATATTTTATATTCTCCTTCACCTTATATTCACACAATAGTGCTACATTCACAATTGTTTTTTATTTTTTCCGTTATTATTCTAGATTAGGTTTTTTTGTTATGAACTTTGATTGTAGTTCTTTTTTTACTTTTACATTATATAAGATCCATATTTTTCTTTGAGGTGAATATTTTTTTCTTGTTTAAATCTCATATATTACCTGTATAAATGTTCTAAGGAGTTTAAGGAAGTTTCTTGGAGTGTTTGTGCTTATTTTGAGGACTAGAGTACCAATTTTTATAGAAACGGGAGATTCTAATTGTTAACATATTATTAGTGATGATTTGGAACCTCATCCATGTGACTCAGTAAGGGAGAAGAGTGTTTTTTCAAATATGGAAACATAAGATGCAGGTCCATTAAAAACCTATAGAATAATGTGGTGGGTGTCGTAGAGTTTTTCTTATCATGTGCCTTAACCATGTGAGGTGGGTGTGTTTGGATAGTTCCAATGTTACTGTTAACGCATGAGTTGGAAAACCATGTGGCCAAACTATCATACCCTTTAAAGGTTTATATTTACAATTTTTTCATAATACCTTTAACAAATTTTTCACCCATTTCTTTTCCATTTCATGAACATTTACCCCTCCTCTTGAGATACCTCCTACTCCTCTCCTCTAGGATATGAGGTGTCTTCTCTATCAAGGATTGGATTAAAATATAATTCATTATATTAGATCACCCATAGTAATTATATTGTTCCATTTACTTATTTTCTTATTTTATCTCTCTATATTTTGTATTATTTCTATGTGAGATCATATGCCCTATTTTCATGGAATTTTTCAAGTTTCTTTTTTTCTCTCATACCAACCTGAATTAATGGTTGATACATGATGATGATCCATATACTATTATAAGAAAGGTGGTCTGGTACATTTCTATAAAATATTTTATGTCAATATGGTTTGGTGTTTTGATAAACCTTTGAGCTTCCATGCATCTTCTATAATGTGTTGATATATTTTAATTGAATGTCTTAACCTTGTTTGAGATACACCCTTTGACCCATGATGTTGTTTTAGATTTTCTAACTCGACTAGAACCACCCCTTAAGGGGTTTATAATAAATAACCTTGAAAATTTTATAAATTATTATGTGAACTAACTACCTTATAATTGGGCTTGGATTATATTTTAAGTGGAATAGAAAAATGAATTAAGTTAAATTTTAATTGTAAGACCATGTCACTTGGACCTTGTTAAATGGTGAATTGTGGAGATGATAAAATTATATCAAAATGATAAAGGTGATGATATAAATACTACACCTGGCCTAGTTTAATGTTTAAACATAATTATGGCTACTATTGTGACCATCATATACTATTATAGGATTCCATGCCAACAGAATGTTTTGGATTCTCAACCATGGTTTTACTTGACTACCAAAAGGATGCCACCTAATTTATTGATGTGTTTGAAAATAGATGATACCCCTCATGGACTTGGTCATAATCTTACTTTGATGAATACCCATTCATTGTTTTTTGGACTCATTTGTTACTATTTCATTGGAAATTTAAATTCCATGTATTATCTCCTTCGATTTATCTTGATGTCTTAGGACAAGGAATGTGATGGATTATCTCCCTGTGATCTAATCAATTATTTCCCAAGTTTACTTGGAAAGTTTTCCTAAGACTCAAAAACATTAATATTATAAGAGTACAATGTAGAGGGTTCATCCCAAGATTTCAATCATCCCCTTATTTCTAATGACACCATGGATAGTTGTGAGTTTTTCTGACCTTTGGAGGTAATGGAATTTACCCTTATGATTTCTACATGGGAACCTTCATTGTATTCCTTAGGTCATCGATAGTATATACTTATATAGGTATGATGAAACATGGTATTACTTCTTAGGCTGAATCATGTACAGATAGATGGGTATCCCCTAGGAACCTAATCTAACTATGTTTATGTTATCCTATTTTTTTATTTCATCATTACAATCTGACACTATTTTACTTTATATTCACTAGATATATTGTATTAAAAATCATTTGTGGTTGCATATGGATTTTTACTCACACCCTGTTTGGACTTCAGATTGGTACATAGATAGACATTATGAATATATGTAGATAAAGAGGGAAGCACCCATCTTTGGACACATGATTTCTGTAACATGGATAGAGTTAAGGATCATAGCACTGAACTAGGAAACATGATTTTATTGAATTATTTATTTTGGTTTTGTTTATATTTTTTATATCATGTATTGGTTATATTTTTCCTTTTTTCATGTTTCCATTTACTCTCCATTTTTTTAGCATATAGACATGGCATCACTTTGTAATTGATTCCTACTTTTATTGTTATTCATAATTATTTGGATGTTTATTATTTCCATTGCATACTCGTGTTATTACATAGTTATATTTTCATTTTTTCCTCTATTTAATCATTTGATATACCCATGTCGTGTTACTTTGGTAAAAGGGGTATAGTCTCCCCACCATACCATTATAGGCCCTCACTACTAGGTTGTAAGCTCTGGAATATGAGGAGTCATGCTTGAGGCCATGTGGCCCACCTTGTTAGGTCACATATGAATGAACCCTTCTGAGGATGTCACAAAGTGGTGTAAAATATTTTTTATTTTTTCCTTACTTTATCAAGATAGTAGATAGGTGACTATGACGTTTTTGAAAATGGTAATAGGTAGTGCCTAGCTATATCAACTCTACATTCGGGATAAACTATAAGATCTGAGGGATGGGATTTGATGTTCCAAATTACATTGGTTATAGTTGTACTAATTTTACCATGGGGTAATTCAAATGTGTTATGATGTTTTGTTTTAAATATTTTCACCCTTAGGTCAGAGAATAAAGGGTATATTAACTCATTCATTCTCATAGTAATGTAATAATTCACTTTCCATGCATATTCCACTCTATTTTTACTATATTTTTTTCAATTCTTATATTTTTTGTGGTTTTTGTGAGTATATAAATTTACTTATATGTCTATGATTCTAATAGTTCTTATGTGGAAGGATAATTGGTTACTTTAAGTTTCTACATCAACCTAAACAACATCTTCCTATATAGATCAATGGTGAAACCTTAACTTTATAGTTATGACAAGATTCTGAAATGAATATTTAGTTATATGGGATGAAAAATTAATTGGTTAAAATTATGTTTATTCTCCTTATAATTTTTAATTTTTCCTGACATAAATTTTGAATAATGATCTATATAATTGAACCACCCTATTGGGACTCTTTTTATTCTAATAGGGAATATAAAAGTCTGTTTGTAGTTAAATGAAGTTCCAATAATAACATATGAATATTAGGTATTTATAAATTTGGAATGGTAACTCGTCTAACTTTACTATTTTATAAATATAGATTATTTAAAATATATCTCATAAATGAATCAGTTTTCATTTAATGTAGATTCCAATTGAAACATAAATATATTTGTTCTCTCTAACTTGAAATTGAAACGCCATATACTAAAAATTCTTCTGTGAAACATGGAACCTTGACTCGAACATATTTCATTAGTGGGTATCTAGAAGTTTCTCTTATGTTCCTTAATAATCTTCTAATTTACCTTGACTTAGATTTAGGTGTCAGCAGTTCGGTAAGGAATCTTTTGTAGAAGGTACTAAGACATATTATATTCTTTTTTCTATAATATTTTCTATTATCGAACCTTATTTTAGGTGTGTGTTTTGAATTTTAATAGATTCTATGTTTAGAGAGAGGTTCATATGATTATTATATTCTATGTAAGGAGTTTTATGACATACACCATCTATGTTAGAGTTGACTGGAGATTTCGAGAAGCAGGACCCTCCTACTTTTTTGGTAAGTAGGTCCAAAAGATACTAAGTGATAGCTATATTTCATGGGATCCAACATTGATAATTGAGATAGACATTCATAAAGGATAGTGAGGCTTGAAACATATATTCTTAGAGGTTCTACTAACAGGTTCTAGAATACTTTACCCAATAAGATCAATATCAGGTTATGGTATAGAAGGATTTCTAGAATTCATTCTAAAATAACATTTTTCTAGAGATTTTGAGAGTCGATTGAGCTAGAGAGTTTGTGATACTAGATAGGGGAACTCTATTTGTTGTCTAATATTCATCATAAGTAACCTACCTTCAACATTTTGTTCCTAATCTTCTTTGTGATAAAATATCCATAGCTAGTCGATTTGAGGATTAGATTGGGTATTTTATCTGATCATTGGTTAATGTCATCGTTTTGATGGTTGTATCTAAAATAATAAACAAATTCTCATATCTAAGCACAACATGAGGGAATTTAAAGGCGTTGGATAAGTATGTTCAACACCTAAAAATATAAGGAGTTTATACATTTATAGGAAGAATAACCTAGATTTTTCCTATCAGGGAAGTGGAATCTAATGTATCCCCACAAGTAGTAGTGTCATATTACATCATTTTGGGTGTCAAGGACACATAAATCCCCAATAGAGTAAAAACCCATTTGAGTTTTAATTCTATGGAAGAATGGTTCATCTTCAGAATTTCCAAATGGCCTTACCTCCAATGCCTACTGAGAGTGGGTCTCCACCAACCCCAGGTTATGGAATGGGATTATCATCCTCAAATAAGGTAAGGAGCTTGAGTACTATAATCCATTCAAGAAGAAGAGGTTGATGTGGTTTAGGATTCTAAACTTTTGATATGTAGTTCTAAGAGACTAGACCTACTCAAGTGAGTAAGGTTATAGCCTAGGTCCATGTATCAGGCTAGTAACATGTTGTATAAACTACACCCAATTATTAGAGTTCATAGCATATATAGTTCTATACATGATCTTATTAGAATTAACTTTAGTATCTACCTTATTTGAAATAGTAACTTCACATTAATTCATAATTGTGACTCTTATAGGAATTTGTAGTAAGGAAATTGATTATCTCTATGGGGTAATAACTCTTGACACTCTTCTTGGAATCCTATCATATAGTATCTATCAATGAAAGGATTTTCCCCTTTATATTAGTGAATATCTTTTTATCTAGAAACTTTATATCATCAAAATAACAGGAATTGATAAAATACCTTGAATGGACAGGTTGGTACCTTATCAAGCCGATAATTAATTTTATTATTAAAGCATGTCTTTCGTATACCCTAAGCGTGATGGATATATTTATAAGGGGGAATGTTATGTCAAGGATAATTATATTAGAAAGATAATCATGTACTAAGAGAAGTGTTGTCCAAAATTTTCAGTCTCCTTCTAGACAACCAAGGAGTAAATTATTCTATTTTACCTCCTATAGTGGGTCACTTTAGGGATGTATTACCTGATTATTTTTCTAGATTACCTTCTTATGAGATATATATATATTATTTATTTTTTCCTAGGATCATTATTATTATTTATCCCATAATAAATGTTGATCCTAATAATTTTTAGGGAAACAAAATATAGTTGGATGACCAAGAAGGTAAATAACTTATTCAACCCTGTACTTCACCTTGGGGTTCATCTGTCCAATTTTATAAGAAGGAATATGGAACCCTGAGGCTTATTGTGGATTATTCAATATTAAATCACCATACCATATAATATCAATACCCACTTCCCCTAATAGAAAACCTTTTCAACCAGCTTTTATAAGCTAGGGTCTTCTCAAATATTGATTTGAGATCATGTTATCATCATTTAAGAGTCATACCTATGGATAAACCACATACAACATTCAATAGAAGATATATATTATATGTGTATTTGTTAATATCATTTAGTTTAATGAATGCACCACCAGTTTTTATTTACATGATGAATTGATTCTTCTGTGAAAATACGGTTTTATTCATTGACATTTTTTTGGATGAGATATTATTATAAAATAAAACTAGACAAGATCATTCCATCTTGACTTGGTTTTGGGTATATTGGGAGAGCATCATATATAGGCTACACTCACAAAAATATTATTCTATATTGATAAAGTTTTCTTCCTAGGTCACATCATATCAGATGTAGGGTAATATATGGATCTGTCGAAGGTGAGATCCTTTTTAGAATAAAAGCATCCTATGATAGTTTTTGATATAAAAATTTTATTGGGGATAGCTTGATACTGTAGGCATTTTATCTAGGAATTTTCCTTCGTTTCAACAAATCATATTATCTTAACCAAGAAATGTGTCAAATTATTATGGTTTGAATCTTGTAATAAGTAATTATAGGAGTTGCAAGGAAGTTTGACCACAACACCAATCCTAAATTTATAGCAGCTGGGCAGAATCAATATAGTTTATTGTGTTGAATTAGGATTTAGGCTAGGTGTAGTTTTTATTCTAGGAGATTTAGTCATAGTATAAGATTATGTTCAGTTAATAACCTATGTGTGTAATTACCTAACCCATGATCACGAGTTTTCATCTATTTTTCATGCTTTGTGATCTTTTAGACTTTATATACTTATGGAGCACTTTGTGGTGTACACTAACCAAAAGAGACTCAAAAATATATTCTCTCAGTGGAATTTAAATCTTATAAAGTGAATATGGTTTTAATACATATAATCCTTTTATTTTGATCCTTCTTATACTCCTTGGAAGGGAAATGTGGTTATAGATACTCTAAGCAAAAAGTCTCAGACACAAGCTATCCAAGAATCCAATAGTGATTGGAAATTAAGGTTTTCTACATAGAATTTAACCTAGATGTTTAGGAGTATCTATGTAATCATATTATCACAACATTATTAGTGACTTCTTTAGTTATGGATTAAGTGAAGATGAAGTATCTTTCAGTTCTCAATATCTTGGCCATGTGGGAAAGCGTTTTAGGTGAGTACCCACAACCTGGTCAAGTTATCAATGTGGATGAGATCTTGCACATTCATGGATGTGTCTATGTTCGTAATGAAATTTCAATGGAATTTTTTATGATATTACTATATAATAAATGTTTTATTACAACTCAAACACACCATGATGTACAATGACTTATGTCACTAATATTGGTGAATGGGGATGAAGAATGAAATTTTGGGATTTTTTAATATGTGTTCCACCTGTTAGTAGGTGAATAAATAACACTAGTGGCTTGTTGACCTCTTACAGTCATTAACCATTATGGAGTGGAAATGAGATGAAATAATTATTGATTTCATAGTGGGTTTAACATAATCACCTCTCAGTAATGACACATTTTGGTTGATTATGGGTAGGTTGGAAAAAGTTTTCTCACTTCTTATATATCAAGGAGACCATCTCGATGGATGATCTATGAAAGAGATATGTTAGAGATATCATATGCCTTTATGGAGTTTTATGTACCATAATTTTTTGATAGGGATTATCAGTTAACTTATTAGTTCTGGTAGGGTTTGTTGAAGGCTCATGGCTCACTGGTACTTCTAAGTACAACCTACCACTATTAGACTAAAGATTAGTCCAAATGTACTATACATTTACTATAGGACATGATAATATAATGAAGCCTCAATTTTTGGGGGTTCTTGGGAAATGCACTTGGATATTTATAAAATTTCACACAATAAAAATTTATATGTTACTGTATAGATTTTACCTTATGAGGTGATCTATGGTTGTCCATGTTGTTCACCCCTTTTAAAGTTATAGGTGGGAGAGGTTGTGCTATTGTGACCTCATCTCATTCAGGAGACATCAGAGTAGGTACTTATTAACAATATGGAAATGGATATATATTATTCTAAGATGAAGTATTAATCCAATCATCACCCCCAATGTATGTAGTTTGAGGTATGATATTGGTTATTCCTTTGTGTTTCACTCAAATTGGGACATCAATGGATTCAAACATAATAGAAGCTAACACCATGAATTATTGGACCTTTTGGGATCTTAGAAAGAGTTAGGTAGGTAGCTTATAACATAGTTATACCTTAGAGTGACTCACATAGTTTCACATAGATTTTCAAACCATGCACCAAGACCATGTGAGGTGGGGGTTTTAGATAGTACCAACCACATGGTTGGAACAGTGTTTGGAAAATCATTCAGCTAAACCATGAGCCCTATTAAAAGGACTAATTTTACCTATTTTTTATCTAGCCTTTAACATTTTCTCTACCCATTTCTTCTTCAATTTCATGCAAATTATCTCTAGAAATTGAGATCTCTCCTTCTCCTATCGTTTATCCTTTTAGGTATCTTCTCCACCTAAGGTCAGATTCTTCCATCGTTCATTGTGTTGGATCAGCATTAGTAAGTCTATGATTCCTCTTCAATGATTACTTGTTTCCCTCATCCCCTTTTTGATAATTTCTATGTGAGTTCATATGCCTAATTTTCAAGGATTTTGATTATTTTTTCATTTTCTCTCATTCCACAAACAATTAAAGATTGACCCAAAATGAGGAGTCATCTACCTGTATAAGGTGTTTGGTGTAGTACTTTTCCCAAAAAAAATTATTTCTATAAAGAGTGTCATTGTGTCATGTTCCGAACCATCCATGAATCTCCCTAAAAGATGGTATTTCCTCTAATTAAATAACCAAACCTTGTTTGAGAAACTATATTTTACCAAACAACCTTTTAAGTCAGTTTTTATTATCTTTAAAATGGAATAGTAAAATAAATTAAGTTAAATGTGAATGGTTAGACCATGTCACTTTCCCCTTGTTAAATGATGAATTATGAACATGACTAAATGAGATCAAAATTATAAGGAGAAAAAAAAAATTAACTTGGATTAGTTAAATTATTAAACATAATTGAGGGTAATATTTTGACCATTATATACTATTATCAGATGGTCTATCCTGTGAAAGTCTTCTATTTTGGACCGAGTTTTTCCTTGACTACCTAGGGGATTCCACCTGATTCATTGATTTGTTTTCTAATATTTTATACCTCTCTTGGACTTGATCATTATCTTATTGTCTTATAGTGATATATTTCATGATACGGTTCTTCGGGCCAATCCATTACTCTCTCTCCATAAATTATAATTCCATATATTATCTTCAAGGATTCAACTTGATGTCCTTATGACAAGGAACACAATGGATTATCTATTTCATCTCTAATAAAGTATATCGTAATGTAACTTATGCCTTATTCTTAGGGATCAACAACACTAATGTTATAGGAGTTCAATGATGTGGATTCATCCCTGGATTTTACTCATCCCCTTGTTTCCAAAAACACTATTGATTTTTGTAAGTTGGTTTAACCTTTTAAGGTCATGAGTTTTATACTTATGATATTTTACATGTGTGACTTGGTTATATTCCTAGTTTCTAGATAATACATATATATACATTTGGTCACACATGTACAAAGTTCTTCTAGATTTGGTTGAGGTGGGTAGAGATGGATGAGTACACCTAGAACCATGATCCAACTATGTTTAAGTTATCAAATAGTGTAATTATATTGTTATACATACACACTATTTCATTTTATATTCACTAGATGTGTTTTATTAGATGTTGTTGGTGGTGGCCTACTGAGTTTTACTCACACCCAGTTCAGGCAGCTAATTGGTACCCTGAAATACATCATGGAAGAATGTAGGGATAGATGTAAGTTCCAATATCTATAGATTTTATTTTCTATACTATGATGAATTACATGATATTAGGACTAAACTAGTGCTCATAATGCTGTTGGAGTTTAAATTTTGGTTTTTGTAATATTTTGTATTTAATGTATTGTAATATTTTTTATTAATTCTTTATTTCCATTTACATTCCATTTTTGTATAGAATACATATATGAAATCATTTTTTATGTCATTCATAATTTTATTGTTATTCATTATTATCTAGATATTTATTTTTTCCACTACTTTCTCTTATTACTCTACTTCAATACTTTAATGGATCCCACTTTTTATTCATTTGATATCACCATTGTGTGTTATGCTAATAAAAGAGTTATTATCCCCCTACCATAGCATCAAAGACCCTTACAGGTAGTTGGAATCCTATAGTGTACATGAAGGCATGATTGAGGCCATTTTTTCCATTGGGTTGCATCACTTATGAGTGGACCAGACTCAGGATTCCACACATCAAATCATTCTTTAATTTTTTTTATTTCAATTGAAAATAATTCTACTACTTTTTATTAGGTATTATGACTTATTTATTGAAGTTTATTTATTATTATTTTTATATTCTACCCCCTTATTTTTTCATTTTTTTCATCAATTCCCAGTCACTATAATTTCATCTAGAACCTATATCTCGTTTATAGATTTTGGATTATGTTTCATCACCCATTTAAAAAATTTCCCCCAATTTCAAATTGGATCATCATTTTTAGAATTCACATTTTAGCTTCATCTATGGTTGGGGATTTGAATTTGGATTTATGAAATCTATATTTTTATTTTCACTTTTTCTTCTTCTTTTTTAATTGTTATTGTTTTTTCTTTCACCATTAGTTTTTAGAATACTTATAGCTTTCATTTTTTTTATTATGTTATTAATTCTCCTTTTTTTAATGTTTTTTATCGACTTTGAATTCCCCTACCACTTACACTTCTTTTATCAAACATCTCTTACATATTCTTATCTTGCTCATACTCAATATTTTGTAAATACATTTAAATCTACTCTATATTATCATACTACATATTTATATGATTTTTCATTTTTTCCTATATTTCTTTATTTCCTCTACATTTTTTCTTCTAACCCAATTCAATTTCTTCATCTAATACATTTTCTACTAACTAAATCTCTCTATGTATAGTTCCATTTCTATGCCTTGCATTATCTATAGCATTTATTTTTCCCTTTAATTTTTTATTCAACATTTTCATTCTTTATGCTAATTTCCTATCACATAAATCATCACCCTAAGAGAAGACTAGTTTTAAGTCACTATGGTTATTTATTTAAATCAATAAAAATCATTTGTTTTAATAATTAAAATAATAATGAATAATTGATTTTAAATGAAAAATAATGATATCTTGAAAATGAAATTTCATATTTGGAAATCATTGTTGTAGTATTTATTAAAGAAATAATTTTTTATTGAAATAAATTTAAAAGTTTTTTTTAACCCATAGAAAACCCTTTCATGAGGAGGTGGTTCCCAGAGAATTGTAGCAAGAAAAGACAAATCATCAAAGATCGTATTACTAAACATCATAATTTCTTTTTTTTATGATGTATTTTGATATTTTATTTGAGATCGTAATATAAATATAACTTTTATTATTAATAAAATTTTCTTTTAATTTAACTTAATAAAAATTAAATTTATCAAAACTAATATATAATGGACTATCAAATCAATATAAATCCCCCTCTCAGCTATGATTACATGATAGATTCTTCATTTCAATGATGATGTAAGAATAATAACAACCACCATCGGAGGGTGTTTTTTTTCATTCAACAAAATGATCTCTTTAATATTATGGTTTTTAAAAATAACAAAACAATGTGTATATAAATTAAATTAATTTTTTTTGTATTTTTATATTAAATTGTGTATAAAATTTCAGTTCGTTGGGTAGGGGGTATAGATCCATTCCTAGTACACTCTGTTTTGAATATTGTTGAATAAAATTATAATTATTACAGAGAGGGTTATTGGGCCCACTTATCCTAATAGGTCTCATTTAGATGAAATATTTTTAATTGATCTTTACTTTTTAGACCACATGGGGGAATTATCATGACTTTCTTGTCAGAGGAATCTTTACGAGAGGGGTAAAATCCAGTGGCCCTTGATTTGAAATTTAAAATTACTTTTTTTATAATATCATCTTCTGACAAAGACTTATGTATTTTTCTAGATATGACTTTATTCTAAATGGTTATTCAAATGTATATTTTATATAATATATAATATATACAAAAGTAATTCTTGAATATATCACTTACATGGTTAAGATTTATTTTCTATATTCAGCAAGAAGAATCATTTTGTACACTTTCCACTTCAGAAGCTAATTGTAGTAGTTTGAAGTTATTACATAACATTATTAAGGATGGAGTAAAAATTCACGATTTTTAGAATGATTTTATTTCAAAATATGATTCATCTTTTATAACATGAATTCATTTTTTTCAACTAAAAATTTTTAGCTTCCACTTTTCTAATAGTATTCATCTTACTTTGAAAGACTCTTGGGGAAAGGGGCCAAAAAATAAGAAAATAATCACAAATTGGTGAAAAAACTTAGGGAAATGATATTCAAGTCATTTCTAATCTATAATAACCCACTAAAAGTTAATATAACATATAATATGATTTTTATGATAGAAAGTGTTGTTTTAACTTCAAGTTATTATTATAGGGTTTGAAAATCCAATAAATAAGTTTGTATTCCCATAAATATTATGTCATGTATGAAAAGACCTACTATTACTTCAACATGTGGTGTGGTCATATTGATAGAACATATTGATTTATTATATTTAAGTCTTTTAAAATAATCCTATGATGGTTATAACCTAGATATTTACCTTGGATTGTCATTAAATCAAATAAAAAATTTCCATTATTTAATTTTTGACATAAAGTAACTTCCCACCTTTAAATCTGACTTGTGGTTTGATTTAAATGTTAAAAAGTTTTCTTTTATTGATTCAAACATCCAAAAAGGTGTGTCAGAGGGTCAATAACAAGAAAAATACCTCATATTATAGATAAATTATAGGAAAATGATCATATATTAATTTTTTACATGATTCAACAAACCCCATATCAATCTACATGTTTTTTTCTCAAAAATTAACAAAAAAAATTATTTATTTAGAAAATTAAAAATTGAATCTAAGGGTTAAGACATAGAAAATGATAGTTAATTTTCATTAAATCATAAAAGATAAATTTTTTATTAATCTTTTACATTTATAAATATATCTCAACTTAATCTTACATTCAATGTGGTCAGAATGATCTAAAAAATAGATTTATTTGGATTATATGTTTTTAAAAGAATACATAAAAGAGTTTAGTCCAACAAATTTAACATATATTGTGATCTGACAACACATTAAATTAATGGGACTTATATTACTACATATTATAAATTATTAAACAATCATTGTACAACAATTTCATGATAATTGAAGATCATTTTTTACGCTATATTTTTCTTCCACTTCTAATTACTTCTTATGACTTCAACTTTTACTTCTTTTACTTAAGTACATGCCTTCTACTAATATTATATTTTATATCACATTTATTTATAATTTTAGATTTAACTACTACATTTCATTCTAAATCTAGCATTACTTATTTTCCAACATTGACTATCACTTCTTTTATGACTCCAGTTTCTATATTCAAATTCGACTTCAGATTCAAAAATTAATTATGTCTTTATGCCTAATTTATATAAAACTAATACTTTTTTATTATTAAAAATTATTATTTTTTACTTTGGATAATTGTTTTTTATTTAATTTTTTTTATTTTTTTTTATTTTTGTTTTATTTATAATAATTATTATTATTTTATTCCAATTATTTTTTTTTATTTTTTTTACTTTATTATATATCTACTTCCATTTCTAGACTCAGACTTCATGTTTCTTTATTTTTAAAATTCATATTAATTCATTTTGTTTTATTATGTTTATAATTGAGTTTACATTATCACTTATGTTTATATGCTTCAATATTTTGTTCCTCTTGTTATTTATATTTATATTTATTAGGAATTATTATTCTAGAATGTTGTTATTAGTATTGGTTCACCTTTCACTTCTAGTTATGATTTCGTTTAGTTTTTTTTTCATCTAATTTTTTGACATTCTACATTTTACATTTAATTTTTCTTTCATTTTATATTCTTATATTTCATTTTAATTATTGATTCTTCTTCCCCTCCTCAATTTTTTCTTTTCTCTTCTTGAATTTTCTTTTACTTCATGTTTTTTTATTCAAAATGTTTTTATAATTTAATTTATTTTTATATATATTTCTTTTTTAGTTTAATATTTTACACTTTATTTTAATTTATTTTCTTTTACATTTGAGTTTCTGAAATTTTATATTTACTCTTACTTATAATTCTTCATCTATATTCTATCTTATATCTTATATATTCAAGATTATCTATTAACACTAGTTCTTCCTTTTGGATGTAGATATTATCTACCTAATGACCTCAACTTTTTCATGTTATTATACTTCTATTTTCATCTTTTTGTGTGTGTCATTTATTTTTATTTTTATATCACTAGTACATCTTTTCCCCTACTTCCAATATACTTTTTTTCTTCTCTATTCGACTTTTTTATTTTGTATTATTATTATATTTATTTAGTATCTTTTGTAGCTACATTCAAAATCGTATTTGACTTATTCCTTATCCTAATAATTTTTTATTATGGTTTTTTATTTGAACTTTGATTCTAGTTATACTTTTAATTTTTCAAAAAAAATATCTCCTACTTTTGTTACTTAATCTACATAAAATAATTCTTATACTTTTGATCATGCATTATAGATTATGTATTTTTTTCTTACTTTAATTTTTTATTCTAAATTCTACTTTAGGGTATTGTTTTAATATTTTTCTTTCTATTGTATTTTCAATTTTCTACTACATTATTTCAAATCTTTCTTGTTTATAGATTTTGGATTCTTCATTATCTTATATTTCAACTTTTTTCCCAGAATCACATTCAACCATAAATTGTAGAATTCACATTCTAGAATTATCTCTAGTTCGTTATTTTACTTTTAATTTATGAGATCAATGTTTTTACACTACTAGATTAACTCCCTTTAGAAACCACCATAAGCACCTGCTAAAGGCCTTTTGCGGCTACTTTTTGACTTCTTTTGGTGGTCATAGTTTCTTTTTCGGTGAAGCTCAACAGTGACCACCATTAGAAGAAACGAAAAATCCCCCATGAAAACACATGATTTCATGTGAGTTTTCTGGTCAATTAAACAAGGGTACATGGGGTGATTGGAAGCGACCCTAAAATCTTTGTTCATTTCCCATGGAAGATTTATGGCGGATGGAGGGAAGCTCATACAACAATGGATATTCAAAAGTTGATGAGAAATGTTGCAGGAATAATCTAAGTACCCCTCAGGTATGGAGATATATGTTGAGGTGTGTTATAGGTAACTTGGGGTGATGAGGGTGGTGACTGAACCAGTAGGGTGGTGATGGAATTCTATAGAAAGAAACCTGTGAAGAAGATGATTTGAAGCGGCAAAAATCCCAATTATTTCTTTTTCCGGTATTAGCGGTCTCCATAGGCAGTCTCTCGTACTATCTTTATCGACCACTATTAGTGATCTTTGATGATCTATAGGTGAAAAGCCTAAATTTATAGTAGTGTGAGATTGAATTTTCTAGAACATTTTATACTATTTTTTTCTTCTATATCTAATTATTAATATGCTTACAGGTTTTTTTATTATGTTATTTCTTTATCATTTTAAAATGTTATTGTGTTTACTTCAACTCCCCCTTGTACTTCACTTAGAATTACACCTAGTTTAGTTACTAATTCCAATGTATTAATTACATGAAAGGAATGGAAACCCATTCAATACATAATCAACATATACATTCATATTATAAAAATAGCATACAAATTTAGATATTTCCCCAGTTAATCACTAGAGAAAAATGATCATAATCCATCTAGATCAATATATTCACTAGTGAAAAAACAAGATTTAATGTCATATTTTTTATTTTTGACGTTGTTTTTTAACTGACATTTATAAAGGCAACGTAAAAAAGTTGATTTTCGGCATTGGTTTTACAAAAAACTAACATAAAAAATAAATTTCGTTAAGGGTTTCAGTGTCAGGTTTTCCAAAACTGACCTAGAAAATCCTACTCTTCCCAGCTTTTAGTGTCAGTTTTTATAAAAAACCTCTCTGAATAGGTTTCGGCATCGACGACATTAAAAAATGATGCCAAAAATTGAATATTTGTTTTAAAAAAATCAGCGTCAATTTTTAAAAAACTGATGCTGGAAGTTTAAAAAAAGTTATAAAATTGAAAACATTACACTTTCAAAATAATAAAAACCCTTCTAATAAAAATAGAATATACAAAAATAAACCGTATTTATCATTGACTAAAAATCTAAACTTACATGTTTTTATCTAGTTAATCAATAAATTATATACCCAATTGTATTATAAATTATAATTACATTACACGTACCTGAAATTTACAACCTGATCATTGTTGGTTATTGTTGAAGAATTCATTTGATTATTAGTTTTTTTAAACACCTATTATATCCAAAGATTTAGTTTTTTGAACCCATGTCTAATATTATTCATAAATATTAGAATATATATACCTCAAACCCTAATCAATCTTAACAAATAGTTCTCAATAATAGATTAAAGATGTGTGTGATTAGATTTAGAATAAGACTAGGAATCATTGAATGCCTACAATTACATTGAATGATATGAGATAAAAAATAGAATAATATGGCAGAAAATATAAAATAGTGATACAACTAACCTTATCAAATCCAGTAGCTTCCCCAATTGTGATTATCTCGTACATGAATTGTATAATATAATGACCACATTAAACATGTCCCTTTTTACGATGAAAATATATTTATAAAACATTAAAATGATAATAAAAATCAATATATAACAAAAAATCAGAATAAAATCTAATATAAAAATTAATTACCTATACATCCACATATTTAATTTTATTTGGTGTCTTTATCGACATGTATTACTTATTAAATTTTTTCCATAAACTTCATTTTCATATATATGAACTAATAATACATGTCTAAACAATGAGAATTTAATATAATGAGTTTATAAAAGACAAAAACTTACATATCTAATAAGGTGAAAAATCTTTTACAAACATTCCCTAATAGAGAGAAAAACCAATATAAGGTGCATTCATGTGGGAACAATACACCTAACATCCAATACCCCCTGTAATACAAAAAGTTAGAAATTAATGACATAATAATGATAATTATTTCATAATTATGTTTTTTTTCTTACTTATCATGAAATGGAAGAAACCAACACTAAATATTCGTATGTGATAATCTCTCACATATATATGCAACTCTATCTAGATTCTTCACATGTTTCACTTCCATGGAAATGAATTATGGATCTTTAAAACCATAAATTATTGCACATTAATTTTTTAAAAGAATCATGTGTAGATATGTAAATTAAAAAGAAAATATAGTTAGTCAATTTAAAACCATATTTTATTAAAAAAATACAAAATCAAATGTTAATTTACCAACATGGAAAACAACTGCCCCATGTTCAGGTCGAGCTCGTCAAAATCAACTGGATCCATGATATCTTATTTAAGTAATATCAATTGCTATTATCTTCTACATATATTTGCCATCATTTGAAACTCATAGATATAACTCAATGAATAAGAAGCCTGAGATAATATTTGTATCCCATAAGAAATATATGATGTATCTACAGTGTATTATTTTTAAACATTTTATTTCATTTGTGCATCTTATTTTTCTTTCATATAATCCTATATAAGTTAAATTTTAGAAAACATTATAAGTAATTTTGAATCATTTTTAATTAATATTTGAAAAAATTCATACCTCATATGAAATATAAAGAATAAGACTAGTTAGACAAAGTAAAAAATGACCCAAAAATCCCCAACTCTGGTGATCTCCTCAGTAAGAAATGGTAGTTGAGAGTTAGGATCTATAATTTCATGTTTTGGTACTCTAAACTGACCCATCTTCATAGGATGGTGATGTATAGAATCCCCCCAAAAAATCAAGAGTCCTAACGCAACAATATGTATATTAGGATCTTCATAAAATAACTCACAGTATACGCTTTTGTCCGAGCGAGGTGGGGGAGGATCATAGAAAGCAGATGGGGAAGGGTAGTTCAGGTGAGAAGGCTGGTGTTGGACTCACCTATTTTGATAATCCCAAATCATGTTTCATTTATATGATAATCATGTTTCATTAGAAATTATAGTTTTTATCATGAAACAATTATGTATTTTTAATCTCACTACTTTCTTGATTGAGTTTACAGTGTAAAATTTTATAAGTAAAGGTCATCGGTATGAAGGTATCTATTAAGAGCCTTCTTTTTAAGTCCCCAGTTGAGTCTATTGGCTAAGAGGTTATTGCTAATAGGTTACCACTGAGGAATCTTACCGCTGGGAGTCTACTTTTGAGGAACCTTACCGCTAGGAGTATACCTATGAGTAACCATTTCACTGAGTTACCAATGCGAGTTCACCACTATGAGTCTACCACTCAAAGGATATTGTTGTAGAGATAATTCTAGAGGTTACTGGTACAAGGTAACTGATGGGAAGCCTACCGCTAAAATCTTACTAAAGTCACTACTAAAAGGTTACTGTTAAAATGTTACTATTTTAAGCTTACTGCTACAACGTTGCTGCTATGAAGTTACTGCTGGAAGTCTACTGATGAAAGGTTACTATTGGAAGAACCTTTGGAATTCACTGTTCTACCGCTGATAAGCCTACAATTGAGAAGCTACCATTGATAAGGCTACTGATACCATTCTACTTATACCTATACTCTTTTACTCGATACTTTTTCAATTTTCATAAGATTATTCTAACGGTCATATTTGGTAAATTTAATGCTTCTGACATTAATTAATTTTGATTGTAGACATATCTGGAGACCGTACGAGGTACATGGAAGACCTCACAAGGCTTGATCATTTGTACGGTTGGATATCATGAATAAAATAGAAGATCGAGCTACCGAAGACTATGCGGGGTGATAGATGTTATATGAAATACCTGAAGAACAAGGAGAACATTCCAGTACTTACATTATGAACCCAAGAGCTTCACGAATATATTTTGGGAGAAAAAAATCAAGTTTTTCTAGTTGTTCTTCATCAAATCTCTTTTAAACTAAGAAACTGAACACCACAGTACCTCGAAGCCATAAAATTAAGTTGTGGCACTCTTTTTTAGAGACAACTTCTAGAGATGGACTCAAACTGTAATTTCTTCACACCAAGGAATCTAGAGCTGAACTGAAAACACATAGATCCTTATAAACTCAATCCTTATAAAATTAGCACTATTTTTTTATTTATCTTACTGTAGAGACCCCGACCCCAGAAACCCAGGAGTCAGTGCCTTCTGAACATGATGTGTTATCTTAAAATAAAACACACATTGTTAACAACACATCATGTCCCATACAGAGGATTGTGTGCGGTTCGGGTTCTAGGAAACCGTCAACTCCATAAACAATTCATCCTTTAAAATCCGATAACTAAAAAATTTTTAAAATCAAAACATAGGGTGAGCATTGAAATACTCAGTAAGGGGGTTTTTTTAAAAAGAAATGAAAACAGTGTAAAATTTGAAAAATTGCTTTTAAAAGAATTTGAACATTCACTAAAGGAATATTGTAACACATAATATAACAATGCTCAATCAAGGTTTTCAAGAAGAACATGATACAATTATGTCAATTCTCGAAGGATTAATAATTATTATCATAAATAAGTACGAAATGTGACTTAATTAATCATAAATTAAATAGTTAAAAGTAATGCATAATCAGAGTTGCGCATAAAGGAAACATCTAAATTTTCATATGATGGTTATTATTCTATTAAGTGATAAACACCAATCATGCTCCAATCTTATACTAGTTAAATAATAACTTTATGAAAACTTAAAGGCATTAGTCGTGAAAGAACTTTATCTTATAAAGAACTTGTTACATAACTTGAATTATGTGGCATCAACATTTAATCTTAGACAATCATTTATGTATCACCAAGGTCCATCCCCAAGGTGTAAATAAAAATTACCAAGGTTATTCACCAAGATATCAGTCTAAAAGGTCATCTCTAGAGATTAAGTCTTTACCCAATGCATTGGAGCGCTATCATGGTGAACCCTTGACATGTCTTTATTATCATGTGAGCCAAATCGTTCATGATTTACTTAAACAGTTTGTATATTCAAGATGTCCCATAACACCTTGAATATCTCATTCATTTTCATTTTACCCAAGGTGTCCCATACCACTTTGGGTAATCTAATTTCTTAGTTCATTTAGTGATATGTCATAAGCATGAATTATGTACAATAATAACTAAAATAAATAATGAACCACCAAAAATTTTGCTAATACAAGGTATGATAGTTAACTTTGAAAAATGTTTCAATAACTAATCAAAGGAATACATAGCTTTGTAAAACATCCTTTTCACTAAAGCATATAAAATAATGATATACTAAATGATGAATCTTTGTCATTATTAATCAATGGAAAAGGAGTGCTTAAAGAAACACTTGAAATCAGTTATGGTGATAAATATTCCCTTGAACTTGTAAATAAACTAAACCATAACTTGATAATGCATTCACCAGAGTGAGTTCATTTTGTCTTTAGATAATAAGTGAACTCAACATGATATCATGACCAATTAAATCTTAAATCCTCCCATATATTTTAATCAAACTGAAATACACACTTTATCATAAAATGCATCAGGGAAAACGTTAGATAACTTCTTCAATAAAACATGCCCATTTGTGTGTATTTTAAATACATGTTGGTCACACAAATTATATCTTAATTAAATCTTTCATGCATAAAAGAATAAGTTAAGTCCTGATATTTATAAAATAATATAATAGGGTTTGGAAGTCATTCCTATAAATACATATACACGTACCCATATATACCTGAAGTGTATATATGGGTTTTACACAATTCAAAAACAAAGTCTATTAAATCCCTTAGGTAAATGAAGGTTTCCAGCCATAAATTGCTTACATGGTTGAAAACTAAATCCATATAAGGTTTGTCATAAATGTAACCATGTGTATAAAAATTATGGTTTTACAAACATAACTCCACTTAAACCAAAAAAAATATTCTGCATATATATATATATATATATATATTATTTAAAGATTGATACCCAAAATAGGTCGGGTTAGGTTATAAGAAAAAGTTCATGAAACTGTATATATACACAATAAACATTAAATAAAAATTTTTGGTTTTTGAAAAATGTAAACCAAAATTGTATATATACCATATGTAAAAATAATACACAACCCGAGGGATTTGCATTATATAAATGTACACATATAAACTGTATATATACCATCTATATACATATGAAACTATATATACACAATATACAAACTGATGGATTTGTATTATGTAAATATACATAATTAAATATATGTACAAACCGTATATACTAAAACAAAGAATAGTAGTAATTCATTATAAGGCAAATTATAAAACCTCCTTACTTGCACCCCACTGGAAACATAGCTGCAAGCCTCTTTTGAAAACCTTACAACCCGAGGAGTTTATATATATATATAAATAAAATCTGTATATATACCATGAGTATAAAAAAATGCCCAACCTGAAGGAAGCAACATGAAAGAACCCTTACCTAGCTTTGAGGAAGAAGCTAAGATCAACCGAGAGCTTGTTGGCCTTGCTGGAGGGTTCGGGAGGAGCTTAGGGGAAGAAGAAGTTGTCCGGGCTTCAACGAAGAAGGGGGGTTTATAAAGGCCTCGGTGCCTCGTCCAATGAGTAGGCCGGCGTGGGGAAGACGAAGAAACAGAGCCCTAGGAGGGGGTGTTCGGAATTCATGGGGAGCAGTGCGGTGGAGGAGAGGTCGAGGCGTCCTTACGCAGGCCTACTGGTCAGGTCATGTTGCGAGGGAGAAGACGATGGGTCGACACGTGAGAAAATGGACGGTCGGGATTCACGAAGGGGAAGATCGCACGGCTGAAGACGGCGCGGGAAATTTAAAGGTATCGAGGGTTAGATATTCGAGAGGGATCGGACGGCTCACGAATATCCGCGGGAGAGATCGGGCGGTTAAAAGATTTGGACGGACAAGATCGACACGGAAGTCGATCGGACTGTCCTAATCGCGCGGAGCGCGTCCCACATCGAAACAGAATGTGGTTGAGGCGTGGTTTATAAATCAAATCCAGCCACCTCCGGTGCAATAACACGAACACAAACACACCGGGGCTTTATACATGGGCCACATGCGGGCTTCGGCCCAACCCCATGAAGTGCGCACCGCGGCCTTACACACGGGCCTGTGCGTGACCTAGAACACCTATGCACGGCTCGAGACGTGGTTTGGACACCCCCTAACTCTCTTGGGACCCCAATGGTTGGCACCTCGGGTTCTTTGGGGCCTGGTCTCGGCCTATAGGGATTGTCCCAATGGGATGCCCTCGGCTTGGTCAGGCCCCAACCTAATCTTTTTATTAAAAACTTGTTTAAATTTACAACATAACCAGAATAAGTATGATTTTAAAAAAAGTGTAGTATAAGTATTTGTTCAAAATGAGTTAATATAAAAATAAATAGTTTTAACTAAAAATCTAAATCCCTTTTTTCTTTTGTAAAGTATTTCATATATAAATCTTTTAAAAGATATATTTTTCATATTTTACATGAAAAAGCATCATAATTATTTGGATCTTTAAAATACACTAATATTTGTTTCATAAGTTTTAAAAGACAAAAAGTTTTCCCCCAATTCATAATTTTAGAGATCAAAAGATATTATTATTATAGATACCATTTAAACATATATTTTATAAAAAGAATACTAAGTTTTCAATATATAAGTATCCATCGGGATTTTGTAAAAAAAAGGATTTATTTCCAAGAATACTCTTTTTAGTTTAAAACGATGATTATAATAATATCATAAATTATAAGAGCATAAAAAAACAAGCTTTCATATAAAGAAAACCTTTATCAACCGAAACCGAAAAGTTGTTTTGAAACCCAACGGTTATATATATTTAACGGTCATATCTCTAAGGACCATTATAATAGTAGGGGAATTTCACAAAATCAAAACACTTGAACCAGAAAGGATGGCTCTCCTCATACTATTGGTGTTGAGTATGTGTGTCATGGCTCTGGCTGTTATATTTTTCACGTTGATGGACTCTGAAGATGACGACTATCTGATTTCCCATGTTATGATTCTTAGTAGTCTCGTTGTGGCTGTGTTAGGTCTTGTCCATGGTATTTTCAATTAGTTGGGTCTTGTTGAAATGTAATATTTTAATATATATCAGTTTACCTTATTCTCTATATTTCGTTTCAAATTCTTTATTAGCACACAAAACACAACAAATAAAACAAGAGAAATCATTAAAATCATAACATTGTTCACTTGGACCAGTTCATAAAACCTAGAGTGTCACATTATCCCCCCCTTTAGAAAATTGCATCCTCGCAATTTATTTCACAACACTACAAGGTTCTGCAATGTTCTTACCACCTCCACCAAAGTATAGGGTCAACAGGTGCATTTAAAAGAATCCCCACAGCAATGCTCACCTCTTCTAGTTCCCTAATCCAGATACACCTAAGACAGGAGGGGTTGCACTTATGTTCTGGGCCTTCATGCTTCCAGAGGGAAGCTCGAACATTACAATGTTCTGAAATGTCATTACAGACCAACGTACGAAGGACTCGCCGAATTATGTCTCAGTCGAGGACATTGAAGCCATTGATGCGGTAAAACAAGCTAAAGCTGAGAAGTTGGAGCATATAAGCTGCACGAAGATTTCCCTCTAATGCAGCCTCCTGAAATTTCACTCCGGCCATGTAGTTTCAGCCTAGGGTGAAACACAAAAATAGCCCTTCATGGTAACTTGCTCATCGTTCACGTCCGGCTAGCTGTGCAGAGCCAATGCGGTAATAGATGGAGGCATTCCCCTGTTAGGTGCGGAGAATCTCCAGACCGTTTGTTACCTCAAACCACTGCTTTCACGTTTTTCGCAAATTTGCGAAGGGGTCATACTCGTCCTCACATGTTTTGATTGCAATGATTTCCAGAATCTTAGTGGGAAGAGATAACAATTGGGTTTGTCCTTCCATCTAAAAGTTTTAAGACGGGAATTCAATCACATGAAAACCATTCAAAGGTATACATGAAGTAAAGATAAGGAAGGGGAAAGACAACATTTCAATAAACATATGTTTATTATTAAACATTAGTGCTTGAGTTTCCCTTATCAACCGACTAGACGAACTCTACACAGAGAAGCAAAACTCCCTAACTCCTCGAACCAAACACAGGCTGAGTATTCAGGGAAAAACTCATGGGGGCACCTATGACGTCTTATGAGTCTAGAATGAGGGGTATGAAGTTGAGAGACATCCTCATACACCTTTTGTCTGAAAGACAGTCGGTTGGAATCGTCTTCTAACCTTCCGAAGTCCAACAACTAACCCCAGAAGTCGTTGTTTAAAATCTGACAAAGGTATCCAGCTCATAGGTCCCCGTCCGTAGCAGTTTCTTGTAAAGGGTTATCAATCATAGTGCCAAAGCTCTCACCCGCCGTGAAAATTCGGAAAAGTCCCTCATAGTACCTTCCTCTACGTACATAGGATGGAAACTGGGTTATCATCATAAGGAGGTAATCTATTCCTACCCCCTAGTGTAACTGAAGCATATGTGGTGAATTGGATACGTCGTAAAGGTGTTTGTATGTCATTCAGATATGGGCATAGTTTAGAAAATCCTCACGGCTAGCTAAAGACACAATTGTATCTAGGTCCTCTGGGGGGAGAGATAAGAGATTTGTGCCTTCGTTTTCCATATCAAAGTTAAGAAAACCCAATTTTTAATAAAATTGAAGTACATATACAAATATATATTTTTATTTCAGTTTCTGGCTTTCCAGAGTTATCCAAACTGAACCTCTGATACCAACTGTAGAGACCTCGACCCCAGAAACCCAGGATTTGGTGCCTTCTAAACATGATGTGTTATCTTAAAATAAAACACACATTGTTAACAGAACATCATGTCTCATACAGAGGATCGTGTGCAGTTCGGGTTCTGGTAAACTGTCAACTCCTGAAACGATTCATCCTTCAAAAGATGATACCTGAAATTTTTTTAAAATCAAAACATTGGGTGAGCATTGAAATACTCAGTAAGGGGGTTTTTAAAAAAAATTAAAATAGTGTAACATTTGAAAACATTCTTTCAAAATAATTTTAACATTCACTAAATTAAGATTGTAACACATCATATAACAATGCTCAATCAAGGTTTTCAAGAAGAACATGAAACAATTATATCAATTATCGAAGGAGTAACAATGGTTATCATAAACAAGTACGACATGTGACTTACTTAAGAATAAATTAAATAGTTAAAAGTAATGCATAATCAGAGTTACGCATAAAGGAAACAACTAAATGTTCATATGCTGGTTACTATTCTATTAAGTGATAAACACCAATCTTGCTCCAAGATTATACCAGTGAAATAAGAACTTTATGAAAACTTAAAGGAATTAGTCGTGAAAGAACTTTATCTTATAAAGAACTTGTTACATAACTTGAATTATGTGGCATCAACATTTAATCTTAGACAATCATTTATGTATCACCAAGGTCCATCCCCAAGGTGTCAATAAAAATTACCAAGCTTATTCACCAAGGTATCAGTCTAAAAGGTCATCTCTAGAGATTAAGTCCTTACCCAATGCATTGGAACGCTATCAGGGCGCACCCTTGACATGTCTTTAGTATCATGTGAGCGACATCGTTCATAATTTACTTAAACGGTTTGTATATTCAATATGTCCCATACCACCTTGAATATCTCATTCATTTTCATTTTACCCAAGGTGTCCCATACAACTTTGGGTAATATAATTTCTTAGTTAATTTAGTGATATGTCATAAGCATGCATTATGTACAATAATAACTAAAATAAATAATGAACTACCACAAATTTTTCTAATACAAGGTATGATAGTTAAATTTGAAAAATGTGTCAATAACTAATCAAAGGCATACATAGCTTAGTAAAACATCATTTTCACTAAAGAATATAAAATAATGATATATTAAATGATGAATCTTTGTCATTATTAATCCATGGAAAAGGAGTGCTTAAGGAAAACACTTGAAATCAGTTATGGTGATAAATAGGCCCTTGAACTTGTAAATTAACTAAACCATAACATGATAATTCATTCACCAAAGTCAGTTCATTTTGTCTTTAGATAATAAGTGAACTCAATATGATATCATGACCTATTAAATCTTAAATCCTCCCATATATTTAAATCAAACTAAAGTACACACTTTATCATAAAATGCATCAAGGACAACGTTAGATAACTTCTTTAATAAAACATGCCCATTTGTGTGTATTTTAAATACATGTTGGTCACACAAATTATATCTTAATTAAATATTTCCTGCATCAAAGAATAAGTTAAGTCCTGTTATTTATAAAAGAATATAATAGGGTTTGGAAGTCATTCTTATAAATACATATACAGATACCCATATATACCCGAAGTGTATATATGGGTTCTACACAATTCAAAAACAAATTCTATTAAATCCCTTAGGTAACTAAAGGTTTCCAACTATGAATTGCTTATATGGTTGAGAAATATATCCATATAAGGTTTGTCATAAATGTAACCATGTGTATAAAAATTATGGTTTTACAAACATAACTCCACTTAAACCAAAAAACATAGTTTGCATATATATATATATATATATATATATATATAAATTTTATTTAAAGATTGATACCCAAAATAGGCTGGGTTAGGTTATAAGAAAACATTCATGAAACTGTATATATACACAATAAACAATAAATATAAATTTTTTGTTTTGGAAAACTGTAAAACAAAAACTGTATATATACCATATGTAAAAACAATACACAATCCGAGGGATTTGCATTATATAAATGTACAAATATAAACTGTATATATACCATATATATACAAATGAAACTATATATACACAATATATAAACTGATGGATTTGTATTATGTAAATATACATAATTAAATATATATACAAACCGTATATACTAAAACAAAGAAGAGTAGTAATTCATTATAAGGAAAATTATAAAACCTCCTTACTTGCACCCCACTGGAAACACGGCTGCAAGCCTCTTTTGAAAACCTTACAACCCAAGGAGTTTATATATATATATATATATATAATCTGTATATATACCGTGAGTATAAAAAAATTCCCAACCCGAAGGAAGCAACATGCAAGAACCCTTACCTATCTTTGAGGAAGAAGCTCGTATCAACCGGGAGCTCGTTGGCCTTGCTGGAGGGTTCGGAAGGAGCTCCGGGGAAGAAGAAGTTGTTCGAGCTTCAATGAAGCAGAAGGGTTTATAAAGGCCTCGGTTCCTCGGCCAATGGGTAGGCCGACGTGAGGAAGACGAAAAAATAGATCCCTAGGAGGGGGGTGTTCAAAAGTCAAGGGGAGCAGTGCGGGGGAGGAGAGGTCGAGGCGTCCTTGCGCAGGCCTACTGGTCGGGTCCTGTTGTGAGGGAGAAGATGATGGGTCGATGCGTAAGAAAATGGATGGTCGGGATTCACGAAGGGGAAGATCGCACGGCTAGAGATGGCGCGGGAAATTTAAAGGGATCAAGGGATAGATCTTCGGGAGGGATCGAACGGCTCAAGAATACCCGCGGGAGAGATCGGACGGGTAAAAGGTTTGGACGGACGAGATCGACACGGACGCCGATCAGACAGTCCTCATCACACTCACATCGAAACGGAATGTGGTTGAGGCGCGGTTTATAAATCAAATCCTACCGCCTCTGGTGAAATAACACGAACACACACACACCGGGGCCTTATACACGAGCCCCATGCGGGCTTCGGCCGAACCCCACGCAGCGCGTGCCGCTGCCTTACACACGGGCCTGCGTGCGACCTAGAACACCTACGCATGGCTCGGGATGCTGTTTGGACACCCCCTAACTCGCTTGGGACCCCGATGGTCAGCACCTCGGGTTCCGTGGGGCCTGGTCTCGGCCTAGAGGGCTTGTCCCAATGGGATGCCCTCAGCTTGGCCGAGCCCCAACCTAATTTTTTTTATTAAAAACTTGTTTAAATTTACAACATAACCAGAATAAGTATGCTTTTAAAAAAAGTGTAGTGTTAGTATTTTTTCAAAATGAGTTAATATAAAAATAAATAGTTTTAACTAAAAATTTAAATCCCTTTTAGCTTTTGTAAAGTACTTCATATATAAATCTTTCAAAAGATATATTTTTTATATTTTACTTGAAAAACCATCATAATTATTTGGATCTTTAAAATACACTACTATTTGTTTCATAAGTTTTAAAAGACAAAAAGTTTTCCCCCAATTCATAATTTTAGAGATAAAAATATATTATTATTATAGATACCCTTTAATCATATCTTTTATAAAAAGAATACTATGTTTTCAATATATAAGTATCCATCGGGATTTTGTGAAAACAAAAGGATTTATTTCCAAGAATACTCTTTTTATTTTAAAACTATGATTATAACAATATCATAAATTATAAGAGCATAAAAAACAATCTTTCATATAAAGATAAACTTTATCAACCGAAACCCAAAATTTGTTTTGAAACCCAACAGTTATATATATTTAACGGTCATATCTCTAAGGAACATTATAAAAGCAGGGTCATTTCACAAAATCAAAACACTTCAACCAGAAAGGATGGCTCTCCTCATACCATTGGTGTTGAGTATGTGTGATGTGGCTCTGGCTGTTATATTTTTCACACTGATGACTCGGAAGACGATGACTATCCGATTACTCGAGTTGTGATTCTTAGTAGTCTCAGTGTGGCTGTGTTAGGTCTTGGGTATGGTATTTTCAATTAGTTGGGTCTTGTTGCAATGTAATATTTTACTATATATCAGTTTACCTTATTCTCTATATTTCTTTTCAAATTCATTATTAGCACACAAAACACAACAAATAAAACAAGAGACATCATTAAAAGAATAACATTGTTCACTTGGACCAGTTCATAAAACCTGGGTCATCACACTTACGTTTCTGAGTAGTGTGTGTGTGTCCTTTACAAACACATTGTCTCATGTGCTAAAACTAGAGGATACTGAATCTCCTCACAGCAATAATTCCTTACATTTTTGTATCCCACATATAAATGTGTAAGAGGCCATGTGTGGCCTGGTTTTTTGTTTTTCCCACGAAGAAATGCAGTAGAGGTTATGAGACCTATACAGTTTGTGAAAACGTTCATAAATCCTGATACCGGTTATGTTTCAAGTTTGTTAATATAAACTACTTAGTGGAAGGTGATCACCATGTGGGGAGGATTAAGTCTCGACTTGAGACTGAACCTCTTTTTTAATTCTACTATGTACTTTATTTTGTAATACTCCGTTTTTCTATTTTCCACTACTTATAATTTCAAATATAGAAAACTATTTTACATTAACTTTAATAGTTATTTTTGTTTGGTGTGTATTTGTGTTTAATTAAATTTACCTGTTTCAGAATTTGGATAAGTTTTTACACTAATTCAATTGAGGACTAATCAACCTTTGAGAGACTTGTTGATTAATTGAACATTTATATCTCTTATTCCATAATTAATTTGGTTGTTTCAAATTTGGGGATTTAATGATAAATTTTTTAACAGAAATTTTAAGTAGGAACTCAAATCACCCCTATTAAATTTCCACCTCGACCAACATTTGGTATCAGAGGTGTGTTTATTGATACCATCAGATCTATTATTCATTCTTTTCAAATTCTTTTCAACTATGATTTTAGTTTTATCTTAAATATCTTAAAATTTCTTTCATATTTAAATTTTCAGTTCTTTAAATTCTAGTCATCTATGGATAACCGAGTTGAGGGTACGACTACTAATAGGCCTCCTTTCATTAATGGTAATAAATATGCTTAGTGGAAACTGAAAATGAAAATGTATCTAGATAGAATGGTTCATCAAATCTCGGAAATAATTTAGGAACAACATGCATTACCTGCTACTTCTTGGGACACATAGTCTCAGTTGACTAAAGCTACATATAATAATAACTGTAAAGAAATAAATTAAGTGTATTGTGCTTTAGGTGATGAATAATTCAATAGTATATCTTCTTGTAAAACTGCATATGAAACATGGGATACTTTGGATGTTTCCCATGAGGGAGCAACCAATATTAAAGAAATGAGATTAAATACTTATAGTATTTAATATGATAATTTTAAAATGAATCTTGATGAACCTATCTCTGAGATGTATCCCAGGTTCAATGAAATAGTAAATATCATGATTCTTCTTGGGAAATATGTGGACAGTAAGGATCAAATTGTGAGATTACTTTGATGCCTACCTGGCAGATGGAGATGAACTTCTATTTCTATCCGAGAATCTTGTGACATAAGAAAGCTACCTGTAAAAGAACTAATTGGAAAACTCATGATGTACAAATAAGAGCTTAAGGTGCATCAAGAAGCAGATGAAGAACCAAGAAAGAAATTTTTAGCATTCAAGACTGCTACCTCAAAGATAAAAGACATGTAAAAGGTTTAAGTTCCTGTAGATAATTTTACCAGTGAAGGTTTAGATTCTGATAGTGATGAGGATATGGATCATCTTGCGAGAAGATTCAAAAGGTTATTCTGAAAGAAGAAGTTATTTATAAAGTCAAACTATATAGGAAGGTATGATAGTAAAGGACTTTGAAAAAAGAACAAAAAATGGAATAACAACACAAATGAGATAATCTTCTATGAGGGTAAATGAAAAGTTCATGTGAAGGCTAATTACACCAAGCTGAAATTTAAGAATAAATATGAAGACAAGGTAAAGGTATATAAAAAGGACATGAAAGCTACTTAAGGTGATTCAGAAGATATCTACAATGGATCTGACACTTCTAATACTAAACATAACAATCATGAAAACCTGTGTTTGATGAAAAAAACATCTGAGGTAACACTTAATTCTTTTATCTATAATTATTACTATTCTGGGAATCAAAGTGAATCAAATAATGATGAAAATATGACTAAGGATGAACTGTTTAAATACTATGGAATTATTGAGGATACCTTTAATGAGCTCAAGGATAAATATAAATCATTGAAAAGACAACATGCTTTAAATTCCTATTATAAGTCTAACTTGGATATTGAAAAGGAAAAATTTTATCAGCCATTAAATGAAAATAATGAACTGAAATTATCAAATGTGCAATTAAAAAGAGATCTTGAGAATTTTACTATCAGTAGGGATACGTTGACTCAGTTTCTAGGAAAAAAATTGCTACAAAGTACACAAAAGGTCTAGGATATCAACCATGACAGAGAAGTATTATTAAAAACATATTTGTTCCAAAATCTGTATAGTTCACTGCTAGTTCATGTTCTGGATCATCTCTTGAAAAACAATTTTCTAAGGGACTTAAAAAAGTGTTTATGTCTGAAAAAAATTCTATTGATTATAGGAAACCTAAAATGCAAAAATGGGTTCCCAAAGAATTTATTTCTAACCTCTGTAGACCCAAGAAAATATGGGTACCAAAGTTACCATATGCTTAATCATTTTTTCCGGAAAATTGTCTAAAGAGTTTCTATAAACTCCTATGGTACTTGGACAGTGGACTTTCAAGACATATGACAGGAAACTATTCATGCTTCAAGATCTTTATCAAATTTAATGGTGTAAATGTTACATTTGGTGATAATGCTAAGGGAAAGATCATCGTCTTAGGACAAATTGGTAACCCTAATACAATATTAATTTCAAAAGTACATTTTTCTGATGGGTTAAAGTACAATATACTTAGTATCTTATAGTTTTGTGATGATGGTTTTAATGTTATGTTTGAAAATGATGCATGAAATGTTTTTAATTCTAAAAATTATTTAATATTCACTTCTCATAGAAATGAAAATTTATATACTATTTATTTAAACTCTTTAACTAAGAAATGTTTTTCTTATTTAAATGGTTTTCATAAGGAATCTTGGTTATGGAATAGAAGATTAGGACACTGCAATGTGCCCTCACTTAAGAAACTAAAAAGGAAAAGTTTTTTTAGAGAATTACCTAAATTGGAATACCCACTTAACAAAGTTTGTAATCCTTTTCAAAAGGGAAAACAACACAACGTTTCTTTCAAAACAAAGAAATAAGTTTCAACTTCTCAATCACTTGAGTTCGTTCACATGGATTTTTTTGGACAATCTAGAGTTTCAAGTTTAAAAGGGAATAATTATTTCTATGTTCTTGTAGATGATTTTTCTAGATACACTTGGGTATAATTTCTAGATCACAAAAGTGAATCGTGTTCTTATTTCATTAAATATTCCAATTCTGTAGAAACTTTTAGTGGACTTAGAATTAAGACCTTGATAAGTGATCATGGTTGTGAGTTTGAAAATCATGAGTTTGAATCTTTTTGCTCACATAATGGCTATAATCATAATTTCTCTGCTCCTAGAACACCTCAACAAAATGGAGTTATAGAAAGAAGAAATAGAACACTTCAAGAGATTTCTCGGACTATTATTAATGAGTATAACATGCCTGTCTATTTTTTTGATGAAACTATTAATACATATTTTTACATTATCAATAGAGTTTTAATTATACATGTTATTAAGAAGACCCCTTATGAGATATCGAACAATAGGAAACCTAAGGTTAATTACTTTAGAGTTTTTGGTTTCAAAGTCTTTATCCTTAACACTAGAGATAATCTCAACAAACTTGCTTACAAAAATTATGAAGGAATTTTCCTAGGTTACTCAATATATATTAAATCCTATAGAGTATTGAAAAAGAGAACCAAATGTGTGGAAGAATTAGTTCATGTCAAATTGTATGATAATAATCTACATGAACATAAAACCTCTCTTGAATATCTTGAGGAAGATATGTCAATTCTAGACCTTAATGATAAAATCAGAGAACCCCGAGTGAAAACAACTAGTTCTGTAAATTTTCTAGAATCTAAGACTATTGAATTTGAACCTATAAAAAACCATGAGGAGTCTATTCCAACCATTTATAGATGTATTAGTACTCTCAATAATCATCTTTTAGATATGTGTAGTAGGTGATCTAAATAGAGGAACAAAAACATGAGCTTCTCTATGAAACCAGGTTGAACATCAAGCTTTTATTTTATATCATGAACCCAAAAAATATTAATGATGCTATAAATGATGAATTTTGGGTGATATCGATGAAATAAGAATTAAATTAGTTTGAAAAAAAACAAAGTTTTGGAATTGGTAGAAAACCCTAAGGACACTTTGACCATAGGCACTAAATGGGTGTTCAGAAACAAAGTTGATGAGTCTGGAAATATAGTTTGAAACAATGATAGATTAGTTGCACAAGGATATAGTCAAGAAGAAGGAATAGACTACGAGGAAACCTTTGCACCAGTAGCTAGACTAGAATCCATTAGGATACTAATTTCTTATGCAGATCATCTTAATTTCAAACTTTATCAAATGGATATTAAAAGTGCATTTCTAAATAGGTATATAGTTGAGGATGTATTTGTTGAAAAACCCCTGGATTCAAAAATACACAATTTTTAAATCATGTTTCTAAACATTCTAATGATTTATATGGTCTAAAACAAGCTCTTAGAGCTTGGTATGATATACTCGGTTCTTTTCTTATTTCAAAAGGTTTTACAAAAGGGATAATAGATCTTACTCTTTTTATTAAAAGGATTTCAAAATATTTTTTAATAGTACAAATTTATGTATATGACATTATTTTTGGATCCTATAAAAATAATTTATGTACTAATTTTTCAAAGATGATGAAAAATGAATTTTAAATGATTCTAACGGGGGAACATAAAATTCTCCTTGTATTTCAAATTTATCAAAATAAAAATGGTTTTGTTTTAAATCAAAGTAAATATACTAAGGATCATTTGAAATTTTTTGGTTTGGATAGTAATAAAGGTAGTGATACAACTTTGAGTACCACTTGTATGTTGGATGCTGATGAAACTAGTAAACCAGTGGATCAAACTAATTACAGAGGTATGATTGGGAGCCTGCTCTACCTTACTGCTAGCTGACCTGATATTATGTTGAGTGTATGTATGTGTGATTGTTTTCAAGCCAATCCCAAAGAATCTCATTTAACTGATGTTAAAAATATTTTTAAATATCTCAAGTATACTACCAACTTAGGATCATTTTACCCAAGAGGACAATCATTTGATTTGATAAACTATTTTGATGCTGAATTTGCTAGTTGCAAGTTAGATATAAAGAGAACCTTTGGAACATGTCACATTTTGGTCAAGTCACTAGTATCATAGTGTAGTAAGAAACAAAATTATGTTTCATTATCCACTGACAAAGATGAATATATAGCTGGTGGTAGTTGTTGTGCTCAAGTTCTGTGGATGAAACACAATTTACTAGACTATGGATATCAATTCAAACATGTCTCTATAAATTGTGATAATACATCGGATATTAACAACTCTAAAAATTCATTATTTCATGCTAGGCCAAAGCACAAGGATGTGAGACATCACTTTTTGAGATATTATTATCAAAGAGGAGATATCACTCTTGAATTCATTGGAATTGAACATCAATTGGCTGATATATTCACAAATCCTTTAAATTTTGAGAGGTTAAATTACATCAAACATGAGTTAGGTATGATTAATTTTTGTTAAGGACACCATACCATTAGACCTCACCATTAGAACACCTCACCGTTGGACATCACCGTTAGGACACCTCACTGTTGGACCTCACTGTTTGTACATCTCACCGTTGGTACTCACCGTTAGGACACTTTACCATTGGACCTCACTGTTATGACACCTCACCATTGGACCCCACCATTAGGACACCTCACCGTTGGACCTCACCATTAAGACACCTTACCATTGGACTTCGTCGTTAGAACACCTTACTGTTGGACCTCACCGTTAGAACACCTTATCATTGGACCTCACCGTTAGGACACCTTACATTTGGACCTCACTGATAGACCTTACTGTTGTCACCTTACCGCTAGTCGACCTTACTAATAGGTCATGGACTTCGTGTTTTCTATCAGAATCAAAAAACATTTTAATTTTATTCTTTTCATTTACTTGATTTGTTTTTCGATCCCTAAATGATAAAAAAGTGCTAAGTAACATTTTAATCCACATCAATTATCTCCCGAACTTTTTTATCCTGAATCCTTGAACATAACTTACTATTAAAACCCTCGAACCACATAAAATTGCAATGGTAAGAGTAAATAGACAGATGGTTAGTGATGAAGAAGATTCACCAAACCCTAAGTGACCTCGAGCTGAGTCTGGTGGTGGATGAAAAGTTATGTAAAATCCAATCAATCATCATTTGTAGAAGAGGAAAAGCATGGTCAAGAAAGAATTAAGTTCAGAATGGTTGTTGTCGAGCAATTCTCTAGTGCTGAAGGCACTCGAAGCTCAAGACTGGGTAGAATGCTTCACAAACAATAATGGACTATATTAAACAAATCTAGTAAAGGAGTTTTTTGAGTTTTTGAAGTTTGAAAAATCTAAGGATGATAACCAAATTCTTTCAAAGGTAAATGGAGTTAGTGTGAGCTTCTCTTCTACTGAATGGGATGATATTTTAAGAGTCCCACATAAAGGCATATTTGACTATTACTATGACTAGTACGAAGTCAAATTCTTTGTTTCATGAAAAGTTGATATCTTTGATGTTGAAAGTGAATGGTGTGGTTAGAAATAAGGAAGAAAACATAGTTGTAAAGGACAAAATTTGTATTACCAAAATGATTTGCAAGTTAATGATGATAAACTGGAATACATGGAAAAGGGAATGGGTAAGTTATGAGGATAATCTATATGAAGATTTAAACCATATTTTAAATCCTACTAGGCCAAAGGATCAAAGAGATCCAGGCTTAAAATATGTTGAAGTGGAACCAGTGTATTCAAATAAAGAATAGAAGATTGTTATTGTGCAAGAAAGAGAGGATTCTCCAGTAGATTATAAAAGTGATCCTAACCTTCCATCAAGTCCTCATGTTGGTGTTGTATCATTTGGTGAGCCTAGTTTACCAAATAATTCTCCCACAAGAGAGATTATCCTAAGGGACACTGATGATGAGGAAACCACTGAAGAAGAATGTGAGGAGATTGTCTTAAGAGACATTATTGTTAGAGAGACCTCAAAGGAAGAGGATGAAGTTGACTCTGATCATGAGGAGTCTGAAATAGCTGATGATGATGAAAGTGAATAAGAGTGCCTAAGTCTTAGTCGTTTGATATGATGTATAGAAATGGAATAGAATGAAAAATAAGAGGAAGTTTTATCTATTGGAATTTCAATGGAAGTGGTTAAAGATTATTTAGAAGAAGTATTAGTAGGCTCTACTGATGATTCAATTGATTAAGAAATAATGGCAGAGGACAATGCAGTTGTTTAGGAGGAAGCTCCAAGTGAGGGGGAGGAACTTGTTCCCATAGTTTTAGTTTCAATTAAACCTGAAATAGAAGGTTGGTCAGCAGACCCTAGATTCATTGTTTTGGGCTTAGATTATGAAGACTCTAAAGATGATAAGCCTAACAGAAGACCTCCAGTTCATTCTGTTTCAGAGACCACTATAGTGCAACCAGTGGTTCTTCTAACTTAAGATTATGTAAAGAAGGATGACTTTGAGTCATTGAAATCAGATTTAAAAAGATTATTTGATGAAAGATCCATTGGGAAAGAGAGAGAAGTAGATCTGAATCAAGAGCTTGTAGTATCTGTTTTGGAAATAATAATGTCTAGAATTCAATCAAATCCACTACGTGAAGTGAAGGAATGCCCGAATCAAGTATGATTGTTGGAAGAATCTATGGGGATTATGACATTGTCAGTTGTGAGTTTAGACTCATATATGGATTTATGAAATCAAGTGGAAAAATACATTTGGTATGTTAAGAGTGTTTTCCAACAGATGGTAACTGTGTTTGAGGACTTTAAGAAGTCTATAGAAGAGAATGTGAATGGTCAGAATGGTGATATGAAGAGGTTGATCAGTGGATTGACTAATTATTTTAAGGAGACAATGGATTTTACCATGGCACCTCTATGTGCATATGCTTCCTCATCTACCTCTCCTCTTATTCATCCAATAGCCTTCAGATAAGTTGTTAGATAAGAAATGGAGAAGCTCACTAGTTCAAGTACCTCAGATCCTCAGTCTTTGAATCGGGTCATTTCCATTACCAGAGATATTAATAAGATTATAGGTGATTAAATGAGGGAGGCTACCCAGTATCAGAAGGCAATCAAAGAGAAAATTGACTTCTATTATAAAAGGATTTATTCTAGGCATCACATGGATTTTCATTCCATGTTGTTGTTGGAGAACTTGAGGATACCTCCTGTCACTCAGACCATTAAGGATCAAGTTAGAAGTCTTAGAGAGTAGACTCCTACTTTGGAAAAGTTCATAAAGAATAAGGACAATTTCATCTCAAATATGGAAAGAGGAGGTAGCATCATTATGGATTTCAAGAACCTCCTTCAGCCATTTCTCCATGTGGATTGTAATCCTATTATTGTCCCTCTAGCCTTTCCTTCTTCCTGAAATACATTAGGATCTACCAGTGTTTCCACTTTGATGACTCCTTCACAGGCTATTAGAAGCTTGAATCCTATGATTCCTCATAGATCTACTCATTATCGGTCTATTGATGCTTTTGTAGTAGCTCCTCTTACCTTTCTTACTTCTATATATAGGCATGTACCTCCATCTTCTTAACTTGCCTCCTCACCTCCCAAAGGCAAAGCTCAATTGGATATCTCTGAAGTGGATTTACTATCAGATTTCTTATGTGATAGGGATCATTTTAATCTTTTTTGTATAACGTACACTTGTTTCATTAATAAAAAGGTATCCTTTTTTGATAATCAAAAAGGGGTAGAATTTTTAATATTGGAGCCCTTTCCTATATGACATTCCTATAAATTTATTCTCTAATATATTTTCAACAATAAAATAGGTTCAATTTTATGTTATTGTAGCTCTGCTTCATTCTAATTATTTTACAAATTTATCTAATACATATTTGTTATAACACTGATTTAATATGTTTTCATTTGGATTTCAATATTTTAGCTGAAAAGGTTTTATCCTTGATATAATGTATATTAATACCATAGAAGAGATTATAAAATATACTTATCTCTGACACAATCATACTTATTATAAATTTCACTGCCATAATTTGTGATTATCAAAAAGGGGTAGATTTTTGGACTCACCTATTTTGATAATCCCAAATCATGTTTCATTTATATGATAATCATGTTTCATTAGTTTTTATAGTTTTTATAGTTTTTATCCTGAAAAAATTATGTATTTTTAAGAACACTACTTTCTTGGTTATGTTTACAGTGTAACATTTTGTAAGTAAAGGTCACCAGCATGAAGGTCTCTATTAAGAGCCGTCTGTTTAAGTCACCGGTTGAGTCTACTGGCTTGGAGGTTACGGCTAAGGAACCTTTATTCTAAGAGTTTATCACTAAGGAACCTTACTGCTAGGAGGATACCACTAATAAACCTTACTGCTTGGAGGCTACCGATGAGGAACCTTACCGCTGAGTTACCAATGCGAGTTCACCGCTGTGAGTCTACCGCTCAAAGGCTACTATTGTAGAGACACCTCTAGACATTACTGGTACAAGGACACTGATGGGAATCCTACCGCTGGAATCTTACTAAAATTACCGCTAAAAGGTTATTTTTAGAAGCTACCATTTTAATCTTACTGTTACAAGGTTTCTGCTATGAAGTTACCGATGGAAATCTACTGATGAAATTTTACTTCTTGAAAAACCTTTGGAATTCAAACATCTATCACTGAAAATCCATAATTGAGAATCTACCTTTGAGAAGGATACCTCTACCAGTCTACCGACACCTATACTCTTTTACTCTATACTTTTTCAATTTTCTTAAGATTATTCTAACGGTCATATTTGGTAAATTTAATGCTTCTGAAATTAATTAATGTTGATTATAGATATATTTGGAGATTCTATGACGTACGAGGAAGACTTCATGTGGCTTGATCATTCCTACTGTTGGATCTCAAGAATAAAATAGAAGATCGAGCTAGAGAAGACTATATGTGGTGAGAGATATTACAAAATAGACCTAAAGAACAATGATAACACACTAGCACTTACATTGTAAACCCAAGAGCTTCACGAAGATATTTTGGGAGAACAAATTCAAGGCTGCCCTTTTGTGCTTCATATAATTTATTTCAAACAAGAATTTGAACACCTCAGTGCCTAGATGCTAGAACCTACAGTTGTAATACTCAGTTTTGCAGACAACTTCCATAGAAGGACTCAAATTGCAATTTCTTCACACCAAGGAGTCCAGAGATGAATTGAAAACACATAGATCCTTCTAAAATAAATCCTCATAAAATTATCTCTATTGTGTTAATTATCTTACATTTCTGAGTAGTGTGTGTTTTTATGTTACACATACATCCTCATGTTCTTAAATTGAAGGATATTGAAAATCCTCACCCCAAAAATTCCATACATTTTTGTTTCCCATGTATAACTATGGAAGATTCTGTGTGTGTACTATTTGTTTGTTTTTTCCATTAAAAACTATAGTATAGGTTGTGAGACCTATAAATTTTGTTAAAACTTTTGTAAATCCCGATATAGGTCATGTATCAAGTTCATTTATATAAACTGCTTTGTGGTAGGTGATAACCAAGTGGAGAGGATTACATCTCATCTTGAGACTGAAACTCTTGTTTAATTTTGTTGTGTACATTATTTTGTAATAATCTATTTTTCTATTTTTCACTGCTTATAATTTCAAAGATAGAAAACTGTTTTACATTAACTCTGATAGTTAGTTTTTCTTGGTGAGTATATGTGTTTAATTATTTAAATCTGTTTCAAAATATGGATAATTCTTTACACTGATTCAAATTATGACTAATAAAAATTTGAGAGACTTATTGAGAAATTAAACATTTATATCTCTAAAACCATAATTAACTAGGTTGCTTCAAATTGGGGGACTTTTTCATAAATGTTTTACGAGAAAATTTAAGTAAGAACTAAATTCACCCCCCCTCTTGAGTTTTCACCTCGACCAATAGATGGGAAGGCTGAAAAGTGAAAAAAATTTATATTAGTGTTTATAATTTATAAAAAAGAAAAAATGATAACAAATAAATACTATATTGATTGGTCTTAGTGAGGATTTGGAGGATTGAAGTAGGAAGATGGGGCAGGGTAGTCCGGCTGAGCAGGCTGGGAAGGCTGAAAAATGAAAAAGTTTTATTAGTGTATATAATTTATAAAATAGAAAAATTTATGAAAAATAAATAATATACCTAGGAAGGATGCTCATACGAGGTAGGGTAGGCATATGGGTTAGGGTAGTATGGGTGAGCAGGCTGAGAAGGCTGAAAAATAAAAAAGTTATATTAGTGTTTATAATTTCTAAAATAGGAAAAATGATGAAAAATAAATAATATACCTGGGAAGACTACACAGACTATGACTCTCATTACAAGTGTTCAAACAAATACTTCTCCACTACTACTTGAATTTGATAACCCATAAATTGTTTCATATTTTGCAGCCCAGTTTTTAAGGATTCTATTTCTGGGTCTCTTTATTGCTTACTATGACCAGTAACCTTCCAAATACTAACACCTTCCTAATATCCTCTAACATGTATGGGGTGTTCTTATTTTCCCAAAGTAGTGGCTAAGATGTTAATCCTGCCCTCGAGGATAAAAGAGCCTTATGTCTCTTTCTCCGGAAGTTCATCCTATAATGGAAATGAAAAATTTATATTAGTGTTTAATATTTATAAAATATAAAAATTGATGACAAATAAATAATATTTACTTATAATTTTATTATCTACTTGATTATCTTCCTCTGTAAGATACTGTTCATTTTTTCTTCTTCTTTCTAGTTTCCATTTTTCATGGCGAGTTGGTGGAGATGGAGGACTATGTTGAACCTCTTCTGAACCACTACTATATTGAGCTCTTTTGCTTCAAATTTTTCTTTCATCATTTTTTACTCCAAATACAGATACCATCCATGTGATAAAGTATGAGGGTATACATTTCTCAACTGAATCTCATGATGAGATATCCTAGAGTCATATTATATAAAAATAAGCTACTAAGTAATTAGTAAAATATATAATAAATTTTACAGTATAAAATAATTATCATACCTGAAATGTTTCTTCATGATGGCTCTCAACAAATATATTCCATTTATCTTCATATATAAACTAATACTTGAGGCATGGGGTTTCAAAACATCCCTTTCCAAAAACATAATTTTTTTAGTTTTTTTTAAATCTCTCCATAGAACCACCACTAAAAAGAGATGTATTTTCTTAACTTCTTTGGTTTCCTCAAAATTAAATGTCATCTGTAATTGAATAAATTAAATGTTTCTTTTAAAATATTTAATATATAAAAAATGAGATTAAAGAAATCAATTAAGATATTTTACCATCACGGTTTCTCAAATCTATTTCTTCACCATCTTGTCCACTGACTTCTAATAAGGATATAAAATACTAATCTTACAACAACTCTGCATCGATATATAACTGATAAACTGAAATGCATTTGGGCCAGTTGTATTATTATTATCCTCAAAATGGATGTGTAATTTTTCATCATCGTGAGCAAGTGATAGTTTTGGTAAACGTGTAATATCACATTTACCAACTTGAGAACTTGTTTTTTTAGTAGTAATAGGAGTAGTCTATTCTTCTGAGGATGAATCTGTAGTCCTACAAAAAAATTAAATTAATAGTTTCCTTTCATTAAATAAGTCTATTACTAAATATTTAATAATATGAAAAAATATATATATACCTTAGTAATTGATCCTCTCTATCTATATCTTACATTGATACTATAAGGTGTAATGAAATTTTGGTAACTGCATATCATTAGAAAACTGAATATTTTTGAACAAGAGAGAAACAAAATAAGTAAAACGAGGCATGTATTTTTATGTTTCAAAAAAAAGAAACAGAATATAAATATTTACCAGAAAAATTAGGAGACTAATTTAGTGTTTTCCAACATTCCTTAATCATGATAATTACTTATTGCATGCACTATGTTTGTCTTATACACATTATAATCATCCAAAATTTGTGTAATAGATGAATAAGGCTCATGTAAATCAATATCATCATCAACATCATCCTCATCGCCCAAAATGGTATATTTTTCCTTGAAACAAAGATGGACCACTGATCATTTAATGGATTAATAATATAAAATACTTATTTTTCATTTGTCTCCATGATAAATGGTTCCTCATTATAATTAAATCTTTTCAAATCAACTAGTTTAAACCCATATTCATCATGTTTCACACCACTCTTACTATCAACCATATTATACTTCAAAATAGTGACACAAAATTTAATATAATCAATTTCCTATATGTCTTCAAGAACTAAAAAATATGGTATTGATGCATAAATTGGGTTTTTATCTTTGGAACTCGAAAAATGCATTGCTTTAGTGAAAACCATCCCACCACTATTCTGAACGATACTCTTGTCATCCATATTTTTTGTGTAAAATGTGTAACCATTAATATCAAAACTAGACTCTGTGATCAAATTAAGAGATAGTCGCCATGCTAAGCACTTCAATGTTTCTAATTCTGATTTATCTATAGTGACTTTATCTTTAAACCATGAAACAAATGTCTTCTTATTCTCAATAATCAACCACTTTTCATTTCTTTTCTGATATCGTAACCTTAATTTAGAAATATGTGAGGATATACATGATTGAACCGCATCTGTGTTGTTCAAAATATATAAATGTGTCTGCATCACTTCATCATGTGGAATGAAATTTACCTTTAAGACTCTAAGCCCTCCACCTTCACTATCAACTATCATATGTCGAGATATAGGGAGACCAATATGCTCCATTTCATACAAATAATCAGTACAGAACTCAATCACCTCTTCAAATACATATTTTTAAACAATAGAGGCCTTAGTTCGATAAGGATTTTTAACATATCCCTTCAAAATTTTCATATATATTTCAAAAGGATACATCCATCGTAAATAAACAGGCCCACATATTCTTATCTCATGCACCAAATGAATTAGTAGATGAAACATTATATCAAAAAATGTACGTGTAAAATACATTTTTACTTGAAAAAGAATAAGAGTTTATTTATTCTCCAACAATTCTAATAAATTTGGATCAATGACACTACTACAAATGGATTTGAAAAAATTACATAACCTTATGATAGTCTTTCTGAAATTTCTAAAAAATATACCACTCACTGCTACTGGTAGAAGTTGTTGCATCAGTACATGGAAATCATGAGATTTCATACCTATTAATTTACAATCCTTCAATGACACTAAATTATTCGCATTTGTTGAAAAACCACTGGGTACATTAATACCATAAAGACTCTGACAAAAATTTATCTTTTCAATCCTGCTTAATGTGTGAAAAACTGGAGGTAAATATGTATGGTTTCCTTTCACAGTGGGGGATAACTCTAAATTTATTCTGATTAATATCAAGTATAATCTAGAATGAAATCCATATTTTTATTTCCTTTTATTTATAGAAAAGATACCATCAAATTATCACATATGTTTTTCTCAACATTAATAACATCTATGGTATGTTTTATCTCTAAAAATATCTAATATGGTTTTTCAAAAAAATAGACTGCTTCTTCTAGATATTTCCTTGAAGACCTTAAAATATTTTATTTCTAAATGTTGAATCAATATTTTTCACCCTATCATAATATTCTTCAACTAATAATAGACGAGGGGGATGGTTGTAATATTGTAAACCAGTGAATTATTTTGTCAACCTACGATAAGGATGGTCAATACGAAAAAATCTTCGATGTCCCATGTACACTGTCTTTATTCCATTCAGTAATTTATAATAGGAAGTATGTTCTTCACAAATTGGATATACTTTATGTCCCTTTTCACTATATCCAGATAATTTTCCATGTATAGGAAATTCATTTATAGTGAACATTGTCATAGCACACAATAGAAAATACTCTTTCTTATATGCATCAAAAACTTTAACACCATACTCCGATAGTAGTTTCAAATCATCAATAAATGGTGAAAGATACACATCAATATCATTTCTAAGTTGTTTTGTCCTAGAAATCATCAAGCTCATCATAACATATTTTTTCTTCATACATAGATATGGGGAAAAGTTGTAAACTACCAGGAAAATAGGCCTTGAACTAAGTTGGATACTAAGGATCTGATATGGATTCATTCCATCAGTACAAAATTCCATTCTGATATTTCTAACTTCACTTAAAAAATCATGATATTTTATATAAAACTCTTCTAATGTGGAAAATTGGTAGGGTGACGTAAGTTACCATAATAGATGCACTCATCTAAATTCCATATTAAACTTTTTGCATGAATTAAATTTTCAAATAAATGCTTCGGACGAGGAATTAATAGAAGGTACCAAATTTCTTTAGTAGGAGTTTTGATTCAAGTGCCTAAGAATTAATCACAGATGAATTATCATAATTGTATGAAAAGATTATTGGATGATTCCATTAGAATTTAAAAAATATACTTTTTATGATGTTAGATGATAGTACCTGAGAATGAATATGATTTGACTTCCCATCTATCTTTTAGCATGATTTTCCCCATGCAGGACTACTTGATAAATAATCATATTCTTTCCTATATAGTACACAATCATTGGGGAAAGCATGTATCTTTTTATAACCCAATCCCATTGAGAATTGTATTTTCTTCTCCTCATAATTGGAATATGAAAGCTCATTTCCATCTGGAAGTAACTATTTTCAAATCTCAAGTATGCTAGAGAATCTTTTATCACTCAGCCCATTTTTTTTCTTTTAATTTTACTAATCTCAAAAATACTGATAACACAGTATATTTACTACTTCTTGGGAATAATTGTTTCTCGGAATCTTCATACAATCATTCAATAATTGCTAATTTTTAATGGTTTCAACACTAAAATCATGAATTAATTTTTCAATATGATCCTCTTCCTCATTATGAATATTGTCATCAACTTTAGATGTTGAATTTTCAACTCTTTCACCATACTTGATCCAATAAGTATAATTAAGGATAAAACTATAACAAATGATATGATCCTTGATTTATCTGGATTTTAACTTTCTCATATTCAAACACTTTACACATGGAAAGAAAATAAAATCATTTTTTTGAAGATGTCGTTTAAAAAAAATCCAATAATTCATCAACTTCATTTTCATATTCACTAGTGGTTCTCTGTAAATGTATCCAATTATGATCCATTCAATACCTGATATCACAATATGATTGTTGAATATATTAAAACATATAAAAATTTAAATATATATATATATATGTGCAAATAAATTGTAAACAGAAACACATTTAATAACAACTATTGATAATTAGATAGAAAACATCATATATGAAACACATTTACAAATAGTAAACAAAATCATATTATATAAATGTGTTATATTGATTTTATAATTTAGTTATAATGTCAATATTATAGAATTTATTAGTTAATTTTACATTGTTGTTGCATTATTTCGTTGTTACTTGTGTCAAAAGTATTGAAAATTCCATAAATTTAATGGGCAAAAAATTACTTATTATTAGTAATATGAAATAATAATTAGAGTAAATGTTCATATTCTAAGTGAAATCAATAATAATACTCCCAAAATTATGACATAATAAATTAAATACATAACTAAATTGGTATATCTTACAACACATTTGATTCATTATTTTTTTATATCCTAAAATTATTATTTTTATAATAAAAAAATAAGAAATAGAACATTTATACCAACTGAGGAAACCCAATAAAAACACATTCATTTTTAAATCATTTTATTTTAATATTAAATTCATCTCCTAGTAAAATACACCATTTAATCTATATGTTTTTTATCATTGGATGCTAAATTATAAATTTACTTCAATTATATTGATTCCAGTATTTTGTTTAACCCAACTGTGCATGGAAATTATATCAGGGCATGAGATCACAAGTAATAAATAAAAGAAAACATGATATCTAAGTATAGATTCATGGAATACAAACATGGATTACTAATTAGTCACCTAAATATTTGAAGTACATGGGAACCATTAATAAATCAATAGGAATCATGCACACTGCAAAAAGTATAGGTAGACATGCTAGAGAATCACCAGTATAAAAAATATGTATGGAAAGAGACTACATAAGTAAGAAACACTCTAGCATAGAATATATTAAAATCATAATAATTATATAAAAGAAGAATTTTGTGAAAACAATCCTACTTATCGAATACATAAAGAGGATAATATGATGTTTTCTTATAAAAAAATTAACATTTTATGTAAAAGGAATTATAATGAAATATATAAGTTATATCAGTAAATTTAAAATATCATAGTAATGCAACCTAGATGGAATGTCATATGTAGTAAATGTTAATTTTTATGTTCCAATAATGATGCATGTAATTTTATATCCTTCTTGTACCAGGTCAAGTGTAAAAACCATAAATATCATATATCATTCAAAAGAAGAATCTACTCACATCAGTCAAGTTTAAACCATAATAAACCATAAAAAATATACATTAACAACAATCACATCCTAGCCTACTTTGAATTTGCACTATATATGGGATGATCACTATTAGGGATAACTATTAACATTGTTATAACATATTTATAAAAAACTATAAACTAATAATTGAATAAAATAAAAAACATAATTAAATGATATATAATTTATTTTTAAAATTAAAAAAACATACAAAATTAAAATTTTAACAAGAAAATATATCAAAATCCCAAATTTTCTCTGTTTAATGTTTTTTAAAATTAAACACAGCAATATTGATACAAAAAATGATTGTAAAATGAAAAATAAAGATGAAGAAAAAACTAGAATAAAACTCGGTTGAATGTCGCCAAAAATAGGCTTCAAAACAAATAATAATTCGTAGATGATTGAAAACAGTGAGATAATCAATAGCAAAGATCATAGATCATGAAAATGGAATAAAATTGACAAGAATGGCTGTTAGATTTCACAAATACACCTTTGAATTTGTCGCGAGTTGAGAGGATTCATCGAGGTTTATCTTTTGAACATCCAAAAAATGAGGCACTCTTGATCTCGAAAATTTTTAAAAGACATTCGGTGTTAGTTTTTGGAAAAAACAACACCAAAAATATATTTTTTAATATATGTCATCAAATTTCTAAAAAATTGATGCCATAAATATGTTTTTTTAATATATGGCATCAATTTTTTAAAAAATTGACGCTAAAAGATCCCAAGATTATGATTAATAGAGTCATTTTTCGTAAAGACTAATGCAGTTTTTTAAAACTTTTTAATATATTTATGACATCACTTTTTTTTTAAAAAAGGCCATATTTCATACCTTTCTAGGTTTTTGGATTATATTCTATGAAAAAATGATGCCAAAACTACTTTTAAAAATTTTTGGCATCAGTTTTTAGTAAAACTGACGCAAATAATTTCTCACACATACTATTGACATCAGTTTAGAAAAAACCAATGTCATTAATTTGTCGTTAAATATGATATTTCCACTAGTTATTGGATGGTATCATCATATTATATCACAATTAAATTATAAAATCCATCCAAAGATACTGATATAGATGAAAATACATTTAAAAAATCACTAGAACATGTCATGGGAAAATACTACCTTTATTTTTAAATTAATTATATAAAATCTAAATATTTATAGAATATTAGGACTGTAAATTTCATTGAAAATAAAAAATAGAAACCAATAAAGTAATCTTAATATAAAATAGTATTCATGATAATGGTAAAATCCATTCATGCAGTATATGTTAAAACAATGGTTCCACTCACACTTCTAGTGAATAGTAACTCATTTAGAAAATGAAATTAAGATTCATTTTGAAACATTTTTCAGAAATCCAATCCAGGGGAAAATGTCATTATAAAATAATTATATAATTTTTAAAACATTATTGAAAATTATTAGTAAAAAATATGGATATAAAAGAAAAATATTCACGACCGATGAAAGAAATAAGGTTTGTTTTCCTCAAAAAAATCTTTCAGCTTTTTAAGTAGTTTGACAAAGGAAAAATAAAAAATAAAAATTTTATTTAAAAAAATACTATTCAAGAATAAAATGAATATGATATATTATAAATATGTTATATAACTTTATCATCAAAATTTTAGTCATAAAAAATATTAGTAAAAATTGATATTGTAAAGAAAAACGTGTAAAAATATGGTAATCTCTAATTCAAAATATCATGAATGAGAGAAAATTATATTGATTTTTAAACCCTTATAATTTAAATGAATATAATCATAAAATAAATCCGTGGTAATTGTATAAACCAAACAAAGGAAATGAATTAAGAATGATACATGATGGATCCTATAAAATTGTAAGTATATTGACATCATAAATATAAATAGTTGTGTAACATTAAACATGTCACAATGAAATAATATTTTGCTGAAAACCCTTTATAATTTTTCCAACTTGACTAATAAGTGCCTGAGCATCCTGTATAATAAATTAATACTTATTATAATTCTATACTAGACTAGTTTATAAGTTATAAAATAATATATGGTAAAATTATAATAGTCTAACACCTATTTATTAATAAATATTTATTAAAATCATTATTTTAGGTAATAATCATTTCATTTTAAATGAAAGATTTAGTTTGGTAATTATAGTACATGAACATTTATCATGTTTCCATAATATATAGAATGTTAATAGTTAAATTAATATCATACATATTCATTATAAAAATATTTATAATTATCCATGAAAGGTGGACATGAAAAATAAATCACATAGATTCATGGAGGTGGTATTCCACACATATGCCTGATCAATGATACCATTTTTTAATGGGAGGAAGGGTGAGAATGTAAATCACATATTATATTTACAAAATCATAATTATTTCATAAATATAATATATACCCATTAGTTACATATTTACAACCATCCATGTTAAGTGGTAATGAAAAATGAAATACACCAATGTGTGTAGATGGTAGACAGTAGGTACACACAAGCGATGTTTCATTTTCCATAGGAAAGAAGTGGATAATGGTTATCTCATACTCATTATAACATCTTAGTGTATTAATGAGACTTCGATAACTATTTTATAATGGATACATGACTTGAAATTACCCATTGGGGATCTCCTAGTTAGTAGTTAGTAGATTGTGACACTGTATACTAGCCTCTAATAGGATAGGGGATGGAGACTATCCCTGACTAGGCATATCATTCACATTAGTGGTATAAGCCTAAATAAAATTTTCATATGTGAAAATATATATACACCAGTATAATTCAAAAATATAAAAAAAGGATACCTTATAAGCATGAATAACAACTTATCCCACATCAAATTATGAAAAAGAGTACAAAAAAGAAAAGGGCCAACAACAATCCCACCATAACTGTGAATTGAGTCCAACCCACTATCCAAATGGAAATGTTGTCAATAAAAAACTAATTAAACCATATATGTTCCTTCTAGTACAACTAATCTCTACCATCTAATGATCCACTAAGGACTCTATCAAAATCCATGATGTATGCATAAGACATGACACATACAGGCATAGACCATTTGAGGGTGAGTATAGAAATGCCTAGTAAGACACTAATAAATCTTCAAACATAAATCATAGAGGAGTTATTCAGCTCTAAATATCAATGTAAATTGGAATAAAAAAGATATCCCAAAAATTCTCAAAGGGATACTCCAATTATCAATTTGATATTTATCCACACTTCAATCCAATGTATACTAATCAAGGATTAAAGGTAAAATTTGTATAAGATAACTCACTCATACCGTCTCTCAAAGATGATTTCACTCATCTGAGAGGTCTCAAATATTGGTCTATGCCATGTTGAATCCTAAGGGATCTAAGTGGGCTCATCCAAGATACTCACTCAGTTGGAATACACCTTACCATAACATAACAAATGTTAAAACATAGGTTTTGAATCTTAGGTCCTATGGGATATACCTATCCAAATATAGAGAGAATCCCATTAGATAAGGAATCACACAACCTGAATGTCAGAAACAAGATACCTAACACAAACCATAGATGAAATGATAGAGGATCACACCTTGTGCTATATGGAGAGATACCTAAATATATCTAGAAAAAACATATATGGGTAATCACTCATCATGTTTTCAATATGGGATAAAAAATTTACCCTATTAGGGATTAACCAAGGAAACACACAAAAATTCATAATAGAACTAGACTGAGTGGATCAAGGTCTCCAACCTACCTTGAAAAAAGTATGCAGCATGTCCAACTGGGGTACATAATGTGTTTTACTATTTTTACACTGCTAATTTCATTTCATTAGGCATGTAATGATCCTCTATATACATGACTTGTTCTTATTACAAATAGCTTGAATAGGTAGCACTCACACTCAAAAATTTCCATTCTTCCCATGCCCATGCACTTTTAAAAGTACACTAGGTGTTCTGAGACACACATTGTTTGTGGGGTCACATGGATTCCAAGGCACGTACTCCCTGTATGCACTGATCTAGATGGCCAAGAGTCACATGGTGTGTCTCTCCCCTACATGACAAGTGATATTTAACTATTTATATAAACCCTAGCCACCACATATTGGGGTCCATATAGAATGTGTTATTTTGAAATCAATATCATGTATATTAAGATATCATAGAAATTCCAGATTATTCACATGGTTTTTCCCATGTCACTGCCTCCGTCAATTATATCATGAATCAAGAATATAATTCCCAAAATCATGTTAATTGGGCCAACATCATCACTAGTGGTAAGATTCCATCCACCCTTCTCTTGAAAACCTCCCTTCATCACACGTTTTGAGATACTCGTTGGATTGTGAATCCATGTTGTTATTACCATAATTAGGTATCCATTATCATCATCATTCCAGTATATCATCTCCAAACCCAAATCTAAACCCATTTAAGTGATTTGTTACCCGATAGAGATATTTTTCAATGATCGGGTTCCCAAGTATAGTCAAATAATCATCCAACCAAATAGTTATGAAGAACATTCCAATAACACAAGGATAGAATCAATTTACAAAAAAGTGATCATAAAATTATGGTTATTTTTTTGGACATCATTGGAAAAAATATGAGGAATGAAGGAGGTTAATTAAATAAAAACATTTATAAAAATAATAAATCTCAAATTCAAAATTTTTGAAAAATTAATCGATGGATAAATCAACAAGAATGATATACAAATTATTTTTTAACGAATTTGTTCATGTTCATCTCAATAACTGATAATAAAGAATTAAAACACAGAAAACATAGTTACCTCAAGTTAATATCAATCATAATAGAAGAATGTATCAACATTAATGTCATTGAAGAGATCCATTACCTTTGTTATTGGCTCCTCAATTATTGATGTCCATTCATTATTAACCCTCAATCCTAATATCACCAACCAATATTCTTTCCACCAATGTTCTATCTCCCTCTCTCCATCCTATCATTCCTTTAGGAATATGTGGATAACCCTAGGGAATTCTAGAAATATAGTATTATAAAGAATATTCATTAAAGAAACACAATTAAATAGGAATTAAATTAATAAATAAACTTAATATATTTAATCCTCTAATGAATACACTCTACCAAAATTCTTGATATTGAAAAACATATGTCACACCTATGATAAAACACATGTTATAGATTTACCAGAGTTCATGGTTTTTCATTATGAGACACTTTCCAAAATATATTCTATTCTTTTGGAAAAATTATGTGTGTGTGATATAATAATTTTATAATTTTTAAAATATCAATATTGAATCTCCATATTCTTAGGAATCCCATTCCAACTCCATGACTGACTCCAAAAATATTCTTTATAACTTTACAAAGAGTTACATAGTAAAAAATATAGTCATTACATTTTCCCCACCTTAGGTATTTTTATCCGAAATAAAAAATGACTACTTAATAATATGGGCGTACTGAACTCATATCTATTTCTATCCTTATCAGGTGATTTCTTAAAGATTCACATGATTCCAAGGAATACCCCCCCCCCCCCGAATGGCCCGAATGCCTTATTTTTTATTTTATTATAGATAATCCCCCTTTTAAAGGTTGAAGGGGAACCCATACATGACTCGTTGGCCCAAGGCACAAGGCCCGACATGACCCGCAATGCATGACCCGAAGGCCCAGAGGCATACCATGACCATACATGAACCGTAAGCCCAGCCCACTTGAACTGCCCCTCCCCAGCATCTTGCATCATTGATCTCCTTAGCTCCCCACCAGGCATTTCTGATCGGCTAGCATTGCCCCGTACAAAGCTGCACGGTGCCTGGTCCCAATGGCGGCTGCCATACCCTCTCATTCTTCCAATCCGGTTAGATCTGCATCTGGTGGTTTCTACTCCTGTTGCTTTGATCCTCTTCTGGGGCCTGTTCTGTGTCCATATCACACCATTCAATAATTTTTAAAGGTCATGCACATAACTCCTTAGTTGTGACACATGGAATAAATCTTTCACCTGGAATAACTAGTTTGGAAAGTGTAAGTGGTATTCCAACTCAACTACCTTTCTTCTTATCAGGAAAGGGCCTATGAATCTCAGAGATAGCTTGTATCCTCATACAAATATATGTAATACTCACTGAGTTGAGACCTTTAAGAACACATGGTCTCCATCATAGAACTCTAAAGGCTTCCATCGTCAACCCTTATAGGACTTCTAGTAGCTCCAGGTAGTCCTCATCCATTCAAGGATGATCTTCACCTTCTAATCTATAATTTTCACTCACTCTAGGCCTAAAATCACTATCCCACCTTTCTCAGTCTACTATAGTTGTGGAATGAAGGGCCTACTATTCAATACCTTGAATGGTCCCACAATAAAGGTGTACTAGTAAATATTTTTATACGCAAACTCCACCAAGGGTAGGTGACCTTCCTATCTATGGCCAAAATACAAAATGAAATCTCATTCTATTTCCTCCAGAACATGAATAGTCTTCTTAATCTGGCCATCATTCTAGTGTGGAATGACATTATCATCCATAATTGAATCGAGAAAGACTCATGTAATCCTATCTATAATCATGATGTAAAGATAGCATAAAAATATGTAATGATCATCAAGGGAACACCATGGTGATGGATTATCTCCAGCCTATAAAGGCCCCCCAAACACTCTGCAAAACTATTATCTAGGATGGTTTAGAAGTGTGATTATTTTTATAGTCACACTATAATCAATCATAAAATTTTGTGACCTATCACTATTCATTGAAGTCCCATCACTAAATCCATGGAGATACCATACCACTTCCCCTTTCATTCTGCCAACTTGGCCTTCACCATTTGGGAAGTTATACATTGAGATATAAACTCAATAAAACTCATATTTTCCTCAGAAAACAAAAATGATGAAAAATATCTCGGTGCATCTTTGAAACTTCTGGATTTACTGTTAAGGTGAATGCATCAACATTCCTCATCATCAACTTTTAATGTGTAACCAGTGACATCATATGTATATAGAAAAATATAATATACTTCCCACCTTTATAAAATACATCAGAATCATGTCTAGTGGATACATGGTCATTAAAACCTTGTAATAAATTTCACTAAACTATCCTACTCTAAATTACTGGAGAAGTGGTGGGCGTAAAAACCATCACATAAAGATATGCCACTCCACCCTCATCCACAAGTTCAAATTACAAGAAGGCCAACTGCTCTATCATCTTGTTGAACAAATATGAATTCACTTTCATACTAAGGAAATCTACCACCACATTACCCTTTCCCATGAGTAGAGACTATCTAACAAAAAAATTCCAAGATGAACTCTAGTCATTCCCTCATCCTCATGTTAAGATATTTTCATGGGAAGACATACCTAATGATACTATGGTCAGAATAGATTATGAATATCTCTCCGATATTTTCACCATGATTTTTGGGTGAACACTATAACTTCTTGCTCCAAGTCATGGGTAACATAATTCTTCTCATGGTATTATCATAGTTCAGGGCCCATAAGTAATCATTACATGCCTCTACATAAAAAACAATCAAGAATATATCTAAACTCTACATAATCACATCCTCGTATAGAAATATCAATATGGGGCCACACATCACCCTCTACGTAATCTAATAAATAGATTTTTGAAACCTCTATAACAATATAAAAGGAAACCCCATTTAGGACAAGGTATTTAGGGTTACCCCAATCATAGATAAATTAGTCAAAATTCACTAATAATAGTGTTCCATCCAAATTAATTACCACACCTCAATCATTCTCCTAGTTGGATCCCAATATAGCACTTTAATAACGTTCACTATATCCAATTCCACTCCCTCCACTCAGATGACATGTCCTAGGAAACAGACCACTAAAATCCATGACTAACACATAAATGGATTCCCATATAGTTTTTGTTCTCATAATATTTCCAAGACCATCCTCAATTTTATTGTTTTTTCCTCCATTGATGTTGATAACATGATGATGAAAACAAATAATAATACCTTGAACTAGTTCAAGAAGGGAGAAAAGTTCTATTTCAAGAGTCTAAAAAAATATTTATGCTTGTATTCATGCCAAATGCCATTACTGAGTACTCATAATGATCATGGAGGTACTAGAAAGTCATCCACTATACATCCTTCTCTTGAACTAGAAACTTGTGATAATATGACCTGATTTGAATATTTTAGAACCACTTCACCTATTCTAACTGGTTGAAGAGTTTATTTATTCATGGAAGTGAATAAATACTCTTGAGTTTCACCTATTTTGGGTGACTATAATCAACACATAATATCAAACCATAATCTTCTTTCTATGTGAACAATAATGTGCCCTTTTAGTAGAACTCTCTAGGTCTAAAAAATCCATCCCTTTAAAAATCCTCCAAATACAGCTCATGTTTTCATAGATCTATGGGGTATATATGATATGAAGGTATAGATTTTGGGTTCATCCTTGTGTGTAGGTATATACTGAAGTCAGTATCTGGAAGGGGATATAAGACCAAAACATCTTCATGAAATAATTTCTCAAACTCCTCCACCATTTCATGAAACATAAAGATAACAACATCCTCTTCTCTAAGGTAAATACTAGAAAACTGACTATAAATCATTTGTACCATCCTACATATGAGCACATCCTACTCTTATAGGGATTCTATCTCTCTAATGAATGGAAATTTCATCCTACCATCTTGAACACACCACAACCCCTACTGGTTACTGTCAAACTATTTTTTCACAGTAACAAAAACATTCATATAGAAAAAAAAAATCATAGGGCATCATCACCACTATGAATAGATTCCATGTGAAGATATATCCTACAATATTCAAGATACACTACCAGAAGAGAAGTGTTGGCATAAAAACATCAACACTAACATTTTTACAGATTTTTTCAAACACAATCCTCAAGAAGATGTATCACAGGGGGTATAAAGTAGTGAAGGATCATAGAATAATTAAAAATAAATTTGATTCCCTCAATGGGAAAGGAACCCGAGTGAATAATGTAGGATATACTTTGGTTTGAGGGAGCTGTGGAAGCTAAGAAGTTAGCTACCATGTTCTCCTCCCACTAGGTATAAGTGATCTCTGTTTGGGATCCCATAAGCTATTTACATTTCCTGATAATATAAGAAATGTTTCAAGGGTAATTTTCTATTCTTGATAATTATTTATAGAGGATCATTGAGTCTATCTCCACCAAATTCATGTTGATGTTCCTTTTCTCTCATAACTCCAGTCTGGTAACCATAACCAACACAACATGAGTTTCTCAATCCAAAGGTCAAACTAACATTTTCATTGAAAACTATATGTATCTTACAAGGTATTCAATAGGGAAAGAGTGTATCAAACATGTGTCTTCTAAGAAATCAGCTAATGTAAATAATACATAGTTCATACCTAATATCAAACCTAGTGCATCTGAGTTATAACCTCCACAACCTATAATTCTTATTCACCCTACCCAAATGTTCTCCATAACCATGGTTTTCTTTTACACCTTACCACATCCAGAAAAATAATCAACATTAAAATTTAGTTGAACTCGACCACCACATCTTGATATTATCCACTTTGGGTGTCACTAAATCCCCCACATGGATTTAAAATGTGTAAAAATTGAACTTGTCATGATGGGGAAAGTTTCATTCTTATATAAAATATTTAAGCCACATAATACATCACAAACACACTACTCCACCAAAGTCCTACATTTCCCTAAAAACTTATCTTATCCAAGAAACATCATTACATGGCTTCCAAACCCAAAAAAAAATCTCACATAACAAACTTGATCAATTCCACTACTGTATGGGGGGTCGGGCGCACCCAGAATCTTGGGTGCTATCTTTCTCTAGAACTTGATAATTATAAATATCATTCATGCATCATCAACTGGTGATTCCAAAAAATAACTTCTCAAACAAATGGGGATAATCCACCTAAACCATCTAGAGTGGGTCAACATGGTGCTCGATGGGTGGAGGCACAATTTTTTATTCACCTCGAGAGGTAATCCCATGATCAGTTCCCAACATTGTGGCCTAATCTTCAAGAAGGTCAATTTAATCATCCCTATATGGTATTTTCCACTATAAATCTACATGGTGGAGACTTATGGCTTAAAAAATATATCATAGTCAAAGAACATATATGGGGAGCTAACTAATGAAATAAATAGATCTGAAACAAAATCTTATATGATGTATGTACCAATATATTCCCTGAAACTAGTGCCTAGATGATTTGAGTCAATAAGAAGGTTATTAGAGTCCGGGTGAATGGAAACATTGGTTTCCACACTGTCACTGGGTTACCTAACCTAAGTGATTGACATGAGAAATATTAATAATATTTTCATAGTTACCAAAATAATCATCATAGCTAGACTATCTACATACTCTAGTCCAAAAAAATCCACTATGATGCCACTTTATTATGACCCACTCCAGAGGGGCCATCATGGATGGTAATAGGCCGATTGTGACACACTAATATCACATTCAATAAGCCATAGGTTGTAAACTAGCACCTATTAAAAATGTAATACACGTGGGAGGCCATATCATAAAGTACCTACACACATGGTCATATCTCCAAACACCAATATAATACTTAAATGATAAAAAATTGATACCATATACGTTTTTATAACAAATAATCCCACATTAGAGTACAAAAGAGTACAAAAATGAAAAGGTACAAATAGAGAACCACTATAAAATAAAAAATATTCCATCCTTCTAACAAAAGGGTACTTCTATCAAGATAAAAATCCAAGAACCATCTATAGATCGTATAGAACAACTATAATTCACCTTCTCTTATTCCACCTAGGACTCCATCAAATGGTTTTTTGTATATATAATACATGAAACATGTGAGAAAATCCCATGAAGGGGTGAGAATATTAATACCCATAAAGGAACCCAAAAATCACAAAATACAAAGAAAAAATGAGGGTCTTAACTCAAAATATCAAAAAAGGTAAAATAAACAAGATAACATAGATATCCTCAAAGGGATAATTCAATACTAAAGGTCAGCTATCTTCTCACTACCAACCTAGATAATCTGCTCAAGGATACAAGGTAATATTTTTCTGAGATAACTCACTCCTCGAGTCTTGATACTACAAAAGAGATCATCTGAGAGGTTTCACATTTCAGGATATTCCCTGATGAAGTATGAAGGAGCTGAGAGGTATCATCTGAGATACTCACTCATCCAGACTACAAATCATCAGGACATAACATAACTTGATTCTTATATTTGGGATCGTGCTCAAGTTTTATGGGGGATACCTAACCCTATATAGAGAAAACTAAATAGGTATGGGATCACATTCCAAGAATTTCTAAAGAGGGATACATAGTGTAACCTAGGGAATAAATGATACAGGATCACGCCTCAGGCCATATGGTGGGATAATAAATTCTATATAGAACTAACCTATAAAGGGGACTTATCTTCTTATTCTTAGGATGATATGAATAAATATACCCTCATATGAATGTTCTATGAGAACACACCCATATTTATGTTAGAACGGGAATACGGTGATTAAGGGAAACAACCTTCCCTGAAAGGAGTTGACGACATGTCCAACTAGGGTACATAATGTTTCTCACTATGTCTACACTACACCTATCCTTCCATCTCACGTGACATGTTCATCTAGATATCAATAATGTTCTAATGACACATGGCATGAAAATGTTGGACCAACGCTGAGGCATGTGTCATCTTCTCATTCCCATTCACTTTATAAAGTATAAAATTTGTTCCTCAACACAAACGGCATATGGGGTCACCTGGATTCCTATGAGTGTACTCCCTATACATGTTGAGTTGGCCTGCTAAGGGTCACATGGAATGTGGGTCCCCTATATAAACTTTTATATATAACTCTTAGTGTAAATACAAGCTATAGTATAGGGGAGTTCACACAGTATGCATTATTCTGAACTAAAAATTGTGTATATCAGGATTTCATAAAAATATCAGATTTTTTCTGAATCATTATCCACATCACCATCACCTAAAATTATACCATATTTTATGGACATAAAAATTATAATCATGTTTTCAAGGCCTACATTATCCTCAGTGTATGGATTCTGACAATAATTTTCTCAAAAATCGTATATCATCACACCTATGAATTACTTTCTTGATCAGGTTTGTGAATCCACCACCATTCACAAAACAATTGTATCTCCATCATTGTCATCACACATATATCATGTCTTCAAACCCAAAACTAATGATGATGTACTAATTAGTTTCTTTAAAGAGAGATTTCACAAATATTGAATTCCCTTGTATAGTCAAATCATGGACTAATGAGATGCCTATGATGAAAGTTCAATGAATGGAGGGAGAGAAGAATGAAACCCAAAAGTGAGTAACAAACAAAGGATTTTTTATTCTTTTATCATAGATAGAAATTTGAGTAACAATGGAGGTTAATCAAATCCAAAAAAATCATTAAAAATAATAAATCTAAAATTATTAATTCTATAAATAGAAATAATAAATTGATAAATCAAAAAGAAATATCCAAGAATTAATTTTTAATGAATTTATTATTATTCATCTCAATAACCATGAAAGAGGAATTAAACCACAAAAAAAAATTCCATACCTTGGGTTTAGATCAATAATTGGTGAAGAATGTATCTTCATCAATTTCATTGATGATATCCACTACATTCATCATTTACTACTCAATTCTCTATGTTTTTTCATTTTTTATCCTCGATCGTAAGATCACCAACCAACGTAATCACTACTAGATCTCCCTCTATAAATCCTATCATTACTCTAGGATTATGTGGCTAGCCCTTGGGAATTCACCATAATGGGGTTTTTAAATAAGATTTATTAGGTTTATAAATTTAAATAGTCAATAAATTAATAAAATAATTTAAATTATTTAATCCCCGCCAGACAGCACTCTACCGAAACGCTTGATACCGACAAAACTTATGACACATATACAGTAAAAATAATGTTTTAGATTTAATAGTGGTAATAGTTTAACCAAATAGGATATCATTCTTGAGTTATTACCAAATTTCTGAATAACTAAATGTGCATGATATAATAAATTTAATATTTTTAATATATCAACACTGAGGCTCCACAGGCCCCGAAATCCCTTGCTAACTCGGTGGATAATTCTAAAAAATGTTAGTTAAAAACTAACAATGTGACATGGTAAAATTTAATTTTTTATAATAAAAAAGTGTTAAAGGGTGTATAATAATAAATAAACTTCTAATGTGTCAATTAAGACGATTACCTCCTCTTTGAGATACCTCCTTCGACTTACACCACAATCCTTTTGAAGATGTTCTAAGGAGAAGAAAAGAATCTCAAGAATGAAGGGAAGGATACAATGAATGTATTAAAGATGTATTTGGTAAATATAGGGTGCTCAATAATTATGAATAATTGATAATAATAGGTTCCATTTTATATGTGATGGGTGGGACACATAAGAAATTACTTAAAATGTTTCTATAATATGAGGTCACTTTCATGTGAAAGTGGCTCCAAATAGACATTAATTATAAAGTAGGATAATAAAAGTTATTAATATCCCAAAAATTAAAAATTATTATTTATCTTCAGGTTACATTATTACCCTTATATCTTTTTTTAACCTCCTCCCATAATAAACCCATTTTAACCTCAAATGTGGTAATACAATTTTGTCATTTTTACTATTCATTATAACCACAAATTAAGTTCACAATATTAATATAAATTAATTATTTGGATTATAAATATTGAATAAAGTTTAAAATATCAAAAATATATAAGTCTAAGAAACATAATTTAATGTCATTGGGAAAAACCTTATGAAAACTATTTTTAAAAAAATGTATTCTTAGACAAAAAACTGAATTTATGTTCATTCCTTACCTTGTAAAAACTACTAAAATAATATAAAATTAAATTATTGAATATATATTTTCATAATTTTCAATAAAATAAACAATAATTATTTATTTATTTAATTTATTATGAAAAAACTCATTTCACAAATAAAAACAATTTTTAAAAAAATGTGCTTTTATTCTCAAGAACAAACTTATTAAAAAAATCAAGTATAAAGATAATTCTAATGTATAAATTATTGTATTTATAATTAATTTATACTTATATTAAAATAATATCATATTCAAAAATATAATAGTACTTTTAAATTTTCTTATTTATTGAAATGAAATGATAGTTTTAGAAAAATTAAAAAAAACTATATTTAATTAAAAAAATATTTTCAGAAAATATCCAAAATTAAACCTAATAAAATATTGAAATAATGATTTAAAAATTATATTAATTTATTAAAATAAACTTTCCAATAATGGTATAAATTAATTATAACATCAATGAATAAAATGTAATAAACACCATTTTGAAAAAATTAAATTGTTTTTATAGAATAAAATGACTTTTTTGAAATTTGAATACATATTTATTAGATATTAATCGATAAATTTTCATTGTATAAAAAATTTATATATATTTCTCATAAATTTTATATTTATATTCATACTAAAAATTTAATGTCTAGGTTATAAAAATTTCTTTTATGTAATATTTTTATAGTATATTATAGTTTTATTAAAGCTTAGTTTTCCATGTAAGGAAATATATCAAGCATAGTGTTTTTCTAAACTATTTTTTTGTTAAATTATCACCCCATAAATAAATTTCATCATTTTAATTTTTATCTTTTTAATAAATTTTTCAATATTTGAGAATTCCATTATTGAAAACTCACATCTTACAAAGGAATAATAAAAAATTATTTTAAAAGGGCAATATAAAATGTAAATGTTTACTATAATAACACATAATTGGGTTCCCAAATAAGGAGAATAATATTAGGATGTGAAAATATGGACTTTTAGTTTAAATATAATGTATAAATAATAATAGACAATGATATAGAACATAGTCATGAAAAATTTAATGACAACAAAACCATAAATCAGTATGGGAGAATAATGAGCATTAATTAATCATAAATAAAGGTAAGGAGTAAAATTTTTAGTTTACGATCATTTTCTCTAGGTTTTAGGGACTTTTTTAATATCAATATAAAGAATATTATAAAATATAATATGATGATTTCTTTCAAATTTCTAAGTATTTTCTTTTGATTTAGTATTTTAATCAATTTCAACATCTAATTATAATGATTATTGACCAAGAGGTATTTTTCATTCTTGAAGAAAAAATATCAATGAATAATAGATCTTAAGATCAATAAAAGTTAGAAAGGATATTTAAACTATCTAAAAAATATTAGAACATGTCAAAATCAAACTCAATTTAAAAACCATTTTTTCAAGAAGTAACATATTAATTCATAAAACCTCAATAATAAAACCCATAGAAATGTTTGAATACATTTAACTTTAAATAATAAATCCAATAGTTTAACAGATATTGTTTTATACTTTATATACTAATTGTAAAATACTAAAAACTACATAAACCAAAAAAAATATCAAATCCAACCATAGGTGTAACCATTTTGTTTTAAACTATTGAAAAATTATTCATATTAACAAAAACTACACAATATATTATTACTGGATTCCCACTTTGGGACATGACTAAAAATTATTTCCTTAGAGTTTCAAGGGATTCATAGATATACATTTAAAATACAAAAGATTTCATAAATCAGGAATAAAATTAAGAATATGTTTACCATCGATTTACCTATTATCACAATATAACGGATTTCAACTTCAACTATAGTAATTTCATATGATTATCCTTTACCCATTATCGTTTTTTTGAGTTAAATTCACTTTAATATTTGGAAATTAATTTCTATATTTCCCAATATCAATAAAGTTGAAGTACTGGACGTTGGTGGATTTTTTATTTCCTTCACATTCACATGCCTGATAGCCTTTCTCCCCACACTTTAAGTAAACTCCCATTACCTTAAAGAATTTACCAAGGTACGTATTTCCAAATTTACTAATTTCTATAAATTCCACTCATCCTTTTTTCTTTTTTTCTACATTTCATTTTATATTGTGGTCAACTTCTCTCTTTTTCTCTATCTTTCCTTTAAAAATAAAAGAATTTGTGAATTCCTTATCTAGCTTGAGGAAAATTGATATCATACCATGTATATTCAAAATGTTTGAGAGAATAACACCCTTAGATAGCTTGGATTTATCCCTATAATGAAATAATAATCTTACTCTATAGATTATGTATGTAGTCCGAAACATGAAATTATAATATTGTATAGTTTTATTTATACATAAAAACACTTTACTATCACCATTAGCCCATATTTAGAAAATACCATTCCAAATCAACTCATTTATCATGAGGAATGTATTTTTTTAGTTAATATCTCCTTAAAAGTTTTACATTCCATACCCTCTTTTAACACAACCTCTATTTTATTTTAAATTATTATCCAACATTGATTTACATCTCCCTTTAAACAAATCACTACCAAAATAATCTTTTTCAGTTCATTAAATACAAAATACTAAAATATATTTTCAATGGAATCAATCCATAATTAATCTAATAAAATATTAGTAGTTAAATTAAATGAGATAGTTTTCTACTATATTAAGTAGTCCATCGTATTAATATCATGCAGTGAGGAAACATGTTACTCTATATTTCAAATATTACTTATCCTAAATTTTCATATTATTTTTATAATATTCCTACCTCTAACTATTTTATTATAAGATTTATTATGATTGAAATCCATATATAGATTATTAATATTGATATATTTTCCATTAATTTTATTAAGATTAATTTCTAATAAATACAATCCACTGTATCAAATCATAACATTATGAATCATAGTGTAAAATAAAAAAATATAATGAAATACCTAACCTAAAATGACAATTTATGCATAGCTAATCTTAGAATTATAAGATTAGTATCTTTAAGAATATCTTCAAATCATAAAATTATTTTCAAATCATTCAACATTATTTATAAAGAGTGTGTAAATCAACTAAAACATATCCCTTAAGAGTGTCCAGTTAGGTGTGCATTCTTAGGCCCACTAATCATGTATCAGTGATGATCTAGTTAATTATAAATATAACCCTTTTAGAGTTTCCACTCATAGGTGAGTCTATTCCACCTACTTATCAACTTTTTTGTATTCAAACAAGATTTTTTTTTTAAAAACACACCATCTATACTTTAAAAATTATTTATGATATTTTATTATATTTATATTTATCCTCAGAGTCTGTTATTAGGTTATGTACCCTAATCTATCTTTCAAAAAATATAGTTTCCAAGGTTTATACAAAATATCCATTGATACCAACTATAATTTCCCCAAATATAGTAACCTTGAGATAGTGGTTATCCAAATACATTGTCATTGGATATGAGAGATTTCATCCTAAAGGATTAAATAGTTTATCAGTCTTGAAAGAATAGATACATACCTAATTCTCACATTATATTTGAAAACATGAAATGCCAATTAAAATTCAGGTGATATCCTAGTTATTTAATCTAGTATATCCCTAAAATCATTCTTAGATTATTTCATGTTATCCTAGGGAAAGTAAAACATAATAATGAGAGATATCAGATTTTCAGTAAGAGAAATCATATAGTAGGACCATTCATAGAATAAATAAATCATGAATAATTTTTCAAAGATATTTAATAATAAATTATTCCATAAAATTAGAATCTTAAAAGGGAAATATATCTATGTATAACATAATGATATAAATAATAACATGGATAAAAATAATTGATTTCATAATAATATCATGCATAACATTGGACATCATAATCATACCATCATTTCCTTTTTAAAATATATCGAAAACATACTGCTAAGGTATCATTCCAAGACATTATTTATAATTAGGAATGCATACACAAAATACCCAGGCCACTTTTTCTTATGAGACCTACTAATGCATTGAGTGGGTATCTATTTTGGGTCCCATCTATTCAGTTTCTAATTAAAATTCATTAATCATATTAAAGGTATGAATAACAATTCAATATATAATCAATATAAATAGTCATATTATAATAATAGCATTTAAAATATTAGTAATTTCCTCTATTGGTCACAAGGGTAACATGATCATAAGAAATGCGAGTAATATTCTGGATTGAATAAATATTTTATATAACCATAAAATCCTATGATTCAAAAAATTATGTTTATGAAGATTCTTGTAAAATATCACTACAAATTTTCTTAGGGAAATACCCTTTTTATTTTGAAAACACATTTTTAAAATCCAAAATTTAAATCAATATTATAAAATAAATTATTTAAAAAATACCATAAAACATTTAAATAGTTATTTAATGAAAAAATATTTATTATGGAAGGAAACTTCACTCATGTTGTGTATATTAAAACAAAGATTCAGTTCACACATATAGTAAAATGTACCTCATTTAGGATATGACAGGAAGATTATTTTTATTCTTTATAATATAAAGTCAAACATGATTGAAAATTTATTTAATATATTATTTTATAATATTAAATACATTCTTGAAAATATATTAATGAAAATATGTAAATTGAATAAAATTGTTCTTGTTGAAGAGAGAAATAAAGTTGGTTTTCCTTAAAACAAATATTTCAGTATTTTAAGTACCTAGAGAAAGGAAAATGAATGGAAAATGTTTTATTTCAAAAAATAAAATGAGGATAAGAATATTACTATGTTTAACTAGATATATATAATATCATACTAAATCTAAATTTAAGTATAAAAAAATCCTGGTAAAAATAATATTGTAATGCAAAACCCTTACATCTTCAGTAATCTTTGAAAAAAAAAGTCATGAATGAGAAAAAAACTTATGGATATTTAATTATCCATGAATTAAATTAAAATAATATTAATATATATTTAAGTTATGTATATGAACCAGTCAATGGAAAAAATTTTGAATATTGAATATGTCTCATGAAAATAAAAGTGAGGCGAGAAACCCTTATCACTTGGGTAATTTTTGAATCAAAACCCCAGGGATGAAATAATTTAAATTTTAATATTAAATAAAATTAATTAATAATGATACATGACATAAAATATTAAATTGGTATTATATACACCTCATAAACATAAATAGTTGTATAACATCAAACATTTCTCAACAAAACAATATTGAGATGAAGAACCCTACTTTATGGCTAACTTGATTCATAAGAACTCTATCCTCCAATATAATAAAATTTATATTTATTATAATTTTATATCAAACCCATTTACCCACTTATAATATCATATATTATCTACTTATAACCTTTTCACATTTTTTATTAATAATTATTTATTGAAATCCTCATTTCCAGGTGATAATTGTTGCATTTTTTATAGGGTTTGTTTCAACTCATTTTGTCCTTAAAATTTGATCATGGATACATAATATATAAAAATTTAATAATTATTTAAATATAATATGTATTAATTATATATATTTATAATCACTAATAAAATTAAACCATGGAAAATGAATCAAATTTCTTTGGGGAGGTGGTAGTTTGCATGTACGTGCATGTAGAGTCATCGTTCTTTAATGGGTGTAAGGGTAATAAGATAAATGATATATTATATTTATAGAATAAAGGCTAATTATAAAATATTATATATACTAATTAGTTCCATATTTATATCCATAAATTTAATGTTGTGATGAGAAACAAAGTACAACACACTATGTGAAGGTGGTATGTCGTATGTACACATGAATGATGTTTCATTTTCCATAGGATAGAAAGTAAGTGGAATAAAATTTCCCATAATAATATTAACATATAAATATATTTATTATACTTAATTAATTATTTTATTATGGATATAATATATTTAAATTAATTATATTAACCAAAAAACATTAAAAATCTGGGTAAGACGATTGCCTCTTCTTTGAGAGACCTCGTTTGGCTTACACCTTAAGCCTTTATAAGATGGTTTTAAGAGAATGAAAAAGTACAATAATGATGTAAAGTATTTTAAAAGGGTATTAGGTTAGGTATTTCTTGTGATATATGTATCAAACATTCTGATTGAAGGAGAAAAAAAGGTACCCATTTATAATTGAGTGGATGGACATGCATAAATTTACTTAAAATAATGCAATAATATAAGGTCACATTAATGTGAAAGTATATGCAAATTAAAAATATTATAACATATTATAACAAAACATTTAAATATATTCATATATTAATAACCTAACATTTTTTACATTATAATCCTTACCTCTTAGTTTAATCCCCATGATAAACTCATTTTCAACTTAACAGTGTTTGCAAAATTTAAAAAATTTACCATTCATTATGACCAAAATACTAAGTTTACCATATTAAATTATATTCATTATTCTAATTAAAAATATTTAATATATATTAAATTATTAAACATAAATAAGTTTTAAAAATTAAACTTAACATAAGTGTAAAAAATGTGGCAAAAATCATTTTTAGAAAATCTCATTTTTAGTCACAAAACTGAAGTAACTTTCATTCCATGCACTATAAAAAATATTAGATGAATATTAAAATATTTTATTGAATAAATATTATATAAAATTAAATTAAAATATCAATAAATAATTATTTATTAAATTAATTATGATAAAAACACATTGAACAAAAAAATAGTTTTTAGAAAAACACGTTTTTAATACCTAAAATGAACTTATGACCAAAATAAAGTATAATTTTGATTAATATGTAATTAATTAGATAATTTATAATTAATGGTGAAATATTTATCTTTTTTATCCAATTAAAAATATTAATGTCACATTGAAATTACACAATTTCATGAAAGCAGTTGAAAATTTTAGAAGAACCGGTATATTTTCACTATTCATAAAAAAATAAATCATTCTTGAAAAATCCAAAAAACTCACCATAAAATATAGAGATGTTTATATAAAAAATTATTCATTTAAAAAAAATAATATTTCTAATAATGGTGTAATTTAATTATAATTTATTCTCATAAATGATATAAAAACTATTTTTGAAGAAAATATATTTTTGATGCATAAAATGTCTACTAAAAAGTCAGAACATATTTATTATGAATTAATAAATAAATTTCTATTATATAAAATTATTATACATATTTTTTATAAATTGTTTATTCATGTTCATACCACCAGGTTAACATCTAGGTTATAATAGTTACATTAATATAATATTTTGACAGTATATCATAGTATTCTCAAAGCTCAATTTTTCGTATTAAGCAAGTTATCAAGAATATTATTCTTTTAAACTATATTTTTGTGGTGTTAAAAGGTTTTTTTTACATAAAAATATATAATAAGGATACTAATATCATTTTTAATATGTAAAAATCATCCATTTGATAATTAAATTCCCATATTTATTGTTATGGTTCAATGAATTATTTCAAAATTATATTTTTATTAAAATGAAATATCACATTTTTATAGACATTTAAAATCATTAAAAACACAATTTTAAATATTATTATCTCATAACACAATGTATTGAAGATACATCTATTTTTATAGGTTAAAAATTATGTGAAAAATGTCTTCTTATTATTCCTAAATAATTCAGGGACCATTGATTGGTTTTCAACTTTTGATGCATGATTTTTTACTATTAAATCCATAAATAATTTTTTTTAATTCCAAGAAATCCACATGTAAGATTGATATTCAATATATTACTATATATAAAACATTAAATAATGGTTATTTACATGTGATTTCAAAATAATCTATGGTTATTTGAAAGTTTTAATAACATTTAAACCTATTAAATATTTATTTTATAGTCATTAAAACCACAACACATATCATTTTAACATAAGATATATTAATACAAGTTAAAAATTAATCAATTATCAATGTATTAATATTTCATGACAATTAAATTTCATTCACAATGTTTTTACCATTTAATATTAAATAAATAAAAATGCACTTTTTTCTATTATGAGAAATATTCACATCGGACCAATGTGTTATTCATTCCAATATATCAGAAAATTAATATAGTTTATTTTATTGTGATTTCACAATAATATGATGTCATTTTCAAGATTTTAACCATTTAAAATGTTTTTTAAATACTTCTAAATGTAATAAAGTTAACATTTAAGTCATAAACACACCATGTGATGGATTAATATGTGTTATATTTTTATATGTTACAAATCAATCAATAATAATTTTCTTATGATTTTACGACTATCCAAGTTCATTTTGGTGGACATTATCACTACACTACAAGATAAATTAATGTGTTGTATATCCAAACAAGTCACAAATTAATCAATGATTGTAGTATTTTGATTTCATAGAAATTCAAGGTTGTTTTCAAGGTTATGATCCTTTGAAACATGTATTGAAGGATTTTTTGTCTATTAAAACGTTTTTTCATTCATTTCAACCTCAAAATGTATCAAATTGACATGCGTTATATTCATACATGTTAAAATAAACTATCATTTTCCTATGATTTCAAATAATCTGAGGAATTTTTCAAGGAATGAACTATTTAATTTATTTTTCTACTTCTAAATCAATAAAAACACATTTATTCATTATGATATTATTGTTGGTTTAGTTAATGTTAGATATAATTCTACATGTCAGAAATTACACCATGATTCACACTGGTATGCGATCTGTTTCTGCATATCCCAAATTAGAAGATAGTAATTTTCTTATGATTTAATGATAATATAGGGTTATTAGTTGAGTTTCAACCCTTTGATGTATGTTTTTCTATATTTTTTAATTTAACATAATAATTTTTTTGGTCAATACAACCACACCACATTGATATTCACTCCATTCATACTTAAAACTAATTAATCAATGATCATAATCCTTTGATTTCAAGATAATATGAGGTCAATTTCTAGGTTTGACATTTTGACTCATGTTTTTTGAATTTTAAATCAATAAAAAATAACTTCATGAAATTATAATAAAATTTGCATAAAATATATATGATTGAATTGAAATTTAGTTATTCATGAAGATGAATTAAAAACTCTCAAAATATATAATATTTATCATTTTATCATGGTTAAAAATATATATTATAATGTATTCTTAAATTTAAGATTGGATTAAAATTTTATTTAGGGTTCAAGCAGAGATTAAGTATATGGTGTGAGTTTATATTTCTATCAAAGGTTTGGTTTAGATTTATTTTTTGGATTAGGGGGTTTTTTAGGTTTAGATCCCTGTTTGGGGTTAGGCGTAAACTTAGGTTATGATGTGGGGTTAGGTTTGGGGTGTAAGTAAGAGAGTATATTTATGTAATAGATTTAGATTTATTTTAGGGGTTATTTTAGGTTCTATGGTTAAGGATGGGGTTAGAGTTTAGGCTTTACAATTATGTTTTGGTTTTTGTTAGGGATTTGGATTAAGGTATTTTTTGTTTATGGTTTAGGGTGTTTGTTTAAATTTTTTTTAGTCTTAAGGAAATGATTAAGTTTTATTTTTTGGATAAATTTTAGGGTGTATGTTTTTATTTATGTTAGGGAGTGAAGTTTAACTTTAGTTAAGAATTAGATATTGTGTTTTATGGGGTATTTTAGAGGGTGTATGTTTACATTTATGGTAGGAGTTCAAGTATATTCTATGGGTTTTGGGGTGTAGGGGTTGTGTTTTGGTTGCGATGAGTTTAGGTTTTAAGGATATGGTTAGTGTTAGAGTTTAGATTTTAGAATTGAGTTTTGGACATTTTTAGGGAATATGAATAGAGGATTTGGTGCTTATTATTTTGGTTGTAGGTTTAAATTTAAGTTAGGATTAGTTTTTAAGATTGGGTTTATGTTATGATTTCTATTAAAGTGTAAATTTCAAATTTAAATTTAGTATTAAGAGATATGTTTTAGTGTGTATGTTTGGGGGTATAGTTTTAGATTTATATTAAGGGTTAGGTTTATTTTATAGGTTTTATGGGTTGTAATGGGTTTATAATTGAATGGTAGATAGGGTTTAGGAAAAAAAATTAGTTTTGGAAGTTAGGGTTTAGGATTAGGTAATAGTATTAGAGGTTTTATTTAATATTTAGATTAGGGGATTATATAAATAGGTTTTCATAGTTATATTTAAATTTAGTTTAGGATGAGGGTATATGTATAGAAAGACATGTATTAAGTTTAAGGAATAGGATTGGGGATTTTAGTTTAGATTTATATTTTGGTTTAAGTGAGTAGTTTTGAGGGTGCATGTTTAAATTTTTTCTTGGATTATAGGTTAGGTTTAGGGTGTTATGGATTAGATTTAGTGTATAGGTGTAGTTTTATGGGGATGGGTTTAGGTTATTAAGAGTTAAAGGAGTGGGGTTGGGGTTAGGTTTAGGCATAGGTATAGGTTTAGGTTAGTGTGTATAGGTTTTAAAGATAAGGGGTGGATAAGAGTTTATGTTTGAGAGTTAGGTTTAGGTTATAGTTATGTAATGAGACATGGGGTTGTGTTTAGATTTAAACTAGGGGCCTGGTTGTTTACGGTGTAGTGTGTCAGTTAAAATTTGGGTTTTGATTAAGGGATAGTTTTAGGCTAGGGGTTAGGTTGGGTAGGGAGGAAGATGTTTCTTTTAGGTTTATGATGATTTGATTATGTTTTACAGGTAAGGTGAGGGGTTTTATATTATGTTTTGATGTTAGGATTAGGGTGTAGTAAGTGAAATAGAATTGGGGTTTGGTTTAGACTTATATTTGAGGATGGTCTATTTAGGGTGTAAGGATTAGGGTATAGATTTAAATTTGGGTTGGTATTAAGGGTTCAATTTGGTGTGTAAATTATTAATTATATTTAGGGTGTTTGTTTATATTTAGGTTTTGATTAGTGGTTAGATTTAGGGTTTAAGTTAAGGATTAAATTATATGGGTTAGGATTAGAATTTTTTGTAGGATTGGAATAGGTTATGGGTTAGGAGTTTGGGGTTTATTTTTTTCACTCGAATGGATCGAAGGCCTTCTTTTTATTCATTTTTTATATCCCCCCTTTTAAGGGTTTAACGGGAACCCTTACATGGCATGTAGGATTTGTGACATTACATGACCTGAAGGTCTTAGAGGAATTCATCCATACTTTAACTACTTGAAACTCCCCCTCCCTATCATCTACATCATTATATCATCTCTCTACCTTTTCATGGAATTTAGCTAGGCTTCTTGTGCATGCACAGGCTATTCTCGATGGAATGTTTGGTGTTTATATTTGAGGCATAAGGTATGGGTTTATTTTTATTAAATATTTGGAGGATACTATATTATATTTAGGTTAGTAAATTAAGTTTTTTTGGGAATAAGTTTATATAATGTATGTTTATATTTATATTTAGGTATAAGGTTCATTTTAGTTTTAGATTTAGATTAGGAATTATGTTTATAGGGGTTAGAAAAGTGTTATATTTTATTTTATGGTAATGATTTATGTTTAGGGAATATGTAACACTATAAAAATTATTATTAAAATAATAATAATCTTGGTAGCTAACTTCGCATGCAACATTGAGCTTTAATATAATTGAGATGTATTATAAAAATATTATTATTTAAATATGACCTAGAAATTGAATTATATGGTATATGTGTAACAGAATTACAAAATAAATTTATATTAGTCCTACACAAAATAAATTTATTGATTAATTATTAGGAAATAAGAACTAAATTTTTATTGAATTTCTTTTATGCTTCAAAAATACATTTTTTGAAAAGTGGTTTTTATTAATTTTTGTGATAAAATAATATAATTAATTTATTACACCATAAAAATATTATTTCAAAAAATAATCATAAATTTTTAAATCAAAATATCAAAATTAAATTAGGGTGAAATTTTTTTATTTGACTAAAATGATTCACTTTTCAATGAATAGTGAAATTTTCTAGTTTTTCAAATACTATAAATTCTTTTAATTAAATAAATAATTAAAATTTCCAACTATATTTATTATTTTCTAATAAACATGAATATTATAAAATTTATTTATAATTATCTAATCAAAAAAATTATGACTTTTATGCAAGTAAATTTTTATGATAAAAAATTATTTCCCTTTAAGATTGAAAAGTCATTATTGTGGTTAAGCTTAAGATTATTTAAGGAAGGGTTCAAACCTAAAAATAAGGTTTAAAATTATAATTAAACCTATTCAAATTTTATTATATTAGGGTATTTCATCCATATCTTATATTATATTGTAAATTATTTCGAAATTTTTCCACTTTCACATGAAAAATAATTTATTAAATTAAATATTGTTATTAATACCATGTGTGTCCCATTGTTCACTATAAAATGGAACAACTAATCCTCTATTATATAAACCACCTAGATCCTCTTAGATCTACCAAACACTCAAAAATAATATTTTAAATATATTTATCAATGTTTTTATGGATTTTTAATTTCCAAAAGACCAACCCTAAGTCCCTTAAGAGAAGATCTAAAGGGGATCCTTCAAAGAAGAGGTAACTATCTATACTGAATCTTTAAACTTTATTTCTTCATAAAATTCCTCTAAATATGTTCTAACCATCTAAAAATAACAAATTAAATATCATAAATATACATATATGTTAATATTATTATGTTAAAACCATTTTCCATATATTTTACAACCTATAAAAATTGAAAACATTACTCCTACATATATATATAGAATATTGTTCCCTAGAAGTACTGTCATTTAATTTTTATCACCACTTTACTTGTATGGTTGTAATGATTAAAATAATGAATATATATTATGTTTATGAAAAAATTATTCTTCTATAATTATATTATCATTTCTACCTTCTTCACTTCTAATCAATTGGAAAACGATAACATCCCTCATGTGTACTTGTGGACTACCGGCTCCGTAAAACGGTGTGATCCTTTTTTTGTTTCAAATTTTCATGCATGGTCATCCGGATAGATTTAATGAGTATATGTGATATTTATATCATTATTATAATTCATGGAGATTATGGAACCATAATAAAAGTTTAATTACTTGAGATTCCATAATGAAACAAGCATGATAAAATAAAACAGTTAAAACCCGAAACAACAATATTAATGAAATATTAGCAAACAATTAGTGATAATATGTTATGATATGGTAATATATGATATTATATATATATATTATGGTTCTATGATAAATGAATAAAAAAATTTAAATAATTATTCCTTTCATTAAATCATGTTCAAGTTTTTTGAAGCATGAGGTAAGGGGTTTCTTAACTAAATTTCCTTTCATTGGGTTATACTTCAACTTCATTGACTATGTTATAACATTATTATGTGTGAAATTACATGTTATTGTATTATAAAATATTTCAAAATTTATTGTGTGGATTTTCATTTTTCACAAATAATCTTTTCATTAAATAATTCTCACCTCAGTTATATGACATTTATAAGGAATTCCATCTCAATTTTCAATTTATTGGATATATTTTGTATTATATTAATATTTGAATTTACATTGTGTATATACTAACAATTTTATATATTTAACAAGATTATATATATTAATTATGGTTAATTTTTTAATTCAATTTTATTCATACAATGTGATGCAATTTTAATGTTATCAAAGAGGTAAGATTTTATTTTACAATCTGAGTTCAGTGGGTTTTCCCTTATTTTCATTAAAGGAATCATAAAATATATCCTTTATAAACATAATTTATTTTCCCTTAATATAGATATATATTAAGTTTTCATATTTTCTTTAAAAATTTCCTCTCTTTGGAACTTGAATCATGAAAATAAAATTTTTAAATTAAATTGAGTCTTATTTCTCTTTTGATTGGGTATATTATTATTTTATGTTTATATTTCGAAAATTATTTTATGGAAGAAATTTTTATGTACTCAAATTATTTATTAAGGATATTTTCATATATATAAGAATTTTTTGTGTTTTTAATGGAATCGTTAAAAAAATTATGAAAATTTCATTTTTGACTTTATTTATAAAATTTCTAGATAAATGTTTACTTTTTAACATATAAAGTGTTAATGGACTCTCCAACCACCATAACTATATTCTACTCCTTATATTTTTCTATAAGATTCCAATAATTTAATAAATAAAACTCATTTTTAAAATTTATTTCAAATTTTTCTCTTCCATTTTATTATATTATTTAAAATAATATGTTTTATTATAAAATAAACTTTTTTATGGTCATCTATTATCTCTTGATTAACATTTTGGCCTTTTAATTTCTCTTAAAACATTCAATTTCTTATGATCATTTTTCATTAGAATTTTCAATTATCTTAAATATCCATATTTATTGTATCATGGATTTGGTTATTTCCTAAATTAGATACCATTTCCACTTATAGTGATTTACTTTTAAATTTATTTGATTAAAATGGGAAATATTGATATTTCTTTTAATTTACTCTAAACGGACAACTTTTATAAGGAATACTATTCATGATTTAAATTAATAATTAAATATTTAAGGAATGAAATGGTTATGTACTGATGTGTGGGGATCAGAATTATATATCTCATTGATGCATCGATAGGTTTCTTATAAAAAACAAGTTGGCTATACTTATTAAAAAAAGTTGGTGTATTTCTACCCATTTTCTAAACTATCTTGGCATAAGGTCATGACAATAAAGATATCAAAAGTTTTGATATCATGACATAAAAAACTAGTAATTTCCATCCTTGAAAATTATGTTGTTTTTATCTATGATGATACTATATTCATATTATCCATGGATTCATTTCTTGATCATGTTTTTTATTAAATTTCATGTGTTTCATATATTTACCTTTCCATATTGATTATTCCATAATTATTCATGTTATATTCCTTTCTACGTAACACATATTTATAATTTTTAGTCACCCTTATTTTGTTTCCTTTCCAAAATATATGAAGAATATATAATTGATTGATTTTAAAGGATTTTAAGCATTTTTTGTTGTTGTGTTTTATATTTTATTTCCAATGTAAAATGAGAATCATGTATTTATCTAGTTATCTAAGATGGCTAAACTAATCAGTTATTTAATATAAAATCTCTTGTATCTTATAAAAATATAATATAGTAACCACCGATTATGGGCTACTGGAGTTGGGGTTGTTATAGTTGGTATTAGAGAAATTATAGTATAAACCATAGGAACTATATTTATAAAATAATAGAATAGGAAACATAACCCTGTGAATGAATTTAAGGATAATTGTAATTATAGGATAACATCTTTATGTTTTGGTAATGTAGAAGTTATATGGTTTTACAATAAATACATCCCTATATAGATACTAAAATTGAGCATGGTTTTGGCACAAATACATCTAGGGGTAAAAATCGCAAAAAGAGCAAGTGGAATATGTATCAACAATTAGTCTGATGCATAGTGGGTGTTCCATTACTATAAAACTAGTTTGACACTCCTAGAAGATATTCTTGGGTTGATACAAATTTTATTTATGAACTATTATCAATTATTGGAATAGATGATAACCATGAAATACATAGGTTAAACCTAAGGTGTATTAAATTGAAAAAGATAGTTTTTTGATTAAGATATACTATAAATGGTTTTTAAAATAATGTGGTTTCCAACTTGGATTGTTTTTATAAACACTGTTATTTTTTTCTTTATCCACTGAGTCAAACTAGGTGGAATCATGTTAATGTTGAATGGGAAGACAATGAAATAAATTTCCCATGAGAAAAAAAATGTAATTGTAGATAAAGGTCAAGTATTGAAATTATTCCTAAATGGTTATAAAGTTATATGATCCAAAAATTATGCTTTAATCAACTCTCAAACTCACAAAAGTAGAGAATAATATAGTTACCTAGATGTTTAGGTAGTGAAGACCATGGGGAAAAGAAGCATAAATTTCATTAATTTCAAAAATATGGAAAGTGACACCCTTGAAAATGTCTCAAAGAAATGGAAAAAGTATTCATGTATGGAAACTAAGGGAATATATCAACAAATCATTGATAAATAAATGAAAAGATCAATGGAAAAAATATAAAACTCATCAGAAGGTAGCATTTATAGTTCAATATATTATGTGTAGGGAATATGAGAATTATCTAAGTCAAATCACAAACCCAAGTGTCAAATCCCAGACTATAGAAGGATATATGTTATTAGAGTTTTTTATGTGAAAATATTAAAGTGTTTATGCATTTGTATTTAAGAATAATGTTATATGATTGTTACACCAATGATATTCTGGTTATAATAATCATAAAACATCTAAAAATTATTCTATAGTATTTTTTCATTAAGTATTTTAAAACATAAGTTGAATCAAACCAATAACCAAGAAATTTGATTCATTTTTAAGGTGATATAAATATGTCTGATATTGAATTAATAATATTTAGTTGGTAATATGTGATGAAGTTGAAATTCCCCAAATAAAAAACAAAGTATAAATTTGTTCTTATACTATTGAAAGATAGAAGATAAGTGTTTTTTCTCATTTTATCAGTCTTTTTAATAAATTAATTCTTAAAATTTAGGAAAAATGATCTTGAAATGAAAAAAACTATTAACATCATTTTTGATGATTTGATGGTCTTTTCACACCTCACTAGTTTTGACTTTTGTGGTTGTTAACATTCTCAGGACCATTTTCTCTACCTATATCTATTATTACTTGGAAGTTAGTATCCTCTTCTATGTCTATATTTCAACTTCCCATCAATTTTTTCCCTATATAGATACCTAAATATATGATATTTTATTAAACCTTTATGTTTCCCACTTATGATTTACAAAAGAATTTTTTTATAACTATATATGATGTGTGTTTTTAGAAATGTTATCTTCAAATATTGAGCATTTAATTAATGATATAAAATTGATAAGGGAAATTTTATTTAGGTTGGGATAATGTAACACCACAAAAATTTATATTAAAAGAATAATAAGTTCAATGGATTTCTTAACAAGTGATGTTGAGCTCTAAGTGATTTGAGATGAATTATAAAAATATTATAATTTAAATATGGAATAGGCATTAAATTGGAAGATATATGATTAAATAAATTATTAAATATATTTATTTTAGACCTAATAAACCAAAAAATTGATTAATTATCATTAAATAAGAACTCAAATTTTAGTGATGTCATTTTGTGCTTCAAAAATTCATTTTCTTCTAAAATGTTTCTCATTTCATTTTTTGAGAAAATAAAATAATTAAATTATTCAAATTTTAGAAAATGTATTTAAACATTTGTACTTAAATTTTTAAATTCCAATTTAAAATTAAACTAACGATTAAATTTTGAGACTTTTCTGAAATGATTGATTTTTCAATGAATAGTGAAAATGACTTATTTTTCAAATATTGTCGTTAATTTTAATTTAATAAATAAATTTAATACTTCAATTACGTTTTATATTAATTTAATAAATTTAAATATGAACCAATTTTTTTAGATTTATCTAATCATTAATTTTCATGATTTTTATATAAGATAATTTTTATGTTTAAAAAAAATTCTAAAATAAATTGTTTCTCATTGCGCTTTATGCATTTGAATTAAAATTAATTTTTAAAACTTCTAGAAAAATAATCCTGAAAATTTTATACCATACTTTTAATCAATTGGATTAAAATTATAAAATATATTCCTTTTAGTTTTACGCATTTTGAATAATAAGCATCATAAAATGTATCACATCAATAAAGGGTAAATCGGGTAATTAAGGATAAAGATAATGTTATAAGGAATTATAATCAAACTAAATCATTCCTTTTTTAATTTTATAGGATTAATTCTCATATATCATTCATCAATTATAATATTTGGAATTGCAGTGCCATTTTATCGTTGTAATGACATTTAAATTTTTTAGGTAAAGAAAATTCCCAAATGACACTTTGTTGATCTTAATTCCATTTATACATTCACATAAGGATAATAATATATTATTAATGGATATAAAAGATTTATTGGAATGTAAATTATTTATTCTTATCATGTTAATTTATTTTTAATTTTTTATGATATAATAATTTTCTTAAATTCTTCCACAATGCTGAAAAAGTATTTATTCACTTAATCGAAAAATAAAATAAAGGATTTTAAAAAATATTAAAAGTAATAAAATTGGGTGATTTCTTATCTTTCCTAAATTCAAAGTTTATTATATCGTATTATGTGTGTGTTAAAGTATTATATTATAATTAAATCTTTTCCTTGGTGTCTTTAATATCAAATTAAATAAATAGTGTGAAAATAATATTAATGATATTTTATGAAGAATGATATTTTTTAAAATTATTTAAAATTCATAAAAACCATTAAATAGGAAAATAATGATAAAAAATGGTTTAAAATTTTATCCCTTTTCTATTTAATATAATATTATTTCCTTATAATTAAAATTATAACCCATTAATATTGAAAATTCATTACAGTGTTTAAGCTTAAATTGTTTAATAAAGGGGTTAAACTAAAAGATAAGATTCAAAATACAATGTAGACCTTTTCAAATTTTATTTTTTGATGTTATTTAAACAATATACTATATTATATTTAAAATTATGGTCACATTTTTTCCACATTATCATGAAAATTAATTGATTGTATTTAAATATTTTTATTAATTCCATGTGTTCCCTTTCATTCACTATAAAGGGAACCAACAATCCTCACCTCAATACACCTCCTAGAACCTATTAGAAGTGGTAATTCTCTTTACCGACTCTTTCAAATTTCTTTCTTTTACAAATTTTTATAAATATATTTTAACTATCCTAAAACAAAAATACATGGTATCATAAATCTATTTATTATTATTTTGATTATGTTAAAACCATTTTTCATCACATTTTCATCCTATCAAAAGAAAAAAACATCACTTTTTCGTAACCATGATGTACAGTCTACACATAGTGGTATAATTCATTTTTCATCACCATGTCACATGGATACTTAAAAATATTAAACTAAGCAATATATATTATTTTTATAGAACAATTATGTTTATACAATTATAATATTATATCTATATTATTACCTTCTAATTTTTTGGAAAAAAAAGATTACATCGCTCGTGTGTACGTGTGGATTACCACCTCTACAAAGTGATATTATCTATTTTTCATTTCCACTTTACATAGATTTTAATGAATTTGGTTGGGTTTTCATCTTATTTGGAATCTAAACCGGTCTATAATAAGGCCTGATATATTTTCCCAATCCTCTCATACTGGCAATTAGATTCGAGCATCAAAGATATCACAGTGGGAATAATTTAGCACAAGAAAAACCAGGATCAAATAGACCAAATCAATCACATAGTAATAAACAATAAATGAACATTAATAAATTGTTAAAAATGATCCAAATACAACTACTTTAAATCAAAATTAAAATTAAAATAAAACTAAAACAAAATCAAATCAGAACCTAACAAAATCTCCATGTGACCTCTCTGTCACCACCAACCATAATGCCAACTGTCTTCAAATGAAAACTTAAACCAAGAATTAAACCTAAAAAACAGATCAGGTCCACCGACATCAAGTTGAATAATAAAGACCTAAGAATAAAAATCATAGTAGGTCATCATCATAAAGAACATGAATTTCCTTTCCCAAAACAGTATATAAACATTAGTTGGAAATATATTTATAAAAAAATACTTTTCTCATATTAATGAACCAAACACAACTTTCCAAAAACATTCAATTTTGAAAACATTTCAAATATTTCCTTTTTAAAAAATATTTCCCAGAACATGACACAAAAGTAAAATTTCATCCATGTGATAAAAAGGTAATACTAAAAATAAATACAATAGAAAATGTGGGCATAAAATAGTAGGGATAATAAATAAAATGTACCATGAGTAAACCAAACATATAGATTAATAATCATGGGAATTTCCAAAAGAGATTCAGAGGCAATCCCTAGACATACTAGATTTGGAATCAAGTTTTTGCTATATTGTGAATCTCCATAGTCAATAACCAACATGATTCATTAAACTAGTCTCACCAGTGGCACATCCCACCAGGCCACTCAAAAAATCAAGGGGTACCAACCCATTTAATCGGGGTTGGTATGTAACTATCACTCTACCTTATAGGAAACACCTAAGAATAAAATGTTAATAGAAAACAGAGAATGTGTAGGTCCTCAAGGGCATGTCATGAACCAATAACTCACATATTACACCATTATTTTCTAACCCAAAATACAAAACCACCTATATAATGACCACCTCCTCAAAGGGACTACTATAGAGGTTCTAATTATATAGCGGACCATTACAAAAGTCCTAATAGGGCCTACATGTCATATCACTTCAAAAACATTTTCCACAAAATGTTACAAAGTACCAACTGTGATTTAATATTTTAAAAACCAACTCCTATCAAAAAATATTTCCGAAACCAAGCTAAGAATTTACAACATGATCTAATGGTTCTGAATAGGATTTCATTAATATTTGATTACCAAACCACGCACCAAAAATTACAAATAGAAAAAGATTTCAAAAACACCTTTCAAATCCATATTTAGTTCATCTAATAACCAAGAGACCATTTAGAATACATTGGGTTCCTAGAAGAATCATTTGGAAACAGAAGGCCCAAATATGTGAAGGAGGAATGAATGGTTCTTTAAAAATCCAGGGTTTGTAGTTAACATCATTTTAGAGTTACAATATAATTTTTTTACCTATCCATATGAACACCCCATTCCCCTATAGATATTACCACATATAATAGTACCCCTTGAAAACCATATTAGTATGAAATGACCAACTTATAAATTCAATGATAGTTTTACCACCTAATAGCACAACTCACACACAAGAACCAATTCATAAAGAAGTACTACAACCACAAACAAACATAATTCACAAGTAAATACAAACAACCCAAAATACAAATTTTAATAAACACACTCTAAGACACCCAATTTTACATTAAATGATAAATTTATATTCAAATTATTTATAGTAATATATATAGTCTTACTAAATTAAATCCTATAAAAATCCATTTTTCATCAAATTTACAACATTAAAACACCACTACAAATCACCCTAACACATCAAAATCATGAGAAACAAATTTATAAATTAATTAAGAACATTCATGAATTACATGGAATGTTCCAAAAAGTAAATTTATGGAAACACCTACATCAATAATGTGTGGAAACAAGGAAACTCCAAGGAAAAGAAGGTGGAGTCCCAATGAGCAATCCCCACACCATAACATCAAGAGAGAAAAAGCCAAACATCCACCCTAACTTATTGGGTTCAACCAAGAGAGAAACAAGGTAAGAGAGAATAAGGAACCAAGAGAAAAGTGGAGGAGGAGAAGAGTAAAATTGACTAAGAAACCAAAGCAAATTACCTTAGAATCTATTAGGGAGCACCAAAGGGGGATTAGGAACCAATGGAAGGGGGTTTGGGAACCCATTCATGTACCAAAAACAAAAAAGGGGAGGATAAACATGAAATGGGATTAAAACGTAGAAGGTAAAACATATAATTTAAACTTTTAAATGATCTAGGAAAGTCACATGGTTTGGATGCATAATTTTCCAAACTTTATACCAACCATGCTCACCCTACTAGAGAAGAGGGAAACCTCACATAGTTTAGCCACATCATTTGGGAAAACTTGCATCAACAATAAAAATTGGATCTATCAAATTTAAGTTCCACCCACACACTCATTCCGCACAGTTTTCCTTAAATATTCACAAGTCTTGAACCTTGTCCTTGAAACCAAAATGGGTCACATGGTGGCTCATTGGCCTCTCACAGTTTCGCCCAAACCATGATCAAACCATGTTAGGAGAACTGTGACAAAAGAAAAACAACTAGAAATTAACTCAACTTTCATAGACCACATATTTACCCCCAAGTCGTGTATACAAACTATGAAAAGGGCCAACAACAACCTGAAACTTCCAAAACTCAAAAATCTTCATCATGAATTCGACCTGAACATCAACAAAAAAACAATACGATGTAAAGAATAAAATAAAGGAATGACTATGGTCAGGGTGTGACATAGATGGTAATAAGATTATATTTTATGATTATATTTGATATTTATTTCATGATTATAATTCTAGAAAATATATAACCATATTCAAATTAAAATTCCTAATAATTCTATGATGAATCATGCAAGAGAAAATAAAACAGTTTACACTTGAAATAATAGAAATAAAAAATGATTATTGAAAAATTGGTAATACGATAATATGAGAAGATAATATGTGATATTATATATATTATTATTCATTTATAAATTAATAACACTTTTTTAATAATTATAAATGATTTTAAATCATGTTTAATAAAGTCAAATCATGAGGTAAGGGTTTTCTTAACCCAATTTACATTCATTAGGTTATACTTCTACTTCATTGATTATTTTATACCATGATTATATGGGAAATGACATATAATGGTATTATGTTTTATTTCAAATTATATTTTTTTGTTAAAATTTTTCACACATAATCTCTTCATTAAATAATTCACACCTTAGTTATAAGATCTTTGTAAGGTATTTCATCTCAATTTATAGTCTATAGATACATATTAAGTATTATACACATAGTTAATTTTATATGGTGTATGCACTACTTATTTAATATATTTAACACATATATAAGTTTTTTTTCAGGATGATTAATGATTCAATAAAATTTTATTCTTACAAGGGGATACAATTTTAACATTACCAAAGAGGTAAGAATTTATTTTATAATCTCAATTTTTCGGTATTTATTTTAACTGCAATAATTGAATCTTATAATATATCCTTCATAAAGATCAACCATTTTCTTATACTATGGATATTTAAGTAGTTTTTATATTTCCTACAAACTTTTACACTCTTTGGATCTTTAATTAAACAAAGAAATAGTTAAAATAAAATTCGGCCTTAATTATCTTTTGATTTGGTGTATTTTTCATCCAGTACATTTTTTTTAATATTATTTTAAAAATAATTCTTTATATTCACTAAAATTATTTATTAAGTATATTTTATATTATCCATGAATTTTTAAATAATTTTAAACTAATATTTATAATGTTTTATTATATTTTATTTTTAAATTCCATTATTATACGTAAAAAGGATTGTTTTCTTTTTAACATACACAACATTAATTGACATTTCCACTTCCATAACCATTTTACACACTTTATCCTCTCAAATAGAATTAAAGTGATTTTATAAATAAAAATCTTTTATTTTTTTCAAATTTTCACTTCAATTTTATTCTATTATTTAAAAGAATATATTTTACTACAAAATATAATTTTATAATAATCATCCCTCTTCTCATGATTAATTTTTTGGTCATTAAATTTATATAGAGGCATTATCTTTATTATGAACATTATTCGTTGAAAAATTAATTTCTCTTAAACATCCATAATATTTGTATGATTGATTCGATTATTTACTAAACTGTATACCATTTATAATTGTAGTTTTTAAAATTGAAATTAATTTGACAGACTAGTGAAATATTGATATTCCATATTATTTACTCAATATATAACTTTATTGATAAGGAATGTTGTTCATGAGTTAAATTGATAATTCAATATATGAGAAATTCATTGGACATATAATGATAGTTGGCACCTAGAATTATATTGTCCCTTTTTGAATTGCCCAGTATCGTGAGCCAAACTAGTTAGATAGAATTAGTAAATTTGTTTTTTGGTATATATCTATAGATTGTTTAAACTTTCTTGGTGCGAGGTATTAACTGAAATGATATCATGATGTATGGTATCATGATTTTCATTATTATATACTTACATCATTGAGAATTTAGTTGTTATTATCCATGATTTTGGTTAGTTGATATTATTTTTTGACACATTTCATGCACTTTTTTTCTATTAAATGGAATTTATTTTTAGTAATTTACCTTACCACATTGATTATACCTTATTTATTCATGATATAGTAAATTTCACATAACCATTACTAATTATATGATCTCATCCTTATTTTTTTACTTTTATAAGGATACGATGAAAAAAAAATAATGAGTTTTAGGGATACTTAAAACATTCTATTTTATTTTTTATTTTTTTTCTTTTGTAAAATTGTAATCCTATATATATCTAGTTCTTAAATAATACAAAATTATTCATCCCTTTATGCAATTTCCTTTATCTTATACTAATTTAATTGTGTAATTAATGGATCTGGGATATTATATTTGGGTTTGATATAGTATAGGGTCGAGTTGTTGGGTTTAGTTTAGGTTTGGGAGATAGGTTTTGAGTGTAGTTATAAAATTATATTATGTTTTGGGTTTATATTTTGATTTGGAACTTAATTGTTTTTTGTTTAGAGTGTAGTTTTAAATTTATGTTAGAGTTAAGGGTTGGGTTTATATGTAATTTATTGATTATTTTCAGTGTTTAGGTTTAGTTATATGTTATAGGTTTTGGTTGAGGTTTTCGTTAGTGGGGTTCGGTTTAGTATTTGGGTAAGGTTGGGGGTAGATTTAGGATTTGGACCTGGGTTAAGGTTCTAGTTAGGGAATAAGATTATGGGATGGGTATATATTTCAAATAGGTTATTAGTTGTTTAGGTATTAGGGTTTAGGTATAAATTTAGTTTAGGATTATGGATTAGATTTGGGATTTTAGTTTAAAGGGTAAGATATGGGTTAGGTTTTATGGGTAAGGATGGGGGGTTAGAGTTTAGGTTTTTATCTTAAGTTTATGATTTATACTCAGAACAAGATTGTTGTAATTAAATTCCTTAAGGATATTTGGAAAAACAAATTTCCATTCCTCCATATACTTTTTAAAATTTTATTCAATACCCCATATTATATTTCTGGATGATGAATAATGACTGGATTAAATGGGATCAAATTTTTTGTGAGGAAAAAATAATAAATGAGTTCATTAGTGGTTTTAGCTGCTCCTAATGAAACAAGGTGGAAAGATAATTTACATAGGACCTTTAGGCCATCTTTATAACCATCACATTGAAAATTTTCATGTGAGAATCAATGATATTATTCACCATAATAATAAATAATCCATTTCATGATTGGTAGTTTACTAAAAATTCGTCTTTTGATTTTATTTTATGAGATTGAGGGAGTTCCCAAGATCACAGACTGGTCGAGCTGCCTGAAGTGTATGTTATTTCAATATAATATGATTAACTTTTATCCATTATATCAGTGTTAATAGTGAACCAATGTATTATATTTATAGATGATTAATGATCATTGTATTAAACATATTTATATTATTTTTGTTTTATTATTATACTAAAAGAGTTGATTAATAGTGGTTGTAGTTGGTCTATTGAAATGAGGTGGACATATAATTTATATAGGACCCTAAATTTAGCTTTATATCCAACATATTGAATATTTTGAGTTTTTAATTGATTACATGAATTACTTTAATAATAAATGATCTATATTTTTATTTTTCTTCTTTTAATAATGAATTTTTTGTATTTTCTTCAAGTAATTGAGGGAGTTACAAGATGAGATATTGGTTTGTTTCTATGGATTTAACAAGTTTTCAATGGATAAGTGTAAATGGATAACCCTTGGAGTCATGTTATTAAAAAACCCATTGAGTTAAATTAATTTCCAACCCATTAAATATTTTGAGGTGATAATAAATTATATGAATGAGTGTAATTATAAATTATTAATTTCTAGATTGTTAGTTCCCTAACAATGCATTTTTTTATTTTCTTCTTAAAGATAAAGGGACTTGCTAAGTTCATATATTTTCTAGGTTGGATAGTTTGAAAATTATTTCAATGGAGTAGTGAAAAAATATGCCATTTTATTATTGTTTGAATAAAAATCCTTTATTATATTTATAGAAGAGGAAGGATCAACAAATTAAATAGATTTATATTATTTTTTGATGAAAGAGTTTACTAAAGGAGTTAAAAATGGTGGTTGCAGTTTTCTCTAATATGATGAGTTAGAGAGATAATTTAATCAAGGCCCTTGGGTTAGCTTTCTATGGAACCCAATTTTTATTTTTTAGTGAAATTTTAATGATATTCCCTCAACCCTCTATAATAAAATACAAAAATTACTCTATTAGAAAACTACCAATCAATAAATAGTGTTTCGGTCATGTTTCTCAGAGTGAATGGTCATTCAAAAGACCAATGTAAAGAATTACTAATTTAGTAATGTTAGTATCAAAACTCTAAATTATATTTATATATAATGAATGATCACTTTAGTAAAAAAATTATTATTTTTTTGGCTAGATGTGTGTACTAAAACAGTTAATAAATACTGGTTTCAATAGTTCTAGATTAAAAGAGGTAGAGTGATAATATAATTGGGGACCTTATGTCACCTTTCATTACAACACGTTTAATATTTTAAGGCTATAATCACTAATATACTCCATTTTAATAATAAATGCTATATTTTTTTATTTATAGTTTTCTAATACTGTATTTTTTGTATTTTCTTCATGGGGGTCAGTGGAGTGTCTTAGATCATAGATGGTTATAACCATGTGACATGGATATTGTAAGATATGATTGTATATTAAGAGGTGGATAAAGAAGTATATTTTTATAATATTTATAGAAACTTCAAACTGTATTAGTGAGTATAAATTACTGAATAGAATGAGGAAATTGGAACTACATTAAAAAAGGATAATATTGATGGAAGAATTTCACGGATTTTCAAGAGAAAATAGGCCACCATTGAAGTGATCATCCAACCTTATCTAGTTTTTGTAGATTTATAGACAAATATATCACCACTTGAAAACTAGTTTATCGATATATATAAAATATTTTATATAAAATTGTTATAAGTTTTTTATATTAATTTTTGATGACTTGAGTCTTATGTTGTTGCGGCAACCCCTGGTTGTGTTTTTTCACTTTTTTGAACTTCCTAACTCAATGTTTATTTTGTTATATATAATTATGAAACTCCCTTGGATGCGATACTAAATTCCCAAATCCATTGGAGAAAATATATATATATATATATATATATATATATATTAGGGCCCTAATAAGTTTTTTTTAATCTCAAAGGGTAATATTTTTAATAGTGTGGGAAGATACATTGTTTGTGTGTGAAGATGATTTTATCACTTGGAGTATCCCCTGACCAATTTCTGTATAAAAATATTATTTCTAAATAATTTAAAACTATTTAAAATGATGTATCAAAAATTATTCCATTCTAACTTTCACCAATATTATTTAAATTGAGTTTCCAATCAAGGATGATGATGAGAAAAAGCATAAAAAATATAAATATGTATCGATCTTTTCACCTTTTACTCTAAAAATAATAATTAATGTTTATTATATTTTTTCATATGTATAATATCTCATTTCTATATGAATATTTAAAAATTATTCTTTATAGGAGAAGGTATAAAATATCAAGACACATTCAAATATTTATGTATTCGTAAATATATTATGTATGTTTGATTAGTTGGTTTTATTTTAATTTTTGAATTGAAATATTGTGAACCTACAAGGATCATATCTAAAAGTTTCTTTTTTTATTCTACTGATATCTAAGAAACATTTTTTAAATTAAATAGAGTAATAATTCCTATTGGTTAAATATTTAAGGTAGAATTTTCATCAAAAATGTATTTCATTTCACTTTCACAATAACTATGCATGTGTAAATGTAAATTTATTTCCTTCACATAGAACAAAAATATCTTTGGGTTGGATAAATGTTCCGAAACCTTGGTGGAAGATAAAATTTCATGGGTAATATCATGAGGAGAAAATAAAAATTTAACAATAGGAAAAATATTTTATTTTTAATTTTAATTTGTGATCTTTCGTTTACTTGATCATGCTAGGTTGGTATTTTACTTCTTAGTTGAAATTATAGTTTGACATCAGTATATCTATTTATATATGAAATTATTGTTGGTTTTATACATTCAATGAAATTCTAAATCCTTAACTCACTTAAAAATATTATTCATTTTCTCAATGGAACTACCCTCATCTTCCTCATCCAGCTTACACCCAAGTTAAATGCACTATTTGAGGTCATTGTTATTTTTTCTTATGGAAAAATTGTCTATTATAGTCTTCATTAGAATGTCCTTGAATTTTTTAAAATTAATAAGATTCAAATATCTTTATATCAAAGTAGTGGATAACTTTTTACCAGAAGTGTGTGAGTTAAATCATGATATATAGGTGGATTATTCATAAATTTATTATCACTATGAATTTAATTTCATTTAATGTAACATTAATGAAAGATTATAAGTAGTACTGGGATCAAATAAATAATCCCTATAGGTTTATTAGATTAATAGAATTTTTAGAAGGCTTACAGCATCCCATGGAATTCATCATTACCTAGACTATATGAAAGAATCTACAAATTGGTTTCTTTTCTTGTTTCACCTTATTATAATTTCATTGACTATAATGAAAATATTCTTATGAATATTTATGAACAAAGGTATGGAATTTGGTGGAAATATTTTTACCATCACTTTTTTCCATGGTGTGATGATGATCATGTTTAATGGAATATTGGAGTTCTCCCTGACCATTCAAAAGCATCGTGTGTTCTATAAATAAATCAACAACTTCTTATTTCCCACATAGGAATATTAAATTTACTAATGGACTCTCTAAAATCCTGTTATATTTCTGTAATTTTTTATGTGGGTTTTCATGAAGTATAAAATCATTGGGTTCAATCTTAATTTTGGAAGGTAATATTGATAACAATTTTAATCTTGGGTTGGATAATGTTTCTTTTTTGTTTTTATAATTACTTAAAATTAATTTTTCATTTATTTAAGGTAATTTAAGAATCCTTATTAACGGTTTATTTTGATCAAAATGGTTTCTGGACTTTTTTGTTTTATTTTAGTGGTTGGAAGGAACTTTATCATTTCCCACACATTTGGGTAATTTTGAATCCCCATACTTGTATTATTTGGTTGATTTTTCCATTCTATAGGTATAGGGCTTGATATCCATTTGGATAATTTTCAATCCTCATTCTTGATTACTTAGGTAGATTTATCCTATACAATTACTTGTAGTCATTTTTTAGTTGGGGATATGATAAGGAAAGAGACAAGTGGATACGAATTTAACCTCTGTATTTCATTTATCTAAAATTAGTAGGGATAAAGTTTATGTTGATATGGACTTCTCATGAATAGACTATAATAATCCAAACACTAGTAACCTATATTTGGTGTCTACTTTACTACATTATTATAATATATAAGGGATATAATCACTATTTATGGATCAATTTAGTATTCTTGAAGATCAAGATACATACATGATTTCCATTTTACATTGTAAATAAAATACTAAACAAAGTAAAATAAACAATTATGAAACCTCGAAACTCATTCATAGATTCCTTCTTTATATCCCATGGATAGAAAAAAATAAGGGCGATCTAAAATTATCAGTAAGGGTTATGTACAATAGAAGCTATCATGAGTAAATACGTAATAAACAATATGGAAAGGTAAATATATAAAGATGCATATAATTTAATAAATAACTTGAATATGAAATGTATCCTTGGATAATACCAATTTAGTAATATAATGGATAATAAAAACTGAATTATAAATGAAGGAAATTTATAATATTGGAATTCTTGATCAAGGCCTTCAACAAAGTTATTTTCAAATATGGGTAAGTATGCACCAAAAACCCATTTAATAAGGCTAACAAATGGGTTTGTCAAATGGGACTTGTCAATGCATCACAGGGCTATATATAAACGGTCCATGTTAAAAAATAAATTTAAAATGAAATAATAATATATTAAATTATCAATTTATAATCGATATTCATTATCATAAAATATTTGTATCGGGTAAAGATTAAAGAATATAAATATTTCCCCAGTCAATAAAATAAATTTCACAGTAAAAGAGAATATGTAGAAATGGTATATGGTATAGTAAATAAGAACATACATGATACAAATAATATGTATATATAAAAAATTATCAAAACAATATGAATATTTTAAGATACATTTAATTACTTCAAAATTAATAAGAGAAATAATGTTACCATCAATTAATCAAAAAAGTACATTTTCTTGTAAAATCAAGAATTTTGGAGCATATAAGAAAATGGAAGTGAAACATCTAAAATAAATTTTCATTAAATAATTTTCATTATAATAATATTGAAAACATGTAGAATAAGATAAACAGAAAAGAAAATTTATGGCGGTAGGAATATTTTTTAATGTTAAATCTATTAAACCAGTTACTTTTGAATTATTGTAAAGAATGTCAAAAGTGACCATTTAAAAAAAACATATTAAATATTCTTCTTAGACCATATAAAAATTCAAGGATAACATAAAATTTACTTAATAAATCAATTTATTTAATTAAAAGTAATATTTTAAATATATATATATATATATGCAGGCAAGCAAAATATACTCAATCAAAAAGAGAAATAAGATTGGATTTTATTTTAATAATTTATTTTCATGATTCATCAGCCAAAGAGAGGAAAATTTTTAAAAATAAAGTAAAATAATTATAAATAATATGTATAAGAAAATAAATTTACTTTTTGAGGAATAAATCATAATATTCCTTCAACAAAAATATAAGGAATCCCAAAAATAATAAGATTATAAAATAAATTATTACCTCTTCAATGACCTTAAAATTAAAACCAAATAAAAGAGTAAACTTGAATTGAAAATAAAATTACCATGAAAAATAGATATTAATTTTATATTTATGAAAATATTTAGTATATACACCATATTGAAAAATATGTTTATGATAATGAATATGGATCAATTAAATGGAAATTGAGAGACAATATCTTACCACACTATTAAACTTAGTTGAATGTTATTTAACCTTAAATTTGATAAATTTTGATTTATTATAATTAAAAAATAATAATCATATATTAAATATCATATATGATCCAGTTATATATCTTATGACCCATTTGTTAACAATAATTCATTATTATCATTTTTTGAGTGTTAACTGCTTCGTTTTTCATGTGTGTTTTGATTCATAAGTTATTTTCCTTATGTATATATCATAGTAATTATATTTAAATAATTTTAATAATAAAATAAAAATAATACATATTCATTATTTAGAAATTTAGAATCATTTGTTAAATGTATACCTTAAAAATTAACCACATCGTTTCATAGAGGTGGTAGTCCCCATATACGCACAAACAACATTATAATTTTTAATGGGGAGAAGGGTAATGAAGTTGATGATATATTAAATTTTCATAATTATTATTATATTATAAATATAATATATATTCATTATTTCCATCATTATTTCTATCCATGTGAGGCGGTGATGGAAAACAAACTACAATGAATTGTGAGGCGGTTGTCCGTCGTATACACGAATGATGGTGTTTTTTCAAATTTGATAGAGAATGATATGGTTAAATTTTCTTCCATAAACAAGGTATAATCTACATATATGGTATATTTTTGTGCTATAATATCTTATGGGTTAGAAAATAATTTAATTTGGTAAAATAATAATAGAAATTAATGTGTACGATTAAGATGATTACCACTTTTTTGAAAAAGTTCTTCTAGATCTCCTCCGAAGGACACTAGGGTTAGTGTTTTAGAAATATAATAACCTCTATAAAGTATCTAATTATTTTTTGGTTATATTTTTTTTGTTTTTTGTTGAGATAAATTCCTCAATATATGTGAATATGTGAGGGTAAGGATATACGATTTTATAAGTGAGGTGAGTCACACACTTTTAATTTTTCAATGTTTTAAAACCTTATTAATTCACTTTCTTAGAAAATTGGATCTAAATTGAATCTATATTTAATTTTATATAGGTACGGTAAAATTAAAACCAACCAATGTGGTTTATTAAATTTAGTTTTGATATCTTGAAGCCTTATCCCTTTATTTTAACCCTTTTATCCCATTTTACCCACAACAGTGGTAACATTTTTTTACTATTTCTACTATTCATAATTTCTATAAATAAAAGTTTCATAATTAAAAAAATATAAATTATGATTAAAAAATATATAAAACATTTTATCAAATTCCATTCTTATAATTCAAATAGGTTAATTTTAAAATTAACTTATAAAATGGATGAAATTTTTTTTTTCATGAAAGTGTTTTTTCAAACAATAGTTGATTTTATATTAACTATATGACTAGTAATCATCATAATATGAAGTAAAATTAGTATTTTTTTGATATATAATCTTTAAATTTAATTTAAATCATAGGTTTATATAAATTATTTTAATTAATTAAAATGGAAAAAAATTATGCACTTATAAATAGTTCTCTAAAAAATATTATTTTTACCTCTAAATGATCTCGTCCTTATTTCTATCAAATTTATGATAATAAAAATGGTTATTAATACATATTATAAAACATTAATATAAATAAAAGTATAATTATCTAAATACTACATTTTTTATTATTCATTAAATATTATTTTTAAGGTAAAATTTCATAAATTCATTCATTGTTTATTTTGACATAGTAATTTAAAAATTAATATTCATCCTATCAAATTAAAATTTTTGTTCCATAAAATATTAAAATGTGAATTGTAATAAAATTTAATTAAAATAAAATGATCACTTACTATAATTGAAGCTCAGGTGTTACATTCTTCCCTCCATCAAAAATTCAAACATCATAATTTTTTAGAACCCTTATTCTCTAGGGTCAATAATCTGGATAGGATCTTCACAACATGATTGATCAGATTCTATTTATATATCATATGAGTTGATCACATGCATTTGGTATGGAATATATTTCCTTAACAATGAGATATATAACACATCATCTAATTTATAGGGGCATGGTGGAATTTTAATATTAATCCCAAGATCATATTATTTCTATGATTCAAATATTTATGATATACCTAGGGCGAAATTTTATTTTTTTAATGAACCTTATAACACCCTTCCATAGAGATACATTAAGTAAAACATGATCTCACACATGAAATTAAAAATTCTTCCTTCAATTATCATTATATATCTTTTTCCTAATTTACACTACTTTAATATGGGTCAAAATTGTATTTACCTTTTTTTTGTCTCCTCAACAAGTTCTGGGCCTATAAGATTCATTTCACCAACTTCATTCGACCAAGTATTATTACGACATATCGTGTCAAATAATTCTTAATACGGCACAATTTGAATACTTGAATAGAAGATATTATTATAAGAAAACTGCACTAAAGGAAAAAATGTTCCCACAAACCTTGAAAATCAAGTTGGCATGACCACAACATGAATTATGATGTTTGAATAGTCCTTTCGGACTATCCCTAAAATTAAAAACATTATCAAGATCCTTCTAAATATATTTCAAAATTTTAATGTAAATAATGGATAATGGTTATAAAATATTAGAATAGGTTCACCATTATTTCTTAAAACTTCATTAATATGGAATTGTGTGAGGTTATTAAGTAGTAAATATTCTCTTATTGTAAAGAAATTTTTAGATTTGGTGTGGTGATCAATAATAACCCATATTGTATCATTTTTTCTATGATTAATTGGAAATAAAATGGAAAATCACATAGTAATTTCATCCCATTTCCACATAGTAATGGGAATAGGTTTCATGACTCCAATATGATTCTATATAATAGACTTAAACTACTAAAAACTCAAGAATCATGATACATAATCAATAATTTTCCTCTTTATATTATCCCACAACAATATTCCTTTAAATCCATATAATTCTTAGTTTTACCAAGATATATTGAGAAATTAAAGCTATGATAATCATCTAATAATTTTTTTTATCACTAGTATATATGGAAAATATATCCTTATACTAATTTTTAAAACCCCAAATTTTTAAATTATGTCTTTCAATTTCCCATTATTCATGGAATTAATTTTATTTTAAAAATTCTCATCATCGGGCTGAGAACCTTATATCTTTTCCAAAATATATGGTTTAGAAATAATTTGATAATTGAGTGATTTGTACCCTTACGTAATACTTCCCATAACCATTTTTAATAAGTCTATGAATATAGGATCCCTCAAAATCCTCATTTTAGTCCGGACTCCATGTCCATTCCTTGTCAAAGCATATTCTACATTATTTTCCTTAACTAGTAGTTAATGTATTTATAAATCATTATCCATTAGTAGATCATTTAACAAACTATTATTTTTATGGATTATTTTTAAATATAAATCATGGGTCTTGAATATTAAATGATAGGCCCAAAAGGGGACTAGATACCCTGAGAGTGGGGTGAATCATGGTATGGGTATTTTTTATTTTATTCTTCCTATCCCACTAAATTTGGACCCCTTTATTATAACGTTCACTTCATTTTCACCTTAGTGTTTATATTTATCTTGTCATTTCCATCTTTATATGATGATCATTCATAAAAAGTAAAGTAATAAAGAAATAACAAGGATGCTTAAATTTCTACTTGGTTCACCCTCACTATGCTACATCCAAGGATCATACAATGGAAATGTACCAATTTTAAAAAAATCACTAAGGCTCACTACCAATAATTATTTTTGGGCTAGATCACTTATACGATAAGGCTCATTGCCTTTACAATGTTTAAGGATAGCTCACTACTTTCACAATGGTCACTCTATTTGTTTGTTTCTCAAGATCACTACCGGTGGAAAGGATCATCATCTTCTTATTCCTTTTCTCGCTTCACATGGAAGGGATACACACATGGTTTCTGGACTTATAGGTTCCTTAATTTTCATGAATTTATGCATCCTTAAATGTAGATAGATACTATGTTGAAGTCATATTTTTACCCTTAGATGAAATTAACTTTTCCATAAACTATTAGCATATATTAATTTTTTGAACTATTTTGATTGGTTCACAAACATCCTTGATTCCTCCATGGATTTCCCTAGTTCCCCCAATAACTGTGTTGTACTATGTGGAATGAGTGCTTTGCGGACTACCTCTCTCCATGGACTACCTCCGCTTCTACAGACCGTATCTCATTCCGCAGACTACTTCTTCACCCATAGACTAACTCTTCTTCCACTAACCCTTTTCCTTTATAAGTTTTAGAGTCCAAAAAACACTTTCACATACTATTCTCATGATTTATTTCACCCTTTGTGGAATTATCCCTCATGAAATCTTCTCCCTCGCAGACTCTCATGGGAAATCTTTTGAACTTAGTTGAATTCTTCCTAGAGTGAATATGTTTTATAATGAAAATATCCCTTAGTAATTATGGTATTAGTGATCCTTATATAGGGAAATAAATCCTAAAAATAAACTAATATATTTTACTTCAAGAATCATCATATTTAATACTCCCCCTACATCACTTCTCCCCCTATCTCACTAATCCACCTAGAAGCTTCTCCCCCCATCATGATTAAGAAATTTTCTCCGAATTTACAGCTACAATTTCGTGTCCTTTTTCAATAAACTCATGGGATATTTATTTTAGGTATGAAATAGGGTAAAGAACACATATTAGCACATTAGGGAAAAACACACCATACCTCAGGGAGAGGGGGTCCCTCATCCACCCTTTTTTAAGTGTGGGAGTCGACTGAACTCCCATAGCTAGTCGATTCCTCTTAAATGCTTCTTTGGGTGAGTTCATTGTTAGAATGTCTGCAACCTATAGTTATGTCGACACATAATACAACTTCACAAACCCTTTCTCCACCTTCTCCTGGATGAAATGATACTTCATTTCAATGTTCTTTTTTCTTGAGTGATGGACTGAATTTTTAATAAGATTTATAGTAGTTGAATTATCGCAATAGATTTAAATCAGAGACATCAATTCTATTCCCATATCACCAAGATATTGCTTCATCCATAATAACTATGTGTATTATTGAGTATCCATAATATATTCAGCTTCAACGGTTCTCAATGAAATGCAATCTTATTTCTTTCTTAGCCAAAAAATATACAATCTGCTAAGATAGAATGCACAACCTAATGTCGATTTTCTATTATCTACTGAATCATCCCAATATACATATGTATATCCCAATAACTCTTAATAATATTTTTCATTATTCATCAAATCTAAATCCATCATTCTCTTGATATATGAAATTTTTATTTTCACTAAAAGAAAGTGGGGTTACTTGGAATTTGTTTGATATCTTGATACTTTGCATATGGGAAAAATATTAGATCTTGTTGCTATCAAATACAATAAACTGCTAATGATTTACCTATATTCTGTGATATTGATTGCATTTCCTTCATCATTCAATTACATTTTCATCCATGTAGCCACCAGAGTTTTCATCTCCTTGTAATTATCCATTCCAAATCTTCTTCCAGAACCCCATTCAAAAATACTGACTTGACATTCATCTAGAAAACTTTGAACCTTCTTTGCACTAATATGGCTAGGAATAATCTGATTATATCTAGTCTTCCAATAGGTGAAAATTTTTCATCAACATAGATACCCACTATTTGGTTGTACCCTTTTCACACTGGTCATTCTTTGTTTCAAATCATCGTTCAATCTTCATTCATATTGTTGAAAGAGACCCATTTAGTCCTGATGACATTCAGGTCTATTAATATCAAAATAATATCCTATAAAATATTCACTATTGAATAGATTTAAATCCATAATACCAATTTTTCTACTAATTTTAGATGTTGAATTACACTTTATAATGGGTTGAACACTTGATGGAAACATTGTTAATCTTCTCTTGTCGCTTCTTTTTATCCTTAAAATAGTCATCTGATACCATATCATAAGAGAAAAATAGATAATCATGAAATAAAATAATGTTGCTTCTTGTCCCCAAATCATCCTTTATGAAAATAAACATTCATCTCTTCTATATCATTTATATATTTCATATTATGAGGATATTGGGTGATCCCCCTGTGATATGCAACTCTTATTGTTATTAGGACCACTCTTTAGAACCATAAACATTCTTCTTCTGCTACATCATTTCTTCACATGTGACAGTAGGTTTGAGAAACTTTATGATATCAAAAATGGTTTCCACTTGTAGATACCTTAAATGATATTTTCATTTGGTGAATATACAACCTATAAATGAGTCATCAACAAGAACACTAAGCCTACTGAGTCGAAAATCAGTGTAGGAAACAATAGATAAAGTTAATAACACTATCACTTCCCATTGCACTTAATTAATTCTATATATCTCATGTAAACATCAACTATTCACTCTTTTCAAGGAATTATTCTAGGATTATTCTTCATCTCTCTTAACTAATTTGAATCTATTGATATTATAGAGAAAATCACATCACAACTTTGTACCTTTTAATGCCACTTCCCCTTAGATTGTATCTCCCCTTGAAACTGAAACACTTGAACATTATTTAATATAATTTATACACATGGGGAGTGGGGAAAATCTCAAATCCTCAAGAAAAGGATTATAGTTGATCCTGATTGATTAACCCTTTGATACTTTTTTATGAATCAGTTCATTATTTTTGTGCATGTTTGAATTTCCCATCCAACTTAAAATTTTGTTTATATTATTTCCAAGAGATTTATTTTGAGTGTAATAGAGGAGTTGATTTATATTCCTTTCATTGAGCTCCTTATGATTCCCTTGAGGATATAAAGCTATAATTCAACTCATCATGTTTTCTACTAATATAGTATTTTTCGTTATACACTACCAGTGTTGGGGATCTCCTTCTAGGTTCCTTTTTCTTCCATTTTTTATTCTTATTTCAATGTATTTCCAAATTCCCATAATCAGAACATATAAAACATATACCATTAAAGGAATTCCTTATTTCATCCATTATTTTATGAGATGATGATACAGTTAGAGTTTTTATTTTAACAATTATCCCTTGGGCTTCATGACACATACTCATGGTGTCTCCCAGTCTTCCATAATAGTAGCATTTCATGGATACTTTATTCTAAGATAATCTTCTTTTTGATTTCTCAATATGCTTCTTCTTCTTATTATATTTAAAATAATTTTTGTCTGCACATCATGAAATATATTCCAACACATCAAAACAAATACTTAAATTATTACCAGGCATTCCACATAAATATCACATTCTATCAATACATCCTCCAAAATCATTTTTAGTTTCTTCCATTATCTATCATATTTTTTCCACTTTTTGAATTATTCATACCTCTCTTTCTATTATTCATGGGAGAGGGCTCATCATATCCAATACTAATTTTTCTAGATCTAGATGGCCTTCAGGATGAGACAATCCTTTTTTTCCTCTGAATTAGAATGTTTTATTTTTATTTCATTATCACCTACTGAAGGATAATCAAATAGTAAGTGAAAAGAAACCTTTAATTTGGGATTTTCTTTAGCATTAGATTTTCCCACTTATTTCTTGACTAAATCTAGATCTTCTACAAATTGTTGAGTCTTCTTGTTAATAAATTCATGTTAGTCATTATATTCTCTTATAAGAGTCTCCCCACTAGTTATCTCAACTTAAAATTCTTGGGAGATCAAATCTACCATGTCTAGTTGATCCTTTATTTTAAAATCTTTCTGAGCAATAGATTTATTGCAGCATGCATTATTATTCTATATACTTTGGTTCTACTAAACCATTATATATTTCTATTTAGCAAGATAGTCATTTCTAGATTCCAAATTCATAATTTCTTCCCAGTTAAAACTCATCACCATGTAATCATCTTTGAGTTTTTCTACCTTTGTAGATATATTTTTTAGTTCTTCAGCTTGGGAATAATTATTCTCTATTATATTAGTAGCCACATCAATAAGACTTTTATTTAAGCCTCCTATCTTATTGACATAAATTTCATACACTTGGATTTTGACGTCCTTATATTTAATTTCTTCATCAAATTTCTGATCCAACTCATTTGTTACATTGACAACTTCCACTTTTGGCCGTCTTGAAATTTCTTATTTATAAGTTATTCTAGTACCTCATGGAATATTAGGTTCTCCACTCATTCCTTTAGTATCATTTAATTATTAGACACTTTCACTGTCTAATTCATCAAAATAATTCCTTAGTACACTATTAGTTTCCCTCAAAAAAATCACACCCTTTCCATAGACACTTCCAAACTGGTGAAATCCACAATACTTATTATTATTCTTTAAAGATATTCATTTTTCTATTACATGCAATATAAGAGTAGAACGAATATTTAACATTAACAATTTAATGAACTATGTTAGATAAAATAAATCTCGTAAAATAAACCTTCACTTTGATACCAATTGTTTGGTCCAAAAGAGGTCAAGATACCATGAGAGGGGGTGAATAAGGGTATGGATATTCTTTACATTATTCCTCTGGCCCCACTGGATCTTGAACTCTTTATTATAAAGTTCAATACTTTTTCTATTAATTGTTTATATTTGCCTTTTAATTTCCATACTTATCTGATGATCATGCATAGGAAGTAATTTAATAAGGAAATAACAAGGACCCTGATATTTTTACTTGGTTCACCCTCACTAGGATACATCTAAGGAGAATAAAACGGAAATGTGATGATTGTAACAAATTAACTAAGTCTAAATACCAATAATGATGTTCAGGAAATATCACTTTTATGCCTAGACTCACTACCTTTATAAGGTTTAGGGTTAACTCACTACTTTCCAAAGGGTCACTCTCTTTGTCTCTTTCTCTGAATCATTAATGGTGAAAGGGATACCCATATTCCTCTTCCTTTTCTCACTTCTCTTAGAATTTATCCACACATAGTTTATGGACTTTTAGGTCATTTCATTTTAATTAATTCACACATCTTAATCTGTAGATAAATGCTCTGTTGAAGTCTCATTTTCTCCCATATATGAAATCCACTTTTATGCGAACTATTAGTTAGCAGAAGTTAATTTTGAAATCTATTTAGATCCCTTCATAAACTTCCTTAATTCCTCCATAGATTTTCCTATTTCCTCCATGAACTGTGCAATGCCATATGGAATGAGTGATTCATAGACTAACACTTCCTCTGTAGATTGCCTCCACTTTTTTGGACCATCTCCCCTTTCATATACTACTTCTTCTTCCATGAACTAACTATTCTTTTACAGATCCTTTTCCTCTGTGAGCTGAAAATCCCCAAAAAAAACTTTCATAGATTTTTCTCATGAATTGTTTCACCATTCTCATAATTCTCCCTCATGAACTCTTCTCCTTCATGGACTCTCTCATGAAATATTTTGGACTTAACCAAATTTGTTTATGGAGAGAAGATGTTTTCTAATGAAAATCACTCTTAGTAATGATGGTATTAGTGGTCCTTTTATAGAAAAATAGATCCATAAAATCTTTTAATATGTTTTAATCAAATATTAGATGAGGTAAATACTTTATTGTGGACTATTCCATGCAGTTTGAAAAGCGGTTTACTTTCCTCATGGTGGTCCATCTCTTCTATGAACAAAATCCCTTTATGACTCTTTGAATCATCACCTCTCAAATATAAACGATGGTCATCCTGCAAACAAAACACCAACTCCCAGGATCCATTATATTTATAAATACAGTAAAGAGGATGAGACTAAGAATATAGAGTACTGGGTAAATAGGAACCATCCATGAAAGAAAAGAAAAAAAAATAGAAATATAAAGATTTTGGTTTATTAAAATTTCTTTTAGTTAGGTTATTTATATGATAAATAATATGGTCATTACAAAATATCCATTCAGGACCTTTTTAATAAAAATTATAAAAAAATAGTTTTTATTTCCTTTGATATAAATATAAAAATATATGTATATGTATATATGTATATAAGATAGGAATTTTTATGATATATTATTAGTTATAATGAAAAATAATAAACATTTTAAAAATATTTATTTATATAAGTTAATAATTTTATTCAAAAAAATTTATGTAGCAAATTTATTTGGATAAGTAATCTAGTAGTAATATAAGTAAACATGTTTTTGAAATATAAAATGCTAAATGGGTATGTTTGTGGTTAGATATACTTAATGTTATTTTTAAAAATTAATTAGTATAAAAATTATAAGTGTTTATAAATTATTTAAAAGAAAATTTAATTTTAATATTAAAATTCATATTTTTCTATTATTTTATTCAATTTCAAATATTTATAATACCTTTTTTCAACTATATACTTTTATTAAGAACATTTTATTTAAATGATAGTTATGTTTCAAAGAGTAATGGTATTTTTTGAAAAATTATAATTATCAAAAAATAAGATTTTAATACTATTAGTTTTGAATGTACAGTTTTTTTAATTAATATAAAATATTATTTTAATAATAATAATATGAATTATGTTAATTAAAAATACTTATTTAAATTTTAAATGTAATCATTTGGAATTTGAATCAATGAAATGTAAATTTTTTGAAAAAAATATTGATGGTGTATGTATTTAATTTTATATTTTTTATTTCTAAAACTACCTTTTATTGAAAAAATATATCTATATATACAAGCCCACTAAGGATCAGCCACTACCACATGTGGGACTGGGTGGTCAATCATGTGGGAGGTCGCTCAACTAGGTTGGCTGCATGGAGGTAGGAAGGGAACAAGGAACCAAAACACAGGCATGTGGTGGGTTGTTTATAAGAACACAAAAGATTTGGGCATAGTTCTCACAAGGTACAAGTGGACCAGTTCATGTAGGAACAGCTTGAGTGGCATGTGTCTGAGGTGTTGCGAGTGTCAAACCCCATAGTTAGCTCAATCGTTCCTTGAAATGGATTGATATATTAAGAACTCACCAAAATATTTAATAACTAATGTGGGAAACATGATTCATGATATTGTTCATGTGTTTAAAAAATTCTATTTAAAATAGTGGCCACATGATCAAGAGGAACTCAATAGCCTGATCCCTTCAACATTTCTTCTTCATCCCCACACTCATAATTCCAATTACTTCATATTCTTATTCACCTCATTACTCCACAAACTAACTTGATCCCTCGTCATTTGTATCTATTATTATCTTTCCCTCTGATATAGACCACATCCTCAACTAACCTACATAACCCATAGGTATCCAATATTGATGTTTCTATCTACCACACTGCATTTTTCTTCCTTATAGCAACAATTCATTTACCTGTAACCCATTATCAGGCCAAGTGACCCACTATTATTTTATCCTAATAATGAACAGTGGGATTCATGTTGCTTATGATGTATCATATAGATAATCTCTTTATACATAGGTGACTTATACATTGGAATGTGGATGGATTGAATGATGGATTTTCATGTTTTTTTAATTAGTGAGGATGTCCTTACACATGGATTTCAATCAGTGAAGATCAGTTGGGCAGGTATAGGTTAGTATTTAAATTTTAAAAGGAATACTATGTCTAAAGAAAAAATAAAACCATACACAAAGAGTGTTTTTATATAAAAAAAATTGGATTATGGGTACAAAAATGGGGCACCGCATCATAAAAACATCATGGGGAAAGGATATATTTCGTGAGTTTTTCTCCTTTTTGACTATGTGGGTTGGTTCCCTCTATTTTCTAGCTTAGTGACTCCTAAGGGAGTTCCCTTGGAGTTATTTATATAAGGAAAATGGGGTTGGTAGTTAAAAGTTAAGGTACTTAATTTAAAAAACATATTTCTATGAACTTCAATACTTTCATGAATTCTAAAGACCAAAAAACTATTCTTTTTTAATTTTATGTTTATTTTCAAAACCCTTGGTTTATTTACAGGGAATAACCTATTTAATTTTAAAATAAAATTAGTTTCTTTAAGTGACGAATTTTTTTATTTATTTTAATCATTTTATTACTCTTATGGATGCAAGGGAAGGTATAGAATTTTAAAAAATAATTTTTTAAGTTAAAATTATTATTTTCAAACAAGTGTAAATGCATATATAAATGTATAATTTTATGTGAAATTATTTTTTTATCTATATAAATTTATATAAATATATATAAGTAAAAATACTTTAATGAGAAACTATTATACTTCTAATATCTATCATTTTGAAATCCTAGAAAAATATGTGGATATTCTAGAGGAGTATTCTTCATTTACATAACCATGTTTATATTTTATAAATTAAATAATGTTTACTTTTCTTTATAAATTATCACTACAGAGTTTTCTTAACAAATTAAACATGTATATTTATCCAATCAATTACTCTTCTCTGAATTAGAAATATATTCTCATAGTTTTCAAAGGATATTTCGTGCTCTTTATGATAAAAAAAACAATTTTATATGATGGATAGTAAACCCAAACCCTTATGGAAGTTTTTTCTAATTATGTGATAGTTACACTCATAATTATTTAACACTCCAATGCATTGGGTAATAAATTAATCTCAGATGATTTCATGTATAGTGTGTGGGAGGATATCTGAAGTAAACTCAGGTATTAGGGAGTAAAACTATTCCATTATGGTACTATGTCGACCATGTTATAATATCTTGGTAGAAAAATATGACTTTATGTTATGATCCAAGGTTCCTATAAGAATTATTTATGAATGATTTTGAGTTTTCAAGATAAATATTCATGATTTTATGAATGTATGAAATGAATTTTACAAAGGTTCAATATGTTGAAATCTATTTAGAAAAAAATTTATTTTCCAAAGTACTCAAGATTTATATATAAGGTCTACTTTTTCAATTTTATATCATGCTTTAATTTTATTTTTCATTGCAAAAACCAATCCAGTTTATATATATATTTTTATGGAAAAACATATTACTGATCTTCTTGTAACTCACACTATATTTTCAAAAGCTATTTTTACAGGTCATAAATATGTATAGAAGCATGTAAGTGGTTGGGGACCACCTATGGTGTTTTACTCTTGTAAAAAAGATGAATATTTTTCTGGTATTTTCTTTTATATGTGCAATAATTAAAATTACCTAATGTATCCTAACTATTTAAAACTATAAACCAATGTTATCTTGGGTTTTTTGATAAAAAATAAATGAAAAAATATTAATTTAATAATAAAAAATTTGAACATGATTTGGGTCATCTCATTTGGTATCAGATTCATGGTTTAAATATCATGAGAGGTCATGAAAAGTATAAGCCCTTTGATCTTTATAGGATTTATATAAACTTTTTATGGTTTTACCTAAAATAGAGATAAAGTTTTAGTGAAATTTTTAAATAAATTTAATAAGGATTCGAGTCATTTATGTTAAAACAATATAATTTTTTGGGGTAATTAAAATTATGATGTGCTTCATAGATATTAAAAGGGTTAGTTTTGATATAGAAGGAGAGAGATCCAATACAAAAATCTTTCCCCTTCATGAAGACTTGATTTCAATAATTATTGAAAAGTTAAGATTGATTGATTTTGAAAACTTTGCAAACATCAAACTTTACTAGAAAACACACTATGACATATCAAATACCTCCTCCATGCTTCTGAATCTCTAGGGCTTATGGATTACCCATGAAAAAATCTTAAACTCCCAACTCTTCCACCTTTATCTCCAAGGGAGGTTCCATGATACCATTTTCAATTATTTCACCTTGTCCTAAGATTATGATTCACTATTTTATTTTAGAATAGATATAGAAGAGGGAGGCCTCTGAGCAGCTTATATATTCTACTATTAGCTTTTATTCTTCTTGGAAATATAAGAAATATCTTAAATGAACCACATTTTTAAATTATAAAAATTGATAATTTCATTTTATTTTAAAAAAATATGTTTCACTGTGATGTTTTGAAATTATATGTTAGAAATAATTATTTTCAAAAATTGCATCATTTCCATCAGTACAATTCAGTTTGTACAAAATGTATTTAAACTGAGAAAGAAAAATATTTTAAAAATTATATAAGGTATTGTTTTTCTCATTAGACCCTATCTATATAGGATCAACATGATAATGTAAATTGGGGAATTCTTGATAGAAAAAGGTAATCAACGCTGAAGTTGAGTCAAAAATATTAGTATGTGAGTGTTATTCTTTTCTCATGATCTGTATATGATGTTATCAAATTTTGAGGGTGTGATTTTTTTAAATTTAGTAGAATGTAACAACCCTATATTTTTTGGGATTCTATATTTTAATAAATTAAATAAATAATTCTTCAATATTAAAATATATATATATTTGTTTATTTAAATGATACAAAAAAATTAGTGTATAAACATCTCTTCATTTTTTTCCCTTAACAAAGGAGATAAAAATTTAAAACCTGAAATAATCATCATAAGTAGTAGGGGACAACATGCCATAAACATGTTTACAAAAAAAATATAGCCTATATCTTTAGGTTCTTCCATGAATAGAATACACCCAAGAGGAAAAGAGTCGGAATATAGAGTAGTGGGTTAATATGAAGCATCCTTGAAAGAGAAGAAGAAATAGAAATATAAAGGGTTTCATTTACTAAAATTTATATTAATTAAGTTATTAAAATGATAAATAATATCTCCATTACAAAATATTCATTGATATCCATTTTGAATAAAAATGATAACAATAATAATAAAAATAACCATTAACCCCTTTTAAATATATATATATATATAAGATATGAAATTTTATATTCTATCATTAGTTATAATGATAAATAATTAACCCTTTAAAATTATTTAATTTTATACGTTAATAATTTTATTGAAAACTATTCATGTGAGAAATTTATTTTGATAAGTAATCTAGTTGTAAAATAAGTAGACATGTTTTTGAAATAAAAATGTTAAATGAGTATATTTTTTATTATATATAATTAATATTCATTTTAAAACTTACTTAATATAAAGAAATACAATTTTTTATTAATTATATAAAATAAAATTCAATTTTAATATAAAAATTCATAGTTTTAAAATATTATTATCAATTTAAATTAGTTATAATCCCTTTTAAAAAAATATTTTTTATTAATATAAGTCTATTTAAATGATAATTAAAATTTTAAGAGTATATTTATTTTATGAAAATTATATTTCTAAAAACCTATTATTTTAATAGTATTAGTTCTAAATGTACTATTATTTTTCAAGAAATATAAAATATTACTTTAACAATAGTAATATAACTTGTGTTAATTAAAAGTGTTTATTTGACATTTAAGTCTCATCAATTAGAATTATAATGGATTTAAATTAAATTTTTCCAAAAATATTGAAGGTTTACATATTTAATTTTGTATTTATTATTTTTAAAACTAGCATGTATTAAAAAAAATTAGCCTACCATAGAAGACCAATAAGGACATGTGTTTTCCACATGTGGGACTAGATAGTCAACCATGTGTGAGTCCGCTCAACTTGGTAGGTTGCGTGGTGGTAGGGAGGGACCAAGGAACCTTCACATAGGCATGTAGTAGGCTTGTTATAATCACATATGAGATTTTTTCATAGTTCTCATGGGGTGATGGAGGTCCAGTACGTCTAGGTGTGGACCAAGTGGCATGTGTGGGAGCTGTTTTAGGTGCCAAACCCCACCTGCTCAAGCATTTATTAACATGTATTTACTTATTATGCTCTCTCAATAATAAAATAACCAATGTAGTATATTTTAAATTAATTTAAAAACATCAATTTAAAATAGTGAACTCCTGATCAAGAGAACCTCATATATCTGATCCCTTCAATTTTTTATCGTCTTCCTTACATGGTGAAATCGAATATTTTAATCTTTGTATCCTTCACCACCATTATTTTAATCCTAACCAAAGACCTTTATATCACCTACTATCATTATATTTACCTCTGATGAAAACTACATCCTCAACTAACTTACATAACCCACAGGTATCTTATCCTAATGTTTCCTTATACCACACCGCCTTTGTCTTCCTTGTAGCATCAGCAGTATGTCAGAATGTAACCCATGATCCATCCAAGAGACCCATGTTGCTTTCATCCTGATGAGGAATAAAGAGTTTATTGTTTCTTATGGTTGATCCTCTATATAATCTCATGAGGTATAGGTAACTTAGATAGTGGGATATGACTAGCTAAGATGAATGTTTTGTGTGTGTTTTTTAAATATTTGGGATGGCCTTACACACAGATTCTAATTAGTAAAGATCAATTGAGTAGGTGTATGTTTTTATTTTAATTAAAATTGGAAGAATATATTTGGTATAAAACTTAACCATTCACACATAGTTTATTTTTATAAACGAGTGGGATTATTTCTATAAAAAGTGGGTACCGCAACATAAAAACCCCAAAGGAATAGGGACATCTTTCATAAGTTTTTCCCTTATTTTCCCACTATGTTTGCATTTATTTTCTATCTTCATGAGTACTTATAGAGTACTCTTGAATTTAAATTTTGTGAGGAGAAAGGGGTTGTAATAGTTTATAGGTGAGGGGTTATTCCATAAATTTTATTTCCAAGAACTTCTATACTTTCATGAATTATGAATCAAATCAAAAAATATTATTTATTTTATAATATGTTTGTTTCCAAAATCCTCACCCAATATAAAAGAAATATAATACTTGGTTTTAACATGGAAGTTGTTTCTTTACTTGAATGATTTTATTTATTTATTTTTATTATTTTCTTACTTATTTGAATGCATGGGAAGCTATTAAAGTTTCAAAAAAAATCTTGAAGGTAAATTTCTTATTTTCAAACAAGTCTATATGCATATATATATATATATATAATTTTATGTAAAATGGTTTTTCTTTATATCTAAATAGATGTATATAAATAAATTCATGTAAAAATAATTTCATAAGAAATTACTTTACTTATGAAATCTCTCATTTTTAAAGAATTATAAAACAAATGGAAATTTTAAAGGATTATTCCTTATTTCAAAAATCATCTTTATATATTTTAAATTATAGAATTCTTAATTTTCTTTCTAAATCAGCACTCAGGAATTTTTCTTAAAAATTAAACATGTATTTGTATCTATGAAATTCCTCTTTTATAAATTAGAAATCATTTCCTGTGGTTTTCGAATGATATTCCATGATATTTGTGATGAAAAACACTAGTTACTGTATTTTTAATTCTAGATAAATGTATTTGGATATTGTATGAATGGAGGTGGTTGATGGAGAGTTAACCCAAACCCATATAGGACTTTTTTCCTACCATGTGATGGTTGGACCTAGAAATATGTAGTGATCTAATGCATTGGTTGGTGTCTTAGTCTTATTAGATGGAATGTATAGTGAATGGGAAGTTATCCTAAGAACACTCTGAGCTTAGGGAGTAAATCTAATCTATAATGGGACTAATTCTACCATGTTATGTTGTCTGGGGAGTAAACCATGACTTTATGTTATGATCCATGGTATTATTGAGAATTATTTATAAACTATTATGAGTATTCAAAATACATAATCATGATTTTATGAATGTATGGAATGTATTTTACAAAGTTTCTATATGTTGAAATATATTTATAAAAAGTGTTTATTTTCCAAAGTACTCATGATTTCTATATAAGGTCTGAATTTTTTAATTTTATTTAATTTTTTACTTCTATATTGCATTTAAAAACCTTATCTAGTTTCCTCTTATATTTTTATTAAAAAAAACCTTTATTGAGACTTTATTCTCCCACCCTACATTTTAAAAACATCTTTTCATTAGGAATAATGACATTTAGAATCAAATAAGTGGTTGAGGTAAAACTATAGTGTTTAACTCTTATAAAGTAGATAAATATTTTTCTTAAATTTTCTTTTATATATGTTTTAATTAGAATGATATGATGTATCTTGACTATTAAAAACGCTTACTCTTTTCGATCTTAATTTGATCTACAAAAATAAATGACAAAATATAATGAAATAAAAAATTGAATAGGATTTGGTTCATATCAGCTTCAGTTATCACCTTTGGCTTATATTGATCTATTTCTTTGAAAATATGTATTTTAAACACTTATGATCTGTGTATATCTTATATCTTTCACCGTAGATATAATTACATTATATCTTCAAAGAAAATATTACAAATACCAACTCTAGATTATGTGTTGGATAATTTTGTTCATGAGTAATTAATTGTCTTGATTTGTATCCAATAACATTATCATTATAAATAAGGAAAAAAATTCCTCCATTGATCTATCTCTATATACCACTAATTAAGCCTTTCAGAAAGGTGTGTTCAATATAAAATAATTGACCAATCTCCTATTAAATTCTTCAACTCGTTATTAGAATTCATTTATACATATAAACTTAACCCTTTATGTGTATGATGGATAAGGGGTTTTATAATAAAGAACATTTTTTAAAAATTAACCAATAATAACTTTCTAGTCCAGGGAAGCTATGTACCTCATTTATGTTTATTGGTGAAGCTATTCATTGTCTTCCATTGTCTTCGACGGATCAACTGAGATTATATCCTTGGAAACAAGATATCCATGAAAATAAAGTCTTTAAATATATAATTCATAGTTTCATGATTTCCCATATAACTCCTTTTCTCTATGATTATCCAGAATGTTTTTTATGTGATTCATATGGTTCACAAAGATTTTAGAGTACATCAAGATATCATCAGTAAATACCCTATATAACTATCAATATATTCCTTGAATAAAATATCCATTAAATCCATTAAAATATAGGTCATATTAGTAAATCCAAATTCCATTACTATAAAATCATAATTTTTGTACCTTTTACAAAATGTTCCCTTTGGAATAAATTCCTTATTTACTTACAATTGATGATAGCCATAATGAAGGTCAGTCATTAAAAAATACTGAGATCCTTGAAGTTTAACAAACAAGTCATCATCATGAGGTAGAGGATAATTTTTCCTTATACTAATAGTATATATTTCACTCTAATAAATTCACAACATCATATATACATCTCTCTTCATAAAAAAAATAAAAGGGTCCAAGGTGGAACACTAGGGCATATGAATACCTAATCAAAAAATTTTATATATCATTATTAAACTCCATTGATCATGAAGTGTCCATTCTATAGGGAGTATTAAATATAGGTATCAAATCAATAATTAAATCAATTTAAAACTGATATTATCACATTGATGGATGTCTAGATAATTCCTCTAAAAAATAAATCATTGTATTCTAGTTCATAGGAAAATCCTCAAAATTAATGATCACCACTCACATCCATAGGTTTTATCTAATCTTCGTCCCCAATAATGTTATTTCGAAGAGCTAATGAAGTTGGATATTGAAATTATCAAGATGATGAAGTCTCCCATATAAATACAATTAATTTTACATCTTCATTATGAATTATAATTTCATTATTTTGGTAATAAATTTTTTCATTTTATTTTGAAAACATGTACATATAAAGGGTTATATCAAATACAAACAATGGTATAATAATTAAATTTGTAAATAGGGTATGTTTATATGTTATAATGGGAAATAACTCACCCATCCTTATTATAGTGAGATTTCATCTAGGAGTCACGACTTAAAACATACTTCTTTAGGCGATTAGAAAATATATAATTTTCTTGGAAAACATTAAAGATATAAAAAAGTGTTAATGATCAGAATCAACTAAATAATTTTCTAAATTTAAGGCTATAATTGATATAATTTCCAACACAAATTTAGGAACATAATCTTTGGCTATAGTGATTGTATAATCTTTATTGACTCCCCTTAGCATCTTCTATAGTAAGGTTCATTGAATCATGGAATATTAGGTTGAATAATTCCCCATTTATCTACAATTTAAGCACTAGATAATACTATTTTGTTTATTTATCTGGAATTAATTATCTATATGACTCTTATCTCTACACATGTAACAAACTCTCATTTCATTCAATCAATTCAAGGATTTTTCTTTCCATAATTTTTACATGATGGTAATTAATTTATTCCCTTCTTATTCATTGATATATTCCATTTTTATTATTGATCAAATGGTGTCTTCTTCTCTTAAATTTACTTAAAGATATAGGATCCATAAATTGTTTTCTCTATTTTGATGTCACATAATACTATTTCATAATATGATGAAATAATTTGAGAAACTAGTTCCCTTTGGAGACATTTTTTATAGCATTCAATGAAATATTAAGTTTTTATTTCTAGGTTATGTATGTCATTCATATCATATCTAACAAGTCTTGTAAAGGTGGAATTGTACTATGAAACACTTTACTCTTAATTTTCCTATAAGCTCAAGAACTTTCTCTCCATTTATGTTTGTTTCTCATGAGGGAAATATTTTCCAGATATTATTACTTTAAAATCTTTCTATTCAACATGTTCTAATTCTTCGTCCTCGCTATTATTTTAGATCAATAACCACCATTCATTGGTATCACATATAATACACTACACTACATATAAAACATTTTCTATTTAATTTCAAACTATTGTTGGAGATATCTTTCTGAGGGACTTATTATATTTCTTAGCTAAAACTATATTACTTGCTACACTAAATGATAAAGACATTTCTCATATAAAATTTTCTATTATAGGCGTATCAGGTTTTGGAACATCATATTGTTCCATATGTGCATGTTTATTTTTTATAACCAAGTTTTCTACCCTAATATGGCCATGATATTATTATTTACAAAACTAGTCATATTGTATTTCCCAATTGGTAAATCTATTCAAATTCCTTGAATAATGACACCATTCTTTCTACCAGGTTTTGTTTCTAAAAATTGGAATATACTAAATTTACTCATAACATTATGAATTCTAATCATAATATATAATTCAAAATCTATTGTAACACTTAAAAATGAAAAATTATACAAATATAATATCATAATCATTAGATTGGTTTCATTTGGAATATCCTCAAACAAAAACAATATTAAAATATTTCAAATGGTTCATAATGGGTAGGTGGATTATTAGGTTCTAGGAACTATAGATACCCCTATTTAGCATGACCAACTTATATTTTTAGTCTTAATTTATGAGGAATATTTTCTATAAATAACAATTAATGTCATGAATAATAAAAAATTTCCATTACTTGACTAGTGTAAATACCAGAACCAGAAGAATAGGATATTGAAATGAAATTAATTGTTAAATTATAAACATATCTTGAATTGTAATGACTTCTAATTTCATCTTCATTGATGATTCAGTTAGATCAATCTCATAACACTGTAGTTACTTTACAAGATCCATTTATACAATCTAACTATTAGTTATCCACATGTGCATCATAATCATTGAACATCACTATAGAATTGTTGGGTGATATCATGGACGATCATGATCACTTATTTCATTCATGGTTGATTGTAGTATAATTATTCTATGAGAAGGATTAACACATGATGATCTATAAAGGTATTTTGAGAAGATGAGGAGAGAGAATAATTTAGATATCTAGAACTCTCATTTGTTCTTGAGAGTCTTTATCTCTATCAATTGTTCACAATAAGAGTTTTTTTTAAAGTAGAATAATTTGAAATTTATAAAGGTTGGTATAGGGTTAGAAGTTTACACATAAGCCCCTTTCCTATTCCGTATTTCTTAGTGAACCATGTGTTTTAATAATAATATAGTTATTTTTCACATGACATATGAAACACCTAAGAATAATTCTTTTTTTATATTTTTTTCCAATAAGAATATTAAACTTGTTTCAGTTATTCTCCTCAATATTTACCAATCCTAGAATAATGACAATTTAATAAATAAATATCATTTTATTATTCATCGACAAATATAATAAATATTATGTTCACCAGACCATGGAAATAAATATTTATTATTATTTAACATGTCTATTCTTTTAAATAATTTTTTATTAAGTATTTGAAATCAACCATATACCAAATAAATATTATTTAATCTAAGTTGTTAAATTCAATATCATATTTAACTAAGATTGTGAATACACTTATTATGTTACCCTCTTAGCCTATTTCTCGATAGAATTAGGAAAAAATGTATAAATTTCAAGGTTAGTGTCTACAAACATTCCAAATGAAAATCAATAAATGTCAAAATTCCATGAAACCTTTTTTGAATTCTTACCATGTAATAGAATCTATTTATCATGGTATCTCAAAAAAAAGTTGTTTCATACAAGTACAATAAATCTATGTGATCAATGTCTCTTTCAATGGATATATAGAAATGAACTCTCCCATAGAACACTTTGTATATGGATTTACACAAGTTATTCCAATCCCATCTAAGGTCTTGAGAAATCAATTTTCATCAAGAGAAAAAGTGATAAATTGATTTTGGGAATATTGTTTAATGAAATATCACTCGTGACAGACCCAAAATATCCTTCCCTACTACGAGCATATGTCATCACTTTTTTAATCAATAATTAAATATACATGACTCATGACATTCATTAATTATATTATTAAATTATAATGATCAATACACATATCTGCATATAGAAATATCCAACAAAACAAAAAATGTGGATTTCGGATTGGTGGGTCTATTACTACAGTCTTTTATCATAGATATTAATATGGGAAAACATCGAGATATGGTTTATTAGTGTGTTATTAATATAATAAAACTTGTATTATATATATTCTATATCCTATCAAAAAATATCATCCGATCATAGAAATTTATTCAAGAATACTATCATGGAACCTCAAGGTTCTCATCATAGAGGTTAACTTCTACAACCTTTCAGTGTGAAATATTTTATTAATATATTATCACATAATAATATCATGTGGAGGAATAATAATGATGTGATAATAAAATTCATAAATATTTAAGATAAAGAATACATGAATTCAAGTACATAGAATTCAGTTATATGGGGGGAGCTCTAACATACTCTCACTTAGACTAAATCAAACTTTTAATAACCTTCATTACACAAGTTCTCACATGATATTCATACCTATAATTAGATATAACCTACTCTATAGTTCACATAAGATACTTAATTACAACATTAATAGAAATTCAATATGGTTTACCTAGAGTTATTAATATATTCCTATGATTCTTAAATCATAGAAAGCATCAAGAATCATAAATTATAAAGTGCACATGATAGATCTTATCACACAATAATATCATATCTTATTCATTATATCTTATTCCTCTTATTTCTATGGCCACATTTTCTTATAAAGATATACACAATATGACACTAGAACCAATCCCCTCTTGGATTGTCCAATACTAAATCTCTTGAATATCTTATCAATATATGTACTTTGATTTATTCATAGTAGCCTCTTGGATATATCATGAATGATCCTGATCTAAAGAATATAGGATACTTCACCTAATTCCTTTATAGATAATCACATGTTCAGCCATATCTTAATCTCTTGTAAATCTGATATCTTATTTCCAATTAGTAACATGTCCTTAAAATATACTATTATGAAAATCATTGTACTCCCACTAAAACACTAGTAAAAACATGGATAACATTCATTAAAAATGAAACCAGATTTTTTTATAGCTTTATTGAATCAATTTTTCCATGACCGAGATGCTTTCCTTAATCCATAAGTTGTTCTCTAAAACTTTCACACCTTTTTTCCATTACCTAGAGTTAAAAACCCTTATACTTTTGTCATATACAAATCATATTAAAGTATCCCATTACAGAAATAATTATCTTGAAATCCATATTCTAAATATCATATTCATGTATTGATACTATATAAAGTAAAAATTTTATGGATTTAAATGTGAAAACTAGAAAAAATGTTTCACCATAGTAAAATCCTTAACATTAACTAAACCTATTATCCTTTATCCATGATTTATAGGTACTAACCTAACCTTTCATGTCCATATTCCTCTTTAATTGTCATTTATACCCAATGGGGTTTACATGAGCCAAAGGATCAATAAGAACCCAAATATTGTTTTGAGACTTGGAATCTGCCTCATATTTTTTTTTCTTATATCAATATTATAGCTTATGCGCTCTCTACTCCCTTTTTATAGGATAGAGTGTCATTATTTTCAACCAATACTATGTTTACATATTCTATTACTAGAGAACCATATCTTTTTAGTTCTCTAACCTCTCCAGTTCTCCTAGGTAGTAATTTTTCAAGAAACATTTCATCTATAGGGACCTATAGAATATATTCATTTACTAAATCATGTATATCTTGAGCATCGACTTCGTTATATTAAATATTTCTCCCACTATACTCCTTGAGTATGTTCTAAAAATCAATAAATATGTCAATTCTTGTGATTTTTACATTTTTATTTGAATAGTTTTATAAATAGTATCTCCTTTTTCCCTTAGGATACCCTATAAAGATTCACTTAATGCCTTGGGGAGATATTTTTTTATTTAATCTATAAATAAAAATTTACACATAACATAATGCATAAATATGTGACAAAAATTTTTTATTCCACACCATAACATAAAGGGAATATCATTTTTCTACTTTAGATGGTACTCGGTTTAGTATGTATTATATTATGTGTATGCATATCCATAAAAGGATAATAGAATATTTAGGTGAATCATTAGTGACCTTCCCATATCCAGCAATGTACGGTCCCTCCTTTCACTATCACCATTCTACTGCAGTGTATAAGGTGAAGTGAGTTGAGATAAAATCTCATAATCCCATATAAATTCAATAAAATCATGTTTAAGATATTCACAACCTAAATATAATTGAAATTTATTTATCTTGATAACAAGATGATTCTCAACTTCATTTTTTAACCCCTTGAAATTTTTACTAGATTAATACTTATACCTCAACAAGTATATGAAATTATCCCTACTCAAGTTTTTATAAAAAGTAATCATGTATGAGAATCCACTTCTAGATTCTACTTGAAAAAGGTCTACAGACATTAGTATGTTTCAATTCTAGAATATCTATGTCACTTTCACCGTGACAATTAAATGAGATTATTTTCATATTTCCTTATAAACCATCATGAAATATTTCAAATTATTTAATCTTAGAAGATTATAAGTAAATATCTTGGAAGATATTTTTTAAAGGCATCTCATTTATGTGACCAAGACTGTGATTCCACAACTAGGTGTTAAATGAGTCACATTTATTTTATTCACTATCAATTTCCAATATTTTTTTTTTAATTTTATAAATAAATATTTTTTATTTAGTTATGTCATATCATAACATATGTTATCTTTATAAAAGTATAAACTCTTATTTCCAAAACTCAAAATAAATCAAATAATGTCTAAAAAGGAAATCAAAATGTTGTTATTGGTAATAATTGGCATATAATATCAGTTCATTAAAACCAAAATAAATTTATTTTTAAATGTGATATGGTAGTCTCTAATGGATAGAGCATCCAACCTCACCTCAGTTTTAGCCCATAGATCCACTGCACCTATAGCAACATTCTGAAATCTACTTGGTTCATGTATTTGGATACAAATGTGAGCACCACATGTAATATCTAATAACCAACATGACGATATAGAATGCTTCCACTTTATAAAAAAATCTTGTGAAGCATCCCCTAGAGTCATTATCTATATAAATTTTTGCATCTTGTCTCATTTATTTCTAGATAATATACACACCATATCTTATTCATATCCTTTCTATTGGACCTTTTTCTTCTTGTAAGGATAATTATATGGATCCTTTGACCATGAATGATCCTTCAATCTCTTTTAATTATTTATACTTTCTTATTTACTATAAGTAAAGCAGGTATGACACATCCCATGTATTTATCTTGTTTGTTGATAATAGTAAGATTTTATAAAAGAGTATTCATGTTATTACTCTTATTATAATTCAAAATAAAACCAGAGAAGTTTTTAGGTAGTAAAGATAGAATGATATTTATATGAAACTCACTAGGTATATTAAACATCATGATGTCTAGGTGCTCTATGTATCCAATTATCATGACAACATGTTACCCAGCTATCAAAAACTCTTTAATCTTGCACTTGAATAATGTATTGGGGATCTCATACCTCAATTGTCTTATTGCCTCTTGATAGAGATCTCAATGGTGATAAATGATGTTATAAACATCCATATACTTATATTGATGTAAAAGATCACCGGAAATGTAGGATAATATGAAACATTGTACATCCAATACTTCATCCACATTTTCATATAGGTAGATACTTCTTATTCAATAGCTTCTTTTGAAAGCATCCCTATAATTGGGCTACCCATTATGTATAATTTCTACTCATGGTGTAGTAAAATTCATAAGAACCTATACAATTTTTGGTACTTCAAGATGGTGATAATTTTTTCCTTCTCTAGTATGGATCACATGGATATTTTCAATGTCATTTTATTTCCCATTAATACAAATTATGTGTAGATAATTAGTATTTCGATGATTTCCAAAATTTATTAATAAATTTAAATTCCAATAAATTCCATTAATCTCCCACGATTTTTTGAAACCTAATACCTATCTCCATTAGTTTCAGAATATAATTCTACATGTATATTCTATTGGAAAGGACACATATTCCCATTATAAAAACCTATACATGGGCCTAACAATTTATTTGAATAGTTTTTGGTAGATGTATCTTTCCAACTTCATTAACTATAGTTCCTTGATCTATTGAGTGTAATGGACAATACTAAAATATTAGATAAATATTTCATCAATCATTTCCTCCCAATTACATGATTTTCTACTTGAGAATTCATTTCAAGATGTGAACTAAGTTAATTAAACCCAAAACATCCATCTAAAAGTTACTCAATAATTGAAATCACCTTACATGTGATGATCAAGGACATTAAACTATGAGGTTGATTCTAAATGAAGTAATATAAAGATATAACAAATTAATATTTTACTTGAGGTATTTTTATCCTCATTCAAAAAAATATCATTCTTATTTTATCAAATTTTTTGTGAATATATGTCTATTTTACTTAGGTAATTAACCATTTCTAATAAAACATTTATGTAGAATATGGTTTTATTTTATTTATTCTTGCATCATAATTAATTAATTTATTAAGTGAATAAGGAGAATCCAAAAAATATATAGAATAAACTGTGAAATTAATAGAAATAAAATATAAGTTGAATGATCTTTATATTATCTAATGTCTAGTTTATCTAGTGGATGATAAAATGACACTCTGTAACATCCTGGTTCTAGGTGTTTCCCAAGGGTGCCCCATACCCGGTTGGCCACATGACCCCAAGTTCATTTCCCCAAATACCAGAGGATACTAACTAGCATAGAGGGACAGGGTCTAATAGTGGGGAAACTATCCCCTCATTGGTAGAGTATACATAATATAATAACAAATAATAAGAAATAACGGAAGCAGTAATACCAACAAAAGAAGTAAACAGTAGAATACTGATAGGAATATAATAACTTGAGCATAGATAAATGATTCTTGTCACATGTATCTAGGAAAAACATCCAAACAAGTCACAATGATGGAAAATAATACAAAAACCATAGTACAATAGAGAAAACAAGTAACTTCACCAGCATCGCAAGCCCCAGCTTGGTCTCATGCTCTCCAGCTCCAACAATAATCAAGTACTTGATGAAGAAGGGTGACTTTCCTTATCTATACCTATAATAATATAATTTGTTTGGGTCCAAAAGCATGACCCAAATAGGGTGTGAGACGAATCCCAGTAGGCAACCACCAAAAGATATGTGCCTAACTGTCAGTAAATATATATAGCAAGAAATATGCAAAATGAAGCAGTAAACTATGAAGTACTCAAAAGAAAAAAATATTACAATTTTAGATTACATTCATTCAAAATTTTAAATTATTCAATCCATTGGATAATGTAATCTCGGGATCTATCCTAAGCTCTATATCCCCTTGTATAATAGTAAGAAACAGATGTCTCAGAAGACCATTTAACCAATCAAGTAAAACTGAGTCCAAGCTTGTGATTTGGCTTGGCAGACTCATCACCATCATTCAATTATTCAATAATGAACCTATGGAAAAGTTATCATAGTCTAATCCCCTTGTTCAAATATAACAACAATTCAATAAATAATTACCCTCAGGGAAATCTCACGTAGTCTAACCCCTTTGGTCCCATATAGCACTATTCATCTACAAATGACCAACTGCACAACTCTTATGGTCAATACCCCATTGGTCTGTATAGAAATAATAAACTGTTATGACCACCTGGAAGCTCTCACAAATAATTCCCTAGGGTCCAACATTCATTTAATAACAACCCTCTGAGTATCTCTCATAGTCTAACCCTCTGGTCTATGACCACCCAACAGCTCTCACAGTCAATACCTCTAGGTCAATATAACAACTAAACATACAAATGTGGCCCTACCTTGGGTAGCTATCATAGTCAAATTACCCATGGTCAAATTTTCACAATTCATATCACATGCATCTCATATAATCAGTGACTCCATCCTTCCAATACAAGTTATAGAAAACAAGGTAAGCCTAACAAGCAGTCTAGACCAAACAGCCATAATCAATCAAATATGGGAAATGCACCCTTAATCATGGAATAAAACCTTATGTGTAACCTATTTCCATTTTATCAATCTACCAAACCATAATATGTAATAAAAAGGGTCTAATTTCAATCACGCAAAATCACGAAAATGGGTATAAGGAACTTTTAGCATATATAAACCAAAAATATTCAACGAAAGGCACAAACCACCTACCTTGATGTCGTACGATCAACACTCTTGAATTTCATCCCTTGAATCATCCTATAATGATGTAGATCTTCAAAAAGTTGAAAAATGATAAACCTTGAATAACCCACGAGAGAAGAGAAATCAGGAATAAAGGCTCTAGGGGAAGAGATAACTGACTGGTAGGAATCCAATGCAACTGACAGTGTATCAATTGGAGCTTGAACAAAGAATCGGGAGGAGTTCGAATTTCGTTGCCATTCTATCGCTCTCTTGTATGAAACATGGGGAGTAGAAGGGTGTTCTTTATGTGAGATGTGACCCCGCACTGATTTATCAAATAAAAAGAAAAGTACATGGCATGTTCATTTAATGTACATGTCGTGTACTAGCTTCAACCAGACCCCGCATTAGGCAGTCTACTAGGTCACCTACACGGCCATGTACTCGGTCGTTACATGGCCAGTATGTGGCTATATGTGGTACCTGGGTACATAGAGTGTACTCATAAGTACACAGCATATACTTAGAGAATTCCCAATTCTTCTGTTTTCCTCAAAAACAACCCAAAATAAAGATCCATACATGAAATGAAGATATGGGTTCTTAAAAATTTCCCCCCTTAAAGTAATTTGTCCTCGAATTCCCCTTAGAATGGTAGTGAAGAATAATCTTTGAATAACTCTGGCCATTGGGATTGTACGTCGGTCTCCCTATCTCAAGTCTCATCCTTTACTCACTTGTGCTTCCATAGCACCCATAGCAAAGGAACAGACCGGTCATAGAGAACCTTCATGTTGCGATCCACAATCCTAATAGGGTGCTCCTCAAAGGATGAATCCACCTCCAAATCAACCTCCTTAGGTTGAAAAACGTGAGATGGGTTTGAAAAGTAACATTGTAGCTGAGAAACATGAAATACATCGTGCATAGACCAGTACCTCTAAGGTAACTATAACTGATAGGCAACCGGCACGACTCTCTCTAAAACCTCAAATGGATAAATGTATCTCGGTGAAAGCTTCCCCTATATCTTAATCCTCCTGTGTCCCAACCTCGAAGTGACACATAAGAAAACCTAATCTTAGACCTTGAACTCCAGAGGTCATCTCTATCGATCAGCATAAGATTTATGGAAAGATTGTGCAGTATCCATCCTCTTCTGAATCAACTCCACCTGCTCTGTGGTCTTATAGACTTTGTGAGGTCCCAGCATAGCTTCCTCTCCTTCCTCCAGCCAACATAGGGGTGATCGGTATGGACTACCATGAAAAGCCTCATAAGGTTCCGTCTGACTCGTTGCTTGAAAACTATTATTGTTGGAAAACTCTACTAGGGGTATGTGTCTCTCCTAAGGACCCTCAAAATATAGTATGTGTGCTCATAGCATATCCTCTAAAACCTAAATCATGTGCTCAGATTGGAAATCTTTTTTTTGAAGGTACCTTTTACTCAGAATTATATGTGTACCAAACGCCATTTATAGTTCATACCAGACACAAAAAGTAAATCAGTCATCCCTGTCTGAAATGATAGAGTGCGAAACCCCATGAAAACGTACAATATCTCAAATGTACAACCTTCTAATATCATCAACACAGAACATTTCCTTGATCGGTAGGAAATGTTCTACCTTCTTAATTCTATCAACAACAACTCATACAACATCATTTCATCATGGTGACCTTGGTAAACCCATCATGAAATCCATTGTGACATCATTCCACTTCCACTTGGGAATGGGTAACTGCTATAATAGCCCAGCTGGTCTTTGATTATCCACCTTCACCTTTTGATAGGTGGAACATCTCATAACAAAACCAGCAACATCCCTCTTCATGACTAACCACCAATACTGATGGTGTAGATCTCGATACATCTTGGTGACACCATGATGAACTTCCCATAATGAGGCATAAAAATATCATATCAACTCCTCACATATGTCTACTGACACCCATACGTGTCCATGAAAATGAAAGACCTCATATTTTCTTACGGTCCACCCAGGAGTGGTGTCCTCTTCTAACACACTCTCCCATATGACTGGACCTTTGGAATATAATAGGTGCCTCATTATCACATGATCCAGTAATGTAAAGGTAACATCTATAGAAGAAAGAAACGTATTCTCCCATATATCGTGCACCTCCAAATGTATCTCAGAGAACAGAATCATAAGTTTTCACTCACTACTGTACTCTTGAACTTCCTGTATCTCAGTCCTCATGCTTAATGCATCAGCCACTACGTTTCCTTTTCCAGGCATGTAGGTAAGATCAAAGTCAAAAGACTGAAGGTACTCAACCCACCTTCACTGTCTCAAATTCATATCTTACTGACTAAATATATGCTTGAGACTTTTTTGGTTAGTGTATACCAAAACATTCTCTCCCAAAAGATAATGTCTCCAATAGAATAAGGTGTGCACAACTACAACTAATTCAAAATGGTGGGGCAGATAATTCTTCCAATGTGGCCTCAAATACTGAGACCCATACACAATGACTCCTTCCCCCTACATAAGCATATCTCCCATCATGATACCTGAATCATTACAGTAAATAGTGTAACTCTTTTCCGGCTCATGGAAAATCAATATCAGTGCTAAATTCAATCTCCCTTTCAACTTTTGAAAGGATGAATCACAATAATCTATTCACAAGTACTTCAATCCCTTCATAGTCAGGCTAGTAAGTAGCGATTCTAAGAATGAAAAGTCTGAAATAAAGTTCTTGTAGTAACCAAACATCCCCATAAAACTTAATACCACAAATATGTTCTTCATCTACTCTCAAGAAACTACTTCCCTCACTTTCTATGGGTCTACCGATACTCATGTATCTGAGATGACATGACCAAATAAGTGAATCTGGTCCATGAAAAATTGGAATTTTGAGATCATAGCATATAACTGATGCTCTCTCATTGTAATTAATATGATCTCAAGATGGATAGAATGGTTGTGTTGAGTGTGAGAGTAAACCAAGATATCATCCACAAAGACTACCATAAAATAATCCATGTAAGGATGAAACACTCAGTTCATTAGTACTATGAAAATTATTGGCACATTTGTGAGACCGAATGACATAACCAAATACTCGTATAGACCATACCTACTCTGAAAGGCTATAAGAGGTATATCTGATGGTCTAACATGAAACTTATGATAACTGGGTCTCAATTCAATCTTTGATAACTCTTGGGCTCCTCAAATTTGATCATAGATATCATTAATCCTCAACAAGGGATATCAGTTATTTACCATCAACTAGTTCATCTTTTGATAATCCACACAAAGTCTTAGGGTACCATCCAACTTCTTTGCAAAAAGGACGGGTGAACCCCAAGGAGAAGTACTGGGTTAGATGAACTCATTTTCCTGTAACTCCTCTAACTACTTCTTGAGCTCCTATAAATCTGGTGTAGCCATCCTATAGGGAGGAATGGGCACCGGTGCCACACATGGAAGAAGGTCAATAGAGAAATATACTTCTCTCTCTAGAGTTAAACCTAAAAATTCATCTATAAAGACATCTCTGAAACGATCCACCAATGGAGGAAAGTCTATCTGTGAAGTCCCCTAGTCATCCAGATATAAACTAGAAATCTAGGTCGTAATTACTCCCAACCCATGATACTCAGGTCCAACTGTACTCATCTGGACATCCCATTCACCCTTGTGTAGAAAATACTCATCCTTTGGTGATGTGAAACTCGCCCTACGGTGATAGCTGTCAATAAGGTCTTGAAAATAGACTAAACAATCCATTCTAATAATGACATCGAAGCCTGTCATCTCTAAGGCATAGAGGTCCCATAATAAGTTAAACCCACCAACCTCAAGAGAGAACTCCCTGCAATTTTGTACACTATCCATCTTAATCTTCTACAGAGTGTCTAGTGTCATAATATCATCATAAGTAAAGATGTAGAGATCAAGGATTCCCACAATGGAAATAGATATAAAACTATGAGAATCCCCTATATCAAAAATATAATAAGCTAAAATTGAGGAAACTAGAATCGTACCTCTAACCATATCGGGTCTGGGATCCTGCTTCTGTAGGGTCTACTCTAGGGTAAAAGTCTGACCTACACTGTGGCCCTCCGACCATGCCTGACTACCCTGAGTTGATCCACCTGGCTATTTCTAAAAACCTATAGCCTGACTACCATGACAATGACCACCTCCTCATCCTGAACGGTCTCAAAAATTCCAGTTCCCTGACTAACAAGAAATTATTCTTCCTTCTTCAGAATGTTGAGTCATAACAGAACCCCTATCACTCGCTTCTAGTGAGAGCATCTAGAAAAAATGCTGAATATGGCCCATCTTTCCGCAAGATCAATACTCAACTGGGCCTTTTAGGAAATGTGGTCTTGTATACCCACTCTCCATGCACTGGTAGCATAAAACCTGGATACCTGAAGAATCATCACGTGAAATCTCCCTACAATGCTTCCTACTATCTATTGAATGAGTACCATCCCAGGATGTTAAACCTCCCAAGATCGCAGATCCCAAGTCCCTCAGATTATGATCGGTAATCAGTTCCCAATTTACTATAACAGTCACTAAATTCAAACTGAAATCATTTACCTATGATCAGATTTCATACCTGAGACCATCCTCAAATAACCTAGCCAAAGATAACTCATCACCTCCCAAAATAGGTACGAAGCACTGAAGATCTGTGAAATATGATAGTAATCCATCACTGAAAGAGAACCCTAATCCAAATGCATAAACTCTCAGGCTCAATCGGACCTTGACATCTTGGGGTAGAAGTAATCATAGAAGGTCCACTGATAGTCTTCCCATGCCATATCCTGATAACATCCCACTTGTGAGATAACATCCCACCATCTCTTGGCGAAATCACATATCATTCTTGTCACAAGATTCACCCTCCACTTCATAGGCATCCCCATATGATCAAAGATAGAAAGCATGGCATCCAACCATGAATCTTCAGCCTGTGGTCCTCCATCCCCTAAAAAAGTGGGAGAATTCTACTGCTGGAACACCCTCATCAACGCCACCATAGTCAGGGCAGGATGCAATGCTCCTTAAAAATTTTGTAACATCCTCAAAATGCCTTCACGGAACTTTGCATCAGCACCAGTGTCTGGTATAATAGTTGGTGCTAAGATGTGCATGACGGGAGGATCTCCTGGTAGTCCCTGACCCACCATTTTTGGTATCAAAACATCGCCCCATACCTAGTGTACAACTAGAGCACGTCTCGGTGGCATGACTCTGAGAGTTCAAGCACACACCTTAGTACAAGATTATCAAGGACTGCAATTTAGAAGTGCACGAATGGAATAGGAGAAAGAAATCATTTAAGTTTTACAAAACAAGGTTACACGACATGTATAAACTCTACACAGCATATTCCCTTAATCTTTTAACATGGAATGTACATATTCCAATCTCGATCATGTAACACCCCTTACACACTGCATGTTCCTCCAAATACATGGCATGTACTTGAATTTTCCCTCTTTCCCAAGTACTTATACACAACTAAAACCACACGGTTATGCTGGTGTAACACTACTCAGTGTGTTCACTCTACACACGTCATGTACCAATTATGTCATATCCACTCATTTCATTGGTCACACATTTGGATACATGGTTGATAACTACACTACGAATATAAATGATACACGGCATGTAAAACCTAAGTTTCATTCACCCGTGTCATTGGACACATGGCCAGATACATGGTTGATAACTACACTGTGTGTATAAACAAGACACGTCATATACAACCTAAAGTTTCCCAACCCCGTGTCTCTTCTCACACAATCAGTCACATGGTTGATAATTACACGGCATGTACTTAAGAAAAGTCAATTCTTATAGAACAAAATAACACATGGCATGTTTTTATAATACCACATGTCGTGTTTCCTAGGTTTTCGGATAGTAGGCCTCTAAAACTTCTCTAAAACCCTTAAAAACTTAAACTTTTGTCCAAGGGTTGAAAAATTCTAACCAATGAGAGCCCATAATACCATGAACCAATGTTTTTTATCCTTATTCAAATCATAACATGAAAAAATTAAATTTAATTTTCAAACATGATCTACCAAATTCTGATCCAAGAGGGCCCATAACACCTCAGGGGCCAAAATTTGGCATCCATCCAAATGAAACTTTACATATTCTAAAACCCTATAAAAATAACAGGTATTCTATCATGGTATCAATCACAAAATCATGCATATCTAGCATAACATCTATCAAAACAGCATGCAATCAGTAATGCATCCTAAATGGCATGACAAGAATGCATGACATGTGATATCTAGAAAGGGCCTATATGATACATGAGATGGAATGACCTCATCTCATTAACAAATTTAGTATTTTGTATTCTCCTTCAGCTTATATTCCCACTATTAGTTCTATATTTACAATTAGTTTTAATTTTTCCCCATTATTCTTCTAGATTATGGTTTTTTTGTTTCAAATTTTATTGAAGTTCTCTTATTACTTTTACATCATGTAAGATCCTGATTTTTCCTTAATGTGTAGTTTTTTTATGTTTAAATCATTTATATTTCTCTTATAAATGTTCTTAGGAGTTTAAGTATGTTTCCAAGAGTGTTCATACTTTTTTTTAGGCCGAGAGTCTCAGTTTTTAGAGAAATGGGTGAGGCTCATTGTTAATGCACAGTTAGTGATAATTAAGAACCTCAAATATGTAGAAAAGTAAGGGAGGAGAGTGGTTTTTCAAACTATTAAAAATAGAATTAAGGTCTATAAAAAATCTTTTGAATAATTTGGATGGTGTCGCATAGTTTTTCTTATCATGTTCCTTAACCATGCAAGGTTGTCGTGTTTGGATAATGCCAATGGAAAAGTTAATGCATGAGTTAGAAACCCATGTGGCCAAACCATGAGACCATTTAAAAGTTTAAATTTACCATTTTTATTCTAATACCTTTATCCATTTATTCACCCATTTCTTTTTCTATTTCACGCACATCAACCCATCATCTTGAGATCCCTCCTTCTCCTCTCCTATAGGATATAAGGTATCTTATCTATCTAGGATTGCATTGAACTGTCATTCATTATATTGGATCACCATTAGTAATTCTATGATCCTTTTACTTCTTTTATTAGTTCCATGTGATATAATATTCCCTATTTTCAAGTCATTTTTCAAGTTTCTCATTTTCTCTCATTCCAACATGAATTAATGGTTGATACATGTTGACAAGTCATATACCATTATAAGAAAGGTGTTCTGTTACATTTCTCTAAAATATTTTATGTCTATAATGTGGGATGTTTGGATACACCTCATACCTTCCTTGAATCACCTCTAAAGTGGTAATTTATTTTAATTAAATGTCATGACCTTGTTTGAGATACACCCTTGGACCCATGATGTTGTTTGATATTTTCTTACTTGACTAGAACCACCCCTTAAGGGGTTTATAATGAATACCCTTGAAACTTTTATAAATTCTTATGTGAACAAACAACCTTCTACGTGGTCTTGGATTATCTTTTAAATGGAATAGTAAAATTAATTAAGTGAAATATGAATGGTAAGACCATGTCACATGGACCTTATTAAATGGTGAATTATGCACATGAAAAAATTAGATTAAAATGAGAAGGGTGGTGATATAAATACTACACTTGGACTAGTTTAATGGTTAAATGTGATTATGGATACTATTATTACCATTATATATTGTTATAGGATGTCATGCCTTGGGAATGTTTTGGATTATCGGTTGGGGTTTTCCTTAAATTCCCAAAGGATGCCACCAAATTTATTGATGTGTTTGACAAGAGTTTATACCCCTCTTATACTCATCCATTGTCTTACATTGATGACCACTCAGTCCTTGTTTTTCATACCCATATATTACTCTCTCTCTATAAATTTAAATGTTATGGATTATATCTTTGGATTTGGTTTGATGTATTATGGCAAGGACTGCCTTGGATTATCTCCTTGTGATCCAATAAATTCCAAACTGAGGTTACTTGGTACTTGTTCCTTGGATTCAATAGCATTAATGTTAGTGTAGTACAATGTTGAGGGTCCATCCCTAGATTTCAATCATCCCCTTGTTTCCAATTTCTCCATGGATAGTCGTTAGTTGGTCTGACCTTTTGAGTTCATGAATTTTAACTTTATGATTTATACATGGTTACATTCAGTATATTCCTCATATACTAGATAGTACATATTTATATAAGTATGATGAAACATGGTATTCCTTCTTAGGCTGAAGTATGTACAGACGGATGGGTATCCCCTAGGAACCCGATCCAACTATGTTTATTTTATCCTATAGTTTTATTTCATCATTAAAACCTGAAAATATTTCATTTTTTATTCACCAGATATATTTTATTAGAAATCATTTGTGGTGACCTACTAATTTTTACTCACACCTTGTTTGGGCTTCTGATTGGTACCCAGACAGACATTATGGATGTAGGTAGGGAAAAAGGGAAGCACCTAACTTTGAACATCTGATTTTCGATACATGGATAGAGTAAAGGATCATAGCACTGAGCTAGGTATCATGATTTTATTGAAGTTTTTATTTTGATCTTTTTTATATTTTTTATATCATGTATTGTGTACTTTATTCCTTTTTCCATGTTTCCCTTTACTCCCCATTTTTTATAGCATACAGAGATGACATCATTTTGTATTTGATTCCTACTTTTATTATTATTCATTATTATCTTGATTATTATTATTTACGCTACTTACTCATATTATTCCATTTCTATATATTCATTGTTTCTTCTATTTATTCATTTGATATCCTCATTTCATGTTACTCTGGTAAATGGTGTATAGTATCCCCACAAGACCAGCATAGGCCCTCACTACTAGTCGGAAGCCTCTGGAATACGGGAAGTCATGCTTGAGGCCATGTTGCCCACCATGTCTGGACACATATGATTAGACCATGCTCAGAATGTCACAAATTGGTATCAAGTATTTTTTTTCTTTTCCTGACTCTATCAACTCCACATTCACAGTAAAATACAAGATTTTAGAGATGGGATTTGATGTTCTAAATTACATTGGCTATATTTGTACTAATTTCACTATGGAGTGATTCAAATGTGTTATGATATTTTGTTTTATGGATTTTCACCCGTAGGTCAGAAAAGAAATCGAGTATTTGCTCATTCATTATCACAAGAACATATGAATTCACTTTCCATGCATATTCCATTCTATTTTTACTATATTTCTTATATTAACTATATTTTTGTGGTTGTTGTTAGTGTATAAATTTCTATATATTTTTGTGATTCTAATAGTTCTTACAGGGAAGGAGAATTGGTTACTTAAAGTCTCTAAAACAACATAAACAACATCTTCCCATATAGATCAATGGTGGAAACTTGACATAATAATTATGAAATGTTTAAGAAATGAAACTTTAGTTACATGGGATGAAAAATTAGTTGGTTACAATTAAGTTGATTCTAATTTTTATTTATAATGTTCCCTTACATAAATTTGGAATAATTATCAATATAATTGAACCATCCTATTGGGACTCATTTCATTCTAATACGAAATATTAAATTATGGTTGTAGTTAAATGAGTTCTAATTGTGACTTCTGAAGCTTAGGTATTTATAACTTTGGAATGGTAACCCATCTAACTTTACTATTGTATAAATATTACTTCTTTAAAATATGACTCATAAATGAATCATTTTTCATTAAATATAGATTACAATCGAAACATAAAGATATTTTTTATCTCTAAATTTCAATTGAAACTCTATATACTAAAACCCCTACTATGAAACATGGAACCTTGACCCTGAACAGATGTTAGTAGTCGATAGTTGGGAGTGTCTCTTGTGTTTCTTCATAATTTCAAATTTACCTTGACTTAGATTTAAGAGCGGTTGGTTGGGTAATGAATATTGTATATAAGGTCCTTATAAATGTTATATTCTTTTATCAATAATATTTTCTATTTTCTAACCTCATTTGAGGTGTGTGTTTTGGAATTGTAGATATATGCATCCATAATGGCCTTGGGTCAAACATTGGGGGGCTCTCATCGACCATGGTTTAGATGTGGTGGGACCAGAATAATTGGTGGTACCTCCTATGGTGACACTTGAGGAAACGCCTATTATTCCTAGTTTGGGAACCAATGCTCAGTTTAGAGATTGCTTCATGTGATTAATGTGTTCTATGTAGAGAGTTATCTGACCTACACCATCTATGTCAGAGTTGATTGAAGAGTTCCAATAGAAGGACCCTCGAACTTTTTTTGGGTAATGAGGTCCACAAGATACTAAGTGATGGCTAGATTCCATGGGATCCATCATTGAGAATCTAGATGAACCTTCATAAATGAGAGTCAAGCTTACAACATATATTCTTAGAGGGTCTTCTAATATGTGGTGGGATGTTTTGACCCAGGAAAATCATTATCGGGTTATGGTATGGAGGGATTTCCAGATTACCTTCTACGATTACATTTTTCTAGAGATTTTGAGAGCCAATTGAGCTATATATTTATACTACTAGATCAAGGAACTCTATTTGTTGTGGAATTTTCATCATGAGTCACCTAACTCCAAAATTGTATTCCTACTATCCTTAGTGATAAAATATCTAGAGCTAGTTGATTTGAGGATGGGCTCAAGTATTCTATCTGATCATCAGTTAATGTCATCCATTTGACGGTTGTATCTAAAATAATAAATAATGTTCTCATCTATAAGCACAACATGAAGAAATTCAAAGGTGTTGGATAGGTAAGTTCAACACCTAGGAATTGAAGGAGTTCATCCATTGATAGGAAGAATAACCTAGATTTTTTCTATCATGGAAGTGGAATCTAAAGTATCCTCACTAGTAGTAGTTTTGTATTACATCATTTTGGGAGTCATGCACACATAAATCCCCAATACAATAAATACCTATTTGAGTTTTCATCATATAGAATAATGGTTCAACTTTAATGTTTCCAAAGGGCCTTACCTCCAATTCCTACCGAAAGCAGGTCTCCACCATCCCCAAGATATGTAATGGGATTATCATCCCCATGTAAGGTAGGGAGATGGAGTACTGCAAGCCGTTCGGGCTAAGGAGGTTGATGTGTTTGAGGAAGCTACACTTTTGATATGTAGTTCTAAGAGACTAAAACTACTCAAGTGAGTCAAGTTATAGCCTAGTTCTATGTATTAGTCTAGTTACATGTTGTATAACCTACTCCCAATGATTAGTGTGTCAGCCCATCTACAGTGATAGGTATGATCTTAGTAACCTCAAATTTGGTATCTACTTTATTTGAAACAGGAACTTCACATTAATTCATAATTGTGGATATTAAAGGAATTCATGGTATTGAAATTGATTATACCTATGGGGTAATAACTCTTGAAACTCTTCTGGGAATCCTATCAGAGAGTATATGTCGATAAAAGGATTCTCCCCTTGATATTGGTGACTATCATTTCATCTAGAACCTTTATATCATTCAAATAATAGGCTTTTATGTAATACACTAAATAGACTGGTTGGTACCTTATCAAGAAAATATTGAATGTTATCAATAAAGGGTTTATTTTGTATCCCCTAAGGGTGAAAGATATATCTATAAGGTTGAATGGTATGTCAAGGATAATTGTACTATATAGATAATCAAGGAATGAGAGGGGTGTTGTCCCAAATTTCCAGTCTCCTTCTAGAAAACCAGGGAGTACATCAGTCTATTTTACCTCTTTTAGTGGGTCACTTCATGGATGGTTTACCTGATTGTTTTTTTAGATTACCATCTATCATATATATATATATATTACTATCTTTTTTTCTAATATCAGTATTGATCATTATACCTTTATAAAGGATAGCTTCTACTAATTTTTAGGAAAACAAAATATAGTTGTAGGACCAAGAAGAAAAGAAACTTATTTAACCTAGTAATTCACCTTGGGGATCATCTGTCCATTTTTACAAGAAGTAATATGGTACCATGAGGATTTTTGTGGATTACTAAATATTAAATCATTATACCATCAAATATCGATAACCACTTCACCGGATAGAAAATATTTTCAACTAGCTCAAATGAGCTAGGGTCTTCTCAAAGATTGATATGAGATCAGGATATCATCAGGTATGAGTTATAACTATGGATATACCACATACATCATTAAATATAAATTATGGATTATATTTTAATTTGTTAATGTCAATCAGTTTGATGAATGAACTACCAGTTTTTATTTGACATGATGAATTGAGTGTTCCCTGAAAATATGGTTGTATTCATTGATATTTTTTTGGATGAGATCTTATTACAATCTCGAACTATACAATATCATTCCATATTGACTTATTTTTGCATACATTGGAAGAGAACTATATATCTGTTAATCTCAAAAACATCCTCTTTGAGATTGATAAAGTTCACATACTAGGACACATTGTATCCAAAGTAGAGTTATCTATAGATCTAGAGAAGGTGAGAGGCTTTGTATCATAAGATCATCCCATGAAGGTTTTTGATATACAAAGTTTCTTGGAATTATCTTGATACATAAGGCATTTTATCTAGGACTTTTCATGCCTTTTAATATCTTCTGTTATCTTGACCAAAAAACGTATCAAATTATTATGGTCTGAATCTTGTGATAAGGACTTATAGTAATTAAAAGGAAGTTGTACCTCATCACTAATCCTGAATCTGCAGTAGTAGAGCATAATCTATATAGTTTATTTTATTGCATCATATGTCAGGATAGGTGTAGTTTTGATGCAAGGAGAGTTAGTCATAGTATATGACTATGTTCAGTTGATAATTGATGTGTGGAATTACCTTACACATGATAACGAGTTTGCAGTTGTTGTTAATGATTTGTGATGTTTTAGACATTATTTACTTGGGGACTGTTTTGTGGTGTAAACAGACCACAAGAGCCTCAAAAAAAATTTCTCTCAATTGTATTTGAACATTATACAGTGCATATGGGTTAAATATCTCTATTACATTGATCATGTTTATACTCCTTAGAAGGTAAATGTGGTTATATATGATCTAAGATTAAAGACTCATACAAAAGCTATTCAAGAATCAAATAGTGAATAGAAATTAATGTTTTGTACTTAAAATTGAACCTAGAAGTTTAGGAATATCATAGGAATCCTATTATCATGACATTATTAGTGACTTCTTCAGTTATGGAATGAGTGATGATGAAGCATATTCCAGTTCTCGATGTCTTGTTCCTAAGGGAAAGAGTTTTAGTTGAGTACCCACCACCTGGTCAGGTTATCGATGTGGATGAGATCTTCCACATTCATGGATGTGTCTTGTTTCCTGATGAAATTTGAGTGGAATTTATGTGATATTCCAATACTATAAAATGTTTATTAGAACCCAAACTCACCATGATGTACATGACTTATGTCACTAGTATTGGTGGATGGGGATGAAGAATATGATTTTAGGATTTTTTTTTTAACTTGGTATTCAATTTGTCTGTAGGTAAATGAATAAAACTAGTGGATTGTTGAACTCTCATAGTCTTTACCCATAATGGAGTGGAAAAGTGATGAAATCGCTATGGGTTTCATAATGGGTTTACCATAATCACTTCTAGGTATTTACACATTATGTGTGATTATGGGTAGGTTGAAAAAGGATTCCCACCAAATTCATATGAAAAATACCTTCTCATTGGATGATCTATAAAGAATATATGTCAGAGATATAATATTCCTTTATTGATTTTTATGTACCATCATTTTTTAATAGGGATGCTCAGTTAACTTCTCGGTTATAGCAGCAGTTGTCTAAGGCTCTTAGATCATTGTTTTTTCTAAGAATATTCTACCACTATCAGACTGGTTATTATTCCAAACATACAATACAGGTACTAGAGGAAATGATTCTATATTGAATCCTTCATTTTTTAGGTTCTTTGGAAATGAACTTGGACCTTTCAAAACATTCATCCAATAAAAATTTATATATTACTATACAAATTTCACCTTATGAGGTTCTCTATGGAAACATATATTGTTCACCCTTATGAAAGTTATAGGTAGGATAGGTTGTGCCATTGTGACCTCATCTCATTCAAGAGACATCAGATTATATACTTCTTAACAAGATGGAAATAGTTATATATTAGTCTAAGAAGAAGTCTTATTCCAATCATCACCACTGACATTTAGAGTTTAGGTAGGGTGTTAGGTATTCCTAAGTGTTTCACTCAAATTGTAAAATCAGTGGATTTAGATATAATGGAAGTTAACACCAAGGTTTGTTGGAGTTTTTTAGATCTTACAAAGAGTCAGGTCTGTAGCCTATCAAGTAGCCATACCTTAGTGTGACTCATATAGTTTTCACATAGTTTTTTTAACCATGAACCAAGACCCTGTGAGGTGGGGGTGTTTGGATAGTACCAACCACATGGTTGGAACAATGTTTGGAAAATAAATCATCCAAACCATGAGCCCTATTAAAAGGGTTGATTTTACCTATTTTTATATCAAACCATTAACCTTTCCTCTTCCCATTTCTTCTTTAATTTCATTCGTAGTAGCTCATGCAATTAAAATCTCTCTTTCTCCAATCTTATATCATTTGAGGTATCTTCTCCACCTGGGATCAGATTCTTCCATCATTCTTTGTGTTGGATTATCCTTGTTAAGTCTATGATTCCTCTTCCATGTTTTCTTATTTTCCCTCACCCTCTTTTTCATTATTTCTATGTGAGATCATATGCCCAATTTTTAGGTTGTTTGATTGTTTTCTAATTTTCTCTCATTCCACCCCAAATTAAAGAATGATACTAAATGAGGTGTCATCTACCTATATAAGGTATATTTTCTAGTAATTTTTTCAAAAATATTTGATGTCTATATATATTTTCATTGTTTCTTGTTCCAAACCATCCATGTATCGCCTGAAAGAGTTTATTTTCTCTAATTAAATAAAGAAAACTTGTTTGAGATACTCCCTTTGACCCTTGATGTTTTTGGATGTTGTATTCCTCTACTAGAACCACCCCTTTGGGTGTATCTAACAAATTATCTTGAAACTTTTATCTATTTTTATGTGACCAAACAACCTTTTATGTAGGTTTTCATTATATTTTAAATAGAATAGTAAAATTGATTTAGTGAAATGTGAATGGTTAGACCATGTCACTTTCCACTTGTTAAATGATGAATTATACACATGACTAAATGAGATAAAAATTATAAGGGTAAAATATAAATATTAACTTGGCATATATAAATGATTAATCATAATTAAGGGTAATATTATTACCATTATATACTATTATAGGTTGGTCTATCCTGTGAAAGTCTTCTATTCTGGACCAATTTTTTCCTTGACTACCCAGGGGATTCAACCTAATTCATTGATGTGTTTTCAAATATTTTATATCCCTCTTGGACTTGATAATTGTATTATTGTCTTATATTGATATCTATCTAAACATGGATCTTTGGTCCCATCCAATAATCTCTCTCCATAAATTATAATTCAATATATTATCTTCTTGGATTCATCTTGATGTAATAGGACAAGGACCACCATAGATTATCTTCTTCATCCCTAACAAAGTCTAGATTTATGTAACCTGTGACTTATTCTTATGTCTCAGAAACACTAATATTATAGGAGTTCAATTATGGGGATTCATCCATAGATTTTACTCATCCCCTTGTTTCAAATAACACTACTGACTTTTGTGAGTTTTTTTAACCTTTTAAGGTCATGAATTTTACACTTATGATATTATACATGGGTGACTTGGTTATATGCCTCAGTTCCTAGATAATACATATTTATATACATATTATGAAACATGTACAGATTTATTCCACCTTTGGTTGAAGTAGGTATATATGGATGAGTCCCTCATAACCCTGATCTGGTTGAGTTTAAGTTATCATATAATCTTCTTTTATAGTTATAAAAACACCTTTTTTCATTTCATATTCACTGGATAGATTTTATTAAACATTATTGGTGGTGGAATAATGAGTTTTAATCACACCCAGTTCAGGATCCTAATTGGTACCCTGAAATACATCATGAAATAAGGTAGGGATAGAGGTAAGTTCCAATATTTATATATTTTATTTTTTGTACTATGATGGATCACAAGAGATGAGGACCAAGATAGGTCTCATAATACTGTTAGAGTTTAAATTTTGATTTTTTTTAATATTTTTTATTGTATGTATTGTATGATGTGTGCCTAATTCCCTATTTCCATTTAAATTCCATGTTTCTATAGAATATATACATGAAATCATTTTGTATATCATTCATAATTTTATTATTATTCATTATTATCTAGATGTTTATTTTTTACACTACTTACTCTTATTATTCTATATAAATACTTTAATTTATCCCACTTTTTATTCATTTGATAGTACCATTGTGTGTTACGCTGATAAAGGGGTTATTGCCTCCCTAAAGTATCATCAAAGACCTTTACTACTAATTGGAAACCTATAGTGTATATAGAGGCATAATTGAGGAAATTTGGCCCATTAGGTTGCATCACTTGTGATTTCATTAGACTCAGGATTCCACATATAAAATCCTTCTTTAATTTTTTTTCTTTCTATTGTAAATTATTCTTCTACATTTGATCAAGTATTATTAATTATTTATTGAATCTTAATACTGATTTTTATTTTATATTCGACATTTTGATTTTGTTTTTACATTTTTCTCATCTATTTAAAGTCTCTATAATGTCATATATAACCTCTATATTGTTTATATATTTTTGATTCTATTTCATCTCCAACTTAAAAAAAATTCCCCCGATTTCACATTGGATCATCATTTTCAAATTTTACATTTTAGCTTCATCTATGGTTCGGGATTTGGATTTTTGAAATCTGTATTTTTATTTTCACTTTTTCTTCTTATTTTTCAAGTTTTATTGTTTTTTCTTTTACCATTTATTTTTAATATACTTATGGTTTTCATTTTTTAATTATGTTATTGTTTCGTATTTTTTTAATGTTTTTTTGTCAAATTCGACTTCCCTTACCACTTCCACTTGTTCTTTAAAACATCTCTTACATATTCTTCTCTTGATCTTACTCTATATTTTTTAAGTACATTTACTTCTACTTCATCTTATCATGATACATATTTATACTATTTTTTATTTTTTATTTCCAATATTTTTTTATTTCTTTTACATTTTTTCTTCTAAATCTTATCATTTTCCACATCTACTAGATTTTCTAATAACTAAATATCTCTATGTATAGTTTTATTTATGTGCATTTTATTTTATATTTCATTTATTTTTTACATTTAATTTTTTATTCAAAAATTAATTTTTTTATACTAATTTCCTCTCATATAAATCACCACTCTAAGAGAAGGATCATTGTAAGTTATTGTGGTTATTTATTTAAATCAATAAAATTAATTTATTTTAATAATTAACATAACAATGAATAATTTATTTTGAATGAAAAATAAAATATCTTTCAAATTATATATCATATTTGGAAACAATTAGTGTATAATTTATTAGATAAATAAAAAATTTTATTGAAATAAATTTAAAAGGTTTTTTTCTCCCTTAGAAGACCCTTTCATGGGGAGGTGGTTCCCAGAGCATTGTAACGAGAAATGAAAAATCATCTGAGATATTATTACTAAATATCTTAATTTATTTTTTTCTTATGTATTTTAATATTTTATTTGATAACATAATATAAATATAACTTTTATTTTTAATAAAATATTCATTTAATTCAAATTAATTTAAATTAAATTTATCAAAATTAATGTAGGATGGATTATAAAATCTTTATGATTCCCCTATAAGTTATTATTACATGATAGATTTTTGGTTTCAATGGTGATGTAAGAACAACCCCAATCACCATTGGAGGGAGGTTTCTATTTATTCTAAAAAATGATATCTTTTATATTATGGTTTTTAAAAATAATAATACACTATATATAAATTATATTAAATTTATGTGTGTTTTTGTGTAAAATTGTGTATAAAATTTCAGTTCGTTAGTGGGGGTTATAGATCCATTCTTATTAAACTATAGTTTGAATATTATGGAAAATTATGATTATTAAGGAGAGGGATAGTGGGCCTACTGATCCTAATAGGTCACATTTAGATGAAATATCTTTAATTGATCTTTACTTTTTGGACCACATGGGGGAATTATCATAACTTCCTTATCATATGAATCTTTACGAGAGGGGTAAAATCCTTTGGCCCTTGATTTGAAATGTAAGATTAAATTTTATATAATCTTATCTTACCTCATGGAATTTTTTATTGTTCTTTATATTAGTTTATTCTAAATAATTATACATATGTATTTGTTATATAATGTAGAATATATACAAAATTACTTCATAGACATATCACTTCCAAGGTTAAGATTTATTTTCTATGTTTATCAAGAAACATCATTCTGTAAACTTTCTAATTTTGTAGATAATTGTAGCATTTGTAAGTTATTACAATAAATTATTGTGGATGAAATAAACATTCACTAATTTTAGAATTATTTTCTTTAAAAATATGATTCTTTTTTATAACACCAATCCCTTTTTTCAACTGTAAATTTTTATCTTCTTCTTTTATAATAGTATACATCTTACATTGAAATATTATTGGGAAAAGGGGGGAAATCCATGAAACAATCTCAAATTGATGCAAAAAACTTAGGGAAATAATATTCAAGTCATTTATAATTTATAAGAACCAACCAAAAGTTAATATAACATATAATTTAATCTGTATGATCAAAACTATTGTTTTAAATTCACATTCTTATTAAAAGGCATAAAAATCAAGAAATCAAGTTTTTATTCCCATGAATATTCATTTCATCTATGAAAATAACAAATATTAATTGGATGTGTAGTGTCATCATATTGATAGAACATATATCTTTATTAGATTTAAGTCTTTTAAAACACGTCTCTGATGGTCATAACCTATAAAATGACCTTTTATTATCATTAAATCAAATGAAAATTTCCACTATTTAATTTTTGACTTATAGTAACTTCCAACATTTCAATCTGACATGTAGTTTGTTTAAAATTTTCAAAAAGTAATTTTTTTATTTCAACATAAAAAATGTTTGTCAAAGGGTCAATAACCACCAAATTACATCATATTAATGATAAATTATATGAAAATGATCATATTATAATTTTTTACACGATTCAATAGACCATATATCAATCTACAGGTGTTTTTTATGAAATCAACAAATGATCATTTTTATTTATTTAGAAGTTAAAAACATACATCTAAGGGTTAAAACATAGAAAATGTCCTTGAATTCTCATGAAATCATTAGAAATACATTTTTGATTAATCTCTAACATGAATAAATATATCTTAAGTCATTCTAACATTTATTTGGTCAAAATGATCGAAAACATTTTTATTTGGATTAAAGGTATTTACAAGAACACATCAATGAGTCAAGTCCTAACAATTTATGATATATTGTGATCTAACTACACATAAAATTAATGGGAATTCTATTCCTAAATATCAAAAATTATTCAATAATAATTATACAATGATTTAATGATAATTGAAGATCATTTTCAATCTTTTAACACTATATTTGTCTTCAATTTCTAATTACTTATTATGAATTCTACTTTTACTTATTTTATTTAAGTTCATCAATTATACTATTATTCTCTTATTTATCACATTTATTTCTAATTTTGTATTTAACATCTAAATTTAATTATGAATCAACCATTACTTATTCCCCAATATCAACTATCACTTGTTTTATTACCCCATTTTCTATCTTCAAATTCTACTTCAGAATCAAAAATTACTTATTGCTTCATGCCTAATTTATATTCAACTAATACTTTTGGATTATTAAATATTATTATATTTTATTTTGGATCATTGTTTTTATTTTCTTTTTTATTTATTATTCCTTTATTTTTTTCTTTTATCTCTGATTCTTATTATGTTTCTTATACCCCTTATTTTGTTTAAATTATTGTTTCTCTTTATTATACATATACTTACATTTATAGATTCAGACTTCAATATTATATTTTTTTTAATTGTTATTAATTCATTTAATTTTTATTATATCTATACTTGAGTTTATGTTATCACTTATGTTTTTTCTTCTATATTTTCTTTCTCTTATTATTTATATTTATATTTGTTAGGAATTATTCTTCTGGAATGTTATTATTATAATTGGTTTACCTTTAACTTCTTGTTATTCTTTTATTTAATTTTTCTCATCTAATTATTTGACCTTCTACCTTTTACATTAAATTTTTCTTTCATCTTCTCTTTTTATATTTTATTTTAATTATTTCTTATTCCCCCCCCCCTCAATTTTTTTTCATTTCTATACTTTCTTTTTACTTAAATTTTTTTATTTAAATTTTTATATAATTTTGTTTATTTTTATAAGGGTATTTTTAGTTTCATATTTTACACTTTAATGTAGTTTTTTTTTCTTTTAAATTTGAGTTTTTTAATTTTTTTATTTACTATTACTTATAATTATTCTTCTATCTTCTATCTTCTATCTTCTATCTTAAATCTTCATGATTAACATTTAACACTAGTTCCTCATTTTTTCTCTAGATTTCTTCTACCTAATGTCTTTAACATTTTCCATGTTCATGTACTTCTATTTTCATCTTTTTGTGTTATACTTTCTTTTTATTATTATATCACCAATACATTTTTTCTTATACATCCAATCTTATCTTTTTCTTCTCATTTTGACTTTTTAAATTTTGATTCTTATTATATTTATTTAGAAATTTTTTGAGCTATATTAAAATTTTAATTTGACTTATTCCTTCTCCTTAGACTTTAGGATTATGGTTTTTGATTTGAAGTTTGATTCTAGTTATCCTTTTACTTTTCTAAAAAAAAATATCTCCTACTTTTGTTTGTTATTATACATAAAATTATTATTATACTTTGGATTATGCATTATGGATTCTGTATTTTTTTTCTACTTCAATCTTTTATTTTTTATTCTAACATAGAGTATTGTTTTAACATTTTTCTTTATCTTCTATTTTCAATATCTCTACTACTTTCTATCACATATTTCATGTTTATAGATTTTGGATTCTTCTTTATCTTCTATTTTGACTTTTTCTCCCCTAATCGCATTCATCCATCACTTATAGAATTCACATTCCAGATTTATATCTAGTTTGTTATTTGACTATTAATTTATGAGATCATGGTTTTGACACTACTATAATAACATCCTTTAGAAACCACAAAAAGTGCCCACTAAAGGCCTTTAGCATCCACTCTGTGACTTCTTTTGGTGGTAGCAGTTTCTCCATCGGTAAAGATCAATAGTGACTACCATTAAGGGAAACTAAAACTCCCCTATAAAAACACATGATTTCTTGTGGGTTTTTTGGTCGATGAAATAATGGGACACATGAGTGATGGGTAAGGACCCTGAAAGATTTGGTCACCTCCCATGGAAGATCCACGGTGGTTGGAGGGAAGCCCGTATAGTGATGGATATTCCATGCTGGCCAGGAAATATTGAAGTAATGATCTAAGGACCCTTAAATTATGGCGATGGATGTTGAGGTGTGTTGGAGGTCACCTGAGGCCATGAGGGTGGTGAAGGAACTAGTAGGGGGTGGCTAAGGTATGCTCTAGAAGGAAAAGCATGAATTAGATGAGTGGAAGTGTGAAAAATCCCACCTATTTTTTATTGAATTAGAAGTATCCATAGGTGTTCTCTTATACTACCTTTAGAGACTTCCATTGGTGGTCAGCAATGACATATAGGCACAAAAGCCTAAATTTCTAGTAGTTTGAGATTAAATTTTTCAGAACGTTTTCTAGTCTTATTTTTTTCATTCTACATATAATTTTGAATATGCTTATAGATTTTGTTTTTTATTATGTTCTTTATTGTTTGTTTTATAAAGTTACTATGATTACTTCAACTTCCCATTCCACTTCACTTCGACTCCCCCCCCCCAGTTCAGTTATTAATTCCAATGTATTCATTATATGAAAGGAATGGAAAATCTTTCAATACATAATCAACATTTGCATTCACATTGGAAATGTAGCATACAAAATGTTGATAGTTTCCCCCATTCAATCACTAGATAAAAATGATCATAACCAATCTAGATTAATATATTGGATGGTATCATTAAATTAAATCTTGATTAAATTATAATATTCATCAAAGTATGATGATATAGATGAAAAAACATTTAAAATATCACTTGAACACTTCATGAGAACGCAATATTTATTTTAAATCACTTACATAAAATTTAATATTTCTTGAATATTAGTAATATAAATTTAATTTAAAATAAAAATGGAAAACTATAATGTAATCTTAAAATAAACTCGTATTCATGATAATGGGTAAATCTATTTGTGTAGTATATGTTAAAAAATGATTCCACTCACACTTTTGGTAAATAGTTTCTCATTTGGAAAATGAAATTTATGATTAATTTTGAATCTTTTTTCAGAAATAAAATCTTGGGAAATTTTAATTTAGTAATTTATTATATTATTTTTAAAACATTATTGAAAACATTTTTAATGAAAATATGGACATGGAAGAAAAATATTCACAACTGATGAAAGAAATAAATTCAGTTTTCCTTAAAAACATATTTCAGCCTTGTAAGTATTTTGAAAGAGGAAAAATAAAAGTAAAAAATATTATTTGAATAAATTAATAGAGTATAATAAAATGAATATGATTTATTATAAATATATCATATAACTTCATCATCAAGAATTTAATCATAAAAATTCTTAGTAAAAATGAAATTATAAAGTAAAACACGTAAAGCACTAGTAATCTCTAAATCAAAACATCGTGAATGAGAGAAAATTATATGGATTTTTAAAACCTTATAATTTAAATTAAAATCATCTTAAAATGCATCTATGGTCATTATATAAACCATACAAACGAAATAATATGTGAATATGGAATATATATCAGATAAATAAAAGTGAGATGAGAAACACTTACCACTTTGGTAACTATTAAATCCAAATCATTTGGATGAAATAATTTGAATTTTATCTTTAAACACTATGAATTAAGAATGATACATGATATTTTATATCAAAGGGGAAGTATATTCAGATCATAAATATAAATAGTCATGTAACATTAAACATATCAAAATGAAATAAAATTGTGTTAAAACCCTTTATAATTTGTCCAACTTGATTCGTAAGTACCTGAGCCTCCTATATAATAAATTTATATTTGTTATAATTATATAATAGACCCATTTAAGAAGTTATAAAATCATATATGATAAAATTATAACTGTTTAACACCTGTTTATTAATAATTATTTATTGAAATCCTTATTTTGGGTGATAATCATTTCATTTTACATTTAAGATTCAGTTTGGTATTTATAGTACTTACACATTGATCATGGTTATATAATATATATAATGTTAATAATTATATAAATATTGTATATATTTATTATATAAGTATTTATAATTATCCATGAAAGGTGGACATGGAAAATGAATCACATAGATTTGTGGAGGTGGTATTCCACACATACCCACAAGCAATGTTATCATTTTTTAATGTGAGGAAGGGTAAGAAATTAAATGACATATTATATTTCCAAAATCATAATTATTTCATAAATATCATATATACCCATTAGTTACATATTTAAAACCATCCATTTTAAATGGTGATGAAAAATTAAATACACCGCTACGTGTAGATAGTAGATAGTAGGTACACACGAGAGATGTTTTATTTTCCATAGAAAATCAATGGATACTGGTTATCCCATACTCATTATAACACCTTAGTGTATTAATGATACTTCAAAAACTATTCTATAAGGGATACATGTCCTGAAAATACTCATTGGGGCCCTCCTGGTCAGTAGTAAGTCGAGTGTGGCACCCTATACCCACCTCTAATATAACAAAGGATGGATACTATCACTGAGTAGGCATATCATTCACATTATTAGTCCTATAATAAAGGAAATTTTCATATGTGAAAATATATCTACACCAGTATAATTCAAAAAATATAAAAAAATGGATAATTTATAATAATTTATAACAACTAATGCCACATAAAAGTTTGAAAAAGAGTACAAAAAAAGAAAAGGGACAACTACAATCCCACCATAACGGTAAATTGATTCCAACCTACTATAAAATAGAAAATGTTGTCAACGTAAAACTCCTTAAACCATATGTGTTCCATATAGTACAAATAATTTATTTCATCTATTAATCCACCCAGGACCCTATCAAAATCCATGATGTATTCATAAGACATGAAGTACATGGGCATAGACCATTTGAGGGTGAGTATAGACATGCCTAGTAAGACATTGATAAATCTCTAAACATAAATCATAATGGTGGTATTCGTCTCTAAATATCAATTTAAATAGGAATAAAAAAGATAGCCTAGAAAATATCAAAGGGATACTCTAATTCTTAAGTTGATATTTATCCTCACTTCTAGCCAAGGCATACTACTCAAGGATACAAGGTAAAAATTTTCTAAGAGAAATCACTCATATGCTATCTTTAAGATGATTTCACTCATCTGAGAGGTCTCATAAATTGGTTCATTCCATGTTAAATCCCAATAGGTCTAAGTGGGATCATCCAAGATACTCACTCAGTTGGAATACACATCATCGAAACATAAAAAATGTCAATACATAAGTTTTGGATCGTTCACATGGACTATGGGATATGCCTAGCCCAATATAGAGAGAAACCCATTAGATAAAAAATCACACAACTTGAATGTCAGAAATGAGATCCCTAACTCAACCCAGAGAAGAAAAGATAGAGGATCACACCTCAGAACATAAGGAGGGATGCCTAGATCTATCTAGAACAAACCTATAGAGGTGATCACTCGTCATATTCTCAATATGGGATACAACATTGTACCCACTTAGAGATGAACCAAGGAAACACACACACACTCATAATAGAACTAAACTGAGGGGATCAAGAGATCCAACATACCCTAAAAGAAGTACATGTCATGTCCAACTAGGGTACATGGTGTGTTTTAATATTTTTACACTTCCAATGTTATTTTATCTAACATGACATGAGCCTCTAGATACACTACATGTTCTTATAACACACAACATGTAGAGGTTGGACTCAAACTCAGTAATGTCCATTCTTCCCATGCCCATGCCCTTTTCAAAGTAGATTGGGTGTTCCAAGATATTGTGTGTGGGGTCATATGGATTTCTAGGCACATACTCCTTGTATACGCTGACATATATGGATAAGGGTCACATGGTGTGTGGTTCCCCCCACATGACATGTGATATTTAACTATTTTCATAAACCCTAGCCTCCACATATCGGGGTCCATAAAGCATGTGTTGTTTTGAAATCTACATCATGTATATTAGGATTTCATTGAAATTCCAGACTATTCACATGCCTTTTCCTATGTCACTGTCTCCATAAATTATATCATGAATCATGACTATAATTCCCAAAACCATGTTAACCATGCATGCATCATCGCTAGTGGCTGGATTCCAGCCACCCTTTTCTCAAAAGTCTCCCTTTATCACACCATTAGAGATAATTGCTTGATCTGGATTGTGAATCCTTGTCATTATGACCATAATTAGACATCCATCATCATCATGACACTATCTCATCTTCAACCCCAAATATTAACCCATTTAAGTGATTTGTTTCACCAAAGGGATATTTTGAAATGATTGAGTTCCCTACTATAGTCAAATAATCAACAAAAAAATACATATGAATAACATTCAAAAAACTTAGGGAGAGAATCATAATACACAAAAGTGATCACAAAATGAAGTTAATGTTATTTGGACATCATTGACAAAAATATGGAGAAAGAGTGAGGTTAATAAAATCAAAAAATTCACAAAAATAATAATTCTAAAATTCAAAATTCTTAGAAAATAAATGGATGGATAAATCAACAAGAACATCATAAAAAAATTTATTTAATTAATTCATGTTCATCTCAACAAATGATAATAGAGAATTAAACCCAAAAAAACACACCTACCTCATGTTTGTATCAATCATTATAGAAGAATTTATCAAAATTAATATCATTGAAGAGATCCACTACCTTCATTATTGACTCCTAAATTATTCAGGTTCATTCATTATTGATCCTAGATCCTAATATCACCCACCAATATACTTTCCACTAAATATCACTCTCTTCATCCTATCATTCCTCTAGGAATATGTGGTTAACCCTATAGAATTCACCCCATAGAGGTTTATAAATAATATTCCTTAGGGGAACATAATTAAATAGGACTTAAAGTATTAAATTAACTTAATATATTTAATCCTCACATTACTATACTCTATAAAAATTATTGATGTTAAAAAAATATGTCACGCCTATAGTAAAAAACATGTTATAGATTTAATAGAGGTCGTGGTTTTTTAGTATATAACACTTTTAAAAAAATATTCCATTATTTTAGAAGAACTGTGTGTGTATGATATAATAATTTTATAATTTTTAATATATCAACATTGAATCTCCATAGGCCCAATAATATCATGCCCACTCCATGAATAACTCCAAAAATATTCTTTATCACTTTACAAAGAGTTACATAGTAAAAAAAGAGTCATTGCATTTTCCCAACCTCAAGGATTTTTATCCCAAATAATAAAAGACTTATCAAAAAGATGGGGGTATTGAACTCATATATGATTCTCTCCTTGTTAGGTTCTTTCCTAAATATTCTTATGCTTATAATGAACACACACCAAAGGAGTCACTCTCTTATGAAGTATCTTATCCTACTGGTCTATGTTGTTAATTGAGTACTCTAAGATAGTATCTCCAACCTCAAAGTCTATATCACACTATTTAATAATGTGTGAAGGTCATGCACATAACTCCTTAGTTATGACACCTGAAATAAATCATGCACCTAGACTTACTATGGTGGTAAGGTTAAGTGGTATTCCAACTCGCCTGCCTTACTTCGTATCAGGAAAGGGCATATGAATCTTTTAGATAACTTGTATCCTTAGGCAAATATTTGTAATCCGCACTATGGTGAGACCTTTAGAAACACATGGTCTCCATCATCGAACTCTAAAGGATTTTATCATCATCCCTCAAAGGACTTATGATGTCTTTGGGTAGTCTTCATCCATTCATGGCTGATCTTCACCTTTTAATCTATAATTTTCACTATATCTGGTCCAAAAACATTATCCCACCAAGATCAGTCTATTATAGTTGTGACATGTATGGCCTCCTATTCAATACCTTGAATGGTACCACAAAAAAGGTGGAATGCTAAATGTTTTTATACACAAATTCTACCAAGTGTATGTGACCTTTTTAGCTATGGCAAAATACAACATGCGATCTCATACTATTTCCTCCAAAACATGAATAGTCCACTCAATCTGGCCATCATTATAGGGTGAATGACATTATCATTCATAAATGAATCTAGAAATCTTCATGTAATCCTCTCTATAATAATGATGTAAAGATATCATAAAAATCATTAATGATCATCAAGGGAACAACATTAGTATGGATTATCTCTTTCCTATAAAGGTTCCCCAAACACTCCACCAAACTCTTCTCTAGGATGGCAAAGAAGTGTTATGATTTGGAGAGTCACACTATGATCAATAAGGAAACTTTGTGACCTGCCACTATTCATGGAAGTTCAATCACAAAACCCATAGAGATACCATCCCACTTCCCCTTCCATTTCATCACCTTGGTTGTCACCAGTTGGAAAGTTATAGATCAATATATAAACTCAATAAAACTCTTATTCACCCTCAAACAAAAAAAATTACACTAAGGATCTTGGTACATATTTGAAACTTATAGATTTATTGCTAAGAGGGATGCATGAAAATTCCTCATCACCTACTCTTATACTATGACTGGTGAGATCTTATGTACTTATAAAAATCTAACATACTCCCCACCTTCAGAAAATACATTAGAATCATGTATAGTGGACACATGGTCATGTAAACCATGAAATAAATATCTATAAACTATGCTACCCTAAAATGATGGATAATTGGAGGGGGTAAAAACCATAAACTGAAGATATTCAATTCCACCCTTACCCACAAGGGCCAACTTCAAGGATGCCAACTACTCTGTCAGCTCATTGAATAACTATGAATTGAATTTTCTACAAATGGAATCTACCACGACATTACCCTTTCCGATGAGTATAGACTATATCACAAACAAAGTCCTAGATGAACTCTAGTCATTCCCTCAGCCTCAGGTTAGGATATTTTTATGAGAAGATATACCTGATGATCTTATATTCAGAATAGATTATGAATCTCTCTCCCATAGTTTCACCATTATTTCAGGTTGAATGCTATAACTTTCTAGTCCAAGTCATGGGTCAAAAAATTATTCTCATGGGATTCTCAGATATTGGGAACCATAAGTAATCACTACATGCCTCTACATGAAAAACATTCAAGTCCATATCTAAACACTACATAATTAACATCCTCATATAGCAGTATCAAGATGGGGGCACTCATCACCCTATGAGTAAACTCATAAAAATCCCGTTGACATCTCTCTATCAATATAAAAGGCTACCCCATTTGGGGAAAGGTATTTAGGGGTGCCTCAATCATGGAGAAAGTAGTCACAAATATCTAATAATAGTATTCCAACCTATTTAATCTTCATACCTCATTCGTTCTCCTAGGTGGATCCCAATATAGCACTTTCATAACCTTCACTAGGTTCACTTCTACTCCCTCCATTGAGATTACATGTCCCAGGAAAAGAACCACTCAAATCCATGACTAACACTTAAATGGATTCTTAAATTGATGGTGTTCTCTGAGTATGTCCAAGACCATCCTCAAATTTATTGTGTGCTACTCATTTGATATTGATAACAAGAGGATGAAATAAAATAATAATACCTTTAAATAGTTCTATAAGTGAGAAAGTTCTTTTTCATGAGTCCAATAAAAATATTTCTACTTTTCTTCACACCAAAGGCCATAACTGAGTAATCATAGTGACCACAGAGTACTGAAAAGTCCTCCACTATAAATCCTCCCCTTGAACTCAGAACTTTTGATAACATGACCTGAATTGAATCATTGAGAACCACTTCACCCCTTCCAAATGGTTGAAGAGGATATTGATTCATGGAAGTGGATAATTACTACTAAGTTTTACCTATTTTTTGTGACTATAATCCACACATAATCTCAAACTATCATCTACATTCTATGTGAATAATGCAGTGGACTCTTAGTAAAACACACTAGGTCTAAAAAATCCCTTTATAAATCCGCCAACTACACCTCTTGTTATCATATATATATGGGGTATATATGATATGATGATATAGATTTTGGGTCCATCTTTAGGTGTTGGTATATGCAGAAGTCGATCCCTCGATGGGGAGATAAGACCAAAACATCTTCAAAAAAGAATTGCACACACCCCTCCACCACAGCATGAAACTTAAAGATAACAATGTCTACTTCTTTAAGGTAAATACTAGACAACTGATGATAAATTATTTATACGCTCATATGTAAGAGGCTATCATACTCTTATAGGGATTCCATTTCTCCAATGAATGGAAATTTTATCCTACCATCTTGAACACACCACAACCCCTACTGGTTATAGTCAAACTTGGTTTTTATAGTAAACAATCAATTCATACCAATAAAAACATCATAGGGCCTCATCGCCACTATGAAGAGATTCCACGTAAATATATCTACTACAAGATTCAAGATACACCACTAGAAGAGAAGTGTGATCATCAAAACATCCTCAATAAAAGTTTCTAAATCCAAGGGTCAAATTAAATTTTGTATTGGAAACACTAAGTATCTAAAAAGGTATTTGACAAAGAAAGATTATCTCAAAAATGAGTCTTCTAAGACTTTAGCTAATGTACAGAAGGAATAGGTTATACCTTAGATCAAACATGATGCCTCTAAGTTATTAGCCTCCAAAACATACAGTTCCGCTTCACCTTACCCATATGTTCTCCATAACCAAGTTTTTCTTTAACACCATAGCACATCCAAAAAATAATCAACATTAAAATTTAGTTGAACTCAACCACCACACCTCAATATTATCCACTTTGGGTGTCACTAACTCACCCACGTGGCTTTAAAATGTGTCAGAATAGAACATGTCTTGATGGATGGGGGAAGTTTCAATCTTATATGAGAGCTTTAATCCACATCATACATCACTAAAAAGGTACTCCACCAATGTCCTATATTTCCCTAAAAAAAATTCTCATCCATGACCACTATTACAAGGTTTCCAAAATAAGAAAAATACTCACATAAAAAACTCAATAAATTTTACTACTATATGGGGGTTTTGATCACTCAAAATCTTGGGTGGTATTTGTATTTGGAAATCAAGAATTGTACTTATCTTGCATGTGTAATCACTTGGTACTTTCAAAAAACAACTACTCAACCTAGTGGGGATAATTCACCTAAACCATCTGGAGTGGGTCAACATGGTGCTCGATGGGTGGAGGCACTATTTTCTATCCACCTTGAGGGGGAATCCCATGATAAAGTCCCAACACTAAGGCATAATCATCAAGAAGAACATTTTCATGATCCCTATATGGTATCTGCTACTATAAATATACATAGTGGTGACTTTTCGCTTAAAAAATGTATCATAGTCAAAGAAAATATATGGGGAGCTAAATAATGAGGGACATAGATACACAACTAAATCCTATATGATGTATGTACCTATATTTTCCCTGTAACTAGGGCCTACATGTTTTGAGCCAATAATAAGGTTATCAGAGTCCTGGTGAATGGAAACATTGGTTGCCACACTATCACTGGGTTACCTAACCTAAGGGATGAACATGAGAAACATTAGTACTATTTTCATAGTTCCAAAAATAATCTTCATAGATATACTATCTCCATACTCTAGTCCTAATAAAATACACTATTATGTCACTTTATTATGACCCACTCCACAAGGGCCATTATGGATGGTAGTAAGCCAAGTGTGACACCCTAAGATCTTATTCAATAGGCTAGGGTTGTAAAATATCACTAATTAAACATGTAACTCACATGGGATTTCATAGCCTAAAGTACCTATATACATGATCATATCTCCATACACCAGTATAATATTTAAATGCTAACAAATAGATACCATATATGCATGTATAACAACTAATCCCACATCAGAGTATGATACAATGTAAATAAATGAAAAGGGACAAATAAAAGACCACCATAAATTTAAAAAGTGTCCAAACTTCTAACAAAAGGTTACTGCTATCAAGATAAAAATACCATAACTATTTATAGACTGTACATAACAAATAAGCTTCGCATGCTCCTATTCCACCTAAGACTCCATAAAATGTATTATTGTCTATATAATACATGAAACATGTGATAAATTACAATGTAGTGGTGAGCATATTCATACCCATAAATCCACCACAAAATCACAAAATAAAACACTATGTGGTTCTGAACTCTAAATATCAAAATTGAAGGAATAAACAAGATAACCTAGATATTCTCAAAGGGATACTCCAAGTATAAAGGTGAGTTTTCTTCTCACTGCCAGCTTAGATATTCTGTTCAAGGATACAAGGTAAAAATTTTATAAGATTACTCATTCATTGAATTTTGATAATATAATGGAACTCATCAAAGAGGATTCACATGTCAAGACTTTCCATGATGAAGCATGAAGGAATTGAGAGGGATCATCTGAGATACTCACTCATCTAGACAACACCTCATCATGAAATAACAGATATTGATTGATATATATGGAATCGTGCTCATATTTTATGAGGGATACCTAACCCTATATGGAGAAAAACTAAACAGGGAGGGTATCAAATTCCATGAATTTCTAAAGAAGGGTACCCTGAGTAACCTAGAAAATAAATGATAAAATATCGCACCTCAGGCCACATGGAGGGATAGATAACTCTATCCAGAACTAACCTATAGTGGGGAATTCTCATATTATTCTTAGGATGAGATGAGAAATTATACCCTCATAAGAATGGACTAAGAGAAAACACCCATACTCATGTTAGAAATAGACTAAGGTGATAAAGGGATGCATCCTTCCCTAAAAGGAGTTTACGGCCTTTCGAATTGGGGTACATAGTGTTTCTCACTATGCTTACATTACCCCTATCCTTATGTATCACACGACATGTTACTATAGATATCAGTAATGTTATAATGACACATAGAATGCAGAGTTAAAACCAACACTAAGGCATGTGTCATCTTCCCATTCTCATTCACTTTATGAAGTACACAATTTGTTCCCAAACACAAACAGCATATGGGGTCACATATCTTCCTATGTGTGTACTCCCTATACATGTTGAGTTGGCCAACTAATGGTCACATGGAATATGGGTACCCTATATGGATTGTGATATATAACTCTCAGTGTAAACGCTATCTACCACATAGAGAGGTTCCCATAGTATGCAATCTTCTGAACTACAAATTGTGTTTATCAAGATTCTATAGAAATGTCAAATTGTTCATGAATCTTCATCTGCATCACCATCACCATAAATTCTACCATATTTTATGGTCATAAAGACTAGAATCATGTTGATAAGGCCCAAATTATACTCATTGGATGGATTCCAGCTAGATTTTTCTCAAAAACCTCCTATCATAGTACCTATAATGATACCTTCCAAGTCAGGTTTTTGAATCCACCACCATTCACACCACAATTGGATCTCCATAATTTTAATCACACATCTTTCAAGTCTCTAAAACCCAAAACTGAACATGTTATAAAAAAATTCTTCTTCAAAGAGATATTTCACATTGATTGATTTCCCATGTATAGTCAAATCATCAGCTAATGAAATACCTATGATAAATGTTCAATGAATGGAGGGAGAGAAGAATGAAACTCAAAAGTGAGTAAAAAACAAAGGATTTTTGTATTTTCCCATCATTGATAAGAATTTGAGGAATGAGGGAGGTTAATCAAATCCAAAAATTCAAAAAAATAACAAATCTAAAATTCTTAATTATATGAATAGAAATAATAAATGGATAAATCAAAAAGAAAGATCTAAGAATTAATTTTTAATGAATTTATTATTATTCATCTCAATAACCATGAATAGGGAATTAAACCACAAAAAAATATTACATACCTTGGGTTTAGATTATTCATTGGTGAAGAATGTATCTGCATCAATTTCATTGATGATATCCATTATGTTCATCATTGGATACTCAATTATCCATGTTCATTTATTTTTTACCCTCGATCCTGAGATCTCCAGCCAACAAACTCGTCACCAAATCTCTCTATCTACATCCTCTCATTCCTCAAGGATTATGTGGATAGCCCTTAAGAATTAACCATAATGGGATTTCACTAATATATTTAAAGGTATTTGCGATGGGATCCCGTCGAAAATAATCTTTAGTGACGGGGCCCCGTCATAAATAGCTCGTTGTAGAAAACGTCGTCGCAAATGGTTTTCGTTTATACATAAAAAAGATATTTGCGATGACCCGTCGCAAATAAGATATTGTGACAGGACTTTCATTCCATCGTAAATAGGTAAATAAAAACTTATTTGTGATGGGCCCGTCGCAAATAAGTTGTTGCGACGGGTCGTTCATACTGTCGCAAATAGGACAATAAATAACATATTTGTGACGGGGTCCCGTCGCAAATACAGGAAAAAAAATTAAAAAAATATATAAAATAATTAATATGAATCATATAATATTATATTATATTATAAATATTAATATTAATATTTATAATATAAAAAAGTATATTATTATAATATTAATAAGAAAAAAATATATAAACTAAAATTATGAAATATTAATATCGGAAAAAATTAATAATATGAATACTATTAATATAAATAATATAATATTATATAATAATATCATTAATATTAATAATATAAAAAATTAATATATTATTATTATTATTAAAATAAAAATACATATTTATGAAAAAATTATATTATCACTATTAAAATTATAAAATATTAAAATTCTCAATATTCACAACAAAATATAAAATATTAATAAAATATTAATAGTATTATTATTAAAATAAACAGACATTAAAAATAATACTAATATGTAATAAAATATTAAAAAAATAAAAAAAATTAAATTAACCAATATTCGTACCAATATGAACAAGAGAAATTGTAAATAGTTAATATTACAATAAGCTACAAACTCAAATATTTGTTACATGTAAAAAAGTCACTGGGGGTGGATAATCTGGAGGACCTGGAGGAGATGGTGGAGGAAACTCCATCCTTAAACTACGAGTCTGACGACACATGTACTCCATCTGTTCCTGCTTCCACTCCTCATATCGATACATCTCCTCATCGTGTTGTTGATGATATCGACACATCTCCTCATCGTGCTGCTCCTTCCACTACTGCTCCCACTTATTCATCTTCTCCTGCTCCTGATTGTTACTAATTATTACTAATTTAGAAATACTTAGAAATACTTAGAAAAAATGCTCCTGATTATTACTAATTATTACTAATTTAGCAATACTTATCAATACTTAGCAAAATGAAAACTACTTGAATAATGAAATAAAATTTGGTAATCATCGTTGTGGATATGATTACAAATTTTCTCTTCATTATCCAAGCAATTTTTGTTTACTAATTATAATTATATCTAATTATTACTAATAAAAAAATATACCATCAATATTTATGAAAAAACAATATTAATATTATTAAAATAATAAAAAATTTATAAAATATTAAAATTATCAATATTCGTAATAGGATTTTCTCTATTCTTACATGTTCAAATCTCAAATAGTCGCCAATTGTCAGGTCATGCGCAATAAAAAGTTTGTGTCATCCATGTCCAATGTAAACTCTATAATTGTTCTTGCAAGGTTGATCACCTTGTAAGTAGTGTTGTAATAGGATGACCAAAGTAATGACCTTCTCATCTCTAAGAATTATCTCACTCCCTTTACATAGATCATTCTTCCTTAAAAATTTGAGGGAAAATCAGTATCTTTCCCTTAAATTTTCAAGGAAGAATGGTCTATGTAAAGGGTCATGTGAGATAATTCTTATAGATGAGAAGGGCATGACTTGGGTTGTCCTATTACAATGCTACTTGCAAGGTGATCAACCAAGCAAGGATAATTATATCTAATTATATCTAATTATATCTAATTATATCTAATTATATCTAATTATATCTAATTATATCTAATTATTACTAATTATTACTAATTATGACTAATTATTACTAATTATTACTAATTATTACTAACTAGATCTAATTATATCTAATTATATCTAATTATATCTAATTATATCTAATTATTACTAGTTATATCTAATTATTACTAGTTATATCTAATTATATCTAATTATATCTAATTATATCTAATTATATCTAATTATATCTAATTATATCTAATTATATCTAATTATATCTAGTTATATCTAATTATATCTAATTATATCTAATTATATCTAATTATTACTGATTATTACTAATTATTACTAATTATTACTAATTATATCTACTGATATCTAATTATATCTAATTATATCTAATTATTTCTAATTATATCTAATTATATCTAATTATATCTAATTATATCTAATTATATCTAATTATTCTTAATTATTACTAATTATATCTAATTATTACTAATTATATCTAATTATACCTAATTATCACTAATTATATCTACTTATTACTACTTATTACTAATTATTACTAATTATTACTATTTATTACTAATTATTACTAATTATATCTAATTATTACTAATTATTACTAATTATATCTAATTACTCCTAATTATATCAAATTATTACAAATTATATCTAATTATTACTAATTATATCTAATTATTACAAATTATTTCTAATTATTACTAATTATATGTAATTATTTCCAATTATATCTAATTATATGTAATTATATCTAATTATATCTAATTATATCTAATTATATCTAATTATATCTAATTATATCTAATTATATCTAATTATACTTAATTATTACTAATTATTACTAATTATTACAAATTATTACTAATTATTACTAATTATATCTAATTATATCTAATTATATCTAATTATATCTAATTATATCTAATCTCGACTAAATTCCGCTAATAATCTATAATAATCTCTAATTAGTGAAAATTAACACTAATTATTTATAATTATCACTAACAATATCAATTTCTTACTAAAAAATATAAATAAAAATCAATTTAAATCTAATTTAATTACAACTAATAAACAACAATTAAAATTAATAAAAAAATATACAGAAAATAAAATATAAATACCTTAAACTTTGATATTCTGAAGGTATTGGCGCCTTCCAATTACTCTCGTATAAAAAAAATTTACTAAAATAAATTTTTCCCTTAAAACTGTAGAATAAAGAGAGAGGGAGAGGAAGATCTGAGTGATTTGGAAAAAAATGGGTGGGGGTATATATAGGTTAGATTAGTTGCAACGGGGTTATTTGTGACGAGTTTCCCGTCGCAAATGGTGGTATTTGCGACGGGGCCCGTCGCAAATACCCTCGTCCGCATTAATTACAGTCAACGATTAAAAGGGTATTTGCGACAGGTCTCGTCGCCAATACACACATGCCGACATATTATTTCCCACGGGCGGATTTTCCCGTCGCGAATGGTATTTACCGCTGTCGGGATTTTGCGACGAGGGGTGCGTCCCCGTCGCAAATACCCTTCCCGCGTTTTGGCACGCAAACCGTGCCAAACCTATTGCGACGGGTCGCCTATTCCCGTCGAAATTAACCTATTATTTACGACGGGAAACGACTCTCACTGCAAATACGTATTTCGTCGGACCTTTTTCGACGGTATATTTTCCCGTCGCAATTGACCTGTCGTAAAAAACCACTTTTCCCGTAGTGTTTTAAAAGAAGATTCGTTAGGTTTAGAAAATTAAATATACAATAAATTAATTAAATAATTTAAATAATTTAATCCCTGTCTAAATACATTGTACCAAAATGCTCGATACCGATAAAAATTATGACACATATATAGTAAAAATCATGATTTAGATTTAATAGTGGTTATAGTTTTACAATACAAGATATAATTATTGATTTATTACCATATTTCTAAATAACTAAATGTGCATGATATAATAAATTTAATATTTTTAATATATCAACACTGAGGGTCCATGGGCCCAGAAATTCCATGCTGACTACATGACTAATTCTAAAAAAATGATATTTAATATAATTCACAATGTGATATGGTAAAAATAGATTTTTTATATTAAAAAATATTTAAATGTTTTAGAATAAGAAATCAACTTTTAAAGTGTCAAGTAAGATGATTACCTCTTCTTTTAGATACCTCCTTCGACTTACACCTTAAGCATTTTTTAGGATGATGTTAGGAGAAGAAAAGAAGCTCAAGAATGAAGGGAAGGATACTAGGAATTTATTAAGGAATTATTTGGTCAATCTATAGTTCGTAAGAATTATGAATAATAGATAATAGGAGGTTCTATTTTATATGTAATGGGTGGGACACATAAGAAATTGCTTAAAATATTTCAATAATATAATGTCACTTTCATGTGAAAGTGGATCTAAATGGACATTAATTAGAAATTAGGATAATATACGTTCTAAAGATCCTAAAAAAATAATAATTATTCATCTTTATGTCTCATTATTACCCTTATCTCTTATTTTAACCACCTCGCCCCCTCTAAACCCATTTTAACCTTAACTATGGTGATAAAAAATTATTTTTTTTCAATTAATTATGACCAAAAATTAAGTTCATTATATTAAATTATATTAATTATTTTTATTTTTAATATTTACTCCATTTTAAAATATTTAAAATCTATAAGTTGAATAGACCCACATTAAATTAACTGTGTAGATCGTAAGGAAAACTGTTTTTAGACAGATGCATTTTTAAACATAAAAATGGATTTACTCTCATTACTTACCTTGTAAAAACTACTAAACAAATAAAAAAATACTTTATTGAATATATATTTTCATAAATTTCAATAAAAATTACAATAAATTGTGATTTATTTAATTTATTTTGATAAAAAAAATATTACGCAAATAAAAACAGTTTTTTGAAAAATGTGCTTTTAATCTCAAGATCGAATTTATTCAAAAAATAAAGTATAATGATGATTCTAATGAATAAATTATTTTATTTATAATTAATTTATGCTTATATTAAAATAATATCATATTAAAAAAAATTAATATTAATTTAAAATTACCTTATTTAATGTAATGAAATGATAGTTTTACGAAAATCATATTTTTTCAATATTTAATAAAAAAATATTTTCATAAAAATATCAAAAAATAATTCTAATAAAACATTTACATGATGATTTAAAAAAATATATTAATTTAGTAAAATAAAATTTCTAATAATGGTATAAATTTATCATAATTTCAATGAAAATAATGTAATAAAATCCATTTTGAAAAAAATAAATTATTTTTTTAGAATCAAATGTCTTTCCTAAAAATTGATTACATATTTATTAGATATTAATCGATAAATTTTCACTATATAAAACCTTTATATATGTTTATCATAAGGTGTTTATTCATATTCAAACTGAAAATTTAATTCCTAGGTTATAACATTCACATTTATATAATGTTTTACAGTATATCATAGTTTGCATAAAGCTTATTTTTTTATGTTAATAAATCTATCAGGAATAGTATTCTTCTAAAATAATTTTTTTTGTTAAATTATCACCCCTTAAATAAATTTTATCCTTGTAAATTTTATCTTTTTAATAAAATTTTCAATATTTTAAATTTCCATTGTTGAAAACCCACATCTTACAAAGGGGTAATAAAAATTTATTTCAAAGGGAGAGTAGGAAATCTAAAGGTTTCCTAAAATAACACATAATTGGGTTCCTATATAAGGAGAACATTATTGGGATGTGAAAAAATGGATTTTTTGGTGAAATATAATGTACAAATAATAGTAGACAATGACGGAGAACATAGTCATGAAAAATTTAATGACCACAGAACAATAAATTGGTGTGGGACAATAAAGACCATTAATTCATCAGAAATGAAGATAATGGATAACATTTTTATTTTAAGATAATTTTTATAGGGTTTAGGGACTATTTTAATATCAATATGGAGAACATGAAAAAATATAATTACATTATTTCTTTCAAATTTATAATAATTATCTTTTGATTGAGTATTTTAATCTGTTTCGACATCTAATTATAACGATTATTGACTAAGATGAATTTTTCTTTCTTGAAGTGAAAAAATAAATGATTAATAGATCTTAAGATCTATAAACAGTGGATGGGATATTTCAAATGTCTAAAAATTATTAAAACATGTCAAAATCATACTTAATTTGAATAAAAATTCTTCTAAAGAAGTAATATATTAATTCCTAAAACATCAATAATAAATCCTATATAAATGTTTTAATACATTTAACTTTAAATAATAATTCCAATATTTTAACATAGATAATTTTATACTTCATATAATAATTATGAAATACTAAAAACTACTTAAACCACAGAAATAAGGATTATTTCAAATCCAAACAGAGATCTAACCACTATATTTTAAACTATGGAATAATTTTTCATCCTAACAAAAACAAAGAAATATATTATAACTGGATTTCCACTTTGTGTCTTGACAATAAATTATTTCCTTAGAGTGTCAAGGGATGATTCAATATCCATTCAAAATATAAAATAGTTCATAAATCATGAATCTAATAAAGAAAAAGTTTACAATATATGTACAAATTATCACAATATAGGGGATTTCAACATCAACTATAGTAATTTTATAATATTAGACTTTCCCCATTATCCTTTTTTGAGTTAAATTTCCTTTACTCTTTGGAAATTAATTTCTATAGTTCCTAATCTCCATAAAGTTGAAGTACAATACATCATAGGATTTTTTCCACTCACACTCACATGCCTGATGGCCTTTGTCTCCACGTTTGAAGCAAACTCTCATTCCCTTCAAGAAGGTACCAAGGTGTTTATTTCCAAAATTATTACATTCTAGAAATTCCACTCATCCTTTTTTCCTTTTGTATACATTTCCTTTTATATAGTGATCATATTTTTTATTTCTCTCTTTCTTTCCTTTAAAAATAAAGGACTTAGAAAATTCATTATCTAGCTTGAGGTAACTTGATATCATACCATATATATTAAAATTGTTTGAGAGATTAACACCCTTAGATAGCTTGGATTTATCCCTTAAAAGAAAAAATAAATCTTACTCTCGCAATTTTGTACATAGTTTACAACATTACTTTACAATCTTGTAAAGTTTGATTCATACTTAGAAACACTTTACTCTCACCATTATCCTATATTTAGAAAACATCATTCCAAATCAACTCATTTATCATGAGGAATTTTTTTTAGTTAATATCTCATTAAAAAATTTCCATTTGATACCCTCTATTAACTCAGCCTCCATTTTATTTTAAATTATTGCCCACCATTTATTAACATCTCCCATTAAACAAATCACTTCCAAAATTACCTTTTTCAATTCATTAAATCCAAAATATTGAAATATATTTTTAAGGGAATCAATCCATAATTCAGATACTAAAATATTAGTAGTTCCATTAAATGAGATAGGTTTCTGCTGTATTAAATAGTCCAATATATTAATATCATGTGGTGAAGAAATAGGTTACTCCATATTTCCAATATTACATGTCCTAAATTTCTATGATATTTTTTTAATATTCCTACCTCTAACACTTTTATTATATACTTTTTTATTAGTGAAATCACTATTTAGATTATGATTATTGATATATTTTCCATTCCTTCTATTAAGATCCATTTCTAAGAAATAGAATCAACTGTATTAGCTCCTAACATTATGAATCATAGTGTATAATTAAAAATTCAATAAAATACATAAAATAAATTGATAATTTATGTATATATAATATATGAATTATAGGCTTAGTATCTTTATGAATATATTCAAATAATAAAAATATTTTCAAATCATTTATTATTATTTATATGGAATTTTTAAATCAACAAAATCATATCCCTCAAGAGTGTCCAACTAAGTGTACAGTCTTAGCACCATTAATCATGTATCTGTGATGATCTAGTTAATACTCAATGAACCGCTTTCATATTTTTTTACTCATATGTGAGTCTATGCCACCAACATATCAACTTGCTAGTATTTATACAATAATTTATTTTCTTGGAAAACCACATCATATTTACTTTAAAAAATATTAATGATATTTTCCTATATTTATATTTATCCTTAGAGTCTATCGTTTGGTTATGTACTCTAATATGTCTTTCCTTAAATATAGTTCCCAAGGTTTATAATAAATATCCTTTGATACCAAATATAATTTCCTCAAATATAGTAACCTTGAGATAGTGGTTATCCAACTACATTGTCATAAGATACAAAAGATTTAATCCTAAAGGACCAAATAGTTTTTTAGACTTGGGAGAATATATATATACATGATTCTCACATTACATTTTAAAACATGAAATGAAGATTGAAATTTAAGTGAGATCTTATTTATTTAATCTAGTATATCTCTAAAATCTTTCATATATACTTTCATGTTATCCTAGGGAAATGAAAATCTACTAATGAGTTATATCATATTCTTATTAAGGAAAATATTATAGTAGGACCTATCGTAGAATAAATAAATCATAAATAATTTTTCAGAGATATATAACAATAAAATTTTCCATATAATTAATATCATAAAAGGGAAATATATCCATCGATAACATAACTACATAAATAATAAAAAAGAAAAAAATATTTGATTTCATAATGATAGAATTCATAATGTTGGACATCATAATCATACCATCAAGTCCTTTTAAAAAGATATCAGAAACATACCGTTAATTCCTTATTCAAATACATCATAGAAAATTAGGCATGCATACACCAAATAGCTAGGCCACATTGTCTTATGAGACCTACTAATTCATTAAGGGGATATCTATTTTGGGCCCCACCTATTCACTTACTAATTCAAATTCATTCATCATATGAAAGTAGTAAATAATAATTCAGTGCATAATCAATATAAATAGTCATATTGGAAAACATGCATATGAAATGTTAATGATTTCTTATATTGATCGCAAGAGTAAAATGATCATAAGGAATGTAGAGTAATATAGTTTATTGTATAATTATTTTATATCACCATAAAATCATATGATTCAACCAATTATGTTTATGAAAATACTTTTAAAATATCACTGGAACATTTCATGGGGAAAATACTCTTTTTATTTTAAGATCACATATTTAAAATTCAAAAATTTCAAGAATATTATAAAAAAATATTTAAAAATTAACATGGAAACAAGTAAAGGATTATTTAATGAAAAAGTTATTCATTATTGAAGTAAAATTAATTCATATAGTATATTTTAAAACAAAGATTCAGTCCACACATACGGTAAAATGTACCTCATTTAGAAAACAAAAAGGAGATTTTTTTTATAATTTTTAATATAATTTAAGACAAGTTTGAAAATTTATTTAATAAATTATTATATAATAGTAAATGCATTCTTGAAAATATAGAAATTGAAGAAAATTATTCTTGCCGAAGAGAGAAATAAAGTTGGTTTTCCTTAAAAAAATCTTTCGGGATTTTAAGTACATAGATAAAGAAAAATGAATAAAAAAATATTTCAAAAAATAACCTGAGGAGAATAATATTCCAATGTTTTATTAGATATAGATAATATACCATAATCATTGTAAATTTATGTATGAACAATCCTGGTAAAAATAATATTGTAACACAAAACCCTGAAAACTTCAGTAATATCTGAATAGAAAACTCGTGAATGAGAAAAAAATATATGGATTTTTAATTATCCATGATTTAAATGAAAATAATAATAATATATATTTAAATTATTAATACACACCGCACAATTTAAACAAGTTTTGAATATGGAATATGTATCCTAAAAATAAAAGTGAGGCAAGAAACCCTAAGCACTTTGGTAATTTTTGAATCAAACCCCCAAGGATGAAATAATTGGAATTTTAATATTAAATAAAATTAATTAATAATGATACATGATATAAAATATAAAATGGGTATTATATACACCTCTAAAACATAAATATGTGTATAACATCATACATTTCTCAGCGAAACAATATTTAGATTAAGAACCCAACCTTATGGCTGACATGCTTCATAAGAACTCTATAATTTTATATAATAAAATTTATATTTATTATAATTTTATATTTAAACCATTTACCATCTTATAATATCATATACGATCTAATTATAATATTTTTACATTTTTTATTAATAATGTTTTATTGAAATCATTATTTCCAGGTGATAATTATTTCATTTTTCTTATAGGTTTTAGTTCAACTATTTTTGTCCTTGAAATTTGATCATGGTTACATAATATATACAATTTTATAATGATATAAAAATCATATATATTAATTTTATATATATATTTATAATCACCCATGAAATAAAAACATGAAAAATGAATCAAATTTCTTCGGGTAGGTGGTAGTCTGCTTGTACGTGCGAGTAGAGTTATCATTATTTAAGGGGTGTAAGGGTAATAAAGTAAATGATATATTATATTTATAAAATAAAAATTAAATTTTAAATATTATATATACTCATTAGTTCCATATTTATATCCATCCATTTAATGTTGTGATGAAAAAAAGTATATCGCGCTATGTAGAGGTAGTAGGTCGTACGTACACACGAATGGTGTTTCAATTTCCATAGGATGGAAAGGAAGTGGAAAATATTTTTAAAATATTAATATTAACATATAAATATATTTATTACACTTAATTATTTTAGGATGGATATAATTTATTTAGAGTAAGTAGATGAATAAAAAACATTAAAAAGCCAGGTAAGACGATTACCTCTTCTTTGAGAGACCTTATTTGGCTTACACATTAAGCCTTCATAAAATGGTTTTAGGAGGAAAAAAAGTAAAATAATTATGTGAAGAAATATAAAAGGGTATTAAGTTAGGTATTTTTTTGATATATCTGTCAAACTTTATGACTAAAGGAGAACAAGTGGTGCCCATTTATAATTGAGTGGATGGACATGCATGAATTTACTTAAAATAATTCAATAATATATGGTCAAATTAATGTGAAAGTTGTTCTAAATTGAAAATATTCAAACATATTATAATAAAATTTATAAATATATTCATATAATAATAACCTGACAGTTTTTTTCAATTATTACTCTTTTCTCTTAGTTTAATCTTGATAATAAACTAATTTTAACCTTAATAGTGTTAATAACATTTTACAGATTTTAACATACTTTAGGACCAAAAAATTAAGTTTAAATTATTAAATTATATTAAATATTATAATTAAAAATATTTAATCCGTTTTAAATTATTAAACATCAATAATTTCTAGAAATTCAACTTAAAGTAATTGTCTAAAATGTGATAAAAAATTATTTTTAGAAAATATAATTTTTAATCACAAAAGTGATTTTACTTTCATTACATGTGCCATGAAAAGTATTATATGAATATTAAAAAAAATTATTGAATAAATATTATATTAAATTTAATTAAAACATAAATAAATAATGATTTATTAAATTAATTAAGATAAAAAAAACTTTGAACAAAAAATAGTTTTTAGAAAAACATGTTTCTAAGCCCTAAAATGAACTTATAACCAAAATGAAGTATAATTATAATTACTATGTAATTAATTAGATAATTTATAATTAATGGTGACATATTTATCTTTATTATCCAATTCAAAATATTAATTTTACATTTATATTATAGAATTTTCAGAAAGAAAATGACAGGTTTAGAAAAAACAGTATGTTTTTTATTATTCACTAAAAATAAATCATTCAAAAAAATCTAAAACAATCACCCTAAAAATAATGAAATTATTATTTAAAAAACTTATATTCATTTATCGAAATATTTTACTAATAATGGTATAATTTAATTATAATTTCCACATAAAAAATGATATAAAGACCATTTTTGAAGAGAACATATTTTTGATGAATAAAATGTCTACTAAAAATTCAGTACATATTTATTATGAATTAATATATAAATTTTCATTATATAAAACCATTATAAATATTTTTCATAAATTTTTTATTCATATTAATACCACCATCTTAACATTTAAGTTATAATAGTTACATTTATATAATATTTTGACAGTATATCGTAGTATTCTCAAAAATATGTTTTAAATATTAAGAAAGCTATCAAGAATAATATTACTTTAAAATATATATTTGGAGTGATAAAAGTTTATATTTCCATGAAAATCTAGAATACATATACTAAAATCATTTTAAATATGTATAAATCAACTATTTGTAAATTTGATGCCCATATTTCTTGGTATTATACGATGTATTATTTCTCCATGATATTATTATTAAAATGAAATATCACAATTTTATAGACTTTTAAAATAATTAAAAATGAATTTTTCGATATTAGGATCTCATCGCACAATGGATTGATGAGACATCAGTTTTTATAGGTTAAACATTATGTGAAAAAGGTCTTCCTATGATTCTATAATAAGTCAAGGACCATTGATAGGTTTTAACCCATTTACATATGATTTTTGACTATTAAATCCATAAAGACATGTTATTGGTAATTCAAAGAAAACCACATGTCAAATTGATGTTAAATATATTCCTACATATCAAACATTAATTTAAGGTTATTTTCATGTGATTTAAAAATAATCTATAGTCATTTGCATGTTTTTTAATAGAATTTAAAACTATTTAAAATTTATTTTATAGTCATTAAAACCACAACACACCTAATATTAACATTATATGTATTAATAAATGACAAAAATTAATATATTATCAATTTATTATGATTTCATGACAATTTAATCTCATTAAAAATGTTTTTACCCTTTAATATTAAATAAATAAAAATGCAATTTTTTCTATGAGAAATTTCACATCGTAGTAATTTGTTATCCATTAAAATATATTAGAAATTTAATATAGTTTTTTTTTCTTATAATTTCACAATAATATGAGGTCTTTTTCAATATTTTACCCATTCAAAACGTGTTTTTAAATACTTTTAAATGTAATAAAGAAAAATTTTAATTCACAAACGCACCATGTGATGGATTAATATGTGGTATATTTCTATATGTCACAAGTCAATCAATAATAATTTATTATGATTTTATGACTATCCAAGTTCATTTTCATGGACATTATCATTACACATCATTTTAAATTGATGTGTTTTATATCTAAACAATTCATAAATTAATCAATGATTGTTGTCTTTTGATTTCATATAAATACAAGATTGTTTTCAAGGTTACGAACCTTTGACACATGTATTAAAGGAGTTTATGTCTAGTAAAACTTCTTTTTCATTCATTTCAACCTCATCACATATCAAATTGACATGTGGTGTATTTATACGTGTCAAAAATTAAAAACAATATCATTTTCCTATGATTTCAAATAATCTAAGGAAGTTTTCAAGGATTAAACTTTTTAATGTATTTTTAACTTTTAAATAAAAAACAATTTTATTCATTATTATATTATTGTTAGTTTAATGGATGTTAAATATACTCATACATGTCAAAAATTATACCACGATTCAGACTGGTATGTGATCTATTTATGTATATCCAAAATTAGAAGATGGTAATTTTTCCTATGATTTAATGATAATCTAAGGTAATTAGCTGGGTTTTGACCCTTCAAATTATGTTTTTCAATATTTTTAAATTTAATAAAATTATTTTATTGGTTAATATAACCACACATCATTGATATGCTTTCTATTCATACTTTTCACTAATTAATCAATGATTGTAATCCTATGATTTCAAGAGAATATGAGGTTGATTACTATGTTTGACTTTTTTACTCATGTTTTTTGACTTCTAAATCAATAAAAACACACTGTGTTATTATAATAGAATTAGCTTATGCACATAGATGATTGAAAAATTCCTTTATTTATGAATATGAATTAGAAACTCCCTAAATACATAATATTTATCATTTTATCATGGATGAAAATAGATATTGTAATGTAGGCTTAAATTTAAGATTGGATTAAAATTCTCTTTGGGGTGTTAGCGGGGATTAAGTATAGTGTGTAGGTATATATTTATGTTAGAGGTTAGGTTTAAATTTATTTTTGTAGTAGTGGAGGTTTTGGGTTTAGATTAATGTTAGGGGTTAGTTTTAAATTTAGGTTATGATATGGGGTTAGGTTTGGGTTTTAAGTAATATATTAAGTTTAGGAAATAGGTTTAGATTTATGTTAGGGGTTAGTTTAGGTTTTAAGGGCAAGGTTGGGGTTATTGTTTAGGTTTTAGAATTATTTTTTGGATGTTTTTATGGATTTTGATTAAGGTAATTGGTGTTTAGGGTTTAGGGTGTAGGTCTAAATTTTTGTTAGGCTTAAGGAAACAATTAGGTTTTATTTTGAGGATAAATTTTAGGGTGTATGTTTTGATTTATGTTGGGGAGTTAGGTTTAAATTTAGATTATAATTATAGATTAGGTTTTAGGGATTATTTTAGAGGATGTAGGTCTAGATTTATGGTATGGGTTAAATTATATGTTAGGGGTTTTGGGTTGTAGGGGTTGGGTTTAGGTTGGGGTGATTTTAGGTTTAAAGTGTAAGGTTGGTGTTAGAGTTTAGATTTGATAATTGAGTTTTGGATTTTGTTAGGGAATATTGTTAGCGGATTTGGTGTTTAAGGTTTTGTTTGTAGGTTTAAATATAGGTTAGGATTAGTTGTTAGGATTAGGTTTTAATATGGGGTTTATGTTTTGGGTTTATGTTCTAATTTATGTTAAAGTGTTAAGTTCAAAATTTAATTTAGGATTAGGAGATAGGATTTAGTGTGTATGTTTGACAGTATAGGTCTAGATTTATATTAGGGGTTATGTTTAGGATATGGGTTTTTTTGGTGGGGGTTGAGTGGGTTTATAATTGAATGGTAGATAGGGGTTAGGTTTTACATTTGAGTGTTAAATTTTGGATGTGGTTAGTGAATACGATTAGGGTTTGAGTTTATATTTTTCTTTCAGTTTTAGATGTCTATGAATTAATGTACAGGTTTAAATTTAGGTTTAGATTAGTGGTTAGGTTTTGGATATAACATAAGGATTAAGTTTTGGTTGTAGGTTTATATTTTTTTAGGGGAAATATTTTAGGTTTTACAGTTAGTTTTAGGGTGTAGTTAGGTAATAGGAAAAGGGTTTGTGTTTATATTTAGGTTAGGGGTTTAGGTGTTTTGGTTTTGGGTGTAGGTTCAAATTTTGGTTGTTATTTTTCTTTTAGTTTTGGTTGTAGTTTAGGGGTTATATAAACATTGTAGGTATAGATTTATATAATGGATCAGGTTTTGGAGGTTTGGGGTTGATTTGGGTTATTTTGGTGTTAGGATTATGATTCAATGCTAACTATATAGTGTATTTAAGGAATAGGATTAGGGGTTTGGTTTAGATTTATAGGGCTATGGTGTTTATAGAATAGGTTTGAATATTTGTTTTAATTAGTTGTTAGATTAATGTTGTAAGTGAGGGATTAAGTTTAGGTTATATATTTATATTTTTTATTAGGTTAGGTATATATTATATGGTTTAGGGGATAAATGTTCTAGATTTGGGATTAGGGGGTATCTTCTGTATTATCTAAAGTTTCATAAGGGATTGAGTTAGATATTCTATATTTATAATTCAAGAGGATATTCAGATTTAGCTTTAGTTTTACGTTTATTATAGATATATATTTATTTTAGGGGTCATGTAAATGGTTGTTGGGTTTGTTTTATATTGTGTTTTATTTTAGGGTGTTATGTTTTGGGTTTATGGGGTGGAGGTCGGGTTCAGGTTTTAAGGGTATAATTTTCATGGTTAGAGTTGATGTTTCATAGTTAGGTTGAGGGTGTAGTTAGAGAATATTATTAGGGTTGAATTTTAGATTAATATTTGGGTCTTAGGTTCTTAGTTCTTAGGTTTATAGGTGACATTTAGGTTAGGATTAGAGGTTGGGTTTAGGGTGTACATTTGGGAATGACATTAGTGGATGGGTTTAGATTTTGATGAGGGTCTTAAGTATTTAGGTTTTGGGGTGTATAATTAAATTTATATTAGTAAAAAATTTAGTTTAGGAAGTTAGGGTTTAGGTTTAGGTAATAGGATTAGACTTTTCATTTAATATTTATATTAGGGGATTAGATAAATAGGGTTTCAAGGTTAGATTTAATTTTAGTTTAGGACGAGGGTATATGTTTAGGAAGATAGGTATCAGTTTTAGGGAATATGATTGGGTGGTTTGAGTTTAAATTTATATTATGGTATTAAGTGGGTATTTTTTAGGGTGTAGGTTTAAATTTTGTCTTGGATTATCGTTTAGGTTTGGGTTGTTATGGATTAGATTTAGGGTGTAAATTTATTTTTATGGTGTTAGGTTTAGGTTATTGTCAGTTCAAGGAGCGGCGTTGGGTTTAGGTTTAGTTTAAGGTTTTGGTTAGGGTGTATAGGTTGTAAATATAATGGGTGGGTAAGAGTTTATGTTTGAGGGTTAGGTTTAAGTTTTTGTTAGGTAATGGGATTTGGTCTTTTGTTTAGATTTAAATTAAGGGCCTGGTTGTTTAGGGTGTGGTGTGTAGATTTAAGTTTCAGTTTTGATTAAGGGATAGTTTTAGGTTAGGGGTTAGGTTGGGTAGGGTAGAAGATTATGGTTTTAGGTTAATGATAGAGTGATTATGTTTTATAGGTAAGGTAAGGGGTTTCAGTTTATGTTTTGAAGTTAGGTTTAGGGTGTAGTTAGTGAATAAGAATTGGGGTTGGGTTTAGACTTAAATTTGAGGATGGGCTATTTAGGGTGTAAGGGTTAGGGTGTATATTTAAATTTGGGTTGGTAAGTGTTAGATATAGGGTGTAAATTATTTTTTAAGTGTAGGGTGTTGGTTTATATTTATTCTTTGATTAGTGGTTAGATTTAGGGTGTAAGTTAAGGATTATAGTATAGGGGATAGGATTAGAATTTTTTGTAGGATTTGAATAGGTTATGGGTTAGGATTTTTCAGTTTATATTTTAGGCATATGGTTTGGGTTTATTTTTAGAAAATATTTGGAGGTGATTTTGTTATATTTAGGTCAGGGGTTAGGTGTTTTGGGGAATAGGTTCATATGTTTTGTGTTTAGATTTATATTTGGGGATTAGGTTCATTTTAGTTTTAGATTTAGATTAGGGATTGTGTTTATGGGGGTTGGGAAATTGTTATATTTTGTTTTATATTAATTATTTGTGTTTAGGGAATACGTAACACAATACCAATTTATATTAAAAGAATAATAATTTTGGTAGCTAACTTCACACGCAACATTGAGCATTAAGATAATTAAGATGTATTATAAAAATATTATTATTTAAATGTGTCCTTAACATTAAATTGGATGGTATATGCATAACTTAATTATAAAATAAATTTATATTAGTCCTTCCTAATAGAAATTATTGATTAATTCTAAGGAAATAAGAACAAAATTTTTAGTGAATTCATTTTATGCTTCAAAAATGCATTTTTTTAAAATGGTTTTTATTTCTTTTTGTGAGAAAATAATATAATTAATTTCTTACACAATTAAAAATTTATTTCAAAAAATAAACGGAAATCTTAAAATCAACTTATTAAAATTAAATTTTGGTGAAATTTTAGTATTTGACTGAAATGGCTGACTTTTTAATGAATAGTGAAAATTTTGATTTTTCAAATACTATCATTTATTTTGATTAAATAAATAATTAAAAATTATGTTTATATTTATTATTTTTTAATAAATTGTTATATAGTCCACTTTATTTAGAATAATCTAATCAACAATTTTCATGATTTTGATGTAAGTTAATTTTTTTGCTAAAAACATATTTCTTTAAAATGAGTTTTTTCCATTACATTTTATGCATTTATATTAAATTAATTTCATCCACTTAAAGAAAATGAATCTTAAAATATTGATACAATATTTAGAATCAGTATTTTTAAATTTTTTAAATACGTCCCTCTTATTTTTAGGTATTATAAATAGTAACCGTGGTAAAATTTATCACATCGGTAAATGGAAAATCTTGTAATTAAGATTAAAAATATTTCTAAAATGAATTTAAAATGAACCCAACACATTAATTTATTTCATTTAATGGATGGAATTTGTAAATTTTTATTTCAAATTTGAATATATGTAATATTAGTTCCATTTGACTATGGTAGTGACATTTATATTATTTTAAGTAATGAAAATTTGAAAATATCATTTTATTGATTTTAATTACTATTATATATTCACCTAAGGATAATAATATGTAATAAAATAATGTAAAATCATAAAATTATATAATTTATTTACTTTTATCATGGTAATTTATTATAAATTTTTAGTTATTGAATAATTATCATTAATGTTTACGCAATGCTGACAAAATATTTATTTGATTAATAGAAAAAAATGATTTTCAAAAAATGATAAATGTAATAAAATTTTAATAAATTATTCTATTCCATGAATTTTATAGTTTAATATATCATATTATTTATGTGTTAAAATATTTCATTCAAAATACATATTTTTATTTATGTCTTTAATGTCAAATTAAATAAATAATGTCAAAAACGATATTAATTATATTTTATGAAAAATAATATTTTATAAAATTATTTTAAATTGATAAAAATATTAAAAGTGAAAAATTTTGATAATTAATGGTCTTAAATTTCACCCCTTTAAAATTTATGTAAAAATTATTACCTCATATGTAAAATTATTTTCCTTTAAGATTAAAAAGTCGTTATTGTGGTTAAGTTTAGAATTATTTAACGAAGAGGTAAAACCAAAATATAAGGTTTAAAATTTCACTTAAACGTGTTAAAATTTTATTTTATGAGAGGATCTCATCCATATACTATTTTATATTTTAAATTATTGACATATTCTTCCACTTTCACATGAAAAATAATTTATTATATTAAATATTTTTATTAATACTATGTGTGTCCCAACATTCGCTGTAAAATAGAACCACATATAATCTATTATATAAACCACTTGGAGCCTATTATCTCTAAAAACCACTCAAAAAATATTTTAAAAATACTTATCAATGTTTCGATGGATCTGTAATTTCCAAAATACTAACCCTAAGTCCCTTAAGAGAAGATCTAAAGGAGCTCTTTCTAAGAAGAGGTAATTGTCTTTACCGACTCTTTAAAATTTATTTCTTCCTCAAATTCATCTAAATATATTCTAAACATACTAAAATAATAACTTCGATATCAAAAATATATATACATTTTAATATTATTAGGTAAAACAATTTTCCATATCTTTTACAACTAATAAAAATTGAAAACATTACTCATACATACGTACAGCAAATCATTTCCACTGAACAGTGTAATTCATTTTTTATCACCACTTTACTTTTATGGTAATAAAGATGAAAATAATGAATATATATGATGTTTATGACATAATTATGATTTTTTTATTATATTATTGTATCTACCTTCTTCACTTCCAATCCATTGGAAAACGATAATGTCCCTTGTGTGTACTTGTAGACTACCACCTCCACAAAGAAATGTGAACCATTTTTCATTTATGATTTAAATGGATGGTCATAAGGATATATTTAATGGGTATATGTGATATTTATATCCTTATTATCATTCTGGAGATTATGGAACCAAAAATTCCACAATGAAACAGGCATGAGAAAATAAAGTAGTTAATACTCAAAACAACAATAATAATGAAGTATTATTGAAAAATTAGTGATAATATATTATGATAGGATCATATATGATATTATATATATATTATGGTCCTATTATAAATTAACAGAAAAATAATTATACCTTTCATTAAATCATGTTCAAATTTGTTGAAGCATGAGGTAAGGGGTTTCTTAACTCAATTTTCCTACCATGGGTTATACTTCAACTTCATCGACTATGTTATACCATGATTATGTGTGAAATTAAATCTGATTTTATTATGTTATATTTCAACATTTATTGTGTGGATTTAAATTTTTCACAAATAATATCTTCATTGAATAATTCTCACCTTAGTGATATAACCTTTGTAAGGAATTTCATCTTAATTTCCAATATATTGAACATATTTGGTATTACACACATATTTATATTTACATTTTGTATATAGTAACCCTTTTATATATTTAACATGATTATATATTTATTAATGATGTTTAATGTTTCAATTTAATTTTATTCTTACAATGTGATGCAATTTTAAAGTTAGAAAAAAGGTAAGAATTTATTTTACAATATCAGTTCAATGGGTTTTATATTATTTTCATTCATGGAATCATACAATATATCCTTCATAGACATAATTTACTTTCTCATCATCCTGATATCTAATAATTTTTCATATTTTACTTAAAATTTTCCTCTCTTTGGAACTTTAATCATGAAAATAAATTTTTTAAATTAAATCGAGTCTTATTTCTCTTTTGAGTGGGTATATTTTTCTTCTATATCAATACTTCCAAAAAAAATTAAAAAATCACATTTTATGTAATCAAATGATTTATTATGGATATTTTAATTTAGACATGACTTTTTAAAGTTTTAATGGAATCATTAAAAAATTATGAAAATTTCATTTTTGACTTTATTTATAAAAATTTAAAATGAAAGTTTACTGTTTAACAAATACATAGTTAATGGGCTCTACCACCACCATAATAATTTTATACTCCTTATCTTCTTATATGGGATTCAAATAATTTAATAAATAAAACTCATTATTAAAATTTATTATAAATTTTTCTCTTCCATTTTATTCTATTCTTTAAAATACTACATTTTTAATATAAAATCAACTTTTCTGATGTTCATATCTCATCACATAATTAACTTTTTTGTATTTAACTTTCTCTTAATAAATTCACATTCTTATGATCAGTTTTCATTATAAATTTAACTTCTCTTAAATATACCTATTTATTTTATCATGGATATTATTATTTCTTAAACTAGACACTATTTCCACAAATAGTGTTTTACTTTTAAAGTTATTTGATTGATATGGGGAATATTGATATTTCATATTCCTTACTCAATACAGAACTTTCTTTATAAGGCCTAATATTCATGATTTAAATTTATAATCAAATATTTAAGTAATTTAATGGTTATGTAGTGATGGGTGGGGCTCATAATTATATATCTTGTTGATGTATCGATAAGTTTCTTATGAAAAACCAGTTGGCTATCCTTATTAAATTTGTTTTTAGTGTATTCCTAACCATTGTTTAAACTATCTTAGAAAAAGGTATTTATAGTAAAGATATCATAATTTTTGATATCATGACATACAAAATTATCAATTTCCTTCCTTGAAAATTTTAGGGTTATTATCTATGATAATATTATATTCATATTATCTATGGATTCATTTCTTGATCAAGTTTTTGATTAAATTGCATGTTTTTTTGTATATTTATCTTTCCATATTGATTATTCCATAATTATTCATGTTATATTCTATTATACATAACCCATATTTAGAATTTTTAGTCACCCTTATTTTTTTTCTTTCCGAAAGATATCGAGAAGATATCATTGAATGATTTTAAAGGATTTAAAGAATTTTTTGTTGTTATGTTTTATATTTTATTTCCAATGTAAAATGAGAATAATGTATGTATCTAGTCATTCAATACTTTTAAACAACTAAATTCTTTAAGATCCGATCACTTGTATCTTATGAAAATATCACACAGTAACCACCGATTATGGGCTACTGGAGTTGGGGTTGTTATAGTTGGAATTAGAGAAAGTATAGTAGAAATATTGGGAACTAGATTTAGAAAATCATAGAATAGGAAATATAACATTATGAATTAATTTAGGTATAATTCTAATTATTGGATAACATCTTAATGTTTTGGTAATGTAGATATTATATGGTTTTCTATAATTACATCGTTATCAAGATAATACAATTGAGCATGGTTTTTTCATAGATACATCTAGGGGTAATAACCTCAAAAAGAGTTAGTGGAATAAGTATCAGCCATCATTCTGATGCACAATGATTATTCCCTTACTATGAACCTAGTTTGAAAATCCTAGGGAATATTCATGGGATGGTAAACATTTTATTTATAAACCATTATCAAGGATTGGAATAGATTATAACCATGAAAGACATAGGATAAACCTAAGTTGTATTAGATTTAAAATATGGTGTTATGGTTCAGAAATACTATAAATGATTTTCATAATTATGTGGTTACCAACTAGGATTATTTTTTGTAAACATTATTCTTTTTTGTTTTAGTAAATGACTTGAACCAAGAGGAATCAGGTTAATGCTAAATGGGATATACAATGAAATAACTTTCCCCATGAGAAAACAAATGAAATGGAAGATAAAGGTAAAACCTTGTAATTATTCCTAATTGGTTATAAAGATATATGATTAAAAAATTGTGCCTTAACCAACTCTCAAACTCACTAAATTAGAGAAGGATTGGGTTCACAAGAAGCTTTGGTAGTGGAGACCATGGAGGAAAGAAGGTTAAATTTCATTCATGTCAGAAATATGGAAACTGAACCACTTAAAAATGTCTCAAAGAAATAGGACAATGATTCATGTGTGGAAAATAAGGGAATATATCAATAAATCAATGAGAAAAAATTAAGAGTTCAATGGATGAATATGAAACTCATCATAAGGTATCATTTATAGTTCAATCTCTTATGTGTGGGGAATATGGTCATTATCTGAGTCAAATCTCAAATCTAAGGATTAAATCCTAGACTATGGAATTATATATGTTATTACAATATTTTATGTGAAAATATTGTAGATTTTATGCATTGGGATTCAAGAATAATGTTGTATAAGTGTTACACTATTGATATTTTTTTTATAATAACCATGAAACATCTAAAAATTATTATATAGTATTTTTTCATTAAGTATTAGAAAACATAAGTTTAATTGAACCAATAACCAAGAAAATTGATTTATTTTTAATGTAAAATTAATATATTTCTAATATCAAATTAGTAATATTTATTTAGTAATATGTGATGAAGTTCAAATTCCATAAAGAACTACCAAAAGGTGAAGTTGTTCTTATAAAATATAAAGATATAAGAGAAGTTTTTTTCTCATGTTATCTATCTTTATAGTAAATTAATTCATAAAATTTAGGAAAAATTATCTTGAAATGAAAAAAAATGTGGTTATATCATTTTTGATGAATTGAAGGTCTTTTCACACCTCACTGGTTTTGATTTTTGTGGTTGTTAACTTTCTTGTGACTATATTCTCTACCTATATCTATTATTCCTTAAAAGTTAGTCTCCTCTTAAATTTCTATATTTCAACTTCCCGCTAATTTTTTCTCTATTTGGGAATCTATATATATGATATTTCTGGAAAAACTTTATCTTTCCCACTTACACTTTCCAAAACAAGTTTTATTATCCCTTTGTACGATGTGTGTTTTCAGAATATTATTTTAAAATATTTTGCATTTAAATAATGAGATAAAATTTTTATGGGAAAATTTATTTAGTTTGGGATAATTTAACACTAGAAAAATTTATATTAAAATAATAATCAATATAATGGATTTCTTAATAAGCAATATTGAGTTCTAAGCGATTTGAGATGTATTATAAAAATATTATTATTTAAATGTGACCTAAGCAATGAATTAGAAGATATATGATTAAATTAATTATTAAATATATTTATTTTAATATAAATAAATAAATAAAATTATTTTTTTTAGTAAATAAGAACTCAAATTTTAGTGAAGTCATTTTATGCTTCAAAAATGCATTTTTTTTCAAAAAAAAATTATTTCATTTTGTGAGGAAATAATATCATTAAATTATTATACTTATATAAAATTAATTTGAAAATTTTAACTTTAATTTTAAATTATAATATAAAAATAACTTAGGATTAAATTTTGGGACTTTTTTGAAATAATTTATTTTTTAATGAATAGTGGAAATGACTGATTGTTTGAATATTGACATTTATTTTAATTAAATCATGAAATTTAAAAGTCACGTTATATTTTTTATTCAATATTAAATTGAAATATGAAACAATTTATTTATAATTATCTAATTAATAATTTTCATGATTTTGATATAAGTTAATTTTTATGCTTAAAAATGATTTTTTCTAAAAAAAATTATTTCCCATTACGCTTTATGCATTTTAATTAAAATTTATTTTGGAAAATTCTAGAAAAATAAACCTGAAAATTTTATACCATATTTTTAATAATATTTTATTGATGGATATAAAAGATTAATTTGAACATAAATTGTTTATTTTTATCATGTTAATTTATTTTTAATTATTTATGATAGAATGGTTTTCTTAAGTTCTTATGCAATGCTAGCAGAGTATTTATTCAATTAATAAAAAATAAAATAAAGGGTTATAAAACATATTAAAAGTAATAAAATTGGGTAAATTATTGTATTTAATGAATTAAAAGTTGATTATATCGTATTATAAAAGTGTTAATGGATTGTATTCTAATTACATATTTTTTCTTGGTGTATTTAATGTCAAATTAAATAAATAGTGTGAAAATTATATTAAGGATATTTTTGGAAGAATAATATTTTCTAAAATTATTTAAAATTCAAAAAAACCATGAAATAGGAGAATAATGATAAAAAATGGTTTAAAATTGTATCCCTTTTTCATTTAATAGAATATTATTACCTTATAAATAAAATTATAAACCATTAAGATTGAAAATTCATTACTGTGATAAAGCTTAAAATTGTTTAACAAAGGGGTTAAACCAAAATATAAGTTTCAAAATACCATATAAACCTATAAGAATTTTATTTTTTGAAGGTATTTAAACAATATACTATCTTATATTTGAAATTATGGCCACATTTTTTCATGTTCTTGTGAAAATTAATTGAATATATTTAAATATTGTTATTAATTCCATGTGTTCCCTTTTGTTCACTATAAAAGGAACCACCACTCCTCTCCTAAATACACCTCTTAGATACTCTTAGATGAACCAAAAACTACAAAAAAATCCTTCTAAAAATCCCTATCCAAGATCTTTAGGTTTTCATTTTTCCAAAATACCAACCCTAAGTCCCATAAAAGAATATCTAAAGGATCTCTTTCGAGGAAGTGGTAATTATCTTTACCGACTATTTCAAATTTTTGTCTTCTAAAAAATTATCTAAATCTATTATAACCATACTAAAATAAAAAGATATGGTTTCATAAATCTATTTATATTTTATTATGATTATGTTAAAACCATTTTTCATCACATTTTCATCCTATAAAAAGAAAAAACATCACTTTTGCATAAGAATGACTTAGCATTTACACATAGTGGTGTAATTCATTTTTCATTGCCATGTTACATGGATTGTAACAAAGATGAAACTAATGAATATATATATGATTTTTATATAATAATTATGCTTTTATAATTATAATATTATATCTACATTATTACATTACAATCGGTTAGGAAAAAAAGATAACATTACTCGTGTGTACGTGTGTTCAACCACCCCTGCAATGGGATTTGATCCATTTATCATTTCCACTTTACATGGATTGTCATGAACTGGGTGGGAATTATATTTAATCTGACATCTGACTTGGTCTGTGATAAGGCCCGAGAGGTGTTAATAATCCTCACAGGCTAGCGAATAGAGCTGGTCATTAAAGATATCACAGTGGGAAGGATTTTGGCCATGAAAAACTAGGATCAAATAGACCCAATCAATCACATAGAAATAAACTAAAATTGAACATTAATAAATAGATAAAAATTATCCAAGTAAAACTACATCTGGAGAAAATGAAAACTAAAATAAAACTACAAATGAATCAAACTAGAACCCAACACAATTCCATGTGACATCTTGGTTACCACCAACCATAAGACTAACTTTCCCAAAAGGAAAACCCAAACCAAAAAATTGAACCTACAAAATAGATCAGGTCTGCTAATGTTGACTGGCCCAATTAGGGTCTGATCATAAACTTCTTAGTAGGTAAGAACCACAAAGTCCATGGATATCGATTCCCAAAATAGTCTATAAATTTGGGTTTGAAATACATTTATAAGGTATGGTTTTTCTCATTTTAATAAACCAAAAAAAAACTTTCCAAAAACATCCAGTTTAGAAAACAATTAAAATATTTCCTTTTTAAAAAAGTTTTCCCAGAACTTGACTCTAAAATAAAATTCAAACTAGGTGATAAAAATGATATACATAAAATAAATAAAATAGAAAAGGTGGGAACAAACTAGCCGAGATAATAACTAAAATGTACCAGAAGTAAATAAAACATAAAGATAGATAATCATAGGAATTTTATAAATAGATATAGTTTAAATCCCAAGGCATGCTCGATACAGAATCAAATGTCGGCATATTGTAAAACTCCATAGTCAATAACCAACTTTCTTCTCTAAACTATCTTCACTAGTGACACATCCCACCTGTCCTCTCATCAAATCCATGGGGTAGAAACCCATATAATTGGGTTCAATATGTGTAACACCCCAAGCTTCCATGGTATGCTTCTTTTTAAATAATTCAACGGCTTGTGTTGTATGCAACCCCGAGTTCAAGCACACAACAACATATCAAAGTAGCCGTTTAAAAAATTAGTTATGAATAGTATTAACCACATTTTGAAATTTTATAAACTTTATTTTTCAAAATAGACTTAATTTTTTGAATTCATAATATCAAAATTATCTTAGGGTAAAATTTTGGTAATTTTCTAAAAAGTTTCAATTTTTAATGAATAGTAAAAAAATACTACATTTTAATTCAGAACTGCCTTTTTATATAATTTATTTATATAGTTAACTTGTATTTTTAATTGGTTTTAAAGTGTAATTATATTAATATTTTTCCATTTCATCCAATTATGTTCATTGGAAGAAATTTAACATTTAAATTGTACATAAACACATGTCAACCTTTTGATAGTTTTTACTTCTCAAAAACCCGCTTTCTGGTTTTGACAACGAGAATTAATTTTAAATTAATTAATGATAATTTTGTGTTTTGAATTAGGAAAAATGGATTCCAAATTTTGAATCATAATTTCCAAATTTTGTAAATAGGTACCTTTTATTTTTGGACATTATGAATAGTAACTTCAGTAATTATTTTTATTTACCATGGTTAAAGGGTAAATATGGTAAAGAAGGATAAAATATGATATTATAATAATATTAAACCACCCTAACACATGTCCTAATTCTATTGGATGATATATTTCTAACCATGTGCATCCTTGGGTCGATTTTTTAACCTCGTGGAGCCTCTTGGGTGTGGTAATGACATGTTATAAGAAATAATTTAAAGTAAAGAGAAATATAACATAAACATGTATCTTTTACTAAAATAATTTTAATATAGGGTTATATAAATAATATTTTTTACTATAAATAATAATTATAAATATAAAAATATTTCCTACTTCATGGTATTTTATTTATAAATTTTATATATTAAAAAAATAAATTTATTTATGACACAATGATGATGTTGTGATTACCTGATTAATGAAATATTCAAATAAATGATATTATAAATTTTAAAATAAATATAATTTTAACATTTTTATTCCATACACGAATTTTATGGATGATACTGACATATTATATTTGATATAATTTCTTTTTTTTGAAGTAATCATGTTTTTACGACTTTATCAAAAATGAATTACATTATAGTGTCAAAATTGACATAAATGGGTTTTTAAAACAAACACTATTTAATTAAATGATATAATAGTCCTAAAATCTAATATTTTTCCAAATGACTTATATAATGTTAAAAATGTCATTAATGATCCACTTATGGTTCTCTTGTCATTTTATAGTAAATATAGTTAACATATATTTTGAAAATTCAAAAAGACATGGTAAGGGTTGATGTTTTTAACTAAGGGTTAAAGCTAAAAGATAAGGTTAATTTTGTTACCTAAACTTGTATAAAACCTACTATTTGAGATTTTTTCGACCCAAAAGCATCTTATATTTTAAATAAATGAGTTTGGTACCATTTTTAACTGAAAATAAATTTATAATAAAATAATATTTCAATACCTTCCTAAAGTACCCCTCCTTCCTCTTATAAAATGTCTCCACCTATACCCACTTAATCACACCTATATAGCCCCTTGGATCATCCAAATTCTACTAAAATAAGCTCCCAACATCCCTCCCTTACTCCTAGAATTGTTACCTTTGGTAGAAGGAAATTCAATCAATCCTTTTGGCTCAAATGAAAATAAGTTATCTGATTTAGAGGTGACGTCTTCTCACAAGTTCCTTTCATTTATTTTCCTTCTCCACTCACTATTCTCTTATTATTATTTGATTACATAACAAAACCAGTATCCTAAATATACTTTTATTTTTTTATGATAATTATTAGAACTAAACTTACACACACCTCCATCTAATGGATATGAACATACTGTTTCTGTGGATAGCAAACTACTACCTCACAAAATGATGATTGTTCAATTTTCTCCTACCACCTATGATGGTGTCCATTATGATAGAACTGTATTTATTTATGATATATATTATATTTATATTGCCTCTATGATTCTATAATTTTTATTTACAGCAAACCTTTATTCTTTCCATAATGTTTAAATATGATATTTTCATTTGAGGAAGTGTGAACTACCGCCCCCTCAAGGTGATATGACTAGTTCATGCCATACATGGAACGTATAAAGGATGGAATTAATGAACATATGTAGCATATATTGTCATGAACCAACTTAGGTTGACCCTGATCCAGTCACCTGATCTGATCATCGATAAGGCCTGAGAGGCGATCTCTATCCTTCTGGGCTAGCAACAAGCACCTAAGCATCGACAGAGTGATTATGAGAATGATTTTCTCCCAAGATAAATAAATAAAAATAGTGGAAATAATAAAGAGAAGCTCAAAATAAATAAACCAAATAGATAACTAAACAAGAAATGATGAAGATAAAACTAACTAAACTCGATGTCTGTACTAAATCTATGGGATGCCACAGGTCAATCCCTGACTCAATGATCAAGCATCTCCCAAGGAGATCACACCCAAGATGGAGCCTACACAAACACTAAAAACAGAAAAAAAAACTATTGGCATTAGTATTGAAACTCAATAGGTAAGCCCAATAATATATTCCCAATTCACTACCCTTAAAATAAAAGAATCATCATTTCAAGTTTGAAATACAATTTATAAAAGTAGGTTTTTCTAAATATTTTTATTAAAAACAAAGTAAGAACCATTTTCCTTAACCATTTTCAAATCAAAATTCCTTTCATTAGTGTCAATGACCTTTTCAAAGAGAAAGTGGTGTGTAAATTTTCATATTTATACAAATAGTATAAAAAACTTTCATTTGGAAACCTTTTCTAGAAACCTAATCAAAAATAGCTCACCACTTTCCATGAAAAACAATAAAAACTTGCACATTAGGAATCACACAAAAAAGGAAATATAGGCATACATACAAGCATCATAATCACTACTGCAAGCAACAAAATCCAAATAGACATGGGTGAACCTAGGAGCTCAAGAATAATCCAGAAGACACCAATACATGAGACCTCATCCTCATTGACATGTCACACACGATGAAATAAAAATGATCAAATACTCAACCATCCTTTCTCAAGAAGGTCGAGAGAAAATCCCATAGCAATGAACCCAAATATATCTACCTACTATGGGCCACTGGTTAGTACCATAACCTACTATTGTGGAAATCATTCTGAGAATATTCTCTTAATATATCAGGTTCTCATGTCTCAATTATCTAGAAAAGGGGCGATCCAACCGATGCCAGCCAAGCATCCAATCACAGTATATTTAATAATAATAATGTACAACAGGTCACACCCCGAGTCTCCCATAGGACTATTATAATGCCTTAAAATAAAAAAATTATAACGGGTTCTAACCAAAGAACCCTAACATTAGATTATAAGAACCCACTAATAGGGACCTCCCACCCATTGTATACAACTGAGGCATGAGGAACATCCAACGGGAGTTTTCATAATAAACACTTTTCACAAATTTCACGAAATTGCCAAACAGGCCCTTAGACATTCACAAACAAAATCTTATCTCAAAATGCAAAAACTTTTTCAAAAGTGGTTTCAGGTACACCATTTCCACTCAAAAACATTTATAACCATTCTTCAAAACATTTCCCATAAACTAATTTAAAATAAACAACTACTCCTTTTAATTTAAAATCATTTAAAATATTTTTCACAAAACCCATGTTTACCAACACACACACAAGAACTTTTCACAAAGGGGTGAAATCTCACCAAAAAACTTTGAAAAACAAAACTCATTCCTTTATAAATCCCGAACCATTACAAAAACCATATAAAGAACACAAAACCTCATTTCTCTTCTTTCCGCAACACTTATAAATCCAAATCCACCATTTGTTAAATCAATCTTAACCCATAAAAGCCAACTGGGAATTTTGTATATATATATATATATATATAACACAAGGCATTAAATACTTATCAAAACAATTTCCATTTAATACAAAATAGAGTATAAGCATAAATTTCATGTCTTAAATTTATTTTAGTCGTTAAAACATGTTTAAAATATCACTAATCATGTGTGAATTTTCAAAGAAAAATTTATTAGACAAGCAATGTGCACACTTTTAGAAAAACAAAGAAATTCAACGCAAAACATGGTATATACTATAATTTTACACACCATATAATTTTTCAATGGATCAAACAATAAAATTTAGAATGTAAAGAAGGTAAAAATAAAATGAAACAGTGAATCTTAAATTAAAAAGATAAGTGCAAGGGGGATATCCTACCTCGGAGACCAAATGAAACAGAATGACACGCATCCGAAACCACGAGGTAAGGTCCAATTCCATATATATTAAATATCAAGGACTCAAAACACATAAAACCCCAAATTAAAGTATGAGAATCCAATCGGCGGGGAGAAACACATGCCTAGAAACTGAATCGTGATGACAACACAAACCCGACACTACCTCTCAAGGGTTTCAAAAATCTTAAACCACCCAAATAATCATTAACAATCAAAATAAAAAACTAACTCAAAGAGAAAAAGGATTATACTAAGTTGGGAATGCACCAGAAAGAGGTGGTGCACCAGTTGGAGGTCACGATACCGGCTGGACTCGACAGAAAAGGGGACGGTGCCAGTCAAGAGAGGGGAGGCCACCAGCTATGGGGATTTCTAGAAAAAAAATAACCCCAAAGAAAGGGGGGAGGCACTATTGGCCGGAGAAAGGTCTCTCTAGAGGTGGGATCAGCAGAGCAGGGAGGCTGGCTGGAGCAATGTCGGAAGGGAGTGGGATGGTCGAGGTGGCACCGGCTAAACGAGGTGCGCCGGTAGGGGTGGCCAAAGTAGGGGTTGGCGTTGGTGAGAGGGAAGGTCGTAGGGAGAATAGGGGGTTTCGTGGCCGGAGGTGGGTGCATTTTGGTAGAGATCGTAGGGTAAGAGGCATGTGGTCTGGAGGGAGGTGTCACGATGGGTGGCTCGAGCATAGCAAGGGGAAGGCATGGTGTACGAGGTGCCTGCGACAGGGAGGTGTTAGTGCAAAGCAGGTCCTGTGGCAAGGAGGTGCTGGTGAGAAGGTTGGAAAGGGCCGGGATAGGTAGGTGCACCATAGGGGGAAGCCGAGGGTTGGGTCTTATGCACACAAAAAAGAAAAGGGGGCACTCAAATTGGAGATAGAAAGTGAATGAAATCCTAAAGAAGAAGAAAAAATAAAAGAAAGAAAATATTAATAATAATAACAAAGCCATCCTAAAAAACAATTAAAATTAAACTAACCTAATAATAATAATAATAATGAAAAAAATAATAAAATCATGATTATAAAAATAAAAATAATAAAATTATTTATTCCATTTTAATAATAATAAAATTATTAACAATAAAAATTTTAAACGACGCCATAGTTAACATATATTTTTTTTAATCGCAAGAAAAATTACCCATTTTAATTTTTCGAAGATGAAAAGGCCACATAGTTGTTTGTGAAAGCTCGGTGATATAACTCTCCACTCGTGTGCCTGACGACATCAACTCAAAAGCACACTTTTTAACATAACTTGTAAATTTCATCTGGGACTCACCCCGGACCCCAGCAAAAAATTATTTAAAGCCAGAGAAATAATAAAATAAAATAAATTCATAGATCGGTGTTTGATATATATAAAATATGATATTATACTATAATTATAATATAACTATGTATCATTTAGTTTTCCTTTCTTTAAATATGAAAAATAAAGGAAATTAGTGTTTATGAGTACATACGGCTTACCGTCTCCAGGAACGGTGCATTTCATTTCTTATCTCTAAATGTTTTGGACTATTCTAAATACACATATACTGGATCTAAATACATATATAATAGATATATATGATACTTAAATCATGAATAATATTCTGGTGATGATGGAATTTTGACTACATGGACAATTTACATCAAAACAAGTTCATTTTCGACTCAAGTTACGAACATCACCAAAACGACCGATATGAACTTAAATAATTACTTAATTTGTATAACATGATGATAAGTAGTATAAACGGAATAATAAACTTCAAAAAAGTTATTAATCAAGTATAAATTAACCTAATTTAATTATTCAGGATTATAAATAACGAATGAGACAAGTCAGACTCAAGGTAAGGGATTTTGTGTCAATTTCATTTCATTGAGGCATATTGAAATGTTATGCACCTAGTTAAATTTATATGGTGTATATTTTACCCTTTAATTTTTTATCAGGAATCTCATTATTCTCGTGATATTATGTTATATCCTTCATGGTAATTATTGATAGATTCATATTACTCATTCAATATGGTTATTTGATAAGGCATATGATTTATTTTGGTTATTCAATATGAGAAATACTTTGGACTGGAAATGACTGGTGGAGCCTAGACTTTATATAGCTCCTAGAAGCATCGAAAGGTTCTCATGAGATGAATAAGTTAGCCAAATGGGTTTCTACCATTATTTTGAAACCATCTTGTGATAGTTCATGATGGTAATAGGTTTTCATGTGATTGAGACATGACTTCCTTAAATAAAGTATTTCCATAATTTAATTTAATTTATTATTCATCCATGAGATTTTTTGTCGGCATATCTATGGAAGTAGTTCATTCTCAATTTATTGATTTATGGAATATGTTACAGTTCCTTACTTACCATATTATTTGTTCCTTATCTATTTTTGTAAATGGAAAGTGTTATCAGATATTTACCTTTCCATATAGATTGGTTATTGATTCCATTGTACATACCCTTACTAAGAATTTGAGCTCACCCTTATTATGTTTCTCTCCCTGGTTTATGAAGAAGAGAAATTTGATTAAGCTTTCAAGGATGCAGTATATTTCAATTATTGTGTTGCATGTTTTATTTTGTTTTCCTAATGTATTATGGGTATCATATATGTAATATAGATTTCAAATAATGCTAAAGTGTATAGTCCTTTGGTATGTTATTCCTTGTAATCATGCCAATATAATGTAATAATGCATCGACTTTAGGTTATCTGAGGTCGAGGCATTACAGAATGTAACTTTTACTCGAACCTCTAGACGAAACCCAGGAATCCCATGATAATATCACATGAAGAATGAAGAGGTCCTTAAATTTGTGTCATGAACCAATAACACGCATATTCCAACTTGATTTCCTCACCCAAAATCCCACACCACCTATACGATGACCCCCTCCTAATAGGGACTTCCATAGTGGTGCTTATCATACATTGAACCATTACAAAATCCCCAATTGGGCCTACATATCATATCACTTTAGAAATATTTTTTCCAAAATGTTATAAAGTACCAACAAGGATTTTATATTTTCAGAACCAATACATTTCCAAAACTATTTATGAAACCATGTGGGAAATTCACAACATGATCTATTGGTGTAAAATAGGACTTCATTAATATTTTATTACCAAACCACACCTCAAATATTCTAAATAGTAAAATCATAAAAAAAAGTTCATTTAAAATACACATTTAGTTTATCTAGGAACCAAGAGACCATTTATAACATATTGGGGTTTTATAAGAATCATTTGGAAATAGTAGGGACAAACAAGCAAAGAAGGAAAGAAATATTCTTTAAAAAAATGGGGTTTAAGGTGAACATCATTTTTGAGTTCAATTATCATTTGTATACCAATATATGTGTGCACCCCATGCCCCTATGCATATTCCCACATCCAATTACACCCCTTTAAAACCATATAAGTATTTAAAGACCAAGTTGTAAAATCACCACTAGTTTTACCACCTAATAGAACAACTCACACATAAGAACCAATTCATAAAGAAGCACTAAAACCACACACAAAACATAATTCACCATGAAATCCAAACTACCCAAAATACAACTTAGAACAAAAACACTCCAAAACACCCAATTTAACTTTAAATGATCAATTTTCATTCAAATTATTTACAAGAATATATATAGTTTTACTAAATGAAATCCTTTGAAAACCTATTTTTCATCAAATTTCAAACATGAATAAGCCACTATAAATCACCCTAACACATCACAAGCATGAGAAACAAATTTATAAATTAATTATGAACATTTAAGAATCGCATGGAATGTTCCAAAAATTAAATGGATGGAAACACCTACCTCAACAATCTGTGGACATAATGCAACTCCAAGGAAAGAAAGTAGGATTACCAATGAGAAATCTGCACACCCTAACATCAAGATAGGACAGGCCAAACATCAACCCTAACTTATAGGGTTTGGCCAAGAGAGAACAAAGGAAAGAGAGACCAAATAACCAAGAGAGAAGAAGATTATGATGAGAGTAAAATTGACCAAGAAAACAAATAAGTTTACCTTAGAAGATTTGAGGGAGAACCAAAGGAGGGGGAGGAATCAAGGGAGGGGGTTTGGGAGCCCATTCATGTGCCAAAAAAAAGAAAGGGGGGAGAAACCCTAAATGGGGTTAAAAGGTAGGAGGGAAAACTTGTAATTTCAACTTTTTTAATGATTTGGGAAGTTCACATAGTTTGGATGCACAGTTTTTGAAACCATGAGCCAACCATTCTCACCCTACTTGAGAAGAGGGACACCTCACACGATTTCGCCATATCATTTGGGAAACTATGCATCTACCATGAAAAATGGATCTGTAAAATTGAAGATCCCCTCCACCCCACCCCCCCCCCCCCCCACACACACACAGACACACATTCTGCATGATTTTTCCTAAACATTCATAAGTCATGAACCGTGTCCCTAAAAACAAAATGGGTTGCACGGTGGATCATTGGCCTCTTATGATTTGGCCTAAACCATGCTCAAACCATGTAAGGAAAATTGTGCAAGAAGAAAAACTAATATAAATTCCCTCAACCTTAATAAACCACAAAATTTACCCCCAAATAGTTCCCACAAACTATGAAAAGGGTATAAAATAACTAGAGATCTCTAAAACTCAAAAATCCTCACCAAGAATTCTACCTAAACCTCAACCAAAAGAACCAATGACAAGAAAAGAATAAAATAATGGAATGACTATGTTCAGGGTGTGAAGTAGATTTTAATAAGATTATATTTAATTAAAATGTATGATATTTATATCATAATTAACATTCTAGATAATATGTAACCATATTCAAAGTATGAGGGCCAGAACTTCTATGATAAATCATGCATGAGAAAATAAAATAGTTAACACTTGAAACATTTAAAATAATGAATGATTATTTAAAAAATGGTAATAAGATGATATGAGATTATTAGATGTGATATTATATATATTATGGTTCATTTAAAAATTAATAACACTTTTTTAATAATTATACATGATGTTAAATCATGTTTAACTAAGTTGAAGTGTGTGGTAAGGGTTTTCTTAACTCAATTTCCATTCATTGGGTTATACTTATACTGCATTGACTATATTATACCATGATTATGTGTGAAATAACATATGATAGTATTATGATTTATTTCAAATTGTATTTTTTTTGTTAAAATTTTTCACACATAATCTCTTCATTGAATAATTCTCACCTCAGTGATAATATCTTTTTAAGGTATTTAATCTCAATTTCCACTCAATTGATACATATTAAGTATTATACACATGTTTAATTTTATATGTTTTATATAATACCTATTTAATATATTTAACATAGATATACATTAATCATGATAATTAATGTTTCAATCCAATTTTATTCTTATAAGAAGATATGATTTTCATGTTACCGAAGAGGTAAGAATTTATTTTACAATCTTAGTTTTTTGGTATTTATTTTACCTAAAATAATTGAATCTTATAATACATCCTTCATAAACATCAACTATTTTCTCATCCTATAGATATTTAAGTAGTTTTAATATTTTCTTCAAACTTTTCCGCTCTTTGGAACTTGAATCAAGCAAGGAAATAGTTAAAATAAAAGTTAGTCTTAATTATCTTTTGATCATGTTTATTTTTCATCCATATCCATGTTTTTCAATATTATTTTAAAATATATATTTTTATTTACTCAAATTGTTTATTAAAGATATTTTTTGTTATTTATGCATTTCTAAATGATTTTAAATTAATATTTCTAATGTTTTATTAAAGGTTATTATCAAATTCAATTATTATAAGTCAAAAGGATTGTTTTATTTTTAACTTATACAAAATTAACGGGCATTTCCACTTCCATAACCTTTTTACACAATTTACCCTCTCTAATAAAATTCCAATTATTTTAAAAATAAAAATATTTCTGAATTTATTTTTTCAAATTTAACTTCAATTTTATTCTATTATTTAAAAGACTATATTTTACTATAAAATATACTTTTATAATGGTTATCTCTTTTCTCATGATTATTTTTTTTATTAACTTTATATAGAAACATTATCTTTATTATGATCATTCTTCATTGAAAATTTAATTTATCTTAAACATCCATAATCTTTGTATCGTTTATTTTATTATTTACTAAACTATATACCATTTCTATTTATACTGTTTTAATTTGAAATTTATTTTATTGATAGGGGAAATATTGATATTCTGTATTATTTACTCAATATAGTCATTTATTGATAAGGAATTTTTTTCATGAATTAAATTGATAATTCAATATATGAGTAATTCATTGGACATGAAGTGATAGTTAGGGCTTAGAATTATATATCCCCTTACTGAATTGACCAATATTATGAGACAAGCCAGTTAGATAGTATTATTAAATTGGTTTTTTTGTATGTCTGTGGATTGTTTAAAATGTCTTAGAGCAAGGTCTTAACGGTAATGGTATCATGATTTTTGAGGTCATGATTTCCAACATTATGTATTTACTTCATTGAGAATTTAGTTATTATCATCCATGATATTGGTGCATTGATATTATACATGGATTAATTTCATGCTCATGTTTTTTATTAAATGAAATGTGTTTTTAGTAATTTACCTTACCATATTTATTATACCTTATTTATTTATGACAAATTCAATTGTACATAACTATTACTAAGTATTTGATATCATAATTTTTTTTCTTGCTTTAGGATACGATGAAGAAATTATTTAATGAGTTTCAGAGATACTAAACATTTTATATTTTTATGTTTTAAATTTTATTTCCCTTATAAAATTGAAATCATGTATATATCTAGTTCTTAAATACTACTAAACTATTCAGTTATTTCAAATGCAATCACCTTTATCTTATTCCAATGTAATAGAGTAACCACTGGATCTGGGATATTGGGTTTGGGTTTGTTATAGTTTAGGGTTTAGTTTTTGGGTTTAGTTTAGGTTTGGGAGGTAGGTGTTGGGTGTAGTTAAGGAATTATATTATAGTCTGGGTTTAGATTTTTATTTTGCACTTAATTATTTATGGTTTAGAGTGTAGTTTTAAATTTAGGTTGGGGTTAAGGGTTGGGTTTACTATGTAATTTATTTATTTTGTTCATGTTTTAGGTTTAGTTATATGTTATAGGTTTTGGTTTTTGTTTTGGTTGGTGGGGTTGGTTTTAGTATTTGGGTGAGGTAGGGGTAGATTTAGGATTTAGACCTGGTTTAAGTTTGTAGTTAGAGAATAGGATTAGGGGATGGGTGTAGATTTAGAATAGGGTATTAGGTGTTTAAGTATTAGGGTTTCGGTTTAAATTTAGGTTAGGATTATGGATTAGGTTTTGGGTGTTAGTTTAATGGGTAAGGTATGGGTTAGGTTTTATGGGTAAGGTTGGGGGTTAGAGTTTAGGTTTGGATCTTAAGTTTAAGATTTATAATCAGAATGAAATTGTTGTAATTAAATTCATTAAGGAAATTTGGAAAAATGAATTTTCATTCCTCCATAAACTTTTTTAAATTTTATTCAATCACCCCAATTATATTTATGGATGATGAATGATGACTGGATTAAATCGGATCAAATATTTTTGGTAGGAAAATAATAATAAAAGAGTTTATAAGTGGTTTTAGCTGATCTTCATGAAATGAGGTGGAAAGATAATTTATGTAGGACCTTTGGTTCAACTTTTTATCCATAGCATTGAATATTTTTAGGTCAGAATCAATGATATGCTTAAACATAATAATAAATAATCCATTTCATGATTGTTAGTTTAATAAAAATTCATTTTTGGATTTTATTCTATGATATTGAGGGGGTTTCCAAGATCACAGACAGGTCAAGTTTTCCAAAGTGTATGTTATTTCAATAGAGTAGTGTAAAAGGTTATCCATTGTAGCTAAGTTAATAGTAAACCCATATATTATATTTATAGATGATGAATGATCATTGGATTAAACATATTTAGATTTCTTTTGTTGTATTATTATACTAAAAGAGTTTATTAATAGTGGTTTTAGATATTCTAATGAAACAAGGTGAACATGTAATTTATATAAGGCCCTAAGTCTAGATTTATATCCAACTTATTGAATATTTTGAGGTGAAAATTGATTAAATGAATTAATTTAATAATAAATTCTCTATATTTTTATTGTTAATTTCTTAATAGTTATTTTTTTTATTTTCCTCTTGTGATTTAAGGAGTGACCAAGATGAAAGATTGGTTTGGTTGTATGGAGTGAGCAAGTTTTAAATGGATTAGTGTAAATGGATGACCCTTGGAGTTATGTTATTAAAAATCCCCTTAGGTTAAATTCATATACAACCCATTAAATATTTTGTGGTTATAATAGATTATATTAATGAGTGTAATTATCAATTATTTATTTCTTTATTGGTAGTTCCCTAATAGTTCATTTTTTGGATTTTCTTCTTAGGGATCAAGGGAATGGATAAGATCGTATATTTTCTAGGTAGGACGGTTTGATCAGTATTTCAATGGATTAGTGTAAATTTTCAATTTGAATTAAAATACCCTATTATATTTATAGAATATTAATGATCAATATATTAAATAGATTTAGATTAATTTGAAATGAACCAGTTTACTAAAGGAGTTAATAAATAGTGGTTGTAGTTTTTCTGATGAGATGAGGTAGAGAGATAATTTACTCAAGGCCCTTGGGTTAGATTTCTAGGGAACCCAATGATTATTTTTTAGTGAAATTTTAATGATATTACCTCAACCCCCTATAATAAAATACAAAAATTAATCTATTATCAAACTAAAAAACAATAAATAGGGTGTTGGTCCAGTTGCTATGAGTGAATGGTCATTCAACATAGCAGTGTAAAAGAATTACTATTTTAGAAATGTTAGAAGAAAAACCCACAATTATATTTATATATTAAGAATGATCACTTTATTAAAATAATTCTTATTTTTTGGTTGTATGGGTTTACTAAAATAGTTAATAAATTGTGGTTTCAATAGTTCTTAATTAAAAGGGGTAGAGTGATAATTTACTTAGGTCCCTTAGGTCAACGAATTTAAAATTTTGAGGCTAGAATCACTAATATAAACCATTGTAATAAAAAATTATATATTTTTTATTTTTATTTTTCTAATAGTTCCTTTTTTGGATTTTATTCATGGGGATCAGTGGAGTGGCTTAGATCAAAGATGGTTATAACCATGCTACATGGATGTTGTAAGATATGATTCTAGATTAAGAGGTGGACCAAGAAGTATATTTTTTATAAAATTTATACAAAATTAAAACTTTATTAGTGAGTATAAATTACTGAATCAAATGTGTATATTGGAACTAGATTCAAAAATGGTAATACTGAGAAAAGAATTGAATGGATTTTCAAGAGAAAACAAGCCACTATTGAAGAGATCAGCTAACCTCATCTAGTTTTGGAATATTTCTATATAACCCTATCAACATTGGAAATTATTTTATCAGTATATATAAATTATTTTATATAAAATGGTTATAATTTTTTTATATTAATTTTTCATCACTTGAGTCTCATGTTGTTACTGCAACCCATGATTGTGTTTTTCACATTTTTGAACTTCCTACCTCAAAGTTTAATTTTTTATATCTAAGTATGAAAATACCTAGGATGATATACTAAATTTCCATAGCCTTGGGAGAACCAAAATATATAAATTAGGTCCCCAAAATGTTTTTTACTCTAATAGGGTAATCTTTTCAATAGTGTGGGAAGATACATTGTTTGTGTGTGAAGATTATTTAATCACTTGGAGTGTCCCCTGAACTATTTCTACACAAAAATACTATTTATAAATAATTGAAACTATTTAAAATGATGTATTAAATAGTATTTCATGCCAATTCTCACCAATATTTTTTAAATTGAGTTTCCAAACAAGGTAGATGATGAGAACAGGCAGAAGAAATATAAATAAGTATGGATCCTGTCACCTTTTACTCTAAAAATAATAGTTAATGTTAATTATTTTTATGAATATGTATAATATATAATTTCTATATTAATATTGAACAATTATTCTTGATGTTAGAAGGTATAAAATATAAATACTCATTCAAATATTTATGTACTCATAAAAGTACTGTGTATGTTTGATTAGTTGGTTTTATATTAATTTTTGAATTTAAATATTGTTAACCAACATGGACCATATATAAAAGTTGATTATTTTGATTCTAATGATATGTAAGAAACATTTTATAAATTATATTGAGTAATAATCCTCACTAGGTAAATATTGAAGGTATTATTTTCATCAAAAATGTTTTACATTTCACTTTCATAGTAACTATGAATGTGTAAATGTAAATTTATTTTCTTCACATTGAACAAATATATATTTAGATTGGATACATGTTTTGACACCTTGGTGGTGGATAAAATTTAATGGGGAATATCATGATGATAAAATAAACATGTTAAAATAGCTAAAATATTTGAGTTTTTAATTTTAATTTGTGATCTTTCAACTACTTGATCATGCTAGGTTGGTATTTTAATTTTTTGTTGAAATGGTAGTTTGGAATCAATGAAAATATTTATATATAAAAATTGTACTGGTTTTAATCATTCAAAGACATTAGAAATCATTAACTCACTCAATAATATTATCCACTTCTTCAATGGAACTACCCTCATCTCCCTCATTCAATTTACACCCAAGTTAAATGATTGTTTGATGCATTATTGTTTTTTCTAATGGAAAATTGTCTATCATAGTCCTCATGAGAAATTCCTTGATTTTTTTTGAATCAATGAGCTTCAAATATCTTGATATAAAAGCAATGGATGACTTTTTACAAGAAGTTTCTGAGTTAAATCATTATCCATAGGTGGATGATTCAAATATTTCACATCTCTATTAATTTAAATTAATTTCATGTAACCTTAATGAAACATTATAAGTAGTACTGGGATAAAATAAATAAGCATGCATCTTTTCACAACTCTTTAACATCTCAACCAATTTTGGAAAATCATGAAGTCCATCTTCAACGGTCATTGTCATTACCTGGATATGATCTTCATCACCATCCACACCTATGATCATATCTGTAAAGACCCGTAAAATTCAAGGGAAATTTTTTCTTAATTTTCTTTGGGATTTTACAAGAACGCAGTTTCTGACGGCACCTGATTCTGAGGCCCGGTGTGCCCGAAATCAATTTCCGAAGTTAGGCTCGGGTATGTTCAGTAAACGAATGAGTGGGATTTTATAACTTTTGAACTGGTGCTCGGAATTGAAATCTGAGGGCACTGATGGAATCGCAGCGCCGGTAATTAATTAAAAACACCTTTTCCGGAGTTGCGTTCACTCGAGTGTGGTTACTAAATTTTTGGGTTAAGTAAATTAATAAAATAAAATGGTGCGACCAATTTATTTAATTTTAAGTGTTTTAACCTAAGTTATGAGGTTAAAATGGGACCCACAAAATCCTACACCTCTATGTAGGATATTTGTGAGGTGGGGCCCACACGAGCCCCACCTTTTCAACTTCCTAAACCCCTTCTTAATTTTAGAAATGCACCCGCACCCCCTATTAAACGAAGTCAACTCATGCGTTTAAGCTTTATAATAAATGCCTCTATTAATTGGGCGGTTTAAAACGTTGAAATTAATTGAGTTAATTTTTTGATTCGTTTTTGAATTTTAAAATGTTTTGCGTGAGTAATAAAATAAGGTAAACCTTACTTTATTATTGTTGGGTTGTTGTGTTGAGTTTTTGGGGAGAATAAGAGAAGTCTTGAAGTTCTTCATTCTTCGTCGAAGAATGCGAAGAACGTGAAGAACGCGGGATCCTCGGAGATCGACGACACGACGCCGATGAATCTTTTCTCCGCAATGTGATGATCCCCCTTCCGCGACGCCTTCTTCCGTGACGTCCCTTCCCACGACGAGCCTTCGTTCAACTACGCTCGAGGTAGGGGTTATTTTTTTGTGTAAGTTTATATTCCCGTGGTTCCTTCCTTTTAAAACAATGAACTCGGATCAACTCATCCTCACGTTGATCCACAAATGATTTCTTTTGAGGGTTGGGAATATTTATTTGCGGGGAAAACTGTTTGGGTTTATTTCTTTTGTTCGTGAAAAATCCTTGTTGTTCTTCTTCTTTTGGGCCGCTTGTTACCAACTTAATGAGAGGAGGTCGGACCGCATGAACACGGCTGACACTCCTCCCCCTTTGTTGTTTTGTTCGTTGTGGCACGAACAAAGGTGGCGCGGTGCAACGGCACCACGTGAACACGAGAGAGAATGCGGTGAAGAAGTGCGGCGCCGTCGCGCCGCGCCGTTGAGGCCGAACGAAACCGCGGCCAGAGTCGGGGCCGCGGAGGCGATTGAAGACTCCGTTGGTTGATTGTTGTGCGCGGATTGACGGGCGATGACAAACGGGGCCGCAAGGTAAATTTGAAGCATCCGTAGTGGAGGTCGGGTCCAGGGAGGACCGTTGACGAAGACGGCGAGAAAATCGGACCACCAGAGCGCGTCTGGTGGTCCGCAGAAGATTTCGCCGGCGCGCCTCGCCGGCACGGCGGCGCCGGCGGCCGGAGGCGGCGGTGCCCGGCACGCCGCCGGGGAGGGCTGCCGCGGCTTCATCCGCGGCACTCAGTCGTGTCCGTTGACAATGGGCGGCCCCCACACGGGGTCGCAGTTCATTCAAGGAGGGGGGGGCCTTACACATCCACTCGGCCATTTTGGCCAAGCCACCTGGCCGGGCCAGCGCGTCGGGTCGGACCACCCGGCCGGGCTGTGCCCAGGCCGAGCCGCGCCAGCCGGGCCGGGCTGCGCCCAAGCAGGCTGGACCCGAACCCGGTTCAGGTCGACCCAGTTCAGGCCGACCCAGGGGGTCTCGGGCCGGATCGGTCCGGGCCTGAAACCCCCACTTCCGGACATTTTTCAGTCTTTCGCCCATATCATGGGCCACTGACCTCCGATCGATGCACCGTCAGTTGCATAGCGATCCTTGGATCAAGGCGGTCATTTCGGTATATTACACTCAAGGTTTCGGAGAACTTTGTATATGTCCAGGTTGGTTCGAACACGAAACCAATCGGGCCCTTGAAACAGAAAAGCTTATATCTGGAGCTCCGGATGTCTGATTGACGTGTTGTCGACTTTGTTGGTTTCCTCTTGATGAGACGGAACTTTTGGCATACTTATTCTAAGATTTGGATGCGGTTGGATAGTGTACGGGTTGGATTGTACCCGAAATCCAACCGGGCCCCTGGAACGGAAAAGCTGATAACTTTCAGACCGGACGTCCGTTTGACGAACCGTCAGCGGCGTTAGTGATCAAGTGGAGAAATGGTCCCTATGAGTATACCCTATGAGATTTTGGTGTACAGTTGAGATACGGCCGGGTTGGTTTGCGCACGAAACTAACCGGGCCCCTAGGACGAAAAGGCTAATAACTCACAGACCAGGCGTCTGATTGACGCGTCGTCTATTGAGTTGAGACCCCTATGACAAGGTGGTCCTTTGAGATACTTCTTCGTGGGACTTTGAGATACTTGGAGTATTGACCTTTAGCTCATGGAGCGGACCCTCCCGGAGAGGAGCATTCGCAGAACGGAGACCGTGTAGCCGGCTGAGACCTGACGACTGCTTGACCAACTCGATTTGGAGTGAGTCGACTAGCCTAGTGGACGGAGAACTACTTTTTTTGGGTGAAGACCCATGGAGGAGGAGCACTACCTGTGTGACAGTGTAGAACCACGGTACTCGTCCGGAGAGTACCTCTGTAGGCTATTAGGGGGTGTGCACTACTGTGTTGGGGTGGCATACCCCGGCGGGATGCACTACTATGTTTGGGTGGCTGGCCCGCGGTACTCGACAGGAGGAGTACCTCAGCAGTCTTAGGTTAGTGAGCAGTACCTCGGAGTCGTGATAGGACCAATGTACACTCCAGAGACGGGGCTCTTCAACAGTTACAGTTTCAATAATAAAAATCCTAGTTTGAGCTGAGTCTATGATCCTTGTGTTCCCTCATGACTGAGATGGGTCACTCGATAAATTAGGTATATGTGTGGGCATATACCTGGGTAGTGGTTATCCATTGATTTCATAATCTTTGTGTTTCCTCATGATTGAGATTGGTTACTTGATAACTTAGGTATATGTATGGTCATATACATAAGTAGAGGTTATCTGTTGAGATCCTCTTTGTGGTTATCCTTGTTGGCTTTAGTGAGACCTTGAGGGTCTCGGGGTCCCTACTGAGTATCGTTTTACTCACCCCTTCACGGGCTGTGCTCGCACCTCGTTGTGTTGGTTGCAGACGACGGGAAGTGCTGACGGAGGCCGAGTGTTCGAAGACTGGACGATACCCGGAGGTGGACCTCACGACGAGTCAGTATCATGAGGTGGACTCCACGGCGATATGATACTCGGAGGAGGTTGATGGGCAAGAGAGTTTTGGAGGCTATCTGTACCTACCCTTTAGGTAGGATCTGTGTTGGACGATCCAGGAGTTGTGCTATCTGTACCTACCCTTCAGGTAGGATCCGTGGTGGATGATCCAGGAGTTGCGCTATCTGTACCTACCCTTCAGGTAGGATCCGAGGAGGACGACCCAGAAGATGCTTCCTTTATTACAACTGTTGTCTTTTCTGTTGTACTTTCGTTCAGTTGTAGTTTTACTTTCAGTTGGGTTTGTATTCTGGCCCATTTACTTTTCATAACTTTATTTTGTACTTAGTGTTTTACTTACGCTTGTACTATGTGGTGTTTATTTTAGTTTTATAAAGGCAATGTCTTCCTAGTTATCCGGATTTACGCTTTTGGTGCTAGTTGTCAGCCCCTGGACTATGGAAGGCGGGCTTGGGGTAGTCATGGCACGGGCCCCAAGGACGGGTCGTGACAAATTGGTATCAGAGGAGTCGGTTCTACCACAGAACATATAACTCTGATATTTTCTTTCTGTGAAGAAATAGTGTTAAGGGTACCGAGTGTGGTTTTTAGTTCAGGGAGTCCAGTGTTGGTGCGGGTGGCTGACGTATCCATACACCAGGACCCTGACAACTGATTTCCAACTTTGTGCACGAAAACACTGATTGCGTGTGTGTTTCCAGAATTTTTTAAAAGTCAGCTCAAACCAGGTCAGCTCACCAGGTATAAATCATTTGATTGTGTCATGTATGTTTCTTTCAGGATTCCTTTCCACGGACGACCAGCTAGAGCCCAGAGGGATGTGCGTACTAACAGCCTGCCGAGCGATGAGGCTTTGGTACAGGGCCCTATTGCAGTTGAGGCACCAGCGGAGGCACCAGCGGTACTACCATACGTTGGGTCACCGATGACACAAGCCCCAGCAGTAGGCGATGCACGCCACTTAAGTGTGTTGCATGTGTTCTAGTGCCAGAGGCCACCCAGGTTCTGGGGAGAGACGGACCCGCAGGCGGCTGAGGATTGGATGGAGGCTATGGTGAGAGTATTCAGGCTAGTTGGGATGCCAGCAGACTTCATGGTGATCTTTTTCTCCAACCTTCTTCAAGCAGCAGCAGGCAGTTGGTGGATCCACTTGTTCCAGTTTTGCGATGGGATGACCTTCACATGGGAAGACTTCGATACATTCTTCAGGGTGGAGTTTGTGCCAGTAGCTCTACACCCCGAGCGTGTACATGAGCTGCTGCCTTTGTCGCGGTATTTTCGATCAGTATCTGAGTCATCTGTGGGCAGTAGACAGATGATGCAGAGGTCCAAGAGGACCAGATCCAGTCGTACGAGGAGCAGGAAGTGTTATGAATGCGGTAGGAAGGGTCACCTGGCACGTGACTGTACGACCCCCCGCACAGTCGATCCGCAGGCGTTGGAGGAGCCACCGAGGCAGAAGTAGCGGCGGGTGCTTGAGAAACAGCCGGACAATGGAAAAGGTAGTAGAGCTCCGAGAGCAGGTGGACAGGAGTGGAACTAGTGGATATGTCCCTTGTACTTCTAGTTCCAAATTTTTTTTTGTATTTGTGTCTTTGTACTATGAGCTGCAACAATAAAAAGACACTTATCTTTGTGATGTTTTCTTTCCTAACCTTTTGTTTGGTTGATACTGAGAGGCCCTGGTTAAAACTGTTGACTTGAGCCTCACTTTCGATATTTCTACTGGAGGAGACCCAGTGACCTCACACTGATACCGACAGCGTGACTTGACCCTTGGAGGCGAGAGTGACGGTTGGATCTCTTGGTAGTTACGTCGAGGCCTTACGACGTCATCCATGGCATGAATGCATCATTCATGTCAGGATTGACTATATTAGGCAATGGGCGTGGTTCATTCGGGGGATGAGACCGAGTTTCTCTTTTTGGCAAGGGATAAATCTTAGAAGCACTTTCAGATCATAGGCAAAGAAGGTGCAGATCATCCAGGAGCAGATAAAGACTGCACAGTGCAGTAAGAAACAGGAAACCGGTGCTAGTCTTAGAGACTTGAGCGTGTTAAATGTTTCAAGAAGAGGAAGCTTTAAGGAGAGATGAGTCTGTGAAGAAGCAGACATGGAGGCAGAGCTAGGAGAGCAGCATGAGGTGGTGTACATTTTAACATGCTACAACCACCCACCTTAGTTATCCCCGCCAGGCTCAGAGAGCTGGAGGGCGGAGGAAGAGTGCGACTGCATGCGGTCAAGGAGTGTGACCCAATGGCTCTAAAAATGATTCAAGGGACAGTCTGTGTCCACTACTAGCTTCTGTAGTTACAGACGTCGATATGAATCATTCCTTTCTTTCACAAATCTTGTCCCAGACCAAGAGTTTCTGGTAAGCTGTAGACTTGACCCTCACGTCTGGAGATACCTTGGGAGAAGACTCGATAATCACACTTATGCCGACAGTGTGGTCAGACCCTCGAGGCAAGAGTTTCGGTTGGAATCTCTTGGTGGCAGCGTCGAGGCCTTACGACGTTGGTTTGAGTATGGACTGGGCAATCACAGTTCATACAGAAATTGACGGTATTAGGAAAAAAAGTTTTGGTTTAACTACGTTGTCAGGATGGGTTTTCCTTGGTCAGCGAAAAGGAAACCCCAGGCAGCACAGGATAAACTCATGCATAGGAGGGTGCGACCGATCACTCTTGAGTCAGTCAACCTTACCCTTGTGGAAGCAGTCATTTTGAGTTTCAGTTCTAACAGGAATTGGAGACCTCTAGAGTTCGAGGATGATGATCACGTCCTTATACGGGTCTCACCTCAACGAGGCTTACGGAGATGTGGCCAAGGCGGCAAGTTGTCTCTGAGGTTCAGCGAACCTTCTTAGGTCCTCAGTTGGGTAGGCATGGTGGTTTACCGCTTGACCCATCCACCTCAGTTGCACCTGGTGCATGACGATTTCCACGTATCTCAACTGAGGAGATACGTGCTCGACCCTTCACATATCATCGACCCTGAGGAGCTGGACGATGGCGATGGGGTGACTTTCATGGAGGTTCTAGTGGGGATCAAGGATCGACAGGAGCAGATCCTACGAGGACGGACGATTCCTTGGGTGCGCTTTCTTTGGCAGTACGGGAACCTCCAGGTAAGCACATGGGAGCAGAAGGCTCAGATACGTGCTCAATACCACTTTTGTATCCTTAGTTTGTGTTAAAGCTTTACGAGGGCGTAAATCCCTGAGGTTAGAGTAATGTAAAGACCCATAAAATTCAAGGGAAATTTTTTCTTAATTTTCTTTGGGATTTTACAAGAATGCAGTTTCTGACGGTGCCTGATTCCGAGGCCCGGTGTACCCGAAATCAATTTCCGAAGTTAGGTTCGGGTACGTTCGGTAAACGAACGAGCGGGATTTTCTAACTTTTGAACTGGTGCTCGGAATTGAAATCCAAGGGCACTGATGGAATCGCAGCGCCAGTAATTGCTTAGGAACACCTTTTCCGGAGTTGCGTTCACTCGGATGTGGTTACTAAATTTTCGGGTTAAGTAAATGAATAAAATAAAATGGTGTGACAAATTTATTTAATTTTAAGTTGTTTAGCCTAAGTTAAGAGGTTAAAGTGGGACCCACAAAATCCTACACCTCTAGGTAGGATATTTGTGAGGTGGGGCCCACATGAGCCCCACCTTTTCAACTTCCTCAACCCCTTCTTAATTTCAGTAACGCACCTGCACCCCCCTATTAAACGAAGTCAACTCTTGCTTTTAAGCTTTATAATAAACGCCTCTATTAATTTGGCGGTTTAAAACGTTGCAATTAATTGAGTTAATTGTTTGATTTGTTTTTGAATTTTAAAATTTTTGGCGTGAGTAATAAAATAAGGTAACCCTTATTTTATTATTGTTGGGTTGTTGTGTTGAGTTTTTTGGGAGAATAAGAGAAGTCTTGAAGTTCTTCGTTCTTCGTTGAATAACGCAAAGAATGCGAAGAACGCCGGATCCTCGGAGATCGACGACGCGACGCCGACGAATCTTTTCTCCACGACATGACGATCCCCCTTCCGTGAAGCCTTCTTCCGCGACGTCCCTTCCCACGACAAGCCTTCGTTCAACTACGCTCGAGGTAGGGGTTATTTTTTTGTGTAAGTTTATATTCCTGTGGTTCCTTCCATTTAAAACATTGAACTCGGATCAACTCATCCTCAAGTTGATCCGCGAATGATTTCATTTGCGAGTTGGGAATATTTATTTGCGGGGAAACCCGTTTGGTTTGATTTCTTTTGTTCATGAAAAATCCTTGTTGTTCTTCGTCTTTTGAGCCGCTTGTTACCAACTTGAGGAGAGGAGGTCGGACCGCACGAACATTGCCGACTCCCCTCCCCCTTTGTTGTTTTATTCATTGCAGCACGAAAAAAGGTGGCGTAGTGCAACGGCACCATGCAAACACGAGAAAGAACGAGGAAAAGAAGCGCGGCGCCGTCGCGCCGCGCCATTGAGGCCGAACAAAATCGTGGCTGGAGTCGGGGCCGCGGAGGCGATTGAAGACTCCGCTGGTTGATTGTTGTGCCCAGATTGACAGGTGAGGACAAACGGGGCCGAAAGGTAAATTTGAAGCCTTTGTAGTGAAGGTCGGGTCCCGGGAGGACCGTTGACGAAGGCAGCGAGCAAAACGGACCACCGGAGCGCGTCCGGTGGTCCGCAGAAGACTCCGCCGGCGCGCCGCCGGGGAGGGCCGCCGCGCCGCGACCGCGCGGGACCGAGGAAGGAGGGACGCAGCGCTCAGCCCCATCCATTGACAAAGGGAGGCGCCCACACAGGGCCGCGGTTCATTCAAGGAGGGAGGGCGGCGCCCCCCTTGCACATCTGCTCAGCTGTTTTGGCCGAGCCACCTGGCCTGGCCAGCGCGCCAGCGCGCCGAGCCGGACCGCCAGGTCGGGCCGCGCCGCGCCAGCCGGGCCGGGCCGCGCTCAGGCCGCGCCGCGCCGTGCCAGCCGGGCTGAACCCGAACCCGGGTCGAGTCGACCCGGTTCGGGCCGACCCAGGGGGTCCCCGGCCGGATCGGTCCGGGCCGGAAACCCCCACTTCCGGACCTTTTTCGGTATTTCGCACATATCTTTGGCCACCGACCTCCGATCGATGTACCGTCAGTTGCGTAGATATCCTTGGATCGAGTCGGTCGTTTAGGTATATTACACTCAAGGTTTTGGAGAAATTTGAGTATATCCGGGTTGGTTCGAACACGAAACCAACCGGGCCCTCAGAACGGAAACGCTTATATCTGGAGCTCCGGACGTTCGATTGACGTGCCGTCGACTTTGTTGGTTTCCTCTTGATGAGACGGAACTTTTCTCATACTTCTCCTGAGATTTGGATGCAGTTGGATAGTGGCCGGGTTGGATTGTACCTAAAATCCAACCAGGCCCCTGGAACGGAAAAGCCGATAACTTTCAGACCGGACATCCGTTTGACGAACCGTCAGCGGCGTTAGTGATCACGTGGAGAAACAGTCCCTATGAGTATACCCTATGAGATTTTGGGGTACAGTTGAGATATGTCCGGGTTGGTTCGCGCACGAAACCAATCGGGCCCTTGGGACAAAAAGACTAATAACTCACAGACCAGGCGTCTGATTGATGCGTCGTCTATTGCGTTGAGACCCATATGATGAGGCGGTCCTTTGAGATACTTCTTAGTGGGACTCTGAGATACTTGGAGTATCGACCTGTAGCTCATGGAGCGGACCCTCCCGGAGATGAGCGTTCGCAGTACGGAGACCGTGTAACCGGTTGAGACCTGACGACTGCTTGACTGACTCGACTTGGAGTGAGTCGACTAGACCAGTGGACAGAGCACTACTTTGTTTGGGTGCAGACCCATGGCAGACGGAGCACTACCTGTGTGACAATGCATACACACGGTACTTGTCCGGAGAGTACCTCTGCAGGCTATTAGGGGTGTGCACTACTGTGTTCGGGTGGCATACCCCGGCGGGAAGCACTATTGTGTTTGGGTGGCTGGCCCACGGTACTCGATAGGAGGAGTACCTCAGCAGTCTTAGGTTAGTGAACAGTACCTCAGAGTCGTGACAGGACCACTGTACACTCCAAAGACGGGGCTCTTCAGCAGTTACGGTTTCGATAATAAAAATCCTGGTTTGAGCTGAGTCTATGATCCTTGTGTTCCCTCATGACTGAGATGGGTCACTCGATAACTTAGGTATATGTATGGGCAAATACCTTGGTAGTGGTTATCCGTTGATTTCATAATCTTAGTGTTTCCTCATGATTGAGATGGGTTACTTGATAATTTAGGTATATGTATGGGCATATACCTAAGTAGAGGTTATCTGTTGAGATCTTCTTTGTGGTTATCTTTGTTGGATTTAGTGAGACCTTGAGGGTCTCAGGGTCCCTACTGAGTATAGTTTTACTCACCCCTACACGGGCTATGCTTGCACCCTGTTGTGTTGGTTGCAGACAACAAGCAGTGCTGACGGAGGCTGAGTGTTCGAAGACTGGACGATACCCGAAGGTGGACCTCACTACGAGTCAGTATCAGGAGGTGGACTCCACGGTGAGACGATACTCGGAGGAGGTTGACTGGAAAGAGCATTGTGGAGGCTATCTGTACCTACCCTTCAGGTAGGATCCATGGTGGACGATCCAGTAGCTGCGCTATCTGTACCTACCCTTCTGGTAGGATCCGTGGTGGACGATCCAGGAGCTGCGCTATCTGTACCTACCCTTCAGGTAGGATCCGAGGAAGATTACCTAGGAGCTACTTCCTTTCTTCCAGCTATTGTCTTTTCTGTTGTACTTTCGTTCAGTTGTAGTTGTACTTTCAGTTGGGTTTGTATTCTGGCTCATTTACTTTTCAGCACTTTCTTTTTTACCTAGTGTTTTACTTCCGCTTGTACTTTGTGGTGTTTAGTTTACTTTTATAAAGTCAATGCCTTCCCAGTTATCGGTATTTACACCTTTGGTGCTAGTCTCCAGCCCCTGGCCTATGGAAGGCGGGCTTGAGGTAGTCACGGCATGGGCCCCGAGGACGGGTCGTGACAATATCCTTGATATGGTATTAATCTTTGTTCACACTTTCAATCATATCAAATGATCCATAAAACACAGTGTTATCCTAATCACTAGCTATATTTAGTTTTTTCCCATTTTTAGTCTAGAATTTATAATTTCGATCTATTTTGTGATAAATAAAATGTTATTCCAAATTCTCTAGACTATTTATACTTGAATAAAAACTGTGTAAAAACATATACAGGATTTTAGAAGGTTTGTATGCATGATATTTTTCAAATTTTATGAATTATTTCACCCCATCCTTGTGCTATTTTTTCATATATTTTAAATCCATCCATTTTCGATTCATATATGTCATATTTGATTCAGTAATATTAATATTTATCAAAATAAATAAACACACAGAAAGTCTAAGCGTGGAACCCATAAAATTTCATTCTTAAATAGTCTTTTAAGCTACATGAAGTCATTGTTATAAGATAATAAGAGCATAATAATGCGTATTGAGATTGTTTTTTATTGGTGTAAAACATTGATAAAAATCAATGTGTGATATCTATAATGTTTAAAAAAAACTAGTTAAATTTTCATCTGTTACAAAACACAAAGATCAAGAAAGGTTTTTATAACTTTTTTAGGTAGTAGTAAAATATGAGAGAAGAGTTTAAGTTTATTAATTTTTTTACATGGTACATGGTGGTCCAAGTGGTGTTTCAGTGATAGAATGTTTAGGAATCAAAGTTGAACTTTTTTTAGATGATGAAAATGTTGATAGGTCCTAAAGAACATCAATGAAAAATTTATACATATATATAGAATCCATCCTCAACTATTTGTCCCACATTTTAAGGATTATTTGAAAAGGAAAATGAAATTATTGTTATAAATTTTCATTGAAGTGATTTAAATGTGGATATATTGTACATTTCCTTATCAATTTTCCAATTTTTATAAAAAATGAATGTGAAAATGAATACGATTTAACAAGAAGTTCACATAAGAAGAAAACTAAAAAATATAGCAACCTAAATTTTTCCTTATAGAGAATGGATAAGAAACGGACATTTATTATCAAAATTATATGATTAAGAAAGTGGTGATTATGATATTAAAGTTGAAACATTAAGTAAATAAGAGGTGGGGTTATTAATTTAAAAATAAAATGATGATGAGTTCCCTAGTGATAAAGATAATGGTGATGAAAATGATGAAAAATATAAAATGATGAGATCTCATTGGGATCATCAGATGTCTACAGTAATGTAAATATTAAAATTATTGAGCTTATATTTCTTTTTAATATAAGTAAATAGGAAAAATTATATGATTTTAATACATGAGAGAACGAAAGATACCTAAAATTCGGATTCTTCTCCCTCGTATTTGAAGTTAGTTCCAAGCCCTCACTCTAGAATTACCTCAGGATGTAGAAGTGGGAAAAGCTCGGGTGACCGACACTTGTTGGTGGTGAAATGTCATGTTTGACAAGTATCAGTCTCCCAAACCTTCAAACTCCTTCAAAATTCTATGGTGAAATGGGTGATATCCAAGTAGTGTGGGATGGTGGTGTCATATTAGGTATGTGGGGGGGGGGAGGTTACGTGTTGTTCAAATCATTTAAGAAAATTATAAACACCTAAAGAAGAACTAAAAATTTTGAAAGCGTGAAAGGAGTATAAAAAGTCAAACATCATGGGATTTTAAAGTGTCGATTAATCTGAGGGAGATAGAGAGAAGGAGAGGAAGATCATGTGGCGGTGTGGTGTATTGATGGAGAGGGAGAGTGGGGGTGACAGAGAGAGTGTGATGGCAAGGGTGTGCAGTGACAAGGGAGGGCACATAACTGCGAGGGAGAGCGTCGATGAGGGAGGGAGAGTGATAGTGATGTTTTAGTTCCATAAAATCTTTAACAACATGGGAAAATCGGTTTGGTTAGAGTTAAATTTATAAGATAGAGAAGGGTTTTATTAGTGCTTCTAAAAAATGATGATAAAGAGGTGTTTTATCAGTGCAAAAATAATAAGCATAGATTAAAGCCCTTTTTATCATTGTTTTTCTACTGGCGATTAGCACACCCCAACCTAGTTGATTTATTATTTTTAATTACTTAAATTATTATTTTTATTTTTGGTTGCAGGCGGGTGGAGTTTTAAAATTTCATATCATTTTTCATTGTTGTGTGGTCAGCCCGTGTGGTAAGGAGTAATCTTGCGGTGCCCGTGCGAATGCCCAAGCAGTATGGGTTGTGATGTGCAACTTTCAAGAAGTTTATTAAGTTTTGTGATGAGCGTGTGGCTCAACACTGTAAGTAGGTAGTGTCGGGTGACACGGGTTGAGCATAGCTTGCTCAATCATGCATCAGGCTGCAGGTAATCATGCGCAGACCACGTGGTTACCCAGTTTTTAGAATACATAATACAATTGCATTAAAAATAAAATAAAATAATAATAACATAAATAAAATGAAATAAAAAAATTAAATGAATGATAATAATATTATTATTATTATTATTATTATTAAGAATAATATTATTATTATTGTTATTATTATTATTAGGAATATTATTATTATTATTATTGAGTTTATTATTAATACTATAATTATCTTCAAGTTTATTATTCTTATTATTATTAATAAAATAAATTTTGTTATGTTGATTATTAAAAAGGTATTGATATTATTATAAATATTAAAATAAATGATATTATTATTATTATTATTTTAAAATGATAAAACTATCCCTCACCCCTCTCCCATAGTGAAGCCACAACCCCCACCCCCTGGTTCCTCCTCCCTCATGTGAGCAGTGCCTCCTCCCCCCTTTGTGTGACTGCACCTTCCTCCCTCCCTCCCTCTATAACCGTCTATCACTGGCGCCCCCTACTCCGCCCTGCTCCCCCTTTCTCCAAACTACTTCAGCATGCGGTACCCCCCTTCTCGACCCCTCCTTGTTCTTCCCCTCATTGTGCAACCTCCTCATCACTGGCGTTCTCCTATGGTAGTCGTGACCACCCTTGTCGGCACCATCTTCTACTTCGGCCTCCTCTCACTGGCCAGTTCCCTCTCTGGTGTGAACCTGAACCCCCCTTCGCAACACCTCTGCCTCCTCTATGGCATACAGACTCCTATACTCTGGTATATTTATCTTCTAATTTTGGTGTTTTTTTCAAGTTAACTAAACCTTATAGCCTCGTTTCATAATTATCTCATTTCCCTCATTGTCTAGGGTTTGTGAGTGGTTTGTGGAGAATTGTTCCTCCATCCATTGAGGTTATGTCACATTTTCATGGGTTGAGGTGGGTGTTCCATTCCTTTCATTTCAATTTCAATCCATTTGATTCTTGGATTTTATTAATTAATATTTAAAACATGTTTCTCAACATTATTATAAGTATGCTTCATTGTTGGTAGCCTTTTTTGTGGGTAGATTTGACTAAAAATAGGTTTTTACATGAATCTTGGTTTATTCTCATAAGTATTTTTGTTGTAGGTGTTTGATAAAATATTTATTGAACCCTTTTGGTGGAATTGGGTGATTGCGTGAGGTTTTACAATTTTAAAAGTCTTGTGGAATTTATTTGGGTCATGTTTTGGGATTTTATATGGGAAACAAGGTGATTTCCTTTAATGTGGTTTGGAACTTGATTTAAGAAGCGTTTCCTGGTTGTGAACTTGGGTGGCATTTTATAAAAGAGTGAAGTGGTTTTTTTGTGTACTTGGTTATATCTAGTTGAGGGGACATTTGGTATGATTTACTAATTGATTTTTTCTCAGAAAATGGGTTTTTAGGAAATGTTTAGTTTTAATTATGTTGTGATAGTAATTTCTTGTTGGTGAACTTGGTTGGGTGTGTATGTTTTTACAATGATATAGATTGGAAATTGTATTAAAATGTTTTAGACATGGATTTATTGTTTTAATGTGAATTGTATTATGTTCTCTAAATAATGTAGGTGTTTGGATATGGTTGTAAAGTAATTAGTGTTTTTGTTGAAATGGTTTTGAGTGTATCTTTGGAGGTTTGATGTGTCATTGGATGTTGGCACATCTATGGGTGCACTCGGTGCACACATGGATGTGCCCTTAAATGAAAATGGTTCATTGAATTGGTATTTTTCTTGAATCCTTGGTTTTCTAAGCGGTTCTTGTTTTTATTAAATGTTTTGTTGGTTTTGGAATCATATCATGATTGATTTGTTTGGATTAATTTTATTTTAGGGATTTGTGGTGTTTTTTTGTCCTGGGGAATTATTGTAGGGAGTTGCGGTTGGTTTAGAAGGTTCGCATGCATATTCTCAGGTATGGATATGTATAGATATATATTTCTTATGTATACGTGTTCCCTCACAGTGAGGGGAACATGTGCATCAGTTTAAGGATATATATATATATATATATATATATGGAAGTGTGTGCATGCGAGTGAGCTGTGACATGAGTTGGAAAGCTCTGGATTGGCCATCCTTTTAGGTACGTTTCCCTATGCATTAGCCTTTAAATTTAAAGAATTATTGATTTCTTATTTTCACACCTTTATTTAACGTTAGTAGTGTATAGTTTTTAGAATAAATGTTTGTTTTGAAATTGAGTGAATCCATATTTGTATGTGAATTGCATGAAATTTTTATTAAATGTGCATATTAAGTGCTTGGTGAAATGCCCCTTTGGCCTTTATAAATTTTTGTAAGATTTAAAAGGGTGACTTGGGTTTCTTAAATGAGTGTCTAAGTGGATTTTGGTTTTGGAATGTGGTGTGTGTTGCTTATTTTGGAAATTATTTAGTGTTAAATAGTTTCTTGATGCCTATTTGGTACTTTTGTAAAATTAATTACTTTCAAAACCCTCTTTGGGATGCACCTCTTGCCTTGTTGGATGTTTATGTGAATGGGTGGTCCTCGGATGGGACTTCCCTTTTGTGTTGATGGTTGAAGGCAAGAGGGAGAAAATTTCTTGGAGTGATTTGAGGGGTGATTTTTTTGTGTGTGTGTTGATAGTGTAAGAAAAAAATGCATGTGTTGGATTTCTTGGTTGGTATTTGTTGACTCATCCCCCTTTTTAGTCTGAAAATGGGAACCTAGCATGGCAGTTGAATTTTCAATGAAAGATTGTTGTACTAGTTTAGATTATGCTAGTGGCCCATAGCAGTGGGGGTTATTTAGTTATCATTACTATGGGATTGGGCCCCTTGATCAGGCCACGTAGGGAGACAATCAGGAATTTGGGTGTTATGATGTCATCAGGTAGGGCATGCCTTCGGGATGAGTCATGTGTATAGTATGTTCTTGAATATTCATGAGCTCCTAGGTTTTCCCCATGTATTTCGGTAATTAGTTCTCTACGGCAGATGATTGAGATGCATGTGTTTGTTTGTTACTCTTGTATGGTATTTTTTTCCATTGACCGTGTTTTATATTGGTTAATCTTTTTTTCTTGTGTAGTGTAGCTTCTTGCTAAAGGTGATAAAATGATTTCAAGTGTTTATTGAAAAAGGTTTTGAAATTTTTTTACACTTTCTTCCTCCCCTTTTAGTGTAAACATCACCTCCTTTAAAATTCCAATGTATTCTTCTTAAAAAGGGAATCTGTTTTTTAATTGAAAAAAGGCAATGGGCTATGATTTTATTTTACGGAGAAATGTGTGGAAACATACTTTTATATATTGTAGATCAAACCTAAAATTGATGGTTTTTTTGTTTAAATGGAATTCATTTGGGAATATATTATTTGGGCACACCTACTAAGTTTTAATACTCACGGCTATAGTTTTATCTTTGTTTTTAGCTCTAGGTGTTGCACCTTGCTTGGATTCAGTCATCATAGTGTGATGTTGGTTTGAGGTCGGTGGTGACCCGTAGGGTCACATGAGGGTATTTATAGAATTATTTTCTCACCGCTTCTAGTTTTCATTTTCATTGTTCTGTTTTTTTTATTTACTGGTTTTCATTTATGAGCCAAATCATTCCCGCTTGTCTTGTTTTGATGCCTGGTACAAGTTGTCAGCCCGTGGGGATCGGGAATGCCCTTCAGGCCATGCAGCAGACCGGTTTAGGGTTGACCCAGGCTGTTTTGTGGAAAAATGGTATCAGATGAAGGTTCTTATTATTTGGGGTGTGCAGTAGAAGAAGATTAGTAATTTCGGGACTCAGGAGGTAGGTGTAGGAAGAGCATCATGAACTCTTGCTTGAACTAATCCTTGGGTTCCCAAGGGTAGTCTGGGATTTGAGTCTTTTTTTTTGGTTGTTTTGGATTAAGGGATGACATTGGATATGAATCAGGTTATGTTGCGGCCTCACATGGGGTGGTGACCTATGTGGAGTCCTAGTCCCTGGTTCAAGGTTCTCTTAGTGTCATTCCTTACATGAGTCATGGCTCACCACAATGTCGTCGGGTTATACATAGACCCTAGTTCCTCATTCTGATATTCATTTTTTGGTTATATTTTGTTTTGATTTCAGTTGATGTGAGTGTGTGTTGAAGATGAAAGTGGACTTTTAAAGTGAAAATGGTTTTGGAATGGGAGTGATTTTCTCAAATGGTTTCAAATGGGTAAAGTGGTTTTTTAAAGAGGAAGTGTATAGAGTTGGAAAATTTGGTATGTGTTTGGATTTGATAAGGAAAAGGGATGTGTGGGCCTTGGAATTATTTATAGAGGTTCATATGTGCATGGGGATCTATAGAGAGTGTGTGGGGGAACTTGTACATGGATGATGTAAGCGATATTGGATGAACGTACATGTGACGGTTCGTAAGGTGCCATGGGTGAGTTTTAAGATTTAAAAGAAATGGTAGTTTTTGGAAATGTAATTGTTTCCTATGTTGGTATATGTTTGGCTTATGAGCCTATTACCCTTGGCTTGGGATATTTCTTTGATTTAGTTTTTGCTTGATACCAATTTCAGTTGTGTTTTTTCATTGTTCGGAGTATGCCACCCAGAAAGGTCGCTAATGTTTCCGGTGGTCATGTCTAGTTTTCAGTTCCTCTTGGGTGTTTCTTTTTCTTCGAGGTGTTTGAGGTTTGTTAGAAGTAGAGGAGTGGTTTGATGGGAAAAGAACAACTCTTCAGGTGGTTGGGAAATCCTGAGGGTGTTAAGGTTTGTACTGTCTCAAGTTTAATTGAGGGTCCATTTATAGACTAGTAAAGATAGGATGTCTCATCGTCGTTAGAGTTTGGGGTGTAGTTAGTGAGGGTCATCTCTTGCGAAGGTTCCCCATTTCTCAAGGAGTGCATGTTGGAGGAACTTATCTTCAAAGTGATATCTTCATCAGTACTGGCTCCCATTTTATCAGATCATTATTTTTTGTGGCACCAGTATGGATAGTTTGGTCATTATAAGTCATCATGTTTCATCTGTTTGAAATGTACAACCATTTTGGTCATTTGAATAATAAGGAGGAAGGAGTTTGGGACTGGAGGATGCAAATTCTTGACTATGAGGCAGGTGATGCTTCATCCATCAGGGCCCCATCCACAGGTCTCGGGATGAAGCTCGCACATAGACAAGAGTTGCCAAGGGTGTGTGGAACATTAGCCTGGATCATGTTTTTTTCTTTGGGATGTAAATATCCAAAGTTTTTTTGTTTTATTCTTGTCACCGTCATAAGATCATCCTTATTGTGGTGGTGTGATGAGCTCGTTCTACTACAATCCAAGTGGTCTTATCTGCTCTTAATGTGGTTTCTAAATCATTTGCATTCTTTGAAAGGTGTTGGGACCATGAATAAACGGACCCATTTTGATTTTGATTTTGTTCTCAGCTGTGTTCATTAGGGTAATTTTTGGTATCGTGAAATTAATGGGTGGTGTTTCTAGGCTCTTTATTAGTTTGGGTGCCTCTCCGTGGATTTTTTCCCCTCTAGTTTGTTTTGGTTTTATAGGGGATTCCTCTGTCATAGTGTCTCGATGTTTTGGTTTTCCCCATAATGGTTTTAATCCTAGTGGTGGAGTTGTTCCATTAGAATTGAGAAAGTGGGTCGAGTTTGGGATAGGAATTCCCTAGTCTTTGGTTTTGATGAGGATTTTATTCCATCAGTGTGGGAGGTGTTGAGTTAATTTCTCATCCTCATGTTACTGGTTCATTTTGTAGAAAGATTCAAGTTTAAGTCTTTGGGGCGTTGTTTGGTCCATGTGGAGAAATTGAATGGGTTTGGTTTGGGTGTTCCCTCATTGGCCCCCCGGGGGTGGTGTGTTCGGGTTTCAAGGTTTCCATGTTATTGAATTCTCGTGGAGGGGAGAACCCTCCCATGTTCTCCCCTCAATATCGGGCAGTTGTATTCTTGCCCAAATTTACACAATATTTTAGGGTTAAGCGGTCGCTTTTAGTTTAGCTTGGGTTGTCGAATCCTGAGAGACCTAAGAAGTAACCTACAGACACATACATTATATGGATTCTTTTTTGCTATGAAGTGGCCAAATTGGTTTGATTTTATATGGTTTTAACTGAACACTAATAGACTTAAGTGAATTCAAATTAAAATAATGAGTTGATCCTAGGTTATCACTTGGGGTGGATTTGATGAATTCCTTTTTCAACTATTTCAATTTCTTATATTTGAGATGGGTTCTTTTAATAAGATCAAGAAACACCCTCACTTCCCAATTTAATACCTACACACCCTAATACTAATCACATATACACTTTGAGAATCAATGTTTTGAGCACTCCAAGGTAAAGGTTTGTATTATCACTTGAAGTGTATAGCCTTAAAATTCAAAAAGGATGAAGAAGTTTTAAAATCATCAAATGAAATTCTCAATTAAAAGAGTTGATTATAAATTAATAGAGTGAGAAATACCATCAAATAAAGCCCCTTTATACTCCCTTGGATCAACCCATAAGAGGGTTATCCCTCCATTGATGATATGGTTTCAATGGAAGCAGGAAGTAGACTCATGAGGGAGGAATTGAAGAAGTAAAAAACAATAAAAAGAAAACAATCACTCCACTGTTGTGTGAATAATTTCACAAGGATTGGTGTGAATAAATTCAAACCATGAATCAAAGGTATCAATGTGATAATAATAAGAACATAATAAGATAGGATGAAGAATTTATATTAAAAACTAAGGTGATTCGAACAACTTACAAATGAAGAAGAACAATACAACATCGAATGGGCATGATAACATTTAAATGAAACAAAGCACTAAATATGCCCAACTCCTTCCACAACACTACCTTAAATAAGAATTTGTGAATCATTGGGTTGAGCCTCCAATATTTCAAGTCTCCTCAATTAATTTTGGTTGGCCATAAGTGGATGGAAAGTTGAGGGAGAGTTGATATTTTCACCTTTGAAAAACAATCTGAGCCAACTTGCATGACTCGACAGAAGTGTTCGAACAAGCATCTAGATGGAAGAATTTTTGTGGTCCATATAAGAAAAAAAATGAAGATACGTATATCCCCTGATATCCTGCAAAATTTCAGTCCTAAATAGTTTATCGTTTGAGATATATAATTAAATTTGTGGGTTGTTTGTCTGGGCCACAGAATCTGGGCTAATATTGTATCTTCAACTTGGGATGCTTAGAACTCAATTCAAAAATCTGTATTAGCTTTGTCCACTTTCTAATGAAATGTTTCCCTTGACTTCATATATATTTAGTTAAATTTTTATAATCATTGGGCTTAGATATTGGCCTCTACAGTCTCTTTATTAGGCTTCTGTCTAGTTTACATTGCCCAGAATGTGTTGGCATGAAAGACCATTTTGGTGGTCTTCCAATTTGAATCTTCAAGTACTCCAAAATCATGAATTGTTACTTATAGCATGATATACCTAAAAATAAAATACTAAAATAAAATCAAAACCATTTTATATTTTAGGAGGTGTTCAAAAATGTATCATCTAATAGTGCATTTTAAGAGGGAATTACAAACATAATGTGAATTAATGTTCAAAGTATAAAATGAAGTAAAATGGAGTTTATGAATAATAAATAACATTAATAATATATATATTAAAAATTAATATTATCCTCATTTAGTGGATAATCACACCCCCAACTTTATTTTTTCTAGTCCCGAGCAGAATCTATCTTAGAAACATGAAATTCAAATTCCCTTCTCCAAAAACTTTTTAATACACATTGCTCACCAAAATACCTCATACCAAAAAAATTATGAACCCCATAAAATAATTTAATACAAGATAAGTTCAAATTCATATCCCAAGCTCTAGCCCATTCCTTTTTTCAAATTCATCTCCATATTTCTTCCAATTTCAGTTAAGCATGATGAAGTGATGTATATCACAATAGACATAAGGGTTCATCTTTATTCATGGGGAAAATTATGGGAGCACTAGGTGGAATCACATTTCCATATTAATATGAGTATTCGGTTATATATATATATATATATATATATAAATATATATATATATATTTCAATTTTTTCATGGTAATTGAAATTCCACTCAATAGAGTCAACCCATGTAGGGAGACTTTGCTGATGACTCCCAAGCTCAATGACCATAGGGCACCAAGTGAATCCCACATACTCGGGCATCATCTTGAGTTAACTCAGTCAAAAACAAATTCAAATTATCACAAATAGAGATAAAATTACTAACTCTGGGTCAAACAACTATGGAGTCACAATCCCTAAGTGCCAAAAGCCACACATTAGGTCATTTCATTGCTCTACACGTAAATTTATTATTTTTTTATTTTTTTATTGAATACTCATATTAAAACTAAAATGATCACCAAACCTATGATATTTATTTGGGGGATCCCATCAACTCAAACTAATACCCCACAATCCATAGGATGTGCATTGTGTTTTTTTATTATTAAATGTATGAAAATATAAACGGTGAAAAATCACATCAGACAACCACTCTTTCCAAAATCAATGCACATGAACATAAAATTGCATTAAAATATGAATCTAAGGCATGAAAAATTATTTGATATTCAATTTCAACGTGTGCAATTTGTATTATCATGTTCAAAGTTAAAGGAATATTTCCTTCCATCAAGGATTACTTTTTTTCAAATCATTTTTTTACACAAAAGCAATTTTTTTATTTCATCTCCCCCCCAACATAAAATAACACTATCCCCAGTGTTTGAAGAAAAGAAAATTTAGAAGGGGTTATAGGAAAATCAAGGGATTTCAAAAAGGAAATTGAAAATGAGGATCAGGGAATGAGGTCACCTGGTGGTTGAAGTTGAAGTTATTATTGCACCCATTTAGTCCCTTGATCTCCTTGTCACTTGGAGAATCCTCATCAATGATGATAGATTGTATTTATAAATCTATGATTTGTCTTAAAAAATCCATCAAATTAGCATCCCTTGAATCTCAAACACTAACACAATTGGAACACAATGTAAACCCCTTGAGGTCCCTTTAAATAAACAAAAAGGAAAGGAAAGGGAAAAAATGTACCTGTTTATTTAATCATACCAAAGTCTGATACTAGGAACAAGTAAAAATTAAAATAATATATATATATATATATATGTAGATATATAAATTTTAAAATATAATTATATATATAAATAAAAAGAATAAGGAAATGCTATAAGTCGTGGGTTAGTGGTAGGCGCACTCCCCTGTCTCCCTTCGGTCCCGGGTTTGAGTCCCTGCAGCTTCGCCGGTTGTGATGGGGTTTTCCCCATGACCTATGATGTGTCCTTTTAATTTTTTTTAATTATTTTTTTTGTATCTTTATTTTAACCTAAAAACACATAAAAATAAAATAAACTGATGATACATTTTCTTCTTTTTAAATTTCTAGGTAAGGTATTACTCAAGGATCACACCACGTGACACGGATGAATATAGCACTCCCCTTTCATACCCATCCATACTCATAATAGAAGAACATGTCAACAGTCTAAGGTACTATCATATTCAGAGTTGATCGATTAGGTATTTTTTTTAAATATCAAAATAATTCATTAATCCTATTTAAAAAATAAAGATGATTCACAATGATTTGAAACATGAAAACCACAGGTTGCTTCTCATGCAGTGCTTTTGTTTAACATTCTTAGCCCGACATGGATCCAAAATCTATCAAATTTTTTTGGTTCATAGGTTGGCTCAGTTAACTCAACCTCTGTTTCTTGTTTATTGAATGATTCAATTAATGGTTTTAACCTATGACCATTGACCTTGAAAATGTGACCACTTATTGGATCCTTAATCTCTGCTGCCCCATGGGGGTACACATGATAAAATATGAATGGACCTGACCATATATACCTTAAATTTTCTGGGTGTAAATGATGTTTTGAACTATACAAGAGCATGAATTTTCCCAATTCAATGTTTTTAACTTTTAGATTCCTAGATTAGTAGTCTTGAACTATATCTTTATTTGTCCTTGAATTTTTATAAGCCTCCATCCTACTTTACTCAACTTCATTAAGATATAATTTCCTCTTTTCATTAGCCAAAGAAATTTCAAAGTTTGTTTTTTTATTGCCTAAAAGGCCTTATGATCAATTTCAATAGGTAAATGGAATGATTTACCATAAACCAACCTATATGGTGACATTCTTAGGATAGTTTTGAATGTTGTATGATATGGCCAAAGGGAATCCAAGAGTTTCTCAAACCAATATTTCCTAGAGGTATTGACAGTTTTTTTTAGAATTTTCTCAATCTCCCTATTTTCTAACTCAGCTTGACTATTGGTTTGAGGATGGTATGCAGTGGAACTTTATGAGAAATCCCACACTTAGACATGAGTGAAGAGAATTGGCAGTTATAGAAATGGGTTCCTTGATCACTGATTATAGCCCTATGAATTCCAAATCGAGAAAATATGTTCTCTTTTAGAAATCGGATCACAATATGATGTTCATTGGACTTGGTGGGAATGGCCTCAACCCATTTCAAGACATAATAAATAGCTAATAGGATGTATATGTATCCCCTAGAGTTTGGGAAGGGTCCTATGAAATAAATTCCCCAACAATAAAAGATTTTAATGACCATAATGGGAGTGAGGGGCATTTTAATCCTTTTGGTAATGGATCCTATGTGTTGACACTGAGGAAAACTTTTATAGAATTTGGAGGAATCCTTAGTGAGGTTAGGCAGGTATAAACCAATTTTGATGACATTTTAAGTGGTTTTATTTGTGTAAAAGTGTCCTTAACATGCCTCTCCATGAAAAAAGTTTATAATGGACTCTTGCTCAGACTCAGGGACACATCTCCTAATGATTTGATCAAGACAAATCTTAAAGAGGTACGGATCATCAAACACAAATTGTTTGACATTAGAAAGGAATTTCCTCTTAGATTTGGTCCCTAAGAATTTTAGAATGTCACCTATCACCAAATGGTTTACTATGTTAGCATACCATGGGAAATCACCCACAGAATAGAGGTGCTCATTTGGAAGTGAATCAGACATAGAAAGGTGATGTGAGTTGTCTTTTAATTCCATCATAGAGAGGTGATCAGATACAAAATTTTCAGTACCCTTTTTCTCCTTAATGGTTAAATTGAACTCTTGAAGAAGAAGGATCCACCTAATCAATTTATCCTTGGAATCTTGTTTTTGGAAAAGGTATTTTAGGGTTTAATGGTTGATGAAGACAATGATAGGTGATCCTAAGAGATAGGACCTAAATTTCTATAAGGAAAATAAATTACAAGCCACTCTTTATCAGTGGTGGTGTAATTTATTTGTGCATCATTTAAATATTTTATTTCATAAGAAATGACACATGGAGTTTTATCACACTATTTTTCTAAGAATACTCCTACAACAAAGTCACTCGCATCACACATGATCTCAAAAAAAGTTTCTGATTTAGAGATTGCATAATTGGTGGAGAGATAAGAGCTAAATTGAGTGTATAGAATGATTCATCATATATTTATATCCATAAAAATGGAGCATCTTTCACCAATAGAGAACAAATTGGTGGAGAAAAAGAGCTAAAATTCCTAATAAACATTCTATAAAAATCGACATGTCCTAAGAAGTTACTCACTTCCTTAACAGTTTTAGGAGAGGGAAGGTGAAGAATGATATTGAACTTATCTTTATCAACTTCAATCCCTCTACCAGATACCATATGGCCTAGAGAATTTCCTTCCTTACCATGAAATGGCATTTTTTCTAATTTAAGATGAGATTCTTATCCTCACATCTTGACAAAACCCTTTCAAAATTCAGAATTCATCCCTCCAAAGTATCCCCAAATATGGATAATTCATCCATGAATACCTCTAAACAATCACCCACCATATCTAAGAATATTCTCATCGTGTACTGCTGGACGGTACCAAGGGTATTACAAAAACCAAAGGGCATGCGCTTGAAGGGAAAAAGTTTTGAATGGACAAGTGAAGGATGTTTTTTCTTGATCCTCTAAGGAGACCTTGATTTTATTATACCCTAATAATATATCTAGGAAGAAATATAATTTATGAACCACCACTCGCTCGAGGACTTGATCAATAAAGGGCAAGGGGGAATGGTCTTTCTTGGTACAAGAGTTGAGCTTCCTATAGTCAATACAGACTCTCCATCCACTACTAACCATTGTGGGGAGAAGGTCACCATCCTCATTGGTGATCACAGTGATTCCGGATTTCTTTGGGACAACTTGAATTGGGATTTCCCACTCACTCTAAGTAATGGGGTAGATGATACCCTCTTTTAACAACTTAAGAAGTTTTTTCCTTACCACATCTATAAGATTTGGATTGAGTATCTATTGAGGTTAAAGAAATAGTTTCGATTCAGATTCAAGAACAATCCTATGAGTTCCAATAAGTGGGCTAATCACAAGGATATCAGAAAGGTTCTATCCAATTGATTTCTTATGCTTTCTTAGGAAATCCAGTAGCATCATCTCTTGATTTGATTCAAGAGAGGAAGAAATGACAACTAGAAAGAATTTATTATCCCCTAAGAATGCATACTTGAGTGATGAAGGTAGGACCTTAAATTCGAGATCTGATTGGTTATCACTTTCCAAGAAGGGATGGGACTTTGTATTGAACTTAATTTCCTTGTTCAGATTTCATGACAGAATTGGTTTCTTGTGAACAGAATTTTCATCCACTAAACTGCCTAGATCAGTGTCATGAATGGGTATAGAATCAATTTTATTGATTTCACCAATGGTATCATTGATTGGTGATTCGATAAAATCATCAGTAGAGCTATCTAAAAGAGATTCGAGCCAATGAGACAAATTTCCCTCATGTGAACAAAGAAAATCAATCTCTTTTTATCTTAAAAATTATTCAGTAATCCCTTGATGTCCCTCGAGTTCACTATCAACACTACCAATCCAATTGACCTCATGGATCTCTTCATCATCCCCAATTTGATTGTTTTCATTGTAAATTTTCAATTATAGACTCACGTTTCCAAAGGTGATGGTTGTGTTCTCATTTTGGACTCGGATGACTGAGCTGATTGTTGCTAAGAAGGGATGACCAAGGATGATGGGGGTTTTCTCCATAGGACCTAAGTTTTGGTGATTATCAAGTACAATGTAGTCAGTTCAGTAAATGAAATTTTCAACTTTCACCAAAAAATCCTTTAAGATCCCCTTTGTAACTCGAACACTACGATCCGCAAGTTGAAGAGTGATAAATGTGGGTTGGAGTTCTTCATTCCCTAAATGAAGATACACGGCATAAGGAACGAGGTTCACACTAGATCCCAAATAACAAAGGGATTTTACAAATTTGTTCTCTCCTATATCAACATTGATGTATGGACATCTTGGATCTTTCAACTTTGGAGGAATGGTCCCTTGAATGGTGGTACTCACATTAGTAGCCAAAATTTCTTGGTTTTTATGTGAAAATTTCATTTTAAATGTGAAAAATTCCTTAAGGTACTTTGAGTAGGCAGGAATGGTTTGTATTTTATCAAGAAGGGGGGTGTTCAACTTAACCTGAGAGAATATTTCCCTCAAAGTATCATTCAGTTCTGGTTTATTTTTTCCTCTCATGTGTTGAGGGAAAGGAGCAGGTTGTTTGATTTTTTGGTGTGGTTGTAGTTCCTTCACATTCTCATTGGGTTTTTCAGAATCTATGGGTGGTTCTTCATCATTTTCATGCATTTTTTAATCTTTTAATGGTTATGGAATGGCTTTTTTAGGTTTCTCAATGGATTTCCCACTTCCTAAAATAGTCACTGTTTTGATTTGTTCATGATTGGTTTGTGTGTAACTGGATTCTCCCCTTAAATTTGAGGATGGTACCACCTGAATTGGCATGTGTGTCTTCCTAGTTTTAATGGGTTTTAGTTCATGTTTTAGGGATGATACTTCTGAGTTCATTTTCTCCATTTTTTTACACAACTTCTCAAGTATTGGAAGAGGTACATACTAGATGGGTTATTGGTATTGGATAGGAGGGTGTTGGTATTGAATTGGTTGTTGTTGTTGTAACTAGTTATGGTTTTTAAAAAATTTTGGAGGGTAGGGGTTTGGTTCTTGTGGATGACTAGGTTGTTGGTTGGGTTGTTTGTTATCTTTCCAATGGAATCATGGATGGTCATTGTACCTTGGATTGAAAGTGTTTTGGTACTATGGCCTCTGAAAGTTCAGAGCATTGACCTCTACTGATGGTCCTTCTAGAAGAACATATTTAATGGAATGGATGGTTGGGAAGTTTTCAGTCTTGTGGTCATTTTTTTGTCACAAATTTTGCAATCAGGGACAACAGTTTTAATTTCATAGACCTTCTTAAGATTGATCTCCTCAACCTTCCTAGTGAGTGCAGAAAGTTTTTCCCTAAGGCTTTCCTCCTCCCTAAGTGTGTAAATTCCACCAGATTTTTGTGTCTTCTCATAGTAAGGTGATGTTCCCCATGTTTGCTTTTGTTTGGCCAGTCCTTCTAGATACTCGTAAGCATAATTTGGAGATTTTTTTTGAAAGTTCCATTACACATCATGTCAATGAATTGTTTGTTTCCCAGACCCAAACCTTCATAGAAAATTTGAACTTGTTCTGGGACTGAAAATCCATGGTGAGGTACAATTTTTGGTGTGTCTTTTAACCTTTCCCATGTTTCATAAAATGAATCCCCTTCTTTTTCATAATGTTTTTGATGCTATTTTTAAGTGCATTTTTTTTGTGATGGGGGAGTATTTTTTGTAGAATTATCTTTGAAATTGGTCCCAAGAGTGGATTGATGCAGGACTCAGATTGTTTAACCAATTATTTTCTCAATCCTTAAGTGAGAAAGAAAAGAGCCTCATCTTAGCTGACTTAAGTTGATGTGGTGGGAACATGGTTTCAATAATTTTGTTGAACTCTTTGACATGTAGGTATGGCATTTCCGACTCTATCCCAATGAAAGATGGAAGGTGGTTTAGGACATGAGGTTTGAAAACATAATGGGCTACTCATATTTAATCATGACTAATTCAAGAGGGTTCATTTGTCTAGGTAGGTGTGAGTTAGTCATTCATGGTTTGATCTACTGCATTCCCCAAGTTTGGGGCTACCTCATTTGGATTTCCTTTTTTGTTCCCACCCAATTTTATGAGTTGGTTTCTTTGAAGAAATTCCATTTAAATGGGCTCAATTTTTTACTATAGAGTATTAAAAATATTAGGATCTAATGGAAATAGTTCCCTTGGTGTACTTGACTCCCCAAACCCAAGACTTTTCACCCTAACTAATCTGTTTGAGTTATCGTGGGTGTAAGCGGGCATGAGCCAAAATAAAAAAAAAATGAGAAAGGGAAAAGATAAAAGAATTGAGGTGAGAAAAGAGAAATGGGGGAGAATAAAATGGGTGTTGATATGAATTACTTGGGTCCCCAAAAATTACGCCAAAATTTTTTCTCGCCCAAATTTACCCAATATTTAAGGTTTAAGCGGTCGCTTGTAGTTTAGCTTGGATTGTCGAATCCTAAGAGACCTAAGAAGTGAACTACAGACACATAAATTCTATGGATTTTTTTTGTATATGAAGTGGAAAAATTGGGTTTATTTTAGATTGGTTTAAGTGAACAATAATATACTTAAGTGAATTTAAATTAAGAGAATGAGTTGATCCTAGGTATCACTTGGGGTGGATTTGATGAATTCCTTTTTCAACTATTTCAATTTATTATATTTGAGATAGGTTCATTTAATAAGGTCAAGAAACATCATCACTTCCTAGTTTAATACCTACACACCCTAATACTAATCACCTATACACTTGGAGAATCAAATTTTTGAGCACTCCAAGGTAAAGGTTCGTATTAGCACTTGATGTGTGCGGCCTTAAAATTCAAAAAGGATGAAGAAGTTTTAAAATCTTCAAATTAAATTATCAATTAAAATAATTGATTAGAAATTAATAGTGTGAGAAATAAAATTCAATCCAGCCCCTTTATACTCCATTTTATCATCCCATAAGAGGGTTAGGCCTCCATTTATTCTATGGTTTCAATGGAATCAGGAAGTAGACTCATGAGGGAGGAATTGAAGAAGTAAAAAATTAATAAAAAGAAAACAATCACTCCACCATTGTGTGAATAATTTCATAAGGTTTGGTGTGAATAAATTCACACCATTAAGAAATGGTATCAGTGTAATAATAAGAAGAACATAATAAGAGAATATGAATAATTTTTATTGAAAACTAAGGTTATTAGAACAACTTACAAATGAAGAAGAACAATACAACATCGAATGGGTAGTATAACATTTAAATGAAGAAAAGCACTAAAGATTCCAAACTCCTTCTACGACACTACCTTAAATAGGAATTTTTGAATCCTTGGTTCGAGCCTCCAATATTACAAGTCTCCTCAATTAATTGTGGTAGGCCATAAGTGGGTGGAAATTTGAGGGAGAGTTGATTTTTCAACCCTTGACAAACAATCTGATCCAACTTTCATGACTTGAGAGAAGTGTTCAAACAAGCATCTAGATGTAAGAATTTTAGTGGTCCATAGAAGAAAAAAATGAATATACAGATATCCTTTGATATCCTGTAAAATTTCAGTCTAGAATAGTTTATGGTTTCAGAGATATTATTAAATTTTTGGTCTGTTTTTATGGGATATAGAGTCTGGCCCAATATTGAATCTTCAATTTGGGCCGCTTGGAACACCATTCAAACATCCAAATTAGCTTTGTCCACTGTTGAATGAAATGTTCCCCTTGATTTCCTCTATCTTAAGTTCAATTTTTATAATCATTGGGCTTGAATATTGGCCGCTACAGACACTTTATTGGAATTTTGTCTAGTTTACATTGCCCATAATGTGTTGACATGAAAGACCATTTTGGTGGTCTTCCAATGTGAATATTCAAGTACTTAATAATCATGAATGGTTACTTATAACATGAGAGACCTGAAAATAAAATATGAAAATAAAATCAAGACCATTTTGTATTTTAGGAGGTGTTCAAAAATGTACCATGTAATAGTGCATTTTAAGAGGGAATTACAAAAATAATGTGAATTGATGTTCAAAGTATAAAATGAACTAAAATGGTATTTATGAATAATAATGAACATTAATAATATATATATATATATTAAAAATAAATATTATCCTAATTCATTGGCTAATCAGGTGGTTTTTCATGAATTGGTCGGTTGTGACGTGTGTTTGAAATGGTCACCCTGAGGCTCTTGGTTTCCTATGGTTTTGACTGGGCGTAGACTCAAGTTGTGTTAATTGTGGTTTTGGTGACTTTATGGGGGAATAAAGTGTCAGTGGTGGAGAGAATTGTCACACCCCAACCTAGTTGATTTATTATTTTTAATTTATTTAATTGTTATTCTGAGTTTTGGTAGCAGGCGGGTCGATTTTTAAAATTTCGGATGCTTTTTCACTGTTATGCAATCAGCCCATGCGATTAAGAGTAATCATACATGTCATGAACCTTCCCCCAGGGCCTATTTTGTGACTACCCCAAGCCCACATTCCATAGGCCATGGGCTAGTGACTAGCACCAGAAAGGTGTATCAGTTAACGTGAAGGCATTGCCTTTAAACCTGTACAAGCACACAATCCAAGAACAAAACAAGAAGCAACCACGAAGTAAACTTTTGTAGTAAAAAGTGTGATGAAAGAAAAAAGGGATTGGAATACAATCACAACTAGAAACTACAAGTACAACTAGAAAAGGAAAAAATAGCTCCTAGAACATCCACCGAGGATCCTACCTGAAGGGTAGGTATAACTCATGATCAGTATTCATGCGTCACGTCACGTCAAATGGTCCACCTCTGAGCACTGTCCATTCCCGAATCCCTCATCCCCAATCAACGTTGTACGTTTTCTGCACAAGAAACAACAAGGTGCGGGCGAAGCTCATGTAGGGGTAAGTATAACAATACTCATTATAGACCCTGAGACCCCTGAAGGTCTCCCAGAGTTCCACAAAGGAAAAACCACAAAGCAAGACTTCAATCATAAATCAAGAAGAAGTCATCAAATCTACTTAGGTATATGCCCATACATATACCTAAGTTATGAAAAGATACTCATCTAAATCATGAGGAAACTTATGGATCCAAATTTTTATCCATTTTCACAACTGATCCATGAAGGAAGAAAACCACAAAAGTAACACCACGAAGGTAAGAAGACCACAAAGGTAAAATCACAAAGGTCAGAGTACCACAAAGGTAACACCACGACGGTAAATGACTCAACTCACACCAGGTATATAAGTAAGGCACAGAAGTACTGATGATTAGTCGAGAAAATTGATCATCTTATTCTGTTGATAGGCACTGCTGCTGACTATACAGAGTCTGACCCACACATGATTGATAGGTACTAACCCCCGCTGACCCACACAGGATCTGACCCACACAGGATCGGTATGGGCTGACCCATAGGATCGTTGAGCGCTGACCCACACAGGATCTAACCCACATAGGATCATTATGTGCTGACCCACACAATATTTCTAAGCACTGACCCACACAAGATCTAACCTACATAGGATTGGTGTTGACCCACACAGGATCGCTTGGTACTAACCTCCGTATGATCTGTCTCCAACCTCCACCTCACTGTCAGCCACTGGATTCCCGCTCATAGCACATTTAAGAGAACCGCTCATCAAGCCATCAATTTTACCTCAACCACCAAGAAGTTTCACGAAGAAGTACCCCAAAGGACCGCCATGTCGTAAGGTTTCCAACGCGATAGATGGCACGTCAATCGGATGCCCGGTCTGTGACTTATAAGCGTTTTAGTTTTGAGGGCTCGGTTGGATTGAGGTTCGATCCAACCTGGTCACACTCAAACATTCTTTAAAACTCAAGTGGATTATAACAAAAGTACCACCTCTTCCAAAGGGTTCTGGCACCGTAGATGGTTTGTCAAACGGATTCCCGGTCTATTAGATACACCCCTTTCCATGAAATAGGGGTACTCGCACCATGGTCCGGCCCAACTCAGTCAGGCATGTCGGAGTATGTCAAAAGGACTACTTCCCTAAAGGGATCCCAAAGCCATGGACGGTGTGTCGAATGGACATTCAGTTCATCAGTTACGAGTGTTTCTCTATTGAGGTACCAGTTGGGTCTGGTCCCAGTCCGACTCGGTTAGGTCGGCCCGACACAACAGGTCCTGGGGTCTACCTGACCCCGCTCGGGTCCGGCCCGCTAAGGGTCGGCTCTGTTTAATGGGTCAGCCCGTCGGGGTCGGCCCAGTTCGGTTCGTGTGCCCAGGCTGCGGTTGATGTGGCCCGTCAAGTGGGGCTCGACCCACCCGCGTTGGCCCACTAGGCCGTGGGTTCGACTCAGCCCAGTAGCAGGTCCGGCCTACTGGGTCACGGGTCTGGCCCGCTTCGCCAGCCCGCATCTGCTGAAAGGCGGACCGGTCTTTCCAGCTGGCCTTGCGGGTGTGGGGCCATTTCAGCCAGCCAGTGGAGCGCTACCCCACCGCGTAACGGTTGGCCGTTTTGGCAGATCGGGGGTTCTCCAACCCGGTACGACACTAGGTCGCATCACTATGCACCTGTCGCGGCCCACTAGCCGCAGCTGTAGCCACCGGTGGCGCCTGCGAGCGCCACCCCTTATCCCGTGCGGCCGGCTCGGGTCGGCCACCTCCGACCTATGTGGCGCGCCGTTGTACGCCACCCTCCACCACCAGCGGTCGTTTTCCGCAGGTCTCCTCGAGCCACCGCCGACTTGGCATGCCGACGGTTCAGCAGTTTCTTCCATATTGTCATCGTCTTCTCACTGCCATCACCTTGAGGAAAACATCCATGAAGAACCCAACTAAAACAGAGCATTTGGGGGTTCGGTCCTTGTTAATTTGTCTCACACCCTCTGCTTTAATATGATAAAGAACGGAAGCAAGGAAAAGATAAAATATGAACTTTAAACAAACCCCCTACCTCACGATCGTTGGAGAATGCTCGCGACTGAGGAAGAGCATGTGTTCATCATCCCCGCAACAAGCCGCCAACATTACCGCTCAAACATCATTCTTCGGTTCGTGATTCGGTGTCACTCATCACCACCCACTAGAACCAGCTCCATCCTCCAAGTGATTGGCATCGCGGCACTTTATCGAAACTTTGTCGCTTGGTGAAGTCATTCCAGTACCTCTCCCCAAGCTCCATATAAATAGGAGAGGGGGAGGGTGAGTAACGCCCGTGGAATTAATGGGGGTTCATTTAATAGGAACCTTCCTAATTCCAATAGCACTGTTACAAAGGATTTGAGGCTTCAATCCATTTAATAGCTTGACATGACATTGGTCCCACCACAGCCGCTTGTCCGTTGGAGGAAAATAAAGAATGAAATAAAATAAAAAAGTTATTTTATTATTCTTTCGAAAAGTCCAAAATCTAACTTTTTCTTCAGACTTACTACGGTAGAAGTGAAGCCTCCCTTAATCGAATCCCGATGGTGCAGATTCAACGGTACCCTCAGATTTTTAATCTGAGCACCGGTTCAAAAGATAGAAAATGATGCCTGCACGTTTACTGAACGCACATTAAAAAGTTCATAAATTCATTCCGGGCATACCGGGCCTCGGAATCATGTGCCGATAATTTTCACAGACTCATAATAATTCCATATGATTAAAAAAATTACATGGAAAATCCAGGTCTTTACATTCTTCCCACCTTATGAATTTTTTTCCCCGAAAGCCACAACATAGACTAAGGGAAAAAATGGGGGTACTGAGCACAAATCTAATCCTCCCGCTCCCATGTGCTCTCATGGAGGTTCTTGTGCTGCAATCGAACACACACCATAGGTATCGATCATCCATGAAGGACCCACTCCTATCAATCCTCAATCTTCACTAGAACCTCCATAAACAGTGCCCCATCATCAAAGTCCAGCTCACCATGGTCGATGATGTGAGATGGGTCATGCACGCATCTCCTCAGCTGTGATACGTGGAAGACGATGTGCACCCTCTCCAACTGTAGTGGTTGTGCCAAGCGGTATGCTACCTCTCTAATCCTCAGAAGTATCAGAAAAGGCCTGATAAACCTTGGTGAGATTTTGCCTCCTCGACCAAATCTTTACAAACCTAGTGGAGGTGAGACTCGTAGGAAGACGTGGTCTCCCTCCTCAAACTCCAACAGCCTTCATCTCCTATCAGCATAATACTTTTGTCTTCTCTGTGCAGTCTTCATCTGCTCCTGGATGATCTACACCTTCTCAGTGGTTGCCCGTACCAACTTTGGACTCATAAGTGCTGACTCCCCTGGTTTTGTCAAGCATAGAGTTGATCTACAAGGTCGACCATATAAGGCCTTTAATGGTGTCATACCGATGGTGGGGTGATAGTTGTTGTTGTATGAGAACTCCACTAAGGGCAAGTGATCCTCCCAACTATGGCCAAAATATAGGATGCAAGCACGTTGCATGTCCTCTAGTGTTTGAATGGTCCACTTTGTCTAACCATCCATCTGTGGATGAAAGGCGGTGCTTAAATGTAGTTGAGTTTCGAACACCTCCTGTAATCCCTTCCACAACCGGGATGTAAAATGTGTGTCATGGTCGTTGACGATCATCGATGGAACCCCATGAAGTCATACAATATTTTGTACGTAGAGGCATCCCAAGCCCTCTACAGATCCCTACTCTCAGATGGGTATGAAGTGGACCGACTTGGTGAGTCAGTCAATGATCACCCAGATAGAATCATGTCCCCTGGAAGTATGTAGAATCCCTTTCACAAAGTCCATGGATATATCATCCCACTTCCACTCCGGCACCTCTTGTGGTTGCGCTAAGCCTGCTAGAACCTGATGCTCGGCCTTCACTTACTGACAAGTGAGGCATCGTGAAACAAACTCTGCAACTACCTTCTTCATCCCTGGCCACTAGTGCTAACACCAGAGGTCCTGGTACAACTTCGCCACACCAGGATGTACCACCAGAGGGGACGTATTGAGCTCTTTCAACACCTCCTCCCGTAGCGCCACTGGTACCATGGTGCGTCCTCTAAAGAGGATAATGTGCTCCCCACCTTCAGAAAATCCATTAGGTGCTTGTCTTATGGATATCTGAGCACGTCATGCCTCATAGTCAACATCCCCAAACTGTGCCTCCCGAACTCACTGAAAAAGTGTGGGAGTGACAGTCATAGACTAGAGGTAAGCTGCTCCATCTCTATCCACAAAGGATATCTGTGATGCAGCTAGCTGCTCTGTCTCCTCACTTAGAAACTATAGATCATACCTTATGTTGAGTGTATATGCCACTAATTTCCCCTTCCCAAGAGTATAGACTATCTCAAAGTCATAGTCTTGGAGGAACTCGAGCCATTGTTGATGTCTCGGGTTCAAGTCCTTCTGTGAAAAGATATACCTGAGACTCTTGTGATCAGAGTAGACTGTAAAACGTTCACCCATCAAGTAATGTCTCCACATCTTCAAGGCAAAGACCACTGCTCATAACTCCAGATCATGGGTAGTGTAGTTATGCTCATGATTTCTCAGCTACCGAGAGCCATACACGACCACTGCTGGATCCTATATCAGGACACATCTAAGCCCGACACCTGGGGTGTCGCAGTAGACTACATACCCAACTCCCTCTTCTGGTAGCCTCAAGAATGGGGCACTTGTCAGTCTCTGCCTCAGCTCCTGAAAACTCTGCTGGCATCTCTTCGTCCACACGAAGGGTTGTCCCCTCTTATTCAATGGTAACAGGGGTTCCAAAACTCTAGAAAATTCAGGTATGAATATCTGGTAGTACCTAGACAACCCCAAGAAACTCCACACCTCAGTCACACTCCAGGGTGGCTTCCAAGCTAGAACAACCTCTATCTTTACCGGATCTACTGCAACTCTATCCTCTGAGATAACGTGTCCCATAAAGTGAACCTCTCGTATCCAAAACTGGAACTTTGAGATCTTACCATAAATATAGTGCTCTCAGAGTGTATCCAAAACTATCTGCAGATGATAGGTATGCTCCGCCTCCATCGCTGAGTACACCAAGAATTCATCTATGAAGACCACCAAAAAGTGATCAAGGTATGGTTAGAAGGTCTTGTTCATGAGTCCCATGAACATTGTAGGGGATTTGGTCATTCTAAAAGGCATAAACAATAACTCATAGTGGCCATATCAACATATAAAGGTTGTCTTCTGCACATCCTCATCTCGTACCCTGAGCTGATGATAGTATGATCTGAGGTCTATCTTCGAAAACCATTGATCTCCCTTCATCTGATCGAAGAGATTAGAAATCCTTGTAAGTGGATACTTGTTCTTCATGGTCACCTGGTTTAGGCACCGATAGTCCACACAGAGTCTAAAACACCCATATTCCTTCTTGGAGAACAAAATCGGGGCTTCCCATAGAGAAAAACAAGGCCTTATGAACCCCTTCCTCTGCAAGTCCTCCAACTACACCCGTAACTCAAGAAACTCTACGGGAGACATCTGATATGCTGATGTAGATATTGCTGACATCTCGAGGTATAGGTCAATGTAAAATCCTACCTCCCTATGTGGAGGTAGTCCTGTAACATCATCAGGAAAGTCATCATCATACAGGTCCACAACTACAGGATAGCTCGGACTCTCAACATCAACTTCCCTGAGGGTAAGGCTAGCCAACTGATGTGTGATCGGCTACACCCTCTTCTAGGCAAGTCCATCCAGTTCTGAAAAGGTTCTCTTCTCACCGATGAAGGAGAACATGGTCCCATCCTCATAGACACACCGCACTTTGTGCCTAATACAGTCAATTTGAGCATGGATTGTGGATAACCAGTCCATATGCAAGATGACATCGTAAGGCCTCAACACTGCTACTAAAAGATCCCATCCAAATCTCTCGCCTTTTAGAGTAAGCTCACGCTTTCGACACTAGTGTGTAATCGTCAAATCCCCTTCCATAGGAGTCTCTATACATAAGAATCGAGATAATGGCTCCATCAGAATCTTCGAGCTCCGAACGAGGGCCATGGAAATAAAAGAGTAACTGGAACCTGTGTCTATAAGTACTGTAGCTAGGGTGGAATAGACACATATAGTACCTCTAATCATATTCAGAGTGTCGTAGTCGTAGGCCTCAGCTGCCTAGAGTTGAGCTCGTCCATGTCCACCTGCTCCCTGTGGTCGGGGTGGACCACCTAGAGGTGGTGGTGGTAGAACCTTGAATCACCGCCCACCGCCTGCTGCATGGCCAGCTCCTCTGCCACATCCACCACCCTGTGGACCTCCCCGCTCAAACCTCTCCCGCTGCCTCGGCAGTCCCTTGACCATCAGTTGGTCATCCGTACAGCGGTTCGGGCAGTCACGATCCATGTGACTCTACCTGCCTCACGAGTAGCACTTATTGATCCTCAACTATCCTCCTTTATCCTGTGATCCCCTCACCACCGACCCTATATCCTGAGGTCTTCCACCAGAAGGTCTGCCCACTTGGGCCCTTGCATCATCCATCTACTACCTACTACAGATGACTCCACTACCTGATGTCTAGTGGTGAATCTCACTGTCGGTGCCTGCTCAGCTAGGAAGCTCTCCACCAAAAGTTCTCACTCTAGCACCCCAGCCTATGTCGGAATGCTGAGCAATATCATCGATGATCTGATCTCCCATAGGAGACCCTGCTCAAAGGTCTGGACCTAGAAGAAAGGGTCTCATACCATGTCATTGGAGTAGCGGGAGAGATTAGTGAACCTCACCGAGTACTGGTCCATGGTCATGCTTCCCTTTTGTAAGTGCAACAGCTCCTATATACGCACTGAGCGTAGAGTCGCTGGGAAAAACTATGCCTTGAAAAGGCCCTTAAAGTCTGCCTAGGTGAGGGTTTCCTCATCGTGTAACTAGAGTGGCAGACTCCACTATCTCCCAGCTTCTCCCTGGAAGATACTGGTAGCTAGGATCACCATCAGATCAGCTGGTGTCCCAACTAAGTGAAAAACTCTAGCCATAGCCTTCATCCAGTCCTCAGCAGCCTATGGATCCATCTCACCTTGGAACCTCGGAGCTCTCTGGTGCTGAAACTCATTCAACGCGCTCAGTCGGCGTGCACCCTCTTCTAGTAGGGCTAGTGGCATCTACTTCCCAACAAGATGTGGTTCTACTAGTGCACCACTCAATAGTACTATCACCATAAGAGGGCCATGCACCGAAGCCTCATCGCTCGGTTGGCTGTCATTGTGTACTCTCTGGTAAATCCTGGCTAGTTGTCTATGTGGTAGCATCCTGAAAGAAAATCAGTGCTCCATGGTCAATAAGTTATACTTAGTGAGCTGACTCAAAAAATCATAAAAAAAACTTTTCAGAACACATGCAATCAGGGTTTCGTGCACTGAGTCAGAAATCAGAATTCAGGGTCCTGGTTTATGGATACATCAGCCACCGCACCAACACTGGATTCCTTAAACTAAAAACCACACTCATAACACTTAACACTATTTCCACATTGAAAATATCAGAGTCCTAGTTCTTTGGTAGAACCTCCCTCTCATACCACTTTGTCACAACCCATCCCCCAAGGCCCATGTCGTGACTACCCCAATCCCACCTTCTATAAGCTAGGGGCTAAAGACTAGCACCAGAAAGGTGTATCCCTTAATGGGAAGGAATTTCCTTTAAAGTTGTATAAACACACAATCCAAGAACATAACAAGAAGCAAACACGAAGTAAATTGCTGCAATAAAAAGTGTGCTGAAAGAAAAAGGGGTTGGAATACAAGCCCAACTGGAAAGTACAAGTACAACTAAAAAAGGAAAAACAACTCCTGGAACGTCCACCGAGGATCCTACCTGAATGGTAGGTACAACTCACAATCAGTAGTCTTGTGTCACATCACATCAAACGGTCCACCTCTAAGCACCGTCCAGTCCTGACTCCCTCATCCCTAATTAACATTTTTTGTCATCTAAACAAGACACAACATGGTGCGGCTGAATCCCATGTAGGGGTGAGTATAACAATACTCATTAGGTACCCCGAGACCCCTTAAGGTCTCTCAATGTTACACAAAATAAAAACCACAAAGTAAGACTTCAATCATGAAGCACGAAGTATTCATCAACTCTACTTAGATATATGACCATACATATACCTAAGTTATCAAAATATACTCATCTCAATCATAAGGAAACTTAAGGCTCCAACTTTTTAGATATTTTCACAACTAATCCACGAAGGAAGAAAACCACAAAGGTAACACCACGAAGGTAACACCATGAAGGTGAGAGTACCACAAAGTTAACTCCATGAATGTAACACCACGAAGGTTAGAGTACCACAAAGGTAACACCACGAAGGTAAAAGACTCACCTCACACCAGGTATATAAGTAAGGCACAGAAGTACAGATGATTAGTTAAGAAGCTAGATCATCTTATTCTGTCAAGAGGCACTGCTTCTGACTATATGGAGCCTGATCCATACAGGATTGATAGGTACTAACCCCCCTAACCCACACAAGATCGGTATGTGCTGAACCATATAGGATCGCTGAGCGCAGACCCTAACAGGATCTAACCTACACAGGATCTAACCCACACAGGATCGGTATGTTTTGACCCACACAGGATCGTTGAGCGCTGAGCGCTGACTCACACAGGATCTGACCCAGACAGGATCGGTGTTGACCCACACAAGATCACTCGTTACTAACCTCTGCATGATCTATCTCCAACCTCCACCTTACTGCAAGCCACTGTATTCCTTCTCATAGCATGTTTGGGAGAACCTATCCTCAATCCATCATTCATACATCAACCACCATGAATTTCCATGAATAAGTATCCCAAAGTATCACCATATCATAAGGGTTCCAACGCGATTGATGGCGCGTCAATCGGACGCCCGGTCTGTGACTTATAAGCATTTTAGTTCTGAGGGTCTGGTTGGATTCCGGTTCGATCCAACCCAGCTGCACTCCAACTTTCTCCAAAACTCAATTGGATTATACCAAAAGTACCGCCTCATCCTAAGGGTTCTGGTGTCGTAGACAGTTCGTCAAATAGACGCATGGTCTTTTAGTTACACCCCTTTCTGTGAAAACAGGGGTGATCGCACCATGGTCTAGCCCGGATCGGTTGGGCCTACTGGAGTATGTCAAAGGGACTTCTTCCCTAAATAGATCCCAATGCCACTAACGGTGTGTCGAACGAACACCCGGTTCATCATTTACGGGTGTTTATTTATTCGGGGACCAGCTGGGTTTGGGCCCGGTCTGACTCGGTTAGGCCGGCCCGACGCAACAGGTCCCGGGGTCTACCTAACCCTGCTCAGGTCCGACCCGCTAAGGTTCAGCCAGATTTACGGGTTCCGGCCCTTCGGGGTCGGCCCGGTTCGGTTCGTGGGCCCGGGTCGCGGTTGACCCGGCCCGTCGAGTGGGGCTCGACCCACCCGTGTTGGACCACTGGGCCGCGGATTTGGCCCGACCTACTGGCCGGTCCAGCCTTCTAGGTTGCGGGTCCAGTCCGGTTTTCTGGGCGGGTCTGGACCGCTTGGTGAGTCTGGCCCACGTCCGGCTCGGTCTGCCAGAAGGCGGACCGGTCTTCCCAACTGGCCCCGTGGGTGCGGGGCCGTTTCGGCCAGCTGGTGGGGCACTACCCCATAGCATAACGGTCAACCTTTTTGGGCGACTGGGGGTCCGCCAACCCGGCATGGTGCGGGGTCGTGCTGTTCCCCACTTGTCGTGGCCCGCTAGCTGCGGTTGTAGCTGTCGGCGGCGCCTGCGGGCGTCGCACCTTGTCCCGCGCGGCCGGCTCGGGCCGTCCACCTCCAGCCTCTGCGGCACGCCATCACGCGCCACCCTCCACCACCCATGGCTGGTTTCCTCAGGTATCCTCCAGACACCGGTGGCCACCACCGACTTGGCGCGCCGGCGGTTCGGCGGTTTCTTTCACACTTCCATCGTCTTCTCGTTGTCATCACCCTGAGGAAAATGTCCCCGAAGAACGCAACTTAAACAGAGCGGGAGGGGGTTCGGTCCTTGTTCGTTTGGCCCACACCCTCTGCATTAATAAGATAACAAATGGAAGTAAGAAAAATATCAAAGATAAACTTTAAACAGGCCCCCCTACCTCAAGATCATTGGAGAATGCCCACGACTGAGGAAGAGTCGATGTTCGTCATCCCCACAACAAACCGCCATCATTTCCGCTCAAATTTCGTTCCTCGGTTTGTGATTCGGTGTCGCTCATCACCGCCCGCTGGAACCGGCTCTGTCCTCCAAGTGATTGGCGTCGTGGCACTTTATCAGAACTTCTTCGCATGGTGAATTCGTGTCAATACCTCTCCCCAAGATTCATATAAATAGGAGAGGGGGAGGGTGAGTAACGCCCGTAGAATTAATGGGGGTTCATTTAATAGGAACCTTACTAATTCCAACGGCGCTATTACAAAGGATTTGAGGAGTCAAACCATTTAATGGCTTGACACATCGTTGGTCCTGCCATTGCCGATTGTCCATTGGAGGAAAATAAATAAATAAATAAATTAACAAAGTTATTTTATTATTCGTTTAAAAATTCCAAAGTCTGAATTTTTTTCCAAACTTACTAAGGTTGAAGTGAATCGTCCCTTAATCAAATCACGGAGCTGCAGATTCAACGGTGCCATCATATTTTTAATCTGAGCACCATTTTAAAAGATAGAAAACGTCGCCCGCGTGTTTACTGAACATACCTTAAAAAAAGTTCATAAATTCATTCTAGGCACACCGGGTCTCGGAATCACATTCCGTCAATTTTCGTAGACTCGTAATAATTATATATAATAAAAAAAATTACACGTAAAATACATGACTTTACAATACGGTGCCCGAACGGATTCCCAAGTGGTATGGGTTGTGGCGTGTGACTTGCGTGCGGTTTATTAATCCATGTGACGAGTGTGCGGCTTAGTGTTGTAAGCGGGCAGTGTTGGGTGATTCGGGTTGAGCATGGATTGATCAACCATGCGTTCGTGTGCAAGTAACCGTGTGTGGATCGCATGGTTACCTAGTTTTTAGAATAAATAATACAATTGCATTGAAAATAAAATTAAATGAGAATAAGATTAAAAAATGAGATAAAAAAATTTAAATGAATGTTTGATAATAATAATAATAATAATATGATTATTAATAATATTATTTTTTTTATTAAGAATATTATTAATATTGTTATTATTATTATGTTTATTATTAATATTTTAATTGTCATTAAGTTTATTATTCTTATTATTAATAATAAAAAAATTGTTATGTTGATTATTAAAAAGGGTATTGATATTATTATAAATATTAATATAAATGATATTATTATTATTATTATTATTTAAAACCCTAAAACTGTCCCTCACCCCTCTCCCGTAGTGCAGCCGTGACCCCCATGGTTTCTCCTCCCTCGCGTGAGCAGTGCCTCCTCCCCACTCTATGTGGCGTCGCCTTCCTCCCTTCCTCCCTCTCTGGTTGTCCGTCGCCAGCACCCCCTGCTCTGCCCTACTCCCCCTTTCACTATCCTTCTTAGGCATGCGACACACCCCCTACTCGACCCCTCTTTGTGTCGCCCCTCCTTGCATGACCTCCTCCCCGCCATCGTTCTCCTCTGGCAGCCGCGACCACCCTCTCCGGTGCCATCTCCTGCTCTAGCCTCCTCTCACCGGCCAACTCCCTCTCCAACGCGAACCCGAACCCCCCTTTGTAGCACCTCCGCCTACTCTCTAGTGCACGGAATCCTCTCCTTTGGTATATTTCTATTCCAATTTTGGTGTTTTTTTAAGTTAACCAAATATTATATCCTTGGTTCATAGTTTGTTCATTTCCTTTATTGTCTAGGGTGTGTGAGTGGTTTGTAGACTATGGTTCCTATGTCCATTGAGGTTTCATCGCATTCTCACAAGTTGAGGTGGGTGTTCCATGCATTTAATTTCAATTTCAATCCATTTGATTCTTGTATTTTATTAATTAATATTTAAAACATGTTTTCACCATTATTATAAGTATGGTTCATTTTTTGTAGCATTTTCTTGTGGGTGGATTTGACCAAAAATAGGTTTTTACATGAATCTTGGTTTATGACCATGAGTATTTATGTCATAGGTGTCTGATAAAATGTTTATTGAACCATTTGGGTGGAATTGGGTGATTTTGTGAGGTTTTCCAATTTGAAATGTCTTATTGAATTGATTTGGGTCTTGTTTTGGGATTTTATATGTGAAACAAGGTGACTTACTTTTATGTGGTTTGGAACTTGATTTGAGAAAAGTTTCTTGGTTGTGAACTTTGGTGGCATTTTATAAAAGAGTGAAATGGTTTGTTTTGGTTGGTTACTTGGTTATATCTCGTTGAGGGGTCATTTGGTATGTTTTACTAATTGTTTGTTTCTTAGAAAATGGGTTTTTATGAAGTGTTTAGTTTTAATTATGTTGTGATGGTAATTTCATGTTGGTGAACTTGGTCAGGTGTGTATTTTTTGACAATTATATAGCTAGTAAATTGTATTAAAATGTTTTAGACATGAATTTATGGGTTTAAGAGTAATTTTTTTATGTTCTTTAAATAATGTGGGTCGTTGGATATGGTTGTAAAGAAATTTCTATTTTTGTGGAAATGGTTTTGAGTGTCTATTTGGAGGTTTGATGTTCCATTGGATGTGCCCTCAAATGAAGATGGTGATTTGAATTGGTATTTTTCTCCAAACCTTTGTTTTCGAAGTGGTTCTTGTTTTTATTAAATGTTTCATTGGTTTTTGAATCGTATCTTGATTTCTTTGTTTGGCTTAATTTTATTTTAGGGATTTGTGGTGTTTTTGAGTCCCAGGGAATTATCATAGGGAGTCGTGGTTAGTTTTGAAGGTGTGCATGCATATTCCCAGGTAAGGATATGTATGTGTGTGTGTGTGTTTGTGTGTATATATATATATCTTGTGTGTGTGTGTTCCCTCATGGTGCGGGGAACACGTGCATTAGTTTTAGGATATATATATATGGAAGTGTGTGCGAGCGAGTGAGCTGCCACTTGAGTTAGAAAGCTTTGGTTTGGCCATCCTTTAAGGTAAGTTTCCCTATGCATTTGCCTTTAAATTTAAATAATTATTGATTCCCTGCATTTTCCACCTTTATTTAATGTTAGTAGTGTATAATTTTTAGAATAAATATTTATTGTTAAATTGAGTGATTCCATCTTTGTACGTGAATTGCATGAAATTGTTTATTAAATGTACATATTAAGTTCTTGGTGAAATACCTCTTTGGCCTTTATAAATTTTTGTAAGATTTAAAAGGGTGACTTGGGTTTCTTAAATGAGTGTCTAAGAGGATTTTGTTTTTGGAAAGTGGCGTATGTTGCTTCTTTTGGAAATGATTTAGTGTTAAACGGTTTCTTGAGGCCCATTTGGTACTTTTATAAAATTAATTACTTTGAAAACCCTCTTTGGGATGAACCTATTGCCTTGTTGGATGTTGATGGGAATGGGTGGTCCTTGGATGGGACTTCCCACGTGTGTTGATGGTTGAAGGAAAGATGGAGAAAATCCCTTGGAGTGATTCGAGGGCGATTTTGTTGTGCGTGTGTTGATGGTGTAAGATGAAAATGCATGTGTTGGTTTTCTTGGTTGGTATTGGTTGACTCACCCCCCCCCCTTTTAGTCTGAACATGGGAAGCAAGAGAATTTTCAGTGAATGATTGTTGCACTAGTTTAGATTACGCTAATGACTCATAGCAGGGGGTTATTTTGTTATCATTGCTATGGTATTTGGTCCCTCGATCAGGCCAGGTAGGGCGACGATCGAGCATTTGGGCGTTATGATGTCATCAGGTAGGGCATGCCTTCGAGATGAGTCACACGTATAGTATGTTATAGATTATTCACAAGCTCCTAGATTTTCCCCACGTATTTTGATACTTAGTTCTCTACGACAGATGATTGAGATCCATGTGTTAATTGGTTACTCTTATGTGGTATTTTTTTCCATTGCCCGTGTTGTATGTTGGTTAATCTTGTTTCCTTTCCTAGTGTAGCTTCTTACTAAAGGTGATAAAATGATTTCAAGTGTTTATGGAAAAAGGTTTTGAAAATGTTTTGCACTTTATTCCTTCCCTTTTAGTGAAAACATCACCTCCTTTAAAATACCAATGATTTCTTCTTAAAAAGGGAATCTGGTTTTTAATTGAGAAAGGGCAATGGACCGTGACTTTTTTATGGGAAAATATTTGGAAAACTTACTTTTATATATTGTAGCTCAAACCTGAAATTGATTATTATTTTGTTTAAAGGAAATGCAATTGGGAATAGATTTTTTGGGCACGCCTACTGAGTTTTAATGCTCACAACTATAGTTTTATCTTTGTTTTTAGCTTCGGGTGTTGCGCCTTGTTTGGATTCGGACGTCGTAGTGCGACGTTGGTTTGAGGTCGGTGGTGACCTGTAGGGTCACATGAAGGTATGTACAGCTTTATTTTCTCGCCGCTATTAGTTTTTGTTTCCATTGTTCAGTTTTTGTTTATTTATTTTTTTTCATTTATGGGACAAATCGTTCTCACTTGTCTTGTTTTGATGCCCATAACTAGTTGTCTGTCTGTGGACATCAAGAATACCCTTCAGGCCATGCCACAGACCGACTCAAGTGACCGGTTCAGGGTTGACCCGGGCTGGTTCATGACAGTGATAAAGATAGGTCTTTATCGGTGCTAGAAAAGCACTGATAAATATTTAATTATATAATTAAAAAAGTTAAATGTATATAATTATAAATATATTAAAGGAAAATATATTTATAATTATTTGTATTTAATTATAAATATATTTATATAATTATATATATTTATTTATTAATATATTAATATATATAATTATAAATATAAGAAATATATTTATTATAATTGTATAATTATTTAAATATATAAATAATTTTTTAAAAATATATATGTGTGTGTCTATATATTTATTATAAATATATGATTTTATAAATATAGTAAATATACATTTATAAATATTTTTATATATATAAATAAAAATATATTTTTAACATTATTAATGAATATATAATAATAAATGAATTAATATTAAAAATGAATAAATAAAATTAAATAAATTGCAAAAAAAATGAAAAAGTGAATTCGTAACATTTACATGAATTACAGACAGATAAAAAATGAAGAAAAATGAATAAATAAATTATATTAATTATATAATTAACAAAATTATTGAAAATAAATAATATCGAGTTAAAAAATATTAATAATTAAATTAAATCAAAAAAATAAATCAAATTAAATTAAACAGACACACATATATTCATGATGAATAGATTAAAATAGATATATATTAAAAATGAATAAATATAGAAAATACTAAAAATTGAGAGATATTCAAAAAGAATATAGAATACTAAATCAATAAACAGACTAAGGCACACACATTCATGTACTGATGACAAATATACATATGAACACATACACATCTACAAACCCACACACACACATATATATATATACACATATATACACACATACTCATACATACATACAGTTATACATGTATGTATATTTTAAATTAATTAATATCAATATAAATATATATTTAAATAAATATATCCATTTATATATTATATAATTGTGTAAATAACACATTTGGGGTCTGGCCTAGTGGCCAAGGTGTCGTATAATCCTGCATAAAATCCAGGATTAAGTCTTGGATAACCCTAATATTCAGGGTGGTTGGATTAAATCCAAACATGTGGCGGAGGAGGTTATCTCGGCGGATGGTTGTCAGCTCTGTGCAGCATGATGACAACAGTCTGTCTTGAACGGCGATAACAGGATCGATGGTGGTTGGTGTGATTGTGTCAACATGCATATGGCGGCTGACAACGATGGGTTGTCTCAACAGTGATTCTTCGATCGGCGGTGTATGCCTTTGGCGTTCATCGGCGATGGAGACGTGGTGGTGTTCATTGGTCAGCGATAACGGGCTACCAAAGCAGAGAAGGCGATGAGGGGTGATGGTTCTGTAGCAGCAACAAATGCGACGATGTGCAGGTTGGGTAGTGACCTTAGTGTGGGTGGGATTTCAGACAGATCCAAGGGTAGCAGCGACTTCAATGGAAGATGAAAAGGCCTTCAAGCCTTGGGCCTCTGGGTCAGTTCACTTGGGTTTCCGATGATGATGTAATGGGCTTTGACGCCCACTGGGCCTACAGACCACGTAATGAGATTCCTTTTTTCAGAAAAGAGGTGTTTCCTTGTTTAATAGTGGAGCCTCCCTCCTACCATTATAAAAAAATGTGTAAATAAAATATTGATATATTATATTTATTTTAATCATATACATATTTTGTAATTAATTTATATAAATATACTATTAATTTATTTTACTAATATAAATTCGATAAATTTTTATATAAAAATTATGAAAATAAGATTCACTTTTATTAAAAGTTATATAAATCATATTGATATATTATATTTACATATATATACTAATTTTAATATAAATATTCTTTTAAAAAATATAAATATTTATATATAAATTAAATTACTCACTACACCTTTATCAACACTAAACAAGCTCACAAAGAGTACCTTTTATCATTACTGGTAAAAATCTCCACTTTATTATCATTTTTTGTTTAACGTTGATAAAGACCAGTACTGAATACCATAATATGTGGTACCAATAAGGATCCACCATTCATGAGAGGAATTGATGTGGGAAGGGAAATTATGCAGTCAATGTTCAAATTAAACAAAAATGATGTCATTTTAACTCATGTGCACATCACCCGCCTCGAAAAAAATCTTCAACCACCCACTGCCTCACCATCCGCCATTAGGACCGTGACCACGTCACCAAAACCCTCCATTGTTGCCACTACGATTCTCGAGCACACCACTGTGATCTCAGAACTACCATGAATGAACAATGAGGAACTCAGTCGACCTACCTAGAGCTGATACGATGATGATACGTTCAACTATGTCGTCAAAACAACACTGAGGACCACTAAATGGAATTTCAAGAATGTGTGAAACGCCAAACATTGTAACATGGATGTATAGGTTGTTGGTCGGGAAGTTCAGAAGAAGAAATGTCGATGACTTTGATATGGTGTTCGACATGGTGGTGATGCATGACTTTGATGAATGAAACTACATAAGAAGCACTCAAGAAGATGTTAAAGATTTGTAGTTTGGGCAAACTCCTCTCATTTGGATAATTCAATATATATGATAAAGGAGATATAAGTGGAAATTGGAACAAGGGATAAGAGGATTTCAAACACAATTCAATGGAGAATAAACATGGTCAAGAGGTTGATACTATGGTGCATAAGCGCTCTCCCCCCCCCCTCAAATTATCACACACATGCAACTTGATATCCTTTTCACTTCCCCTCATCATTAGTGTTGACATTGCGCAAACATCACTATTCATCATCTTCTACACACACTGGTAAATTCAAATGTGTAGGGTTTGTAGTTCATTCTCTTTACATAAGGCAGAAAAAAAATCTCACATTATAATGATTCTCATTAAAGTGAGGTCACAAACCATAAATCAAAAGTCATACTGAAGTATTTCAAAACATAGAATCATAAGAGAAACAACAAAATGGTTTCCACACTATTTGCGTCATACCATTTTTTGAAAACCCACAACAAGAGTGTAATGCGGCCCCTTTCCCCACATCGATGTAGAGGGGAATTTTTCAAATTCTTAAATGATCGATTCACCCTTCAATTCAATTAGATAAATGTATCAATAATGGTTTTTTGAAAAATATATTTTTTTCTGAAGAAAAAAAATGTGAAATTGGAAATTACACATCAACAAAATCCAATATAATAGAGGTATCATATAAAACTATAAACACACTAATAAACATTACCGTACAACACCACCCAAAACACACACACATACATATCCAAAATAACAACACCCATCACACAACAACACCCTGGGTACCCCCAAACATCAATAAAAGACAGAATTTTCAGTCACCCATTTCATCAACCACCTTTCCTCATCTCTCCTAATATCAAATTTACACATCGAAGCTCATGTTCCTTAGGCCTGACCGTGCAAAATTGAAGAAGACGGAAAACCTTGGTAGGAGTTCGCCGTCGGATCGTGCGACGGCAAGGAGGGCTGGTGGCGGGGAAGGATTGGCGCCAAGAAAGGGTCTAGCCACGGCGGCGGAAGATGGTCTGGCGGCAAGAAATGATCCGGCGACGGCAAGGAGGGCCGGTGGCGGGGGCCTCGCGGCAAGAAACGATTAAATTAGTGATTTCATAATTTAATCGTTATTATTAATATTTAGTAACTAAATAATAATTTTAAATATTTATTAGTAATTGGTTATTAATAATTATTAATATTTGTTAATAAATTAATTAGTTAATTAGTAAGTAGTATTTTTAATAAGTAACTAAATATTGCTCAATTACAAATTAATTAATAACTAATCATTATATTATTATTTTTAATAATTAGCTACTAAATAAAAATTTTAAATGTTTATTACTAATTAATATTAAGTAGTAATTAATATTTATTAGAGATTGATATTATTAAATTGCAAATCATGTTATTTAATTAATATTGGGTAGTAATTGATATTGATATTGTAAAAAAAGCAATTAATATTAACTAGTTTTAATATTAATTAGCAACAATTAGTTAACTAATTAATACTATTACAATAATGATTAATTAAAAATAATTAATTTAATAATTTAATAATTATTATCAATATTTAGTTACTAAATAATAATTTTGGTGAATTAGTAATTACTATTCCTAATAAGTAATTAAACAATGCTTAATTACGAATTAATTAATAACTATTAACTATTAAAAATTTATCAATAATTAAATAGTAATTAATAGAATTAATTAATATAGTTTAATATTTAGTAAACAATAATTTTAGTTAATGGGTAATTACTATTATTAATAAGTGTTTGTAGTGTTCATTCAACAAAAAGCTATGGGTGAAAGGGAAATTTGATGTCAGGTTAAATGATTAAGTTCATATAATGGAGGTGAGTATACTGGGAGAAGTTTCGGAAAGGCACATAGGCTTTAGACATGATAATACAATACATGAAATGCTTGAGAAAAATGGTATAGTTGAACAGATGAATCAAACATTTTGGAAAGGGTGCAGAGCATGGAACCACATTCAAGAATGTCCAAGGTATTTTGGGAGGAAGAAGTCAATACAACATATCTAATCAACCAAAACCGTTCGCTGCTAATGAGACAAGAATTGTCAGAAGCTTTATGGACAGAAAAAGGCACTGAATTCAAATAATCTTAAGGTCTATGGAAGTTTAGTCTATACACATGCTGATTCCAACGACATAGATAATCTAGAAGAAAAATCTCTAGCATGTTTCCTCACTGGCTATGTAGACGATATATAATCTTATTTTTTAACTTTAGTATAATGAGAAAAAACATGTAATCAGTAGTAGGAATGTTCTCTTTAATGGACATGCCCTGTGGAAGGAATGAAACTTGAAGGAAAAGTAAGTTGAAGGAAAAGAATTAACTTCATTTCAAGTTGATTTGAATGAGGGCACCAAAAGATCATATATTTTGAAGAGTTTAGATGGATTTGAGTCAACTGGAATTTCAAAAAATTTAGAGGAAAGTTTTGAGGACAAAACAAAAGGTTTGAGGATGCGTCCAAAGGAAGATATACCTAAAAGATGGAGAATTGGTGAGGCTCAGTCTAGAGTTCCATTGGATGAAATTTGCGAGGTTTCAGTTCAATAAAGATCAGAATCATGAGTTAAATTATAGAGATCTAAAAGTGTTAGAAGATCGGTACAAAGGCATAGAGCTGACTTAAACTGCGTGCATTAAATAAACACATGATAACGAGAAAGCTCAAAAGAAGCATCAAACCACAATGTTTCCAAAAAGTGGGACTTGGCTCAGAAGGGTGAGTTGGGTTCACTATATGTGAACAATACAAGGGATAAGAGGAGTTGAAGCATAATTCAAAGGAGAATAAACATATCCAAAATATAGAAACATGATATGAGGTTCGATATAAATGAAATATCTTGGATTGGAAGAGGTCTATTTAAGGTAGGGGGTCTCAGTTGTGCAAAAGAATCAATTGATCATAGATTCACACATGAAGGAGTGCAAGGTTGGCTTCGCCCATGGTTGACCATTGTTTGGTAAGTGGGAGAGTGATATTCTTAGTGCATTGACTAGTGGATGACTCTCTCCATGAACATTGAGTGAGTTTTTCAATATGTTTAAACATGGTTTTGAGTCACCTATCCTCTTAGTAATTGTTTATTAATAATTATTAATAATTATTAATAAATTAATTAGTTAAATAGTAAGTGGTATTTTTAATAAGTAATTAAATAGTACTTAATTACTAATAAATTAATAACTAATCATTATATTATTATTTTTAATAATTAGTTACTAAATAATGATTTTAAATGTTTATTAATAATTAATATTAACTAGTAATTCATATTTATTAGAAATTAATATTATTAAATTGTAAATCATATTATTTAATTAATATTTGGTAGTGATTAATATTGATATTGTAAATAAAATCAATTAATATTAATTAGTAATTAATATTAATTATTAAAAATTAGTTATATAATTAATACTATTACAATAATGATTAATTACAATTAGTAATTTAATAATTTAATAATTATTATCAATATTTAGTTATTGAATAATAATTTTAGTGAATTAGTAATTACTATTATTAATAAGTAATTAAACAATTCTTAATTACTAATTAATTAATAACTATTAACTATTAAAACTTTCACAATAATTAAATAGTAATTAATAGAATTAATTAATATTGTTTAATATTTAGTAAATAATAATTTTAGTTAATTAGTAATTACTATTATTAATAAGTGTTTGTAGTGTTCATGCAACAAAAAGATATGAGTGAAAGGGAAATATGATGTAAGATTAAATGATTAAGTTCCTATAATGGAGGTGACAAAACTGGAAGAAGTTTTCAAAAGGTACAAATGCTTTAGACATGATAATACTATACCCGGAATCACTACCACAAATTGGCCCAAGTGCAGCGCAACCCTTTAACAGTGCTAGTAAAAAATCACTGATAAAGGGAAGTCATTATCAGCACTAACAAAAAATGCTGATAAAAGGTACTTTTAACAGTGCAAAAAACGTTGTTAAAAGTACCCCTTTATCATCGTTTTTTTTAGCGCTGATGAGGTACCCCCTTTATCAGCATTTTTAGCACTATTAAAGGGACCCCTTTATCAGTGTTTTTTTTCTAGCGCTGATAAAAGGTATATTTCAAAAAAAATCATTAAAAATAATATATTAATATAAAAATATATTTATATTGATATAAATATAATATATATATATATATTAAATATGTTTTACATACGAATAAATAGAAATTTAAACTTAATATATAAGATATTTAGTAAAAAAGGTTTGTGAAATAATTTAATTAATATTTTTAATTAATAATTTTGTAATTTTTATCGACTAATAGTCATTTAATAACAATTTGAATATAAAAAAATAAAAAATAAATAAAAGATCTAAAGTAAGTTGAAAATGCAACTCGAACTTCAAATGACCATAACTTTTGATCTGAGTATTCTTTTGGGCTCTACCACATATCAAATAGAAGTCTACAACAAGCTCTACTCCCTAATAATGTACAATAAACCCTCTGTTACATTTTTTGAGGCCAGAAGGCCCAAAAGGCCTCCAAAACTGAGTTTTTAGTCGGGGTACCCCGATTTTTTAACATTCGATGGATTTTCAGGCTCGTTTAAGGGGGTATTTTAACCCCATTTCAACAAGGACTGAATTTATTCCTATGGATTACATTCATATTGATATTATGGATTTGAAATTTTATCGATTTCCACAATATATTGTTATTTATGATCAAATATATAGAACAATATATACATATTTTTATATATTCACTCATAAACATTTAATTTTATAAATAAATAATTAAACATATTTACATATAAAATATATTTATCAATATATAAGCCTTATATAAATAAAAAACTAATATCCATTTAATTTAAAATACAAATATATGAATATTTATATATCTATATGATGTGTGTGTGTGTGTCTTAGTGAGTGTTTGTATTAACAAACTGATATATATTATCAATATATTCTAACATATGTATACACATATTAATATATACTATATGTAAATATATATATATATATATATATGTATGTATACTTATACTTACAGATACACTTATAATATATATGTGTGTGCGCGTGTGTGTATTAGTGTGTGTCTTTATTAACAAACTGATATATATTATCAATATATTCTAACATATGTATATACATATTAATATATACTATATGTAAATATATATAAATATGTATACTTATACTTACAGATACACATATAATATATACATATGTGTGTGCGCCTGTGTGTGTGAACGTATGTTTTATATATGCATTTATTTATTTATTTATAAACTCACTCAAGTTTTTTTATAAATGTATTTAAAAATAATCTTAAAAATATATATTAATATAACTATATATCTTAATATAAATCGATATTAATATATGAATAAATATAACTAAATATATATATATATATAAATAGATATATCATTAAAGGGAGAACAAAACAAAATGGATGAGTGGTAGAGGTGAAGGCGTTCAAGGGAGAGGTTTCGGGTTCGAATCCAAGCGGAGGTAGGGTGCGCGAGTGGGTGCAGGGGGGTCTAGCACTATTAAAGGGGTGTGCAGGTGGGAGGTAGGGTGAGTGCTGTTAAACGAGTGCACTGGAAGGTGTAGGGGTGAGCACTATTAAAGGGGTGGTCAAGTGCCATTAAAAGGGGCTCCAATAAAAGGTACCTTTATTAGTGATTTTAAAAAAATGCTGATAAAATGGGTCTTTTATCATCGCTAAAAAAGTGCTGATAAAGAAACCTTTTATCATCTTTTTTTAGCGCTGATAAAAGAGACCCCCTTTTAATAGCGCTTCAATTATCAATATTTTTTAGCACTGATAAAAGTGATTTCAAGCGCTTTTAAAAGCCATATATGTGGTTGTAAATGCCTGAGAAAAATGGTATAACAGAATGGATGAATCAAACATTTTAGAAAGGGTGCAGAGTATGGAACCACATTCAGGAATTTCCTAGGTATTTTGGGTGGAAGAATTCAATACAACATATATAATCAATCAGAGACCCCTCTTTACTAAGGAGAAAATAATTTTAAGAATCTTTATGGATAGAAAAGGCACTGAATTTAGATCATCTTAAGGCCTTTGGAAGTTTAGTCTATACACATGTTGATTCTAAAGACATAGATAATCTAGAAGAAAAATCTCTAGCATGTTTCCTCATTGGCTATGTAGATGATAATCTAAGTTTTTAACTTTAGGATGATGAGAAAAAAAATGCAATTAGTAGTAGGAATGTGCTCTTTAATTACCATGTCATGTGGAATAAATGAAACTTGAAGGAAAAGTATGTTGAAGGAAAAGAATCAACTTCATTTCAAGTTGATCTAAATGAGGTCACTAAAATATCACATATTTTGAAGAGTTTAGATGGATTAGAGTCTACTGGAATTTCAAAAAAAAATAGAGGAAAGTTTAGAGGACAACAAAAAAGTTTTGAGGATGAGGCTAGAGGAAGATAGACTAGAAATATGGAGAACTGGTGAGGCTCAGTCTAGATTTCCATAGGATGAAATTCGGGAGGTTTTAGTTCAATAAATATCAGAACCATGAGTTAAATTGTAGAGATATAAAAGAGTTAGATGATTGGTACAAAGTCATGGAGTTGACTTAACCTATGTACTTTTAATAGATGTGAGAGAATGAGAAAGCTCGGAAAAAGCATCTAAAATCAATGTTTCCAAAAAGTGGAAGTTGGCTATGAAGGATAAGTTGGGTTCACTGTATAAAAACAATATAAGGGAGAAGAGGAGTTAAAACACAATTCAAAGGATAATATACATGGCTAAAATTTAGATACATGATATGAGGTTTGATATAAATGAGATATCTTGGATTGGAAGAGGTCTATTTAAGGGAGGGAGTCTCAGTTATGCAAAAGAATCAATTGATCAAAGATTCAGACATGAAGGAGTGCAAGGTTATATTTTCCCATAGTTGATGTTTTCCTTCAATATATTTTTATTCTTTTCATCACCCTATCATGTGACTTTCTTTACAATGGTTTCAATTAAGGGGGATTGGAGTTTTTAAAGTATTTTATTTTTGAATTCAATTCATGTTGGGTATATGTTTCTTATTTTATCTCCCAATTCTTTATTCATGTATGAACATTGTTTGATAAGTGGGAGAGTGATATTATCAGTGAATTGACTAGTGGATAAATCTCTCCATGACCATTGAGTGAGTTGTTCATCATGTTTAAACATGGTTTTGAGTCACCTGTCCACTTAATAACCCAAAGTACTTGACCATGAGAACTATGGAGTTTTGAGGATAGAAGGTTTCTACCCGAACCAAGGGATTCACTTATATCCAATTTTGATGATATCATATTTTCTCATTTATTATTTTTTGCCTCATTAATTCCTGAACTTGGATTTTCAATTGCATAGATTTTTTTCATTTTTCTTGAACTTCTTAATCACCACCACCCTTTTTTCAAATGAAAAATAGTTTAGTTTATTTATTTAAATTTAGATATTTACTATTAAATTGAAGTGTTCTATGCCATTTTTAGGGTATTGACTTAATATTTACATGATCTAATACTACTTAATTTTAGATTTAATGATTAGTGGTTTTTTTCCTTTTAAAAATTCTCAATTTATTGAGCTTGTAGAGAATTAATGACACCCCATGATTTGATCATGTTTTTTGTGCCGTTTTCGGGGACTTGATTAGAATATAGTTTAATTTAATATTTATGAAAATACTTTTCCCTCTCTTTATATTTTTCCTAAGATTATATTAGGTTTTATTTTTTGTACTCCTTTTATGTGATTGAGTGTTTTTGGTTGTGATTATATGTGAAAATCAAGATAAAACCCACATCTGAATGGAGATCCAAATGGAAAACCTCTCAAAACAAACTGATGTACTCAAAAAGAAGATCCAAAGCCAAGGATGAGAACACCAACATCAAATATACATCCTATAATTGTTCCTATGTTTAGATGATAAAATAATCCACAACCTAAAAGCAACATTCAATGGATGGTTGAAAATTCTAGAGAACATGGAAAAGGTTCATAAGGAGTCAAAAGAGACAACCAAAGAGAAAGTTTGTTGTGAGTTAGCGCTCGAGGGGAAGACCAAAGGAGATATTGAGTTCGATGCCAATTTTGATGTAATTCCCAATTTTGAGGCTGAATCTATTTTTATAAATGAAACCCTCACAACAATAGGTCCAAAAAAGGAAGAGATAACAAAGAATAAGTCACCCTCATAAAAAAAGAAGAATATGAGGAGATGATGAAATATCCTTAATTAATAAAAGATATTTTTTAGAATCTAATACATAAGTAATAAGAAGAATAAATGGTTATTGAAATTAATAAATTCAATACAAAATTTATAGAAAATAGAAATAAAATAAGTAAGAGGAGGAGTTGATAGTTTTTGAACTTTTAAAAGAAATTTATGACTATGAAGAGAAGCCTGGGGAAGATGAATTACAAGTGGAGTATTACCAACCATGGACTGCATATGAACCTCTTCTCTAAAATTTTAAGTTTTACAGATATTGGTTCCCTCCTCCACTAAGTTTCAAGGTGTGTTTCAAAAGTAGGAAGAGAATAGCTATCCCAAATACACTAAAAAGTCGGAATTGGAAAAATCCAAGATGGTTAAGTTTAAACCATACTCCCACCACATGATCTAATGAGGTAAGTTCATGTTTAACATCCTTAACCAAATCTCTTTGTGGGAGTTAACCTTAGTTTTTTTATTTTCTTTCTAGGAACATAGTTGTTTTACACTTTCCTTAATAATTAGATTAGGGATATATTAGGATGTAGTTTTAAATTCACATTATCTTATTGAGATTTAATGACATGGACCTAGAAATTCCACTTAGTTTATGTGATTTTTTAGGTCCATAAGAAAGGAAGGCATGAGGATAATGAAATAAGAATAGGAAGAGCTTCAAGGTAAAGTGGAGAAATATTTTGAATTCTTTTTTTTAATTCCCTTTAATTTTGATTTCAGATTTTAGTTTTAACTAAAAATGCATGCCCTGTACTTATATTTTTGCTACAATTCTGATATAGGATACAAAATTCACTTAAGAATCAAATGATCCTATGTTTTAGGTTTAACTGTTAATATGATTTAATATGTAAAATGGGGGATATGATTATAGATAGACATAGGGGTATGGATTTAATGAATTGTGATTTGGGAAGCAAAGTTAATTCATGTAGATAGAATCCCTCTCACATGTTTTCATGCTTTTAATTTTTGAAATTCCTGATGATTGAATTGAAACATTAGTATTCATATAATAATAATTATAACTAACTATTAATTAATAAATAATTTGTTAGTTAATTTTAAATTATTATTTTTAATAACTAATTACATATTGTATAATTACTAATCAATTAATAACTAATAATTATATTATTATTTTTAATAAATAGTTTCTGAATGATAATTTTAATTTTTTTAGTAATTAACAATAGTTAGTAAATAATATTTATTAGAAATTAATATTATTTAATTAGTATTTTTTAGCAAAAAATAGTTAACTAATTAATACTAATATAATAATAATTAATTAACAATTAGTGATTTAATAATTTAGCCATTATTATAAACATTTAGTAACTAAATATTAATTATAAATATTCATTACTAATTGATTATTCACAATTATTAATATTTATTAATAAATTAATTAGTTAATTAGTAAGTTGTATTTTTAATAAGTAATTAAATATTTTTTAATTACTAATTAATTAGTAATTAATCATTATATTATTATTTTTAATAATTAGTTACTAAATAATAATTTTAAATGTATATTAATAATTAATATTAACTAGTAATTAATATTTATTAGAAATTAATATTATTAAAATTTAAATCGTATTATTTAATTAATATTTGGTAGTAATTAATATTGATATTTTCAAAAAAGAAATTAATATTAATTAGTAATTAATATTAATTAGCAACAATTAGTTAACTAATTAATACTATTATAATAATGATTAATTAACAATAAGTAGTGTAATAATTTAATAATTATTTTAAATATTTAGTAACTAAATAATAATTTTATTGAATTAGTCATTACTATTATTAATAAGAAATTAAACAATGCTTAATTACTAATTAATTAATAACTATTAACTATTAAAAAATTATCAATAATTAAAAGTAATTAATAGTATTAATTAATATTGTTTAATATTTAGTAAATAATAATTTTAGTTAATGAGTAATTACTCTTATTAATAAGTGTGTCTAGTGTTCATGCAACAAAAAGATATGGGTGAAAGAGAAATATAATGTAAGATTAAATGATTAAGTTCATATAATGAGGTGAGTATACCAGAAGAAGTTTACGGAAGGCACACATACTTTAGACATGATAATACTATTCCAGAAATGCCTAATAAAAATGGTATAGCTCAACGGATGAATCAAACATTTTGGAAAGGGTGTAGAGTATGGAACTGCATTCAGGAATGTCCAAGGTATTTTGGGAGGAAGAAGTCAATACAACATATCTAATCAACCAGAACCCCTCGCTGCAAATGATACAATAATTGTCAGAAGCTTTATGGGAAAAAAATGCACTGAATTCATATCATATTATGGTGTTTGGAACACATGTTGATTCCAAACACTACCATAAATGCGGGCAAGGGAAGCGCCCGAGTTTTATCAGCACTAATCGGAAAGTGCTGATAAAAGGGGGACTTTTATTAGCTCTAGAAAAAATCACTGATAAATCTACCATTAATCATCACTAATATTAGCGCTGATAAAGTCCCCCCTTTATTAGTGCTGATAAAAAGGAGACTTTATCAGCACTAATAATAGCACTGATAAATGTTTTTAATAGAAAATATTATTAATTTATATAAAATTATTTTAATTATATTCAAAAAAAATGTTTATATGTATACATTAAATAAAAAATTCATGTTTATTATGTTTATGTTTTATTTATGTTTAGTATGCTTATTAGTTTTAGCTATATCTTTATTATATATTTATTATACTATATGTTTATAATATTATATATAAGTACTTTTTAATATACATATATACACAATACTTATTAAATATATATATATATATATAAATAAATTTATGTTTCCAAATGAACATGTCAATTGATGGGTATGTTCATATTCTCATGAATATATGTTCATTTTTTACCCTAATGTTGGCCATATATACTATAGTACTATATATACTTGGTGTATTCGTTCATTTCCTATATATATAAAGGTTTATATTCTCATTAATACTTAAAATCATGATAAATATATGTAAATAAAAAATAAATATATTTATTATATTTAAAAATATAAATATTTAGTTATATATAATTATATACCTTTTAAATATATTATATATAATTATAATTATATATAACTAATTAAATATAAATATGTTTAAATAATTATAAAATTACAAAATATTATTTTAAATGATAAATATATATTTATGAATACCTTTTGAATATATTTATTTATAAATATATGTATTTAATGAATATATACATAGACACAGACATATATATATAAATACTTATAAAATTAAAATTAAAATTAAAATTAAAATTAATATATCAATTTATATTTATATATATTTAATTATAATTTAAATTATTAAATTATATATATATTTAATTATAATTTATACCCAAAAACAAACATAAATATATATATATATATATATATATATATATATATATTTATATACTTAATTATAATTTAAATTATTAAATTATAATAAATATATTAATTATATATATTTATAAAATTATAAATGTAATAAATATATTGGTTATAATTTTATAATTATAAATAAATGGTATGTTTTATCAGCGCTAATTAAGAAGTGTTGATAAAACATACATCTATCAAAGTATTTTTTTTGCACTGATAAAGATGAGACTTTATCAGCCCTAAAAAAGTGCTAATAAAGTCATGTTTTATCAGCGCTTTCAATTGTAGAGCTTATAAAGATGTGCCATTATTAGCACTAAAAAATGCTGATAAAGGCATGTTTTATCAGCACATTCAATTTTAGCACTGATAAAACATACTTTTATCAGCGCTTTTTATCTAACGCTGATAAAAGTGTCACTGAGTTTTATAAATAAACCCCAAGTTTCTCCTCCTTCCTCACAACCCTCAAGCTCTCGAGGAAGCCGATCCCTGCTACTACTGCCGCTGCCACCTCTCCTCCATCCTCCTCCTCCTAATCTACCGACTCCTCTGCCATTGTGAACCGAGCTTTGTCGTGCGGCTCTCCTCCACTGCGCCTCTCCTCCACTAGTGGATATCCTCCGTCGCACCTCTCCTTCACCTAAGCTCTCCTCCACCATTGTCTCTCCTCTGCCACGCCTCTCCTCCGTCGTGCCTCTCCTACACATCGAACGCACCTCCTCCACGTGCTGAACCACACCTCCACAGTTAGTTTTCTTCTCTTTCTCATTGGGTTCAATTATTACATTTTGATATTGATGGTGATGTTGTGAATTTTATAGGCTAAACGACCCACTAAAAATCATGTCTCTTGGTGGTCCTTATTTACGTACTAGTTATATTTGGTAAAATTCAATTTGCCTATACCATATTTTGAATTGGTTGATTTAAAAATCTTCAATTCAATGTGGGTTTCCATCATGTTTATTTCCAAAAAGTCAGAACGTTATTCCATACATTCAAAAATAAATTTTTTATCATCCGCTCCTATTTTTTATTACTCTTATGTATTTTTCATGATTATATTATTAAATATTCATTTGAAAATTAAATGTCTTCAAAGTTTTTTCAATTATTTTATAGAAAACATTATGTATTTTTTATGTTTCTATTATAAAATTTATTTTTAAAATTAAAATTATTCAAAGTATTTCAACTTCGTTTACTAAAAACAGTATACATTTCTCAAGTTTCCATTATTGATGAATGTTTTTAGCAGTTGACCTCCATGATCCTACTCCAAATATTCTTTGAGAACCTAAACCACCAACTTGGTCTCATTCCTCATCTAAAAACGTTTACTTGATATGTCCCTACTATAACACCCTAAACTAAATCAACAGGACTAAGCCGAAGTGTCACATGACCTCATGTATGCTTCCCTATACAAAATATGGTTCCAACTAGTGGTGAGGGAATAAGTGGCATCGTGGGGATACTATCCCCTTGGTAAATAATAATAATTAGAGTAAAAAATATTATAAATAACAATCAAAGTAAAAATTAGAACCTAAAAGGATAAAAGAAGATCATATAACAAAAATTTCAACCCATGCTATAAAAATATGACATACAATATCTAGGTTAAAGAAGTCTGCACATGCACTGAGATGTCCGTGTAGGGTGTGAGTATAAAACTTAGTAGGAAATAATTTATATATTCTTAACATAAGAAAAATATATATATAATTTTATATGATGATAATAAAGTAAATTCACAAGTAAAAAAATCTCATGTTGGGTCATCATGTGCTAACCGGGCTGCCACGAACACCAACCCTACTAGCTTCGACTCTATATCAGAAGAACAGCTATATCTGGTTTCCATGAATATCGTAATAGTCCATATGGATAATTTAAGTCTCCTAATAGGTTACAATTTCATCATGAATTAGGTTAATCCATAAGTCCATCATGCCTCATAAATTATCACAAGTCAAGCCATAAAGCTATAATGCCCCACCAACTATCTCAGGTCAAGACACAAGTCCATCATTCCTTTCTTCAAGTATCCAGTTAGGCCACAAGGCTATCATGTCCTGTTATTTTTCATTCAATACCCCACCATAATCATCATGCATCACATTTCACATTCTACGCCTCTAAGGGACTAACCAAGCCATGAAGGGTCTATATGTCATTGTGATACCATATAAAATAAGTCTGCATCTATACACATATATACAAATACAATCCATAAAAAGGAAATTATTGAGTTATACACATGAATAAACATGTAAAATTAAGAGAGGTATCATGGGTCACACACACACACACAAAATCATGTCTTATTAAGAGAGGTCTCTTGGGTCACACACACACACAAGAATGTTATACCAAGAAAAGTATTATGGTAACACACACAAACACACACGAATGTTTTATCATAAAATTATATATAATTTCTATAACATGGTAAGGAACTTACTACTTTAATATTATCAAATCCCAACATCATGCTTCTCCAACTAAAACAAGCTCAGACACCAATGATCCCTATAACCAACCCCAAATCACCACATAAGGATTGAAGTGTGAAGATACAAGAAGTAGAACATGTCAAGGGATAAGATTGTTTTATAATCACTCAAAAATATCCAACATAATGATCAAATATAAATAAATATGATAAAAATCTAGAAAAAATGTATTTCTACCTTCCTTTTCTTTGAATATAGAAGGAATCACATTAGATCATGTTGAAATTACTAAATCTGACCATGACAGTCAAGATCTTGGGTATTTTATAAGGATAAGAGAGAAGTTCTTATATGAACAAGAATAATAAAAGGAAAAGTGATTGATTACCTTTAAATCCCTAGGACTGACGTCTATAGATCTAATAGAAATTATCTATAGAGGGAAGAAATTCACCCAGAACAACCACTAGAGTCCCTAAGTTTGAGATCCCTAGGTATAGAAGGAAGAATGAGGGGTTTTAGGGAAGTTTTGAGTTAAAAAATCCAATTTTTGGATTAATTAATCCCACATGAATGGTTTCGTCTCATGGTTTATCAAACTTTGTGCCAAACATGTAAGGATCATTACCTCTTTAGGGTATACTCAGGGTTTAACAACATGTTTTGGTTAACTGTGTGCCAATCATGATTTTTATTCTCATTCGAGTTACATGGTTACCTAGGGAATGTTACATGGTTAGATCTAACTATGTTCCAATCATGTTCTACCCTCCATTCCTCTCCAATAGGGTACCTAATTTCCTAGGAAATATCACATGGTTTACCTTATCCATAATCCCCCTTAAAGGCATTTAAAACCCTCTAGAAACACCTATCAAATACACAAGACTTCACTCAAATAAATAATAAATAAAATAACATAAAAGAAATGTTGAAAATAAGGAATAACACACTTATAAAGTCTAAGTCCATTGCAATCCTCCCTGTATGGACTTATCATCCTTGAGAAGTTTCTCTAGAGTTCTTTCTCGACCATCTTAGGCCACTGAGCCTGCACATCAAACTCCTGATTCCAATATTCTTCTTGAATACACCCACGATGCAAAAAACTCTAATGTTAAGCACCATCTTCCTTCTAAATACATTTTCAATATAATCAATAATTCATAGTATATGTTTCTCAAAAAATGCATTTACCTCCAAATCAAATTCTTAATTATCAATCACATATGAAGGATCCAACTCATACTTTCTAAGTTGAGATACATGGAACACATCATGCACACCTCGATGTCATGGATGATGATCCAATTGTTAATACACCATCCTGATCTATTCCACTATCTTGAATGGTCCCACAAACTGCAATACCAACTTCCCCTGCCTCCATAATCCTCGATTCCCCAACCAAGGCGATACCTACAAGAAATCTTAATCTTCCATGGATAACTCTAAAGGTATCCATCATCGGTCTATATAAGAATATTGTCTGATATAAATGATAACCAACCACTCTTTGATTAATTGCACCCACTATGAGGTTTCCTACACTAAAATCAACCTGATAACTGTTGACTCAATGGATTTTCTACTAACAACTCACACACCGGGTCCCTCTCATGCTCACGAGCAATAATAACAAGTTTTCTTACTTTCCCAAGTGTAGATGTCTAAATAAAAACTCATTATGATTTTTCACATGATTCAACCCATGAACTAAGTGATAAACCATACTAGCTCCCATCACCATGTTCCCCTAATAACCCAATCCCCACTCTATAGGTTGACATCATTGATTCATTCCTGATCTCCTCTAATCGATACCATTACATAAGTATCTATCATCTACCAATGAAACTCAACCACTTATGCGCACACACAAAATCAACCACCTTTACCCACGGGTTAGGTTCACCTACAGACCACTCCCAATGTGCACTAAGAAAATCCATCACTACCAGAACATAAGCATGAACATATCTCATTGTCGATTGAATATTGACAATCACAATCATTGCTAACAACTCCCATACATGCTCACATAATTGAACCCAATGAAATAACTCAAGGAACCATACACTTACCTAGACATGACTCTTACACTTTGACTCTCCACATCCTCACCTGGGATTATTAGTGACCAAATAATTTATAGTATTTTCATGAACCACAACTAAACATTACTCACATTAAAAACTATCATGATGAGATAACACCCACAAAAAATTTCCAAACTTGGATTTAATCACTACACTACTCATCCTTTAATAGGTTGTAGATCATTCCCCAAACAAACTGATTGTCTCACACACCTACAACACCATGACTTATGGGTCTCTTATTTACCACATTACATAGTTCTTTCCCCCTGAATACATTATGTCTTTTTCAAGTTTGAATTATTAAGGATTTTATTAAAAGTAAACATTTTTAAAGTACTTTTACTTCTAATTTTTAAAACCTTTGTGTCTATTTAATAACTTATTATTAGGAACTATTTATAATAATGTTTTCAATAGTAATCTATTTCCCTTCAAAAAACATTTAATATAATTTTCACTTCAATTTTTTATAAAGTTTTTGCGAAAAGGTCTGTATTTTCACTTATATTTATCATATTAGGATTGTTTTCCATGTAGTGATATTTTAGTCACAATTTATATGTTATTATGATATGATTTATTTTAGAAAATGAGAATTATAATATTCTATGATTTCTTATGTTTGTGTTATGTGATTTTTTTGAATTATTTAAGAAAAAAATTATTTTTCTATTTCAAGCATTCTTCCCACTCTTTCTCCTTTATCTCCCACATCCTTATTCTCTTATCTATTTTCCATTGGTTTCTCCTTCTCCTAGGAACTGAAATTCATTTTTCATAAGGATTTAGGGCTTTAGGTTTTTTGAGTGTTTTCCCTGGAAAGTGAAATGTAGTGTATTGGTTACTATTCAGTTTAAATTAGGTGTTTCTTTTCTCTTACTTTATTTTATAATTCATGGAATGTGTATACTTTATAAATTTATTTTCAATTAAAGTATTTTAATGTATGGGTTCTTGGGTGGAACTATAAATTTCTTTCTTAAATTCTATGCATGGAATAAGGGATTTTAAAAATAATTTCATGTACTATTTTTGAATTAGAATAATTTTCATGAAAAGAATATTTGAAAAGGTTCATAGTGTAATTTAAATGTTTTTATGGTAAATTTAGGTCTTATGCTATTTTTGGTTTTCAAAGGAGTTTTCCATGTGCTTGGAGAATGTTTTGGAAAGAAAAATGGATTTTTTTTCAAGTGCTTCCAAAATCATTGAAATGATGATACTTTAAAGAAGGGGAGTTAGAATCTACATAATAAGTTGGTTTTCATGCAAAGACCCATTTTTACTTTAAAAAGTAAATGGTTTATTTCTCATGTGTCCCTTAATGATTTCTCCTATACTTGTTTCACCAGTTATGAGTTATTGATTATTTATATTATAGATGTATGATGTGAAAAAGGGATTTTATATGTGATGGTGTTGGAGGTGAGGTGTGAGACATTTTTTTGGTAATTATATTGATTTCTTTCTCACCTCCATGGTTGTTTGTTTATGGTTACTTGGGTGTCTAGGTGGGAGGTCTTAATTCATGCTACCCTAGTTGGTGCACACAATTCTATGGTACCCTTAGTTGTCTTTAAGACAAGGCTAGTGAGAAGGTTACATTATGACGAGTTAAGTATGGTTTAATTGGGTGGATAGTGTTATTGTTTGATAAAAAATATATCAGATGTTGGTTCATGTAGTTATAGTCCCATTTTGGATTCTCACACACTAGTACCTAGGGTATATCCCATGACATTTTGTTCCTTGATTGGTGGTTCTTTATAGAGGATTAAATTATTATACTGATTACATCCCCCTTATGCTTGTTTTATTAGTGTAACTATTAATATTAGTTTTCTTTACTATTATATTGGTCCTTGATCACATGGTTCCCTTCTTTATTGTGAAATTATTTTCTCCAGTGGATATGGGTTCTTTATGAGATAATGAATGTTTTATTTTAAAGTGGAAAACAAATTTATGTATTATGAGATGGGTAGTACCTATATTTCTCACCAATGAATTGGGTAAAATATTATATATAATGATATATAAATGTTATGTGAATAGGTTAGTAAGTCTAGAGGTTCAAAAAGGGTGAGTGTGATTGCGTTAAGCTATACTTATAATAATTCATATGAATAAGTTATCAAGTTTCTATGTTCAAGGGTGAGTTTGATGGTGTTAATATCTAATCATAAATTTAAATGTGAATATGGTTTTGAGTAGCTAGTTGGGGGGGGGGGGGTCGGAACACCAAAAAAGGATTTCACCCACTAGTGATGGGTTGGCCAGTCCATAAAGTTGATGGGAGGAACACTAAAAACTAGTGATCAGAGATAGATAGGGGGTGTCATGAGACATATAAAGCATGTGGCCATCAATGATTTGCATTTTCTAGAAAAAGGTAAGTGACAATGACATATAGTGATTTTGTTATGGGTTCACTTTTATAATGATTCAAGTGTTTTGAAATGTTTATTAAAATATTATATGTGTTCAACATACCCTTTTTTTTGTTTTAAATTGCTTTATAATGGTTAAAAAAATAATTAGGGTTTTGAGAAAGGATGTTTTGAACTAATTGGTTTATTTTAAAAAGGTTTTGTTAATTTAAAGAGGAATTTGTGTAAATGGTTGGTTTTTTAATGGGATTTCAACTGTGATTTTATAAATAGTTTTCAAAGAAGATTTAATGTCTATAACTTTTTTAGCCTTGGTTAATTTTTATATCAAATTTTTGTATATTTATTTTGTAAAATATTAATATCACCAAATAAAATAGGATGGATATGAATAAATAATGGATGTATGCCAATCGTGTGACAAAAGAGTATGAAGATGGAGTGAAAGAGTTCATCAAGCTTGAAAAAGATCATGCATATGATCCTTCTAAAATCCTTTGTCCATGTTTATGTTGTTGTTATTCAATAAAAGTTATTCTAGAGGAGTTGGAAGAACACTTAATCTGTCATGGAATAGATCAAAGTTATAAATGTTGGAATAAACATGCTGAAAAAGAGAATGTAGCTAGTGACTGGGATAATACTGCATTTCATGAATCATTTGATATAATTACAAGTGTGGAAAACAAAAAAGACTGTATCGAGGACATGATTGAAGATGTGCATGATTATGAAGATCATATTAAGGAAATGACAAGGATAGTTGAAGACAGAATTTGTGATTGCCCAAAATTGTTTGAGCAGTTAAAGAGTTGTGCAAGGACGCCATTGTATGATGGTTGCACTAAATATACAACATTGTCAGCCATACTGAAGCTGTATAATTTGAAAGTAGGAAATGGATGGATTGATTACTGTTTTATAGAATTAATTGATCTCATGAATGACATGATCCCAAAAGATAATGATATCCTAAGCCGAACATACGGTGCCAAACAAATTCTATGCTCGATGGGTATGATCTCTAAAAGAATACATGACTGCCCGAATGACTATATACATTTTATCAAGGACCATAAATCACTTATAGAATACCCAAATTGTGGTGCTTCTCGATACAAGAAAGATGAATCAGGTCCTACGAAAATTGCATGGTACTTTACAATCATTGCAAGGTTTAGGTGCCTATATGAAAGTGAGGAGAGTGCATTGCAATTGACATGGCACACAGACAAAATAAATAAAGATGGAAAACTACGACATCTAGCAGAATCTTCTCAATGGAAGAGAATTGATCATGTGTATCCTAACTTTGAAAATGAGTTGAGAAACGTTCATCTTGCATTATCTACATATGGAGTGGATCCTTTTGGTTTTCAAAGAAGCACTCACAGTACATGGTCAGTTCTATTGGTAAATTATAACTTTCCACCGTGGTAATGCATGAAACAAAAATACATCATGTTATATATTCTTATATCAGGACCAAAACAACTGGGTAATGATATTAAAGTTAATTTGGCTCCCTTGATCGATTATTTGAAATTATTGTGGGATTCAGGTGTTATGATGTATGATGCTTACATAAATGAAGATTTCATGTTGAGAGCCATGTTGTATGGGATGATAAATGAATTTACTTATTATGTAAATTTTTCAGGATATAGAATTAAAGGAACTCTTGGGTTTCCCATCTACGAACAAGGTACACAATCAATTAGGTTTAAACATTCATCAAAATTTGTGTTTCTAGGACATCATAAATTTATACCCCAAAGACATAAGTGCCGATCTTGGACGACATCATTCGATGGATGTTCAGAAGAATGTACACCACCATCTCCACTAATATGTGATCAACTATTTGTAAAAGTTAAATATGTGGACATTTCTTTTGGTAAACCATTTTTGAAAAACCTTACGAAAACTGGTTGAAAAAAGAAATCATTTTTTTTGAATTACCATATTGGAATTGTCTGTACATTAGAAATTTTCTTGATGTTACACATGTTGAAAAAAATGTATGTGATAGTGTCATCAGAACATTGATAGATTCACCTAGAAAAACAAAGGATGGAATTAAGGATAGGTTGGACATGGTTGACATGGGAATACGAGAAGATTTGGCACCAGTGAAGGGTGAAAAATGAACATTTCTTCCTCTTCATGCTTACACTCTTTCCAGGAAGGAGAGATATCGGTTTTTAAATTTCTTGAATGATGCAAAGGTTCCATAGGGGTATTCATCGAATATCAAGAACATCATTTTAATGCACAATTTAAAGTTAAAAGGTCTGAAATCACATGTCTACCATGTTTTGATTCAAGATGTAATTCCTATAGATTTACGTTTCATTTATCTGATGAATGTATGTCATAGATTAACGAAGCTATGTTTCTTCTTCAAAGATATATGTAGCAAATTTATAGACCTGGTGAAATTGCCAACTATGGAAAGAGAAATTTTCATTATATTATGTTAATTGAAAATGTTTTTCCCACAAAAATTCTTTGATATGATGGTTCACTTAGTGAGAGAGATTTGTCTATGTGGTCCTATGCACTATAGATGGATGTACCCCATTTAATGGTATATAAAGATTTTGAAAGGGTATATAAAAAATCAAAGTTGGCCAAAGGGTTGTATTGCAGAGAGATATATTGTTGAGGAAGCTGCGGGATTATGTACTGAATACCTATCTTGTGTGAAAAACATTGGTCTAAAAAAACCTCATTACACTGGGTGACTTACGGGTGATGGAATTTTTGGAAAGGGGGTCATCACAATCAATATTATAGATTAGGAGCATACCCACCTTTACATTTTTATAACAGTTTGTACATTGACCCATATGTTGAAACCTACAAAGAAAGTCTTAGGCATTCAAATCCATCAAGTGATGAAAAATAGATATCAAATAAACATAATAATAGTTTATAGGATGGTTTTAGGACCATATTTTTAAGGAGTCAATTGAAAATATTGACTCAATTTCAAAACGACTTCGATGGCTAGCTGGAGGACCAAGTGTGTACATATTATCTTACAATGATTATGTAATTAATGGTTATAAATTCTATACTAATGAACATGATGAATATATTACCATATAGAATAGTGGAGTTACACTTATGGCTGAAGTGATGCATGTTTATTATTCTAAGGATAGAAATCCAATTTACACAAATATTTCATATTTTGGCAACATCGAAAAAATATGGGAGTTGGATTATACGACATTCCGAGTGATTATTTTTCAATGCAAGTGGGTTGATAACAGAAGTTCTGTTAAAATAGATGATTTGGGATTTGTGAAAGTTAATTTCAGCAAGGAAGGGTACAAATATGAACCGTTTATAATGGAATCACAAGTTGTACAGGTATTTTATATTCTAGATCCCACATACCAAAACTGGTCAATTGTTCTGTTATCAACCAAAACCACTAAAGAGTTAGATGAAAATTCAACAGAGGATGACCCTTTAATTGGGACATCACAATAATTTTGTAGAAGTACCAGTGTAGATGAAATTTTATATTTCATAGGAGACCACAATGAAGGGATTTGGATAGTCGATAAAGGGCTCAAATCCCTTCAACCTTTTAAAAAAAGATAGTTTAATAACCAGGTTATATTTTTTTTATAATATACATCATGTTACTTTATGTTAATATCTGTTCACTACTACTTTTATGTTATATAAATTAAATATTAAACCAATTTTGCAGATAATGAATTATAAACGTGATAATGCTCCCAATCCCTAGGCATAACAGGTTTCTCAACCTGATGTTGCCTGCAGTTCGGACGAACAACAAGTTTCTCAACCTGTTTCATTATGTTAATATATGTTTTTTGTACTTTTATGTTATCCAAATTAAATATTAAACCACTTTTTCAGATAATTACTTCTTCACGTGATGATGCTCTTAATCCTTAGAAACAACAGGTTTCTCAACCTGCTACTGCTCGCCGTGCAGACGAACAACAGGTTTCTCAACATATTTCTGCTCCCAGTGCAGATGTATAACCACCATCTGCACATACCGATGCTAGCCCTCCGGAGATGAAGGAACATATTGATGATGGTGGATCCAAGGAAATGAAAGGTGATGAAACACTTTTGACGTAGAAAAAATAGGATTTCTATAGTTTGACTGCATTAGAAAAAATCATTAAGGATAAAGAGAAAAGCATCAAATATGAGATTGGATGGAATAAGTGGGGCCAACATGTTAACCCCAACAAGGCCATGTTCAGTAGTTACATTGGAATTGTCACTCAGTAATGCATGGAGATCGATGTAACTTCAGGGAACCATATTGTGGATGAGATTAAGACACTGATGTGGGGAGATATTATGGTAACATTATGATATCACTATTTAATTTACTAAAAATTAAATAATGAAACATTGACTTACACTTCATTATCTCTTACAAAGTACATTTATAATAGATGACCCACACAAAGACTATGTATTATGGGTTTATTAAAGGATTCACAAGGTTTTTCACACACTTTTAATGAAATATCATCTTAAAGATGCTTAAGGGAAAATAAAACCTAACCCACCTATTATTTATACACACCTGATAACCCATGCATCGTGGGATGCGTTTACTAGCTGTCGTGCGAAGCAATATTTTTAGTTATATTGTGTATGGTAATACATTGTTTGAAAGTATGTGTATTAATCACTTTGATTGACACTGTTTTATTTATGAAATAACAACTGAGTGTAGAAAATAAACAATGGGCATCAAAACTAGTGTACCCCTACTGTAAAAAAAGGATGTGGTACACATCACTTAAAAAAATTTCGGTACGTATTTTAAATATACCATAATACTTTTATGTGACATAAAACAACACAATAACTATATTCTTTTGTTTATATTCATATTGAAGAGTCCAAATCCACAACCACTTCCATCATACACCATGTGTTATGGAAGTAGGTGCGTGTAACTAAAAATGGTAAACTAATAGATAAAAACACACAAAAAGTGTGGGAAACATGTGTAAGTACGACATAATAAAAATTTTCTTTGCTTTAAATAACTATTACATAACAATGATTACTTATTTTCTTATATTTTATATCTAACATAGTCACAAGAATCAACAACACCCACACCAGATGCCGAAATAATTTCAGTGGCCTTGAAGTAGCTAGAAAAGTATGGTCATGTCAGAGGTGCAGATTTTGGGGTGACACCCCGAACATATTTTGAGAAAAAAACAAGTGGAGGATCAAAATGAGGAAATGAAAAATATGATAGAAACATTATCTATGTTTCAAGAATAATTAAAATACCAGATAGAGATGATAACAAGTTTTATGGGGGGAGGAAAAGATAAGAAACAACTCAAGAACAACCCATGCCTGAAGATCTCGCCCCACCCCTACCAGTTTTGAGGTGAGCCATTCACCTAAAAAAAATTCTTAACTGAGGTAGTCAATTTTATAATAATTGTTTCTGTAAAATGTGAATAAGTTATATACTAGACACTAATACCTTTCTTGTATTGATATTATACAAGGTGAAAATGACTGTGATTTATATCTATCAACACCCAACTACCACCTTGTAGTGAGGGCTGCAGTGTTCATTATCCAGAATGAAATTCTACACAACAGACCACTTTCAACAGATCATGTCAGAGTGTCAATTACTGTAGCTCTAGAGCCGAGCGTTGAGCTACCTGTTCCAATTAATGAGGTAAATATTCATATGGTCTAACAAGCTCTTGGAACATTCATCTCATGGATGTCACATATTGTAAAAAAACATATGGACAATGAGGTATTCATTTCCAATTTAATTTTCAAGTGAAAACTTAAATATTTAATGGAAAAAGGTCTGAACTGATGCCTGTTATTACAGACAGGCAAAGGGAAGGGGGTGAAATGAAATACCGGTTCAAAACCATCTCAAGGATCAACCAACTAATCAAAACGATCTACCCAAACCACCTTAACCCCCATTCTACATCCACGTTTATTATCATTAAAGGATCATATGGATAAAAAGTTGAAATATAGTGGTAATCACATAATTTATTTTGAAGCAAATATGTACAGAGGGGAAGATCCAGACTTCATTGGTGGTGAGAGTTCAACTAATATACTCAACTATAGCTGGTTAGGCAACTCAGTTGTAAATGTTTACATGAGTTATGTTTTCATGATTTGATTTTCCAAAATATGATATACTATGATAATTATGACTAAATAAATTTCATATTTTTCGTAGGTGTGTATGTGAAATTTTTTTTGAAGGGATTTCCCCATGAACAAAAATTTGGACTTTTTAGTCCTCACATCACCTCTACAGAAAAATAAGAAATAACTTCTAAGAAAGCAGGTGAAATAGTGACAGGACTGCTCAAATCATTTAACAGAAAATTTACAGATGAAAGACTCTTCCTAATACCAACGATGCAGGGGTAAAACTCTACAATTTAATCATATCAAATATATTTTGATTTATTTCATTACTTATTTTTTTTTGTGTTTTTAGGCAGTATTGGATACTCATTGCAGTCAATTTGGATACTCCAAAGATTTATTTTCTAGATTCAATTCATGGATATCCAATAAACCGACCACACAAGATGGTGTTTGTCAATTTGTAATACACTAAATCTAACATTTTAGAACTAAACATCCAGTTATATAATTTTTATTATCTTTTAATATAGATTTTACTTTTATAGGGCGGTGCGTGAATATCATCCACATCATGGAATGAGGCCAAGGGAAAAGAAAAAGAAACCTGATAAGTACTACGACTGGATACAAATCAGGGAATATATAATAATATTTCACTATCCAAACAAATATAAAAAATACTTATTTTTCTCAATGTTTCTGTAGTTCCCAAAACAAAAAAATGGTAAAGACTGTGGTTATTATGTTTGTAAATTTATGAAAGAGGTCATATTCCATGAATAAACTAGCATCCCTAATGAGGTATTTTCGAAGATAATTGTTATTGCATTTAAAATAATTCTTAATCTATTGTGTATTTATATTTTTTTAGTACTAAAATGACTTCAGAAAACATTCATATTCACAAGATGATATAGATATGCTTAAAATTGAATGGGCAGTATACCTGATAGAGGAATGTGAAAATATATAATGATGATGGTAAACTTCTCAAATAATTTATACTTTAATAATCATGTATTCCTTATATTTCTCTTTGTTTTATGGTAATGTTGTGTGATTTTTACGGGCTAAGCGCCCTGCTAAAAATCATGGTCGTTGGTGGTCCTTATTTGCACACTAAATTAATTTCATGTTGATTGTTTTTTTAAAATAAATTGGTGTTCCTCATTTACAGGGTATGTGTGTTGTTGATAGAACAAAAAAGATAACCAGTATATAGAAGGGGTTTCCCCATCCCTTGAGTTTTTTGTGATGTCTTGAGACATAACGAGAACAAGATCTTACTCCACTCTTCTTGTTTTCAACAATGAGAAGGGTTTTTCTCCAAAAAACATCTATTCAATCTGCAGTATTGGTAGTACCCCTCTTTAGTCGACCGAGTGAAGAACGAACTATTATATATTAATTCAGAGGTCATGAATATATGACAGTTGGTTCTTCACTGGTTCAACTAAATATATGCTACATAATGAGGATGTTATTCCATGCCAACCGTACAAGGATCAAACTGATGCACGATGCGACCGAAATGACTCAAATTGCATGTTTTCGGTTTGAAATGACATTTTAGTAAAAAAACACAACTAACATAACAAAAAAAATAAGGAAATGAATTCTGATTTTTTTGATACTTTAAGAAAATAATCTATCAGTCATTTTTGACGTGTAGAAATCAACCGCACCTCAATCCGATATACGGTGTCACCGGTATGACTCCAAATGTGTCTTGTTATTTAAAATTGACATTAATTCAAGTAAAAAAACACAACTAACATACTGAAAACTAATAAATCACATTTGGATTGTTTTTATACTTTAGGAAAATGATCCATGAGTCATTTTTGATGTGTAGGAATCAAACCCACTTCAATCCGATGAACGTTGTGACCGGTATGACTAAAGGTTTCCACTATCATTTTAAAATTGACATTTTAGTTCAAAACGTTTCACTCACTGAAAAACAAGAAAATAAACTATGATTGTATTAAAAATTAAGGAAAATGATTCATTAGTCCTTTTTGAAATGTATGAAGCCGTCTCACGTCAAACTGACGTATGATGAAACCGACATGACTCAGATTGCATGTTTTTATTTGAAATGAAATTTTAGTAAAAAAAGAAAATTGACATACTAAAAATTGAAGAAATGGATTCCGATTGTTTTGATACTTTATAAAAACAATATATCAGTCATTTATGACGTGTATGAATAAACTTTACCTTAATCTGATGCATGATGTCACCAGTATGACTCCAAATGTGTCTTGTTATTTAAAAATGACATTAATTCAAGTATAAAAACTCAACTGACATAATGAAAATTGATAAAATGCATTCAGATTATTTTTATACTTTAGTACAATGATCCATGAGTCAATTGTGATTTTTAGGAATCAACCCCACCTCAATCCAATTAATGGTGTGACCGGTATGACTAAAAGTGTCCACTATCATTTTAAAATTGACATTTTAGCTCAAAAAGTTCCACTCAATGAAAACCAAGAAAAAAAACTCTGATTGTCTTCAAAATTAAGGACAAAAATTCATAAGTCCTTTTTGACATGTATAAAGTAGTCTCCCATCAAAACAATGCACGATGAGAACATTATGACTCAAATTTTGTGTTTTTGGTTTGAAATGATATTTTAGTAAGAAGACACAACTAACATACTAAAAACTGAGAAAACACATTCATATTGTTTTGATAATTTAGGAAAACGATTCGTTATTCATTTTTAACATGTAGGAATCTAACCCCACCTCAATACATTGCATGGTGTGACTGGTATAACTCCCAATGGGTCATTTTTATTAAAAATTGACATTTTTAATGTATTCTTCATAATGATGTTTAATTTATTTCTTTATAGTATTACTAAAGTAATATTTGTTTTCTTATATAGGTGGAACATTTTTATTGAGTTGGGATGATTTGTTTGGTGACTATTACCATCAGAGGACATCTTTTAGAGGGGACTACATACATCAAAAGAGAAAACATTAATGTTTTTAACTGTTTGTTGGATAATTGTAAATGTAATTTTATAACACATTTTTTTCAGTGCTATTTGAAGTGTTGATAAATTGGGAATTTATCAGCACTTTGAATAGTGATGATAAAGGAGAACTTATATCAGCACTTTTCAGAGAGCTGATAAAGTTGGTCCTCTATCATTAATTTTTAGTGCTAATAATGGGGACCCCCTTTTAATAGTGTCTCTATTAATAGTTCTTTTTAGCATTGATAAAATCCTTATTTAGTGCTGATAAAATCCGGTTTTGTGGTAGTGAAAGACATAGATAATCTAGAAAAAAAATCTCTATAATTTTCCTCATTGTCCATGTAGATGATAATCTCAATTTTTAACTTTAGGATGATGAGAAAAAACATGTAATCAGTAGTATGAATTTTCTCTTTAATGACCATGTCATGTGGAAGGAATGGAACTTGAAGGAAAAGTAATTTGAAGGAAAATGTTCAACTTCATTTCATTTTGATCTGAATGAGGGCACTAAAAGATCACATATTTTGAAAATTCTAGATGTATTTGATTCAAATAGAATTTCAAAAAATTTAGAGGAAAGTTTATAGAAAAATACAAAATGTTTTAGGGTGAGGCCAAAGGAAGATATACCTAAAAGATGGAGATCTAGTGAGGCCCAGTACATAGGATGAAATTTTGGATGTTTTAGTTCAATAAAGATAAAATCATGAGTTAAATTATAGAGATATAAAATATTTAAAAAATGGGTACAAAGGCATGAATTTGACTTAAAGTATGTATATTTAATAGACACAAGATAATGTAAAATATTGAAATAAGAATCTAACCACAATGTTTCCGAAAAGTGGGAGTTGGCTATGAAGGATGAGTTGGGTTCACTGTATGTGAACAATACAAGGGATAAGAGGAGTTGAAACAAAATTCAAAGGAGAATAAACATAGAAAAAATTTATTTACATGATATGAGGTTCGATATAAATGAGATATCTTCGATGGGAAGATGTATATTTAAGGGATGGGGTCTCAGTTTTTCAAAAGAATCAATTGATCATAGATTCAGACATGAAGGAGTGAAAGGTTGGATTCACCCATAGTTGATGCTTTCCTTTTATATATTTTTATTCTTTTCTTCACCCTGTCATGTGTCTTTCTTTTCAATGGTTTCAATTAAGGGGGATTTAATGTTTTAAGTATTTTATTTTTGAATTTAATTCATGTTGGGTATATTTTTCTTATTTTATCTTTTAATTATTTATTTACATATGACCATTGTTTGATAAGTGGGAAAGTGATATTCTTAGTGCATTGACTAGTGGATGACTCTCTCCATGACCATTGAGTGATTTTTTCAATATGTTTAAACATGGTTTTTAGTAACCTATCCTCTTAATAACCCAAAGTACTTGACCATGATAACTATAGAGTTTTGAAGATAGAAGGTGTCTACCCGGACCAAGGGATTCACTTAGATCCAATTCCGACAACATCATATTTTCTCATTTATTATTTTTTCCTCATTAATTCATGAACTTGGATTTTCAATTTCACATATTTTTTTCCATTTTTCTTGAACTTCTTAATCACTATCAGCCTTTTCTTTTCAAATGAAATTTTTTTTAGTTTCTTCATTTAAATTTAGATCTTTACTATCAAATTGAAGCGTTCTATATCCATTTTTAAGGTATTGACCTAATATTTACATGATCCAATACTACATAATTGTAGATTTAATGATTAGTGGGGTTTTCCATTTAAAAATACTTAAATAATAGACCTCGTAGAGAATTAATGGCACTCCATGAGCTGAACATGTTTTTGGTGTCATTGTTAGGGACTTGATTAGAATATACTTTAATTTAATAGTTTGGAAAAGACTTTTCTCTTTCTTTTTATGTTTCCCAAGATTAGATTAGGTTTTATTTTTTGTATTCTTTTTATGCACTTGAGTGTTTTTGGTTGTGATTTTATGTAAAAATCAAGATAAAACCCTACATCCAAATGGAAAACCTCTCAAAATAAACTGATTTTCTTAAAAAGAAGATTCAAAGCCAAGGATAAGATCACTAACTTCAAATTTATATCCCATAACCATTCCTATTTCTGGATCATAAAATACCCCACAACCTAAAATCAATATTCAATGGAGGGTTGAAAATTCTAGAGAACATGGAAAAGGTTCCTAAGGAGTCAAAATAGATAACCAAAGAGAAAGTTCAATGTGAGTTAGCACCTAAGGGGAAGACCAAATGATCTACTTATTTCAAAACATTTTACATGAACTTAAATAATTTTTTTATTGTTATAACATAGTAATGAGTGGAATAAAATGAATAATAAACATGAAAAAGGTTCTAAATCATGTAAATAATTAATATAAGTTTTTTTATTTAAGAAGATAAAGAATGTATGTGACATGTTAGAACTCAAGGTAAGGGACTTTATTTAAAAAATTATTTTTTTAAAGTTTCCCTTAAAACTATATTTTTCTTTTATGTCCATGTTTTCTAAAAATACATTCAAAAATGTTTTTACTATTCTCATATGATTTTTAAAGTCATTTTTACAATGTTTTACATTTTAAAAAATGGCTTGAAATGAATCTTCTTATTATTTTATAAATGAGCCACTTTGTGACTTTTTTGTCAAAAATATGGAAGAAATATTTTTTTAATTTATATAGAATGAGAGGATTTTTTTTCACCATGATGCTTTAATAATTATATGTTTCCATTATATGTTTTTATATTTCTTTTTAAAGAACATGGTTTCTTTATTATGTGCACAATTTTTAGATTTTGAAATGGTTTTTAAAAGAAAAGGGTATTTTGATATCCAAGGGTTTTTTATAGGGGTTTAAAAGAGTTTGTAGAGGGTATTATAATAAAAAAGTTCCAGAATAAAATATTTTATTCTTGGTAATTGAGAATTATATAAAAACCAAATGAGGCTGATACAACATATATGTAGGTTTGATCCCCATTATAGCTCACAAGTGAGCATTATATATATTATATGAAGGGTTGAGCCCCATTATAGCTCACGGGTGATCCTGATATATCTTATATGAAGGGTTGATCTCCATTATAGCTCACAGGTGAGATAGATATAGCTTATATGAAGTTTTAATCCCCATTATAGGTCCTTAAAAATGGGTTATCCAGATATAGCTTATATGAATGGTGATCCCCATTATAGCTCTCTAATGCATTAGGTAATGTCTATGTTCTTGAGAATTTTATTAGAAGTCGGCCTTATGGTTATTCCATTTGAAAGTGTTTTGAAAAGATTTTATGAATGTGAATCTCTAGGTTTCCAATTTTTTTTATTTTATTTTTATGGGTTTTTAAAGTTTTATTTTAGTAAAAGTGTGTGTTTTTTCAGTTGAAAATGTTTTATGTCATACGCTCAAAGAACTTTGAAAATAATGGTAAACATTGCATGGGATTTCATATTTTTTACTAAACTAATATATTTATTCTTTTTTTATGTCAATTGATAAAATTTTTGTGCTTATACCATGTTTTTTTAAAAAAAATAGAAGGTTTAAGGATGGGTAAATAAAAAGTAGAAGTCAGGTTTAAAGCCTTGAAGATTTGTCATGAAAATACATTACGTTTTGTTTTAAAAGATTCATTATTTAAAAAATGGATATTGAGTATAAGTGACTAATTTTTAAAATATGAGTTTTTATATATGAGTTATGACCTAATTATCTAAAACTATAAACTGAAAAAGTTCTCAATAGTCTAAGAAAATGAATTCAAATTCAAAGATACTAGAATATATAATGCAGGCTGGGTCATTACAGTTGGTATCAGATAGGGGTTTAGAAAACTTTGGAGATTATGATTTTTTCTTGTGAGTTATTCTTAAGAGTTATAGATATCATCATGGGTTTATAATTTTTAGGTTGATAATAAGTTCAATATCTTAGACACCCCTTTTGAGGATTTAAGTAATGAAATTTTGAAATAAAATTAATGATATTTTGGGAGATGTTTGTTTTTGGGTTTAGTTTTATATAACCCTTTGGTTAAATGTGAAGTATTATTCAAGGAAGAATACCATTATATTTTTTGGAAATAATTTTAAAGTCATGGAGAACCTTTAGGGTTTATATAATCTTTGATTTTTAGGTAATTATAGGGTATTACATTTTTGGGATGCATAATGAAAGGTATGAGATAACGTTTTAGGTTAATTTTTTTGTTATTTAATATATTAAGGTTATTTTTTATGATGTTTCTCACATTTGTGGGAATGTTATAATTATAATATTAATATAGTTTTATAAAAAGAACAACCCGTTGGTCGGACAACAACCCATTTCACTCGAAAAGTCTACGAGGTTTGAACCGACAACCGAATGACAACAAGGGTGCATCACCTACCACTAGCCTACATGACGTCCTAGTGAGTATGAAGTTTTCTTCTCAGTTAAATGATTTTATGGGTACAGAATACGTTTATTTTGGGAAAATTTGTTTTATCATATAGATAACCATGGGATTTTAAATTGATTTGGTGACCAAGTGATTAATGTTATTCAGGAAGAAGATAACTATAATTTTGGGGAGCATTACAGGATTAAGGTAAATAGAATACTACGAGATTTTATTTAGTGAATAGAGGATGAATTTTCTTTTGTAAGCATATGTGATTATATTGTGGATTTATGGTGATTAGGGTTATTTATGGAAATTGTTAGAATATATTGGATATTATATATTTAGGGAATGCACGTTTTGGTATGAAACTTCAAGAGTAATTAATGTTATTTAGAGATAAATGTTATAATTAATCTTAAAAGACTACATAATAAGAAACATCTTTTTTGGATTTCAATATTAGTCTAGAATATTTTTGGGGAGTTTTAAGGATATTTATTTATTGAATGATTTATTTGAACTTTGGGTATTACTATTGAATTTTGGAGATTAAATTAGTTTTCCTCATATGAAGGATTATTTCTTTGTGGGGAATTATATTATCTTTTCTAAATCATTTTGGTTATTGTTAATATTTACAAACAAGAAGAATAACTTATAATCCTTTTGTAGAATTATGTGATCTATTATAATTTGATTATACTATTTCATGCATGTAAAATTCATCTTGAATACTCATCATTTGGAGAAAAATATGTGATTGTGGTGAGAATTCATTAATGGTTTAAAGTATATGTGTCAATTAAGTATATTTTCTTATGTTTCTATTCTAGATGGTAAAATAATGACTCAACTATAGGAAAAATATCTTGAAATGAAAATGTTATCCATTTAACTTTATTATAAAGAAATTAATGACCTTTTAACTCATCACATAGTTATTCTTTTTTATGCTTAATTTTCTCATGAACATGTTCTATATCACTCTCTATTAGTCTATGCAAGTTAGTTTTTTATTCTATATCCATGTTTTCAATTCCCACTTATGTTCTCCTATATGGAAATATAGTATGTTTTACTTCAGATGACTTTTTACATCCCTTTTCTCTCTTATTAAGTGTATTTTGTATTAATCCTTTTTATAATGTGGGATTTCAATAAAGGTATTTTAAAATGTCAAAGCTTGGTTACCAATCTAAAGTTCAAAATTATGAGGACAAAATTGCCAAAGGGGGGGGGGAATGTAATACCACATGTAATGATAGATATATTTTTTAAATATTTACTATAATTCTTGAAATATGTAGTTGTATTCATTATAATTTAATTAATTAATTCTTAAAATGAAAAAAAGAAATTATTTTATTAAACTCATTCATATAAAAGTTTATTTTAAATTTTAATTTTAAAATTATCAAAATTTAATTTTAAAAAATTAATTTTATTTTTAAATTTATCATGTCAAAATTATCTTATGAATATTTCTTGATAATTTTTTTAAAATAATTATTTTTCAAGGAATAGTGAAAAATAATGTTTTTTATTGAAAACTATATTTTATTTTAAAGTTTTTACAAGGTAAAATTATATTTACATTAGTTTTTAATTATAATTAATTTGTTTTGATTTAAAATAATCTAATTTTTGTTTTTGATAATGGATTTATAAGGTAAAATTATATTCAGGTCAGGTCAGTCTGATCATACCCGGACCTAACCGACCATGTTTCACTAAAACAAGAATAACTCGTAGACCATATGTCTGATTGATGTATTGTCTACAGAACGAGGACCCTTGTGATGAGTTCGACCTTTTGAGATACTCCACTTGAGTTTTAGCAGAAGTTGGAGTTTTTCCAGGTTGGATCGGACTCGAATCCAACTGGGCCCTATTTACCTTTTTGCCTATATCTTAAAGACCAAGCGTCCGATTGACGTTCCATCTGTCGAATTAGAACCCTTACAACAAGATGGTCCTTTGGGTTACTTCTAAGTGGGACTTCATAGAGGTTGAGATATGACCAGTGTATTGAGGAGAAGATCCTTCAGAATTAAGTGTGCTAAGTGAGGGAATCCAGTGGTTGGCTGTGATGTGATGAAAGAATATCGATCCTCTGTGGGTAAGCACCTAGCAATCCTCTGTGGGTCATCACTTAGTGATCCTCTGTGGTTCAACACATATAGATCTTCGGTGGGTCAACACATAGAGATATTCTGTGGGTTATAACTTTGAGATCTTCTATGGGTCAGTTCTTAGCGAACTTCTGTGGGTCAGCACCTAGCGATCCTCTGTGGGTCAGCACCTAGTGATCCTCTATGGGTCAGCACCTAACGACCCTGTGCGAACCAAAATCAAAGCCTCTCTATAGATTAAGATTATTTGGATTTATGAATAATCATATTTATTTATTTTCTTTAAGATTTACACCTATTGTGAGCAATATTTTACTTTGTGATTTTTAATTTAGATCATGATTTGTGGGTTTTCCCTTTTACGATTCTAAGATACCTTTGGAGTTCTTAGGGTCCCTAATGAGTATTTTATACTCACCCCTACATGGGCTTGACCCTCACCTTGTTATGTCTTCTGAAGATGACAGACAACTTGACTAAGACTTTAGAGAGCCAGATCCAGATAGCACACAGAGGTGACCAATTGACGTGGTGAGCAGTAGTGATGAGCTATACCTACCCTTCATGTAGGATACTTGGTAGAAGATCTCTGGAGATTGTTTTTCATTTTACTGTACTACTCTTTCAGTTAGGCTTGTATACTGGCTCCTTTTAATTTCAGTATCTACTTTTACTTTTAGTGGTGATTGTACTACTCCTTTTCCATTGTGTTTTTCTTTTGTGAAGTGTTCCCAGTCTATGTGTGTACAGGTTTAAAGGAAATTACTCCCCTTTTTGGGTTATTCCTTTCCGGTGCTAGTCACAATCCCCTGGCCTATGGGAGGTGGGATTGGGGTAGTCACAACACAGGCCCTGGGGGAGGGGTCATTACATAAATCACTTATTCTAGCTCAACCATTCTAATTCTGTTTGTGTTTTTATATTATTAAAGAAAATGATGGTTTGGGGTTTTTTTGAAAACATGTAATTAAAATAATGTAATGTATAATTGAAATTTAAATGATGATGCAAACAAAATGCAAATTGAAAAGAAAGGTCTTGGTCTAGGGATTGATAACATGGTTTCATTCATTATTTATCTGTTTTTTAAATTCTATTTGATAATTCATTTAGTGAAACCTCATTAATGAATCACTCTCCATTGATTTATTGAGTGTGTGATTTTAGCATGCGGTCGACACACCAAACCACACCTCCTCCAGTAGTCCAGTAGGGTAACAACTCAACTGAGAATGTTATTCCTACAAGATATGGCTCCACCGTATGCCATTTTATCCCTTATAGAAACCCCAACTCTACCCTGTGAATGGTTTTACTAATAGAAGAGAGGGAAAATGATTAATCAATGAAAATAAATATATTTGGAAATAATGTCATGGTGGATGACCACCGCACCCATGCAATATTCCTGCATCCACCACAAATAGATTCAAATCATTTTCAATTTGAAGTAAAATAATGAATAACACTATGAAACCTCCTCTGGGTCCAAGCCTTGAGTTATTCAATTTTCATGGAAAAGTGAAAATAGATCACGATGGAAATATGGAAGAGGGAGAATGAGATAATTAGAGTTTGAATATAATGAATGATATAAGAAGAAATGGGAAACAATATAATAAGAAATATGAATGTATTACATGTAAAATAAAACCAAAATAAAAAGAAAATAAAGAAATAAAATTTCTAAATAGTCCTTGGCCTCCTCTCCTTGGTCCCCCAGATGGTTTGGAGATGAGAAGGAATGATTTGAGAGGTAGGAGCTCCTATTATATTATTGGAAGACTTATTTCATCCTAAAGTTTACATGTTTTGGACCATTAATTTTCTGATTAACACATGTAACCCTTTATGAATGTTGTTTATTAATTTTCTGGAAGTTCACCCTCAAAATTGCAGCATATTTGGCCATCAGATTTAGGAGTTGTGTTTTTTTAATTGGTGTTTTCTTTTTCTAGATATAGGTTCCAGGAAGATTCCTTTAAAAATATATCATTCAATGGACACCTTAATGGATTCAAAACTCCATGTAATTTGAATTAGAAACTAAAATATGTATCATTGTTCCATTATTGGTGTAATCATATCAATTTAAGGAGTTTAGGCTGATATGTGATTCTGTTACGGTGGTGAGGTCCACACAGTCTTCATGGAAAATTCTTCAACTTCATTGACTTTTTACGGCTTATAGATGAACGAATCAGCCATTGGTCTGGATGAAAAAGTTAAAGGAAATAAAATAAGGATTCTAAAGAAATCACTCAATTTGGAATTACATTTTTAAATAAATGACTACAATACCCTTGATGTAAAAATATGTCAAAAATATAGAATTAAAAAATTTTCACAATTTTTCTCAAAACACATCATAAATCCAAAATTGATTCATATAAGTTCAAATTGATAATTTGGGATGAATAAAACAATTGAAATTCATAAAAAAATGTGGAAAATATTAGCTATATCAATTCCCCCACACTTAAAAACTGTGCTTGTCCTCAAGCATATAATCTCAACATGGAATTCAGAGGACACCAATGTCACCAATATTCAAATTCCAAAGTAATAAAATTTAACAATTTTCAATGTCAAATTAAACATTAAAAAATCCACATAAATTATCAATTTTATTTCCCAATTTTCAAAGAAAGAATCAAATCATGCATTTTACTTTTCCCATTTGAAAAATGAAGGATATTCTTCTTTCATTCATTCTAGATTCTCAAATCATTATTATCAAATAGGCCAAGTCACGATTTACCTCAATTTTGAATCTTTTCTCTCACATATCATGATATAATTCAAGTAGAGTTATTATCATATCATTAGAACATGATCCTTATCCATAAACCTGTAAATGAACTACTTTATCTACTTTGTAAAGACAAAATACACATAAAATCATGATAACTTGCAATAAAGGTTAAAATGACTCTAAGGATTAAGGTTGATAGGATTTTATGATTTAAAAAATAAGGCTCAAGGAGGAGGTTTATCCATTAAATACAATTCATGATATCAAAAAGTGTAATGAAATTATACCCTTCAAATTAGCAACACCAACTTCCCCCAAAACTCAAAGTAAGGTCATGATCAAAGTAAATCATAATGAATGACTAATACACCCTCTTTATTAACTTAACCACATAAGATCAAAATATCGTTGGTATAGAAAATGGTGATTTTTTATTTTCTCAAATGACAACCCATTTTTTCCCATTTTTAGTTATTTTTTTCATTTTCATTTTTTTATTCAAGAGGGGTAAACAATAGAGTACCATGAATTATTCCACAACCTTTTAAAATTCCCAAAATAACACCCCTATACCTTTTCATTATAATGTAAAACATCCCTTACACCATGATTCCCTTCACCCCTACACATCATCTTTAAAATATCATGAAAATACCAAGAGTAGGGTTGGAATTGATATAAATGGATTGAAACATGGATCATCCCTATAAAGGTCATTCATGGTATCTATGGTATAAAATAAGGATTTATGTAAAGGTGGTATTTAAGGATAAGGGATTTTCAAAAGATGCCACAATCATTTTTAAATATGTTTTTGCACAGTTATAGATTTGATGAGTTCAATTGAAAGTTTTGGTCGGTGAAATGTCCCAAGATCACTCAAGAAATTTTCTCAAGAATAAATAGGAAATACTTGGTTTAGAAATCCTCTCAGGAATGAGACATGTGATATTGGAAAATCACTCAAGGAATGATTTATAATAAAAAATAAATTCACATGAATTTAAGAAATTCACAGCATGAAAAATAATAGGGAAATGTCATTTACACAAATCAACTAATTCCCTTAAATCACGAGTCATCATTTCAATATTCATGCTTTACTTTAAACATTAAATTTTCCATTTTAATCATTCAATCTCATTAACATGGAAATCTAAAACATGGAATCACAGGATTCCTAAGAAACTTATATCTCTTAGATATGTCAAGTAGAGAATAATTCAAGTGTGGGCATGTAATTTTATCTTTAATGCTCAAAAACTGATTTGGAAAAAAATTTAAGGAGTTTAAAAGTTAAAAATTAAAAGTGAACCCTCTTTTGAAATAAAGCTTTGATCCTCTTACATCAATTAATTATTCATTCTACCACTATGAACCTAAAAAATAAAACAACTCAATTAATCATAAGGATCATGTAATTTAAGCTAAAAAAGATATAGGGAGGGGGCTATATGTTGAACCAATTCCAATGAACTAATATTTAAATATAAATTTCTAGAAATCATGTGAATAAAAATCTTGGTACAATCCCCCAACTGGGCCTGAACTTATTTTACTACCTCCAGAGGGCAGTACCAGCAATTATACAAAGTCTGATGGTGGTTGGGGCTTCTTTGACACGAACCCCCACATGTGTATTTTATCGAAATCCATTTAATTGTTATTATTTAGGAGGACTCCATAGATAGAGTAAATCAAATATAACCCTTTCACAATGAGGTACAACTTTCATGGTGGGGGTAAGATGAAGTATGGAACCTCCTCCTCCTTTTTTGCTACTTGTGCAACATTCTCTTTATCTTCTTGTACTCCCTCTAGTGAATATTAAAAATCTTATGGGAGATATAGGTGTTTCTCAACAGGTGCATTTTCATTTTCATCAACTTCCTCTAAGGATTCATACAAGTTGGATGAATGTGAAAATTTAAAATTATTATGGGTGATACTCAAATTAGTTTTAATAAAATTGGAATTGTTTGAGTTCAAGATTGTATTGCCTTCCTGATGTGGTTCAGCTTGAATCTCTTCTTCAATGGAAAGTTCCTCTTGGGGTCAATCTTTATTGGATGTAGTAAGGTAGTCGAGATCCTAGACCTTGATTTTTGCCTCTACTTCTTGGATGTCTTCAGTGAAATCAGTGAAAACCGGGGGCACTTTTTTCTTTGCCTTGAATCATTGCAAGTCAGTATGGAGTTCTTCGATCATGCTCATAAAAACATATGGTGAGATCCATGTCTCTTGGCCTTTTTGAAACTATTTGAACATTATCATTATAGAGTCCCCCCTTCATTGTAGTTCCTCATTGGTATAATCTATTTTTTGTTCTTGCACCTGTGAGTAATCATTCCTTGAATTGAGAAGATGATCGTTTTAAAGCATCATAGGAAAAGATATTTATTTATATTTTTTTAGATAAATAAAACAAAGAAATTTTTTTAAAAAAATGTGAATTTTGAAAATGTGTTTAAAATAACTATTTAGCTCTCTGACAAAGGTGCCAGTTTTGATGCACACCTGTCGCGGGGCATGGAAAAAGAAACATTCTATGTTTTCCTAGTACAACATAGAGGCTGACCAGAGTCTTCTCACTTGAGGGGAGTTGCATTCAGTTTAATCACTTGTTCTAAATCAACTATTCTAATTATTTTTGTGTTTTTATATTATTTATGAAAATAATGGTTTTGGTTTTTTTTTTGAAAACATGTGATTAAAATAGTGCAATGCATAATTGAAATTTAAATGCCAATACAAACAAAATGCAAATTAGAAAGAAATATCTTGGTCCAAGGATTGATAACATGGGTTCATTGATTATTTATTTTTTCTTTAAATTAAATTTTATAATTTATTTAGTGAAACCTCATTAATTAATTACTCTCCATTGATTTATTGAGTGTCTGATTTTAGCATGCGTTCAGCACACCAAACCACACCTCCTCTAGTAGTCAAGTAGGGAAACACTACAATCGAGAATGTTATTTCAAGAAGACCCAGATCCACCGTATTCCATTTCATATCTTATAGAAAACCAAAATCCACCATATGAATTTTTTTCCTATGATAAGTAAGGGAAAATTATTAATCAATAAAAAGAAATGGATTTGGAAATAGTGCCCTAATAGACGACCGTTGCACCCATGCAATACTCCCACCTCCACCACAAATAGATTTAAATAATTTTCAATTTGAAGTGAAATAATTAAGAACACTATGAAACCCCCCCCAAGTCCAAGCCTCAAGTTATTTACTTTCCATGGAAAAGTGAAAAGAGGTCACGATGGAAATATGAAAGAGAGAGAATGAGATAATTAGAGTTTTAAGACAAAGAATGATGGAATAAGAAATGGGAAACACTATAATAAAAAAGATGAATGTGTTACATGTAAAAATAAAACTAAAATGAAAAGAAAATAAATAAATAAAATTCCTAAATGGTCCTTGGCCTCCTCTCTTGGGTCCCCTAGATGGTTTGGGGATGGGAAGGATTGATTTGAGAGATATGAGCCCCTATCCTTTTATAGGAATATTTATGTCATCCAAAAGTTTACGTGTCTTTGACCCATTAATTGGACTATTAAGACATATACCCCTTCATAAAAGTTTTTCAATAATGTGTTTTCATTTCACCCCCCAAATTTAAGCTTAATTGGACACCATATGTAGGAGTTATAATTTTTTAATTGGACTTTTTTTTTCTAGATGTAGGTTCCAGGAAGCTTCATTAAAAAATATGTTTTTTAATGGACACCTTAATGGATTCAAAACTTTATTTAATTTAATGTAGAAACTATAATATGTATCTTTGTTCCATTACATGTGAAATCACCTCAATTTAAAGAATTTATGACAATATGTGCTTCTGTTACGGTGGTGGGGTCTACACAGTCTGCCCAGAAAATTATTCAACTTCATTGATTTTTTACAGCCTCTAGATGATTGAATCATCCACTGGTCCAGGATACAAAATTAAAGGAAATATAATAAGGATTCTAAAAAATAATAATCACCTAATTTGGAATTATATTTTTCAATAAATTACTACAATACCCTTGATGTAAAAATCTGTCAAAAATCCATAATTAAGTACTTTTCATAATTTTTCTCAAAACACATCATAAATCCAAAAATTGATTCATATAATCTCAAATTGATAATTCAGAATGATTAAAACAATTGAAATGCATACAAAAAATGTGGAAAATATTATATCTCTCAATTCCCCCACACTTAAACTGTGCTTTTCCTCAAGAATATAATCTCAACATAGAATTCAGAGGACACCAATGTTACCAATATTCAAATTCCAAAGTAATAAAATTTAACAATTTTTAATGTCAAATAAAACATTAAAAAATTCACATAAAATATCAATATAATTTCTCAATTTTCAAAGAAACAATAAAATCATGCATTTTACTTTTCCCCATTGAAAAATGATGGAACTTCTTCTTTCATTCATTCAAGATTCTCGATTCCTTATTATCAAACATTCCAAGTCACGATTTACCTCAATTTTGAATATTTTATCTCATATATCATGATAAAATTAATTATAGTTATTCTAATATCATGAGAACATGCTACTTATCTATAGACTTATAAATGAACTACTTTATCCACTTTGTAAAGACAAAAGGCACATAAAATCATGAGGACTTACAATAAAGGTTCAAATGACTCTGAGGCTTAAGGTTGGTAGAATTTTATGCTTTAAAAATTAAGGCTCAAGGAGGAGGTTTATCCCTTAAGTACAATGAATGGTATCAAAAAGTGTAATGAAATTATCTCCTTCAAATTAGTAACACCCACTTCCCCCAAAACTCAATTTAAGGTCATGATCAAAGTAAAGCATAATGAATGATTAATGCACCCTCTTGATTTTTTTTAAAATTTTAATTTTTTTCTTTTTTCCAGAAGTTATGATTAGATAAAACCTCACATCCATCACCTAACAACATATGATCAAAAGATCATCGGTCTGGAAAATGGTGATTTTTGGTTTTCCCAAATCACAACCCATTTTTTCTATTTTTTGGTTCATTTTGTCTTTAATTTTTTTTATTCAAGAGGGTAAAAACAATAGAGTAACATGAATGATTTCAAAAACTTTTAAAATTACCATAATAACTCCCCCGCAGTTTTTTATTAAAATGTATAACATCCCTTCTACTATGATTCCCTTCATCCCTACACATCATCTTAAAATATCATGCAAATACCAATAGTAGGGTAGGAATAGATAAAAATGGATTAAAATAGGGATCATCACTATAAAGGTCATTCATGGTATCTATGGGATAAAATAATGATTGATGTAAAGGTGGTATTTAATGATAAGGTATTTTCAAAAGATGCCTAAATCATTTTAAATATGTTTTTTCATAATCATAGCTTTGACAAGTTCAAATGGAAGTTCTGGTTGGTGACATGTCCCAAAATCACTCAAGAAATATGCTCAAGAATAAATAGGAAATAATGGTCTAGAAATCCTCTCGAGAATGAGACATATGATATTAGACAATAACTAAAGGAATGATTTATAATAATAGACCAATTTTTATGAATTTCAGAAATTTAAAGAATGAAAAAAGGTAGGGAAATTTCATTTACATAAATCAACTAATTCCCTTAAATCAAGAGTCATCATTTAAATATCCATGAATCAATTTAAACATTCAATTTTCAATTTTACTAATTCAATCTCATTAATATTTAAATCTAAAACATGGCATCACAAGATTCCTAAAAAACTCATATCTCCTAGATATGTCAAGTAGATAATAATTCAAGTTTGGGTGGGTAATTTTATCTTTAAAGCTCAAATAATGATTTGGAAAAAAATTTAAGTAGTTTAAAAGTTAAAAATTAAAAGTGAACTCTCTTTTGAAATAAATATTCGGTCCTCTTCCACTAATTGATTATTACTTCTTTCGTCATGAACCTACAAAATAAAACAACTCAATTAAGCATAAGGATCATGTAATTTAAACTAAAAAATATAGAGGGAGGGGGATGCATGTTGTACTAAATCCTATGAAATGATATTTAAATCTAAATTCTTAAAAATTATGTAAATATAAATCTTCGTACGATCGCCCAAGTGGGACCTGACTTCTTTTAATGCCTCCAGAGGGTAGTACTAGATATTATCCAAAGTGTGATAGTGGTTGGGTATTATTTGACATGAACCACCACATGTTGATTTTACAGGAATCCACTTCATTATTATTATTGAGGAGGACTCCATGGATAGAGTACATCAAATCCACCCCTTCAGAATGTGGTACAACTTTCATGATGGAGGTATGACGAAGTCTGGAACCTCCTCCTCCTTTGTTGCTACTTTTGAAATGTTCTCTTTCTCTTCTTATACTACCTATAGTGAATATTAAATGTCTTCTGGGAGATTCAGGTGTTCTTCAAGAGGTTCATTTTTTATTTTCATCCTCTTCCTCCAGAACATCATAAAATTTGGCTGAATATGAAAATTTAAAATTATTAGGGGTGATAATCAAATTAGTTTCAATAAAATTGGTAGTGTTTAAGTTCAAGATTGTATCGTCTCCCTGACGTGGTTCATCTTGAATCTACTCTTCAATAGGAAGTGCCTCTGGGAGTCGATCTTCACTATATAAAGGTAGGTAGTTTGGATCTTCCACCTCAAGTTTGGCCTCTACTTCTTGGATGTCTTTAGAGAAATCAGTGAAAACTGGGGCACTTCTTTCTTGGCCTTGAATCTTTGCAAGTCAGTATGGAGTTTTTCGATCATGCTCATCAAAACTTGTGGTGAGATCCATGTATCTTGTCCTTTTCAAAACTTTTAGACCATTATCATAATATAGTCCCCCCCTTTTTTAGAGTTCCTCCTTGGTATAATTTATTTCCCATTATTTCACCTGTGAGTAATCATTCTATGAATTGAAAAGATGATCATTTGAAAACATCATGGGAAAAAATATATTTTTTATATATTTTTTGAAATAAATAAAATGAAGAATTTTTTTAAAAAAAATGTGAATTTTGAAATGGTGACTGAAATAATAGTTTAGCTCCCTAGAAATGGTGCTAGTTTTGATGAACACCTGTTGTGGGGTGTGGTAAAACTAAATTTCTATGTTTTCATAGTGCATCAAAAAGGATGACCAGATTCGTCTCACTTGAGGAGTATTATAGTCAGTTCAATAACTTATCCTAGATCAACTATTCTAATTCTTTTTAAGTTTTTATATTATTTATAAAAACTATGGTTTTAGGGGTTTTTGAAAACATTTAATTAGAATAATGAAATGAAGAATTTAAATTTAACTGCCGATGACAACAAAATAAATATTAGAAAGAAAGGTCTTGGTCTAGGGGTTGATAACACAGGTTCATTCATTATTTATTTATTGTTTAAATTCAATTTTATAATTCATTTAGTGAAACCTCATTAATTAATTACTCTATATTTATTTATTGCATGTGTGGTTTTAGTATGTGTCCAGTACACCAAACCATTCCTCCTCCAGTAGTCAAGTAGGGTAACACCTCAACTGAGAATGTTATTCCTATAAGACCCGGCTCCACCATATGTCATTTCATCCCTTATAGAAAGCCCAATTCCACCATATGAAGGGTTTGCATAAGATAAGATAGAAAAATTGATTAATCAATTAAAAGAAATGGATTATGAAATAGTGTTGTGGTGGACGACCTCCGCACTTGTGCAATATTCTATCCTCCACCACAAATAGATTTAAATCATTTTCAATTTGAAGCACAATAGTGAAGAACACCATGAAACCTCCCTCAGGTCCAAGAATCAAGTTATTCACTTTCCATGGAAAAGTTAAAGGAGATCACGATGGAAATTTGGAAGAGAGAGAATGAGATAATTAGAGTTTAAAGACAAAGAATGATGGAAGAATAAATGGGAAACACTATAATAAAAAATATAAATGAGTTACATATAAAATAAAACTAAAATAAAAATAAATTTAAGAAATAAAATTCATAAATGGTACTTTTTATCATCTACTTGGTCTTTTGGATGGTTTGGGGATGGGAAGGAATGATTTGAGAGGTAGGAGCTTCTCTCCTTTTATAGGAAGATTTCTGTCATCCTAAAGTTGACATGTTGTTGAACCATTAATTCGCCAATTCATACATGAACTCCTTCACGAAAGTTGTTCATTATTGTTTTCTAAGTTACCCCTAAAAATTTAATCTTAATTGGCCACCAAATGTAGGATTTATGATTTTTTAATTGGTGGTTTCTCTTTCTGGATGCAAGTTCAAGGAAACTTCCTACAAAAATATGTCATTCAATGGCCACCTTAATGGATTCAAAACTCCATGGAATTTAATGGAGAAAAGAAAATTTGTATCTTTGTTCCATTAAAGGTGTAAGAATCTAAATTTAATTATTGTAGCCCAAGATGTGATTCCTTTATGATAGTGGGGTCCACGTAGTCTGCTCGGAAAATTCTTCAAATTCATTAATTTTTTATAACCTCTAGATGATCGAATCATCCCCTGGTTTAAAAGAGAAATTTAAAGGAAATAAATTAAAGATTATAACTAAAAAATAATCCCTCAATTGATAATTATATTTTTCAATAAATTACTACAATACCATCGATGTAAAAATATATCAAAAATATAGAATTAAGCAATTTTCACAATTTTTCTCAAAACACATCATAAATCCAAAATTGATTCATATAAGCCCAAATTGATAATTTGGGATGAAAAAAACAATTGAAATGAATAAAAAAATATAGAAAATATTAGCTATATCAAAACATTATTATAACAATGATCCGACATCTAAGATTCATAATGTATATGGTATGATGGAGTTGCGATGACGTTGACGACGGATAGATCGAGGCGGTGCGGGAGATACCTCCAATCAAATGATTTTCCGTGGAAGGGATCAAAATTGAGATTTGAACCCCAGGTGATAAAGAACATGACCCGAGGGCTTAGGAACACCCTATGGATCGAAGTACGGACCACCGGAGCATGCTCGGTGGTCCGCATAAGTTTTTTCGGTGTGCCGGTGATGGTGGTGGCGTGCCGCTATGGCAGTGGTGGCGGAAGCCTCACTGCATGACTACCCATGTGAAGATGTTCCGCTACGCGGATGCACGCGTGAAGGAGTCACGGCTCTAGCCATGGCATGACCTAGACCCACATCAATCCACGAATCATGCCAGCAAACCCGATCTGCGTGAGCGGACTGATTGACCAGGAGTCGGCGCCAGCTGGCGCTGCATGGTGTGACATGGATGTGGCTCTACTGCATTTAGGCTGGAGGATCCGGCTCGCTCAAAGGAAGGAAGAGCAGGTTTTAGCAGTCCACGACCCAACCAAGTGGGTTGGGTCAGGCCCAACCGGTCCAATCTGGGTGCAATGGGCTTGGTCAGACCCAGATCGGGTCGGTCCGACCGGGTAGGACCGGACACTGACCCAACCAACCCCCGTTTCGGTAAAACATCCATAACATTCAAACAGAGCGTCCGTTTGACGAGATGTCTGCAACGTTAGGAATCTTGTGATGAGACGGTCCTTTTGAGATACTCTAATTGACTTTTTTTCAGTAAGTTGGAGGATGAACTATTGATTTGAAGAATAGGCCCTCTAGATACAAGGATACTTTGAGAAGAGTCAGGGTAGTTCTCTTGAAGAGATTCTAGGACGGTTACTCCCTTGATGACCAAGTTTGTGTGTATTCATTATCCCTCTTATTATGTAGATAAATGACTCCGCACATAATGGGTGTGGGTTTTTTTCCTTCTGATAGTTTCTTATGAGGGTGTTACTCGCCTAAAGGACTAGGGCGCGGGTTCTCAGATATGTTCATGAAGGAAGAGTAGATACTACCATGTGGGACCAGGTTGTAGGTTCCCTAACTTTGTATTCATTACTCCCCTATTTTCCAGGGTATGGGTCCTCCATATGTATTGTTCCGGTAGAGTCAGTACTCCCCTATCATGGTAGGGAGCGGTTCCTCTAGCCTGATGTCAGTAATCCCATATCGTACTAGGGTACGGGTCCTCCATAGTGAATAAACGGACAGAGTCGGTACATCCCTAGTTCCAGGGTACAGGTCCTCTTGTCACTGAGTAGTACTTACCTATAGGGTAGGGTGTGAGTCCTTGATATTAAAAGTAGTACTCCCCTAATGCTAGCTATGAGGTTGGGACTTCATATTTATTAGTGGCTGAGATGAGTATATCATGATGTTCATGGTATATGTATGAGAATATACCTGAGTAGAGATAATTGTGCATTTCATCATGATTTTTCTCTCATGATTTATATTTATGGTTTCGAAGTACTCCTTTATCGTACTAGGGTGCGGGTCCTCCATAGCAAATAAACTGACAGAGTCGGTACTCCCCTAGTACCAGGGTGCAGGTCCTCTAGTCACTGAGTAGTACTTCCCTACAGGGTAGGGTGCGAGTCCTAGATATAAAAATTATTACTCCCCTAATGCTGGCTCTGAGGTTGGGACTTCATGTTTCTTAGTGGCTGAGACGAGTATGTCAGGATTTTCATGGTATATGTTTGGGAATATACCTGAGTAGATATGACTGTGAATTTCTTCATGTTTTTTCTCTCATGATTTATATTTATGGCTTCGAAGTCCCCTACTAAGTATTTCTTTAATCACCCCTAAACGAGCTTCACCCGCATGTGTTGTGTCTAGTGTAGATAACAAAAATTTCGACAGAGACCTCGGTGGCCTAGGATCAGGCAGTGCCCAGTGAGATACGACATGCAGGATGTACTTCCACAGCTTCCAACAACCACTCCTTTCCTACCCTTCAGGTGGGGTCTTCTACAGACATCTTATAGATATCTTTTATACTTTTCTATTTCCAGTTTTCCTTTTTATTGGGTTTGTATTCTGACCTAGTTTACTTGTAGCTTGTACCTTTACTCAGTGATTTTTTAGTGGCTTGCATGTTTTCCTTTCCATTTGTTTGGGATTTGGTTGTGTGTGTGTGTGTGTTCATGCATACAGGTACTCAGGAAAATGCCTCCCACTCGTGGGAAAATGCTTTTGGTGCTAGTCACTAGATCTTGGCCTTTGGGAGGTGGGCTTGGGGTAGTCACGACACGTGCCTTAGGGGATGGGTCGTGACATGACCACTTTGACCATAGTCAAATTATCAAAGTCATTTTGGACTTATGAACTTAATATCTTCAAAACATCTTAAATAAACTTAAATAATTATGTAATTGTTATAACATGGTAATAAGAGATATCAAAGGAATGATAAAAATAAAAATGGTTATAAATAAATTAAATAATTAACATAATATTATTATTTAGAAAGATAAATTACATATGTGATGTGTCAGAACTCAATGTTATGGACTTTATTTTAAAAATATATTTTTAAAGTTTCCCTTAAAACTCTCTTTTTCTTCTATGTCCATTTTTTCAAAAAAAAAACAATCAAAAATGTTTTTACTATTATCCTATGATTGTTTAAAGTAATTTTTTTACTTTTTTTGACTTTTTAAAAAATTGTTTGAGTATAATAATTTTTTTTTCTTCCAAATGAGGTACTTTGTGAATTTTCTAAAAAAAATATTGAAGAATGTTTTTTAACTTATACGATATGAGTGGATTTTTCTACCATCATGAAACTTTAATTATTTTAAGTTTCTTTAATATGGTTTCATATTTATTCTTAAATATAATGGTTTCTTTATTATATGTTCAATATTTACATATTGATTTTTTTTAAAATAAAAGGTTATTTTGATATCCAAAAGTGTTTTTTATATGGGTTTAAATGAGTTTTTTTAAAGATTTTGTGATGAAAAGGTGAAAGAATAAAGTGTTTTATTCATGTTACTTGTGAATTATATAAAAAATAGGTGAGCTCGATACAACTTGTATGAAGGTTTAAACTATATTATAGCTTATGTGTAAGCCCGATATAACTTATATGAACAGTTGAGCCCCATTATAGCTTGCGGGTGAGCGCGATATATCTTATACGAAGGTTTGATCCTAATTATAGATCATAAAAAATGGGTGAGATTAATAAATATCTTATAAAAAGGGAAAACCCCATTATATCTCTCCAATGCATTGGATAATGTTTATGTTCTCCATACTTTTATTAGAAGTCGGTTGTATGGTTATTCCAATTACAAGGGTTATGAAAGTGTTTTATGACTGTGATGATCTAAGTTGACATAAGGGTTTTTATTTTCTTTCAATGAGGTTTTAATCTTTTATTTGAGAAATTTTTTGTGTATTTTTCAAGTGAAAATGTTTTATTTCATACTCTCAAAGAACTTTAAAAATAATTGTAAACATTACATGGTTTTCATGTTTTTCACTGAAATAATGTATTTCGTCTTTTTTATGTCCCTTAATAATATTTTTGTGCTCATTCTAATTTTTTTAAAATAATTCACAGGTTTTAAGGATGCGTAAATGAATAGGAGAAGTCAATTTTAATGTTGTTAATATTTTTCATGAAAAGAAATCATGTTTTTTTTAAAGTTTCATTTTGTGAAATAATAGATATTTATTAGAAGTGTATACTTTGTAATATATGAGTTGTTATGTATTGGTTATAAACTAATTCTATAAAACTCTAAACTAAAAAGTTCCTTGGGATTGTAAGAAAGCGAATTATAGTACAAATACACTAGAATATGTAATGAAGGATGATTCATTATAGAAGGATTGAGAGGAGGGTTTAGAAAACTTTGGATATTAGGATGTTTTCTAATGAGTATTCTTAAGAGTTTTAGATATAATCATGGCTTTATAATTTTGAGGTTGATCATAATATCATTATCTTGGTCATCATAATCATACCGTCAATTCCTTTTAAAAATATATCATAAACATACCGTTAAGGCCTCATTCTAATACATCAGATACAATTAGGCATGCATACACCAAATACATAGGCCACTTTGTCTCATGATACATACTGATGCATTAAGGGGATATCTATTTTGGGAACCACAAATTAAAATACTAATTCAAATTCATTCATCATATGAAATTAATTAATAAAAATTCAGTACATAATCAATATAAATAGTCATATTGGAAAAGTAGCATATTAATAATTTTTTATATTGATCGCAAGAGTAAAATGATCATAAAAAATGTAGAGTAATATGGTGGATTTTATAATTATTTTATATCACTATAAAATCATATTATTCAACCAATTATGTTGATGAAAATACTTTTAAAATATCACTGGAACATTTCATGAGGAAAACACCCTTTTTAGTTTTATATCAAATATTTAAAAGCCAAAAATTTACATAATATTATAAAAAATATTTAAAAATTACCATATAAACAAGTAAAGGATTATTTAATGAAAAAAGTATTCATTTTTGAAGTAAAAATCATTCATATGGTATATGTTAAAACAAAGATTCAGTTCACACATATGGTAAAATGTACCTCATTTAGAAAACAACAAGAAGATTATTTTTATACTTTTTAATATAATGTAAAACATGTTTGAAAATTTATTTAATCAATTGTTGTAGAATAGTAATACATTCTTGAAAATATATTAATGAAAATATGGAAATTTAATAAATTATTTCTGCCAAAGAGAGAAAAAAAGTTGGTTTTCCTTAAAAAAATCCTTTCAGGATTTTAAGTACTAAGAGAAATAAAAATTAATGAAAAAATTTTTATTTCAAAAAATCACCTAAGGATAAGAATATTATTATGGTTTATTAGATATAAATCATATATCATAATCATTGTAAATTTAAGTATAAACAATCCCGGTAGAAATAAGATTGCAACGTAAAACCCTAACAACTTCAGTAATCTCTGAATAAAAAAAACATGAATAAGAAAAACATATATAGATTTTTAATTATCCATGGATTAAGTGAAAATAATCATAATATATATTTAAATTATTAATACACACCACACAGTGTAAATAAGTTTTGAATATGATATATGTATCCTAAAAATAAAAGTGAGGCGAGAAACCCTTAGCACTTTAGTAATTTTTGAATCAAAACCCCAAGGATGAAATAATTAGAATTTTAATAATAAATAAAATTAATTAATAATGATACATGATATAAAATATAAAATGGGTATTATATACACCTCATAAACATAAATAGGTGTATAAAATCAAAAATTTCTTATTGAAACAATATTTAGATGAAGAACCCTACATTACAGACGACTTTATTCATAAGAACTCTATACTCCGATATAATAAAATTTATATTTAATATAATTTTATATCAAAACCATTTACCCACGTAAAATATCATATATGATTTAATTATAACATTTTTACATTTTTATTAAAAATCCTTTATTGAAATCCTCGTTTCTAGGTGATAATTATTTCATTTTTCTTTTAGGTTTTGGTTCAACTGTTTTTTTCCTTGAAAATTTATCATGGATAAATAATAAATAAAATTTCAATAATGATATAAATATCATATATATTAATTATATATATATATATATATATATTTATAATCATCCATGAAATTAAAACATGAAAAATTATTCAAATTGCTTCAAGGAGGTGGTAGTCTGCATGTACATGCGAGTAGAGTTATCATTCTTTAACGGGTTTAAGATAAAAAGGTAAATGATATATAATATTTATAGAATAAAAATTAATTATTAAATATTATATATACTCATTATTTCTATATTTATATCCATCCATTTAATTTTGTGATGAAAAACAATGTACATCACGCTATGGAGAGGCGATAGGTCGTACATACACACGAATGGTGTTTCTTTTTCTATAGGATAGAAAGGAAGTAGAAAATATTTTTCACATAATAATACTAAAATATAAATATATTTATTATACTTAATTAATTATTTTAGTATGGATATAATATACTTAGAGGAAGTAGATAAAAAACCATTAAAAATCTAGGTAAAATGATTACCTCTTATTTGAGAGACCTCATTTGGCTTACACCTTAAGCCTTCATAAGATGGTTTTAGGAGAATAAAAAAGTACAATAATGATTTGAATTATTCTAAAATGGTATTATATTAGGTATTTTGTTTTATATAACTATCAAACTTTCTGATTAAAAGAGAATAAGAGGTTCCCATTTATAAATGAGTGGATGTAAATGCATGAATTTATATAAAATAATTTAATAATATACGACCACATTAATATGAAAGTGGATACAAATTGAAAATATTAAAACATATTATAATAAAATATAGAAATATATTCATATAATAATATCTTGATAAGTTTTTTTCAATTATTACCCTTATCTCTTAGGTCAATCCCCGTGATAAACTAATTTTAACCTTAACAGTGTTAACAACATTTTACAAATTTTACCATTCATTAGGGACAAAAAATAAGTTTAACTTATTAAATTATATTAATTATTCTAATTAAAAATATTTAATCCATTTTAAATTATTAAACTTCAATAATTTCTAGAAATTGAACTTAAAATAAGTGTCTAAAATGTGACAAAAATTCATTTTTTGAAAATTTAATTTTTAATCACAAAACTGAGTTTAATTTCATTCTATGCACTATGAAAAATATTAGATGAATATTGAAATACTTTATTGAATAAATATTATATAAAATTCAATTAAAATATCAAAAAATAATGATTTATTAAAGTAATTAAGATAAAAAACATTGAGCAAAAAATAGTTTTTAGAAAAACAAAATTTCAAGCCCTAAAAATAATGATTGGTCATGTCAAGGATAAATGCCACAAGTATATGGTTTTCTATTTTTTCTCCTCCAAAGGGCACCCTGAAGATTCTTGTAGAAAGATATTGAGGATGTTGTTGGTCTAGAATAAGGTGGACTCAATTGGTGTCAAAAAACCCACTCTTGAAAAAGACAATGTGCAGATTAGAGATGGTGTGGCTAAGGAGTTGACATAGGGGACTCATAGGTCAGAGGAGATGGACTCGAAGATCCAAATATATAAGGGTCTAATTGTGAATTCGATACAAAAATATGACTAGGAAATTTAAGGGAAACAGAATTTGGGTGATGGGAACATTTCAAGGATTCAATAGGAAATCAATAAATTAAGAGAAACTCAGGGGATTCATGGAAGGTGGGATGGAATTGAGGATGATTCCCTAAAAAATCATCAAATAGGTAGGATTATTTAAAGGGAAAGATTTTATTGTGGATGATGAAGGTTTTCAACCTATTACTCCTAGGAAAACAAGATAGAGGAAAGATTATTCATATCTCAAGCTGATTATAGTCACCATGTCTCATGGTCCCTTAGACGACTCCAACTCGTATGATGATTATGATGATTACTCTAATTTTGATTACGAATTTTGATATTTCCTATTTTATTTTTGTATGAGGGAATGATTCCTGTATGACCCCTTCTATATTCTTCATATACCTATTTTTTATTTTTAATATGAGGGCTTTGCCTAAATCTTCTCTCAAAACATTTTTAATCCCTAAAATGAACTTATAACCAAAATAAAATATAATTATAATTACTATTTAATAAATTATATAATTTATAATTAATGTTAATATATTTATATTTATTATCCAATTAAAAATATTAATTTTACATTTATATTACAAATTTTTTTGAAAGGAATTGACAGTTTTTGAAAAAATGGTATATTTTTTTACTATTCACAAAAAATAAATCATTCAAGAAAAATCCAAAAAATTCACCCTAAAAATATTGAAATTATTATTTAAAAATTTATATTCATTTCTTGAAATAATATTTCTAATAATGGTAGAATTTAATTAGAATTTCCTCACAAAAATGATATAACGACCATTTTTGAAGAAAATATATTTCTGATGAATAAAATTTCTACTAAAAATTTAGTACATATTTATTATGAATTACAAAATAAATTTTCATTATATAAAACCATTATACATATTTTTCATAAATTGGTTATTCCTATTCATATCACTAGCTTAACATTTAGGTTATAATAGTTACATTTATATAATGTTTTGACAGTATATCGTAGTATTCTCAAAGCTTAGTTTTGAATATTGGGAAAGTTGTTAAGAATAATATTCTTTTAAACTATATATTTGAGGTGTTAAAAGTTTATATTTCCATGAAAATCTAGAATAAGTATACTAAAATCATTTTTAATATGTACAAATCAACTATTTATTAATTTGATGCCAATATTTCATGGTATGATTCAATGTATTATTTCACCATGATATTTTTATTAAAATGAAATATCAATTTTTTATAGACTTTTAATATCATTAAAAACACATTTTTTAATATTATGATCTCATCGCATAATAGATTAATGATACATCTATTTTTATAGGTTAAAAATAATGCGGCAAATGTCTTACTATGATTCGGTAATAAGTCAAGGACCATTGATAGGTTTTAACCCATTGATGATTACTTTTTGACTATTAAATCTATAAATACATGTTTTTGGTAATTCAAAGAAAACCACATGTCAAATTGATATTCAATCTATTCCAACATATCAAACATTAAATAAAGGGAATTTCCATGCGATTTCAAAATAATCTATAGTCGTTTGATTATTTTTAAAAACATTTAAAAATATTTGAAATTTATTTTATAGTCATTAAAACCACAACACACATCATATTAACATGATATATATTAATATATGTCAAAAATTGATCAATTATCAATTTATTATGATTTCATGACAATTGAATCTCATTCATAATGCTTTTACCCATCAATATTAAATAAATAAAAAACCAACTTTTTTACATTATGAGAAAATTTCACATCAGAATAATGTGTTATCCATTAAAATATATTAGAAATTTAATATAGTTCGTTTTATTGTGATTTCATAATAATATGAGGAAGTTTGAAAGATTTTAACCATTTATCACATGTTTTTATAGACTTTTAAATTTAATAAAGCAGAATTTTAAGTCATGAATACACCATGTAATGGATTAATATGTGGTCTATTTCTATATATCACAACTAAATCAATAATCATGTTATTACGATTTTATGACTATCCAAGGTCATTTTCTTGAACATTATCACTACAACATATGATAAATTTATGTGTTTTATATCTTAACAAGTCACAAATTAATCAATGATTATTGTCTCTTGATTTCACAGAAACACGAGGTTGTTTTCAATGTTACAAAACTTTGAAACATGTATTAAAGGAATTAATTTCTAATAAAACTTTTTTTTCATTCATTTAAACCTCATCACATATCAAATTGACATGTGCTGTACTTTTACATGTCAAAAATTAAAAAAACTATCAATTTCCTATGATTTCAAATAATCTAAAGAAGTTTTCAAGGACTAAAATCTCTAATTTATTTTTTATTTTTAAATAAATAAAAAACACTTTTATTCATTATAGTATTATTTTTAGTTTAATTGATGTTAAAAAAATCCATACATTTCAAAAATTATACCATGATTTAGACTGGTATGTGATCTGTTTCTACATATCCCAAATTAGAAGATAGTAATTTTCCAACGATTTAATGATAATATAAGGTCATTAGCTGGGTTTTGAGCTTTCTATGTATGTTTTTCAATATTTTTAAATTTAAGAAAATTGTTTTATTGTTCAATACAACCACACCACATTGATATTCCCTCTATTCATACTTTTTACTAATTAATCAATGATTGTAATCTTATGATTCCAAGAGAATACGAGGTCGATTACTATGTTTAAATTTTTGACTCATGTTTTTTGAATTTTAAATCAATAAAACACACTTTTCTTTATTATAATAAAATTAGATTATGCACATATATGATTTAATTCAAATTCAATTATTCACGAAGATGAATTATAAACTCCCCAAATATATAATATTTATCATTTTATCATGGATAAAATAGATATTATAATGTAGGATTAAATTTATGATTGGATTAAAATTATGTTTTATGTGTTAATGAGGATTAATTATATAGTGTAGGTCTATATTTATGTCAGAGGTCCGGTTTATATTTATTTTTGGATTAGGGGAGGTTGTAGGTTTAGATTCATTTAGGCGTTAGGTTTAAATTTAGGTTATGATGTGGGGTTAAGTTTGGGGTGTAAGTAATAGAGTAAGTTTAGGGAATAGGTTTAGATTTATGTTCGGGGTTAGTTAAGGTTATAAGGGTAAGGTTGGGGTTAGAGTTTAGGTTTTAGAATTATGTATTGGATTTGGATTAAGGGAATTGGTGTTAAGGGTTTAGGGTGTAAGTTTAAATTTTTGTTAGGCTTAAGGAAATGATTAGGTTTTATGTTGAGGATAAATTTTAGGGCGTATGTTTTGATTTATGTTAGGGAGTAAAATTTAAATTTAGTTAAGAATTAAAGATTAGGTTTTAGGGAGTATTTCAAAGATTGTAGGTTTAGATTTATGGTAGGGTTTCAAGTATATGTCTGGGGTTTTGGGGTGTAGGGGTTGGGTTTTGGTTGGGATGAGTTTAGGTTTATAGTGTAAGGTTGGTGTTAGAGTTTAGATTTGATAATTGAGTTTTTGAGGATGTTAGAGAATATTATTAAAGGATTTCGGGTTTAAGGTTTTTGTTTTAGGTGTAAATTTTGGTTAGGATTAGCTGTTATGATTAGTTTTTAAGATGGGGTTTATGTTTGGGGTTTATGGTTTGACTTATGTTAAAGGGTTAAGTTCGAAATTTAATTTATGATTAGTAGAGAGGATTAAGTGTGTATATTTGATGGTATAGGTTTAGATTTATACCAGGGGTTATTTTTAGGTTATAGGTTTTTTTTGGGGGGGGGGTGTTGGTGTGGGTTTATAATTAAATGGTAGATAGGGGTTAGGGTTTACATTTGAGAGTAAAATTTTGGATGTGGTTAGTGAATATGATTAGGGTTTGAGTTTATATTTTTCTTTCCTTTTTAGATGTCTATGACTTAATGTGTAGGTTTAAATTTAGGTTTAGATTAGGGTTAGGTTTTGGATATATCATAAGGATTAAGTTTTGGTTGTAGGTTTATATTTTTGTTATGGGTAAGATTTTACGTTTTATAGTTAGTTTTAGGGTGTAGTTAGGGAAAATTATATGGGTTTGTGTTTATATTTAGGTTAGGAGTTTAGGTGTTTTGGTTTTGGGTGTAGGTTTAAATTTTTGTTGTGATTTGGTTTTTAGTTTTGGTTGTAGGTTAGGGATTATATAAATAGTGTAGGTTTAGATTTAAATAATGGATCAGGTTTTGGGGGTTTGGGGATGAGTTGGGTTTTTTTGGGGGTTAGGATTATGATTCAATGCTAAATGTATAGTGTATTTAAGGGATAGGAGTAGGGGTTGGGTTTATATTTATAGGGATATGGTCTTTATGGAGTAGGTTTGAATATTGGTTTTAATTTGCGGTTAGATTAATGGTGTATGTTAGGGATTAATTTTAGGGTATATATTTAGATTTTTTATTAGGTCAGGTATATATTATATGGTTCAGGGGATAAGTGTTCTAGATTTGGGCTTATAGGGTAGATTTTTTATTATCTAAATTTTTGGAAGGAATTGAGATATATATTCTAAATTTAGGATTCATGATTATCTTTCGTTTTATCTTTAGTTTTTGGTTTATTATATATATATATTTATTTTAGGGGTCATGTTAATGGTTGTTGAGTTTGTTTTATATTATGTTTTATTTTAGGGTGTTATGTTATGGGTTTAGGGGGTGGAGGTTGGGTTCATGTTTTAAGGATATAAGGTTAGGGGATAGAGTTGATGTTTGAGAGTTAGGCTGAGGGTGTAGTTAGAGAAAATGATTAGGGTTGAACTTTAGATTAATATTAGGGTCTTAGGTTCTTAGGTCTTAGGTTTATATGTAACATTTAGGTTAGGATTAGATGTTAGGTTTTGGGTGTATATTAGGGAATGACATTAGTGGTTGGGTTTAGATTTATATGAGGGCCTTAAGTATTTAGGGTGTGGGGTATATCATTAAATTTATATTAGGAAAAAAATATGAGTTTAGGAAGTTAGGTTTCAGGTTTAGGTAATAGGATTAATGGTTTCATTTTATATTTATATAAGGGTATTATATAAATAGGGTATAAAGGTTAGATTTAAATTTAATGTAGGAATATGAGATATGTTTAGGATGATAGGTATTAGGTTTAGGGAAAATTATTGGGGGTTTGAGTTTAGATTTATATTATGGTATTAATTGAGTAGTTTTTATGGTGTAGGTTTAAATTTTGGCATGGATTATGGGTTTGGTTTTGGTTGCTAGGTATTAGATTTAGTGTGTATGTTTAGTTTTAGGGGGTTTGGTTTAGGTTATTGTTAGTTCAAAGAGTGGGGTTGGGTTTATGTTTAGGTTAATGATTTGGTTAGGGTGTATAGGTTGTAAAGATAATGGGTGGGTAAGAGTTTATGTTTGAGAGTTAGGTTTAGGTTATAGTTAGGTAATGGGATTTGGGGTTGTGTTTAGATTTAAATTAGGGTCCTAGTTGTTTAGGGTGCAGTGTGTAGATTTAAGGTTGGGTTTTGACTAAGGGATAGTTTTAAACTAGGGTTTAGGTTGGGTATGGTGGAAGATGTTGGTTTTAGGTTTATGATGGGGTGATTATGTTTTATAGGAAAGGTAAGGGGTTTGAGGTTATGTATTTAAGTTAGGTTTAGGGTGTAGTTAGTGAATTATAATTGGGGTTGGGTTTAGACTTAAATCTAAGGATGGGTTATTTAGGGTGTAAGGTGTAGGCTGTAGATTAAAATTTGGGTTGGGATTAAGGGTTATATTTAGGATGTAAATTATTGATTAAGCATAGGGTGTTGGTTTATATTTATGTTTTGATTAGTGGTTAGATTTAGGGTGTAAGTTAAGGATTAAAGTATAGGGGGTAGTATTTGATTTTTTTGCAGTATTTAAATGGGTTATGGGTTTAGAGTTTGGTGTTTATATTTTAGGCATCTGGTTTGGTTTTATTTTTAGTAAATATTTAGAGTTGATTTTATTATATTTAGGTTAGGGGTTAGGTGTTTTGGGGAATAGGTTTATATGGTGTATTTTTATATTTATATTTGGGGATTAGGTTAGTTTTAGTTTTAGTTTTAGATTAGGGATTGTGTTTATGGGCTTTGGAAATTGTTATATTTTGTTTTATGTTAAGAAGTTATGTTTAGGAAATGCATAACACTAAACAAATTTATATTAAAAGAATAATAATTTTGGTAGCTAGCTTCACACGCAACATTGACCTTTAACATAATTGAGATGTATTATAAAAATAATATTATTTAAATGTGACCTTTCCAATGAATTGTATGGTACATGCATAACTAAATTATAAAATAAATTTATATTAGTTATACCTAATAGAAATTTATTAATTTATTCTTAGGATATTAGTACTAAATTTTTAGCGAATTCATTTTATGCTTCAAAAATGCATCTTTTAAAAAATGGGTTTTATTGATTTTTGTGAGAAAATAATATAATTAATTTTTTACACCATTAAAAAATTATTTTAAAAATTAAAAATAAATTTTTAATCAACATATTAAAATTAAATTAGGGTGATATTTTGGTATTTGACTGAAATGATTGACTTTCAATGAATAGTGAAAAATTACGATTTTTCAAATACTATCATTTATTTTCATTAAATAAGTAATTAAAATTCCAATTATATTTATTATTTTCTAATAAATTTTAATATGATCCAATTTATTTAGAATAATCTAATCAAAAAAATTCACGATTTTGACGTAAGTTAATTTTTTTATTAAGACATAATTCTCTAAAATGAATTGTTTTCCATTACATTTTATGCATTTATATTAAATTAATTTCAACCAATTCAAGAAAATAAATCTTAAAATATAGATACAATATTTATAATCAGTATTTTTAAAATTTTTAAATGGGTCCCTTTTATTTTTAGGCATTATAAATAGTAACCATGGTAAAATTTATCACATCAGTAAAGGGTAAATCTAGTAATTAAGGTTAAAAATATTTCTAAAATGCATTAAAAATAAACCCAAAACTTTACTTTATTTCATTTAATGGGTGGAATTTGAAATTTTTTATCCCAAATTTTAATATATGGAATATTGGTTCCATTTGACCATGGTAATGAAATTTATATTATTTTAAGTAATAAAAACTCCAAAATATCCTTCAATTGATTTTAATTACATTTATATCTTCACCTAAGGATAAGAATATGTAATGAAATAATATAAAATCATAAGTTTTACATAATTTATTTACTTTTATCATTGAAATTTATTATTAATTTTTTGTGATTGAATAATTATCATAAATATTTATGCAACGCTGACACGATATTTTTTCAATTAATAGAAAAATAAAATAAATAATTTCAAAAAATGTTAAATGTAATAAAATTTGAATAAATTATTCTATTTTATGAATTTTATAGTTTAATATATCATATTATAGACGTTTGAAAGTATTTTATTTGAAATAAAGCTTTGTATTTGTGTCTTTAATGTCAAATTAAATAAATAATGTCAAAAAGGACATAAATGAAATTTTATGAAAAGTGATATTTTATAAAATTATTTGAAATTAATAAAAATATTTAAAGATGAAAATTTTGATAAGTAATGGTCTAAAATTTCACCCCTTTAAAATTTATGTGAAAATTATTACCTTATATGTAAGATTATGTCTCTTTAAGATTAAAAAGTCATTACTGTGGTTAAGTGTAGAATTATTTAACGAAGGGGTTAAACCATAAGATAAGGTTTCAAATTACACTTAAACATGTTCAAAGTTTTTTGGATGAGAGTATTTCATCCATATATTATATTATATTTTAAATTATGGCCACATTTTTCCACTTTCACATGAAAAATAATTTATTATATTAAATATTTTAATTAGTACCATGTGTGTCCCGTCATTCACTATAAAATGGAACCACCTACCCTCTATTATATAAACCATCTAGATCCTCTAAGATATACAAAAAACTAAAAAAATAATATTTTAAAAATAATTATAAATGTTTCAATGGATCTGGAATTTCTAAAAGACCAACCCTAAGCCCCTTAAGAGAAGATCTAAAGGATCTCTTTCGAAGAAGAGGTAAGTGTCTTTACCGAATCTTTCAAATTTATTTCTTCTTAAAATTGCAATTAATATATTCTAACCATACTAAAATAAAAAATATATTATCATATATATATATATATATATATATGTTAATATTATTTTGGTAAAACCATTTTCTATATCTTTTACAACCTATAAAAATTGAAAACATTACTCATACATGTGTATAGCATATCATTTCCACAATATAGTGTGGTTTATTTTTTTATCACCAATTTACTTTTACAGTCATAAATATGAAAATAATGAATATATATGATTTTTATGACATAATTATACTTCTATAATTATATTATCATATATAAATTCTTCACTTAGAATCCTTTAAAAACGATAATGCCCCTCATGTGTACTAGTTGACTACCGCCTTCACAAAGAAATGTGAACATTTTTTCATTTTTGATTTACATTTATGGGAATAAAGATATATTTAATAGGTATATGTGATATTTATATCATTATTATCATTCTAGAGATTATATAACCATAATAAAATTACAAGGACTAGAAGTCCATAATGAAATAGGCATGAGAAAATAAAGTAGTTAACACCTGAAACAAGATTAATAATGAAAGATTATTGAAAAATTGGTGATAATATGTTATGATAGGATCATATATGATATTATATATATATTATGGTCCTGTGATAAATTTTAAAAAATAAAATAATTATACATTTCATTAAATCATATTCATATTTGTTGAAGCACGAGGTAAGGGGTTTCTTAAATCAATTTTCCTTGATTGGGTTATACATCAACTTTATTAACTATGTTATACCATGATTATGTCTGAAATGAAATGTCATTGTATTATGTTATATTGGAACAATTATTATCTGTATTTAAATGTTTCACAAATAACATCTTCACTGAATAATTATCACCTCAGTGATATGACCTTTGTAAGAAATTTCATCTCAATTTCCATTCTATTAGACATATTTTGTATTATTAATATATTTAAATTTACATTGTGTATATAGTACCAATTTTATATATTTAACATGAGTATCTATTTATTAATGATGTTTAATGTTTCAATTCAATTTTATTCTTACAATGTCATGTAATTTTAAAGTTAGAAAATAGGTAAGAATTTATTTTACAATCTCAGTTCAATGTGTTTGATCTTATTTTCATTCCAGGAATAATATAATATATCCTTTATAAACATAATTTATTTTATAATAATCCTGATATCTAATAAATTTTCATATTTTATTTAAAATTTTCCTCTCTTTGGAACTTTAATCATGAAAATAAATTTCTAAACTAAATCGAGTCTTATTTCTATTTTGAGCGGGTATATTTTTCTTCTATGTCTATTTTTCCAAAATTGTATTAGAAAACCACATTTTATGTACTCAAATGATTTATTGAGGATATTTTAATTTATACATGAGTTTTTAATGTTTTAATGAAATCATTAAAATTTTTATGAAAATTTCATTTTTGACTTTATTTATAAAAAGTCAAAATGAATGTTTACTTTTTTACATACACAGAGTTACTGGACTCTCCTGCAACCATAACCATTTTATGCTCATTAGATTCCTTTATGGGATTAAAATAATTTAATAAATAAAACTCATTATTAAAATTTATTTTAAATGTTTCTATTCCATTTTATTATATTCTTTAAAATACTATATTTTTACTATAAAATCAAATTTTCTGATGATCATATCTCATATCTTAATTATCTTTTTGGTATTTAACTTTCTCTTAATAAATTAACATTTTTATGATTAGTTTTCATTAGAAATTTCACTTCTCTTAAATATCCCTTTTTTATCATGGATATGATTATTTCATAAATCGGATACCACTTCCACAAATAGTGTTTTAATTTTAAATTTATTTGATTATTATGGGAAATATTGATATTTCTTATTCCTTACTTAATACAGACATTTTTATAAGGAATAATATTCATGATTTAAATTTATAATTTAATATTTGAGGAATTCAATGGTTTTTTAGTGATGTGTGGGGCTCAGAATTATATATCTCGTTGAGGCATAAATATGTTTCTTATGAGAAACCAGTTGGATATCCTTATTAATTTTGTTTTTGGTGTATTCCTTCCCATTGTTTAAACTATACTAACACAAGTTATTAATAGTAAAGATATCATAAGGTTTGATATTATGACATACAAAATCATTAACTTCATTCCTTGATTTTTTTGTTATTATGTATGATAATACTATATTCATATTATCCGTGGATGCATTTCTTGATCGATTTTTTGATTAAATTTCATGGGTTTTCATATATTTATTTTCCATATTTATTATACCATAATTATTCATGTCAGATTCTGTTGTACATAACCTATATTTATAATTTCTGGTCACCCTTATTTTATTTCATTTCCCAAAGATATAAAGAATATATAATTGAATGATTTTAAATAATTTCAATATTTATTTATATTATGTTTTATATTTTATTTCCAATGTAAAATGATAATCATGTATGTATCTAGTCATTCAACATTGATAAATAACTCAGTTATTTGAGATGCAATCACTTATATCTTATGAAAATATAAAATAGAAACCACTGATTATGGGCTACTGGAGTTGGGGTTGTTACAGTTAGAATTAGAGAAAGTATAGTATAAATATTGGGAACTAGATTTAGAAAAGAATATAATAGGAAACACAACCCTATGAATGAATTTAAAGATAATTTTAATTATTGGATAATATCGTAATATTTTGTTAATGTTGATATTATATGGGTTTTCAAGAAATATATCCCTAGTTGGATACAACAATTGAGCATGGTTTTGTCACAGATATATCTAGGGGTAATAACCCCAAAAAGAGTTAGTGGAATAAGTATCACCCATAATTCTAATGCATAGTAAGTGTTCCCTTACTATGAACCTAGTTTGACAATCCTAGGGAATATTCATGGGTTGGTACACATTTTATTTATGAACCATTATCAAGGATTGGAATATATGATAACCATGAAAGACCTAGGTTAAACCTAAGTTGTATTAAATTGAAAATATGGTGTTATGGTTTAGATATACTATAAATTTTTTTTATAATTATGTGGTTACCAACATGGATTATTTTTGTAAACACTATTATTTTTTTTTTAGTCAATGAATTAAACTAAGAGGAATCATGTTAATAATGAATGTGATAGACAATGTGATAAATTTTCCCATGAGAAAACAAATGAAATGAGAGATAACGGTCAAAAATTGTAATTATTCCTAATTGGTTTTAAAGATAAATACCTTAACCAACTCTCAAACTCACTAAAGTATAGAAGTATAGGGTTTACTAGAATCTTAGGTGGTGGAGACCATAGAGGAAAGAAGGTTAAATTTCATTCATGTTAGAAATATAGAAATTGATCCCTTTGAAAATGTCTCAAAGAAATGGGAAAATTATTCATGTGTAGAAAATAAGGGAATATATCAATGAATCATTGAGAAAAAAACTTAAGAGTTCAATGAAGGAATATGAAACTCATCATAAGGTATAATTTATAGTATAATATATTATGTGTGGGGAATATGGGCATTATCTGAGTCAAATCCCTAATCCAAAGGTTAAATCTTGAACTATGGAAGGATATATGCTATTACAATATTTGATGTGAAAATATTGAAGAGTTTATGCATTGGGATTCAATAATAATGTTGTATAAGTTGTACATCAATGATATTCTATTTATATTAACCATGAAACATCTAAAAAATGTTCTATAGTATTTTTTCATTAAGTATTTGAAAACATAAGTTGAATTGAACCAATAACCAAGAAAAGTGATTTATTTTTAAGGTGATATTAATATATTTCTAATATTGAATTAATAATATTTAGTTTTTAATATGTGATGAGGTTGAAATTCCATAAAGAAAAACCAAAGAGTGAAGTTGTTCTTGTAAAATAGAAAGATAGAGGATAAGTGGTTTTCTCATGTTATCTATCTTTATATTAAATTAATTAATCAAATTTAGGAAAAATTATCTTTAAATGAGAAAAATATATTAATATCATTTTTGATGAATTGAAGGTCTTTTCACACCTCACTGATTTTGTGTTTTGTGGTTTTTAACTTTCTCATGACCATGTTATCTTCCTCTATCTATTATTCCTTGGAAGTTAGTCTCCTCTTCCATGTCTATATTTTAACTTCTCTCTAATTTTTCCCTATCTGGGAACCTAAATATATGAAATTTCAGTCAAAATTTATGTTTCCCACTTACACTTTACAAAAGAAGTTTTATTATCTCTTTTTACGATGCGTGTTTTCAGAAGTGTTATTTTCAAATATTGAACATTTAATTAGTGAGATAAAATTGATATGGGACAATTTATTTAATTTGGGATAATGTAACACCATAAAACTTTAGATTAAAAGAATAATTAGTTTAATGGATTTCATAACAAGAAATATTGATCTCTAAGCAATTTGAGATGTAATATAAAAATATTATTATTTAAATGTGATATAGGTATTTTATTGGAAGATATATGACTTGTTGGATTGAGTTATAACAAATACACACAAGAGGGGGGGTGAATTGTTTCTTTTAAAAATTCTTCACGAATCGTGATGATGACTCAGTCTTTCCTTTTATCTTTATTAGATTGTTTATGTAGTAGAAAATAAAAAGTTAAAGGATTCAAGAATGTATAGTTGTTTAGGGAATAGAAGGCCCCTAGTCCACTCCACCAACACTCTACTCTACGAGCTTGTTAATTTTCACTATCTGGTCCTCTTATCAACAGACCGTCCACAACTGAGTTCAGGTAGTTGACACATTTACATGTTAAGGCTAAAAACAGAGCCTTCTGGTTCATACACAGACCCAAATACACAACTTAGTAGGAGAAGCTGGTTACTCAAAATAAAAAGAGTATTTGTGTTGAAATACTTTCTAGTTGATCTTCACATTTTAAATAGAACACAACTAATAGTAGATAGATCGTCATCTTTAGAAAAGAATAATATTCAGGTTGAAGTAGTTTTAAGTCAATTCAGTTGCAATAGTTATAGAAATAAATTCATCAACTCTAAAAACAATGGATTCACGAAATATTTCGATGTAGAAATGGTGAATCTTCAACGTGTTTCTTCTTCTTTAGAAAAACAGAGTTTTATAGCTCTTGTTAGCAGTAGATATGTAAATCTCGAAGGACTCTATAAAACTGTAGTCGTGAAGAACTCAAGAAATATTCATATATTTTCTTGATGATTCACCCTCATTTTACTTGTAATACAAAATATCACAGATATATATAGAATAACGACGAGCGTTTTACTTAAAAATTTAGATCCAAAAATTTCGCCTTTAGAATCACGATATACAAATGTTTGAATAACAGAGTATTCGTAACTCCCCTGAATATTCCGCATGAAAAGATCCTCTTAAATCGATCCTTTGAATCACAAAATAAACAGCTTTGAAATAATCAAAGACTTGCTTTAAAATCGGGCTTTGAATTTGTCTTGAAATAAGCCTAATAATATTCATAAATACCATTGCTTAATAAAGTTGTAATTTAAATTTCTGATGCTAAATGTAGGGTTTAACTACATAGCATTATTTCTCTAAGCGTATAGTTCACAATGTTAGGTTGAGAACGTAAGGTTCAGAACATAAGGTTCACAACATAAGGTTTACAACGTAAGGTTGATAAACCATAATTTTCTCTTCAACTCTCAAACATATAGTAAAATATCCATACTTTCCTTTTTTATCAAAACATAAGATACATGATCCATAAGATTCACTATAAAAGTAAGTTTTATGATCCATACTTTTATCAGCTTCTAAACGTAAGGTACATGATCCATAATTTTTGATAAAATGTAAGGTTGTTTTCAAAAGTAAGGTTGATGAACCATAATTTTTAGAAACAAACATAACATTCCATACTAACCTAGGGTTCTTCTTATATACTTTTCTAATATCCCGAACATAAGGTTCCTTCCAAATGTAGGGTTCTTCTTCCATAATGTTTTCTATAACGTATGGTTGCATAACCATACTTTTCTAATATGCTTTAAAGTAAATGAAAGATTCCATCCTTACGCTACGCCCCTCAACATTGGGTATGAACATTGTTTCCAGAACAAGAGAAAGTGATTTCCGAACACGTAGAGCATGAACAATGTTTCTAGAACACGTTAAAATTATTTTTGAACACATTTTCAAATATTCCATGTTGATTAAATTATTTAATATTATTAAAAAATATAGAAATAAATAATATTAATTTCCTGAAATATACTCAAAGTAAAATCATTAGAATAACAAATAAGGGTATTTTTGAACATCAAAATAATCATAAAGAGATAGAGTATTGTTCTCAATGATCTCCACTTAATAAAATATTGTTTTGTTGGAAAAAAACATTCTAAACAATATCCCCCTTTTTTATGATAAAAAAACCCATGAAATGACCAATGAAATTATCTTAAAAAATTAATTGTATATAGTCTAGAATTTTGCAAAGATAAAAACCATATTTTTTTAAAAAAATTATTTCTTAATTTTTACATTTTCTCCCCCATTATAAAGTAAAATAATATATCCTCCTTTATAAATAGAGAAAATAAAATTTTGTTTTTATCCAAAAATTTCTCTTTAAATAAATTTTTTTAGAAATTTATCCCCTTAAAATGAAACGTTTTATTTTCTCCCTCTGAGTAAACGATTTATAAAAAAATCTTCTGTTTATCCATATTTCTTCCCCCCCCAAAAAAATATGTTGTGTCTATCCTTATTTCTCTCCCTTTTTGTGATATCAAAAATAATGATAGAAGAAGGAATATAACACATTTTAATGTAGCACTGAACTTAAGTAAATGCCATGATAAACAGTTTATCAATATGTGAAGTTGGATTACTGGAATTTTAACAAAGAAAGTACAGTGAAATGAATCAAAACATATGAAAAAGATATTCAAGTATATTTTATTTGAAATGTAATTACATGTATAATAATGACAATGAGAATCAAGGTTAGGCTAAAAATATTTGGGAAATAGGTTTCAGCACCTCTGAATGACTTCCTTGAGCTCTGACATCTGTAGTTGTAACCTTTTCATCAGTCCATCGCCTAACCTAACTATCATATCCCTTCCTTATTGAGTTAGATGGATATCTTCAATCAAATTGACTCTAAAAAACTCATGTAACCTCTCTTCCTTCACTATAAACTGATTTAGCTTCTCTGTGAATCTATTCAATAGAACTCTAACCCCTGGTTCATTTGAGGTAATATGGTCAACAAGATGATTTTAATTATCTAGAAGAATAGATAATGGAGCGTTGTTACACTGTAAGTCCTACAATCTGTCATTAAAATTTCTCATTATTGCTGTAATGGCTTGAAATGTCTTTATCAGATCAGACGAAGTACCCGAGGTACTTGGTTGACTGTCCTTGATAGTTGCAAACTATTGCTCCATGAAAATCTTAAAATCTTATAAATCAGACTTCATTACCATTTCAAATTTCAGTTTTCCAACTTCATCTAACATTTCCTTCTTAAAAGATTCCACTTCCATTTTTGAAACTGAACTATCTTTCAAGTTCTAAAATTTATGTCTCTCCTTTTCTAATTATATTCTCAAGGAAGTATTCTTGGCTTGAACTTTATTATATTTTCGAGTTAACTCCTTCACATGATCATTCTCAGAATCAGTGGCACCCTATGCATGATTCTCAACTTGATGTAATAAAGTTAAAGGAAAATATTGAGCATCAGATCTCTAATATATAGCCTTCTCCGCTGGTTGCTCAATAGATTTTTCTTCAGAGTCATTAACTGAATCATCCACAAAAAAAAATTTCATTAAAAACTTTAGTATTAATCTTAGAATTATTATCTTATAAATTCACATTAGTGGGATGTTGCTCTTCCTGAGCATCTTCTGCATTTAGTTACTCTAAGACTGGATCCGCTAAAATAGGTTCTTCTTGAGATAATTCCTCTTGTACAATCTCAGTAGGCTATACAGTTTGAGCAGATTCAGGTCCAGCCACATCAACTTCTTTAGTCCTTTCAACAGTTTGAGGAACAATTACTTTTTCAACTTGAGGAGTCACCTCAATCTGGGAAACGATTGGTTGTTTAATTTTCTCTATTGTAGGTTCTCTAATAAATATGTAACTCATAAGAGGTTCAATTGCATCATCAGTTGCTTAAACATGATCCTCACCAATTGAATCCACTCAAGGTCTTTTCCTCTGAAGTCTCTCTTGACTTTCCTCATCAGCAGATGTATCAACTACTTCAAATCTCAGTCTTCTTGAGGTTCCACTTTCTCTTGATTCAGCCATGCCTTCCTTAGACTTAGCAGGTTTTCCCCCTGAGTTGAGTCCTGGTCTTCCTTAGCTCCAACAGGACTAAGCATGCCTTTCACAGTACTCCAGAAGATTCCAATCTTCCTTAGAGTTCCATCATTGAAAATATTGTTGTGATGGAATCTTACTATGGCATCTATTAATGTTACCATATCAGACATAAACAGTAAATTTGAAAGAAACATTTCATAGGGATAGAAGTTCATTCTAGCATATGGTTGACATCAATAGTTGAGATATCTTACCATATATCTTGTAAAATTAAACTTGATTTCACTCATAAGAAAAAACATTATGTACATGTTAGGGAACAAAATCTTATCCATCTCTGACATCCTAGGTGCAATCCCTGTTTGCAAAAACTTAGTAAGGATCTTTTGATCAGGTTCCAGATCCTTCACTATCATTTTTCTTATAATTTTAGAACCAATTAAAAATGACATAATCTCCTCTGAATTATGTTCACCATCTTCAATATTCTTTAAGTCGAAATGATAAACTCCCTCATGATGTAAGTTTGAGATTCTAGCTATTTCTATATATGAAATTGAAAAATCTCGATCTTCAATTTTCACAACTATGGTGTCCTCTGTATCTCCAAGATAGAACTGAATGGATTTGAAAAAGTGACGAAGATCTACTTCATATAGAAACTCTTTATTTTCTCCACTGAAAGTCTGCTCGAGATTCTGAAAAGTGAGGTCTTGCTGCACCATGAGATCTGTTTGATTCAACCATTCCAGGTCGATTACTTTTCCCTGTAGAATCTTTTTTCCTGCCGTGCACTGAAGCTTGGAATTAATAGATTTTCCTTCCTCGATTCTCTATGTCTTTTCCACTTATATTTCAATGTTCTAAAATCTTAAAGGTTTAGGGTTTCAAAGGTTTAGCCAAAGGTAGATGAAGGTGGTAAGAGGTTTTGGTGTTTCGAAAGGTTTTGAGAAAATAAACAGGTTTGTAATTTGAAATGGTTTTTGACATCCAAGATTCCTGTGTCATTTACTTACATAATAATCATTAAATTATTTAAATAAAATAAATCATACATGGAAAAAAATACAAATGAAATTGTAAATCATTCTAAAAATAAATAATTATAGCACTTGATCTCTTAGAAAATGATGTCTGATATCAATATGCTTAGTTCTATAATGGTTAATAGGGTTTTTTGAAATATTTATAGCACTTGTATTATCACATAAAATAGGCATGTTGTAACGCCCCGACCCCAGCTACCCAGAGTCGGTGCATTACTTCGTAACATTGGCATGATCACAAAAGATCAAGTCTTGAAAGACCGATTAGTTTAGTAGCTTTGGAAACACTAGATACATTCGTAAACGTTACATTACATCATAAAGTGAAAAAATACAATAACAAAGTCTCCATAGTCCACTCTCATATCCACTTATGACAATCCCTGTAGGTCATTCATAAAATACTTCTTCACATCCTGGAAAATATTAAAACATTGAAAGGGGTGAGCTCAGATGCTCAGTAAGGATAACAATATTGCGGAAGCTTTCATAAACAAACATTAACATTTAAGGCAATGTATAACTAAAACAAAAGCCTTTTCAACATAAACATCAACATAAACATCAACATAATATGGAAAAAGTAAAATGAGATAATGCCATTTATTTATTCACATGGATATTCTACTAGTCGAATAATCACATGCAATATCAATAACCACTTTCATAATGAGGGAATGTATAATTCTGGACATTCTGAAACATTTTGTCAAGGCCTCGGCCAAGACGTCTAAAATGATTAAGGCCTCATCCAAAACCATAATTCAAATTGGGAAAGGGCCTCGGCCAATTCCACGTCTAGTTGTCTCATGAGACCTACCGATGCATCGAGGATCTATAGCGGGCTCCACCCGTCACTTATTAAGTCCAATACGTTCCTCATATGAATAGGTTTAAACATATCATAAACCATAACATAATCGTATCACATAAAACATGCATAAAGGAAACATAACATTTCCACATTTCAATCACAAGATATCAATACAACACATTGATATAATAAAAACGTTTTCAAAACCATTTTCAATACCAAAATAAAAGCAAGTTAAAACATTGTATTTATTTTTCATTTAAAAAAATGATGGCTTGTAGAGGAAGCCGAAACTCAAATAATGGTCATGGCGGCGGAGAAGTCGTTGTCGCCGCATATGTACGGAAATAAAAACATTCCCTTTTTGTCATTTAGTAAAATTCTTCGTATAAAAATATTCCTTTTGAATAAACGTAAAAGTCAAAGGGGTTTATACACTGTACAAAAGAAATTTGTGTATAAAGCAAAATATGCCTCAATGAATGGAGATTGAGACGAAGTCCCTTAAAAAGATCATTTTTAAATAAAATATAACTATTATGTGTATTCACTATATGTACACATAATGAAAGTATAAATATAATATACGACATAATAATATCATGACATAATTTGAAAGTAGGAGATTAACCCAAAGAATGGAAGTTGGGTTAAGAAATTCCCTTACCTCGTGTATGACTTGACTCAGCCGTTCTTTAACCTCCTGAATAATAAACTAGAGTTAATATATACCTTATTAAGAACCATTTTCAATTTAATTATCCTTTTTATATCACTTATTACAATGATATGAACATTATGTAATTATTTAAGTTAATAACGGTCGTTTTGTCGATCTTTGGTACTTGAGTCAACAATAAACTTCTTATAATTACAAGTTGTTTATGTGGTAGAATATCCATTATCTCCAGAATTATATTCATGATTTAGATGTCATATATATCATATATATCCAGTATATACATTCATTTATAATATTACGTAACATTTAGAGGTAAGAAATGAAATGCACCGTTCATGGAGACGGTAAGTCGTACGTACGCATGAAAGCTACTTTCATTTCTATTTCGTATTTAATGGAATGAAATCATAATGATATAAATTTATAATATAATTAAAGTATAATATAGTGTATAATACCATTTAATACATCCTTTATACATCCCACATATGGCATTAACGATTCAAATCACTTTGAGGGGGCGGTAGTCCGCACTTCCTAAAATGAAATTATCGCATTTTACCCATAATGGAAATCATAAAGTATGCCATAAATGAGAAATAAAGAAGCATAAGGAAAAAATAAACATAATATATATATCATATATGAAAATAGTGTCATCAAAATGGCCACCATTATAGGTGTTAAAAGAATTTGAACAATCATCGTTTCGTGAGGCAGTATTTCGCCACCCACAGAAACAGTATGTTCTTTAACCATTAGACGAATGTGTGTGTAAGTGTAAACCAAATCCTTATCATAGAAACATACTAGTATATTTTAGATACTGGTGTTGTTACAAAAGAAAGTAATGAAAAGAGTTTAAGGGGTTGGAGATACAAAATTAAACAAAACAACATTAGAGAAGACATTACCTTAAAAATAGGGTAGATCTTTTTGATTTGAGCCAAAGGATTCCTTGGGAATAATTCTGCCCAAATTGAGGCTTCTAGGAGTAAGGGATGGATTTTGGGAGAGTATTTGGGCAGAGTTTGGCCGAGCAAAATGGCTTGAAGGTGTGAATAAGGTGGGAGTGGTGGGGGCCTTTTATAAGTGGAGAGGAGGGGCTCTTTTGGAAAGATTGAAATGTTACATTATTATACAATACTTTTTCGGATTTTAAAGGACCCAAACTTATATAATTCGTGGATAAGGTGATAAGGGTTCGAAATATACTCATCCAATGGGCTTTGGACAAGTGTAAGCCTTGGATTTTGCATTATCTTCTCATTTTATTTAAATCGTTAAATAATGATGTCATCACTGCATCATAATGATGTCATAAATAATTTAATTTATTTAATGTCTAAAAATTATTAAAAAAATACTATGATGTAGTAAATCTTTTTATATTTCTAATGAATATTTATAGTCAAAATTTGGACTTGTGTAACCCCACTTAAAAACTATTTTAGTAAAACAACTCATGTTTGTGTCAATTTAATTTTAACATTAAATAAATATATATTAATATCATTTTCCAACTAAAGTGGCTCCATGGGGTCCCCAAGTTTACCCATGGGTTGTCTTGGTCGGACATGACTCATCCAATAGGATTAGGACAAGTTTCATGCTCATCTCATATTATTAAAAAATTATTTGCACCTTAAACTACACTAATTACCTCTAATCGCGATTAAGAACTTAAAAGTTACTATTCACCAAAAATTTATTTTAATCTCATTGAACCACATTTTACTTCTTAATGACAACCATGTATGTCGGATTTTTGAAAATAAAATCACAGAAGTGGTAATATTTCATTTAAATGAAAAATCAGTTATTTAACTACCACTTAGTGGTTTCACTATTCATCAAAAATTGAAGTTTTTCAGAACAAAGCCAAAATTTCACCCTAAGCTATAATTGATATTCCGAATTCAAAAATGATTTCTATTTTACAAAATTCCAAACATATAAGTTGCATTAATTAATTTTATAATTAATTCCCGCTGTCACAACAAATAGCGTGTTTTTAAGAAACAATTTATATCAAAAGATTGGCAATTGTTTATGTCCAATTTCAATGTTAAATTAATTCTAATGACCACCATTGGGTAAAATGGTAAAAATATATTCTAATTATACTTTAAAACCACTAAATAGTGTAATTTACCACTATAAATTATTTTGGTTAAAAAAGTTGTTTTTAAGTATTTTTCACTATTCATAAAAAATTGGAAGTTCTCAGGAAATTACAAAAAATTCAACTTTGGATAATTTCAATATTACGAATACAAAAATGAAGTCCATTTTGAAATATAAAATTTCTATAATTTTAAAAAGTGGTTATTACTATTCATAACGGCTACTTTGATTAGTCGAGGTGTTTTAGAACTCGAAGTTGCGTACAATGCAAGCTATTGCATTATTGAATGAGAAGCGTATCGTGGAAGCTCGGGGTGTTACATTCTCCCCTCCTTCAATAAATTGCGTCCTCGCAATTTGAAAATTTTCTTTGAAAACAAAAGGTTGAAAAGAGAAAATACCTTTGTGGAAAACCCACATCGGAAATGAGGTTAATAAATATATAACATTAAAAGAAAGCAAGATAAGTACAAAGGTCACCCGAGATAGCCCATTCTAGGATTCTATGAAAATATGGATATGGAGGAGAAACAAACCATCAAGGTCTGATGGAGAGTTATAGAAAACAGGATTAGGAGAAAGTTTAACTACAATAAAATCACAAACTTGTGATTGGTTAAACGATCATTGATTCCCCAGTAGGAAAAGTTAACCGACAACATTTTTGTTTTGAGTTAACTTTTATAATGTTGAGGAATTTATTTAGGAGATTTACTAAGAACGTAAGGGAATATACATACTTGTTATGTATACTTTCATTCATTACTAAATTTTTACCACAAACCCAACTTTTACTCCAAATGGTAACGGAACTCAAAAATATTCTATTTATCCTAATTGTATAAGGTTCCAAATGTTAACACATACCATTTAGATTAGTAAAATTATTTTGTAATAACCAGGGACTTCCTGTAGGCTAGTGGTAGGAAATAAAGGCCTGTCACACTATGATTGTGGGTTCGATTCCTGCAGCTTTGTCCGACGCGACGGGTTATGCCCCACCCTGCAGGTTGTCCTTTTCCTAAAACTATAGTATCATAATATTCCAAAAATAATCTTCATAAATTTTTTAACCTTAAACAATACTATCCAAAGATCAACTTAATCCACTCCAACCTTTATAGTTATCCAAAATACCTCTGTCCTGACTTTCTATAAAAGGTCTCTTAATTCCAAAATCAATTTATCAGATTCCCCAAACAAAGTAAAGTTTCTCTTATTGTCACATAATAAAAATATAATTACCTTCATCATATTAAAACCTTACTGAAATCAACAAGTACTGCAGTACAATCCTTATATATATATATCTCATTATTCTAATAACCAGAATATAATCCATGAGTCCAAAAGCACCATTACATTAGTTATTCTGCTTCAACTGTAGTAACAACATAAGATTTTCTTTGATCCCTTGGCCTTTTCTGAGGTAAGTTTCCCTGACACTTAGGACATTCATTTGCATAATGACCCATTTCTATACAATTATAGCATTCAACTTTGATATCCTCTTTCTTTCCCTTGCAATCACGAGTCTGGTGACCCTTTTCTCCACATTTATAACAAACTCTCATTCCTTTTAGACACGTACCATGGTGATTCTTCCCACAATTATCACATAATGGAAAATCCTTCTTTCCCTTTTTCCCTTTATCTGTCTCTTGTTCCACCGTTCTCTTCTTCTCTTGCTTTACTTTGTTGTCATAAGACTTAGAGAATTCCTTTTCTGTCTTGATACCACACGAGACAATATCTTCGTATGATGAGAAGGATTGTGATACTAAAGCTCGACGGAGAAATGGTTTTAACCCATCAAAGAAACGATCAATCTTACTCCTTGGGTTATGTATATAATCGGAAGTATGCCTCGCTAACCTTATAAAGTTATCCTCATACTTTGCGACATTCTCATCCTCCTTCTGCCTCAGACTCAGAAATTGCCTTTCCATATCTGCTCGATGGTCACGAGGAAAGTATTTTTCTAGGAAAAGCTCTTTGAACTCCCTCCATTCCATATTCGATACGTCATCATCTTCCTTTGTGTTTTCAATCAGCGACCACCACTGATCGGCATCTCCAGTGAGGCGGTAAACTGCCATGATAACCTTCTCCTTTCGCTACTCCCCAAAGCGTGGAATATTTTCTCTAAGGTGTTTATCCATTTCTCAACTACTAATGGATTTGTACCCCCATTAAATGTTGGCGGTTGTTTCCTCATGAAGCGGTCTAACATTGATCCTCCACATTGTGGATCAGGGTGATCCATACGAGTAAGGTTATTATTCATAACTTGAGTGAGTTGTCCCAGTATGGTAATAAGTTGATCAACACCAGTTGTATCTCCAGATCCACAATAATTATCTTGAGTAGGAGGGCAATCCCTACACGGAGTTCGTGCATTGATACGGTTTCCATTCCTTCCACTTGGCGCCATTTCTATACAATGGCATAAACTAGATTAGTTTATGAATCAAAATACATAATTCCATACTTATAAAATACTTAACATAAATTGAACTATTTATGGATATAATCCATAATCATAAAAAGAAATGTTTCCTTTGAGGAAGTATATACTCATAACCCTTCATAGTGGTTTGTAAAGAAAATGAGAATTATCCTAAGCATTTCCCCCGGGAGTGTCGTAACCAAGAGTGCAGCAAGGCCCGTTGTCATGCACCAGTTCCCGTTCGAGTCTAGCTCAAAGCGGTGTTTTCGGGTTTTACCCCTAGGTACATCTGTGCTAGAGCCGCCTCTACCTGCTCGTATCCAGACAGGGATGTATTGCTCGGAAAACTCATAACATCTCTATAATACCAAAATTCTAGGATGTTCTTCTATACTAATCCTCAAAGTCTATCTTTGGGCTATGTGCTCTAATCAGAGTTTATCTACATCTAGCATCCAAGGTTAGTACTAAACTGCCTCTGATACCAACTGTAACGCCCCGACCCTAGCAACCCAGAGTCGGTGCATTACTTCGTAACATTGGCATGATCACAAAAGATCAAGTCTCGAAAGACCGATTAGTTTAGTAGCCTTGGAAACACTAGATACATTCGTAAACGTTACATTACATCATAAAGTGAAAAACTACAATAACAAAGTCTCCATAGTCCACTCTCATATCCTCTTCTGACAATCCCTGCAGGTTATTCATAAAATACTTCTTCACATCCTGGAAAATATTAAAACATTGAAAGGTGTGAGCTCAGATTCTCAGTAAGGATAACAATATTGCGGAAGCTTTCATAAAAAAACATTAACATTTAAGGCAATGTATAACTAAAACAAAAACCTTTTAAACATAAACATCAACATAATATGGAAAAAGTAAAATGAGATAATGACATTTATTTATTCACATGGATATTCTACTAGTCGAATAATCACATGCAATATCAATAACCACTTTCATAATGAGGGAATGTATAATGCCGGACATTCTGAAACATTTTGTCAAGGCCTCGGCCAAGACGTCTAAAATGATTAAGGCCTTGGCCAAAACCATAAATCAAATTGGGAAAGAGCCTCGGACAATTCCACGTCTAGTTGTCTCATGAGACCTACCGATGCATCGAGGAGCTATAGCAGGCTCCACCCGTCACTTATTAAGTCCAATACATTCCTCATATGAATAGGTTTAAACATATCATAAACCATAACATAATCGTATCACATAAAACATGCATAAAGGAAACATAACATTTCCACATTTCAATCACAAGATATCAATACAACACATTGATATAATAAAAATGCTTTCAAAACCATTTTCAATACCAAAATAAAAGAAAGGTAAAACATTGTATTTATTTTTCATTTAAAAAAATGATGGCTTGTAGAGGAAGCCGAAACTCAAATAATGGTCATAGTGGTGGAGAAGTCATTGTCGCCGCATATGTACGGAAATAAAAACATTCCCTTTTTGTCGTTTAGTAAAATGCTTCGTATAAAAATATTCCTTTTGAATAAACGTAAAAGTCAAAGGGGTTTATACATTGTACAAAAGAAATTTGTGTATAAAGCAAAATATGCCTCAATGAATGGAGATTGAGACGAAGTCCCTTAAAAAGATCATTTTTAAATAAAATATATCCATTATGTGTATTCACTATATGTACACATAAAGAAAGTATAAATATAATATACGACATAATAATATCATGACATAATTTGAAAGTAGGATATTAACCCAAAGAATGGAAGTTGGGTTAAGAAATTCCCTTACCTCGTGTCTGACTTGACTCAACCGTTCTTTAACCTCCTGAATAATAAACTAGAGTTAATATATAACTTATTAAGAACAATTTTCAATTTCATTATCCTTTTTATATCACTTATTACAATGATATGAACATTATGTAATTATTTAAGTTAATAACGGTCGTTTTGTCGATCTTTGGTACTTGAGTCAACAATAAACTTCTTATAATTACAAGTTGTTTATGTGGTAGAATATCCATTATCTCCAGAATTATATTCATGATTTAGATGTCATATATATCATATATATCCAGTATATACATTCATTTATAATATTACGTAACATTTAGAGGTAAGAAATGAAATGCACCGTTCATGGAGACGGTAAGCCGTACGTACGCATGAACGCTACTTTCATTTCTATTTCGTATTTAATGGAATTAAATCATAATGATATAAATTTATAATATAATTACAGTATAATATAGTGTATAATACCATTTAATCCATCCTTTATACATCCCACATATGGCATTAACGATTCAAATCACTTTGAGGGGGCGGTAGTCCGCACTTCCTAAAATGAAATTATCGCATTTTACCCATAATGGAAATCATAAAGTATGCTATAAATGAGAAATACAGAAGCATAAGGAAAACATAAACATAATATATATATCATATATGAAAATAGTGTCATCAAAATGGCCACCATTATAGGTGTTAAAAGAATTTGAACAATCATCGTTTCGTGAGGCAGTATTTCGCCACCCACAGAAACAGTATGTTCTTTAACCATTAGACGAATGTGTGTGTAAGTGTAAACCAAATCCTTATCATAGAAACATCCTAGTATATTTTAGATACTGGTTTTTTTACAAAATAATGGAATGAAAAGAGTTTAAGGGGTTGGAGATACAAAATGAAACAAAACAACATTAGAGAAGACATTACCTTAAAAATAGGGTAGATCTTTTTGATTTGAGCCAAAGGCTTCCTTGGGAAGAATTCTGCCCAAAGTGAGGTTTCTAGGAGTAAGGGAGGGATTTTGGGAGAGTATTTGGGCAGAGTTTGGCCGAGCCAAATGGCATGAAGGTGTGAATAAGGTGGGAGTGGTGGGGGCCTTTTATAAGTGGAGAGGAGGGGCTCTTTTGGAAAGATTGAAATGTTACATTATTATACAATGATTTTTTGGATTCTAAAGGTCCCACACTTATATAATTCGTGGATAAGGTGATAAGGGTTTGAAATATCCTCATCCAATAGGCTTTGGACAAGTTTAAGCCTTGGATTTTTCATTATCTTCTCATTTTATTTAAATCGTTAAATAATGAGGTCATCGCTGCATCATAATGATGTCATAAATAATTTAATTTATTTAATGTCTAAAAATTATAAACAAAATACTATGATGTAGGAAATCTTTGTATCTTTCTAATGAATATTTATAGTCAAAATTTGGACTTGTGTAACCCCACTTAAAAACTGTTTTAGTAAAACAACTCATGTTTGTGTCAATTTAATTTTAACATTAAATAAATATATATTAATGTCATTTTCCAACTAAAGTGGCTCCATGGGGTCCCCAAGTTGACCCATGAGTTTTCTTGGTCGGCCATGACTCATCCAATAGGAGTAGGACAAGTGTCATGCTCATCTCATATTATCAAAACATTATTTGTACCTTAAACAACACTAATTACCTCTAATCGCGATTAAGAACTTAAAAGTTACTATTCACCAAAAATTTATTTTAATCTCATTGAACCACATTTTAATTCTTAATGACAACCATGTATGTCGGATTTTTTAAAATCAAATCACAGAAGTGGTAATATTTCATTTAAACGAAAAATCAGTTATTTAACTACCACTTAGTGGTTTCACTATTCATCAAAAATTGAAGTTTTTCAGAACAAAGCCAAAATTTCACCCTAAGATATAATTGATATTCCGAATTCAAAAATGATGTCTATTTTAAAAAATTCCAAACATATAAGTTGCATTAATTAATTTTATAATTAATTCCCGCTGTCACAACAAAGAGAGTGTTTTTAAGAAACAATTTATATCAAAAGATTGGCAATTGTTTATGTCCAATTTCAATGTTAAATTAATTCTAATGACCACCATTGGATAAAATGGTAAAAATATATTCTAATTATACTTTAAAACCAATAAATAGTATAATTTACCACTATAAATTATTTTGATTAAAAAAGTTGTTTTTATGTATTTTTCACTATTCATAAAAAATTGGAAGTTCTCAGAAAATTACAAAAAATTCAACTTTGGATAATTTAAATATTACGAATACAAAAATGAAGTCCATTTTGAAATATAAAATTTCTATAATTTTAAAAAGTGATTATTTCTATTCATAACGGCTACTTTGATTAGTTGCGGTGTTTTAGAACTCGAAGTTGCGTACAATGCAAGCTATTGCATTATTGAATGAGAAGCGTATCGTGGAAGCTCGGGGTGTTACACGTGTTATTAAAATTTAATCTAAAGTCCATAAGAGTTTTTTTCATCCACAAAACTAGTGCACAACAACTGCCTGTAGATACATATTCTGCCTCAGATTTTCACAGGGCAACTGAGTATTGTTTCTTACTAGACCATGACACTAAATATTTTCCTAAAAAGTGACAAGTCCCTGAGATGATTCTTCTATATAATCTACAACTTCTAAATTCAGAATCTGAATATGAAATTAAAATAAAATCCGAAGTTTTTGCATAGGGAAGAGATTGAAAAACATTTCCTTTTAAATATCTAAAAATTATTTTAACAGCACTTAAGTGAGTTTCTTTAGGATCAGATAAAAATCTAGCACAAAGACATACTGAATACATTATATCTGGACTTCTAGCAGTATGATATAATAAACTACCAATCATACCTCTATATAACTTGTTGTCAACTAATTTTCCAATTTCATCCTAATCAAGTTTTATATTAGTACACATAGGAGTTGTATATATATCGTTGTTTTCAAGTACAAATTTCTTTAGTAAATCAGTAATGTATTTTCTTTGATTTAAAACATTTCCAAAATCCTTTTGATAAATTTGAAGTCTTAAAAATAAATTTAATTCTCCCATAATACTCATTTTAGATTCTTTTTGCATTAAATTTGAAAAATCATGACAAAGTTTTTTGTTTGTTGAACCAAAAATTACATCATCAACATAAATTTGAACCAAAAAAATATCAGAGTTAACAGTTTTATTAAACAATGTTGGATCTTCCATCCCAACAGTAAAATCATTTTTCAAAAGAAAAAAACTTAATATTTCATACCAAGCTCGGGGTGCTTGTTTAAGGCCATAGAGAGCTTCGGTAAGTTTAAAAACAAAATCTGGTTTTTGTGAATTGTCAAAACCAGGAGGTTGCTCAACATAAACTTCATCCAATAAGTAATCATTTTAAAAGGAAGACATAACATCCATTTTAAATGATTTAAAGTTCATATGAGATGTATAGTCTAAAAGGATTCTTATAGCCTCTAATCTAGCTACAAGTGTAAAGTTCTCATTATAATCTATAACTTCTTCCTAATTATATCCTTTAGCTACTAGTCTTGCTTTATTTCTAGTTATTATTCCGTGATCATCTTGTTTATTTCTAAAGACCTATTTAGTTCCAATAACTAGATAGTTCTAAAATCTTTCAACTAAATTCCAAACTTCATTTCTCTTTAACTGGTTTAATTATTATTACATGGTTATCATCTAACATTCATCAACTAAGGCTTCTTCTAATGTCTTAGGTTTTAATTGGGATAGAAAGGTAGAAAATTAAACAAGATTTCATATATATCTTCTAGTTTTTATTTCAGTGTCTTGGTCTCTTCTAACAGTTTATAAAGGATTATTCTTTAGGATTATAGACTGTCTAGGTAGTACACTGTTAAGTTCTTCAATGTCATGTTCTTCTGAACTTGACTGAATTTAATTTAAATATTTTTCAAAATCATCTTTTAAGTTCTCAAGTATCATGTTGTCATTAGAGTCAGATTCATCAATTTGGTCTTTCCTTTTCTCATAGGGATCAGATTCATCAAATTTCACATGAACTGATTCTTCAACAATCCTTGATTTTTTATTAAAAAATCTATAAGCTTTGGAAGTATCAGAATATCTTAATAAAAATCCTTCATCAGATTTTGGATCAAACTTACCAAGATTATACTTGGTGTTTAAGGTGTAAACCCTAAATCCAAAAACATTAAAGTAATTTACCTTAGGTTTTTAGTTATTCCAGAATTTATAGGATGTCTTTTTAAAAATTGGTTTGATTAAAACTTTATTCATTATATACCAGGCTGTACTTACAGATTCTACCCAGAAATAGGGAGGAAGACTGTACTCATTTAGTATATTCCTAGCCATTTATTGAATAGTCCTATTTCTTCTTTCAACAATTCCATTTTGTTGAGGTGTTCTTTGTGCGGAGAAGGTGTATTTAATACCCATATTTGAGCAAAAGGAATTAAATTTTAGATTCTAAAATTCTCCACCATGATCACTTCTTAATAAAATTATTTTAAACCCTTTTTCATTTTGGACAGCTTTGCAAAAACATTCAAATATAGTAAAAGCTTCATTTTTATATTTTAGAAAATAAATCCAAGTAAATCTAGAATAGTCATCAAATAAAACATATACATATAATTTACTATCCAAGATTTCTATTATTGAAGGTCCAAACAAATCCGTATGGATATGTTCTAGATGTTGAGATGTTGCAATTTTGTTAACAATTTAGAAGGATGATTTGTGATACTTGGAAAGTTGACATGCATCATAGAATCTATAATTTTCAAATTTGAAACGAGTAAAATCAGAAACTAATTGTTTCTTAGATAAATTATGTAAAGAATATACATTGAAATATCTATGTCTTCTATTCTAGATCCACGATTCATTTATCTTAGTAGTTAAGCAGTTTACTTTTTATTTACATAAGGAATTTAAGTCTAGAGTATAAACATTATCAGTTCTGGGTGCTCTAAATTTAAGCAATTTATCTTTAAAAATAGAAAAATTGTTGTTAAAAAAATCAACAAAATAACCATCATAACAGAGTTGAGAGATACTTATCAGGTTGTGTTTTAATACTTGTACATAGAGTACTTTATTAATTGAGATAGCTTCTATATCTACAACAGTTCCAATGCCAATAATTTTACCTTTGGGATTGTCACCAAATGTGACTAATACTCCATTCTTTTGAGTTAATGTTTTAAAATTTGATGAATTCCCACTCATATGCCTAGAGCAGCCACTATCTATATACCATATTTCAGTTCGACTTCTGTGACCTGCTTCCTACAATTACATTTAAACAATGGTTTATTTTGGTACCCATATTTTGTTGGGTCCAACAATGTTTGCCAGCAAAGACCTGTGAATCCAGACTTGATTTGTTTTTCTATAATAAATAGAATCATATAATCTGCTTGCAACAAAGGCTTTCTTAATCCCACTTATTTTCAGTTTCCTTAAATAACAGTTTTTAGATATGTGACCTTTTGTTCCACGGTAGTTTCAAATTTTACCTTTTTTAATTAGAACAAAATAGTTCTTATACAGTTTGGATTTCTCACCTTTACTGCTTATTCCATATATTTCTTTTTTAATCACATTCTTTCCAAGAATTTCATTTAGTGTATTTTCTCCTTTTGTAAAAATAAGAGTTTCACTTTTGTATGTTTCTACTTCTGTTTGTAGTGTTTTTATTTTAGTTTCATTATCTGTATAGATTATATTAGATTAGTTATATTTTTCAATTAACTCTTGATGTTGTTTTCGCAGAGTGTCTCTTTCTCCTAAAATAGCAGCGTGAATATTTTTCAGTGATTTATGTTTCTTAAATAAGGAATCATATTTTTATTCTAGCATATTGCAGTAGGCTGAAAGTTTATTATTTGAACAATTAGAACTAGAATCAGAATCAGATGAGTAATAATATTGTACATCATTATCTTCTGCCATAAGGCACATATTTACTTTTAGATTTGATTCTTCTTTTTTTTGAGTCAGACTTTGATTAGCTTCTTGAGTGTTTAGAAACACTCCAAGTATCTTTCATTTCTATTTTGTCTTTCTACTCATAATCATTGTTTTTGAAAAATTTCCTTTTATTTTCTCCTTTTAATTGAGGACGACCAAGTCTAATGTGGACCATATTCTTGAATTCATATCATTTGACTTCCCTTGGTTCTTTTTTCATCCTTTTTAAAATATTTTCTGAATCCCTTCTTATTTTTGTATAATTTTTTGATTTTTTGGCTAGCTGATCCAGTTCCACATCTTAATTAGATAAATCAGAATTCTATGATTTCATTTTGATTTATTTTTTCATATTTATGCTATTCTTTTGGGATGTTACTTTTAAAGTTGTATTTTATCTATTGATCAAGACTTTATGCTCATTTTCTTCATCTTGAATCTTAGCTTCATACATCATAAGATTTCCAATTAACTCTCTCATTGTAATATCTTTGACTAGTGATGATTGTCTAATAGCCACTGATTCCCATTCCATCTAGGTGGTAGTACTCTTAGTACATTCTGGGCTTGATCTGCTTGTTTGATAGGATAACCAAAGGTAGTGATGTTATTAAAAATTTATGTAATACTTCCATTTTCTAGGTGATGATTTCTCCTTCAAACATTCTAAATGTATCAAATTTCAATTTAACTGTGGCATACCTCATCTGTCTGACATTGTCAATTCCTTCATAAGAAACTGCAATTGTCTTCTACATTTCATAAGCAGTCGGGCACTGAGATACTCTGTTGAATTCATCTGGTCCAATACCACAGATGATAGCATTAATAACTTTCGAGCTTATGTCATACTCTGCTTTTTTATCAGCACTCCATGTTTTAGGTTTATCTGGAATCACAAAGGGAGTTAGAATTTTTGAGTAGACTTTATATCCAAGGTTCTTTAAGTAAATTATCATCCTTGATTTCCAGCATCCATAATTTTCACCGTTGAAGTAGAGATCTTAAACTATTGACATACCCTCTCGTGTATTAGCCATTGTGCTCTGTATAATCCAAAATCATTCATCTTGTTATAGGTTTGACAAAAGATCCTTCTATGATACCAATTGTTGGATCGAGTTATACCAAATATGCACAATAGGGGGGGTGAATTGTTCCTTTTTACAAATTCTTAACGAATAATGATGATGATAGATTCTATCCTTATATCTTTATTAGATTATTTATGAAGCGGAAAATAAACAGTTAAAGGACGCAAGGATGTATAGTGGTTCGGGGAATAGAAGGCCCCTAGTCCACTCCACCAACACTATACTCCATGAGCTTGGTGATTTTCATTATCTGGTCCTCTTATCAACAGATCATCCACCACCGAGTGTAGGCAGTTGACGCCTTTACAAGTTAAGGCTAAAAACAGATCCTTATGGTTCATACATATAACCGAATACAAAGCTTAGTACGAGAAGCTGGTTACTCAAAATAAAAAGAGTATTTGTCTTGAAATACTTTCCAGTTGATCTTCACAGTTGCAACAACACACAACTGACAGTAGATAGATCTTAATCTTCAAAAAAGAATAATATTCAGGTAGAAGTAGTTCTGAGTCGATCCAGTTGCAATAGATATAGAAACAAATCCATAAACTTCAACAACAATGGATTCATGAAAGATATTCGATGTAGAAATGATTAATCTTCAACGTGTTTATTCTTCTTTAGAAAAATAGAGTTTGATAGATCTTGGTTGCAGCAGATTTATAAATCTCAAATGACTCTATAAAACTGTAGTCATGAAGAACTCAAGAGCTTGTTATATATTTTCTTGATGATTCTCCCTCCTTCTCTTTATAATAAAAAATATCACATATATATATAGAATAACGACAAGTGTTTTCATTATAAATTTAGATCCAAAAAATTCGCCTTTAGAATCGTGATATTAAAATGTTTGAATAACAGAGCAGTCGTAACTCCCCTAAATATTTGACATGAAAAGATCCTCCTAAATCGATCCTTTGAATCACAAAATAAAAGGCGTTTAATCAGTCAAAGATGTTCTTTAAAATTGGGCTTTGAATTTGGCTTGAAATAAGCCTAATAATCTACATTAGACCATTTCCCAATAAAGTCATAATTTAAATCTCTGATGCCAAACGTAGGGTTGAACTGCATATCATTCTTTCTCTGAATGTAAGGTTTACTACATAAGATTCACAACGTAAGGTTCACAATGTAAGGTTCACAACGTAAGGTTCAAAATGTAAGGTTCACAATATAAGGTTCAGAATATAAGTTTGATAAACCGTACTTTTCTCTTCAACTCTCAAACATACGGTACAATATCCACACTTTCCTTTTTAGCAAAACATAAGATACATGATCCATAAGATTCACTATAAAAGTAATGTTGATGATCCACAATTTTATTATATTCTAAACGTAAGGTACATGATCCATAATTTTTGATTAAACCTAAGGTTTTTTTCAAAATTAAGGTTGATGAACCTTACTTTTGAGAAACAAACATAACATTCCATACTAACGTAGGGTTCTTCCTCTATACTTTTCTGATATCCCGAACGTAAGGTTCCTTCCAAAAGTAGGGTTCTTCTTCCATAATTTTGTATATAACGTATGGTTTCTCAACCATACTTTTCTGATATGCCATAAAGTAAATGAAAAATTCTATCCTTACTCTACACTCCTCAACGTAGGGTATGAACAGTGTTTCTAGAATACACAAAAGTGATTTCCGAACATGTAGAGCATGAACTGTGTTTCCAGAACATGCTAAAATGATTTTTGAACACTGTAAAATATTCCACGTGGATTATAAGAATTAATATTATTCCAAAATACAGAAATAAATAATATTAATTTCCTGAAATATACTCAAATTAAAATCATTAGAGTAACAAATAAGGGTATTTGTGAACATCAAAATCATTTTAAAGAGATATAGTATTATTCTCAATGATATCCCTTAATAAAATAGAGTGTTGTTGAAAACAACACTTTCAAAATATGATTAAATTGATTATTAAATATAATTATTTTATTCCTAATCAATATTTTTTGATTAATTATCAGTAAATAATTACTCAAATTTTAGTGAAGTCATTTTATGCTTCAAAAATTCATTTTCTTCAAAAATGTTCTTTATTTCATTTTGTGAGAAAATAATATAATTAAATTATCATACTTTTATAAAATTAATATTAAAAATTTAAATTCCATTTTTAAAATATAATATAAAATTAACTTAGGATAAATTTTTGGGAATTTTTTAAAATTATTGATTTTTCAATGAACATTGAAAATGATTGATTTTTTGAATATTAACATTTATTTTAATTAAATAAAGAAATTTAAAAGTTGCATTATATTTTTTATCCAGTATAAAATTTAAATATGAAACAATTTATTTATAATTATCTAATCAATAATTTTCCGGATTTTGAAATAAGTTAATTTTTATACTTCAAAATTATTTTTTCTAAAAATGTTGTTTCTCATTACTCTTTATGCATTTTAATTAAAATTAATTTTTTAAAATTCAAGAAAAATAAAGCTGAAAAATATATACCATAATTTTAATGAATATTTTAAAATTTGGAAAATATATTCCTTTTAGTTTTAAGCATTTTGTATAGTAGTCATCATAAAATTTATCACAGCAATAAAGTTTAAATAGGGTAATTAAGGTTGAAGATAATGTTATAAGGAATTAAAATCAACCCAAAACATGCCTTTTTTAATTATATTTGTTTAATTCATCTATATCATTCATAAATTATAATATATATAATTATGGAACCATTTGAACTTTGTAATGACATTTAATTTTTTTAATTAAATAAAATTCCAAAATGTCACTTTCTTGATCATAATTCCGTTTATATGTTCACATAAGAATAAGATTATGTTATTAATGGATATTAAATATTAATATGAAAATATCTTATTTATTTTTATCAAGTTATTTTTTTTTAATTTTTTATAATTGAATAATTTTCTTAAATTCTTACACAACACTGACACAATATTTATTCAATTAATAAAAAAATAAAATAAAGGATTTTAAAAAATATGAAAAGTCATTAAATTGGGTAAATTATTATGTTTCATGAATTTAAAGTTGATTATATCATATTATGAATGTGTTAAAAGATTATATTCTAATTACATATGTTTTTGGTGTATTTAATGTCAAATTAAATGGATAGTGTGAAAATTATATTAATGATATTTTATGAAGATTAATATTTTCTAAAATTATTTAAAATTCATAAAAACATTGAAATGGGAAAATAATGATAAAAAATGGTTTAAAATTTTAACCATTTTCTATTTAATAGAATATTATTTCCTTATAATTAAAATTATAACCCATTAAGAATGAAAATTCATTACTGTGATTAAGCTTAAAATTGTTTAACAAAGGGGTTAAACCAAAAGATAAGTTTCAAAATACTATATAAACCTATCAGAATTTTATTTGTTGAATGTATTTAAACAATATACTATCTTATATTTGAAATTATGGCCACATTTTTTCATGTTCTCCTTGAAATTAATTGAATATATTTAATTAGTTTTATTAATTCTATGTGTTCCCTTTCGTTCACTATAAAAGGAACCACCACTCCTCTTCTCAATACACCACCTAGAATCTCTTAGATGAACCAAAAACTACAAAAAAATCCTTTTAAAAATCATTTTCCATGATCTTTTGGTTTTGATTTTTCCAAAAGACCAACCCAAAGTCCCTTAAGAGAATATCTAAAGGATCTCTTTCGAAGAAATGGTAATTATCTTTATCGACTCTTTCAAAATTCTTTCTTCTAAAAAATTCTATAAATCCATTATAAATATCCTAAAATAAAAATATATGGTATCATAAATATAATTATATTTTATTCTGATTATGTTAAAACCATTTTCCATCACATTTTCATCCTATGAAAAGAAAAAACATCACTTTTGCATAAGAACAACTTACCATCTACATATAGTGGTTTAATTCATTTTTCATCACCACATTACATGGATTATTACAAAGATGAAACTAATGAATATATATTTTTTTATATAATAAATATGAAATTTCACTGTATGTGTGGCCTACCACCTCTGCAAAGGGATTTGATCCATTTATCATTTCCACTTTACATGGATTTTCATGAATCAGGTTGGAATTCCATATGATTTGACATCTGACCTGGTCTGTGATAAGGCCTGATAGGTGTTCCCAATCCTCCTAGGTTGGGTAATTGAGTCGGGCATTGAAGATATCATAGTGGGAATGATTTAAGAACAGAAAACCCCCCGATCAAATAGACCAAATCAATCACGTAGCAATAAAACATAACCAAACATTAATAAGAAGATAAAAATTATCCAAATAAAACTACATATGAAGAAAATGAAAACTAAAATAAAATGACAAAAAAATCAAACTAAAACCAAACATGATCTCCATTTTACCTCTTGGTCACCACCAACCATAAGACCAACTTTCCTCAAAGGAAAACCCAAACCAAAAAACTGAACCAACAAAACAGATCAGGTCTACCAATGTTGAGTGGTACAATTAGAGCCAGAGCATAAACATATTTATAGGTAAGAACCATAAAGAACTAGGATTTCCTTTCCCAAAATAGTATATAAACTTTTATTTGAAATAAATTTATAAAATATGTTTTTTTCTAATATTAATGAACCAAACAAAACTTTCCAAAAACATCCAATTTAGTAAACAATTCTAATATTTCCTTTCAGAAAAAATTTTCCTAGAACTTGACACCTAAATAAAATTAAAACCAGGTGACAAAAAGAATTTATTGAAAATAAATAAAAAAGAAAAAGTGGGCACAAAATATTAGGGCTAATAACTAAAATGTACCTGAAGTAAATAAAACATACAGATAGATAATCATGAGAATTTATTAAATAAATCTAGAGGAAATCCCTAGACATACTCAATACAAAATAAAATATTAGTATATTGTAAATATCTATAGTCAATAACCAACTAGCTTCTCTAAACTAGCCTTACTAGTGGCACATTCCACATGGCCACTCAGCAAATCCATGGGGTACCAACCCATCTAATTGGGGTCGATATGTAACTATCACTCGACCCTCTAGACGACACCCAGAAATCCCAAGATAATATCACACAAAGAATTAAGAGGTCCTCATATGTGTGTCATGAACCAATAACACACATATTCCACCTTGAATTCCAAGACCAAAATCCACACCACCTATACAATAACTCCCTCCTCAAATGGACTACCATAGAGGTTTCTGTCATACAATAAACCATTACAAAAGTCCCAATTGGTCCTTCATGTCATATCACTTCAGAACTATTTTCCCCAAAATGTCACAAAGTACCAATTGGGATTTAATCTTTTCTTAACCAAATCATTTACAAAAATATTTATGAAACCAAGTTGGAAGTTCATAACATGCTCTAATGGCGTCAAATGGGCCTTCATTAATATTTTATTACCAAACTATACCTCAAAGATTCTAAATATGAAAGTATTACCAAAAAAACATTTAAAATACGCATTTAGTTCATCTAAGAACCAAGAGACCATTTATAACACATTGGGGTTTTATAATAATCATTTAGAAAGAGTAGGGAAAAATAAGAGAAGGAGGAAAGAAAGGTTCTTTAAAAATCTGGGGTTTAAGGCGAACATCATTTTTGAGTTCCATTAGCATTTGTGTACCTATCCATATGTGCAACCAAGACCCAAAGGATATTAACACACCAAATTACACCACTTTAAAAATATATAAGTAAGAAAAAAACAAGTTGTAAAGTCACCAATAGTTTTACCACCTAAGAGAACAACTCACACATAACAACCAATTCACAAAGAATCACTACAACCACACACAAAACTTAATTCACAAGGAAATCCAACCTACCGAAAATAAAAATTTGAACAAACACAATCCAAAACACCAAATTTCACTTTAAATGATCAATTTATATTCAAATTATTTACAGTAATATATATAGGTTTACTAAATTAAATCCTTTGAAAACCCATTTTTCGTTAAATTTCCAACATGAAAATGCCACTACAAATCACCCTAAAACATCAAAATCTTGAGAAAAAAATTTATAAATTAATTAAAAAAATTAAAGAATCATATGGAATGTTCCAAAAAGTAAATGGATGGAAACGCCTACCTCAAAAATTTCCGGACACAATGAAACTCCAAGGAAATGAAGAAGGAGGCCCAATGAGCAATCTACTCACCATAACATCAAGAGATAATAGGACAAACATCAACCCTAACTTCTTGGGTTTGTCCAAGAGAGAACCAAGGAAAGAGATACCTAAAATCCAAGAAATAATAAGGGGAGGAGGAGAGCAAAACTGACTAAAAAACCAAATAAATTTATCTTAGAAGCATTGAGGTAGCACCAAAGGAGGAGGAATAACCATGGTAAGGGGGTTTGGGAGCCCATTTATGTGCCAAAAACAAGAATGGGGGAATAGAAACCCAAAATGGGGTTAAAATGTACGAGAAAAAACATGCAATTTCAACTTTTTAATGATTTGGGAAAGTCACATAGTTTGAATGCACAAATTTCCAAACTATTAGCCAACCGTGATCACCCTACTAAAGAAGAGGGACACCTCACATGGTTTAACTATATCGTTTGGGAAACCATGCATCAACCCTGCAAAATGGCTCTGTCAAATTGAAGATCCCCCTCACACTTTCCACATGATTTTCTCTAACCATTCAAAATTCATGAACCTTGTACATGAAACCAAAATGGGTCTCACTGTGGCTCATTGGTCTCTCATGATTTGGCCCATTCCTTGATGAAAACATTTCATGAAAATTGTGCAATAAGAAAAATTACTAGAAATGACCTCAACCGTAATATAAAACATAATTTACCCCCAAATCATGCCCAAAAACTATGAACAGGGCCAAAAACAACTAGAGATCTCCAAAACTCAAAAATCCTCACAAAGAATTCGACCCGAACCTCAACCAAAAGAACCAATGCCACAAAAAGAATAAAATAAAGGAATCACTATGGTTGGGGTGTAACATAGATTGTAATAAGATTAGATTTAATTAATATATATGATATTTATATCATAATTAACAATCTAGAGAATATGTAACCATATTCATAATATAAGGACCGAAACTTCTATGATGAATCATGCATGAGAAAATAAAACAGTTAACGCTGGAAATAATTAAAATAATGAATGATTATTAAAAATGGTAATAAGATGATATGAGGGGATCAGATTTGATATTATATATATTATGATTTAGTTTTAAATTAATAACAATTTTTTAATAATAATACATGATGTTAAATCATGTTTAACTAAGTTGAAGCGCGAGATAAGGGGATTATTAACTCAATTTCCATTCATTGGGTTATACTTCTACTTCATTGATTATGTTATACCATGATTATGTGTGAAATGAAATATGATAGTATTATGTTTTATTTCAACTTGTCTTTTTTGTGTTAACATTTTTCACACATAATCTCTTCATTGGATAATTCTCACCTGAGTGATAATATCTTTTTAAGGTATTTCATCTCTATTTCCACACAATTGATACATATTAAGTATTATACACATGTTTAATTTTATATTGTGTATATAATACTTATTTAATATATTTAACCTAGATATAAATTTATTCATGATGATTAATGTTTCAATCTAATTTTATTCTTACAAGTGGATACAATTTTAATGTTACCAAAGAGGTAAGAATTTATTTTACAATCTTAGTTTCTTGGTATTTCTTTTACCTAAAATAATGGAATATTATAATATATCATGCATAAAAATCAACTATTTTCTCATCCTATGTATATTTAATTAGTTTTCATATTTTCTTCAAAATTTTCTTCTCTTTATATTTTGAATCAAGAAAGGAAATGGTTAAAATAAAATATGGTCTTAATTATATTTTGATCAGGTATATTTTTCATCCATGTCAATGTTTTTAAATATTATTTTTAAAAAATATGTTTTATTTACTCAAATTATTTATTAAGGATATTTTATGTTATCCATGAATTTTTAAATGATTTTAAATTAAAAGATTTAATGTTTTATTAATGAATATTTTCAAATTTTATTATTATATGGTAAAAGGATTGTTTTCTTTTTAACTTATAAAAAATTAACGAACATTCCCACTTCCATAACTGTTTTACAAAATTTATCATTTCCAATAAAATTCCAATTATTTTATAAATAAAATTATTTTTTCAATTTTTCATTCAATTTTATTAAATTATTTAAAAGACTATATTTTACTATAAAATCTACTTTTATAATGGTCATCTCTCTTCTCATGATTAATTTTGTTGTCATTAGATTTATATATAAACATTATCTTTATTATGATTATTCTTCAATGAAAATTTAATTGCTCTTAAACATCCATAATCATTTTATCGTTTATTTGATTATTGACTAAGCTATATACCATTTCTACTTTTTCTGTTTTAATTTGAAATTTAATTCATTGACTGTGGGAATATTGATATTCTGTATTCTTTACTCAATATAGTCATTTATTGATAAGGAATGTTGTTCATGAATTAAATTTATAATTGAATATATGAAGAATTCATTAGACAGACTATGATAGTTGGGGCCTAGAATTATATATCCCCTTACTGAATTGACCAATCTCATGAGAAAAACTAGCTAGATAGCATTATTAAATTAGTTTTTGGTGTATGTTTGTGGATTATTTAAAATTTCTTGGTGAAAAGTCTTAACAATAATGGTATCATTATGTTTGAGATCATGATTTCCAACATTATGTATTTACTTCATTAAAAATTTAGTTATTATTATCCATGATATTAGTTCATTGATATTATCCATGGATGTATTTCATGCTCATGTTTTTCATTAAATGGAATGTGTTTTTAGTAATTTACCTTACCGTATTGATTATACTTTATTTATTCATGACATAGTCAATTATACATAACCATTACTAAGTAATTTATCTCATCCTTATTTTTTTTCTTTCCTAAGGATACGATGAAGAAATTTTTTAATGAGTTTCAGAGATACTGGAAATTTTCTATTTTTATGTTTTAAATTTTATTTCCATTATAAAATTGAAATCATGTGTATATATAGTTCTTAAATACTACTAAACTATTTAGTACTTTTAGATACAATCACCTTTATCTTAAGCCAATGTAATAGAGTAACCACTATCACTGGGATATTGGATTTGGGTTTGTTATAGTATAGGGTTTAGTTATCAGGTTTAGTTTAGGTTTTGGAGATATATTTTGGGTGTAGTTAGAGAATTATATTTAGGATTGGGTTTAGATTTTGATTTGGTTCTTAATTATTTATGGTTTAGAGTGTAGTTTTAAATTTGGGTTAGGGTTAAGGGTTGGTTTTACTATGTAATTTATTGATTATGTTTAGGTTTTAGGTTTAGTTATATGTTATAGGTTTTGGTTTGTGGGGTTGGGTTTTATATTTGGGTAAGGTAGGGGTAGATTTAGGATTTGGACATGGGTTAAGGTTGTAGTTAGGGAATATGATTAGGGGATGGGTATAGATTTAGAATAGGGTATTAGGTGTTTAGGTATTAGGTTTTAGTTTTAAATTTATGTTGGGTTTATGGATTAGGTTTGGGGTGTTTGTTTAAGGGGAAAGGTATGGGGTAGGTTTTATGGGTAAGTTTGGTGGTTAGATTTTAAGTTTGGATCTTAAGTTTAAGATTTATACTCATAATGAAATTTTTGTAATTAAATTCCTTAAGGAAATTTGGGAAAATGATTTTCCATTCCTCTATAAACCTTTTTAAATTTTATTCACTCCCTCTATTATATTTATGGATGATCAATGATGACTTTATTAAATAGGATCAATTTTTTTTGGTAGTAAAATAACAATAAATGAGTTCATAAGTGGTTTTAGCTAATCTTGATGAAATGAGGTGGAAAGATAATTTATGCAGGACCTTTGTGTTAGCATTCTATCCCTCACATTGAAAATTTTTGGGTCAGAAACAATGATATGATTTACTATAATAATAAATAATCAATTTCATGATTGTTAGTTTACTAAAAATTCATTTTTGGATTTTATTCTATGAGATTGAGGGAGTTTCCAAGATTACAGACTAGTCGAGTTGCTCGAAGTGTATGTTATTTCAATAGAGTAGTGTAAAAGGTTATCCATTGTACCTAGGTTAATAGTAAACCCATATATTATATTTATTGATGATTAATTATCATTTTATTAAAAATATTTAGTTCTTTTGGGTTTCATGATTATACTAAAAGAGTTTATTAATAGTGGTTTTAGTTTTTCCAATGAAACAAGGTGGACATATAATTTATATAAGGCCCTAATTTTAGCTTTATATCCAAATTATTGAATATTTTGAGGTGATAATTGATTACATGAATTAATTTAATAATAAATGCTCTATATATTTATTGGTATTTTCTTAATAGTTAATTTTTTGTATTTTCCTATAGGTATTGAGGTAGTTTTAAAGATGAAAGATTGGTTTGGTTGTATGGAGTGAACATGTTTTCAATGGATTAGTGTAAATGGCTGACCCTTGGAGTCATGTTATTAAAAAAACCCTTGGGTTAAATTCATGTCCAACCCATTAAATATTTTGTGGTGAGAATTGATTATATGAGTGAATGTAATTATAAATTATTAATTTCTTGACTGGTAGATCCCAAATAGAAATTTTTTTGGACTTCTTCTTAGGGATCAAGGGAATGGGTAAGATCATATATTTTCTAGGTATGATGGTCTGAGAAATATTCCAATAGAGTAGTTTAAATTTTCTATAATTGTATTATGGTTTGAATAAAACTCCTCTATTATATTTATAGAAGAATAATTAACAATATATTAAATACATTTTGATTAATTTTCAATGAATGAGTTTACAAAAGGAGTTAATAAATGGTGGTTTAAGTTTTTCTAAAGAGATGAGGTAGAGTGATAATTTACTCAAATACCTTGGGTCAGCTTTCTAGGGAACCCGATGTTTATTTTTCAGTGAAATTTTAATGATATTCTCTCAACCCCATATAAGAAAATAAAAAAAATTAATCTATTATCAAACTACAAATCAAGAAATAGTGTGTTGGTCCAGTTTCTTGGAGTGAATGGTCATTCAAAAAAATAGCGTAAAAGGATTACTATTTTAGCAATGTTAGTAGATAAACCCTCAATTATATTTATATATGATTAATGATCACTTTAGTAAACAAATTCTTGTTTTTTTTTGATGGGTTTACTAAAAGAGTTAATAAATTGTGGTTGCAATAGTTCTTGATTAAAGGAGGTAGAGTGATAGTCAATTTAGGTCCCTCAGGTCACCTTTTATTATAGACGTTAATATTTTGAGGCTATAATTGTAACATCCCAGGTAAATAATGAATAAAACATTTTCGTATTTATTAATATTTATGAATTAAATATTAATTTTACTTTAAAGGGGTTGTTATGTTCGATAGCGTACCCGATACGCAACGACGAGTTCCTTTGAAAACTTACGTTTCACACTAGTAATATAATAATATTATTTTAAAAGGTAGTTAACATGTAGCCGTTGTATTGGAGGGAATGGATAGAAATAACTAAAATATGATTATATATGTTTTTAAATGTTTTTACATTTATCCAATAAAAGATAAAGGCTTAAAATACGGAAAGAATTCACTTTTAGGCATTTATACCCTAATTTTCACTAAGGGTTCACTTATCACCTTTTGACGGCGAACCGTCATTAAATATAGTTTTGATCAATCTTATAAATTCTATTGGACCAAATATAACTCTTCTTTAGAATCGGGACATCAAAATTTACTTTGTGTAAATTTTTGGTATCTTTCCGATAAAGTTCATTTTTTAATGAATAGTGTAAACTGTTGTATTTTAATTCAAAACCTCTTTTTAATCTAATTTATTTATATGATTAGATTATCATTTTAATTGGTTTTAAAGTGAAATTAGAAAATATTTTTACCATTAAATCCAATAGCGGTCGTTGTAATTAATTTCACTTTGAAATCGGACTTAAACTAGTGTCAATCTTTTGATACTTATTGTTTCATAAAAACACGCTATTTGTCATGATAGCGGGAATTAATTATTAAATTAATTAATGTGACTTATATGTTTTGAATTTTTTAAAATAGACTTCATTTTTTAATTCGGAATATCAAATATATCTTAGGGGGAATTTTTTGTATTTTTCTGAAAAACTTCAATTTTTGATGAATAGTGAAACCACTAAGTGGTACTTATAAAAACTGATTTTTCGTTTAAATGAAATTTTACCACTTCTGTGTTTTGAATTTAAAAAATCCGACATACATTGTTGTAATTAAGAAGTAAAATGGGGTTCAATGATATTAAAATAATTTTTTTTGTGAATAGTAACTCTTAAGTTCTTAATCGCGATTAGAGGTAATTAGTGTAGTTTAAGGTAAGAATAATGTTTCAATAAAATGAAATGACCTAGACACATGTCCTACCCTCATTGGATGTGTCATGGACGATCAATAAAATCCATGGGTCAACTTGGGGACCCCATGGAGCCACTTTGGTTGGGAATTGATATAAATAACTTTTTATTTAATGTTAAAGTAAAAATAACACAAACATGAGATGTTTTACTAAAACAATTTTTACATGGGGTTATACAAGTCATATTTTTGACTATAAATAGTCATTAGAAATATAAAAAGATTTCCTACATCATAGTAGTTTTTTTATAATTTTTAGACATTAAATAAATTAAATTATTTATGACATCATGATGATGCAGTGATGACCTCATTATTTAACGATTTAAATAAAATGGAAAGATAATGTAAAATATAAGACCTACACATGTCCAAAACCTATTGGATGAGTGTATTTCGAACCCTCATCACCTTATCCTCGCAATACATCAATGTGGGACCTTTAAAATCCGAAACTCTTTTGAAAATAAAGTAACATTTTGTAACTTTACAAGAGTGCCCCTCCTCTCTTCTTATAAAAGGCCCCACATATACCTCCTTAACCACACTCCCAAAGCCTTTTCCTCAACCAAAACATGCCCATTTTGTCTCTACACTTCCCTCTTTTACTCCTTTAAGCCTCACTTTGGGCATAAGTCTTCCCAAGGAAGACTTTGAGCTCAAACCAAAGGGAGTTACCCGATTTTAAGGTAATGTCTTCTTTTGAGTCCTTTTGTTTTATTTTGCTTCTCCAACCCCCTAAACTCTTTTTATTATTTTCTTTTGTAACAGCTCCAATATATTAAATATACTAGGATGTTTTTATAAGAATTATTCGATCTAAACATACACACACATACATCTAATGGTTAAAAAACATACTGTTTCCGTGGATGACGAATTTCTGCCTCCCGAAACGATGATTGTTCAACATTCTTTTAACACCTTCAAAGGTGGCCATTAAGATGACACTATATTTATATATGATATATAATATATTTATTTTTTCCTTAAGCTCATTTATTTTTCATTTTCGGCATAACTTTATGGTTTCCATTATGGGTAAACGTGATATCTTCATTTAAGGAAGTGCGGACTACCGCCCCCTCAAAGTGATTTGATTCGTTAATGTCATATGTGGGACGTATAAAGGATGGATTTAAAGTTATTATATATGATGTTATACCGGAATTGTAATATACCTCTATATAATTATTATTTCCTTCCATTAAAGTATGAGATAGAAATGAAAGTAGCGTTCATGCGTACGTACGACTTACCGTCTCCATGAACGGTGCATTTCATTTCTTATCCCAAAATGTAATGTACTATTATAAGTACATATATATAATGGATATATATGATGTATGTTACATCTAAATTATTAATATAATTCTGGAATTAAAATATAAATACCTCTCATTTAGTTTTAATTCGATTAATATGACATAGAAATTAAAGTAGCGTTCATGCGTACGTACGGCTTACCGTCTCCATGAATAGTGCATTTCATTTCTTAACTCTAAATGATTATGTGATATTATAAATACATGTATATGCTATATATATATGATATATATGATATCCAAATCAGGAATGTCATTCTGGATATAATGAACCTTTGACCACACGAACAACATGTAATCGTAAGAAGTCCACTTTCGACTTAAGGACCAAATATCGACAAAACAAACATTATTAACTTAAATAATTACATAATGTTTATAACATGGCAATAAGTGATATAAAAGGAATAATTAACTCGAAAAAGTTTCTTAAGCAAATAGAAATTAACTCATGTTTATTATTCAGGACGTTAAAGAACGATCGAGTCAAGTCGGACCTGAGGTAAGGGACTTCATCTCAATCTCCTTTCATTGAGGCATATTTAATTTTATAAACAACTTTATTTTATACAGTGTATAAACCCCTTTGACTTTTAATTTTATACAAAAGGAATCTTTTTCTACAAAGCGTTTTACAAAACGATAAAAAAGAATGTTTCTTTTAACGTACGCGGTGACAACGACCTTTTCCGCCACCGCGAGTATTATTTGGTCTTTGGCTTCCTGAACAAGCCGTAATGTTTTTTTAAATGAAATAAATACTATATACTCTTTTATGTATTTTGGTATTGAAAATGGGTTTTATAATGGATTTATTATGTCAATATATTTGAGTGATATATTGTGATCAAAGTGTGGAAATGTTTTCTTTCCTTTATGTTTGCTTTATGTCTTATGATTTTATAATGGTACTTGGACATTTGACGGGTGGTTACGTGATGAACCATATGACGAGTGGTTCCGTGAATACCAGGATGGGTGGTTACATTATAACCTCCAATGCATTGGGTATGGAAGTCGGCCATATGACTATTCCATTAAGTTTGTGTGGAAGTTGGCCGTATGGCTATTCCATTAAGTGATATGTGTGGAAGTCGACCTTATGGTTATTCCACTTAAGTATGTTTATGTCCCATGTTACCTTTATATATGTTATGTGTTATTTATATGGGTTTTATGGTAATCCTTTGGTTACAAAAAGGTAAGTAATGATATTTTATTCAGTGAAGAGTTTTTACTACTTCATGAAGGTGAAGGTATTACTTTGATAAAGTATACATGGTTTACTTGATGTTTGAAAAACTAACAATTTTCATTCTTTGTGTATCCCTTACTGAGATTTTTATGCTCACCCCAAGTTTTTTTTGAAATGTTTTTCACAGGACTTAATGTGGAATAGGTTCAAGGATGGGATCAAGGGAAAGTCATCCTATATAAAACATGGAACTAGACATGTTTCTTTTTAAGAGTTTTTTTTATTTTATGGAATCTTAGTAGAAGTGTATACATTGTAATCTTTTGAGATGTAATAGTTATGTCCTAATTCTCTAAAACTCTAGACCTGAAAAGATCCTCAATGTAAATTATTCATTTAATTCAATATTAAGTAAGGTTTAAGGCCGTGGCCTTATAGTTGGTATCAGAGGTCGGTTTAGACAACTTTAGGAGTTAGAAAAGTGTTAAATTATAATATGATTGAAATGATATAGCATTTACTTGCTTCGCTTAAGATATTTCTATGTTCAGAATGGTTTTCCGCAGAGGAAACAAAGCAGCTATGTTGGGACGACATCAGGAAAAAGACAACCTTCCAAATCAGCAACCTGAGATGGTCGGAATCGGAACTAAACAGTTTGTTGCAATGATGGCACAGTTGACTCAGGCTATAAATGGTGGTGGTATCCATGCACGAGATCAGCCAGATCAACCGCAGAGGAACATGTCAGTGGTGGAACATTTCATGAGGAAACATCCCCCATCATTCAGAGGATCATCTGACCCCGTGCAAGCTGAAGGGTGGATTAAAGCACTGGAGAAGATTTTTAATGTCATGGGGTGTTCAGAACATCAAAAGGTTAGTCTTGCTGTTTACCGTTTTGAAGGTGAAGCTGATCAGTGGTGGTCGATGGTGAAAAATATCAGGGATAGTGATGAGATTGAGGATCTTCACTGGGACGAATTCAAAGCTATGTTTCTTGAGAAATATTTTCCTAAGTTGGTTCGTCTTAGGATGGAAAAACAATTCCTAGAGTTGAGGCAGGAGGATGATTCAGTGGCTACTTATGAAGAAAAGTTCACTCGTTTGGAAAGGTATGCTCCAAACTTCATACGAGATCTTGATAGTAAAATAAACCATTTTTATTCTGGGTTAAAGCCAAAGTATCAAAGGGCTTTATCATCTCGTGAGTTCAGAAGTTATGAAAAACTTGTTAGATGTGCGGAGAAGGTGGAAATGGAGTTTGCTGATGATCAGGTGTTCTATGAAAAACAACAGAATAAGAGGTCCAGTTGGCAGGAAAAGGGGAAGAATTCATCAAAGAAGAAAGGAGGTAAGAAAACCAAATATCCATCCTGTGAGAAGTGTGGTAAAATGCATCCTGGAGAATGTTTATCCAAGTCTGTTAAGTGCTTTCGGTGTGGTAAGTCCAGTCATATTGCTCGTAACTGTAAGGAAGATGATCAAGCAGGCAATGAAAAGCCAGCGGTAAGATGTTTTAAGTGTAATGAAATGGGTCATTATGAAAATGAGTGTCTAACAAAGAACTCAAATGGGGGAAAGCAGCCAGATTACAAGCAGAAAGGGGTGGTGAAATCCTTTATAACAACTTCAGCAGATGTTGGGCCATCGAATGAAGTAGTATCAGGTACACTGTTTGTTTGTTCAGATTATGCCAGTGTTTTGTTTGATTTAGGGTTTACACACTCTTTCATTTCTGAGAAGTTTTCTAGTAAATTGGAAATTCCATCTCAAGATATGAATCCTGAACTTATGGTAAAAACACCAGAGGGAATGTTGAGACAAAAAGGAATTATAAGAACCTTCCTATCCTTGTGTGTGGAAAGAATCTACCAGCAAACCTTATTGTTTTGCCTCTAGTAGAGTTTGATGTTATTTTGGACATGGATTGGCTTTCTTTTTATCATTCTAAGATTGACTGCAGAGCTAAAATGGTTTCTTTTTAGAAAGATTTTCAGTTTGTGTACAAGAATGTACGCTTTCTTTTGATAGCATATCAGGAAGTTGAGAAACTAGTAAAAAAAGGAAATGAATGTTACCTTGCACATATTGTTGGAAATAAAAGAACTGATCAGATTAATGATGTGTTAGTGGTAAATGAGTATCTTGATGTTTTTATTGATGAGTTTCCTGGTATTATTCATGATCGGGAAGTTGAATTTACTATTGACTTAGTTCCTGATTCTAATCCAATTTCAAAACCCCCTTATCGAATGGCTCATGTTGAACTTTTAGAGTTAAAGAAACAATTGCAGGAGTTATTAGATAAATGTTTCATTCGACCTAGCACATCACCATGGGGTGATCCTGTATTGTTTGTTAAAAAGAAAGATGGCTCAATGAGACTTTTCATTGATTATAGGGCCTTGAATAATATTATTGTTAAGAACAAGTATCATTTGCCTCATATCAATGATTTGTTTGATCAGCTCCGGGGAGCTCAGTATTTTTCGAAGATTGACTTGAGGTCGGGGTACCATCAGTTGAAAGTAAAAGAAGCAGACATTCTGAAGACTGTGTTCCAAACTAGATATGGCCATTATGAATTTGTAGTTATGCCTTTTGGGTTAACCAATGCACCTTTTGTATTCATGGACCTTATGAATAGAATTTTCCATGAGTTCTTGGATAAGTTTTTGGTTGTTTTCATTGATGATATTTTGGTGTTTTCTAAAAGTAAAGAGGAGAATGAAAGTCATTTAAGGGTTATCTTGCAAACCTTAAAAGAAAAGAAACCATATGGAAAATTCAGCAAGTGTGAGTTTTGGTTACAAAAAATTTCTTTCCTGGGTCACATTGTTTCAAAAGATGGCATAACTGTTGATCCTGCTAAAACAAAAGTTGTTAAAGAATGGCCAAGACCCACAAATGTAACCGAGATCTGTATTTTCCTTGGTTTGGCAGGTTACTACCGAAGGTTTGTTGAAAATTTTTCCCGGTAATCTAGTCCAATGACTAAGATAACTCGTAAGGGTGTTAAGTTCATCTGGACAAAATAATGTGATGATTGTTTTCAGGAGTTGAAAAGAATATTGGTGAATTCTCCAGTTTTGGCACTTCCTTCTAGGAATGGTGAGTTTGTTATATACAGTGATGCTTCATTGAAGGGACTTGGCTGTGTCTTTATGCAGAATGATCAGGTAATTGCTTATTCTTCACGTCAGTTGAAAAATCATGAGATAAATTACCCTACACATGATTTGGAATTAGCTGTTGTTGTTTTTACTTTAAAAATTTGGAGGCATCATTTGTATGGAGTAAAGTGTGAAATATATAATGATCACAAAAGTTTAAATTATATATTCACTCAGAAATAATTGAACATGAGATAGAGGAGATGGCTGGAATTAATCAAGAATTATGATTGTACAATTCACTACCATCCGGAAAAAGCAAATAAATTGGCTGATGCTTTGAGTCGAAAAAGTAATGCTTCATTAACCATGCTACATTTGGAACGAGATCCTTTGGTTTTTGATTTGATGAACTTTGGCATAGAAGTTGTTGGTGCAGGAAGTTCTTCTGTTTTGTTTCAGGTATCAGTGAGATCATCCCTATCAGACAGAATTAAGCAAGCACAGAGGGAATACAGTTAGTTGTAGAAAAAGGTATAGCTGGTTCAGAAGGGTAAGTTGCCTGAATTCAACATTGATAGTGATTGTGTTTTGAGATTTGGGAAGAGATTATGTGTGCCTTGTGATTCACAGTTGAAGAATGAGTTGTTATGTGAGACTCATAGTTCCCCGTTTTCAGTTCATCCTGGCAGTACTAAGATGTACAGAGATCTGCGGGAGTATTACTGGTGGGATGGAATGAAAATGGATATTGCTGATTTTACTGAGAAGTGTTTGACTTGTCAGCAGGTTAAAGCAGAGCGGCAGTTACCGAAAGGGATGATTTAGCCTTTACCAGTGCCAGAGTGGAAATGGGAGAATATATCCATGGACTTCATTGTGGGATTACCGAGGACATCTCGAGGTAATAATGCAATCTGGGTTATTATTGATCACTTGACTAAATATGATCATTTCCTTACTATAAGAGATACTTTTTACCTAGATCAACTTTCCCGTTTGTATCTTAGAGAGATATTCAGGTTACATGGAGTTCCTCTCTCTATTGTATCTGATCGTGATCCCAGGTTTACATCTAACTTTTGGAACGGCCTTCAGAAGTCATTGGGTACTGAATTAAATTTTAGTACAACTTTTCATCTTCAATCAGATGGGCAGTCAGAACGAACAATTCAGACCTTGGAGGATATTCTACGAGTTTGTTTGATGGATTATCAGGGAATTTGGGACCAACATAGTTCTTTGGTTGAGTTTTCCTATAATAACAGTTTTCATTCCAGTATACAGATGGCACCATTTGAGGCATTATATGGGAAGCGGTGTCGAACTCCAGCATTTTGGGATGAAGTGGGTGAAAGGAAGCTGATGGGACCAGAATTAGTAGAAGAGATGACAGAAAAAGTTCAGTTGATTCAGAAACACATGAGAACAGCTCAGAGCAGGCAGAAGAGTTATGCGGATAACTGGAGGAAGGATCTATCTTTCGAGGTATGTGATCATGTTTTTCTCAAAGTCTCACCATGAAAAAGTGTGATGTGATTTGGTAAGAAAAGAAAGCTGATTCCAAGGTTCATTAGACCATATGAAATTATGGAGAGAGTTGGATCAGTTGCATACATAGTGGCATTACCTCCGAGTTTATCTCAGGTACACAATTTTTTTCATGTTTCGATGCTGAGAAAGTATATGCCAGATCCATCTCATGTTTTGAGTCCAGAGGTAGTTCAGCTGGAAGAGAACCTATCTTATGAGGAACAAACAGTCCAGATTCTTGACCATAGGGAGCAAGTGTTATGAAATAAGGTAATCCACCAGGTAAAGGTTTTGTGAAAAAACCATACGATTGAAGAGGCAACGTGGGAATCTGAAAATGCTATGAGGGATAAATACCCCCACTTATTTTGATAAGTGAATAAAATTGCGAGGACGCAATTCCCAAAAGGGGGGAAGGATGTAACATCCCAGGTAAATAATGAATAAAACATTTTCGTATTTATTAATATTTACGAATTAAATATTAATTTTACTTTAAAGGGGTTGCTATGTTCAATAGCGTACCCGATACACAACGATGAGTTCCTTTGAAAACATACGTTGCACACTAGTAATATAATAATATTATTTTAAAAGGTAGTTAACATGTAGCCATTGTATTGGCGGGAATGGATAGAAATAACTAAAATATGATTATATATGTTTTTAAATGTTTTTACATTTATCCAATAAAAGATAAAGGCTTAAAATACGGAAAGAATTCAATTTTAGGCATTTATACCCTAATTTTCACTAAGGGTTCACTTATCACCTTTTGACGGAGAACCGTCATTAAATATAGTTTTTATCAATATTATAAATTCTATTGGACCAAATATAACTCTTCATTAGAATCAGGACATCAAAATTTACTTTGTGTAAATTTTTGGTATCTTTCCGATAAAGTTCATTTTTTAATGAATAGTGTAAAATATTGTATTTTAATTCAAAACCTCTTTTTAATCTAATTTATTTATATGATTAGATTATCATTTGAATTGGTTTTAAAGTGAAATTAGAAAATATTTTTACCATTAAATCCAATAGTGGTCGTTGGAATTAATTTCACTTTGAAATCGAACTTAAACTAGTGTCAATCTTTTGATACTTATTGTTTCATAAAAACACACTATTTGTCATGACAGCGGGAATTAATTATTAAATTAATTAATGTGACTTATATGTTTTGAATTTTGTAAAATAGACTTCATATTTGAATTCGGAATGTCAAATATATCTTAGGGTGAATTTTTGGTATTTTTCTGAAAAACTTCAATTTTTGATGAATAGTGAAACCACTAAGTGGTACTTATAAAAACTGATTTTTCGTTTAAATGAAATTTTACCACTTATGTGTTTTGAATTTCAAAAATCCTAAATACATGGTTGTCATTAAGAAGTAAAATTTGGTTCAATGAAATTAAAATAATTTTTTGGTGAATAGTAACTCTTAAGTTCTTAATCGCGATTAGAGGTAATTAGTGTAGTTTAAGGTAAGAATAATGTTTTAATAAAATTAAATGACCTATACACATGTCCTACCCTCATTGGATGTGTCATGGCCGACCAATAAAATCCATGGGTCAACTTGGGGACCCCATGGAGCAACTTTGGTTGGCAAATGACATAAATAACTTTTTATTTAATGTTAAAGTAAAAATAACACAAACATGAAATGTTTTACTAAAACAATTTTTACATGGGGTTATACAAGTCATATTTTTGACTATAAATAGTCATTGTAAAGATAAAAAGATTTTCTACATCATAGTATTTTGTTTATAATTTTTAGAAATTAAATAAATTAAATTATTTATGACATCATGATGATGCAGCGATGACCTCATTATTTAACGATTTAAATAAAATGGAAAGATAATGTAAAATCCAAGACCTACACATGTCCAAAACCTATTGGATGAGTGGATTTAGAACTCTCATCACCTTATACTTGAAATACATCAATGTGGGACCTTTAAAATCCAAAACTCTTTTGAAAATAAAGTAACATTTTGTAACTTTACAAGAGTGCCCCTCCTCTCCTCTTATAAAAGGCCCCCACCTCTACCTCCTTACCCACACTCCCAAAGCCTTTGGCTCAGAAAACCCCTGCCCATTTTGTCTCTCCACTTATCTCTCTTACTCCTTGAAGCCTCACTTTGTGCATAAGTCTTCCCAAGGAATCCTTTGATCTCAAACCAAAGGGAGTTACCTGATTTTAAGGTAATTTATTCTTTTGAGTCCTTTTGTTTTATTTTGCTTCTCCAACCCCCTAAACTCTTTTTATTATTTTATTTTGCAACAAATACAATATTTTCAATATACTAGGATGTTTTTATAATAAGTATTCGAGCTACACTTACACACACCTACATCTAATTGTTAAAGAACATACTGTTTCCGTGGATGGTGAATTTCTGCCTCCCGAAACGATGATTGTTCAACATTCTTTTAACACCTTCAAAGGTGGCCATTAAGATGAAACTATATTTATATATGATATATAATATGTTTATGTTTTCCTTAAGCTTCTGTATTTTTCATTTTGGGCATACCTTTATGGTTTCCATTATGGGTAAACGCGATATCTTCATTTAAGGAAGTGTGGACTACCGCCCCCTAAAAGTGATTTGATTCGTTAATGCCATATGTGGGACATATAAAGGATGGATTTAAAGTTATTATATATGAAGTTATACCGTAATTATAATATACCTCTATATAATTATTATTTCTTTCCATTAAAGTATGATATAGAAACGAAAGTAGCGTTCATGCGTACGTACGGCTTACCGTCTCCATGAATGGTGCATTTCATTTCTTATCCCCAAATGTAATGTAATATTATAAGTACATATATATAATGGATGTATATGATGTATGTTACATCTAAATGATTCATATAATTTTGGAATTAAAATATACATACCTCTCATTTTGTTTTAATTCCATTAATATGACATAGAAATTAAAGTAGCGTTTATGCGTACGTACGACTTACCGTCTCCATGAACAGTGCATTTCATTTCTTACCTCTAAATGATTATGTGATATTATAAATACATGTATATGCTAGATATATATGATATATATGATATCCAAATCAGGAATGTCATTCTGGATATAATGAACCTTTGACCACACGAACAACATGTAATCGTAAGAAGTCCACTTTCGACTTAAGGACCAAATATCGACAAAACAAACATTATTAAATTAAATGATTACATAATGTTTATAACATGTGAATAAGTGATATAAAAGGAATAATGAACTCCAAAAAGGTTCTTAAGCAAATAGAAATTAACTCATGTTTATTATTCAGGACGTTAAAGAACGATCGAGTCAAGTCGGACCCGAGGTAAGGGACTTCGTCTCAATCTCCTTTCATTGAGTCATATTTAGTTTTATACACAACTTTATTTTATATGGTGTATAAACCCCTTTTACTTTTACTTTAATACAAAAGGAATCTTTTTCTACAAAGTGTTTTACAAAATGATAAAAAAATAATGTTTCTTTTAACGTACGCGGTGACAACGACCTTTTCCGCCGCCGTGAGTATTATTTGGTCTTTGGCTTCCTGAACAAGCCATAATGTTTTTTTTAAAATGAAATAAATACCATATTCTCTTTTATGTATTTTGGTATTGAAAATGGTTTTTATAATGTATTTGTTATGTCAATATATTTGAGTTATATATTGTGATCAAAGTGTGGAAATGTTTTCTTTCCTTTATGTTTGCTTTATGTCTTATGATTTTATAATGGTACTTGGACATTTGACGGGTGGTTACGTGATGAACCATATGAAGGGTGGTGCCGTGAATACCAGGACGGGTGGTTACGTTATAACCTCCAATGCATTGGGTATGGAAGTCAGCCGTATGGATATTCCATTAAGTTTGTGTGGAAGTTGGCCGTATGACTATTCCATTAAGTGATATGTGTGGAAGTCGACCGTATGGTTATTCCACTTAAGTATGTTTATGTCCCAAGTTACCTTTATATATGTTATGTGTTCTTTATATGGGTTTTACGGTAATCCTTTGGTTACTAAAAGGTAAGTAATGATATTTTATTCAGTGAAGAGTTTTTACTACTTCATGAAGGTGAAGGTATTACTTTGATAAAGTATACATGGTTTACTTGATGTTTGAAAAACTAACAGTTTTCATTCTTTTTGTATCCCTTACTGAGCTTTTTATGCTCACCCCAAGTTTTTTTGAAATGTTTTTCACAGGACTTAATGTGGAATAGGGTCAAGGATGGGATCAAGGGAAAGTCATGCTATATAAAACATGGAACTAGACATGTTTCTTTTTAAGAGTTTTTTTTATTTTATGGAATCTGAGTAGAAGTGTCTACTTTGTAATCTTTTGAGATGTAATAGTTATGTCCTAATTCTCAAAAACTCTAAACCTGAAAAGATCCTCAATGTGAATTATTCATTTAATTCAATATTAAGTAAGGTTTAAGGCCAGGTCCTTATAATAATCACTAATATACACCATTTTATTAACAAATACTCTATTTTTTATTTCTAGTTTTCTGATATTGCATTTTTTGGATTTTCTTCAAGGGGATCAGTGGAGTGGATAAGAACACAGATGGTTATAACCATGCTAAATGGATATTGTAAGATATGATTCTGGATTAATTGGTGGATCAAGAAGTATATTTTTATAAAATTTATAGAAACTTCAAACTGTATAAGTGATTATAAAATAATGAATCAAATGTTTACATTGGAACTAAATTCAAAATGTGTAATACTAATAGAAGAATTTCATGTTTTTTCAAGATAAAACAAGCCACCATTGAAGAGATCAGACAAACTCATCTAGTTTTGGAATATTTCTAGAGAACCCTATCAAAACTTAGAAACTATTTTATCAATATATAAAAATTACTTTATATAAAATTGTTATAATTTTTTTATATTAATTTTTCACGACTTGAGTCTCCTGTTATTGCAGCAACCCCTGATTGTTTTTTTCACATTTTTGAACTTCCTAACTCAAATTTTAATTTAATATATATAAGTATAAAACTCCCTAGGGTGATATAATAAATTCCCATAGCCTTGGGAGCACCAAAATATATAAATTAGGGCCCTAATATGTTTTTTTACTCTCATTGGGTAATCTTTTCAATAGTGTGGGAAGATACATTGTTTGTGTGTGAAGATTATTTTATCACTTAGAGTGTCACATAACGTATTTCTAAAAAAAATCCCATTTCTAAATAATTGAAACTATTTCAAATGATGTATCAAATATCATTTCATGCCAATTCTCACTAATATTTTTCAAATTGAGTTTCCAATCAAGGCGGATGATGAGAACAGGTAGATGAAATTTAAATAACTATGGATCTTATCACCTTTTGCTCTGAAAATAATAGTTAATGTTTATTATATTTATGAATATGTATAATATCTCATTTATATATGAATATTGAAAAATTATTATTTATGTGAGAATTTATAAAATATCAAGACTCATTCAAATATTTATGTCTTCGTAAAATAGTATGTATGTTTTATTAGTTGGTTTTATATTAATTTTTGAATTTAAACATTTTGAACCTACATGGATCATATATAAAAGTTTTCTATTTTTATTCTTCTGATATGTACCAATAAATTTCTAAATGATATAGAGTAATAATCCTCACTGGGTAAATATTGAAGTTATTATTTTTATAAAAAATGTTTAACATTTCACTTTCACAATAACTATAAACGTGTGAATGTAAATTTATTTTCTTCACATTTAACACATATATATTTGGATTGGATACACATTATGACACCTTGGTGGTGGATAAAATTTCATGGGGAATATCTAGATGATAAAATAAACATCTAAAAATAGGTAAAATATTTGAGTTTTTAATTTTAATTTGTGAACTTTCAGCTACATGATCATGCTAGGTTGGTATTTTACTTTTTGAATGCAATTCTAGTTTGGAATAAATGGAATTATTTATATATGAAATTATTTCTGTTTTTAACCATTTAAAGACATTATAAATTATGAACTCACTCAATAATATAATCCACGTCCTCATTGGAACTACCCTCATCTACCTCATTCAGCTTACACCTAGGTTAAATGAACTGTTTGATGTCATTATTATTTTTTCTAATGGATTTTTTCTGTCAAAGTCCTCAGATAAAGTCCTTTATTTTTTTGAATCAATGAGATTCAAATATATTGATAGAAAAGAAGTGGATGACTTTTTACAAGAAGCGTGTGAGTTAAATCATGATCAATGGGTGGATGATTCAGAGATTTCTCATCTCTATGAATTTGAATTCATTTCATGTAACCTTAATGAAATATTAGAAGGGGTATTGGGATAAAATAAATAATCCCACATCTTTTCACAACTCTTTATCTTATCATCCAATTTTGGATAATCATGAAGTTCATCTTCAATAGTCATTGTCATTAATTGAATATGATCGTCATTATCATCCACATCTGTGATCATATCCTCGATATAGTCTTCAGCATTGTTCAAAATTTTAATCATATTAGATGATCCATAAAACACAGTGTTATCCCAATCACTAGATACATTCAGTTTTTCCCATGTTTACTCTAGAATTTATAACTTCAATCTATTCTATGATAGATCAAATGTTCTTCCAACTCATCTCAACTAATTAGTCTTGAATAACAACAGTGTAAACACATACGTAGGATTTTAGAAGGGTCTTATGCATGATATTTTGAAAATTTGTTGAACTCTTTCACCACATACTCGTGCTATTTTTTTCATACAATTGACATCCATCCATTTTCAATTCATATCTGTCCTATTTTATTTAGTAATATTAATATTTAACAAAATAAATAAATATGCAGAATGTATAAGCATGTAACCCATAAAAGGTCATTCTTAAATAATATTTTAAGCTACATGAAGTCATAGTTCTATGATAATAAGAGCACAATGATGAGTACTGAGATTATTTTGTAGTTGTGTAAAACATTGAAGAAAAGAAATGTGTGATATCTATAAAGTTTCCAAAAAATAGTTAAATTTCCATCTATTACAAAACACAAAGATCAAGGATGGTTTCTATAACTTTGTTAGGTAGGAGTAAAACATGAGGGTGGATTTTATGCTTATTAATTTGTTCACTTGGTACATGGTGGGACATGTGGTGTTTCAGTGATAGGATGTTTAGGAGCTTAAGTGGATCTTTTTTTAGATGATGAAAACATTGATAGGTCCTAAATAACATCAATGAAAAATTTATAAATACATATAGAATCAATTCTAAAATTTTTCGCATATATTTTAAGGAGTGTTCAAAAAGGAAAAAAGGAAATTAGTGTTATAACTTTCCATTAAATTGATTTAAACGTGGATATATTGTACTTTTCCCTAACAATTTTCTAATTTTTACAGAAAATGAATTTGAAAATGAATATGATTTAACAAGAAGTTCACATAAGAAGAAAACTAAAAAATTTAGCAAACTATATTTTTTCTCAGAGATAATGGATAAGAATTCCTAAAAACACAAAAACATATATTTATTATCTAAATTAGACGATGAGGAAAGTGGTGATTATGATATTAAAGTTGAAACATTATGTAAATCAGATGTAGAGTTATTGATTTAAAAAGTTAATGATGATGAGTTACCTAGTGATGAAGATAATGGTGATGAAAATGATGAGTTCCCAGTGGGATCATTAGATGTTCATAGTAATGTAAATATTAAAATGATTGAGCTTCTTTTGCCTGCTAATAGAAGAAAATAGACAAAATTATTTGATATTAATCCATAATAACAAGAAGGATACTTGAAATTTGGCTTCTTCTCCTTCGTGTTTGAAGTTTGATCCAAGCCCTCGCTCCAAAATTACCTCAGGATATAGAAGTGGGAAATCATGAGTGACTGCCACTTTTTGGTGGTGAAATGTTATGTATGATAAGTATTAGTCACGAAAACATTCACACTCCTTCGAAATGCTATGGTGAAATGGGTGATAGCCAAGTAGTGTGTGATGGTGGTGTCATATTATGTATGTGTGGGGGAGGTGATGTGTTAAAATCATTTTGGAAAATTAAAAACTCTTAAAGAAGAACTAAAAATGCTGAAAACATGAAAGTTGTATAAAAATTCAAATATTGTGGGATTTGAAAGTGTTGATTAATCTGGGGGAGAGTGAGAGAGTGAGAGGGAGATCACACAGTGGCGAGGGAGAGTGATGATGAGGGAGAGTGGCGGTAATAGAGATCACATGGTGGTGAGGGTGCGTAATGACAAGGGAGAGTGCACGACCACGAGGGAGAGCGACAATGAGGGGGGAGAGTGGTGGTGAGGTTTCAGTTCAATAAAATCTTAAATAATGTGGGAGAATAAGTTCGGTTAGAGTTAAATTTATAAGATAGCGAAGGTTTTATCAATGCTTCTAAAAAAATGCTGACAAAGAGGTGTTTTATCAGTGCTAAAATAATAAGTGTAGATTAAAGACCTCTTTATCAGTGTTTTTTGACTCATGATAAAGATAAGTCTTTATCGGTGCTAGAAAAGTACTTATAAATATTTAATAATATAATTATTATAATTATTATTTTTAAATATATATAATTATAAATAAATAATTAATTATATAATTATAAATATATTAAAGAAAAATGTATTTAAGAATATAATTATAGATATATATTTATAATTATAATAATAAATGTATATATTTACAAATATTTGTATATAATTAGAAATATATTTATATAATTATATATATATTTATTAATATATTAATATGTATAATTATAAATATAAGAAATGTATTTATTATAATTTTATAATTATTGAAATATATAATTAATTATTTATAATTATTTAAATATATAATAATTAATTTATAATTGTATAAATATTTTTTTTAAAAATAGATATATTTGTATATATATTTATTATAAATGTATAATTTTATTAATATAGTAAATATACATTTATAAATATATTTATATATATAAATAAAAATATATTTTTTTACATTATTAATGAATATATAATAATAAATGAATTAATATTAAAAATGAATAAATAAAATTAAACTAATTACAAAAATATTTGAAAAAGGGAATTTGTAACATTTTCATAAACCAAAAACACAAAAAAAATGAAGAAAAATGAATACATGGATTATATTAATTATATAATTAACAAATTTGTTAAAAATAAATTATATTTAGTAAAAAATATTTATAATTAATTTAAATCAAAAATAAAATCAAATTAAATTAAACACACACACATATATTAATGATGAATAGATTAAAATAAATATAAATTAAAATTGAATAAATATTAACAATAAATAAATACAGAAATAATAAAAATTGGGAGATATTCAAAAATAATATAGAATACTAAATCAATAAACAGACTTGCACACACACATACATTTACACATGAAAAACTTATATATGAACACATACACATCAACAAACATATATATATATACACATATATACACACATACTCATACATACATATAGTTATACATGTACGTATATTTTAAATTAATTAATATCAATATATATATATATTTAAATAAATATATTTATTTGTATATTATAAAATTGTGTAAATAATGCATTTGGGGTCTGGCCTAGTGGAAAAGGTGCCGCATAATCCTATATAAAATATAAGATCAAGTCTTTTATAACCCTAATATTCAGGGCGAATGGATTAAATCTAGATATGTGGCAGATGTGGTTATCTTAGAAGATGGCTATCAGCTCTGTGCAGCACGATGACAATAGTATGTCTTGAATGACGACAACAAGATCGACGATGGTGGGTGTGATTCTGTCGACAGGAATATGGCATCTGACATCGATGGGTTGTCTCAGCGGCAGTTCTTCGATCTGCGAAGTATGCCTTTGGTGTTCATCGACGATGGAGATGTGGTGGTGTTCATTGGTCGACGACGACGGGCTCCCGAAGTAGAGAAGGCAGTGAGGGGTGCTGGTTCGATGACAACAGTAGATGTGATGATGTGCAGGTTGGGTGGCGACCTTAGTGTGGGTGGGCTTTCAGATAGAGCCAAGGGTAGTAGCGAATTCAATGGAAGATTAAAAGGCCTTCAGGTCTTGGGCCTCTAGGTTAGTTCACTTGGGTTTCTGACCCTGATGTAATGGGGTTTGATCCCCACTGGGCCTACAGACCATGTAATGAGATTCCTTTTCCCAGAAAAAAGAGGCTTTTCCTTTTTTAATAAAGAAGATCCCCCCTCCTAACATTATAAAAAACGTGTCAATTAAATATTGATATATTATATTTATTTTAATCATATACACATTTTGTAATTAATGTATATAAATATACTATTAACTTTTTTTACTAATATAAATTTGATAAATTTTCATATAAAAAATTATTAAAATAAGATTCATTTTTCATTAAAATTTATATAAATCATAATTATATATTATTTTTACATATATATACTTATTTTAATATAAATCTTATTTTAAAAAATATAAATATTTATATATAAATTAAATTACTCACTACACCTTTATCAGCGCTAAACAAGCTCACAAAGAGTACCTTTTTATCATCACTTATAAAAATCTAAACTTTATTAGCATTTTTTGTTTAGTGCTGATAATGACTAGTGTTGAATACCATAATATGTGGTACCAAGAAGGAGCCATCATTCGGGAGAGGAATTGGGTGGTGACCTTAGAGTGGGTGGGCTTTCAGATGAAGCCAAGGGTAACAATGAATTCAATGACAGATGAAAAGGACTTCAAGTCTTGGGCCTTGGGGTTAGTTCACTTGGGTTTCTAGCCATGATATAATGGGCTCCGATGCCCACTAGGCCTACAGACCATGTAATGAGATTCCTTTTCCCAGAAAAAATAGGTGTTTCCTTATTTAATAAAGACAATCCTCCTTCATACCATTATAAAAAATATGTGTAAATAAAATATTGATGTATTATATTTATTTTAACCATATACACATTTTATAATTAATGCATATAAATATAATATTATTTTTTTCTAATATAAATTTGATAAATTTTATTTAAAAAATTATGAAAATAAGATTCATTTTTATTAAAAGTTATTTAAATCATAATTATATATTATATTTACATATTTATAATTTTTGAAATATAAATATTATTTTTAAAAATATAAATATTTATATATAAATTAAATTACTCACTACACCTTTAGCAGTGCTAAACAAGCTCACAAAGAGTACCTTTTTATCATCACTGATAAAAATATCCACTTTATTAGTATTTTTTGTTTAGTGCTGATAAAGACAAATGCTGAATACCATAATATGTGGTACTAAGAAAGTGCCACCATTCGTGATAGGAATTGATGTGGGTTGAGAAATTATGCAGTCAATGTTCAAATTAAACAGAAATGATGTCATTTTAACTCACGCGCACGTCACCTGCCTCGAAAAAAATTTGCAACCACCCACTACCTCACTCTCTGCCATTAGAACCGTGACCACATCACCAAAAACCTCCATTGTCACCACTTTGAATCTTTATCATGATGTTGTGATGTCATAACTACCATGAATGATCAATGAGGAGATCATCCGACCTACCTAGAGCTGAAACGATGATGATATGTTCATCTATGTCGACAAAACCACATGGAGGACCACTAAATAGAATTTCAAGTAGGTGTGAAACACCAAGCGTTGCAACGTGGAAGTATAGACATTGTCAGTCGAGAATTTCATAAGATAAAACATCGATGAATTTGATATGGTGTTCAACATGTTGGTTATGCATGATTTTCATGAATGAAATGACAGAAGAAGCACTCAAGAAGATGTTAAAGATATGTAGTTTGGGCGAACTCCTCTCATTTAAACAATTCAATTTATATGGTAAAGAAGATGTAAGTGGAAATTGGTACAAGGGAAAAGATGAGTTAAAACAAAATTCAATGGAGAATAGACATGGACGAGAGGTTGATACTATGGTGCATAAGTGCTCTCTCACCCTCAAATTATCATAAACATGCAACTTAATATCCTTTTCACTTTCCCTCATCATTACTGTTGACATTGCACAAACATCCCCATTCATTATCTTCTATACATACTGATAAATTAAAATGTGTAGGGTTTGTAGTTCACTATCTTTACTCAATGCACAAACAAATCTCATATGATAATGATTCTAATTAAAGTGAGGTCACAAAACATAAATCAAAAGTCATGATGATGTATTCGAAAACATAGAATCATAACGGAAATAGTGAAATGGTTTCCACACTATTTGCGTCATAACATTGTTTGAAAACCCACAACAGGAGTGTAATGTGCCCCCTTTCCCCATATCGATGTAGAGGTGAAATTTTTAAATGCTTAAATGATCGATTCACCCTTCAATTCAATTAAATAAATGTATAAATATTATTTTTTTAAAAAAAATATATTTTCTGAAAAAAATATATATAAAATTGAAAATTACACCTCAAAAAAATCCAATACAATAGAGGTATCATATAAATCTATAAACACACTAATAACCATTCTCTTACAACACCACCCAAAACACACACACATACATGTCCAAAATGACAACACCTATCACAAAACAACACCTATCACAAAACAACACCCTGGATATCCCCAAACATCAATAAAAGACAAACTTTTCGCTCTTCCATTTCATCAAACACCTTTCCCCATATCTCCAAATATCAAATTTACACATCAAATATCCCATTACTTAGGCCTGAACCTTCTCCTTATCAAACCAAGTGAATAAATTCTTCCCATGAAGGTGGTTCCTCATGCTAGGAGAATGCTTCCAAACAAGCTCTTAGAGCCCCCTCATTGTGGAACACTACAATTGAAGAGATAAAAACTCCCAATAGAGGAGTAAAATGTTTTTCACAGCACTTTTGACTTATGATCTCTTAAGACTACATTAGAAAATTGTTAGTGCTTAAGTTTATTGGTGCACATAAGAGGCAAACAAAATGAAAGTTTATTACTAGATTGAAAAGATTTGACCTTTACCACTAACAAAGATGCCTGCACCACATAGTTTCCAAAAGGATCTACCACCATCAATGAGAAATGAGGGATTGTGATGAACTCCATGATGATTCATTCCCTTTGAACTTTTATTGAAACTTTTAATCATTTTTTCACTCCATTCCTACCAAAGTTTTTACATGATATAGGGAAAAAGTTACCTCTCAACCGCCCTTTGATTCCAGAAAGAGCATCTAGAATGTCTAGAATATGCTGCAACACATAGTTTCTGCAATAAGAACACAAAAATGTTATGAGACTAGTAAATATTTAATTTTTCACTCACACACACACACAAACACTTTCATCTAATACAAACCCTTAACAATTTTTAGCTATAATTAGAGAGTTCACTATTATCATGGTGATGATGCATGATTTTAATTCAATGAGATATCCTTCCATTCATAATTGCACCACAAAAAAACTACTTTGATTTTTCAATACCTCAAAACAATTATTCATCATCTTTTTTAGAATTAGTTACTCAAAGAACCCAGAGTTTGAAAAAATAATGTTGGATGAAAAACTTTGAATAAGCGCTACTGCATGAAAAATAAATGAAACTAACACCACAAGACACAAAAAAAAGTATGGGAATTGAGATTATGAGTGATTCAATCAACTTAATGGTTGAAACAATTCATGACCAGAAAAATAAAAAATGAAAAAAAAATGAAAAAATGAAGAACATATTAGGAATGGAGTAGGGAGAAAGGAAATAGTCAAGGAGTATATAGGGAGAGCAGGGGCAAGGGTTTTAGGGGTTTTGGGAGGGGTTTGAAATGTGGGCAGGAGAATGTAAAGTGTGTTTATGTGTATAAGGAGAGAATGTAGAGAAGCAGGGTGAGGTGGAGGGTGGGCATGGATGAGGAGAGAGGTTGCATGTGATTTAAGGAAATATTTGATTGCCAGGAGGTACTAAGGCAGACCCGACTGATCAACGTGAGCCATTATCCCCAACGATGCCACATGGTTGCAATTTTCTCTATTGAGTGTCTAAATTGATTGATAAAAATTCACAAAATTGGAAGTTTCAACAAAAAGGGGAAAATTATATTCTCACAAAATCTCTGTTGATAATATAAAATTGCAATATTAGTATTCGTATAATAATAATTATAACTTACTATTAATTAATAAATAATTTTTCAATTAATTTTTAATTAATATTATTAGAAACTAATTACATATTGTATAATTACTAATAAATTAATGACTAATTATTATATTACTATTTTTAATAATTAGTTACTAAATAATAATTTTAAATGTTTATTAGTAATTAATATTAACTAGTAATTCATATCTATTAGAAATTAATATTATTTAATTAGTATTTATTAGTAAAAATTAGTTAACTAATTAATACTTATACGATAATAATTAATTAACAATTAGTGATTTAATAATTTAATCATTATTATTAATATTGAGTAACTAAATAATAATTTTAAATATTTATTAGTAATTCGTTATTAATAATTATTAATAAATTAATTTGTTAATTAGTATGTAGTATTTTTAATAAGTAATTAAATATTTATTAATTACTAATTAACTAATAACTAATCATTATATTATTATTTTTAATAATTAGTTACTAAATAATAATTTTTAATGTTTATTAGTAATTAATATTAACTAGTAATTCATATTTATTATAAATTAATATTATTAAATTGAAAAACATATTATTTAATTAACATTTGGTAGTAATTAATATTGATATTATCAACAAAAGAAATTAATATTAATTAGTAATTAATTTTAATTAGCAATAATTTGTTAACTAATTAATACTATTACAACAATGATTAATTAACAATTAGTAATTTAATAATTTAATAATTATTATTAATATTTTTTAACTAAATAATTTTATTGAATCTGTAATTACTATTATTTACACGTAATTAAACAAGGCTTAATTTCTAATTAATTAATAACTATTAACTATTAAAAATTTATCAATAATCAAATAGTAACTAATAAAATTATTTAATATTGTTTAAAATTTAGTAAATAATAATTTTAGTTAATGAGTAATTACTATTATTAATAAGTGTTTGTAGTGTTCATGCTACAAAAATCTATGGGTGAAAGGGAAATTTGATGCAAGATTAAATGAATATGTTCATATAATGGAGGTGAGTATATGAGAAGAAGTATTCAGAAAGAACAAAGGCTTTAGACATGATAATACTACACCTGAAATGCCTGAGAAAAATGGTATATATGAACAGATGAATCAAAAATTTTGGAAATGGCGTAGAGTATGAAACAACATTCAGAAATTTCCATAGTATTTTGGGTAGATGAATTCAATACAACATATCTAATCAATCAACACCGCTCGTTACTAATGAGGCAATTTTTTTAAAAGCTTTATGGATAGAAAAGGCACTGAATTCAGATCATCTTAAGGTCTTTGGAAATTTAGTTGATTCACATGTTGATTCAAAAGACATAGATAATCTAGAAGAAAAATATCTATTATGTTTCCTCATTAGATATATATATGATATATAATATCACTTTTTAACTTCAGGATAATGAGAAAAAACAAGTAATCAGTAGTAGGAATGTTCTCTTTAATGGCCATGTTTTGTGAACAGAATAAAACTTGAAGGTAAATTAAGTTGAAGGAAAATAATCAACTTCATTTTAAGTTGATCTGAATGAGGGCACAAAAAGATCACATATTTTGAAGAGTTTAGATGTATTTGAGTCAATTGGAATTTTCAAAAATTTAGATGAAAGTTTCAAGGAGAACACCAAAGGATTGAGGATGAGTCCAGAGGAAGATATACCTAAAAGATGGATAATTTGTGAGGCTCAGTCTAGAGTTACATAGGATGAAATTCAAAAGTTTTCAGTACAAAAAAGATCAGAATCATGAGTTAAATTATAGAGATCTAAAAGAGTTAGAATACTGGTATAGAAGCATGGATCTGGCTTAAACTAAGTGCATTTAATAGTCATGGGATAATGAGAAATCTCGAAAGAAGAATCTAACCACAATGTTTTCGAAAATTTGGAGTTGGCTATGAAGGATAAGTTGGGTTCACTGTATGTGAACAATAGAAGGGATAAGGGGAGTTGAAAAACAATTCAAAGGATAATAGAAATAGAAAAATTTGAGATACATGATACTAGGTTCGATATAAATGAGATATCTTGGATTGGAAGATGTCTATTTAAGGGAGGTGGTCTCAATTGTTCAAAAGAACAAATTGATCATATATTTAGAGATGAAGGAGTGCAAGGTTGGATTCTCCCATATTTGATTCTTTTCTTTTATAGTTTTTTATTCTTTTCATCACCCTATCATGTTACTTTATTTAAAATGGTTAAAATTAAGGGGGATTGAATGTTTTTAAGTATATTATTTTTAAATTCAATTCATGTAGGGTATATGCTTGTTGTTTTATATCTCAATTCTTTATTCATGTATGTCTCTTGTTTGATAGGTGGGAGAGTGATATTATTAGTGTATTGACTAGTGGATGAAACTCTCCATAACAATTTAGTGAGTTTTTCAATATGTTTAAACATGGGTTTGAGTCACCTATCCTCTTAATAACCCAAAGTACCTAACCATGTGAACTGTGGAGTTTTGAAGATAGAAGGTGTCTACCCAGACAAAGGGATTCACATAGATCCAATTCCGATGACATCATATTTTCTCTTATTATTTTTACTCATTAATTCATGAACTTGTATTTTCAATTGAATATATTTTCCATTTTTCTTTAACTACTTAATCACCATCACCCTTTTATTTTCAAATGAAAATAAGTTTAGTTTCTTCATTGAAATTTAGATCATTATTATTAAATTGAAGCGTTCTCTATCCTTTTTTAGGATATTTACCTACTATTTACATTATTAATAATACTTAATTGTATATTTAATGATTATTGGTTTTTACATTTAGAAATCCTTAACTAATTGATCTCTTAGAGAATTAAAGACACTACATGAGATGATCTTGAGAATATACTTTAATTTAATAGTTTGTAAAAGACTTTTCCCTCGCTTTTTATAATTCCTAAGATTATATTAGGTTTATTTTTTTATTCCTTTTATGTGATTGAGTGTTTTCAGTAGTGATTATATGTGAAAATAAAGATAAAACCTAACATCTTAATGGAGATCCAAATGGAAAACCTATTATAAAAACTGATGTGCTCAAAAAGAAGATCAAAAGCCAATGATGAGGTCACCATCTTCAAAAATAGATCACATTACCATTCCTGTGTCTAGATGATAAAATACCCCACAACCAAAAATCAACATTCAATGGAGGGTTAAAAATTCTAGAGATCATGGAAAAGGTTCCTGATGGGACAAAGAAGATAACCAAAGAGAAAGTTCAATGCGAGTTACCACCAAAGGGGAAGACCTAAGGAGCTACTGATTTCAATGGAAATTCTGAGGTAATTTCAAATTTTGAAGTTGAATCTATTTTTATAGATAAAATAATCACAATAATAGGTCCAAAAAAGGAAGAGAAAAAAATAAGTTTCCACCAAAAAAGAAGAAGAATATGAGGAGATGATGAAATTTGATGAATTAATAATAGATATTTTTTATATTATTAGTTAGAATAAATAATAAGAATAAATGGTTTTTGAAATTAAGAAATCAAATACAAAATTTATAGAAAAATAGAAATAAAATAAGGAATGGGAGGAGTTGATAGATTTTTAACTTTTAAAAGAAACTGATGACTATGAAGAGGATGATGAGGAAGATGAATTAAAATTGGAGTATTACCAACCATGGACTACATATGAACCTCTTCTTTAAACTTTTAAGTTGTCCAGATTTTGGTTCCCATCCTCTACTAAGTTTCAAGGTGTGTTTCAAAAGTAGGAAGATAATAGCTAGCCTAAATTCATCACAAAGCCAAAATTGAACAAATATGAGATGGTTAACTTTATACCATAATCCTATCACATGATATGATGAGGTAATTTCAAGTTTAACAACCTTAACCAAATATCTTTGTGGTAGGTAACATGAGTTTTTATTATTTTCTTTCTATAAAGTTAGTTGTTTTCAACTTTCCTTAAGAATTAGTTTTGGGATATATTAAGATGTAGTTTTAAATTTCCACAATATTATTGAGATTTAATAACAAGGACCTAGTAATTACACTTATTTTATATGATTTTTAGGTCTATAAGTAAGGAAGAGACAATGATAAAGAAAGAAGAAGAGGAATAGATTCAAGGTAAATGGGAGTAAGATTTTGAATTCTGATTTTTGTAATTCCCTTAAATTTTTATTTCAGATTTTAGTTTTAACTGAAAATGCATGCCATGTAATTATATTTTTGCTACAATTTTGGTATAGGATACAAAATTTAGTTAATAATCAAATGATTATATTTTTAGGGTTTCACTATTAATAATATTGAATATGTAAGATCGGGGATTGAATGATTATAGATAGACATAGGGGTATGGATTTAATGAATCATGATTTGGGGAGGCTAGTTAATTCATGTAGATGGAATCCATATCACATGTTCTCATTCTTTTAATTTTTTAAATTCATGATGATTGATTTGTTATTATTAGTCATGCGATGAGTGGTTAACTCTTTATTTATATATGCACATTTTCGAGAAAATTCTAGAGCTAAATTTCTCATTTTTTTCTTATATATTCCTTAATAGAATCTCTCCCTTATTTTGTTACAACCCAAGTAATGGTAGAATAAATCATTTTAATAGTAATTAATATTCCTTAATTATGAAGTTATATTAATTATAAATATATTAAGTAATTCGTAAAATAAGAAAAATGGTTTTATTAAACTCGTTTCATATAATTTTTTTAAATATAAATTTAAAATTATAGAATTTTAATTTTAAAAAAATAATTTCACTTTTAAATCCATCATTTTCAAATTACCTTAGGATGATTTTTTGATAATTTTCCAAAAATATTTATTTTTCAGAGAATATTGAAAAATATTGTTTTTTATTGAAAATTGTATTTTATTTCAAAGTATTTACAAGGTAAAATTAGGATTTTTATTAGTTATAAATTTTAATTAGTTCATTTTAATTTAACATGATACAATTATAGTTTTTTAAAATCAATGTATACTTTAATTTTGTATAAAAACATTTTCTATTTTAAAAAGGCCAATTTTCTAAAAAACTGTTTTTCATTGCATTTTGTTGGTTTAATTTTAAATTAAATTATGCCACTTCTCTATTTTGAATTTTGAAAATTTAATTTCATATTTGGAATAAATGGGTCCAAATATAGTAATTACTTAAATTTTATTTTTGGATCATATGAATAGTAACCTTAGTAATTTTTGTTACCATGGTAAAGGGTAAATCTGGTAATTTATGTTAAAATTAAAATGATAAAAAATATTAAATGACCCAAACACTTACCAAAATACTTATATATTAGTATATACCTATCATATTCATCTAATGGTAAAATTTTTGACCTTTTGGGGCCACTTGGATATAATTATGACCTTTATAGTCTTTTATTTAAAGAAATGTCAAACATGTCACGCTTTTCTTTTTAATAAGTGTAATATTTTTAATATGGTGTTATCGAGAAGATATGTTTTACTATAAAAAGTATTTTTAAATTTAAATTAATTTTATCCATTATAGTAGTATTTTTAAAATTTTATGGAAGAAATAATTACATTAACTACTTACACAAAGCTCATGAAGTATTTATTCAATTATTAGAAAAATCAAATAAACGATATTAAAAATATTAAAATAAATATAGTCTAAGATAATTAATGTAATACATGAATTTTATAGATTAACTTGACCTATTGAGGATATTTTAAAATAATTTTTTTTCTAATTATAAGTGTTTTCTTGATATTATTAGATTTAAAGTAATGAATTGTTCTAAAAACTGACATTATGGATATTTTATAGTAAATAATATTTTATTAAATGATATAAAATTCTTAAAAAAACATTAAATTTGGAAACGTGTCTAATATAAAGTTTAAAATATCAACCTTTACATTTAAATGTCATTTTTTATTTTATAGTAACTATATTAACCCCTAAAGAGTAAAAATCCATGTTGTCACAGTAATAGTTAAAGTGGTTAAATAGGGTTTAAAACCAAAAGATAAGGGTAGACATACATTAAAAAAATATCTTAATTTTATTGGATAAGTGTATTTCCACCAAAACTCATATTATATTCTAAATAACTTAGTTTGGATCCATTTTTAATTGAAAATTATTTTTTATTAATTCAATATTTTGAGAAATTTAAAGAGTGACCCTCCCCTCTCTTATGAAAGTGCACATTCTATTCTCTTTTATTAACACATAAAAACCCATTTTTTTTAGAAAATCCAAGACCAAATACCTTAATATAATCCCTACTCTAATTACATAGATATTTTTTTAGTAATAACACCATCCTTAGTGGTCTTAAGGTGTTAAGCAAAGGTGGTTTTCTGAAGAAGAGGTATAGTTTTTATCTACCTGTTTTAGTTTTGTTTATTCTACCACATCCGTAAAACCATATATAATCTTGATAGAATAATAAATATAGTAAAATTAATAAAATTATATGTTATTATGTTTCTTTCAGGACTTATATCATTCTCATCTTCTATCAAATGGTAAATGAAATAATCATTCATGTGTACAACAAACTACCGCCTCACGGACCGATGTAATTTTTTCAATCACCGTATCTGAATAATTGTTATAATGATGGAATTAATGTTTATATATGATATTAAGGAAATATTTATCTATATTAAGTTATATAATATTATTTATGTTCTTATATGTTCATGTATTAAATAAATTATAACGTCGTTCGTGAGTATGTGTGGACTACCACCTCCACGAAGCGACATGATTCATTTTTCATCAAAACACCACATGGATGATATATATAAATTTATTTATATAATTAAAATGATATTTATGATATTATTATCCTTATATTAATATAAAATAATACTTACCTGCTTTCCATAATTATCATTGAAAAATGAAAATGTTTTCAATGCGTACGTACGACCAACCATCTCCATGATCGTAACATAGTTAATTTTTTATAACCATATATAATGGTTTAATTTTAATGTCTAAATGATTTATAAAAATTAAAATTATTTCATTAAAATTATTTTGGATATTTTGGAGTAATTACCAATTTGACCATAGTCAAAATACCGAAGTCATTTGGGACTTATAAACCAAATATCTTCAAAACATCTAACATGAACATAAATAATTATGTCATTGATATAACATGGTAATAAGTGAAATAAAATGAATCAAAAACTTGAAAAATGTTCTCAATAAAGTAAATAATTAATAAAATTTTATTATTTAGGAAGATAAATAATGTACATGACGTGTCATAACTCAAGGTAATAGACTTTATTTAAAAAATTATATTTTTAAAGTTTCCCTTTAAACTATATTTTTCTTCCATGTCCATGTTTTCTATAAATATTTTCAAAAATATTTTTACTATTCTTATATGATTTTTTAAATTCATTTTTACTATGGTTTAATTTTTTAAAAATGGTTTGAAAGGAATCTTCTTATCATTTTCTAAATGAGGTACTTTGTGACTTTTCCTTCAAAAATATAGAAGGAATTTTTTTTCAACTTATATGGCATGAGTGGAATTTTTTTTCATCATAATGATTTAATAATATTAAGTTTCCATTATATGTTTTTAGATTTATTTTTAAATAAAATTATTTCTTTATTATGTGCACATTTTTTAGATTTTGAAAATAGTTTTTTAAAAGAAAAGGGTATTTTGATATCCAAAAGTGTTTTTGATAGGAGTTTAAAGTGTTTTTTGAAGGTATTATAATAAAAAAGTGCAAGAATAAAATATGTTATTCTTGTTAATTGAGAATTATATGAAAAACAAGTGAGATTAATACAACTTTTATGTATTTTTGAGCCCTATTATAGCTCATAGGTGAGTCTGATATAGCTTATACGAAGGGTTGAGCCCCATTATAGATCACAGGTGAGCCTGATATAGCTTATACAAAGATTTGATCCCCATTATAGCTCACTGGTGAGCTACATATAACTTATATGATGTTCTTATCCCCATTATATCTCATGAAAAATTGGTTAGCCAGATATAGCTTATACAAAGGGTGATCCCCATTATAGCTCTCCAATGCATTAGGTAATGTTTATGCTCTTCAAAGTTTTATTGGAATTCAACCTTATGGTTATTACATCTATGAGGGTTTTGAAATAATTTTACTAATTTGATGCTCTAAGTGTCCAAAAAAGTTTTTTATTTTATTTATATGGGTTTTCAAAGTTTTATTTGAGTAAAAATGTTTGTTTTTTTAAGTGAATTTGTTTTATGTCACATGGTAAAATAACTTTGAAAATAATTGTAAACATTACATGGGATTTCATGTTTTTCAATAAACTAATAGATTTATTCTTTTTTATGTAAATTAATAAACTTTTTTTTCCCTATAACATGTTTTTTTAAATAAATTAGGGTATTTAAGGATGGTTAATGAAAAAGGAGAAGTCACATTTAAATCCTTGAGGGTTTTTCATGAAAGTAAATTATGTTTTTTTAAGATTCATTTTTTGAAAAAATGGATATTGAGTATAAGTGTCAAAATTTTAATATATGAGTTTTTATGTATGAGTTATGACCTAATTATCTAAAATAATAAAAGGAAAATATCCTCAAGATTCTAAGAAATTGAATTCTAGTTCAAAGACATTAGAATATGTAATGTAGGCTAGGTTATTATTGTTGGTATCAGAGGAGGGTTTAGAAAACTTTATAGATTAGGATGTTTTCATGTGAGTTATTCTTAAGAGTTATAGATATCATCATGGGTTTATAATTTATAGGGTGATAATAAGTTCAATATCTTAGACACCCCTTTTGAGGATATAATTAATGAAATTTTAAAATAATTAATGATATTTTTGGAGACATCTGGTTTTGGGTTTAGTTTTATATAAAACATAGGTTTAATGTGAAGTATTATTTGAGGAATAATACCGTTACATTTTTTGGACATAATTTTAAGGGTATGGATAACCTTTAGGGTTTATATAATCTTTTAAATTGAGGTAATTATGCGTTATTAAATTTCTATGATGCAAAAAAGGTATGAGATAATATTTTAGGTTTAATCACTTTTGAATTATAGAATATATTAATGTTACTTTTGATGATGTTTCTCACATTTATGGGAATTTTATAATTATAATATTAATATAGTTTTATAAAAATAACAACCCATTGGTCGGGAAATAAACCGTTGCACCCAGAAAGGCTGTGAGTTTTGAACCCACAACCGAATGGAAACAAGGGTGCATCACCTACCACTAGCCTATATGAAGTCCCATTTTTTATGACATTTTTCTTTTAGTTAAATGATTTTATCGATGAAGAATAGGTTGATTTTGGGAACATTTATTTTATAATATAGATAACCATGGTTTTTGAAATTTATTTGGTGACTAAGTGATTAATGTCATTTAGGAAGAAGATAAATATAATTTTGGGAGAGGATGACGCTCATAGGCGAATACAGATGAAACCCCAATACCGCTGATCAAAAGGGGACCCTGTATTCTAGGTCTTTCATGGATGTCATCATGGGTTCTGCTGATATCTCTGAATCAAAGATCTCCAAAAGTTTTGATCCAAAAAATATCAACATTGAGGTCTATCGACAATTTGTTTCTCTAAAGACAAGGTAAAATACTTTCTTCGGATCTTAATTTTGTTCTCACTGGTAGATTTATCCGATATCATCCTTTATTAGTTTTTCTGTGCAAAACCCTGGAAGGTATCAGATTCCTAAATTTTCACATAGGATTATTAAATTCGTGGAAATTCCTCTTTAGTTTTTCCTCGGAGAATGACTATTACCGATTCTGGACCCGTGGTTCTTGGTCTTTTGGGGAATTTGTATAGAAGTTCACATCTCTAATGAGTTTCCATCATGGTTTTGGATACAAAATGGAGATAATAGGTTTATAAAAGATGTTTTCTTTGAAAACATAATGGTCTACTATAAAAAAATGTTTCTAAATTGGTCATCTAATGAAATAATGTAAGACTCATGCTCCTCCCCCCAAAATTTCAAGTCAATTTGGGTGGAAAAGGATGATACAAGAAATAACACTACTTTTCAGGCAGTTAAATCTGTCAATAGCATCAACGTTTTAAACTCCACGAATGCTCCCAATTCTATTCCTGAAGACAATAACCTTATCATTGGGGGTAACAAGGATGCTACTATTGAGGAGGGTGAACTCTCTAATGTTATTATCTCAATGCTTTCTCAATCTGTACTAGACTCATCTCAGTGCATAGCCTTACTAGAGGCTGATGAGAAATCCACTCAAATTGAGGAATATTTCTTAAAATCAATCTCTCAAAAAGGGAAAGAACAAGTGTTGGATACTAATGGATTCATTACTCCCAATCCTAAAAAAATAAAAAAACGTAGGGAATAATCCCATCTTTAATAAAAAATTATTACGAGATCACTTGATGCTTCTCGAAAGGACTACACTGAAATTACAATATCAACAGGTGTGGTTGATTTGACTATTTCCATATTTGATGCTTCCCAAATGAGGGATTCAGATATTCCTCTATAGATGGAGTTTGATTCTTCTATTACACCTCCTGATGATAACTCAAATGAATACTCTGACTTGGTTATGAAGGATCAATGAGATGAAATAGCTTATCAAAGGCTCAGAAATGGTGAAATTTATGAGGAGACTTATCTGGATATTAAATGTCAAATGTTTAATAAGAGGTTGATAGAGTCTAGATGAACTCTCCGATTTTCTTGTTTAGTGCTGCTATGTTTCTAGGTTGATTTCACAATGTTTTTTTCTGAAATCATGGGCTGTGCATAATGGTTTTTCTCTTATTTTGGTTGTGTCAGAGATTGATTTCATAGTCGATCCAGTGGAGATGGACCTTCTTTTGATGAGATACTGTGGATCTTGTGGCTGGTTCCTTTTTTCTAGTTCTCTTTTTGGATGTAGTACTGAATCTAATTGATTTTTCTTCCCTTGCATGATGTATTCTCTTCATGTGTGAAGGATTCAAGCCACATTCTGGATACTTTTTTGTGTGTTTTTTGCGATCTGTCACCAATATTGGGAAGACCAAGCCTCTTGTTCTTCTCATCCTTGATGGATATAAAAATCCCTTTGGCTTCTCTTCATGGATATTGGTAGGGATATGCTTTCTCTTGAGTGCGCTGGTGATTTTTTCTTCAACCTTTCCAGAGTGCTGGACCTAATTTTGAGGGGATTTCTCTTCATGTGACTATTCTATCTCATTTACATATTGATCTAACTGTTGTTTGAAGACAATTTTGATGTTTTTTATTTTAGTTCTATTCTCTCTTTCCTCATGAGGATAGAATATCTTGAGGAATGGAAGTATGCTTGGTGTTTCTCCACTCTTGGTCTGATGTGTTTTCTTACTTGACGACATGAGGTATTATGAGGTTTTAATGAGCTATTGTTTTCCCCCCTTTTGATCTTTCGTCATGCGCCGCTCTCATTTTTAGGTTGGGGTAAACTCATTACACCTTGTAAATACATTGTAATACTTTTGTTTTAATAAATTTCCTTGGCGCATGAATTGGGTGACCAATTCATGTCTCTATTTGTCTTAAGAAAAACTATAATTTTGGGGATCATTATAGGATTATGGAAAATAGAATACTATGATATTTTATCTAGGGAATAAAGGATAAATTTTATTTTGGAATAATATGTTATTCTATTGTGAATTTATGGTAATTCAGGTTATTTATGGAAATGGTTAGCATATCTTGGATATTATATGTTTAGGGAATGAACATTTTGGTATGAAATTTAAATATTATTTAATTTTATTTAGAGATAAATTTTATAATCAATCTTAGAAGACTATCTGATAAAAAAATTCTTTTTTTTTGATTTCAATATTTTTCTGGAATATTTTGGGGAACTTTTAAGGATAGTTATTTATTGAATGATTTATTTCAATTTTGGGTATTACTATTAAATTTTGGAGATTAAATTAGTTTTCCTCATATGAAGGATTATTCTTTTTGGGGAATTATCTTATCTTTTCCAAAAAAATATGGTTATGGTTAATATTTACCTAAAGAAGGAATAACTTATAATCCTTTTTCGGAATTATGTGATCTTTTATAAGTGTATTATACTATTTCAAGAATGTCAAATTCATCTTGAATACTCATCGTTTAGAGAAAAATATGAGATTGTGGTGGGAATTAAATAATTCTTTAAAGTTAACTTGTCAAGTAAGTATATTTCCTTATGTTCCTATTCCAGATGGAAAAGGAATGAGTCAACTATAGGAAAAAGATCTTGAAAAAATGTTACCCATTTAACATTTTTACAAAGAAATCAAGGACCTTTTAACTCATAATCTATTTTTGGTTTTGTGATAGTTAATTTTCTCATGACCATCTTCTCTATCACTCTCTATCATTCTATGAAAGCTTGTTTTTTATTCCATATCCATGTTTTAACTTCCAACTTATGTTCTCTTATACGGAAATCTAGTATGTGTTACTTCAGATGACCTTCTTACATCCCATTTCTCTTTTATCAAGTGGAATTTTTATTAATCCTTTTTATAATGTGGGATTTTAAGAAAGGTATTTTAAAATTTCAAATCCCGGTTACCAATCCCAAGTTGAAAATTATGAGGACACAATTTCCAGGTGGATGTAACAACCTAGGTAATGAATGATTTTTTTAAAAATTTTAGTAGAATTCTTGAAATATGTATCTATATTCATTATAAATATATTAAGTATTTCTTAAAATAAAAAAAATAAATGGTTTCATTAAACTCATTTAATATAAAATTTTATTTAAAAGATTAATTTTAAAATTATCGATATTTAATTTTAAAAAATGAATTTTATTTTTAAATTTATCATATCAAAATTATCTTATGATGGTTTTTTGATAATTTTTTGGAAATATTTATTTTCAAGGAATAGTGAAAAATAATGTTTTTTTATTGAAAATTGTATTTTATTTTAAAGTTTTTACAAGGTAAAATTATGTTTATATTAGTTTGAAATTATAATTACTTAATTTTGATTTAAAATAATCTAATTATGGTTTTCTTAAAATGTATTTATACATCAATTTAGTATAAAAGAATTTTATATGTAAAATGATCATTTTTTTGAAAAACTAATTTTCTTTTCATTTTGTCAGTTTAATTTTTAAATTAAATTATGTTATTTTTTTGAATTTTGAAAAATTAATTCCATATTAGGAATCAATGATTACAAATTTATAAAATCGATCAATTTTATTTTTTATACAATATGAATAGAAACCTTAGTAATTGTTTTTACCATGATAAGAGGTAAATTAGGTAATTTAGGTTAAAAATAAAATAATAATAAATATTAAATGATCCAAACAATTACTTAAATGTTTTTGGATGAGTATATATTGACCATAATCATCCAAAGTTAAAATTTATGACCTTTTGGGTACACTTAGATATTATTATAACCTTTAAAATATTTTATTTAAAGAAATATCAAACATGTTACACTCGTGTTTTTAATAAGTGCAATATTTTTAATAAGGTGTTATCTAGAGGATATGTTTGAATATAAATATTATTTTAAAATATAAAAGATTTTTATTCATCATGGTAATTTAATTTAAATTTTTATGGAAGAAAAATTTACCTTAAATGCTTGCACAACATTGATGAAGTGTTTATTCAATTATTGGAAAAATTAAATAAATGATATTAAAATGTTAAAATAAATTTAATTTGATGTAATTAATTTTATACATTAATTTTATAGATTAAAATAATATATTTGGGATATCTTAAAATAATTTTTTTTAATTATATGTGTTATCTTGATTTTATGAAAGTCAAAGTAATGAATAGTTCTAAAAATTGACAATATCGATATTTAATAGTAAATAATATTTTATTAAATAATTTAAAATTCATAAAAATCACAAATTTGTCCAAGTGTTTATTATCAGGCTTATAATAAAAACCATTTTCCATTAATGATTTGTTTTTTATTTTATATTAACTAAATAAACTCTCAAAGAGTAAAAATCCATATTGTCACAGTAAGAGTTAAAGGGGTTAAATATGGGTTAAAAACAAAAGATAAGGGTAGAAATATATTAAAAACTTGTATAATTTTTATTATATACATATATATTAACCTAAAATTATCTTATATTCTAAATAAACCACTTTTCATACTTTTTTAATTTAAAATTAATTTATATTAATATAATATTTTATGAAATTTCAACAGTGCCCCTCCCCTCTCTTATAAAAGGGAACCTCTTCTTCTCATTTAATCACACTTAAAAAACCCATTTTTTTTTATCAAAAACCATACAAAAAACATTCTTATAATTAATCCCCTCATTGTAGCGGTATTTATTTCACATAAAACCATCCATAGTGGTCTTATGGTGTTAAGAAAATGAGGTTTTCTAGGGATGATGTATAGTTTTTATCTACATGTTTTAGTTTTATTTCTTCTTAAACATCCCCCAAAACATATTTAACCATGATAAAATAATAAATATAGTATAATACATATACATAGATGTTATTATGTTATTTTAATAACCTATAAAAATATCCTCTTTCATCAAATGGGAAATGAAATCATCACTCTTGTGTACGACGGACCATCACCTCACGAACCGATGTAATTCATTTTCTATAAATGTCTCCCAATAATGGTTATAATTATGAAATTAATGTTTACATATGATATTAGCTAAATATTCATAATTATCAAAATATAATATATCATTTATATTCTTACCTTTTTATGTACTAAAAAATGATAACGTCATTTGTGCGTATGGGTGGACTACCACCTCCAAGAAGAGATGTGATTGGTTTTTCACAACCACATAACATAGATGATATATATAAGTATATTTTAAGAAATAATATTATATTTATTATATTATTATAATTATTTAAATATAAAATAATACTTACCTTCTTTCCATAATGATCGTTGAAAAATAGAAATGTTACTCATGCGTATGTATGAGCTACCGTCTCCCAGATTGTAATGATGTTCATTTTTCATAACCATGTGTAATGGTTAAATTTAAAAGTATAATTGATATATAAAAATTATAATTATTTCATGAATATTATTCTATATATGGTGGAGTAATGACCACTTTGACCATAGTCAAATTTCTAAAGTCATTTTGGACTTATAAACCGAATATCGTCAAAATATCTGACATGAAGTTAAAAAATTATGTAATTGTTATAACATGGTAATAAACAATATAAAAGGAATAATAGAAATAAAAAGGGTTATAAAAAAATTAAATAATTAACATAATATTTTTATTTATGAAGATAAATTAAATATGTGATGTGTTACAACTCAAGGTTATGGACTTTATTTTAAAAATTATAATTTTAAAGTTTCCCTTAAAACTCTCATTTTCTTCTGTGTCCATTTTTTCAAAAAAAAATCAAAAATGTTTTTAATATTATCCTATGTTTGTTTAAATTCATTTTTTACTGTGTTTGACTTTTTAAAAAATGTTTTAATGGAGTATTTTATTCATTTTCCCAACGAGGTACTTTGTGACTTTTCTAAAAAAACATGGAAGGAATGTTTTTTTAACTTATACGAAATGAGTGGATTTTTATACCATCATGAAACTTTAATCCTTTGAATTTTACTTTATATGTTTTCATATTTATTTATAAATAAAAATTTTTCTTTATTTTATGTGCAATTTTTATATTTTTAAAATGTGTTTTTAAAATAAACGGTTATTTCGATACTAAAAAGTGTTTTTCATATGGGATTAAATTAGTTTTTCAAAGGTTTTATGATGAAAATATGAAAGAATAAAGTGTTTTAATCATGTTACTTTCGAATTATATAAAAAACGTTGAGGTCGAAACAACTTATAATAAGGGTCGAATTCCATTATAGCTTACGTGTAAGCCCGATATAGCTTATACGAAGGGTTGTTCCCCATTATACCTCACGGGTGAGCCCGATATAGCTTATACGAAGGTTTGATCCCCATTATAGCTCATGAAAAATGGGTGAGCCCGATATAGCTTATACAAAGGGTTATCCCCATTATAGATCTCCAATTCATTGGATACTGTTTATGTTTATTAGAATTTTATTAGAGGCAAGTTGTATGGTTATTCCAATTGTAAGGGTTTTGAAAGGGTTTTATGACTGTGATACTATAAGTTGACAAAATGGTTTTTATTTTCTTTCTATATGGTATTAATCTTTTGTTTGTGAAAAAGTGTGTGTTTTTTCAAGTGAAATTTTTTTATTTCATACTCCCAAAGAACTTTAAAAATAAAGTTAAACATTACATGGGTTTTCATTTTTTCACTGAAATAATGTATTTCTTCTTTTTTATGTACCTTAATAATATTTTTGTGCTCACACAGATTTTTTTTTTGAAAAAACTCATAGGGTTTAATGATGGGTAAATGGATAGGAGAAGTCAATTTTAAAGTTGTTAAGATTTTTCATGAAAAGAAATCTTGTTTTGTTTTAAAAGTTTCATTTTGTGAAATAATGGATATTGATTTGAAGTTTATAATTTGTAATACATGAGTTTTTATGTGTTGGTTATAACCTAATTCTATAAAACTCTAAAATAAAACATTCGTTGGGATTGTAAGAAAGTGAATTGTAGTACAAATACACTAGAATATGTAATGTAGGCGGGGTACTTATAGTAGGATTGAGAGGAGGGTTTAGAATAATTTGGAGATTATGATGTTTTCTAATGAGGTATTCTTAAGAGTTATGGATATAATCATGGGTTTATAATTTTTAGGTTGATCATAAGTTCAATATCTTGGACATCATAATCATACCATCAATTCCTTTTGAAAAGATATCTGAAACATACCATTAAGTCATCATTCCAATATATCAGATACAATTAGACATGCATACACAAAATTCCTAGGCCACTTTGTCTTATGAGACCTACTGATTAATTAAGGGGATATCTATTTTGGGCCCCACCTATTCACTTACTAAGTCAAATTCATTCATCATATGAAAGTAATGAATAAAAATTCAGTACATTATCAATATAAATAGACACATTAGAAAACTAGCATATGAAATGTTAATAATTTAATCTATCGATCGCAAGAGTAAAATGATCATCAAAAATGGAAAGTGATATGGTGGATTGTATCATTATTTTATATCACCAGAAAATTATTTGATTTAAACAATTATTTGGATGAAAATAATTTTAAAATATCACCAGAACATTTCATGAGGAAAATACCCTTTTTATTTTGAGAGCACATATTTAAAATCCAAAAATATCTAGAATATTATAAAAAAAATATTTAAAAATTACCATGGAAACAAGTAAAGGATTATTTAATGAAAAATTATTCATTTTTTAAGTAAAATTCATTCATATGGTATTTGTTAAAACAAATAATTAGTTCCACATACGGTAAAATGTACCTCATTTAGAAAACAAAAAGAAAATTATTTTTATTATTTTTAATATAATGTCAAAGATGTGTGAAAATTTATTTAAACAATTATTATAAAATATTAATTACATTCTTGAAAATATATTAATGAAAATATTGAAATTGAAGAAAGTTATTCCTGTCAAAGAGGGAAAAAATTTGGTTTTACTTAAAAAAATTATTTTAGGATTTTAAGTACTTAGAAAAAGAAAAATGAATGGAAAAACTTTTATTTCAAAAATAACCCGAGGAGAATAATATTTCATATGTTTATCTGATATAATCATATATCATACTCATTGTAAATTTAAGTATAAACAATATTGGTAAAAATAAGATTGTAACTCAAAACCCTAACAAATTCATTAATCTCTGAATAAAAAACTCATGAATGAGAAAAACATATATGGATCTTTATTTTTACATGATTTAAATTAAAATAATCATAATATATATTTAAATTATGAATACACACCACACAATGTAAACATGTTTTGAATATGGAATATATATCTGGAAAATAAATGTGATTTGAGAAACCCTTAGTATTTTGGTAATTTTTGAATCAAAACCCCAAGGATGAAATAATTATAATTTTAATATTAAAAAAAATTAATTAATAATGGTAAATGATATGAAATATAAAATGGGTATATATACACCTCATAAGCATAAGGAGGTGTGTAACATAAAACATTTCTCAACGAAACCATATTTAGATGAAGAACCCTACCTCATGGCCGACTTGATTCCTAAGAACTATATACACCGATATAATAAAATTTATATTTATTATAATTTTATATCAAAACTATTTACCCACTAATAATATCATATATGATCTAATTATTACATTATAACATTTATTATTAATAATTCTATAATTGAAATCCTCATTTCCAGGTGATAATTATTTCATTTTTCTTGTAGGTTTTGGTTCAACTTTTTTTTCCTTGAAATTTGATCATGGTTACATAATATATAAAATGTTAATAATGATATAAATATCATATATATTAATTAATTATATATATATATATATTTATAATTACCAAATAAAGGAAAACATCAAAAATGATTCAAATTGCTTTGGGGAGGTGGTAGTCCGCATGTACGTGCGAGTAGAGTTATCATTCTTTAATGGGTGTAAGGGTAATAAGGTAAATGATATATTATATTTATAGAATAAAAATTAATTATTAAATAGTATATATACTCATTAGTTCCATATTTATATCCATCTATTTAATGATGTGATAAAAAACAAAGTACATCACACTATGCAGAGGCAATATGTCGTATATACACACGAATGATGTTTCATTTTCCATAGGATGAAAATGAAGTGGAAAATATTTTTCCCATAATAATATTAACATATAAATATATTTATTATACTTAATTAATTATTTTATTATGGATATAATATATTTATAGGAATTAAATGAACAAAAAAACATTAGAAATCCAGGTAAGATGATTACCACTTCTTTGAGAGACCTCATTTAGCCTATGTAAGAACCTATTTTTCACTTAGGTATATATCATTTAATTTTTGGTTTAAATATTTAATTTGGACTTAATATGGATTCCCAATGAGTTAGTAAAGGTTCTGACGGTGTCGAGGGCTTGTTCGGAGCCTGGAACCCATTTTTTGGGGAAAACTGGCTTGGAACACAGTTTAGAGTAAACTGTGGAGATGATGTTTTTTTGGAAAGATGCATCTCACATGGTTGACGCATGGCCATGCAGCCTAACCTTAAGAACACCCCATTTTCCCTAGGTACCCATGCATGGATTGTTCATGGTTTGATCAAACTGTGCGGGGAATGTCTTTTCAGGAAGAACTGTCTCGCACAGTTTGACAAACCGTGGGGGACTAACCATGCATAGGATAAAATACTATGTAAATTTCAAGTTTCACCCTTAATAATCTATTAATCCAACCCTTCCTCCCTGATCCAAGAACCAGTGGGATTAACCCCCTTTCCTCACAATTTTGTAGTTTTCTGAAGGTAAAATTTGGGGATCAAGAGATCTCCCTCATCTGACATCCGATCAAGCTTCTGTTCAACATGTTGGATGCACAATAATAAGAAATTGAGTCCTATTTATCCATTATTCTTCTCTCTTTCTATTGAACTAGATATCTCCATGTGATAATTTGTCACATTTTATTAGATCTACTCCAATCTGAGGAAAATCAAGGGATGATATCAGAGTAGAAGGATCGTAAAACCCTAAGGTGGGTGGTCTCCAACTCTTCCCTAAAGTTTGTTGATTTTTGAAATATTCATGTGTGGCCCACCAATTTCATCGAAAGAATTTTATTAAAATTAAATTCCATGATTATAATTGTTAGAATCACATGGTTCTGATCTTTTTAAATATGTGATTAGTTTTTAGCAGTTACACCCACAACTCAATCCGCCCTATGTTGAAGGTTATGCCATATTTGGGTTTTTAGTATTTTGGAACGTTTGAGCCAACGTTTGGGTGTGCCTTTGCTTGACCTTCCTAAATATTATCCTTTACATAATAAATGAATCATTATTAATGAGAATTTCATATTGTCATGTACCATTTATGCTCACCACTTGACCCGCCTAAGGTAAGTGGTTCCAAATGATTATTAAATGTGAAATGTAAAATTGAAAGTATACTAAGTATATAACTTGGAATTAAAAAATGAGATTGAATAAAGGTTACATGTTTGTAGAACCCCATTTCATGTTAATATAAGGTAGTGGAGTGATCATCTCAAATTGAATATTCCTCGATGGTTAAGTAAGACTTGATTAAATGGTTGCAATGCTACTTTTCCTGTCCAAACTAATGGAAGAAAAGTCTTGGACCAATAATTAAATGGTTGAAAATCTACTTGACCTGTCCACACTAATGGAAGGAAAGACTTGAACCAAATGAATTATTACATGATTACAATATCAAATTGGAATGGACTGACTCGATATCGCCTTGGATTCTAAGAGGAGAATACCTTGGGTCTCGGGAACCCCATTCCGATTTAAGGATGTGGTTTGCTTAGGTTAATACCCACATAGACTTAGGTTCTTGTTTATTCCTTGGATTCCCGGTATAATACCATAGGGTCCTTTAAATTTTTACAAGATACCTCGGATACAATCCTTGGGTCCATCATTGACTAGTAGGTTCTATGGTGAAAGCCCTTAGGTCCCTGTTATTGCTTAGCCCCGTTTTACCTTGGACGATCACCTTGGACTCGTTAGGCACCTTATTGTGGAATGCCTTGGATTACACTCTTTGGATTACACTCTTACCCCTTATCTAGACTCAGATACTACTATGTTATCATTCTATGAGATCTATGTTGCCTTAGTTATTACCCTAGAACTCCCTCACTGGATATCATTTCCAGGTTTCCTTATCGTGTCTTGGGACCTTCACTACTTATACTATCACAAGGTGATGTCAGTTCTGGATATGCCTCACATGACCTATTAATATTAAATGGTGATTACTTAATTAATGAACTAGTTACATGTTTAGACACCAACCAAGGTATGAAGCAGGTACTTGGGTATTTAGTTATATTGTACTGCTTGCTTTACTTTATATATGTATGCCTGCATACTGCTATATTATATTACACAGTCCAGATATTATAGACACCGTTGGAGGTGGCCCAATGAGATTTATCTCACACCCTCTCTAAGTGTTGTTTGGTACACTTAGTATATTACATGGTTGCAGGTATTGATAAAGTGAAGCATATAGCTTCCAACATTTGATTGCGTGCTGATAGGATGGAGCTTGATAGCATAAGACTGAGTTGGATCTCGAGATTCTTGGAGTCTCCTTTGTTTTATTTTACTTTTCAGAACATGTTATCCCTAATATATTGTATCCATGTTTTACAGTTTTCTAGTGACATGAAATTACATCATCATTGTGCCAGTTGATACAGTTATTATTATTCTCGTTATTCTATTGTATCAGTTTGATTCTGTTGTTTATTTATACTATTTATATTACTTCAGCTATTTACTAATGTTTATATTCTTTCAGCTGTGCTACACTCTGCTAATGTGGGAATAATATTCCCATAAACACACCCTAGTCCCTTGCTTCTAGATGGAATCCTCTATCATTTGGGGAGATATGCTTGAGGCCATGTGGCCCACCGGGCTCGGGGCACCCGTTACGTGGCATCCGGGTCCGAGACGTCACAACTTACACCTTAAGCCTTCATAAGATGGTTTTAGGAGAACAAAAAAGTATAATAATTATGTGAAGTATTCTAAAAGGGTATTATGTTATATTTTATTGATATATCTATCAAACATTCTGATTAGAGGATAAAAAGAGGTTCCCATTTATAATTAAGTGGATATACATGTATGAATTTACTAAAAATAATTCAATAATATACAGTCACCTTAATGTGAAAGTGGACCCAAATTAAAAATATTCCAACTTAGTATAATAAAATTTTGAAATATATTTATATAATAATAACCTGATAATGTTTTTTCAATTATTACCCTTATCTCTTAGGTTAATCCCCATGATAAACTAATTTTAGCTTTAAGAGTGTTAACAACATTTTACAAAATTTACCATTCATTAGGGCCAAAAAATAAAGTTTCCCTGATTATATTATATTAATTATTATAATTAAAAATATTTAATCCATTTTAAATGATTAAAAATCAATAATTTCTATAAATTTAAATTAAAATAAGTGTCGAAATGTGACAAGAAAATCATTTTTAGAAAAATTAATTTTTAATCACAAAAATGATTTTACTTTCATTCAATTCACTATGAAAACTATTAAATGAATATTAAAATATTTTATTGAATAAATATTATATTAAAATCAATTAAAACATCAAAAAATAATGATTTATTAAAGTAATTAAGATAAAAACACATTGAACAAAAAAATAGTTTTTAGAAAAACAAGTTTTTAAGCCCTAGAATTAACTTATAACCAAAATGAAGTATAATTATAATTAATATATAATTAATTATATAATTTATAATTAATGGTGAAATATTTATCTTTATTATAAAATTAAAAATATAAATTTCCCATTTATATTACAGAATTTTATGAAAGTAAATGACAGTTTTAGAAAAAATGGTATATTTTTTATTATTCACTAAAAATAAATCATTCAAGACAAATCCAAAAAATTCGACCTAAAAAATATTGATATTATGATTTAAAAAAATTAAATTCATTTCTAGAATTAATATTTCTAATAATGGTAGAAGTTAATTATAATTTCTATATAAAAATGATATAAAGACCATTTTTGAAGAAAATATATTTTTGATGAATAAAATGTCTACTAAAAATTCAGTAAAAATTTATTATGAATTAATAAATAAATTTTCATTATATAAAACCATTATATATATTTTTCATAAATTGTTTATTCTTATTCATACTACCATCTTAACATTTAGCTGATAATAGTTACATTTATATAATATTTCGATAGTATATCGTAGTATTTTGAAAGGTCATTTTTGAATATTAAGCAAGCTATCAAGAATATTATTCTATTAAACTACATATTTGGGGTGTTAAAAGTCTATATTTCCATGAAAATATAGAATAAGTATACTAAAATCATTTTTAATATGTAAAAATAAATCGTTTGTTAATTTGACTCCCATATTTCTTGGTATGATTCAATGTATTATTTCACCATGATATTTTTATTAAAATGAAATATCACACTTTTTATAGACATTTAAAATCATAAAAAATAAATTTTTAAATATTACGAGCTCATCTCACAATGTATTGATGAGACATCTATTTTTAAAGGTTAAAAGTTATGTGACAAATGTCTTCCTAAGATTCTATAATAAGTCGAGGACAATCAATAGGTTTTTACCCATTGGCGCATACTTTCTGACTATTAAATTCATAAAGATTTGTTTTTAGTAATTCAAAGAAAACCACATGTAAAATTGATATAAAATCTATTACTAAACATCAAAAATTAAATGAATGTCATTTCCATGCGATTTCAAAATAATCTATGGTCATTTTCATGTTTTTAATAAACTTTAAAAATATTTAAAATTTATTTTATAGTCATTAAAACCACAACACACATCATATTACCATGCGATATATTAATACATGTATAAAATTAATAAATTATTAGTTTATTATGTTTTCATGACAATTGAATCTCATTAAAAATGTTTTTACCCTTTAATATTAAATAAATAAAAACGCACTTTTGTCCATTATGAGAAAATTTCACATTGAAATACTGTGTTATCCATTAAAATATATTAGAAATTTAATATTGATTGTTTTCTTGTAATTTCAAAATAATATGAGGTCGTTTTCAATATTTTAACCATTTAACACATGTTTTAAAGACTTTTAAATGTAATATAGCTGAATTTTAATTCACGAACACACCATGTGATGGATTAATATGTGGTCTATTTCTATATGTCAGAAATCAATCAATAATCATTTTCTAATGATTTTACAAATATCCAAGGTCATTTTCTTGGACATTATCACTCTACCACGTGATAAATTGATGTGTTTTATATCTGAACAAGTCACAAATTAATCAATGATTTTTGTTTTTTGATTTCATAGAAATACGAATTTGTTTTCAAGGTTACGAACCTTTAAAACATGCATTAAAGGAATTTATGTCTAATAAAACTTATTTTTCATACATTTAAACCTCATTAAATTTCAAATTGACATGCGGTGTACTTATACATTTCAAAAATTAAAAATAACTATCATTTTACTTTGATTTAAAATAATCTGAGGAATTTTTCAAGGATTAAACTCATTAATGTATTTTTTAATTTTAAATTAATAAAAAAAAATTATTTATTATGATATTATTTTTAGTTTAATTGATGTTAAATATTATCATACATATCAAAAATTAAACCATGATTCAAACTGGTATGTGATCTATTTCTTCATATCCCAAAATAGAAGATGGAAATTTTTCTATGATTTAATGATAATATAAGGTTATTAGCTGGGTTTTGACCCTTTAACACATGTTTCTCAATATAAATTTAATAAAATTGTTTTATTGGTCAATAAAAACACACCAAATTGATATACTCTCTATTAATACTTTTCACTAATTAATCAATGATTGTAATCCTATGATTTCAAGAGAATACGTGGTCCATTACTATGTTTGACGTTTTGACTCATGTTTTTTGAATTTTAAATCAATAAAAACCCACTTTTTTCATTATAATAAAATTAGATTATGTAAATAGATGATTGAATTCAAATTCAATTATTCATGAATATGAATTAAAAACTCCCCAAATACATAATATTTATCATGGATGAAAATAGATATTATAACATAATCATGAATTTAGGTTTGGATTAAAATTCTATTTAGTGTATTAGTGGGGATTAATTATAGGGTGTAAGTATATATTTATGTCAAAGGTTAGGTTTAGATTTATTCTTGGATTAGGTGAGGTTATAGGTTTGGATTCATGTTAGGGTTTAGGTTTAAATTTAGGTTATGATGTGGGGTTTGTTTTGGGGTGTAAGTAATAGAGTAGGTTTAGGGAATAGGTTTAGATTTATGTTAGGGGTTAGTTTAGGTTTTAAGGGTATGGTTGGGGTTAGATTTTAGGTTTTATAATTATGTGTTGGATGTTTTTATGGATTTGGATTAAGGTAATTGGTGTTTAGGGTTTAGAGTGTAGGTTTAAATTTTTGTTAGGATTATGGAAATGATTAGGTTTTATGTTGAGGATAAATTTTAGGGTGTATGTTCTGATTTATGGTATGAATTAAAGTTTAAATTTAGTTAAGAATTAGGAATTAGGTTTTAGGGTTAATTTTAGAGGGTGTAGGTTTATAGTTATAATAGGGGTTCAATTATATTCCAGGGGTTTTGGGGTGTCGGGGTTGGGTTTAGGTTGGGGTGAGTTTAGGTTCGAAGTGTAAGGTTGGTGTTAGAGTTTAGATTTGATAATTGAGTTTTGGATGCTATTAGAGGATATGATTAGAGGATTTTGTGTTTAAGGTTTTGGTTGTAGGTTTAAATTTAGGTTAGGATTAGCTATCAGGGTTAGTTTTTAATATGGGGTTTATGTTTTGGGTTTATGTTCTGATTTATGTTAAATGTTTAAGTTCAAATTTAATTTAGGATTAGGAGATAGGATTTAGTGTGTATGTTTGACGGTATATGTTTATATTTATATTATTGGTTGTATTTAGGTTATAGGTTTTTTTTTTGGGGGGGGGGGGGGTTGGGGTGGGTTTATAATTGAATAGTAGATAGGGGTTAGGGTTTACATTTGAGAGCTAAATTTTGGATTTGGTTAGTGAATATTATTAGGGTTTCAGTTTATATTTTTTCTTTTAGTTTTAGATGTCTATGACTTAATGTGTAAGTTTAAATTTAGGTTTAGATTAGGAGTTAGGTTTTGGCAATATCATAGGGATTAAGTTTTTGTTTTAGGTTTATATTTTTTATGGGTAAGATTTTTGGTTTTATAGTTAGTTTTAGGGTGTAGTTAGGGAATGGGATAAGGATTTGTGTTTATATTTAGGTTAGGGGTTCAGGTGTTTTGGTTTTGGGTGTAGGTTTATTTTTTTTTTTTGTGATTTAATTTTTAATTTTGGTTGTAGGTTAGGGATTATATAAACAGTGTAGGTTTAGATTTATATAATGGATATGGTTTTGGGGGTCTGGGGACGAGTTGGGTTTTTTTGGGGTTAGGATTATGATTCAATGCTAAAAGTATAGTGTATTTAAGGAATAGAAGTAGGGTTTGGGTTTAGATTAAATTTTGGGACTTTTTTTAAATGATCAACTTTTCACTGAATAATGAAAATGATTTAATTTTCAAATATTTACATTTATTTTAATTAAATCAAGTAATTTAAAAGTCACATTATATTTTTTATTCGGTATTAAATTGAAATAAGAAACAATTTATTTAGAATTTTATAATTAATAATGTTCATGGTTTTGATATATGTTAATTTTTATGCTTAAAAATGAATTTTTCAAAAAAAAAAATATTTCTCCTTGCGCTTTATGAATTTTAATTTAAATTCAATTTTGAAAATTTTAGAAAAATAATTCAGAAAATTTTATACCATATTTTTAATCAGTATTTTCAAATTTGGAAAATATATTACTTTTAGTTTTAGTAATTTTGTATAGTAGTCGGCGTAAAATTTATCACATATGTAAAGGGTAAATAGGGTAATTAAGGTTAATGATAATGTTATAAGGAATTAAAATGAACCCAAATCATTAATTTTTTAATTTTATTGGATTAATTTGTCTATATGATTCATAAATTAGAATATATGTAATTATGGAGTCATTTTACATTTGTAATAAAATTCCAAAATGTCACTTTCTTAATCTTAATTCCATTTATATGTTCACATAAGGATAAAAATATGTTATTAATGTATATAAATGATTAATTTGAACATAAATTATTTATTTTTATCATTTTGATTTATTTTTAAATTTTTATGATAAAATAATTTGTTTAGTTTCTTACGCAACTGTTTCGTAGTTCCTTGAAACTTGTATTCTAGTTTTAATAATCACTGTTTCTAGGTGGCTTCCATTGGATTTATTTATGGAATTGGAAACTTCCAACAGTTATTTATCCAAAGGGGACCAACTTTCCGAAGGCAGGCATTCATTAAGTTTGAACTTTATGATACTTAAGAACATGCATTGGTTGAGAGGATGGGAGGACGGACTCATAACACCCTTTTGGGGGGGAATATTGTCTACTATGGGACTCTCTTTGTAAATTTAAGATATTTTCATGAATTATTATTAATTCACTAAGTATATCATAAGTATCCCTTGGAATTTTCAATTATTTATTTAGCATGTGAAAAGTTTAAAAATCATTCGTATGTATTCGAGGTTCTCCATCAATAGTTTCCTCCAATATACTACTTAGAGATTCTTTTAATGATTATTATGATGATACAGGTTTTTTAAGTCACTCAACGAGGCACTCTGGAATTTATTGTCATCTAGGGAGATAAATGTTTGTTTTGATCTTGGGATCATTCCCATAAAATGGGCTACCTATGTATCCTTGTGAAAGGAATCTGAACCCTCATAGTTTGGTTCCACTGAATGGGAAACATCATACCTTTTAAGGTCATATGATAAGTACCTAGCCATAATGTTTAATTTCATGTGGTAAGGACATCTAAGTGGATGGTGCTTAGTCAAAACATAGTGTGGGACTTATGCTAAAGCTGCCCAAGGAACTTGGAAAGGATATGGGTTTCCAAGTAGAATCAGACCCTGTTTGGAATATGGCCCAAAAAGAACAGTGTTGATTTGAAGTGTTGGGTTTGAACCTCAAAGAGGCTTCCTAAGTATCCCATGTGGATGGGAATTAAAGCCCACGTAGTTCGATAAGTCTCATAGAAGAGTATGGTCTTTTGAGAGAGATGAGTTTGGGATTACTTCTTAAAAAGGATTCCTTGATGATTTGGGGTTTAATTTGGGGATTATTCTTAAAGAGGATGCCCAGATTAAAGGAATTAGGGTTGGATTCTTGAAGGGGATGTCCAGTTATCTCGAGCCTTGAAAAGGCTTCCTACGTATCCTGGTTTGAACGAGAATTAGAGTTGTCATAGTTCATTCAATTGTGAAAATGTTGTGACCATGAAAAATCTCTAAGCCCACGTGAGTCATGATCGGTGTGAGAAACAAGAGGATGCCAAAGATTCAACAAAGGAATTCACACTTTCAAATTTTTCTTCTTCCACTGGTGGAAGAAGGCGCACCTGTGGTGTCCAAGGTGAACAATGTCAAGGAGACCGTGGAAGAGGGTGAGGCGACGAGCCTTCCCTCTATTCAATTTACATTGGACAAGGGTCCAATGTAAGGAGGAAGGGATGAAGATTAGGGGGCTTAGGCCAGGATGTCTTCCCATGGTGAAAAAGCCCAATAGGAGAGGGAAAGGGAAATGAAAGTCCTTGTGCCCATCTCCCTTTTTGACTTTGGCACCGAAGAAGAGAGGAGGAACAATAATGTTACCTTATGCAAGAAAATCTAGGGGCTTACGCCAAGCTGGTTGCCCTAAAATTGGTCCTGGTAGGGGAGGGAGACTTCTCCTTTATATTTTAAAGGAAAATTAGGTATGAACTGTATCTTTCCCTACCAGAGACCTGAGGTTCTGAGTCATCTGTTTGAGAAGGGAGAGGCCAAGACCCATCCCTCCTCCAAACTGGGAACATCCCAACACTGTTTCTAGGAGAAATGTCCATGTTACTGTGGATATACAAACCCAGAGACACTCCTTGAATCCTAACCCCATTGTGATATAAATGTGGGAAACCTATGACTGTGGATATACAAACCTAAATAGGATACATGCTGATGTTCCTTTCCCAAAGGTTTGTTAAGTTAGTAGGTTTTGGTGGAGGTATCAATAGAATCCCTTTCAGACAAGGGGACAATGAAGAAGAAACCTTTCCATGAATGGCTTTGAGGAAGGCTTGATGGCTTGTTGACTGAAGAGAGTGAATAAAGAAAGTGAATCAAGAAGGGGTTCCCAAGTAGGTAAGGGCGCGCAAGTATGGGTGCACAAGTACAATTGGGCGACCTGATGTTCACTTAAGAGATAAACAACATATTTGTTAATACTTGGGTGAGACCTTGCTAAATCCTTCAAGATTATTCACAGGTGATCCCATAAGTGGTGCGCTCAAGTTCTTGTGAGAGGAATGGGCAGAGCACAAGTATTTCAGACTTGGTGAGGTTGGGCACTTTAGGCACGCAAGTGTTATGGTTTTCAAACACTAAAAGAACTTATGCCGAATGATCCTCCCTTAAATCCTCCACCAAAGGTGCTTAAGAACTACCTTGAATGTTTCATAAGACTAGTGTGAAGTACTTGGGAGACCAGAGCAATAATTGGACTTTAGGGAAATTCGTCCGTATAAATGAGGGTCTGAAGGGTCTATTTATAGGAAAATATTGGACCCTGGGCGAAAAGTAAAGGGGTGAGAAAGTAGGATGTGCGACATATGGGGGCGCGCAAGTGGGATGCGTGACATATGGGGGCGTGCAAGTGGGATGCGCGATATATGGGGCTGCACAAGTGGGTTGCACGCCAAAATTGTGGCGCGCAAGTAAGCTGTGTGCCGATATAGTTTTGGCTAGACTACGGCGGCCAAAAACTCATGCCTTTGAAAATCTTGACTTTTCTTTATGTATTTTCCCCCTTTTTCTTTCTAATGTATTCCTTTTGTCATATTTCTTAGACTCTTTGATGGAATGGAGAGTCAAAAAAATTTCCCCCTCAAAATTGGATCAAAAATGAAAAGAGGATCCTATACTGAGGTAAAGTAATGAAGGAGAAATAAAAGAGCACTTAGGGGAACAAGTATTGGTGCTCAGGTAGACATGGGCGTGCAAGTTTGAAACACGTAAGATTTATAGTGTTAAGGGTGACATGCATCGCTTATATATAATGGAATCACTTCCATGAAAAGTCTCGCAACTTCCAAATTTCAGCTCTCAGCATGCAAGTCTTCTTCTATGTAGGCGCTTCTATTTCACCGCGCTTATTATGTATGTTTTTTAGCTGTTCTCTATAAGTTGGGCACCATACTTGCGTGCCTACTTATACTTGCACGCCAAGTTTTAAACGTGCATGCCTTAATTCCTTTGCCAATTTTTTTGTAAAACACCAAAAATAAACATAATTTTAAAAGATGATCTATATCTTTTTGCAGGTTAAATGGCTCCCAAAAAAATTGGAACTGCTGATGATCTCACAAGAAAGAGGATTGATGACCCGATGAATGTCGTTGGTCATGATTACTTTGAAGTTTGCAAAACCACCCTTCCAGACTTAGAAAAATATTTGAATAATTATCATTTCAACTTTCCTTGATGCACCTATCTGCCTTTGTATAGTTATACCCATTTATAAGATTCTTACATTCCAGATCCAAAGAACTATGTCCCACATTATTGGTTTCAGGATTATACCAACTTCTCGTCGGCTAATGTTTCTATTGGGGATAATTTTCTAATGTTGGGATAGTAGAGAAAGCTCATATTATGCATCATAGCCCGTGTGCTCTAGATTTTAAAGCACACACACCCGAGATGCATCCACACTTCTATTCATCCATCTTTCTAGATTCTTAGAGATATCAGTCCAAGGGTTGGAAAAAAATTGGGACTTCAACCCAAAAGGAGGTGTAAAACCTGCATGGATTTAGGAATACTGGGTGCGAAAGAAAAGTTCAGAATTTTCAGATGATTTGAGATTCGTTGGGATTTATGTGGTTTTCTAATTTAGGAAAACCTATGTGTATAGGAATGATGATTTTGTTTTAGAATTATTAAGTCTATAGATCCCAGAGACTCTTTCCTTCCATTTAACACATGGAGAGGTAGGTATCACCTTGTGGTATGTTTACAATATTTATGAAGCTCCAATCCTTGGAGATATGTATGATAGGTTTATTCCTCCCAAGGTGACATGGAATGACTCAGAGAAGACACCATATTTGGTTCGTGAGTTGATGAAAATATTTAACAAAATCAAGAATTTAATCACCATGAAAATTCGTGCCAAGTGGGATATTCATTCGGAGGAATGGATGGAAATATTTTTTATAAATAAGAAGGAAAAGGGTCCCACTTACACCTGTCTAACTAGCTGTCCAAGGGTAGAGAAGAGAGGCACTCCTGACACCTTTTGGCCAACATTGGAGAAAGAAGAATTTGATAAATGGGGATATGAAATCAACCCAAAAAATCCTTCAAAGACACGTCTGATAGGTTTCTTAGCCATGTGGATCATTGTGTATTTATTAGTAGTCTGAGGCTCCAAAGGAGGCGTGATGTTAGAAACCTTTGTTATTACAGCTAAGATAGCAGAGAAAAGAATGTTAGGGTTGGATACTCTTGTTTTGGCCAAGATTCATAGGATTTTTCTACATATTTACAAAGGGAAGTCTCCCTTTAGAATAGCGGGACCATTCCAAGTGTTGTGGAGATGGATTTCTACTCACTTTTGATATTATGTTGTACAAAGTGGAGTAAAAGTTTTCAGATGTTCTTTCTGACCGTCTGTTCAGGACTTTTCTGGTATTTCACCCTTGTCTTTGAATGCATATGACATCAAGGATAGATTGAACAAGAATAAGGAGTTCCATTTATTTCCTTATGGGAATCTTCATACAGGGCGATACATTGATGATGGTATTGTCAGTTTGGAATTGAGGGCATATATACTAGCTTGTCGAGATGGCGTGTTGGCCACCAGAATTGATAGAGAAATCATATGTGAGGCCTACACTCCTTATAAATTTTCACGTCAATTCAAATGTCTACAACAAAATACTGTATCCTCTTTTGTGCATGTTAGATTTGTGCAACACCCAATGGTTTCCTGAAAACTTTGGTTGTTGACATCTGTAGAGAAGATTGGGGCAGTATTTAATTTACCTATCACTGATGCAGTAAGTAGATTGACCATCTGGTATGCTAAAAACTAGGTTGAATCTTACCCTGAAGGGGTATTAAATCATGTTGTCTCTCAAGTGGGGATAAAGAGAAGTAGTATAAATGAACCCCATTGTTTGGAAGATAATTATTCATCATCAGGGGCCGAATTACAAGAATCAAAGGTTGGAGGTGACGATGCTCCAAATTCACTAAAGAGACCTTGTGCTAGATATAACCCTACTATCAGAATTAAGAGCTCCACTCAATCAATCCCTAGTGAATACATATCAAGGCGATTTGGTCACCATCATTCTGAAGCGAGGCAAGTTCCATTTTCTAATCCTCCATCCATAACTGTGGGTGTTGGGAAGAAACTCAAGTCCAATGTTATAGGATCCTCCTCATAACCCTCAGACATACATTCTAAATATATTTGACTGGAGGCTGTTCGAACATGAAAAAATATGTACTGTGATGCTGAAACCATGTGGATGGATCTGTGTGAAGGACTGCATATTCCATGAGTAGGGGATTTGCGGGCTTCTTCTGACATTCTTTTTAAGGATAATCCCAATGAGGTAAAGACCTATATTCCAGAGCTAGAAATGCTCATATATGCGACTGATGAATCAATTCCTACCAAAAAGCGGGTAAAGGAAATGATTGATTGTGGTACCACCAAAGAGATCAATCCTTCATTATATGAAAAGTGGTGTGACTTTGTATATCATGAGGATGTAAGTTTCTTTTTCTCACATTATCTTCCATTTTTTAACTTTAAATTTAGTCAAAATATTTTTATTTAGGAGAAATATCATCTTAACTTACAATTGGGTAAAGGAAAAACAACTAATGTTCCTTCACTATAGTATAGCCCTAGAGGAACTCCTCTTAGAGCTATTGGTTCACCCTGTGAATTGGGAGAAATATCTCTGGGCCAATAGGCCATGGAGGAGGAAATAGAGAGGGTACTGGAATATCCGATACCTGTCTTTATAGATGATGATTCAAGTGCTACCAAAAAGGAGAAGAAGAAAAAGCACTAAAGAAAGAAGGTCATGGTTTAGCACTTTCCTATCAGTGGAAAGTCTTCCTAATAATCATGAATTTTAGTATTTATTCATGAAAAAGTGTTTAAATTTTTTTAAGATTGCAAGGGCTTCTTCTGTTTCTTCTTTGAAAGAAGTTACTGATAAGGTTCAAGGAGCCATAGAAGGTGCTACTGAGCAGACACAAATTCCTGCAAATCCAGTGGTTCCTGAAGAGGCATTGAAGCCAAAGGAACCAACATCTGTTCCCAGCACTGCTCTGATTCCTGTTATCAGAGGATAGGAATCTTCAGGTAAATCAATAATACTTTATAAGGATTAAAATGCAACAATATCTAACTTAAATTCTTTGATACATTTATGTTAATCACATGCACCAAAACATCTGGAAAAAACTAACGTTGACCCCACAATTATTTCTAATGAAGCTACTTGGGGTTAAAGGTTGCCAGAGGAAGGTTGTGAAGCAAACATGCCAAGTGCTCCCATAGGTGAGACTAACCTTGAATATGAGATATCATTGGATGAAATGATGAACCTTGGCATGTATTTTGAAGAAATATTATAACAAGTTAATATATCAAATGATTTAGCAAATTTTGGAGTTCCTTGTATAGAATCAACTGGACGTGAGTTCTCATTATTCATCCTGTTAATCTTCTTATGATTAACCTCATAATCACAGTTGATTGAAATATGAAGTTCCCTATAGAGAAACTAATACCTCAATGGTACTTGAAGGAAGTGTTGATATTAAAGTCAACCCCACCATTGTAGAGACATTGGATCAGGTGGATCTTGAGAGAGTAGGTCTTCTTGATATTCACTCTAAAAACCATGGGCATATTAAAGATAACACTCCTCATTGAGAGACATCAAACAAAATTACCGAAAATGAGAACATTGGGGAGGATTCTTCTCAAGCTTCTAACCTACTGTTAGGTAAGAGATACTGATATTATGATCATATTAACCTTTTTTATCTCTTGAATCTAATCATAACCATAATTCTTGATTTTCCATATATAGCTATCAACTTCAATGGCTAGGTTTGGTGGTAAAGCCTCTGCATTAGCCTAAACAACATTTGAAGGTGGAGCAACCATTATTCAAGAAGGAACAAAACATGGAACTTCTTTAAATGCATTAGTCCCAAAATATACCCCTCATTATGATAGTGATTTTTAATTGGACCCAGAACTACATAAGGATCTTTGTCTTGCTCGTCGCAAAGCATGGCAAAATATCTGGAAGATAATATCTAAGATGCCCCTTAAGGAACCACCTTCAAGAATTCCGCGAATTTCATCTCTGTTTATCACGCTAGGATTTGGAAGTTTTGAATACCATGAAATTCATACTGCGGTGAAAGAGATTATCCAGAGGATGGAGAAAGAGAAAAATCTTCGACAAAACTTGACAAAATCCAAACTGTCAGTCAATATTGAAGAGTTCAAAGAAGCACTTTCCCAGGTTGAGGCTAATCATAATGAAAAGTTGAAGGTACTGAAGCAGATAATTAAAGAAAAGATTTTTCAACAACTGTACCTTAAATAAGAGTTAGAGATCATTACAAGGGAGCTTGACCATCTTCATAGATCATTAGGAGAAGTCTATAAGGATGGTTCAAAATCCATTGCAGATGCTAGAAAAGCACTTTATCATGCTAAAGAGACTGAGGCTGGTCAAATAGACAAACTTACACAAGCAGTTGATGGGGATTAATAAGATTTCAAACAAATGAGGAATTACGTAGAAATCCTTTTGTAATTTTTGAGAGAGAAACTCCAATTTTTGGATCCTCCTCTGTGAAAATTTTTCATAAATGAAAAGTATTTTGTCTTTAATATTTTGTGTTTTCAATTTTTCTAAATGATTTTGTTTTACCTAGGCCATTGGGCCCAATAAGGATAGTGTGATTTTTTTTCTAGGGTTATATGGATAACCCCACAAACTTTACATCTCTTATCTTTTTATTACTCAATATTACCTAAACCATACAAAATGCACGTTTAGTGAGTTGGGACTCAACTTTTGTTCAAAGTTCCCTTTGTGGGTTCTTAATCTAGTGAGTATCATGTCTTTTGTTGTTGGCAGTTTAGATTCATGCATGTTGGATTGTAAAGGGATAGTATTTAAGGTCAAATAGATTTGACCATAAATCTAAAATTAAATCCCAAACAAGACTCTATGGCTAAGAATTTCTTTAATATTCTTTAAATATATTTCCAAAGGGAATATTGTGCCATGATTTTTTATGGTCACCAAATTTAAAACCTATATCAACATAAGGGGTGTCTTTTCTAGGAATGAAGTTACCATTATTTGACAAACCCGTTATGGGGGCTCTATTATGCAGGGCCAACTGGGGCATATACTGCATATCCAAATAGTGGTATCTTTTTACTGACAAGCTTATTATGTAGGAAACTTATACAAGGCCACCTAAGGGCACGTACTATATAGTAAATCAAAAGAGTTCTTAGGAATTTACCATTTTACTATTGATAAACAAGGGAAAATAAGATTTGGGTGACTCAAGACCACAGTGGGAGGTTTTTTTAAGGAAAGGGGTTTTAAGAATAAAATGGTTATTTTAAGCCAAAATATGTCATGAATAAGAAAACCACTTCTATATAAATTTGGTGTATGAGGAATGGTTAAGATTTATAAGAAAGAGGAATTTTTGATATCATATTGTGCAGTTTTAAGTCATGCAGTGAGAACATTGGTACTGTGTAGTTTTAAGTCATGCAGTGAGGATATTATACTGTGTAGTTTTAAGTCATGCAGTGAGGACATTATACTGTGCAGTTTTAAGTCACGCAGTGAGGAAATTGTACTGTATATTTTTAAGTCATGCAGTGAGGACATTGGGTGTCTTTAATTTAATGTCTTTAGGTCTGACCAAAGGTATGAAACTCTCCCAATTTATTGATAATTTGTTTGGAAACATACTATCATATTCAAGTATGGAAGATAAAAATTTTAAACTATGATTTAAGAATTTTTGGAATCGAGGAATGATATGGGAAAAGGGTTAAAAGCATTAGAGTAAGTCTTTTCCAAGAACAAAGTTACCATTACTTGACAAACCCATTATGGGGGTAGTATTATGTAGGGCCAATTGGGGCATATGATGCATAGCCAAATAGTGGTATATTTTGACTAACAGGCCTATTATAGAGGCAACATATGCAAGGAAATTTAAGGGCATGTGCTGCATAGTCAAACAAAAGAGCTCTTTGAAGTTTGACATTCTATTGCTAAAAGATGAAGAAAGATTATGTAGATTCAGATTTTCTGAAGCACAAAGTTTGGTCTACTGGGAAAGGTACCTGAATATGGAGAGGGTATTTCCAACCAATATTTCCAGAGAATCATAGGAATAAGACTCTTACGAAGGTCTCACCCAAACATAAGAGGTATGTTGTCTGTGGTTTTAGGTTATACGACTAAGACCAGAAATGGAAGCAATATATAATATGTGGCCAAGTGATTTCAAGGTTATTTCGTATTGTATTGAAAACATGGTGAGGAAAATGTGCAAACCATGGTCTTGAAGACTTTCAGATTATGAGAAAGATAATGGGACAAGAATACTTGAACGACTATTTTAAAATAAAAATTCATGTATATTGTCATCAAAGAATAAAGGGGACAAAGATACTATAACCAAGAACGAAGTTACCATTACTTGAAAAACCTATTATGGGGGTTGTCTTATGCAGGGCCAACTAGGGCGTATGATGCATATACAAATAGTGGAATATTTTGACTGATAGGCCTGTTATAGAGGAAACTTATGCAAGGTCACCTAAGGGAACGTGCTGCATAGTCAGGCAAAAGAGTTCTCAGATAGTAGAAACCCCATCACCAAAAACCGTAAGAAATATTATGAAGATATGAAAATATTCAAGATTAATAGTATGAAATATGGAAGGGGTATTTGTTCAATGCATATGATAAATATTTTAACCAATATTGGTCATGAGTTTGACATCCTTTACAATGATCTGACTCATATGTAAAATGGAGACTTTCTTTGTTTCCTCTGAATTAATATTATGATGTGCAGTTTAAAGTCATGCAATAAAGAAATTATACTAGGTAGTTTTAAGTCATGTAGTGAAGACATTAATAACCCCATAATAAATTGAGACACCTTATTTATATAAAAAATCCTTTTAGCCAATTCCTAATCCCACTTGAGCTATGATCAGTGTGAGAAACAAGGAGTAGTAAATGTTTCTTCTATAATATAAAGGTGGCATAGGTGAAGAATGAGGTGTTAAATTTCCATTTAGTTTAATGTAGTGTGGTAAGGATGAAGATAAACCGATATGGAAATAAAGACATATTGTAACTGGATTAAGGGATAAAACCTAAGTGTCACTATGTGTCTTAGTGGGGAAATAATCAAGTCATACATAGTTATTAAAACATTCCCTATGCAGATTTAATTCTTATACAAGAAATAATAGTTTTTTTATGACAACTGGGCCAAATATTAGAGATCTAAGAATCTCTACGTATCTCAAATAGATGAGAATCAATCCATACTTATTTATTTAAACAATCATTTCTCACGCTAATCAAGGTTTACATGAAGAATGGGGACTTTTGACACATTCTGAAAGAACGGTAAATCTTAAGACATAAAATGGTATAAGGACCAAATCATATTTCCTAAGGAAACAGACTATAGATCTGATTCATATATCGGAGGATAAAATTAAATAAGAAGATTTTGTGATTGTGGCTGGGCCCAAAAATGGAGATTTAGGCATCACTATACATCTCATTGGAAAATTAGAATCAATCCATACATAGTTTTTAAAATAAGGTCTCTATGTATATATAACTTAGACATAGGAAAGAGAGGGAATCATGTGATTCTAAGAAGATTTTGTGATTGTGGCTGGGCCCAAAAATGGAGATTAGGCATCACTACACATCTCATTGGAAAATTAGAATCAATCCATACATATTTTTTAAAATAAGGTCTCTATGTATATATAACTTAGACATAGGAAAGAGAGGGAATCATGTGATTCTAAGAAGTAGAGATGATTTTAAATATGTTTTCTTATGGAAGATTTTGTCTTCAAATAGAGAAAATGTTAGTTGTACAAATGATGTCATGCGGCTTAACGTCATGTGACAAGAACGAAGATGCTACGCATTTTAACATCATGAAACATGGATGCTTATGGTTATTATGCAGTTTAATGTCTTGCAACTAGGACCTGAGGGTTGTTCATTTTTAAGTCTTATAGCAAGGACATGGTAATGTGCAGTTTAATGCCTTGTAGTGAGGACGAATTATACTACACAAATTATTTATTTAAGAATATTTCATTGGTTTGAGTTTTAATAAGATATCCATCCAATAAAATTAAGGCATAATCTCCATTTGAATAGAATTTATTTATAGAATAAGGTCCCGCCCACTTTGTCTAAAGATTTGGAGGTTTATTTCTAGGTATCATTAGAGTACTAAGGACCACTACCAATTCTCCTTGAAGAAATGAATGGAGGAAAACTTTCTAATTAAAATCTCATGCTATTCTATTCTGATAGACTTATAGATGATGCAAAGTATGAAATCTTTTTTCATATAATCATTCCAACTCATTGAACCATTTCTAAGACCTCTCATCTATAGACAACTGATCATAGATTTCACCTCTGAGTGAAGGAAATTGCATTTCAATTGGAAAAACTGCTTCAGTTCCATATACCAATGAATAAAGAGTTTCTTGGGTAGCAGTACATGTAGTTGTTCGATAAGCCCATAAAGAATTCAAAAGTTTATGAGGCCATTATTTCTTATCTTTATCCACCATCATCTGGAGTATATTTTATAGGGTCTTATTGAAGGCCTCAATCAATCCATTGGCCACCGCATGATAGCGAGATGAATGGTTGGAGTTGATATTATGCTCTTGATATAACTTTTTTACCTCAGCAGAACAAAAATTGGTGCCATTTTCCGTCAAAATAGTATGAGGGACACCAAATTTGGTGATGATATTAGTTTTGATAAAACTAAAAATGCTTTTGGCTCCGACTTCCTTGAGAGGTATTGCCTCATCCTATTTATAGAATAAGTCAGTAGAAGTGAGAATATACTTGAACTGCTTCGCTGTGGCTGGAGGATAAGGCCCTGATACATCCATTCCCCATGTGGAAAATGAATAAGAGTATTTAGCTGTATGTTGCAAATCTAGGGGTTGATGAATGAAGTCGGAATGCACTTTTAATGGATGATATTTCTTAGTTAAATCTATGCAATCCTGCATCATTGAAGGCCAAAAGTATCCAAGCATTTGGATCTGATCAGAGAGTCTGTGCCTAGACTGGTGGGCACCACAAACTCCTGAATGTACTTCTTTCATGACAGCTGTAGTCTCTTCTCCATCAATACATCTAAAGAGGATTCCATCAAATCCTCGCTTTTAGAGGATCTTTTGGTGGTCTAGACTACTATAAAGAGTGAAATTGCCTGTTCATCATCGGATCTGTTCTTTTTCAGCCCTATCCGATGGATTATCCCATTTTGAAGATATTCCATGATGGATGTTCTCCACCCCGTGGTATGACCATATGGTTCAGAAATAGGGCTAATTTCACTAATTTCATCCATTCTAGTTTGAACAAAAGGTAAAACCACACGACGATGAGCTATGCTAATGACTGTCTCATCCCGACTTGGATCTACCAAGGCAGAAGCTACATTAGCCAGTGCATCTGCTTGAGCATTTTGTGATCGCGGGATATAAGACAATGTTGGATCTAAGGGAAATTCATCCATCAACCCTCTAACTTAATCACACAAAGGGATTAAATCTTCTTTTATGATATAATATTCCACATTAATTTTTTTGATTACCAATTCTGAATCACCTTTCACCTTTAAAGGTTCCATTTGCACCTGAAGGGCCAATTCCAAACCTATGACGAGAGCTTGATATTCTGACTCATTGTTGATACCACCTTATGAAAATAGGAAGGAATAAGGTAATACTGCATTTTTTGGGGAAATAAGGACAATTCCTAACCCAACTTTGTTGATTTTAGGGTTTTCCATTCTTTTCCTTGTTGGAATTCAGGAAGCAACATCAAAATACATTTCCCATGTTGGGAAATTATCCTGAATAGAGAAGACCTCTTCATCAAGAAGTTCTGTATTAAATGATGTATCTTTCGCAGATGGATGCTCAGCCAGATCTTAGCCTTTTATTGCATTTTGAGGCACAAACTGGATATCAAACTGTTGTAAAATAACCACCGACAGTTCCAGATGCCCTGTAAGCATAGGACGACTGAGGATAAATTTGAGTGGATTATTGCGAGACACCAATTGGACTTCATGATGTTGTAGTTAGTGCCACAATTTCTGAACTGCAAAAATTAATGCTAGGGAAAACTTTTCAATACTTGAATACTGAGTTTCCGCATCAAGCATAGTTTGAATTAGATAGTAAAGACTGTTTTCATTCCCAGTATCATTCTTTTGGGCAAGGAAGGCACATAGTGATCGCTCTAAAGCTGTCACATAGAGAATAAGTGGTCTTCCTTCAACAGGTGGCATTAATACCGATGGACTCAATAGATATTTCTTGAGGGTAAAAAATTATTCTTGGAAGTCTTTAGTCCATTGGTAGGCAATTCCCTTCATTAATCTGGTGAAGGGTAAACAATTTCCTGCTAAATTGGCAATAAAGCACCAAATATAGGCGAAGTGTCCTTGGAGTCCTTTTAATTCTTTAAAATTTCTAGGAGGTGACATACCAAGGATTGATTTTGTTTTCTCAGGATCAACTTCAATACCACGATGGTATACATTAAATCCAAGAAACTTTCCTGAGGTTACCCGGAAAGCACATTTCAATGGGTTCATCTTCAAATTGTGTTGTCGAAGCATATGGAATAATGTCTCTAAATCAACCAAGTGATTGGAACGTTTTCCAGATTTGACCACAAAATCATCCGCATAACATTCAACAAACTTCCCTAAGAAGGGTTTGATAATATGGTTTAGAGATTGTTGAGATGTTGCACCTGCATTATTTAAGCCAAAGGGAATTACCTGATAGGAAAACACACCTTGAGGGGCTATGAAGGCTATGAATTCTTCATCTTATGGGGCTATACGGATTTGATTATACCTAGAGTAGCCATCCATGAAGGAAAGATCTTTATAGATTGTTGTTCCATCAATTAAAAGCTCTATAATCGGAACTGGAAAATCATCTTTAGGACAATGCTAGTTAAGATCTCTGAAATCATTGAAAACTGTAATTTTTCCATTCTTCTTTTTCACTGGGAGAATGTTGTCCAGCCATTTGGGATACTGAAATTCCCTAACAAAGTTAGCCTTTATAATCTTATCAACATCAGCTTCAATTTTAGAGGCATGAGTTGGGTGTCTTCTTCTTGTTCCCTGCTTGAATCCACAATGTTCTTCAGGAAAACCCAAATGATGGGTGGCTACATCATGATTAAGACCTGAAATTTCTATATAATTCCAAGAAAATATATCTCGATGTTACTTTAGAAATGAAGTATACACCTCTTGTTCTTCAGAGTCCATGTCCACACTAATTAGAGTAGGGCGTGGATCTTCTTCTGTACCCAGATTTATTTCTCTAAGCTCATCCACAGTGGTAGATACACCTTCCTCAAATGTCGTAGGAGCATTCATAAGATATTCCTCTTCTTCTTCATTACGTATTACCTATTCTATTTCCAATTTCATAGTAGAGGATGAGGAAAAACTTCTAGAGTTAGGGGAGGAGTTAATATTTGAACATCTTGAAGAAGAGGCAACCATATCTGACCCTACTGATGATGAAGGGTCTTCCTATAGTAATAAAGAAGGAATGATGGATTGAGAATCAACATCTCTGTCTTCCTCGAGCATTGCTACAATCTATTCTAATCTGGTTGATGAAGTAGAGGCTTGTTGTAGTTCAGTGGATGAAATAAAGACATCTCCATTTAAACTTTCATCACTACTTAGTGAATCAACAATTTCTCTCATGTTGTCAAGCTCAATTACCGTAATTGACATTATGGAAGTTACTGGATAAGTGCTTGGATTTGGTTTTACCCTTTCAATTTGATCGATAAGTATCACATAATCTGTACTCAAATGCATAAATGGATTTTCTGGGATCTTTTCTAGTCCATTTGGAGCATTAACTCTGGTTATTTCCTTTATCATGGACTTCGTTCATTTTATGTGATAAAACTCTGCATCAATGTATTGAGATTCACATGTTTTTAATGGAGCCTTGTCACCATAAAATGTCTCTATTTGACAATTGAAATAATACTTAAGACATTGGTGGTATGATAAAGGTATGGCTGCATGTTGATGCAACCATGGCCTTCCAAATATTAAAGGCGGTGTCCTGAAGAACAACCATGAAATATGAATTAGACACAAGATCTCCAAATTGAGTTCTGAGTGTAATCTCTCCCTAAGGTTCTTGTTCATTCTTGTCATACCCTTGCAACATTAAAGTGGAATGAGATAAATCAGATTCAGTCAAGCCCAATCGATGAAGTGTATGAACGAGAATGAGGTTGAACCTGGAACCATTATCAATAAATTATCATCGGATGTCTACATCATTGACCTTTCCAGACAAATACAAAGTTCTGATATTTATAGGTAAAACATCATATTCATCTTCATCTGTAAAATATATGACTGTATGACATTCTGTAGGATCATTCTCTATACAATAAAACTCAGCAGTAGCAACTTTAGTTTCAAACTCTTGAGGACTTGAAAAAGCCTCAAAGAGTGCCTCTTGAAGATATTTTGATAGATTCAAAGCGTCTAGAATTGATAACATGGCTGGTACTTGGGAGAATTGTTTCAAGACATCATACTTTTGGTACAAAGTTCTACATTTTCCAGCATGGAGATGTGGTTTTTTAGGTTCTTTGAAAGTGGATGCTTCTGATGTTTCCATATTCTATGTTAGAGAAGAAGCTGGAAATACTTCTGGATTTGGTAGATTAGACTGACTAGGTCTATTCACATGCTGAGAAGAAGACCGTGTATCTTCTAACTGGTCTTCCAAAATAATTGTGTCAGAATCGAACTTGTCTTTTCAGGAATAAACTCCTTGTTCTTGTTGAGCCTGTAGAAGGGCTCTTCCATGAGTTTCTTCCGCATATATGGTTCGAATAGGGGTAGAGTTAAAATGGTGATTTTTAGAATTCCCACATCTTCCCCTGTATCCTCGACCTTGGCCTCTTCCTCTAGTTCCCCAATTAGGTACATGGAATTCTGGATCATTATAATCAGAATCACCATTGGTATAAGGATCTGTTAAATGGATAAAATTAACAAAATTAAAGATCAATTCTTCATCTAACAAAGATTCTTCTTGGCAGGTTAATTCTGGTTGTGTTATTTGGCAGGGCGGTTCTTGTGATTTTAAAACAGATGGCATAAAATCTGCCAGGGTCAAGCACAACTTTGGACTTGACATGATCTTATCTTCTTATGACTACTCTATGTCCTTATAATAACTTTTATTCTTTGAGAAACAACCTTTTGATGAAGATGGTTTTACTGTGACAGGAGTGGCAGAAGAAAGAATCGATTGTTTCATTTGTGTTCATAAAATGGCACAAGTCTAGTTGATCATTTTATTGATCATCCAATCATCATATTTCTGCACATTTTTACTTTTGACCTCTTTCTATTGGACTACTTCATCTGTATCAGTAGTAGTAACACATGCTACTTGATCTAATGAACTTTTTAGTTTCACTTGTCCATAATCTACCATCTTTTCCAAGAGGTATTTGAAAACAAAACACTCCTAGATGGGATGCCCTGACATCTAGTAAAAGGGACAATAATTCGGAAGATCTTTTTCTCCTTTATTTGGTTTCTTTGGCCTTTACAGCTGAACCAAATTGATTTCTAGAGTTGAGATGAAGTAACCAGGAACTTGTTCATTCCTGAAAGAATAAACTTTATTCATTAATTCCTAAAACTATTTCCACCTTTTATCTCTTTGATCATCTTTACGAGGTGCTTATTGCTATTGATCCTCATGAGGTGTATCCCTTCAGTATGATGAAGGTATTGAAGTAGAAGCAGGTACAAGTGCTTTCTTGAGTGTGACTGTAGAAACTTCTTCTTTTCATATCCTTCTCCCTAGAGTTGATGGAATTACATGAGTTTTAGCCTGTGTTTAAATAATAGGGTCTCCTATCTGTTTAACGATTTAAGTAAGGTCTCGAAACCCTCCTTTGTATTTAACAGGGTTCAATGGTGTGCATACCTCACCATGCTGATTTTCCACACAAATTGGAAGCAACTCTTCTTGAGGGAGTGCTAGACTTAACAAATATGTTAATCCTTTCCATTGAGCAATGAAATATGAAACTATTTCATTATACCTTTGTTTACAATTAGTAAGATAAAAAACTATCATATTTGGTAGCATTGAGATAAATTGAAGAAGGAATTGCTGACAAAGATCTTCTCATCCAGTAATTGATTGAGATTGTAAACTTGTATACCAGACAAAAGCTGGTCCTTGTAATGACTGCACAAAACACCTAATCTTAACTACTTCTTGTTGTTGAGAAGTTCTCATAATGGGATCACAATGAGAGAAAAAACGCGTTAAGTGTTTTTCTGGATCTCCCAAACCATTAAAGATTGGGAATGTGGTATTCACAAAATTTGGTGGGGGAGGAATTGCATCCACCCATTCAGGTTAAGATCTCTTTTTTGGATGAAATGGTGCATGTTGTTCCTTCATAGATTACAATAGAGTCATTAATGCCTAAATTGTGTTTATAAGAATTTGGGGAATATTCGGATGAGCTGGATTCTGTGAAGGTATACCAACTGAAGCTTGAGCTGGTGCAACGACCAACAAAACCACTGATAGTGGTACTGATATCTTCTTTGGATAACCCACGGGAACCGACCTATCAGGATGTGTTTGATCTTTCCTTGATTGTATACCAATTGGAATGAATTCATTATCCGCATTTGTATTTACTACAAATTCTATTTGCTGAGGAGCTTCTACTGGATGTGCTAGTTTAGAACCTTCCTGGGGAGTACGTCTCGCAGAAATGCTACTTCGAAGTAACTCTGTATTGAGTCTTTTCAACTCTTTCATTTCCTATTCTTGCTGTGAAAATTTCTATTCAAGTGAAAGATATTAACCTTCTCTAGTGGAAAAGTGAGATGTGATCTGACTTTCGCCTTTCCCCTTATTAGATGCCTTTCGTAGAGGGGGGAGTTGGTTATTTGAAAGCATACCTAGATTCTAGGTAAGCTTCTGATTTTGGGTGCGCACACCTTCTTCATTTGCCTCAGTGTGTACTGTATTATGGACAAGAACTTCATCTTATGATTCCCTTCAACTGGACTCATTTTCTAGAGGATCTTCTTTAGTGGTGTTAATGAAATTTACTGACGCATAATGCATCGATGGTATTCTGTCATTATTTTTGCGAGATCGTCTCCCTTTGTATCTTCCATGAGACTTCTTTCTCATATATGACGAATTCCCTATAATTGTTTGGTGAATATTAACCTGAAGGGAATCCTTGGATAGTTCAGTTGTATGCTCTCCTTGTGTCTTCTTTCCTAATCAGGAGAAAACTGACTTCAGTTTAGGAGGGGATTGTAGATGTGAAAAATCGCCCAGCCCTACAGGATGGGGCTGTTCCTATTCTTCTTCTTCATCAAATATTTGAATATTGTTGAATGAATTTGAAGGTTGAATTAAATGATCCCCCAGCCTTGGAAGCTGGTGTGATTCTTGAACCGCTATGGCTGAAATTCGTGCAATTTCTCTTTTTATTTTGTGGATTTTGGTTCAGGCATTAGCTGGGTCCATCATTCAACAACCACTTAAATCACCTATTTCAGAAGATCATTATGCTATTTCAAACATTTTCATTCTCTGATTCCTGACATCCATTAAGAGGGATGCCTGCTCAAGATTCTCAGATGCTTGGTGTAAAAATAACTCGACAACTTCTTTTCTTTGGGCCTGACTCTTATGAGATTTGGTTGAGGCCTATTCTTGAGTGTACATTCGATTACATACAAAATCTATTGATTGGAGCCGACCGTGGTCAATAACATTTCATGAGACCACTTTTTGCGGACTTTGTTGATTTTGGAGTGTAGTGAAATGCAATGCTCCATATGCACCCCATCCTATAATATGAACACTAGATGGGGAATCATAAATTAACTGGTATAGCCTCTTTAGAGCATTGATACATGCACTCTAAAGGGTTCTCTACTATTTTTCAACCTTTGGATATTGGTAAACTGAGAGATATGCCAAGTCAATTTGGCATTAAAACCCTTCTATTACCATTACATGATTTTGATATTCATCATAGGGTAATACTTAGGTTTTCAAATGACAAAGTTTTTCATAAGTTGAGGGGTATGTCATGAATGCAATATTCTATCATGAATTATGGAATGTTATACTGAGAATTTTCCAAATTCCAGAACATGACTGGTATTTCTCCCATAGCCAATTGTTTTATCATGTTTAAAATATCTTCATCATCTTTCACTAGAGGTTTCTCCACTTGGTCTGACCAAATTTTATGCTCTGTATTAGAAGAAAAATGACCTAAGGGAGGTTTGGATAATGAATATTCACTTAAGATATCTTCTGGTTGAGAAAGTGTTTCACCCATAAATGACAAGGCATCATACATGATTGGCCTTGTGTTTGCAAGTGGCTCGAGATAGGAGGGCTTTCTCGTTGCTACATTGTCAATTATGAAATTTTATTGACAATGAGAAATACTAATGTAGAGAGGACTTTTGTAGTGAATTCCATCATAGGGAGGATCAACATGATGGATTGCAGCAAGGGATAAATCTTTTTTTCTCCTTGGTCTTCTGGCCACAAGGAGGGTTTCCATGTCTCTAATCCACAGATAAGCACTTGGTATTGACCCAATTTTTATAAAGAAAGCCTTCATGATGAAGTGTACAATGAGGAAATTCATAATTACAATTACCACTCCCAAAATTTGGTAATGAGTGGGTAGAATCTTGATCTGCAATAGATAAATGTATGAGGGCTTCAAGAACTCCAGCATTAAGAGGAGCCAAATCGCAGCTTGAATCTTGATTTTCCAAAAGTGATTTGTGATACTTCTTCTTGGATGTTCTATTATACTTATTTGGGGACACTTTCTGGGAAAAGTGGTTATCCTGGGCAAGTGTATGTGCCTACCTTAGAGTGGTTACTAGAATAGACTGATTACCTCTAATTGGAAAGGGTGTATGTTCCCGATCTTGTTTTCTGTATGATACAGGAGAGTATACCCCATGACCCTCATGGACTGGAATAGAGGTGTGTATCTGCTCTGGGATGGTATGACAATGTGTCATCCCATGTGTGGGGATAACTTTATGCATATTTTCCCCTGATACTACTAAATTAGTTGTTATAATATCCTGGAATGCTTCTAGAATATGGACAGGGGTTTGCGTCTTCCCATTCACCATTGATAAGATGTGTTTGGTGACTTCAGTGGCCGAAACAGGAATATACGTCCATTCCGTATCTAGATTAGGTGTATGTGCCTAATCCTATCCTCCCTTTTCTATCAATGGGTATTTACAGTACTCATTCATGGGGGCATAGAGTTGGGTCTGCCCAAAATTTGTCATCGGAGCTTTCCGACTGACTTCTCAGGGTGCTAGCAAACGAGACTGTTGGAAGAATTGATGAACATTGGCAGGTGTATTTTCCTATTGGATATTTCTCATCATGTATGGTTGATGGACTTCCTTCAATACTAGTATACAAGACTGATGACAAAATTGGTGATTGTAAATAGGAGTATGTTCTCGTTTACTATTTTCCACCACATTAGATTGGCGATCTTCTTTAAATGTAGTCAAATAAGCCTACTAACTGGTTGATAACTTATAAGCAGGTGTATGTGCGTATTCATAGTATTTAAATGGGTTTATCTGGTGGGATTTGTGGGTTTCTACCAAATGAGCCTACTAAGCAACAAAATTAGGACAGAGGGGTGTATGTGCCCTCTCGTTGTTTTCCATCAAGTTAAATTGGGGGACTTCTCCGGAGGATGTTCAGGTGAGAACATGCTCCCTGTTGACCAGACGTTTTCCCTGGCGGTTCGTCTTGCTTTCCCGGGTCTAAGAGACCTAGGCCGAGCGTCCCATGGAAAAACCCCCATCATGTTGGGGGTACACTACAACGTGATTCTGGCAGCGATTGCTGGAGGGAGTCCTCAGGAATGACTCCTACATTCTTTAATTGAGGCCTTGAGTGGCCTCTTGATCCACCTCCCTATAGTATGGGAGGGATTGATTGTTTCATTTCAAGGATAAGGACCTGAAATGGTTGAAGACGGTGGTTGGAACCATCTGCTTCTTGATCATTGGTCTTTGTTGGTTAGATGATCGAGGATTGTTATTGACCTGGAGGTCTTGTTGAGCAACCTCCAATGTTGGGATTGTACCATGATGTAGATATTCCTTCACCACCACATTAGAGACCCAGCATTGAAGATACTGGGTTGGTGATGAAATATTTCTCGTGGAAAAAGATATAGCTTGAGCAGTGGTCGGGAAGTTCACAGATGTTGTCTTGGAGAAATCCATTTTAGAGTGAAGGGAATTTTGAGAAGAAAAACTTGAAGACAACGACAAACCCCATTATAGAAAAATATTTTTAGATGAATACATGCATGATTGATTACTTTTTCTAGCCTTAATTTATCAATTGATAGTGGCCTAATAGGTCAGTAAAATTATTAACTTTGTTAAGGATTCACATCGGGTTCACCATTTTTGTTTCGTAGTTCCTTGAAACGTGTATTCTAGTTTTAAGAATCAATATTTCCAGGCGGTTTCCATTATATTTATTTATGGAACCATAAACTTCCAATAGTTATTTATACAAAGGGGACCTACTTTCCAAAGGCAGATGTTCGTTATGTTTGAACTTTATGATACTTAAGAATATGCATTGGTCGAGAGGACGGGAGGTCAGACTCATCACACCGTTTTGGGGGGAGTTATTTTCTACTCCGGGACTCTCTTTGTAAATTTAAGATATTTTCCTGAATCCTTATTAATTCACCAAATATATCATAAGTATCCCTTGTAATTATCAATCATTTATTTAGCATGTGAAAGGTTTAAAAATCATCCATATGTATTCGAGGTTCTCCATCAATGGTATCCTCTCATAAACTACTTAGATATTCTTTTAATTATAATTATGATGATACTGGTTTTTTAAGCAACTCAGTGGGGCACTCTGGAATTTATTGTCATCTAGAGAGATGAATGTTTGTTTTGATCTTTGTATCATTCCCATAAAATGGGCTACCTATGTATCCTTTTTAAAGGAATCAGAATCCTCATAGTTTGGTGCCACTGAATGAGACAAATCATACTTTTTAAGGTCATGTGGTAAGGACCTAGATGTATAGTTTAATTTCATGGGGTATGTACATCTAAATGGAAGGTGATTAGTGAAAACATAGTGTGGGACTTATGCTGAAGTATCCCAAGGAACTTGGAAAGGATATGAGTTTCCAAGTAGGATCTGACCCTGTCAGGAATATGGCCCATGGATAACAGGGTTGATTTGAAGTGTTGGGTTTGAACCTCAAGGAGGCTTCCTACGTTTCCCATATGGATGGGAATCAAATCCCACGTAGTTCGATAAGTCTCATAGAAGAGTATGGTCCTTTGAAAGAGATGAGTATGGGCTTTCTTCTTGAAAATGATTCCATGATGATTTGGGGTTTAATTTGGGGCTTATTGCTAAGGAGGATGCCTGGATTAAAATAATTAGGGTTGGATTCCTGAAGAGGATGTCCAATGAGCTCGAGCCCTGAAAATGCTTCCTATGTATCCTAGTTTGAACAAGAATTAGAGTTATCATAGTTCATTCAATTGTGAAAATGTTTTGACCATGACAAATCTCAAAGACCACGTGAGTCATGCTCGGTGTGAGAAACAAGAAGATGTCAAAGATTCCACAAAGGCATTCACACTTTCAAAATTTTCCTCTTCCATTGGTGGAAGAAGTCACACCTATGGTGTCCAAGGTGAACAAGTTCGAGGCGACCATGGAAGAGGGCGAGGCGACGGGCCTTCACTCTATTCTATTTACATTGGAAAAGGGACTAATATAAGAAGGAAGGGGTAAAGATTAGGTGACTTACACCTGGATGGATGACCATGGTAAAAAAGACCAATGGGATAGGGAAAGGGCAATGAAAGTCACTGTTCCCATCTCCCCTTTGGTCTTTGGCACTGAAGAAGAGAGGAGGAGTAATGATACTACCTCCTGCAAGAAAATCTAGGGGTTTACGCCAAGATGGTTTCCCTAAAATTGATCTTGGTAGGGGAGGGAGACTTCTACTTTATATTTAAAAGGAAAATTAGGTATGAATCGTATCTTCCCCTACTAGAGACCTGAGGTTCCGGGTAATCTCTTCGAGAAGGGAGAGGCCAGGACCCAACCCCCCTCCAAATCGAGAACTTCCCAACACTATTTCTAGGAGAAATTTCCATGTTACTGTGGATATAAAAACCAACAGACACTCCATTAATCCTAGACCCATTGTAAAATAAATGTAGGAAACCTCTGACTGCGGATATAAAAAACCAAATTGGAGACACGCTGATGTTCATTTCCCAAAGGTTTGATAAGTCAAGAGGTTTTTATAGAGGTCTCAACATAATCCATTTTAGATAAGGGAGTCACTATAGAATAAGCCTTGCCATGAATAAATTTGAGGAAGGCTTGATGGCTTGTAGACTGAAGAGAGTGAAGAAAGTAAGTGAATTAAGGAGGGGCAAACAAGTAGGTAAGGGCGCACAAGTATGGGCGCGAAAGTACACTTGGGAGACCTGATGTTCCCTTAAGTGAAGAACAACATGTATGTTAATACTTGGGTGCGACCTTGCTCAAGACTTCAAGAGTATTCACATGTGATCCTAGAAGTAGGGTTCTCAATTTCCTATGAGAGGAATGGGCGGCACACAAGTATTTCTGACTTGGAGAGGTTGGGTGCTTTAGGCATGCAAGTGTTATGGTTTTCAAACACAAAAAATACTTAAGTACAATGATCCTACCTTAAATACTCCACTAAAGGTGTTGAATAACTACCTTTCATGTTTTAGAAGATGAGGTAGAAGTACTTAGGTGACCAGAGTAGCAATTGGGCTTCAGGGAAATTCGCCCGTACAAATGAGGGCCCCAATGGTCTATTTATAAAAAAAATATTGAACCCTGGGTGAAAAGGAATGGGGCACGAAAGTAGGTTGCACGACAAATGGGGGAGTGCAGGTGGGTTGCACAACATATAGGGGTGCACAAGTGGGTTGCACACCAAAATTTTGGCACTCAATTAGGTTTCACACTGAGAGAGTTTTGGCTAGACTAAGGTGGCAAAAAATTCATGCCTTTGAAAATCTTGAATTTTATTTATATATTTTCTCCCTTTTTGTTTCTAATGGATTCCCTTTGTCATATTATTTATACTCTTTGACAGAATGGAGTGTCAATAGCAACACTGACACAATATTTATTCAATTAATAAAAAAAATAAAATAATAGAATTAAAAAAATATTGAAAGTAATTAAATTGGGTAAATTATTGTGTTTCGTGAATTCAAAGTTCATTATATCGTATTATTAATGTGTTAAATTATTATATTGTAATTATATATATTTTTGGTGTATTTAATGTCAAATTAAATAAATAGTGTCAAAATAATATTAATGATATTTTATGAAGAATATTATTTTCCAAAATTATTTAAAATTCATAAAAACCTTTGAAAGGGAAAATAATGATAAAAAATTATATAAAATTTTACCCCTTTTATATTTAATATAATATCATTTCCTTTATTACTATTATTAAGCATAAAATTGTTTAAAAAGGGGTTAAACCAAAAGACAAGTTTCAAAATACCACATAAACGTATCAGAATTTTATTTGTTAAAGGTATTTAAACAATATAATATCTTATATTTGAAATTATGGCCACATATTTTCATGTTCTCATGAAAATGAATTGAATATATTTATATATATTTATTAATTCCATGTGTTCACTTCTGTTTACTATAAAAGGAACAACCACTCCTCTTCTCAATACACCACCTAGAGCCTCTTAGATGAACCATAAAATACCAAAAAAATCCTTCTAAAAATACTTATACATGGTATTTAGGTTCTGATTTTTACAAAAGACCAACCCTACGTCACTTAAGAGAATATCTAAATTACGTCTTTCGAAGAAGTGGTAATTATCTTTACTGACTCTTTCAAATATATTTCCTCTAAAAAATTCTCTAAATCTATTATAAAAATCCTAAAATAAAAATACATGGTATCATAAATCAATTTATATTTTATTTTGATTATATTAAAACCGTTTTCATCACATTTTCATCCTACGAAAATAAAAAAATCATTTTTGCATAAGAACAACTTACCTTCTACACGTAGTGGTGTAATCCATTTTTCATCACCACGTTACATGGATTGTTACAAAGATGAAACTAATGAATATATATGATTTTTATAGAATAATTGTACTTATATAATTATAATATTATATATACAATATTACATTACAATATTTTGAAAAAGAAGATAACATTTCTCATGTGTATGTGTGGACTACCACCTCCGCAATGGGTTTTGAACCATTTATCATTTCCACATACAAGGATTTTCATGAACCAAGTTAGATTTCCATATGATTTGACATCTAAACTGGTCTATGATAAGGCCCTATAGGTTTTCCCAATCCTCCCAGGCCGGTGACTAGAGTTGGGCATCAAAGATATCACAATGGGAAGGATTTGGGCCAATAAAAACCATGATCAAATACACTAAAACAATCACATAGCAATAAACCATAACTGAACATTAATAAATAGATATACATTATCCAAATAAAACTAAATTTGAAGAAAATGAAAACAAACATAAAACTACAAGAAAATTAAACTGGAACTAAACACGATGTCAATGGGACCTCTTGGTCACCACCAACCATAAGACCAACTTTCCCTAAACGAAAACCTGAACAGAAAAACTAAACATGCAAAACAGATTAGGTCTACAAATGCTGAGTGGCATAATTAGGCTTAGATCATAAACATATAAGTATATAAGAACCACAAATTCTATGGATTTCCTTTCCCAAAATAGTCTGTAAACGTTGGTTTGAAATACATTTATAAAATATGGTTTTTCTAATTTTAATTAACCAATCATAGCTTTCCAAAAACATCCAATTTAGAAAAGAATTCAAATATTTCTTTTTTTTTAAATTTTTCCCAGAACTAAACACCAAAAGAAAATTCAAACCAGGTGATAAAAATTCTATAAAGAAAATAAATAAAATATAAAAAGTGGGCACAAACTAGCAGGGATAATAACTAAAATGTACTAGAAGTAATAAAAACATACGGATAAATAATCAGGGAAATTTCTTAAACAGCTCTAGAGAAAATCCCTGGACATACTTAATATAGATTCAAACATATGTATATTGTGAAGCTCCATAGTCAATAACAAACTAGATTCTCTAAACTATCCTCACTAGTGGCACATCCCAACTGGCCTCTCAGCAAATCCATGGGGTACCAACCTATCTAATCAGGGTCGGTATGTAACTATCACTCGAACCTCTAGACAACACCCAAAAATCTTGTGATAATATCACATGAAGAATTAAGTGGTCCTCACATGTGTGTCATGAACCAATAACACACATATTACACCTTGATTTCCTAGCCCAAAATCCAACACCACCTATACAATGACCCCTCCTCAAATGGACCACCATAGAGGTGCCTTTCATATAGTGAACCATTACAAAAGTCCCAATCAGGACTACTTTTCATATCACTTCAGAACTATTTTTCCCAAAATTTCACAAAGTACAAACTAGGTTTTAATATTTTCAGAACTAACTCATTTAAAAAACTATTTATTAAACCAAGTTGGAAATGCATAACAAGATCTAATGGTGTCAAACATGCCTTCATTAAAATTTTATTACCAAATCACACCTCAAAGATTCCAAATAGAAAAATCTTACAAAAACACATTTAAAAAACATATATAGTTTATCTAGGAACCAAGAGACCATTTAGAACACATTGGGGTTTTATAAGAATCATTTGGAAAGATTTGGGACAAATATGTGAAGGAGGAAAGAAAGGTTATTTAAAAATATGGGATTTAAAGTGAACATCATTTTTGAGTTTCATTATCATTTGTGTACCTATCCATATATGCACCCCAAGCCCCAATGGATATTACCACATCCAATTAAACCCCTTTAAAACCATATAAGTATGCATAGACTAAAATTTAATGTCACCACTAGTTTTACCACATAAGAGAATAACTCACACATAAGAACCAATTCATAAAGAAGCACTACAACCACACACAAAACATAATTCACAAGGAAATCCAGACAAACCAATATACAACTTAGAACAAAAACTATCAAAAACACCCAATTTTACTTTAAATGATCAATATGCATTCAAATTATTTACAGGAATATATATAGGTTTACTAAATGAAATCCTTTTTAAAACCATTTTTCATCAAATTTATAACATGAAAACGCCTCTAAAAATCACCCTAACACATTACAAGCTTGAGAAAAAAAAATTTATAAATCAATTAAGAACATTCAAGAATTTAATGGAATATTGAAAAAAGTAAATGGATAGAAACACCTACCACATCAATGTGTGGACATAATGAAACTCCAAGGAAAGGAAGGAGGAGGCCCAATGAGCAATCCGCACACCCTAAAATCAAGAGAGAATATGATAAACATAAACCCTAACATATAGGGTTCGTCCAAGATAGAACCAATGAAAGAGATAGAAAATAACCAAGAAATAATAAAAGGATGAGGAGAGTAAAATTGATGAAGAAACCAAAGAAATTTATCTTAGAATCATTGAGGGAGAACCAAAAGAGGAGGAGGAACCAATGGAAGGGGGTTTGAGAGCCCATTTATGCACCAAAAACAAGCATGGGGGAGGAGAAACCGAAAATGAGGTTAAAAGGTAGAAGGGAAAACTTGTAGTTTCAACTTTTTAATGATTTGGGATAGTCACATAGTTTGGATGCACATTTTTTCAAATCATGATCCAACCGTGCTCACCCTAATAGAGAAGAGTGACACGTCGCATGGTTCAACCATATCATTTTGGAAACCATGCATCAACAGTGAAAAATTGCTATATCAAATTGAATATCCCCCCACAATTTCTTTATATTTTCCCTAAACATTCACAAGTCATAAACCATGTCCCTAACACCAAAATGGGTTGCACAATGGCTCATTGGCCTCTCATGATTTGGACCAAACCATGCTGAAACCATGTTAGGAAAATCATGTAATAAGAAAAACTACGATAAATGCCCCAAACATCATTGACCATATAATTTACCCCCAAATAGTTCCCACAAACTATGAACTTGGACAAGAATAACCAGAGATCTCCAAAACTCAAAAATCCTCACCAAGAATTCAACCTCAACCTCAACCAAAAGAACCAATGCCAAGAAAAGAATATAATAAATGAATGAATATGGTCAGGGTGTGACATAGATTGTAATAAGATTAGATTTAATGAATATATATGATATTTATATCATAATTGACATCCTAGAGAATATGTAACTATATTCAAAGTACAAGGACCAGAACTTCCATGATGAATCATGCATGAGAAAATAAAACAGTTAACACTTGAAACAATAAAAATAATGAATTATTATTGAAAAAATGGTAATAAGATGATATGAGAGGATTAGATGTGATATTATATATGTTATGGTTCGGTTATAAATTAATAACACTTTTTTAATAATTATACATGATGTTAAGTCATGTTTAACTAAGTTGAAGCGTGAGGTAAGGGGTTTCATAACTCAATTTCTATTCATAGGGTTATACTTCTTCTTCATTGACTTTGTTATACCTTTATTATGTGTGAAATAATCTATGATAGTATTATTTTTTATTTCAACTTTTATTTTTTGTGTTAACATTTTTCACACATAATATCTTCATTGAATAATTCTCTCCTCATTGATAATATATTTTTAAGGTATTTCTTCTCAATTTTTAATCAATTGATACATATTAAGTAGTATACACATTTTTATTTATTTATGGTGTATATAATACTTATTTAATATATTTAACATAGATATAGATTTATTAATTATGATTAATGCTTCAATCAAATTTTATTCTTACAAGGGTGTACAATTTCAACGTTACCAAAGAGGTAAGAATTTATTTTACAATATTAGTTTTTTTGTATTTCTTTTACCTAAAATAATATTATCTTATAATATATCCTTCATAAAAATCAAATATTTTCTCATCCTATGTATATTAAATTAGTTTTCATATTTTATTCAAAATTTTCCTCTCTTTGGAACTTGAATCAAGCAAGGAAATTGTTAAAATAAAAGTTGGTCTTAATTATCTTTTGATCGGGTATATTTTTCATCCATGTCCTTATTTTTCAATATTATTTTTAAAAAATCATTTTTATTTACTCAAATTATTTATTAAGGATATTTTATTTTATCCATGACTTTTAAATGATTTTAAATTAACATTTATAATTTTTTATTAAATTTTATTTTCTAATTCCATTATTATAAGGAAAAATGATTGTTTTCTTCTTAACCGATAAAAAATTAACTGACATTCCCAATTCCATAACCATTTTACACAATTTATCCTTTCCAAAAAAAATCCAATGATTTTATAAATAAAAATATTTCTAAAAATATTTCTTTCAATTTTTCATTTCAATTTTATTCTATTATTTAAAAGACTATATCTTACTATAGAATCTAATTTAATAATGGTCATATCACTTCTCATGGTTAATTTTGTTTCATTAACATTTTATAGAGACATTATCTTTATTGTGATCATTCTTAATTGAAAATTTATTTTCTCTTAAACAACTATAATCTGTGTATCGTTTATTTGATTATTGACTAAAAAGTATACCATTTCTTCTAATGGTGTTTTAATTTGAAATTGATTTGATTGACTGGGAAAATATTGATATTTCGTATTCTTTACTAAATATAGTAATTTATTGATAAGTAATGTTGTTCATGAATTAAATTGATAATTCAATATATGAGAAATTCACTAGAAATTTAGTAATAGTTGGGACCTATAATTATATATCCCCTTTTTGAATTGACCAATCTCATGAGAAAAACTAGTTAAATAGCATTATTAAATTGGTTTTTAGTGTATGTTTGTGGATTGTTTAAAATTTCATGGTGCTAGGTCTTAATGGTAATGGTATCATGATTTTTAAGATCGTGATTTCCAATATTATTCATTTACTTCCTTGAGAATTTAGTTATTATTATCCATGATATTGGTGCATTGATATTACCCATGGACGCATTTCATGCTCATGTTTTTATTTAAATTGATTTTGTTTTCAGTAATTTAAGTTACCATATTGATTATACCTTATTTATTTAGGACATATTCAATTGTACAGAACCATTACTAAGTATTTGATATCATCCTTATTTTTTTTGATTTTTTAAGGATATAATGAATAAATGTTTTCATGAGTTTTAGGGATACTAAAAATTTTCTATTTTCATGTTTTAAATTTTATTTCATTTATAAAATTGAAATCATGTATATATCCAGTTCTTAAATACTACTAAACTATTCAGTCCTTTCAGATGCAATCACCTTTATCATATGCGAATGTAATAGAGTAACCACTAGATCTAGGATATTGGATTTGGGTTTTTTATAGTATAGGGTTTAGTTGTTGGGATTAGTTTAGGTTTGGGAGATATGTTTTATGTGTAGTTAGGTAATTATATTATGGTTTGGGTTTATATTTTTATTTAGTACTTAATTATTTATGATTTAGAGAGTAGTTTTAAATTTAGGTTAGGGTACAGGGTTGGGTTTACTATGTAATTTATTGATTATGTTCAGGTTTTAGGTTTAGCTATATGTTATAGGTTTTGGTTTATGTTTTGGTTAGTGGGGTTGGGTTTAGTATTTTGGTAAGGTAGGAGTAGATTTAGGATTTGGACCTGGGTAAAGGTTGTATTTAAGGAATAGTATTAGGGGATGGATATAGATTTAGAATAGGGTATTTTTTGTTTAGGTATTAGGGTTTAGGTTTAAATTTAGGTTATGGCTATGGATTAGGTTTGGGGTGTTAGTTTAAGGGGTAAGGTATGGGTTAGGTTTTATGGGTAAGGTTTGGGGTTAGTGTTTAGGGTTGGATCTTAAGTTTAAGATTTATGCTCATAATGAATATTTTGTAATTAATTCTTTAATGAAATTTGAAAAAATGAATTTCCATTCCTTCATAAACATTTTTAAGTTTTACTCACTCCCCCCTATTATATTTATGGATGATGAATGTTGACTGGATTAAATAGGATCAAAATTGTTTTGGAGGAAAAAAATAATAAATGAGTTAATAAGTGGTTTTAACTACTCTTGATAATACTAGGTGGAAACATAATTTACATAGGACCTTTGGGTCATGTTTCTATCCATCACATTGAAAATTTTCAGGTTAAAATCAATGATATGCTTCACCATAATCCATTTCATTATTGGTATTTTACTAACAATTCATTTTTGGATTTTATTCTATGATATTGAGGGAGTTTCCAAGATCAAAGACTGGTCGAGTTTCCCAAAGTATATGTTACTTAAATAGAGTAGGTGTAAAAGGTTATCCATTGTTACTAGGTTAATAGTAAACCCATGTATTATATTTATAGATGATAAATGATCATTGTATTAAACATATTTAGATTTTTTTGATTGAATGATTATTCTAAAAGAGTTGATTAATGGTGGTCGCAACTGTTCTAATGAAACAAGGTGTACATATAATTTATAAAAGGCCCTAAGTTTAGATTTATATCGAAAATTATTGAATATTTTGAGGTGATAATTGATTATATGAATTAATTTAATAATAAATGATCTATATTTTTATTGTACCTTTCTTAATAGTTATTTTTTTGTATTTTACTCTAGGGATTGAGGGAGTGGCCCTGATGAAATATTGGTTTGGTTGTATGGAGTGAACAATTTTTCACTGGAATAGAGTAAATGGATGACCCTTAGAGTTATGTTATTAAAAAACCCATTGGGTTAAATTCTTTCCCAACCCATTAAATATAATTTGGTGAGAATCGATTATATGAATGAGTGTAATTATCAATTATTTATTTCATGATTGGTAGTTCCCTAATAGTTTATTTATTGGATTTTATTCTTACAGATCAAGGGAATGGATAAGATCATATATTTTCTTAGTAGGATGGTTTAAATGGTATTTCAATGGAGTAGTGTAAATTTTCTATAATTGTATTATAGTTTGAATAAAACTCCCCTATTATATTTATAGAATAGCAATTATCAATAAATTGAATATATTTAGATTAATTTTCAATGATGAGTTTAGTAAAGGAGTTAATAAATGGTGGTTGCAGTTTTTTCTGATGAGATGAGGTAGAGAGATAATTTACTTAAGGCCCTTAGGTCAGATTTATAGGGAACCAAATGTTTATTTTTCAATGAAATTTTAATGATATTCCATCAAACCTCAATAAAAAAATACAAAAAATTAATCTATTATCAAACTAAAAATCAAGAAATAGAGTGTTGGTCCAGTTGCTCAGAGTGAATGGTCATTCAACAGAAAAATGTAAAATGATTACTATTTTAGCAATGTTATTAGAAAAAACCCTCAATTGTATTTATATATGAGGAATAATAACTTTAGTAAACTAATTCTTATTTTTTTTGGTTTTATGGGTTTATTAAAAGGGTTAATAAATGGTGGTTGCACTCATTCTTGATTAAAGGAGGTAGAGTGCTAATTTACTTAGGGCCCTTAGGTCACCTTTTATTACAATGAATTTAATATTTTGAGTCTAGAGTCACTAATATACACCATTGTAATAACAAATTATCTATTTTTTATTTCTAGTTTTCTGATAGCGCATTTTTTTATTTTCTTCATGGGGATTAGTGGAGTGTCTTAGATCATTTATGGTTATAACCATGCTACATGGATGTTCTAAGATATGATTCTAGATTAATAGGTGGATCAATAATTATATTTTTATAAACTTTATAGAAACTTAGAACTATATTATTGAGTATAAATTACTGAATCAAATGTGTACATTGGAACTAGATTCAAAAAGGGTAATACTGACGGAAGAATTGCAAGGATTTTCAAGAGAAAACAAGCCACCATTGAAAAGATCAGCAGACCTCATCTAGTTTTGGAAGATTTATAGAGAAACCTATCAATAATTGGAAACTATTTTATCAATATATACAAATTATTTTATTTAAAATGGTTATAATTTTTTGATATTAATTTTTCATGACTTGAGTCTCATGTTGTTGTAGCAACCACTGATTGTGTTTTTTCACATTTTTGAACTTTCTGCCTCAAAGTTTAATTTATTATATATAAGTATGAAACTCCCTAGGATGATATAATAAATTCCCATAGCCTTGGGATAACCTAAATATATAAATTAGGGACACAATATGTTTTTTTGACTATCATAGGGTAATATTTTCAATAGTGTGGGAAGATACATTGTTTGTGTGTGAAGCTTATTTTATCACATAGAATGTACCCTGGACTATTTCTACCCCAAAATCCTATCTCTAAATAATTTAAACTATTTAAAATGATGTATCAAATAGTATTTCATTCCAATTCTCACCAATATTTTTTAAATTGAGTTTCCAATCAAGGCGGATGATGAGAACGAGTAGAAGAAATTTAAATAAGTATGGATCTTGTCACCTTTTACTCTGAAAGTAATAGTTAATGTTCTTTATATTTATGAATATTTATAATACCTCATTTCTATATTAATATTGAAAATTTATTCTTTATGGGAGAAGGTATAAAATATCAAGGCTCATTAAAATATTTATGTATTTATAAAAGTAGTATGTATGTTTGATTAATTGGTTTTATATTAATTTTTGGATTTAAATATTGTGAACCTGCATAGACCATATCTAAAAGTTGCTTCTTTTGATTCTAATGATATGTAAGAAACATTTTCTAAAGGATATAGAGTAATAATCCTCACTGGGTAAATATTGAAGGTATTATTTTCATCAAAAACATTTTACATTTCACTTTCACAATAACTATGAATGTGTAAATGTAAATTTATTTTCTTTACTTTGAAAAACATATATTTGGATTGGATACATGTTCTGACACGTTGGGTGTGGATAAAATTTTATGGGGAATATCAGGATGAGAAAATAAATATGTAAAAATAGGTAAAATATTGGAGTTTATAATTTTAATTTGTGATCTTTTAGCTACTTGATCATGCTAGATTGATATTTTACTTTTTGGTTGAAATGCTAGTTTGGAATCAATGTAACTATTTATATATGAAATTATTACTCATTTCAATTATTCAAAGTCATGATAAATAATGAACTCACTCAATAATATTATCCACATCTTCAATGGAACTACCCTCATCTCCCTTATTCAGCTTACACCCAAGTTAAATGCACTATTTGATGTCATTATTATTTTTTATAATTTAAAAATTGTCTATCATAGTCCTCATGAGAAAGTCCTTAATTTTTTTTTGAATCAATGAGCTTTAAATATCTTGACGGCAAAATAGTGGATGAATTTTAACAAGAAGTGTGCGAATTAAATCATGATCCATAGGTAGATTATTCATAGATTTCTCATCTCTATGAATTGAAATTTATTTCATGTAACCTTAATGAAATGTTAGAAGAAGAACATAGATCAAATAAATAAGCCCATGTCTTCTCACAACTCTTTAACTTCTTAACCAATTTTGGAAAATCAAAAAGATCATCTTAATCTATCATTTTAATTACCTGAACCTGATATTCATAATCATCTACACCTGTGATCATATCCTCAATATGATATTCATCATTTTTCACACTTTTAATCATATCAGATGATCCATAAGACACAATGTTATCCCAATCACTAGCTACATTCAGTTTTTTCCAATGTTTAGCCCAGAATTTATAACTTCGATATATTCTATGATAGATCAAAAATTATTCCAACTCACCTAGACTAATTATTATTTAATAAAAATAGCGTAAACATGTATAGAGGATTTTATAAGGGTCGTATGCATGACATTTTTCAAATTTGATGAACTCTTTCACCTCATCCTCAAGATCTTTTTTCATACAATTGACATCCATTAATTTTTTATTCCTATCTTTCCTATTTGATTCATTAATATTAATATTTAAAAAAATTAATGAATACACATAAAGTCTAATCATGGAACCCCTAAAAGGTCATTCTTAAATAATCTTTTAAGAAACTGGAAGTCGTTGTTCTAAGACAATAAGAGCAAAATGATGCCTATTGAGATTGTTTTGTAGTGGTGTAAAACATTGATGAAAAGAAATGTGTGATATGTATAACGTTTCAAAAAACATAGTTAAATTTTAATCTATTACAAAACAAAAAGATCAAGGGAGGTTCCTATAACTTTGTTAGGTGGGAGTAAAACACGAGGGAGGAGCTGATGTTTATTAATTTCTTCACTTGGTACATGGTGGGCCAGGTGGTGTTTCGGTGATAAGATGTTTAGGATCTAAAGTTAATATTTTGTCAGATGATGAAAAAATTGATAGGAATTAAAGAAAATCAATGAAATATGTATATATATAAATAATCCATACTCAACTTTTTGGCACATATTTTAAGGAGTGTTCGAAAAGAAAAACGGAATTAGTGTTATAACTTTCCATTGATGTGATTTAAATGTAGATATACTGTACTTTTTCCTAACAATTTTACAATTTTTACAAAAAATGAAAGTAAAAATGAATACGATTTAACAAGAAGTTCACATAAGAAGAAAACTAAAAAATTTTGCAACCTAAAATTTTCCTCCTAGAGAATTGATAAGAATTCCTAAAAACTAAAAAACATACATTTATTATCTAAATTAGATGATGATGAAAGTAGTGATTATGATATTAAAGTTGAAACATTTAGTAAATTAGAGGCGGGGTTATTGATTTAAAAAGTCAATGATGAAAAGTTCCCAAGTGATAAAGATAATGGTGATGAAATTGATAAAAAATATAAAATGATGAGTTCCTAGTGGGATCATCAGATGTTCACAGTAATGTAAATATTAAAATGATTGAGCTTATTTTTCCTGTTAATAGAAGACAATGGAAAAATTTAATTGATTTTAATCCATGAGAGAAACAAAGATACTTGAAATTTGACTTCTTCTCCCTCGTGTTTAAAGTTTTATCCAAGGCCTCACTCCAAAATTACCTCAGGATGTAGAAGTGGGAAATCTTGGGTGACCGACACTTGTTGGTGGTGAAATATTACGTATGACCAGTATCAGTCACCCAAACATTCAAACTCCTTTGAAATTCTATGATGAAATGGGTGATATCCAAGTAGTGTGTGATGGTGGTGTCATATTAGGTATGTGTAGGGGAAGTGACGTGTTGTTCATATCATTTGGGAAAATTAAAAACACCTAAAAAAGAACTAAAAATGTTGAAAGCATGAAGGGAATATAAAAAGTCAAATACCATGGGATTTGAAAGTGTTGATTCATCTAAGAGAGATCAAGAGAGGTATAGGGAGAGCATGTGGCGGTTAGGGGGAGTGATGGAGAGGGAGATTGATGGTTATAGAGATCGCGTGATGGTGAGGGTGCATAATGGCAAGAGAGAGCACATAACTATGAGGTAGAGTGGTGGTGAGGGAGGGAGAGCGGTGGTGAGGTTTCAGTTCCACAAAATCTTGAACAACATGGGAGAATCAGTTTGTTTAGTGTTAAATTTATAAGATAGTGAAGGGTTTTATAAATGATTTTAAAAAAACACTGATAAAGAGGTGTTTTATCAGCGCGAAAATAATAAGCATTGATTAAAACCCTCTTTATCATTGTTTTTCTATTGGTGATAAAGATAGGTCTTTATCAGTGCTAGAAAAGCACTGATATATATTTAATAATATAATTAATATAATTAAAGAGTTAAATGTATATAATTATAAATAAATAATTATTTATATAATTATAAATATATTAAAGGAAAATGTATTTAAAAATATAATTATAGATATATAATTATAATTATAATAATAAATAAATATATTTATAAATATTTTTATATAATTATAAATACATTTATATAATTATATATATATTTATTAATATATTAATATATATAATTATAAATATATAAAATATTTTTATTACAATTGTATAATTATTTAAATATATAAATAATTATTTATAATTATATAAATAATTTTTTAAAATATATATATGTGTGTATATATATTTATTATAAATATAAAATTTTATAAATATAGAAAATATATATTTATAAGTATATTTATATAAATAAATAAAAATATATTTTTAACAATATTAATGAATATATAATAAAAATGATTTAATATTAAATATGAATATATAAAATTAAATAAATTACAAAAATATTTGAAAAAGTGAATTCATAACATTTACATGAATTAAAAACACATAAAAAAGAATAAAGAAAGAATAAATTGATTATATTAATTATATAATTAACAAAAGTATTAAAAATAAATTATATTGAGTAAAAAATATTAATAATTAAATTAAAGCAAAAAATTAAATCAAATTAAATTAAATGCACACACATATTCATGATGAATAGATGAAAATAAATATTTATTAAAAATGAATAAATATGAAAAATGAATAAATATAGAAAATACTAAAAATTTAGAGACATTCAAAAAGAATATAGAATACTAAATCAATAAACAGGCTTGCACACATACATTCCTATACATATGAAAAACATTCATATGAACACATACACATCTACACACCCACACACACACATATATATATACACATATATACATATATACTCATACATAAATATAGTTATACATGTTCATATATTTTAAATTAATTAATATCAAAATGAATATATATTTAAATAAAAATATTCATTTATATATTATATAATTGTGTATATAATGCATTTGGGGTTTGGACTAGTATCCAAGGTGCCTCATAATCCTGCATAAAATCCAGGATCAAGTCTTAGCTAACCCTAATATTTAGGGTGACTAGATTAAATCCATACATGTGGAAGAGGTGGTTATCTCGGCAGATGGTTATTAGCTCTGTGCAGCATGATGACATCAGTATGTCTTGAACAATGGTAACAGGATCGACGATGGTGGGTGTGATTGTGTCAAAAGGCATATGGCAGCTGATAGTGATGTGTTGTCTTAGTAGTGATTCTTCGATCAGTAGTGTGTGTCTTTGGCATTCATCGATGATGGATATGTTGTGGTGTTCATTAGTCGGTGACAGCGGGCTACCGAAGAAGATATGGCGGTGAGGGGTGTTGATTCGACGATAATAGTAGATGTGATGATGTATAGGTTGGGTGGAAACCTTAGTGTGTGTGGGCTTTCAGATAGAGCCAAGGGCAGCAGTGACTTCAACAGAAGATGAAAAGGCCATCAGGTCTTGGGCCCCTGGATTAGTTCACTTGGGTTTCCGACCATGATGTAATGGGATTTGATGGCCACTGGGACTATGGGCAATGTAATGAGATTCCTTTTCCCAGAAAAAGAGGTGTTTCCTTGTTTAATAAAGAGGTTCCTCCCTCCTACCATTATAAAAAAATGTGTAAATAAAATATTTATATATTACATTTATTTTAATCATATTCACATATTGTAATTAATTTTTATAAATATACTGTTAATTTTTTTTACTAATATAGATTCGATAAAATTTTATATAAAAATTTAAGAAAAGAAGATTCATTTTTATTAAAAGTTGTATAAACCATATTTATATATTATATTTACATATATATACTTATTATAATATAAACATTCTTTTAAAAAATATAAATATTTATATATAAATTAAATTACTCACTACACCTTTATCAGTGTTAAACACACTATAACATAAATAGCCTTTTTGTGGCGGATTTTTGGCGGCAATTTACTAAACCGTCGCTACTTTTTTTTATAAATGATTTATAGGTAGTTTAATAAAAACTACTGGTAAACATTTGTTTTTCAACACCGACACTTCTCCCCCCTGACCCGCCGAGTCCCCCCTTCTCCCCCATGACCCCTGCGAGACCCCCCCCCCCCAGAGACCCCTGAAGCCCTACGCCTCCCCTCAGTATGCCTCACCGCCTCGCTTCCCCTCAGTGCAGATCGCTGCCACTTGCCACCAACCCCTATGAAACCCTAGATCACCTCCCCGCAGCAGGTCTTGACCCACGGCGCCGCTCGACGCTTCTTGCTGCCCCTTAGTATCATCATTCTTCTTCTTATTCCATCCTCTAGTTATAAAAGTATCACCTTGAGGCCATACTCACACACATGCACATGATATTTTCATCAGTTAAAAGTATATGATTATAAACCCTCCACACCATCAAATTTAACTTTGAGAAAATTTCCTTGCACCATATCAGTTCACCCCAAACATCTAGTTCATTGGATACCATTATTTTAATTATGTTAATGAGTTATATTATCTATTTTATGATAGTAATTATAATACGTTTTTTGTTAGATCAATTAATAAATAGTTTTTATTTTTAAAGAACATTCATTTTTTGAAAAACCCAAAGAATATTATTATTTTCACAACATTGTAAACCTAATTTTTTATATAATTTTTTTAGACATTGGTGAAATCCAAAATATTGTCTTTGATATAATCAATATTCCATTGTAACTTCATCACATTATATTTAACATTCCTTTTTATAATTCAGTTTTTTTTTATTTTTAGTTTTTACTTATCATTGAGGGATTGATTATACTTATTTTTATGATATTTCTATATTAAATTCAGTTCGTAAAAACCTTTATCATGTTTTCAACAAGCACATTTTAGATCATTATATAATAGGTGATTGGATAAATAATAAGAGGGATAGGAGGAATTTTTAGTGGAAGGTTAATAAGAGTTAGATTTTACATCATGACTAACCTCTATTTTAGTAATGAGATACTAGGAACATTTTTCCACTGATTCTTTTTATCGGAGGGTTTCATTTCTCACACATTAAGTTGAAACATTGAAGGTTTCCTTGATTTTTTATTCTTCCCCTTGTTCCTTTTTTAGTCATATAGAATTACGAACTTATGTGTTCCTTTTCTTCATTAGAATAATATCACTTGTTGTTCTCTATCATTATCCACCTTATTTTAACAATTTTATGATTTCTTTATTTTGAAGAATATGTTCATATTCTTTGATTGGTGAGCCATTAAATCATCATTATAGGTTTCATTGTTAATTTATTTAAAAGAAAAAATTATTTTATTATTTTGTTATTTTGATTTATTATTATCATGTAACTTCATTGTGTTCTCATAGGTCATGATAGATCCATATAGATCATCAAATGACATGTTTTTAATTTAATTTTTCTCTTGAACTATTATATATTTAGGTTTCATATTTCTTCGTAAACCTAAAAAATTTTTGATCACTAGATATTCCATAGTATGAGTATAATTAAGAGACATTCAAACATTTCATATGTCAGTGAAGTATATAAATGGTTAGTTTTAATGAATCATTTGAAATGGGATTTCAAAGAGGATTAAAGTGTCTTATAATTTTGATTATTTTAATAAGTCTCACTTGTAACTTTCATAATTAACTACTTATAATTTATGTAATACCCTCAATTATTCCCCCTTCTCTTTAGATGTATTTTTATGACATGGATGATATTTTTGGTGTTTTTTATTGCAAGGGTGTTGAAGGTGAGGTTAGATTTATATTATGTTGTTGAATTAATCATGTAACTTGTTTGATTACTCGTATCCTATTATTTATATCATGGGTACACTAGGCACTTAGGGAGAGGTCTATATTTATGTTACAATAGATAGTCACACACTATTGGTGTCCCATAGTTGTGTTGTGTGCCATGGCTAGTGGGGAGTTCCCCCTATGATGCTAGGTGCAGGATACTCAAGTGACTTGTGTTGTTTTGATGAAACATATGTCAGTGGTAGGTCTCATGTATTGGTAAGGTCTAGGACTATATTAATTTATGAAATTTTTTGTTTCCCATGATAATATATATAGATTCCATTTGGGGACTCTAATTCCCTGTGTCCCTTAATTTGATTAATATGGTGGGAACCATGAATTTTTCTCCTTGTTTACTCATATCTCGTTTGTGATATGGTGACTTGGTGTTTTATTTTTATAGTTTATGAGAATGGGTTTGTTTCATTAAATTGTTTTTGAAGTGATTTCAAAAGGTTGTTTATAAAGTATTTTTAAAATTGAAACTGTAATAGGGGATTTTAAAGAATGTAAGGGTTTTAATGTAATATTTTTAAAATAATTGTTTTCATTTTAAGAAGAAGAAAATATAAGATTATAAAATAGATGTTAAGGTGGTATTTTTTTCATGTGATTATCAATAAAAATTCATTTTTTAACTAGGGGGGGGGGCTATTGGGGTGGGAGGTGGGGGGGGGATGTCCAAGTGGGGTGGGTGGGGGGGTGTTCAGGTGGGGGGGGGGCTATCCAGGTGGGGGGGGGGGTTGTCCAGTGGGTAGGGGGGCTACGGGGGTGTGGGGACGGGGGGGGGGGGGGGATTTCTAGGGGTGGGGGTGGGCTGTCTAGGTGGGGGAGGGGGGTTTGGGCTTTCTCGGGGGTGGGATATCCAAGGGGGTGGGATGTCCAGGTGGGGGAGCGGGTGTGAGATGTCTAGGGAGGAGGGGGGGCTGTTCAAGTGGGTGTGTGTGGGGGTTGCCCAGGTGGGGGTGGGGGGGTTTTCCAGGTGGGGGTGGGCAGTCTAGGTGGGGGTGGGCAGTCTAGGTGGGGGTGGGTGGGTTGTCCAGGTGGGGGTGGGGGGGGGGGGTTATTTAGGTGGGGTGGGGGTGTCCAGGTGGGGGTGGGATATTCAGGGGGTAGGGGGATTCAGGGGGGGTGGGGCTATCTAGGGAGGGGTGGGTTGTCCAGGGGGTGGGGGTGGGTTGTCCAGGTTGGGGAGGGGGTGTGATCTTTCCAGGGGGTGGGATGTACAAATGGGGTGGGGGTCGGCTATACAGGTGGGGGAGGGGGTGTTGGATGTTTGGGGGGGGGGGTCTAGGTGGGGGTGGGAGGGTAGGTTTTCCAGGTGGGGGGTAGAGAGTGGGTGGTTCAGGTGGGGGGGAGGCTGTCCAGGTGGGGGTGGGACTGTCCAGGTGGGGGTGGGCTATCTAGGTGGGGGGGGGGGGCTGTCCAGGTTGGGTGGGGGTGTCTAGGTGGGGGGGGGGGGGGCTTTCTAGGGGGTAGGTGTCTACAGGGGTGTTGGGAGGGGGTTGTGGGCTATCCAGGGAGGGGGCCAAGCTATCCAGGGGTGGGGGTGGGATATCCAGGGGGTGGGGTGGTCTGTCCCAGTGGGGGAGGGGGTGTGGGCTTTCCATGGGGTGGGATGTCCAAGGGGGTGGGGGTGGGATATCCAGGTGGGGGAGGGGGTGTGGGATGTCCAGGGAGGATGGGTGTCTAGATTGGGGGGTGGGCTATCTATGTGGGGTTGGTGGGGCTCTCCAAGTGTGGGGGGGCTGTCTAGGGGGATGCATGGGGGTAGGGGGGATGCAAGCGTTGGAGGTGTGTTTACAATTAGGTGTGTTTTTTTAGAATTCATGTATGATATTTAGAGTGGAAGATAAAATCTGATCCACATATGATATTTGGAGGTTTGTTTACAATTAAGAGTGTTGTGATTTATATGTATGATATTCATGGTTTACACTAATAGTATTTTGGGCCATCTAAAATAGGCTTAAAGTCATGCTATAATTGGATAGAGATTGGCTCTATGGGTCACTTAGGAAATGTCATTGGGGAAAGGGGAAATCACCTATTTAACATATTTATATATTTTTTAAACTAGTATATATGAATCTATTTCCCTATTTATTAAAAGTTATGTGTTTTAATTATTATTAATATTGTGTAGGAACATTGTGATATACATGGATAAAAGCTTGATCACATTACCAAGGAATAAACCTCAGTATGTTAAGGGTTTGATGGATTTTTTAGATTTTTCAATTTCCAATCGATCCTTTGAAGGGATAATAAGATGTCCATGTCCTAAATGTAAATTTAAAAGATGGTTGAAGAGAGATGAAGTTTATTAACATTTAATATTGAAGAAATTCCCTGGTCAATATTTGTGTTGGATTTGGAACGGAGAATTGAACGCAATAGAAAGGTTGAGAACTGATGTCAATCCATAGAATGAGCTCCCAACTTCATCGAAAATGGAAAATGAAATGAAAAACCTTATAAATGATGCATTCGGAACTTCAAGACACAACCATCAACATAAAAACATATTAGAACAACCAGATAAGGGTGCTACAAATAACAATGTGACAAGTGATGCTTTTGAGACTATAGGACAACCAAATCAAGATTGTAACATTTCAGTGGATCCACCTCTTGATTATGTGGAGAATAATGTAAGATAAAACTTTACTAAGGAAAATAAGTTTCATGATTTAGGTGATTATGGAAATCAAGAGTTGTATAGTGGATGTTCGAAATATTAAAAACATTCTTTTTTGTTGAAGTTGTACCATATCAAATGTCTATGTGGAATTAAAAATAAGGAAATGTCTATGATATTGGAATTATTGCGTGATGAATTTTTGGAATCCAGCATCCCTGAGTCTTTTTATGATATTAAAAAACTTTTTAACAAGCTTGGTTTGAATTATACAATGATACATGTGTCTCGATGATTGTATGCTTTATTAGCGAGAGGATTCATGTAGAAAGAATTGCAAAAAATGTTCTTCTGTATGGTAGTAAATGGGTGATGTTGGAAGTATAAATCAACATAATACCATGAAGAGGAAGAAAATGAATACACATGTAAAGGATTTGTGTTACTTTACTTTAAAGCCTCAATTGCAAAGATTATTCATGTCATCGAAAACTGCCAAACACATGAAGTGGCATTATGTAGATAATTACAATGATGGGTTAATGAGACATCCATGAGATTCAAAATCGTGGAATACTTTTGATTCATTACATCCATATTTCTCAGATGATCCTAGGAATGTTCGATTGGGATTGGCTGCCGATAGATTCAACCCATTTGGGACATTGAGTACCAGTTATATCATTTGGATAGTTGTTTTGATCCCTGAAAATATGCCCCTATGTATGTTTATGCAACAAACGTCTTTATCATTTAGATTATAATTCCTGAAAATAATGCCTAGAGATGATATTGATGTATACTTGTAGCCTTTAATTGAATAATTATAGGAGTTATGGAGCAACAGTGTTGATACATTTGATGATTCTTCTAAAAAAATGTTCAAAATGCATGCTGCTTTAATGTGGACCATTAGTGACTTCCCTGGGATTGGGAATTTATCTGGTTGGGAAACATACATTGGGCTGGCTTGTCCCGTTTGTAACTTTGATTTTGATCCCAAATGGTTATCTCACAATAGAAAATGGCACTTCTTGTTCCATCGAATATTTCTCGATGCATCTCATAGATTTTGAATGAACATATAAAAATTTAACAGTTCATTGATCATAGACCACCTCCAAAGTTGTTAATAGGTTTTGAAATATTGAAACAACTTGGAAATGTTGAAACATAAATTGGGAAGGTTCATTATTTGAATGATAACAGGAAACGGGTTTGAAGAGCATCGTCAAGTGAAATCGAAATGCAATAATGGAAGAAAAAAGTATATTCTTCAAATATCCATATTGGGAATTAAATTTTTTGCAGTATAATATTGATGTGATGCATATTGAGAAGAATTTCTGTGAAAATTTGATCTTCACATTTCTTAATGATCATGGAAAGTTGAAGGATCATCTCAATTCTTGGAAATAATTACAAGTAATGAACATAAAACGTGATCTCTGGCCAGATGAGAATGAAATGTATGCTCCGACAATTTTTGAAATGAAAAATAGGGATAAAGATACACTCTTTCTAATTTTAAAGAATGTGAAAGTATATGATAGGTATTCAAGTAACATATCAAGGTGTGTTGACTTAAGGAATCGTAGGTTACATGGATTGAAAAGTCATGATTCACATATTTTGTTACATTAGTTACTACCATTGGAATTATATACATTATTACCTGAAAAAGTTACTACCGTTGTACTCCAATTTTGCACATTTTTTAGACAACTATGTGAAAAATCTATACATCCATTTGAGCTTGACAACCTTCAGGGGAGGTTTTTATTGAAACATTGTGCAATGGAGATGATCTTTCCTCTATCATTTTTTACTTTCATGATGCATTTAATAATGCATTTGGTTGAAGAAGTTAAATTAGGATTCCCCATTCATTATTGATGGATGTATCCAATTGAGAGGTACTTTATTTATATATTTTCCAGTTAAGTAAACATGTTTTGTCACTTAATTAAATGCATAATTATGTTTGTTTATTTTATTTCACAGATATATTGGGCATTTGAAATCATACGTGAGAAATAAAGCTCAACTCGAAGGCTCGATTACTGAAGGGTATTTGGTAGAGGAGTGTCTTACCTTTTGTTCTAGATACTTGGATGATATTGAAACAAGATTTAATCAAGTTGGACGTGTTAAAGACACATCGTCTCAATCTCAAATACATGGTAAATAAAAAATATTTCTTTCTATTTTCCGATTAGTTGGGAGGACCTCAAATGTTACACTAATAAAAATGGAATTATTACAGGTACATAGATATGTGCTGTTGAATATTGAGATTTTAGATCCATTTATTGAAGATTTTATGATACAAACAAAGAGATTAATGAGGGGTTAAACATGAAATGAGAAAGATATAACGGAAACTATTAATAAAGAGCTTGTTGAATGGTTTTCACGACATGTAAGTTCATAAATATTTAAATAAATACAAAAATTAGGTTGACACATATATTTTATAATTATAATAAAGTATATTTCTTTTTTTAGACCATGAATAATGATACTAGAGTAGATATTTTAGAAGATTTGAAGTTTCTTGCTCGAGGTCCTCTAAAACAAGTTAGAAAGTTGAATGCTTACAATGTGAATGGATTTAGATTTCATACAGTCGGTCAAGAAGAGGGTTTGAAAACACATAATAGTGGTATATTTAAATTTTTTGAAGTGGGATACTATGGAAAGATGACTGATATTATTGAATTAAACTACCATGGTCATTTTTTAGTTATTTTATTCAAATTCAATTTGGTCGATATTATCAGAGGTGTTAAATGAGATTCCTTTCAATTTACTTCTGTGAACTTCTCTCGCTTGATGGATGTTGGTGATCATGAACTGCATGATCCATATATCTTATAATCACAAGAAAAAATGGTATATTTTGTTAATGATTTTTTGGATGGAGGGTGGAGTTTATTTTCTCATCTAAAACAAAGAGATTTGTATGATATGGGTGGTAAAGTGGAAGATTTGACCTCTGACATTGAATCTCATCAACAATAAGAATCAGAATTATTTTTTCATCATGATATTTAAAGTATTATTCTAGGAAGGATGAATGAAGTAGATGAAGTAATGAAGTAGGAAACTGACATCATTGAAGGATAAAATGATTGTATGTACAGTTATGCATTCATTTAGAAACCAATTATTTCATTTGTACAATCATTCATTATCATTATTATGTGTAATTATTTTGTTAGTACTATGCATTTGTTAACATTTTTATTTTTTTTCTACATTTTTTTTGAAATATATGTTCTGAACTTAATTTTATTAGATTAAATGATAGGAACTCCAAGGAGGAAGTGATATACTGTATCATCCACCACTTCGACAGATGACGATCCATCTGTCTCTCTTTCTATGGTATCTGAGCCACCATCTGCTTTCCCCCCTGCACCATGTCTCACACCCTCTATGAGTGTCCCTTCAATAGCTCAGTCATCGCATCTTGCTTTAGGAGCCTTAGTAGTGGGGGAGGAGTGTGCCACTTCTAGTTCTTCATGGGGATAATGAAGGGTGACTGTTATAGGTACCAATTTTAATATGAATAAATTTATTGATTTTTTTATACTAACAGTTTTTATTAAAGATGGAAATAATAAAAGTGTGGAGAAAAATATAAAAAGTTCAGATGTATAGAATCTGACCAGAGAGAATATAGTTGTCCCATTTGAGTTGTATGGGGTCCCTACGGATGACACTGTAGGATTACTTGGCCAAATTTTTGGCTAGTTGATTACAGAGCCCATTTCCCTTCCTATTTCGTATGATAATTAGAGGAATATGCCTAAAAGTTGGAAAAATGAAGTTTTTGATTCCCAAATAAAGGTAATTTTAATAAATTATAGTGTAATTTAATGTTATGTTATTAATATATTCAAAATTATTTTTTGTGTATATATGTTTTTCCACTATACAGTTGCTGACGTGATAGCATGAAAGTGGACATTGAAAAATCTTGGCAAAAAATGGAGTGAATTTAAATAGATATTATGGGGAGAAGTCAATGATACTTCATTGACCGCCCAATATATGTATGATAAGCTACCTGATGTGGTACGCAAATATCAATGGATTTTTTTTGTTGACAAACATCATGATGAGAAGAAAATGGTATTTAAATATATATTACTATATTAATATCATTTTATATTTATACATGTATATTAAGAGGAGATGAAATTTAATACATTAATATTGAATTGAAATTTATTTATTTCAGGATATTTCAAGAAAGAACGCATCAAGCCGGGATAAGCATGTCATCCCTCACAATACGGGGTCAAAAAGTTTTTCTAGAAGCCAGTCTACTCTGGTAATCTTTTCATTAGTTTAAATATTTATAAGATAATATTAATTGTTTAATATATTAAATTATTGATTTATGTTTATTTAATGCATTCACAAATTTTAGGGCATGAATCATCCTAAATAGAAGAGTGGTTGAATGTTCCCCAAAAATTTGATGGAAGATTTGTTAATGAGCCTGCCAAAGAAGTTGGGGTATGAACTCATTTTTCATTATAATAAATTATTATCAGTTGTTACTATATTAATATATATTTCTTCTAATATGACTTCTATTTTATTTATAGGAAAAAATTAAATAATTGTGGGATTCCAATCCTGCGTAGTCCTACTTAGTCTCCCAAGATGACCCAGTTGCTAAAGTCCTTAGGAATGAGAATCCCAGTAGAGTGCGCGAGATGGGTTTGAGACCCATACCATCAGTGGTATTTGGAATTCCACTAAGGATTGTAGTTGCATATAATCCTGGAAGTAGTCAGTCCAATCCCTGAGATACTCAAAGAGAGATTGTTTCTCTACGAAGCACAGTTCAAGACTAGGGGGCTCAGATATCTGCTTTGCAGAAAGAGTTGATTGATTTATATCAGAAGATGAACAAATATTCCCCCAGTAGTATTGCATCGATGGGTGGAGAGAATATAAATCAAAAAAATTAAAAATAATTTAGCTTGAAATTTTTTATTGTTTTTAATTTTAAATATAAATATACAAAAATATTTAATTTTCAATATAATGTTCTTACAGGTTGTAGTAGGAATCAGATATGGAGGTGGAGAGGGCGATGAGCAGTTTTCATCATAGGACCATGATTAGTGGTATTATCAATATGTTGGAAAAATATGCTAATAGTTGGTTTGTATATATATCATATGTAGTACATAGTTACCACTAAACATTTTCATGACCTAACATTTTCTTGATTTATCATGTTTCCTTCTTTGTATTTTATTGATTTATGATGTTTCCTTTTATGTCTTGATTTCTCGAGTGTGGTAATCACCATATATGTCTATTATTTATTGTTAGGAACAATTTTTTTATGATTAATTTTTCCTAAATTTATTAGGTTTGTTACCCAAGGATGAACGATCAACCTTCTTATTGATTTTCTTGGGAATAACTAGTTTTGTAACTCCCTTCAACTTGTTACCCTGCCTCTTATTTTTAGTCAATAATCTCCCTATTCCATGATTTATTCACTGGATTATTTTACAAATGTACTTATTTATTATTACATAATTGATTACGATCATTTCCTACTACTTTAACCTCCACTAAAAATATTTTTATCAAATATCTATATGGGAAATGATTCATCACTGCATTTGTCTTTCCAAATCATTCTCTATTATAGGCATGATTTTATTTCCAATGTATTTACTTTATGAAAACTCTATATTTCATTTATTTTATTAAATTTTGTTTACCTATATTTCATGAATCAATTAATTGGGAAAATTATTTACAGGAATTTATACCCTTTTATCTACATGATGTAAAATTTAGGGATACTTATATTGAAATATATTTCATTTATTCATTAGAGAAATATTAAAAATTCAAATATTTTTTATTCTAATTTGTATGTTTATTAATTAATATCGTAAGTTGATTATTTATTTATTAACTATCCACATTATTTATCTAGATCTCTTATATTCATTTATTGACTGAAAAAGTAGTCCATTCTTTATATTTGTAACTCAAAATGGGTGTTTATTGATTATTAATGAAATTTTATCATGAATTTTGTTGATATTAATATCTTTATATGGTGAATTAATTACACTTAATGAAGTGATAAGTGGTGTCATACTCTACATGTGAAATTGGAGTGGTTTTTTTCAGGGCACTAGTACTGGGGCTGCAGAACCAGCTGCTTTTTTTTATAAACATGGATTTTAGTGGTTGTTTTAACTGTCGCAAAATAAATGTATTATATTTAGTGGCGGTTTTAACCACCTCTAAAATTTTGGGACTTTTCTACCCATAGTGGTTTTAACCACTGCTAAAAAGTTCTCATATTTCTTTATTATTTCATAGTAGTTATCTTGGTTTTAGGGGCGGTTTTCCAGGACAAAATTACTTTTTAGCGGTGATTTTAACCTCTGCTAAAAAAATCATTTTCGATGGGAAAACTTCCCCTAAAACCATAGAAACCACCACCAAATGTGTCCACTGTGATAGTTACCATAAACCACCACTAAAATAGAGTAAACCTCCGTGTATTGTATGCTGACACAAAATTTAGTAGTGGTTTTTTGAAACTGCCGCAGATGCATATGGCGGGGGTTTAAACCACCGCTATATAAAAAACCCATTGCGAAATGGTCATTTTCCTATAGTGAAAAGATCACAAAGAGTACATTTTTATCTTCAATGATAAAAATATCCAATTTATTATCATTTTAGGTTTAGTGATGATAAAGACCAGTGATAAATACCATAATATGTGGTACAAAGAAGGAGCCACTATTCTTGAGAGGAATTGATTTTTGATGAGAAATTATGAGTTCAATGTTCAAATTAAAAAAAATATGTCATTTTAACTCGTGCGCACATCACATGCCTCAAAAAAATCTGAAACCACCTACTGCCTAACCATTCGCCATGGGGACCATGACCACATCACCAAAGCCCTCCATTGTCACCACTACGAAGCTTGATAATGCCATTGTGATATCAGAACTTCCATGAATGATCAATGAGGATCTCGGTTGACCTACCTAGAGATGATACAATGATGATAAATTCATCTATTCCAAAAAACCACATTGAGGACCACTAAATGGATTTTCAAGAAGGTGGGAAACACCAACCATTGCAACATGTAAGTATAAGCGTTGTAGATCAGGAAGTTCAGAAGATGAAACGTCGATGACTTCAATATGGTGTTAGAAATGTTGATGATTCATGATTTTGATGAATGAAACGAAATAATAAACACTCAAGAAGATGTTAAAGATATGAAGTTTTAGAGAACTCCACTCATTTGTAAAATTCAACTTATATGATAAAGGAGATATAAGTGGAAATTGGGACAAGGGATAAGAGGAGTTCAAACACAATTCAATGGAAAATAGACATGTCTAAGAGTTTGATACTATGATGCATAAGTGATCTCTCTCCCTCAAATTATCTCACACATGAAACTTAATATCCTTTTCATTTTCCCTCATCATTAGTGTTTACATTTCATAGACATCACTATTCATCATCTTCTATACACACTGGTAAATTCAAATATGTAGGGTTTTTAGTTCATTATCTTTACATAAGGCACAAGAAAATCTCATATGATAATGATTATCATTAAATTTAGGTCACAAACCCTACAACAAAAGTCATACTAAATTATTCCAAAAACATAGAATCATAACGGAAATAACGAAATGGTTTCCACCCTATTTGTGTCGTACCATTTTTTGAAAATCCAAAATAGAAGTGTAATGCGGCCCCTTACCCACATTGATGTAGAGAGGACATTTTAAAATGATTAAATGATCGATTCACCCTTCAATTCAATTAAATAAATATATCAATAATATTTCAAAAAAATTATTTTTTTAAAAAATATATGTGAAATTGGAAATTACACCTCAAAAAAATCCAATACAATAGAGGTATCATATAAATATGTAAACACACTAATAAACATTCCCATAAAACACCACCCAAAACACACACACGTACATATCCAAAATAACAACACCTATCACACAACAACACCCTGGATACCCCCAAACATCAATAAAAGAAAAAATTTCACTCTACCGTTTCATCAAACACCTTTAATCATATCTCCCAATATCAAATTTACACATCAAAGATCCCATTACTTAGGTATGACCCTTATTCTTATCAAACCAAGTGAGGAATTTCTTCCCATGATGGTGGTTTCTAATGCTAGGAGAATTATCTTAAACAAGCTCTCAGAGCACCCTCACCGAGGAACACTGCAATTGAAGAGATGATAACTCTCAGTAGAGGAGTAAAATGTGTTTCATAACACTTTTCACTTAATGTCAATTAATACTAAATTAGACAATAGTTAGTTCTTAAGTTTTTTAGTGCATGTAAGAGGCAAATAAAATTCAAGTTTATTTATAGATTGAAAAGAGTTGACCTTCGCAAATGACAAAGCTGCCTGCACGATATAGTTTCCAAAAATATTGACCAACATAAATAATAAATTCGGGATGGTGATGAAATCCATGATGATTCATCCCCTTTGACCATTTCTCGACACTTTCAAGCATTTTTCCACTACATCGCTGCCAAAATTTTTGCATGATAAAGGGACGAAATTAACTCCCAACCGCCTTATGGTGCCTAAAAGAGCATCCAGAATGTCCAGAACATGGTACAACATATATTTTCTATAAAAAGAATAAAAACATATTATGAGACTAGTACATATTGACTTTTTTGACACTCACACATAGAGAGATATGATTTAATCTAATAGAGACCCATAACAATTTTCTGCAATAATTAGAGAGTTGGCTGTTATCATGGCTATGAGGTGAAATTTGAATTCAATGAGGGATCCTTCCATGAATAATTGAACCCCATAACAACCACTTTGATTTGTCATGACCTCAACACAATTATTGGTTATCTTTATCAGAATAAGTTGCTCAAAGAACCCAGAGTTAGATAAAATAATGTTGGAAGAAAAAATTTGAATTGACACTACTGCATGAAAAATCAATGAAACTAACACCATAAGCCACAAAAACAAGTATGGGAATTGAGATTATGCATGATTCAAACATCTTAAGGGTGGAAACAATTCATGATAAAAAAATGGAAAAAATGGAAAAATGAAGAACATATTAGGCATGGAGTATTGATTCTCAAAACAAAAAGTGGGAAACTTGAGGTCTATAGATATTACCCTATTGAATTATTAAGAGAAATGTTGCAAGCACTGCTTTATTACATGATGGCCTGTAACTTCCATGGATAGTTGTACAATTCGATGGCTTAGAGCTAAAAAAACTAGGTCCACTTGGTTTTTCATTTTCAGATGATCCAGTAGTTTCTGCACAGAATGAGCTATGCAATGAGAAGAATAAAAAATGTGATTTAATGAAACCTAGAATCATAAACAAATTTTCCTTTGAATGATGAATATAAGATCAACTTACACATATGTGTTGTAGTAGATTGGGAAGAGGTGATGCCTGATCAGAACAATATCCATTAGAATTTTACGCCTATGTACTTCACATCACACCTCGATGAACTTCTGAAAAATAAAATTTCCATATGCATCCACCATGAGGATGTCGAGATAATAAACTATCACCATAAAAACAATTTCAATCTCCTCTATGGTTATCTAGTGTAACTTTCACTACAAGAATCGACAACCATAGTGATCCAAGGACAAAGACACTATGTTCCCATATAGATCATTCAAAGGATGATCATTTAATATCCATCTTAGTAGAAATCTTAGAGTATGGTTTTGAGTAAGGAATGTGCTTGTGGGAAGGTTGGTGTCATCTAGGATGAAGCCTAAATCGATTAGAGAGACCCTGTAAATGGGAATCATATCCCACCATCCATAGTTAGACCCCAACTTTAATTTCAACGGCCGTCAATCCCTAGGACCAGTATCATATGAAATTGAAGTATACAGAAATCCTTGGTAGGAATCAACACATGCATAATAGGTCACTGTCAGATGATCATCGCCGATTACCATGCCATCCTGCGTTGGTGGATGATGAGACAACACTAGAAGGAGATCTGAAAGGATGAGGTAGGAGAACGAATCAGCGAGGGTATTTTCAACTTGGGTAGGCATGATGACAGGGTTCACCACTAGACCATGCGATGACAAGGAGGGCTGGTAGCAAGGATGGCCTCATGCCAAGAAAGGGTCCAACTATAATAACAAAATAGGGTCTCACGGTAAGAAAGGATCCGATGATGACAAGAAGGGCCTATGGCTGGGGCCTTGGGCTAAGAAATGATCCAGCCATGGTGGAAGATGGCGAGCATACTGCCTCACCATTACGATATAGAAAAATATGGAAGAATATGGATAAATGAAAGAGTTCGAGAGTACATCGGGAGAGCAAGGGAATGGGTTTTGGGAGGGGTTTGAAATGTGGGTGAGAGAAAGGAAAGAGTGTTGAAGTATATAGGGAGAGCAGGAAGAGGTGCATGGTGAGGTGGTGGGTGGGTAGGGACGAGGAGAGAGGATGCATGATATTTAAGGAAACATTTGATTTCCAGAATGCACTTAGGTGGGCCCGACCGAATGATGAGAGCCATTATCCCCTGCGACTCCACATGGTTTCGATTTTCCCCATTTGAGTGTCTAAATTTATTGATAAAAACTCACAAAATAGGAAGTGTAAACAAAGAGGGAAAAATTCGATTCTAACAAAATCTGCGTTGATAATATTGTTGGGCGCCATCCTGGCTAGTGCACCACATAACACCTCCTCAAATAGATCCCACAAGGTTTCTCTTTTAATGGGGTGTTTTTAATGTGGGCCAAGACCGCATGAATTAATTCATGTGAGGACACTCTTTTGATGCGACAAAATTATTTGACGCTAATTTATTTTTCCTATATAAGGAGGCAGAGGCAAGGCATTTCAACATCACCGGCATCAACAACACCGAGAGAAAATCCCATTTGGTGATTTCCTTTCTTTGACGATCATCTTTCTTTCTCTCCGCCTTTTGATCCATACTTTTATTCTTGAGTATTACTTTTGAGATCCCTTCTATTTTTGCGAGTCTCTACCATGTACCTCTTGATTTTAGTGGATCCATCTTTCTGTACTAGGTCCTGTGGGTTTTTCCTTTCGGGTTTTCCACGTACAAATTTCTGGTGTCAACTTTATTTTCTACACATTTAATTTTGGGTCATTGCACATCTGTTTTATTTGGGGGGAAAGAATTTATTTCCGTTGCACGTTCGCTTTTCAATTGTTTGTGTGTTCGTCGCTTTTCCTGTCTTTCCCAACATCTAGTATCCGAGGGTTTGGTTTTATTTTATTTTTATTATGGAGTCTAACTACAGTTGGATGATTTTGTTAAATTGTACCAACTACCATATGTGGCGACTTAAAATGAAGGATCTTCTTTTTGTCAAAATAATGCATCTTCCAGTGTTTAGTGAAAAAATTCCAGAGAGGATGTCAGATAAAGAATGGGAATTTGATCATGAGATGGTTTGTGGATTCATTCGCCAATGGGTTGGAGACAACGTGATGAACCACATTTTCAACATCTCTCATGCCAGAACTTTGTGGGAGAATCTTGAGATGACCTACACATCGAATATGGGAAAAAATAAACTGTTTCTTCTCAAGAAAATGATAAACTTGAGGTACAGAGAAGGTACGTCTATTTATGATTACTTAAGTGAATATCAAGGATGTTTTGATCAGTTTTCTGGCATGGGTATCAATTTTTAAGATGAGGTTTTAGCTCTTTTATTGCTTAACACTTTACCCGATTCATGGGAAAATTTACGTGTTACTCTAACATGTTCTTCTCCTAATGGTGTTGTGACATTTTGTTTTGTCAAGTATGGTATTATAAATGAATAGGTCAGGAGACGCACTCAGGATAAATATTCTTCAGAGCTTTTAGTCACAGAGAATAGGGGGAGAAGCCAAGACCAGGGGCAGAGCAGTCGAGGTAAGAGTAGAGGCAGAAGCAAATCCAGACCGATGTAGAGAGATTTTGAATGTCATCATTGTGGTAAGAAGGGTCATGTTAAGAAATTTAGTTATCAGCTGAAAAGAGAGAACAAAATGAAGGAAAATCCACAGAAGAAAAATGGTGATGGAGATGATCATGTCGTCGCTGCTATAGGGGGTGATCTTTTTATTGTTTATGATTCCATTAACATTGATTCTAATGATTCTTGTTGGGTTATTGATATTGGTGCCTATTTTCATGGACATCGAAGAAGGAGTTCTTTACATCTTATAGCCCATGTAATTTTGGGATTTTGAAGATGGTCAATGATGGTCATGATGATGTTGTAGGCATCAGGACTGTTTGTTTAGAGACTAGTATAGGAAGTAAGCTGATTTTGAAGAATGTTTGACATGCACCTGAGGTTCGTTTGAATCTTATTTCTACTAGAATTCTTGATGATGAAGGGTTTATCTGCACTTTTGGTGATTTCCAATGGAATCTTTCCAAGGGCTCTTTTATTGTGGCTTGAGGGAAGAAGAAATCAGGTTTGTACTGGACTAGATCTTCTATTTCTTTTGATACTGCTTGTGTTGTTGAGTGAAGTGTTTCATCCAAGTTGTGGCATAAGAGGCTCAGTCACATCAGCGAGAGAGGTCTTGGTTTTTTGGCCAAGACAAATATTCTTCCAGATTTGAAGAGTGTAAAATTGGACACATGTGATCATTTCATGGTTGGGAAACAGAGCAGAGTGAGTTTCAATAGTCATCCTCTACACAGGAAGTCACAGGTACTTGAATTGGTACATTCTGATGTTTGTGGTCCTTTGAAATCTAAGACCTTTAGTGGCGGTCTTTATTTTGTTACATTTATTGATGAATACTCACGAAAACTTTGGGTTTATGTCTTGAAAGCCAAAAGTCATGTGCTCAGTGTTTTAAAGCAATTCCATGTTTCTGTGGAGAGAGAATTGGGAAAGAAATTGAAATGTATTCGCACTGAAAATGGGGGAGAGTATTGTGGTCCGTTTGATCCATATTACAGGAAGAAAGGTATTCGGCATCATAATATGACACCCAATACACCTCAACTGAATGGTGTAGATGATAGGATGAACATGACTTTGCTGGAAAGAGTTCGTTGTTTTATTTCAGAAGAAAATTTTCCTGGACATTTTTGGGGTGAGGCTTTACTTAATACTGCTTATATTATCAATTTATCACCTGTGGTTTCTTTGCAGATAGGCTCACCCGACAAATTTTGGTATGGAAAAAGATCAGGTACGATCACTTGCGTGTCTTTGGTTTCAAGGCTTTTGTTCATGTGCCTAGATACGAGAGATCCAAAATGGATGGTAAGACACGCCAGTGTATTTTTATTAGATATGGACATGATGAGTTTGGGTACAGGTTCTATGATCCTGTTTTGAAGAAACTTTTCAGAATCCGTGATGCAGTGTTTAAGGAGGTTCAGACTATTGGAGACATTGATAAGGGTGAAAAATATGCTTCTCTAACTTTTGATGGTTTTGTCAGTCTTGATCTATGTTTTGATTCACATTTACCTCATATTTTTTATTCTAACTATCATGTTGATATACAGAATGATGCTCAAGGTGAATAGTCTGGAGTTGAAGTTTCTGATGCACCTTTTATTTCTGATGATCCGGTTCCAGGGGTTATTAATGAACCCGCAGTTCAACTTCGGAGGTCATCTCGGCATCGCACCATTTCTACTCGATATTCACCTGATTAGTATGTGCTTCTCGCTGAAGGGGGAGAACCAGAATCTTTTGATGAGGCAATGGACAGTGATCATAAAGACAGATGGGTTGTGGCAATGGATGACGAGATGAAATCATTACATAACAACCACACTTTTGAGCTGGTGAAGTTACCGACATGGAAGAGAGATTTGAAAAATTGGTGGATTTATCAGATTAAGAATGAAGAATCTAGTCCTGTTCCATGATACAAGGCAAGGTTAGTTGTCAAAGGATTCCGTCAGAAGAAAGGTATTGATTTTGATGATATTTTCTCACCTGTTGTTAAAATGTCTTCCATTCGGGTTGTTTTCGGTTTGGATGCCTGTTTAGATCTTCATATTGAGCAGATGGATGTGAAGATAGCTTTCCTCCATGGAGATTTATAGGAGGATATTTATATGGAGCATCTAGAGGGTTTTGTTAAAACAAGTAAAGAAAATAATGTCTGCAGGTTGAAGAAGAGTTTGTATGGTTTGAAGCAAGCTCTGAGGTAGTGGTATAAGAAGTTTGAATCTGTTATTTCTCATCAGGGTTTTAGGAATACATCTTCTGATCATTGTGTTTTTGTTCATAGATTTACTGATGATGATTTTATTATATTGTTTCTTTATGTTGATGATATGATCATTTTTGGCCATGATACTTCTATAATTGACATATTGAAGAAGGATCTTTGTCAGTCTTTTGTGATGAAAGAATTGGGGCCAGCACGACAGATTCTTGGCATAACGATCTCTTGTGACAGGAAGGCCAAGAAATTGTGGTTATCTCAGGAGAGATACATTGATAAGGTTCTTCAGAGATTTTTATGGATAGAGAAAAAGTGGTTAGTACTCCTCTTTCTTTACATTTTAAGCTCAGCACCAGTCAGTCACCTTTTTCTGATGAAGAGAGAGAGGAGATGCAACACATACCTTATTCATCTGATATTGGTTGTTTGATGTATGCAATGGTATAAACTAGACCTGATATAGCTCATGCAGTTGGTTTGGTCAATCATTTTCTTTCAAATACAGGTATAGAGAATTGGAGAACAGTGAAGTGCATTTTTTTATCTTCATGGTACTTCTGATCTAAGATTTGGTTTTGGAAAAGGGGAACCTATTCTTTTTGTCTTTACAGATTCAGATATGGCAGGAGCTATCGAATCAAGGAAGTCTACTTCAGGCTATTTGATCAATTTTTTAGGGGGAGATGTATCTTGGAAGTCTAGATTGCAGAGATGTGTTTCTTTATCTACCACAATGTTAGAGTTTATTATAGCTATTGAGGCGTAAAAATAATTGTTGTGGATGAAAACATTTATTCGAGATCTCAGTTTAAATCAGGACAGGTATGTTTTATTTTGTGATAGTCAGAGTGCTATTTGTTTGGGAAATAATTCTACTTTTCATGGTAGGTCGAAACATATCGATGTTCGATATCATTGGATTCACAATGTCCTTGATTCGAGACAGTTAAAGCTTGAGAAAATCAACACTAATGACAACGGGTCATTAATGTTGACCAAGAGTTTACCCAGAGGAAAATTTGAGACTTGCTGACAGATTACAGGGTTGGCGGTGATCCCCACTTGAGTCGGAGGGGGAGTTTGTTGGGCGCCTTCTTGGTTGGCACACCGCGTAATGCCTCCTCAAATGGTGCCCACACCGATTCTCTTTTAATGGGGCGTTTTTAATGCGGGACAAGACCACGTGAATTAATTCACACGGTGACATTATTTGACGCTGATTGTTTTCCTATATAAGGAGGTAGAGGCAAGGCATTTCAACATCACCGACAGATACAACACTGAGAGAAAATCCCATTTGGTGATCGCCTTTTTTCGACGATCATCTTTCTTTATCTCCACCTTTTGATCCACAATTTTATTCTTGAGTATTACTTTTGAGATCCCTTCCATTTTTTGGAGTCTCTACCGTGTACCTCTTGATTTTAGTGGATCTCTCTTTCTAGACTAGGTCCTGTGGTTTTTTCCTTTCGGGTCTTCCACGTAAAAATTTCCGGTGTCAACTTTATTTTCTGCACATTTAATTTCGGGTCGCTGCGCATCTGTTTTATTTGGGGGAAATAATTTATTTCCGATGCGCGTTAGCTTTTCAATTGTTTGCACATTTGTCACTTTTCCCGTATTTCCCAACATATGGTATCAGAGGGTATGTTTTTATTTGGATTTTATTATGGAGGAAAACTACAGTCAGATGATTTTGTTAAATGGTACCAACTACAATATGTGGCGACTTAAAATGAAGGATCTGCTTTTTGTCAAGAGGATGCATCTTCCAGTGTTTAGTACCCAGAAGACAGAGAGGATATTAGAAAAAGAATGGGCATTAGATCATGAGATGGATTGCAGATTCATTCCCCAATGGGTTGAAGACAATGTGATGAACCACATTGTCAACATCTCTCATGCCAGAACTTTGTTGGAGAAGCTTGAGACGACCTACGCTTCGAAGACGAGAAACAATAAACTGTTTCTTCTCAAGAAAATGATGAACATGAGGTACAGAGAAGGCACATCTATTTCTTATTACATAAGTGAATATTGAGGATGATTTGATCAGTTTTCTGTCATGTGTATCAATTTTGAAGATGAGGTTTTAGCTCTTTTGCTACTTAACACTTTACCCGATTCATGGGAAAATTTACGTGTTACTCTAACCGGTTTTGCTCCTAATGGTGCTGTGACATTTAGTTTTATCAAGTCTGGTATTTTAAATGAGGAGGTTAGAAGACACACTCAGGAGAAATATTCTTCATAACTTTTAGTCAAAGAGAACAGGGGGAGAATCCAGTACCGAGGGCAGGGTAGTCGAGGTAAGAGCAGAGGCAGAAGCAAATCAAGACCGAAGCAGAGATATTTTAAATGTCGTCATTGTGGTAAGAAGGGGCATGTTAAGAAATTTTGTTATCATCTGAAAAGAGAGAATAGAATGAAGGAAAATCCACAGAAGAAAAATGGTGATGGAGATGATCATGTCTTCGCTGCTACAGGTGGTGCTCTTGTTATTGTTTATGATTCCATTAACATTGCTTCTAATGATTCTTGCTGGGTTGTTGACAGTGGTTCCTATTTTCACGTGACATAGAAGAAAGATTTCTTTACATCTTACAGCCCAAGTAATTTTGGTATTTTGAAGATGGGCAATGATAGTCATGCTGATGTTGTAGTCATCAGGACTATTTGTTTAGAGACCAGTACATGAAGTAAGCTGATTTTGAAGAATGTTCGACATGCACCCGAGTAGTGTGTGATGGTGTTGTCAACGATGATCAATTGTTTGTGTGTTCGTCGCTTTTCCCATGTTTCCCAACAAATATTAAATTGCAACATTAGTATTCAGGTGATCGACACTTTTTCGGTGGTGAAATTTCACGCATGACATGTATCAGTCACGAGAAATTTCACACTCCTTCCAAATGCTATGGTGAACTGGGTGATGTCCAAGTAGTGTGTGGTGGTGGTGTCATATCAGGTATGCGTGAGGGTGGGGATGTGTTGTTCCAATCATTTTTGAAAATTAAAAACACCTAATTATGAACTAAAAATGTTGAAATCCTGAAAGGCATATAAAAAGTTACATATCGTGGGATTTGAAAGTGTTGATTCGTCTGAGGGAGAGCGAGAGAGGGAGAGAGTAAACAATGGCGAGGGAGAGTGATGGCGATGGAGAGCGGTAGCGATAGAGAGCGCACAACGACGAGGGTGCACAATGACAAGGGAGAGTGCACGACTGTGGGGGAGAGCAGTGGTGAGGGAGGGAGAGCGGTGGTGAGCTTTTAGTTCCATAAAAGCATGAACAACACGGGAGAATCATTTCGGTTAAAGTTAAATTTATAAGTTAGCGAAGGGTTTTATTACTGCTTCTAAAAAACACTAATAAAGAGATGTTTTATTAGTGATAAAATAATAACCATAGATTAAATCCCTCTTTATCGGTTCTTTTCTACCGATGAAAAAGATAGGTCTTTATCAGTGCTAGAAAAGAACTGATAAATATTTAATAATATAATTAATATAATTAAAAAAATTAAATGTATACAATTATAAATAAATAAATATTTATATAATTATAAATATTTTAAAGGAAAATGTATTTATAAATATAATTATAGAAATATAATTATAATAATAATAAATAAATTTATTTATAAATATTTGTATATAATTATAAAAATATTTATTAATACTTAAATATATATAATTATAAATATAAGAAATATTTTTATTATAATTTTATAATTATTTAAATATGTAATTAATTATTTATAATTATATATATAATTTTTAATATATATATATATATTTATCATAATAAATATATAATTTTATAAATATAGTAAATTTACATTTATAAATATATTTTTATATATAAAAAATATATTTATTTATAAATATTTATTTACAAATATATTCCTATAAATATTTTTAACATTATTAATGAATATATAATAATAAATGAATTAATATTAAAAATGAATAAATATAATTAAATAAATTACAAAAAATATTTAAAAAAGTGAATTTGTAACATTTAGAGGAAATACAGATACATAAAAAAATGAAGAAAAATGAATAAATAGATTATATTAATTATATAATTAGAAAAATTATTAAAAATGAATTATATTGGGTAAACAAAAATATTAAAAATTAAATTAAATCAGAAAATCAAATCAAATTAAATTAAACACACACACATAGTCCTGGTGAATATATTACTATTAATGTATATTAAAAATGAATAAATATTAAAAATAAATAAATGAAGAAAATAATAAAAATGAGAGATATTCAAAAATTATAAAGAATACTAAATAAATTAATAGACTTACACACACATATACATGTACACATGAAAGACTTACATATGTATACATATACATCCACACACATGCACACACACGCACATATACACATATATACACACATACTCATACATACATATAGTTACACATGTATGTATATTTTAAATTATTTAATATAAATATAAATATAAATATAAATAATTATATTTATTTATATTTTATATAATAGTTTAAATAATGAAATTGGGGTCCAGCCTAGTGGACAAGGTGCTGCCTAATCCTGCATAAAATTCGGGATCATGTCTTGGCTAACCCCAATATTCGGGGAAGCTGGATTAAATCCAAACATGAGGCAGGGGTTGTTATCTCCGTAGATGGTTGTCAGCTCTGTGCAACATGATGATAGTTTTCTGTATTGAATGACGATAACTGGATCAATAGTGGTGGGTTTGATTGTATCAAGAGGCATATGGAGGATAACAACGAAAGGTTTTCTTGGCGGTGGTTATTTGATCGATGATGTATTCCTTTGGCGTTCATCAGTGATGGAGACATGGTAGTTTTCATCGATTGGAAACAGTGGGCTACTGAAGTAGAGAAGGCAGTGTGGAGTGCTGGTTTGGCAGTAGTAACAGATGCAACGATGTGTCGGTTTCCACTACTGCAGATAGTTCTTTTAAAAGTTCTAGAAAATGATTTCGACAACAGTAGAAAATCACTATTAATCTCAGTGAAGATAAAGTGGGTCCCCTTTAACAATGTTATTTTTAGCACTAATATATTGGGCCTTTATCAGCACTCTAAATAGCGCTCATAAAGGACTAGCTTCCTGTGATTTGTTGTTTATATAACAGCACACCCACCAGCACCTTCACAACAAACACACACACACCACCTACACATTGCACACAAGAACAAAGAAGCACATAGAAGGGTTTGAAAACAATGATATATATATTTCAAACAATTTTTTATATAATTACATTTACAATTATCTAACAAACAATTAAAAACATTAATGCTTCATCCTTTGAAATTCGTGATTCTCTCTCAAAAATGTCTCTTGATGGTATTAGTTGCTGAACAAATCATCCCAACTCAAGAAAAATGTTCCACCTATATAAGAAAATAAATATATGTTAGTAATACTGTAAAGAAATAAATTAAACACTAATATGAAAGAATACAGTAATAAAATGTCAAATTTTAATAAGAAAGTCACATTTTGAGTATAAATGTCACATCATGCATCATATTGAGGTGGGGTTGATTCCTATACATCACAAACAAGTTATGGATTATTTTCCTAAAATATCAAAACAATCTGAATAGTTTTTCTTGGTTTCGAGTATTCCCTATTTTTACTAAAATTAATATAAAATTTAAATGAAATATTTGGATTTATACTGGTCACATAGTTTGTCAGATTAAGGTGTGGTTAATTCCTACACATCATAAATGACTCATGGATCATTTTTCTAAAGTATCAAAACAATCAGAATGGGTGCTCTCAGTTTTTAGTATGACAATTGTGTTTTTTACTAAAATATCATTTCAAACCAAAGACACTCATTATGAGTCATACCAATTGCATCATGCATTGTTTTGAGGTGAGCCCACTCTATACACATCACCAAGGACTTAAGAATCTATCTCATAAATTATGAAGACAATCAGAGGGCGTTTTCTTGGTTTTCAGTGAGTGAAACGTTTTGAGCTGAAATGTCAATTTTAAATTGATAATGGACACTTTTAGTCATACCGGTCACACTGTGCATCAAAATGAAGTGTGGTTGATTCTTACACATCAAAAATGACTCATTGATCATTGTATTAAATTATCAAAACAACCCAAATGTGTTTTCTCAGTTTTTAGCATGTCACTCGTTATTTTTACTTAAATTAATGTCAATTTTAAATGAAAACACATTTGGATTTGTACTAGTCACATCGTTCATCAGATTGAGATGTGGTTTATTCCTACACATCACAAATGAATCATGGATCATTATTCTAAGGTATGAAAACAATCCAAACGCATTTTCTCAGATTTCAGTATTTCAGTTGTGTTTTTTTACTAAAATATCATTTCAAAATAAAAACACACTTTTTGAGTCATACCGGTTATATCTTGTGCTCAATTTGATGTGAGATTAATTTATACACACCAGAGAGAACATAATAATCACTATCTTAAATTATGATGATAATCAGAAAGCGTTTTCTTGGTTTTTAGTGAGTGACACTTTTTGAGATAAAATGTAAATTTTAAAATGATAATAGAAACTTTTAACCATATCAGTCACACCATGCATTAGATTGAGGTACAGTTGATTCCTACATGTCACCAATTAATCATGTATTGTTTTATCAATGTATCAAAACTATCCGAATGCGTTTTCTCAATTTTTAGTATGTCAGTCATTCTTTTTACTTAAATTAATGTCAATTTTAAATAAAAAGACACATTTGGATTTATACCAGTCACATCATGCATTGTATTGAGGTGGGGTTGATTTCTATATGTTAGAAATGACTCATGGATTGTTTTATTAAATTATCAAAATAATACGAATGTGTTTGCCCAGTTTTTAGTATGCCACTTGTGTTTTTTTTACTAAAATTAATGTCAATTTTAAATAAAAAAGACACAATTTAAGTCATACTGGTCACAATGTACATCAGATTAAGGTTTGGTTGATTCTTACATGTCACAAATGACTTATAGATCATTATACTAAAGTATCAAAATAATCCAAATGATATTTCTCAGTTTTTAGTATGTCTGTTGTGTTTTTTAACTAAAATATCATTTCAAACTGGAAACACGCATTTTGATTCATACTGGTCGCATCATGCATCGGTTTGACTTGAGAATTATACATACAAATCACAAAGAGATTATGAATCATTGTACTAAATTATGAATAAAATCGAAGCGAGTTTTCTTGGTTTTAGTGAGTGATTATTTTTGAACTAAAATGTCAATTTTAAACTAATAACATACACTTTTAGTCATATCGGTCACACCATTTGTCGGATTGATGTGTGGTTGATTCCTACACATCAAAAAGGAATTCCGGATCTTTTTCCTAAAATATCAAAATAATTCAAATGTGGTTTTTCAGTTTTCAGTATGTCACCTGTTCTTTTTTCTAAATTTCTTGTTAATTTATTATAAAAATACACACTTGAAGTCATAACAGTCACATTATGCATCATATTTTGGTTTGGTTGATTCCTATACAACAAAAATGACTTATAGATCATTTTTTTTGAAAGTATCAAAACAATACTAATGCATTTTCTCAATTTTCAGTATGGAACTTGTTATTTTTACTAAAAATACGGAAAAATTTAAATAAAAATAGACACTTCAAGTCATAATAGTCTTATCATCATGCTATTTGTGTACATTCTTCCATCAAGTATGCTGCCCATTAATTTATAAACAAATCTATATCATCTTGTGAATAAGATTCTTTTCGACAAACATGGTAGTACTGAAAAAATATAAATACAAAATGGATTAATAAATATTTTAAATAAAATAGTAATTATATTCGAAAATACCTCTTTAGGGATGCTGGTTTGTTCATGGAATACGATATCTTTCGTAAATTTATAAACATAATAACCACATTCTATTGTTTGTTTGTTCCAGATATTGCATAAAATTTGAGAAAAATAAGTAATTATTTTATATGTTTTTGGATAGTGAAATCTTATTATATATACCCTGATTTGTATCCATTTGTAGTACTTCTGATGTTTCTTGTGCTTTTCCCATGGCCTCATTCCATGATGTAGATGATATTCATGCACCACCATATCATAACAGAATACTCATTAAAATATAATAGAAATTATATAACTAGATGTTTAATTTTAAAATGTTGGATGTTGTGTATTAAAAATTGACAAACACCATCATGTGTGGTTTTTTTGTTGGATATCTATGCATTAAATCTAGGAAATAAATATTTGGAGTATCCAAATTGACCACAATGAGCATACAATACTGTATAAGAACATAAAACAAGAATAAGTAATGAAATAAATTAAAATATATTTGATATGATTAAATTGTAGAGTTTTACTTTTATATCATTGGTATTAATAAGAGTCTGCCATCTTTATTTTTATTGTTAAATGATTTGAGTAGTCCTACCACTATTTCAAACTCTTTCTTGGATGCTATTTTTTTTGTTCTATAGAGGTGACATGATGACTCATGAGTCTTAATTTTTGTTCATGGGGAAATCCCTTCAATATTTTTTCAAATATATGCCTTAAAAAATATAAAATGTATTTATTCATAATTATCATAGTATATTATCTTTTGGAAAATCAAATCATGAAAACATATATCATGTATAAATTTAAATCTAAGTTTCCTAGTCAATCATACTCTAGGATTTCACATACATTGTCAACACTAATGAAATATGGATATTCCCCTTTGTACATATTTTCATCAAAAGTAATTGTGTGAGTTCCACCGTCTTTCAACTTAGTATTCACATGATCCTGTAATGATAATAAATGTGGATATAGAATAAGTGAGTTTAAGGTTCTTTCGGTAGATCATTTCAATTGGTTGGTTTATCCTTGATATGGCTTTGATCCATTCTTTATTTTCAACCCCTTCCCTCTGTCTGTCTGTAATAACATTCATTGGTTCGAACCTTTTTTCATTAAATGTTAAAGGTTTATCATGAAAAATAAATTGGAAATGAATACCCCCTTTTCTACATGTTTTTTACAAGCTGTGACGACCATGTGATGAATGTTCCATGAGCTTGTTTGAACTTATGAATTTCTTCATCATCAATTGGAATAGGTAGCTCAGTGCTCGTCTCATGGGATATGTTAATCAACACTTTGACATGACCAATCGGAAGTGGTCTATTGTGTAGCATGACATTCTGGATATTGAACACCGTAGCCCTCATTACAAGGTGATGGGTGGGTGTTGATAGATATAAATCACATTCATTTTCACCCTATACAATATTATTATAGGAAAGGTATCTGTGTCTATCAGATTGAAAATTCACAGAAAAAATTATTAGAACATTGATTACCTCAGCTAAGATAGATTTTTTAGGGGAATAGATTACCTCAAAGCTAGTGGGGGTGGGGTGCGATCTTTATGTTCTTGTTGTTCTTGAGTTGTTTCTTCTCTTCCCCCCCCCCCCCCCCCACCATCAAATTTTTCATGAACTATCACTGAAATTTCATATGTTCTTCAAGGATAACTATTTTTTTCTCATAATTTTTTATTTCTTCACTTTGATCCCCGTCTTGTTTTTTTTTCTCAAAAAATGTTCAGGGTGTCATCCCAAATCCTGCACCTCTGATGCGACCATAAATTTTTGGATACTTCAAGGCCACTGAAATTATTCATGCATCCAGTTTGGATGTTGCTGATTCTTGTGACTTTGTTGGATAGAAAATATAAAAAAATAAGTAATCTTTGTTATGTAATTTAGAAATCAAAACAAATATTTATTATGTCACACTTACACATGTTTCCTACAATATTTGTGTGTTTTTATCTATTAGTATCCCATATTTATTTACACATGTGTCCTTCTATAACACATGGAATGAGATGGAAGTGACTTCATATTTAGATTCATCAATTTTTATATAAACAGAGGAACATAATTTTGGTGTTGTTTTATGTCACATAAAAGTATTGTGGTAGATTTAAAATACATACAAATTTTTTTCAAGTGAACCATACCATATTCTTACTTTATGGTAGGTGTATAATGGTTTTACTGCTCATTCCATATTTTCAGCACTTAGTTACTATTTCATAAATAAGAAACTATCAATCAAAGTGATGAATACACGTATCATCAAAAAACATTTTACCAAACACAATGTACCTGAAAATATTGCTCTGCATGACTGCTAGTAAACACATCCCATGATCCATGGGTTATCAGGTGTGTATAAATAAGATTTGGGTGTGGGTTTATTTTCTCTTCAGCATCTTTAAGATAACATCTCATTAAAATTGTGAAAAATCCTTTGTGAATCTTTTCAAAAACCCTTAATATATAGTCTTTATGTGAGTCATCCACTATAAATGCACTCTACAAGGGATAATGAAGAGTAAGTCAATGTTTTATTATTATATTTTTTATTAAATTAAAGAAATGTCATAATGTTACCATAATATCTCCCCACATCAATCTATTAAGCCTGGTGACCACATGGTGCGATGACTATACATCAATCGGCACACATTGCCAAGCGATGATTCCAATGTAACTACTGAACATGGCCTTGTTGGGGTTAACATAATGGATCCTATTATTCCATCCAACCTCATATTTTATGCCTCTTATTTTTTCCTTAAGGATTTTTTCTAACACTGTCAAACTACGACACTCCTGTTTTTTCTGCGCTGCTAGTGTTTCATTGAATAAATTTTACTCAGTTTCAACAACATCAATATGTTCCTCCGGAATGCTAGCATCGATATGTGTAGATGTTGGTTGTAACTATATACTGGGAGTAGTAGCAACAATAGGTTGAGAAACCTATTGGTCCTCTGCACTACGAGCAGTAACTGGTTGAGAGACTTATTGTTCCTCTGCACTATGAGAAGCAGTAGGTTGATAGACCTGTTGTGCCTCGAGATTAAGAGCATCATCACTTAAAGAATTCATTATCTACAGAACTGGTTTAACCTTTAATTTAGATTACATAAAATAAGTAGCGAACAAATAATAACATAAAGTAACATGTTGTATATTACAAATAATATAACCTGATTATTGAAATCTCTTTTTTTTAGGATAAAGGTATTTGAACCCTCTATCGACTATCCAAATACCTTCATTATGGTCTTCTCTAACATACACAACACCATCTACATTGGGATCACTGTGAAATGATTGTGATGTCCCAATGAAAGGGGAATCCTCTATTAAATTTTCGTCTGACCCTTCAGGGGTTTTGGTCGATAACAGAACCATTGACCACTTTCAGTTTGCGGGATCTATAACATTAAATACTTGTACTACCTATGATACCATTATAAATGGTTCATATTTGCACCCTTCCTTACTAAAATCAACTTTCACAAATCCCAACTCATTTATTTTAATAACACTCTTATTATCAACCCACTTGTAATGAAAAATCAGTACTTAGATGTTCGTATATTCCAAATACCATATTTGTTTGATGATTCCAAAGTTTGAAATATTTGCATAAATTGGATTTCTATCCTTTTCACCAGAAACATGAATCGCTTCGGCCACAAGTGTAACTCCACTATTTTGCATGGTACTGTATTAATCATGTTCCTTATTATAGAATGTATAACCATTAATTAAATAAGAATTATAAGATAATACATACACACTTGGTCCTCCAGCTAGCCATCGAAGTCATTTTGAGATTGAGTCCAGATTTTCATCTGACTCCTTAAATAAATGGTCCGGAAACCATCCTATAAACTGTTGATTTTGTGTATTTGATATCCATTTTTCATCCCTTAATGGATTTAAATTCCTAATAATTTCTTTATAGGTTTCGAAAGATGGTTTAACCTCCAAAATGTTATGAAAAATGTAAAGGTGGGCCTGCTACCGATCTGTAATATTGATTGTGACAACATCTCTTCTAGAAATGCATTTAATAGCAAGCCGCCCAGTGTGACGATATTTTGGTAGACCAATTCTTTCCACATCTGAAAGGTATTCGGTACATAATTAAATGGATTACTCAACAATATATCACTCCACAATACAACCATTTGGCTAACTTTGATTTTTGACATACCCTTTCAAAATGATCATATACTATTTAATGGGGGTACATCCATCTATATTATATAGGATCACATAGTCAAATCCATCTCATAAAGTAAACCATCAAATGAACCATCATATCAAATAATGTTGACAAGAAGAACATTTCTAATCCACATAATATGACGTCAATTTCTATTTCCACACTCAAAAATTTCTCCGAGTCTATAACTTTGCTGCATATATTTTTGAAGAAGAAACATAGATTCGTTAATATATTACGTAAAATCTTGGAAAAAATTCAACATAAATCTATAGATATTAGATATTTCATCAAAATGTGGAAGTCAAGTTATTTTAGACCATTTAACTTTAAATCGGTCATTAACACGATGTTCTTGATATTCGATGAATACCCCTTTGGAACCTTTATTTCATTCAAGAAGTTGAAAAATGATATCTCTCATACCCGGAAAGAGTGTAAATAATTGGAGGAATAAAAGTTCATTTTTCACCCTTCACTGGTGCCAACTCTTATAGTATTTCCATGCCAACTATGTCCAACCTAGCCTTAATTCTATCCTTTGTTTTTCCATGTGAATTTAGAAACGTGCTGATGACACTATCACTTACATTTTTTTCAACTTTCATAACATCAAGAAAGTGTCTGACATATAGAAAATTCTAGTATGGTAATTAAAAAAACTGATCATTTCTTCCAATTGGTTTTCATATGGTTTTTCAAAAATAGTTTACCAAAAGCATTGTCTACATATTTTACTTTCTCAAATAGTTGATCACCTATTAGTGGATATGGTGTTGTACATTCCTCTAAAATTCCATTGAATGATGTTGTCCAATATCGATACTTATGTTGTCAGGGTTGAAATCTGTGATGTCCTATAAGCACGGTTTTCGAAGAATGTTTCAACCTAATTGATTGTTTACCTTGTTCACAAAAGGGACACCCAGACATCCTTTAATTCTATATCCTGACAAATTCCCATAAGCAGGAAAGTCATTAATTGTCCCGTACAACATGGATCTCAATGTGAAATCATTATTTCTATAAGCATCATACAACGTAACACCTGAATCCCATAATAATTTCAAATCCTCGATCAATGGAGACAAATAAACATCAATATCATTACCCGATTATTTTGATCCTGATATAAGAATAGATAGAAAGATGTGTTTTTGTTTCATGCATAACCACGGTGGGAATTTATAATTTACCAATGTAACTGGCCATATACTATGAGTGATACTTTGAAAACTGAAAGGATTCACTCCATCTGTGGATAACGCAAGACGAAGGTTTCTTGTATCATTTCCAAAATCAGGATACTCATGATTCATTCTCCTCCACTAAGGAGAGTATGTTGGGTGATGTAGCTTCTCATATTTATTTATTCTATCTGCATGCTACGCCAATTTGTTTACAAACTCCTCACTTCCATATAGGAACCTAAACCTTTGAATGATTTGAATGTACTATACAACTTTCATATGACTGAATTCATCTTTCTTTTATCGATAAGCACCACAATTTGGGAATTCCCTAAGTGATTTGTGGTCCTTTAAAAAAATTATACAGTCATTTAGGTAGGCATGTATTAATTCAGAGATCATACCCATAGAACATAACATTCGTTTGGTGTGGTATGTTCGTCTCAAGATCTCCTTTTCTTATGAGAACATGTCATTCAAGAGAGTAAGTAATTCTATAAAAGTGGTGTTACAACATCTATTATGTGATTTAAAATTATAAAGATTTAGTATGGATTCCAATGCTGTGTATTTAGTGCAACCCCTATACAAAGGTTTCTTTTCACAATTATTTTACATGTCAAAATTTTTTGGGCATTTAGGAAGTCCATATTCAACTATCCTTGTCATTTCCTCAATACGGTCTTTATCATCATTCACATCTATAATGACATCCCCAATACTATCTTCTTCATTTTCCACACTTGTAATCATATCAGATGATCCATAAAACGCAATGTTATCCCAACAACTAGCTACATTCATTTTTCCCTCATGTTTATTCCACCATTTATAACTTCGATCTATTCTGTGATAGATCAGGTGCTCTTCTAACTTCTATGGACTAACTTTTCTTGAATAAAAATATCTTAAACATGGACAAAAGATTTGAGAAGGGTCATATTCATGATCTTTTTCAAACTTGATGAACTCTTTCACTCCATCTTCATACTCTCTTGTCAAATGATTGGCACCCATCCACTATTTCTTAATATACATCCTATTTGATTTGTTGATATTAGTATTTAAAAAAATAAATACAAAAAATATTGATATAATGTAATGGTTTTCCAAATTCTATAAAAATCCAATCTTATAAGATTATGAAAAAACTACAGTTTAAATGTCCTTCAAAGATTATTTTAAAAATCACACTTGAAATCCAATTAAAAAACCCAAACATTTACACAAATTACTGTTTAAAATAACACATACTTTGTAAAATAAATCAATCAATTCCAAACACTCTTTCACCAAACCACAATTCATTTTTTTCTAAAGCATTCAATACTACTTCGTGACCCAAAAATCTTAATCATTTAAAATAAGATACATCCCTATAAGAAACATTTCAAAACAATTGAATCATTTTAAAAGACCCACATAGGCATTTTTATAAAGACATAGATACAAATAGAGACACTTTATAAAATACACATAGAAAACACCTTGTTTCATCCCAAATAAATCAGTGTTGTATGATTCCGTCAAATTATTCCAAATGTAGGTGTAATAATAATAATTTCTATAATCATTTGATATTGTAATCCCCACCATTGGATATCCCTTATCCATGATTCCATTATCTAGGTATATCAATTATACTTCAACACAACACTAGAGTCCCAACAGATATGTTCCATAGTCAGTGACCACACTCGCAGCCATGAAACATTTGTTTTCTAGTTTATTACAGACACTGCATTATCCCAATGATCCTTGGGTCAAAACAAATCAATTGGTTGTAAACCCTAAGAACAATGTATATGTCTCTCACATGAAGTAATATTGGTTCCTTTCTTTATAAATACACTTAAGAAAATCTATAATCATGAACCCATTACATAATCAAAAATTTCTCAAGTTTCATTCCTTTCACACACAAAATTTCCCTATGCCACTCATCATTAGATTAAACTATGTTGCTTTCCCGATCCTTTTTAGTACATCATATCTCAAGTCAAAATAAAAAAATAACTATGGTACTAAACTAATTGGTGGTATGATTTTCCATAGTCTATTTTCTAAAATCTTCAAAAAAAACTTTATAAATGACATTACAAATACTAGTCATTCTAAAATTCTTAGCTGAAATCAAATTAGTAACCTATAGAATCAAAGTGATGAGAGTATCATTATAAGTCTCAAGAGAATTGTTACCTCTTTAAAACTCATTCATGAGGTTAACAACATTAAGTCCCAAAATAGTCTAGAAACATTTAAATAAAATTTCATAAAGAAAATATTGGTTCAGTACCTTTGATGGATGCATCAACCTAAATTTCACGACCACTTCATAACATTGAATATCAATAGTTAATAATTCATTCATACAATTTTTTAAATTTGTAATAAAATAATAATTTATATATTTAAATATAAAATTATTTTAAGAAGAAAATATGATTAGATAATCACTTGAATTATATCATTTTCCCTTTGAAGGGATTCACCATAAAGTGCTTTCGGGTGGAAGGATTCATTACATGTGTTGTTATAGTTATTTAACTATGGTGTCCAGAAGGTGTCTCATGTAGCTTTGGATAGGTAGGGATAATAAAAGATATTTTTTTCCTTAAAATTAATTTATCTCTTAATAAAAATATCAATGTATTCCCCAATGAAGTAGGATTTTCATCCAAAGAATATAAATTTCATGTGGTGTAATTATTCCATTTTTGTCATGTATTTATCCTTTATTGCTCATTTTCCTCTCAGGGAGGTATTTTCAAAACTGCGAGGTTACTGGAACTAGAAGGTAAAGATATGATGTAGTGACCTAGTTATAGCTTTACTTCGATGTTATGGTATATCAGGTTTGGTGATTTTTTTTCAAGTCATGTATGTTTTGGAATTTCTTCTGCTATCTACATGTTTTGGGGGTTTAATTTATGTTTTGGGGGTTTAAAATTAGGATCGTTGATTTGTACCAAATCCAAGTAGTGGTATCAGTTATTTTTCTTATTCTACTATCAGTTACAAAAAATTGTTATTAAATCTTGGTTATATAACATAAGGAGATTATTTTATCAAGTCTTGATAAAAATTCTTGGCTTCAAGACTACTGGGTTTCCTCTAGTGAAGTGGTTTTCTAAGATTTATTGTAATTTCACGAGTAACAAAGTGGTGGTTACATTAAAATGGGTATGGTTTGGATTGATATTCAATGATGGAGGATTCATACATTGGGTGAAAATGTCCTTCTTACTGTTGGAGAGTTCAAAAGTTACATTGATTTTGAATTAGTTAGAAGCAAGGTGTTCAATAGAATGGGAAACCATGAGATGAAAGCATTAGAACTTTTTTAAAAAGTTGTGTCCAAAATAATCTGGATCCAAGAGGGAAGAAGGACATGCCTCAACGATATTGATAATTAAAAGTGGATGAGTAGTAGAGGGAGGGATCAATCAGTATGACTGGTCAAGGTTTTGGTGAAATAGTGGTTCTCAGTGAGAATGTATCAATGCCTTTAAACTGAAGCGTTTTGATCCATATCTAGAGAGAGAATATTGATTCCTAGTAAGTGTGGGGATGAAATCCCATACTTGGGAGAGCAGATCAATTCCTAGTAAGTTCATGTCCTAGGTCCCACCTAAGTATCTAGGGTTCTCACGATAAATGAAATGGAGGAGATCAAAATCAATCATGAATTCAATCACATAAAATCTGAAAGACATAAAAAAATATTCAACTCACCTCTAAACACCGTTCGCTGAAACAACACCTTTTTACCCATGTACAACACATTACAAAAGAAAATCAACCCAGTTTATAGAACTATAAAAATAAAAATATACTATAGCAAAAATGTTCCCAAATCAAAAACTCTTTTTATAAAGTCCCAACCAAGCCTTTGAGAATTAATTGATAACCACAACATGAAATTATTTTTAAGAATTTTTCAAATGATCCTTAAATATTTCACCTAAGTTGAACAAATAAAATTCTTTTCTAGAGACCAAACATGATTCAAAACTTAACGAACAACTCATTTAAATAATAAATGAATTAAATTCGAACATAAATAAATCAAACATACATAATGGGGTGTCAAAAAATCATATAAGATATCATTACATATTACTTAATCAAATTAATATATAATATTTATAAAATGAAAACAAAATAACACCAAAGTTTAATAACAATAAAATCCCCTTTAAAAAGTAGCATTTAATTAGGAAATAAAGTAGAATACTTAGTTTATTACTTGAAGGAAATGTTTAAAGGTCATTAGGTGGCTTGAACAACTGTTAAAAATATAAGTGCATGAAAAGGTCCTATAAGGAATTTACACAAACACTTAGAGTGAATTAGAAAGTGGTTCTAATAATATACAGATAAATGAACTTTGGGAAGCCCATTTAAGTTAACTTGAAGGTCACCTTAATAAAATTGATTATGTCATCATCCAAAATAGAATAATTTGATATAATTTAGATGAAGAAGGGGTTTAAAATACTCAAGCACCCAAATCTTGTAAATTAAAAGGAGTTTTATACAAACAACTACCTAAACAGAGTTCAGATGATAATATATATTTGAGGATGTAAAGATAGTGTTAGTTTTATGGATATGTTATGATAAACACAACATATGATTGGAAAACATTATAAAAGTTTATAAAAATATATAAGTGAAAACCATATGATAAACCCATAAACACAATCAGAACAATACATTGATACTTGGTAACCTTTCTCATGTCCACACACACACAAATTTAGGGTATACGATCATGGTTCACAAGAGTACCACCAATTTCTTTTCAAAAAACAACTGACATGCAATTCATATAGTTCACAAACAAGGACCACCAACGAACACGATTTTTGTAGGGTTTTTATCCTATATAATTCACAACATCACCATCAAATAAAGAGAAAGAGGAGAAAAATAACCATAGAGGTTTCGTTCAGTGCGCGACGGAGGTGCGTTCGTGGAAAAGGAGAGGCGTGTAGCGGAGGAGTCCTTCAGAAGAGGAGAGGCGCTCGATAGAGGAGAGGCATGTGGTGGAGGAGAGGCATGTGGCAGAGGTGTGGTGCACAGTGGAGGTGTGGTGCACAATGGAGGAGAGGTTCTTGATGGTATGGTTCACAGTGGAGGAGAGGCACACGGTGGAGGTGTGGTTCGCGGTAGAGGAGAGGTGGAGGGAGAGGAGGATGAGGAAGAGGTGTACCGACATCTATCGGCTTCAACGAGAGCTTGAGGGGTGTGAGGAAGGAGGAGAAAGTTAGAGTTTTTTATAAAACCTGGGGAACCTTTTATCAGCGCTAGATAAAAAGTGATAATAAAGGTATGTTTTATCAATGCTAAAATAAAAAGCGCTGATAAGGGATGTCTCTATGAGCCCTAAAAATACAGTGATGATAAAGACGCCCTTTATCAGTGATTTTTTAGCACTGATAAAGATATAATGTTAATAATTTATTTCTATTATTTTATATATTTATAAAATTATATACATGATGAATATATATTTATATTTATAAAATTATTATTTAAATAAATATAAAATTATAAGAAATATAATTATTATATTTATAAACTTAAGAATATATATAATAAATATATTAATTATATATATTTATAAGATTATAGATGTATATAACTATATTTCTTCTAATTTTATAATTTTTTTATGAATATATATATATATATATATATATATATTTATAATTATAATTATAAATGAATATATATATATATACTTAAATAATTACAAAATTATAACAAATTAATGTTTCAATTTTTTATAATTTTATTAATATTAATATTTAATATATTTCTTATAATTTTATAATTATTTAAATATCTCTGTATTTATTTATAAATATAAATATTTTTATTTTTATTTACTTCTTAATATTTCTATATATTTAATTAATTATATATAAAATTATATATGAAAATAATAAATATATTTTTTATGAATTAATAAATATTTAAATAAATCTATATTTATTTATAATTAAAAATTATAATAAATAAATCATTTGTTATTGTAATTATAAATATATATATATATAATTATAATATTATAAAAAAGTTATTTATTATTTTATTAATATATATACTTAATATATTTATTATAATTTTTTAATTATTTAAATATATTTACATTTTTTTAGAAATATATTTATAACTATTTGTATTTATTTATAGATATTTTTATATAAATGTATATACTTAATATATTTATTATAATTTTTTAATTATTCAAATATATCTATATTTATTTAGGAATTATAATTATAAATATTTTTATATATTTATAAATATATTTATTTAATAATATATTTTTAACTTTATAAGTAGTATAATAAATATATTTATTATAATTTTTTAATTTTTCACATATATATTTATTTATAGTGATAATTATAACTATAAATAAATATATTTATAAATATTTGAATGTATTTATAAATATATTTATAAAATTATAATATATGTATTTATTCTAATTTTATAATTATTTAAATATATATAGTTATAATTATAATTACAAATAAATATATTTAAAAAGTATTTATATACACTTGAAACATAATAATTATAAATATAATTAATATATTTATTATTTAAATATATTTAATGTAATTTTATATGTATTGAGAACATAATATAGTATATATATGGGAAAGATGTGAATTAATCATATACACTTATTAAAATATACATAATAAAAAACAAGTCATCAACGGACAACATGAATAATAAAAAGAGTTTAATTTATAAATGAACATTCATGATGATACAATACATATATGCACGCATGATAAATATATTAATTGACCAAATTCATTGGAAACACATATATATTTAATTATAATATTTTTTAAAACATTATATACATTTTTTTAAATTATAGAAAAAAATATTAATTATAAAGAGGCATTTTTTTATTTAATATATACAATGAAATATTATTTTTGAATATAAATATAATAATTGTATATATATTATTATTAAAAACATTTTTCAGTGCTTTTTTGCTTAGCACTAATAAAACAAGGCGCCTCCCTGGCCCCGTTTTGTGGTAGTGTGTGTGGCGACCTTAGTGTGGGTGTGCTTTCAGACGGAGCCAAGGGCATCAGCGACTTCAATGGCAGATGAAAAATTCTTCTGGTCTTGGGTATCTGAGTTAGTTTACTTGGGTTTCCGAACATGATGTAATGGGCTTTGATGTCCATTGGGCCTACGGGCCATGTAATGGGCTTTCTTTTCCTAAAAAAAAGAGGTGTATCCTTATTTAATAAAAAGAGGAGCCTCCCTCCTACAATTATTAAAACAAAATGTGTAAATAAAATATTGATATATTATATTTATTTTAATTATATACACATTTTGTAATTTATATATATAAATATACTACTAATTTTTTTTGACAAATAAAAATTCGATAAATTTATATATAAAAAATCATGAAAATAATATTCATTTTTTATTAAAAGTTATATAAATCATATTTATATATTAATTTAAATATATATACTAATTGTAATATAAATCTTATTTTATAAAATATAAATATTTAAATATAAATTAAATTACTCACTACCACCTTTATCAGTGCTAAACAAGCTCACAAAAAGTGCCTTTTTATCATCACTGATAAAAATCTCTACATTATTAGCATTTTTTGTTTAGCACTAATAAAGACCATTGTCGAAGACCATAATTTTTGGTTCCTAGAATGATCCACTATTCGTGAGAGGAATTGATGTGGGATGAGAAATTATGTGGTCAATGTCCAAATTAAACAAAAACTTTCACCCACCTCAAAAAAATCCGCAACCACCCACTGCCTCATCATCTGCCATCTGGACGGTGACCATATCAACAAAAACCTCCATTGTCACTACTGTGAAGCTCGAGCATGCCACCGTGATCTCATAACTGCCATAAATGATCAATGAGGAGATCATCCGTCCTACCTAGAGCTAATACGAAGATGATATGCTCATCTGTGTCGACTAAACCACACTGAGGACCCCGAAATGAAATTTCAAGAAGGTGTGAAACATCGAGCATTGCAACCTGGAAGTATAAGCATTGATGGTTGGGAAGTTTATAAGATGAAACATTGATGACTTCAATATGGTGTTTGACATGGTGGTGATGCATGATTTTGAAGAATGAAATGACAGAAGAAACACTCAAGTAGATTAAAGATATGCAGATTTCCCGAATGCCACTCATTTGGATAATTAGATTTATATGATAAAGTAGATATAAGTGGAAACTGGAACAAGGGATAAGAGGAGTTCAAAAACAATTAAAAGGAGAATAGACATGGCCTAGAGGTTGGTACTATGGTGTATAAGTGCTCTCTCTCTCTCAAATTATCGCAAACATTCAACTTAAAGTGATATCACAACCCAAAAATCAAAAGTCATACTAAAGAATTCCAAAACAGAGAATCATAACATAAACATCGAAATGGTTTCCACACTATCTGCATCATACCATTGTTTGAAAACCCACAACATGAGTATAATGTGGCCCCTTTCCCCACATCAATGTAGAGGGGAAATTTTCAATTTCTTAAATGATCGATTCTCCCTTCAATTCAATTAAATAAATGTATCAATAATATTTAAAATATATATATATTTTCTGAAAAAACAAATATATGTGAAATTGGAAATTACCCCTAAACCAAATCCAATACAATAGAGGTATCATATAAATCTATAAACACACTAATAAAAATTCCTATACAACACTGCCCAAAACACACACACACACATATCCAAAATAACAACACCTATCACACAACAACTTCCTGGCTACCCCCAAACATCAATAAAAGACAAAATTTTCACTCAGCCGTTTCATCAAACACCTTTCCTGATATCTCCCAATATGAAATTTACACATCAAAGCTCCCATTCCTTAGGTATGACCCTTCTTCTTATCAAACCAAGTGAGGACAATCTTCCTATGATGGTGGTTTCTCATGCTAGGAGAATGCTTCCAAACAAGCTCTCAGAGAACCCTCGCTATGGAACACTGCAATTGAAGAGATGACAACTCTAAGAAGATGAGTAAAATTTTTTTCACAACACTTTTCACTTAATATCTATTAATACTACATTTGAAAATAGTTAATTCTTAAGTTATTTGGTGCACATAAGTGGAAAAAAATCCATGTTTATTACTAGATTGAAAATAGATGACCTTCACCACTGAAAAATATGCATGCACTACATAGTTTCCAAAAGGATCGACCCACATTAAGGAGAAATGTGGGCTAGTGATGAACTCCATGATGATTTTTCCCCTTTGACCATTGCTCGACACTTTCAATCATTATCTCGCTACATTACTGCCAATATTGTTGCATGATAAAGGGACACAATTACCTCTCAACCACCCTATGATTCCTAAAAGATCATCCAAAATGTCTAGAATATGCTGCAACACATATTTTATGCAATAAGAACACAAACATGTTATAAAAATAGTATATATTGACTTTTTCACACACACACACATAGACGCTTTCTTCTAATACAAAGCCATAATAATTTTCTTCTAGAATCAAATAGTTCACTATTATCATGGCTATGAGGTGCAATTTTAATTCAAAGAGGGAACCTTCCACACATAATTTCACCACAAAACAACCACTTTGATTTTTGGTGACCTCAACACAATTATTTTTTATCTTTCTCGGAATAATATGCTCAATGAACACAGAGTTAGACAAAATAATGTTGGATGACAAAATTTAAATCTGTGTTACTGCATGAAAAATCAATTAAACTAACACCACAAGCCACAAAAACAAGTATGGGAATTGAGATTTTGTCTGATTCAAACATCCTAATGGTGAAAACAATTCATGATCAGAAAAACAAAAATAAAAAAAATAGAAAAATGAAGAACATATTAAGCATGGAGTATGGACAAAAGGAAAGACTCAGGGAGAACATAGAAAGAGTGGGGGCATGGGTTTTAGGGGTTTTGGGAGGGGTTTGAAATGTGGGCAGGGGGAAAGGAAAGAGTGTTGAAGTATATAGGGAGAGCGGGCATAGGAGCAGGGTGACGTGGAGGGTGGGATCAGATGAGAAATGAGGCTGCATGCGATTTAAGGAAATGTTTGATTGCTAGGACGCACCGAGGCGGGCCTGGCCAATCGATGCAATCCATTATCCCCTGTGATGCTATGTGGTTGCGATTTTCTCCATTGAGTGTCTAAATTTATTGATAAAATTTCACAAAATAGGAAGTGTAGACAAAAAGGGGAAAATTCGATTCTCACAAAATCTTCGTTATTAATATTAAATTGCAACATTAGTATTTGTATAATAATAATTTTAACTAACTATTAATTTTATAAATAATTTGTTAGTTAATTTTTAAATAATATTATTAATAATTAATTACATACTGTATAATTACAAATAAATTAATAAATAATAATTATATTAATATTTTTAATAATTAATTACTAAATAATAATTTTAAATTCTTATTAGTAAATAATATTTACTAGTAATTAAAATCTATTAGAAATTAATATTATTTAATTAGTATTTATTAGAAAAAATTAGTTAACAAATTAATACTTATATAACAATAATTATTTAAAAATTATTGATTTAATAATTTAATCCTTATTATTAATATTTAGTAACTAAATAATAATTTTAAATATTTATTAGTAATTGGTTATTAGTAATTATTAATAATTATTAATAAATTAATTACTTAATTAGTAAGTAGTATTTTTAATAAGTAATTAAATATTTCTTAATTACTAATTAATTAATAAATATTCATTATATTATTATTTTTAATAATTAGTTACTAAATAATAATTTTAAATATTTATTCGTAATTAATATTAACTATTAATTCATATTTATTAGAAATTAATATTATTAAATTGTAGATCATATTATTTAATTAATATTTGGTATTAATTAATATTGATATTGTCAAAAAAATCAATTAATATTAATTAGCAATTAATATTAATTAGCGAAAATTAGTTAACTAATTAATACTATTACAACAGTGATTAATTAACAGTTAATAATTTAATAATTATTATCAATATTTAGTAACTAAATAATATTTTTAGTGAATTAGTAATTAATATTATTAATAAGTAATTAAACAATTCTTAATTACTAATTAATTAAAAACTATTATCTATTAAAAATTTAATAATTATTAAATAGTAATGAATAGAATTCGTTAATAATATTTAATATTTAGTAAATAATAATTTTAGTTAATAAGTAATTACTATTATTAATAAGTGTTTGTAGTGTTCATGCAACAAAAAGCTACTAGTGAAATGAAAATATGATGCAAGATTAAATAATTAAGTTCGTATAATGGAGGTGAGTATACCAGAAGAAGTTTTTGGAAGGAAAACAGGATTTAGACATGATAATACTATACCTGAAATGCCTTAGAAAAAGGGTATAACTGAATGGATGAATCAAACATTTTGGAAAGGGTGCAGAGTATGGAACAATATTCCGGAATTTCCAAGGTATTTTGGCTAGAAGAAGTCAATACAACATATCCAATCAATCAGAACCCCTCACTGCTAATGAGACAAGAATTTTCAAAAGCTTTATGGACAGAAAAAGGCCCTGAATTCAGATCATCTTAAGGTCTTTTAAAGTTTAGTCTATACCCATTTTGATTCCAAAGACATAGATAATCAAGATAAAAAATCTCTATCATGTTTCCTCATTGGATGTGTAGACGATATATAATCTCAGTTTTTAACTTTAGGATAATAAGGAAAAACAAGTAATTAGTTATAGGAATGTTCTCTTTAATGGAAATGTCTTGTGGAAGGAATGTAACTTGGTGGAAAAGTATGTTAACAGCAAATAATCAACTTAATTTCAAGTTGATCTGACTGAGGGCACAAAAAGATCACATATTTTGAAGAGTTTAGATGGATTTGAGTCAAATGTAATTTCAGAAAATTTAGAGGAAAGTTTCGAGGAAAACAGAAAAGGTTTAAGGATGAGTCCAGAGGAAGATATACCTATAAGATGGTGAATTGTTGAGGCTCAGTCTAGAGTTCCATAGGTTGAAATTCTGGAGATTTCAGTTCAATACAGATCAGAATCATGAGTAAAATTATAGAGATATAAAAGATTTTTAAGGCAGGTACAAAGGCATGGAAATGACTTAAACTTTGTGAATTTAATATATGTAAGATAACGAGAAATATCTAAAAAATCATTTATCCACAATGTTTTCAAAAAGTTGGAGTTGTCATTGAAGGATGTGTTGGTTTTACTGTATATGAAAAATACAAGGGATAAAAGGAGTTGAAACAAAATTCAAAGTAGAATAGACATAGCCAAAATTTAGAGACATGATACAAGGTTTGATATAAATGAGATATCTTGGATTCAAAGATGTCTATTTAAGGTAGGGGGTCTCAGTTGTGCAAAATAATCAATTGATCAGAGATTCAGACATGAAGGAGTGAAAGGTTGGCTTCGACCATAGTTGATGCTTTCCTTTGAAATATTTTTATTATTTTCATCACCATGTCATGTGAATTTCTTTAAAATTATTTAAATTAAGGGGGGGAGGAATGTTTTTAAGTATTTTATTTTTGAATTCAATTCATGTTGGTTATATGTTTCGTATTTTATCTCTCAATTATTTATATTACCACTATTTGATTAGTGGGAGAGTGATATTCATTGTGCATTGACTAGTGTATGACTCTCTCTATGACCATTGAGTGAGTTTTTGAATATGTTTAAACATGGTTTTGAGTCACCTATCCTCTAAATAACCCTAAGTACCTGACCATGAGAACTCTGGAGTTTTGAAGATAAAAGGTGTCTACCCAGACCAAGGGATTCACTTAGATCCAATTCTGACAAAATCATATTTTCTAATTTATTATTTTTTCCTCATTAATTCATGAACTTTTATTTTGAATTTCATATTTTTTCCATTTTTCTTGAAATTATTAATCACCATCACTCTTTTCTTTTCAGATAAAAAGTAGATTAGTTTCTTCATTGAAATTTAGATATTTACTATTAAATTGAAGAATTATTTGTTATTTTTTTCAGGGGATTGACATAATATTTACATGATGCAATACTAATTAATGGTAGATTTAATGATTAGTGGTTTTCTTACTTTATAAATCCTTAACTGATTGAGATCATAGATATTTTATGACACTCCATGAGCTGATCATGTTTTTGGTTCGATTGTTGGGGACATGATTAGAATATACTTTAGTTTAATAGTTTAGAAAAGACTTTTCCCTCTCTTTTTATACTTCCTAAGATTATATTGGGTTTTATTTTTTGTATTCCTTTTATGCACTTGAGTGTTTTTTGGTAGTGAGTATATGTGAAAATATAGATAAAACCCCATATTTGAATGAAGATCCTAATGAAAAACCTCTTAAAACAAACTAATGTGCTCAAAAAGAAGATCTATAGCCAAGGATGAGGTCACCAACTTCAAATATAGATCCCATAACAATTCCTATTCCCAGATGATAAAATAATCCACAACCTACAATAAACATTGAAAGGAGGGTTGAAAATTTTGAAGAACATGGAAAAGGTTCCTGAGGAGACAAAGGAGATATCCAAATAGAAAGTTCACTGTGAGTTAGAACCTGGGGGAAAGACCAAAGGAGATACTGATTTTGATGCCAATACTGAGGTAATTTCCAATTTTGAGGTTGAATCTATTTTTATAGATGAAACCATCAAAATAATAGGTCCAAAAAGGAAGATAAAAAAAAGAAGAAACTACCCCCAAATAAAAATAAGAATATGAGGACATGATAAAATTTTCAGAATTAATAATAGATATTTTTTAGATTCGAAGTCAGAAGTAATAATAAGAATAAATGATTGTTTAAATTAAGAAGTCTAATAAAAAATTTATAGAAAAATAGAAATAAAATAAGGAAAAAGAGGAGTTAATAATTTTTAAACTTTTAAAATAAATTGATGACTATGAAGATAATCTCAAGGAAGATGAATTAAAATTGGAGTATTACCAACCTTGGACAGTAAATGAACATATTCTCTAAACTTTTAAGTTTTCCAGATTTTTGTGCCCCTCCTCCACTATGTTTCAAGGTTTGTTTCAGAATTAGGAAGTTAATATCTAGCCCAAATTGGAAGGAAATCCGAAATTGGACAAATATGAGATGCTTAACTTTATACCACACTTCTATCACATGATCGGATGAGGAAAGTTCAAGTTTAACAACCTTAATCAAATATCTTTGTGGGAGGTAACTTGAGTTTTTTTTATTTTCATTCTAAGAACTTAATTGCTCTCCACCTTCGTTAATTATTAGTTTAGGGATATATTAGGATGTAGTTTTAAATTACCTTTATCTTATTGATATTTAATGACATGGAAATAGGAATTCCACTTAGTGTATGTGATTTATAGGTCCATAAGGAAGGAAGGAATAAATAAAAGGAAAGAATAAGAGGAATAGATTCAAGTTAAATGGGAGTAATATTTTGAATTCTTTTTTTTGAAATTCCCTTAAATTTTGATTTCATATTTTAGTTTTAACTGACAATGTAGGACCTTTACTTCAATTGTTTCTACAATTTTGGTATAGGATACCAAACTCACTTAATAATTAAATGATTATATGTTTTAGGTTTCACTATAAATAATATTGAATATGTATGATAGGGAATTGAATGATTATTGATAGACAAAGGGGTATGGATTTAATGAATCATGATTTGGGGAGTCTAGTTAATTCATGCAGATGGAATATCTCTCACATGTCTTCATGATTTTAATTTTTTAAATTCATGATAATTGATTTTTTATTATTAGTCATTCAATGATTTATTAACTCTTTCATCATATGTGCACATTTTCGAGAGGATTCTAGAGCTAATTTTCTCATTATTTCTTATATATTTTTTAATAGAAACTCTAGTATATTTTGTAATAACCAAATTAATGTTATAATAAATCATTTTAATTTTTAGTACTATTCCTAAATTATGTAGTTAGATTATTTATAAATATCTTAAGTAATTCTTAAATTAAAAAATGGTTTTATGAACCTCATTTCTTATAAGATTTTTTTTAAGAAAAATTTAAATTTAAAATTATTGAATTTTAATTTGAATAAATTAATTTCCTTATTAAATACATAACGTTCAAATTACCTTAGGATTATTTTTGGATACTAATCTAAAAATATTTATATTTCATAGAATAGTGAAAAAAATTGATTTTTTTTTCAAAACTGTATTTTATTTCAAAGTATTTACAAGGTAAAATTAGGTTTTTTATTAGTTTTAAATTTTCATTAGTTCATTTTAATTTAAAATAATCCAATTATAGTTTTTAAAATCAATTTATACTTTAATTTGGTGTAAAATCATTTTATATTTAAAAATTCTAATTTCCTAAAAAACTGTTTTTTATTATGTTTTGTTGGTTTAATTTTATATTAAATTCTGCCACTTCTATGTTTTTAAATTTGAAAAATGAATTTCAAATTTGGAATAAATGAGTCCAAATTTAATAAATAATTCAATTTTATATTTGGACAATATGAATAGTAACCTTAGTAATTTTTGTTACCACGATAACGAGTAAATCATGTAATTTAGGTTAAAAAATAAAATGATAATAAATATTAAATGACCTAAACAATTAAAAAAATATTTAAATATTATTATATACCTACCATAATCATCAAATGGTCTAATTTTTGACATTTTGGTGCCACTTGGATAAAATAATGACCTTTATAGTATTTTATTTAAAGAAATGTCAAACATATCACACTTTTCTTTTTAATAAGTGTAATATTTTTAATATAGTGTCATACAAAATATATTGTTGACTATAAATAGTATTTTTTTTAAATTTAAATGATTTATATTCATCATAGTAGTTTTTTTAAAAAATTTATGAAAGAAATGACTATATTAACTACTTACAGAAAGCTGATGAAGTATTTATTCAATTATTAGAAAAATTAAATAAAGGATATTAAAAATGATAAAATAAATATAATATGAGATAATTAATATTATTCGTGAATTTTATAGTTCAAAATGACTTACTTATTATATTTTAAAATAATTTTTCAAATTATAAGTGTTATATTGATTTTATTAAAGTTAAAGTAATGAATAGTTCTAAAAATTGACAAAATGGATATTTTATGGTAAATAATATTTTATTAAATGATATAAAATTATTAAGATAAATTTTAAATTTGTAAAAGTGTTTAGGATAAAGTAAAAAATATCAACCTTTTCCATTTTTGTGTCATTTTCAATTTTATAGTAACTATATTAACACTTAAAGAGTAAAAATCCATGTTGTCATAGTAAGAGTTAAAGTGGTTGAATAGGGGTTAAAACCAAAAGATAAGGGTAGACATACAATAATTTTTTTATAAATTTTATTGTATAAGAGAATTTAGACCTAACCGCATATTATATTTTAAATAACTCACTTTTGATCAAATTATAATTAAAAATTAATTTATATTAATTCAATATTTTGAGAAATTTCAAGAGTGTCCCTCCCCTCTCTTATGAAAGTGCACATCTTCTTCTTATTTATTCACACTTAAAACCCCATTTGGTTTAGAAAATACCATCCAAAATACATTCATATAATCCATAACCTAATTCCATATTACTATATTTTGGAATAACACCATTCTTAATGGTCTTAAGGTTTTAATCAAACAAGGTTTTCTGAAGAAGAGGTATAGTTTTTATCTACTTGTTTTAGTTATGTTTCTTCTTCCACATACATAAAACCAAATATAACCATGATAGAATAATAAATACATGAAAATTAATGTAATTATATTTTATTATGTAAGTTTTATGACTTATATCCTTATCCTATTCCATCAAATGGGAAATGAAATCATCATTTGTGTGTACAGCAGACTACGACCTCACAAACCAATGTAATTTTTTTTCTATCACTGTATCTCAATACTGGTTATAATGATGTAATTAATTATTATATATTATATTAATTACATATTAATCATTATTAAAATATAATATATTATTTATGTTCTTACATTTCCATGCACTAAAAGATAATATTTTCATTCGTAAGTACGTGTGGACTGTCACCTCCACGAAGTGACGCGATTCATTTTTATCACAAAATCACATGGATGATATATATAAATATGTTTAAATAATTAATATTATATTTATGATATTATCATCCTTAAATAAATATAAAAATATACTTAACTTCTTTCCATAATGATCATGGAAAAATGAAAATGTTTTCAATGCGTATGTACGACCTACCATCTCCATGATTGTAACATACTTCATTTTTTATAACCATATGTAATGGTTGAATTTTAATGTATAATTTATTTAATAAAATTATAATTATTTCATGAATATTATTTTGGAGATGGTGGAGTAATAACCACTTTGATCATATTCAAATTACCGAAGTCATTTTGGACTTTTGAACCAAATATCATAAAAAACATCTAACATGAACTTAAATAATTATGTCATTGTTATAACATGGTAATTAGTGATATTACATGAATAAAAAACCTGAAAAGGTTCTCAATAATGTAAATAATTAATATAATTTTATTATTTAGGAATATAAATAATGTACATGATGTGTCAGAACTCAAGGTAAGGTACTTTATTAAAAAAATTATTTTTAAAGTTTCCCTTAAAACTATCTTTTCCTTCAATGTCCATGTTTTCTAAAAATATTTTCAATTGTTTTAATATTATCATATGATTTTTTAAATTCATTTTTACAATGTTTTACATTTTAAAAAATGGTTTGAAACTAATATTCTTATCATTTTCCAAATGAGGTACTTTGTGACTTTTCCATCAAAAATATGGAAGAAATGTTTTTTCAATTTATATGGCATGAGAATTTTTTTGTCATAATGAAGCCTTAATAATTTTATATTTATATTATATGTTTTTAGATTTAATTTTAAATAAAATTACTTGTTTATTATGTTCACTGTTTTTAGATTTTAAAAATGGGGTTTTAAAAGAAAAGGGTATTTTGATATCCAAAAGTGTTTTTGATAGGGGTATAAAAGAGTTTTTCGAATGTATTGTGATAAAAAGGTGTAAGAATAAAATATTTTATTCTTTTTAATTGATAATTATATGAAAAATTATTGAGTGATCATGATATAGCTTATATGTTGGGTTGATCCCCATTATAGATCACATGTGAGATAGATATATCTTATAAGATTTTTTATCCCCATTATATCTCATAAAAAATGTGTGAGCCATATATATCTTATATGAAGGGGGAGCCCCATTATAGCTCTCCAATGCATTAGGTAATGTCTATATTTATCAGAATTTTATTGGAAGTTTGCCTTATTGGTATTCCATCTGAAAGGGTTTTGAAAATATTTTATGAATGTGATTCTCTAAGTTTCCAAAAATTATTTTTATTCTATTTCAATGGGTTTTGAGAGTTTTATTTTAGTAAAACTATGTGTTTTTTCAACTGAAAATGTTTTATGTCATACACTCAAAGAAGTTTGAAAATAATGGTAAACATTATATAGGCTTCCATGTTTTTCACTAAACTAATAGATTTATGTTTTTTTATGTAAATTAATAAAATTTTGGTGATTATACTATATTTTTTAAAAAATAGAGGGTTTAAGTATGGGTAAAGAAACAGGATAACTAACATTTAAAGCCATTAAGATTTTTCAGAAAAATAAATTATGTTCTGTTTTAAAAGTTTCATTTTTGTGAAAAAATGGGTATTGAGTATAAGTGTATAATTTGTAATATATGATTTTTCATGTATGAGTTCTGGATAATTATCTAAAACATTTAATCAAAAAGATCCTCAATATTATAATAAAGTGAATTCCAGTTCGAAGACACTAGAACATGTAAACCAGGCCATGTCGTTATAGTTTGTATCAGAGGAGGGTTCAGACAACTTTAGGGATTTGGATGTTTACTTGAGAGTTATTCTTAAGAGTTATGGATATCATCATGTGTTGATAATTTTGAGGTTGATAATTGGTTCAATATCCTAGACGCCCATTTGAATATTATAGTAATAAAATTTTGAAATAATTAATGATATTCTGGGAGACGTTTGTTTTTGGGTTTATTTTTATATAACCATTAGGTTTAATGTTAAGTATTATTTGAGGAAGAATACCATTACATTTTATGGACATAATTTTAAAGGAATGGAGAACCTTTAGGGTTTATATAATATTTGATTTTGCGGTAATTATGGGTTATTACATTTTTGGGATGCAAAATTAAAGGTATGAGATAACTATTTAGTTTTAAAAAGTTTGTATAATTTAATATCTTAAGGTTATTTTTGATAATGTTTCTCACATTTATGGGAATCTTATAATTATAATATTAATATAGTTTTATAAAAAGAATATCTCATTGGTCGGGAAACAAGTCGTTGCACCTAAAAAGGCTATGAAGTTTGCACCCATGACCGAATTGCAACAAGGGTGCATCACCTACCATTAGCCTACATGAATTCCCACTTAGTATGCCATTTTCATCTCTGTTAGATGATTTTATGGATGAAGAATAAGTTGATTTTGGGAACATTTGTTTTATCATAATAATAACCATGGGATTTGAAATTGATTTTGTGACCAAGTGATTAATTTTATTTAGGAAAAAAATAACAATAATTTTGGGGAGAATTATAGAATTAAGCTAAATAAAATACTATGAGATTTTATTTCGGGAATATAGGATGAATTTTCTTTTGGAATCATGTGTGATTCTATTGTGGATTTATGGATATTCATATAATTTATGAAAATTGTAAGCATATATTGGATATAATATGTTTAGTGAATGCACATTTTGGTATGAAACTTAGAGAGTAATTAATGTCATTTGGAGATAAATTTTATAGTTAATCATGGAAGAATATTAGATAAAAATCTTCTTTTTTGGATTTTAATATTATTCTAAAATATTTTTGGGTACTTTTAAGGATTGTTATTTATTGAATGATTTATTTGAACTTTGGGTATTACTATTGAATTTTGGAGATTAAATTATTTTTCCTCCTATAAAGGATTATTCTTTTTGGAGAATTATCTTATATTTTCCTAAACATTTTGGTTATGCTTAATATTTATAGACATGAGGAATAACTTATAATATTTTTTTTCAGAATATGTGATCTATTATATGTTGATTATACTATTTCATGAATGTAAAAAACTTCTTCAATAATCATCATTTAGAGAAAAAGATGAGATTGTGGTAGGAATTCATTAATAGTATAAAGTTTACATGTTAAGTAATTATATTTCCTTATGTTCCTATTCTAGATGGTAAAGGAATAATTGGAATACATGAAAAAGATGTTGAAACAAAAATTATATCTATTTAAATTTGTTTCAAATAAATAAATGAACTTTAAAATCATCACATATTTATGGTTTTGGGATGGTTAATTTTCTGATGACCATATTCTCTATCACTCTCTATCAGTCCATGCAAGTTAGTTTTGTAATCCATATCCATTATTTCACTTCCCACTTATGTTCTACTATAGTAAATCTAGTATGTGTTACTTTAGATGACCTCTGTACATCCCTTTTCTCTCTTATCAAGTGTATGTTTTATTAATCTTTTTTATAATGTGGTATTTCAACAATGGTTTTTTAAAATGTCAAATCCCAGTTACCAATATCAAGTTCAAAATTATGAGGACACAACTTCTAGGGGGGAATATAACAACCTAGGTAATGATAGAATAATTGTTTTTCAATATTTAGTATAATTCATGAAATATATAGTCATATTAATTATAAATATATTAATTAAATCTTAAAACAGAAAAGGAAATGGTTTTATTAAACTCATTTCATATAAAATTTTATTTTAAATTCTATTTTAAAATTATCTAACATTAATTTTTAAAAATGAATTTTATTTTTAAATTTATCATGTTAAAATTATCTTATGATGATTTTATGTGAATTTTTTTAAAATATTTATTTTTCAAGAAATAATGAAAAATAATGTTTTTTATTAGAAACTGTATTTTATTTTAATGTTTTTATAAGGTAAAATTTTGTTTATATTAATTTTATATTATAATAAAATAAGATTTTATTTAAAATAATATAATTATGGTTTTTCAAAATGTATTTATACTTGAATTTAGTATAGAAACATTTAATATTTAAAGTGGGAATTTTTCTGAAAAACTAATTTTTTTGCTTTTTGTCATTTTAATTTTAAATTAAATTCTATTTCTTTTTTTTTGAATTTTGAAAAATTAATTCCCTATTTGGAATCAGTGATTCAAAATTTATAAAATCTATTAATTTTATTTTTGGACAATATGAATAGAAACTTTAGTACTTTTTGTTACCACGGTAAAAGGTAAATCAGATAATTTAGGTTGAAAATAAAATAATAAGAAATATTAAATGACCCAAAATCTTGATTAAATATTTTTAGATGAGTATATATCGACCATAATCATAAAAGGTTCAAATTTATAACCTTTTGGGTCCACATTGAAAAGATTATGACCTTTACACTATTTTATTTAAATAAATAACAAACATGTCACACTCTTGTTTTTAATAGGTGTAATATTTTTAATATGGTGTATCTAGAGGATATGTTCGAATATAAATATTACTTTGAATTATAATATACTTATATTCATCATGGAAATTTAATTTTAATTTTTAGGGAAGAAAAATTTTCATTAAATGCTTTCATAACGGTGATGAAGTGTTTATTAAATTATTAGAAAAATCAGATAAATGATTTTAAAAATATTAAAATAAATATAATTTGATGTAATTAATGTGATACATGAATTTTATAGATTAATTTAATATATTTGGAATATTTTAAAATAATTTTTTTGAATTATTAGTGTCATCTTGATTTTATGAATGTCAATGTAATGAATAATTCTAAAAATTCACATTATAGATATTTTATAGTAAATAATATTTTATTAAATAATTTAAAATTCCTAAAAATCTTAAATTTGGAAAATTTATTAGTATAAGGATTAAAATATAATACATATTCCATTAATTTTTTGTTTTTTCTTTTACATTGATGAAATTATATCCCAAAGAGTAAAAATCTATATTGTCACGGTAAGAGTTAAATGAGTTAAATATGGGTTAAAACCAAAAGATAAGGGTAGAAATATAGTAAAAACATGTCTAATTTTTATTTTATTAGTTTATTTCTACCTAAAATCATCTTATTTTCTTAATAAATCACTTTTAAACCATTTTTTATTAAAAACTAATTTATATTAATATAATAATTTCAGAAATCCCAAGAGTGCCCCTCCCCTCTCTTATAAAAGAGAACCTCTTATTATCATTTATTCACACTTAAAAACCCTTTTTTTCATCCAAAACCAGACCAAAAACATTCATAAAATTAACCCCCTCATTATAGAGGTATTTAGTTAGCATAACACCATCCTTAGTGGTCGTAAGGTGTTAAGAAAAGAATAGTTTCAAAGGAAGATGTATATTTTTTATCTACATGTTTTAGTTTTGTTTCTTCATCCGCATACCCCAAAACTTATTAAAAAATGATAAAATAATAAATCTATTATATTAAATATACTTATATGTTATTATTTTAGTTTCGTATCCTATATAAATCTTTTCTTTCATCAAATGGGAAATGAAATCATCATTTGTGGGTACGACGGACTACCGACTCACGAACCAATGTAATTTGTTTTTCCTAACCGTCTCTCACTAATGGTTATAATGATGAAATTAATATTTTTATATATGATATTAATGTCATATTTATCATTATTAAAATATAATATATCATTTATATTATGACCTTTCCATGCACTGGAAAATGATAACGTTCGTGCGTAAGTGTGGACCACCTCCATGAAGAGATGCGATTTTTTTCATCACCACATGGCATAGATGATATATATAAGTATATTTTAAGAATTAATATTATATTTATGATATTATTATAATTATTTAAATATAAAATAATACATACCTTCTTTCCATAATGATCTTTGAAAAATGGAAATGTTACTCATGCATACGTACGAGCTATCGTCTCCCCGATTTTAATGTAGTTCATTTTTCATAACCATATGTAATGGTTAAATTTAAAAGTACAATTGATGTATAAAAATTACAATTATTTAATTAGTATTATTTTATATATGGTTGAGTAATGACCACTTTGACCATAGTCAAATTATCTAAGTCATTTTGGACTTAAGAACCAAATATCATCAAAACATCCGACATGAACTTAAAAAATTATGTAATTGTTATAACATGGTAAGAGGTGATATAAAATGAATAATAAAATTCAAAAAGGTTATCAAGAAATTAAATATTTAACATAATATTATTATTCAGGAAGATAAATTACATACGTGACATGTCATAACTCAAGGTTGTGGACTTTATTTTAAAAATCATAATTGTAAAGATTTTCTTAAAACTCTCTTTTTCATCCATTTCTATTTTAAAAAATGTTTTACTATTATAATACGATTATTTAAAGTCATTTTTTACTTTTTTTTACTTTTTAATTTTTTTTGAATGGAATATTTTATTCATTTTCTTAACGAGGTACTTTGTGACTTTTCTGAAAAAAATAGGGAAAGAGTTTTTTTAACTTATACAACAAGAGTGGATTTTTCTACCATCATGAAACTTTAATTAATTTAAGTTTCCTTCATATGGTGTCATATTTATTATTAAATAAAATGGTTTATTTATTATATATTCAATTATTATATTTTGAAAAAAAAATTTAAATAAAATGGTATTTTGATTTCCAAACATGTTTTCCATGTGGCTTTAAATGAGTTTTTCAAAGGTTTTATGAAGGGAAGGTGAAGGAATAAAGTGTTTTATTCATTTTACTTATGAATTATATAAAACATAGTTGAGATCTATACAACATATATGAAGGGTTAAACTCTATTATAGTTTACATCAAAGCACAATATATCTTATACGAAGGGTTGATCCCCATTATAGCTCACAGGTGAGCATGATATAACTTATATAGAGATTTCAACCCCATTATATCTCATAAAAAATGGGTAATACTGATATAGATTATACAAAGGGTGATTCATATTATATCTCTTGAATGCATTGGATAATTTTTATGTTCTCCGGACTTTTATTGGAAGTCGGTTGTATGTTTATTCGAATTGCAAGGGTTTCGAAAGGGTTTTATGACTATGATTCTATAAGTTGAAAAAAATGTTTTTTTATTTTCATTATTTGGGGTTTTAATATTTTATTTTGAGAAAAAGTGTGTGTTTTTTTAACATAAAATGTTTTATTTCATACTCTCAGAGAACTTTAAAAATAAAGGTAAACATTACTTGGGTTTTCATGTTTTTCACTAAAATAAGGAATTTCTTCTTTTTATGTCCCTAAATAATATTTTTTGTGCTCATCCTGAATTTTTTTTTTAAAAAAAATTAGGGTTTAAGGATGTGTAAAGGAAAAGAATAAGATAATTTAAAATTGTTAATATTTTTCCTGAAAATAAATCATGTTTTATTTTAAAAGTTTCATTTTTTGAAATAATTGATATTGTTTAAAAGTGTCTAATTTGTAATATATGAGTTTTTATGTATTATTTATAACCTAATTCTCTAAAAATATAAACTAAAAAGTATCTTGGTATGGTAAGAAAGTGAATTATAGTACAAAAACACTAGAATGTGTAATGGGGGAAGGGTTGTTGTAGTTGGATTGAAAGGAGGGTTTAGAAAAATTTGAAGATTATGATGTTTTCTTATGAGGTATTCTTAAGAGTTATGGATATAATCATGGTTTTATAATTTTGAGGTCAATCACAAGTTCAATACCTTAGACACCCTTTTTGAGGATTTAAGTAATGAAATTTTGAATTGATTAATGAAATTCTGGGATGCGTTTGTTTTTTGGGTTTAGTTTTATATAACTCTTATGTTGAATGTGAATTATTATTTGAGGAATAATACCTTTAAATTTTTTAGATATAATTTTAAAGGTTTAGAGAATGTAACATCTCGCCCCTCACACATCATCTTGGGAAGAGGTGGTGGGCTTACTGGGCCTTAGGTGACATCCCCAAGACACCCAAGGCTAGTAATAAATGCCAAGGGATTCATGAAAAATTGGGGGATTATTTTCCTTTAGAATATAAAACAAATAAACCAAGATAACTATATCCAAACAACCACTATATGACACATGAATAAATTCTGATACAAATCATGGTTTAGCAATCCAAATCAAACTATATCAAAGTAAAAAGGAGAAAACCAAACCAACAAAACTCAAAAAAAATATAATGACACAAACTCAGAAACTCCCAACCTGTTCCAAGATCCAACCCCATAAGCTACACTGTGGTATCAAGACACATCACTAAATAAATAAAATACCATTCCATTACCTATGTTTTGATATACAATATCTACAAACTCACCAAAGTTCCCAAGTAGGGGGTGAGAATAAAACTCCCTTGGATTTCCCTAATTACTTCCTAAATCTCGCCACTAGGATAGAAAAGTTAGCACATTTATATAAAATATTTTAAAACCAGTGTGAAAAATTTTATATCAAAGTACTAAGTTGTTTCCATATCAAATTTTTTTTCTAAACCAAATAAATTTCTAAGAAAAAAAATTATGGAAAGAAACTAAAAAAAACTTTAAAAACATTTCTCCATTTTAATTTTCGAATAACCCATTCCATTTCACACATCCAAACATTAATTAAACCATGGACCACCCTATACTCATGATTGTTGAGTAGTCCTTTCAAAAACCTATCACTTGGTGAACCACTTTGATGGGGAAATTTAATACCCTTATCCATCCCATCCTGTTGGGGGAAACTTCATAACCTTATCCATCCCAAATGCACATGAACACATGCCAACCATTTATTCCAAATACCATGAAAAAAATGAGCCATAATTTCAAAACAATGCATTTATTTAAAACATTTTCCAACAAATTTTACATGCAAAAAAACCAACCATCCATTTTAAAATCATTATTTTAAAATCATGTAACAAATTTCACTATCTACAAAACAATAAATTTCTACAATTTTACTGACCATCACTAAAGAGAGTTTCCAAAAAACATTGCACATCAATTTTACAATTCCAACCAAGAAATTAAATAAATTTAAAATCAAACCTTATAATTGTTAATAATAGGAATCGAGAGTGAATCCACCTACCTCATAACTTATGTTGAAATGAAGAATGACACAAATTATTCAACAAAGCGGATAGAAACTCATTAAAATTTCCTTAGATCTTGTTCCCCTTAAAAAACAACCAAATATAATCATAATTAGAATATGAAAACAAGAATCTATTCCCAACAAACTAGATTCATGAATCTAGGAGAGGGAAGAAGAATAAATATAAGGAAAACCACTAAGAATGAGCACTTACCAAAATTTTTTTACCTCCAACGCACCAAGATTCTGCAACATATCACTCTTAGATCAAGATGAAGGGTCTGAATAGCCTTAGGAGGGAGATGAATTTAATTTATAATTGTATTAAGGAAAAAATGAGTATCTTAGAGTGTAAATATGATTATATACACAAAATATGGATATAATTTTTAATGTTTCATGGTTAAGGCGCATGATTAGAAAAATAGTGCACTAACTATGTATTAACAACTTCATCTAAAAACCCATCTCATGGTTGTATAACAATGTTTAAAAAACCATGCACCAACCATGTTAAAGACCTTTTTCCACATTTTCATGGTTTCTTCTGGGTGGCTGTATAGTTTGAGAAAACTGTGTGCCTACTCAGTGCCCATTATTTTAGTTACATGGTTTCTTGGGAGGTGCTACATGGTTTATACTAACCGTTCACAAACCATTAACCTCCATAAAATCCCCATAAAATTGTCAAAACCCCTCCATACCTTCCGAAGATTAACCGAATAAATTTATATACTTAAAAAACATAAATAAAGGATTAATTACTTGAAATAAGGGGTTCTATATTCTCCTCAACATTGGTTTTTCCATCCTCAAAAATGTGAAAACCACCATTATCCTGAAAGTGTTCGGGCCATTTCATGACCATTTCATTCTCACATTCCCACATTTTTTCAAGAATCTGACCATGTTTCAATAAAACCCACACTAGACCGATGCTTTTATCATGAAATAATTTCTCTTGCCTATCCACAATACATGCTGGCACATGATTCAATGTTGCATTCGACTCTAGGTCCACATGATCCCATCGAATCACATGATTAAGATCAGGCGGATACTTACTCAATTGAGATATATGAAACACATTGTTCAATGAATAAAACTTTGGTGGAAAAGAAAAATGATATTCCACCTCACCAACCTGTTAAATTATCTCAAAAGTTACTATGTATCAAAGACAAAACTTACCCTAATTCTAAAAAATACAATGCCCAAGATTTGTAAAGATTCTCAAGAACACATGATCCCTGACCTCAAAGCATAAAAGTCATCGACAATGATATATATATGATTTATAAAGACTCTATGTGATATGAATTCTATTCTTGATAAAATGAATCTTATCTATTATCTCTTACACAAGGCTTAGTACAACCAGTGAAGTATCACTTGTTTTCACCAGAAAAAGTGGAAAATGCCCAAAAAATTCTTTGAAATGAGCCATATGTATCAGGTACTGATAACTATTATTATATGAAAACTACACGAATGGTATATGATCCTCCCATTATCCAATAAAATTCATTACACAATCACAAAGAAGTTATTCCAACATTTGTATCATCCTTTTGGATTGTCCATCTATATGAGGATGACACACTATGGTCATAGTCAACTAAGTCTCAAGGTATTTCTACAAGGATTTTTAGAAATGAGACGTAATCCTTGGATCTTGGTATAATACTATCGAAATTGGTTTGACATGCCTCTTTACCACTTCCCAGATATAGATTTTAAATAAGTCCTCCACCCTATCAGATTCATGATTAGGGATGAAATGTGCCAACTTTGTGAGATTTTACACTATCACCCATATGACATCATGTTTCTAAACCATCCTTAGGAGACTTGGAAAAAAATATATGGCTACCTACTCCCATTTCCAAACAGGAATAGGTAAATACTGTAGTATACCCACTGGCTGCTGGTGCTCTACCTTAACCTATTGAAAGGTGATGCATCTCATAACCAACTCATCCACTTTTATTTTTATTCAAACCCATCAAAATAGTGATTTCAATTCCTTATACATATTTTTTATTCTAGGATAAAAAACCCATTTTGAATGGTGGTAATCATGAATAAATTGTTCCTTATAAGCCATAGGTATAACCATCTATTATTTAAACTGAAAAACTAAACTCCTATCTAACTTCCATTCTTCAATGGTTTCCTAACCATTGAGTTTTGACCTCATCAGAACACATTCAAAATTATTTGTATATGACTCTTTAACCATCCACACAAAATCAGAAACAAAAGAAACTAGAAAGAAAACTACACCACTACCTCGGTCTTCACAATCTAGGTGCATATAGTCTATCACCGACATCAGCTACCACTGGTATGAAGGCTCTTTTACCAACTGAATATATGAATTCCTTCTTAATGAAACCACCACCAAATTACCTTTATTTAGTGTACAAGTAAAAATCAAGCATCTAATGATACTCCAGCCATATTATTTGTCTCAGATTCAAATATCTTTGTGATGAAATGTGTTTTAATCTCTTATGATTTATAAAAACTATAAATTTCCCACCAAAGAGGTAATGATTCCAAGTATTCAAAATATGAAATACAAACAATTATTTCAAATCATGTGTTGGATATTTCTTCTCATGAAACTGTAACTTTTTTAATCCATAAGAAATAATATAATCTCCCTACATGAGAACACATCCCAATCTAGATCCTGAAGCATCACAATACACAATATAACCTTATCTTGATTCTGTAAATATCAAGATCGGTGCTAATGTAAGGTGAAATTTAAGATCTTGAAATGGCTTACGATATTCATAATTACATTTAAATGAAACATAATTACTTGTCAAATATGTAATTGGTGAATCTAGTCATGAATATTCATGAACAAAAAGTCGATAATAACCAGCTGAGCCCAAGAAATTATATATCTCAAATAAATTTTTTAGTGGTTTCCAAGATCACAGTCTATATATTTTCTGAATCCATAGAAAAACCTTTTTAATAGATAACATGGAAAAGGAAATTTACCTCTAGTATCCAAAAATAAAACTTTTAAAGTTTTTCATAAAGACAATGATCCTACAAGATACGCAACACTGTCTCCAAGTGTTTCTCATACTCAGCGCTTGTCCATGAATACACCAATATTTCAACCAAAAACACCACCACAAAAGAATATAGATATATTTTTAATATCTTATTCATCAATTACATAAAGACAACTAGTATATTTGTAAGATTAAAAGGAATAAACACATACTCATAATGGACACATCTACTCCTAAAAGGAATTTTTATAATTTTCTCCTTCGAAACCCATAGTTAGTGATATCTCAGATAGAAGTAAATTTTAAAGAACCACTGGGATCCCCTCAATTGATTGATATTATCATCAACGCATAGAAGTGGATACTGATTCTTTACCATCACATGGTTAATATATCTACAAAAATCTAAAGTGTTTGATCCACCTTTTTTATAAAAAAACTAGTGATACACATAGAGATGTACTAGGATGAATGAAACCTTTTTTCTAACTTTTCCAAATGAAATTTAAATTTACAAAATTATGTTGGTTCCATCTGATAAAAAAATGTGATATAGGTCTAGTCTTGGGTAAGATATCAATCATAAACTTCACTTCTCTTATGGGTGGAAAACTTAAGAAATTATCAAGAAAAACATCTGGGAACTGATCAATAATTGATAGAAAAACCACAATTATTGATCTCATCCATAGATTCCAAGGTCAATGATAACAACTAGTATCAGATATTTCCAACTGTTGGTTCTAACAAGCCTGCTGCACCTATCTTTACATTTTGGTATCCTCTAAAGAGATGTTATATGCCATCATCAGTTGTAAAATTAACTATCTGGGTATAATAGTGGATGTGAGATTTAAATATTTCCAACCAATCCATACCTAGGATTATTTAATAGAAATCCATCACAAGCATAGATAAATCCCATATCAATTTATCCCCATTGATAGTTATTAAACATGATTTGTACATAAAGGCTCAACATTATCTTTGGCCAAGACGAGTTTGAAGTTTAAAAATAGAAGGAATCTTCTCAATATTAAAACCTAGAAGATCAAAAACATGAGAAGAATTAATTGAATGGGATGAAATCATATTAAAAAAATCTTTCATAAGGGTATAATTCAAAATAATATTACCACTCACCATAGATGGTCTATATTGATCACACACAATCACTTTCTCTGCTCTATAAAACTTCTTACTCACTACACTTTGATATTTATTACCCTATTGAGATTATACTACATGGGGATTCATGGTATTCCATGAATTATCATGAATTGACCAGTTTTTTTTATGAGAGTTATCATGATTCCCTCATCCCATAAAAGACTATGATGTATACGAAAGATTAGATATGTTTCTATCACCCAACCTTGGAGCACTGTTACAATAGGGCTGAAGATGCCCCATATGGTTGAAATTGTTAAATTATCTAGGTGGTTTCATAAAATCCTGCTTCATGTGATAAAATAACCACATTAAAAACATCTAATTTTCACTTTGGTTTAGGTGGAGGATTTACTGATCTAGCCATTTGATTTTGAGTCATACCACTACCTTGGAAATAGGTGTCCCTCTTCTTCTTATTCACAACATTAGAGTTCCCACAATTTCCCATTGTCATCAACATGAGTCTGCCACCTGTATCTTTTAAGATGTATCTTTCTCACACCATCACTCTATTGACCAAATCTATATAATTTTTTAAAAAAAGAATGAAAATATGTGAGTGAATCTATATCCTCAACCCTAATTTAAAATTTATTCCTTTAAGGATGCACTTGTAGTAGCTTCTAGTAAAAATGGACTAAATTCATTAATTTAGGTGCATACTCTATCACTAAGATATTCACCTACTTTAATTTGAAAAATTATGTTGTTTGAAAAATTATGAACATGTGAGGATAGAAATTTTTATTGAAAAATACTTCAATATCCTACTATTAAATGCCTTGGTCTAATTTAGCCTTAATTTCTAAATCCCACCATGATCATTATAGATCATTCATCATGTACATTTCCAACTTGACTTTCAACTCAACCGGTGTTTCTAGGAAATTAATTATTATATTCATCCTATGTAGCCCCACCTATGCCTTTTTCAATTCTGAATCACCCAGAAAGATGGGTGGATTCTACTTTTGGAACTAGATAGAGTGATCCAAATGCCTTGGTTAATCCCTCATGTTCCCTATATCACAACATGAAAAACCTAGACAATACCCTAAACCGACTATTGGTTCACCTGTGGCTCACGTGTAACCACATTCCCCACATCCACTTCTGGTTGGTTTCTTCTATGCCTAACTGATTTCATTTTTTATAACCAAAATAAAATTTTATTTTGTCTCACTCCCTAGTGACTGAAGTATTCTCAATTTCAAATTTACAAAATCATATTTATCACAATAAGTCTTTCCAAAATCCAAAAATTTCTAGTTTCAACCCATTTTTGAAAATTTCACCCCGATCATTGAAAATCAAACAATTTTTAACAATTTTCAAAAATAAACATATTTTCACCAAATCATAAACCATTACTCAAATATAAATTATGAAATCCTACTGGAATTCATTTATATCAATGAATTTCATGTACTTATCATCAAGTAAACCCATGATGATGAGGTTACAACTCCTATAAGTGTCTCAAAACATTCATGTACCCAAACTCCCTGGTAACTTGAAGTTCAACATAAATTGGTTAGCTATGCCTATTTATGCTATAAATTTCAAGTTATGATGATCCAACTCCTTGCTACCAATCTAACTTGAGGACTAAAATGAATGAATTTCCAACTTTATAACTGAACAAAATGATACCATTTGAAACATCCTACCCCTTACCCATTGGATTGGGAAGAGAAGGGGGTATTATTGTGCCTTCGGTGAAATCTCCAAGACACAAAAGGTTAACAATAAATTCCAAGGGCTTCATAAATAGTTGTGGGATAATTATAACTTTGAATATAAAACAACTAAACTAAGATAAACATAACCAAACAACCACTATATGATGCATGAATACAATTTATTAAAACTCAAGGTAAACCTATCCAAATAAAAATATGACATATTACAAAGTGAAAACTGAACAAAAAAATTCAAAGACTTAAAGTATCCCAACTCAGAAAATCCCAACCTACTCCAAGATCAAACTCCACAATCCATTCCATGATATCAAGATTCATCGCTAAATAAATGAGATACCTTGCCTTTACCTATGTCTCAATATATAATATCTAAAAATGAACCAAATTTCCCAAGAAAGGGGTGAGTATAAAACTCTGTAGGTTATTCCCAATGACTTTTCAACTCATTCCACTAGGATAGAATAGGTTTTAATATTTATATAAAATAGTTTAAAACCAATGCAAAACATTTTATATCAAAGCATTAAATATTTTCCAAACAAAAATCGTTTTCTTAACCAAATCCATTTCTAAGAAAAAAAAAATCCATGTAAAGAAACCAAACAGACCATTAAAACAATTTCTCAATGTCCATTTTTTCATAAACCATTCCATTCCAAACATCAACACATCCAGGAAACCATGGAACTCCCTATACTCATGAGTGGGGAGTCATCCCTTCACTAATCTGTCACTTGGTCATCCACTTTTATGGGTGAAAGTTTATACCCTTATACCTCCCATCTTGATGGGGAAAACCTTATACACTTATCCATCCCAAATGCACACTAACACACTCCAATCATTTATAAAAAATAAAAATGAAAACCAATTGATCCACCATTTAAATAAAAACAATCCTTTTATTGAAGAAATTTTCCAATAAATTTTATATGCATCAAAACATAATAACCATTTCAAAATCATCATTTTAAAATAATCTAATAAATTTCACTCTAAAAAACAACCAATTTATAAAATTTCACAAACCATCACTAAATAGGGTCTCTAACAAACATTTCATATCAATTTCACACTTCCCACTAATAAATTTAATCAATTTGAAATCAAGACTTCAAGTTCTAATTAAGAGGAGTTGTGAGTGAATCCAAATACCTTATAACTTAAGACAAAATGAATAACAACATAAATTATTCAACAAATGGGATATAAGCTCCTTTAAACATCCTTAGATCTTTTTCACCTTCAACAAAAAAAAATCTGGTTGTGATTGGAATCACATAACAAGAATCTATCCGAAACGGACTAGATTCATGAATCCAAAAGAGGTAAGAGGAATAAAAATAAGAAAACCCACCATGAATGAGCACTTACCAAGGAATCCGGCCTCCAACACACCAAGATTCTCCAACATATTGCTCCGGAATCAAGAGGAAGGGTCTCTATAGCCTTAGGATGGAGAGTAATTTGAGTTAGGATCATATTGAGGTAAAATAGAGTGGATTAGGGTGTAAATAAAATTAAATCCCCAAAATATGGATATCATTTTTAATATTACATAGTTAAGGTGAAAGGTTAGGAAAACCACAAACTAACCATGTGTAAGACACTGCCTCTAAACACCCTTCACATGGTTGGCTCACACATTTAAACAAACCATTCACCAACCATGATAAATCCCTCTATCGACACTTTTACGATTTCTCTTAGGTGACCGCATGGTTTGGAAAAATTGTGTGCCTAATCATGTGCCTACTTAGTGCGCACTATTTTAGTAGCACAATTTACTGAGAGGTGTTTCATAGCTTTTACTAACCACACACCTCCATAAATTACAAAAAAATATGTAAAAAATACTCCAAGAATTTTCAAAATTAACACAATAAATTTATATACATAAAATACAGAAATAAAGGGCTGATTTTTTAATTTTGGGGATACTAAAGAGATCCTTTTGGGTTTATATGATCATTGATTTTGAGGTAATTATCAATTTTTACATTTTTGGGATGAAAAATAAAAGGTATGAGATAACTTTTGTGGTTAAAATATTTTTTTAATGTTGAATATAATAAGGTTACTTTTTTAGGATGTTTCTCACATTTATGAAAATTTTATCAGGATTATATAAATATAGTTTTAGTAAAAGGAGAACTCACATGTTAGGTCACAACATGTCTTATCTGAAAAGGCTGTGAGGTTTAAACCCATAATCGAAGGACGAAAAGGGTACATCCTCTACCACTGGCCTATATAAAATCCTGGTTAGTATGGAATTTTAGTTTTAGTTAAAAAAATTTATGAATTAAGAATTAGTTGATTCTAGGAATATTTGTTTTATTAGATAGATAACCATGATATTGAAAATTGATTTGGAGACTAAGTGATTAATGTTATTTCATAGGTATATTACTATAATTTTGGGGAGATTTATAGGATAAAGGTATAAAAATTATATGGGATTTTATTTAATTAATAAAGGATGAATTATATTTTGGAATAATATGTGATCATACTGTGGATTTAGAGCGATTCAGGTAATTTATAGAAATAGTTTTTTTTATTTTAGAGATTATATGTTTAGAGAATTCACTATTTTGTATGAGACTTCAAGAGTAATTTATTTTATTTGAAGATAAATTTTAAAATTAATCTTGGAAGACTATGGTGTCAAATCCTTCTGTTTTTTGGATTTCAATCCCAGTTTGGAATATTTTTGAGTTATTTTTATAATATTTATTTATTGAATGATTTATATTGAACTTTGGGTATTAATATAGAATTTTGGAGATTAAAGTAGTTTTCCTCATATGAAGGATTATTATTTTTAGGGAATTATATTATCTTTTCCTAACCATTTTGGTCATGGTTAATTTTTATAGATAGGAGGAATATTTTTCAATCATGTTGTGCAATTATGTGATCCATTAGAATTTGATTATAATATTTTAGGCAGGTAAAATCCATCTTGAATACCCATTGTTTGTATTAAAAGATGATATTATGATGATAATTCATTAATGGATGAAATTATACTTGTTAAGTAATTATATTTCCTTATGTTCCTATTCTATATGTAAAAAATGTCTTAAATATAGGAAAAAGATCCTAAAACAAAAAACTTATCTATTTAACTTTATTACTTCGAAATCAATGACCTTTTAACCCATCATAGATTTATCATTTTTTGATGGTTAACTTTTCCATGACCATATTCTCTATAACTATCTATTAGTACTTAGAAGTTAGTTTTTATTATATATATATTTTTTCAATCCCCTCTTATATTTTCCTACATGAAGATATAATATGTGTTACTTCAGATGACCTTTGTATATGCCATTTCTCTATTATCAAGTGGAATTTTTATTAATCCTTTTTATTATGTGGGATTTCCACAAAGGTATTTTGAAAAGTCAAAGCCTGGTTACTAAGCCCAAGTTCAAAATTACGAGGATGTAATTTCTAAAGGGTGGGGGGAGAATGTAACAACCCATGTAATGATGGAATAAATCATTTCAATATTTAGTAGTATTCATGAATTATGTAGTTATATTCATTATAAATATATTAACTTATCCTTCAAATCAAAAAAGGAAATGGTTATATTAAATACATTTCATATAAGATTTATTTTAAAGTTTAATTTTAAAATTATATAATTTTAAATTAAAATAATTAATTTTATTTTTATATTATTCATGTTTAAAATATATTAGGATTCTTTTTTGATAATTTTTTGAAAATATTTATTTTTCAAGGAATAGTAAATAATACTAATTTTTATTGGAAACTATATTTTATTTTAAAGTATTTATAAGGTAAAATTATTATTTTTTATTTGTTTTAATTTATAATTTATTCCATTTGATTTAAAGTAATCCAATATGGTTTTTTAAAATGGATTTATAATTTAATTTTGGGTAAAACATTTTATATTTAAAAGGGAATTTTTTTTTGAAAAACTATATTTCTTTGGGTTTTTCTTGTTTAATTTTATATTAAATACCAGCACATCTGTGATTTGAATTTTGAAAAATAGATTTCATAGTTACAATCAATAGGCCCAAATTTATTAAAATTTTCAGTTTTATTTTCGGACAATTTGAATTATATCCTTAGTAAAAAAAATTACGATGGTAAATTGGGAATCAGGTAATTTTGGTTTAAAAAAATGATAAGAAATATTAAATGACCCAAAAACTTACCTATGTCATGAACCATCCCCCAGGGCCCATGCCGTGACATACCCTAAGCCCGCCTCCTAAAGGACAGGGGTTGGTGACTAGCACCGAAGGTGTCAACCTGCAAGTAGGAGGCATTTCCCTAAGTACATATACACACGCACACACAACCACGTCCCAAAGCTGAAAAAGTAAACATGCATGCCACTAAACAACCATTGAGTAAAATTGAAAATTGTAGGTCAAATGGGCCAGAATAAAAACCCAACAAAAGATAAACTGAAAAAAAGAAACTAAAAGGAAAATGCTAAAAGTCATCCACTGAAAACCCCACCTGATGGGTATGTGCAGAGTTGCTACTAGAAGCTGTAGAAGTATGCACCACCTTCCTTGTATCACTGGGCACTACTGAGTCCTAGGCCCCCAAGTCCTCTATTAATTTTTTGGTCGTTTGCACCAGACACAACACATGTGGGAAAAGCCCAGGTAGGATTTAGTAATAGAATATTATGTAATGACCCCAAAACACAAAAAAGACCAAAAATAAATCCACAAGAAAACCACTAATCTCGATCACGAATCAATAAATATAAGACTAGGAATATTCTAGAGTTGGAAAGTAAGAACATTATTTATAATGTCGAACACCATGGGATGCTGGAGAACTCCTCTAAAATGAGTATAGTGGGCCTACCGGGTCACACAGAAGCCGCTACCCACTAACCTAGGATTGTTGTGGTACTCATCCCTGATGAGTACCATGGGAATGTTGGGTCACATAGAAGCTTCTCCACACCGTGGGAATGTCGGGTCAAAGAGAAGTCACTTCCCACCTTGGTCATACTAAGGTACTCCTCCTACTGAGTACCATGGGTTTGTCAGGTCAAACAGAATTTTCTCCCCACTGTGGGCCTACCTGGTCACATAGACGCCACTTCCCACTAAGACATAATAGTCGATCCACACATGGTCTCTTATCAGCAACCTTTAGATCTCAGCCAACCGTAGGGTTTCTGCACATAGCATGCTTAATCTTGAGAGAACCTCTCCCCAATCCATTAATAAAATTTCAAATTCTAGAAAATCCTCCATAGAGTATGCCAAAAGATCCACCTTGTCGCAAGGGTTCCAATGTTGTAAACGGCTCATCAATCAGATGATCGGTTTTCAAGATATTGACATTCTTCCAAAAAGGGGCTGGTGGGGCCCGAGTTCAGTCCGACCCAATCATACTGATCCAACCCAACCCAGACCAGGGTCCACCGACCCGACCCAGGTCCACTGAACTGGCCCAACCTAGGTCTGGCCCGTGGGGGTGGCACATGCCATGCCTGGTCCACCCGACTCGGACATGGCTGGAAGCCACGTTCGACTCACCATCACCCCGCAGGTCATTCGTGTGGCTCATTCTCCACTGTGATCAAGAGACCACGACCATTGATGTGTGGGATGCGGTGTGGTGTCGCGACCATGGTGCACCGACGTGGTGGGTTGGCCACGTCAACCCGCTGCCGTCCATCGACCCCTGTGGCACCACCACGGTCGGTTGACTGTAGTGCTCTTCTAGCGCGCCATCATGGCGCACTGTTACTTGCCTATGGCCACCACCGAGGGCCACCACCAGTAACCACCGACTCTGCCACCAATTTTGGTGTGCTGAAGGGTTCTTCTGCGGACCATTGGGTCTGCTTCGGGGGTCCGTTCTTCATGACACTTGCGCCTATGGCCTCTGGGGGATTCTATCTTTCCTGCAAAGGCCCCGGATCCTCCTTGTCTCCATTTTGAGGATACATACATAAAGAACACACATACAGAGGGGGTTAGGCCTTGTTCGTGTTGTCCCTCACCCTCTGTGTTCGTGTTTTAAAAATAGGAGGAGGTTGGGATTATAGTTTTATCAACTAAAATTTAATCCCACTATAGAAACCCCAAGAAGAAAACCCTCTCACAGGAACAAAAATCCACTGATCAACCTATTCTTGGTTTGATTTACATTCTTTTTGTTAGAATAAGAATATGGAAAACTTAAAAACAAAACAAACCGCTACCTTGATTGACATTCACCACTGGAACATTCCTTTCCAGGGGATTCAAGAGGTTGAAGGCGTTCATTATTCACCAGTCCCATTCTTTGAGATGCATCTAAGTCATTGACGATCCACCAAAATTCATCATTATTAATTGGAGAGAGTAATCATCATCATTTTATTAGATAAAAATCCACCCCTCTGATTCCCAACTCTCCAATGCATTAACCAATTAAAAGAAAACATGTCGCATTGTTTCTGTCACACTGCGACATTGTGTCGTTATTCTATTTCATTTACGAAACAATGTTTTTGTTACACTTAACTAAAACCAGCCATTAATGATCTTTATTTAATGTGCCTCATCGCCGCACCGCAATACCTCCGTCTACCACTCAACTGTTTCGAAAAACAAAATAAAATATCTTTTTAGTTTATTTTATTTTTTCCGGAAAAGTCTGAAAATTGAATTTTATCTCCGACCCTTTCCTGTCAAAGTTAGGTCTTTTCTAGGTGAATCCTGACTTTTTGAGTTCAACGGTGTCCTCATATTTTTGATCTGAGCACTAGTTTAAAATTTAGAAAAACCCGCTTTCACGTTTACTTAAACGAACTAAAAAAAGTTCAAAATTCCATTCAAGGCTCACCAGGGCTCAAAATCATGTGCATTCAAAGCATCATGTCTTGAATTAATTCTATAAAATTTTGAAAAAAAATTATATGGAAATTTCAAGATATTACATTCTCCCCACCTTAGGGATTTACATCCTTAAAATCCAAAACATGGTCTAATCAAACAAATAGGGGTACTGATCACGAATATGAGCCTCCCACTCCCATGTTCTCTCCTAGAGATTACCGTGCTGCCACCGAAGAATCACTAGAGGAATCAACCATCCATAAAGGACCCACTCCCATCGATCCTCTATCTTCCTTGGGAACTTCGCAAACATCTACCCATCATCAATGTCCAGCTGGCCCTAGTCGATGATGTGCGATGGATCGTGCACCTACCTCCTCAGTTGTGACATGTGAAGAAACATCATTAACCCGGTGTATCTGTGGGGGAAGTTCTAGGAAGTACACCACCTTGAAAACTCTACTAAGAATCTGTAATGGTTTAATAAACCTCAGAGATAACATGCCACCCCAGCCAAATCTCCTCAATCCCCATCAGGGTGAGACCCAAAGGAACACATGGTCTCCCTCCTCGAACTCCAATAGTCTTTTTGTCTTGTAAAAAAATTATTTATTCATGATTTGTGTAGTCATAATATACTATTGGATGATCTGAACCTTCTCAGTGGTAGATCATACCAACTATGGACCCATTAGTGCTGACTCCCCTAGGTTTTTCCAGCATAGAGGTGATCTTCATGGCTGCTCGTACAAGGCATGGAACGATGCCATGTAAATGGCGGAGTGATAGTTGTTGTTGTATGAAAACTCCAACAGTGGAATGTGGTCCTCCCAACTGTGATCAAAGTCAAGGATGCAAGCACGAAGCATGTCCTCCAAGGTCTGTATGGTCCGCTCTATTTGACCATCTTTATAAGGGTGAAAAGCTATGCTCAAGCGCAGTTGAGTCCTGAACGCCTCCTGCAATCCCTTCCAAAATTCAGATGTAAGGTGAGCGTCATGATCTGAGATGATCGTCGAAGGCACCCCATAAAGTTTCACTATCTTCTGGATGTAGAGATTTCCCAAGCCCTCTACCGACCCCTACTCCCAGATGGGTACGAAGTGAGATGACTTGGTGAGTCGGTCAATGATCACCTAGATAGAATTGTGGCCCCTGGACATGCATTGTAACCCCGTAATGAATTCTATCGAGATACCATCCCATTTCCTCTCTGATACCTTGAGTGGATGTGCTAAGATTGCTGGAACCTGATGCTCAACCTTCACTTAATAAAAAGTGAGGCATCATGAAACGAACTCTACCACCACATTCTTCATCCCCGACCACTAGTACGGACATAAAAGGTCATGGTACATTATTTACACACCAAGATTTATCACTAAAGGGGATGTATGGAACTCCCCCAACAAACGTCACCGGTACTATGGTGCATCCCCAAAAAAGTATTATGTACTCCCAACCTTTCAAAAATCCATCAGGAGCTTGTCCTAAGGATAACACAGTATGTCAGGCCTCACAGTCAACATCCACAAGTTGTTCCTCCCTAACTCACTATAATAGTGGGGGTGTGACAGTCATCTACTGAAGGTAAGCTGATTCATCATCATCCATGAAGGATATCTGCATCGTGGTAATATTATCCATCACCTCACTCAGCAACTGTAAACCAAACCTCCTACTGAGCGCATCTACCACCACATTCCCCTTCCCAAGAGTATAGACTATCACAAATTCATAGTCCTAGAGGAAATCCATACATCTCCGATGTACCAAGTTCAAGTCCTTCTATGAGAAGGTATACCTAAGACTCTTGTGGTCATAGTAGATAGTAAACCACTCACCCATCAAGTAGTTCCACCACATATTCAAGGTAAAGACGATTGGTTCTAACTCTAGGTCATGGTTCACATAGTTCTGCTCATTCTACCTCAACTACCGTGAGTCATAGGTGATCACTGATCACTCCTACATCAAGACACAACCCAATCTAGTCCCTAATGTGTCGTAGAAGACTACATACCCAACTCCCTCTTCTGGTATTTTAAATATGGGGTCACTCGTCAGTCTCTGTCTTAGCTCCTAGAAATGCTACATTAACTTCCCCATCCACACAAAGGTTTTTCCATTATTTGTCAAAGTTGAAAAGTGTGTTGCTACTCTGAAAAAATAAGGCACAAACCTTCAGTAGTATCCAACCAATTCCAAGAAACTCCACACCTCAGTCATGCTTCTGGGTGGCTCCCAACCAAGCACTGCCTCTATATTCACTAGATCCACTACAACTCTAGCCTCCGAGATGATGTGTCCTTGAAAGTGGAACTCCCAAATCGAGAATTGGTACTTCGAGATCTTACCATAAAGTTGGTGATCTCAGAGTGTATCAATAACTATCTGCATATATATAGCGTGCTCCTCCTCCAAAACCGAGTAAACCAAGATGTCATCAATGAAGACTACCATGAAATGATCAAGATAAGGCTAGAATATCCTATTCATGAGTCCCATGAACATTTCTGGGGCATTGGTCATGACGAAGAGAATCACCAAGAACTCGTAGTGGCTATACCGGTATCTAAAGGTTGTCTTAGGTATGTCCTCATTCCATATCCAAAGATGATGATAGTCAGATCTAAGGATTATCTTCGCGAACAACCTCGATACCTTAATCTGATCGAAGAGGTCATCAAACCTTATCAATGGACACTTGTTCTTCATGGTCACCTAGTTAAGGTTTCGGAAGTCCACGCATAGCCTCATGCACTCGTCTGCCTTCTTGGAAAACAACACTAGGGTTGCCCATGGTGAAATGTTGGGACTCACGAAGCCCTTCTTCGGTGAGTCCTCTAACTATACCCTCAATTCAAAAAGTTCCGCGGGAGCCATTCGATATGCTGGTGTAGATATCAGTTTCATCCATAAGTAAATATTGATGTAGAAGTCTACCTCCCTATGAGGAGGTAATCCTGGAAGATCCCCAAGAAAGACATCTTTGTACTCATCCACCACTACCGAAAAGCTCAGACTCCCCTCATCCACTACACTGAGAGTGAGGCTAGCCAATTGGTGAGTGATTGGATACACCCTCCTCCAAGAAAGTCTATCCTATGCTATAAAAGTTATCTTCTCATCGTTGAAGGAAAACCTTGTCCCATCTTCACGGACACACCATACATTGTGACTAATAAAGTAGATCTGAGCATGAACTGTAGATAACTAGTCCACACCCAAGATGACGTCTTTATGCCTCAATGCCTCTACTAGAAGATCCCATCCAAAGATCTCACATCCTAGAGTGAGATCACACTACCTTCACTAGGGTGTAATTATCAAATTCCCTCCTGAAGGAGTCTCAAATCGAAATGATTGAGCCAACAACTCCACCGGAATCTTCGAGCCTTGAACGAGGTTCGTGGAAAAGAAAGAGTGACTAGCCTTTCCCCTATCCACCAGTTCACTGATCCTGTGGTGGACCACCAGGGGTGGTGGTGGTAGCGCCTCAAATCATCATCCACTATCTACCACTCAGCCTGATCCCCTTCCACGTCCGCCGCCCTATGAAACTCCTCTCTAAAACCTCTACCTCGACCTTGGTGGTCCCTCGACCGTCTATTGATCATCTATGCAGTGGGTTAGGCAGTCACAAGCCATGTATCCCTGCCCACCGCACATGAAGCATAGCGTGGTTTCCTGCTAACTCCCTCTGCTATGGGAGCCCCGCACTACCAACCTTGAGTCCTGGGGTCATCCCCTGGAAGTACTGACCCACTTGGGTCCCCTCATCTGCTTCCTACTACTCAACACTGAAGACTCTACCGCCTGATGTCTATTGATGGCTCCGACCATCGGTGCCTACTTCCCCAGGAATCTCTCTATAATAAGGGCTAACCCCATTACTCCAGCATGAGTAGGGATGCTGAGAGACACCATGGATGCCCTGATATCTTGTCTAACTCCCTAATCAAAGGTTCAGGCCCTAAATAAAGGGTCCCACACCATGTCTGTGGAGTAGCAAGAGAGGTTTGTAAACCTCATATAGTACTCAGCCATTGACATGCTGCCCTGATACAGGTGAAGTAGCTCCTGTATGTGCACAGAGTGAAAAGTCGTAAGGAAAAATTCCTCCTGGAAAATCCACTCGAAGTCTGTCTAGGCGAGGGTATCCTCATCATGTTCCTAGATGGTTAAGCTCCAAAATCTCCCTACTGAGCCCCATAGAATCCTCATTACCAATATCTCCATCTGGTCTAGCAGTGTTCTCACTAAGCGGAAGACCCATGTCACTACCTCTAGCCAGTCCTCAATGGCCTGAGGATCTATCTCTCACCTGATCATGGGAGGTCTCTGTCTCTGAAACACTTGAAAGTCACTGAGTTTGCGTACATCCTATATCGGTAATGCAGATAGTATCTACTGATCAACGAGTGGTGGAAACACCGATGCACCACTCAGTGGGGCCATCTCTTGCACTCGTCCCTAAACCGACGCCACATCGCAAGGCAGGTTGTCCACACCATCACATATCGAAAGCCTAGAAATCTGTCTGTATGAAGTCATCCTAAAATAGATCAAGATATAACACAGTCATAAGATTATACCCAGTGAGATGACTCTTATTCAAGAAGATCACAAGTAGACACTTATGCAACCCATGTTTTCATGTATAGATCCGAAAAGCATAATTCAGGGTCTTGGTGTATGGATACGTCGGCTGCCACACCAATACTGGACTCCCTGAATTTGAAAGTCAAACTCGAAACATTTAACATAGTTTCCAAAACATAAAACAATAGAATCTTGGTCTTTAAGGTAGAAACAACCACCTCTGATACCACATTGTCACGACTCATCCCTCAGGGCCCGTGTTGTGACATACCCCAAGCCCGCCTCCCGAAGGCCAGGGGTAGGCGACTGGCACCCAAGGCATCAACCTGTAAGTGGGAGGCATTTTCCTGAGCACCTTTGCACACACACACAACCACATACCAAATATGGAAAAGTAAACATGCATTCCACTAAATAACCATTGAGTAAAACTATGAACTATTGGTCAAATAGGCCAGAATACAAACCCAACAAAAGATAAACTGTAAACAAGAAAGTACAAGGAAAATGCTGAAAGCCGTCTGCTAGAAACCCTACCTGATGGGTAAGTGCAGAGTAGCTACAGGAATTCATAGAAATACACCCCACCCACTTGGTCTCACTGGGCACCACTAAGTCCTAGTCCACCAATTCCTCCACCATGTTTTCAGTCATCTACACCGGACACAACATATGCGGGTAAAGCCCATGCAAGGGTGATTAACATAATACTCAGTAAGGACCCAAAAATAAAAACAAAATATCACAAAGTAATCCACAAACAAACCACGAAGCATGATCACAAAGAATAATCACAAAGAAAGATATATCACACCAAGATTATTCTAGAGTAGGAAAGTAATACCATCAATTATAATATCGAACACCATTGGCTGCTGGAGAACTACTTCTCAATAAGTAGAGTGGTCCTGTCGGGTCACACAGAAGCTACTTCCCACTAACCTATGACTACTTTTTTACTCATCCATGATGTGTACCATGGTTATGCTCATTCACACAGAATCTGCAACTCACAGTGGGCATGTTGGGTCAAACAGAAGCCACTTCCCACCATGGACATACTGAGGTACGCATCCCGCCGAGTATTGTGGGTCTGTTGGGTCACATATAATTCTATCCCCACTATGGGCCTAATAGGTCACATAGAATTCACTTTCCACTGGGCCATAGTAGTAAATCCACATAGGGTCTCTTGTCCCCAGTCTTTAGGTCTAACCCAGCTGCCGACTTTCTGCACGTGTCATGCTTGATCTTGAGAAAACCTATCCCAAATCCATTTTTCAAATTTCAACTTCCATTAAATCCTTTATTGATTATTAAAAAATATCTGGCTATTTGAGAGGGTTCAAACTCCACAATGTCTTGTCAATTAGACACCCATTTTGTAAGATATTGACGTTTTTCCAAAAAGCGATCGGTTGGGTTCGAGTCCGATCAGACCGACCTGACCAGACCCAGCCTGGGGTCCATCGAACCGACCTAGGTCCGCTAACTCGTCTTGGAGTCCAACAACCCAACCCAGGTCCACTGACATGGATCGTCGTAGCTCCAGTTCGTGAGGGTGGCCTACGCCATGCCTGGTCCGCTTGGCCGGGATGCGGCTGGAAGCCACGTCTGGCTCTCCATCACCCCAAGGTTCGTCTGAGGGACCACATTATCTATCACGATCAAGAGACCACAACCTTATTCATGTGGTACATGGCATGGTGCCGCATCCGCGGTGCACCGATGTTTCCAGGTGGTCGTTTCCACCCGTTTCCAGCTGTCGGCCCAGCCACTGACCCTTATTGTACCTCCGTGGTCGGTTGACTATGGTGATCTTCCAGTGCGCCATTATGGTGAATTTCCACCCTACCAAAGCCACCTTTGCAGTCCAACCCCAGTGACCACCAGTGCCACCACCAGTGCCTGTGTGCCGAAGGTTTCTTATGCGGACCACCGGGTCTGTTTGGTGGTCTGTTCTTCACACCGCTTGTGCCTATAACCTCTTGGGGATCCCTTCTTCCCTGCAAAGGCCTCAGATCCTCCTTGTCACCATTTTTAGGATACAAACATAAATAATTCACAAGAAGTGGGGCTCAGTCCTTTTTTTTGTTGGCCCGTGCCCTCCACCGTAGAGTTTTAAAAATGGGAGCAGGTTGGGATTACAGTTCTATCAATAATAATTTAATCCCACTGTAGAAAACCTAAGAAGAGAACCCTCCTGCATGAACAAAAAATCCATAAATCAACTTGTTTGTGGGTTGATTCACATTTTTTGTTTTAGAATAAGAGCAGGGAAAACTTAAAAACAAAACAAACCCCTACATCAATTGACGTTCGCCGTTGGAGCGTTCCGTTCACGGGGATTCAAGAGGTCGAAGGTGTTCGTCACTCACTGTTCTTATTCTTTGAGATATGTCAAAGTTGTTAAAGATCTACTGGTGTTTGTCATTCATTGTTGGAGAGAGTTATATTTTTTAGTTCATCATAGAAAAATCCGCCCCTTTGATTCCCCACTCTCTAACACGTTAACCAATTAAAAGAAAACAAGTCAGAGTGTTTCTGTTATGTTGTGATGTTGCATTGTTATGCTTCACTAAAATGATCCATTAATGATGTTCATTTAATGTGGTTCGTTTCCACACTAAATTTCCTCCATCCTCCACTCAGTAGTTTCAAAAAACAAAACAAAATATTTTTTTAAGTTATTTTATTTTTTTTCTAAAATTTCTGAAAATTAACTTTTCCATCTGACCCTTGACGGTCGAAGTTAGGCCATTTCTAGGTGAATACCGTCATTATGAGTTCAACAGTGCCATCATATTTTTGATCTGAGCACTGGTTTAAAAGTTAGAAAAAACCATCTTGAATGTTTACTTAAAGAACATAAAAAAAGTTCAAAATTCCTTTCCAGGCACACCAGGCCTCAGAATCACGTTCCCTCAAAGCATCTTGTCTCGAAATAATTCCATTCAATTTTTAAGAAAATTATTCTAAAATTTGATGAAATTACAACTTAAATCTTATTGAATGATTATATCTCGACCATAATCATCCAATGGAAAAATTTATAACCATTTTGGGCCACATAGATTAGATTATGACCTTTATAGTATTATATTTTATGAAATGTCAACCATGTCACGCTCTTGTTTTTGATACGTGTAATATTTTTAATATGGTGTTATCTAGAGGATATGTTTGACTATAAATAGTATTTTTAAATCTAAAATTTTTATATCATCAAGTTAATTTATTTTTAATTTTTATGGAATAAATAATTACATTAAATTCTTTCACTATATTGATGAAATATTTATTCAATTATTGGAAAGATCAAATAAATTATTTTAATTTTTTTAAAATAAATATAATTTTTGATAATTAACAAGATCTATGAATTTTATAGACAACCTCAAAATGTTGGGGATATTTTAAAATAATGTTTTAAAATTATAAGTGTTATATTGATATTATTCAAGTCAAAGTAATGAATAGTTCTAAAAATAGACATTAATAATATTTTATTGTAAATAACAATTTATTAAATGATATAAAATAACTAAAAATATTAAATTCATCCAAGTTATTGGGATAAGGTTTAAAATATCTAACATGTTTCATTTATGGGTTGTTTTTCATTTTATAGTAACTACATTAACTCTCAAATAGTAAAAATATACATTGTTACGGTAAGAGTTAAAGGGGTTAAATAGGGGTTAAAACCAAATACCTTACTCCTAATCTAGGAGGGTTTTCCCGCATCCTAGTATATAAAAAAGACACCATGTATGTTATTAATATATATGGCTTGGGAAATTATGTGTTCATTTATAAAATTTAACAAAAATGATGGAGTTTTAGCTCACAGTCATGTCACCCACCTTAGAAAAACAATGATGTCATCTGCCGCCTCACTATCTTCCATTTTCTCCATAGACAGGTCACTAAAAACCTATATTTCCATCTATATAAATCTAAATATTTCCAATCTGATCCCATATTTTCCATGAATGACCAATGTGGTGCTCATCCAACATACCTGGAACTGATATGAAGATGATACACAAATATGTGTTGAAAAAACCACACTAAGGATCCTTGAATGAATGTTCAGTGCCTACCACATATACTACTAAAAATATAGGTTTATCTAGTGATAGGCTTTATCAGTCCTATCTAAAATCACTATTAAAGTGGGATCTTTATTAGCGCTAAAAAGTGCCAATAAAGGGGAGATAATATTAGTGCTAATAAAATAAATCTAATAAAGTGTATACTTCATAAAAAAAATATTTCATTAAAAATAATATATTAATATATTAATATTTTTATTTTTTATAAATAATATATGTATTTTTAAATATGGATTAGATAAGGGTAAATACACATTTAAAAATAATATATAATATATTTAGGAAAAATGGAATATAAAATAATCAAAAAATAATATTAATTAATAACTTGTTAATTATTATCGAGTAATAGTCACTTAATAATAATTCAATGATATGAAAATTAAATGAATTAATGAACAGTCTAATATAAGTTGAAAAAATGACTTGAACTTCAAACATCCATAACATTTGATCCGGGTGCGTATTTGGGCTCTACCAAAATATCAAATCAAAGAATGGAAAGATATCTACACCATAGTGGCCCAGGGGAACCAATGTCATGTTTATAAAGGTCGAAAAAGCCCAAAAGATTTCTAAAATTGAGTTTTTAGTAAGAATATCCAATTTTTTAACATTTGATGGAATTTTATCCTACTTTATGGGGTTATTACTATCTTTTGTTTTGGTGGAGACTGAATTTATTACCAGGTCTTACTTTAATAATGATATTATGGTTTTGAAGTTTTATCATATTTCCTAAATTAGTTGTATTTATAATTAAATATATACATATTTTCTTATATTTACTTATAATAAATCAATTGTATAAATACAAATTTATGTAGAAATGTATTTTTAAACATATAAACCATATGGAAATAAATATTTATTATTAATTTCATTTAAAATAAATAATTATCCACTTTCTGACCTTATAAAATTTCATTAATATGTATATATATACCTATACAAGTAATGTTTATACATATTTGTTTTTCAATAAAGAAATATACATTTATGTTTATATTCTAATATATGTAAATATATATATATATATATGTAAATATTTTTGTGTATTTGTGATAAATATAAAATTTTAATTGTGAGTGTAAATATGTGTATGTGTGTGTGTATAAATATTGTGTGAATACATCATATATAAATAAATTTTTCATATAAATATATCATTATAATTAAATATAGTATATAAATGAATTTACAATAAAACTCAATGAATATGTCTATATATATATGTGTGTGTGTGTGTGTACACACACTCACATAAATGTATATAATGTTTATATAAATATATATGAGTGTGTATTGATAAACAGATAAATATTTATATTTATATTCTAATATATGTAAATAAATATTAATATATGATATATTAAAAAAAATTTAAGTATATATATATCATACACACATGCACACTCAAAAAAAAATTTATAAATGTATTTAAAAATAATTTTATATAAAAATAATAAATATGTATGTAAATATATATAAATAAATATAAATTACATCATAACACCAAATAAAACAAGGTAGTCCAGTGGTAAAGAGGTTCAATTTTCACATAGAGGTCGCATGATCAAATACAGGCACATGCACAGGTGGGTGAGAAGCTGTCTAGTGCTAAGGAAGGGGGATTGTGAGCACTGAGGAAAGGGGTGGGTGTGGGGAGTCAGTTTGATCACTGAGAAAGGGGGTATTATGCATCGATAAAGGGAATAAAAGTTATTTTTTTTCCAATTTTTATCAGTGATAGAAAAAAATGCTGATAAATGCTTCCTTTATCAGTGCTAAAAAAATGTTGATAAAGATACCCTTATCATTGATAAATAAAAGCACTAATAAAGGGGGAATTTATGATTCTTACTGAAAATCCTTGATAAAGGTCCCCTCTATCAACCTTTTATTTCTAGTGTTGATAAAGTTTAGATTTTCACCTCACTTTAATAGTCAACATTTTTTAAGTACTGATAAAGGTCATTTACTGGGATTTTTAAAAGTATGATTTGTAGTAGTGATGCATGTAGGGGTGAAACACCAAGTGTTGTGGTGTGGAAGTATGGGCTTGGTCAATATGGAAGTTCAAAATATAAATCTTTTGGTCCCAATGGATTACTCAAGTGGAGGGTCAATTAAGCATCCATTTTTTTGTTAAAAACACTTTAAAAAAAATACCACAATTTGAAAAATATCATATTTAATTAAAATTTTAGAAATATATAATATGATATTTTATATAGGTTTCTCAAGGGACCAATAACAACCCAATTAGAATTATTTTAGAATCACTTTAACTTTTAAAAAAAAATGTTCTCACACTAAACATTGTACTTATATCACAGATTAAAGATAACTATCAAAGTATTGTTTTTCTAATGTAATTTGAAAATACATACATGAAGTATATTTGAAATTTATACTTTGTAAGGTAAAATAATTTAAATAATGAGTAAGAAAAACTTAAATAACACATAATGGATTTTAAAAATTCAAGAGGTTCAATTCCAAGATGGAACCAATTCCTCTCTACTTGATAGAAAACCCACAACCAAGCATGTTTATTAAAATGAATAAATTGATCCATATCCTAGATCTGGTATTACAAAATATAATAGCACATAAGGATATAACAACTTAACCAAGTCTCTTCCATAATTATATGTGGGATAAAAAGTTTAAAAACAAGAATGATGAAATGTTTGAGTACTTATATTTAAACTACTTGAGGAGTTCCAAATAAATGAATAATAAATATAAAAACAACTTGAAAATTGAGAAATGTATATATTAAGGATATAAAGAGTTTTTGTTGTAGATCAATATCTAATAAGATTCATTTGATCTATTTTCTTTAAATTTTTCATAAAAATGGTTGAAATAACCATTCAAATATTCTCTTTTAGATGTGATAATGGATCATGGAAAACAAAGTGTCACAAATATCAGGTGAATCCCCATATGTTATTCTTTGGTTCATGATTCCCATCATGTGTGAGGTTTCTTTAAATTTATAGAGCACTTAAATCCAAAATATTTGTTTAATAATAAGGATTCTTAAATCCTTATACTAAGAGAATGGATCTCAAATACTTAAATGGGTTGACTTGAATTTAATTACTCAGAGACTAGTCATTGTAATAAAATATTATTTTTTTTATTGGATAGGTATGGATTCACTTAGGAATGGTAAAATAAAACTCCCAAAACAAGACTTAAGGAATGACCACACAATCCTACACACAGTCTCATTTTATTCTCACAATCAAAGGTGTAATCCTTCTTGTGGTCACAAAGATCTTATTACGGTCATAGATTTCTTTATACAACCACAAAAGTCATCTCGCGGACACACATTTCTTCTTATGGTCATAGAAATATTCACATATCCATAATTCCTTCTTATTGGCATACATTCATTCTAGCATCCACAAATTCCTTTTTGTGGTCGAACATTCCTTATTTCGGGATGACATTATTTCTTATGGTTGAAAATTCCTTCTTGTAATCAAACATTCCTTCATGTGGTTGCAGTTTCCTTATTTCTACAACAAGACATAATTAAAAGAATTTCATAAAAGTGCTTCAAATATATTTCTCTATAATATACCACATAAAAAATAGTAATACAATAATCATGATTTTAGGTCATTAAAATAAGGAATTTATAGAATAATCTAACAATATTTCCTTTTTTGATGATCAAAAACCATGGTTTAATAAATATACAATGTTCTTTTTCTAAATTAGACGACCGCTTATGATATGATAATTTTATCAAGTCCTGGTTAATATTATAAATTTTCTCCCCCTTTTAGGATTATCAAGAAAAAATATAGAGAATTAACTCAAAAAATAAAAATGTGACAATGAAAGAGAATAAAGGGATATTTTATAATAATAAATAATTATAGTATAAAAGATATAGAATATAGAACAACATCCCTATCAGATCCCTAATATAAATCCAAATTAAAGTCAGGCTAGTTTGAAGAGGTAACATGACAAACAAGTGCCTTATACTTAGAGGACGAGGATTCAAGAGAAGGGATTGGTGCAGGTACGGGTGTAGAAGGCATAAAAACAAATCTTGAAACTACTAGACTAATGTGTCACACAATCCTGAAAAAGGTAAGGCCAAAAGGACTGACTCCAATTGAAGTTGTGGAAGCTGGAGGTGCTAAAACTAAAGCATTCAAAGTTATAGCTATATGTGAAATAATAGCTATCTTGGTAAAGTATAGAAAAGGCCTCATCAATTCAATAAAATGATTTTTGACTCTACTTCCATGTTCCATCACATGAAATAATTATTTCTTCTCTTCAAAAAAATAGTTTCAGTAGAGGTTTCATAACCTTTAACTAATCAACTTATTATTTAAAATATGTATTCACATGATTATCCTTGAGATTCTCAACCAAATATTTGAAGTGATAGGAGATATTAGTTTTGGTGAATATCTTAGAAAGGTAAGACTCTATTTACATGGAGATCACATCCATATCTTGTATGGATTCTTGAAGACATTATCTAACAAGATTATAAATATATTACCCAAGATATTTTATCTTCTTGAGATCTTCCTCATAAGAACCTGAATATTCCACCATAAAATTTATTAATTCCTCCATAGCTATTCTTATAATCTAATCAACAATAAAATGGCCTGGAGGTGCAACAAGATAAGTGTGGGCTAGAATAGGAGGATCTTGAGAAGAGGAGGAAACAACTCTAGATCTGCAAGAACCCAGCTGACCAAAGATGGTGTGGTCCCTTTGAGTCGGATAAAGTCTCATATACGCTAAATATTTGTGAACCACTCTAATATTTTCAAATAGCATCTAATTTTACTCTACCAAATTTCAAATCCTCAAAAACAACATGGGATGAAAATGCACAATAAAAAGAGTCACAATAAAAGGTATATCATTCTATTTAGCATGGCCATCTTGGGGAGGATATCTTTGAGGTATCTCTATTATTAAATATTTAATATTAGCCTTGAACGAATCAAAATCACCTATGGTTAGATAGGAAGATCCAGGAGTAGGGGGATGAGATAGAGATCTTTCCTATCTAGGTGGAGAAGCTATAAAACTGGGAGGAGATCCTCTTCTAGCATTCTTGATCTCTTTAACCTTTTCTTCCACTGGTTTCTCAACAAATTCTGACTTTTCAATCTCAATCACCTTTGTCTCAACAAAATGAATAGGATCTTATAATATTTTTAATGTAGGAAATGTCTCATTAGAATAATTTAGAACCTCAACATCATTTAGAGCAATCTCAACTCTAGAAAAAGCAAAAAAACAATCAGTTAAAGTAACTCTTCTAAATCAATTCTAACAATAAGAAAATATTCCTAAACTATAGGATGTTTTGAAATATTTGGGATGACATGTCTTCCATGTTTTGGTTGACTTCCCCATTTTAAATCACTGTATAACTCATAATATGAGTAATTAATTACATGTCTAGAAATTACTGGGGATATCTCACCCTTAGATAATACATTCTTTATCTTTATCCTAGAAGAGCTTCCAATGTCTGGACTAAGAGAAAAAACTTATGAAAAACCTAAAATACTAGAATCCAGAGATTAAAATGATTCCAAAACTGAATAAACCAATTCAAAATCCTCACCATCAACATCATCATCAGCAGATTCAGAATCTTACTTCTCATAGGGATCAATGAAGGAAATATCAGTATCATACAACTCATCATCACTTAATTTTATTTTATTATATATTATGAAGAATGGAGATTACAGATATCCATAAGAGATATTTTGAACTCCCACTAGTTCATAATATGAACTTCCGCTAGTTTAGAAGATGAACTCCCTTATTATTCAACACTATAAGAAGTTCAAACCTCTTCAACAAGATCAATAGGTTTGACAACCCATATTTGAAAACAATTTATTCCCTGATTTATCAAATAAAGGTACACATAAATCAATCCCAAAATACTTTGAAGAATAGTTTATTTTTGAGATTAGGTACATAGCATATCAACTTGATACAATGACATAACCAAATTATTGATAACCTCCTTAACATGCTGTAAAATTCCATTTCTCTTTTAAAACTCCATGAGATAACCTGGGGAAATATATAAGAAAATAGTGAGATGTAAAAACCATTAAGGAAATAAAAAAAGCATAAAATGAATAAATTATTAAATTTTAATCAATAGTAATTTCAATGGAACTTAAAAGGGGTGATAATCATAAAATTAAACATCGAAGCATGGTATACGGTGATAACATAAAGGCAACAAGAAAATGTAACAACAACTTAAAACATGGAATCATAAAAATAAGTTAAGTATAACCACCTATAAAACAAAAAATAGTGTTCTTAAGATAACATCCAATGAACCATACATTGAATCACATGAGATTAAAACATTACCTAGTGTATTTGAGGGCCATATAATTCATGGCCCGCCCATCACATTCATATCATCTATATACATAAGTGCGCCACATAAATCATTCAAAATAGGATAATAATTCATTTAATTGAATCTTAAAATTAAGTAGTATGGAATAAATACACATAAGTTCCTAAATAAAAAATGATAGGTACATCTAGGTGAATACTCTTGAGTGGAAATGAGGATGAGTCTTCACAAAACAAAAGTATGGCATGAAAAATCACAGAATAATTTCAGCAGCATAACAGTGGTATTCAAAGATTAATGGGTGGGATTAATGAGAGTTAAAGGGGTATATCATCACTTGGATATCATAAAAAAATTAATAGGTATATATAGGAACAATATACAACATGAAAAATTTAAACTAAAAAGGAAAATTACAAAGAAGGTGTTTGAATAAAGAGGATAATGAGAGGATCCCTTACCTTGAGGGGATGTTTCCAAGATCTTGGGAGGAGAATCTTGAGAGTTTGAGGGAACCATAAGAGGAATATAGAGAGGTAATGGTAGATTATAGTTGTGATTCAAGGGTTTTGAGTGAAAATTAATGGGATTATGGGTGATTTTATATAGAAAAAGAGAGCGGAGTTCTTTATTATTTCCCCAACTTAGGTTTTTGACTCTATAAAATAAAGTATTCCAAACTAAAAACCATCTAATGGTTTTTTTATAAGTGAATTAATTTTCATTATTTTACAATTTTATGAATTGATATCATTAATATATTACCCTTGGTGATGTGGAAGTGTGTCATGTTTATAAATAATTGATTTTAAAACCTTAATATAAAATATAGGTTTTATAGGATTCATAATGGGTTTATAAAATTACTAAAATAACCTAAAAACATTTCATTTGAAAGTTAAAATATATATTTGGTCTTGGATACCTTTTATTTCATATATTTAATCACTTTTGGGTCATTATTATGTCATAATACACACTATATATTTGTACCAGATTTAATTTTGACTCAAAAAATTTATTATCTCCGAAAATTATGAAAAAATAACCATTGGATAATTTCAACATTCTAATTTCAAAAATAATATTTATTTTATACAAAATAATCTCTAATTATGAAAATTTAAACTTGTATATTCATTCCATGTTAATTGACTTATAGTTATACCACTTCTATATAAGATTTTAATCCTTGGAATGATGGGGAAATACCATACAACTTTCTTAAGACCTTATTAATTTTAATTATATCAAGAAGAAATAAAATATGGGAATTTTTTAGCGATTTTTTGTCCTTTTGAAATAGTATACATTACTTTGAATATGCATGTATTCTTTCAGATATCAAAACCATTGAATGTAGCATTATTTTAGCATCATATGTTCAGCAAGGAAGATCATTATCTTATGGATCATTCATTCAAGAGAAAAAATAGTTAATTAAAACTAGTGTCACTCCATCTATTTCCAGATTTTAAATTACATTATTTCAATATGTATATAAATTCTATATATTTAGTTAAACCAACATACAATGACATCTTTTCACAACTCTTTAACTTCTCAAACAATTTTAGACGATCAAAAAGTTTATCTTAAACTATCATTGTCATTTCATCAATATGATCTTCATCATCACAAACACTTATAATCATATCCTTGATATAATATTCATCATTTTTCACAATTGTAATCAAATCAGATGATCCATAAAATGTAGTGATATCCCAGTCACTAGATACATTTAGTTTTTCATGTGTTTAATCCATCCTTTTTAACATCGATCAATTTCATGATAGATAAAGTGTTATTAAAACTCCTATGGAATAATAAATATTGAATAAAAATATTGTAAACACAGACAAAGTATTTGATAAGGATTTTATGAAAGATATTTTACAAACTTGATAAACTCTTTCTATAACACCCCAAACCCTCTATAACAGAGTCAGTGCATTACTTATTATATTTTCATGGTTAAAAGAAATAAAAATCCGAAAGGAATGATCATTTTAATAGTCTTGAAGAAACTAGATACATATATGTAACTCAAATTACATTAGAAAAATATGCAAAATACAAAACATAACAAAAACTAAAAACTGCATCCATTGAAACTCAACAAATGATATCTTCTTCATCACCTGTTGAAGGTAAACAATTGAAAGAGGTGACGTCAAATTCTCAGTAACGGTTACAAATATCAGAAGCATGAATCAATAATAATTGAATCATAAACAATTTGACATATCAATATGGCATGGGGAATAAATGAAAACTCATTCCATTAATAAACTGATAATGAAACTACATCCATAGATTAATTCATAGTGAATATCTCATGGATAGTAAAAACTAGTAATGAATAAAGAGAATTATTTCTAATTGGACATCATGTATCTGGAACATGATACCATAATACCATTAAAACGGTTTAGTTTTGTGGGTAGAAACTCATCTAATTTTTAGAAACAAACTCGAAGGGTTTGTCGCCAACTAATTTGTCTCATGATACCTGTTGATGCATCAAGGGGATATAGCATGCCCCACCCGCCACTGAATTTCCAAATAATTCTCTATACATTGATTTAATAGAATATCAATATGACTTTTCAATATCTGTATAGAGTAGAGAATATAGATTCATCAATATTTCCATAGTTAAAATAACTTTCCAAATATAAACCATTTGTAAAATGGTATACAATTTAGAAAATAAACATATCCATGATATGAGATTATAGATATTTAATAGAAATATAATTTTAAATGAAAAGTTATCTCAAATGGTCAGTAGGTACACCACATAAAGATTATTAGGTGCACAAAACAAAGTAAGTAACAATGAAATGGAAAATTGATACAAAGCCCATTACCACATTGTAATAAATAATTTTGTGTGAACAAGAATTAATAATTATCAAATGAATAATTTAATACCATGAAAATATATAGAATCATGATATTATATATCAAATTTTAGTACACATATAGCACATGCAAGAAATAAGTGGTGAACAATGGAAATATCACAGAATTAAAAGTGAGATGAGAAATCCCTTACCTTATAATTTTAAGGGTTGGTGTCCTGAGAAACAACTGTTTTGTACTTTGATTACATGAATGTTAACTTATTATATATTGTTCATTGTTCTGCATGACTATAATATAATAATGTCCTGAAATATTTGTTGCATTGATAAGGTCATGGAAGATCCCCTCTATGATGAGAACCTTGAAATGATATAACAATATTATTAAATAAAGTTATACAGTTGGATGAAATACTGTGATAGGACACATAGTATACAGACCGTCATGTGTGAGTACTCATAAGAAGACGAGACTGTCTCTCATGGAGTTCGCACTTGGTAATCACCAAGATGGGAGATTATGATAACAGACCCGCCAGTAGAAATTCTGCATGTCTTGGTGTCATCAGAAATTTATATCTATGAGCGTGTGTAATGGTCCTTAGAATGGAAGATTATCTTTAACTTGTGTCATGACTAGCACACTTAGATTTACTGACGAAAACCGTCATGCAGACAGTTGGCGGGAAGTAGGGTACGTTGGGTGCGTCACGAATGACATGTTTTTAATGGATAAGTCGAGGAAGGATTTGTCCCTTCCATTCATGGAAGTTGATATCTCAGCCCATTGATTGAAATAGAAATGTCACATTAAATTCCATGGCCTTGGTGTAAACGACGAGTTTATTTCAGGTAGTCAAAGAACGACAGATCAAGTATATAGGTTTATGAAACTTCCATGAAACCTGCTTGATGAGATATTGAGACAAAGGGATTAAATTACATAGTAATCATTCATATGAGGTGATACGTCAATGTGGCATCAAATTATTTCTCTTGGGTTCCTTGACCCGTTGCTACACAGTAATCTTGGACTTTAGGCAAGCCTGCCTAATGCCAAAAAGAAAGAGTCCTAGAGGGTCACACACTAAGTTTATTCAAGTATCTCAAGTAGAATAAAGATTATTCCCATACATGGTTTAAAAATTATTCAAGGAATCCTAAATCATTTTAATGATGGAGTAAGAAGGAAATGAAAAACAAGATATACACGCCATGTATTAAATATTACACGCAGTGTAGTTTTTCATGGAAAACAAGTACACGTCGTGTATTAATAATTACACGCCGTGTAGTTTTCTTTATAGAAAGGAAATGAATAAATGAAAACAAGATATACACACCGTGTATATTCAATGTACACACCATGTAGTTTTTAATGAAAAACAAGTACATGCCGTGTATTTATTAAAACACGCCATGTAGTTTTTCCAGTCGGGATTTTGAGGATATAATATTGTTTTAAATGATATTTATTATAATCAGCGTGGGCGCATGTCAAGGAATTAATTATTCGACATGGGGGTTTAAATAAAAAATGAAATAAATAAAACACGTAACTCATTTATTTATTGTCATAAATCTACAACCTCAAACCTGATTATAAATATCCTCAACGCCCCAACTCTTTTCGGGACACACAAGAGAATCATTGTGCTCAACAATTATGGAGAATTCTTTCAAGGCTGAAAGAACCTCTTCCTCCAAGAATGCTCTCAATACCAAGAGAGATCCTCTTCCATCGGACTGAGACGATCCAAGGCGGAAAAAACAAGCAACGGTTTCTCCACGCTAGTACACGGAGACTCCTTTGGCGACGTCCCGAGATACGAGGTACACGTGTGGATCACCGCAAGAGGAAGTCTACACTTGTCTTCTACGACGCAACGATGAATCACATCGGAACGTGATCAAGAACATCAACGAATAAAGAACACCGAAAAGGTATTTCTTTTCAATTGATTAAATTAATTATAATCAACTTGTAACGATCCTACCTTTTGGTTCTGCGACTTTTCTTTTCTTTTTCCATTTCTGTGATTCAATCTGTGGAGACTAGAGTTTATCGTCATATTGATCTGGGATTGATCATTGTTAATGACAAAATTCCAAGTGGGAACATCCACCCACGCACTTCCGCTGCACCCAGATCCTTCAAATGGTATCAGAGCGAGGTTACAACATTGATTATAGTTATTTAATTTTCATTGATAATTTACACATTTATATTTTATTCAATTAAAAATAAATCATTCTATAAATTTAAATAAACAAGATATGTTATTCCTCCTTCGTTTCTCAATTCATATCATAGAAAAAGCCTTTTAATTTTAATTTTTAAAATAAAAACGATGATCTCATCTGGAGGAGCCACTCTTTCTGTCTGTACAACACGGGAATACACAATGTGTAAGGAAAACTACATGTCATGTACTTGGGTTCAACAAACCGACACTGGTCCGCCAAACCACGCCATGTGAATTGAGTATGCCTAAGTATTGATTACGCCATTTTGACCAGAAATGAACGGCGTGTGGAAAACAGGAATACACGGCATGTATGTTGGAGCAACACGCCGTGTAGTCCGATCCGGTCCAGGTGAAACCGTGTACAAGGAGAAACCGTGTTCCGCGTACACAGGATTGCCAAGTCAGTTACCGCGTAACAAGGAAGTACACGCTGTGTATGATTTATCTACACGCCGTGTACTCCAAAATTTTCAAAGTACAGAGAACACGCCAAAGCCCCCGATGTGTACTTTGGATAAAGGGTGAAAAGAAATACACGCTGTGTAAATATAAACTACACGTCGTGTACTTTCTAGAAATTTTACCAGGTTTCCTCCAAAAGTACAAAGACCTGTACAAGGAATATGTATGAGAAGAATCTCAAGGAAATTCAGAAAGGAATTTAAGATAAATAATTGATTAATTGTAAGATCATAATTAATTGAATTCGAGTGAGACTTATCTTAAATGAAATAATTATTACAAGAATTTGAATTCTAAATGTGCGTAAATGTCATTGCATGCTATGGATGATCATGAGCTAGACCAAAGACCCTTTGTATGTGTGTATGGTTTCATTTAAATTTGTTTACTTTAAATTCATTGGCTTGTGAGCCTTCTTCTAATAAAATGTAGGGCCTACGTTCCCATGGTTTCTTTAATGTAAAACCCATGTAATGGAGGATCTCCCAAGCCAGAGGAGATGGTTTGAAATTCGAAGTTAAGGCGAAACCAACCCAAGAAGATACATAGGTGGATAGGTGGGAGATGCAAAACACGAACCACCAGGTTCAAGGTGTTTTCCCTAGGCCAGGGTTATCTTATCAAAACTGCTAGATAAGCTAACCAATAGAATCTCATGATCATGCCATATTATTTTATTACTTTCTGATTTCATGGTTTATTTATTATATATGTGTTGTCGCGATCACATATTTAATGAAATAAACAAACATGCAAAGATGGAATAAAATAAAAACAGACTATGTGTAAACATTATCAGAACATGGTTAATCACTTAAGTTATCATCACTTAATATTAATTAGCATGTGATAATGAAAAACTACACATAAAAGATTAAAATCCCCCAATACCATATTAAGTCAGACCATGCCTTTCGTTACTTGATTAAGGGAAAGACTCAATAAAACTATGTGTTTGACCAACCCTTGTTGGGACACTTACTTTTATAAAGGAATCCCTTGCGAAAAGTTTCGGGTTGACTTAACCATATTACATCAAGAGAAGTATCCCTTTCTAGACTTGATGTAATATTGGAGGCAAGAGTTGAGAAAATCCAAGTCAGGTTTTCAGGATTGTGGAGTCCACTCAACAGATCAAGGAACTATAAGTTCACAGTTGGCAAAGACCTACCTACCTAAATACCTTTAAATATCTTGACCAACTCTTTTTGGGGTTATGCGAAGGGGAATATGGATCCTTGCCACTAGAATGTCAAAGTAACTGGACATTCTGAGTTGAATGGTAAGGTCCATTGGGACTTGATAAAATAGTGGGATACTTAATAAAATTTATTATTTCTCATAAAATATAATCAAGAAAGTACTAGTAAATCTTCTCTTTTAAATTGTAGAATCAAGATGAAAAACTCGTCAACCACATTTTCTCTGCGATCAATACTGGACAAAGACAATATCCTCACTGGAAGTAACTTTCAGTAATGGTTTAGGCACCTTCGGGTTGTCCTATGCCATGAACGAAAGTATTATGTGCTGGAGTCCTCACTTTCTGATCCTTCTGCCCAAGGGGCGGGTGATGAAGATCTCCTGGTCTATGATCAACATTTGAGCGATGCACTCGACGTTCAATGTTTGATACTATCATCAATGTCTAGTGAGCTCATGAAGTCTCATGAAGACATGGATGCCTACAGCATGCTCGAGCACCTCCATGGTCTAGACTAGGAGAGAGCAAGATAGGAAAGGTTTGAGATCTCCAAGGATCTATTCCAAAGCAAGCTTGGAGAGGGTGCCCCATCTGGGCCTCATGTAGTCATGCTCATTGGCTACATTGAGCACTTGGAGGTTCTAGGGTTTAAACTCCCCGAAGAACTGGGTACCGATCTCATTCTCGCATCACTTCCCCAGAGCATCTCAACCTTTGTTGTGAACTTCAACATGAACAACATTGAGAAGTCTCTGTATGATCTTCTTATCCTTATTCTCCAAGTGGACAATGACATGAAGCGTGAAAATCCTTCTTTCCTCATGGTGAATAAAAGGAAAGGGAAGGAAAAGAGCTTTAAGCCCAAAGCTTCTTCAAGGCCTTCCAAGAAAAAGAAGATCAAAGGGTAGGTAAGGAAACATGATGTTGTTTGTTTCGCATGTGGCAAGAAGGTCCACTGGAAGAAAAATTGCACCCAGTCAAGGAAGAAAGGGGAAGAATCAAGAGCGTTTGTCATCAAATGAAATCTATAAGTTTCTACAAATTGGGTATTAGATATATCTTGTGGTTCTCACATATGTATCCAAATACAGGAACCAAGTAGATTCAAGAAGATTGATCGAGGGGAGGTATATCTACGAGAAGTCAACAGAGCTAGACTTGCTATTATAGCTTTCGGGGACTACCACCTCACATTGCCTAAAGGGATGGTCTTGGTTTTGAAAGGATGTTATTATGTACCCTCTATAACCAAAAACATTATTTCAGTATCCATATTGGATACTGATGGATTCATCTTCATGTTTGGAAATGGATGTTGCTACTTTTATAAAGATAGAATTTGTTTTGGTAGGGCACATTTATATAAAGACCTTTATGTGTTAGACTACACAAACCAAGTAATGGCAATAGATGAAAAAGTTAATTCACATGACTCATACCACACCCAACTTTGGCATCACCGGCTAGGTCATGTCAATGAGAAAAGTTTGACAAAATTACATCAAGATGGGTATTTATATTCTTTCGAACTAAAACCACTTGGTGTATGTCATGCGTGTCTATAAAGAAAAATGACCAAATCCCCATTTAGTGGGAAAGGAGAAAGTGCTAAAGAGCTTCCAGAATTAGTTCACACAGATGTGTGTGGACCATTTCTAGTTGAATCAAGGGGTGGGTTCTCATACTTCATAACATTTACTGATGATTTTAGTAGATATGGATATATCTGCTTAATGAGGTATAAGTCAGATTCGTTTAATCGGTTCAAAGAATAAAAGAATGAAGTTGAGAACTAGTATGGTAAGAAGATTAAGAAACTCCGCTCAGACAGAGGAGGAGAAAATCTTAATCAGGACTTCATTGATTTCTTACGGGAGTTTGGTATTCTATCTCAACTCACTCCTCCTTACACACCTCAGTGGAATGATGTAAGTGAAAGGAGGAACCGCACCCTGTTGGACATGGTGAGATCAATGATGAGTCATGTAAGTCTTCCATTATCCTTTTAGAGATATTCATTACAAACAGCAGCACACATACTAAACCAAGTACCAACTAAATCAATAAATGGTATTCCATACGAGTTATGGAGTGGAAGAAAAGACATGTTATTGAATTTACATTTGTGGGGTATCAAAGCATTTGTTAAGGCCTATTCAGGTAACAAACATTCACCCCGAGGAACAAAGTGTATCTTTATAGGATATCCTAATGAAACAAGGGGATATTACCTATACAACCCCTCATACAAAAAGGTTATAGTGGCAAGACACACCATATTCCTCGAGAGGGAGCACATATCCAAAAGATATAGTGGGAGCGAGATAGACTTCGATGAAGTCGAGGCTCAAGATACATAGGAGTTGGTGCAAGAACAGATTCCACAAAGCCCCATGGAAGAACAATCTCTTCCAGAGATACAAGAACTGCATAAGAGCACGAGAGAGGTGAGAGAACTAGAATGATATGGTTTTCTTGTCACCGAGGATGGTGACTCATTATTGGTTGAAAATGATGATCCTCTTACCTACAAGGAAGTAGTTGAAGGCACAGACGTTTCCAAGTGGCAAGAAACCATAAATTCTGAAATGGATTCCATGTACCAAAACCAAGTCTGTATTTTGGTAGAACCTCCAGTTGATGTAAAGCCTATTGGTAATAAATGGGTATTCATGAAGAATCTAGACATGGAGGGGAAGGTCAGCACCTATAAGGCACGACTGGTTGCAAAAGGTTTTAGACAGAGTCAAGGAATTGACTATGATGAAACCTTTTCACTGGTTGCGATGCTGAAATCCATCGAAATCTTATTGGCCATTGCCGCTTACCATGACTTTGAAATTTGGAAAATGGATGTCAAACCAACATTCCTTAATGGGATCCTCCAAGAAGATGTATACATGACACAACTTGAAGGTTTTGTGACTCCAAAGGATGCCAACAAGGTATGCAAGTTGCGTAAATCCATTTATGGATTAAAGCAAGCATCAAGGTCATGGAACATTCATTTTGATGAAGCTGTAATACAATTTGGCTTTGTTAAGAACAAATGTGAGTCTTGTGTCTACAAAAGGTTTAGTGGAAGTGCAATCGTTTTCCTAATTGTGTTTGTTGATGACATATTACTAATTGGAAACGAAGTACCTGTCTTACAGTCAGTTAAGGCATGGTTTCATAAATTCTTCTCCATGAAAGACTTGGGTGAGGCAACATATATTCTTGGGATCAAGATCTATCGAGATAGATCCAAGAGAATTTTGGGTCAGAGTAAAAGTACATACACTGAAAAGATACTGAAGAGGTTCAGTATGGAACAGTCCAAGAGGGGATTATTGCCAGTGTCACATGGAATTAATCTTTCCAAGAAAATGTGTCCTCAGACACATGAAGAAAGAAAGAGAATGGCAAGGATCCCTTACGCATCCGCGATTGGGTCAGTCATGTATGTTATGCTATGTACGATGCTAGATGTTGCTTACACATTAAGTGCGGTAGGCAGATATCAAGCTGATCCAGGAGACCGCCATTGGATGGCAGTCAAGACAATCCTTAAGTATCTAAGGCGTACTAAGGGTATATTACTGGTTTATGGAGGAGATGAGGAACTATTCATCAGAGGACATGTAGATGCTAGTTTCTAGACTTATCAATATGACATAAAGTCGCAGACTGGATACATCTTCAGTTTGAATGGAGGTGTAGTGAGCTAGAAGAGCTCAAAGAAAAGTGTGGTGGCAGATTCTACCACAGAGTCTGAGTATATCGCAGCTTTTGAGGCAACTAAAGAAGCAGTATAGATGTGAAGATTTGTCCAAGATTTGGATGTAGTACCAAGCAGTAAAGATCTTATCACACTCTATTGTGATAATACTGCAGCGGTGGCACATGAAAAAGAGCCAAGGTCAAATCAGCGGACAAAGAACATACTTCAGAAGTATCATCTCTTGAGGGATTTTTCTCAAAGAGGTGAAGTTGCAGTGAGAAGTATTTCCATGGAAGACAATGCAGTGGACCCCTTGAATAAAGCCTTGACTCAGCAGAAACATGATCATCATGTGAGGTCTAGCGGACTAAAAGCCGTAGGCAGTTGGCTCTAGTCAAAGTGGGAGTTTGTAAGGGTTGGTGTCCTGAGAACCAACTTTTTTGTACTTTTATTACATGAATGTTCACTTATTATATATTTTTCATTGTTCTGTAAGACTATAATATAATAATGTCCTGGAATATTTGTTGCATTGATAACGTCATGGAATATCCCTGTTATGATGAGAACCCTGAAATGCTATAACAATATTCTTAAATAAAGTTATATGGTTGGATGACATACTATGATATGACCATAGTATATAGATCGTCATGTGCGAGTACTCGTAAGAAGACGAGACTCTCTCTCATGGAGTTCGCACTTGGTAATCTTCAATATGGGAGATTATGTGAACAGACCCTCCAGTAGCAATTCCGCATGTCTTGGTGTAATCGTGCATTGCTATCTACGAGCGTGTGTAATGGTCCTTAGCCTGGAATATTATCATTAACTCATGTCATGACTCGCGTACTTAGATTTACTGACGAAAACCATCATGCAGACAGTTGGTGGGAAGTAGGGTATGTTGGGTGTGTCACGAATGACATGTTGTTAATGGATAAGTTGAGGAAGGATTTATCCCTTAAATTCATGGAAGTTGATATCTCAGCCCTTTGATTGAAATAGAACTGTCGCATTAAATTCCATGGCCATGGTGTAAACGATGAGTTTATTTCAGGTAGTCAAAGAATAATAGATCAATCATATATGTTTATGACACTGCCATGAAACTTTCTTGATGATATTTTGAGACAAAGGGATTAAATTACACAGTAAGCGTTAGTATGAGGTGATACGTCAATGCAGCGTCAACTTCTTTCTCTTGGGTGCCTTGACCCGTTGCTAGATAGTAATCATGGACTTTAAGCAAGCCTGTCTAATGCCAACGAGAAAGAGGCCTAGAGGGTCACACACTAAGTGTATTCAAGTATCTCAAGTAGAATAAAGATTATTCCCATACGTGGTTTAATAATTATTCAAGGAAGCATAAATCGTTTTAATGATGGAGGAATAAGGAAATGAAAAACAAGATATACACGTCGTGTATTAAAGATTATAGGCCATGTAGTTTTTCATGGAAAACAAGTACACACTGTGTATTAATAATTACACGTCGTGTAATTTTCTTTATGGAAAGGAAATTAATAAAGGAAAATAAGATATACACGCTGTGTACATTGAATGTACACGCCGTGTAGTTTTCAATTAAAAACAAGTACACGCCGTGTATTTATTAACACATGCCGTGTAGTTTTTCCAGTCAGTATTTTGAGGATATAATATTGTTTTAAATGATATTTATTATAATCAGTATGGGTGCATGTCATGGAATTAATTATTCGACATGGGGGTTTTAAATAAGAGCCAATGAAATAAATAAAATTCGTAACACGTTTATTTATTGTCATAACTCTACAACCTCGAACCTGATTATAAATATCATCACAACCCCAACTCTTTTCGGGACACACAAGAGAATCGTTGTGCTCAACAATTATGGAGAATTCTTTCAAGGCTGAAAGAACCTCTTCCTCCAAGAACGCTCTCAAGACCGAGAGAGATCCTCTTCCATCGAATCAAGATGATCCAAGGCGGACAACGCAAGAAAAGGTTTCTCCATGCTAGCACCCGGAGACTCCTTTGGTGACGTCCTGAGATACGAGGTACATGTGTGGATCACCACTAGAGGAAGTCTACACTTGGATTCTACGACGCAACGATGAATCACATCGGAACGTGATGAAGAACATCAACGAAGAAAGAACACCCAAAAGGTATTTCTTTTCAATTGATTAAATTAATTATAATCAACCTGTAATGATCCTACCTTCTGGTTCCGGGAATTTTATTTTCTTTGTCCATTTCTGTGATTCGATCCATGGAGACTGGAATTTATCATCGTATTGATCCCGGATTGATCATTGTTAATAGAAAAAAGTAAAGTGGGAACATCCACCCACGCACTTCCGCCGCGCCCAGAACCTTCAATGCTTGAGTGTGTTCTTAGTTTGTTTTAATGACCGGGATAATAAAATTTAGCATCATTAATTAATAATTATAGAACCTCCTATACATTTAATTGGTTTATTATAACCTTATTAGGTTCATTCATGGCCCTTTTTATGGGTTTAAGAGGTTCAATTTTATTGTTTTAGAAGCATTTTCTTCCTTGGTTTTCATGATTCGTTTACTTGAATTCATGAATGGAAGTTAGTTTGAAATGTGGTTAAACATCCAGAATTGTTAATATATATTATTAGTTACATTAAAGATATATAAATGATCTTATAATGATTTTGGGTTATATACCTGAGGATGAATCATTAGTTAAAATTTATTGATAAACGCTTAGATTTAGCCTGGCAGTTTTGTGTGCAATGAACTTGTTTTGTATTATTATTCCATATTATGAGTGTGTAGGGATTACAGAACATTAATGAGATGAAATAAATATATTCTAATCTGTTTCAACCATAAAAATGGTTTTATGACCAGAATTAAGGATGGTAATGAAAATTGAGATCTCGTCGTCCTTGAATGTGATAAATTAACACATCTCAGACAGTGTTTTATTTTTAGTATAAGAGGAGGGGGAAATGAGATGATGATGAAATATTCCACTAGCATAATATAATTCCATTTTATGTAAGGTAATGTAATTATAATAGAATTTGGATGAGGGGATATGGAAAAATAAGCATAAAAGAAAGCAACTCAAAATAAGAGAAAAATCGAGAAATCTCTTACGAAAATTCGGCAGCCTAACAACGTCAATTAAAATTTAATAAAATTGTTTGATGAGAGAAAGGGGGTATATCATCACTCTTACATAATATGGGTAGTAAGGTAAATATCTAATGAAATATCCCCACAAAATCCAATTGAAAAAAAAATAGAAAACATAAAATGAAATCATTAAGAAAAGAGAAGGGTGGTTGGTTTTATTACCTTGTAGAGTAACTCCTAAAAATTGAAGGTTGGGACCATAGGGGATTGAGGACAAATTGGGAGGACTCCTAAGGAGGTAATACCCCCAGATATTCTAGGATAATGAGTTTTTAATGAAAGAAAACTAAGGGGGTGAGTGGGTATTTATAGTAATTAAGAGGGAGTTTTTTATTAATTAAAAGGGACACCTCATTATTGGTTTTTGCAAAACCATGGGCTTGCCCATGGTATTTTACCATGGTTTTTGCCACTTGAGAAACATAATGACATAAGTAACTGTACAAAAGTCGAACACCTTTTATATTTAATTATTACATCATTATGATGTCATTAAACTACTGAAAACTCAAAATTGTATTTTTACTATTAATGAAAAGTTCAAGTATTTTATAAAAATCCCAAAAATTCACCCTAAACATTTTTCAACGAGTAGAATTCAAAAATGAACTCCATTTTTTTAAAAATAATTTTCTATGTATTTTTAATATAATTTTTAAATAAAATCATATTTAATTCAAAAAATAACTATTTTAAAGTTATAATTAGTTCTATATCATATTGAAAAATTAATTAGGATCTCATTATCTTATTACCTTAAGAAAATAGAATATTATCATTGTTTACTATTTATAAGGGTCATATTACTATTCATATTACTATTCATAGGAGTATGTTACTATTCATAAAAAAATCAAGTTGGTTATATCAGACTCCCAAGGAATTACTGGTCACAACTCTAGATGACCGTTTTTTCAAAATTCAAAACATAGAAGTGGAAAATTTATGTTTAATGGATAGGTTTTGACTATTTCTTAAATAACCAAGTGTCGTTTCAAAGAAACACAATTCTTTATGAAATATGGGCTATGAATTAAATGTATTTTAGAGAAGCATACCATAAAATGTTAGGGGTGTTATATTATTCCCTCCTTTAGAAATTTCGTCCTCAAAATTTTATGTATAAAGCACACCAAAAAGATGTGGGTGGTTCTTCTTCATAACATCCTCAGTTTCCTATGTTGCTTCCTCCATATTTTGGTTTCTCTAAAGAAACTTTACTGTACGAGTCTTATAGTTTCTCAATACCTACTCCCTTGTGTCAAGGATCCTGATAGGCTCTTCACAGTATGACAAATCAGGTTCCGGTTCTATTTCTTCACAGGTGAGTACATGCATTGGTTCTGGCATGTATTTATTCAACAACGACACATGAAATACATCGTGGAATTTGGAGAGAATTCGAGGCATTGCTAAATGGTAATCTACAACTCCGATTCTTTCTAGAATTTCAAATGGTCCGATGTACATAGAGTTCAGTTTCCCTTTATTACCAATCCTTAAAACACCCTTTACTGGAGATACTTTTAGAAAGACATGATCTCCCACTTGGAATTCCAAATCCTTTCTCCGATTATCCGCATAACTCTTCTTCCTACTTTGGGCAGCTTTAATATGGGCTTGGATTGTCTTCACCTTTGTCTTGTTCTCTTCAATAAGTTTTGGGCCTATAATTTTCCTCTGACCAACTTCGTCCCAACAAGTTGGAGTTCAACATCTCTTTCCATATAATGCTTCATATGTAGCCATTTTAATAATAGAACGGAAACTATTATTGTATGAAAATTATACCAAAGGAAAGTATTTATCCCACATACCTTGGAAGTCAAGAGAGCATGACCTCAGTATGTCTTCTAGAGTTTTAATATTCCTTTCAGACTCTCTATCAGCTTGGGGGTGATAAGAAGTACTCATATGAACCTCAGTATTTATAGCCTTCTGGCGACTTTTCCAGAATTTTTTATGTAAACCGGGGATCTTGATCAGATACAATCGATAGAGGTGTACCATGAATTCTTACAAAATCATTAATATAAAGTCTTTATATGTGCTTAAGTGGTAAATTCTCTCTTATAGGACGGAAATTTGCTGATTTTATGAGACGATCAACAATTACCCATATTGCATCATTATTTCTAGGTGTCCTCAGTAGTATGGTGAAAAAATCCATAGTAATGTTATCCCACTTCCATATAAAGAATAGGTAGAGGTTGCATCACTCCTCTAGGATGATATCTATCTACCTTTACTTGTTGAAAAAATAGACATCTTAACACGTAGTCAACAATTTCCCACTTCATATTATCCCACCAGAGATATTCTTTCAGATCTCTATACATATTTGTGTTACCCAGGTGTATAGAGAAATTTGAGCTATGAGAATCGTATAATAGTTCCCTTTTTATATCAGGTACTGATGGAATAAATAACCTCTTCCCAAACTTTAGAACTCTTTCCTCATACATGAAGTCTTCCAATCTCCCATCCATAACATCAATAATTTTCTTGTTTATATTTTCATCATCATATTGAAAGATTTATATCTTCTCTAGTAAAGATGGTTTATCAATCATTTGAAAGGGTAAATATTTTTCCCCTTCCTTAACAATTCCCATATCCATCTTTAGTAGATCCATGAATATATGATCTATCTCAATCCTAATTTGAGTCAGTAGTCCATGATCTTTCCTACTTATTGCATATGCTGCCTTATTTGCCTTTCCTAGGTGGTAGTGTATTGAAAAATCGTAATCTTTGAGTTACTCAAGACATCTATTTTGCCTCATGTTGAGTTCTTTTTGTGTGAAAATGTATTTCAAACTATTGTGATCTGTGTATATCTCACATTTTTTACCGTAAAGATAATGTCTCCATATCATCAGAACAAATATTACAGCTGCTAACTCAAGATCATGTGTTGGATAATTTTTATCATGAGTCTTCAACTTCCTTAATGCATAAGAAATAACTTTACCATTTTGCATAAGGATGCAACCCAACCCATTCTTTGATGCATCTCTATATATTAAAAATCCATCACTTCTAAATGGAAGAGTCAAAATTAGAGCATCGACCAATCTTCTTTTCAATTCTTCAAAGCATTCTGTACATCATTTTGTCCACACAAACGCAACTCATTTACATGTGAGCTTCTTTAGCGGGTTAGCCAGTGGGGTGAAATTCTGAATGAAACACCGATAGTAACCTACTAATCCAATAAAACTATGTACCTCAGTTATGTTTGTTGGCCTGAGCCAATCTTGGATTTCCTTTGTCTTCACAGGATCAACTAGGATTCCATCATTAGAGACAATATGAACTAGAAAATAAACTGATTGAAGTTCAAATTCGCACTTTCTAAACTTCCCATATAATTCATATCTTCTAAGAGTTTTCAAAGTAATATTCAAGTGAGCGTCATGATCTTCATTGTTTTTTTGGGTATAATAGAATATCATCGATGAATACCAAAAAAAAGTTATTAAGATATTCCTTGAAAACATTATTCATTAAATCAATGAAAAAAGAGGGTGCATTAGTCAGTCTAAAAGGCATTACTGTGAACTCGTAATGCCCATACCTGGTTTGAAATGTTGTCTTAGGAATATATTCCTTCCTCACATGCAGCTGATGATATCCGGATCGAAGTTCAATCTTCAAAATGTATTGATCTCCATGAATTTGATCAAATAAATCATCAATCTAAGGCAGAGGGTTCTTATTCTTTATTGTAATAGCATTGATTTCCCTACAATCAATGCATATCCTCATGGATCCATATTTCTTTTTGAAAAACAAGACCGGGGCTCCCCATGGAGAAACACTAGGTCGAATAAATCCTTTTTCACTCAACTCATCTAGTTGTTTGTTTACATCCACTAACTCCACAATGGACATTCTATAGGGGGTCTTTGATATAGGTATTGCACCAGAAATTAAGTCAATGGAAAACTCAATTTCTTGCTCTGGAGGATGTCTAGGTAAATTCTCTAGAAACACATAAATGTATTCTTTCACTATATACACATATTCAATTTGAATATTTATCTCCTTAGTCATAGATATTGGGTTCTCTTCCTCTCCAATAATTGAATTCAATAGAGCTAATGGGGGTGGGTCTTGATAAGAATCATATGTCAGGTCTCTGGTCTAATGATAAGAGATTCTACACCATTTTCAAAAATTGTAAATTCCTTTTTCTTGCAATAAATATTCTCATCATAGTTTGATAGCTAATTCATACCAAGAATTATATCAAAGTTAGTCATTGTTATGATGATAAGGTTAGGAACTAAAGCACATTTATGTGTCACGAGGGGGACGAGTTGACATTCCTTTTTTTTGAAATGATGCACCCCTAGGAGTTTTGACTGATAACTACTTTATTAAATCAAATTGGGAATATCTAATTTTCTTGGAAAACTGGGAAGATATAAATGAATGCAATGATCCAAAATCAAATAAAGTGTTGGCTAAGTTTGAGGAAACAATTAATGTACTTACCACCACATCATTAGGAACTTCAACTTCCGTGGTTGTAATCACATAAGCTCTCCCATGCCCTCTTGGATTTTTCTGAGGAATTTTTCTTTGGAACTTAGGACACTCATTTGCATAGTGTCCTATCTCTCTACAATTGTACCATTGAACATCATCAAATTGTTTCTTCCCCTTTCATTCATGAGATAGATGATCCTTTTCTCCACACTTATAGTAGACTCCCATGCCTTTCAAGCATTTCCCGAGATGATTCTTTCCAAAGTTCTCACATAATTGGAATTTATTTTTTTCCCCTATTCTTCTTTAGCACTTCACCTTTCCCTTGGTTATCAGAGTACCAATTTTTATCTTGGTTTCCCTTGAACAAATTTGATCTAAAAAATTCTTTCTCTATTTTGATGGAACATAAGATAATTTCATCATATGATGAATTTTTTTGAGAATATAGTTCTTTTATAATACTTGGCTTAAGAACTTCAAAGAAATGATCAATCTTTTCCACCGAGTCACGTACATAATCTACGACGTACCTGGCTAGCCTTGTGAAGGTAGCCTCATACTCTACAACACTGTCTTCTTGCCTTTTCTTTAAGCTAAGGAATTTTCTCTTCATTTCGGTTCGTTGCTCACAAGGGAAATATTTTTCGAATAATATTTCCTTAAAATTACTCCATTCCATATCTTCTATTTCTTCTTCCTCTGTGGTGTTCTGAATCAAGTGCCACCATTGATCAGCGTCGCCCTTGAGACAATATACTGCTAGTACTAACTTTTCATTTTCATTGTATATTAATGCGATGAATATCATTTCAAGGGACTTGATCCATTTCTCAGAAACCACTTATTAGTAGTCCCGATAAAATATGGGGGATTTTTTTCACATGAAACGATGCAACATAGGTGTGGAATGGTTATTTGGTACAACATGAGTAAGTTGTCCCAATATGGTCATGATCTGATCTTCTCCAACATTGACTATGTTGACTTTTTTAGTGGAGAGATCCCTACATTTCCCATGAGTATTGATCCCCCTTCTTCCATTAGACGTAATTTCTAGATAATGGCACTCACTAGATTAGGGTATGAATCATAATGTATAATCTTAACTTAACAAAATACTTATCATAAATTGAGATCCTACACATGGCTAATCCCATAATCAGAAAAATGGTTTCTTTGGATAATAATTTACATTTCAAACCATCATAATGGATTTTAAAGAAAATATGAATTATCCTATGCATATCCCCAGGAGTGTCATAAAAAAGAGTGTAGAAAGACCCGATTTCATGTACTAGGATACCCCAGGTCAAGCCAAAAACTCTTTATCGGAGCTTTCACTCCTAGGTACATCTGTGACAGAGCCACCTCTACCTGATCGTATCTAGATATGGATGTATTTTCTATAAGGATTAACATAATATATTCCTTACCAAAATACCAGGATATTCTTGTACATTTATCCTCAAATACTATGTTAGGGATTTGTTCCCAACTATACATTTCTTACTCTAGTTTCCAAGTTTTCTACTAAACTTCCTCTGATACCAACTGTAACACCCCAACCCCTCTAGAACAGAGTTGGTGAATTACTTGTTATATTGGAATGGTTATAAAGACTGAAAATCCATAAGGAAAAATCAGTTTAGTTGTTTTGATGAAACTAGATACATAGATGTTACTCAAATTACATTGGAAAAGGTTACAAAATACAAAACATAAGAAAAACTAAAAACTGCATCCACAGAAAACTCAATAAATGATCTCCTCTTCATCACCTGTTGAAGGTAAAAATTTGAAATGGGTGAGCTCAAATGCTCAGTAAGGGTTACAAATAGAGTAATCATGAATCAATAATAATTGAATCATAAACAATTTGCATATCAATATGGCATAGTGAATAAATGAAAACTCACGCCATTAATAAACTGAGAATGAAATTGCATCCATTGATTTTTTCATAGTGAATATCTAATGGATAGTAATAACTGATAATGAATAAATAGAATGATTTCTAATTGTAAATCATGTATCTAAAACATGATACTATAATACCGTTAAAACAATTTAGTTCTGTGGGTAGAAATCCATTTGATTTTTGGAAACAAACTCGAAGTGTTTGTCGCCAACTGATTTGTCTCATGTGACCTATCGATGCATCGAGGGGATATAGCGGGCCACACCAACCACTTCAAGACCGAATCATTCTTTATACACTAATTTAATACAAGAGAAATATGCCTTTTCAATATCTTTATGGAGTAGAGAATACAGATTCATCGATATTTCCATAGTTAAAAGAACTTTCCAAATATACACCAAATGTAAAATGGTATACGGTTTAGAAAATAAACATATCCATGATATGAGATTATGGAAATTTAATAGAAATATAATTTTAAATGAAAAGTGATCTCAAATGGGTAGTAGTTACACCACATAAGGATTATTAGGTGCACAAAACAAAGTAAGTCACAACGAAATGGAAAATTGACACAAAGCCCATTACCACATTGTTATCAATCGTTTCGTGTGACCAGGAATTAATAATTATCAAATGAATAATTGAATATCATAAAAATATAGAGAATTATCATATTATATATCAAATTTCAGTACACATATAACACATTAAAGAAATAAGTGGTGAACAATGGAAATCTCACAGAATTAAAAGTGAAATGAGAAACCCCTTACCTCATGCTCGAGTGTGTTCTTCGTTTGTTTTAATGACATGAATAAAAAAAATTAGATTCATTAATTAATAATTCTATAACCTCCTATAAATTTAATTGTTTATTATAACCTTATTAGGTTCATTCATGGCCATTTTTATGGGTTTAAGAGGTTTGATTTTATTTTTTTGGAAGCATTTTCTTCATTGGTTTTCATGATTCGTTTACTTGCATTCATGAATGGAAGTTTTCTTGAAATGTGATTAAACATCCATAATTATTAATATATATTATGATATAAATTAAATAGATATAAATGATCTTATAATGATTCTGGGTTATATACTTGAGGATGAATCATTTGTTAAAAGTTATTGATAAACGCTTGGTTTTAGCTTGGTAGTTTTGTGTACAATGAACTTGTTTTGTATTATTGTTCCATATTATTAGTGTGTAGAGATTTCATAAAATTAATTAGATTAAATAAATATATTATTATCTGTTTTAACCATAAAAATGGTTTCATGACCATAATTAAAGATGGTAATGAAGATTGTGAACTCGTCGTCCATTAATGTGACAAATTAACGCATCTCAGACGGTGTTTTTATTTTTAGTATAAGAGGAGGGGGAAAGAGGGATGATGATAAAATATTACATTAACATTATATAATTAAAGTTCATGGAAGGTAATTTAATTATCATAGAATTTTAATGAGGGTAGATGAGGAAAGAAGTATAAAATAATGGAACTCAAATTAAGAGAAAAATTGAGAAATCTCTTACGAAAATTCGGCTGCCTAACGACGTCACTTAAAAATTAATAAAATAGTTTAATGAGATAAAGGGGGTATCTCATCAATATTACATAATATGGTAAGTATGGGGAATATGGAATGAAATATCCCTACAAAATTTAATTGAAAATAAAATAGAAAACATAAAAATGAAATCTTTAAGAAAAGAGAAGGGAGGTTGATTCTATTACCTTATAGAGTAACTCCCAAAACATGAAGGTTGGGACCTTGGGGGTTTGAGGACACCTAGGGAGGACTCATAAGTAGTTAATACCACCGAATATTCGAGTATAATGAGTTTGTAATGAATGATAACAAAGGGGGTGAGTGGGTATTTATAGTAATTAAGAGGGAGTTTTTTGTTAATTAAAAGGGAAACCTCATTAGTGGTTTTTGAAAAACCATGAGGTTTACTGTGGTATTTGACCATGGTTTTTTCAACTTGGGACACCTAATGTCATAATTTATTGTAACAACGTCTACCAGTCTTTTATATTTAATTATTATATCATTATGATGTCATTAAACTACCAAAAACTCAAAACTGTATTTTTACTATTCATGAAAAATTCAAGTATATTAGAAAAAACCCAAAAATTCACCCTAACCATTTTTTTGATGTTTAGAATTAAAAAATAAACTCCATTTTTCAAAAATAAATTTCTATGTATTTTTAATTTATTTTTTATATAAAATCATAGTTAATTCAAAAAATAACAATTTTAAAGATATAATTAGTTCTATATCACATTGAAAAATTAAATAAGATCTCATTATCTTATTACCTTAAGAAATTAAAATATAATAATTATTCACTATTTATAAGGGTCATATTACTATTCATAAGAGTATGTTACTATTCATAAAAAATCAAGTTGGTTCTATCAGACTCCAAATGACTTACTGGTCACAACTCTAGATGATCGTTTTTCAAAATTCAAAACATAGAAGTGAAAAATTTATGTTTAATGGGTAGGTTTTGACTATCTCTTAAATAACAAAGTGTTGTTTCAAAGGAACACAGTGCTTTATGAAATATAGTCTCTGAATAGAATGTATTTAATAGAAACATACCATAAAATGTTTGGGGTGTTATACTTTCAACCCATACTCATACACATTTTTAATAAAATTGGTATCCATCCATTTTTGATTCATATCCATCCAATTTGATTCAAGATATTATTATTTAAAAAAAATACACATAAAGTTTGATCTTGGAACCCCTAAAAGTTCATTCTTAAATAATAATTTAATCTTTATGAATACATTATTCTAAGATAATAGGATCCCAATGATGTGTATTGAGATTATTTTGTAGCAGTGAAAATCATTGAATAAAAGGAATGTATAATATCTAGAAAGTTACTAAGAATATATTTAAGATATCTTCTATTGAAAAACACAAAGATCAGGGATGATTTTTCTAAATTTTTTATGTTGGAGTAAAACATAAGGGGGGAGTTGGTGTTTATTCATTTATTCACTTGGTATGTGGTGGCCTAGGTGGTGTTTTGGTGATATGATATTTAGGATCTGAAGTTGACCTTTTTTTAGATGATGAAAACATTGACAGGTCCCAAATAACAATAATGAAAAATTTATAAATACATATAATCTATACTCAATGCATTGACACATATTTTTTGAAGTGTTTGAAAAGGGAATAAAACTACTAATATAATATTCCATTGAAGTGATTTAAATGTGGATATATTGTAAATTTCGCCACCAATTTTCCAATTTTTACATAAAATGAAAGTGAAAATTAATATGATTTAACAAGAGGTTCACATAAGAAGAAAACTAAAAATTTTATAAACCTATATTTTCCCTCATAAAGAATGAATACAAATTTCTAAAAACTCAATAAATACATTTATTTTCTAAATTAGATGATGAATAAAGTGGTGATTATGATACTAAAGTTGAAACATTTAGTAACATAGAGGAGGGGTTATTGTTTTAAAAAGTGAATGATGATGAGTTACCTAGTGATGAAGATAATGGTGATGAAAATGATGAAAATATAAAATTATGAGTTCTCTATGGGATCAATAAATGTTCATGGAAATGAAAATATTAAAATGATTGAAGTTATTTTTCTACTAATGGAAGAAAATGGTTTGAATTGTTTGATTCTAATTTGTGAGATGAGGAAGGATACAAAGAACTTGGATTATTCTCCCTAAAGTTTTATTTTTTAACCAAGATCTCACTCCAAAATTTCCTCAAGCTATAAGAGTGAGAAGTTTTAGGTGACCAAAACTTTTCGGTGTTTAAATGTCACGTATGATAATTATCAGTTACCTGAACTTTAACACTCCTTCTAAATGTTAAAGTGAACTTGGTGATAGACTAGACGTGTGTGATGGTGGTATCATATCGTATTTTCATAAGTTACGTGGTGTGTCATTCAAATCCTTTGAGTAAATTAGAAACACCCAAAGAATAACTACAAATGCTGAGAGCTTGAACGATACATAAGAATTATCCTACCATGGGATTTGAAGGTGTAAATTCTTCTGAGGTGGAGTGAGAGAGAGTGAGGGAGAGCATGAAATGGAGAGGTAAAGTGATAGAGGGGGAAAGCAGTGGTAAGGGAGAGCATGCAATGATAAGGGTGTGTGGCAACAAGGGAGACTGCACGACATTGAGGGAGATCAGCAATGAGGGAGGGAGAGATATGATAGGGGAGAGCAACAGTGAGGATTCAGTTCTATAAGATCTTGAAAAACATGAGAGAATCTGTTTGGTTAGGGTTAAATTTATAAGACAACAAATAGTTTTATCAGTGTTTCTAAAAAAGAACTAATAAATAGGGGTTTTATCAGTGCAAAAATCACTCATTAAGTCCTTGTTTATTAGGGATTTTCTAGTGCTCGTTGAGATATGTCTTTATCTATGTTATAAAATCTATGATAAATATTTAATAATATAATTAATATAATTAAAAAAGTAAAATGTTAAAAATTATAAATAAATAATTATTTATATAATTATAAATATATTAAAAGAATTGAAAATATGTATTTATAAATATAATTATAGATATATAATTATAATTATAATTATAAATAAATATATTTTAAAATATATATACATAATTATAAATTTATTTTTGTAATTGTATATATATTTATTAATATATAAATAGAAATTTAAGAAATATATTTATTATAATTTTATAATTATATAAATATAAAATTAATTATTTATAATTATATAAATAATTTTTTAAATAAATAAATAAATATATTTATTTATTTATTTATAAATATAACTATATAATTTTATAAATATAGTAAATAAACTTTTATAAATATATTTATATATAAATATAAATATATTTATTTATAAATATTTATTTACAAATATATTTTTATAAATATATTTCGAACATTATTAATGAATATTTAAAAATAAATAAATTAATATTAATAATTAATAAATAAAATTAAATAGATTACAAGAAATATTTAAAAAATAAAATTCATTACATTTACATGAATTACAGACACATAAAAAATGAAGAAAAATAAATAAATACATGATTTCAATTATATAATTTAAAAAATTATTAAAAATAAATTATATTGACTAAACAAAAATATTAATAATTAAATTAAACACACACATATATTCATGATGAATAGACTGGAACAAATACATATTAAAAATAAAAAAATATTAAAAATAAAAAAATACATAAAATTCCTAAAATGGAGGGATATTAGAAAAGAATAAATAGTATTAAATTAATAAATAGACTTGTGCACACACATATATGTACACATAATATAAATACATATGTACACATATACATCCACACACACACATATAGACATACCCATACATACATACAGTTATACATGTACGTATATTTTAAATTATTTAATATTAACATAAATATATATTTAAATAGATATATTCATTTATATATTACATAATTTTGTAAATAATGCATTTGGGTTTTGGCTAAGTGTAAAAGGTACCAGATAATCCTACATCAAATGCAAGATCAACTCTAGGATAACCCCAATATTTGAGGATACTGAATTAAATCTAGGCATGCAGTAGAGGCAGTTATCTTAGTAGATGGTTGTCAGCTCTATGTGGCATGAAAAAAATGGGTTGTCTTGAACGATGGAAACAAGATCGTGGTGGTTGGTGTGATTGTGATGACATATGGAGGATGACAGTGATGGGTTCTTAGTGGGGGATATTTCACTGGTGGTGGATTCCTCTGGAATTCATTGAAGATGAAGATGTAGTGGTGTTCTTCGGTCAGTGATAGTAGGATATGAAGCAGAGATGGAGGTGTGGGTGTAGGTATGGTTGTAGCAGCAGACGTGACAATGTGCGGGCTGGGTGATGAACTCAGTGTGGGTGGGATTTTGGACTGTGTCAAGGGCAGCAACGACTTTGATAGGAGATAAAAATGACTTTGGGTCTTGGGCCTCTAGGTTAGTTCACTTGGGCTTCTGGCCATTATGTAATTGGATTTGATTCCTACTAGGCCTTTGGACCATGTAATGATCTCCCTTTTCCAAGAAAAAAGGTGTTTCATTGTTTAATAAAAAGTGAGTCCTCCCTCATACCTTTATAAAAAACAATTATGTTAATAAAATATTAATATATTGTATTTAGGTTAATTTTATATTCCTTTCTTGATTATATTGCATTACAAAATTCATGACATTAAAATATGTTTGTGTACATTTTTATTGGGTTTCATGGATTTACTTCTGTGGAATTTTCTTTTTTACATTGATTTATCTCATTTATTCTTGTGGTATATTTGTAGTATGTTATATTTGTTTTCTTTATAAGTAAAAATAACTAGGACCGTCGATCATACTTGATCTGATGGTCATACCCATACCTAAGGGTGTTTGTTTTGATCTGGATTGATCTGCCCTTAGGATTATCCTCCAATGTGGTTCTCCTACACACCCTTTCCAGACACCCCTTGTGTTTATTCTAACTGCATTGTTCATTTGGTCCATCTACATGGCCTTAATCTGAAAGCTTCTATACTCATCGCCTGACACTTCCAAAAACCCCTTCATCATTCCTGCTGGTAGTTTACTTCATTGAAACATTTTGGATTTGATCCTGGTTTATCTGTTGCCTTTTATTTGGTTTTAGTTCATGGAGAGTGGAAGATAAGACTTCAATTATTCTCATGGAAATACCTTAAGAGGATAAAGAGAGAACTCCATTCCATGCATTGCATCCTATTCCCTTGTTTTTAGAGTATCATTCCCCTACAACTGGACATCTTTTATGGTGGTGATTCTGTGGGGAATTAGGAGATAAAATGGATCTGGATGCCTCTAATACAAATCATGAATTCTTTTGGATTCATACCTTTTAATCGTAACCAGATTTCAGTAAATAAATATGGAGCTATAATCAATTACCCTTTCCTTTTAGTTATATCCATTTTTTATCCAATGTTGGGTGCATGTGTGAGTATGTCTATGAGTAAAAAGTGCTAACTCTACATGATGGGGTTCTTCACCGCCACCTAGTTTAGTAAGTCCATCCTTCTCATATAGCTACTATGGTCCCTTTCTTTCTTTCACATAGTATTTAATTTCTTGTTTCTATTTTTATAATAAGAATATATTGCATGGTGGTGTTCTCTCTATGCATGTAGGATCCCAAAGATCAAAAGCGCGTTACATCTGTGTGGTCTTTCTTGTTTTATTTTTTGCTCTAACTTAATAATTCACCCTAATATATAACTCAACATTTCTAAAGAAAAACAATTTTCTATAATAAATTTGAATCCATATAAAGTTCCTCAATGGATCTTGGTCACTGAGTATGGACATCAACAATAATGTTGCCCCTAACAATTGGTATGAGAGCCATTCTCATGCTTTTAAAATGAGGTCTATGAAGTTTTAAATAGAGAAATTTGACAATTAAAATGATTTTAATATATAGATAATTAATATTAATTATTTTTTATATCCCAACAATGATAGTTGATGCTCTCATTGGTCCAAAATAAAATGGTAACCAATCTGTCCCCTGACAGATAGAATTCTATTGCTGTTTTTGATGTTTCTGATGATAATCTTAGGAAAGCTTATAGCCTCATTTTGTTTTCATTATCGAATAAAGTTTATATGGAAGTATCCTTTGTGTCATCTACCCCTGGTATATCGTCCAATTAAGAATTATTATACATGACCAAGTCTTTAGTTGGAAGGTTCTATAAAAAATTAGACTTTATACTTTTAAAATGTGACCTAGAACTGTAGTCAGGTCACATCTTGATGATTTTAACAGTATTTTGTTAGACATGTCCAACATAGATGTTAAAATTGGGGATGAGGACCAAGAAATAATTCTGTTAACATCATTGGATGAATCATATACTTCTATAAAATAATCAATGATGTATGGTATAGAATCTTTAACTCTTAAAGAAGTTAAGTCTATTTTGTTAGCCAAAGAAATCCAAAATAATTTCACTATAATGAATAAATAAGAGGGGTTAAATATTAGAGGCATGTGTGAGGATAGAGATAATCAATGAGAGAGGATTCAATCCAGAAAATATTGGTCTAAATTCAAGCATAGAGATTCTAAGACTAAAGTGTTCAAATGTTTTCATTGTGTACAACCTAGGCACATGAAACATAATTATCATAATAGAAATTATGTCTATAGTGAAAATAATAGTGACTATTATTTGTTAATTGAACAAGACTTCAACATAGATGTTGTGTTGAATGTTAGTGATCATCCTACCTTTGAGGAACAGATCCTGGATTCAGGATTCTCATTCCATATCTGTATGAATATGGAGCCTTTCACTGAGATAAGAGAGATTTAATCGGGTAATGTATACTTAAGGAATAATAAGAGTTGTGACATTATGGGTTTAGGTTTTTTTTATTTATAACTTTATGATGGGATGGTTAAAACTCTTGAAGAGTTAGGTGGGTACCCAAACATAAAAGAAACCTTATTTCCTTAGGTGTTCTATAATATAAGGGTTACACCTTCAAGTTCGATTCTATTTGTCTTAGAATCACATGTGGATCTCTTATTATTATAAAAGTAAACATTAGTAATGGGATGCATGTGTTAGAAGGTAGGAATAACATAAAAATGTTAAATGTTTTAGATGTTCATGCCTTAGATTATACCACCTTATTATAAAGAATACAAGGGAACATTAATACCAAAGGTTTAGATAAACTTAGAAAACAAATACTGTTAATCGATGTCAACCCTAGTTGTCTTCATTTTTGTGAGGATTGTGTGCATGGAAAATATAAATGGGTTAGTTTCATTAAGTCATCCTTAAAATCTCTAAAACTTTTAGTGTGTCTACACTTTGAATTTTGGGGTCCCTCTAAGACTTCCTATCATGGTGGAGGATATTACTTTGTGTCTTTTATAGATGACTACTCCTGTAAATTCTGTATATACATACTAAAACAAAAAACTGATATGTTTCAAACCCTTAAGAACTATAAGGACATTGTAGAACCTAAATTTAGTAACAAGTCAAAATATCATTGAACTAATAATGGTTTGTAGTATGTATCCACTAATGTTTCTTAATTCTTATCTCTGATGGTTTTCATTGGTATAGGATTATTGTGGAACCCCCATAATATAATGGGTTAATTTTAAATAAAAACAAAATTTTTGAGTCATTTTAGTCACACCATGTGTCATATTAAAGTGAGGTTGGATCCTAAATGTCACATAAGACCTAAGGATATCTTTCATAAAGTATCAATAAAATCTACATTTTTTTCCTAGGTTATTCATTGAGTGACACCAGTTTTTAACAAAAAATTCATTTTTAAACTAAAAACACACACTTTGAGTCATAATGGTCACATACTTTATCATATTGAAAGGTTCTCGATTCTTACAGATCACAAAATACTTATGGATCGTTTTCCTAAAGTATCAAGAGAATATGAGCACGTTTTCTCAGTTTTTAGTGAGTGATAAATGTTTTTAACTAATTTCATTTTAAACTACAAACATACATTTTGAGTCATAAAAGTCACACCGTGTATTAGATTGTGGTATGACTAATTCTTACATGCAAAAAATGACTTATGAATAATTCTTTAGAAGTATCAAAACAATATGAATGTGTTTTATCAGTTTTGATTATGTCATGTATCTTTTTAACTAAAATGTATTTTTTAACAAAAACCGCACATTTTGAGTCATAAAGTCACACAATTTATTGAATTTCAAAAAATATGTGGGGTGTTAGAGAAAAAATTACTTTCTAAAAAAATAACATGACCTAATTCATTGGATATCTATCTCATAATTTTTTTGAACCTCATGTGTAAAAAAGAATTTTGGTGAGATATGTTTTTTCCTATTACCTTTAACACGCACGCCATTTTATTTCATTAAAAATTCTAGATTATCTTAATATAAAGTATGTAGAATATATTTATTCCTATTCAATCCATAATTATTTCTAAAATTATGAATAAATAATCTCAACCAAACTCATTATTAATGTGTCTCATGAATTACAATCAACTCTACATGATTTAAGGAAGTCCCATAAATGGTTTGTTTTATATGATTCCATAATATAATTTATAAAAATTATAATATATATTTCATTGAATTTTAAATTCATTTTTCCCCATGGTTTCTATAAATAAAGTTATAGCACATTTCATCAAGCAAAAATTCTAGGTAAGGGTTTATTTTCCAACCCCACTTTGAAACCGAGGTCGTTTATGTTAAATTTAAATTGATAGAAATTGTTTGTTATTTATCTATATAACATCAAATTTTTCTTCTCCTATGGTTATTTTCTATGTTTATATGTATTACCTCCATTTTATTTTCCTTTGGTTCATAAATCAACTAAATGGATGTTTAAAAGTGGAACCAGACTTATATATTCTATTCAGTTTGGAAACTTTCACCTCTATGGTCATATTTTTTATTTTTCTTTATAAATGTCATTATATGTAATTCTATGATTTCTTAATTTCATTTTCTTTTGACCTTGACCTTATTTAAAAAATAATGAAAGAAATATCTTTTTAACATTTTTCCATGAATCATTTTCTGTAATTTTTTACTTTCTTTATGAAAGTGTAAATATATTTTTTTAACATTCTCAGTGAGAATGAATTTTCATATTATATTATTTTTTTAAAAATATTACTATTTAAGTATTTATGGTTCTATGGAGTAATTTATATCCCTTCTTTAAAATTATTTCCTTTTATAATAAAACTATCAAAATATAAAGTATGATTTATTCTTACTTTTAAAAATAATTCTCTAATGTTCCTATAAAAGCATTTTTAATCTATTGAAAAATCCTTTAATTTATTTTATACTTCATTGGGGATCTTATATAATTAAATATTCCACCTTTATTCTCTTAATTACACATGACCATGTGTTGTGAACATTTTTATGAAACACATTTCCTCTCATAATTTAGTTAATATATGATGAAATTTTGAATGTTTTTATATTAATGCGATATACATATGTATGGTTTTCATCATGTGATGGTTGGAACAAAAAATTTATACCTCTAAAATGCATTGGGTAAATATTTATTTCTCATTGGATAATATATAAGAGGCTGAGTGTTGGGATCATGTAGAGTCTATAAGAGTTAGAGTGAGTTCTCCAGAAAGAGGAACTTCATTATACCCTTCAGCCATATCAGTTTATCAATAGTTGGACTAAATGATGCATTGATGTGTTGTTCTAAAGATATTTTTCTTCTTATGAATACTAAACTAGTGTTTATCTCAATAAAAGTTGAAACAATTTTCAATTTCCGAAAGGAGGTGGTTTGTGTTTAGATCACTTTGTAGCACAAACTTTTCAGGATAAGAGTGAGGCACTAGGAACACTATTGTCTTACCAGTGATAAGTAGTCATAATGAGAAAAGATAAAGGGGATTTTGTGGGACCCTATTTTGGGTCACTTTACTTAAGTGTCACAAATTTACTTGTGTTCATGATCTATGTGTTTTCTTAGTCATAAGATATTTTTACCTCTTTTACTTCTGATATAGTTATTACTGATGCTTCTCCCCATTGAAATTGGAAGAAATTCCAAACCACACAAAACCCTATTGTTTCAATTTACTTTATTTTATTTCCTTTCATAATTATAGTTGGATTTTTAGTTGAGTTGAATTTAACAAGCATGGTAATGAATTCAACATGATGACTTAGGTGAAGGTATCTTCTTCTATGTTACAATACATTGGAATTCAAAGAGTTCCTTCTAGTGGTTATATTAATCCATCATGATCATCTGCTGGTGAAATTATGGTTTGTTTATTACATGTTAGATTATAAAAAAAATATTATAAAAGTAGCAATATTCTCTTATAGGCTCAGTATTTTTCTTTCAAATAACTGAGGTGACTCTCATTCCTACTTAGATAACATTGGATTTAGTGTGATTCATTGTGTCGGAAGGTGATGGGATCAAAAGACAGAAATTTATGCATAAATTAATTTTATATAATGGATTTAAACTATTTAAGGATTGATATGGAGTATTATATCATCCGAAAATACATGGATGTTATATTTAAAGGAATTTAATTGAAGAAAATAAAAAAGTAATTGAGAAAAATGGATAAAAGGATCTAGGTTTAGTGAGTATGTTGTTGACATGGAAAGTGGATTTAAAATTTGAGAGAAGAATAATATGGTGGGTTTTATGACTATTCTATAAGATATGTACAAGGAGACTGAAACACTAATCATGGTATACTTAATGTGATAACTATTCAGCATGAGGCTGGCAGAAGCAATGTCTATTGCCCATCATGTAAATTACTTCCACATGATCATAATCCATATTTATTATTTGATATTAATTTTCATCGATAATGAATAGGCCATACTATTATTATCATCATTACCAAAATCATGGTATTATATGGTGATAACTGTAAGTAACTATAGTGGAAAACCATCTTGATCTACAAGGATGTATAGAAATTAATTTTGAATGAAGATCTCTGGAGAAGGGATACTTATTGATCTTTTAGGTATGTGTTTAATTCCAATGAAAGATGGAACTCACCTCAAAAAATAATTCAAAGGTATTTAAATAGAAATTTGAGATAAATAAGTAGAATAAAATCTATTGGAATTGGGCCAGCCTATTATCACTGTGAAAAAAGAGTTCATCTCAAGAAGAATTTTCATGAGCGAAAATGAAATTCTAGATGACCATATTTTGGAGTTTTAAGTTTTATGGGATCAATTGAATAGTGTAGTATGAACTTTCTCTTAAGTTTGAATACACCAGTGCAATATAGGATTAAATATTCTAGTGAATCTTTCAACTCCACGAGTGAAAATGGATGTGTAACAAATTATATATCTGAAAGATTTTAAGGAGTGTATCAAGTGAATGAAAAATATCTTGACATAACGGGAAAGGGGGATGTGAAAATATGGTTGAAGAATGGTAACTTCCTTGAGAGAAAAAGAGTCAGATATATTCAAGATCTCAAAAGTAATTAGATTTTAGTTCGATGGTTGGATAAAGGTTGATATTGAATTATATTTTCTTATAGGGTGTGTAAAATCACTCTATGTTCTTTGGTCAGAGATATAGGTGTAAAGTATAGTACACTGTACATTTTTGAAATGGAAGTGGGTGTTATACTCTCTAAAACATTAATTTACATAATTATAGATTTATAGAAAAATTGACTTGGGAACCTCAATACAAAAGGTATGGATATTTTAGTGGAAAATGGAATTATGAATATGGAATATTCCGAATTCATAAGCTATTATATTTTCAAACCTAATAAGATGAAAAAGTCAATCATTAACTTTATTGAAAGAACTATGAAAAGTTGGAAGCTATAGTTGGTGCATAAAAATGTATTGGGAACATCCCTAGTTAAATATCACATAAGTTCAAAATAATTTGTGACTTTAATTGATAGATATATGAGGAAAGTATGGATGTACTTTATAAAAAATAAACCAAAAGTGTTTATATTGTTCATGCAATGGAATGTTACTTATGAAAGGAAAATATGATGTAATTTGAAATGATTAAGTTCATACATTTTAGGTGAGTATACAAGAAGAAGTTTTTGAAAGGAATAAAGGCTTTAGAAATGATAAAACTATACCTAGAATGAATTACAAAAATTTCGTAACTAAAAGGATGAATAAAATAATTTGGAAAGGGTGTAGAGTATGGAACTTCACTCAGGAATGTCCAATGTATTTTGGGTGAAAGCATTCAATACCTCAACATATATAATCAATTGTATTCCCTCATGACCAATGAGATAGTAATTTTCAAATCTTTATGGGAAAAAAAGTACTGAATTTTGATCACCTTAATCTCCTTGGTAGTTTAGTCTATACACATGTTGATTCCAAATACATATATGTTCTAGAAGTAAAATATCTAGCATGTTTCCTCATTATTTATTTAGATTATAATATCATATTTTAACTTTGGGATGATGAGAAAAAATGTGCCATCAAAATTAAGAATGTGTTATTTAATGAACATGTCATGTGGAAGGACTGAAACTTTAAGGTGATGCAAGTTTTAGGAAAAGAATCAACTTCATTTTAAGTTGATTTGAATTGGGGGACAAAAAGATAACATATTTAAAAGATTCCAAATGTCTATGAGTCTCTTGAAATTTCAAAAAATTTACATGAAATTTTATAGGACAACAAAAAAGGTTTGAATTAGAGGCTAGAGGAATATATCCCTAAAAGATAGAGAACTGGTTAGGCTCAATCTAGAGTTCCATCAGATGAAATTATAGAGGTTTTAGATCAATAAATATCATAACCATGTGTCGAATTATGGAGATATAAAATTGTCTGATAACTAGAAAAAACGTATGGATATGAATTAAACTATGTATTTTTAATAGACATAAGATAACCAAAAATCTTGGAAGAATCATATAACACCAATGGTTCCAACAAGTGGAATTTGGCTATGAAGGATGATTTGAGTTCACTGTATGTGAGCAATAAAAGTGATAAGAGGAGTTAAAACATAATTCAAAGGAGAATATTCGTGGATGATAGGTAGATACATGATATGAGGTATTATATAAATGATATATCATGGATTGGAATAGGTCTATTTAATGTAGGGAGTATCAGATGTGAAAAAAATCAATCGATCGGAGATTCAGACCTGAAGGAGTGCAAGGTTAGCTTCACCCAAAGTTGATGATTTACATTTATAAATCTTTATTCCCCTCATCACCCTCTCATTTAACTTCCATTAAAATGGTTTCAATGAATGGGGATTTAATTTTTTAAATTATTTTACTTTTGAATGCAATTCATGTTGGGTCTATGTTTCATATTTTATCTATTAATTCTGTTTTTTTCTTTATTCATGTATAAACATTGTTTGATTAGTAGGAGAGTGATATTATTAGAGAATTGACTAATTAATGAATCTCTCTATGACCATTGATTGAGTTTTTCAGTATGTTTAAACATGGTTTTGAGTCACCAATCCTCTTAATAACCCAAAGTACCTAACCATGTGAACTGTAGAGTTTTGAGGTTAACAAGTGTCTACTAGGACCAAGGGATTCACATAGATACAGATCATACAACATCATATTTTCTCATTTATTATTTTATACCTCATTACTTCATTAATTTTGATTTGAAATTACAAATAATTTTTTCCATTTTTCCTGAACTTCTGAATCACCATCGTACTTTTCTTTTCAAATGAAAAGTAGTTTATTTATTCATTTATACTTAGATCATTACTATTGAATTCAAGTTTTCTCTAGCCTTTTTTCATGGGAATTACCTAAGCTTTAAATGATATTATACTACATAATTTTAGATTTAATAATTAGTGGTTTTTGACCTTTAAAAATACTTAACTGATCGAGATCATGGATAACTAACAACGCTCCAAAATCCGATCCTGATTTTGGAATCATTATCAGGGACTTGGTTAGAAAATGCATTAATTTAATAGTTAAGAAAATAATTTTTCCTCTCTTTTTATGTTAATATTATATTATTATTTTTCCTTCCTTTTATGCAATTAAGTGTTTTGACTATGTGTATAGGTGAAAATCAAAATAAAAACCCACATCTGAATAGAGATCCAAATAGAATACCTATCAAAACAAGCCGATGAACTCAAAAAGAAGATCCAAATCCAAGAATAATAGGAGAAACATAAAATATAGATCCCTCCACCATTACTGAGTCGAGATGAGAAAATGATCCCCAACCTAAAACAAAAATTCAAAGGATTGTTGAAAAATCTAGTTAACATGGAAAAGGTTTTTGAGGAGTCAAAGGAGATAACCAAGGATAAAGTTCATTGTAAGTTATCACCTAAGGAGAAGACTGAAGGAGATACTAAGTTCAATGCCAATTATGTCATAATTAATATTTTTGAGTCTGAATCTATTTTTTTAGAAGATACTCTCTCAACTACAGGTCCAAAGGTGGATGATAAAAAAGAATAATCCTCCCTTGAAAAAGAAGAATAATACGAGGAGGATATGATGAAATCTACAAAATTTATAATAAAAATTTTCAGAATTTGAGACAAAATAAAGAAAAATAATAAATAGATGTTGAAATTAATAAATTAAATACAAGGTTTATATAAAAATAACATGAAAATAAGGAAGAGTAGAAGTTGATAGTTATTGAAAATTTAAAAGATATTGAAGACTGTGAAGATAATATATATAAAGACAAAGTAGAAGTATAGTATTACCAACTATGGATAACATATAAACTTATTATCTAAAATTTTAAGTTGTCCATATTTTTATTCCCTCCTCCACCAATTTATATGGTGTATTTCAAAATGAAGAAGAGATTATCTAGCCTAAATACACTAAAAATTCATAATTGGATAAATAAAAGATGGTTAAATTTATGTCATACTCATATCATGTGAGTAGATGAGGTAAGTTCAAGTTTAATAACCCTCACCAAATATATTTGTGGGAGTTAACACAATATTTGTTATTTTATTTCTAGGAAATTAGTTGTTTTTAACTTTCCTTAAGAAGTATTTAAGGAATATATTAGTAATTAGTTTTAAATTCCCATTTTTTATTGATCTTTAATGACATGGACCTTTTAATTTTACTTAGTTTGAGTGATTTGTAGGTCCATGATGAAGTTATACGTAAGGATAAGAAAATAAGAAGTGGAATAGATTAACGGTAGGGTGGGGGTAAGATTTTAAATTATATTTTTTTGTAATTCCGTTAAATTTTAATTTCTATTTTTAGTTTTTACTGAAAATGAATTTCTTGCGCTTATAGTTTTGCAAAAATCTTAATATAGGTAACAAAATTCACTTAAAGTTACCATCATTATATGTTTTTGGTTTCACTATTAATAAGATTTAATATATAAGATTGGGGATTGAAAGATTGTAGATATATATAGGGGTATGTATTTAATGAATCCTGATTTGGGTTGTAATGCCCTGTTACCATTCATCCAGCCATGTTTTTACCTTCATTTTGTTTTTCATTTTATTTTGGTTGCGGTATGCCGGAATAAAAATTAGGAGTATACTTATAATGGTGAATTCAAGGATTTGTTGGAATTTTCAGCAGAAAACCCATATCATTTTCATTATTCTAGTGATTTAAATTCCATGTAATTGGAGTACATGATGTGTAATTATTTCTAGGAAGATTCCATGAAATGGATACATAGCGTGCAAGGTTACAAACTGTGTAATAGGTACACAAAATTTAAGGGGAAAATATTTTTTTATTAAAAAGCACTGGGTTTTTTGTAATATGAGAGCCTCAGGAATTACAAGACATTTAAATCCATTACACATTTTGAAACCATGGGGATTTGGGTTTTTAGGGTTACTCTACGATAAAATTTAATTTCATCTTTTGGAAGCTCTTCTCCCTCTCAACCTAGAAGATCTTAATGATGGTTTTGGAGACCGTTATCCCTTATGAGTTTTTCCTTTTAGTGATTGGTCATTTTTATGGTATCACTGCATTTACTTGGGTAATAATTGCTTCAATATATTCTTTGGTTTTGGTTTAGCGGTATTTTTGTGATCAAATTGTGTTATCTATCTTTCCTTTTCAGATTCTTAGTGTTCCTTGTCTACTGAAGGTCATTCTCTTGGTTTCTGGTCTCTATTGTAGAAAAAAGATTGGTTTATACCATGTTAAATTAATATTTTCTATAAAATGGGTTAATTTGATGAATTTTATATTGTTATTGATTAAACCCTTTAGGTTGTTCATTGAGTTGAAGTAATAATTTGTTTCAAATGGTTTCTTAGAAGATCAAGTGTTTTCAAAAAGAGGTTTTGATTTGAAATGTATTTTCTTGACTTAGAAATGGGTTGTCAAACTATGAAGAGGATTTTATTGGATTTTAAAATGCTTTATGAAATTGTTAGAATGGTTTCAAAAATTTATTGTATAAATTCACATTGGGAACCTTGGGTGCATCAAGGTAGAGACACAAGTAGCCTTCGTGTATGTAGAACCACTAGGAGGTATTTTTTTATGATATCTAGTGGTTGGTGTCGAAAGCTTTTGGATACAACATATGTCTTTTTATGTTTTTGAGTGTCTAGTATACAGTGTCCCATATGATTGATCCCAATATGTGAGGTGTTTTTTCATTTATCAGTTATGGTTTTTTATCGCATGATTGTTTTTACAACATAGATTATTTCCATATATTATTATTATGATGTTTTATCACATAACTTTTCATGATAGGATATTTCATAGATATGTGTTTACCTATTTTCCTCAAGATTCATGGATATGCTTTCATGTTTTTATCACTTATACTTGTCATATTTCTAGTTTGAGAATATTAAAGGCTTTATGAAAAACAAAGGAATAAAAAGGGAAATGATTTATATATGGTTTGGGTTTTTATAAATGATTTGTAAAATTGTTTTGTTTGTAAATCTTTAATTGTTTTATTTCTGAAATTATACATTGTATAGAAATAGTGGAGGCATCCTACTGGGATTTGGATCACACCCTAATTGTGCCTTTGGGAATTTATAGATGTTTTGTTGCAGGATTAAAGTAAAGGGAATAGAATATTTTAGCATATTGGATTCTCTTATTATTATTGCTTTCAGTTTGGGTTGGTCTAGAGGTGGGTATTGGTCACTTGGGGTTTTGACTTACTTTCTAATTTAGCCTGTTTGACTTTGATTTTATGTTTTTTGTGGAATCTTTTTTGTTTCAACTTCATACTTTGGTTATATGTTTTTTTTCTTATATTCAATACTAGTTTCTGTTTCTCTTGTTTTACCCATATCATGTGGAAGGTTGATTACATGAATGTTCACTTATTATATATTTTTCATTGTTCTGTAAGACTATAATATAATAATGTCCTGGAATATTTGTTGCATTGATAACGTCATGGAATATCCCTGTTATGATGAGAACCCTGAAATGCTATAACAATATTCTTAAATAAAGTTATATGGTTGGATGACATACTATGATATGACCATAGTATATAGATCGTCATGTGCGAGTACTCGTAAGAAGACGAGACTCTCTCTCATGGAGTTCGCACTTGGTAATCTTCAATATGGGAGATTATGTGAACAGACCCACCAGTAGCAATTCCGAATGTCTTGGTGTAATCGTGCATTGCTATCTACGAGCGTGTGTAATGTTCCTTAGCCTGGAATATTATCATTAACTCATGTCATGACTCGCGTACTTAGATTTACTGACGAAAACCATCATGCAGACAGTTGGTGGGAAGTAGGGTACGTTGGGTGTGTCACGAATGACATGTTGTTAATGGATATGTTGAGGAAGGATTTATCCCTTCCATTCATGGAAGTTGATATCTCAGCCCTTTGATTGAAATAGAACTGTCGCATTAAATTCCATGGCCATGGTGTAAACGATGAGTTTATTTGAGGTAGTCAAAGAATAATAGATCAATCATATATGTTTATGACACTGCCATGAAACTTTCTTGATGATATATTGAGACAAAGGGATTAAATTACACAGTAAGCGTTAGTATGAGGTGATACGTCAATGCGGCGTCAACTTCTTTCTCTTGGGTGCCTTGACCCGTTGCTAGACAGTAATCATGGACTTTAAGCAAGCATGTCTAATGACAATGAGAAAGAGGCCTAGAGGGTCACACACTAAGTGTATTCAAGTATCTCAAGTAGAATAAAGATTATTCCCATACGTGGTTTAATAATTATTCAAGGAAGCATAAATCGTTTTAATGATGGAGGAATAAGGAAATGAAAAACAAGATATACACGCCGTGTATTAAAGATTATAGGCCGTGTAGTTTTTCATGGAAAACAAGTACACACTGTGTATTAATAATTACACGTCATGTAATTTTCTTTATGGAAAGGAAATTAATAAAGGAAAATAAGATATACACGCTGTGTATATTGAATGTACACGCCGTGTAGTTTTCAATTAAAAACAAGTACACGCCGTGTATTTATTAACACATGCCGTGTAGTTTTTCCAGTCGGGATTTTGAGGATATAATATTGTTTTAAATGATATTTATTATGATCATTATGGGTGCATGTCATGGAATTAATTATTCGACATGGGGGTTTTAAATAAGAGCCAATGAAATAAATAAAATTCGTAACACGTTTATTTATTGTCATAACTCTAAAACCTCGAACCTGATTATAAATATCATCACAACCCCAACTCTTTTCGGGACACACAAGAGAATCGTTGTGCTCAACAATTATGGAGAATTCTTTCAAGGCTGAAAGAACCGCTTCCTCCAAGAACGCTCTCAAGACCGAGAGAGATCCTCTTCCATCGAATCAAGATGATCCAAGGCGGACAACGCAAGCAAAGGTTTCTCCATTCTAGCACCTGGAGACTCCTTTGGTGACGTCCTGAGATACGAGGTACATGTGTGGATCACCACTAGAGGAAGTCTACACTTGGATTCTACGACGCAACGATGAATCACATCGGAACGTGATGAAGAACATCAACGAAGAAAGAACACCCAAAAGGTATTTCTTTTCAATTGATTAAATTAATTATAATCAACCTGTAATGATCCTACCTTCTGGTTCCGGGAATTTTATTTTCTTTGTCCATTTCTGTGATTCGATCCATGGAGACTGGAATTTATCGTCGTATTGATCCCGGATTGATCATTGTTAATAGAAAAAAGTAAAGTGGGAACATCCACCCACGCACTTCCGCCGCGCCCAGAACCTTCAATGCTTGAGTGTGTTCTTAGTTTGTTTTAATGACCTGGATAATAAAATTTAGCATCATTAATTAATAATTATAGAACCTCCTATACATTTAATTGGTTTATTATAACCTTATTAGGTTCATTCATGGACCTTTTTATGGGTTTAAGAGGTTCAATTTTATTGTTTTAGAAGCATTTTCTTCCTTGGTTTTCATGATTCGTTTACTTGAATTCATGAATGGAAGTTAGTTTGAAATGTGGTTAAACATCCAGAATTGTTAATATATATTATTAGTTACATTAAAGATATATAAATGATCTTATAATGAATTTGGGTTATATACCTGAGGATGAATCATTAGTTAAAATTTATTGATAAACGCTTAGATTTAGCCTGGCAGTTTTGTGTGCAATGAACTTGTTTTGTATTATTATTCCATATTATGAGTGTGTAGGGATTACAGAACATTAATGAGATGAAATAAATATATTCTAATCTGTTTCAACCATAAAAATGGTTTCATGACCAGAATTAAGGATGGTAATGAAAATTGAGATCTCGTCTTCCTTGAATGTGATAAATTAACACATCTCAGACGGTGTTTTATTTTTAGTATAAGAGGAGGGGGAAATGAGATGATGATGAAATATTCTATTAGCATAATATAATTCCATTTTATGTAAGGTAATGTAATTATAATAGAATTTGGATGAGGGGATATGGAAAAATAAGCATAAAAGAAAGCAACTCAAAATAAGAGAAAAATCGAGAAATCTCTTACGAAAATTCGGCAGCCTAACAACGTCAATTAAAATTTAATAAAATTGTTTGATGAGAGAAAGGGGGTATCTCATCACTCTTACATAATATGGGTAGTAAGGTAAATATCTAATGAAATATCCCCACAAAATCCAATTGAAAAAAAAATAGAAAACATAAAATGAAATCATTAAGAAAAGAGAAGGGTGGTTGGTTTTATTACCTTGTAGAGTAACTCCTAAAAATTGAAGGTTGGGACCATAGGGGATTGAGGACAAATTGGGAGGACTCCTAAGGAGGTAATACCCCCAGATATTCTATGATAATGAGTTTTTAATGAAAGAAAACTAAGGGGGTGAGTGAGTATTTATAGTAATTAAGAGGGAGTTTTTTATTAATTAAAAGGGACACCTCATTATTGGTTTTTGCAAAACCATGGGCTTTCCCATGGTATTTTCCCATGGTTTTTGCCACTTGAGAAACATAATGACATAAGTAACTGTACAAAAGTCGAACACCTTTTATATTTAATTATTACATCATTATGATGTCATTAAACTACTGAAAACTCAAAATTGTATTTTTACTATTAATGAAAAGTTCAAGTATTTTATAAAAATCCCAAAAATTCACCCTAAACATTTTTCAACGAGTAGAATTCAAAAATGAACTCCATTTTTTTAAAAATAATTTTCTATGTATTTTTAATATAATTTTTAAATAAAATCATATTTAATTCAAAAAATAACTATTTTAAAGTTATAATTAGTTCTATATCATATTGAAAAATTAATTAGGATCTCATTATCTTATTACCTTAAGAAAATAAAATATTATCATTGTTTACTATTTATAAGGGTCATATTACTATTCATATTACTATTCATAGGAGTATGTTACTATTCATAAAAAAATCAAGTTGGTTATATCAGACTCCCAATGAATTACTGGTCACAACTCTAGATGACCGTTTTTTCAAAATTCAAAACATAGAAGTGGAAAATTTATGTTTAATGGATAGGTTTTGACTATTTCTTAAATAACCAAGTGTCGTTTCAAAGGAACACAATTCTTTATGAAATATGGGCTATGAATTAAATGTATTTTAGAGAAGGATACCATAAAATGTTAGGGGTGTTATATTATTCCCTCCTTTAGAAATTTCGTCCTCAAAATTTTATGTATAAAGCACACCAAAAAGATGTGGGTGGTTCTTCTTCATAACATCCTCAGTTTCCTATGTTGCTTCCTCCATATTTTGGTTTCTCTAAAGAAACTTTACTGTATGAGTCTTATAGTTTCTCAATACCTACTCCCTTGTGTCAAGGATCCTGATAGGCTCTTCACAGTATGACAAATCAGGTTCCGGTTCTATTTCTTCACAGGTGAGTACATGCATTGGTTCTGGCATGTATTTATTCAACAACGACACATGAAATACATCGTGGAATTTGGAGAGACTTCGAGGCATTGCTAAATGGTAATCTACAACTCCGATTCTTTCTAGAATTTCAAATGGTCCGATGTACATAGAGTTCAGTTTCCCTTTATTACCAATCCTTAAAACACCCTTTACTGGAGATACTTTTAGAAAGACATGATCTCCCACTTGGAATTCCAAATCCTTTCTCCGATTATCCGCATAACTCTTCTTCCTACTTTGGGTAGCTTTAATATGGGCTTGGATTGTCTTCACCTTTGTCTTGTTCTCTTCAATAAGTTTTGGGCCTATAATTTTCCTCTGACCAACTTCATCCCAACAAGTTGGAGTTCAACATCTCTTTCCATATAATGCTTCATATGTAGCCATTTTAATAATAGAACGGAAACTATTATTGTATGAAAATTATACCAAAGGAAAGTATTTATCCCACATACCTTGGAAGTCAAGAGAGCATGACCTCAGTATGTCTTCTAGAGTTTTAATATTCCTTTCAGACTCTCTATCAGCTTGGGGGTGATAAGAAGTACTCATATGAACCTCAGTATTTATAGCCTTCTGGCGACTTTTCCAGAATTTTTTATGTAAACCGGGGATCTTGATCAGATACAATCGATAGAGGTGTACCATGAATTCTTACAAAATCATTAATATAAAGTCTTTCTATGTGCTTAAGTGGTAAATTCTCTCTTATAGGACGGAAATTTTCTGATTTTATGAGACGATCAACAATTACCCATATTGCATCATTATTTCTAGGTGTCCTCAGTAGTATGGTAAAAAAATCCATAGTAATGTTATCCCACTTCCATATAAAGAATAGGTAGAGGTTGCATCACTCCTCTAGGATGTTATCTATCTACCTTTACTTGTTGAAAAAATAGACATCTTAACACGTAGTCAACAATTTCCCACTTCATATTATCCCACCAGAGATATTCTTTCAGATCTCTATACATATTTGTGTTACCCAGATTTATAGAGAAATTTGAGCTATGAGAATCGTATAATAGTTCCCTTTTTATATCAGGTACTGATGGAATAAATAACCTCTTCCCAAACTTTAGAACTCTTTCCTCATACATGAAGTCTTCCAATCTCCCATCCATAACATCAACAATTTTCTTGTTTATATTTTCATCATCATATTGAGAGATTTATATCTTCTCTAGTAAAGATGGTTTATCAATCATTTAAAAGGGTAAATATTTTTCCCCTTCCTTAACAATTCCCATATCCATCTTTAGTAGATCCATGAATATATGATCTATCTCAATCCTAATTTGAGTCAGTAGTCCATGATCTTTCCTACTTATTGCATATGCTGCCTTATTTGCCTTTCCTAGGTGGTAGTGTATTGAAAAATCGTAATCTTTGAGTTACTCAAGACATCTATTTTGCCTCATGTTGAGTTCTTTTTGTGTGAAAATGTATTTCAAACTATTGTGATCTGTGTATATCTCACATTTTTTACCGTAAAGATAATGTCTCCATATCATCAGAACAAATATTACAGCTGCTAACTCAAGATCATGTGTTGGATAATTTTTATCATGAGTCTTCAACTTCCTTAATGCATAAGAAATAACTTTACCATTTTGCATAAGGATGCAACCCAACCCATTCTTTGATGCATCTCTATATATTAAAAATCCATCACTTCTAAATGGAAGAGTCAAAATTGGAGCATCGACCAATCTTCTTTTCAATTCTTCAAAGCATTCTGTACATTATTTTGTCCACACAAACGCAACTCATTTACATGTGAGCTTCTTTAGCGGGTTAGCCAGTGGGGTGAAATTCTGAACGAAACATCGATAGTAACCTACTAATCCAATAAAACTATGTACCTCAGTTATGTTTGTTGGCCTGAGCCAATCTTGGATTTCCTTTGTCTTCACAGGATCAACTAGGATTCCATCATTAGAGACAATATGAACTAGAAAAGAAACTGATTGAAGTTCAAATTCGCACTTTCTAAACTTCCCATATAATTCATATCTTCTAAGAGTTTTCAAAGTAATATTCAAGTGAGCGTCATTATCTTCATTGTTTTTTTGGGTATAATAGAATATCATCGATGAATACCAAAAAAAAGTTATTAAGATATTCCTTGAAAACATTATTCATTAAATCAATGAAAAAAGAGGGTGCATTAGTCAGTCCAAAAGGCATTACTGTGAACTCGTAATGCCCATACCTGGTTTGAAATGTTGTCTTAGGAATATCTTCCTTCCTCACATGCAGCTGATGATATCCGGATCGAAGTTCAATCTTCAAAATGTATTGATCTCCATGAATTTGATCAAATAAATCATCAATCTAAGGCAGAGGGTTCTTATTCTTTATTGTAATAGCATTGATTTCCCTACAATCAATGCATATCCTCATGGATCCATATTTCTTTTTGAAAAACAAGACCGGGGCTCCCCATGGAGAAACACTAGGTCGAATAAATCCTTTTTCACTCAACTCATCTAGTTGTTTGTTTACATCCACTAACTCCACAATGGCCATTCTATAGGGGGTCTTTGATATAGGTATTGCACCAGAAATTAAGTCAATGGAAAACTCAATTTCTTGCTCTGGAGGATGTCTAGGTAAATTCTCTAGAAACACATAAATGTATTCTTTCACTATATACACATATTCAATTTGAATATTTATCTCCTTAGTCATAGATATTGGGTTCTCTTCCTCTCCAATAATTGAATTCAATAGAGCTAATGGGGGTGGGTCTTGATAAGAATCATATGTCAGGTCTCTGGTCTAATGATAAGAGATTCTACACCATTTTCAAAAATTGTAAATTCCTTTTTCTTGCAATAAATCTTCTCATCATAGTTTGATAGCTAATTCATACCAAGAATTATATCAAAGTTAGTCATTGTTATGATGATAAGGTCAGCAACTAAAGAACATTTATGTGTCACAAGGGGGACGAGTTGACATTCCTTTTTTTTGAAATGATGCACCCCTAGGAGTTTTGACTGATAACTACTTTATTAAATCAAATTGGGCATATCTAATTTTCTTGGAAAACTGGGAAGATATAAATGAATGCAATGATCCAAAATTAAATAAAGTGTTGGCTAAGTTTGAGGAAACAATTAATGTACCTACCACCACATCATTAGGAACTTCAACTTCCGTGGTTGTAATCACATAAGCTCTCCCATGCCCTCTTGGATTTTTCTGAGGAATTTTTCTTTGGAACTTAGGACACTCATTTGCATAGTGTCCTATCTCTCTACAATTGTACCATTGAACATCATCAAATTGTTTCTTCCCCTTTCATTCATGAGATAGATGATCCTTTTCTCCACACTTATAGTAGACTCCCATGCCTTTCAAGCATTTCCCGAGATGATTCTTTCCAAAGTTCTCACATAATTGGAATTTATTTTTTTCCCCTATTCTTCTTTAGCACTTCACCTTTCCCTTGGTTATCAGAGTACCAATTTTTATCTTGGTTTCCCTTGAACAAATTTGATCTAAAAAATTCTTTCTCTATTTTGATGGAACATAAGATAATTTCATCATATGATGAATTTTTTTGAGAATATAGTTCTTTTATAATACTTGGCTTAAGATCTTCAAAGAAATGATCAATCTTGTCCACCGAGTCACGTACATAATCTACGACGTACCTGGCTAGCCTTGTGAAGGTAGCCTCATACTCTACAACGCTGTCTTCTTGCCTTTTCTTTAAGCTAAGGAATTTTCTCTTCATTTCGGTTCGTTGCTCACAAGGGAAATATTTTTCGAATAATATTTCCTTAAAATTACTCCATTCCATATCTTCTATTTCTTCTTCCTCTATGGTGTTCTGAATCAAGTACCACCATTGATCAGCGTCTCCCTTGAGACAATATACTGCTAGTACTAACTTTTCATTTTCATTGTATCTTAATGCCATGAATATCTTTTCAATGGACTTGATCCATTTCTCAGAAACCACTTATTAGTAGTCCCGATAAAATATGGGGGATTTTTTTCACATGAAACGATGCAACATAGGTGTGGAATGGTTATTTGGTACAACATGAGTAAGTTGTCCCAATATGGTCATGATCTGATCTTCTCCAACATTGACTATGTTGACTTTTTTAGTGGAGAGATCCCTACATTTCCCATGAGTATTGATCCCCCTTCTTCCATTATACGTAATTTCTAGATAATGGCACTCACTAGATTAGGGTATGAATCATAATGTATAATCTTAACTTAACAAAATACTTATCATAAATTGAGATCCTACACATGGCTAATCCCATAATCAGAAAAATGGTTTCTTTGGAGAATAATTTACATTTCAAACCATCATAATGGATTTTAAAGAAAATATGAATTATACTATGCATATCCCCAGGAGTGTCATAAAAAAAGAGTGTAGAAAGACCTGATTTCATGTACTAGGATACCCCAGGTCAAGCCAAAAACTCTTTATCGGAGCTTTCACTCCTAGGTACATCTGTGACAGAGCCACCTCTACCTGATCGTATCTAGATATGGATGTATTTTCTATAAGGATTAACATAATATATTCCTTACCAAAATACCAGGATATTCTTGTACATTTATCCTCAAATACTATGTTAGGGATTTGTTCCCAACTATACATTTCTTACTCTAGTTTCCATGTTTTCTACTAAACTTCCTCTGATACCAACTGTAACACCCCAACCCCTCTAGAACAGAGTTGGTGAATTACTTGTTATATTGGAATGGTTATAAGGACTGAAAATCCATAAGGAAAAATCAGTTTAGTTGTTTTGTTGAAACTAGATACATAGATGTTACTCAAATTACATTGGAAAAGGTTACAAAATACAAAACATAAGAAAAACTAAAAACTGCATCTACAGAAAACTCAATAAATGATCTCCTCTTCATCACCTGTTGAAGGTAAAAATTTGAAATGGGTGAGCTCAAATGCTCAGTAAGGGTTACAAATAGAGTAATCATGAATCAATAATAATTGAATCATAAACAATTTGCATATCAATATGGCATAGTGAATAAATGAAAACTCACGCCATTAATAAACTGAGAATGAAACTGCATCCATTGATTTTTTCATAGTGAATATCTAATGGATAGTAATAACTGATAATGAATAAATAGAATGATTTCTAATTGTAATTCATGTATCTAAAACATGATACTATAATACTGTTAAAACAATTTAGTTCTGTGGGTAGAAATCCATTTGATTTTTGGAAACAAACTCGAAGTGTTTGTCGCCAACTGATTTGTCTCATGTGACCTATCGATGCATCGAGGGGATATAGCGGGCCACACCAACCACTTCAAGACCGAATCATTCTTTATACACTAATTTAATACAAGAGAAATATGCCTTTTCAATATCTTTATGGAGTAGAGAATACAGATTCATCGATATTTCCATAGTTAAAATAACTTTCCAAATATACACCAAATGTAAAATGGTATACGGTTTAGAAAATAAACATATCCATGATATGAGATTATGGAAATTTAATAGAAATATAATTTTAAATGAAAATTGATCTCAAATGGGTAGTAGTTACACCACATAAGGATTATTAGGTGCACAAAACAAAGTAAGTCACAACGAAATGGAAAATTGACACAAAGCCCATTACAACATTGTTATCAATCGTTTCGTGTGACCAAGAATTAATAATTATCAAATGAATAATTGAATATCATAAAAATATAGAGAATTATCATATTATATATCAAATTTCAGTACACATATAACACATTAAAGAAATAAGTGGTGAACAATGGAAATCTCACAGAATTAAAAGTGAAATGAGAAACCCCTTACCTCATTCTCGAGTGTGTTCTTCGTTTGTTTTAATGACATGAATAAAAAAAATTAGATTCATTAATTAATAATTCTATAAACTCCTATAAATTTAATTGTTTATTATAACCTTATTAGGTTCATTCATGGCCATTTTTATGGGTTTAAGAGGTTTGATTTTATTTTTTTGGAAGCATTTTCTTCATTGGTTTTCATGATTCGTTTACTTGCATTCATGAATGGAAGTTTTCTTGAAATGTGATTAAACATCCATAATTATTAATATATATTATGATCTAAATTAAATAGATATAAATGATCTTATAATGATTCTGGGTTATATACTTGAGGATGAATCATTTGTTAAAAGTTATTGATAAACGCTTGGTTTTAGCTTGGCAATTTTGTGTACAATGAACTTGTTTTGTATTATTGTTCTATATTATTAGTGTGTAGGGATTTTATAAAATTAATTAGATTAAATAAATATATTATTATCTTTTTAACCATAAAAATGGTTTCATGACCATAATTAAAGATGGTAATGAAGATTGTGAACTCGTCGTCCTTTAATGTGACAAATTAACGCATCTCGGACGGTGTTTTTATTTTTAGTATAAGAGGAGGGGGAAAGAGGGATGATGATAAAATATTACATTAACATTATATAATTACAGTTCATGGAAGGTAATGTAATTATCATAGAATTTTAATGAGGGTGGATGAGGAAAGAAGTATAAAATAATGGAACTCAAATTAAGAGAAAAATTGAGAAATCTCTTACGAAAATTCGGCTGCCTAACGACGTCACTTAAAAATTAATAAAATAGTTTAATGAGAGAAAGGGGGTATCTCATCAATATTACATAATATGGTAAGTATGGGGAATATGTAATGAAATATCCCTACAAAATTTAATTGAAAATAAAATAGAAAACATAAAAATGAAATCTTTAAGAAAAGAGAAGGGAGGTTGATTCTATTACCTTATAGAGTAACTCCCAAAACATGAAGGTTGGGACCTTGGGGGTTTGAGGACACCTAGGGAGGACTCATAAGTAGTTAATACCACCGAATATTCAAGTATAATGAGTTTTTAATGAATGATAACAAAGGGGGTGAGTGGGTATTTATAGTAATTAAGAGGGAGTTTTTTGTTAATTAAAAGGGACACCTCATTAGTGGTTTTTGAAAAACCATGAGGTTTACTGTGGTATTTGACCATGGTTTTTTCAACTTGGGACACCTAATGTCATAATTTATTGTAACAACATCTACCAGTCTTTTATATTTAATTATTATATCATTATGATGTCATTAAACTACCAAAAACTCAAAACTGTATTTTTACTATTCATGAAAAATTCAAGTATTTTAGAAAAAACCCAAAAATTCACCCTAACCATTTTTTTGATGTTTAGAATTAAAAAATGAACTCCATTTTTTGAAAATAAATTTCTATGTATTTTTAATTTATTTTTTATATAAAATCATAGTTAATTCAAAAAATAACAATTTTAAAGATATAATTAGTTCTATATCACATTGAAAAATTAAATAAGATCTCATTATCTTATTACCTTAAGAAATTAAAATATAATAATTATTCACTATTTATAAGGGTCATATTACTATTCATAAGAGTATGTTACTATTCATAAAAAATCAAGTTGGTTCTATCAGACTCCAAATGACTTACTGGTCACAACTCTAGATGGTCGTTTTTCAAAATTCAAAACATAGAAGTGAAAAATTTATGTTTAATGGATAGGTTTTGACTATCTCTTAAATAACAAAGTGTTGTTTCAAAGGAACACAGTGCTTTATGAAATATAGTCTCTGAATAGAATGTATTTAATAGAAACATACCATAAAATGTTTGGGGTGTTATACTTTCAACCCATCCTCATACACATTTTTAATAAAATTGGTATCCATCCATTTTTGATTCATATCCATCCAATTTGATTCAAGATATTATTATTTAAAAAAAATACACATAAAGTTTGATCTTGGAACCCCTAAAAGTTCATTCTTAAATAATAATTTAATCTTTATGAATACATTATTCTAAGATAATAGGATCCCAATGATGTGTATTGAGATTATTTTGTAGCAGTGAAAATCATTGAATAAAAGGAATGTATAATATCTAGAAAGTTACTAAGAATATATTTAAGATATCTTCTATTGAAAAACACAAAGATCAGGGATGATTTTTCTAAATTTTTTATGTTGGAGTAAAACATAAGGGGGGAGTTGGTGTTTATTCATTTATTCACTTGGTATGTGGTGGCCTAGGTGGTGTTTTGGTGATATGATATTTAGGATCTGAAGTTGACCTTTTTTTAGATGATGAAAACATTGACAGGTCCCAAATAACAATAATGAAAAATTTATAAATACATATAATCTATACTCAATGCATTGACACGTATTTTTTGAAGTGTTTGAAAAGGGAATAAAACTACTAATATAATATTCCATTGAAGTGATTTAAATGTGGATATATTGTAAATTTCGCCACCAATTTTCCAATTTTTACATAAAATGAAAGTGAAAATTAATATGATTTAACAAGAGGTTCACATAAGAAGAAAACTAAAAATTTTATAAACCTATATTTTCCCTCATAAAGAATGAATACAAATTTCTAAAAACTCAATAAATACATTTATTTTCTAAATTAGATGATGAATAAAGTGGTGATTATGATACTAAAGTTGAAACATTTAGTAACATAGAGGAGGGGTTATTGTTTTAAAAAGTGAATGATGATGAGTTACCTAGTGATGAAGATAATGGTGATGAAAATTATGAAAATATAAAATTATGAGTTCTCTATGGGATCAATAAATGTTCATGGAAATGAAAATATTAAAATGATTGAAGTTATTTTTCTACTAATGGAAGAAAATGGTTTGAATTGTTTGATTCTAATTTGTGAGATGAGGAAGGATACATAGAACTTGGATTATTCTCCCTAAAGTTTTATTTTTTAACCAAGATCTCACTCCAAAATTTCCTCAAGCTATAAGAGTGAGAAGTTTTAGGTGACCAAAACTTTTCGGTGTTTAAATGTCACGTATGATAGTTATCAGTTACCTGAACTTTAACACTCCTTCTAAATGTTAAAGTGAACTTGGTGATAGACTAGACGTGTGTGATGGTGGTATCATATCGGATTTTCATAAGTTATGTGGTGTGTCATTCAAATCCTTTGAGTAAATTAGAAACACCCAAAGAATAACTACAAATGCTGAGAGCTTGAACGATACATAAGAATTATCCTACCATGGGATTTGAAGGTGTAAATTCTTCTGAGGTGGAGTGAGAGAGAGTGAGGGAGAGCATAAAATGGAGAGGTAAAGTGATAGAGGGGGAAAGCAGTGGTAAGGGAGAGCATGCAATGATAAGGGTGTGTGGAAACAAGGGAGACTGCACGACATTGAGGGAGATCAGCAATGAGGGAGGGAGAGATATGATAGGGGAGAGAAACAGTGAGGATTCAGTTCTATAAGATCTTGAAAAACATGAGAGAATCTGTTTGGTTAGGGTTAAATTTATAAGACAACAAATAGTTTTATCAGTGTTTCTAAAAAAGAACTAATAAATAGGGGTTTTATCAATGCAAAAATCACTCATTAAGTCCTTGTTTATTAAGGATTTTCTAGTGCTCGTTGAGATATGTCTTTATCTATGTTATAAAATCTATGATAAATATTTAATAATATAATTAATATAATTAAAAAAGTAAAATGTTAAAAATTATAAATAAATAATTATTTATATAATTATAAATATATTAAAAGAATTGAAAATATGTATTTATAAATATAATTATAGATATATAATTATAATTATAATTATAAATAAATATATTTTAAAATATATATACATAATTATAAATTTATTTTTGTAATTGTATATATATTTATTAATATATAAATAGAAATTTAAGAAATATATTTATTATAATTTTATAATTATATAAATATAAAATTAATTTTTTATAATTATATAAATAATTTTTTAAATAAATAAATAAATATATTTATTTATTTATTTATAAATATAACTATATAATTTTATAAATATAGTAAATAAACTTTTATAAATATATTTATATATAAATATAAATATATTTATTTATAAATATTTATTTACAAATATATTTTTATAAATATATTTCGAACATTATTAATGAATATTTAAAAATAAATAAATTAATATTAATAATTAATAAATTAAATTAAATAGATTACAAGAAATATTTAAAAAATAAAATTCATTACATTTACATGAATTACAGACACATAAAAAATGAAGAAAAATAAATAAATACATGATATCAATTATATAATTTAAAAAATTATTAAAAATAAATTATATTGACTACACAAAAATATTAATAATTAAATTAAACACACACACATATTCATGATGAATAGACCGGAATAAATACATATTAAAAATAAAAAAAATATTAAAAATAAAAAAATACATAAAATTCCTAAAATGGAGGGATATTAGAAAAGAATAAATAGTATTAAATTAATAAATAGACTTGTGCACACACATATATGTACACATAATATAAATACATATGTACACATATACATCCACACACACACATATAGACATACCCATACATACATACAGTTATACATGTACGTATATTTTAAATTATTTAATATTAACATAAATATATATTTAAATAGATATATTCATTTATATATTACATAATTTTGTAAATAATGCATTTGGGTTTTGGCTAAGTGTAAAAGGTACCAGATAATCCTACATCAAATGCAAGATCAACTCTAGGATAACCCCAATATTTGAGGATACTGAATTAAATCTAGGCATGCAGTAGAGGCAGTTATCTTAGTAGATGGTTGTCAGCTCTATGTGGCATGAAAAAAAATGGGTTGTCTTGAACGATGGAAACAAGATCGTGGTGGTTGGTGTGATTGTGATGACATATGGAGGATGACAGTGATGGGTTCTCAGTGGGGGATATTTCACTGGTGGTGGATTCCTCTGGAATTCATTGAAGATGAAGATATAGTGGTGTTCTTCGGTCAGTGATAGTAGGATATGAAGCAGAGATGGAGGTGTGGGTGTAGGTATGGTTGTAGCAGCAGACGTGACAATGTGCGGGCTGGGTGATGAACTCAGTGTGGGTGGGATTTTGGACTGTGTCAAGGGCAGCAACGACTTTGATAGGAGATAAAAATGACTTTGGGTCTTGGGCCTCTAGGTTAGTTCGCTTGGGCTTCTGGCCATTATGTAATTGGATTTGATTCCTACTAGGCCTTTGGACCATGTAATGAGCTCCCTTTTCCAAGAAAAAAGGTGTTTCATTGTTTAATAAAAAGTGAGTCCTCCCTCATACCTTTATAAAAAACAATTATGTTAATAAAATATTAATATATTGTATTTAGGTTAATTTTATATTCCTTTCTTGATTATATTGCATTACAAAATTCATGACATTAAAATATGTTTGTGTACATTTTTATTGGGTTTCATGGATTTAATTATGTGGAATTTTCTTTTTTACATTGATTTATCTCATTTATTCTTGTGGTATATTTGTAGTATGTTATATTTGTTTTCTTTATAAGTAAAAATAACTAGGACCGTCGATCATACTTGATCTGATGGTCATACCCATACCTGAGGGTGTTTGTTTTGATCTGGATTGATCTGCCCTTAGGATTATCCTCCAATGTGGTTCTCCTACACACCCTTTCCAGACACCCCTTGTGTTTATTCTAACTGCATTGTTCATTTGGTCCATCTACATGGCCTTAATCTGAAAGCTTCTATACTCATCGCCTGACACTTCCAAAAACCCCTTCATCATTCCTGCTGGTAGTTTACTTCATTGAAACATTTTGGATTTGATCCTGGTTTATCTGTTGCCTTTTATTTGGTTTTAGTTCATGGAGAGTGGAAGATAAGACTTCAATTATTCTCATGGAAATACCTTAAGAGGATAAAGAGAGAACTCCATTCCATGCATTGCATCCTATTCCCTTGTTTTTAGAGTATCATTCCCCTACAACTGGACATCTTTTATGGTGGTGATTCTGTGGGGAATTAGGAGATAAAATGGATCTAGTTTCCTCTAATACAAATCATGAATTCTTTTGGATTCATACCTTTTAATCGTAACCAGATTTCAGTAAATAAATATGGAACTATAATCAATCACCCTTTCCTTTTAGTTATATCCATTTTTTATCCAATGCTGGGTGCATGTGTGAGTATGTCTATGAGTAAAAAGTGCTAACTCTACATGATGGGGTTCTTCACCGCCACCTATTTTAGTAAGTCCATCCTTCTCATATAGCTACTATGGTCCCTTTCTTTCTTTCACATAGTATTTAATTTCTTGTTTCTATTTTTATAATAAGAATATATTGCATGGTGGTGTTCTCTCTATGCATGTAGGATCCCAAAGATCAAAAGCGCGTTACATCTGTGTGGTCTTTCTTGTTTTATTTTTTGCTCTAACTTAATAATTCACCCTAATATATAACTCAACATTTCTAAAGAAAAACAATTTTCTATAATAAATTTGAATCCATATAAAGTTCCTCAATGGATCTTGGTCACTGAGTATGGACATCAACAATAATGTTGCCCCTAACAATTGGTATGAGAGCCATTCTCATGCTTTTAAAATGAGGTCTATGAAGTTTTAAATAGAGAAATTTGACAATTAAAATGATTTTAATATATAGATAATTAATATTAATTATTTTTTATATCCCAACAATGATAGTTGATGCTCTCATTGGTCCAAAATAAAATGGTAACCAATCTGTCCCCTGACAGATAGAATTCTATTGCTTTTTTTGATGTTTCTGATGATAATCTTAGGAAAGCTTATAGCCTCATTTTTTTTTCATTATCGAATAAAGTTTATATGGAAGTATCCTTTGTGTCATCTACCCCTGGTATATCGTCCAATTAAGAATTATTATACATGACCAAGTCTTTAGTTGGAAGGTTCTATAAAAAATTAGACTTTATACTTTTAAAATGTGACCTAGAACTGTAGTCAGGTCACATCTTGATGATTTTAACAGTATTTTGTTAGACATGTCCAACATAGATGTTAAAATTGGGGATGAGGACCAAGAAATAATTCTGTTAACATCATTGGATGAATCATATACTTCTATAAAATAATCAATGATGTATGGTATAGAATCTTTAACTCTTAAAGAAGTTAAGTCTATTTTGTTAGCCAAAGAAATCCAAAATAATTTCACTATAATGAATAAATAAGAGGGGTTAAATATTAGAGGCATGTGTGAGGAGAGAGATAATCAATGAGAGAGGATTCAATCCAGAAAATATTGGTCTAAATTCAAGCATAGAGATTCTAAGACTAAAGTGTTCAAATGTTTTCATTGTGTACAACCTAGGCACATGAAACATAATTATCATAATAGAAATTATGTCTATAGTGAAAATAATAGTGACTATTATTTGTTAATTGAACAAGACTTCAACATAGATGTTGTGTTGAATGTTAGTGATCATCCTACCTTTGAGGAACAGATCCTGGATTCAGGATTCTCATTCCATATCTGTATGAATATGGAGCCTTTCACTGAGATAAGAGAGATTTAATCGGGTAATGTATACTTAAGGAATAATAAGAGTTGTGACATTATGGGTTTAGGTTTTTTTTATTTATAACTTTATGATGGGCTGGTTAAAACTCTTGAAGAGTTAGGTGGGTACCCAAACATAAAATAAACCTTATTTCCTTAGGTGTTCTATAATATAAGGGTTACACCTTCAAGTTCGATTCTATTTGTCTTAGAATCACATGTGGATCTCTTATTATTATAAAAGTAAACATTAGTAATGGGATGCATGTGTTAGAAGGTAGGAATAACATAAAAATGTTAAATGTTTTAGATGTTCATGCCTTAGATTATACCACCTTATTATAAAGAATACAAGGGAACATTAATACCAAAGGTTTAGATAAACTTAGAAAACAAATACTGTTAATCGATGTCAACCCTAGTTGTCTTCATTTTTGTGAGGATTGTGTGCATGGAAAATATAAATGGGTTAGTTTCATTAAGTCATCCTTAAAATCTCTAAAACTTTTAGTGTGTCTACACTTTGAATTTTGGGGTCCCTCTAAGACTTCCTATCATGGTGGAGGATATTACTTTGTGTCTTTTATAGATGACTACTCCTGTAAATTCTGTATATACATACTAAAACAAAAAACTGATATGTTTCAAACCCTTAAGAACTATAAGGACATTGTAGAACCTAAATTTAGTAATAAGTCAAAATATCATTGAACTAATAATGGTTTGTAGTATGTATCCACTAATGTTTCTTAATTCTTGTCTCTGATGGTTGTCATTGGTATAGGATTATTGTGGAACCCCCATAATATAATGGGTTAATTTTAAATAAAAACAAAATTTTTGAGTCATTTTAGTCACACCATGTGTCATATTAAAGTGAGGTTGGATCCTAAATGTCACATAAGACCTAAGGATATCTTTCATAAAGTATCAATAAAATCTACATTTTTTTCCTAGGTTATTCATTGAGTGACACCAGTTTTTAACAAAAATTTCATTTTTAAACTAAAAACACACACTTTGAGTCATAATGGTCACATACTTTATCATATTGAAAGGTTCTCTATTCTTACAGATCACAAAATACTTATGGATCGTTTTCCTAAAGTATCAAGAGAATATGAGCACGTTTTCTCAGTTTTTAGTGAGTGATAAATGTTTTTAACTAATTTCATTTTAAACTACAAACATACATTTTGAGTCATAAAAGTCACACCGTGTATTAGATTGTGGTATGACTAATTATTACATGCAAAAAATGACTTATGAATCATGATTTATAAGTATCAAAACAATATGAATGTGTTTTATCAGTTTTGATTATGTCATGTATCTTTTTAACTAAAATGTATTTTTTAACAAAAACCGCACATTTTGAGTCATAAAGTCACACAATTTATTGAATTTCAAAAAATATGTGGGGTGTTAGAGAAAAAATTACTTTCTAAAAAAATAACATGACCTAATTCATTGGATATCTATCTCATAATTTTTTTGAACCTCATGTGTAAAAAAGAATTTTGGTGAGATATGTTTTTTCCTATTACCTTTAATACGCACGCCATTTTATTTCATTAAAAAATCTAGATTATCTTAATATAAAGTATGTAGAATATATTTATTCCTATTCAATCCATAAGTATTTCTAAAATTATGAATAAATAATCTCAACCAAACTCATTATTAATGTGTCTCATGAATTACAATCAACTCTACATGATTTAAGGAAGTCCCATAAATGGTTTGTTTTATATGATTCCATAATATAATTTATAAAAATTATAATATATATTTCATTGAATTTTAAATTCATTTTTCCCCATGGTTTCTATAAATAAAGTTATAGCACATTTCATCAAGCAAAAATTCTAGGTAAGGGTTTATTTTCCAACCCCACTTTGAAACCGAGGTCGTTTATGTTAAATTTAAATTGATAGAAATTGTTTGTTATTTATCTATATAACATAAAATTTTTCTTCTCCTATGGTTATTTTCTATGTTTATATGTATTACCTCCATTTTATTTTCCTTTGGTTCATAAATCAACTAAATGGATGTTTAAAAGTGGAACCAGACTTATATATTCTATTCAGTTTGGAAACTTTCACCTCTATGGTCATATTTTTTATTTTTCTTTATAAATGTCATTATATGTAATTATATGATTTCTTAATTTCATTTTCTTTTGACCTTGACCTTATTTAAAAAATAATGAAAGAAATATCTTTTTAACATTTTTCCATGAATCATTTTCTGTAATTTTTTACTTTCTTTATGAAAGTGTAAATATATTTTTTTAACATTCTCAGTGAGAATGAATTTTCATATTATATTATTTTTTAAAAATATTACTATTTAAGTATTTATGGTTCTATGGAGTAATTTATATCCCTTCTTTAAAATTATTTCCTTTTATAATAAAACTATCAAAATATAAAGTATGATTTATTCTTACTTTTAAAAATAATTCTCTAATGTTCCTATAAAAGCATTTTTAATCTATTGAAAAATCCTTTAATTTATTTTATACTTCATTGGGGATCTTATATAATTAAATATTCCACCTTTATTCTCTTAATTACACATGACCATGTGTTGTGAACATTTTTATGAAACACATTTCCTCTCATAATTTAGTTAATATATGATGAAATTTTGAATGTTTTTATATTAATGTGATATACATATGTATGGTTTTCATCATGTGATGGTTGGAACAAAAAATTTATACCTCTAAAATGCATTGGGTAAATATTTATTTCTCATTGGATAATATATAAGAGGCTGAGTGTTGGGATCATGTAGAGTCTATAAGAGTTAGAGTGAGTTCTCCAGAAAGAGGAACTTCATTATACCCTTCAGCCATATCAGTTTATCAATAGTTGGACTCAATGATGCATTGATGTGTTGTTCTAAAGATATTTTTCTTCTTATGAATACTAAACTAGTGTTTATCTCAATAAAAGTTGAAACAATTTTCAATTTTCGAAAGTAGGTGGTTTGTGTTTAGATCACTTTGTAGCACAAACTTTTCAGGATAAGAGTGAGGCACTAGGAACACTATTGTCTTACCAGTGATAAGTAGTCATAATGAGAAAAGATAAAGGGGATTTTGTGGGACCCTATTTTGGGTCACTTTACTTAAGTGTCACAAATTTACTTGTGTTCATGATCTATGTGTTTTCTTAGTCATAAGATATTTTTACCTCTTTTACTTCTGATATAGTTATTACTGATGCTTCTCCCCATTGAAATTGGAAGAAATTCCAAACCACACAAAACCCTATTGTTTCAATTTACTTTATTTTATTTCCTTTCATAATTATAGTTGGATTTTTCGTTGAGTTGAATTTAACAAGCATGGTAATGAATTCAACATGATGACTTAGGTGAAGGTATCTTCTTCTATGTTACAATACTTTGGAATTCAAAGAGTTCCTTCTAGTGGTTATATTAATCCATCATGATCATCTGCTGGTGAAATTATGGTTTGTTTATTACATGTTAGATTATAAAAAAATATTATAAAAGTAGCAATATTCTCTTATAGGCTCAGTATTTTTCTTTCAAATAACTGAGGTGACTCTCATTCCTACTTAGATAACATTGGATTTAGTGTGATTCATTGTGTCGGAAGGTGATGGGATCAAAAGACAGAAATTTATGCATAAATAAATTTTATATAATGGATTTAAACTATTTAAGGATTGATATGGAGTATTATATCATCCGAAAATACATGGATGTTATATTTAAAGGAATTTAATTGAAGAAAATAAAAAAGTAATTGAGAAAAATGGATAAAAGGATCTAGGTTTAGTGAGTATGTTGTTGACATGGAAAGTGGATTTAAAATTTGAGAGAAGAATAATATGGTGGGTTTTATGACTATTCTATAAGATATGTACAAGGAGACTGAAACACTAATCATGGTATACTTAATGTGATAACTATTCAGCATGAGGCTGGCAGAAGCAATGTCTATTGCCCATCATGTAAATTACTTCCACATGATCATAATCCATATTTAGTATTTGATATTAATTTTCATCGATAATGAATAGGCCATACTATTATTATCATCATTACCAAAATCATGGTATTATATGGTGATAACTGTAAGTAACTATAGTGGAAAACCATCTTGATCTACAAGGATGTATAGAAATTAATTTTGAATGAAGATCTCTGGAGAAGGGATACTTATTGATCTTTTAGGTATGTGTTTAATTCCAATGAAAGATGGAACTCACCTCAAAAAATAATTCAAAGGTATTTAAATAGAAATTTGAGATAAATAAGTAGAATAAAATCTATTGGAATTGGGCCAGCCTATTATCACTGTGAAAAACGAGTTCATCTCAAGAAGAATTTTCATGAGCGAAAATGAAATTCTAGATGACCATATTTTGGAGTTTTAAGTTTTATGGGCTCAATTGAATAGTGTAGTATGAACTTTCTCTAAAGTTTGAATACACCAGTGCAATATAGGATTAAATATTCTAGTGAATCTTTCAACTCCACGAGTGAAAATGGATGTGTAACAAATTATATATCTGAAAGATTTGTAGGAGTGTATCAAGTGAATGAAAAATATCTTGACATAACGGGAAAGGGGGATGTGAAAATATGGTTGAAGAATGGTAACTTCCTTGAGATAAAAAGAGTCAGATATATTCAAGATCTCAAAAGTAATTAGATTTTAGTTCGATGGTTGGATAAAGGTTGATATTGAATTATATTTTCTTATAGGGTGTGTAAAATCACTCTATGTTCTTTGGTCAGAGATATAGGTGTAAAGTATAGTACACTGTACATTTTTGAAATGGAAGTGGGTGTTATACTCTCTAAAACATTAATTTACATAATTATAGATTTATAGAAAAATTGACTTGGGAACCTCAATACAAAAGGTATGGATATTTTAGTGGAAAATGGAATTATGAATATGGAATATTCCGAATTCATAAGCTATTATATTTTCATACCTAATAAGATGAAAAAGTCAATCATTAACTTTATTGAAAGAACTATGAAAAGTTGGAAGCTATAGTTGGTGCATAAAAATGTATTGGGAACATCCCTAGTTAAATATCACATAAGTTCAAAATAATTTGTGACTTTAATTGATAGATATATGAGGAAAGTATGGATGTACTTTATAAAAAATAAACCAAAAGTGTTTATATTGTTCATGCAATGGAATGTTACTTATAAAAGGAAAATATGATGTAATTTGAAATGATTAAGTTCATACATTTTAGGTGAGTATACAAGAAGAATTTTTTGAAAGGAATAAAGGATTTAGAAATGATAAAACTATACCTAGAATGAATTACAAAAATTTCGTAACTAAAAGGATGAATAAAATAATTTGGAAAGGGTGTAGAGTATGGAACTTCACTCAAGAATGTCCAATGTATTTTGGGTGAAAGCATTCAATACCTCAACATATATAATCAATTGTATTCCCTCATGACCAATGAGATAGTAATTTTCAAATCTTTATGGGAAAAAAAGTACTGAATTTTGATCACCTTAATCTCCTTGGTAGTTTAGTCTATACACATGTTGATTCCAAATACATATATGTTCTAGAAGTAAAATATCTATCATGTTTCCTCATTATTTATTTAGATTATAATATCATATTTTAACTTTGGGATGATGAGAAAAAATGTGCCATCAAAATTAAGAATGTGTTATTTAATGAACATGTCATGTGGAAGGACTGAAACTTTAAGGTGATGTAAGTTTTAGGAAAAGAATCAACTTCATTTTAAGTTGATTTGAATTGGGGGACAAAAAGATAACATATTTCAAAGATTCCAAATGTCTATGAGTCTCTTGAAATTTCAAAAAATTTACATGAAATTTTATAGGACAACAAAAAAGGTTTGAATTAGAGGCTAGAGGAATATATCCCTAAAAGATAGAGAACTGGTTAGGCTCAATCTAGAGTTCCATCAGATGAAATTATAGAGGTTTTAGATCAATAAATATCATAACCATGTGTCGAATTATGGAGATATAAAATTGTCTGATAACTAGAAAAAACGTATGGATATGAATTAAACTATGTATTTTTAATAGACATAAGATAACCAAAAATCTTGGAAGAAGCATATAACACCAATGGTTCCAACAAGTGGGATTTGGCTATGAAGGATGATTTGAGTTCACTGTATGTGAGCAATAAAAGTGATAAGAGGAGTTAAAACATAATTCAAAGGAGAATATTCGTGGATGATAGGTAGATACATGATATGAGGTATTATATAAATGATATATCATGGATTGGAATAGGTCTATTTAATGTAGGGAGTATCAGATGTGAAAAAAATCAATCGATCGGAGATTCAGACCTGAAGGAGTGCAAGGTTAGCTTCACCCAAAGTTGATGATTTACATTTATAAATCTTTATTCCCCTCATCACCCTCTCATTTAACTTCCATTAAAATGGTTTCAATGAAGGGGGATTTAATTTTTTAAATTATTTTACTTTTGAATGCAATTCATGTTGGGTCTATGTTTCATATTTTATCTATTAATTCTGTTTTTTTCTTTATTCATGTATAAACATTGTTTGATTAGTAGGAGAGTGATATTATTAGAGAATTGACTAATTAATGAATCTCTCTATGACCATTGATTGAGTTTTTCAGTATGTTTAAACATGGTTTTGAGTCATCAATCCTCTTAATAACCCAAAGTACCTAACCATGTGAACTGTAGAGTTTTGAGGTTAACAAGTGTCTACTAGGACCAAGGGATTCACATAGATACAGATCATACAACATCATATTTTCTCATTTATTATTTTATACCTCATTACTTCATTAATTTTGATTTGAAATTACAAATAATTTTTTCCATTTTTCTTGAACTTCTGAATCACCATCGTACTTTTCTTTTCAAATGAAAAGTAGTTTATTTATTCATTTATACTTAGATCATTACTATTGAATTCAAGTTTTCTCTAGCCTTTTTTCATGGGAATTACCTAAGCTTTAAATGATATTATACTACATAATTTTAGATTTAATAATTAGTGGTTTTTGACCTTTAAAAATACTTAACTGATCGAGATCATGGATAACTAACAACGCTCCAAAATCGGATCCTGATTTTGGAATCATTATCAGGGACTTGGTTAGAAAATACATTAATTTAATAGTTAAGAAAATAATTTTTCCTCTCTTTTTATGTTAATATTATATTATTATTTTTCCTTCCTTTTATGCAATTAAGTGTTTTGACTATGTGTATAGGTGAAAATCAGAATAAAAACCCACATCTGAATAGAGATCCAAATAGAATACCTATCAAAACAAGCCGATGAACTCAAAAAGAAGATCCAAATCCAAGAATAATAGGAGAAACATAAAATATATATCCCTCCACCATTACTGAGTCGAGATGAGAAAATGATCCCCAACCTAAAACAAAAATTCAAAGGATTGTTGAAAAATCTAGTTAACATGGAAAAGGTTTTTGAGGAGTCAAAGGAGATAACCAAGGATAAAGTTCATTGTAAGTTATCACCTAAGGAGAAGACTGAAGGAGATACTAAGTTCAATGCTAATTATGTCATAATTAATATTTTTGAGTCTGAATCTATTTTTTTAGAAGATACTCTCTCAGCTACAGGTCCAAAGGTGGATGATAAAAAAGAATAATCCTCCCTTGAAAAAGAAGAATAATACGAGGAGGATATGATGAAATCTACAAAATTTATAATAAAAATTTTTAGAATTTGAGACAAAAGAAAGAAAAATAATAAATAGATGTTGAAATTAATAAATTAAATACAAGGTTTATATAAAAATAACATGAAAATAAGGAAGAGTAGAAGTTGATAGTTATTGAAAATTTAAAAGATATTGAAGACTGTGAAGATAATATATATAAAGACAAAGTAAAAGTATAGTATTACCAACTATGGATAACATCTAAACTTATTATCTAAAATTTTAAGTTGTCCATATTTTTATTCCCTCCTCCACCAATTTATATGGTGTATTTCAAAATGAAGAAGAGATTATCTAGCCTAAATACACTAAAAATTCATAATTGGATAAATAAAAGATGGTTAAATTTATGTCATACTCATATCATGTGAGTAGATGAGGTAAGTTCAAGTTTAATAACCCTCACCAAATATATTTGTGGGAGTTAACACAATATTTGTTATTTTATTTCTAGGAAATTAGTTGTTTTTAACTTTCCTTAAGAAGTATTTAAGGAATATATTAGTAATTAGTTTTAAATTCCCATTTTTTTATTGATCTTTAATGACATGGACCTTTTAATTTTACTTAGTTTGAGTGATTTGTAGGTCCATGATGAAGTTATACATAAGGATAAGAAAATAAGAAGTGGAATAGATTAACGGTAGGGTGGGGGTAAGATTTTAAATTATATTTTTTGTAATTCCGTTAAATTTTAATTTCTGTTTTTAGTTTTTACTGAAAATGAATTTCTTGCGCTTATAGTTTTGCTAAAATCTTAATATAGGTAACAAAATTCACTTAAAGTTACCATCATTATATGTTTTTGGTTTCACTATTAATAAGATTTAATATATAAGATTGGGGATTGAAAGATTGTAGATATATATAGGGGTATGTATTTAATGAATCCTGATTTGGGTTGTAATGCCCTGTTACCATTCATCCAGCCATGTTTTTACCTTCATTTTGTTTTTCATTTTATTTTGGTTGCGGTATGCCGGAATAAAAATTAGGAGTATACTTATAATGGTGAATTCAAGGATTTGTTGGAATTTTCAGCAGAAAACCCATATCATTTTCATTATTCTAGTGATTTAAATTCCATGTAATTGGAGTACATGATGTGTAATTATTTCTAGGAAGATTCCATGAAATGGATACATAGCGTGCAAGGTTACAAACTGTGTAATAGGTACACAAAATTTAAGGGGAAAATATTTTTTTATTAAAAAGCACTGGGTTTTTTGTAATATGAGAGCCTCAGGAATTACAAGACATTTAAATCCATTACACATTTTGAAACCATGGGGATTTGGGTTTTTAGGGTTACTCTACGATAAAATTTAATTTCATCTTTTGGAAGCTCTTCTCCCTCTCAACGTAGAAGATCTTAATGATGGTTTTGGAGACCGCTATCCCTTATGAGTTTTTCCTTTTAGTGATTGGTCATTTTTATGGTATCACTGCATTTACTTGGGTAATAATTGCTTCAATATATTCTTTGGTTTTGGTTTAGCGGTATTTTTGTGATCAAATTGTGTTATCTATCTTTCCTTTTCAGATTCTTAGTGTTCCTTGTCTACTGAAGGTCATTCTCTTGGTTTCTGGTCTCTATTGTAGAAAAAAGATTGGTTTATACCATGTTAAATTAATATTTTCTATAAAATGGGTTAATTTGATGAATTTTATATTGTTATTGATTAAACCCTTTAGGTTGTTCATTGAGTTGAAGTAATAATTTGTTTCAAATGGTTTCTTAGAAGATCAAGTGTTTTCAAAAAGAGGTTTTGATTTGAAATGTATTTTCTTGACTTAGAAATGGGTTGTCAAACTATGAAGAGGATTTTATTGGATTTTAAAATGCTTTATGAAATTGTTAGAATGGTTTCAAAAATTTATTGGATAAATTCACATTGGTAACCTTGGGTGCATCAAGGTAGAGACACAAGTAGCCTTCGTGTATGTAGAACCACTAGGAGGTATTTTTTTATGATATCTAATGGTTGGTGTCGAAAGCTTTTGGATATAACATATGTCTTTTTATGTTTTTGAGTGTCTAGTATACAGTGTCCCATATGATTGATCCCAATATGTGAGGTGTTTTTTCATTTATCAGTTATGGTTTTTTATCGCATGATTGTTTTTACAACATAGATTATTTCCATATATTATTATTATGATGTTTTATCACATAACTTTTCATGATAGGATATTTCATAGATATGTGTTTACCTATTTTCCTCAAGATTCATGGATATGCTTTCATGTTTTTATCACTTATACTTGTCATATTTCTAGTTTGAGAATATTAAAGGCTTTATGAAAAACAAAGGAATAAAAAGGGAAATGATTTATATATGGTTTGGGTTTTTATAAATGATTTGTAAAATTGTTTTGTTTGTAAATCTTTAATTGTTTTATTTCTGAAATTATACATTGTATAGAAATAGTGGAGGCATCCTACTGGGATTTGGATCACACCCTAATTGTGCCTTTGGGAATTTATAGATGTTTTGTTGCAGGATTAAAGTAAAGGGGATAGAATATTTTAGCATATTGGATTCTCTTATTATTATTGCTTTCAGTTTGGGTTGGTCTAGAGGTGGGTATTGGTCACTTGGGGTTTTGACTTACTTTCTAATTTAGCCTGTTTGACTTTGATTTTATGTTTTTTGTGGAATCTTTTTTGTTTCAACTTCATACTTTGGTTATATGTTTTTTTTTCTTATATTCAATACTAGTTTCTGTTTCTCTTGTTTTACCCATATCATGTGGAAGGTTGATTACATGAATGTTCACTTATTATATATTTTTCATTGTTCTGTAAGACTATAATATAATAATGTCCTGGAATATTTGTTGCATTGATAACGTCATGGAATATCCCTGTTATGATGAGAACCCTGAAATGCTATAACAATATTCTTAATTAAAGTTATATGGTTGGATGACATACTATGATATGACCATAGTATATAGATCGTCATGTGCGAGTACTCGTAAGAAGACGAGACTCTCTCTCATGGAGTTCGCACTTGGTAATCTTCAATATGGGAGATTATGTGAAGAGACCCGCCAGTAGCAATTCCGCATGTCTTGGTGTAATCGTGCATTGCTATCTACGAGCATGTGTAATGGTCCTTAGCCTGGAATATTATCATTAACTCATGTCATGACTCGCGTACTTAGATTTACTGACGAAAACCATCATGCAGACAGTTGGTGGGAAGTAGGGTGCGTTGGGTGTGTCACGAATGACATATTGTTAATGGATAAGTTGAGGAAGGATTTATCCCTTCCATTCATGGAAGTTGATATCTCAGCCCTTTGATTGAAATAGAACTGTCGCATTAAATTCCATGGCCATGGTGTAAACAATGAGTTTATTTCAGGTAGTCAAAGAATAATAGATCAATCATATATGTTTATGACACTGCCATGAAACTTTCTTGATGATATTTTGAGACAAAGGGATTAAATTACACAGTAAGCGTTAGTATGAGGTGATACGTCAATGCGGCGTCAACTTCTTTCTCTTGGGTGCCTTGACCCGTTGCTAGACAGTAATCATGGACTTTAAGAAAGCCTGTCTAATGCCAACGAGAAAGAGGCCTAGAGGGTCACACACTAAGTGTATTCAAGTATCTCAAGTAGAATAAAGATTATTCCCATACGTGGTTTAATAATTATTCAAGGAAGCATAAATCGTTTTAATGATGGAGGAATAAGGAAATGAAAAACAATATATACACGCCGTGTATTAAAGATTATAGGCCGTGTAGTTTTTCATGGAAAACAAGTACACACTGTGTATTAATAATTACACGTCATGTAATTTTCTTTATGGAAAGGAAATTAATAAAGGAAAATAAGATATACACGTTGTGTACATTGAATGTACACGCCGTGTAGTTTTCAATTAAAAACAAGTACATGCCTTGTATTTATTAACACATGCCGTGTAGTTTTTCCAGTCGGGATTTTGAGGATATAATATTGTTTTAAATGATATTTATTATAATCAGTATGGGTGCATGTCATGGAATTAATTATTCGACATGGGGGTTTTAAATAAGAGCCAATGAAATAAATAAAATTCGTAACACGTTTATTTATTGTCATAACTCTACAACCTCGAACCTGATTATAAATATCATCACAACCCCAACTCTTTTCGGGACACACAAGAGAATCGTTGTGCTCAACAATTATGGAGAATTCTTTCAATGCTGAAAGAACCTCTTCCTCCAAGAACGCTCTCAAGACCGAGAGAGATCCTCTTCCATCGAATCAAGATGATCCAAGGCGGACAACGCAAGCAAAGGTTTCTCCATGCTAGCACCCGGAGACTCCTTTGGTGACGTCCTGAGATACGAGGTACATGTTTGGATCACCACTAGAGGAAGTCTACACTTGGATTCTACGACGCAACGATGAATCACATCGGAACGTGATGAAGAACATCAACGAAGAAAGAACACCCAAAAGGTATTTCTTTTCAATTGATTAAATTAATTATAATCAACCTGTAATGATCCTACCTTCTGGTTCCGGGAATTTTATTTTCTTTGTCCATTTCTGTGATTCGATCCATGGAGACTGGAATTTATCGTCGTATTGATCCCGGATTGATCATTGTTAATAGAATAAAGTAAAGTGGGAACATCCACCCACGCACTTCCGCCGCGCCCAGAACCTTCAATGCTTGAGTGTGTTCTTAGTTTGTTTTAATGACCTGGATAATAAAATTTAACATCATTAATTAATAATTATAGAACCTCCTATACATTTAATTGGTTTATTATAACCTTATTAGGTTCATTCATGGCCCTTTTTATGGGTTTAAGAGGTTCAATTTTATTGTTTTAGAAGCATTTTCTTCCTTGGTTTTCATGATTCGTTTACTTGAATTCATGAATGGAAGTTAGTTTGAAATGTGGTTAAACATCCAGAATTGTTAATATATATTATTAGTTACATTAAAGATATATAAATGATCTTATAATGATTTTGGGTTATATACCTGAGGATGAATCATTAGTTAAAATTTATTGATAAACGCTTAGATTTAGCCTGGCAGTTTTGTGTGCAATGAACTTGTTTTGTATTATTATTCCATATTATGAGTGTGTAGGGATTACAGAACATTAATGAGATGAAATAAATATATTCTAATCTGTTTCAACCATAAAAATGGTTTCATGACCAGAATTAAGGATGGTAATGAAAATTGAGATCTCGTCGTCCTTGAATGTGATAAATTAACACATCTTAGACGGTGTTTTATTTTTAGTATAAGAGGAGGGGGAAATGAGATGATGATGAAATATTCCATTAGCATAATATAATTCCATTTTATGTAAGGTAATGTAATTATAATAGAATTTGGATGAGGGAATATGGAAAAATAAGCATAAAAGAAAGCAACTCAAAATAAGAGAAAAATCGAGAAATCTCTTACGAAAATTCGGCAGCCTAACAACGTCAATTAAAATTTCATAAAATTGTTTGATGAGAGAAAGGGGTATCTCATCACTCTTACATAATATGGGTAGTAAGGTAAATATCTAATGAAATATCCCCACAAAATCCAATTGAAAAAAAAATAGAAAACATAAAATGAAATCATTAAGAAAAGAGAAGGGTGGTTGGTTTTATTACCTTGTAGAGTAACTCCTAAAAATTGAAGGTTGGGACCATAGGGGATTGAGGACAAATTGGGAGGACTCCTAAGGAGGTAATACCCCCAGATATTCTATGATAATGAGTTTTTAATGAAAGAAAACTAAGGGGGTGAGTGGGTATTTATAGTAATTAAGAGGGAGTTTTTTATTAATTAAAAGGGACACCTCATTATTGGTTTTTGCAAAACCATGGGCTTGCCCATGGTTTTTTCCCATGGTTTTTTCCACTTGAGAAACATAATGACATAAGTAACTGTACAAAAGTCGAACACCTTTTATATTTAATTATTACATCATTATGATGTCATTAAACTACTGAAAACTCAAAATTGTATTTTTACTATTAATGAAAAGTTCAAGTATTTTATAAAAATCCCAAAAATTCACCCTAAACATTTTTCAACGAGTAGAATTAAAAAATGAACTCCATTTTTTTAAAAATAATTTTCTATGTATTTTTAATATAATTTTTAAATAAAATCATATTTAATTCAAAAAATAACTATTTTAAAGTTATAATTAGTTCTATATCATATTGAAAAATTAATTAGGATCTCATTATCTTATTACCTTAAGAAAATAAAATATTATCATTGTTTACTATTTATAAGGGACATATTACTATTCATATTACTATTCATAGGAGTATGTTACTATTCATAAAAAAATCAAGTTGGTTATATCAGACTCCCAATGAATTACTGGTCACAACTCTAGATGACCGTTTTTTCAAAATTCAAAACATAGAAGTGGAAAATTTATGTTTAATGGATAGGTTTTGACTATTTCTTAAATAACCAAGTGTCGTTTCAAAGGAACACAATTCTTTATGAAATATGGGCTATGAATTAAATGTATTTTAGAGAATCATACCATAAAATGTTAGGGGTGTTATATTATTCCCTCCTTTAGAAATTTCGTCCTCAAAATTTTATGTATAAAGCACACCAAAAAGATGTGGGTGGTTCTTCTTCATAACATCCTCAGTTTCCTATGTTGCTTCCTCCATATTTTGGTTTCTCTAAAGAAACTTTACTGTACGAGTCTTATAGTTTCTCAATACCTACTCCCTTGTGTCAAGGATCCTGATAGGCTCTTCACAGTATGACAAATCAGGTTCCGGTTCTATTTCTTCACAGGTGAGTACATGCATTGGTTCTGGCATGTATTTATTCAACAACGACACATGAAATACATCGTGGAATTTGGAGAGACTTCGAGGCATTGCTAAATGGTAATCTACAACTCCGATTCTTTCTAGAATTTCAAATGGTCCGATGTACATAGAGTTCAGTTTCCCTTTATTACCAATCCTTAAAACACCCTTTACTGGAGATACTTTTAGAAAGACATGATCTCCCACTTGGAATTCCAAATCCTTTCTCCGATTATCCGCATAACTCTTCTTCCTACTTTGGGCAGCTTTAATATGGGCTTTGATTGTCTTCACCTTTGTCTTGTTCTCTTCAATAAGTTTTGGGCCTATAATTTTCCTCTGACCAACTTCGTCCCAACAAGTTGGAGTTCAACATCTCTTTCCATATAATGCTTCATATGTAGCCATTTTAATAATAGAACGGAAACTATTATTGTATGAAAATTATACCAAAGGAAAGTATTTATCCCACATACCTTGGAAGTCAAGAGAGCATGACCTCAGTATGTCTTCTAGAGTTTTAATATTCCTTTCAGACTCTCTATCAGCTTGGGGGTGATAAGAAGTACTCATATGAACCTCAGTATTTATAGCCTTCTGGCAACTTTTCCAGAATTTTTTATGTAAACCGGGGATCTTGATCAGATACAATCGATAGAGGTGTACCATGAATTCTTACAAAATCATTAATATAAAGTCTTTCTATGTGCTTAAGTGGTAAATTCTCTCTTATAGGACGGAAATTTTCTGATTTTATGAGACGATCAACAATTACCCATATTGCATCATTATTTCTAGGTGTCCTCAGTAGTATGGTGAAAACATCCATAGTAATGTTATCCCACTTCCATATAAAGAATAGGTAGAGGTTGCATCACTCCTCTAGGATGTTATCTATCTACCTTTACTTGTTGAAAAAATAGACATCTTAACACGTAGTCAACAATTTCCCACTTCATATTATCCCACAAGAGATATTCTTTCAGATCTCTATACATATTTGTGTTACCCAGGTGTATAGAGAAATTTGAGCTATGAGAATCGTATAATAGTTCCCTTTTTATATCAGGTACTGATGGAATAAATAACCTCTTCCCAAACTTTAGAACTCTTTCCTCATACATGAAGTCTTCCAATCTCCCATCCATAACATCAATAATTTTCTTGTTTATATTTTCATCATCATATTGAGAGATTTATATCTTCTCTAGTAAAGATGGTTTATCAATCATTTGAAAGGGTAAATATTTTTCCCCTTCCTTAACAATTCCCATATCCATATTTAGTAGATCCATGAATATATGATCTATCTCAATCGTAATTTGAGTCATTAGTCCATGATCTTTCCTACTTATTGCATATGCTGCCTTATTTGCCTTTCCTAGGTGGTAGTGTATTGAAAAATCGTAATCTTTGAGTTACTCAAGACATCTATTTTTCCTCATGTTGAGTTCTTTTTGTGTGAAAATGTATTTCAAACTATTGTGATCTGTGTATATCTCACATTTTTTACCGTAAAGATAATGTCTCCATATCATCAGAACAAATATTACAGCTGCTAACTCAAGATCATGTGTTGGATAATTTTTATCATGAGTCTTCAACTTCCTTAATGCATAAGAAATAACTTTACCATTTTGCATAAGGATGCAACCCAACCCATTCTTTGATGCATCTCTATATATTAAAAATCCATCACTTTTAAATGGAAGAGTCAAAATTGGAGCATCGACCAATCTTCTTTTCAATTCTTCAAAGCATTCTGTACATTATTTTTTCCACACAAACGCAACTCATTTACATGTGAGCTTATTTAGCGGGTTAGCCAGTGGGGTGAAATTCTGAACGAAACACCGATAGTAACCTACTAATCCAGTAAAACTGTGTACCTCAGTTATGTTTGTTGGCCTGAGCCAATCTTGGATTTCCTTTGTCTTCACAGGATCAACTAGGATTCCATCATTAGAGACAATATGAACTAGAAAAGAAACTGATTGAAGTTCAAATTCGCACTTTCTAAACTTCCCATATAATTCATATCTTCTAAGAGTTTTCAAAGTAATATTCAAGTGAGCGTCATGATCTTCATTGTTTTTTTGGGTATAATAGAATATCATCGATGAATACCAAAAAAAGTTATTAAGATATTCCTTGAAAACATTATTCATTAAATCAATGAAAAAAGAGGGTGCATTAGTCAGTCCAAAAGGCATTACTGTGAACTCGTAATGCCCATACCTGGTTTGAAATGTTGTCTTAGGAATATCTTCCTTCCTCACATGCAGCTGATGATATCCGGATCGAAGTTCAATCTTCAAAATGTATTGATCTCCATGAATTTGATCAAATAAATCATCAATCTAAGGCAGAGGGTTCTTATTCTTTATTGTAATAGCATTGATTTCCCTACAATCAATGCATATCCTCATGGATCCATATTTCTTTTTGAAAAAAAAGACCGGGGCTCCCCATGGAGAAACACTAGGTCGAATAAATCCTTTTTCACTCAACTCATCTAGTTGTTTGTTTACATCCACTAACTCCACAATGGCCATTCTATAGGGGGTATTTGATATAGGTATTGCACCAGAAATTAAGTCAATGGAAAACTCAATTTCTTGCTCTGGAGGATGTCTAGGTAAGTTCTCTAGAAACACATAAATGTATTCTTTCACTATATACACATATTCAATTTGAATATTTATCTCCTTAGTCATAGATATTGGGTTCTCTTCCTCTCCAATAATTGAATTCAATAGAGCTAATGGGGGTGGGTCTTGATAAGAATCATATGTCAGGTCTCTGGTCTAATGATAAGAGATTCTACACCATTTTCAAAAATTGTAAATTCCTTTTTCTTGCAATAAATCTTCTCATCATAGTTTGATAGCTAATTCATACCAAGAATTATATCAAAGTTAGTCATTGTTATGATGATAAGGTTAGCAACTAAAGCACATTTATGTGTCACGAGGGGGACGAGTTGACATTCCTTTTTTTTGAAATGATGCAACCCTAGGAGTTTTGACTGATAACTACTTTATTAAATCAAATTGGGCATATCTAATTTTCTTGGAAAACTGGGAAGATATAAATGAATGCAATGATCCAAAATCAAATAAAGTGTTGGCTAAGTTTGAGGAAACAATTAATGTACCTACCACCACATCATTAGGAACTTCAACTTCCGTGGTTGTAATCACATAAGCTCTCCCATGCCCTCTTGGATTTTTCTGAGGAATTTTTCTTTGGAACTTAGGACACTCATTTGCATAGTGTCCTATCTCTCTACAATTGTACCATTGAACATCATCAAATTGTTTCTTCCCCTTTCATTCATGAGATAGATGATCCTTTTCTCCACACTTATAGTAGACTCCCATGCCTTTCAAGCATTTCCCGAGATGATTCTTTCCAAAGATCTCACATAATTGGAATTTATTTTTTTCCCCTATTCTTCTTTAGCACTTCACCTTTCCCTTGGTTATCAGAGTACCAATTTTTATCTTGGTTTCCCTTGAACAAATTTGATCTAAAAAATTCTTTCTCTATTTTGATGGAACATAAGATAATTTCATCATATGTTGAATTTTTTTGAGAATATTGTTCTTTTATAATACTTGGCTTAAGAACTTCAAAGAAATGATCAATCTTGTCCACTGAGTCACGTACATAATCTACGACGTACCTGGCTAGCCTTGTGAAGGTAGCCTCATACTCTACAACACTGTCTTCTTTCCTTTTCTTTAAGATGAGGAATTTTCTCTTCATTTCGGTTCGTTGCTCACAAGGGAAATATTTTTCGAATAATATTTCCTTAAAATTACTCCATTCCATATCTTCTATTTCTTCTTCCTCTGTGGTGTTCTGAATCAAGTACCACCATTGATCAGCGTCGCCCTTGAGACAATATACTGCTAGTACTAACTTTTCATTTTCATTGTATCTTAATGCCATGAATATCTTTTCAAGGGACTTGATCCATTTCTCAGAAACAACTTATTAGTAGTCCCGATAAAATATGGGGGATTTTTTTCACATGAAACGATGCAACATAGGTGTGGAATGGTTATTTGGTACAACATGAGTAAGTTGTCCCAATATGGTCATGATCTGATCTTCTCCAACATTGACTATGTTGACTTTTTTAGTGGAGAGATCCCTACATTTCCCATGAGTATTGATCCCCCTTCTTCCATTATACGTAATTTCTAGATAATGGCACTCACTAGATTAGGGTATGAATCATAATGTATAATCTTAACTTAACAAAATACTTATCATAAATTGAGATCCTACACATGGCTAATCCCATAATCAGAAAAATGGTTTCTTTGGAGAATAATTTACATTTCAAACCATCATAATAGATTTTAAAGAAAATATGAATTATCCTATGCATATCCCCAGGAGTGTCATAAAAAAGAGTGTAGAAAGACCCGATTTCATGTACTAGGATACCCCAGGTCAAGCCAAAAACTCTTTATCGGAGCTTTCACTCCTAGGTACATCTGTGACAGAGCCACCTCTACCTGATCGTATCTAGATATGGATGTATTTTCTATAAGGATTAACATAATATATTCCTTACCAAAATACCAGGATATTCTTGTACATTTATCCTCAAATACTATGTTAGGGATTTGTTCCCAACTATACATTTCTTACTCTAGTTTCCAAGTTTTCTACTAAACTTCCTCTGATACCAACTGTAACACCCCAACCCCTCTAGAACAGAGTTGGTGAATTACTTGTTATATTGGAATGGTTATAAGGACTGAAAATACATAAGGAAAAATCAGTTTAGTTGTTTTGATGAAACTAGATACATAGATGTTACTCAAATTACATTGGAAAAGGTTACAAAATACAAAACATAAGAAAAACTAAAAATTGCATCCACAGAAAACTCAATAAATGATCTCCTCTTCATCACCTGTTGAAGGTAAAAATTTGAAATGGGTGAGCTCAAATGCTCAGTAAGGGTTACAAATAGAGTAATCATGAATCAATAATAATTGAATCATAAACAATTTGCATATCAATATGGCATAGTGAATAAATGAAAACTCACGCCATTAATAAACTGAGAATGAAATTGCATCCATTGATTTTTTCATAGTGAATATCTAATGGATAGTAATAACTGATAATGAATAAATAGAATGATTTCTAATTGTAATTCATGTATCTAAAACATGATACTATAATACCGTTAAAACAATTTAGTTCTGTGGGTAGAAATCCATTTGATTTTTGGAAACAAACTCGAAGTGTTTGTCGCCAACTGATTTGTTTCATGTGACCTATCGATGCATCGAGGGGATATAGCGGGCCACACCAACCACTTCAAGACCGAATCATTCTTTATACACTAATTTAATACAAGAGAAATATGCCTTTTCAATATCTTTATGGATTAGAGAATACAGATTCATCGATATTTCCATAGTTAAAATAACTTTCCAAATATACACCAAATGTAAAATGGTATACGGTTTAGAAAATAAACATATCCATGATATGAGATTATGGAAATTTAATAGAAATATAATTTTAAATGAAAATTGATCTCAAATGGGTAGTAGTTACACCACATAAGGATTATTAGGTGTACAAAACAAAGTAAGTCACAACGAAATGGAAAATTGACACAAAGCCCATTACCACATTGTTATCAATCGTTTCGTGTGACCAAGAATTAATAATTATCAAATGAATAATTGAATATCATAAAAATATAGAGAATTATCATATTATATATCAAATTTCAGTACACATATAACACATTAAAGAAATAAGTGGTGAACAATGGAAATATCACAGAATTAAAAGTGAAATGAGAAACCCCTTACCTCATGCTCGAGTGTGTTCTTCGTTTGTTTTAATGACATGAATAAAAAAAATTAGATTCATTAATTAATAATTCTATAACCTCCTATAAATTTAATTGTTTATTATAACCTTATTAGGTTCATTCATGGCCATTTTTATGGGTTTAAGAGGTTTGATTTTATTTTTTTGGAAGCATTTTCTTCATTGGTTTTCATGATTCGTTTACTTGCATTCATGAATGGAAGTTTTCTTGAAATGTGATTAAACATCCATAATTATTAATATATATTATGATCTAAATTAAATAGATATAAATGATCTTATAATGATTCTGGGTTATATACTTGAGGATGAATCATTTGTTAAAAGTTATTGATAAACGCTTGGTTTTAGCTTGGCAGTTTTGTGTACAATGAACTTGTTTTGTATTATTGTTCCATATTATTAGTGTGTAGGGATTTCATAAAATTAATTAGATTAAATAAATAGATTATTATCTGTTTTAACCATAAAAATGGTTTCATGACCATAATTAAAGATGGTAATGAAGATTGTGAACTCGTCGTCCTTTAATGTGACAAATTAACGCATCTCGGATGGTGTTTTTATTTTTAGTATAAGAGGAGGGGGAAAGAGGGATCATGATAAAATATTACATTAACATTATATAATTACAGTTCATGTAAGGTAATGTAATTATCATAGAATTTTAATGAGGGTAGATGAGGAAAGAAGTATAAAATAATGGAACTCAAATTAAGAGAAAAATTGAGAAATCTCTTACGAAAATTCTGCTGCCTAACGACGTCACTTAAAAATTAATAAAATAGTTTAATGAGAGAAAGGGGGTATCTCATCAATATTACATAATATGGTAAGTATGGGGAATATGGAATGAAATATCCCTACAAAATTTAATTGAAAATAAAATAGAAAACATAAAAATGAAATCTTTAAGAAAAGAGAAGGGAGGTTGATTCTATTACCTTATAGAGTAACTCCCAAAACATGAAGGTTGGGACCTTGGGGGTTTGAGGACACCTAGGGAGGACTCATAAGTAGTTAATACCACTGAATATTCGAGTATAATGAGTTTGTAATTAATGATAACAAAGGGGGTGAGTGGGTATTTATAGTAATTAAGAGGGAGTTTTTTGTTAATTAAAAGGGACACCTCATTAGTGGTTTTTGAAAAACCATGAGGTTTACTGTGGTATTTGACCATGGTTTTTTCAACTTGGGACACCTAATGTCATAATTTATTGTAACAACGTCTACCAGTCTTTTATATTTAATTATTATATCATTATGATTTCATTAAACTACCAAAAACTCAAAACTGTATTTTTACTATTCATGAAAAATTCAAGTATTTTAGAAAAAACCCAAAAATTCACCCTAACCATTTTTTTGATGTTTAGAATTAAAAAATGAACTCCATTTTTCGAAAATAAATTTCTATGTATTTTTAATTTATTTTTTATATAAAATCATAGTTAATTCAAAAAATAACAATTTTAAAGATATAATTAGTTCTATATCACATTGAAAAATTAAATAAGATCTCATTTTCTTATTACCTTAAGAAATTAAAATATAATAATTATTCACTATTTATAAGGGTCATATTACTATTCATAAGAGTATGTTACTATTCATAAAAAATCAAGTTGGTTCTATCAGACTCCAAATGACTTACTGGTCACAACTCTAGATGATCGTTTTTCAAAATTCAAAACATAGAAGTGAAAATTTTATGTTTAATGGATAGGTTTTGACTATCTCTTAAATAACAAAGTGTTGTTTCAAAGGAACATAGTGCTTTATGAAATATAGTCTCTGAATAGAATGTATTTAATAGAAACATACCATAAAATGTTTGGGGTGTTATACTTTCAACCCATCCTCATACACATTTTTAATAAAATTGGTATCCATCCATTTTTTATTCATATCCATCCAATTTGATTCAAGATATTATTATTAAAAAAAAATACACATAAAGTTTGATCTTAGAACCCCTAAAAGTTCATTCTTAAATAATAATTTAATCTTTGTGAATACATTATTCTAAGATAATAGGATCCCAATGATGTGTATTGAGATTATTTTGTAGCAGTGAAAATCATTGAATAAAAGGAATGTATAATATCTAGAAAGTTACTAAGAATATATTTAAGATATCTTATATTGAAAAACACAAAGATCAGGGATGATTTTTCTAAATTTTTTATGTTGGAGTAAAACATAATGGGGGAGTTGGTGTTTATTCATTTATTCACTTGGTATGTGGTGGCCTAGGTGGTGTTTTGGTGATATGATATTTAGGATCTGAAGTTGACCTTTTTTTAGATGATGAAAACATTGACAGGTCCCAAATAACAATAATGAAAAATTTATAAATACATATAATCTATACTCAATGCATTGACACATATTTTTTGAAGTGTTTGAAAAGGGAATAAAACTACTAATATAATATTCCATTGAAGTGATTTAAATGTGGATATATTGTAAATTTCGCCACCAATTTTCCAATTTTTACATAAAATGAAAGTGAAAATTAATATGATTTAACAAGAGGTTCACATAAGAAGAAAACTAAAAATTTTATAAACCTATATTTTCCCTCATAAAGAATGAATACAAATTTCTAAAAACTCAATAAATACATTTATTTTCTAAATTAGATGATGAATAAAGTGGTGATTATGATACTAAAGTTGAAACATTTAGTAACATAGAGGAGGGGTTATTGTTTTAAAAAGTGAATGATGATGAGTTACCTAGTGATGAAGATAATGGTGATGAAAATGATGAAAATATAAAATTATGAGTTCTCTATGGGATCAATAAATGTTCATGGAAATGAAAATATTAAAATGATTGAAGTTATTTTTCTACTAATGGAAGAAAATGGTTTGAATTGTTTGATTCTAATTTGTGAGATGAGGAAGGATACATAGAACTTGGATTATTCTCCCTAAAGTTTTATTTTTTAACCAAGATCTCACTCCAAAATTTCCTCAAGCTATAAGAGTGAGAAGTTTTAGGTGACCAAAACTTTTCGGTGTTTAAATGTCACGTATGATAATTATCAGTTACCTGAACTTTAACACTCCTTATAAATGTTAAAGTGAACTTGGTGATAGACTAGACGTGTGTGATGGTGGTATCATATCGGATTTTCATAAGTTACGTGGTGTGTCATTCAAATCCTTTGAGTAAATTAGAAACACCCAAAGAATAACTACAAATGCTGAGAGCTTGAACGATACATAAGAATTATCCTACCATGGGATTTGAAGGTGTAAATTCTTCTGAGGTGGAGTGAGAGAGAGTGAGGGAGAGCATGAAATGGAGAGGTAAAGTGATAGAGGGGGAAAGCAGTGGTAAGGGAGAGCATGCAATGATAAGGGTGCGTGGCAACAAGGGAGACTGCACGACATTGAGGGAGATCAGCAATGAGGGAGGGAGAGATATGATAAGGGAGAGCAACAGTGAGGTTTTAGTTCTATAAGATCTTGAAAAACATGAGAGAATCTGTTTGGTCAGGGTTAAATTTATAAGACAACAAATAGTTTTATCAGTGTTTCTAAAAAAGAACTAATAAATAGGGGTTTTATCAGTGCAAAAATCACTCATTAAGTCCTTGTTTATTAGGGATTTTCTAGTGCTCGTTGAGATATGTCTTTATCTATGTTATAAAATCTATGATAAATATTTAATAATATAATTAATATAATTAAAAAAGTAAAATGTTAAAAATTATAAATAAATAATTATTTATATAATTATAAATATATTAAAAGAATTGAAAATATGTATTTATAAATATAATTATAGATATATAATTATAATTATAATTATAAATAAATATATTTTAAAATATATATACATAATTATAAATTTATTTTTGTAATTGTATATATATTTATTAATATATAAATAGAAATTTAAGAAATATATTTATTATAATTTTATAATTATATAAATATAAAATTAATTATTTATAATTATATAAATAATTTTTTAAATAAATAAATAAATAAATATATTTATTTATTTATAAATATAACTATATAATTTTATAAATATAGTAAATAAACTTTTATAAATATATTTATATATAAATATAAATATATTTATTTATAAATATTTATTTACAAATATATTTTTATAAATATATTTCGAATATTATTAATGAATATTTAAAAATAAATAAATTAATATTAATAATTAATAAATAAAATTAAATAGATTACAAGAAATATTTAAAAAATAAAATTCATTACATTTACATGAATTACAGACACATAAAAAATGAAGAAAAATAAATAAATACATGATATCAATTATATAATTTAAAAAATATATAAAAATAAATTATATTGACTACACAAAAATATTAATAATTAAATTAAACACACACACATATTCATGATGAATAGACCGGAATAAATACATATTAAAAATAAAAAAAATATTAAAAATAAAAAAAATACATAAAATTCCTAAAATGGAGGGATATTAGAAAAGAATAAATAGTATTAAATTAATAAATAGACTTGTGCACACACATATATGTACACATAATATAAATACATATGTACACATATACATCCACACACACACATATAGACATACCCATACATACATACAGTTATACATGTACGTATATTTTAAATTATTTAATATTAACATAAATATATATTTAAATAGATATATTCATTTATATATTACATAATTTTGTAAATAATGCATTTGGGTTTTGGCTAAGTGTAAAAGGTACCAGATAATCCTACATCAAATGCAAGATCAACTCTAGGATAACCCCAATATTTGAGGATACTGAATTAAATCTAGGCATGCAGTAGAGGCAGTTATCTTAGTAGATGGTTGTCAGCTCTATGTGGCATGAAAAAAATGGGTTGTCTTGAACGATGGAAACAAGATCGTGGTGGTTGGTGTGATTGTGATGACATATAGAGGATGACAGTGATGGGTTCTCAGTGGGAGATATTTCACTGGTGGTGGATTCCTCTGGAATTCATTGAAGATGAAGATATAGTGGTGTTCTTCAGTCAGTGATAGTAGGATATGAAGCAGAGATGGAGGTGTGGGTGTAGGTATGGTTGTAGCAACAGACGTGACAATGTGCGAGCTGGGTGATGAACTCAGTGTGGGTGGGATTTTGGACTGTGTCAAGGGCAGCAACGACTTTGATAGGAGATAAAAATGACTTTGGGTCTTGGGCCTCTAGGTTAGTTCACTTGGGCTTCTGGCCATTATGTAATTGGATTTGATTCCTACTAGGCCTTTGGACCATGTAATGAGCTCCCTTTTCCAAGAAAAAAGGTGTTTCATTGTTTAATAAAAAGTGAGTCCTCCCTCATACCTTTATAAAAAACAATTATGTTAATAAAATATTAATATATTGTATTTAGGTTAATTTTATATTCCTTTCTTGATTATATTGCATTACAAAATTCATGACATTAAAATATGTTTGTGTACATTTTTATTGGGTTTCATGGATTTACTTCTGTGGAATTTTCTTTTTTACATTGATTTATCTCATTTATTCTTGTGGTATATTTGTAGTATGTTATATTTGTTTTCTTTATAAGTAAAAATAACTAGGACCGTCGATCATACTTGATCTGATGGTCATACCCATACCTGAGGGTGTTTGTTTTGATCTGGATTGATCTGCCCTTAGGATTATCCTCCAATGTGGTTCTCCTACACACCCTTTCCAGACACCCCTTGTGTTTATTCTAACTGCATTGTTCATTTGGTCCATCTACATGGCCTTAATCTGAAAGCTTCTATACTCATCGCCTGACACTTCCAAAAACCCCTTCATCATTCCTGCTGGTAGTTTACTTCATTGAAACAATTTGGATTTGATCCTGGTTTATCTGTTGCCTTTTATTTGGTTTTAGTTCATGGAGAGTGGAAGATAAGACTTCAATTATTCTCATGGAAATACCTTAAGAGGATAAAGAGAGAACTCCATTCCATGCATTGCATCCTATTCCCTTGTTTTTAGAGTATCATTCCCCTACAACTGGACATCTTTTATGGTGGTGATTCTGTCGGGAATTAGGAGATAAAATGGATCTAGATGCCTCTAATACAAATCATGAATTCTTTTGGATTCATACCTTTTAATCGTAACCAGATTTCAGTAAATAAATATGGAACTATAATCAATTACCCTTTCCTTTTAGTTATATCCATTTTTTATCCAATACTGGGTGCATGTGTGAGTATGTCTATGAGTAAAAAGTGCTAACTCTACATGATGGGGTTCTTCACCGCCACCTAGTTTAGTAAGTCCATCCTTCTCATATAGCTACTATGGTCCCTTTCTTTCTTTCACATAGTATTTAATTTCTTGTTTCTATTTTTATAATAAGAATATATTGCATGGTGGTGTTCTCTCTATGCATGTAGGATCCCAAAGATCAAAAGCGCGTTACATCTGTGTGGTCTTTCTTGTTTTATTTTTTTCTCTAACTTAATAATTCACCCTAATATATAACTCAACATTTCTAAAGAAAAACAATTTTCTATAATAAATTTGAATCCATATAAAGTTCCTCAATGGATCTTGGTCACTGAGTATGGACATCAACAATAATGTTGCCCCTAACAATTGGTATGAGAGCCATTCTCATGCTTTTAAAATGAGGTCTATGAAGTTTTAAATAGAGAAATTTGACAATTAAAATGATTTTAATATATAGATAATTAATATTAATTATTTTTTATATCCCAACAATGATAGTTGATGCTCTCATTGGTCCAAAATAAAATGGTAACCAATCTGTCCCCTGACAGATAGAATTCTATTGCTTTTTTTGATGTTTCTGATGATAATCTTAGGAAAGCTTATAGCCTCATTTTGTTTTCATTATCGAATAAAGTTTATATGGAAGTATCCTTTGTGTCATCTACCCCTGGTATATCGTCCAATTAAGAATTATTATACATGACCAAGTCTTTAGTTGGAAGGTTCTATAAAAAATTAGACTTTATACTTTTAAAATGTGACCTAGAACTGTAGTCAGGTCACATCTTGATGATTTTAACAGTATTTTGTTAGACATGTCCAACATAGATGTTAAAATTGGGGATGAGGACCAAGAAATAATTCTGTTAACATCATTGGATGAATCATATACTTATATAAAATAATCAATGATGTATGGTATAGAATCTTTAACTCTTAAAGAAGTTAAGTCTATTTTGTTAGCCAAAGAAATCCAAAATAATTTAACTATAATGAATAAATAAGAGGGGTTAAATATTAGAGGCATGTGTGAGGAGAGAGATTATCAATAAGAGAGGATTCAATCCAGAAAATATTGGTCTAAATTCAAGCATAGAGATTCTAAGACTAAAGTGTTCAAATGTTTTCATTGTGTACAACCTAGGCACATGAAACATAATTATCATAATAGAAATTATGTCTATAGTGAAAATAATAGTGACTATTATTTGTTAATTGAACAAGACTTCAACATAGATGTTGTGTTGAATGTTAGTGATCATCCTACCTTTGAGGAACAGATCCTGGATTCAGGATTCTCATTCCATATCTGTATGAATATGGAGCCTTTCACTGAGATAAGAGAGATTTAATCGGGTAATGTATACTTAAGGAATAATAAGAGTTGTGACATTATGGGTTTAGGTTTTTTTTATTTATAACTTTATGATGGGCTGGTTAAAACTCTTGAAGAGTTAGGTAGGTACCCAAACATAAAAGAAACCTTATTTCCTTAGGTGTTCTATAATATAAGGGTTACACCTTCAAGTTCGATTCTATTTGTCTTAGAATCACATGTGGATCTCTTATTATTATAAAAGTAAACATTAGTAATGGGATGCATGTGTTAGAAGGTAGGAATAACATAAAAATGTTAAATGTTTTAGATGTTCATGCCTTAGATTATACCACCTTATTATAAAGAATACAAGGGAACATTAATACCAAAGGTTTAGATAAACTTAGAAAACAAATACTGTTAATCGATGTCAACCCTAGTTGTCTTCATTTTTGTGAGGATTGTGTGCATGGAAAATATAAATGGGTTAGTTTCATTAAGTCATCCTTAAAATCTCTAAAACTTTTAGTGTGTCTACACTTTGAATTTTGGGGTCCCTCTAAGACTTCCTATCATGGTGGAGGATATTACTTTGTGTCTTTTATAGATGACTACTCCTGTAAATTCTGTATATACATACTAAAACAAAAAACTGATATGTTTCAAACCCTTAAGAACTATAAGGACATTGTAGAACCTAAATTTAGTAACATGTCAAAATATCATTGAACTAATAATGGTTTGTAGTATGTATCCACTAATGTTTCTTAATTCTTATCTCTGATGGTTTTCATTGGTATAGGATTATTGTGGAACCCCCATAATATAATGGGTTAATTTTAAATAAAAACAAAATTTTTGAGTCATTTTAGTCACACCATGTGTCATATTAAAGTGAGGTTGGATCCTAAATGTCACATAAGACCTAAGGATATCTTTCATAAAGTATCAATAAAATCTACATTTTTTTCCTAGGTTATTCATTGAGTGACACCAGTTTTTAACAAAAATTTCATTTTTAAACTAAAAACACACACTTTGAGTCATAATGGTCACATACTTTATCATATTGAAAGGTTCTCGATTCTTACAGATCAAAAAATACTTATGGATCGTTTTCCTAAAGTATCAAGAGAATATGAGCACGTTTTCTCAGTTTTTAGTGAGTGATAAATGTTTTTAACTAATTTCATTTTAAACTACAAACATACATTTTGAGTCATAAAAGTCACACCGTGTATTAGATTGTGGTATGACTAATTCTTACATGCAAAAAATGACTTATGAATCATTCTTTAGAAGTATCAAAACAATATGAATGTGTTTTATCAGTTTTGATTATGTCATGTATCTTTTTAACTAAAATGTATTTTTTAACAAAAACCGCACATTTTGAGTCATAAAGTCACACAATTTATTGAATTTCAAAAAATATGTGGGGTGTTAGAGAAAAAATTACTTTCTAAAAAAATAACATGACCTAATTCATTGGATATCTATCTCATAATTTTTTTGAACCTCATGTGTAAAAAAGAATTTTGGTGAGATATGTTTTTTCCTATTACCTTTAATACGCACGCCATTTTATTTCATTAAAAAATCTAGATTATCTTAATATAAAGTATGTAGAATATATTTTTTCCTATTCAATCCATAAGTATTTCTGAAATTATGAATAAATAATCTCAACCAAACTCATTATTAATGTGTCTCATGAATTACAATCAACTCTACATGATTTAAGGAAGTCCCATAAAGGGTTTGTTTTATATGATTCCATAATATAATTTATAAAAATTATAATATATATTTCATTGAATTTTAAATTCATTTTTCCCCATGGTTTCTATAAATAAAGTTATAGCGCATTTCATCAAGCAAAAATTCTAGGTAAGGGTTTATTTTCCAACCCCACTTTGAAACCGAGGTCGTTTATGTTAAATTTAAATTGATAGAAATTGTTTGTTATTTATCTATATAACATCAAATTTTTCTTCTCCTATGGTTATTTTCTATTTTTATATGTATTACCTCCATTTTATTTTCCTTTGGTTCATAAATCAACTAAATGGATGTTTAAAAGTGGAACCAGACTTATATATTCTATTCAGTTTGGAAACTTTCACCTCTATGGTCATATTTTTTATTTTTCTTTATAAATGTCATTATATGTAATTCTATGATTTCTTAATTTCATTTTCTTTTGACCTTGACCTTATTTAAAAAATAATGAAAGAAATATCTTTTTAACATTTTTCCATGAATCATTTTCTGTAATTTTTTACTTTCTTTATGAAAGTGTAAATATATTTTTTTAACATTCTCAATGAGAATGAATTTTCATATTATATTATTTTTTAAAAATATTACTATTTAAGTATTTATGGTTCTATTGAGTAATTTATATCCCTTCTTTAAAATTATTTCCTTTTATAATAAAACTATCAAAATATAAAGTATGATTTATTCTTACTTTTAAAAATAATTCTCTAATGTTCCTATAAAAGCATTTTTAATCTATTGAAAAATCCTTTAATTTATTTTATACTTCATTGGGGATCTTATATAATTAAATATTTCACCTTTATTCTCTTAATTACACATGACCATGTGTTGTGAACATTTTTATGAAACACATTTCCTCTCATAATTTAGTTAATATATGATGAAATTTTGAATGTTTTTATATTAATGCGATATACATATGTATGGTTTTCATCATGTGATGGTTGGAACAAAAAATTTATACCTCTAAAATGCATTGGGTAAATATTTATTTCTCATTGGATAATATATAAGAGGCTGAGTGTTGGGATCATGTAGAGTCTATAAGAGTTAGAGTGAGTTCTCCAGAAAGAGGAACTTCATTATACCCTTCAGCCATATCAGTTTATCAATAGTTGGACTCAATGATGCATTTATGTGTTGTTCTAAAGATATTTTTCTTCTTATGAATACTAAACTAGTGTTTATCTCAATAAAAGTTGAAACAATTTTCAATTTTCGAAAGGAGGTGGTTTGTGTTTAGATCACTTTGTAGCACAAACTTTTCAAAAGAAGAGTGAGGCACTAGGAACACTATTGTCTTACCAGTGATAAGTAGTCATAATGAGAAAAGATAAAGGGGATTTTGTGGGACCCTATTTTGGGTCACTTTACTTAAGTGTCACAAATTTACTTGTGTTCATGATCTATGTGTTTTCTTAGTCATAAGATATTTTTACCTCTTTTACTTCTGATATAGTTATTACTGATGCTTCTTCCCATTGAAATTGGAAGAAATTCCAAACCACACAAAACCCTATTGTTTCAATTTACTTTATTTTATTTCCTTTCATAATTATAGTTGGATTTTTAGTTGAGTTGAATTTAACAAGCATGGTAATGAATTCAACATGATGACTTAGGTGAAGGTATCTTCTTCTATGTTACAATACATTGGAATTCAAAGAGTTCCTTCTAGTGGTTATATTAATCCATCATGATCATCTGCTGGTGAAATTATGGTTTGTTTATTACATGTTAGATTATAAAAAAATATTATAAAAGTAGCAATATTCTCTTATAGGCTCAGTATTTTTCTTTCAAATAACTGAGGTGACTCTCATTCCTACTTAGATAACATTGGATTTAGTGTGATTCATTGTGTCGGAAGGTGATGGGATCAAAAGACAGAAATTTATGCATAAATAAATTTTATATAATGGATTTAAACTATTTAAGGATTGATATGGAGTATTATATCATTCGAAAATACATAGATGTTATATTTAAAGGAATTTAATTGAAGAAAATAAAAAAGTAATTGAGAAAAATGGATAAAAGGATCTAGGTTTAGTGAGTATGTTGTTGACATGGAAAGTGGATTTAAAATTTGAGATAAGAATAATATGGTGGGTTTTATGACTATTCTATAAGATATGTACAAGGAGACTGAAACACTAATCATGGTATACTTAATGTGATAACTATTCAGCATGAGGCTGGCAGAAGCAATGTCTATTTCCCATCATGTAAATTACTTCCACATGATCATAATCCATATTTAGTATTTGATATTAATTTTCATCGATAATGAATAGGCCATACTATTATTATCATCATTACCAAAATCATGGTATTATATGGTGATAACTGTAAGTAACTATAGTGGAAAACCATCTTGATCTACAAGGATGTATAGAAATTAATTTTGAATGAAGATCTCTGGAGAAGGGATACTTATTGATCTTTTAGGTATGTGTTTAATTCCAATGAAAGATGGAACTCACCTCAAAAAATAATTCAAAGGTATTTAAATAGAAATTTGAGATAAATAAGTAGAATAAAATCTATTGGAACTGGGTAGCCTATTATCACTGTGAAAAAAGAGTTCATCTCAAGAAGAATTTTCATGAGCGAAAATGAAATTCTAGATGACCATATTTTGGAGTTTTAAGTTTTATGGGCTCAATTGAATAGTGTAGTATGAACTTTCTCTTAAGTTTGAATACACCAGTGCAATATAGGATTAAATATTCTAGTGAATCTTTCAACTCCACGAGTGAAAATGGATGTGTAACAAATTATATATCTGAAAGATTTGTAGGATTGTATCAAGTGAATGAAAAATATCTTGACATAACGGGAAAGGGGGATGTGAAAATATGGTTGAAGAATGGTAACTTCCTTGAGAGAAAAAGAGTCAGATATATTCAAGATCTCAAAAGTAATTAGATTTTAGTTCGATGGTTGGATAAAGGTTGATATTGAATTATATTTTCTTATAGGGTGTGTAAAATCACTCTATATTCTTTGGTCAGAGATATAGGTGTAAAGTATAGTACACTGTACATTTTTGAAATGGAAGTGGGTGTTATACTCTCTAAAACATTAATTTACATAATTATAGATTTATAGAAAAATTGACTTGGGAACCTCAATACAAAAGGTATGGATATTTTAGTGGAAAATGGAATTATGAATATGGAATATTCCGAATTCATAAGCTATTATATTTTCATACCTAATAAGATGAAAAAGTCAATCATTAACTTTATTGAAAGAACTATGAAAAGTTGGAAGCTATAGTTGGTGCATAAAAATGTATTGGGAACATCCCTAGTTAAATATCACATAAGTTCAAAATAATTTGTGACTTTAATTGATAGATATATGAGGGAAGTATGGATGTACTTTATAAAAAATAAACCAAAAGTGTTTATATTGTTCATGCAATGGAATTTTACTTATGAAAGGAAAATATGATGTAATTTGAAATGATTAAGTTCATACATTTTAGGTGAGTATACAAGAAGAAGTTTTTGAAAGGAATAAAGGCTTTAGAAATGATAAAACTATACCTAGAATGAATTACAAAAATTTCGTAACTAAAAGGATGAATAAAATAATTTGGAAAGGGTGTAGAGTATGGAACTTCACTCAGGAATGTCCAATGTATTTTGGGTGAAAGCATTCAATACCTCAACATATATAATCAATTGTATTCCCTCATGACCAATGAGATAGTAATTTTCAAATCTTTATGGGAAAAAAAGTACTGAATTTTGATCACCTTAATCTCCTTGGTAGTTTAGTCTATACACATGTTGATTCCAAATACATATATGTTCTAGAAGTAAAATATCTAGCATGTTTCCTCATTATTTATTTAGATTATAATATCATATTTTAACTTTGGGATGATGAGAAAAAATGTGCCATCAAAATTAAGAATGTGTTATTTAATGAACATGTCATGTGGAAGGACTGAAACTTTAAGGTGATGTAAGTTTTAGGAAAAGAATCAACTTCATTTTAAGTTGATTTGAATTGGGGGACAAAAAGATAACATATTTCAAAGATTCCAAATGTCTATGAGTATCTTGAAATTTCAAAAAATTTACATGAAATTTTATAGGACAACAAAAAAGGTTTGAATTAGAGGCTAGAGGAAGATATCCCTAAAAGATAGAGAACTGGTTAGGCTCAATCTAGAGTTCCATCAGATGAAATTATAGAGGTTTTAGATCAATAAATATCATAACCATGTGTCGAATTATGGAGATATAAAATTGTCTGATAACTAGAAAAAATGTATGGATATGAATTAAACTATGTATTTTTAATAGACATAAGATAACCAAAAATCTTGGAAGAAGCATATAACACCAATGGTTCCAACAAGTGGGATTTGGCTATGAAGGATGATTTGAGTTCACTGTATGTGAGCAATAAAAGTGATAAGAGGAGTTAAAACATAATTCAAAGGAAAATATTCGTGGATGATAGGTAGATACATGATATGAGGTATTATATAAATGATATATCATGGATTGGAATAGGTCTATTTAATGTAGGGAGTATCAGATGTGAAAAAAATCAATCGATCGGAGATTCAGACCTGAAGGAGTGCAAGGTTAGCTTCACCCAAAGTTGATGATTTACATTTATAAATCTTTATTCCCCTCATCACCCTCTCATTTAACTTCCATTAAAATGGTTTCAATGAAGGGGGATTTAATTTTTTAAATTATTTTACTTTTGAATGCAATTCATGTTGGGTCTATGTTTCATATTTTATCTATTAATTCTGTTTTTTTATTTATTCATGTATAAACATTGTTTGATTAGTAGGAGAGTGATATTATTAGAGAATTGACTAATTAATGAATCTCTCTATGACCATTGATTGAGTTTTTCAGTATGTTTAAACATGGTTTTGAGTCACCAATCCTCTTAATAACCCAAAGTACCTAACCATGTGAACTGTAGAGTTTTGAGGTTAACAAGTGTCTACTAGGACCAAGGGATTCACATAGATACAGATCATACAACATCATATTTTCTCATTTATTATTTTATACCTCATTACTTCATTAATTTTGATTTGAAATTACAAATAATTTTTTCCATTTTTCCTGAACTTCTGAATCACCATCGTACTTTTCTTTTCAAATGAAAAGTAGTTTATTTATTCATTTATACTTAGATCATTACTATTGAATTCAAGTTTTCTCTAGCCTTTTTTCATGGGAATTACCTAAGCTTTAAATGATATTATACTACATAATTTTAGATTTAATAATTAGTGGTTTTTGACCTTTAAAAATACTTAACTGATCGAGATCATGGATAACTAACAACGCTCCAAAATCCGATCCTGATTTTGGAATCATTATCAGGGACTTGGTTAGAAAATACATTAATTTAATAGTTAAGAAAATAATTTTCCCTCTATTTTTATGTTAATATTATATTATTATTTTTCCTTCCTTTTATGCAATTAAGTGTTTTGACTATGTGTATAGGTGAAAATAAAAATAAAACCCACATCTGAATAGAGATCCAAATAGAATACCTATCAAAACAAGCTGATGAACTCAAAAAGAAGATCCAAATCCAAGAATAATAGGAGAAACATAAAATATAGATCCCTCCACCATTACTGAGTCGAGATGAGAAAATGATCCCCAACCTAAAACAAAAATTCAAAGGATTGTTGAAAAATCTAGTTAACATGGAAAAGGTTTTTGAGGAGTCAAAGGAGATAACCAAGGATAAAGTTCATTGTAAGTTATCACCTAAGGAGAAGACTGAAGGAGATACTAAGTTCAATGCCAATTATGTCATAATTAATATTTTTGAGTCTGAATCTATTTTTTTAGAAGATACTCTCTCAACTACAGGTCCAAAGGTGGATGATAAAAAAGAATATTCCTCCCTTGAAAAAGAAGAATAATACGAGGAGGATATGATGAAATGTACAAAATTTATAATAAAAATTTTTAGAATTTGAGACAAAAGAAAGAAAAATAATAAATATATGTTGAAATTAATAAATTAAATACAAGGTTTATATAAAAATAACATGAAAATAAGGAAGAGTAGAAGTTGATAGTTATTGAAAATTTAAAAGATATTGAAGACTGTGAAGATAATATATATAAAGACAAAGTAGAAGTATAGTATTACCAACTATGGATACAATCTAAACTTATTATCTAAAATTTTATGTTGTCCATATTTTTATTCCCTACTCCACCAATTTATATGGTGTGTTTCAAAATGAAGAAAAGATTATCTAGCCTAAATACACTAAAAATTCATAATTGGATAAATAAAAGATGGTTAAATTTATGTCATACTCATATCATGTGGGTAGATGAGGTAAGTTCAAGTTTAATAACCCTCACCAAATATATTTGTGGGAGTTAACACAATATTTGTTATTTTATTTCTAGGAAATTAGTTGTTTTTAACTTTCCTTAAGAAGTATTTAAGGAATATATTAGTAATTAGTTTTAAATTCCCATTTTTTATTGATCTTTAATGACATGGACCTTTTAATTTTACTTAGTTTGAGTGATTTGTAGGTCCATGATGAAGTTATACATAAGGATAAGAAAATAAGAAGTGGAATAGATTAACGGTAGGGTGGGGGTAAGATTTTGAATTATATTTTTTGTAATTCCGTTAAATTTTAATTTCTGTTTTTAGTTTTTACTGAAAATGAATTTCTTGCGCTTATAGTTTTTCTAAAATCTTAATATAGGTAACAAAATTCACTTAAAGTTACCATCATTATATGTTTTTGGTTTCACTATTAATAAGATTTAATATATAAGATTGGGGATTGAAAGATTGTAGATATATATAGGGGTATGTATTTAATGAATCCTGATTTGGGTTGTAATGCCCTGTTACCATTCATCCAGCCATGTTTTTACCTTCGTTTTGTTTTTCATTTTATTTTGGTTGCGGTATTCCGGAATAAAAATTAGGAGTATACTTATAATGGTGAATTCAAGGATTTGTTGGAATTTTCAGCAGAAAACCCATATAATTTTCATTATTCTAGTGATTTAAATTCCATGTAATAGGAGTACATGATGTGTAATTATTTCTAGGAAGATTCCATGAAATGGATACATAGCGTGCAAGGTTACAAACTGTGTAATAGGTACACAAAATTTAAGGGGAAAATATTTTTTTATTAAAAAGCACTGGGTTTTTTGTAATATGAGAGCCTCAGGAATTACAAGACATTTAAATCCATTACACATTTTGAAACCATGGGGATTTGGGTTTTTAGGGTGACTCTACGATAAAATTTAATTTCATCTTTTGGAAGCTCTTCTCCCTCTCAACCTAGAAGATCTTAATGATGGTTTTGGAGACCGCTATCCCTTATGAGTTTTTCCTTTTAGTGATTGGTCATTTTTATGGTATCACTGCATTTACTTGGGTAATAATTGCTTCAATATATTCTTTGGTTTTGGTTTAGCGGTATTTTTGTGATCAAATTGTGTTATCTATCTTTCCTTTTCAGATTCTTAGTGTTCCTTGTCTACTGAAGGTCATTCTCTTGGTTTCTGGTCTCTATTGTAGAAAAAAGATTGGTTTATACCATGTTAAATTAATATTTTCTATAAAATGGGTTAATTTGATGAATTTTATATTGTTATTGATTAAACCCTTTAGGTTGTTCATTGAGTTGAAGTAATAATTTGTTTCAAATGGTTTCTTAGAAGATCAAGTGTTTTCAAAAAGAGGTTTTGATTTGAAATGTATTTTCTTGACTTAGAAATGGGTTGTCAAACTATGAAGAGGATTTTATTGGATTTTAAAATGCTTTATGAAATTGTTAGAATGGTTTCGAAAATTTATTGGATAAATTCACATTGGGAACCTTGGGTGCATCAAGGTAGAGACACAAGTAGCCTTCGTGTATGTAGAACCACTAGGAGGTATTTTTTTATGATATCTAATGGTTGGTGTCGAAAGCTTTTGGATACAACATATGTCTTTTTATGTTTTTGAGTGTCTAGTATACAGTGTCCCATATGATTGATCCCAATATCTGAGGTGTTTTTTCATTTATCAGTTATGGTTTTTTATCGCATGATTGTTTTTACAACATAGATTATTTCCATATATTATTATTATGATGTTTTATCACATAACTTTTCATGATAGGATATTTCATAGATATGTGTTTACCTATTTTCCTCAAGATTCATGGATATGCTTTCATGTTTTTATCACTTATACTTGTCATATTTCTAGTTTGAGAATATTAAAGGCTTTATGAAAAACAAAGGAATAAAAAGGGAAATGATTTATATATGGTTTGGGTTTTTATAAATGATTTGTAAAATTGTTTTGTTTGTAAATCTTTAATTGTTTTATTTCTGAAATTATACATTGTATAGAAATAGTGGAGGCATCCTACTGGGATTTGGATCACACCCTAATTGTGCCTTTGGGAATTTATAGATGTTTTGTTGCAGGATTAAAGTAAAGGGGATAGAATATTTTAGCATATTGGATTCTCTTATTATTGTTGCTTTCAATTTGGGTTGGTCTAGAGGTGGGTATTGGTCACTTGGGGTTTTGACTTACTTTCTAATTTAGCCTGTTTGACTTTGATTTTATGTTTTTTGTGGAATATTTTTTGTTTCAACTTCATACTTTGGTTATATGTTTTTTTTCTTATATTCAATACTAGTTTCTGTTTCTCTTGTTTTACCCATATCATGTGGAAGGTCGATTTAGGTGTTTTGTCTAGTTGACCGAACTTGTTTTTTATAATTCGTTATCAAAGGGTATTCTCAATATGAAGTTTGTTATCACTACCTGATTTTAGTTCTGTGTCTTGTGTAGTACAGAGTTAGGACTTTCAAAATTCTGATAGTAGGTGTGGAAAAGGGGCCTGGATAGATCAATTTCATGGTAAAAATGAGTTTCCATGGGTGGTCAGGGACTTTTTACCAGGTTTGAGACTTAGATTTTGAGGTTATTTAAATGAAATCTATTGAAATTTTTACCTATTAATTTTATGTAAGTTATTTTTTTTCAGGGGTACTTTTAATTCATGATGTTTTAAATCATTGTAATCAATAACTGAAGTTGTTTCTATTATTTTGGAATTTTTTAATGAATAATTCAGTTTCGGACTTTTTTTATACAATTCCTCTAAGAAGAGTTCTTCCAAATCTGAGAGATGAAGCTATTAGAAAGGTTATATAATATATCCCCCAAGTGGAACCTTTTTAAGAAGAATATTTTTTCTACATTTTTTATACTCTAGGTTGAGTTGGTGTCCGGATCTCAGGACACGTAGTGGATCATGGCTCAAAATTTACAAATAAGCATCCACCCATATTTTGGGTTGACAAAGGACCCTATGAATCAAATGAGTGTCATGATTAGATAGTGAGTATCTTAAAATTATTTAAGACTCCTAAATACTCTAAGGTTTGTTTTTCTATATATATTCTTGAGGTACCATGAAGAAGATAGTGGGACTCTATTATACAAGTTAAGTTGCATAAAGATCTTACATGGTCTTATTTCAAGAAAATAATTCATGAGTATTTTTATCCTGAGAAATTGTATGTTGTTAAGACTCATGAGTTTCTAACCATAGAGTAGGGGAATTTCATCATTCTATATTATTCTACCCATTTTTTGAGTTAGTGAATTTAAAACTGGAGCTTGTCACTATTGAGTACCTAAAGGTTTGGAGGTTTGAGTTAGGAATGAGGCCTAATGTTCAGCTAATGTTGATGCTCATGTGAATTTCGACCTTTGTGTAGGTAGTTGACAGGGAAACTTTAGTTCAGGAAGGCATATCTGGGAAGATAGGTTTGGGTGGAGATTCAGTTAATTCAGTGGTTAGACAGGGTGTATCTTCTGGCCATAAAAGGAAGCGTAAGAGTTGTTAGTTTTCCTCAGGACCAGTACCAGGGGTGATGATAGGGAAGCAACAAGTTTTCTACTACCAGTGTAGAAGGTGATGTCATAACAAGCCTAACTGCATAGAGTATTCTAGAACTATTCATCTCTGTGGGAGATTTGTCCATCTACAACACTTTTGTGAAAAGATGTCTTAGGGAATTTGGGGAAAATATCAACTCTCCCCAGGGGTTTACAGGTTCATGTAGATTCCTTCAAGGGTGGTGGGTCTAATCCTCAGGTCAAGGGATATGGTCATGTGTCTAAGACTAGAAGAATTTATATAGTAGATTATGCACCAAAGGAATCTAAAGTAGGTAAATTGTCTATTAAAGGTATGTTGACTATTTCATCTTCTATGGTGCTAGATTTTTTTGATACCAGTGCTTCTCATTATTTTATATTTTCAAATTTAGTTGATGTTTTGGAATTACATTAATAACTGATTCCTTTCTTACTGGATCTTTCCTGGCCTTTGGAAAAGAGGTATGAATAAGGTTTCATATGTCATCCTTGTTGGTTGGTGATAGAGGACCTTGAGGTGGAGTGGTACTTCTTAGTGCTTAATCTTGACATCTTCTAATTTATTATCAGTATGGATTAGATGATCAATGTTAAGGCCTAGATATATTATTATCATCCCTGAATTTAGTTTTTATTTTTCGATGGAGTCACTCATGTTTTCTAGGTTGAGTGGGACTCTTGATCGGGAAGGGAAGGGCTTGTTGTTACATATTCTTGAGAAATACCATGATAGTTATCATAAATGTTTCTTGATTTATTTCACCCTTGATAGGGTGGCCAACTTACTACAGATGGGTTTTCGAACCCTGAGGTCTTTCTAGATGATTTTTCTAGTTTACAACCACTAAGAGAGTTCGAGTTTACTATTTACCTTCTCCCTATTACTATATCAGTTTCTATGAGATCTTATCATATAGAACCTACCGAGTTGTTAAAACACAAGTTCCAGCATGAGGACCTAGAGGATAAATTATTTATTCATTCTAGCATGTTTTCACCATATTCACTTGTTCTCTTTGTTAATAAGGAATATGGGTGCCGTAAAACTTTATATTGATTATCAAAAGATGAATTGGGTGATTGTTAAGAAGAAATATCATTTTCCAAGGATTAACAATCATTTTGATTATATTATAGGGGATAATTGGTTTTCTATGATTGAAATAAAATTACGGTATCACCAATTGAGATTCCAAGAAGAGGATATACCTAAGAAAACATTTTTGGAGTCGATGTGGGAATTTTGAATTTCTGTTTATTCCATTCAGACTCACTAATTATCTTATAGTGTTTATGGATTTTATGAACTGGATATTTCATTGATTCTTGGAATATTTTGTTTTTGTGTTTTTGAATGATATTTTGGTGTACTCTAAGTCAGAGGAGGATCACATGGACCATTTTGATATCATTCTTAGAACCTTGAAAAAATATCATCCATATGGTAGGATTTACAAGTGTGAGTTTTGGATCTGAGAGATGAAGTTTCTAGGGAATGTGATATCTGAGAAGGTAATATCAGTTTATACTAGAAAGGTATATGCAATTATGTCTTGAGAGCTGCTCAAAAATGTGTTTGAGATTCAAAACTTCTTGGGGTAGGCTAGTTATTGTAGACAGTTTGTTTAGGAATTCTCCAAGATCAAATCATCAATGAAATATTTAAACCATAATGGTGTAATGTTTGAATGGAATGGAAAGTGCCAGAGATATTTTGAGTAGATGAAGATGAGGTTGACATCAACACCATTTTTGATTCTTCTGGAACCATGTTCGGGTTATGATGTTAACTGAGATGCTTATTGTATAGGTTTTTGATGTTTCTTGATGTAGGAAAAATAGGTTGTGGCTTATAGATTACGGTATTTACGCCCTCATGAGAAGAACTACCCTACCCCCAATATTTAGTTGATAACAATTATAAATTCACTTAAAATGTGGTGTCACTATCTCTTTGGGGAGTAGTTTATGGTATATTAAAATCACAAGACCTTGAAATATATTTTTACTCAGAGGGATAAGAATTTGGGTCAATGACGTTGGGTTAAGTATTATAAAACTTTTGATTTTGATATTTCTTATACCCTTAGAAAAATAAATGTAGTTATCAATGCATTGGGCATAAAATTATCTACACAAGCCTTGAAGGAATCAGTTAAGCAGTGGTATATGATGAGTTTGTTTTCTGAGATGACCTTCGGAGTGGAAAAGGTTGGTGGATAGGTGTTCTTCACTTTGATAAAATATGACCCATCTTTTTATGAGTAATTGCATCTAGAGAAGGCGGAATACATTGAGTATCAATTATTTATGGAAAGCCTTTATGGTGGGTGACCTAAAGTGAGTGGTCTCAGTCTCCCAGTGGATATTAGCACTTCAAAGAAGGTTGGTTGTTTCATTTTCCTTGAGACATGAGTTTTTGGATAGTGGACACTATTCTTGTTGGTATATGAACCCTGGGGATACCAAGATGTTTCATGAATTAAGGATTGGGTATTGGTGGTGAGGGATGAGTAGGTCGGTAATGTATTTTGTTTCATAGATCCTTACTTATCAGAGAATTTAGATGAAAGAAACAGAGGCATATGGGGTTGTTACAACCTTTAACTATCATGTTATAGAAGTGGGATGATATTTAAATGGATTTTTTTATTTATTTTCCATGGATTTATAGTGGGAGGGATTCAATTTCAGTGATCATTGATGAACTCACAAAATTAGCTCATTTCTTACCTATCCGAAAGGTGAAAAAGTGGAATTACTTAGAGACTTTTATGTGTGATATATTGTGATACTTCACGGGGTTCCTCATGTATTTTTTTCAAATTGGGATATTATGTTCACATCTATGTTTTGGAAAGGTTTATAATAGGTGATGGGTTCCTTGATTAAATTAAGCACATATTATTATCTATAGATGGATGAAAAAATAGAGAGGTATATCCAGGTTCTAGAGGATATGATTTGGGCTTGTGTGCTTGATTTTGGAGGATCTTTGTTAAATTAGTTTCCATTGGTTGAGGTTACATATAATAATAGTTATTAGGATTAGATAAATATGGTTCCCTTGGAGGATTTTTATGGGATACAATGTAGATCTCCCTCATGCTAGGAAGAGTTAAGAGGGCATTCATTGGTTGGGTTGAGTGTGGTTCAGGAGAGAATGGAGATAGTGTAGTTGATCGAGAGGCATTTGATCATGGTACATAGTCATTATAAATACTATTTATACCATTGGTGTTAGCTTCTAGAGTTTTATTTTGGTGATCGTGTCTTTCTCATAGTTTCTCCTCACTCGGGACATCATCTGTTAGGTAAGCTTAGTATGTTGACACTGAGGTTTGTGTTCCACTTTAAGATTAATTGATGACTAGAGAGGGTGGAATATTGGTTTATTTTACCATATTTCTTGACATCTATAAAAAAATGTTTCTTGTATCCAAGTTTTGGAGGTATTTATAAGATCCTAAACATGTGATTAAATGAGAGGATGTTGATCCTTAGCCTAGTACCACTTTGGTTGAATAGTCATTTAAGATTATGGAACACTAGGATAAGGTACTTCAGGGTAAAACGATCCCCCTAGTCTGGGCACTATGGAAATATAGAATGTATAGCCATGAGATATGGGATTATGAGTCATTGATGTGGCAGTAGTGGCCTTCTGTTTTTGTTGATCCAAGATCTTGATGTATTTCAGGGGGTAGAAAGTGTTTATGGTGGAGAGATTGTATTGTCCCATTACCATTCTGTCGGGTATGTTTTTAACTTTTTTGGTTTTCCTTTTCATTGGTTTTGGTATACCATAAAGGAAATTGGGAGGATACCAATAATGGTGAAGTTATGGATTTTTTGTAGTTTTCAGTATAAAACCTAAAGTTTTTATAGTCTTTTAGGGATTTAATGCTATTTAATAGGAGTACATGATGTGAAATCATCACTAGGAATATGTTGTAAAATGGATACACAATGTGAAAGTCTACAGGTAGTGTAATAGGTGCACACTATGTAAGGAAAATAAATACAGGTTTTATTTAAAAAGAAATGGGTTTTTTGGTGTATATGAGCCTCAGAAATTAGCCACTGTGTAAATCAATAACATGCCATGAAACTGTTGGGAGTTGGGTTTTTACGGTGCCTCTTGGATGAAATTTCATTTCTTCTTTTCTAATATCTTCTAACTCTCTACCCATAATCTCTCAAAGATGATTTTGGAGACCACCAACCCTTTTGGATCATTTTATTTAGTGATTTATTATTGTTATGATTGTAGTGAATTTATTTGGGTAAGTATTCATTCTATATATTCTTTTTCTTTTGTGGATTTGATTTGGCTATGGTTTTGTGATCGAATAGTGTTTTTATATCTATCATTTTTAGTTTATTTGAATGCCTTGTCTATCATAGTCCATTCTCTTGGTTTCTGATCTCTTTTTTCATAATCAAATAGGTTTCTTCTGTGTTAAATAAGTTATTTATATACAATGCGTTTATTTTTTGAATTTTATTATTGTTATTGATTAAATCCTTTGAATTTTTCATTTATTTCAAGTGATAAGTGGTTTGAAATGGTTTCATGGAAATGAATGCGTTTTCAGAAGGGGGTTTTAATTGAAAATGGATTTTTTTTATTTGGAAATGGGTTTCCAAACTCTAAATCAGATTGGATTGTCTTTAAAAATGTTTTATGAAATTTTTAGAATGGTTTTGAAAATTTATTGTAAAATTTCACATTGGGAACCTTGGGTGTGTTGGGATAGAGACACATTTATCCCTAGTGTATGTTTCACCACTAGGAGGTAAGTTTTTCTGATATTGACTAGTAAGACTTGATATATTTTGGATCTAGCATATTCCTATTTATGGTTTTGGGATTCTAGTATATAGTGCCATATATCCTTGAGCCCAATATGTGATCTTATTTTTCATTTATTATTTTGGGTTATTTATCACATGATTGTTTTTACATCATGGATTGTTTCTTACATATTTTTATTATGGGGTTTTATCACATAGCTTCACATGATAGGTTGTTTCAGGGATATGGGTTTACTATTTAGATCTTGATTCATGAATATGATTTCATATTTTTTATCACTTATAATTTATATATATATTATTTTAGAATATTAAATTTTTTATGAAAACCAATGGAAAAATGGAAAATGATTTATAAATGGTTGGGATTTATAAAAATTATTTATAAAACTATTTTGTCTTTAAATCATGAATATTTTCATTCTTGATATTAAAATTTTTATAGAAACTATGGTGTTATCCTACTGTTATTTGGTTCACACCCTACATGTGCCTTTGGTAATTTTTAGATGTTGTTTTATAGTATTCATGTAAAGGTAAGAGCATCTTGTAGCATGTTGGTTTATCTAGTTTCTATTGATTTCAGTTTAGGTAGGTTTGGAGGTGGTTGTTGGTCATGTGGGGTTGTGAAATACTTTATGATTTATCCTATTTGGATTGTATTTTATGTTATTTGGGTATCTTGTCTGTTTTAGATTCATACTTTGGTTGTATTTCCTATTTTGTTTATATTCATGTTTGATTTCTATTTCTCCTATTTTAACAATATCATGTGGTGGGCCGGTTCGAGTGACTTTTCTAGTTGACCTGAGTTGGTTTTTTACATGGGGAGGATAGTTAATTTATGTAGATGAAATTAATCTCACAAGTTGTCCAATTTTTTATTTATGAAATTCATGTTTATGGATTTTTTATTATTAGTCACCCAATGAGTGATTAACTCTTTCATCATATGTTCACATTTTTTAGAGGAGTCTGGACATAATTTTACTATTATTTCTTATATATTTATTGAGAGAAACAGAAGAATCTATTGTAACAAACTAGGTAATAATAGAAAAAATAAATTTAATATTTATTAGTATTCCTGAATTATATAGTTTTATTCATTATAAATATATTAAGTAATTCTTAAAATTAAAAAATGGAAAAGGTTTTATTAAACTCATCTATTATAAAATTTTATTTAAAAGTTTTATTTTAAAATTATAGAATTCTAATTTGAAAAAATGAATTTAATTTTTAAATCCATCATGTTAAAGTTATCTTAGGATGAATTTTTGATAATTTTCAGAAAATATCTATTTTTCAAGGAATAGTGAAAACATACCGATTTTAATTGAAAACTATATTTTATTTTATGGTATTTAAAAGGTAAAATTATGTATTTTATTAGTTTTAATTTTTAATTAGTTTTTTTTATTTAAAATAATTCAATTATTTTTTTTTTAAATTGATTTATACTTGAATTTAGTATAAAAAAATATTATATTTAAAAGAGGCATTTTTCTGAAAACTTGTTTTTCAATGTGTTTTTTCGGTTTAATTTATATTAAAAATTTTCACTTATATGCTTTGAATTTTGAAAAATAGATTTTATATTTGGAATAATTTAGTCCAAATTTATTAAATATGACAATTTTATTATTAGAAATTATAAATAATAACCTTAATAATTTTTGTTACCACGGTAAAGGGTAAATCAATTAATTTAGGTTAAAAATAAAATGAAAATAAATATTCAATGACTAAAAAACTTAAATATATAATTTTCAATGAGTATATATTGACTATAATCATAAAAGAGTCTAAATTTTGACCTTTTTCTGCCACTTGGACAAAATTATAACTTTTATAGTAATTTATTTTAAGAAAATTCAAACATATCACAATCCTGTTTTCAATAAGTGTAACATTTTTAATATAGTCTAATATAGAGGATATGTTCGACTATAAATATTAATTTAAAATATAAAGGATTAATTTTGATCATGGATTTTTAAAAAAAATTTAATGAATAAATAATTACATTAAATGCTTGCACAATGCCGATGATGTATTAATTCAATTAATGGAAAAATAAAATAAATGATATTAAAAATATTAAAATAAATAAAATTTGAGATAATTAATGTGATACATGAATTTTATAGAGTACCTTGACATGTTTATAAAATCTTAAAATATTTTTTTTTAATTATTAGTATTATCTTGATATTATAAAAGTCAAAGTAATTAATAGCTCAAAAAAATAAAATTATGGATATTATATCATAAATAATCTCTTATTACTTCATATAAAATTCATAAAAATCTTAAATTCAAAAAAGTGTTTAATATAAGTTTTAAAATATTAACCATATTCCATTTATGTGTTTTTTTTATTCTAAAGTAACTATATCAACCATCAAAGAGTAAATATCCTTGTTGTCATGACAAGAGTTAAAGGGGTTAAATAGTGGTTAAACAAGAAGATAAGGGTATAAATATAGTAATAACTAGTATAATTTTTATTTTATGAGGTTATTTAGACCCAAAATCATATTATATTAAAAATAAATCACTTTTTATCAATTTTTAATTGAAAATTAATTTATATTAACTGGATATTTTGAAAAATTCCAAGATTTACCTTCCCCTCTCTTATAAAAGGGATCCTCTTATTCTCATTTTTCACAAATAAAACCCCGTTGTTTTATCCAAACCAATCCCAAATACCTTCTTATAATACCTAACCTCACTATATAGGTATTTGTTTTTGTAAAACAACATCCTTAATAGTCTTAAGGTGTTAAGAAAAGAAGATTTTCTAAAGAAGAGGTATAGTTTTTATCTGCATGTTTTAGTTTTGTTTGTTCTTCCACATCTCTAAAACCTTTTAAAAACTTGATAAATTAATAAATAAAGTATAATAAATATAATTATATGTTATAAGTCAGTTTCAGGACCTATATCCATATCCTTTTTCATCCAATGGGAAATGAAATCGTCATTCATATGTACGATGAACCACCGTCTATTAATCGATGTAATTCATTTTCCATCACCGTCTCTGAAGACTATTTATAATGATATAATTAATATTTATATACCATATTCATGAATTATTTATCATTATTAGTAGATAATATATCATTTTTATCCTTTCCATGCACTAAAAAAATGATAATGTTGTTCGTGCGTATGTGTGGACTACCACCTCCACAAAGAGATGTGATTTGTTTTTCATCACCACGTCACATGAATAATATATATAATTATATTTGAATAATTAATATGATATTTAAGATATTATTATAATTATTTAAATATAAAATAATACTTACCTTCCTTCCATAATGTTCATTGAAAAAAAAGGAAATGTTACACATGTGTACTTACGAGCTATCATCTCCATGATTATAACATAGTTCATTTTTCATAAACATTTGTAATGGTTGAATTTAAAATTATAATTGATTTATAAAATTATAATTATTTCATTAATATTATTATATATATGGAGGATTAATTACCAATTTTACCATAGTAAAATTATAGAATCCATTTTGGGCTTATGAACCGAATATCGTCAAAACATCGAATGTGAACTTATATAATTATGTAATTGTTATAACATGGTAATAAGTGATATAAAAAGAATAATAAACTTTAAGAAGATTCTCAAAAAAGTAAATAATTAAAATAATTTTATTATTTAGGAATATAAAGAATTTATGTGACATGTCAGAACTCAAGGTATGGGACTTTATTTTAGAAATTATCTTTTTGAAGTTTCCCTTAAAACACCCATTTTCTCCCATGTGCATGTTTTATAAAAATGTTTTCAAAAATATTTTTTAATTATTATATGATTTTTTAAATTAATTTTACACTATGTTTTAAATTTTATAAAATGGTTTGAAATGATTTTTTTTCATTTTTGAAATGACATACTTTATGATTTTTGAAACAAAAATACGGAAGGAATGTTTTTTTAACTTATACGGAATGATAATATTTTTTACATTGTAATGACACTTTAATGATTTTAAGTTTCCTTTATATGTTTTCATAGTTATCTTTAAATAAAATTGTTTCATTATTATGTGCCATAGTTTTTATATTTTTTAAATGGTTTTTTAAAAGAAAAGGGTATTTTTATTCCAAAAGTATTTTTTTCATATGGCTTTAAAAGATTTTTTCAAAGTTTATATGATAAAAATATACAAGAATAACAAATTTTATTCATTGTAATTTATCATTATAAAAAAATAGGTTAGTCTAATACAACTTATAAAAAGGGTTGAGCCCCATTATAGCTCACGAGTGAGCCTAATATAGCATATACAAAGGGTTGAGACATATTATAGCTCATAGGTGAGTCCAATATAGATTATATGAGAGTTTGTGACCAATTATAAATCACAGTTGATCTTGATATAGATTTAGAATGGGTTGATCCCCAATATATCTCATGAAAATGGATGATCCTGATAGAGATTATATGAAGGGTGATCCCCATTATAGCTCTCCAATGCATTGGGTAATGTTTATGTTCTCTGGAATTTTATTAGAAGTTTGTTGTATAGTTACTCTAATTGCAAGAGTTTTGAAAGGGTTTTATGAATGTGATTTTCTATGTTTCCTGAAAGTGTTTTTATTATCTTTCTATGTGTTTTTAAGATTTTATCTAAGCAAAAGTGTGTGTGTTTTTAAGTGATTTTTTAATTTTATATGCTTAAAGAACTTTTGAAATAATGGTAAACATTACATGGGTTTTCATGTTTTTCCCTAAACTAAAGGATTTATTCTTTTTTATGTACATTATAGATATTTTTGTTCTCATCCCACTTTTTTTATATTTTTTTCATTGGGTTTAAAGGCAGTTAAAGAAAAATGAGAAGCCATGTTTAAAGTCATGAATATTTTTCATAAAAATAAATCATGTTTTGTTTTAAATGTTTCATTTTGTGAAAAATGGATATTGAGTAAAAGTGTCTACTTTGTAATATATGAGTTGTTATCTATGATTTATGACCTAATTCTCAAAAACTATAAACTTAAAATATCCTCAGTATTATAAGAAAGTTAATTATAGTTCAAAGACACTATAATATGTAATTTCCGGTCATTACATGTCTACCATCTATAACATTAATTACATCTTATCAAAGACATGGTTGTAAAAATGAAATTTAAAAATATAGAGGATTTTTTATTTTTTTGGGCCATTATCTTTGATAATCACATTGAGATTATATCCTAATTTTAATCCCTCAGAAACCATTAATGAACTTGACTGGGAATACCTACATTATATGACTATATTATCACTTCCTACCCCAATCTTGGTATATTACATGATATTAATATTACTAAGTGTGTCAGAAGGGATTATTGAAATATATTTTTTAAAAGGTTGATGGAATTTTGTCCCTCTATCGAGTATCCAAATCCCCTTATTGTGGTCTACTCTAACATACAAGACCCTATCAAAATTGGGACTAATGTGAAATGATTGTGATGTCCCAATGAAAGGGTCATCCTCAGTTGAATTAACATTTTACCCTTTAGTGGTTTTGATAAAAAACAAAACAATTGACCACTTTTGGTTTGCATGATATGGAGGTTAAGATACTTGTACTACCTATGATTCCATTATAAATGGTTCATATTTATACCCTTGTTTACTGAAATCCACTTTCATGAATCTGAAATCATCTATTTTAACTTCACTCCTGTTATCATCCCACTTGCATTGAAATATCATCACTTGGAATGTTGTATAATACAACTCTTAAGTTTTTTTGAAGATAAAAAATTATGACATATTCACATAATTTTTATTTCTATCCTTGTTAAAAAATACATGTATCTCTTCATCCACAAGTGTAACTCCATTATTTTGTACAGTACCGTGTTAATCATATTAATTTGTATAGAACGTACAGACACTAATTTCATAACCATTATAAGATAATACATGCACATTTGGTCCTTTAGATAGCCATTAAATTCATTCTAAAATTTAATCTAGATTTTTAGAAGAATAATAAAAAAATATGATCTAAAAACCATCATATAAACTGTTGATTATGTGTATTTGATATCCAACTTTTATCCTTTTATGGATTCAAATTCTTAAGAATTAATTTGTGGGTTAAAAAATATTGTGCAACCTCAAAAATATTATGAAAAACATAAAGGTGATCCAACTCTATCTGTAAAATTTTAATTTTGAAAATATATATTCTAGAGATTACATTACCCACAAGCTTCCTAGTGTGATGATATATTGGTAGACTAATGTTTTCCATGTTATATAGGTAGTCAATATTGAATTCAATGTCTTCCTAACAACAAGTCTCTCCATAATAAAACATTTTGGCTAACTTCAAATTTTCACAAAACCTTTCAAAATATTCTTATACCATTCAATTGGGTATAACCATCTATAATATATAAGACCACATAGTCAAATCTCTCTTACCAAGTAATCCTTCAAGTGAACCATCATATCAAAAAATTATGATGGGAAAAACATCTCAAATTCACATAATATGATAGAAATTCCCTTCTCTATAGTTAAAAATTTATCCATTCCTATAACATTTCTAAATATATCTTTGAAAACAAAATAGATCTTGTTTAATTTATGATTAACATTATTAGGAAAAATAAAATGTAAAGTTGTAGCCATTAGATATTGCATAAAAACATAAAATTCATGTGATTTCACACCCTTTAACATTAAATCAGTAGTTGAAATGATATTATATATATATATGATTAATATACCTCTAGAACCTTTACATAATTTAAGAATTTAAAAAACTTATATATATCTTTCTTGGAAATAGTGCAAGAAGCTGGAAGAAGAAAGGTCTATTTTTCACTCTTTACTAGCACAAAATCTTTCTATATCCCCATGTAAATCATGTCCAGCCCAACCTCAATTAATTTATTTTGGTTGAATTTAGTAATTTGAAAATGAAAATATCACATATTTTTTTCTACATTCATTAAATCAAGAAAATATCTGACGTACAAACAATTCTAGTTTGATAATTTAAAAAACGTATATCTTTTTCCAATGTTTTTTGTAAGTTTTTTCGAAAATGATTTACCAAACGTAGTGTCTATATCTTTTACTTTCTTAAAAAGTTGGTCACATGTTACTAGATATATGGTTTTACATTATATTTAACTCTAATTGAATGATATCTTCCAAGACCGGTGCTTATTTTTTCAGGGTATAAATCCATGATATCCTAGAAAAAAATCATCAATGAATGTTTCAACCTAATTGATTGTGTACATTTTTCAAAAACAGGACACACTTGAGTTCCTTTAATTCTATATCTTGACAAATTTCTATAAATAGAGAGGTCAATTTTGATGCCATACAATATGGATCACAATGTGAAATATTCATTTTTGCATGTATCATACAATATAACACATGAATCCAACAATAATATTAAATCTTTGATCAGTGGAGCCAAACAAACATCAATATCATTACCTGGGTGTTTTGGTACCGATATATGTAGATATAACTTAATTTATTTTCATTTCATGTATAATCATGATGGAAATTTATAATTTACCAACATAATCAGCCATGTATTGTGACTGTTTATTTGAAAGTAAAAAAGGATTCAATACATCTATAGATAGTGTACGACAAAGTTTTCCTAGATCATTTCCAAATTCAGGATACTCATGATCAATTTTCTTTCACTATATAGATTGTGTCTAGTGATGGAGTTTCCGATATTTATTTCTTGTATTTGTGTGTCATGTAAATTTTGTTGAAGTCTCCTTACTTCCATATAAGTGCCTAGACATTAGAATGATTTTATAGTAGCATAAAACTTTTATTAGACCTTATACATATTTCTTATATCATGAATCACTACACTTTGGAAATTTTTATGTGATTTGTGGTCCTTGTGAAACATTATACATTCATTTGAACATGCATGTATTATTTTAGAGATCATACTGATTAAATGTAGCATTATTTTACCATCATATGTTCATCAAAGAAGCTCATTATATTCTAATAGAATATCATTCAAGAGATCAATTAATTCATTAAATCTTGAATCACTCCATCTATTTCCAACTATGAAATTATATAGTTTCAGTATGGCTGGAAATGTTTTATATTTAGTATAACCAGCATACAATGATGTCTTTTCACAACTATTTAACTTCTCAAAAAATTTTGGACAATCACAAAGTTCATCATCAACTATCATTATCATTTCCTCAATACGACCTCCATCATCTCCCAAACCTAGAATCATATATTTGATGTAGTATTCATCATTGTTCACACTTGTAATCATATCAGACGATCGATAAAACATAGTGTTATCCCAATCACTATCTATATTTAGTTTTTCCCATGTTTAGTCTAACATTTATGACTTTTATATATTCCATGATAGATAAGGTGTTCTTCCAAATCCTCTAGACTAATTAGTCTTGAATAAAAATAGTGTAAATATATAAAAAAGATTTTAAAAGGGTCGTATACATGATATTTTAACAACATGATAAAATCTTTAACCCTATCCTCATACTAATTTTTTATTATGATTGGAATCCATCCATTTTGGAATCATATCCATCCTATTTGATTTCGTAATATTAATAATTTACAAAATAAATAAGTACATATAAATTATGAGCTTGGAACCCATAAATGGTCATTATTAAATAATCATTTAAGCTACATGAATTCATTGTTCTAAGAAAATAAGAGCCCAATGATGAATATTGAGATTGTTTTGTAACATTGTAAATCTTTGAAGAAAAGGAATGTGTCAAATCTATAATGTTACCAAAAATCTTATTAAATTTTCATCTGTTGAAAAACACAGATATCATGAAAGGTTTTTGTAACATTGTTAAGTGGGAGTACAACATGAGGGAGGATTTGAGGTTTATTAATTTATTCACTAGTCACATGGTGGTCCAGGTGTTGTTTCAATGATAGGATGTTTAGGAGTTGAATTTGATCTTTTTTCATAAGATGAAAATGTTGATAGGGACCAAATAAAATCAATGAAAAATTTATAAATATATATAGAATCCATACTCAATTTGTTGACCTGCATTTTAAAAAGTGTTCTAAATGGAAAATAAAATTATTACTATAACATTATATTGAAGTGATTTAAGTATGGATATATTTTACTTTTCACTAACTATTTTCCAATTTTGAAAGAAATTGAATGAAATTTAACAATAAGTTCCCATAAGAAGAAAACTAAAAATATTAGGAACCAAAATGTTCCCTTAGAAATAATGGATAAATACTTCTAAAAACTCAATAACATACATTTATTATCTAAATTACATGACTAGGAAAATGATGATTATTATACTAAATTTGAAATATTAAGTAAATCATAGGTGAGGTTATTGATTTAAAAATTGAATGACGATGAGTTCCCTAGTGATGAAAATAATGGTGATGAAAATGATTAAAAATATAAAATTATGAGTTCCGAGTGGGAACATAATATTTTCACGATAATGAAAATATTAAAAGTAATAAGGTTATTTTGTTTGTTAATGGAAAAAATGGACAAAAATTGTTTGATTTTAATCCAAGAGAGTACGAAGGGTACTTAGAACCTAGATTCTTTTCCATCACATTTAACTTTTGATCCATAACATTAATCCAAAATTACCTCAGGATATAGAGTGGAAAATTTTAGGTGGCTGACACGTGTTAGTAGTGAAATGTCAAGTATGAAAAGTATCAGTCGCCCAAACTTTTACAGTCCTTACAAATTCTAAGATGAACTAGGTTGTATCCATGTAGTGTATGATAGTGGTGTCATATAATGTATGCGAGAGAGAGGTGATGTGTCATTCAAATCATTTGGGAAATTTATAAACACCCAATGAAGAACTAAAAATATTGAAATACGGAATAATAGATAATAATTCAGATACCGTGGGATTTGAAAGTGTCTATTCATCTGAGGGAGCACATTTTTAGAAGCACTGATAAAACCCTTCATTGTATTATAAATTTAATCTTAACCAAACTGATTCTATTGTGTTGTCCAACCTCTCACAAAATTTAAACCTCACGGTTGATCTCCCTCACCATCACTCTTTTCCCCCATCACTGCCCTCCCTCACTATCATGTGATCTCATAGATTTTATAAGGTGAATAAAAATCCAAAAACACATCTCTATTGTCTTGTGTATTCGCGACATGAACCAACATCATTCAAAAAGTTCCTTCACTCCACTATCATTTTGGTTTTCGGTGAGAACAGGAGAATACTTAACATTTTAAGATTCATAGGAGTTTGTGTTGTGATCTGAGGCCTTAATGTCATGGACCACAAATGATACCCTGACCAGTGTGGGTTTAGGAAAAATTGGTGCCACATATGAATTTCCATGCTGCAAAGTGTAGTTTTGAAATATATAATGAATATATGCAGTTTAATCAAACTCCTCTCATTTGGATAATTCAATTTATATAATAAAGGAGATATTAGTGGATATTGGCACATGTGATAAGAAGAGTTCAAACACAATTCAAAGGAGAATGGACATGGCTTAGTGGTAGATACCATGGTGAGTAAGTTCTCTCTCTCCCTCACATTATCACACACAAAAGCATAGAAAAAATGGAGACAGAAACCTTAATCACACATGCAACTTAATATCTTTATGATTTTCCAACAACATTAGTGTTAACATTATACAAACATCACTATTCATCATCTTCTTCACACATTATAAAACTCAAATGTGTAGGATTTTTAGTTAATTATCATTACATAAGGAACAAAAAATATCATATGATAATGATTTTGGTTAATTTGAGGTCAAAAAACATAAATCAAAATTCATACTTAAAAAATCCAAAATAGAGAATCATAAGGGAAACAAAAAAATGGTTTCCATAGTAATTATGTCATCCCATCATTTAAAACCCCACAATAGGATTATAATGTAGCCCATTTCCCCACATCGATATAGAGGGAAAATTTTCAAATACTTAAATTATCGATTCACACTTAAATTTATTAAATAAATGTATCGATAATATTTTTTATATTTTAAAAAATATTTTCGAAGAAAAAATAAAATATGTGAAATTGGATATTACACCTTAAAAAAAATCCAATACATCTTAGGTATCATATAAAACTACAAACAAACTAATAAAAATTACTCTATAAAACCACCCCAAATACATACACATGCATATCCAAAATAACAACACTTATCACACAATAATGCCCTAAATACCCCAGAACATCAATAAAAAAATTTACTCATTTATTTCACCCAAAACATTTCCTTGTCATTCCCAATATCAAATTTACATGATGGAGCTCCCATTACTCAGGTCTGACACCTCTTCTTATCAAAGTAAGTGAGAATATTTTACCCATGTTGGTGGTTCCTCAAGAAAAAAGAATGCTCCTAGACAAGATCTCAGAGAACCCTCTCCATGGAACCATCCAATTGAAGAGATAAAAAATATCGTCAGTGGAGTGAAATGTGTTTCACAACACTTTTAACTTAAGATATATTAGACTCCATTATAGAATGGTTAGTTCTCAAGATATTTAGTGCACATAAGTGGAAAAAAATAAAACTTTATTACTATGTTGAAAAGAGCTAACCTCAGCCATAGATAAACTGGTCTGTACCACATAGCTTCCAAAAGGATCAATCAATATTAATGATAAATTAGGGCTATTGATGAAATACATGATGATATATTTCCTTTGACCATTTTTGACACTTTTAGGATTTTTCCACTATATTTCTACCAAACTTGTTATATGATAGAGGGACATAGTTTCCTATCAAACTTCATATGATGCATGAAAGAGATCCTTGAATTTCTAGAATATACTATACCACATATTTTCTGAAATAAGAACATAAACATGTTATGAGACTATTACATATGGAATTCTACACACACACACACACATAGTCGCTTTCATCTAATACAAACCTATAATAATTTTTTTCTAGAATCTGAGAGTCGACTATTATCTCAACCACGAGGAATGATTTGAATTCAACCAAGGATCTTTCCATGAATAATTTCACCACAAAATAACAACTTTTTTCTGTCACAACTTCAAAAAAATTATTTTCTATCTTTCTTAGAATATGCTACCCAAATAACCTAGAGATTCATTAGGAAAAATAATATCTGATGACCTAATTTGAATCATCACTACTATATGAAAAAAAATAACAACATAATCCACAAAAATATGCATACTAATGAATATTATGCGCGATACAAATAGCTTAATTGTGGAAAAATCATGATTAGAAAAATAAAATTTCAAAAATAGAAAAATGAAGAGAATATTAGGCACGAAGAATTAATTCTTAGAAAAAAAAGTCAAAGAATTCATCTCTATATATATTAACCTGTTACTTTGTTGAGGGAAATGCTATATGTAGTGCTTGATCACATGAGGACCATTAATTTCCATTGACGGTTTGATATTACATCAGGTCAATAAAGAAAAAAATATAGGTCTACTTGGTTCTTCACCATCATATGAGCCTGCATTTTCTACGTAGAATGATTTTTGTAGAGAGAAGAATAAACAATGTTACTTAATAAAACCTATATTCATACCCAAATTTTATTTGAATGATGATGATCACAAACTTACCCATCTATGTCACAAAATATTATGAAGAGAAAATACCCAAACTGAACAATCTCCATTAGAATCTAATCCTTCAATACTTTAGATCACACCTCAATGAACTTTTGAAAAATATAATTACCATATTGGTCAACCATGAGGATTACCAAATAATCAACTATCTCCATGAAAACCATGTCAATATCCTCTATGGTTATATGGGAGAACTTTTTCTATAATAATCAAAAACTATAACTATCTAGGGATAAAGACACTATATGACCATGTAGATCATTATTCACATTCAATCTATAAATTTTTATGATATGATGAATAAATGATTTCAACCAAACCCATTATCAACATTTCATGAATTATAATCAACTATACATGATTTGATGAAGTCACATAAATGGTTTATTTTATATGATTCCATGATAAGATTGATTTACGAAAATTATGATACATATTTCATTGGATTTTTAATTCCTTTTGTTCCCCGTTGTTATTCATATAGAGAGTTAGAGCACACACTAAAACAGATATGGGATTTAATAGTGCTAAAAATAGCCTTAATTAGTATTAAAATATGGATAATGTTGTAATCACTTTTAAAAGATGGTGGATTTTATCAGTGCTAACATAGCACTGATAAAAGTCATCTTTCAGTATTGTGGTGCTAAAATTATATCACATTACAACATAAAATACAAAATTTAATTGAAATTAAATTTACATAAAAAATAAAAGAAAAAACACTATATTACAAACATTTCAAACATTGGTTTGTAAAATTACATTGGTATGTTAAATTGATCACAAACATTAAAAAATTCAAAAAAATTCTCTTATCTTTAGCCCCCGACCCCTATCAAAAGAACCCGATCATGCTATTTGTTTCTAAAAAAACCACCCATGATTCAAAAAGGAAGTACACCTATATAAAAAATTTATTATATTAGAAAAAATATAAATAAATAAATGAAACATAAATATAAAACAATATATTTGTAAAATTTTACTTTTAATCTGAAAACATACCCTTCGAGTCATACCAGGAACACTGTGTGTCAGATTAATATATAGTAAATTTATAAACATCTCAAATTATTTATGGATCTTTTTCCTAAAGTATCAAGACAATATAAGTGTATTTACTCTATTTTAAGTATGAGGAATTTTTTGGAACTAAAGCATCAATTTTAAACATAAAACATACTCTTCAAGTCATACCAGCCACACCATATGTTGGATTAATGTTTGGTTGATTATTAAAAGTCCAAAATAATTTATGGATTATTTTTCTAAAGTATCAAGACAATATGAGAACATTTTCTATATATTTAGTATGTGATGTATGTTTTTAACTAAAATGTTAATTTTAAATAAAAAAACACACTTTGAGCCATACCGATCACAACATATGTCGTATTGACATGATGTTGATTTATGAATATAAAAATAATTAATGATCACTTTCATAAAGTTTCAATGAAATATGTGTGTGTTTTCAATGATTTTAGTGAGTGGAATATGTTTTAACTAAAATGGTATTTTTAAACAAAAAACAAGCACTTTGAGTCATATTGGACACACTGTGTGTTGAATTGTCATGTGACTAATTCATACACATCAAAAAATGACATATGGATAATTTTACTAAAGTATCAAGAAAATATGAGTATGTTTTCTTAATTTTTAGTGAGTGGAACACATTTTTAACTAAAATATTATTTTTAAACTAAAAACATGCACTTTGAGTCATACCAGTCACACCATGTGTCAGATTGACATGTGGCTGATCTTGAGACATCAAAAATAACTTTTGGATCATTTTCCTAAAGAATCAAGACCATTCATGTGTGTTTTATCAATTTTTAGTGAGTGGCACATTTTTTTGAAAAAAATGTCATTTTTAAATTGAAAGCATATATTTCTTCTCATATTAGTTATACCACGTATTGGATTGAGGTACAACTGATTCCAACAGATCAAAAATGACTTATGGATCATTTTTATAAAGCATCAAAACTATCTAAATTTTTTTCTCAGTTTTGATAATGTCATGCATATTTTTAACTAAAATTTATTTTAAACTAAAACCACACATTTTGAGCTATATGTAATTCCCCATCCTTAGTTTCCCAGAGCCAAAACCTTATTTTATTACATTGGAATGATTACAAGGAATAAAATCCCAAAGGACCAATTAGTTTGTATTCTTAGAATACCATATTGCATTGATGATACCCATAATACATTGGGAAAATAAAAAAACATGATATAATTTGAAATAAACTACATCCTTAAAAGCTTATTCAAAATTTTATTCTTCATAACTAGGGTAAAGGAAACATAAGAAAGGGATGAGCTCAGATTCTCAGTAAGGGCAAGTAATAAAGTGGAAGTTATCATAAAAATAAACATTATGAATGGTGCATAATTGAAAGTATGGCATGAATGAAAGCTGAGTAAATAAATTAATATAACTGATCACATGAGACTTTACCATGGATATTATACTAGTATAATAATCACATTATTTATAAAATTCTAATATTATAATTAGGGAATGCATATGTAGGACACCATAAACCTATTGCTGAGGCCTCGATGAAGAATTTTGAAAATACTAGGGCAATGCCTCGGCCAAAACCCAATTCTGTTTTGTCTCATGAGACCTACCAATGCGTCGATGGGATTTAACGATCCCCACACATCACTTTCTAATTCAAATTAATTCATCATATGTCTAATAAAATATATATTTAAATCAAAGTGTCCCATACCACTTTGAAATATTTTAACAATAATCATAGATGAAAATACTCTAGTTAAATCATTAATAAATTATTGAGGAAAATGATCATTGAACATTCCAATGTTTCCCATAACACTTTGAAAATTTTCATTCTTAATTCTCTATATAATAAAAATAATAAGTAGACTCCTGATTTGACATATCATAGGGAATTACATACACCACATTCAAGGAATAAGTGGTGAACAAGTCATAAATCTCATAGAATTAAATGTGAGATGAGAAAAAACCTTTTACTTTGGAAATAAGTGTTCATTTGGAAAATCATTTTTATTTGTCATAAAATCAGATTGTAAACATGTATATCCCAGAAAAAAAGGGGAAAACATTGAAATTATATTTTAGGCATAAATTATTTCCTACTGAAGTGAAATAATGTAAAATGAGTTTTGAAGAAGCTTTAGAAATAAAACATTTTAGTGCGGTTTAAGTAAGAGATTTTAATGAAGAAATGTATGTTTGTTGTCATAAAACCAGAAATGATCCAAGTTATTTTTTCATGATAAATGTTTTGATTTTATTTAAATAATTTTGTCTTAAAATATATGACATATTGTACTTGAAAATGGGTAAGAATTTGAGGAGTTCCCTTTGAATCGAGCTATTTTATCTGGAACAATTGAGAAGAGAACCATTTTAAAAAATGTATATCCCCATAAAATAAGGATGATATGATCTGTATCTATGAGTTTGGAACATATAAAAATAATTTAAATTAAATATAAAACAATAAATGTCACGACCCGTCCTCGGGACCCGTGCCGTGACTACCCCAAACCCGCCTTCCATAGGCCAGGGGCTGGCGACTAGCATCAAGGCGTAAAACCCAACAAAAGGGAAGGCATTGCCTTTGAAAAGTAAACAAGCACCACAGAGTAAGCAAGCGGAAAAGTAAACACTAAGTAAAAACTGTAACAAGTTTTGCTGAAAGTAAAAGGGGCCGGAAATACAAGCCCAATTGTAAAGTACAACTGAAAGTAAAAACAGCAACTGAAAAGAAAAGCCGCAGAGTCGGGTCGTCCTCTGGAAGTCCCACCTGAAGGGTGGGTACAGATAGCCTCCATAGCTCCTCGGTCCAACCGTCTGCTCCGAGTGCATCCCGCCCAGTGGTCCACCTCCAGGTACCGTCCTGCTCCGCACGCCTCCACCTCGATCAGCTCTGTCTGTCGTCTGCAACCAACACAACGAAGTGTGGGCATAGCCCGCGCAGGGGTGAGTATAAGCTACTCAGTAGGGACCCCGAGACCCCTGAAGGTCTCCTGAAATCCACAAAGGAAAGATACAATCACGAAGTAACATCTGACACGGCTTAGGTATATGCCCATACATATACCTAAGCTATCAATTCCCATTCGGCTCCAATGTCCGAGCCCAAGCACAACCCAGTCCACACAGGAAAGCAAACGTAAACCCACACAGGATAGCACAACACAATCCACAAAGGAGAATAAACAGTAAATCCACACAGGATATCTCAACACAATCCACAAAGGAGAGTAACTCAAGATTCATATCACACAGGTATACTTCTTTGGATGACGATAAAGATGGTCACTGATCCATCTAAGTCATCGGACCCACAAAGGATCGATAGGTAACTAACCCCCACAAAGAATCACACAGGATCGGGCCCACACAGGACCTGTAGGCGCTGGCTCACACAGAACCGCTGAGCGCTGACCCACACAGGATCGGACCCACACAGGATCGGGCTCACACAGGACCTGTAGCACTGATCCACGTAGGATCGCTGAGTGCAGTAGTCGTCGCAGTCCACTGAGGATCTCTGCACAGTCGTCGTCGCAGTCCACTGAGGATCTCTGCACGGTTTTCGCCGCAGTCCATTGAGGATCTCTGCACGGTCGTTGCTGTCGAAGTGGCAGTCGCAGCCAGCACTAGGGTTCCCGCACACAGCAAGCTCATTCGGGAGGGTCCGCTCCAAGAGCCGAGAGGCTGATACATCAAATGACACAGAGTCCGAAGTTGATGTATCCAAAAGTTCCGTATCGTTAACAGGAACTCAACGTCGCAGACGGCGCATCAATCGGACGCCCGGTCTGAGAGATATTGGCTTTTTCGTCCCAGGGGCCCGGTTGGTTTTTCAGGAAAAACCAACCTGACCGTACTCCACCTGCGTCCAAACCTCGGGCGGAGTGAGCCAAAAGATCCTTCTCACTTAGAGGAATTCAACGAAGTTGACGACACGTCAATCGGACGTCCGTAGCTCAAGATATGAGCGTTTCTGCTCCGAGGGCCCGGTTGGTTTCGTGTACGAACCAACCCGGCCGAACCCAAAATACTTTGAAACCTTGAGTGCGATATACCGAAACGACAGTCTCGATCCAAGGATCGTGTTGCCGCTGACAGCGAGTCGTTTGGAGGCTCGTAGCTCAAGATATGGGTATTTGACCGAAAACGGTCCGAAGATGGGGGGTCCGGGCCCGGGCCAACCCGGCCCGACCCCCCCCCCCCCCCCTGGGTCGGCCGAACCCGGCCCGACCCGGTCGGACCGGTCTGGCTCGGCCATCCCGGCCCGGCTCGGCCGAGCGGCCGAGCGACGCGGGTGGGAGCCGCCGCCCCCGCGTGACACCCCCGCGGCACCCGCGGGGTGTCGCCCTGGACAACCCGAGCGACGCGGGGGGAGCCGCAGCCCCCGCGTGACAACCCTGCGGCACCCGCGGGGTGTCTCCCTGGCAGCCGGACCCGCGCGGCCGCGGGTCCGTTGGCCGCCGCCATCGCGGCTTCAGCCGCGACGACCTCGTCCGGCGGCGCGCCGGGGCGCCGCTGCTCCCGGCTGCCGGCGCCGCCGGCGTGTTCCGCGGGCCACCGGAATCGCTCCGGTGGTCCGATTTTGTTCTCTTTTACGCCGCTACTCCTCCCGGGACTCGTTCTTCACTGCGGAACCACCAAATTTCCATTGCGGCACGTTCCGTCGTCGCCCGTCAAATCTGCACATCAACGAAGAACGGCGGAGGGTTGTCGGGCCGTGTTCATTTGGCCCGCACCCTCCGCGTTAGAGATAAACAATGGGAGAAACAAAATTCAACACATGAATTCAACAATTTTAATAAATTAAAATTGTTTTTATTGTCTGGTTCTTTACTTTTAAAAGGAATGATCACGGGAAAAAGGAAATAAATTCACAACAACCCCTACCTCATAGTCATCGTCGTACGCACGTTCTTCGCGGATTGTTCGTCGCGGAAAGAGGGGATCGTTGTGTCGTCGCGGAAGGGCGCCGCGTCTTCGCGGAATCCGGCGTTGATTTGGCGGACTCAACGGACCAAGAAACAAAAGATTTAATTTAATTATATAAAATTAAATCCGTGTTTTGTAAAAAAAAACACAAGGAAGATTTAAGAGAAACCGGAAGTCTCTTACCTCAAACAGCAGATCGAAGATTCGTTGCGGACGAAAAGACGTCGCAGAAGAACGTTGTCCGAAGGGAACGTCGGCGTCGCGGAACACGGCGTCGCGTCGTCGACTTCCACAGGTTTGGCGTTCTTCATCGGAGGCTGGTGTTATTCGTGTTCTTCGCGTTCTTCGCGTTCTTCGCGAAGGAGGTTGAAGGTTCAAGAACTCTGACAAAACCTCTCAACGAGTAATCCTCCAAAAAGACTTGTTGGTCTTATTTTATTATTACGCCAACAAACAAAAAAGGTAAGTAACTACCCATCAATTCGTTGTATTAATTCAACGAAAGTAACAGCTCATTTAATTCACGAAATAAGCCGCCCAATTAAATGGTCTGTTAAGAATTTAAGATAACGCGTCAGTTGACTTTCATAATGATGGGTTTTCGCGGGTGCGTTACTTAGCGGAAAGAAACGGCGGGGCTCGTGTGGGCCCCACCTCACAAATATCCTACCAAGGGGGTAGGATATTTCTGGATAGCACCTTATCCGTTTCAACTCAGTTTAAGCCGCTTTCAAGTGGCTTCAAGTGGCTTCCAAGTGGCTTAAGTGAAATAAAATAAAGTTGTCGCAAAATTATTTTATTTCTTAACTTTAAGCCCAAAAATTAAAAAACACACCCGAGAAAATGCAACTCCGGAAGAGGCGTTTCTAAGCAAATACCGGCGCTGCGATTTTATCGGTGCCCTCGGAATTCGATTCCAGGCACCGATTCAAAAGTTAGAAAACCCCACTCGTCCGTTCACTGAACGTACCCGAGCCAAACTTCGGAAAATGATTTCGGGCACACCGGGCCTCGGAATCAGGTGCCGTCAGAAATTGCGCTCTTGTAAAATTCCAAAGAAAATTAAGAAAAAAATTTCCTTGAAATTTATGGGTCTTTACATTACTCCCGCCTCAGGGCTTTACGTCCCCGTAAAGATACATCAAAAACTAGGGAAACAAATGTGGGTACTGAGCACGCATCTGAGCCTCCCGCTCCCAAGTGCTCTCCTGGAGGTTCCCGTGCTGCCATCTGATGCGCACAAGAGGAATCAATTGCCCATGTAGGAACTGCTCCTGTCGATCCTCTATCTCCACTGGGACCTCCGCAAAAGTCGCCCCATCATCCACGTCTAGCTCCCCATAGTCAATGAAGTGCATCGGGTCGTGAACGTATCTCCTCAGCAGAGATACGTGGAAGACGTCGTGCACCCGGTGCAACTGAGGTGGTAGAGCCAGGAGATAATCCACCTCGCCAACCCTGCTGAGGACCTATAAGGGTCCGATGAAGCGTGGATAAAACTTGCCGCCTCGGCCAAATCTCCACAAACCACGTCGAGGTGAGACACGCAAGAAGACGTGGTCGCCATACTCGAACTCTAGTGGCCTCTGCCTCCTGTCAGCATATGACTTCTGCCGGCTCTGAGCTGTCCTCATCCGCTCCTGGATGACCTGGACCTTCTCTGTCGTGGCCCGGACCATCTCTGGTCCCACAAGTGCTGACTCCCCAGGGTCTGTCCAGCACAAAGGGGATCTGCAAGGCCTGCCGTACAACACCTCGTATGGTGCCATCCCGATGGTGGAGTGGTAGATGTTGTTGTACGCGAACTCCACCAAGGGTAGGTGGTCCTCCCAGGTGCGACCAAAATCGAGGACACATGCGCGGAGCATGTCCTCGAGAGTCTGAATGGTCTTCTCCGTCTGACCATCCGTCTGAGGGTGAAAGGCGGTGCTCAGACGTAGCCGTGTCCCGAACGCCTCCTGCAATCCCTTCCAAAGCCGGGAAGTAAAACGAGCGTCCCGATCGGAGACGATAGTCGATGGCACACCGTGAAGCCGTACAATCTCCTGAACGTAGAGACTCCCCAAGCTCTCCACTGAGCCCTGCTCTCTGACGGGTAAAAAGTGTGCCGACTTGGTGAGTCAGTCAACAATCACCCAAATGGAGTTGTGACCTCTGGAAGTGCGTGGAAGTCCAGTCACGAAATCCATAGATATCCCATCCCACTTCCACTCCGGGACCTCCAAGGGTTGTACCAAGCCTGCTGGTACCTGGTGCTCTACCTTCACCTGCTGGCAGGTGAGGCACCGTGAAACGAACTCTGCCACATCCTTCTTCATGCCCAGCCACCAGTGCTGTTGTCTGAGATCCTGGTACATCTTCGCCACTCCAGGATGTACCGCCAAAGGAGAAGTGTGAAACACTCTCAACACATCCTCTCGTAAAGCGACTGGTACCAAGGTACGTCCTCTAAAAATGATGTCGTGCTCTGCTCCAAAGGAGAAGCCATCAGGTGCCTGTCCCGAGGATATCTGTGCACACCGCGTCTCACAGTCAGCATCCTCACGTTGTGCCTCTCTGACCCGCTGCAGTAGTGGAGGAGTTACTGTGAGAGATTTAAGGAAGGATGCTCCATCCCTATCCACGAAGGAAATCTTCAAAGCGGCTAGCTACTCTGTCGCCCCCTCAAGTAGTTGGATGCCCGTCCTCCTGCTGAGGGCATCGGCTACCACGTTCCCCTTCCCAGGAGTATAGACTATCTCAAAGTCATAGTCCTGGAGGAACTCGAGCCATCGCCACTGTCTCAGGTTCAGGTCCTTTTGTGAGAAGATGTACCTGAGACTCTGTTGGTCAGAAAAGACTGTAAAGCGCTCGCCCATCAGATAGTGTCGCCATGTCTTCAGAGCGAAGACCACTGCTACTAATTCCAGGTCATGGGTAGAATATTTCTGCTCATGCGGCCTCAACTGACGTGATCCATAGGCAATCACGGCCCGCTCCTGCATCAGGACACACCCAAGTCCGGTCCCTGATGCATCGCAGTAGACTACGTATCCAACTCCCTCCTTAGGAAACCTCAAGATAGGTGCGCTGGTCAATCTCTGTCTCATCTTCTGAAAGCTCTGCTGACATCTTTCTGACCACACAAAGTGTTTCCCCTTCTTCGTCAAAGCTGAGAGTGGCACCGCAACTCTGTAGAAGTCCGACACAAATCTCCGATAGTATCTGGCTGTACCCAAGAAACTTTGCACCTCCATCACGCTCTTGGGTGGCTCCCAAGCTAGCACTACCTCTATCTTCGTGGGATCCACAGCAACTCCCACCTCATAAATGACGTGCCCCAAGAAGTGGACCTCACATAACCAGAACTGGCACTTCGAGAGATTTCCATAAAGCTGGTTCTCTCGGAGTGTGTCTAGTACAACCCACAAGTGGTAGGCGTGCTCCTCCTCCGTGGTCGAGTACACAAAAATGTCGTCGATGAAGACCACGACAAATCGATCAAGGTATGGCTGGAAGATCCTGTTCATGAGGCTCATGAACACTGCTGGAGCGTTGGTTACGCCGAAAGGCATAACCAAGAAGTCATAGTGGCCGTACCGACACCTGAAGGTCGTCTTCTGCACGTCCTCGTCTCGAACTCTGAGCTGATGATAGCCTGACCTGAGGTCTATCTTCGAGAACCACCGTGCTCCCTTGAGATTATCGAAGAGGTCATCAATCCTGGGTGGCGGATACTTGTTCCTCACTATCACCTAGTTCAGGCGACGATAATCGACACACAGTCGCAAGCTCCCATCCGCCTTCTTGGCGAACAATATCGGCGAAGCCCAGGGTGAAACACTGGGTCGGATGAACCCCTTTCCCTACAAGTCCTCCAACTGTACCCGTAGCTCTAGAAGCTCGGCGGGGGCCATCCGATATGCTGGAGTGGATATCGGGGTTGTCCCGAGATACAGGTCAATGTAAAAGTCTACCTCTCTGCGATGAGGTAGCCCTAGAACATCGGCGGGGAAGACGTCCGCATATTGATCCACCACTGCAGGAAAACTAGGACTCCGCACGTCAACTGCTCCAAGGATGAGGCTAGCCAACTTATGGGTGATGGGATGTCCTCTCCTCTGCGTGAGTCCATCCTGTGCTGCGAAGGCTCCCTTCTCACCGGTGAAGGTGAACCTGCTCCCATCGGTGCGCACACATCACACCTTGTGCCTAATGCATTCAATCTGTGCATAGACCGTAGATAACCAATCCATGCCCAAGATGACATCGTAAGGCCTCGACGCCTCTATAAGAAGATCCCAGCCGAAGCTCTCGCCTCCTAGAGTAAGCTCACACTGCCGGCACCAGTGCGTAATCGTCGAGTCTTCTCCCGTAGGAGTCTCTAGCCGTAAAGATCGAGCCAACGGCTCTGTCGAAATCTCCGAGCTCCGAACAAGGGTAGCGGCTATGAAAGAGTGACTCACTCATGTGTCTATAATAACTGCAGCAAGGGTGGAATAGACACAGATCGTACCTCGAATCACCTCTGGCGCGCCGTGGTCGTAGGCCTCCGCTGCCTGGAGTTGTGCCTGTCTCTGCCCACCAGCTCCCTGTGGTCGGGGCAGACCTCTTGGTGGTGGTGGTGGCAGAGCCTCAAAGCGTCGCCCACCACCTGCTGCTCGACCAGCTCCCCTGCCTCGTCCGCCTCCTCCCTGCGGACCGCCACGGTCGACCCTCTACCTCTGCCTGGGTGGACCCTCCACCGTTTGCTACTCCTCGGTACGGTGGGCGGGCAGTCACGAGCCATGTGGCCCTGCCCGCCGCACGCGTAGCACTGCTTACCTCTCGGAAGACTGGCTTCGCGCTATGTGCCCCGCACTGCTGAGCCAGTGTCCCGAGGTCATCTGCCGGAAGGTCTGTTCTGCCTGGAACCCTGGTTCATCCGTCGGCTACCCGCTGTCGAAGACTCTACTACCTGCCGCCCTGCGGTAGGTCTCGCTGTGGACTCAACCAGAAAGCTCTCGATCAGAAGGGCTCGCTCTAGCACTCCTGCCTGGGTCGGGATGTTGAGGGAGATCAGCGATGCCCTGATCTCATGTCTCAATCCCTACTCGAAGGTCCGGGGCCGGAAGAAGGGGTCACGTACCATGTCTGTCGAGTAGCGAGAAAGGTCGGTGAACCTCGCCGCGTACTGGGCGACCGTCAAGCTACCCTTCCACAGCTGAAGAAGCTCCTGAATGCGCACTGCATGAAGGGTTTCCGGGACGAACTCTGAGCGGAAGAGGCTCTCGAAGTCCGTCCAGATGAGGGAGGCCTCATCGTGCACCTGTAGCATCATGTTCTACCATCGTCCCGCTGCTGCGTGCAGTAGGCTCGCCGCGAGGATCACCATGAGGTCTGTTGGTGTCCTCACTAGCCTGAAAACTCGGACGACCGCCTCCAGCCAGTCCTCGGCTGCCTGGGGGTCCGTCTCCCCACGGAACCTGGGTGGTCGCTGGCGCTGGAACTCGTGCAGAGCTCCGAGGTGTCATTCATCGTCAGCGATCGGCGCTGGAAGCATCGGGGGCTCGACGGGTAAAGGTACCGCTGGTGCCTCTGCTGTCAATGGGCCCTGTACCGAGGCCTCGTCGCTCGACGGGCTGTCGTCGCGCTCTACTCTTGGAACCCTAGCTGGATGCCATCGTGGGGCCATCCTGAAAAGGAAACAAGTGCACCATGGTCAGAAAAGTATACCTGGTGAGCTGACACAAGTAATCACAAAGAAAACTTGAAACACACATGCAATCAATGTTTTCATGCATTAAGTCGGAAATCAGAAGTCAGGGTCCTGGTGTACGGATACGTCGGTCGCCGCACCAACACTGGACTCCCTGGACTGATAACCACACCCAATACGCTAAACACTATTGCTTCACATAGAAGAAAGATCAGAGTCTGCGGTAGAACCGAACTCCTCTGATACGAATTTGTCACGACCCGTCCTCGGGGCCCGTGTCGTGACTACCCCAAGCCCGCTTTCCATAGGCCAGGGGCTGGCGACTAGCACCAAGGCGTAAAACCCAACAAAAGTTAAGGCATTTCCTTTGAAAAGTAAACAAGCATCACAGAGTAAGAAAGCGGAAAAGTACACACTAAGTAAAAACTGTAACAAGCTGTACTGAAAGTAAAAGGGACCGGAAATACAAGTCCAACTGTAAAGTACAACTGAAAGGAAAAACAACAACTGCAAAGAAAAGCCGCAGCGTCGGGCCGTCCTCTGGAAGTCCCACCTGAAGGGTGGGTACAGATAGCCTCCACAGCTCCTTGGTCCAACCGTCCGCTCCGAGTGCGTCCCACCCAGTGGTCTACCTCCAGGTACCGTCCTGCTCGGCATGCCTCTACCTCGATCAGTGTTGTCCATCGTCTGCAACCAAAACAACGATGTGCGGGCATAGCCCGTGCAGGGGTGAGTATAAGCTACTCAGTAGGGACCCCGAGACCCCCGAAGGTCTCCCGAAATCCACAAAGTATAATCCAAAAAGGAAAGATACAATCACGAAGTAACATCTGACACGGCTTAGGTATATGCCCATACATATACCTAAGTCATCAATTCCCGTTCAGCTCCAACATCTGAGCCCAAGCACAACCCAGTCCACACAAGAAAGCAAACGTAAACCCACACAGGATAGCACAACACAATCCACAAAGGAGAGTAAACAGTAAATCCACACAGGATAGCTCAACACAATCCACAAAGGAGGGTAACTCAAGATTCATATCACACTGGTATACTTCTTCGGATGACGATAAAGAGGATCACGGATCCATCTAAGTCATCGGACCCACAAAGGATCGATAGGTAACTAACCCCCGCAAAGACCCACACAGGATCGGGCCCACATAGGACCTGTAGGCGCTGGCTCACACAGAACCGCTGAGCGCTGACCCACACAGGATCGGACCCATACAGGATCGGGCCCACACAGGACATGTAGCACTGATCCACGTAGGATCGCTGAGTGCAGTAGTCATCGCAGTCCACTGAGGATCTCTGCACGGTCGTCGCCGCAGTCCACTGAGGATCTCTGCACGGTCGTCGCTGTCGAAGTGGTAGTCGCAGCCAGCACTAGGGTTCCCGCACACAGCAAGCTCATTCGGGAGGGTCCGCTCCACGAGCCGAGAGTCTGATACATCAACTGACATAGAGTCCGAATTTGATGTATCCAAAAGTTCCGTACCGTCAACAGGAACTCAACGTCGCAGACGGTGCGTCAATCGGACGCCCGGTCTAAGAGATATTGGCTTTTTCGTCCCAGGGGCCCGGTTGGTTTTTAAGGCAAAATCAACCTGACCGTACTCCACCTGCCTCCAAACCTCAGTCGGATTGAGCCAAAAGATCCTTCTCACTTAGAGGAATTCAACGAAGTTGACGGCACGTCAATCGGACGTCCGTAGCTCAAGATATGAGCGTTTCCGTTCCGAGGGCCCGGTTGGTTTCGTGTACGAACCAACCCGGCTGAACCGAAAGTATTCCGAAACCTTGAGTGCGATATACCGAAACGACCACCTCGATCCAAGGATCGCTTTTCCGCTGAAGGCGAGTCGTTTGGAGACCCGTAGCTCAAGATACGGGCATTTGACCGAAAACGGTCCGAAGACAGGGGGTCCGGGCCCGGGCCGACCCGGCCCGACCCCCCCCCCCCCCCCCCTGGGTCGGCCGACCCGGTCCGTCTCGGTCCAACCCGGTCCGACCCGGTCCGACCCGGTCAGACCGGTCTGGCTCGGCCAGCACGGCCCGGCTCGGCCGAGCGGCCGAGCAACGCGGGGGGGAGCCGCCGCCCCCGCGTGACACCCCTGCGGCACCCGCGGGGTGTCGCCCTGGACAACCCGAGCGACGCGGGGGGAGCCGCCGCCCCCGCGTGACAACCCCGCGGCTCCCGCGGGGTGTCTCCCTGGCAGCCGGACCCGCGCGGCACCCGCGGGGTGTCGCCCTGGCAGCCGGACCCACGCGGTCGTGGGTCCGTTGGCCGCCGCCGCCGCTCCCGGCTGCCGGCGCCACCGCACCGGCGACCCGCGCCGCCGGCGTGTTCCGCGGGCCACCGGAATCGCTCTGGTGGTCCGATTCTGTTCCCGTCTGCGCCGCTGCTCCTCCCAGGACTCGTTCTTCACTACGGAACCACCAAATTTCCATTGCGGCACGTTCTTTCATCGCCCGTCAAATCCGTACATCAACGAAGAACGACGGAGGGTTGTCGGGCCGTGTTCATTTGGCCCGCACCCTCCGCGTTAGAGATAAAAAACAGGAGAAACAAAATTCAACACATGAATTCAACAACTTTAATAAATTAAAATTGTTCTTATTGTCCTGTTCTTTACTTTTAAAAGGAACGATCATGGGAAAAAGGAAATAAATTCACAACAACCCCTACCTCGTAGTCGTCGTCGTACACACGTTCTTCGCGGATTTTTCGTCGCGGAAAGAGGGGATCGTCGCATCATCGCGGAAGGGCGTCGCATCGTCGCGGAATCCGGCGTTGAGTCAGCAAACTCAACAGACCAAGAAACAACAGATTTAATTTAATTATATAAAATTAAATCCTTGTTTTGTAAAAAAAACACAAGGAAGATTTCAGAGAAACCGAGATTCTCTTACCTCAAACAGCAGATCGAAGATTCGTTGCGGAGGAAGAGACGTCGCAGAAGAACGTTTCCGGAAGGGAACGTCAGCATCGTGGAACACGACGTCGCGTCGTCGACTTCCACGGGTTCAGCGTTCTTCGTCGGAGGTCGGCGTTCTTCGCGTTCTTCGCTTTCTTCGCGAAGGAGGTTGAAGGTTCAAGAACTCTGACAAAACCTCTCAACGAGTAATCCTCCAAAAAGACTTGTTGGTCTTATTTTATTATTACGCCAACAAAAAAAAAGGTAAGTAACAACCCATCAATTCGTTGTATTAATTCAACGAAAGTAACAGCTCATTTAATTCACAAAATAAATCGCCCAATTAAATGGTCTGTTAAGAATTTAAGATAACGCGTCAGTTGACTTTCATAATGACGGGTTTTTGCGGGTGCGTTACTTAGCGGAAAGAAATGGCGGGGCTCATGCGGGCCCCACCTCACAAATATCCTACCAAGGGGGTAGGATATTTCTGGATAGCACCTTATCCGTTTCAACTCAGTTTAAGCCACTTTTAAGTGGCTTCAAGTGGCTTCCAAGTGGCTTAAGTGAAATAAAATAAAGTTGTCGCAAAATTATGTTATTTCTTAACTTTAAGCCTGAAAATTAAAAACCACACCCGAGCAAACGTAACTCCAGAAGAGGCGTTTCTAAGCAAATACCGGCACTGTGATTTCATCGGTGCCCTCAGAATTCGATTCCGGGCATCGGTTCAAAAGTTAGAAAAATCCGCTCGTCCGTTCACTGAACGTACCTGAGCCAAACTTCGGAAAATGATTCCGGGCACACCAGGCCTCGGAATCAGGTGCCGTCAGAAACTTCGCTCTTGTAAAATTCCAAAAAAAATTAAGAAAAAAATTTCCTTGAAATTTACGGGTCTTTACAATAAATAACCATTACATTTTAGTTAATGTAGACAAGGATTAACATGAAGGAATAATGAGGGTTCAGGTAGAATACCTTACCACTTTGAAATCAATCTAATCATATAACCAAAAAATAATTTTCATCAAATGATACCTTTAATACCATGAAAATAAATATATTCATGATATGATACATCAATGGGAAGTATACCTACACCATATATAACAAATATTGTTGAATAAGTAATATCTCTTAAAAATGGAAGTGAGATGATAAAACCCATACCTTATGTTCGAATGTGTTCTGTACTTGACCTTAATGTCTTGTTTGATCAAATTAAATCTATTAATTAATTAATAAATAAAAGTTTCTATATTTATATTATTTATTATGATTTTATAAATTTCATTTATGGACTTTTAGATGAATTATAAGATGCAAATTTATCACTCAGGAGCATTTGTTTCCATGGTTTTCAAGAACGATATACTTTTATATAAGTACAGAAGTTCATGTGGAGTCGATATAATTCCCTAGAATTGAATTTATATGATACAAATGAAAATTCATAATATTAAATGGTTATATAATTCATTTTTTATATGGTTTGAAGATGATTTATTAGATAAAACATTAGGGATAATCATTTAGATTATACTGTTGTATTCAGATTATCTCGAACTAGTTTTGTCATATGAATTTGTTTTATGTGTATATATTGGTTACAGAACATTATATAAGACTTAATGAATATTTTATAATATGTATAAACCATAAAAATGGTTTCATGACTATCCTTGAAGTATAAATTGCTGAACGAAGGTTTGTCATCTACAAAGGTTGTAAATCGGCACCTCTTAGATGATTATTTCATTTCTAAAAATAAGAGAGAGATAGAGAGAGAGATAATAGTTTGAGGAAGGATATTCCACTAACATGATATAATTATTTCATATATATGATACTAGAGTTATTATTATCATATGGATAGAGTATGTGAGGAGAGACTAAGAAAAGAAAAAATGAAATTAAATTAAATGAAAAATGAGGAGGATTTACCTCTTAAAATATCCTCCTTGAGAACCTCCTTAAGGGAAGGGTTTTTTGTATTTTTGAAATACCAAGATCTCCTGGAAGTGTGGAGAGGATATGAAATATGAGTTAGTAAATAATTTTACAAGTTTAAAGTCTTAGTGGAGCAAAGAAAATAGGGGGTGAGGGTGGGTTTTATAGTGGAGGAGAGGGGTTCTTTTTTAATATCGTATTCATTATTTTATTATTTTTTCCAAGATAAGAAATAGTATTGATTATTATGGACAGAAATAGTAATAAGTGCATGTGAGTTCAAACCAAGTGTGATTACATCATTTATGACTCAATTAATAGTATATTTTTCTTATAATTTATTTATACTATAAATTACTGTATTTTACTATTCACTAAAAATCCAAGTATTCTAGAAAAAATCCAAAAAATTCACCCTATATTAATTTTGACATTACAAACTCAAAACTGATTTTTATTTTACCAAAAGATATATATTTCATTATGAATATGTTTTATTTATGTGAAACCATTATAAATATCATTTAATAGTAGCTATTACTATTAATATTACTATGTTTAATGTCTAGGTTATAACTATTATAATACTTAAGTGTTATTTCATAGAGAATCAGTGTTGCATCAATTATATTCTATTTTTATTTTTAAATCCTTAGGGTGTTACATTCTCCCCTTCTTCAATAAACTGTGTCCTCACGTTTTGAAATTTCACTTTGAAAGTTAATGGTTGATACTTGAAAATTACCTAGTAAGAAACCCACATCGTAAATAAAGTTAATAAGATATCCTCTCAAAAAAAGGTTAAGAGAAATGAGGTGGTCACCACAAAATTTTTATTTCGAATGGGGTGAAGTTAGTTGGAAGTGATGAACTAGACATGGAATAAAAATAAAACAATGAATTTCTGATGGAAAGTGATAGTGAACATGTTCAGATGAAAGTTCATTACCACAAAACCATAAACAAAAGTTATGAAAAATTACATTAATATTATTAATGATTATTATAATAGGACAATTTTTTTATTTAAGACTATTTTCCTAGAGTTGAGGAATTATTACACTCTATAAGAGTATAAATATATGTTTTTATTTTATAAACACAATCTTATACTTTGATTTCTCATCGAACTCTCTATACATGAACTCTTAGAAACAGTTTCTTCATGTTGTGAAGTAATTAATTAACCTATAAAACCTTATAAAATGATCAATATTAACCATTTTATAAATGGTTAAACTTTCAAAAAGATCATGATACAACACTTTATAATCATTCCCATGGTAGAAAGAACAATCCAATTAACTTTATCCATATCAATAATATCTCTATCTAACATAATTATCTCACCATAAAGAAAATTTTAGGGTTTTCAGTCCTTTAACCATGTGTTTTATAATGTTTAAATTGATACTAAATCATTTTTCTTGGTACCATTAAACATGTGACCTCAAATACTTAATGAAATAGTAATTAAGTAAAATTCTTATATATTCCATAATTTTTTAACCAGTACATAATTGATAAAATACTCAAATAACATAATTCTTGAATCCAAACATAATCACATTAATCATTCCTATTCATCTATAGTAGTATCATAATATTAACTATGATTCATTATCTTATTTTTGGGGTATAGATGCATGAACAATTTATTTTCATAGTGTCCAATATCCTTGAATTTGAAACATTACACATTGGAAACCTTTTTTTGAACCTTTAAATCATAAGTATGGTGGACTTTCTCTCCACACTTGTAGAAAAATTCCATTCCTTTTAATCATATACCAAATTTTTTCCTTCCATAATTATCACATGTGGGAAAATACTTCATTCCCTTCTTCCCTTTATCTGTATTTTTTCCAGTTTTCCTCTTCTTCTCATTATTCTTTCAAAATACATAATACTTAGAAAAATATTTATACTTCTTGTTAAAACAAGATACTATATCATTATATGATGAGAACTCTTGAGATATTGGTTCCCTTTGAATGACTGGGTTAAACCCATTGATAAAATGATCATTATTACTCTTTGAATTATGTGCATTGATGTGGTTACCATTCCTTTTGGTAGGTTCCATCTATAAACAATTTCATACACTATATTAGATCATAACATTACGAAACATATTTTATAATCCCAATACTAGTTAAATACTTAACAAAAATTGAAAATGAATACATAATTAATCTCATAATCATAAAAATGGTTTCTTTGAGGATATGTTTACATTTATATCCTTCACAATGGTTTGTAAATAAAATGTGAATTATCATAATCATATCCCCCAAGAGTATAAAATCAGGTGCATAGTAAGGCTCGTTTTCATGTACCAGGTTATCCTGAGTCAGTTTTGAAACACCTTGTCAGAGTTGTTACTCCTACGTACATATGTTCCCGAACAACGTCCTCTTATAGTATCTAGACAAGGATTTATTTCCTGGAATATCCACATAATCTCTATATTAACAAAATTAAAGTATTTTCCTCTATTATTATTCTAATAGTCTATTGTAGGGTTACGTTCTCTAATCTATGTTTTCTAAATCTAGTTTCCAAGATTGTTTCTATAATTCCTCTGATACCAACTGTAAAGCATCGACCCCAGTTTCCCAGAGCTGACAAATTATTTTATTACATTGGAATGATTACAAGGTATCAAATCCTAAAAGACCAATCAAATTATTAGTCTTGGAAGACCATATTACATTCATGATATATATATAATACATTGGGGAAATAAAATAAAACATGATACAATGTGAAATAAACTGCATCCTTGAAAGCTTATTCAAATATTTCTTATTAATAACATGGGGAAAGGAAACATAAGAAAGTGGTGAGATCATATTCTTAGTAATGGTAAGTAATAAAATTGATATTATCATAAACACAAACAATAGTCATGGTGAATAACTCAAAACATGTGGCTTTAAAAATAAACTTGAACATATTATAAAAGGAATGAAAGATGACTAAATAAATCCATATAACTAATCACATGAAACATTACCATGGATATTCTACTAGTAGAATAATAACATGATTTATCAATTAAGAATATAATAATGAGGGAATTAATATTATGAAAATCATAAACAAGTCATCAAAGCCTCATCCAAGACTTCTGAAAATACTAGGGCAAGGCCTTGGCCAAAACCCAATTCTGTTTTGTCTCATGAGACCTACCGATGCATCGAGGGGATACAATAGGCTCCAACTCTCACTTTCTAAGTCTAATTAATTCCTAATATGTTTAATAAAATATATATTTAAATAAAAGTGTCCAATAACACTTTTAAATATTTGAATCATAATTATATATGAAAATACTCTAGTTAAATCATTGATAAATTATTGAGGAAAATGATCATTAAACATTCCAAAGTGTATCATACCACTTTAAAAAATTAAATTATTAATTTCATATATTATCATAATAATAATAAGACTCATTATTTGATATATCATAGGTAATTACATACACCACATGCAAGTAATAAGTGGTGAACAAGTGATAAATCTCATTGAATTAAAAGTGAGATGAGAAAAACTGTTTTAATTTGGAAAGAAGAGTTCTTTCAGAAAATCATTTGTATTTATCATAAAATAGGATTTTAAACATTTATATCATAGAAAATAAAAGTTAAGGAAATTTAAATTATATTTTAGGCATATATGATGTCCCACTAAAGTGAAATCGTGTAAAAATATTTTTTAAGAGGCTTTAAAAAAAATTGGTGTAGTTTAAGGAAGATATTTTAAAGAGGAAAGGAATGTTTATTTTCATAAAACTAGAAATTATCCAAGATATTTTTTCATGATAAAATTTGTTATTTTATAAAAATAACTATGTATTAAAACAAATTGCATAATGTACTTGAAAATGGGTAAAAATTTGAGAAGTTCCCTTGAATCGGGCTTGTTTATCTGGAATAATTGAGAAAGTAACCATTTTAAAACATATATATACCCATAAAAGATGGATCATATGATCTATATATATGAGTTCATAACATATACATAGAATTTAAAATAAATATAGAAAAATAAAGAAGCATTAAATTTGTGTCAAGGTAGAGAAAGAGTAACCCGAAGGAAAAAAGGGGTTCAGGTAGAATCTCATACCACTTTTAAATCAATAAAATCATATTCCCCAAAATTAATAATTATAAAATGATAAATTTAATATCATGGAAACAAATATATTCATTATATTATTAATCAATGGGTATTATACATACTCTATAAATAATAAATAGCAGTGAATAAGGAATATCTCACAAAAATGGAAGTGAGATGAGAAAACCCTTACCTTATGTCTGAATGTGTTCTAAACTTGACATTAATGTCCTATATAATCAAATTAAATCCATTAATTAATTAATTAATAACATTTATATATTTATTTTATTTATTATTTTTATATTGTGTTCATTTATGTAATTTATTATGAGTTATATGATACAAATGTATCACTTGGCAGTGTTCGTTTCCTTGGCCTTACGATCAGTATACTTGTATATGAGTACAAAAGTTCATTTGGAATGGATATATTTCTATAGAATTGAATTTATATGATACTAATGAACCTAAAAAATATTAAATGGTTATATAATTAATTTTTTCCTATGGTATGAAGATGAGTTATTATATAAAATTTTAGTGATAATCGTTTAGATTGTTATAGTGGTATTTCGATCATCTCAAACTAGTTTTGTCATATGAATTAGTATTATATATATGTACTGGTACCAGAACATTAAATAAGACATAATACATATTTTACAATCTATTTAAACTATAAAAATGGTTTCATGACCATCCTTTAAGGATAAATTGATGAATGATAGTTTGTTATCCACAAAGGTTATAAATCATCACCTCTCAGATGATGATTTAATTTTAAAAAATAAAAGATAGAGGGAGACAACAATTTGAGGAATTATATTCCATTAACATGATATAATTCTAGTATATAGATGATACTAGATTTATTATGATCATTTTTATAGTGAATGAGATGAGAGACTGAGAAATGAAAAAGGAGGAGGATTCACCTCTTGAAATATCCTCCTTGAGAACCTCCTTAAGGGAAGGGGTTTTGGTCTTTTGGAAAGACCAATGGATTTTGGACTTGTAGAGAAGCTTGGAGAGAAGAGTTGGGTAGAAATTTGACAAGATTTAAGGCTTATAGAATTGAAGATAAGAGGGGGTGAAGGGTGGTTTTTATAGTAGAAGAGAGAGGTGATTTTTGAATATCTTATTCATTATTTTATTATATTTCTGAAGACAATCAATAGTGTTGATTATTGTGAAAAAAAAGTAATAAGTGCATGTGATTTCGAACCAAGTGTTCTTACATAATTTATGACTTAAGGAATAGTGTATCTATCTTATAATGTATTTATACTATAAATTACCATATTTTACTATTCACTAAAAATTCAAGTATTTCAGAAAAAAAATCCCAAAAATTTATCCTAAATAAATTTTGAGATTTCAAACTAAATAATGATGTTTATTTTATGAACAATTATATATTTCATTATGAATATTTTTTTATTTAGGTGAATCCATTATAAATATCATTTAATAGTAGTTATTATTATTAATATCACTATGTTTAACGAATAGGTTATAACTATTATAATAACAAAGTTTTTTTTAATAGAGACCCGGTGTTGCATGCATTATATAATATATTTATTTATAAATTGTCAAGGTGTTACACCATACTAGTCACATCATGAATCAGATTGAATTGATGCTGATTTCTATATGTCCTAAATGACATTTGGATTATTATCCTAAATTATCAACACAATCAGAAATATTTTTCTTTGTTTTGATAATGTCACATGTATTTTGAATTTAAATTCCAATTTTAAATAAAAACACACATTTTGAGTCATACCAGTCACACCATGTATCATATTAAAGTGATATTGACTCCTAAATGTCAAAAATGATACAAGGATCACTTTCCTAAACTATCATGACAATACAAGAGTGTTTGATAGGATTTTCAATGAGTGACGCATGTTTTTCACTAAAATGTCATTTTTAGACTAAAAACATACACTTTTATTCATACTAGTAACATTTTATGTTGTATTGATATGTTTCGAACTCTTACACATAATAAAGGGCTTATGGATCATTTTTCTAAAGTATTAAGACAATTGGAGTTTATTTTCAAAATTTTTAGTGAGTGATACACTTTTTAACTAACATAATTTTGAATTGAAAACATACATTTTGAGTCATACTAGTCACACAGTCTATCAAATTGAGGTTTGAATGATTCCTACATGTCAAAAATGACTTATAAATCGTTTTTCCAAAGTATCAAAACAATGTGAATGTGTTTGATCTTTTTTGATTATTTTACCCATATTTTAATATAAAATGTATTTTATTAACTAAAACAAAACATTTTGAGTCATACTAGTCACACCATGTATTGAATTCATAAAAAAGTGGTGGGTAGTAGGGTAAAAGTTACTTTCTTAAAAAACCACATAACCTAATTAATTGGATATTCATCTCATAATTTTTTTTGAACCTCACAAGTAAAAGTGAATTTTTTTGAGACATTTTTTTATCTTATTACTTCTAATACACTCACCTTTTAATTTCATTAAAAATCTACATTATATTCATATAAAGTAGTGGGAATATAATTATTTATATTCAATCCATAATTATATTTGATGGGATGAATAACAGATCTTAACAAAACTCATTATCAACATGTCTCATGAATTACTATCAACTATACCTGATTTGAGGAAGTCACATAAATGGTTTGTTTTATATGATTCCATTATATGATTGATTTATGAAAATTATAATATATATTTAATTATATTATCAATTCTTTTTCTTCTATATGGTTGTATATATTTGGAGATAGAGCATGTTTGATTAAGAGTAAATTTGAGGTACAAGTTTATTTTCCAACCCCACTTTGAAATAAATGTTGTTTTTGTTAAATTTTTATTGATAAAATTAATTTTCATTTCCCTCTAAAACCATATATGCTTTATTATCTTATGTTTATTTTCTGATGTTTATATGTCTTCCCACGATTTCATTTCCCTTTGGTTCGTAAATCAATTGAATGGATGTTTGAAAGTGGAACCAAACTTATCTATTATTTTGGGTTGGGAATCCTCCACCTCTATGGTCGTATTCTTTATTTTTCCTTATAAATATCATTCATTATACCTTTATCATTTCTTAAGTTTATTTTCTATTTATGTTGAATTTATTTAAAAAATAATGAAAGTAATACATTTTTAACATTTTTTCACAAATCATTTTCTATAATATTTGTCTTTCATTACACAAGTGTGAAAAGAATCTTTTCTAACATTATCTATATGAATGAATTTTCACCCCGTATTCTTTTTTTTCAATAAGATTTTTCCTATTTAAGTATTTATGGTTTTCCAGAGTAATTTCTACCCCCTTTGTTTTATAAATTATTTCATTTTAAAATAAAATTATCAAAATGTAAAGGATGTTTCTTCATATGTTTCAAAATTATTATATAATGTTTATATGAAAGTGTTTGTCATATATTTCAACATTATTCAGTGTTTTTTATACATCATTGGGGTTATTATATAATGAAACAATCCACCTTCATTCTCTAGATGACATATAATCATAACCTACGAAAAGTTTCATGAAACCCATTTCTTTACCTTGAGTTAGTTAAGCTATGATAAAATTATTAATGTTTTCATATTCATGTGTTATACATTTTAATGGTTTTCATCATGTTATAGTTGGAAAAAAATTATAAACATCTCTAATGAATTTGGTAAATATTTATATATCATGGGACTAAATTTAAGAGACTGATTATTGGGATCATGTATACTCTTTAAGAGATAGTGTGATTTCTCTAGAAAGAGGAACTCTGTGGTACCCTACGACCTTTTTAGTTTAGAAATAGTTGGATTCAATTATGAAATGATGTGTTGTTCAAAAGATATTATTTTCTAATGGATTCTTCACTAATGGTTATCTAACTAGAATTTTGACAGGTGTTTCAATTATTGAAATATGGTGGTGAGTGTTTGGATCACTTTGCAGCAAGGATTTTTTTGGAAAAGGGTGATGCATTGGGAACACTATTCTATTACAGGTGATAGGTATTTAGGCCTATAAAAGCTATAGGGGATTCGGTGGGACCCTATATGGGGGTAAATTTTTTGAAGTGTCATATATTTACTTATGTTCATGATCTATGATGTTTCCTTATCATAATAGATGTTAACCTTCTGTACTTATGGTATAATGAAAACGGATGCTTCTCCCTATGGAAATAGAAATAAATTCCAAACCACATAAAACCTTATTGTGTCCTTATACTTGATTTTGTTTCCTTTCATAAATATAGTTTAATTTTTTGGTTAGTGGTAGTTAAGAATGAGTAATTAATTCAATATGTTGACTTGAGTGAAGTTATTTTCATCTATGTTCCAGTATACTGAAATTCAAAGAGTTCCCTCCATAGATCATTTTCATCAATTTTTATGCTCTATTTTTGAACTTATGGTGCATAAATTCCATATGGGATCCTCAAAAAATATTATCAAAGTAGTTATAGGTTCTCAGTATTCTTTGAAATAGCTCAAGAAACCTTGATTCCCAGTCATATGTCTTTCGATTCAATGTGATTTGTTGTGTCAGAAGGTGATGGTGTCAGAATATAGAAAGGTAAGGATCAATAGGTTTGATGGAATGGATTTTAACTTATAGATTATGGAGATATAGGAATATCTCATCCAAAAACATATGGAAGTTATATTTAATGTAATTGAACTGAAGGCAATAAAAAAGTGAATGAGAAAATCTGGATAGAAATCCTCTAGGTTTAGTGAGGATATTGTTCGCATGGAATATGGATTTCAATATTTGAGAGAAGAAGACTTTGGTGGAGTTAATGACTATGCTAGAAAACATGTATGAGGAGCATAAAACACTCAACATGGTATATTTACTGCGACAACAATTCATTATGAGGCTATCAGAAGAAAGTTCTAATGTTGATCATGTGAATGATTTCAACATGATCAGGAGACATATTTAGTATGTGAAAGTAACATTCATGGATTATACCTGATCTATATCAAGAATATTGGGATTCTAGGGTTATAAAATTAATTAACTCTTGTGGAAAAACCAACTTGATCTTTGAGGATATATTGAATTTGATTTGGAATGAAGAGTTCTGCATGAGAGAGACTTATTCAACTTTAGGTGATGCGTTGAATAAAAAAAGGTAGAGGGAACACACCTCATTGAAGAATTCGAAGGTGGTCATAAGGAAAATTGAGATAAATAAGTAGAATATAATCTACTAGATGTGGTATATCCTATTATAACTATGAAAAAACATGAAATCTCAAGAAGGATTATCATGAGTGCGAAGGAAAGTCTGTAAGACCATATTATGGAGGTTTATGTTGTTTTGGATCAATTGGAGAGAGTAGTGTGAACTTACTCTTAAGTTTCAAAAAACAAGTGGTCTATTAGATTATAGATTTCAGTACATATTTCAACTCCACCAATGAAAATATATGTGTACAAAATTATGTATCTTAAATATTTGTAGGATAGAATCTAGTGGATGAGAAATATTTTGACTTTACGGGAAAGGGAGATGTGAAAATATGGTTGAAGAATGTAGTGTCATTGAGATGAAAGGAGTCAAATATATTCTAGGTATTTTAAAGAATTTAATTTTATTAGGACTATTGGATGAAGTTTAATATGGAATTATATTTTCTTATAGAGTGTGTAAAATCATATAATATTCCCTATTCATAGATAGAGGTGTCAAGTATAGTACATTGTACATTTCTGAAAAAGCAGTGGGTGATACACTCATTGAAGACATAGCTCATGCATAAAAAATGTATCAGGACCTTTCCTAGTTAAATATAATAGATTTTCACAATAATTTGTGACTTTAATTGATTAATCTATGAGGAATGTATTGATATAATTCCAAAACAAATAAATTATAAGTGTTTATAGTGTTCTTCAATGGAAGACTATGTCTGAAAGGGAATTATGATGTAACATGAAATGATTGGATTCCTAAAATTGAGGTGAGTATACCAAAATAAGTTTTTCGAATGAACAGAGGATTTGGACATGATAATATTGTACCAATAATTCCTAAGAAAAATTGTGTAGCTGAATGGATTAATCAAAAAAATTGGAAACTGTGTATAGTCTGGAAATGAATTCTGGAATTTATGAGGTATTTTGGGTAGAAGAAGTCAATACTACAACATATATAATCAATCAGATCCCCTCACTTCCAATGAGATAAGAATTTTAATAATCATGGTGTAAATAAAAGTCATTGAATTTTGATCATCTTATAGTCTTTGGGAGTTTATTCTATACACATATTGATTACAATTACATAGATAGAATAGAAGAAAAATATCTAGCATATTTACTCATTGGATATGAATATGATAATATTAGTTTTTGAATATGGGATGATGAGTAAAAAATTTCATCCAAAGTAGGAATGTTCTCTTTAATGACCATGTCCTGTGTAAGGACCAAAACTTGAAGGCAGAGTAAGATAAAAGAAAAGAATCATCTTTATTTCAAGTTGATCTGAATAGGGGAACCAAATGTTCTAATATTTAAAAGAGTTCAGATATATCTGAGTCTACTAAAATTTTAAAAAATATATAATAAAGGAAATAGGACAACGCATAAGGTTTAAGGATGAGGCCAAGGGAAGATATACCTAAAATTTAAAGATCTGGTGAGGCTCAATCTATAGTTCCATAAGATGAAATTATGGAGGTTTAAGTAAAATAAAGATAAGAACCACATTATCAATTATAGATATAAAAAAGTGTTATATGATATGTAAAAATGTATGGAGTTGAATTAAGGTATGTTTTTTAATATACATAGGAGAATGAGAAATCCTGGAAGAAGAATCTAACCTCAATGGTTCTGACAAGTGGGGGTTGGCTAGAGAGGATGAGTTGGGTTAACTGTATGTGAACAATATAATGGATAAGAGGAGTTCAAACATAATTCAAAGGAAATTGTATAGGGAATATAGGTAGATAGATGATACTAGGTATGATATAAATGATATATCTTATATCTGAAAAGGTTTATTTAAGGTAGGTATTCTCAGCTATGAAAAATAATAAATTGATCAGAGATTCAGACTTGAAGGAGTGAAAGGTCAGCTTCACTTAGAGTTATTTCTTTCCTTCTAAATATTTTTAATAATTTCACCACCCTATCATGCGAATTTCATTATAATTATTTCAATTAAGGGTGTTTAATTTTGTAAAATATTTTATTTTTGAATGTAATTCACGTTGGGTCTATGCTTCATATTTTATCTCTCAATTCTATTTTTTCTTTATTCATTTATGGCTATTGTTTAATAAGTGGGATAGTGATATTATTAGTTCATTTAATAGTGTATCAATCTCTTCATGACCATTGAGTGAGTTTTTTAGTATGTTTAAAAATTATTTTGAGTCATTTATCCTCTTAATAACCTAAATTACATGACCATGAAAACTGTGGAGTTTTTTTAGTAAAAGGTGTCTACTAAGACCAAGGGATTCACTTATATCCAATTCTGACAACATCATAATTTAATATTTATGATTTTATGACTCATAACTTTATGAACTTTTATTTTAAATTTCCTAGAGTTTTTTTCCATTTTTCTTAAACTTCTAAATCACCATCTCCATTTTCTATTAAAATTAAAAGTGTTTTAATTTCTTCATTGAAGTTTTGATATTTAGTATTAAATTCAAGTGTTATCTACCTTTTTTTAATGGTATTTACCTAATGTTTATTTGAGACTATAGTAATTAATTATAGATTTAATTATTAGTGGTTTATACCCTTTTAAAATTCTTAATGTATTGAGGTTATTGGGAATTAATGATGCTCTATGGGTTGATCATGATTTCAGTACTGTTGTCAGGTACTTGGTTAGAATATAATATAATTTAATAGATAAGAAAATAATTTTTCCCCTCTTTTTATGTTTCCTAAGATTAGATTTGTTTTTATTTTTTTATTCCATTTATATGCTTGAGTGTTGTTGGTTGTGATTTTTGGTGAAGATGAAGATAAAAACCCATATTTGAATGGAGATCCAAATGGAAAACATCTCAAAATAAACTTATGCACTTAAAAACAAGATCCAAATCAATGGATGAAAGCACAAAATTCAAATATAGATCCCAAAACCATTCTCGAGTCCCGATGTGAATACACTATGCAACCTAAAAGCAACATTTAAAGGATGGTTGAAAATTATCATGAGCATGGAAAATGTTTATGGGGAGTCAAAGGAGATAACCAAGGATAAAGTTAATTGTGATTTATAACATGAGGAGAAGACCAAAGGATCTACTAAGTTTGATGCCAATTCTGAGGATGAATCTATTTTTATGGAATACACCCTCAAAATTGTAGTTCTAAAGGGGTAAGAGAAAAAAGAAGAATCCTCCCTTGAAATAAAATAAGAACATAAGGATGATATGATGAAATCTACTGAATTAATAATAGATATATATAATTATCTGATATAGAATAAATAATAAGAATACATGGTTTTTGAAATTAATAAATTCAATACAATATGTAAAGAAAAGAGAAATAAAACAAGGATATTGAGGAATTGATAGTCACTGAACTTTTAAAATAAATTAATGACTTTGAATAGAATCCTAAGGAAGACATGGTACAAGTGGAGTATTGCCAACCATGGATAGAATATGAAATTTTTATCTAAACGTATAAGTTCTCTATATTTTTGGGTTATCCCCCACTAAGTTTCAATGTGTGTTTCAAAAGGAGGAAGATAAGAGAGAGCCCAAATACACTACAAATTTAGAATTTAATAATTCTAAGATAGTTAACATTATACCATAATCCTATCATATGAGATTATGTAGTAAGTTCAATCTTAACAAGATTCAAAAAATATCTTTGTAAGAGATAACCCGGTTTCTTTTATTTTCTGTCTAGAAACTTTGTTGTTTTTCACTTTCATTAATAATTAGTTTAGGAATATATTAGGATGTACTTTTCAATTATCATTATCTTATTAAGATTTAATGACATAGACCTTGGAATTTCACTTAGTTTGTATGATTTGTAGGTCCTTAATGCAGTAAAGAATAAAGAGAATAAAAGAATAAGAGAAAGTTCATTAAGGTAAGGAGTAATATTTTAAATTATGTTTTTTGTAATTCCCTTAAATTTTGATTTTTTTAGTTTTTATTGAAAATTCTTTCCCTGCACTTATATTTCTGATAAATTTTCATCTAGGAGGAAAAATTCACTTAATAATTCTATTATTATATGTTTTAGGTTTCACTATTAATAAGATTGAATATGTAAGATGGGAGATTGAATGATTATAGATTGAGATAGGGGTATGAATTTAATGAATCACGATTTAGAGAGGATATATAATTCATATAGATGAGATCCCTCTCACAAATTTTTATCCTTTAAATTTTTGAAATTCATATTTATTGATTTTTTATTATTAGTCATGCAATTAGTGATTAACACTTTCATCAAATGTCCACATGTTTTAGAAGATTCGAGACCTAATTTTCCATTTCATTATTATATATGTCTTAAAAGAAAATATGGCATGTATTGTAACAAACTAGGAAATGATAAAATAAATCATTTTAATATTCATTAGTATTCTTGAAATATATAGTTATATTCATTATAAATATATTAACTCATCCTTAGAATAAAAAAGGAAATGTTTTTATTAAAATCATTTCTTATATGACATTATTTAAAAGTATAATTTTAAAATTATATATTTTAATATAAAAAGTTGAATTTTATTTTTAAATCGATCTTGTTAAAATTTTATTAGGATTAATTTTTAATAATTTTCTAAAAAGTTTGTTTTTTCAAGAAATAGTGAAGAGTAATGATTTTTATTGAAAACTATATTTTATTTTAAAGTTTTTACAAGGTAATTTTTTTGTATTATTTTTAATTTTTAATTATTTTATATTGATTTAAATTAATACAATAATGGTTTTTGATAATGTATTTATGCTTTAATTTAGTATGAAAAACATTTTATATTTAAATGGGGAATTTTTCCAAAAAATTGTTTTTCATTACATTTAACTGGTTTAATTTTAAATTAAATTATACAAATTTTATGCTTTTAATATGGATTTAATATTTGGAATCAGTGGGTATAAATTTATTAAGCATGTAAATTTTATTTTTGGACACTATGAATAGTAAGGTTAATAATTTTTATTACCATACTAAAGGGTAAATCAGGTAGTTTATATTAAAAATAAATTGATAATAAATATTAAAATACACAAAAACTTACATAAACATTCTTAATGATTATATATCGACCATAATCATCCAAGTGTTGAATTTATGGATTTTTGGGGCCACTCAGATAAAATTATGACCTTTATATTGTTTTATTTAAAGAAATATCTTTTTTAATAAGTGTAATATTTTTAATATGGTATAATACGGAGAATATGTTCGATTATAAATATTATTTTCAAATATAAATGATTTATATTAATGATGGTAATTTTTTTTAGAATGTTTAGGAAAGAAACAATTACATTAAATTCTTGCACAACACTGATGAAATAATTATTCAATTATTGGGAAAATCAAATAAATGATATTGAAAATATTAAAATAAATATAATTTGAGATAATTAATATGACACGTGAATTTTATAGCGTAAATTGAAATGTTTGGGATATGTTAACATATTTTTTTAATTATAATTATTATATTTATATTATTAAGTGAAAGAGGTTTTTCAAAGAAGAGATACAGTTTTTATCTGCATGTTTTAGTTTTATTTCTTCTTCCACATCCCTAAAACCTTATTAAACCATGACAAAATAATAAATCTAGTATAGTAAATATACTTATATGTTATCATTTTATTTTCATGAACTATATCCATAACCTTTTTCCATCAAATGTATAATGAAATCATCATTCATTTGTATGATGGATCATCGCCTCGTGAACTGAGGTAATTCATTTTTCATCACCATCTCTCAAGAATGGGTATAATGATTGAATTGATGTTTATATGTTATATTCATGAAATATTTATCATTATTAAAATATAATGTAGAATTTACATCCTTACCTTTCCATGCACTGGAAAATGATAATGACGTTCATGCATACGTGGGGATTACCACCTCCAAGAAGCGATGCGATTCTTTTTCATAACCACATCACATGAAAGATATATATAAGTATATTTCAATAAGTAATATTATATTTTTTATGTTATGATAATTATTTAAAGTTAAAATATTACTTACCGTCTTTCCATAATTATTGTTGAAAAATAGAAATGTTACTCATGTGTATGGATGACCTACCATCTCAATGATTATAACATAGTTCATTTTTTACAAACATTTGTAATGGTTAAAATTAATGTTTAATTAACATATAAAAATTATAATTATTTCATGAATATTATTCAAGATATTTTGGAGTAATTATCACTTTAACTATAATAAAATTACCAAATCCATTTTAGACTTATGAACCAAATATCGTCAAAACATCTAATGTGAACTGAAATAATTATGGAATTGTTATAACATGGTAATAAGTAATACAAAATATATAATAAAAATTAAAAAGGTTCAAAAGAATTTGAATCACCAACATAAGTTTATTATTCAGTAAGATAAAGAACTTACATGATGTTTCAGAACTCAAGGTAAGAGACTTTTTTTAAATTATATTTTTAATGTTTCCCTTAAAACTCTCTTTTTATTCCTTGTCCACATTTTCTAAAAATATTTTCAATTTTTTTACTATTATCCAATTATTATTTAAATTCATTTTTTTACTATGTTTTTATTTTCAAAAAATAGTTTGAAAGGAATCTCTTTTCATTTTCCAAAAAAGGTTCTTTATGACTTTTCTGAAAAAAAAAATACGAAAGGAATGTTTTTTTATCTTACACAGCATGAGTAGATTTTTCTGCCATCAAGATTATTTAATGATTTTAAGTTTCCATTATATGTTTTAATAGTTTATTTTAATGAAAATGTTGTGTTTATTATGTGCACAATTTTTTTATTTTAAAAATGTTTTTTTAAAACAAAAGGGTATTTTGATATCCATAAGTGTTTTTCATATGGGTTTAAAAGTGTTTTTCAAAGATTTTATGATGAAAAGGTGCATGAAAAAAATGTTTTATTCAAGGTACTCTATCATTATAAGAAAAAAGAGGTTGAGATTGATAAAACTTATACAATGGTTTGGGCCCCATTATATCTCACGGGTGAGCATGATAAAGCTTATACAAAGGGTTGATCCCCATTATAGCTCACGAGTGAGATTAATATAGAATATACGAAGGGATGGACCCCATTATAGCTTAGGGGTGATCCAAAAACCTACACTAAACCAATGTTTCCACAAAAAATACACCAGATCGATGATTTATCCATACAAGGCTTTCTCTTTCTTATCCACATCCCACAATGGGATATGTACCAATGAAGCATCTGACTCTAAGTCAATGTGATCCCATCTAATCACATGATTAGGATCAAGATGATACTTTTTCAACTGAGATGTGTGGAACACATTGTGCACCACACTAAATCGTGGTGGTAATGCCAACCGATATTCAAACTCTCCCACTCATTCTAGTATCTCAAATGGGTATATGTGTTTAGGATATAACTGTACCTAATTTTCAAAACATTTATATCCAAGACACAAGGAAATCCACAAGAACACATGATCACTCACTTCAAATGAAAATGGTCATTGAAAATGATCCGCATATGATTTCTAATTACTATGATACATCTCCTTCTATTTCATGATCAACCGAATATTCTATATTGTTTCTTGAAAAAAGGCGCATCCCAAATAGTAAAGTTCTACCTATTTCCACCCAGAAATTTGGAGAACAACAAAGGCGTCCATAAAATTCCTCAAACAGAGCCATATGTATCAAGGCCTAGTATCATTTGTTATATGAGAACTCCACCAATGGAACATGCTCTTCCCATGAGCCACCAAAATCCATTACACATGCCTACAACACGTCATCTAATGTTTTATCATCCTTTCAGATTTCCTATTCTTCTAAGGATGATACGTCTTACTCATAGTCAATTGAGTCCCCAGGGATTTCTGTAAGGATTTATAGAAATAGAAGGTAAAACTTATATCACTATCTTACATGACCAAAACTAGTATTCCATGACTCTACTAATTCATGAATATAGATTTTGGACAGATCTTATACCACATGAGTTTCCCGAAAAGGAATCAAGTGGGCCAATTTTGTGAGATGATCCACAATCACCCATATGGAATCGTGATTATGAACCATTCTTGGGTGAACTGTAACAAAATCCAGGTATATCTACTCCTATTTCCATACTAGTATAGGTAATGACTATAATATATATATTGGTTTCTAATGTTATGCCTTAACCTTTTGATAGGTTAAGAATCTGGAAACAAACTCAACCACCCTCCTTTTCATGTCGATCCCCCCAAACCGTGCCTTCAATGACTTATACATCTTCTATATTCCATGATGGAAATCCCACCTCAAATAGTGGTTTTCATGAAGAATTTGATCCGGTGAAGTCATAGGTACAATCGTATGATTTCAAAACCACAAAACCAAACTCTCATCTAACCTACTACCCTCAATGGTCTCCCCACCATTGAGTTTTGACCTCGTAGAAACACATTCAATATCAGATTTTTGTGACTCCTTTACTAGATTCACCAAATCTGGAACCACAAAATATTAAAAGAGAACCACAAAATCACCTTATTCTTCACATTCCACATGCATGTCATCTAAGAACAATATTAGTTGTCACTCATCTGAAGCTTCTTTTTCAAACTAAGAATATGAATTTGTGCTTAATGCATCGGCCACCTAATTAACTTTAGTCAGTGTATACATCAAGTCAAAGTCAAACATTTGAAGGTACTCCATCCATATTCTTTTCCTTATATTTAAATACCTTTGGGAGAAAATATACTTCATGATATTTTGATCCATGAACACAATAAATTTCTCATCCAAGAGATAATGATGCCAAGTTTTGAGGCATGAACGACTGCAGATAACACCAAATTGTGTGTTGGGTATTTATTCTCATGAACTCTTAACTACCTAAATCCATAAGAAACAACATTGTCTCCCTGCATGAGAACACACCCCAAACCAGATCCCAAAGCATCATAATACACCACATACCCTTGTCCTCATTCCAGAAAAATAAAGATATGTGTATATGTAAGGTGAAACTTTATCTCTTGAAAAGATTTTTGGAATTCCTAAATGCGTTAGAATGAAATATTATTATTTTTCAATGCTATCATTGTCAAGGTTATCTATGAAAATGAACACAAAAAATGACGGTAATAACCAGCTAGGGAAAGAAAACACTGTATATCAATGACATTCTTTGGAAGTTGTCAAGAGAAAAAAAAATATCTTTTCTAGATCAAAAGAAAAAACTTTTTCAGAGACTAAATGGCCAAGAAATCATACCTGTTGTATCCAAAAATTACACTTTGATAATTTTCATATAAATAGTAGTATATCAAGATTCCCAACACTATCTCCAAATGTTGCTCATGTTGAAGTTGGTGCCCTATAAACCAAAATCTCTATACTTCATGATAAACCTGTATTCATCGGATGAATATTAATAAACTCCTTATCACATCATTATTTTTCTTCCACATGACATAGTAGGTGATAATGTCCTAAGAATAGGTGTCACACTAAAAGGTCATAGAAGATCCCTACTATGATGAGATACCAGAAGTGCCATGAAACTATTCTTGCATATGTGTTCTATGTATGGATGATATCATTTCAAGGGATAAAAATGATACATGCTATCTGGGGTGGGGACTCATGAAACTTTGTGGCACTTTCTCATGGTGTGAACCCTTGGTAATATCTGGGAGGATATTATGGGGACAAAACCCACCTATAGGAAATCCACATTCATAAGTGTAATTGGATGTTCCTATTTGTAGTCGTATGTATTGGTCCTCACACTTTAAGATTATTATTAATGGGTATTATGACTTACACAGTTAGATTTATTGATGTAAACCGTGATGACATATGTTCATGAGAAGGTAGGATATATATGGTGCGTCACGAGTAATACTATACTAATAAAGAAAGCAAGAAAATATTTTTCACTTCTATAGAAGTAAAAATATAAAACCCTTTGATGTAAATGATATGTCCTAACTAAATCCATGGCCATGGTTTTCTCAAGTCAAGTTCAATTTTGGGAATTTGAAGAATGAGAAATCGAGCACATGGGTTGATGGCACTTTCATGCAACCCACTTGATTGGAGATGTCAGGAAAAAGGGATTATATTTCATGGTAAGAATTTGTATGAGGTGACATGTCATTGAAACATAAAATCCTTTCTCTTGGGTGCCTTTACCCATTGCTAGACACTAATATTTAACTTTAGGGAAGCCCGCCTAATGCAAATGAGAAAGAGTTATAGGGGGTCACACACTAAGTGTAGCTAGTATCTCAGTTATATAATCTATTATTTAATAAGTTGAATAAATATTATTCCCATTTGTGTATTAATAGTTATTCAAGTATGTATGATCACATTTACTTCATCTCTAGTTATAAAAGAGAATATATTGTGGATGAAATATTTATTTATCAGTGAATAATTCTGTTATATTTATTTAATAAATAAATAGTCATTATTCAAGGCCTTGAAAATATTGAGTAGGACTGGCAGAACAAGTTATAGGTCTGGTGAGAAATAATATTAAATATTATTTGGTTAAATAATATTTAAATATAACGTTCATGTTAAGAACATGTCTTTGAAATAGTATAATTGCTATTATTATTTGACATGGGGTTTCACATGGAATAATAAAATTAGTAACAACACTTGTGATGGTTAATTATTATTACCTGGTGAATTGAATTCCCCATTATGTTATTATTCTCAAATTAGTAAAGGGGTCACTCCACTGGCTATCCATTGGTTTTTTGCACAACATACTTGGAGAAAATCTCTCAAGCCTAAAGAAGTTTTCCCTCTCTAAGAACACTCTCAAGAATGTGATACATCCTCCTCTACAAGATCTAAGAGAATTATTTGTAAGTGATTCTCAAGGAGATAAAAGGTGGACATCGCAAATGAAGTGATCTTCCATGTTTAGCACTTGGAGACTCCTTCGGTAACGTCTGGAGATCCATGGAGCATGTGTGGATCACCACTAGAGGAATCATATCCTTGGATTCTAAGTTGAAATGAAGTCATACCTCAAACCTGTGGTTGAATGCATCAATGAAGAAAGAATCACCTTGGAGGTAGTTTTTTAATTTAATTAAATTAATTATAAAAAAATATGTCGATACTCTCTCATGGTTCTGATCCTATTTCTTATTTATCTAAATATTTGATTTTATTTTATGGATACTAGATTTCATTGTCGTATTGATCTCGGAATAATCATTAATCATAGTAAAATTTAAAGTTGGGTGCCAACCCAACCATGCTTCTGCTACGACCAGAACCTACAAGTGATATCAAAGGGGGCATATTTCCATTTATAAATTTTTAAATAATTCATTGATGATTTATTCTTTAATAATTCAGTTTTTCCATTCATGTATAATCATTCTTATAATCTGAATTTCAAGATCTATTCAACCTCTTTCCTTTCTATAAGATCTAATATAAATGAATAATTTTTGGATTAAAATTTCATCTATGATACCATTAAGAGGTAACAAAGATTATATCTAGGTAACACAATAGTATACATCATGTATTCATAATTAAATGTCATGTTATCTGCCACACACACTGAGAAATCCATATTACACATCGTGTAGTTGTTTTCAACGTGCCCAGAGTAATTCATAAATTACTCAATCCATGTGAATTAATGACACTCAGTGTAGTCAATTCTTACACCGCGTGTTGACTAGGAAAAACTTTCTCATGGTATGCTATACTACACACCGTGTGGCCCACTAGACACGGTGTGTAGTCCCTTCAGGTCAGGTTCCGGTCCTATATCCCATAAACAAATTTCCCAATAGGTGACCATGTAACGCAAAGTCTACATGGCATGTGTCCCACTGGACACGCTATGTACTCTAAAGATTTACGAAGAACACCACACTCTCTATTTCCCCCAGCGTGTACTTTAGATTAATGGTGAGGAGGGTACAAAAGGTGAAGTCAAATCTACACACCGTTTACTATTTCTAGATTACGTAGATTTAAAAAAATATTATTATATTATGTTTTTCTTAAGACATATACCTTCGTGTGTGTGTGTAAATATCATACAAAATACATGATAGGTGTTTGATATATATATATATGTGTGTGTGTGTGTGTGTTTAATGAACATTTGCGTAATGTTCATAGATCTGAACATCTTGTATGATTTGTATTACAATTATAATTTTGCGTGGATTCCACATGTCACAAAGAATAAAGTGTATACAAGTATAATAAATTCTGGGTAGTTTTGGATGGGTATTCACTGGGTTGCCTCCAAGGTACAAGTTATGTACAAGTTTATTGATGAGAATCTCAAGGAAATTAAAAAATGGTTTAAGATAAAAAGGATTGATTAATTAAACATAATGATTAATCGATTAGAGCATAACTTATCTTAATAATAATGATTAAATAATTTAATTCTAGTTTTATTAAATGCATAATTCATTGCATGTATGTGTATGATCATGAGCTAGACCATACATTTATATGTGATTAGTTCCATTTTAATTTATTTATTAAATTAAAATTTTTGGCATGTATGCCTTCTCCTCATTAATATGTAGGGCCTATATGCCAATGGTTTCTTTTAGGTAAACCCCCTTTTACCTCTCACCTACGTGTGATTTAAAAGCATATGTAATGGATTGATATCCCAAGCTAGAGGAGAAGATTCGAGTTACTAGATGAGGTGAAACCAATCCAAATAGATACAAAGGTAGACAAGTGGAAAGCTATAAACATGAAACTTTAATGGTTCAAGGTGTTTCTCCCATAGGTCAGGGTTAGTTTATCATCTTCTAGATAAACTAACCAATAGTAAAGATCATGATCATACCATTTATTTATTTCTATCAACTTTATGGTCATTTAATATGTATGTTTGATACGATCACATAATTAATGAACTAACTATCATGCACTATAGAACTAAAATAAAACAGCTTATGCCTAAATATTATCTATACATGGTTAATCACTTAAGTATTTACCACTTAATATTAACAATAATGTGAAAAGATAATAAGTGTAAATTTATGCATAAAGGTTAAAAACCCTCAATTAAATAATAAGTCAGTATAACCTTCCATTACTTCGGTTAGAATCAAACCATAGTTCAAAGTGCTTAAAAACCCATAGTTGGGGTGCTTTCAATTATCGGGGAATTCTAATTTGAGGTTTTGGGTTGAATTAACTTAGTTTACATAAAGGGTTGACTTCCCTAGAAGGACTTTGTGCAACTGAGAGGCAAAGGTTAAGGAAATACAAAATGAAGGATTTTAGGATTTGGGTGTCCACTCAATAGATCAAGGAACTGTGAGTTAATGCAGTTGGTATTTGGAATGCCAACCTAAAACCTTTAAAGTTTCTTAACCAACCCTAGTTGGGTTAATGTGAAGGAAAATACAGATCCTTGCTACTTGAATGTCCAAGAAACATGATATTCAAGAGTAAATGGTGAGGGCTATTGGGTTTCTAAAAAATAGTGGGAGACTAAAAAATATTAATTTATTTATTTGTCTATATTCATCCAGAGAAATTACTAAAACTCTGTTCATATTATTTGTCGAAACATCATCAAAAATGACATCAAACATATCATTATAATCCATACTAGAGAAGGTAAACCTTATCACCGGTACTAATTTTTAGGAGTGAAAAAGGCGCCTTTGTGTTATCCTTTTCCAAGAGAGAAAACTTTATGTGATGGATGAGCCTTTACCAGTTGCGCATGGAAATGAGGTGAGTGATAAAGAACTCTCTGTGTCTGAGAAACATCTGAATGAAACTACATATGTTCAATGTATCATGCTATCATCCATGAACAATGATATCTTAAAGAAACATGAGGAAATGGATGATTATAGTATGATTTCTCACCTTCAGGATATCTATCAGGAGAAGGAGAGGCACGATAGGTATGAGAACTATAATGATTTGTTCACCGCTAAGCTCAGAAATTCTATGCCAGTTGGACCACTTGCAGTCAATCTTATTGGCTACATTGAGCATCTGGACATCATAGGGACTAAATTTATAGATTATTTGTGTACATATCTCATACTATCATCACTTCCTAAGACCTTCTCTAGTTTTATTGTGATTTATAATTTGAGCAATAATGAGAATAATCTATCAGAGATTCTTACTATGATTCTCCAAGTTGATAAGGATATGGGGTGTGAAAAACCTACAGTCCTTATGGTGAATAGGAAGAGTAAGGATAAGGAAAATGGTCCTAAGATTTATAAAAAATACAAAGCCTTAGAGAACCATCCAACCAAGAAGAATAATATCAAGAGGCAAGGCAAGGAAAATGAGGCAGTATGCTTTGCATGCGGAAGTTAGGACACTGGAATAGGAACTGAAGCCAGAGGCAAGGGGAAGACAAAGGTGCATTTGTTATCTAGTGAAATATTTCCATTTATACACATTAGGTATTAGATAAATATTGTGGGGATCACATATTTATTCAAATGCAGGAACCAAGTAGATTTTGAAAAATTTTCAGAGGAGAGGTGGATCTGTGAGTCGTCAATGATGTGAGTTCAGCTAATCTTTCCATTGGTGACTGCCACCTCACATTGAAAAAGAGAATGATTTTAGTTTTATATGGATATTATTATATACCTAGTGTTTCCAAGAACATAATTTAGGTATCGATTTTAGATACGGATGGATTTAATTTCATGTTCAGAAATAAATTTTGTTAATTTTGTAAGGACAACAAATGGTATGGTATGAAACATCTCAATAACGGTCTGTATGTAATAAATTATGAGAAATAAATGTTGGAAATTTATAATGAACCAAGTTCACATGACTCATACAACACCTACTTGTGGCATCACCATCTCAGTCATGTAAATGAGAAGTTTTTGATAAATCTATGTCAAGATGCTTATTTATACTCTTCTTAGATAAAACCGCTTGATAGATGAAATTATTGTTTACAAGGGAAAATGACCAACCCACCATTTGGTGGACATGGTGAAAGGGCCATAGATCTTCTAGTATTCGTACACACTAACTTATGTGGACCATTTCCAGTTGAATCTAGAGGTGGATATTGTTACTTTATAAATTTTACTGATGACTTGAGTAAATATGGTTATATTTACTTAATTAAGTATATGTCAGAGTCCCTTAATAAATTTAAGGAATTCAAGAATGAAGTAGAGAATCATCTTGGTAATAAGATAAAGAATATTAAATCAGATCGTGGTGGATAATATCTTAACCAAGAGTTCATTGACTGTTTACTGGAGTCTGGGATTCTATCTCAACTCACTCCACCTTATGAACCATAGTGGAGTGGTGTTGGTGAAAGAAAGAACCATACCATATTAGAAAGGATAAGGTCGATGATGATTCATGAATATCTTCCATTATCTTTTTTTGGATATGCGAAAACTGCGATATACACATTAAAATAAGTACCAATTAAGGTGTAAAATGGGATTCCCTTCGAGATATGGAGTGGAAAGAAACCCATATTGGTACATACATGTGTATGGGGATGTGAGGTGTTTGTTAAGGCTTTCTTAGGAAACCAACTAGGACCATGAGGTATACAGTGTATATTTATAGGGTATCCCAAGGAAATAAAGGGATACTACCTATACAAACCATCAGATAAGAAAGTGACTATTGTAAGACATGACGTCTTTCTTGAGAGGCAGCATATCCTCAAAAAGGTTTGTGGGAGAAATATTGACTTCAATGATGTTGATGCTCAAGATACAGAAGAGTTGGTATATGAATAAGTTTAATAGGTCCCTGTGGAAGAGGTTGTTCCTGAAAAACAAGTACTACGTAAGAGTACAAGACATGTAAGGGAACCAGAGAGATATGGTGTCCTTATCACCAAGGATGGTGACTCGTTATTGTTGGAAAATGATGAACCTCACTTCTAAAAGAAAGAATTTGAGATCTCAAAAGATACAAGATGGCCAAAAGCTATGAATTCTGATATGGATTTCATGTATCATAACCAAGTTTGGGTTCTCATCGATGCACCCATTGATGCAAATCCTGTTGGGTGTAAATGGGTATTCAAGAAGAAACTAGACATGGAAGGCCAAGTTATTACCTATAAAGTAAGGATAATAGCTAAAGGTTTTAAAAAACAACACATTATTGAATATGATGAATCCTTTTAGATAGTTTCCATTTTTAAATCCATAAGAATCAAACATTCCATAGTAGCTTTCCATGACAATGAGATTTGGAAGATAGATGTAAAAATTTCATTCCTTAATATGAACCTTCAAGAAGAAGTCTATATGACATAACTAGAAATGTTTGTCCCACCGAGTGATGCTAAAAGGGTTTTCAAGTTGTAGAGATCCATTTACGGATTAAAGCAATAATCTTGGTCATGAAAAATTCTATTTGATGAATCCATAATAGAATTTTGTTTCATTAAGTCTAAATGTGATCCATGTATTTATAAGAGGTTTAATGGGAATGCGGTCATTATCCAAGTATTGTATGTTGACAACATAATTCTTATTATAAATGACATACTAGTCTTGCAATTAGTCAAGGACTAGATGACCAAGTTATTATCCATGAAGTACTTTGGAAAAGAAGCCAACATTCTAGGGATCGAGATCATTTGTGATAGATCCAAGAGGTTTCTTGGACTAATTTAAAGTACATAAATTGACCAGATACTAAACATATTTAGTATGGAACAATCCAAGAGGGGATTAATTTCAGTGTCACATGGTATATATCTTTCCAAAAAAATGCATCCCCAGATACAACATGAGAAGGATAGGATGAGTAAGATTCCATATGCTTTAGCGATAAGATATATCATGTATGCCATATTATATACCAAACCTGATGTTTCTTATACACTAAGCATGGTAGGAAGATTTCAAGAAGATACAAGAGAACAACATTATAATCCTTTAGAGACTATCCTTAAGTTTATGAGAAGAAATAATGATGTGTTCCTAGTGTATGGTGGAGATGAGGAGATTGTCATCAGAGGGTATGTTGATGCTGGTTTTGAGAAAAATATGAATGATCTGAAGTTGTAATCAGGATATGTTTTTTTCTTAAGGTAGTAGTTGTGAGCTTAAAGAGTTTGAATAATCCATTTGTTGCTGATTCTACACCAGATTCTAAATATATAGTAGCTTCTGGTGCATCCAAGGAGGTCATCTGGATTTGGAACTTTGTCCAAAATCTTGATGTGGTAACTATCTGTAAGGATCTCATTACATTGTATTGTGATAATACTACAATGGTGGCTCTTGCAAAGGAACCAAGGTCACATCAATGTTCAAAGAACATACTCTGAAAGAATCACCTCTTAATAGATATATATCAAAAGCGGTGAAGTTGAAGTGAGCAAAGTGTCCACAGAAGAGAACACAGAAGACCCCTTGACTAAAGTTCTATCTCAGCAGAAGTATGAATATCATGTGAGAGATAGTAGATTGATTTTTTTTAGTAGTTAGATCTAGTTTAAGTGGGATTTTGGTAACAAAGGGATTATATTACATGATAAGCATTCATATGAGGTGATATGTCATTGCGAAATTAACTTCTTTCTCTTGGGTGCCTTGAACCATTTATAAATAGTAATCTTGGACTTTAGGAAATCCCCCTTAGTGCCAACGAGAAAGATTCTTAGAGGGTCACACACTAAGTCTAGCCAACATCTCAGTAAAATAATTTATTATTTAACAAGTTGAATAAATATTATTCCCATTTGTGTTTTAATTATAATTCAATTATCCATGATCATATTTATTTCCTCACTAGTTATTCCAGAGTATATATTGCGGATAAAATATTTATTTATCATCAAATAATGAATTTATATTTATTTAATAAACAAATAGTCATTATTCAATGCATGATAAATATAGAAGAGTATTGTCGGACCAAGTTATAGGTCCAGTGATAAATAATATTAAATATTATTTTGTTAAATAATATTTAAATATAACATGAAAGTTAAGAACATGTCATGAAAATAATAACATTTCTATTATTATTTGACATGGGGTTTCACATGGAATAATAAAATAAGTAACGATACTTGTGATAATTATTTATTATTACCCAGTGAATTAAATTCCTCGTTATGTTATTATTTTCTAATCAGTTGAGGGGTTATTCCACTGACTAACCAACGTTTATGTGCACAACATCCTTAGAGAAAGTCTCTCGAGCCTAGATAAATCTTCCCTCTCCAATAACACCCTCAATAATGAGATAAATATTCCTTCACAAGATCTAAGATAACGCTTTGGAAGCAATTCTGAAGGAGATCAAAGGAGGACATCACAAGTGAAAGGATCTTCCGCACTAGCACTCAAAGACTCCTTCGGTGATATCTGGAGATACGTGGAACATTTCTGGATCCTTTCTAGATGAATCCTATCCTTATCTTCTACATCCAACAAATCTGCAGCTCAGACCTATGGTTGAATGCATCAATAAAGAGATAATCAACTTAGAGGTAATTCTTTAATTTAATTTAATTAATTATAAAAAAAAATATGTCGATCCTCTCTCAAGGTTTTGGGACTCTTTCTTCTTTATTTAAAATCCTTAATTTTCATCTGTGGATACTGATGTTCATAATCATATTGATCCTAGAATAATCATTAATCAAAGTAAAATTTAAAGTTGGGTGTTGGCCTAACCGTGCTTCCGCTACACCCAGAACCAACATCCCATGCTCCTCCCTTGTCCCCAAAAACACCAAGATATCATCTAAGAACACTACAAAAAAATCTAGATATCATTAAAATATACACTTCATCAATTATATAAAGACTGTTGGTTCATTCGTAAGACTAAAAGGAATTACCACATATTCATAATGGCAATATATTCTTCTAAAAGCTGTGTTCAGAATATCTTCCTTCCAAAATCGCAATTTGTGATATCCGGAATGCAGGTAAATATTTGAGAACCACTAGGATCCCTTCAATTGATCTAATATATATTCAATGTTTGGAAGTAGATATTGTTTATTTATCATAACATGGTTAAGCTTATGATAATCCACACACAACCATAATGTTATATCTTCTTTCTTTATGAACAAAACTGGGGATTCCCATAGAGATGTGGTTGGTCAAATGAAACCCTTTCTTTCTTCCTCTTCCAACTTCACTTTCAGATCCCTTAATTCTATTGGTTACATTTGATAAGAAAAAATTAAGATAGGACTGGTCCTCAAAATTAGATCAATCATAGACTCCACTTCTCTCATGGGTGGAAACCCTGAGAATTATTCATGAAATACATCTATAAATTGATCAAAAACTACTGGAAAATGACTTCTTATAACCTCTTCCATTGATACTAAGAACTAATCTGCCAATTGGTAAGAGATCATTCCCACAGATGGTGACAAAAATCACGTTGTACCTGAATTTACATCCCTTTCTCCTCTAAAGAGATGTTCAGTGCCATCCTCGGTCACAAAACTAACTGTTATTTTATAACAGTTGATATGAGACTTGATTTTTTTCAACCAATCCACACCCAGGATTATATCATAGTCATACATCACCATCATCAAGAAGTTCCATTCTATCCCAGGTCCATCAGTAGTTATAGAAAATGATCTAAATTAGAAGTATCTACATTCTCTTTTTCCAAGATAAGTTTGAAGTCTTATCATGGATGACATCATCTCATTTTTAAAACTCAGAAAATCAAAAACAAGAAAATACATAAAGGAATGTGATTCACTAGTATCAAAAAAACACTTGCATAAGGGTGGAATTCAAAATAACCATACCTCTCACCATATATGGCCTTACCTGATCATCCATAATCACCTGCTCATCTCCATATAATTGCTTCATCACTTCACTTTGTTATTTGTTTACCTATTTAGATTTCCATTCCTAAAGAGCCATGGTATTCCTAGAATCACAATGAATATCATTTTTCTGCTTACGAGATTGGTTTTTTTGTCCTTGTCCCATCCAAGAATACGATGTCTATGAAACTTGAGAAGTATCCCAAGAACTTGACCTTGGATCACTGTGAAAATAGCGCTGAAGATTCCCCATCTGGTTGCAGTTGTGGAATTATCTAGGTTGTGTCGTACACAATCACTTTATATGGTAAAGTGAACCACATTATGACCACCCTTATTTTCTCTTGGGTCGTGAAGGAAGGTTCATTGATCCATCTTTATGTTTTTGATTCACACTCTCACATTGGAAGTAGGTTTCCCTCTTCTTATTTCTCCCATCATTAGAGTTCCCACCATTTCTCATGGGTATCAACATACTTAATCCCACCATAGCTTCTGAGATGTCTCTTTTAGCCACCATATCCCTATTCACCATATTTTTATAGTCCATAATATAGATCACAACTATCTTTGATTTAATATCCTACATAAGCCCCAATTCGAATATGTATACCTTCAAGGATGCACTAGCCACAAACTCAGGTTAGAAGCTTACTAAATTAATGAATTTATCTATATACTTGGTGACAGAGCTATTTTCCTACTTCATAATGAAAAATTACATAGTTCTCAGAATCATGAATGTGTGAGGATAGAATTATTTAAAGAAAATTTCCTCAAAATCCTCCCAAATAAGTCCTTGATATACTTTATCCTACACTGCTTTATCCTACAACTTTAATCCATGATCCTTGAGCATATATGTCCCCAGTTTTAATTTCAATTATACTGGTGTACTGATGAAATCGAAGATATGATTCATTCTATTCAGCCACACCTCTGCCATTTCTAGTTCAACATCACCCAAGAATATGGGTGGATTTTTCTTATAGAATTATAATAAATGGTCTACTTACCTTGTATCACCCCTTTTATTCCATGTGTCCACAGCTTAAAATGCTTGGATGATACCCTGAACAAGCTCTTGGTTCATCTGTGGCTCAGGTGAAACCACATTCTCTGCAGCTTCTTCCAATTGGTTTCTAAAATGCCTAAGGGGTTCCATTTTCTAAACAACAACAAAATCTGTAAGTCTCACTCTCTATTAACTGAAGTCTTAAAAATTTAAATATCTACCACATCAACTATCATTACATTGCTTTACAAAATCTAAATTTTCCATGTTGAACCATTTTTGAAAACATTAAACTTTATTTTTGAAAATCAAACCATTTTCAAAATAGCTCTATCATGCTCTCTTTCAAAATATTTCATTTGAAAACACTTTCACAATTTTTTTCAAAAGTCATCACTTTTTTCAGAAAACATAAAGCATTACTTCAAATGATGTATGCACTCTTAGTGGGAAGTCATTCCTCTAATGCATGGAATTCTAGTCTCATTGGATGAACCCATGATAATGAGATTTCAAAATCCTATAAGTGTCTCAAAAAAACTTATGTACCTAACTCCCTAGTAAATTTACATTCAATATAAAATGGTTAGCTATATATTTTTATGCTCCACATTTCAATTTATGTTAATAAAACTTCTTTTTACCAACCTGACACAAGGAATATACATGAATGAATTCAAGTCCAAGACTGATATCACTGATGACCACTTTTCCCAAACGAATTTTGGATCGAACATAAATGATACCACTTGTAACATCACACCCATTATCATTGGATTAAGGGAGAAGAAGGGCATTACTTGGCCTTAAGAGACATCCCCAAGATTCCAAAGGCTGGAAATAAATACCAAATGGCTTCAATACATGTGATGGAAAAATTTTAATTAAGAATAGAACCACAAACCAAACAATCCATACCCAAAAAATCACTATATGATGCATGATAACAATGAAAGACCACTCAACATTTCATTTATCAAGGTAATGCTAAAATCAAGCGCCATAATGGAATACTACAATATCAATGTAAACAATGAAAGACAAACTAATAACACTCCAAGACAACCATAAGACACTGAGCTCCATAAGATTTATGCTCTAACTTCACAAAACAACCCAATTATCATGAAGTAGTACTAAATACGTGTGATACGTTACGTTTTCTTATGTCCTGGTTGATGACATCAAAATAATCACAAAAGTTCCAAAGCATGAGTGAGTACTAAAACTCAATAGGTTTTCCCCTAGACTTCCCTACTCACACCACTAGGATAGAAAATGTTAGAAACATTTATATAAAACAATTTATATGAAAAAAAATCTAAAATAGTTTATATCAAAATATAAACTAAATCTACTGTAAGTAGTTTTCCAAAGAAAATAAAAAATTCTTTAAATCATTTAACATTACATTTTGGAATAACCCATTCCTTTCCACACAACCATACATTCAACCATGAATGAAATCCATGGACCTCTTTATACTCATGAGTGGTGAGTCATCATTCTACTAATCCTTCACTTAGTGGACCACTTTGATGGGGGTATTTCATGGCCTTATTTGACTCATCCTTTTGATGGGGGTACTTCACGCCCTTATCCATCCCAATATATATGAACACATTCCAAAAAACCATACCAACTCATGAAAACTTCATGAGCGTTCAAAAATTTTAATAAAGCATCATTATTTCAATTGAAACCCATTTTCCCAAAATAAAAAAAAAACAATTATTTTAAAATCATCATTTTAAAATCATATTATTGAAAACACTATCCAATAACACACTGAAGTTCCCCATTTCCAAAAACCGTCACTCAAGAGGGTTTTAACAATCACTTCATAGTGGATAAACAATCAATTTCAATCAAGTAAAACAATTTGAAAATAATCCTTCAAGTTCTAAAATAAAGGATTTGAGAGTGAATCCACCTACCTTCGGAGTTTTGATAAAAATAATAAATGACATGAAAGACGTCACAAAACTGAGTTTAATCTCCATGAACCCACCTTATATCTCTTCCCCTATCAACAACAAGACCAAATCTAAACATATTTGGTATTTATAACCTTAGATCATCCCACATGGGGCATATATTTAATAAAAAAAGAGATAGAGCGACATAGATCTAAGAAAACACCAGGAAAGATCGAGAACGATGACTTATAGTGAGAGTCATGCTTCAAAACACAAAGGAAAGGCTCTGAATTAATTCTAATTTTCTTAGGAGAGTTTTAACAAACTTTTAGAGACAAAAATACTAAGTTAGGTCTTATTTAGGAAAAAAAGAGGGACTTACAGGTAAAAATGATTTAGATACACAATTTAAGGATATAACTTTGACCCGAGCATAGTTTAGTCACACAGTTAGAAAAACTGTGTGCTAAAAGTGCTCTTGATTCTACATTAAGGGAGACCTCGCAAGGTTTCCTTGGATAGTTCAAAAACCATGTGCCAACCATACTGAATCCAATACCTCAAAATACCAAAGCCAACTCTCAGATTGCACATTTTCTACTAGGAAGATGAATAGTTTGGACAAACCATGTGTTTCTAGTCTACCTTCTCTTTTACACTTGTCTCAATGTGTATGGTTACCTAAAAGTGTTTCATGGTTACCACAAACTGTGCGCCACCTATGCGCCTATATAAAATCCCCAGAAACTATCAAAAATTTCTCCAAACTCTCCCAAACTTCACCCTTATACATTATATATTTAATAAGCACAAAGAAAAGATTACATAATAGAAATTGAGGGTGCTACAATCCCCATTATATATCATGAAAAATTGGTGAGCCTAATATATAATATACAAAGGGAGAGACCCATTATAACTCTCTAATTCATTATATAATGTTTATGATCATCTTAGTTTTATAGGAAGTCGGCCATATGGCTCTTCCAATTAAAAGGGTTTTGAAAGAGTTTTATTAATTTAATACTCCATGTTTCAAAAATGTTTTTTATTTTAATACTATGGGGTTTTAAGGTTTTATTTGAGAAAAAATGTGTGTTTTTTTAAAGTTAAAATGATTTATTTCATATGATAAAATAATATTGAAAATAGAGATAAACATTACATGGGTTTTTATGTTTTTCACTAAACTAACATATTTATTCTTTTTATAGCCATTAATAATATTTTTGTTATCTTACCATGATTTTAAAATGTTTTTTCATAGTTTTTATGGATGGGTAAAGGAAAATAAAAATTCATGTTTAAATATGTGAAGATTTTTTCATGAAAAGAAATAATTTTTTTAAAGTTCCATTTTGGAAAAAAGTGGAAATTGAGTTGAATTTTATACTTTTTAATATTTGAGTTGTTTTGTATGATTTATGACCTAATTTTCTAAAAATATAAACCAAAAATATCATAAGTATTGTAATAATTGGAAGTATAGTTCAAAGACACCAGAATAAGTAATGCAGGGTAGGTTATTATAGTTGGTATCATATGAGGGTTTTGAAAACTTTGGAGATTATGATGTTTTTATTTGCGATATTTTTAAGAGTTATGGATATCATTATTGGTTTATAATTTTTAGGTTTATAATAGTTTAAATATCTTAGAATCCTATTTTGATTATTTAAGTAAGGAAATTTTGAAATGATTAATGACATTTTGGGAGATAAAATGTTTTGGGTTTAGTTTTATATAACTCATAGGTTTAATGTGAAGTATTATTTAAGGAAGAACTACTTTACATTTTTTTGAAATATTTTAATAGTATGAATAAAAATTATGGTTTATATGATCTTAAGGTTTTAGGTAATTATGTTTTATTACATTTTTAGGAAGTAAAATGAAATTTATGAAATGAATTCCAGGGTTAAAACATTTCCTTAATGTTGAATATTTTAAGGTTATTTTTTAGGATATTTCTCACATTTCTGGGAATGTTATATGGATTATATTTATATACTTTTATAAAAAGGAAAAATCATAGGTCAGGTAATAATCCCTTACATCCGACAAGGATGTAAGGTTTAAACCCACAACTAAAAGTCAAAAAGGGTGTATCACCTACCATTACCTTACATGAAGTCTCAGTTATTATGAAATTTTATTTTTAGTTAAATGATTTTATGGATGAAGAATAATTTTATTTTGGGAACATTTATTTTTTATATAGATAACCATGTTATTGGAAATTGATTTGGCAACAAAGTGATTAATGTTGTTTTAGAATATGATCACTATAATTATTGGGAGCACTACTGGATTAAGGTAGACATAACACTATAGGATTTTATTTAGGGAATAAAGGATTATTTATCTTTTGGAAGTATTTGTGATTCTATTGAGGATTTATTGAAATTAAAGTTTTTTATGGAAATTGTTATCATATCATAGAGAATATATGTTCTGGGAATTCACATTCTAACATGAGACATCAAGAGTAATTGATGTTATTTAGAGATAAATGTTAAAATTAATCTTGTATGACTAAGTGTTAACAGAATTCTGATTTTTGGATTTGAATATAAGTTTGGAATATTTTTTAGGAATTTTAAGGATAGTTATTTATTGAATTATTTATATTGAACATTGGGTATTACTGTTGAATTTTGGATATTAAAGTAGTTTTCCTCATAGAAGGGTAATTATTTTGGGGGAATTATCTTATCTTTTCCTAACCATTTTGGTTATGGTTAATGTTTATAAATTGGAGGAATATCTTATAATACGTTTTTGGAATTATTTCATCCATTAAAAGTCAATTCTACTATTTCCGGAATGTAAAATTCATCTTGAATACTCATCGTCTAGAGAAAAATATGACATTTTGGTGGGAATTCATTAATGGATTAATGTTTACTTTTCAAATAATTATATTTCTTTATGTTCATATTATAGATGGTAAATGAATGGATCAACTCTAGGAAAATAATCTTAAAACAGAAACGTTATCATTTTAACTTTATTACTGGGAAATCAATGGCCTTTTAACTCATCATAGATTTATAGTTTTGTGATGGTTAACATTCTCATGTCCATGTTCTCTATCACTCTCTATCAGTCCTTGAAAGTTAGTTTTCTCTTCCATGTTATTTTTTTCACTTTCCACTTATATTATCCTATATGGAAATATAATGTATGTTATTTCAGATGACCTTTATACACCCCTTTTATCTCTAATCAAGTGTAAGTTTTATTAATTATTTTTATAATTTGGTATTTCTACAAAGGTATTTTGAAAATTCAAATCCTGGTTATCGAACCCAAGTTCAAAATTGAGAGGATGAAATTTATAAAAGGGGGTGGGGGAGAATGTAACAACCCATGTAATTATAGAATAAATCATTTTATTATTTATTATTATTCCTAAATTATGTATTTATGTTTATTATAAATATATTAATTAAATATGAAAATAGAAAATTATATGGTTTTATTAAACTCATTTCTTATAATATTTTTTTAAAGTTTAATTTCAAAATTATTAAATTTTAATTTGAAAAATGAATTAAATTTTTAAATTCAGCATGTTAAAATTATATTAGGTTGCATTTTTTAGAATTTTCTAAAAATATTGATTTTTCATGGAATAATGAAAAATACTATTTTTTAACCGTATTTTATTTTAAAGTATTTACATGGTAAATTTTTGTTTTTTATTAGTTTTAAATTATCACTAATTCATTTTTATTTTAAAAAAATACAATAATTTTTTTGAAAATTTATTTATACTTGTTTTTTGAATAGAAACATTATATTTTTAAAAAGAATATTTTTCCAAAAAACTGTTTTCCCTTCCGTTTTTTCCGGTTCAATTTTAAATTAAAAATTTTCAGTTAAATATTTTCAATTTTGAAAAATGAATTCCTTATTTGGTATTAATGTTTCCAAATTTAGTAAATATATCAATTTTATTTTTGGTCAATATTACTAGTAGCCTTAATAAATTTTGTTAACACGATAAAGGGTAAATCATGTAATTTATGTTGAAATTAAAATGATAAAATATTAATTGACACAAAAACTTACATAAATAATTCTGAAATATTATATCTAGACTATAATTATTCAAGGATATAATTTAAGACCTATTGGTGCCACTTGGATAACATTATGAACTTTAAAATATTTTATTTAAAGAAATATCAAACATGTCACACTCATGTTTTAAATTAGTGTAGTATTTTTAATATGTTTTTCTCCAGGGGATATATTTGACTAAAATTATTATTTTTAAATATAAAATATTTATATTTATCATGGTAATTTATTTTCAATTTTTTCGGAAAAAATTACATTAAATTCTTTCACAACATTGATGAAATATTTATTCAATTATAGGAAAAATAAATTAAATGACATTAAAAATACTAAAATAAATATAATTTCGGATAATTAATTTGATAAATGAATTTTATATAATAAATTTAAATGTTTTGGATATGTTAAAATAATTGGTACAAATTATAAGTGTTGTCATGATATTATTAAAGTCAAAGTATTGAAAAGTTCTAAAAATTGACATTTTGGATATTTTATAGTAAATAATATTTTATTAAATGATATAAAATTCATAAAAATCATTAATTCATGAAATTGATTAGTATAAGTTTTAAAATATCAACCATGTTCCATTTATGGGTCATTTTTCATTTTACAGTAAATATATCAACCCTCAAAGAGTAAAAATCCATGTTGTTATGGTAAGTGTTAAAAGGGATTAAATAAGGGTTGAAACCAAAATATAAGGGTATAAATATTGTAAAAACTTGTATAATTTTTATTTTATAAGCATATTTAGACCCAAAATAAACTTAAATTATAAAAAACTCAATTTGGAGCTATTCAAAATTGAAAATTAATTTATAATAATTTAATATTTTGAGAAATTCAAAGAGTGTCTCTCCCCACTTTTAAAAAAGGGCACCTATTCTTATAATTTATTCACACATAAAAATATAGAATTAAAATGTATATCACGATTTCTCAATTATAATAGGGGGTGGGGGAATTTTAGGTTAAAAAACATTCATTTTCAACCTTAAAAATCTATGTTTAATAAAGTTAAAAGATATGGATTCACAAACCCTCCTTAGTTATTAACTAAGAAACTAACTTGATTAGGGTCTGATAAGATGGATATGAAAAAGAAACTTAAGACAAGTTTACTTACGTAAATATTTCATGTCAAATCATATAGAATCTTATTTATGTCAAACTATAAAAGTATAATAAAGTATAATAAAGTTATACATTTATTATTTAACAAAATATAGTAGAATTAAAACATGTTACAAAATAGGACAAGTTTATAAAATCTTTTAACCCAATGATTTGGGTATCCAACAACCTTGGATAAAGGTCCCTTTATTTATAATTTCAATAAAGTCTATCTTACCCATACTAGGGTAAGTTATCGATATGAATATCAGAATCTGTCTTTCTATCCCCACAAGCTTGTGATCTCTAAGGTGATCAATACCTCTGTCTTTTTATCCCCATAAGCCATCGATTAATAAAAAACAATCGGAATCATAGTAGGAACTTTTAACAAAATGATCTCACTATGAACAATTTTTCCACAAAAAAAATCATAAGCCAGATCGAGTGGAGATCTCACAGCACATAGCAGTTCCCCATAATTATTGTATCACAAATATTGAAATGGCTGGGTATTTATAAGCATGGATTCCAATTGTCAACGTCCTCATCCAATGATCATATTTTTCTTTAAATTTTGGAGGGACCTGTACATGTGTCACTCAGACAATGTTTAAGTTAAAACATATTGGATTACATTGTTTTATATAACAAACTATTGGAAACATTAACATTCTTAAGAAATATTAATATGTTTAGGATCTGATAAAATGAAACATTACTTTATGGAAATGTGGTTACTTTAAGAAAATAATTTCAATCAAATTCTTAATATATTGAAAATAAAAGATTATAAATATTGACAATTAGATTCTAAAATAATATAAAATTAGAGTCTAGATTCTGATGAATTTAGAATCTGATTTATGATGAATTCAGAATATGATTTATGATGAATTTGGAATATGATTATAGAAGAATTCAGATTCTGATTTTAGGAGTAATCATATTCTAGTTTCAAGAGTAATCCGTGACTGATTTTAAGAGAAATTGGAGTTTGATTTTAGAAGAAATCTGAGTTTGATTTCAGAAGAAATTAGAGTCAGATTTCAGATAAATCTGAGTCTGATTTTAGGAGAATTCGGATTCACAATTCTATGGAAATCAAATTATAATGAACTGTAAGATTATGAGTTAGATAAGGATATGGTTTTTTACTTAATAAAATATGGTTAGACTTGGTTTAATAAAAAATTAAATAAGACATTAAAAACAATAGGTTAAGACAAAAATAATCTTTATAGAAAGAAAAAATTTCATTAAGGGAAAGTTTCTTAGAGAAAGATAATTTTACTTCAGAAAATGTGTTTGTAATTTTCAAAACCTAAAGGAACGAAAATTTCATAAGAAAAATTATTAACTCAAAAATATCTCACTTTTTTGAAATCACAAAAATGTTTTTGTAAAAGAATGTAAATACAAAGGTTTTCATTTTTTAACTTCAAAAGAAAAAGTTATCTCCATTTGTTTATGATCCATGATGAATATGACTAACTCTCCCTTAGGTCATAAAATCCTTAAGGATTATATTCCTGTCTGTCTTAGAGAAATTACTCTTTTTTACTAAAGAATTTATTCTTTATGTACTCTCCCATTTACATAGACATTATCTTTCTTAATATTATTTTTGGACATTCTTTTCTCCCCCTATGTGATTTTCAAAAAGGAATAGAGGGAAAGAAAAAAAATTATACCTAAAGGGTTAGGAATATAAAAAAAATAATGGAAAGATAAAAAATTTCCATAAGATGACAATGTTTGATACAAATTAAAATAAAACAAAAGATCTAAGTTTAAGACAAAATCATTCATCATTATTTTTCTCCCTTGGAATTTGATTTTTCAATGTGTCTTTATGCTTCTTCAATTATTTATGATCATCTTAAAACTTCTTGATCAACTGATATTGATCCTAATTTTTCCTTTCGAGATCTTTGATTATTTATTCTTCAAACTTATGAATCTTTCCTTGAAACTTTATCACTTCTTCCTAATAATTAAATTTTTCTGCCATCTCTTCCCTGAGTTCCCTATCTCTTTTCAAATTGAGAGCAACTAAATTATTCTTCCCATTCATATCTGTATCTTCCTATAGACTGCTAGCTTTCTCTTCCTATATATTTTCTTAAAAACATATTGAAATGTTATTTATTCTATGAAAGGACTTATCAAATGAATCTTTGACTGAATTAGTGAAATCATCAATAATTTTAAGATTATAAATCACTAACTTAAACCACTTAGTTATTTCTTTACAAGATGTCCTATAATCATCATAACTGAATTGAAAAGTCTTGAACTCAGCTTCAAGTTTGATAAAATTTTCCATGAGAATTCTTGTCGAATATAACTTTTGATAGATTTTTTGTTGAAGAAGTTGACATATGGAATCAAGTCTTGGAAAGAAGGGATGGAATTCATGATATTTATTAAGGAATATACCACAAAATCATGTCCTAAGGAAGAAAAAGATTCTAAATCAGATTCTTTTGTTGGTGAGGGAACTTTATCTTGATCATATTCTTTCCTATTAGATGTTCCTGCAACACCATTATTTGATATTTCAATGATATCCTATTTAGGTGTCTCAATAATGATTTCATTTCCTTTTTCTTTCTAGTAAATTTTCTTCTGAAGATTTTGATCCTCATTCTCTCCTTCAGAAACTTGGATAATTTTTTCATTATCAGCAACTACTTATTTATCATCACCTTTATCAAAAATTTACTTATCAAACTTGTCTTCAATAAGTTGAACAATATCATCATTACTACTCTCATCATATGAAGGTGATTTATTGACCTCATCCTAAGCATCAATATCTTTTTGAATAGATTTTTATTCTGAAATAATTGGGGGATTTATCTTGGGAAGTTTGGATTGATAACTTTTTAGATGGGCTCTCCTTCTATTGATATTATTCCACCATTCTTATCACATAATCACTATCCTCATCCTCCTCTTATTCTTTTTATTCATTCTTAAATTCTTCTTCTTAAATTATGGGATCCAGAATTGAAATATCTTTCTTTCTCTTATCTATTATCGATGTCTAAGTTGGCAGTGATTCTTTCAAGAAATATTCTATTACTTGAACTTGTTCATATTTCTTCTCGATATCTCTAAGAAAATATTGGATAACTTTAGCCTCCGATTTTTTATTCTTGAATTTATTATCTTTGTATTACCTCTCAAGATCTTTTTCTCCTTGAATATTTATGCCCTCAGTCTCAGCAGTGTCTAACCCAAAAAACTACCTCTCATTACTTCGTTTACTTTTTATCCTCTCTCTATATTGCTACTACTTGATCAGATAATATCATTTTCTTCTTCGGTTTAGGTGGAGAAGATAATGACTCATGTTCTAGTGCTTGTTCTTTTTATTCTGTCACTTAACCTTTTCTTTTCTTTGGATTTTTCTTGGAACTTTCTCCAACTTCACCTTTGTTGTTGGCATCTTGATCATCCTTTTTCGAAAGTTCAAAGAACTATTCTTTCTTAACAACGAAACCAATATTTTTTCTTCTAAGGTATCATCACTTAATACCATTATCTTGAAGACCTTGGCCATTGAGATTTAGTGGATTTTGAAGGATTCTAATGATAAAACAAAGATCTTGGAAAAGATTGCAGGGTACATAATGATTTGTGACTTGATGGTGCCATTCTTAATATTGTTGATCATAAAAAGAATGTACATGGTGAGGTTTTACTTCCTTACATTCACAAAAAATTCCATCATGAATATATCATATATATTAAGGGAATCCTTGTCTCCCTTTCTCGGAATCAAGAAACTTTCCATCCAGAGAGTTATCAATCTATGATTTGTTGAAAGATGAGTGATCTTTGGTGTCTTTACTCCTCTAAGTCCAAGGCACTCAATATCCTTAAATGTAAAAAATGAACCTTATCAAGTAATTTGTGAGAGAAAAATATTTATTCTTCATCATAATGAATATCTAAGATACTTTCAGCTTTGTTGAAAGACAAGTAATAAGTATTTCCATAACTCTTAAATGAAAACATTTCTCTTCCACATTGTTTAAAAAAATGAACTATATCATAAAATTATATAACTAAATCCATATATATTGGATCCTGACTCTTCTACTTGTCTATAAAGATAATTTCCCCTCCATTCTCCTTTATGATTTTCAAATTCAAGGATTCATACATGGAAAATAAATTTGGGTCCGCCAACCTTTCTCTGAAGATTATACAATCCTAAAGTTCTTTGTTGGATGCCATCAGAGTCTGTGATGATACAGCAAGAGACATTCGAAGCTTAAGGAAAAGGGAAAAACTGAATGGAAGGATTTAAGGGAAGTAGGTATTCAATGCAACATGTCATAGAAAAACAATGTTGTACATGAATAGGGGTACTTTATATAGGCTTATAAATGACGATTCATATTACATAATCAATCCGAAAATTGATATTATCATGATCTGATCTAACGGTTGATATTAATATTGAATAAGGATATATATGTTATGATCTTTTGAGGTTTTAAGGAAAAATAGGATTTAAGGATGGTGAATCTAATAAGGTTTTCTTAATACAGGATTGAAAATACCAACAAACAAAAAAGTAATTATTATGATATTAGTAAGGAAACATACCTTCCAGATTGCTCTAAAAGATTTTTCATTATTTATAGGGTTCTTATTATATAACATTGGTTCTAAATGGTTTTATTAGGGAATGAAAACTTTTTAGGTTCTGAAAATATTAGGTTCTAAGTTTTTTTTTTGGAAAAAGAAATATAAAAGAGTAAACATATGTACTCCCTCTATGAAAAGGAGAAACTTAATGTAAGGAGATAATATTTAACAAAAAGTTAATACGGATGATTACCTTATGGTTATCATTCCTAAATTTTGTTTAATGTATTCAAATCTATCGAAGGGTAATGATTTTGTAAATATGTCAACAATTTGACCTTGCATTCTGATAAATTGAAGAATTATATCCCCTTTAAGTGTGTAATGCCTATAAAAGTGATGCCTTATATCTATGTTCATTGGATGAGAGTGATGGGAATGATTTTTTCTTAGGGAAATGGAACTTGAATTATCACACATTATCTGTGTTTAGGTAAAACTCATGTCATAGTATGCGAGTGTGTGTTGAATCCACAACACTTGAGCACTACAACTTCTTGCTGCTATATATCCAACTTCAGTAGTGGAAAGTGATACTGAGTGTTGTTTCTATAAAGACCAAGAAACTAATGAATCTACTAAGAAATGATATATTCCATATGTAAATTTCATATCTATTCTACGACCACCAAAGTCAGCATCCAAAAATATTTTTAAAATAAAATCATTTCCATAAGAATAGAAAAATCTTAGATCCATGGTCCCTTTTAAATACAAAAAATATTTTCACTACTTTTAAATGGTATTTGTTTAGATTATATTGGTATATTTCTCATAAGCACACTGAAAAAATTAATTCTGGATGACTAGCTGTTATGTATAATAAACTTTTATTATACCTCTAAAAGATGTTTTATCTATTAGTTTACCAGCTTCATCAAGATCAAGAGTGTTTGAGGTACCGATTGGAGTACTTATACATTTATTTTTGTCATATCCATACTTCTTAAAAAGATATTTAATATACTTATGTTGAGATATAAAAGTTATTTCTGGTTTTCGAGAAATTTAATAACCAAGAAAAAAATGTTAACTCACCCATCATACTCATTTTAAAGTCATATTTTATAATATTTACAAAATAATTAGTTAAGGATTCCTGAGTTGATCTGAATATAAAGTCATCAACATAAATTTGAACAATAAAAACATTTTTCTTATCTTTATTTATAAAATGGGTTGGCTCATTAGTTCCTTTAACATAATTTTTTGGTAACAAAAATCATATAATTTTGTCATACTAGGATCAAGTGGCTTGTTTAAGTCCATATAATTTTTTGGTAAGTTTTTAAAAATTTATAGGATGGTTTGTGTCTTCAAAACTAGGATTTTGTTCAACATAAAATTCATCTTGAACATATATGTTAAGGAAATCACACTCCATGTCTATTTGAAAAAGTTTGAAATTGAAAAAGGCTGCAAAGGCTAGTATAATATGAATAGATTTGAGTCTAGATACTGGAGAATAGGTTTCTTCACAGTCTATTTCTTCTTGTTGATTATAGCCTTTAGCAACTAATATATCTTTATTTCTTACAATGATTACATTTTTATCACACTTATTTCTAAAGACACATTTTACTCCATTTATAGAAGTTTCTTTAGGCCTTTCAACCAATGTCTTGTCTTTATTCCTTTCTAATTAATTTAGTTCATTTTTCATTGGTTTAATCCAATAATAATCACCTAAAGCTTTATCAGTAATTTTAGGTTCTAATTTGGAAATAAATAATATATGCACAACTTTATTTATTAAATAAAATCTATTCCTTAGGGTTTGACTTACATCCCCAATGATACTATCACTGGGATGATTCTTAAGAAACAACTGATTTGGGTTTTGTAAAACTTGTTCATCAATATAAGGTAAAAAATATTCTAGGTTAAATACTACAGAAACATTTTTTTGAGTATTTTCATTTTTATAAGAATCTTCCATCAAAGGTTTGTGATCATTTTTTGAAAACACATCTGAAGAAGTAGGTTGGTATTGTTTAAAAACAAAAGGATTAGTTTCATTAAAATTAACATGTACAATTTCCTCAACATTACAAATTTTTTTGTTAAAAACTCTATAAGACTTAGAGGTAGTAGAGTAGCCTATGAAAATTCCTTCATCGGATTTGGGTGTGAATTTATGTAAGTTATCTTTAGTATTCAAGATTAATACTTTGCATCCAAATAATTTGAATTAAGAAACATTAGGTTTTTGACTAGTCCATAACTCATAAGGTGTTTTATTAAGAAAATGTCTGATTAAAACTCAATTTATAGTATAGAAATTAGTACTTACAGCTTCAGTCCAAAATTGTTTTGCAATAAAATATTCACTCAACATGGTTTTTGTTATCTCTTGAATAATTTTGTTTATTCTTTCAATAACACTATTTTGTTGAGGATTTCTTGGAGGTGAGAGGTAATGAGTAATGCCTTTCTTAGTACAAAAAGTTTTAAAATATTAATTTTCAAATTTTCCCAGTGATCACTATGAATATTTATCAATGGAAGGTTTTTATCATTTTTACCTTTGGCTAAAAAAGATTTAAAATAAGAAAAGACTTCATATTTCTTTGATATAAAATAGACCCATATAAATCTAATGTAATAATCCACTAAAACAAATACATATTTTTTGCCACAAATACTTCCAATTTATGTTGGAATGAAAAGATCTATATGCACTAGCCATAATGCATCAGAAGTTGAGACTTTACTGATTTATTTAAGTATCGACTTATGCTTCTTACCATATTGACAAGGGTCAAAAACTTTTGAAGAGTCAAATCTAATCTCGGGTAGATCCTTAAAAAGTCTTTTCTTTTAGAGTTTTCATAGGTTCAAAAGGGTACAGTGTCATATTCTTCTATTCCATAACCAATATTGATCTTCCATTTCACTAAGTAAAGGTAAGTCTTGGATCCTAAGGTCTTCTAAGTTAAGTGTACAAACATTCTCATGCCTATGGGTGGAGAGAATAAACTCTTCCTTGGAATTTTGTATTAGGAATTTAGCATTCCTCAAATTCGTAAGGAAACCCTCATCACATAATTGTCTTTTTCTTATAAGGTTTTGCTTAAGACCTTCAACAAATAAAACATTTGAAATTAAAAAATTTACAAGAAGAGAAATATTAACTATACCAACAATTTTTTCTTGAGAATTGTCTTTGAAAGATAATTTTCCACCTTTCATCTTAATAATATTTTCAAAGATGTTTTTTAACTAGTCATGTTCCAAGAACATATACTATCCATGTACCATGTATTGGTGTTGGTACTTCCTTTTTTTCCTAGAAAATAAATAATTCGACTTTTGGAATCAAAACTTTTTTGGATATGGAATTTTTAGAAAATAAAATATTAAGAATCCACATTTTATTAGAAAATCACGCTTTATGAAAACCTAAGGATTAGATTTTTTTTAAAAGAGAAACTTTTCTCCTAATGTCCACCACATTGACATTTAGTGAAAAAAATAACACTTTGGGGAATAATATAGTTATGACTAAAAACTAGTTTTGAATGAGAATAACCAAATCCAGAGCTATTTCTAAGACGATGAAGTTGTGAATACATTTTTACAAAACCTTCCTTACCATGAGTAATGTTTTAAAAAAAATTCTTTAAGGAAAATATTTCCGATTTTATTTTAATGACTAAATTCATATCCTCATAGTCATTAGTCATAGAATTTGTGTTAGTATCTAAATCATTTTTATTGGAAATAACATTTTCAAGATCCTTAGAAATTTTATCCTTCTTAGAATTATCTTTTATAAGGTTTTGGAAAATATTTTCAAATTCAAGAATTTTTTGATCAAGATCTTTTGAAAGATCTGATACTTATTTAAAAAAATGATATTCAAGAATTTTCTTTATTAAAGTTTCTTATTGATCTTTCTATTTTCATTTTCAAGTAACTTGGAAAACCTAGATACTTATTCAAATGAAGCTAAAGTATTATATTTTGATGATGAATATTCATAATATTATTCATTAGGAAAATTAGAATTTAAATAAATATTTCTTAAAGATTCAGTAGTATTTACCTTGTCCATGAGACATTGATTTACAGTAGGAATTATGGCTATAATACCAATTTTCTTCTATCTAGAAGATTCAATAACTTAATATTCATTCGAAGAATCACCACCACTAGTAGTCCAAGTGTCATGAGCTTTTAGAACATTCTTAAACATATACTTATAATACTTTTTATTGTTTCTTTCTAATTACCTATCATTTTTAGCATAATATAGTATGGTATTATATGACCTAACCTCTTGCATTCATAACAAGTCACTTCTGAATCTTTCTTATCCTTTCTGTCTTTCTTCTTTTATCTATAATGAAAATATTTATTTCCCACAATCATTTTCATCCTTTGAGTAAGATTGGAAAGTTCATTCTTAGAATAATCACAATCACTTGATCCAGATATAACAACAACTTTCTTGGATTTTGATCTAATATCTCTTTAAGGAGTCTTGGATTTCACCTGATTTGATGCAGTAGTGAAATAAAAACTACTATTAACATTATTTTTCTTATTGATCTAAAAAACTATCTTCATTATAGTTTCATACTGTAAACGAGTCCCAAATAACACATCAAGAGTGATGTTTGAAACATTTATATTCTCATAAATTACTGTTATTTTTTATTCCCACTCATTGGTAATAATATTTATTATCTTATCCAAAAAAATATCATCATCAAGTCCTTTCTCACCCATATACTAAAGGATATTGAAAATAGTCATAAACCATAGTTTAACTTTGCATACAAGTTCTCTAAAAGGAAATATAAAACCATGGTATTTATCTCTAAGCATAGCTCTTCTTCTTTCAGTGAACTTGGATGTGCCAAAATGTGTGACTTATAATTTCTTCTAGATCCTATTAGAATCTTCACAAGATGAAATATAGTAATAGATATTCCTTGTCATAGAACATAATAAAGTATTGTGTACCTTGAAGTTAAGTTGATACTCTTTCTTTTCTCAATTAGTGAATTGTCTGATTTCCTTGTCTGGAATCTTGTAGTATCTAGTTAACATAAAAAAGTTATCAACACTAGAATTGATAACAAAGGTACTCATCCTATCTCTCTATTATTCATATTCGTTTTCATCAAAGATTTTGGTCTGATAGGATTTAGATTATCTATGTAACCAACATTAATTCCTGTCATTCTATAAGAAAATAAAAAACATCTTTTCCACAAAAATGATTTGCAGTAGAATTTTATAAACAAAGAGTTTATAAAGAAAAATTTAAGAAAAACTAGAACATATAAATTCAAGCAAGAAAATTTTATCAAGAAAACTTATATGTAAGTATAAGTATTTCAACGACCTACTCTGATACAAATTGTATGATCAAAATGTAGATGTAGATTTATCAATTACAATATGGGGGTTAATTGTAGGTTAAATAACTCTTGTTTATATCCTTAAGAAAATATATGTTTAAAAATTATAAACAAGATAGTTTCACAAACCCTCTTTAGTTATTAACTAAGAAACTAACTTGCTTAGGATCCGATAATATGGATTCGATAAAGAAACTTAATACAAGTTTACTTAGGAAAATATTCTACCTTAAAGCGTATAAAATATTATTTATTTCATAGTATACAAGTATAAGAAAGTATAATAAATTTATACTTTCTTTCTTTGACAAAATGCAATGGAATTAAAACTTGTAACAAAACAGGAAAAGTATAAGAAATCTTGTAACCCATAGATCAGGACATCTAGAAACCTTAGATAAATGTCCCTTGATTTATACTTTCAATAAAGTTTGACTTACCCACACTAGGGTAATCCCTTGATACAAATATCGGAATCTGTCATGCTATCCCTGAAAGCCCTCAATATCTAAGGTGATAGACACCTCTATCTTACTATCCTTAAAAGACCACGATTGATCAGGAATAATCAGAATCACACTAGGAAGGTTGAACAAGATGTTCTCATCTTGAATAAGTTGTTCACAAAAAACTCACAAGGCGGATCAAGTAGATCTCTCATACTACACAAGAGTTCCATATTATAATTGTATTGTAAACTATGTAATAGATGGGTATTTATAAGCATGGATTCCAATGATCTACTTACTCCTCCAACAGTCTTATTTTTCTTTAATTTTTGGAGGGACCTGTACACGTGTCACTCAAAAAGTTCTTAAGTTAAAACAAATTGGGAGACCTAATTTTATATAACAAACTATGAGAAACATTAACGTGCTTAAAAACATTAAAAAGTTTAGGATCTGATAAAATGAAATGTTACTTTAAAAAATGAGGTAACTATAAGAAAAGTATTTTAATCATATTCTTAATATATTGAATATACGAGTAGAAATATTAACAATCAGATTCTAGAATAATAGAGATAAATGTTCTGAATTATGATGAATTTGTAATATGATTTTTTATGAATTTGGAATCTAATTTATGATGAATTCATAATCTGATTTATGATGAATTCAGATTTTGATTTCAGAGGAAATCAGAGTCTAGTTTTAAGAGAAATTGGATTCTTATTTCAGGAGAAACTAGAGTCTGATTTAAGAAGAAATCGGAGTTTGAGTTGAGAAGAAATCAGAATCGAATTTTAGAAGAAATAGGAGTTTGATTTCAGAAGAAATTAGAGTCTGATTTCAGAAGAAATCGGAGTCTGATTTCAAGAAATTTGAGTCTGGTTTCCGGAGAAATCATATTCACAATTCTGGGGAAATAAGATTCTAAGGAACTGTAAGATTCTGAGTTAGATAAGGATCTTATTTTTTACTTAAGGAGAGATGGTTAGACTTGTTTTAAGAAGACACTAGATAAGACATTTAAAACCATAGGTTAAGAAAAAAAATTCCTTAGATAAGGAAAAAAATTCTTTAATAAAATGTTTCTTAGAGAAAGATATTTTTCCTTAATAAAATGTGTTTGTGATTTTAAAAACATAAAGAAATGAAAAAGTAATAAGAAAATTATTAACTCAACAAAAAAATCATTTGGTTTGTCCAATACCAGAATAAATACCTTTCTATATTCCCTACTATCATTCAAGATTCATTGGATTAGAAAGAAACACCATGCATAGTGATCTTAATGTGTTAATCAAAGAAGGTTTTCCAAAGAATCAATATAGTTTTTATATTCATGTTTTAGTTTTGTTTCTTCTTCCATATCCATCATAAATTAATAAACCATGATAAAATAATAATTCTCATATACTACATATGTTTTTATGTTAGTTTCTTGTCCTATATCCATCTCCTCATCCATAAAATGAGAAATGAAATCATCATTCATGTGTACGATGGCTACCGCCTCACGAACTGACATAATTCATCTTCCATCAACGTCTCCCAAGATTTCTTATGATGTTATAATTAATATTTATATATCATATTAACTATATATTTATCATTCTTAAAATGTAATATATCATTTATAGGATTACCTTTCCATGCACTAGAAAATTATAATGTCGTTTGTGTGTACGTCTGGACTACCACCTCCACAAAGTAACATGGTTCATTTTTCATCACCACATCACATAGATGATATATATATATATATATATTATATTTAAAGAATTAATATTTTATTCATGATAATATTATTATTTTTTAAATCTAAAATAATATTTATCTTCTTTCCATAATGATCGTTGAAAATGGAGATTTTACTCATATATACGTATGACCTAGTGTCTCCAGGATTGTAACATAGTTCATTTTTCATAATCATATTTAATGATTGAATTTTAAAGAATAATTGATGAATAATAATGATTATTATTTAAATAATTTTATTCTGGATAGGGTGGATTAATGTCCAATTTGACCATATTCAAATTACTGAAGTCATTTTGGACTTATGAACTGAATATCGTCAAAACATAAGATGTGGAATTAAATAATTATATAGTTGTTATAAAATGGTAATAAGTGATATAAAATGAATAATAAATTCTAGTAACAATCTCAATTATGTAAAAAATTAAAAAAAATTATTATTCAGTAAGATAAAGAATGTGTGTGATGTTTCAGAACTCAAGGAAAATGACTTTATTTTTAAAATTATCTTTTTAAATTTTCCCTTAAAACATTCTTAGTCTTTAATATCTATGTTTTATAAAAATGTTTTCAAAACTATTTTTACTATTATCATATTTTTTTAAATTGATTTTTACTATGATTTACTTTTTAAAAAATGGTTTTAAAAGAATCTTTTTTTTCAAATGAGGTACTTTTTTGACTTTTTAAGAAATAATACAGAAAGAATATTTTTTAACTTGTACAGAAAGAGTGGATTTTTTGGAAATCATAATTCTTTAATGATTTCAGGTTTCCTTTATATTTTTAATAGTTATTTTTAAATAAAATAGTTTCTTTTTTATGTGAATTTTTTTAAGATTTTGAAAATGATTTTTTAAATGAAAAGGGTATTTTGATATTCAAAAGTGTTTTTCATGTGGGTTTAAATGAATTTTTCCAAGGTTTTGTGTAGAAAATGTGAAAGAATAAAATATTGTATTCATGGTACATGAGCATTATATTTAAAATAGGTGAGCCTGATATAGCTTATATGAAGGTTTGATCCCTATTATAGCTCATGGGTGATCCCTATATAGCTTATATGAAGGGTTGATCCCCATTATAACTCACAAGTGCACGTGATACAGCTTATAAGAAGGTTTTATCCTTATTATTGATCATGAAAAAGGGTGATACCAATATATATTATAAAAATAATGAGCCCAATTATATCTCTCTAATGTATTGGATAATGATTATGTTCTTTATAATTTTATTGGAAGTCGGTCATATAGTTATTCCAATTAGAAACTATATGAAAGAGTTTTATGAATGTGATGCTCTTATTTTTAAAAAAGAGTTTCCATTTTCATTCTATGGGGTTTTAAGGTATTATTTGAGTAAAATTGTGTGTTTTTTAGGTGGAAAAGTTTTATTTCATACACTCAAATATTTTTTTTAAAATAAACATAAACATTACATTGGTTTTCATGTTTCTCACTATACTAATAGATTTATTATTTTTATGTCCCATAATGGAATTTTTTTTATCATACCAAAATTTTAAACTGTTTTTCATAGGTTTTAATGATTTTTCAAGGAATTATATATTTCAAGTTTAAAGTTGTGAAGATTTTTCATGAAAAGAAATAATGTTTTGTTTTAAAAGTTCATTTTTTGAAAAAATAGATTTTGAGTATAAGTCACTACTTTATAATTAAAGAGTTTATAAGTTTTATTTATAAACAAATTATTTTAAAATTTTAATCTAAAATACTCTTAGGATTGTAAGAAACTGAATTCTAGTTCAAAGACACTAGAATATGTAATGCCGACCAGGTCGTTACAGTTGGTATTAGAGGAGGGTTTGGACAACTTTGGAGATTAGGATGTTTTCAAGAGAGGTATTTTTAAGATTTATAGATATCATCATGGGTTTATAATTTTGAGGTTGATCATAGGTTCAATATCTCAGATGCCTCTTTTGAGGATTTAAGTAATCAAATTTTAAAATGATTAAAGACATTTTGGGATATGTTTTTTTTTGTTTAGTTTTATGTAATGATTAGATTTAATGTCAAGTATTATTTGAGTAATAATATTTTTACATTTAGTGGAAATAAATTTATATGAATGGAGAACCTTTAAGGTTTATATGATCTTTTATTTGAGGTAATTATGGGTCATTACATTTTTGTGATGTAAATGAAAGGTATGAAATAACCATAGAGGTTAAAATATTTCATTAATGTTGAATATATTAAGGTTATTTTTTAGGATCTTTATCAAATTTATAGTACTGTTATAAGTATTATATTAATATAGTTTCAGAAAAAGAACAACCCACAAGTCAAGAAATAACTCATCACATCTATCAAGTCTATGAGGTTTGAACCCACAACTGAAGAGTGATAAGGGTGCATCGCCTACCACATACCAACATGAAGTCCCTGTTGGTATGAAATTTTATTTTTAGTTAAATGATTTGATGGATAGTTAATAATTTTATTTTTGTAAATTATTTTTATCATATAGAAAGCAATGGGATTGGAAATAGATTCGGTGACTAAGTGATTAATGTTATTTTGGAAGAAGATCACTCTAATTTAAGTATCATTATAAGATTAAGGTAAACATAATACTATGGGATTTTATTTAATGAATAAAGGATTAATTATCTTTTGGAATTATTTTTGATTATATTTTGGATTTAGGGCCATTCAGGTTCTTTTTGGAAATGGTTATCATATCTTGGAGTTTATATATTTAGAGCTTGCACATTTTGGTATGAGACTTCAAGAGTAATTTTTATTATTTGGAGATAAATGTTAAAATTAATATTGGAAGACTATGTTATCAAATCATTCTAATTATTGGACTTTGATATTAGTTTGGAATATTTTTAAGTATTTTTAATTATAGTTATTTATTGAATTATTTATATTGATCTTTGGGTATTACTATTGAATTTTGGAGATTATAGTAGTTTTCCTCATATAAAGGATTATTATTTTTGGGGAATTATCTTATATTTTCTTAAACATTTTGGTTATGGTTAATTTTTAGAGATAATTGGAATAACTTTTAATCCTATTTTAGAATTATGGGACCAATAAAAGTTTATTATACTATTTGAAGCATGTAAAATTCATCGTTAATACTCATCATTTGGAGTAAAAGTTGTGATTATGGTGGGAATACATTAATGTATGAATTAATAATTTTTAAATATGTATATTTCCTTAGGTTACTATTCTATATGGTAAAGGAATGACTCAACTCTAGGAAAAGGGACTTGAAACAAAAACATTATCAATTGAACTTTATTACTGAAAAATCAATTGCCTTTTAACACATCACATATTTATAGTTTTTGATGGTTAACTTTGTCATGATCATGTTCTCTATCACTCTCTATCTTTCCTTGGAAGTTAGTTTTCTCTTCCATATCCATGTTTTCACTTCCAAAATATGTTGTCATTCATTTAAATCTAGTATGTGTTACTTCATTTGACCTTCAAAAATTTGTTTTCCCTTTTATTAAGTGGAGGTTATATTAATCCTTTTTATGATTTGGGATTTCTACTAATGTATTTTGAAAATTCAAACCCTATTTACTGAGCCTAAGTTTAAAATTGTGAGGATGTAATTTATAGGGGGGGTGTAAAAACCTAGTTAATGATAGAATAAATTATTTTAATATTTATTATTATTCCTAAATTATGAATTTATATTAATTATAAATATATTAAGCAATTATTAAAATTGAAAAAATGAAATGGTTTTATTAAACTCATTTAATATAATATTTTATTTAAAATTTAAAATTCAAAAATATATATTTTCAATTTTATAAAATTAATTTCATTTTTAAATTCATAATATTAAAATTATATTACTATATTTTTTAGAATGTTATGAAAATATTTATTTTTCAAGGAATAGTGAAAAATTCTGATTTTTATTGAAAATTGTATTTTATTTTAAAGTATCTACAAGATAAAACTATTTTTTGTATTGTTTTAAATTTTTATTTTTTAATTTTGATTTAAAATAATCAAATTATGGTTTTTGAAAATTGATTTATATATGAATTTAGTACAAATACATGTAATTTTTAGAAAAGGCATTTTTTCAAAAAACAATTTTTCATTACGTTTTTACAGTTTAATTTTAAATTAAATTCTTCAACTTATGTTTTTTAAATTTTAAAAAAATTATTCTATATTTGTAATTAGTTGGTCCAAATTTAGTAAATATTTCAATTTACCTTTCTAACAATATTAATAGTAATCTTAATAGTTTTTGTTACCATAATTAAGGGTAAATCAGGTAATTTTGGTTAAAAATAAAATGATATGAAATATTAAATGACCCAAACACTAACCAAAACCTTTTTTATGAGTGTATATCATCCTTAATCATACAAGGGTACAATTTATAACCTTTTCGCGGCTACTTTCATAATATTGTGACCTTTATAGTATTTTATTTAAAGCAATGAAAACATGTCACACTCTTGTTTTTAATAAGTGTAATATTTTTAATTTGGTGTTAATGAGATGATATGTTTGAATATAAATAGTATTTTTAAATATAAAATATTTTTATTAACCATGGTTACTTATTTTATTTTTTTAGGTAATTAGTAATTATATTAAATTCTTGCACAACACTGATGAAGTGTTTATTCAATTATTGGGAAAATAAAATAATGATATTGAACATATTAAAATAAATAAATATAATTTGAGATAATAAATGTGATCCAAATATTGTATAGATTAGCTTGAAATATAGAGGATATTTTAAAATATCTTTTTCCGAATTATAATTTTTATCTTGATATTATTAATGTCAAAGTAATGAATAATTTTAAAATTGACATTATTGATATTTTATAGTGAGTAGTATTTAATTAAATCATATAAAATTGTTCAAATTGGTTATTATGGGGTTTAAAGTATCAACCATGTTTCATTTATGGATCTTTATTCATTTTATAGTAATTATATTTACCCTTAAAGAGTAAAAATCTTTATTGTCACGATATGAGTTAAAGGGTTTAAATAGGGGATAAAACCAAAAGATTAGGGTATAAATATAGAAAAAACTTTTCTATTTTTTATTTTATGAGGTTATTTATTCCAAAAATCATATTATACTTTAAATAAATAACTTTAGATCCATTTTTAATTGAAAATTAATTTATATCAATTTAATGTTTTGAGAAATTCTAAGAGTGCCCCTCCTCCCTCTTATAAAATGACACCTCTTCTTCTCATTAATTAACACTTAAAACCAATTTGTATTAGAAAATAAAAGACCAAATACCTTTATATAATCTCTACCATCAGTATATAGGTATTTTTTTATGCATAACACCATTCTTAGGATAGTTAAGTTGTTAATCAATGGAGGTTTTACCATCAAGAGGTATAGTGTTTATCTGCATGTTTGAGTTTTGTTTATCATTCCACATCCTAAAAACTTATTAAACCTTGATAAAATATTAAATATTGTATAATAAATATACTTAGATTTTATTATTTTAGTTTCATGATCTATATTCATCTATTATTCCATAAAATGGGAAATGAAATCATCATTCCTGTGTACGACTGACTACCCCCTGGCGAACCGATATAATATGTTTTCCTTCACCATATCTCAATACTAGTTATAATGATGGAATTTATTTTTATATAATATATTAATTAAATATTTATCATTCATAAAAGATAATATATTACTTATGTTCTTACCTTTCCATGAACTGAAAAATGATAACGTTGTGTGTGTGTACGTGTGGCCTACCACCTTCATAAAGTGATGTGATTTGTTTTTCATTACAACTCACATGGGGGATATATATAAGTATACTTGAAGAATTAACTTGATATTTATGATATTATTATAATTATTTAATGTTAAAATAATACTTACCTTATTTATCTAATGATCATTGAAAAATGAAAATGTTAATCATGCGAACGTATGACCTACTATCTCCATGATTGTAGTATAGAAAATTTTTCAAAACCATATGTAATGTTTGAATTTAAAAGTATAATTTATCTATAAAAATTATAATTATGACATTAATATTATTCTTTATATGGTGTATTAATGTCCTCTTTGACCATATTCAAATTACTAAAGACATCTTGGACTAATGAACTGAATATTATCAAAACATCTGACATGAAATTAAATAATTATGTAATTGTTATAACATGGTAATAAGTGATATAAATAATAATAATAAACTTTAAAAAAATTTCTCAAGTAAATATTTATCATAATTTTATTATTCAATAATATAAAAAACATACGCGACGTTTCAAAACTCAAGGTAAGGGACATTAATTTAAAAATTGTCTTTTTAATGTTTCCCTTAGAACTCACTTTTTCTTAAATGTCCATGTTTTCTAAAAAAATTATAATTTTTTTACTACTCTCCTATGATTTTTTAAATTTATTTTTTAATATTTATTAATTTTTACGGAATATTTTTAAAAGGAATATTTTTTTTCCAAATGAGGTACTTTGTGAATTTTCTAACAAAAATACAGAAGAAATATTTTTTTAACTTATACGACATGAGAGGATTTTTCTACCAACTTGACACTTTAAGTAATTGAAGTTTTATTTATATGTTTTCATAGTCCATTTTAAATAAAAAATTTTCTTTATTATGTGCACAATTTTTAGATTTTGAAAATGTATTTTTAAATTAAAATGGTATTTTGATACCTAAAAGTGATTTTTATATTGGTTTAAAAGAGTTTTTTAAAAGTTTTATGATGAAAATATGCAAGAATAAAATGTTTTATTGATGATAATTGAGCATTATATGAAAAAATGTTGATCCTGATATATCTTATATGAAGGTTTTCGCCCCATTATATCTCACGTGTGAGCCTGATATAGCTTATACAAAGGGTTAAGACCCATTATAGATCACGGGTGAGCCCGATATATCTTATTAAAGGGTTGAGCCCTATTATAGCTCACGAGTGTTCCCAATATATATTATCTGAAGGTTTGGGACCCATTATAGCTCATAAGAAATGAATGATCCCAATATATCTTATAATAAGGGTGAGCCCCATTATAGCTCTCCAAGGAATTGATTTTTGTTTATGTTATCCAAAAAAATTTTGGAAGTCAGTTGTATAGTTTTTCCAATTGCAAGGGTTTTCAAAGGGTTTTATGAATGTGATTCTCTAAGTTTATAAAAATAGTTTTTATTTTATTGATATGGGTTTTAAGGTTTTATTTGGGAAAAAGTGCATGTGTTTTTTAAAATAAAATTTTTTATTCAACATGCTTAAAAACATTGAAAATAAAGGTAAACATTACATGGTTTATTATGTTTTTCACTAAACTAATAGGTTTCATCTTTTTATGTCCCTTAATGATATTTTTGTTCTCATACAATGTTTTTAAAATGTTTTTCACATGGTATAAGTATTCATAAAGGAAAAGGAGAAGTCAGTTATAAAGTTGTGACTATTTTTCATAAAAAAGAAAACATGTTTTGTTTTAGAATTTTCATTTTGTGAAAAATGGATATTGAGTAAAATTGTATAATTTATATGATATTTGTAGTTTTTTATGATTCATAACCTAATTATATAAAACAATAAACTTCAAATATCCTTAAGATTGTAAGAAAGTGACTTCTAGATAAAAGACACTAGAATATGTAATGAAAACCAGATCATTATAGTTTGTATTAGAGGAGGGTTTAGATGGCTTTGGAGATTAGGTTGTTTTCTTGTGAGGTATTATTATGAGTTATGGATATCATCATGGGTATATAATTTTTACGTTGATCATAATTGAAATATCTTAAACACCCCTTCTGATGATTTAAGTAACGAAATTTTGAAATGATTTATGAAATTTTTGGAGACATTTGTTTTTGGGTTTAGTTTTCTGTATCACTTTGTTTTAATGTGAAGTATTATTTGAGGAAGAATAATTTTACATTTTTTGTACATAATTTTAAATTTATGTATAACCTTTAGGGGTCATATGATCGTTGATTATTATGTAACTTTGGGTTATTACATTTTTGGGATGAAAAATGAATGGTATGAGTTGGCCTTTGAGGTTAAAACATTTCATTAATATTGAATATATAAAATTATTTTTAGGATGTTTCTCACATTTCTGGGAATATTATAAGGATTATATTAATATAGTTTTATAAAAAGGACAAACCTTGGGTTGGGAAACAACCCATCACATCCGATGAGTTTGTAAGGTTTAAGCCTACAATTGAAGGGTGACAAGGGTGCATCGCTTAACACTGGCCTATGTGAAGTCATCGTTAGTATGAAATTTTATTTTTTTAGTTAAAATATTTGATGGATTAAGTATAATTTTATGGTGGGAACATTTGTTTTATTTTATAGATAACCATGGTATTGGAAATTGATTTGGTGACTAAGTGATTAATATAATTTTGAAAGATGATCACTACAATTTTAGGGATCATTACAGGATTAAGGTAAAAAAATCCTATGAGATTTTATTTAAGCAATAAAATATGAATTATATTTTGGAACCATATGTGATTTTATTGTGGATTTATTTATATTTAGGTTATTTATAGAAATGGTTATCATATCTATGGTGTTATATGATTAGGGTGTGCACACTTTTGTTTGAGACTTCTAGAGTAATTTATGTTATTTTGATACAAATGTAAAAATTAATATTGGAAGACCATGTTATCAAATATTTATATTTTTTGGATTTCAATTTTATTATGGAATATTTTTTAGGACTTTTGGGGATAGTTATTTATTGAAAGATTTATGTTGAGTTTTGGGTATTACTGTTTAATTTGAGAGATAAAATTAGTTTTCTTCGTATTAAGGATTATTATATTTAGGAAATTATCTTATATTTTCCTAACCATTTTGGTTAATGTTAATATTTATATATAGGATGAATATATTGTAATCATTTTGGGAAATTATGTGATCCAATATAAGTTGATTCTAATATTTTAGGTAGGTAAAATTCATCTTTAATACTCATCGTATGGAGAAAAATTTGATATTGTGATGGTAATTCATTAATGGATGAAAATATACTTTTCCATAAAGTATACTTTCTTTTTTTCATATTATAGATGGTAAAATAATTAATCAACTCAAGTAAAATGGTATTAAAACAAAAAAATTATCCTTTTAACTTTCTTACCAGGAAATCAATGGCCACCTAATCCATCACAAATTTATGGTTTTTTGACGGTCAACTTTCTCATGACCATATTCTCTATTACTCACTTTTAGTCTTTGGAAGTTATTTTTATCTTCCACATCCATGTTTTCACTTCCAAACAGTATTATTCTTCATGGAAATATAGTATGTGTTACTTCAGATGACCTTTGTATATCCCTATTCTCTCTTATTAATTGGCAGTTTTATTAATACTTTTTATGATGTGGGGTTTAAACAAAGGTATTTTTAAATGTCAAAGCGTGGTTTCCAAGCCAAAGTTAAAAATTGTGAGGAAATTTTTTTAAAGGGTTGTTAATGTAAAATCTCAAATAATGATTGAATAAATCATTTTAATATTTAGTAGTATTTATTGAAATATGTATTTATATTCATTATAAATATATTAAGTAATTATTATAATCATAAAAAGGAAATGGTATTATTAAACTCATTTCTTACAATATTTTATTTTTAAATTTTTCCTTTAAAATTATATAATTTTAATTTCAAAAAACATTTTTTTAATTTGGAATGCTATAACTATATTGGGATGAATTTTTGAAAATTTACTAAAATATTGATTTTTCAACGATTAGTGAAAAATAATTATTTTTATTAAAAATGGCATTTTATCTTACAATATTTACAAGGTAAATTATGTTTTGTTTTAGTTTATAATATTTATTAGTTAATTTTAAATTTAAAAAAATCTAATTATGGTTTTGAAAATGGATTTATACTTTAATTTGATATAAAAACATTTTATATCTAAAAGGGCATTTTTCAGAATCACTGTTTTCGTTGCATTTTTCTGGTTTAATTTTAAATTAAATTCTACCACTTTGTGTTTTGAATTTTTAAAAATGGATTCCATATTTTTAATCAACAGGTCCAAATTTATTAAATGTTTCATTTTTTGGACAATATGAATAGTAACCTTAGCAATTTTTGTTGTCACTATAAAGGATAAATCTGGAAATTTAGGATAAAAATAAAATGATAAGAAATATTAAATGACCAAAAAAATAGGTTAATATTTTTTAATGAGTATATATTGAAAATAATCATCCAAGGGTCAAATTTATGACCTTTTTTAGCCACTTAGATAATATTATGACCATTATTGTTTTTTATTTAAAGAAATGTCAAACATTTCACAATCCGGTTTTTTAAAAAGTATAATATTTTTAATATGGTGTTATTTAAAGGATATGTTCGACTATAAATATTCTTATTAAAGAAAAAAATAATTATATCAATCATGGTAATTTATTTTTAATTTTTGGGGAATAAATAATTACAATAAATTCTTGCACAACGTTGATGAATTATTTATTCAATTATTGGAAAAATCAAATAAATGATTTTTAAAATATTAAAATAATTATAATTTAAAGAAATTAATATGATAAATGAATTTTTTATATGAAATTATCAGGTTGGTGATATGTTAAAATAAATGGTTCAAATTATAAGTTGTATCTTGATTTTATTAAATTCAATGTAACAAATAGTTCTAAAAATTGACATTATGGTTATTTTTTAATAAATAATATTTTATCAAATGATAAAAAAAATCATAAAAAATTAAAATTCAGCCAAGTGATTAGTATAATGTTAAAAGAATCAACCATGTTATATTTATGGATCTTTTTTCATTTTATAGTAACTATATTAAACCTTAATGTGTAAAAAACCATGTTGTCATAGTTAGAGTTAAAGGGGGGTAAAATAGGGGCTAAAAACAAAAGATAAATGTATAAATACAGTAAAAACATTTATATTTTTTATTTTATGAGGTTATGTTAACCCAAAATGATATTATCTTCTAAATAAATCACTTTGGATCCATTTGTAATTGAAATTTAATATATATTAATTTAATATTTTGAGAAATTCCAAGAGTTCCCCTCCCCACCCTTTTAAAAGGATGCCTCTTATTCCCATTTATGAGAAATTAAAAACCCATTTTTCTCAGCTAATATTGTTGGGAAAGTATTGTCTCAACAATACTCTATATTATATGATGATTTTTATGCTCATAAATACCCTTGTTTGTTTTCTAATAAAGTTGTGTTAAATATGTTTCAAGAATATATATAATGTTTTTATTTATATATTTGATGAAATAAAAAGCTACAGGATGCGTTCTAGAAATACTATTCATACCCTATGTTCGGTTAATGAACATATGGTTTATCATCCCTATGCTACACTAAATTCATTACATATGGATCAGAAACCCAACCATGGATATTAATCATATAGATTGGAAACCCTACATTCGTGAATCAATGAATGTATGGAATATCAACCCAACGTTAGAATCTAGAAACACTATTCATACCCTATGTTCAAGAAATTGAACATATGGTTAATCAATGCTATATGTAGAATATTTGCTAAAAATCATGAACATATGTACCATCATCCCTAAGTTAATTTAATCCCTACATTATGCATAGATGAAAGTTTGTTTAAGGAATCAGGTGTTGGTGGTAATACTATGCTACATAAAGGAACCCTACGCTATGTAGTTCAACCCTAGGTTTGTCTACTCAATATCAAAGTTTTAAATTCATGATTTTATCTGAGTTTCATGAAATGTTCTTGATATAATTACAGGATAATTAAATATTCTATATGAGTGATTCAAATATTTTTATGACCAATTCATAGAACTGTATTCAATGGAGAAAATCAATCCTATTCCTAAGGGAAGTTACAACTCCACTGGTCAATTTAGATTTAAATTTCTATACTCACTCAGGTGATTTGGTTGGATCTAATCAACTGAAATAAAGATACTTATATGTTCAAAGTATTTTTGAAATCAAGGTGGTTTGTGTGATATATGTGATATGAGTGATACATGTTTCATTAATTCACACATACGAATGTATTCCTATGAATGGATTTTAAAGATATACTACTACAAATAATCAACTCTATTATTTGAATAAGATGGTACACTTTTGTGACATATATATTTCAAACTCAAACTGTTATAAGATTACTATTTTCTCAATTTGTTGTTGTTATTATTAAAGATTATTTGCAACCAGGATCACTTCAGAACTACTCTTTCTTGATGAATTTCATTTTTGAAGAATAATATTTATCTACTATAATTTTCTACTACTATAACTATGAAGTTAAACCCAAACTATCAGAAAATCAAACTATTTTGATTTATTAGAATATCAACTACATGTACTCAGTTGTGGTGAAGTGTCAACTTCTTTTATTAAGTTGTAGATAATCGGTTCCCTATTAAAGAACCTGAAGATCTGTTTAGACTTTTTGTAAAGTTGTCAATTTCCTACACTCAGTTGTGTATTTATGGTCTTGTGATAATAGGACCTTTCTATTTAAATTTACCAAACTCACAGAGTGAGCATTGGTGGAGTGGACTAGGGGATCTTTGTGCACTGAAAAACTATAAAATTGTTGTGTTCATTCTTTATGTTTACCAGCTGCTCATATTTCTTATATAATTAAAAAATTTATATATATATAAATATAAAATGAAGTCAAAATAAGCAATTCAATGAAATTTTTAAAATGACACAATTCACCCCCCTTTGTGTTAATTTTTATTATTCTTACCTGACAACTGGTATCATAGGTGAGATTTTAGGATAAATCTATAACAAGATGAAAAATTATATGTTCTATAAAAATCAGATGGTAATGGATGATCCAAGAGAATGAATGTCTATGGTTCATGGTCCATACTTCAATGGTAAAAATTATAGATGTTGGAAATCTCAAATAATTATCTATCTAAATAATCCTGGATTCAATTTTTATTCAAAGATCATCACTCCATATCTGATTCATAAAAAACCAGAGACTTGGACTACTGAAATAGAAGCTGAGTATGAAATCAATTCAAAATATATTAATTATATTATCTAAGTACTTGGTCCTAATTAAGTTAATCATGTATCATAATTTTTTACTGCCTATGAGATATGACAAACAATTGAAGTTACTTATGAAGGAACAGAAAATATAAGGCCAATAAGATATGCTATTGATAAGATAAAGTTTGAAACCTTTAGAATGTTTGATGGTAAAATACTCACACCGATGAATGAAAGTTTAACATATATTGTCAACAATATTACTGTCTTGGGAGATCCCATCATCCAATCTTATTAAGTGCTGAAAGTACTTAGAGTACTTCCCTCAAAGTGGAATGACATATCTACTGCAATTTTCCAAACATCACCTGTTAAGAATTTGACTACCAAGGAACTAATTGGTACTATGATGATGTATGAAGTAGAAATACAAGATGAATTTGAATATGATAAGATTATAATAAAAATGGAAAAAACTTCTCTCAAAGTGAAATCTTAGAAGCATGAGAAAAAAACAAAACAAGAAGCTAGAGAAGAAAAAAAATTCAGACTCCTTAGATTCTGAAATGGAACTGGATCAACAACCAAAAAATTCAAAAAAAAATTAATTAGAATATAGGATTTAGAAAGTCCTTTAGGAAGGATTATAAATGACCTAAAGATGTTCGATTCTATGAATCAAGAAAATTGGGTAACATCGTACTTGATTTCCACCAACTGAAAGATGAAAAAAGAAGGACTGAAAAGAAATATCAGAAAAATTCTCACTATGAGCATAAATGAAAAAGAGAAATGAAAGATATGTGGAGTGTATCTAAAGACTCCATTATCTCTTCAAAATATGATTCATAGAATGATACAAAAAATCTCAAATCCAATAAGTTCTTTATGTCTGAAGAAAAAGAGGTAAAAACTTATTAATCCTTTTATTTTAAAACTAATAGTTGCTAAAATGATAAATCAGCTTCCAACTGTTCAATGTTAGAAGAGAAATATGATTCTTTATTAAATAATAATGAATCATTGAATTTTTTTTATAATTTTATTTTTGGAGGAAGAGATACTATGTTAAAACAACTTCAATATTTAGTTGAATAATTAAATTATTCTACATCAAATTGTGTTGATCATGAAAAAAGTATTAAACAATTGTAGGATGAAGTAGAATCTTATAAAAATACTGTACTTATTTTTACTAAATTAAAAAATTATTTAAATTATATTTTGGGTTAAAATGTTATTAAAAGATAAATATTTGGAATAGGAATAAATGGTGAAAAATCAAAACTATATAAGAATTACTTTATGCCAAATTGAAAAAATGCTACATATTATTATTGTGGAATAAAAGGTCATTTCACTAATAATTTTTATTTGATAAATCCTAAAATTATTTTTATTAATAAGTATTTTATTTATAAAATTATGTATGAAGAAATTGATATAAATTAAGGTAAAATTAATAAAATCTCAATTCCAAGATCATTTGTCGCTAACACTGTAGGACCAAAGAAAATATGGGTACCAAAACAAAAATTTGTTTAAATTATTTTGCAGGAAAAAGGCCATAACAAAAAAGAATGGTATATGGTATATGGATAGTGGCTATTATAGGAACGTGAGTGGAGACTCATCAAATTTTCATATACTAACTCAAATGAATGGAGGACTAGTAATTTTTTGTGACAATGCAAAAGAAAATTTTATTGGAGTTGGAACTATTGGAGATCCAAAGACTATCTCAATCAACAAAGTAATGTATATACAAGGGTAAAAATGACTCCTATGTGATTTTTAATAATATAAAACCTAATGTAAAGTAGTTTAATGTTATTGGATGCAAGGTATATATCTTGAATATTAAGGAAAACCTTGGTATGTTTGACCCAAAAGCTGATGATGGAATATTTTTGGGATATTATTCTATCTATAAAGCTTATAGAGTGTTTAATAAAATGTTAAGGACTATTTAAGAATCAGTTCAAGTAAGGTTTGAAGAAAATGACCCTTTTATTAAAGAGAAAGATCAAACAGATGGAATTATAGATTCATTTGACAACATTAGACTTGACACCCTTAAAAAGGATTTTGAAAAGTATATTAATAAATTTCAGTCTAGTTCAGAAGAACATGAAACTGATGAACCTGAATGTGTCTTTCCTATATAGTCTATAACCTTAAAGAACCATCCTTTATAAACTATTATAGGATACCTATAAAAGGAATTATAACTATAATAATTGTTGTAAACCTAACTAAATTTTTTACCTTTCTACCTCAGTTAGAACCTAAGTCTATTGAAGAAGCCTTAAAAGATGATATTTGGATCTTAGTAATGCAATAAGAGCTAAAATAGTAGAGAAGAAATAAAGTTTGAGAATTAGTAGAAAGACCAACCAATTATCTAGTGATAGTAACTAAGTGGGACTTTAGAAATAAATATGATGGTCAAGGGATCATTACTAGAAATAAAGAAAGATTAGTAGCTAAAGGAGATAATCATGAAGAAGGAATATATTATGATGAAACCTTTAACCCTATAGCTAGATTAGAATCTATTATAATCCTTTTAGCTTATGCATATCATATGAATTTTAAATTATATCATATGGATGTTAAATATTCTTTTTTAAATTGATATTTAATGGATGACGTTTTTGTTGAACAACCTCCTGGGTTTGAAGATCCTCATAAACCATTTTATTAACTTATTAAAGCTCTATATATCCTTAAGAGAGAACCTATAACTTGATATGTAATATTAAGTTCTTTTATTTTAAAAAATTGATTTACTATTGGATAGGAAGATCCAACACTTTTTAAGAAAACTATGTGTTCTAATATTTTATTAGTACAAATTTATGTTGATGATGTTATTTTTGGTGGAATAAATAAAATACATTGAAATTATTTCTCAAAACTAATACAAAATGAATTTTAAATTATTATGATTGGAGAACTGAATTTATTTTTAGGAGTTTATATTTATCAAAAATATTATGAAAATGTTTTAAATCAATGTAAATATATTATAGATTTATTGAAAACATTTTGACTTGATAACATCAAGAAATATATAAATCCTATGTGTACTAATGTAAAACTTTATTTGGATGAAGCTGGGAAAATAGTTGATAAAAATTTATATAGAGGTATGATTGGTAGTTTTTTATATCTTATTGATAGAAGACCAAAAATTATGTTTTCTGTATGTTTATGTGCTATATTTCACTTAAATCTAAAATAATATCTTATTACTATTTTTAGAAGAAGTTTTTGATATTTAAAAGTAACTATTTTTCAATCTCTTCCTTTCCCTAAAAATCTGATTTTAATTTAATTTGATATTTAGATGTCGAATTTGGAGGTTTTAGATTAGATATAAAAAGAACCTCATAAACAAATCACTTTTTAGGAAAAACATTTAGTATCATGGTCAAGTAAGAAACAATATTGAGTTTCCCTATCAACTACTAAGGCAGAATATGTATCTGCTGGTAGTTTTTTTGAAAAAGTATTGTGGATTAAAAACAAACTACTGGACTTTTGACTAAATTTTAATAGTATACCTATTTTAGGTGACAATACTAGTGATATAAATATTTCAAAAAATCCTATAAGTAATTCTAGGACTAAGAATATTGATATATGACATCATTTTCTGAGAGATCATGTTCTTAAAAATGATATATCTTTATAATTTTTAAATACATAATATCAATTAGCTGATATTTTCACTAAACCATATCCTAGTACAATTTTTAATTTTATTAAGGGGAAGTTAGGATTATTTAATTTTAAATGAAGTTTTCGTACTCTATTTTATTCTTAATCTCTCTGTTTTTATTTTAAGTAATCTGTATATGTTTTAGTTAAATATTTGTTACTTTTTATTTTGATAGTTTATATATCAATTAAATTTAAAAATAATTTCATTTCAATTTCTTTTTATTAATATTTTCAAATTAAAATTTAATGAGTAAATTTTCAATCGGCGTGAGAAAACCATCTTCCTTATCTAACTCTTCTCCTTCATGTCCCTTCAGTTTTCAGAGCTACTTTTATTCTTGTTTACCAAAACCCTAAACCTTCGAACATTTAATCATGAAACCCTCATAAATGAAAAAATTAAGAAGACCTTAATATGTTTATTTGGGTGTATCTATTTATGCTTGAGTGAGGTATCACAAAGTTCTTCAAGGTAAGGTGATATATTTTTAGTATTTAAATGGAACAAATATTTCATTAAATGAATCTATTAGATTTAAAGGACTAGATTTTTATTTTTTCAATAATAACATTCCTTTAATGTTTTATATAGAAGTAAAAAAGTTATTTAGAAATGTTGATTTCATTTTTGGAATCTATGAAGATTATATAGTCTCTATGATTGACGATAATGAATTTTCTCTTTTTTTAGTGGATATAGCTAAGTTTTTTTGTTGTCCTCAGGAGGGGGATTTTCATTTCAACTTAAGAAATATTGGTGATGAAAAATATAAGTCAGTGGAAATTATTTTTTCTTTGTTTGGAATAAGAAGCATCAAGAAATTTATGAACAAGGATCTTACTCCTCATAGTAAAGTCATTATAAAGATTATTCAAACTGGAATTTTGCTGAGAATAACCAAGTTAGAAAAAGTTCTGTACTTAGACATGTACATTCTGTTTCTTTTTATGAAACAAATTAAGGTAAACTTGGAGTAATCTATGAATTAGTTCATTAAGGTAAACTTAGTATAAATCATGAATACAATATAATATTAAAGGAATTTGCTACAATAATGGACTGATTTCTTTCACAACCATTTTCAAAGTCTATTGGTGAAGCTTCATGAAATTAATAGTGTTGTTAAGATGTTCCATCAATTGGTTACAGAAAATACTGCCTGGAGAGATTATTACCATAGAAAATAATCATATTGGATCCTCTTATTTTGAAGACCTATTTAGTTGATTATGGTTTGTACTCATTATTTTTTAAAACATTTGATCAGATTTTATCCTTATATTACTTTACTTTTATATTTTGGGTATTTTATTTTGTTTTATACTTTTCTATTGTTTTATTTTTGTTTAATTTTGCACTTCCATATCACATATCTTATTGTTCTAACATTAGAATATAATATTCATTTATAGTTCAATGCTATATTAACTATGGTTTATATCATTTTCTCTTTCAAACTTTTTTTTGATATCAAAAAAAGGGAAAGAATATTTTAGAAACACATATTTATGTGAGAAAACTTTTCTATAAAAATAGTTTTGTGAAATTGAAATAATTTTGAAACTAAAATATTTTATTTTAATGTGTTTATGATATATTGTATTTCAACTATTTTAAGATTTTTTTGATAATCAAAAGGGGGATATTGTTGGGAGTGTATTGTCTCAACCATACTCTATATTTTATGATGATTTTGATGCTCACAAATACCCTTGTTTGTTTTCTAAATTTTTTATTATGTATGATTCTAGAATATATATCATGTTTTTATTTATATATTTGATGAAATAAAAACCTATGGGATTTGTTTTGGAAACACTATTCATACCCTACGTTTGGTGAATGAATGTATGGTTCATCATCCCTACACTACACTGAACAATTTGGGTATGGAGCGACAAACCTATGCTGAATATTAAGCATATAGATCAGTAACCCTATGTTTGGGAATCAATGAATATATAGAATATCAACCCTATATTGGAATTTGAAAATACAATTTATACCATACGTTTGGGAAATTGAACATATGGTTAATTAATGTTACATGTGGAATCTTTGCTAAAAAAGATGAATGTATGAATCATCATCCCTATATTACTTTAATCCCTATGTTATGTAAAGATTAAAGTGTGTTTTAGGAACAATAGGTTGGTAGTAATCCTACACTACACAATGGAATCCTACGCCACATAATGGAACCCTACGCTATACTGATCAACCCTATATTTTTCTATTCAACATCAGTGTTTTAAATTGATGATTTTATCTGAGTTTCATGCAATGATATTGAATGAATTATAGGCTGATTGAAAGATTATTTATGAATGATTCAAATATAATTATGATAAATTCAAAGAACCATATTCATTAGATAAAATCACTCCTATTCTTATGGTAATTTGTGACTCCCCTAGTCCATTTAGATTTGAATTTATGCGCTCACTCAAGCGATTTTCTTGGAACTAATCAACTGAAATAACTCTATTTATATGATTGAAGTATTTTTAAAAGAAAGGTGGTTTTTGTGATATATGTGATACAAGGGATACAAGTTTCATTTATTCAAACATATGAATGTATTCATGTGAATATATTTTACATATCTACTGCAAAAAATGGTCAACTTTGTTATTTGTAGAATAGGCTACACTTTGGTAACTTACATATTTCAAACTCATATTGCTATAAGATTACTATTGATTTTGTTTGTTTCTATTATTATTGAAGATAATTTTAAACCAATATTACATAATAACTAATCTTTATTAAATACTTCCATTTCTGATGAAGAATATCCATTTATTATCAGTTGTTGTTGCTGCAACTGTGAAATTCAACCCGAACAATCAATAAATCAAAATCTTTTGATTTATTAGAGTATAAACTTCTCATACTTAGTTGTGGTGAAGTGTAAGCTTCTTATAATAAGATATGGATAATTGGTTCCCTATTAAAGAACCATAAGGCTCTGTTTATCCATGTTGCAATGGTTTCAACTGCCTACACTCAATTGTGGATTTATGGTCTTGTGATAAGAGGACCTTGTTAGTCAAATTCACCAATCTCGTAAAGAGGGTGTTGGAGGAGTGGAATAGGGGATATTTATTCCCCAAACCACTATAAAATTGATGCATTCATTGTTTATATTCATCCTCTGCTCATATTTCTTACATAAGTAAACACTTCATATCTGCATAAATCTCAAAGGAAGACAAAAACAAGAATTCACCAATATTTTTGGAAAGACACAATTTACCCCCTCTTATGTTACTTTTTATTATTCCTAACTGAAAAATACCATCAAAAATACCTAAATAGAATATATAGCCTCATTATATAAGTATTTTTAGGCATAACAACATCCTTAGTTGTTTTAAGGGGTTAATCTATGGAAGTTTTCTAAAGAAGAGGTATAATTTTTATTTGCATGTTTTAGTATCGTTTCTTCTTCCACATACCAAAAACCTTACTTAACCATGAATAAATAATAAATAAAGTATAATGCATATAATTATATTATATTATGTTAGTTTGATGACCTATATACATCTCCACTTCCATCAAATGAGAAGTTAAATCATCATTCGTGTGTATAGCGGACTACTACCTCACGAACTGATGTCATTCATTTTCCCTCACCATCTATCAATACTGGTTATAATGATTGAATTAATTTTTATATATTATATTCATGAAATATTATTATTATTAAAATAAAATATATCATTCAAATTCTTACCTTTCCATACACTAAAAAATGATAATTTCATTTGTGTGTACATGTGGATTATCACCTCCATGAAGTGTTGTGATTCATTTTTCATCCCAACACCACATGGATGATATATGTAAGTGTATTTCAAGATTTAATATTATATTTATTATATTATGATCATTATAGATAGATAAAATAATACTTTCCTTCCTTCAAAAAATGATCATTGAAAAATGGAAATGTTACTCATTTGTATGTACGACATAACATCTTCGTGATTGTAACATGGTTCGTTTTTCATATCCATATTTAATGATTGAATTTAAAAGTATAATTTATGTAGAAAAATAATAATTTTTTCATTAATATTATTATTGAGGTTTTTTATTAATGACCCCTTTGACCATAGTCAAATTACTGATGTCATTTTGGAATTATGAACCAAATATCATCAAAATATCCAATGCGAACATAAATAATTATGCAATCTTTATAACATAAAAAAAAGTTACATAAAAGAAATAATAAAATTGAAATTTTTTCTAAAGAAATTAAATAATTAACATAATTTTATTATTATATATTATAAATAATGTATGTGACGTGTCAATACTCAAGGTAAGGGACATTATTTTAAAAATTATCTTTTTAAAATTTCCCTTAAACCCCTCTTTTTCCTATATATCCATGATTTCTAAGAATTTTTTCAAAACTATTTTTACTATTATCCTATGATTGTTTAAATTAATTTTTACTATGTTTTAATTTTTATAAAATATATAGAAAAAAATATTCTTTTCATTTTCCAAATGAGGTACTTTTTGAATTTATGGACAAAAATATGAAAGGAATATTTTTTTAACTTATACGATATGAGTTTATTTTTCTAAAATCAAGATGCTTTAATGATTTGAAGTTTACTTTATATGTTTTTGTATTTATTTTTAAATAAAATTATTTCTTTATTATGTGTGTAGTTTTTAGATTTTGAAAATGGGTTTTTAAAATAAAAGGGTATTTTGATATCTAAAAGTGTTTTTCATATGGGTTTAAAAGAGTTTTTTAAAGGTTTTATAATGAAAAGATGCAATATTAAAATGATTTATTCATGGTAATTGTTCATTATATGAAAAAATGGTCAGAATAATACATCTTATATGAAGGTTTGAACCCTATTATAGCTCATGGGTGTGCCCGATATAGCTTATACGAAGAGTTGATCTCCACTATATCTCACAGGTGAGATCAATATACCTTATACCGAGGCTTGTTCCCCATTATTTCTCATTATTGAGCCCAAAATATCTTATATGAAGAGTTTATCCCCATTATAGATCATGAAAAATGGGTGATCCCAAAATAGATTTTATGAAGGGTGAGTCCCATTATAGCACTCTAATGCATTGTATAATATTTACATTCTTCGGAATTTTATGGGAATTCAGATGTTTTGTTATTTCGATTACAAGGGTTTCATAAGGGTTTTGTGAATGTGACTCTCTAAGTTTAAAAAAAGGGTTTTTATTTTATTTATATTGTTTTTAATGTTTTATTTGAGAAATAGTTTTTGTGTTTTTAAATTTATTTTTTTCTTCAACCACTCAAAGAACATTGAAAATAAAGGTAAAAATTACATGGGTTTTCATGTTTTTTCACTAAACTAAAAAATTTCTTCATTTAATATCCCTTACTAAGATTTTTTTGGTCATCCAAAATTTAAAAAATCATAGGGTCTAAGTATGGGTAAAGGAAAAGAGGATGTCAAGTTTAAATTCAGGAATATTTTTCATGAAAATAAATCATGTCTTGTTTTAAAAGATTTATTTTATGAACAAATGGATATTGAGTAGAAGTTTCTACATTATAATATATTAGTTTTTATTTATTATTTATGATATAATTCTCTAAAATATAAAACAAAAATATCTTTGGGATTATAAGAAATTTAATTCTAGTTCAAAGACACCAGAATATATGATGCAGGACGGGTTGTTACAGTGGGTATCAAAGGACAGTTTAGATGACCTTGAATATTAGGATGTTTTATTGTGATATATTATTAAGAGTTATGGATATAATGATGGGTTTATAAAATTTTTTTTGATCATAAGTTCAATATCTTAAACACCCCATTTGTGGATTTAAGTAATGAAATTTTTACATGATTAAAGACATTTTTTAAGGTATTTATCTTTGGGTTTAGTTTTATGTAACCCTTAGGTTTAATGTAAAGTATTATTTAAGGAAGAATAAATTTAATTTTTTTGGACCTAGTTTAAAAGGTACAGAGAACATTTAGGGTTTATATGATATTTTATTTTGAGTTAATTATGGGTTATTGTATTTTTTGGATGCAAAATTAAAAGTTTGAGAAAACCTTTGAGGTTATAAAATATATTTAATGTTCAATATATTAAGGTCATTTTTAAGGATGTTTCTCACATTTATGGGAATTTTATAAGGAATATATTAATATTTTTAATAAAAAAAGTAGGACCCATAGGTTAGAAAACAATATGTCGCATCTGGTAAGGCTGCAAGGTTTGAACCCACAACTGAAGGGTGACAAGGATGCATTGTCTACCACTGGCCTACGTGAAGTCCCTGTAAGTATGATTTTTTTTGTTAAATGTTTTTATTGATTAAGAATAAGTTTATTTTAGGAAAATTTATTTTATCTTATAGATAACCATGGGAAAGGAAAATTATTTTTTGACTAAGGTTTTAATGTTATTTCGGAGTAATATCACTATAATTTTGGGGAACATTACAGGATTAAGGTAATATAATTCTATGGCATTTTTTTAAGGAACAAAGGATGAAATATATTTTGGAATAATATATTATTATATTATGGATTTATGGGGATTCCATTTATTTATGGAAATGATTAGCATATCTTGGAGATTATAAGTTTTGGTTATGCACATTTCGTCATGAGACATCAACAGAAATTGATGTTATTTGGAGATAAATGTTAAAACTAATCTAAGTAGACTATGTGATCAAATCATTCTGATTTTCAGATTTCAATCTTAGTTTGGAATATTTTTGGTGAATTTTGAGGATATTTATTTATTGAATGATTTATGCCGATCTTTGGTATTACTATTAAATTTTGATGATTAAATTAGTTTTCCTCATATGAAAGATTATTATTTTTGGGGAATTATATTACCTTTTCCTATTAATTTTATTTAGGGTTAATGTATACAGATAGGAAATTTTTTTTAATCCTTTTATGGAATTATTTGATCCATTATAAATTTAATATACTATTTCAGGCATGTAAAATTCATCTTGAATACTCATCATTTGGAGAAAAAGATGTGAATGTGGTGGGAATTCATTAATGGATGAATGTATACTTTTCATGTATGTATATTTCATTATATTTCTATTATAGATGGTAAAGTAATGAATAAAATATTTTAAAATTATCTTGAAACAAAAAAATTATCTTTTTAACTTTATTACTGATAAATCAATACCCTTTTAACACATAATATAATTAAGGTACTATGATGGTTAACTTTCTCAAGACCATGTTATCCATCAACCTATATCAGTCCTTGGAAGTTATTTTTATTTTCTATATCCATGTTTTCAATTCCCACTTATGTTCTATTATATCAAAATATAGTATTTGTTTCTTCATGTGATCTTCATACACCCATTTTCTCTCTTATCAATTGGAAGTTTTGTTAACCCTTTATACAATATGAGATTTCAAAAAAGGTATTTTGAAAATTCAAAGCCTAGTTACTGAGCCCAAGTTCAAAATTGTTAGGATGAAATTTCAATAAGGGGGGAATGTGACAACCTAGGTAATGATAGAATAAATCCTTTTAATATTTAGTAGTTTTCCTGAATCATGTAGTAATATTCATTATAAATATATTAAGTAATTCTAAAAATAAAAAACATGAAACGGTTTCATTAAACTTGTTTTTAAAATATTTTATATAAAAGTTTAATTTTAAAATTTTAAAATTTTCATTTGAAAAAATTAATTTAAATTTTTTAATTCATCATGATAAAATTTTCTTATGATGAAATTTTGATAATTTTTAAAAAATATTGGTTTTCAAGGAATATTGAGAAATACATATTTTTATTAAAAACAATATTTTATTTTAAATTGTCTAAAATGTAATTTATTTGTAATAGTTTAAAATATTAATTAGTTCATTTTAATTTAAAATAATAAAATTATGGTTTATTAAAATGTATTTATACTTTAATTTAGTATAAAAATATTTTATTTTTAAAAATGGATTTTTTTTTGGAAAATTGTTTTTCATTGTATTTAGCTGATTTAATTTGACATTAAATTATTCCTCTTCTATTTTTTATAAATTTTTAAAAATTTATTCTATATTTGGAATCAATGGGTCCAAATTTTTTTAAATATTTCAATTTTATTTTTGGATAATATGAATATTATCCTTAGTAAATTTTGTTACCATGGTAATGGGTAAATCAAGTAATTTAGGTAAAAAATTAAATGATAGTAAATATTAAATATCCCAAATCCTTACCTAAATCCTTTTGGATGAGTATATATAAACTATAATAATCCAAGGGTTAAATTTATAACCTTTTAAAGCCACATGGATAGAACAATGACCATTATAGTATCTTATTTAAAGAAATATCAAACGTGTCACACTCTTATTTTTAATAAGTTTAATATTTTAAATATGGTTTTATCTAGAAGATAAATTTGACTATAAATAGTCTTTTAAAACATAAAATATTTAAATTCATGATGATTTTTTTTAATTTTTAGGGAATACATAATTACATTAAATTCTTATACAATGATGATGAAGTTTTTAATCACCTATTGGAAAAATAAAATAAATTGTGTTAAAAATATTAAAATAAATAAAATTTGAGATAATTAATGCAATACACGAATTTTGTATATGAAAATTAATTTTTTGGGATATTTAAAAATATTTGGTTTGAATTATAAGTGTAACGTTGATATTATTAAAGTCAATACAGTGAATAATTAAAAAAATGACATTATGGATATTTTATAGTAAATGATATGTCATTAAATGATATAAATTAAAAAAAAGATTAAATTTGTTCAATTGATTATTATAAGGTTTAAAATGTCAAACATGTTCTATTTATGGGTTTTTTATAGTTACTATATTAACCCTCATAGAGTAAAAAGCCATTTTGTCACAGTAAGAGTTAAAGGGGTTAAATTTGGGTTAAAACCAAAAGATAAGGGTCTAAATATAGTAAAAACTTATATAATTTAAATTTTATGATGTTATTTTGACCCAAACTCATATTATATTCAAAATAAATCACTTTAGAGACATTTATATTTTAAAATTTATTTATATTAATTTAATATTTTTATAATTTCCAAGAGTGACCCTCCCCTATATTATAAAATCCCCTCTTATTCGTATTAATTCACACCTAAAACCCCATTTTGTTTGGAAACAACCAGCCTTAATACCTACTTATAATATCTCCCCTCATTATAGATGTATTATTTTATCCATAACACCATCTTTTACTGGTTTAATTTGTTAATAAAAGGAGGGTTTCCAAAAAAATATATATAGTTTCTATCTACATGTTTTAGTTTTGTTTCTTATTACACATCCCTAAAAACTTATTCACTCATTATAAAATAATAAATAAATTATAATATATATACTTAGATGTTATTATGTTATTTTTTTATCCTATATTCATCTTATATTATATAAAATGGGAAATGAAATAATCAATCATGTGTATAATGAACTACCGCATCGCGAACCGATGTAATTTATTTTCCATCATCATCTCTAAAAATAGATACAATGATTTAATTAATTTTTATATATGATATAAATGATATATTTATCATTATTAAATATAATATATCATTTACATTCTTAACATTTTATGCAGTGAAAAATGATAATGTGGTTTGTACATATGTGGGGATTGCCACCTCCACAAAGTGATGTGATTTATTTTTAAAACCATATAACATGGATGATATATATAAGTATTTTTGAATAATTAATATGATATTTATGATATTTTGATCATTATTTAATGAAAAAATAATACTAACCTTCTTTTTATAAAGATCATTGAAAATTGGAAATGTTACTCTTGCGTTTGTAAGGTCTACAGTATCCATGATTGTACCATAGTTCAATTTTCATAACCATATATAATGGTTGGATTTTAAAGTATAATTTATTTATTGAAATTAATCCTATGTCATTAATATTATTCTGGATATAAATTATCAGTGACCAATTTGATTATAGTCAAATTACTAACGTCGTTTTGGACTTATGAACTGAATATCATCAAAACATCTGACGTGAACATAAATAATTATGTAACTGTTATTACGTTGTAATAAGTGACATAAAAGAAATAGTAAACCTGAAAATTTTCTCAAGAAATTAAATAATTAATATTATTTATTTTTTCCTGATGATAAAACATGTATGTGATGTGTCAGAACTGAAGGTAAAGGACTTTATTTTAAAAATTATCTTTTTAAAATTTCCCTTAAAACTCCCTTTTTCTTCCATGTAAATGTTTTATTAAAAGGTTTTCAAAAATAATTTTACTATTATCCTATGATTATTTAAATTAATTTTTATGATGTTTTAATTTTTAAAAAATGGTTTGAAAGGAATCTTTTTATCATTTTCTAAACAAGGTACTTTGTGACTTTTCTACAAAAATATTGAAGGAATGTTTTTTAACTTATACAACATTAGAGGATTATTCTGCCATCATGATGCCTTAATGATTTGAATTTAATTTATATGTTTTCATATATATTTTTATATAAAATGGTTTCCTTATCATTATAATATTTTTTAGATTATGAAAATGGGTTTTTAAAAGAAATGGGTTTTTTGATATCCAAAATTATTTTTCATGTGGGTTGAAAAGAGTTTTTCAAAGTTTTTATGATGAAAATGTGCAAGAATAAATTTTTTTATTCATGGTACTTGATAATTATATGAAAATATTAGATCCTAATATAGAGGTTAAATCCCCATGATAGATCACTGGTGATCCCAATATATTTTATATGAAGGGTTGATCCCCATTATTGCTCATGGGTGAGCCTAATATAGCTTATACAAAGGGTTGAGCCCCATAATAGCTCCCGGGTGATCCTGATATAGATTATAATAAGGGTTTATACCCATTATATCTCATGAAAATTTGGTGAGTCTGATATATCTTATGCAAATGTTGATCCCCATTATATCTCTCTAATGCATTTGGTGATGTTTACATTCTCTGGAATTTTATTAGAAGTTGACCATAAGGTTATTCCAGTTGTAGGGATTTTCAAATTATTTTATGAATGTGATGATATATGTTTACAAAAAGGGGTTTGATTTTCTTTCTATGTGTTTTAAGGTTTTATTTGAGCAAAATTGTGTGTGGTTTTCAAGTGACAATGTGTTATTTAATACACTCAAATAACATTGAAAATAAAGGTATACATTACACAGGTTTTCATGTTTTTCCCTGAACTAATAAAATTATTCTTTTTTTGTCCATTAATATGTTTTTTCTTCCTATAACACGTTTTTAAAATATTATTCAAAGGTTTTAGAAATTGTTAATGGAAAAGTAGAAGTCAAGTTTAAAGTCATGAATATTTTTCAGGTAAAGAAATCATGTTTTTTTAAAAGATTCATTTTTTGAAAAATATTATTGAGTAGAGGAGTCTACTTTGTAACATAAGAGTTTTTATGTATGAGTTATGATATAATTATATAAAACTATAAACTAAAAAGAGACTTAGGAGTATAAAAAGTGAATTCTAGTTCAAGGACAATAGAATATGTAAGGTAGGTTGGGTCTTTACATGTATAACTTCAACAAATTTTGTTACACTTTATCAAATCCAGGGTTGTAAAAATCACATTTAAAATTATTTAGTAATTTTTACTATTTTGGTTCATTATCTTTGATACCCAGCATGAAATCATATCCTTCATTCAACCCCTTATAAACCACGAATGAACTTGATAAGGAATAACCACATTATAAGCATATATTATCATTTCCTACCCCACTCTTTGTATATTATATGATATTCATTGGTTTAAGTGTCTAGGAAGTATTTTACATTGTGGAAAGGGATGTAAATTATTGAGATGAATATATGGGGGGTTGCTACATGGGTTGTGGGGATGGTTTATATTGATCATTCATTTTCTTCATTATTACCCCCTCTTAAATTTTCTTTTATATAATATGAATGAAAAAAGAAATAAAAAATGTAAAATTTATGAAAAAATGGGTTGGGTATTAGGTATGTTAAACAACACCCTTAGCACAACCTATTTTTTTGTTACAATTATTACAATTAGTGTCACGATGAGATCAAATATGGGTTGGGAGAGGAGTGAGATATTTTTCCCAACTGAAACCATTGGGAAAAAGAAATAAAAATGTAGAAAAAAACAAAATATGATATATCTATCATTTCATTTATTGATTCATAACATTGAGTTTCGGTTTCGGAAAGTGGGGAGTTTTCATTTTTAGGAGTATTTTCATTTTTATTTATCATTTACTATCAAAAAAAATCGTTAGGTTTTTAACCTCTCTTTTGATATTTAATTTGTTCACATCAATTCCTACCTATCTAAAGACTCAGAGTCAAATGAATATTAATGTCAAGTCCCCAAGATTATTTGAGATCAATGTATTTATGGGGTATAGTTCTGAGATTCAATTTAATCCTATAGTAATGAGAATGTATTGAAGGAATGAAAAAAACTCCAACTAATTGTTACATTGATTAAATATATAAAAATATTTAATTCGAGGAAAATCATAACTAAAATTCTTACAAATAAATAATTAAGATATTTTAATGGAATTCAGGATATACATTTTCATATCAAAGGAAAAATTAAAATTCATAGTTAACTAATTTAATTGAAAAATTAGTATTCTAAAAGAAATATTTCTTTATGAAGCATGAAAATTTATCACCCCATTGATAATTATTTTTTATTATTACATTAAAATTTAAATATTGGTTGTATTTATTTACTTTGTGATTAATATAGTGATTTATGCTTGATGAAAATAATTATAATAAGTTTGAGGGGTTTTCTATTGTCATTTTATGTATACATTTTTTTAATAAATTTCATTAATTTTCAAGTTAAATTGTTAATTATTTCACAATTTTATATTGTTTTATTATTTTTATGGTAAAATACATTTTAAAATATAATTTTTTCAGAATGAAATATTTATCTATAATTTTGATGAAGAATTTATTTAAGGAAAAAATTATTTATTTTTTAGAAGAAAAAGGGCCTTCACACTGGCCAACTAACGAGTACACATGGATAGACCAAACATAAGAACATGTGATCCTGAAAAGCTATACGAGTATCAATGAGTAATATAGGAAGGCTTAGTGCATGGGAGGCACTCGGGAGAAGGAAGCTCGGGTAGGGTCCTCAAGATATACTCATATAAGAGGTTTTTTCCACCTATCGGTAAATAAAGAAGACACCATCTGTGAGAGGAATCAATATGGGATGGAAAATGATGTGTTTATTATTAAAATTTAACAAAAATGATGCAATTTTAGCTCACATGTGTGTCACCCGACTTTGAAAAAAGCCACTACGACATGCTACCTTGTTGTCTGCCATTTGAACCCTAACAAGGTCACCAAAAACAACTATTTATGCTACTATAAAGCTCAATATTTATACTATGATACCATAATTTCCATGAATGATGAATGATGTGCTCAACCGACTTACCTAGAGCTAATATAAAGATGATATTCTCATCTGTGTTAAAAACCTCACACTGAGGATCATTGAATAAATGTTTGGAGATTTCTATATGCATATAGGTGGGAAACATTGAGTGTTGCAATGTGGAATTATAGTCATGGTTGATAGGGAAGTTCAGAAGATGAAATTCTTGGTCCTAGTGGATATCTCAAGAGGGGGTGAATTGAGAATCCATTTTTTTGTTAAAAACGCTTTTAAAACAAAATCCCCCAATTTGATAAATATCACTATTAATTAAAATAAAAGATATATATAACTTGATATGTTGGATAGGTTTCTCAATATATCAATTACAACCTATTTAAAATTATTTTAGAATCACTTTTAACTTTTTAAATAAATATGACTACACCAAACACACTACATATATCACTGATTAAACTAACCATCAAATTATTCTTTTTTAAAAGTAACTTGAAAAAATATATATATATTATATTTGAAACATATAATTTTAAACTTAAAATAATTTAACAAATTAGTAAGAAAAAACATAAATAAAACACAATGTATTTTAAAAAATTAAGAGGTTCAAATCCATGATGGATCCTACTCCAATCCACTTGACAGAAAACCACTACCAAGCACATTTATTAAAACCAATAAAGTGATCCATAACATGGATTGAATTTTACAAAATAAAACATCACACAAGGATATCCAGACTTAACAAAGTCTCTTCCAAAATTATATGTGGGAGAACAAGTGTAAAAAGAAGAATAAAGAATTATTTGAGTATATCTATTTAAAATAAATGAGGATTTCTAAATAAATGTACAATAAATATAAGCACAACTTAAAAATTGATAAAGACAGATAGATAAAGGATGTAAAGATTTTTTGTTGCATCTCAATCTCTAATCATCTTCGTTTGATCAATTTAATTTAAATTTATCATAATAAACAGATGAAACAATCCTTAAAAGCTTATCTTTCAGAGTTGGTAGTGGATCACAGTAAAAATATTGTTATAGATAGAAATTTAATACTTTTATTTTATTCTTTGGTTCATGCCTTCCCAGCTTGTGTGAGGTTGCTTTTAATTTATAGAGAAATTATATCCAAAATATTAATTTAAGAATAATTATTCTTAAATCCTTACACTATGAGAATGGATCTAAAATACTTAAATGGTTTGATTTTTATTTAAATTATTAAATAATAACCATTGGAATAAAATATTATTTTATTCCTAGAAAAAAATTAAATCACTTTGGCATTGTAGAAGAAAACTCGCAAAAGAAGACTTATGAAATGGTCTCATAATCCTACACACTGTCAGGAAGATTCCTCTCCGGCAGGGGCTTCGTGGACTCGGTTGCCTCTCCCGTTTCACCACTTCTTTCCTTGCCTCACCCAATTTCTTCTCACTGGATAGGGTTTTCATGGCGGTGTGGTACTGGCCCACATCCAAGGTTCGAAATCTGATATCCTGAGGTCTCTGCCTTTCCCCCGGTGCGTGCGGTTGATGGTTTGATGTGGTCTTCGAGCCTGAACAGGATGGAGGTGACAGGATTTGAGTAGCGGGAGTCCTTTTAGAGGTATGGTGATTTTCTTCTATTTTCTTTTTCTATGGTAACTTTTGGATTGAGATGAATTTCATCATCTAGTGCGATGATTTCTGCTTCCTTTGTAATTTGTGGTGTTTTTTTGGTCTTCAGCATTCGCAAACCTTACTTCCTCACTAAAATTGGCATATTGGAAACAAGTTTTTTTTATTTGGTTATGGTTTTCTCTGATTTGACTAGATGGAGGTCACTGCCTTGATGGTGTTTTTGTGTTGTTGAATCTATTAGAATGCTGGCGATGGTGGATTTCTGCAGTTTGAGGGATTTATGAAATGTTTGATGGAATAGTGGTTGTTGTATATTTGGATTTTACTGAATGGATAGAGATAATTCTTGAGAAATACTGGAAAGAAGGAAATGTTTTGGATTTGATGTTCCATGGATTAAGTGATGCTACAACCATTTTTTATAAGAGCTTCTCCAGTTGAGGTTTAGGGAAAGGAGTTATCACTATTTCGTGGCTTCTCATAATCAGATATTTGAGAGGGTATGGCTTTTTTCATTGGTACCATGCCCATGATTTTTGGTGTAGGACAGTTAGCCAGTATGCGATGAGACAATGTAAGATGATTTTAATGTCATTTGTTGCCGGGAGGAACTGATCTCTTATAGTAAGGGTTGTTCTTGATATTGAGTTTTGGTCTTCTGGTCCTGACTTGTTTTTTAAGTCTTGATTTCATGGGTTTCCCCCTTATTCCCTTAAAAGGGGGCTTTATCAAAATAAAAAAATTGAAGGCCTTCAGGCCATTGGATGGAAAGTCATATTGTTTCTTATTTTTAGTGATATCTTCTTCCAGTAAAATATTTCTTTATATAGTCACAATATTCATCTTGTGGTCATACATGTATTATTACGGTCATAAAAATATTCATGGGGTCATACTTTATTCTTTTGGCCAGAAATTCCTTCTTACAAACAAGCATTCCTTTTTAAAGTCTAACATCCCTTATTTCAGTCATACATTGTTTCTTATATTCATAAATTTTTTTTGAAATCATGAATTCCTTCTTGTGGTTTTAGGTTCCTTCTTATTATTGTATGTAATACTTAAAATAATTTCATTAAAGTTCCTGAAATATATTTCTCTAGCATACACCACTTAAACCATTAGTAATACATTAATCATTATTTGATATAATTAAAATAAATAATTTATATACTAATCCAACAATATCACTCTTTTTATGATAAAAAGTCATGGTTTAATAAATATGCAATTTTCAATTTCGAAAGAAGACTATAGCTTATGATATGATCATTTTATAAATTCATGGTTAATATTAAACTTTTTCTCCCATATTTAGGATTATAAAAAATAAATATAGAGAAATAAATAAACACATAAAAATTTCATAATGAAATAGAATAAAAATATATATTCCATAAAAATAAGGAAAGTATAGTACAAAAAGTTGTAAAATAAAAAACAACATCCCTATATGATCACTAATCTAAATCCAAATTAGAGACAGTATAGTTTCAATAGGAAACAATATCAACATTTTCAATATCTATAAAGAAGTATGGTTTGGGATCAGGGATAAGTACAATTATAGGTGTAGGAGGACTAAAATTAGTTCCTGAAACTACTGGCCAAATGTGTCACACAATCTGGATAGAATTAAGGCCAAAATTATTGACTACAATAGAAGTCATTGAAGTTGGAGTTGAAGTTTAAGGTGAAAAATTGAAGCATTAAAAGGTATAGATAGAGGGGAGATAATAGTTATCCTGGTATATTAGAGAAAAAGATCTAATAATTTGATAAAATGATTAATGATGTTGACTCCATGTTTCATTACTCGAAATAACTTTTTTTCTCTTCCAAAAATAGTTTCAAGATAGGTACCATAACCTTTAACGAATCCACTTATTCTATAAAATATCTAGTCACATGAGGTGCCTTGATATTCTTAGCGAAATATTTTATGTGAGAGTAGAGATCACATTTGGTGATGATCTTAGAAAGGTAAGACTTTATTTCCTTGAAGATCCCTTCCATATTTTTTTTGGCTTCCTAAAGACATTCTATAATAATATTATATATCTATTCCATAATAGATTTTATCTTATTTATTTTTTCCTCATGAGAAACCTAAGATTCTCCCATAAAATTTCCTAATTCCTCCTTCACTATTCTTATAATCTAATCAATAATAAAATGGGGAGGAGGTGAAACAAGAGCAGTAAGAGCTAGAACTTGAGAAGCTTGAGAAGAGGAGGCAACAAATCTAGATTCGAGAGAACCCAGATGACCAAATATGGTGTGGTCCCTTTGAATTAGATGAAGTATCATATCCTAAAAAAAATTGAACCAATCTAATTTTTTCAATTATAATTTATTTTTACTCTTCCAAATTTCCAATACTCAAAAACAACTTTGGGATGATGATGTGAAAGAAAATTAAAACAATCAAAGATATATCATTCTTTTTAGTATGCTTATATTAGGGAGGATATCTTTGAGGTATATCTCTTATTGAAGATTTTAAATTAGAATTGAAAGCATATAAATCACCTCTAGTAAGATAATAAGATCCTGGAGTAGGAGGAGGAGATATAGATCTTTCCTATCTATTTGGAGAATATATTAAAATGGGAGGATATCCTCTTCTACTATACTTAATCTCTTTACCATTTTCTTCCATTGGTTTCTCAAAAAAAATTATTTTTTTGTCTCGATCACCTTTGTACCAATAGAATTATTAGGATATTCTAGTAACTTTAATGTAGGAACTTACTCATTATAATAATTTAGAACCTCAACATCATTTAGAGTAGTCTCAACTCTAGAAAAGGAAACAGAAACAATCAGTTCAAGCCCCATTTCTTAATCAATTCTGGAAACAAGATACCCTTATTCAACTATAAGAAATTATAGAATATTTCGGATGATTTTCTAACAATTTTTAGGTCAACCACCTCCATTAAATTCAACATATGACTCAAAATATGAGTAATTATTTTTAATTAGAGAAGATTCTATAGATATCTCCTCCTAATATGATACTTCCTTTCTCGTTGGCCTTTAAGATCTTCCAACTTTAGTACTAAGAGGAAAAACTTTTGAAATAGTTAACTTACTAGCATTGGGAGATTAAAATGATTTAGAAAATAAATCAAATAGTTAAAAATATTCATCAACAACAATATCATTATCATCAGATTCTGAATATTATTTTTCATAGGGATTAGTAGAGGAAAGATCAGTAGTATACAACTCATCAACACCTAATTCAGTTTTGTCACAAGGTATGAAGAATGTAGATTCTAGGGATCCATAAGAGAAATATTTAAATCCCACCAATTCATAGGATAAAATCCCTTCTTCTTCAACACTATATGTATCTCAAACCTCTTCAACAAGATCAATAAGTATGATAACCTATATTTTAGAAAAATTTATTTCATGATTTATTAAATAAAGGTACACATAAAAAATCACAAAAGACTGTGAATCCTAGTGTATTTAGAATATTAGGTACATAGAATATCAACTTGATACATGGATACAACAACATTATTAAAAACTTCCTTAACATGCCCCAAATTTTTATTTCACTTTTAAAACTACATGTGATAACTTGGGGGCATACATAAGAAAAGGGTGAGCTATAAATCCCAGAAAGGTAATAAATAAATAATAAAATTAATAAATTATTTCATGTTAGTTGATAGTAATTTAAATGGGACATAAAATGGGTGATAATAATAAACATTAACATCAAATCATGATATATGAAAGTGTTCCATGGAAATGGGGATGAGTATTCACAAAACAAAAGTTTGGTATTGAAAATCACAGGATACTTTCAGCAGCATGATAGATGTATTAAATGATTCATGGGAGGTATTAATGATAGTAAAATGGGTATATAATCATGTTTACATCATAAGGGTAGTAATAGGGATATTTAAGAACAAAATCAAATATGAACAATTGGGACTAAAATGGGAAAATACAAAGATGGTTTTTGAATAAAGAGAATGAGAGGATCCCTTACCTTGAGAGGGTGTTAACGAAATCTTATGAGGAGATTCATGAGAGCTTGGGGGGAAATTATGCGGGATATAGAGAGTTAATGATAGAGTATAGTTGTTATTCAAGGGTTTTGAGTGAAGAGTAATGGTATCTTGGGTGGGTTAGATAGGAAAAAAGGGGGATTTCTTTATGATTTCCCAAACATAGGTTTTGGATTCTATACAATATAGTATTTAAAACCACACGCCTTCCTAAGAATTTTTCCCATGGTTTCTACTAAATTGAATTGGTTTTCATTATTTTAAATTTTTAATAACTGGTCTCATTAAAATATTGCCCATGGTGATATGGAAGTGATTTATGTTCATAAATAATTGATTTTAAAACCTTAATATACAATATAGGTTTTAGAGAAATCATAATGGGTTTATAAAATTAATAAAATAACCTAAAACCTTATTATTTTAAATTATAAATATATATTTGGTCGTTTATACTATTTATTTCATATATTACATCACTTTTGGGTCATTATGATGTCATAATACACACTATATATTTACCGTATTTAATTTTGACCAAAAAATTTGACTCTCTCCAAGAATTATGAAGAAATAACCATTGGATAATTTAGAAATTCTAATTTAAAAAAATAACATTAATTTTATCAAAAAAATATCTAAGTATGATATTTTACACTTTTAAATTAGAAATGCATATTTATTGAAAAATACTGGTTTTTTTACAATAACAGTTTTCTGGACCATATAAAAATTATTTTTGACTTTGTAGAACTATATTATAATTTATAATTAATAAAAATTATTGAATAATATTATTTTATTAAAATATAATTTATTTAAAAATTTAATTCCTTAAAATATAGGTTCTTAATTGCAACTATACATTTCCCAAAAAATAAAATTTGTGTTCTGTCTAATTTTTATCAATTTGTTATCATATAATTAAAAAGGAAATAATAATCATAATAAATGAATATAATCATAATTTTATAGAATAATTTTAAAAATTAATATTATTATATTCTTGGTACATAACCATTTTTCACACCAACAAACGCCCAAAGGGTAAGGTGTGCAATCAAGAGATTTTCCTTGCGTGGTTCGATGAACATGGTCTGTTTTTAATATCAATGAGATTAAAATTATATCATAAAAGGATTTTATTGTGATTTATTTTTTGAATCTTTCCTGAGTATTGTTCAAGGTACAATCCCAGCAATGTTATCTCCCTTGAAATATCTGATAAATGGGCTTTATAGGGTAAAATACTACTGTTCAAGGCCATTAATTCTTTCGTTTGAATCAATAAGACTTTATCAGAACCTTATATATATAATAATCATATTATCACTATTAAAAGAATATATTATCAAAATTTATGATTCTTAATATTCTTTTAAATGTGACATGATATAAATTATAATGGTCCAAAATAACCAAATAATTTCATGTGTTTTCTGTGACCACACTACATAACATGGAATTTAATTTAATCACAAAGGGAATTTTATTCAATAATTTTCAATTCATTACATTATTCCACATTTCTAAATTGTACCCTCAAACTTTTAATTTCATACACTAAAATAGATGAGTGTACTTTGCTTTCATCACCACTTCCGATTCACATTTCACTTCCTCAAACTTGTGGTTTCACTACAACACTTTTACCAAGTGAGTTTTATTATTTAATTGAATTTTTTTCCAATGATCTATGATCTTCAAAAGATTATACATGTATTAAAAGTCATTATCCAATGGTAAAATATCTATATTGAGTATATATGTGGGGTATTGTATGTACTTCCTCAATAGGGATACATGGAACAAATCATGTGCATGAGATAAGTTAGGTGAGAGTGCTAGATAATAGGCCACCGCTCTAATTCCATTAAGGATATAAAAGGGGTAGATTTATCTAGGAATAATCTTTCCCTTCTTACCAAACATCATGAATTTCTTACATGGTGATATATGAAGGAACACTTTATCACCTACCTGAAATTATAGGTCTCTTAATTGATTGTCTACATAGATTTTTTGTTGAATTTGTGTAGATTTAATATGATGATTAATGGTTTGAAACTTCTCTATAATCTATTGAATATGATCAAGTATCATCAGCTTCCACTCCTTAACTTCATCCCAACATTTTGGAGTTTGAAACCTATTCTTATATAGATCCTTATAATGTTCCATTTGAATGCTAGGGTGGAAAATACTATTATATGAGAACTCCACTAATGAAAGGCATTGGTCCCAACATCCTTGTAAATACATTGAATAGGATTTCAGCATATCCTTTAGATTTTGAATGGTTATTTTAGACTGGTCATCCATCTGAGTGTGACAAGTAGTGTTGAAGCTCAGTTGTGTATCTTATTCTTGTTGAAGGTTTTTCCAAAACCTTGATATAAACCTTCATTTGTATCAAATAAAATAGAGAGTGGAACTCCATGTAGTCTTGAAACTTCCATTATGTATATCTTAGTGAGTTGTTCAAAAGATAAATCATCTTGATGCATTGAAAAGTGCTAACTTTGTAAGGAAATAGACTACCACCTAGATGGCATTATTAACTTTACATGTCCTATGGAGTCCTCTGATGAAATCCATGGTTATGTTTTCCTATTTACATAATGTAATAGAAAATTTTTTAATCATACCCTTAGTTTTATGTCATTCATACTTAACCTATTAGTATACAAAGCATCAAGATATTAATTCCACAATCTCTCTCATTATGTTTTCCCATCAGAAATTTTGCTTCAAATCTCTATACATCTTAGTGATTCTTGGATGAATAAATAAGGATGATATATGAACATCATCCAGAATTTCCCTCTTTGGTTCTGGTTTTTATGGGACAAATATCCATGTTCCAAAACTTATAACTCCAACTTCAAAAAAGTTTAAGTCTATAATATTTACTGCCTTTTTCTATAGTACCTCATCAACTTTATAAACCTCTTTGATCCTCTCAAGAATGGATGGTTGAAAATATCTATTCAATAAATTCCTTCACCCACAAGCTACCTAGTGTAACATCCCAGCTTGAATGACCATAAGAACGATAGCCGGACTAGTTGCCACATGAATTCAAGCACGCTTACCCAAACACTAGAGGCTTCCGACTAGTAGTGAGGTTATAATTATAGTATAGTGGGGAGACTGTACCCTCCTGATCATATTAGCACAGGGTTATATCATAAAGTAAATATTATACAACAGCAAAAGAAGTTATAATATAATAAAAACAATACACCAGAAGGGTGATATCAACTAACTAAATAAAAGTAATTAGTCATTGCCAAAATGTATATAATAATTTGTGCATTTCAAATAGTTCTACAAGATAAAACCAATATCATATAATAAAATGAAAAGATCCCAATAGATACTCTATGAGAACCATGAGTACTAGCTCAGTCCTATGTTCCCTAGCTCCCAAGTACACAACACATCATAAGAAAAAAAATACATAGACTTATGAACATAAAGATATGCTTGGGTACCCTAGTGCAATGGTGGCCTGATCAGGGTGTGAGAAATAATCTTAGTAGGCCACCACCAACGGTTTCTAGACCGATGTAGTTCATCCTCTATAATAATGAACATTATTCCAACATAAATGAAGTAATGCAATAAAAAATAAATAAACAATACATCGGTTTGGGTCCCTAAATGGATATCCAATCGATTCTACCTATTTCGGACTAAGTCGGATATTTGAACTAAGGAAAACTATATAAGTAAAATGGTAATGCACAAGGAATCATATATTAAGTGACATAAGTGATTCAACCCCAAACTTATGCTTTGTCTTGTAGGTTACATCCCTAAGACATAATTCAATCATTTTGATACCACTTGTAATCAAAACAACAACAACTCTAATAATAATATTATTAAGGCACCACAAGTAATCCATATAAGGAATCCTTCAAATACTATCATGGAAAGATAATCTTATTTAAGTTAATACGCAATGAAAACCCATGGGTCACTACCAGAACCCTTATGATAACCAATACTTCTGATTTTGTCCAGGGTGACTGGTAATAGTGTACCTCATATCACTCATGGTATGGTAACTTCAAGTCTGTACCAAGTATCTCACACATGGGATCGAGTATCACCTGAGGCATGTCATAGAAATCTTTCTAATGAGTCCATCCATGGGTTTTCCCCTAGTAAATTGGTTTCACTCACTAGTATAAATAAACTTCATGGAGATCCCATCCAAGTAAATCCGAAGGATTGCTCCCGGTATGTCACGTAGTACCAATCCAAGCACAACATCCTTAAGTTGAGAATTGTGTTCTCTCTCAACCTGAAAGTAGTCAAGGCATAGAAAATAATATCATACACTAATAATATAGAGAGTATATAATTAGATAAGTAAGATAGACAAACATTTAATCCAATCCAAAAGGTATGGCATAAGGCAACAGGCCCATGACATATGACACTAAGCGCAAACATAAGCACTTGGTTACAAAGTATGAACACATAGCCATAAGAATAATAAAATAGGTATAATCAAGGAGGCACCAAAAATATGTATTTAAAAATCTACTTAAGTTAGGTGGCACATGGAATATGGAATAAGAAATAAGTGTGAGAAAAGAATCATAATCACAAGATAATAGGTATAAGACATATGTATTTCATTAGTGTCATCCAACCAATTTAATATAATTCATTTCATTCAAAGAGTTAAACCATGGAATTGAGAATAATAATTAATCTCAAGGGCCTACAACATATCCCAAAATCCATATCAACTCAATTATTTAGTTATCACATTAGTTACAAGGACAACACACCCTTAAGGGTTTAAAAACACTCAAGGTTTAAGGGAATTTGGACCCAAGTGAGGCACCATGCCCATCATTGTGACTAAATCCAAGGTATTCATCCAAAGTGGTGATTCATTGCTCACTAGGGTCATACCAAACACAATAACATATTAAATTTAATTTATTTAAAAAATAATATGCATCATCGGAAGATTTTGGTGCGTGCAGCAATGATACATCATATGAAAAGCAATAAAACTTCAGAAAAGAATCTATACCACCTACCATATACCAAGGATGACCCACACATTCGATATCAAGATTTAAATTGGTTTGGTACCATAGAAATTGAAGAAAAACATGTATGCCCTGAAAATAGGAAATATAGATTGCACCTAAAAAGCACAAAATATTGGAAGAGAAACTTAGAAAAGAAGTAATCAGAGTTAATAGATTACCAAGAGGAATCCATAAAAACTGAGGTAACTTGAATCCAACTCTGAATGAGGGAGTAATCTTCATGGTGAGATTGAGGAAGGAAGAGATCCTTAAGGGAAGATGAGGAGTTTCACATAACTATAGGGAGAAAAGAAAATAGAGAATTACTTTTAAAATATTCATTAAAGTTAAAAGGGTAATTTCATACTTAAAACTGCTTCACACAGTTTGGAAAAACCATGCAGAAATCATGCAGCTATTGTTTCTTAAGAACCACACACCGCACGATTTAACCAAATATGTGCCAACAGTGAATGCACACTACCTAAACAGAAAAAAGTTTGTAGGAAATGTTTATAGTTTCAACAATTGTAGATAGACTATGCGGATCACTCCTACTTAGTCACACTATTTTCACTAGTGGGTTATATAGTTTTAAACAAACTACATGCCCTTACTAGTCCTCCCAAACTTGAGTTGCAGAGGCCCAATGCACAAAAAACTCAATTAACTACATAAGTCACGTCTCAAGACTTAAAATAAGTCTAAAAACATATTAAAGTGTTTCCACTCTGAAACGTGGTTGAAAAAAAACTGTCCACCAAATGAAAAATTTCATATTCCTTTGGAATTTCATCCATTCCAGAAACACATGATTCTACATTATCCCCACCTTAAAACTTATAATTCACAAGATTCCTTTAGGAAATTAATATAACATCCCTTAACCTACTCAGGTTGTGAAGTCTTGTTTAAATGTATATGTTTCATTTCCAAATTCCCAACGCACCTTTGAGTGTCAACTTAACATATGGAACATACACTATAGAAACTCGATGAAAAACTCAAATTAAAAATTGAAACACTAAGACAGAGCCTACCTAATCCCATCCTCCCTAATACATGATCACATCACCATATCCTTGACCACAAAGTTATAGCATTTTAAAATCTAAAAGTAAGTTTCATTATTCCACAGATGGAACTACAAATTTAAGCATTCACTTAGCACTCAAAAAATGCACTTGGCATAATTCTCAACTTAAATGATCAGTTTATTCCCTATCAACCTCATAGGATTGGTTGAGCTGAATTTTCTTGAAAATTCTCATCCGAAACTCACCGCACATTCCAAAAACAGACAACATGACACTTATTTTTTCATCACTGGCCACATATAACAAGAATAGGGATAACCAGTAAAACCATCTCTGGTTGACTACCCTCAAGAACTCAGAATAGATGGTCAATGTACATCAAAAAATACCACAGTTCCTATAGACAAAGGCACCTCAAGAATTCTTTGAGAACACTCACTAAATCCTATAACCAGCTTTCAATGATGTCCCCATCCAAAACATCCACTTAAGATAACATGCCTCAACATGAAGATAGGAACATTTCTCGATCTAGCACATTTGGATCATCATATTTAAAACACCCCTTACGAGCCTAAATTAATTATAGGGTAACCTCAAAGTCAACAACTGAAGTATAGGGAGCTCATCCAAGGAAAACCACCTTTTGAACTTTCAAGAGAGACATAGGTACATGCAGAACATCCACATAACAATAACACAGACTTTCCCCAAACCAGTATCTACCTGTAGATCAAGTCAAAGGGAACAACTGGTGTCCATGAGTTCATCCAAGACATTCCTACTTGGAAAAACTATGTATCACTCAGGAACAACAAGACCTATAAAAAAACCATGCTTTCGGAGGACACTCTAATGGAGTTCACTCACTAAGACAAACAGTGTTTGAAAACTTATTATAGAGTACAACTGATGCTATATCAACATACCCGAACAATGTCAAGATAGGAGACCTAATTATCATTCAACTGAGAGTAAACTCAGAGAATTTTAATGGTTTCAAAAAATAACCAATGACAATTTCACTAAAACCTGGACGAAGTTCCCGGTATGGCTCTGAACCATTCATAAACAACAACATGAGGAGAAATATGTTTGATCCACCATAGGTTAAATACCTTTAGAGAAATATTATCCTGACCTATCGATGTGGAACATCAACCTACCATAAGTTATTACTACAAAAGGCATCACGTTCGCACATAATCACAACCATTGAAGCCATCCCTGACTAATGATGTTAAATAGGTTGCATACATAGCCATCCACGGAATCGTTGTGATATCATGCAAATGACTTAAATGAGATATTCTAGTGAAAAATGCATTTTTAGAAAGACTTACCATTTCCAAATGGTCTTTCCATGGTTTTTCTCCCTCTACTTGGAAGACAAGATTTGATACATCCAACATGATGCTCCAACCTTAGGAGTGTGTTAGTTGTCAAATCTGATTACGAATGAATCTACTCCCACAACACACGCTTCATAAACCAGTTTTTGTGGGTACTAAAGGTGGAAAAAAAATTTACTTAGCATTAACCTAAAAAGAGAAAGAAACCAAAAACTTAATAGTTCACTTGATCAAATTTTCACTAGGCATTTGTGTGATGCTTATTCGAGTCACACTCTCATACATTAAGGCATTAGGAGTAAGATTCAAATAGTTGACCAGTGTTCTATAACACCTAATACTCTTTAGAAAACACCTCGAAACATTGGGACAAGTTGATTTCCTCCATCTCTGAGAACACCCTACTCTGGAGTTCATCCAATATTCAGGCACAAAATCTAAAGATTAAATGGTTAACACCAAAATTAAACGGTTCATTACAACCTGTAAAAACTAGATGGTATCATTTATTACAACACAAATTACACCGATATCACCTAAGAAACATCACATCCAAGATAATATCACTAGGATTATCATTACTATAATTTAATGTATTCGATATCCCATACAAATGAACTAACCCAGATTCACATAACTTTGTATGATTGTATGATAGGATGACAACCTCTCGAGTCATCAAACACTAAAGGGGAGAGAAAATAAGTTCACATGACCTAATAAGCATCCAAACATGTACTTTCCATGTCTAACCTGATGAAACTGAGCATTACATAATGCTCATGCCCAAAACGAGGGTCAAAACACCGCACAAGTACTAGTCTAAACAAGGTTTCATTTCAGAAACTAAGAGTCCTACATGGACAAAGACACCTAAAAATGACATTATTCAAGGGGGGATCATAAGAGACTAGAAATAAATATAAATATATGAGGGTGATGCTTACAATAGGATATCCCCTTATAGACATAGGAAACATCGACTCACCCAAGGGATCACATAAGAAAATGTCATTAAGATAAAGATCCTATCACTTATGTTCAAATTGTAGGATAAGAGGCCTATGGAAAACATTCATGTTTCCATTATAAGGTGGGGACAAGTAACACTAAACTACCCTTATGAGAGGGCCATACTAAGAGAACCACTTAAATACCATTTTAAGGTATTAAACCAAAACTAATTTAATTTATTAAACATTTGAAGGTTTAGTCTCAAAGAAAAACCAATACCAAACATATGGTAAAGTATCTAGGTAACCCCATAAGGGAAAATAATAATATTATATTAACTTACTTTTAAATGTTATCATTTCTTGACATCCCATTATAAATTGTCTATTTTCTCACATAACCTGATTTTAAACACCGTTAATTTATTTATATGGCCTCACAATATTTCATCTCAAAGAATTTTAGAAGGTATTTTATTAATTTAAGAGGTTCTAGTAAAAAATAAAACCACATTAAATTTACATTCAAAACAAAATAGGTAGATACAAGAATATTAGAACCCCCTAAACACAAAGCATAAGCATGCCCCCACAGGGTAAAGTACTAAGGCCATAAGAAAGGGAGACCTATGAGGGAACCATCAAGAAATTTTGGGTTTAATTAAATATAGCCGGAACATTTTAAACATAAATTATTTGAAAAATATTAGTGGTATATTTCTAAAGTACTATTCCCTAGCTAACCTACTAGGTTCCAATTTTAAATTTATAAGTTTAGTCAAACATGTCATTAATCCCAAGCAATAGGGTTACAAGATTTAATAAGGCAACTAATTAGTTTAAAGAGAAAAAGATTTTATATTACTCATCAGTATCAAAGAAAACAATAATAACATATGGTTCTATTTTATGGGTTACCACCTCTAAAATTATAAATTTCCCATACACTTTACAAGTTGCAGGCATCTCCCATATAACCACAACCATTTTATCTAGGATAAAAATAAAAAATTGACAACCTTAAAATTTATGAAAAATCATTTAATATATAAGGTGTATCTACAATGGTTTGATTATATGGGTTACCCTGCTCCAATTTATGAAGCACACATACACCTTACCAATTGGAAATTGGATCTCATTTAATGGAAACCATAGTGTTACATCCCATAGAACTAATGGTTCGTGGATTAAACATGTTACAATTGATTAGAGTGGTGAATCCATCAATAAAAAATTGTATATTTTAAAATTTATATTAGGTAATTATAAAAATAGAAATTTCATATGGGTTAACATGGAAAAGAAAGAGCGAAACATGATAATTAACCATAGAGGGATACTTAATGACTAGGGAAGCACAAACAACATGCTAATCATAACACTAAATCATGGAATCATGTAATAACACTCCATAAAATAATATTAATTAAACACATAAGTATGTCCCACACGAGCATGTAATGAAATACCTAAGCATGTAAAAGCTAAAAATGCCACCAAAAGCACCTAACATGGCATATAACACACAAGGAACAACATCATTTTCAACCAACTGAGAAATAAAATCCACATGGCATGGCATATACATGGCATGTGAATCCCTAGGTGACTATAATGATGCATGTAATGATACTTTCTTATCATACTAGGCTAAGGGAAATTATTATAAATCTCATAAATTAGAAGTAGAAGAATGTAAACCATTAAATAAAGGTGAAATCACAATCAGTTGTAATTGAAAATAACATGAACAGTAATTCCAGCCCTGGCCACTTGGACTTTTCCCAGTATGTGGGTTGATCACTTCCAGGAATGTCTATTTACTAAGCACCGACACATTCTTAGTATCCTCTCTATTAGTCCAAAACAATAAGTCTAAGGAAAAATAGACCCTAATACCACTTTGTAATGTCCCAGCCAGACTGACCACTAAACCGGTAGCTGGATCGGTTGCCACATGACCTCAAGCATGCAACACTATATGACAGAGGCTACTGACTCGCATCAAGGATCTAATGATGGTATAGTTGGGAGATTATATCCTCTTGATCATAGTAGCATAATGGTATATTAGAAAAATAAATATTAGAAAATGGTGGAAGCAGTAATAAAAAAAGAAAGACAAAGTATTGTAAGAATGATATTAACTAACTGAATAAAAGTAAATGGCCATTTCCAAAATGTATATAATAATGAATTCATGTTAGATGGTGCTATAAGATATAGGTAGTATAATAAAATAAGATAAAAAAGATCTCAATAGATACTCCATGAGCATACTGAGTACTAGCTCAGTCATGTGCTCCCTAGCTCCCATGTACACAACACAACATAATAAATAAATCCATAGACCTTAAAACAAGAAGATATTTACGGGTACCCCTATACAATGGAATTCCAAGCAGGGTGTGAGAAATAATCTTAGTAGGCCACCAACAATGGTCTATAGATCAATCAAGTTCATGATCCATAAGAATAAATAGTGTTACAATATAAAAAAATAATGTGACAAAAAATAAATAAACAACACTTTGGTGTGAGTCCCTAAATGGATACCCGACCAATTCTACCAGTTTCAACCTAAGTTGGATGTCTAAAACAAGGAAACCTATAGAAGTAAAATGGTAATGCACAAGTAATAATATACGAAGAAACATAATTGGTTTGACCAAAATATTGTTATTTTCTGTGGTGTTCACATCCCTAAGACGTCATTGAATCATTTTTTTGCCACTTGTAATAATAACAACAACAACAATAATAATATTAATATTAAGGCTCTATAATTAATACAGGAAAGGAATTTGTCAAGTCTAGTTATGGAAACATGATCCCATCCAAGGAAATCCATAATGGAATCCCATGGGTCACTACATGATCCCTTGTGATAACCAATACCTCTGAGTCCATCCAAGGTGTCCTGTAATGGTATCCATCATATCACTCATGGTATGGTAACTTTGTGTATGTACTAAGTATCTCACATAGGGGAATAGATATCACCTGAGGAAAGGTGTAGCTATCTTGACAATGATTCCATCTATGTTTGATCCCTTAGGGAATCAGTTTCACTCACAAGTATAAATAATCCACTCGAAGAGCCTATCCAAGGGAATCCAAAGGATATCTCTTGGTGCATCAAGTATTACCAAGCCAATCATAGTGTGTCCATCCATTACATCTTTAATTCAGGACCTGTGTTCTCTCCTGGACCGAAATTAGTCAAGGAATAGCAACCAATATCACAGATCAACAAGGCATAAAATATATAAATAGATAAGAAAGATAGTGAACCATTTAATCCAAGACAAAAGATATGGAATAAGGAAACACACACAAGGCACTAAGAATAATTATAACAACACAACTACAAGGTATGAACACGTGGAAAAAATCCTAAGAATAATTAAATTAACAACAAGCCTTAATTATAGAGTAGATGGTATGAAATATTCTTAAATAATAATAAAGGAGAAACCAAACATAATTATTTAACAACTTTCATTAGATAGATTCCACATGGCATAGGGAATAAGAAATAATTTTGAGAAAAGAATCATAAGCACAAGACAAAAAGTATAATACATAAGCATTGCATTAGTCTCATTAAACCAATTAAATAAATTTCATTTCATTAAAAGATTCCAACCATGGAATGGAGTATCAAAATTAATCTCAAGGGCATAACACATATCAAACAATCCATATTAATACCATTCCTTACTTAACACATTAGTAACATGGAAAAATCACCCTTAAGGGTGTCCAAACACTCAAATTTTAATGGAATTTTGAACCAAGTTAAGAACCATGCCCATAGAAGTGTCTATAGTTCAGGAGGTCACCCAAGGTGAAGATTTTCCACTCACTAGGGTCATACAAAACATAGTGACATATTAAATTTAATTTATTTGATAAAGGGCAGGTGTCGTTGGAAGATTCTGGTGCACAACACAATGACGCATCATATGAAAAGCAATGAAACTTCAAGAAATAAGATAGACCAACTACCTTATACCAAAGACAACCCACATCTCCGATATCAATCTTTTAATTGGTTTGGTTCGAGAGAAATAAAATAAATATATGATCACCCTGAAAATAGGGAAAAATATATCACACCTAAAAAGTGAAATAGATGGGGAGAGAAACATAGAAATTAAGTAAGAAGATTAAATATCCTATAGAGAGGAATTCATAGAGACTGATGGAGCTCAAATCCAAATTCAGATGAGGGAGGAATCTACATGCCTATCTTGAGGAAGGAATAGCTCCATGAGGGAATAAGAGGAGCTTCACATGGTTAGAGGGAGAAAAGAAAATATAGAATTAGGTTTAAAAGGTTCATCAAGGGTAAAAGGTTAATTTCACCCTAAAACTAGGTCGCATGGTTTGCCCACACGGTTTGACCAAACTATGTGGCTCCTGTTACTTAAGAAGCACACCCCGCATGGTTGTACAACATGGTTTGACCAACCATACACAAACCATGCATTGAAAAGTGTACGAAAACTTCATAAATGGAAAAAATAATGTGAGCTAGGTGCACATTTTTGGAAACAGTGAGTAGCCCATGTGTATCAGCTCTTCTTACCTGTAGGTGTTGAACAGTTTTCACTGGTGGGACTCACGGTTTTAGACAGACCGTTAACCGTTATCATTCCACCCAGACTTTAATTTTCAGGGCCCAACACACCTAAAAATCAATGAACCACCCAAGTCACCTCTCGGGATATAAACCAAGTCTAAATAAAACACATTTTAGTGTTCCAACTCTTATAATTTCCATTATGAAGTTGGGTTGGAAAAAAAATGTCTACCAAACGAAAAAATTCAAATTACATTGGAATTTCATCCTATCCAAAAACATGGGATGCTGCACTAAGTGTGATGAGATTGAAGTAAACTAATGCTTTTCACATCAGATTTGTAGTTGGTAAATAACTCAATGGATTTCTCAACAACATATTTCTACATAATATAACCTTCTGACCAACTTCTATTTTTTTACAGTTTATTTAAAAATATTCATATGTAATTCAATGGGTTACATCCATCCATAATGTATAGGACCACATAGTCAAATCTCTCTTACCAAGTGAACCATCTAGTGAAAGATCATATTAAATAATGTTGGTAAGAAGAACAACATAAATTTACATAATATGATATTAATTTCCTTTTCCATAGTTGGAAATTTTTTCTGGCCTATAACTTTGAAATAGTTAGCCTTGAAAAAAAATAGAGCTTGGTTAATTTATGATGAATATTCTTGGAAAAAATGAAACAATAGCTACAGGAATTAGATCTTCTATCAAAACATTACATTCATATAATTTTAGACCCTTTAACTTTAAATAATTCATAGAAAATATATTCTTAATATTTTATGAATACCCCTATAAAACATTTACATCATTCAATTAGTTGAAAAACTAACATTTCTCTTACCAGGAAAGAGTGTGAGTAGCTAGAGGAAGAAAATATAATTTTTCACTCTTCACTAGGGCTAACTCTTCCCATATCCCCATGTCAATCATGTCTAACCTAGCCTTAATTGCATCATTTTTTCCTAGGTGAATTTATTAATGGTTTAATGAAACTATTGCATATATTTTTTCCACATTCATAACATTAAGAAAATGTATAACATATAAAAAATTCTAATATGGTAATTCCAAAAAAATGATCACTTTTTACAATTAATTTTTGTATGGTTTATCAAAAAAGATTTACCAAAATTAGTGTCCATATCTTTTAATTTCTTCAATATTTGATCACATATTAGTGGATATGATGTTGTAACTTCTTCTAAACTCTGATATAATGATGTCATCCAAGATCGGTACATATATCGCCAGGGTAGAAATGTGTGATTTCCTAGAAACAAAGTCTTCAATGAATGTTTCAACCTAATTGATTTTGGAAATTTTTCACAAATGGGATGCACATGAGTTACTTTAATACTATATCCTGAAAAGTTTCATAAACAGGAATATCATTTATCATCCCGTACAATATGTATCTTAACGGAAAATAATTATTTCAGTAAGAAATATAAAATTTAATACCTGAATCCCACAATAATTTCAAATATTCGATCAATGGATCCAAATAAACATTAATATTATTATGTAGTTTTTTGGTACTGATATGAGCTGAGATGACATAATGTATTTTTTTTCATACATAACCACAATGGAATGTTATAATTTTCCAACATAACCAGTCATGTAATATGATTATTTATTTAAAAACCAAAATGATTCACTCCATATGTAGATAGAATAAGATGAAGGTTTATCATCTTATTTCTAAATTCATGATACTTGTGGTCAATTTTCTTCCACTAAAGACACTCTGTCAGGTGATGAAGTTTCCCATATATATTTATTATATCTATTTTCCACATCAATTACCTTGTAGTCTTCATACTTTTATATAAGCTCCTAAGACTTAGAATGATTATAAAGTACCATAATACTTTTATGGGACCTTATTCATATTTCTTAAATCAAGAAGCACCAAACTTGGGGAATTTTTATTGATTTTTAGTCTTTTAAAAATAATACATATTCATTTTTACATGCATGTATTCTTTCAAAGATCATACCCATTGAACATAGAATTATTTTAGCATCTTATGATCATCAAGGAAGCTCATTTTCTCCTGGGAGCATATCATTCAAGAGAGAAAGCAGTTCATTAAAACCAGAATCACTCCATTTTTTTCAGCTTTAAAATTATAGAGTTTTAGTAGGGCTGAAAATGTTGTATATTTTGTACAACCAGAATAAAATGATGTCTTTGTAAAACTCTTTAACTTATCATGAAATTTTTGAAAATCATGAAGCTCATCTTAAACTATCATAGTCATTTATTCAATATAATATTCATCATCATACACACAATTAATCATATCATCGATATAGTCTTTATCATTATTAACACTTATAATCATATCAGATGATCCATAAAATGAATTGTTATTGAAATCACAAGATACATTCAATTTTTCCCATATTTAGTCCAATATTTACAACATTGATATATTCTGTAACAGATCAAGTGTTATTCCAAATTCTTTGGACTAGTTCTCCTTGAATAACAATAGCATAAACACGAAAAAAGGATTTGAGAAGGTTCATATGCATTATCTTTTGAAAACTTGATGAGATATTTCACCCTATCCTCATACTCTTTTTTCATAAAATTGGAATCCATCCATTTTCGATTCATATCTATCCTACTTGATTCTGTAAATAGAAGTAAAAAGGCTTGTTTGATTTTAATCCATGGGAAAGAGAAATACAGATAAAACTCATATTTTTCACCCTCATTTTTGAAGTTAGATCCAATTCCTCACTCCAAAATTACCTCATGATGTAGGAGTGGTAAATTTTAGGTGATTTTCACTTGTCAATGGTGAAATGTCATGTATAAAAGGTATCAGTCACCCAAAACTTCACACGCCTTCCAAATACTAAGGTGAACCTGGTGATAAACAAGTGGTGTGTGATGTTAGTGTCATATCAAGTATGCCTTATGGAGGTGACATATCAATAAAACCCTTTTGAAAATTTAAAAACACCTAAAGAATAACTAAAAATTTTGAAATCCTAAATGGTGGATAAAAAGTCACATACCGTGCAATTTGAAAGTGTCAATTCATCTAAGGGAGAGGGAGAGATCAAGGGAGAGTGCACAACGGTGAGGGAGAATGATAGAAAGTGAGAGTTTTGGTGAGGGAGATAACATGATTTAGAGGGAACGTAGTGTAAAGAAAGAACATACGAAAGGAAAGGGAGAGAAACAACAAGTGAGGGAGAGAGATAACAAGGGAGAGCAGTAGTGGAGTTTTAGTTCTGTGAGATCTTGAAAAATAAAAGAGAATTGGTTTGGTTAGGGTTAAATTTATAAGAAAATGAAGGGTTTTATTAGTGCTTCTAAAACATCACTAATAAAGAGGTTTTTTATCAGTTATAAAATAATAACCAATGATTAAAGCCCTATTCATCAATAATTTTTTAGTGTTAATAATGATAGTTATTTATCCAGGATAGAAAAGAGATGATAAATATTTAATTATATAATTAATATAATTAAAAAATGAAATGTATAAGAAAAAGTTCCATCCAAAAGACATAGCTCCTGACTATTTATTAAAGGTGAAAGAAAGGTAAATAATAATTCAAGAAAATAGATGAGGTCATACAAAGAGGCATTCCCTCATCAAGATAAGAAAAATATGGACGAAAAAATCAAGATCATTCTCATAATCATAATTAGAATTATCATCATCATCAGTAGTTTCCCACTCTATTTGTGAATTTATTTGATTGAGGATCTAAAGGATTCTCTCTTTGTACTTTTCCTGATCCAAAGTTAGATGCATCATTGATGCCTTGGAAGATGACCTGGTAAACACATTCCAAGGAAAATTGGATTAATCTTTATGTGGTGTTGTTTTTAATGGAATCAAATCCAAAAATTCACTACTGACCATATTGCCTTTTCCTTTTAGTACAACATCCTTAAAGGAAATAAGATCACCACTGCTCGTGGATTAGAGATGAGTGTTGTCCAATATGACCATCCTCTAATCCTTATACCTTCCATCATCTGAGACATTACCCCATTTACCAAAAACTCCTAAATAACTGAAGACATCTTGAATATATTGAATATAATTCATGCTATATTGAACATCATATTGTCCAAACACATCATCCAATGGAACATGTCCTGAAAATTCTGAAGCCAGTGGCTGCACAATACAACCTTGCTCATTAATTTATAAGGGAGATTACCCTGACATTACACCAACAACCGTAGCTGAAGATTGTCCCACCTCACCAGGATTCTTCCTATCATGTCCAGTGCATTGCATGGAAATCAAATTAGAGCTACCAACCTGATGAATAGGATCAGATTCAGTTCCATTCTGATTCAAATCAACACCAATATAATCATCATTTCCCCCTTATAATTTATAATAAGAGGGACCATCATAGACAACATCAACATGATTCCCATTTCCACAGATCCTATAGTATAGTTCCTCAATAGACCTTTTACCCATATCCCGTTTCCTCCTCAATTTCCTCTTAGAAGTAGTCTCATGATGTCATTTTAATGAAAAAAGATAAAATCACATTTTTATGATAGATTCCTTTTCTATGACCAATAATTTTACAGTCTAAGTATAAATCTAGTAGTCTCTCATTTTCTACTTTTATAGAGATTCCATCATCTAGTGCTGAAAATATAATATTATAAATCAAGAAAGTGATTAAGTCAACCTCCATGAGGATTCTAGAAAAATGATTGAATTTAGAAACCTTAGTGGTCCAATCCATTTTGATTGGAACTCCAATAGTCTAGGAAATATAAAATAGAATTTTAGGATTCCATAGGATCCAATTGAGGCTAATAATTTTTATCCATACTTGAGATCTACTATTTTCTATTGAAAAATTATTGAAATTGAAGTCTAATTATTGAAATCAGATTATACATAGATTTAAATAAATTGATCTATTCCCCCATTATCTATTCTTCAAATCCTCTTATGAAAAAACAATGTGAAAGAATCCTCAACCCATTGGTATGAATTTATAATTATAAAAACCCCATACATAACAAACCTTCCAGATCATAAGCTTAGTTTTATAAATCCTGCCTCCAGTAGGTAGAAAAATCTTGAAATAAGGGAGTTCTCACAAATCTTGAGCCTATCAAGAATAGCATCCTTATTTGTAATCACCAGAGTAGTGCCACCTTTCTTCACAATTCATTCTGTGACAACATTTTTCAAAGATGAAAAATTCCTTCTATTGGAGTCATGTTCAATTTCCACAAAACATGGTGAGTATTTCACCATATTTTTTAGACTATCATATTTCTTTTCCTCAGGGGAAGAATCGGGTTTCCCCAACACTGCCTCCTTAACTACTACATGTCTACACACACACACATACATACTTAAAGTTATACATGTATGTATATTTTAAATTATTTAATATAAATATAAATATGTATCTAAATAAAAATATTCATTTATATATTATATAATAGTGTTAATAATACATTTCAGGTTTGGATTAGTGAAAAATGATCCAAAAAATCCTACATAAAATCCAGGATCAAAACTTGGCTAACCCCAATATTTAGGTGGCTGGAATAAATCTGTACATCCAGTGGAGGATATTATCTTGGTGGATTGTTGTCATATCTTTATATCATGATGAAATTTTTATGTCTTGAATGATGACAATGGGATCAAAGGTGGTGGGTGAGATTGTGTCGACAAGCATATAGAGGCTGACATCAACGGGTTGTCTTGGTAGTGGTTCTTCAACCGGGGGTGGATGTATTTGGCATTCATGGATTATGGAGATGCAGGGGTGTTCTTCGATTAGGGAAAACGAGATACTGATGTAGAGATAGTGGTTTGGGGTACAGGTTCGATTGAAACAACAGATGTGATGACATGCATGTTGGGCGGTGACCTTAGTGTGTATGGGATTTCAGACGGAGACAAGGGCGTCAGTAAATTCGATGGAAGATAAAATGGACTTTGGGTCTTGGGCCTCTAGTTTTTCTCACTTGGGTTTCAAGAAATTATATAATGAGATTTGATTCCCACTGGGCCTATGGTCCATGTAATGGGCTACCTTTCCTAGAAAAAATTGGTGTTTCCTTGCTTGATAAAAAGAGGGGCTTCCCTCCTACATTTATTAAAAAAGTGTGAAAATAAAATATTAATATGGTGTGTTTATTTTAATTATATACAAATTTTTTAATTAATGTACATAAATATACTATTAAACATTTTTACTAATATAAATTTAATATTTTTTATATAAAAAATTATGAAAATAAGAATCATTTTTTATTACAAGTTATAAAAATCATATTTATATATTATATTTATATACATATATATATTTATTATAATTTAAATATTATCTTAAAAATATTAAATTTTTATATATAAATTAAATTACTCACGATGACCTTTATCAGTGCTAAATAAGGTAAAAATTGTACCTTTTTATCAGCGCTGATAAAAAACTCCACTTTGTTAGAATTTTTTATTTAATGCTATAAAGTCTAGTGTGGAATACCATGATATGTGGTACCAAGAATGAGCCATCATCCATTATAGGAATTTATGTGGGATGATAAATTATGTGTTTACTAATGAAATTAAAAAAAATGATGTCATTTTAACTCACACGCAAGTCACTGACCTGAGAAAAAAGGAATAACCACCTATTGCCTCACCTTCTTCCATCTGGGCCAAGACTAGGTCCCCAAAAACCTATATTGTCACCACTAAAAAGCACGATTACACCACTGTGATCTCAAAAATTCTATGAATGATCAATTAGGAGCTCATATGACCTACCTATGGCTAATACGAAGATGATACACTCGTATATTTCAATGAAACCACGTTGAGGACCACTAAATGAAATTTCAAGGAAGTGTGAAATGATAAACACTGTGATGTGGAAGTATGGGAATTTTTTTAGGAAGTTTATAAGATGAAACATAAATGAATTTGATATGGTGTTTAACATGGTGGTGATGCATGCGTATAATGAATGAAATAGCAGAAGAAACACTCGAGAAGCTACTGCAAATATACAGTTCATCTGAACTTATCTCATCTAGATAATTCAATTTATATGATAAAGTAGATATAAATGGTTATTATAATAAGGGATAAGAGGATTTAAAACATAATTAAAAAGAGAATAGACATGTTTGAGAGGTAGATACTATATATGGTGTGAAATTTCTCTTTATCCCTTAAATCATCGCACATAAAAAGAGATAAATAAAAATATTGAGACACAAACTATAATCATTCTTGAAACATAATATCATTTTCTATTTCCCTCATCATTAGTGTTGAAATTGTACAAACATAAATATTAATAATCTTCTTCACACCCTGGAAAACTAAAATTTGTAGTTTTGTTAGTTTATTCTCCTTACATAAGGCACAAAAAATATCATATGATAATTATTTTGGTTAAAGTGAGGTCATAAAGTGTAAATCAAAAATCATACTGAAATATTCCAAAATAGTGAATCATAATGGAAACAATAAAGTGGTTTCTACACTATTTTTTTAATTTGGACCCTTTCCCTGCATTGATGTAGAGGTGAAATTTTCAAATACTTAAATGATAAATTCACCCTTCAATTCAATTAAATAAACTTGTTAATAATATTTTCTACTTTTTGAAAAATATTTTCTGAATAAAATAAAATATGTGGAATTGGAAATTATATCTCAAAAAATCTAATATAGTTGAGGTATCATATAAAACTACAAAATAATAATAAAAATTCATTTAAAACACCACCCCAAACACACACACATACACATATCCAAAATAATAACACCTATCACACAAAAATTCCCTGACAACCCCATAAATTCAATAAAATACAAAATTTTCACTCAGTTATTTTATGTAACACCTTTATCTATTTCTCCAATATAAAAATTACATACTGAAGCTCCTGTTCCTCAGTCTTGGTGCTTCTTATTATCAAACTAGGCCAAGAAATTCATTGTATAATGGTGATTCCTCATGTAAGGAAAATTCTCCAAGACAAGCTCTTAGAGAACCCTCCACATAGAACCATGTATTTGAAGAGATGACTACTCTCAATATAGGATGGAAATGTGTTTCATAACACTTTTAACTTAAGATATATTAAACCTGATTAGACAATAGTCATTGCTCAATATTTTAGTGTACATAAGAGGGAAAAATTAAAATTTATTACTGGTAATTTTGATCACATCTATTCAAGAACTTCCATCACCCACAAGCTTCCTTATGTGATATGATTTTGGCAGACCAATGCTTTCCATATCAGATAGGTAATCGGTACATAATTCTGTAGATTCCTCAACAACATATTACTCCACAATATAACCCTTTTGATGACTTCTAGATTTGATATACCCTTTCAAAATATGCATATACCATTCAATGGGGTATATCCCTTTATAATGTACAATTCCACATAGGCAAATCTATCTTACCAAGTGAACCATCATTTGAACCATCATATCAAAGAATGTGAGTGGAAAGAAGTTTTCCAATTCACATAATATGATAATAATTTCCTTTTTCATAGTTTTAAATTTCATCATGTATATAATTTTTCTATATATAATGTTTAAAATGAAATATATATTGGATAATGTATAAAAAACATTATTGGAAAAAATTCCATGTAAAGCTACCGACACTAGATTTTTCATTAAATCGTGACATTCATGTTATTTCAAACCCTTTAACTTTAAATAATTCATTGACAGAATATTATTGATTTTTTATGAATAACCCTCTGGAGCCTTTATATCATTCATGAAGTTTCAAAAATGATATCCCTCTTTCTTGGAAAGAGTGTAAGCAGCTGGAGGAATAAAATTCTATTTTTAACTCTTCACTTAAACCAACTCTTCTTATATCCCCATATCAATAATGTCAAACCTAGCCTTAATTATATCCCTTTTTTGGGTGCATTTAGTAATGCCTCAATGATACTATCACATACATTTTTTTCATATTCAAAATATCTATAAAATTTCTGACATACACGTAATTCCAATATGGTAATTTAAAAAAAAACTTATCTTGTTTTCCAATAGATTTTGTAAGGTTTTTCAGAAAAAGGTTTACCAAAAGAAGTGTTTATATATTTTACTTTCTCAAATAGTTTATCACCAATTAGTGGAGATATTTTTGTAACTTCTTATCAACTCTCATCAAATGATGTCATACAAGATCGGTATTTATGTCATCGGGGTGAAAATATACTATTTTCTAGAAACACAACCTTCAATGAATGTTTCAACCTGCTTGAATATGTACCTTTTTCACAAATGGGACACCCTTGAGTTCCATTAAATCTATATACTAAAAAATTTCCATAATAAGGAAATTAATTTATCATCCCAAACAATATGGATCCCAATTTAAAATATGTATTTTTTTAATAATCATACAACATAACACTTGAATCCCAGAATAATTTCAAATATTCAATCAATAGAGCCAAATAAACATCAATATCATTACACAGTTGTTTTTGTCCTAATATATGTATACATAACATAATGTATTTTTTGTATCTACATGCCATATAAGCTTCCTTATAGTATCCTCACTTTCATACATGTACCTAAACCTTGGAATGATTGGAAAGTATCATACAACTTTTATAGGACCTTATTCATCTTTCTTGTAACGAGAAGCACAAAAAATTGGTCATTTTTTAAGTCATTATATTTCTTGACAAAATTATTCATTTATTTGGATATGAATATATTATTTTAGATATCAAACCCATTAAACATAGCATTTTTTAGAATTATATATTTAGAAAGGAAGATCATTATAATCTAGGATCATATCATTCAAGAGAGAAAGTAGTTCAATAAAACTATCATCACTCCATATATTGCAATATTTTTAATAATATAGCTTTAGTATGGAAGAAAATGATATATATTTAGTACATACAACATAAAATGTATTATTTTTAAAAATATTTAAATTCTCAAACAATTTTATACAATCAAAAAGTTCATCTTGAAATATAATTTTTGTTTTATTAATATGATCTTTATCATCATCCACACCTGTAATCATATCCTTGATATGGACTTCATTATTTTTCACACTTGTAATCATATCAGATGATCCATAAAAAGAAGTTTCATCCCTGTTGCTAGTTACATTTAGCTTTTCGCCATGTTTAGCTCAAAATTTATAACTTCGATCTATTCCATGACAGATCAAGTGTTCTTCCAACTCCTCTAGACTAATTAGTATTAAAGAAAAATAGTGTGAACACGAACAAAGGATTCAAGAAGGGTTATATTCATGTCATTTTACAAACTTGATGAACTCTTTCACCCCATTCGCATACTGTTTTTTCATATAATTGGCATCCATCCGTTTTTGATTCATATACATCCCATTTGATTCAATAATATTAATATTTAACAAAATGAATAAACACAAATAAATAATGAGCTTGAAACCCAAAAAGGACATTATTAAAGAATATTTTAAGCTACATGAATTCATTTTTCTATGATAATAAGAGTTGAATGATGTGTATTGAGATTGTTTTGTAGTTTTGGAAATTATTGAAGGAAAGGAATGCGTGATATTTATAAAGTTACAAAGAATCTAATTAAATTTTCATCTATTGTAGAACACAAAGATCAAGGATGGTTTATATAACTTTGATAGGTGGGTGTACAACATGAGGGAGGATTTTATGTTTATTAAATTATTCACTTGGTATGAGGCGGTCCAGGTGGTGTTTCAGTGACAAGATGCATAGGATTTAAAGTTTATCTTTTGTTAGATGATGAAAACATTGATAGGTCCCGAAGAAAAATAATAATTTTTTTATAAATATATATATAATCCATCCTCATTATTTTGACACATATTTTAAGTAGTTTTCAAAAATTAAAATGTAATTAGTAATATAATATTCCATTGAAGTAATTTAAATGTGGATATATTATTCTTTCAACTACCAATTTTCCAATTTTTATAGAAAAAAAAGTAAAAATGAATAGGATTTAACAAGAAGTTCACATAATAAGAAAACTAAAAAATTTAGAAACATATGTTTTCCCTCTTAGAGAATGGATAATAATTTAAATGATGTGGAAAGTGGTTATTATGATACCAAAGTTCAAACATTAATTAAATCATAGGTGGGGTTATTGATTTAAAAAGTGAATGATGATGAGTTCTCTAATGATAAAGATAATGGTGGTGAAAATGTTGAAAAATATTAAATGATGAGTTCCTAGTGGGATCAACAAATGTTAAAAATAATGAAAATATTAAAAGGATTGAGGATATTTTGTCTATTAATTGATGAAAATTGGATGAATTTTTTTATTTTAATCTATGAGAGAAATATGGATATCTAGAACTTGAATTTTTCTCCCTTGAAATTAAAGTTCCATCCGAGAACTCTCTCGAAAATTACCATAGGATGTAGGAGTGGGAATATTCTAGTGAGTGACGCTTTTCATTGGTGAAATTTCATGTATAATAAGTATTAGTATCTCAAAATTTCACACTCCTTCCAAATGATAAGGTGAATTAGGTGATACCCAAGTAGTGTGTGATGGTGGTATCATATATGGTATGAATGAGGGAGGTGATGCATCATTCAAATCATTTGGGAAAATTTAAAACACCCAAAGAAGAACTAAAAATGTGTAAAGATTAAACAACAGATAAGAGGCCATGTACTGTGGGATTTGAAAGTGTCAATTTGTCTGAGGGAGAGTGAGAGAGGGGGAGGGAGAGAGCATGGTGGTGAGAGAGGGTGTCGGCTAATGAGTGCAGTAGTGAGGGAGAGAGCATGGTGTGAGGATGCACGATGGAAAGGGAGAGCACATGATGATGACAGAGGGAGAACGATGATGAGGGAGAGTGATGGTGAGGTTTCGGTTCTGTGAGATCTTGAATGACACGAGAGAATATGTTTGGTTATGGTAAAATTTATATGATAAAGAAGAGTTTTACGATTAATTCTAAAAAATGGCTGATAAAGAGGGATTTTATTAGCACTAAAATAACAAGTGATTATAAAATCCCTCATTATCAGCGCTTTTCTAGTGCTGATAAAGATAAGTCTTTATCTGCAGTAGAAAATCAATGATAGATATTTAACAATATAATTAATATAATTAAAAAATTTAAATGTATATAATTATATATAGATGAAAATATATATAAATATAAATATATTTAAATAATTTTAAATATGTATTTATAAATATAATTATAAATATATATAATTATAATTATATATAATTATAAATAAATAATTATATATAATTATAAATAAATAATTATATATAATTATAAATAAATAATTATTTTCATAATTATAAATATATTAAAAGAATTTTAAATATGTATTTATCAATATTATATAAATATATATAATTTTAATTATAAATAAATATATTTATAAATATATAATTTTAATTATAAATAAATATATTTATAAATATTTGTATATAATTATAAATATACATTTATATATATAAGATATATATTTATTATACTTTTATAATTATTTAAATATATAATTATTTATTTATAATTATATAAATGATTTTTTTTAAAATTATTTATTTATAATTATAAATATATAACTTTATAAATATAGTAAATATACATTTATAAAAATATTTGTATAAATAATTATAAATATATTTATTTATAAATATTTATTTAGAAATACATTTTAATAAATAGATTGTTAACATTATTAATGAATATATAATAATAAATGAATTAATATTAAAAATGAATTAAAAAATTACAAAAATTACAAAAATATTTAAAAAAACTTGAATTTGTGACATTTATGTGATTTACAAACACGTAAAAAATGAAGAAAAATGAATAAATAGATGATATTAATTATATAAATAACAACATTATTAAAAATTAATTATATTGACAATACAAAAATATTGATAATTAAATTAAATCGAAAAATTAAATTAAATTAAATTAAACACACACATTTTTTTAATAGGATGAGGCATGGCCTCAAAATTTATTAGTAAAAAAGAAAAATAGGTACAAGAGGATGGGTATGAATTAAAATTCAAGAAATACCCAAATAAAAACGAAAAACGCCCATTAATGAGTAATTCTAGAACCCATGTTCCTAGGGTACCTGCCTTTACTCCGAGGATATGTACCTCACCTCCATGATTTGGGCTCCTCAAAGGTCTTATGATAATCATCTGAAAGTGGATCAGAAACATTTTTTGAGATGTTGTATTTCTTATATATCCAATAGAGATCACACACGTTTTAATCCTTGTTATTTCAAAAACTCTCCTCCATATTTGGAATTAAAAAATTCACCACTGTGAGTTAATCATTGAAACCAAAAGTTTTTTTGTTCCATTTTACAAGAATAAATTCAATCTGTGCAACAAACCACTCAACATCCTCACTTAAAAGGTTTCTTGGTAGTCTTTCTCCTTCTATGATTTCTATTGGAATGTTGGACTTGTTATCTCAAGATTCAGCGTCCTCACATTCTTCATTAGAAGCCAAACCAAATGAATCATAAACATTCCTTAGGATTTTAGTAAACTGGGGAGGATAATGCCATTATGTGTTGTTGATCTATTTTCTTGTTTGGATATGAGATGGAAACTCCACCTCAAGGTGCATTGTAGGAGGGGTAATATTCAACTCTTTAGTAGAGGGAGTTGGAGAGACCTATCCAGGACTAGATGATCATGCGGTCTTCTTTTATGGAATCATTTGGAAACCATCATCAATCACTACAACATTAGACTTTTTTAACTTCCCAAGGGATTAAGCATTTAATTTATTCTTACCTTTCAGTTCTATCATAGTAATTCTCTATTCGTCCATTATTTTTTGATCTGCATGATCTTGAATCGTAGCCTCATCAGATGAATAATTATCCATTGGTGCATCATCTGTCTCACCATCTGAATTATAGAAATCCATTAGAATTCTACCCTCCATAATAATAGCTTGGGGTAAATCCCCCACTCCTGTAAAGACTCGGATTTTTCCATGTAATTTTTTTTATTATATGATAATTTTATAAATCCACAAAAATTGACGGCGCATGATTTCAAGGCCCGGTGTGCCTGGAATGAATTTCTGAACTTTTTTTCAGGTATGTTCAATAAACGTGCGAGCGGTATTTTTGTAACTTTTGAATCGGTGCTCGGAATTGAGATCTGAGGACACTGTTGAACTCATAGTTCCAATATTCGCTTAAGGATACCTTCACCTCGACCACAGTAGGTCGAGGGTGGAAGTTATTTTTTCACATTCTCGATGGAGAAGAAAAATAAAATTATTTTACATTTTATTTTTCTTTTGAAACCTCTCTATTTGAGTTATGGAGGTGGGGACCACCCGAACTAGAAAACCCCCAATTTGAATTCAATAGTGGGGACCACCTAACCCTTGAACTCTCCCTTTAATGGGAGATAACTCTTGGACTTCCTCCACTTTAATTGTGCCACCTTCCATTAATTAATTATTCCAGGATCAACTTAATTAATGTCCACCTCTAATTAAATTAATGAAACTTAATTTAATAATTTGGCTATTCATTTTTGGTGGAATTGGGGAAGTTTTGGAAAAAGGTGAGAGTTGGGAGAACTTTGGAGAAACTCTTCCTCCAATGAAGAATGCTCTCACTAATGAAGAACATACTTCGGAATCAAGAACGAGGACAATGCATGAGTCTGGCTTTGGAAGCATGTTGCAGATGTGGTGATCGTTGCCACCCTTATCGCCTTCACCGACTTCATCTTGTGACACTTCCAACGAGAAATTGAGGTAGGGTTTATTATTGTTTGTATACTCCCTTACGTCGTTCTTGACGTTCTTCATGATTTAAGAACATTTAAGCCGATTGAAACCATTCTAACGTGGAGGATGTATGCCAAACAAACACGTCCTGACCTCTGCATAACCAATGTAAATTTTTGGTGGTCTTGAATCATTGGCGAAGCCCCAAGGCGAGTGCTGAAATTTTTAGAATGAAGATCGGGCCACCGGGGCACACCCGGTGACCCGAAGAACATCACCGGCGACCGACATTGAAGGGATCAGGAGTGGTGTCTGGCACTCCATCTAGCCGTGACGAAGAAGACAACGCGACCACACCACCAGAGAAGGGCCACGGCCTGTCGGCCATGTCGGGCTGGGTCAGACTAGACCCGGACCAACTTCGACCCTTTTCATTCTTTCGGCCATGTCTTAAGCTACAGGCGTTCGTTTGATGAACCGTCTTTGACACCGGAAACCTTGGATCGATACAGTCCTTTTGGTATACCACAATTGAGTTTTGGATAATGTTCGGGTATGGCCGGGTTGGATCAGACATGAATCCAACCTGGCCCTCGGGACTAAAACGTCAATAACTTACAGACCTGGCATCTGATTGACGCATTGTCTATTTTATTAGCCCCCTATCACGTGGTGATCCCTTGGGATACTTCTTCATGGGACTTTGTGTTAGTTGGAGTATCAACTTTTGTCTTGAGGAGTGGACCCTCCAAGAATCAAGCGAGCTTAGTGTGGGAAACCTGTAGCTGGCTATAGCAAGAGAAATAGATCATATGTGGGTCTGTGCTTTGAGATCATATGTGGGTATATTCTTTGGTATCCTATGTGGGTCTATATTCGAGATTTCCACTTGGATCCGCTCTAGTAAATTAATGTGGGACTACTCTAGGATCCTACGTGGGTCTTCTGTATTAGGATCCTACGTGGGTCTGATGATTTAGGATCCTATGTGGGTCTGCCTCTTAACAGAGTAAGGTGATTCAGTAGTTACATATAATCGTCTTTTCTTTCATACCTAATTTATACCTGGTGTGAGCTGAGTCTTTACCTTTGTGGTAATAATCTGTGTGCCATACCTTTGTGGTGCATACCTTCATGGTGATACCTTTATAGTATTTGTAATGACCCAAAGTTTCATTAATGGAAATCCCTCTTGATCTAATAAAATGTCTCTTTATGTTTATATAAAATTTCAACTTATTTGGTTTTATGTTAAGAATTTTTGACCGTTGCTAATATAGTCGTTGAATAGTGATCACATGATTAGTATAAATATAAGACTTTAACAAATCCAATTTACTCAGACAAAAGAAGCGATGGCCTCATCCAGTAGAATTTCTCCATACAAAGCCCATTTGTCAGAGCTCGAAAAAGAGGTGGCATCCTTGGGCTTCGCTCTTGACCAAGCCCAAGCTGAGCTTCATCATGTCAAGCTCGAACGGGACTGTCTACGGGAGAAGTGGAAGTTGATAGAAATTACCACTCGAGCGATGTTATCCGAGCCACCCCAAGAGACTGTCACCATCGCACACCTTACCCTTAGGTCTTATGTGGCTATTTTAAGGGGTTATGTAACAAATATCTAGTACTATGTTCATGTATGTTATCTTTTTTATATAATAATGAATATACCTCCTTGTCATTTTTGATACATTGTAAATAGTTTTTAAAGTAAAAATAGTGTTTTTAGTTATTATTTAATTAAGAATTCTATTTTATTAAATTAATGTATTTTTGAATTAAATAATATTTTAATAAAATATTATTATTATTATTAAATTAATTTTTATTAAATATAAATTATCTTGTAATTTTATGAATGCAATTATAATTTTTATTAAGGTTTGAAAGCCATTTCTGTCAAAACCCGTGAATTTTCGATAAATGTCGGTTTTTATTTTAAAAGTGAAAATTAACATATTTAGAAAATTATTTAGATAAAATAAATGTTATTTATGGAATCATGATGTCAAAATTATCCAACGGTAAATTTTTCATAATTTTCTGAGACAGTCATTTTTTGGGTAAAAATTAAATACCGTTTAAATATATAATGTGTTTTATGACATCATAATGACCCAATAGTGATTTCATAAAATATTATAATCTTTATGTTCGTCCAATATATGTTTTACCATTAAAATAATGTGATTTTGGTTTTGTTTGACTTACTTTTCAAAGCATTAATGGACCCCTCGAGACTTATTAAACACTTTGTCTTTTTAAATTGTTTTCCATGGGAGTGTGACTCACCTCCACATAATCAACCCTATTATTTTAAGAAGTTCGTACTTTGGAATTATAAAATATTTTTTTACTATTACCTTTTCCAAAAACCATGGGCAAAAACCATGGGATGGTTTGTGGTTTGGATTAATTTAATATAAGGGGTCCCAAACCGAAATAATAAAGAATTCTCTCACCTTTCCTATATAAACCCACCCAAGATCCGACTTACTCCTCACTAAAAGCCTTTTAGTTCGTCCAACCTCTTACCTACTCTCTATATAATCCTACCAAGTTTCCCCAAGCTCCCAAGAAGCCTCTCACAAGCCTCTCTCTAGCCTTTGGAAGAACACTTCCAAGTAAGGGGTTTTTCTTCCTTTCTCATTTTTGTCAATTTTCGTTCAGTTTTTTTGCCCTTTTAATTTCAATTATGAATATTGAGGTATGGTTTACCACCTCCCTAATACTTCCCTCTTTATTTTTGAATTATGGGGGACCCCTTTATCTCTCATTAAATGCCTCCCATGTACACCTGTTACTATGCCGAAATTCCGAAAGGAACTTCTCTCTCCTCATTTACATTCAAGCAATACTTTTGTATCATGAATCTAAATTCCATTAAAATTGTTGATACATGTATCTATATGACCTCCTTATGGTCCCTTATAGGTAAATATGATGAGGAACCCCTTTATCTCTCATCAATCATTTTTATGAATTCTTATGTCACGTTGTTACGCTGTCGAAATCGCACCGATTTTCTAAGCCAATGTCATTGTGTAGTGAATACCATGCCCATTTCTCCATCAAGGGTATTCACATTTATACACATTTACTTATTGATTATAAAGTTTCATGTATTAATTCCACATTCCTTTATCTTGGAATAAATTATTATGATTTATGAATCCATGTTTTAAAATCCATGTGGCACACTTATGCATGAAATGAAATGTTTAAGAAGGTTGCGCCCTTATAGTTCTCCAATGAATTGGGTAAAGTATAGTATCATGATACGTCATCTGAAATGAGTGTTGACTCATTCTAATTCAAGTGAAAATAGGGTTTACTCGTGCTTCATGTACAATGAGGATTTACTCATGCTCCATGTGCAATGAGCCTTGGCTCATGCTAATTCCATGTTAAGTGTTGTTGCCACATTTCTATGTTATGATTACCATGCTTTATCATTTTTTTATGTTCATGTTTCTCTTTTTCTATATTGATATTCCTACTGTCTAACATGTATGGTACTCATCATGTTATTCCATGTGTATTCCCTTACTGGGATTTATATCTCACCCTTTTCTTATGCATGTCCTCAGGTTATCCCATGCAATGCTAAGTACAAGGGAATGTAGTGGTCATGTAAAGGAAGTTTCCAATAAAGATGTTGTATTTCATGTTTTAAGTTTCTATGTAATGATCCTAAGCCCCAAAGACACTAAACCTATTGATATTCTTTATTGTATCAAGTGAAGTTTTATGTAATAAATCATGTTTAAGTTTGTAATAAAAGCAGGGTTGTCATAGTTGGTATCAGAGGATAGGTTTAGTTATTTTTTCGATTAGGATTAGAAAACCCTAGTAAAGCCTTAGAGACAAGACTAAGTATAATAAAAACATCCCTAAGTTTTGGTAAGTACTGAGTAAGTGGTTTATCAATCAAATACATCCCTGTCTTGATACGAGCAGGTAGAGGCGGCTCTGGCATAGATATATCCTAGGGGTAAAACTCGAAAACACTGCTTTGAGCTAGACTCGAACAGGAACTGGTGCACGAAAACAGGACTTGCTTCACTCTTGGTTACGACACTCCCAGAGGATAAGTTTTTATAAATTCACAAGCTTAGTATGAACCCTTATTAAGGGAATTAAAAAAATTGCCCCTAAGAATATATGTTAGAAAGTATATCATGAAAAGTCTAGATTAAAGCCTATATACTCATGAGTTAAGGAAATAAAAGTTTATTTATAAGTCATCAACTTTTGTCTTTGGATTACCCTTTATGTGTTACCCCTAACTTTCCTTTTATTCCAGCCAATGGCTGGTAATAGGAGGACTCAGGCTAACAACCGTTGTGAAGATCAGTGTGATGGTTGTACTAATGAGATGCCCAATCCAATGGGAGCAGGAATCACGAACTTTGTCATGCTTCTCTCTCAGATAACTCAAGTTTTGAATAGAAACACGGGTCAAGAGGAATGTTCAACCCCCCTAAGAAAGAACAAGTCACTATCGAGAGCTTCATGAGACAAAGGCCTCCTACTTTTAGTGGATCATCGAATCCCATGATCGCTGAACAATGTATCAACTCCATTGAAAAGATCTTCTCCATCCTTCAATATTATGAACAAGAGAAGTTTATCCTAGAGGCTTATCATATGGAGGTTGAAGCTGATCAATGGTGGACGTTGATTAAAAATACGAAGCCTGGGGAGGAGATTGAGGCATCGGAATGGAAGGATTTCTGGAAGATTTTTTTTATAAATATTTTCCGCTCACCCTCTAGCTTAAGATGGAAAGGTACTTACTTTCCCTCAAGCAAAAAAGACGAAGAATCTGTTGGAGCATACAAAAAAAAACTTCACAAGGCTTTCACAATATGCATTCGGCTTTTTCGTTACCCTAGAATGCAAAGTTGACCGCTTCTTTGGTGGGATGAAGCCTAGCCTGTGGAAAGCATTGGCAATCCATGACTTAGACAGCTATGAGGAAATTTTCTGATGTTCCCTCAAGGTCAAAATGGAGATCGGGGAATCACAGGGGTATCATGGGGACAAGAAGCATAAGGTGGACTTCAATTCTGGTGGTCCTATGGATAAATACAATGGTGCTAAGAAGATCCAGCACCCCACTTGACAAAAGTGCGGAAAGAAGCACCCTGGAAATCATCTCAAGGGGACAAAAAAATTCTTTAGGTGTGGAAGAGAAGGGAACCAAGTTGTTAAGTGTCGGAAAGAAAGACCCATGGCTGTGATAGAGGAGAGGAATGCTTCATTTGAACCTCAAAGCGTTGTTCAATGCTACAAATGCAAAGAACCAGGGCATTTTTCAAATCAGTTCCTTAATCCAAGAGTTTTTTGAGGCAACCAACAACCTCCAAGGCAGCAAGGAAGAGATTTTGCCATCACTTATACTGAAGTGAACCCCGACAACGAAGTGGTGACAGGTACGCTAGTTATTCATTCAATAATAGAGAACATACTTTTTGATTCGGGTTCTACGCATTCTTTTATATCTCAAAAGTTTAGTAGAACAATCGCAACACCACCAAAAATCATGGAAGTGAAGATATCAGTGAGTACGGAAAATGGGTCAATCATTGAATCTCATGAATATAAGTCCTCCCCTGTTATGATATGTAGATTTAATTTCCCGGAGAACCTCGTCATACTCTCTCTGGTGTAATTTGATGCAATTCTTGGCATGGATTGGCTTTCCTTATATAGAGCTAACATAAATTTTCAGGAGAGGGAAATCACACTCCATATGGAGAATCGACCCCCGATTCTTTACAAGTGTAAGGAGGAAGATGAATCTCCTTTATCTTAATCATCTAAAGCATGGATATTACTACCCTATGAGCACGTGTATCTGGCTCAGATGATTGAGTCCAAGGAAGAAACCATCCTTGAAGAAAATCCTATTGTGAGGGAATTTTCGGAAGTGTTTCCTGAGGAACTTCCTAGTCTTCCTCCTAGAAGAGATTTTGAATTCTCAATTGAACTTATACCCAGGGAATTACTAATATCCAAGACTCCATATAGAATGGCTGTTGTAGAGCTTGAATAGCTGAAGAAACAACTACAGGAGAATCTGGATAAGGGGTTTATACGCCCAAGTGCTTCACCATGGGGTGCACCAGTCCTCTTCGTCAAGAAGAGGATGGGTCAATGCGTCTTTTCATCGATTATCATGAACTTAACAAAATCACGATAAAGAACAAGTATCATCTCCCATGAATTGATGACTTGTTCAATCAGCTGCGTGGAGCACAATACTTCTCCAAGGTGGACTTGCGGTCGGTATATTATCAAGTAAGGGTGAAGAAGGAAGATTTCCCCAAGACTGCTTTTCGTACAAGATACGGGAACTATGAATTCATATTAATGCCTTTCGGACTCACTAATGCTTCAGAAATCTTCATGGACTTAATGAATAAAGTCTTTAGATATTACCTCGACAAATTTGTGGTAGTCTTTATAGATGGTATTCTAATATACTCCAAAACCAAGGAGGATCATGAGGAGCATTTAAGAACTGTACTAGAGACTTTGCGCAAGGAGAAGATCTATGCAAAGTATAGAAAGTGTGAGTTTTGGTTGAAGGAGGTCTCATTCTTGGTCCATATCATCACAAGAAATGGGATATCTGTGGATCCCTCCAAAACAGATGCAATTGAGGGATGACTGAGGCCAACATCGGTAATGGATATTCATAGATTCTTGGGGTTAGCTGGATATTATCAACGATTTTTTAGTACGATTTTCCAACCCTCTTACCAAGCTAACTGGAAGGGAGTAAAGTTTGCTTGGAGTGATGAATGCAAAGAAAGCTTCAAGGAGTTGAAAAGGAGGCTTATCACTGCGCCCGTGCTCACTTTACCCACAAGTGGGGAAATTTTTGTGGTACTCAGTAATGCTTCAAAGAATGGCATAGGTTTTGTACCGATGTAGAATGATAAAGTGATATCCTAAGTCTCAAGGAAGTTGAAAATCCATGAACGAAACTATCCAACGCATGATCTGGAGTTGGCAGCGGTGATCTTTACCTTGAAAATATGGTGGCATTATCTCTATGGGGAGAAATGTGAGATATATACTAACCACAAGAGTCTTAAATATATATTCACACAGAAAGAGCTTAATATGTGCTAGAGAATATGGATAGAGCTCATCAAGGATTATGACTGTTCAATACATTACCACCCTGGGAAAGCGAACAAGGTGGCAGATTCCCTAAGTAGAAAGGACCCAGCGATTCTATCAATGATGATAATTGAGAAGGATCCAATATTATTAGACCTGATGAAGATGGATATGGGAATCATAAAGAAGGGAACATCATCAATCCTTTCACAAATTATTTCTCAACCATCTCTTTTGGAAAGGTTAAAGGATGCTCAAAACGATGATGTGGGAATTCAGAAAAAAGTGGAATCTATCAAAAAGGGGAAATCCTCAGAGTTTAATGTTAATGAAGAAGGAATTGTGTGGTTTGGGAAAAGAATATGTGTTCCATCGAGTCCGGAGCTCAAGAAGGAACTTTTGGATGATGCACAAAGTTCAAATTTCTCTATTCACCCAGGGAGCACAAAGATGTATCGAGATCTCCGAGAAAACTTTTGGTGGGATAATATGAAGAAGGAGATCATTGAATATACATCAAAGTTCCTGGTGTGTCAGCAAGTGAAGGAAGAGAGACAGAATTCTAAGGGGATGATGCAACCATTTCTTATACCTGAATGGAAATGGGAGAACATCACCATGGACTTTGTCACCGGACTTCCAAGAACATCCAAAGGCAACAATGCAATCTGGTTTGTTGTGGATCGTCTTACAAATACTACACACTTCATTGCTATTTGGTAGGATTTCTATTTGGATCAACTGGAACGGATATATATCAGGGAAGTGGTAAGGTTTCATGGATTACCACTATCTATTGTGTCTGACCAATATCCAACATTCACCTCTAATTTTTGGAAGAGTCTTCAACATGCTCTGAATACTGAATTGAACTTCAATACGACCTATAATCCTCAAACTGATGGCCAATCTGAGCGGACTATCCAAACACTTGATGACATGTTGAGAGCATGTTCAATGGACTTTAAAGGAGGATGGGATCAACATCTTCCTCTGGTTGAGTTCTCTTATAATAACAGTTTCCACTCAAACATCCAAATGGAACCATATGAAGCCCTTTATGGGAAAAGGTGCAGAACACCGGCGTGTTGGGATGAGGTCGGTGAACGTAAACTGCTTGGACCGGAAATGGTAGAATAAATGGTGGAGAAGGTGAAAACCATTCAGCAGCATATCAAGGCAGCCCAGAGTCAACAAAAGAGTTATGCAGATAATCTTCGACGAGACCTTGAGTTTAAAGTTGGAGACATGGTTTTTCTATGCATATCTACGTGGAAGAAGTTCATGAGGTTTGGAAAGAAATGGAAGTTAAGTCCAAGGTACATCGTCCCCTTTGAGATTCTTAATCATGTCAGGGATGTGGCCTATCGCCTAGCACTTCCACCTACTATGGCCAAAGTACATGATGTATTTCATGTATCCCTCTTAAGTAAGTACATACCGAACCCTTCACATGTACTCTCTTCTGAGGTGGTACAATTGGAAGATGATATTTCTTATGAGGAGCAACCAGTTAAGATCTTAGATCATAGAGAAAAAGTCCTTTGAAATAAGACAATTCCCCTCGTCAAGGTGTTGTAGAGAAACCACAAGTTTGAAGAAGCGACTTGGGAATTGGAGGAAATGATGAAGCTGAGTTACCCACATCTTTTTTAGAGTGGTAAAAGGAAAATTTCGAGGGTGAAATTTCTTAAGGGGGGAATATTGTAATGACCCAAAGTTTCATTAATGGAAATCCCTCTTGATCTAATTAAATTTCTATTTATGTTTATATAAAATGTCAACTTCTTTGGTTTTATGTTAATAATTTTTGACCATTGCTAATATAGCCGTTGAATAGTGATCACATGATTAGTATAAATATAGGACTTTAAAAAATCCAATTTACTCAGACAAAAGAAGCGTTGGTCTCATCTAGTAGAATTGCTCTATACAAAGCCCATTTTTCAGAGCTTGGAAAAGAGGTGGCATCCTTGGGCTTAGCTCTTGAACAATCCCAAGCTGAGATTCATCATGTCAAGCTCGAACGGGACCTTCTACGGGAGAAGTGGAAGTTGATAGAAATTACCACTCAAGCGATGTTATCCGAGCCACCCCAAGAGTCTGACACCATCGCACACCTTACCCTTAGGTCTTATGCGGATATTTTAAGGGGTTATGTAACCAATCTCTAGTACTATGTTCATGTATATTATTTTTTTTATATAATAATGAATATACCTCCTTGTCATTTTTGATACATTGTAAATAGTTTTTAAAGTACAAATAGTGTTTTTATTTATTATTTAATTAAGAATTATATTTTATTAAATTAACGGATTTTTGAATTAAATTATATTTTAATAAAATATTAATATTATTATTAAATTAATTTTTATTAAATATAAATGATCTTATAAATTTATGAATGCAATTATAATTTTTATTAAGGTTTGAAAACCATTTCTATCAAAACCCGTGATTTTTTTATAAATGTCGGTTTTTATTTTAAAAGTGAAAATTAACATATTTAGAAAATTATTTAGATAAAATAAATGTTATTTCTGGAATCAGGATGTCGAAATTATCCAACGGTGAATTTTTCATAATTTTCTGAGATTCATTTTTGGGTAAAAATTAAATACCGTTTAAATATATAATGTGTTTTATGACATCATAATGACCCAATAGTAATGTAATAAAATACTATAATCTTTATGTTCGGCCAATATATGTTTTACCATTAAAATAATGTAATTTTGGGTTTTTTTGACTTACTTTTCAAATCATTAATGGACCCCTCAAGACTTATTAAGCACCTTGTCTTTTTAAATTGTTTTACATGGGAGTGTGACTCACCTCCACATAAGCAACCCTATTATTTTAAGAAGTTCGGAATTTTGCCTTATAAATATTTTTTTCCTATTCCCTTTTCCAAAAACCATGGGTAAAAACCATGGGATGGTTTGTCGTTTGGATTAATTTAATATAAGGGATCCCAAACCGAAATAATAAAGAATTCCCTCACCTTTTCTATATAAACCCACCCAAGATCCCACTTCCTCCTCACTAAAATCATTTGGAGTTTGTCTAACCTCTGACCTACTATCTATAGAATCCACCCAAGGTTCCCCAAGCTCCCAATAATCCTCTCACAAGCCTCTCTCTAACCTTTGGAAGAACACTTCCAAGTAAGGGGTTCTTCTTCATTTCTCATTTTTGTCAATTTTTGTTAAGTTGTTTTGCCCTTTTAATTTCAATTATAAATGTTGGGGTATGGTTTCACACCTCCCTTATACTACCCTCTTTATGTTTTAATGATGGGTGACCCCTTTCTCTCTCATTAAATGCCTCCCATGTACACCTATTACTATGCCTAAATTCCGAAAGGAACTTCTCTCTCCTCATTTACATTCAAGCAATACTTTTGTATCATGAATCTAAATTCCATTACAATTGTTGGGACATGTATCTATATGACCTCCTTACAGTACATTACATGTAAATATGATGAGAAACTCTTTTCTCTCTCATAAACCATTTTTATGAATTCTTATGTCACGTCGTTACACTGCAGAAATCGCACCGATTTTCTAAGCCAATGCCATTGTGTAGTGAATACCAAGCTCATTTCTCCATCAAGGGTATTCACCTTTATGCACATTTACTTATTGATTATAAAGTTTCATTTATGAATTCCACATTCCTTTATCATGGAATAAATGATTATGTTTTATGAATCCATGTTTTATGCTGCATGTGGCACACTTATGCATGAGATGAAATGTTTAAGAAGGGTGTGCCCTTATAGCACTCTAATGCATTGGGTAAAGTATAGTATCATGATACGTCATGTGCAATGAGTGTTGACTCATTCTAATTCAAGTGCAAAGAGGGTTTACTCGTGCTTCATGTGCAATGAGGATTTACTAATGCTCCATGTGCAATGAGCCTTGGCTCATGCTAATTCCATGTTAAGTGTTGTTGCCACATTTCCATGTTATGATTATCGTGTTTTATCATTCCTTTATGTTCATGTTTCTCTTGTGCTCTATTGATATTCCTAATTTCTAACATGTATTGTACTCCTCATGTTATTCCATGTGTATTCCCTTACTGGGCTTTATAGCTCATCCTTTTCTTATGCATGTCCTCAGGTTATCCCATGCAATGCTAAGTACGAGGGAATGTAGTGGTCATGTAAAGTAAGTTTCCAATAAAGATATTGTATTTCATGTTTTAAGTTTTTATGTAATGATCCTAATCCCCAAATACATTAAACCTCTCGATCTTCTTTATTGTATCAAGTGAATTTTTATGTAATAAATCATGTTTAAGTTTGTAATAAAAGCAGGGTTGTCATAGTATTCTTCTATGTGGCTTTACCTTTGTGGTAATTACATTCATGGTGTTACCTTAGTGGTATTATTTCCTTCATGGGATATTTGAGCTTTGGGATTTTGAGTTGGGCCTTGTGTTTCATCATGATTGAGATGGGTTAAATCGACAACTTAGGTATATGTATGGGCATATACCTAAGTAGGGTTTTTGGTTTTTTTTCATTCTTTGTGGTCATCCTTTGTGGTTTTTGTTAGACCTTCGAGGGTCTTTAGGTCCCTACTAAGTATCATTATACTCACCCCTTCACAGGATACACCCACACCTTGTTGTGTTTGGTGCAGACGATGGACAACGCTAACTGAGGAGAAGAGTACCAGGACTGGAGGTAGCTCAGAGGTGGACATTAGATGATTCATACGGTAGAGAAGACTGTTAGAGAGATGTACCTAACACTCTGGTAGGGTCCTTGGCTGGAGTTCATAGGAGCTGTTTTAATTTACTTGTACTTTTTAGTTTTCTTATAATTTCCATTTGGGCTTGTATCCTGGCCCCTTTTTCTTACTGTACACACCCTTTTTACTATACAGTTTATCTATTTTCATATCTTTTTGTATGCTTGGTTGCATGTGTTTATAGGTTATAAAGGAAATGCCTTCCTGGTTTTTTTGGAATACACCTTTCGGTGCTAGTCTCTAGCCCCTAGCATATGGAAGGCGGGCTTAGGGTAGTCACGGCACGGGCCCCGGGGGACAGGTCGTGACAAATTGGTATCAGAGGAGTCGGTTCTACCATGGAACATTGGACTCTAATATTTTAACAGCAATAGTGTTAAGTTTTATGAGTATGGTTATCAGTTTAAGGAATCTAGTGTTGGTACGGCGTCTGACGTATCCATACACCAGTACCCTGACTTCTGATTTCTAACTCAGTGCATGAAAACACTGATTGCATGTGTGCTTAGAAAATTTTTCTCTGTGATCTCTTTGTGTGAGCTCACCTGGTATAACTTATTGATTATGGAACACCTGTTTCTTCTCAGGATGCCTCCACGTGGACAGCCAGCTAGGGTTCTGGGTATAGTATGCGATGATAGCCCACCCAGCGATGAGGCCTCTGTGCAGTGCCCTTTATCGGTAGAGGCACCAGCAGAGGCACCATTGGTACCATTACCCATTGGTCCACCGATTCCACCATCCCAAGCAGTGGAGGGTGCACGCCACTTGAGCACATTTCATGAGTTCCAGCACCAGATACCATCCAGGTTCAAGGGTGAGACAGACCCACATTTGACTGAGGATTGATTGGAGGTTGTGGTGAGAGTCTTCCGATTGGTAGGGACACCAATTGATCTCATTATGATACTTGCCGCCAGTATTCTACAGGAAGCAACAGGAAGATGGTGGAGATTAATGCTCCAGGCTCATGATGAGGTGACACTTCTCTGGGCAGACTTTGAGAGCCTGTTTCAGACAGAGTTTTTCCTAGAGACCCTTCGTGCAGTGTGCATATAAGAGCTTATTCATCTGCAGTAGGGAAGCATGATTGTGGCTCAGTACTCAGTGAGGTTCACCGACCTCTCGCGCTACTCCACTGATATGGTGTGAGACCCATTCTTTAGGGCCTGGACCTTTGAGCAAGGACCTAGGCGGGAGATCAGGGCTTCGATGATTTCTCTCAGCATCCCGACGCAGGTGGGGGTGTTAGAGAGAGCCCTCTTAGTGGAGAGTTTTATTATTGAGAAGTCACCAGCAGCAGGACCCACCACTGGGCATCACATATCATATTCTTCTACAGCTGGCATCAGACAGATGTCACAGAGGTCCAATAGGACCAGACCTATAGGAAGACGACCACAGGATTTAGGGTCGATTGTGTGGGGCATCAGAGATAGAACTAGTCATGCGAGGATTAGGCGGTGTTACACATGCGGTGGGTAGGGTCACATGGCTCATGACTATCTGACCCACTGTATGTATGATTAGAAGATGGTCGAAGGACCGCCCAGCCAAAGACAAAGGTTCAATCGAGGAGGTCTACAGGGATCTGAAGGACGTGGTAGAGGAGATGGCCATGCAGCTGACGATGGGTGATGATTCGAGGTGTTACCTCCACCACCACCAGGTGGTCCACCCCGACCACAGGGAGAAGGTGGACAGAGGCAAGCTCGGATCCAGGCAGCAGAGGCCTATGACCGCAGTGCTCTGGAGACGATATGAGGTAAGATCTGTGTCTACTACACCTTAGCTGCAGTACTCATAGACACAAGTTCCAGTCATTATTTTATTACTACTGCCCTTGTTCAGAGCTCATAGATTCTGATGGAGCTATTGGCTCGATCCTTATGGCTAGAGACTCCTACAGAATAAGATTCAACAATTAAGCACTGGTGCCGGCAGTGTGAGCTTACTCTAGGAGGTGAGATCTTCTGCTGGTATCTCCTAGTAGCGGCGTCGAGGCCTTACGACATCATCTTGGGTATGGACTGGTTATATATTGTCAATTATCATATTGACCGCGTTAGGAGAAAAGTGTAGTGTATCCGCAATGATGAGACTAGTTTTACCTTCACCGGTGAGAAGGGATCCTTTACAGCACAGGATGGACTTACCTGGAGGAGAGTACAGCCAATCACTCATTAGTTGGCTAGCCTTACACTCTAAGCAGTTGATGTGGAGAGTCTGAGTTATCCTATAGTGGTGGACCAGTACACAGATGTCTTCCCTGATGATGTTTTGGGTATACCTCCTCATAGAGAGGTGGACTTTTACATTGACTTGTACCCAAGGACGACATCGATATCTACCCCAGCGTATCGGATGGCTTCAACAGAGCTTTGTTAGCTGCGGGTATAGCTGGAGGACTTACAGGGGAAGGGGTTCATCCGGCCCAGTATTTCTCCTTAGGAAGCCCTGATTTTGTTCTCCAAGAAGGCGGATGGGATATTGAGACTTTTTGTTGACTATCAGCACCTGAACAAAGTGAATATGAAGAACAAGTACCCACTACAGAGGATTGATGACCTATTTAATCAGTTAAATGGAGCACAGTGATTCTTAAAGATAGTCCTCAGATCAGGATATCACCAGCTCAGAGTACAAGACGAGGATGTGAAGAAGACAACTTTCAGATGTCGGTATGGCCACTACCAGTTATTGGTTATGCAATTTGGTGTGACCAATGATCCAGCAGTGTTCATGGGACTCATGAACAACATCTTCCAACCATACCTTAAATGCTTTGTAGTAGTCATCATCAACGACATTCTAATCTACTCGGCTACTTAGGGGGAGCATGCTTATCATTTGTAGATAGTTCTGGACACACTTCGAGAGCACCAGCTTTATGGTAAGCTCACAAAGTTCCAGTTCTAGATCCGATAGGTTCACTTTCTTGGACATGTCATCTCGGAGGCAGGAGTTGCAGTGGATCCAGTGAAGATTGAGGCGGTACTTTCTTTGGAGCCACCTAGGATTGTGACGGAGGTACGAAGTTTCTTGGGTTTGGCCGAATACTACCAAAGTTTTGTGCCATATTTCTCCAGAGTTGCGGCACCTTTATCAAAATTGATGAATAAGGGGAAACCCTTCATGTGGTTGTAGAGATGACAGTGGAATTTTCAGAAGCTGAGGCAGAGGCTGACTATTGCCCCCATATTGAGGCTTCTGGAGGAGGGCATTGGGTACGTAGTCTACTACGACGCATCAGAGACTGGGCTCAGATGTGTCCTGATACAGGAGCGAGAAGTTATTGCATATGGTTCTCGACAACTGAGACAATATGAGCAGAAATATGCTACCCATGATCTGGAGTTAGCAGTAGTTTCTTTTTCCTTGAAGATGTGGTGATATTACTTGATGGGAGAACATTTTACAGTCTACTCTGATCACAAGAGTCTCAGGTATATATTCTCTCTAAAGCACCTAAACCTGAGACAGTGACATTGGCTTGAGTTCCTATAGGAATATGACTTCGAGATAGTCTATACTCCTAGGAAGGGGAACATTGTAGAAAATACACTCAGTAGTAGATCCGGTATACATCTTCTAGGTGAGGCGATAGAGCAACTGGCCGCTTTACAGATATCCTTTGTGGAACGAGATGGAGCAGCTTTTCTTCAGTCTCTTATAGCCACACCCCCACTTCTTCAGTGAGTCAGGGAGGCACAGTGTGGGGACATTTACTACGAGGCTCAACGTGCTCATATATCCACAGGACAGGCACCTGATTGATTTTCTAAAGGTGGGGAGAACGTCATCATTTTCATAGGATGTACCATGGTACTGATGTTTCTTTGGGAGGAAGTGTTGAAGGAGTTATACACATCCCCTCTAGAGGTACATCCAGGAGAGGTGACGATATACCAGGACCTTCGACGACAGTACTGGTGGCCGGAAATGAAGAAATAAGTGGCAGAGTTTGTCTCTCATTGCCTCACTTGTTAGTAACTGAAGGTGGAGCATCAGGTACCAAAAGGCTTAGTTCAGCCTTTAGAGGTCCCAGAGTGGAAGTGGGATGGGGAATCCATGGAATTTGTGATAGGACTTCCACATATATCTAGAGGTCATGATTATATCTGGCTGATCGTCGATCAACTCACCAAGTCGGCTCACTTCCTACCAATCAGAGAGCAAGGTTCCGTAGAGAGATTTGGTGACCTCTATGTGCAAGAGATTGTGCGAATACATGGAGTAACCTCGACGATTGCCTCTGATCATGATTCACATTTCACTTATTAGCTATGGAGGGGGTTGTAGGAGGCTTTCGGGATGCAGCTTTGTTTGAGAACTGCCTTCCATCCTCAGACGGATGTCCAGACTGAGTGGACCATTCAGACCCTCAAGGACATGTTGTGTGCTTGAATCCTTGACTTCGGTCGCTGTAGGGAGGATCACTTTCCCTTGGTGTAGTTTTCATACAACAAGATCTACCACTCCACCATTGGGATGACACCTTTCTAGGTGTTGTACGACTGACCTTGTAGATCACCTTTGTGCTGGACTGACCCAGGGGAGTTAGAACTCATGGGACCTGATATAGTATGGGCTACCATATAGAAGGTACAGATCATATATGAGTGGATGAAGACTGCACAGAGTAGGAATAAGTCTTATGCCGACAGGAGAAGGAGACGTCTGGAGTTAGAGGATAGTGACCACGTCTTTCTACGGGTCTCACCCCGAAGAGGTTTTCGGATATTTGGAAGGGGTGGAAAGTTATCTCTGAGGTTCATCGGACCCTTTTTGGTCCTCAGTAGAGTTGGTGAGATGTCTTACCGCCTAGCACTTCCCCCTCATTTTCACCAGGTTTACGTCATTTTATATGTATCCTTGCTGGGGAGATAAGTGCATGACCCATCTCACGTCATCGAGCATGGTGAGCTGGACATCGATGATGGGGTGATGTTTACAGAGGTTCCAGAAGATATTGAGGATCGACAGGAGTGGTTCCTTCGTGGTCAGTCAATACCTTTAGTGTGTGTACGTTGGCATCATGGGAACCTCCAGGAGAGCACACGGGAGTGGGAGGCTTAGATTCTTTCTCAGTACCCCCACTTTTTTTCCTTGTTTCTGTAATATGGCTTTTGGGGACGCAAATCCATGAGGTGGGGATAATTTAAAGACCCGGATTTTTTCATGTAATTTTTTTTATATGAGAATTTTATGATTCTGTGAAAATTGATGGCGCATGATTCTGAGGCCCAGTGTGCCCGTAATGAATATCTAAACTTTTTTCCAGGTACATTTAGTAAACGTGCAAGAAGTTTTTTTGTAACTTTTGAACCGGTGCTCAGAATTAAAATATGAGGACACTGTTGAACTCACAGTACCAATATTCACTTAAGGAAACCTTCACCTCTACCGTAGTAGGATGAGGGTGGAAGTTAATTTTTCACTTTTTTGAGGGAGAAGAAAAATAAAATTATTTAACATTTTATTTTTCTTTTGAAACCTCTCTATTTGAGTTATGGAGGTGGAGACCACTCGAACTAGAAAACCCTCAATTTGAATTCAATGGTGGGGACCACCCGACCCTTGAACTCCCCCTTTAATGGGAGATAACTCTTGGACTTCCTCCACTTTAATTATTCCACCTTAAATTAATTAATTATGCCAACATCAACTTAATTAATTTCTAGCTCTAATTAAATTAAAAAAACTTAATTTAATAAGTTGGCTATTCATTTTTTGTGGAATTGGGGAAGTGTTGGAAAAAGGTGAGAGTTGGGAGAACTTTGGAGAAACTCTTCCTCCAATGAAAAACACTCTCACTAACGAAGAACATACTTAGAAATCAAGAACTAGGATGACGCATGAGCCTGACTTCGGAAGCATGTTGCAGAAGCGATGATCGTTGGCACCCTTATCACCTTCACTAACATCATATCATGACACTTTCAACGAGAAATCGAGGTAGAGTTTATTGTTTTTTGTATACTCCCTTACCCCGTTCTTGACATTCTTCGTGATTGAAGAACATTTAAGCTGCTTACTACCATTCTAACATGGAGGGTACGAGCCAAATAAACACGGCCCGACCTCTTTGCAACCAATGTGAATTTTTGGTGGTCTTGAATCATTGGTGACATCCCGAGGCGAGTGTGGAAATTTTTGGAATGAAGATCAGACCAGCGGGGCACACTCGGTGACCCGAAGAATGTCGTTGAAGATCAAAACTGAAGGTCTTGAGAGTGGTGGCCGGAACTCCAACCAGCCAGAATGAAGACGGTGGTGTGACTATGCCGTTGGAGAAGGATTGCGGCCCGTCTGCCGTGGCGGAGCAAGGGCGGTGGTCGGCCGCATGAAGGAGAGACGGTGGCGCGTGTCTGCGCCACCAGGAATGCAGGAGACACAACCTTGGGCCACGACGACGAGGTGAGGTCGGCCGGATCGCCACCAGTAGCCGATGATGGCATGGCGCAAGACCATGCCACACGGAAGAGGTTGGCTGACCGGCCAGCCGCGAGCCTAGTGGGCCGCCGCACAACGGGCCGCCCAGCGCAGACCACCCCGCGGGCTGGGCCACGCCAGTGCGCTGGGCCTGACCCAACAGGCTGGGTCGGACTGAGGGCTAGACCCGAGTTCGTCTGGGTCGGCCCAGGCCAGGTCGGACCAGTCTCGGACCAACTTCGACCCTTTTTGTTCTTTTGGACATATCTTGAGCTACAGCCATCTATTTGACGAACAGTCTACGGCGGTAGAAACCTTAGATCGAGAAGGTCCTTTTGATATAAACCAATTGATTTTTGGATAAATTTGGGGTATGGCTGGGTTAGATTGGACTCGAATCCAACTGGGCCCTCAAGACTAAAATGCCAAAAACTTACAGACCGTGTGTCTGATTAACACACCATCTGTTGCTTTGAGACTCATATCATGTGGCGGTCCTTTGGCATAATTCTTTGTGGGACTTCGTGGAAGTTGGAGTATCAAACTAGGGCTTAAGGATTGGACCCTCCTGGAATCAAGAGAGCTTAGTGCGGGAACCCTGTAGCAGGCTATAACATGAGAAATAGATCCTATGTGGTCTATGCTTTGGGATCCTATGTGGGTATGTGCTTTGGGATTCACTACTACAAACACGGCCTTTATCAGCGCTAAAAATGGCCTTTATCAGTGCTAGAAAAGCGTTGATAAAGCCAGCGTAGATAAAGGGGGGGTCCCCTTTATCAGTGCTCTGAAAAGCGCTGATATAGGACCCCTTTATCAGCGTTGATAAAAGTACCCCTTTATCAGCGCTTTTTTTAGCGCTGATAAAGGGGTCCTATATCAGCACTTCCTTTATCAGCGCTTTCATTTTAGTGCTGATAAAGGACCCTTTTATCAGCACTTTTAAAAAAGCGCTAATAAAAGTTAAAAAAAATAAAAAAAATTAAAAAAAAATTAAAAAATACTGCCAATCAGGGGGGGCTTTTGTAGCGCTTGAACCCCCCCCCCCCCTTTTACAATGCTTTTCGGAACCTATACAACACCCCACACACCCCACGCACCCCCCTCCACCCTTTAACAGCGCTTTCTCCAATATTCCCCATGCGCGCGCACCCCTTCCTCCACCAGGATTTGAACTTGAGACCTCCCCCCTGCGCGCCTAAGCCCTTACCACTACTCTATTTTGATTTACTTTCTAATTCATGATATCTCTATATATATATATTTATATATTTAGTTATATTTATTCGTATAGTAATATATATTTATATTAATAAATATATATAGTTATATTATAATATATATAGTAATATTAATATATATATATAGTGGTATTAATATATATCTATATCTATATATATATATATTTAGTTATATTTATTCGTATAGTAATATATATTTATATTAATATATATATATAGTTATATTAACATATATATAGTTATATTAACATATATATAGTTATATGAATATATATTTATATAGTTATATTAATATATATATATAGTGATATTAATATATATATTTATGGTGATATTAATATATATATATATTTATAGTAATACTAATATATATATATGTAGTTATATTAATATATATATAGTTATTAGATTAATATATATATAGTTAGATTAATATATATATATATAGTTAGATTAATATATATGTATATAAATATTCATATATTGATATTTTAAATAAAATGGATATTAGTTATTATTTAGATAAATCTAATATATTTTATATGTAAATATGTTTAATTATTTAATTAAAAAATTTAATTTTTAGGTGCGAATATATAAAAAATATGTACATATAGTTGTATATTTGATTATAAATAGCAGTTCATTATAAAAAAGGATGAAATTTTAAAGACATAATATCAATATGAATGTAATACCTTGGAATAAATTCAGTCCCTGCCAAGAAAAGCCAATAATACCCCCTTAAACGAGTTTGAAAATCCACAAAATGTTAAAAAATCTAGGTACCCCGACAAAAAACTCAGTTTTGGAGGCCTTCTGGGCCTCTTTTGGCCTCGAAAAACGCTTGACCAAGGTCCCCCCAGGTCACAGCGACGTAGAGCTCGTCGCAGGCTTCGATTTGATATGTGGTAGAGCTCAAACGGACACCCGGATCAAAAGTTATGGCCGTTTGAAGTTTGAGTTGCGTTTTCAACATATTTTGGATCTTTTTTTAATTTTTTTAATTTTTTTAGTCCTCAAATTGTTATTAAATGACTATTACTCCATAATGATTATCAAATTATTAATTAAAAAAAAAATTTAATTTTTTAAGAAGCCATTTTCACTAAATTTCTTATATATATATTAAGTATAATAAGTGTAAATATACATTTATACTTATCTAAAATATATTTAAAAATTATATATTATATTTATATAACAATATAACTATATTTATATATTAATATATTAATATATTTTTATTTTTTTTTTGAATCCGACCCTTTATCAGCGCTAAAAAAAGCGCTGATAAAGGCCCCCCTTTATCAGCGCTACTAAACAAGCGCTGATAAAGGGACCCCCCTTTATCAGCGCTTTTTCGTTAGCGCTGATAAAGGGGGGCGCTGTGAAAAACTGTTTTTGTGGTAGTGTATTTTATGTGGGTCTATGTTCAAGAGTCCCACTTGGATCTGCTCCAGGAAATCCACATGGGGCTACTCTAGGATCCTACATGGGTCTACTATATTAGGATCCTACATGGGTCTGATGATTTAGGATCCTACATGGGTCTGCCTCTTAACAGAGTAATATGATTCAGTTGTTACATCTAATCATTTTTGCTTTTGTACCTAAGTTATACCTGGTGTGAGATAAGTCTTTACCTTTGTAGTAATCATCTGTGTGGCGTACCTTTGTGGTGCATACCCTTTTGGTGATACCTTTGTGATATTCTTCTGTGTGGTGTTACCTTTGTGGTACTTACCTTCATGGTGTTACCTTCGTGGTATTCTTTCCTTCGTGGGATAGTTGAGCTTTGGGATTTTTAGTTGGGCCTTGTGTTTCCTCATGATTGAGATGGGTTTACTTGAAAAATTAGGTATATGTATGGGCATATTTCTAAGTAGGGTTGTCGGTTGTTTTCATGATTTATGGTTATCCTTTGTGGGTTTTGTGAGACCTTCGAGGGTCTCGGGGTCCCTACTGAGTATCATTATACTCACCCCTGCACGGGCTACACCCGCACATTGTTTTGTTTGGTGCAGATGACAGACAGTGCTGACTGAGGATGAGAGTATCAAGACTAGAGGTATCTCAGAGGTGGAAATTAGATGAGGCGTACCACAGAGACGACTGTTCGAGAGTTATACCTACCCCTCAGGTAGGGTCCTTGGCAAGAGTTCATAGGAGCTGTTTCAGTTTACTTGTACTTTTCTTTTTTCTTGTACTTTCCAGTTGGGCTTGTATTCTGGCCCCTTTTTCTTACTATACACACTCTTTTTACTATACAGTTTACTTGTGTTTGTATCTTTTTGTGTGCTTGGTTGTGTGTGTTTATAGGTTATAAAGGCAATGCCTTCCTATTTCTTAAGAAATATGCCTTTTGGTGCTAGCCGTCAGCCCCTGGCCTATGGAAGGCGGGCTTGGGGGACGTGTCATGATAACTCCATGCCACTGTATAAGAACCAAGCACTCTTTAGGATTATGAGAAGCTATAAAAATATCCTAAAAATAATTTATTTGTAAGAAATATATGTTTTATCACCCATGGAGTGGACCAATTTGTTATAATTTGATTCAAGGAGGATATCTTCCTCTTCAAAAAGCACAGAGTCTTCAGCAGCCATATCGGCCCAGGTTTTTCATTTTTCTAGCACATGAGAGCCTAAAACTACATCATCATTGACCGCCACATTTCATTTTTCCTTAAGGGATTAGTTAATCATCACTACATTTGTAATAGGACTCGTATGAGATATAGTAGTTCCAACATTCAGTTTGTAGCTAGTTTTTGTGGATTTCCTTTTCCTACATTCCAAACTAGAATGTCATTTAATGTTATAGAATTCACAGTATTTCTTCTATCTACAACAATAATTTGTATTCCCAATTTATTTAAAACCATTAAAAAATAAAGGCATATTCTCATATCTTATAGTTAGATCAAAGCTATAGTCCAAAATTGATAGTGTCACATTTTCAATTAGGGTTGCACTAAGGTCTACCTCAACTAGGAATCACACAAAGTAACCAAACCATGCTTCCTTTGTTGCGTGGTCTAAATTGATAGGAGTTGCGATTACTGAGGCAATGTCAAAAAGAATTTAAGGATACATCCAGATCCAGTTTAGGCTATAAATTCTTACCCACACCGGGGTCTTTGTATTATGGTTGAAAAAATTATTAAAACCAGAATACCAATCTTGAAAGAACATCATACCTGGTTTGAGAGAGATCCGACCAAACTCCCATGCTTTCTGCTTCAAATATTCCAATGGGAATAGAATGTGAAATTATCCTCATCCAACAGGAATATATCTTCATTCATTGAAATCCCAAGCGACTAATATCCTTTGACATAGATTATCATTAGTACATGGTTTAGTTCCTGCATGAAGAACTATTCTTGAAATAATCAAAAACTCACAAATCTTAAATCTATCAAGAATAAGATCATGATTGTGATGGATAAGAAACGGGTTACCTTGTTTGAATATTCATTCAACCACCCCATCATTACCATAAGTGGAAAAAAGGACCTTCATAGTGTTCAAATTCATGAGGAGATGGTGCACTTGACATTACCATATTCAAATTCACTGATTGAAGCCTAGTGGAAATCATAATTTCACACTATCTAGAGTCGTGAGGTATCGACGTGCTCTTAATTTTCACCTTCAAGGTCCCCGGTTGAAACCTAGCGTAAATCAAAGCACTTTCATCTGCGATGGGTTTATGAGAGCTAAAACAAACTTGAACAAGGAGAGTGTTTTCTATCATCTCCCTAATCGAAGAAGCCATAAATTGTGAACCCTAAACGTCATCGGGAGAAGCCGCAGTGAGATCCCATAGGCTACCCATCTCACTCCTCCAACCCAAACACACACACACACATTGATTATGAATAGATTAAAATTAATATATATTAAAAATTAATAAATATTAAAAATGAATAAATATAGAATAGATTATGAATGGAGAGCTATTAAAAAAAGAATAAATAATATTAAATCAACCAACAGACTTGTGTCCACACATACATGTACACATGACAGAAGTACATATGTACACAGACACACACACACACACACACACACATATAGACACACACACATAGACATATATACATACAATTATACATGTACTTAAATTTTAAATTATTTAATATCAATATAAATATATATTTAAATAAATATAGCCATTTATATACTATATAAATTTTTAAATAAAATATTACTATATTAAATTTATTTTAATTATTAACACATTTTTTAATTGATTTATATTAATATACTACTAAATATTTTAACTAATATGAATTTGATAGTTTTTTATATACAAAATTATGAAAATAAGATTCAATTTTTATTAAAAGTTATATAAATCATATGTATATATTATATCTACATATATATACTTACTGTAATATAAATATTATTTTAATAAATAAAAAAATTTATATATAAATTAAATTACTCACCACAACCTTTATCAACACAAAACAAGCTGACAAAGGTTACCTTTTTATCAGCATCGATAACCCCCCCCCCCCCCCCCTTTATTACCACTTTTTGTTTAGAACTAATAAATACCTGTGATGAATTTCATACAATATGTGATAGATTTTAACCAAAAAATGGTGCTTAGTATAATAAGGATCCACCATCTGTGAGAGAAATCTATGAGGGATGAGAAATTATGTTGTCACTATTCAAATTAAACAAGAAACAATGTTATTTTAACTCGCACGCATGTCACACACCTCCTAAAAAAATACAACCATATGCTACCCCATCGGATGCCATCTACACCATGAACAGGTCACTAAAAACCTCTATTATCAACACTACAAAGTTTGATCATGCTATTGTGATCTCAGAACTACATAGATAATTATTGAGGAGCTCAACCGACCTACCTTGAGCTAATATGGAGATGATATGCTCATCTATGTTAATGAAACCATATTAAGGACCACTAAATGAAATTTCAATATGGTGCAAAACATTGAGCACTACGACATAGAAGTATAGGAATTTTCAGTCAGGAATTTCAAAAATATGAAACATTTATGACTTTGACATGGTGTTCAGTATGGTGGCGATGCATGAGTATAAAGAATTAAATTCAAAAATAAATTTACTTTATAGTAGGGGTATATTGGTATTGTAGCATGTTTCTTATTTTCATAACTTGGTTGTTTTTTCATAAATTATCAATTATTAATCAAAGTTACTAATACATGTATTTTCAAGCAATGTATTACTAGTCAAAATGTATCTGAAAATATGTATCTTCAAAACAACCAAAAAATGCATCCCATTATTGTTGGTTTATCTTGTGTGGATACATATTTTGTGTGTGTGTGTGTATTTTCCCTTCAATATCATTAAGATGATACTTCTTAATAATTTTTTTAAAGCCTCTATGAGCCTTTCTAGCGAGTATTGATGAAAATTTTATTTTTCATTTATCTACTATAAATGAACTCTACATGAGATATTGAAGAGTAAATCAACATTTCATTATTTTATTTTTTAGTAAAATAATGAATGTATATCATATGATGTTACCCTAATATCTTCCCAAATTGAAACCTTAATAATGATAACAACATTGTTCAAAAAATATATATCAATCGATATACACATTCAAGTGGTGATCTCGATGTAACTACTAAATATGGGCTAGTTGGGGTTTATTGGAAGTTCATGTGCATTCCATACAAACTATAATTTTAAGCCACTATTTCTCACCTTAATATTTTTTTTCTAACTCAGTCATGCTACAACGCTTATGTTTTTTCAGGGAAATGGGTTCTTCACCATCTACCATTTACTTGCCTTCAACATCATCAATATGTTGTTTCTTTGTACTTGTAGCATTGGAATGTGCAGAAGCTTATTGTTCCTCTATATTTTAAGAATAAACATATTGAGAAACATTTTTTTCCTTAGGTTTGGGAGCATCGGTATGTGCCTATGTCATTATCTTTAGAATCAGTTGAATATTTAATTTAGATTACATAATTGAAATAGTGAAAATATTATAAAATGAGGTAACACAATGTATATAACATAAAAAAATACAACATGATTATTGAAATATCTTTTTTTAAAAGGTTGAAGGGATTTGATTCCTATTTTGAGTATCAAAATCACCTTATTGGGGTCTCCTCTAATATACAACACCCCATAAATATTAGGAACACTTCAAAATGATTATGGAATCCCAATGAAAGGGTCATCCTCAGTTGAATTGATAATTTACCCTTTAGTGGTTTCAATCAATAAAAAATTGACCACTTTTGGTTCATAGGATACAAAACATAAAATACTTGTATTTTCTATGATTCCATTTTAAACTATTCCTCTTTGTTCTCTTCCATACTAAAATCCACTTTGATGAATCTTGGTTCATCTATTTTAACCACACTCCTGTTATGAACCCAATTGTATTGAAAAATCAGAACTTGGAATGTTGTATAATCAAAATCCCATATTTTTTTATGGTAAAAAATTGTGACATATTCACATTAATTAGATTTTTTTCCTTGGTTCCAGATACATGCATCTCTTCAGCCATAAGTGTAACTCCACTATATTTTATGGTATTTTTTTCGTCATGTTCATTTGTATATAACAAAAAACCATTAATTATATAACCATTATAAGATAATACATACATAGTTATTACTATGGCTATCTATCAAAGTCGTTTTGAAATTGGATCTAGATTTTTAGTCGAATCCTAAAAAATATGGTCTCAAAGCTATCATATAAAAATTTATTATGTGTATTTGATATCCTTATTTCATCCCTTGATGAATTAAAATGCCTAATAATTACTTTATGGGTTTAAATATATGGAAAATCCTCTAAAATATTATGAAAAACCTAAAGTTGAGCCTACTCCCTCTCTATAATAGTAATTGTGACAATATCTATTCTGGATATTCCTTTACACACATGCTACCCAGTGTGATGAGATTTTGGTAAACCAATTATTTCCATATCAAACAGGTAGTTGGTACATAAATCAATGGATTCTACATCAACATATTTCTCCACAATAAAACTTTTTTTACAACATCAATTACTTACATACCCTTTCAAAATATTCATATATTATTCAATGGCTTACATCCATCTATAATGTGTAGGACTATATAGTCAAATCTATCTTACCAAGTGAACCATAAATTGAACCATCATATCAAAGAATTTAAGTGGGAAGAAAATATTCAATTCACATCATATGATAGAAATTTCCTTTTCTATAGTTAGAAATGTATCCAGGTCTATAACTTTTCTGTATATAGCTTTGAAAAATAAACTGATCTAGGGTAATTTATGATGTAAACTCCTAGAAAAAATGCAATGTAAATCTATATACATTAGTTCTGACATCAAAATATGACAGTCATGCGACTTCATGCCCTTTAACTTTAAATAATTCATTTAAATGATATTATTTATATTTTAAGAATACCCTTAGGGAATCTTTACATCATTCAAGAAGTTACAAAACTAATATATCTCTTACCTAAAAAGAGAGTAAATAGCTGGAGAAAGCAAAGTATGTTTTTCACTCTTCAATGGTTTCAAATCTTCCTATATCCCCTTGAAAATCAGTTCCAACCTAGCCTTAACCCAATCCTTTATTTTTATAGGTGAATTTAGTAACATTATAATGACATTACCACATAAATTTTTTCCACATACATAACATCTTCAAAATTCTATATGTATAAATAATTCTAGTATGGTAATTCAAAAAAACTGATCTCTTTTTCTAACTAATTTTTTACATTTTTTTTAAATGGTTTACCAAAACTAGTGTCCAAATATTTTACTTTCTCAAAAATTTGATCACTTTTTAGTAAGTATGTTGTTGTACCATCTTTTGAACTCTAATCGAATGATGTCTTACAAGATCGATACTTATGTCCCTGGGGTAGAAATCAGTGATGTGATAGAAATATAATCTTAGGTGAATATTTCTACCAAATTGATCATGTACATTTTTCATAAATAGGACACCCTTGAGGTCATTTAATTATATATCCGAAAATATCTCCATAATCATGAAATTAATTTATTATCCCATACAACATGGCTCTCAACAAGAATTATTTATTTTTGTAAGTGTCATACAATATGTAAGATTTAGTGTTTTTATAAAAGGTATGAATATAATTTTTTTAGTTTAAAATCTTTTTTACAGCCTATTGTGAATAAATTTTGGGGTCATGGGGGGTATTGGAAGTGTATAGGGCTTGTTCAGAGCCCGAACCCAACTATTTTGAAAAAATAGATAGGTTATACTAATAGTAGAAACCTTATGGGACATGACACATAGTCTAACTAAATTTGTGAGGCCTGGAAAGATGGAAAGGGGATCCCACATTGTTTTTGAAACTACGTGGATGGAGTCACATACCTGTGTGGGAGTACTTACAATTTTTAGCATAGGTTTTTTTGTAAAAAAATTTCACTATTAGTCAAATTGTGCATAATGACCATGTAGGATCCCCCTTAAAACAATAGAGGGCACAAGGTTGGAGCATGGTTTGGCCAACCGTGCATCCAAACCATGATTCATAGTGTTTTGAGGAAAAATGACCAATTTTTCCTTAAAATTATTATACCCTTAAATCTTTTCTCATTTATTAATCTACGGATAGCATTCAACCCTTGGGAGAACCTTTAAAGGCCTTTTTGGTAGAATTTGATCTCATTCTTCAATACAAACTCAAATTCAAATGTCAATCATCTCTTTGGATTCATGCTGGTAAGTACTACAATCCTATTGAGTCATTGTTTGTTTTCCTTGGTATTAGATGAACTATTTACATGAAAGATAATATTTCATATTTTCATGCTCTTTGTCCGTTATTTGTTTTTCTTCTGATACAAGTTGAATCAGAAGCTGATACTAGATGAGAAACCTACTATGGACCTATGGTAGGTGGTCTACACTTTTCCTGAGTGGTTTGGTTCTTTATAAAATCTAGTTGTCATTATGTCACCCAAAAAACATTCTGGTGCGGCCCCAAAAATAAATTGAGTAATTAAATTTAACATAATTGAACTAGTTAGGGATTACCACTAGTTCCGTGATACTTTTTGGGAGTTTTTTTCCCCAACCTAGGTCACCCATGGAGAGTTCCATTGAGATTTACTTTTTTATACCATAGTTAGGGTGTGTGTTTGAGATTTCCTAGTTAAATGAGGCCCATCAATAAAAGAATTGAACTGAATTTATTAATTAAGATATTTTTTCCTCATTTTCATATTGATTATTTGATTAAATGGTTTACATGGATTTGTTAAATGAGTGTGTAAACTCATTGAATGTAATTGAATGGTATTTGTTATATGATTTTGTATACTCATGGAACTTGAATTCTTGTGAATTGATGAATGTAATGAGATGTGAATTGAAATGGAAGTAGATAACTTGGTTGCATAGATATTGATTCTATTTAGATTAAATGTAATTTTTACTCATAGGTATTCATTTATAGTATAATATACCTTGGACCTATAAGCTCCTTGGATCTTGATTCCATAGGATGCCAAGGGCATTTCTACCCCTTGGATCTAGCTTTCTAGACTCACATTGGTAAAGCTTTGTTGACATAACCCTTGGACTCCACCAGTGTCATTACCGAGTTTCCATCGAGATTCTCTTGGGAATAAATAAGGATGTCTTGGTCTTCTATACCTTGGATACATACCTTTATGGTTTGACACTTCTGATTATATGGATGGCCATGGTAAACATGATAGGATTGAATATATGGTATGGTTATAGTTTTCATAACATTATATGTTATATGACATGGTCATGGGTGATTTTGTATATTGTGTATATGGCATGGTCATGGTGTTTACTTCCTTTTTCTCTATAGCTACCTTGTGATAGGATCTTGAAACTTGTTTTTTCGGGATCCTTGTATGGTTGTACCTAATGACATGTTTGTTTAATTTTTCTATGGGTAATTTATATTTCATACTTCCATACATGTTATATTTTTTGTACTCTAATTTAGATCGTTATATTAAACAACCATGATTTGTTATAGAATTTGGGTGGTGGAATACTGGGATTGTATCTCACAACCTATTTGGGCCACTATTGGGTATGCAGATAGATTTTATGGATGTTGGTAGGGATTGGGGAAAGCACCTATAGTTCGATTGCTTGACTTTGTTCAATGATTAGAATTAGATGAAATGGAGCATGACAACAATATAAGGATCATGATACTATCTGGAGATAGTGGGTTTTTTTCATTTTTATACTTTTTATTATATGTATTGTACACAATCTTGTATACATATTTAGGCTGTTTTATAGAGACATGACATGTACCATCATCATTCATATATGAGATTCCTTTTGGCATTGTTTAAATATTTTCATCCTGTTTATTTATCATATGTTAGTTATTTATCTTATTATGCTATTTGAAATGTGTGATTACTAGAATTATGTTACACTCTGATGAGAGGGAATAGTATCCCGATAGACCTAACCTAGGCCCTGACTTCTAATGGACAACCTATGGAATTATGAGAGATGCGCTTGAGGCCATCTAAGCAACCGGGCTCGAGGCACTATCGAGTGGAATCTGGGTCTGGGATGTTATAAAGGGGTATCAAAGTGGTTTTCTTTTTGGGTTTATTATTTGGATACAATTGACATTGATAAAATTTATTAGAATTTGGTAATGAATTGTACCTGGGAGTATCTAACCCGTGTACATGGAAATGTCAAATTACCTCAAAAAATTGTTTTTTTTTCTGAATTTTGACTATTATAGTTGATTTGATTCCAAAATTGGGTGATGAACTTAAATTTTGTTGTTATTATTGATAATATTTATGGTTCTATATTACCATTACCCAATGATATGAGGTTTTTTATCTCATGTATCATTTTAGGAAACTACTAGAATTCAAATTCCATGCATTATTCTATGCCATATATGGTGCATTTCTTTATTGAAAGACATTGTGATTTGTTCCTTGATATATATATCCACTATTGTGATAGATATTTTGTGCTAATAATTGAGAAAAATAGTTGGAAATTAGAGTGTCTTCCATAACCTAAGAAGTGTTTTCTTGCTTAGGCTACAATGAACACCCTAAGAAGCCAATTGTGGCATGTTGGGTCATGGACCAAGAGTCGCATGGACTGTAATGTGTTATGATGTGTATAAGGGTGAAACCATATTTCAGTTTAGTATGAGTATGTCCCCTTATGGATATAAAGTGGTTAACCATTTGGTTAAACCATTTAAAAGAGTAATGTGGAATGAATATGGAATTAAAATGGAAAATTTAATTGGTAAATAGAGAAATTTCTCTAGACTTATGTTTTTACTTATGTTTTATTCTTCTAACTTTTCTTCCTCCTATTAATTATATTTCTATTTATCATGAATTATTCTATTGTAATGTACCTCTACTCATTGGTTTTTATTTCCCTTCTATTAATTCTTCCACTTAATGATTTTTCATTTGATACTTATACTTCCTACCTTTAATTTTTTTACATTCATTTTATCTTTTTTTTCTTCAAACTTCATTCCTCATCTTATTCTACTTCTTAATTTTGGTTTTTGAATTTTATCCCATTTATTTTATATCTTGTATTGTTTTATTTTTTTTCTTTAAATTATATTTATAATACTATATTTTTATATTAGATTCTTTTTTTGTTTCTTCTTCTACTTGTTCTTTATTTTCTTCATTTTCTTTTTTATTTTTCTTATGATTGATATAGATTTTTTATATACTCCTAAATATAAGTATTCTTTAATATTCTATCTTCTCTCTTATAGATTAATATCTAACTCAAGTTCTTTCGTTTTAATATACAATTCTTCTTCCTAGTGTCTTCAAATTTCACTTGTTCTTGTACTTTTATTTTCTATCTTTTGCATAAGTCTTCTCTTTTAATTCTTATATCAAATTTATTTGTTTTTCATTTACTTAAAATAATATTTTGACCATCTTATTACATATTTTGTATTTTTTTTATTCTAATTTATCATATATTTATACTATTGGAACTAATTTCACAATTGGTTTTGAATTATTCCTTCCCCATGTACTTTAATATTTTCATCTTTTTATTTGAACTTTGATTTTAGTTCCACTTTTAGTTTCACATCAAATATTTATTCTATATTTGTTTTTTTCTATATTAAATTATTCTTCTAATTTTGATCATGTATTATGAATTATTAAAATACTCGTACTTCCATTATTTTCTACCATATGATTTCATTTTTTTAGTTTTTTTGTTATCATATTTTGAATCTCACAACTTCCATTTATATTCTCCTTCTTTTTTACTGATTTTGGATTCAAAATTATCTTTTACTTTAAATTTCCCCCCACTTTCACATTTAATCAAAAATTTTATATTTCAAATTCTAAATTTATCTATGGTAGGTGATTTTAATTTTTATATATGATATATATGTTTTGAGTTTCTCATTTTCTTCAACTTTTTCTAGTGTTATTGTTTTTTTTTACCGCTACTTTTGAATATTCTTATGGATTGTATTCTTACTTATGAATTTACTTCATCTTTTATTAATGTTTCTATGTTTAATTATATTTTCCATGTCAATACAGATTATTATTTCAAAATATTATTACTAATTTTTATATTTTCCATACTCAATATTTTCTTGAAATCCAAAAGGCCTTACATTATTATTGATTTTGGATAATCCCCTTTTAATTGGATTGAGGGGAAACCTTACATGAACTGTAGGCCTAGTAGGCATATACCCTAATAGAAGACCTTGAAGGACCCAAATACCTGTAACCACATATAATATACCCCACCCAATGTAATTTTGAATAATTAACTAGTTCCCAACCTTACATGGTTTCACAAAAAAAACATTTTCCCGCGTAGAGTTTCATGGTTCTTGTTACCGATGGAAGATGTCATACCCACTCCTTATTCCAATTCGGTAGCCCTAAAATGTTTGTAGGCTACTCTAAATCCCCATCTGAATGTGCACTTATGAGTCTCAATTTTTTTCCATCGATGACAAATGATGCTACAATGAACCCACTACTACTTGTCATTCATCGACTAGTTGTACCGACCACTATCTTCATCAAAGTTGTCACTGCCACTGCTATGAACCATCGCTCATCTATCACTACATCACTCGATGTAAATGCCTCATTCCATACCAGTGACTCACCATCATGGAACACCACTAGTTTAATCCCACCCGAGGAACCACCATCATGTTTTATCACCAATGTCACAGACCCACCGCCCTCCATCACGGACAGCCACCAATGGGCCGCACTATGCCAACACTTTCACCTATATAATGAAAAAAATCAATGCTCCCCAAATATTTGGGTCCTTCTTAGATTTGATTATGGTATTTAATGTAGGATTATATGGTGCCTTACCACAAATCTATAACCCAATTTCCACTACTCTAACTTTAGAATCCCCATTTTATCTAGATCAATTTATTCTTCTGTATATATTTATGTTGTTTCAATTTTTTTCTCCAAATCATCATTATTTCTTCTACATTTTTTCTTATAACTATTATAATTTTACAAATCTAATTTATTTTATTCTAAGTCACTATATCTATTCCCATTTCATTTTTTAGGCATTTTTTTTCTTTTGATTTTATTTTTTTCCACTAATTTTTTACTTCTTTGTTTGGTTATTATTAGTAATAATGTCCATATATATAAATGATCAACTAGAGAGAATAATTATTTTTGGTGACTATTTATTTATTTAAATTATGGTTATTTAGATAATTAATATTTATTTATTTTATTAATTAAAATTATAATGAATAATAGATTTTGATGTAAAAAAGAAAATATATTGCAAATGAGATATCATGTCAAAAAATAATTAGTGTAATATTTCTTATAATCATGTGTTTTTTATGGAAATAAATTTAGAAATATTTATTTTTAGTCCCTTATGATAATATTACAATGGGAAGTGACTTCCATACCACTATAGCGGGTGAGGATGAGTCATCTGAGATATGAATACTAAAACTCTTAATTTCTTTTTTTCTCAACCATTTTGATATTTGATTTCTAATCATAATATAATGTTTAATTAGGTTTTAAATTTTAATTTAATTTATTTACCTTAATTATAATAAAATTTAATAAATATTGTGGATGATGGAATATCAAATATTTAATTTCCCCCCTCTCTACAATGATGACATGATAGATTCTTTGTTATGATAATGATGGTGGGATAACAATCATCATTAATAAATTAAAGGTTATTTTTTGTTGGATGTAGACATGTTCTCAATGAAATAAATTTTGATTGTGGGGAGAAATAAAATTCTAATTATTATAGGGAGGTCTGGTGGGCCTACTAATCCTGATAAGACCCACACAGATGAATCCACTTTCAATGGTCTGTACAAGTTTAGCAACCTTGTGCATTTATCATAATTACTAAGTCAAAGTAAACATGGGTGAACTTAACCCACACTATGCATTGTAAAATTATGTCTTTGCAGAATCCTATCTTCTAACATAGACTTTTCAATAGTTCTAGATCCAATTTTAATATTAATATTTATTCATATATAGATATCATAGGATGTAGAATAGATAGAAAATTTACTTCCAAAACATTTCACATCCTAATTAATGCTTTAGTTTCTCATTTCATCAACAATCATCATTCAGTAAAACATTCCTCTATTGAAGTTAATTGTATCAGTTTGAAGTTATGATGCCAAATTATGGTGGATACAGTACAAGTTCACTAATTTTGAAATTAGTTTCACTTAAACTCTGATTATTTTTAATAAAATAAGTTCCATTTTTCATTAATAAATGTAAATCTTCCACTTTTCTAGTAGTATTCTTCTTATTTTTTAAAACTTCATGAAATGGTGGATAAAAAACCATGAAATTTGGCTTATAAAGACAATAAGACTTTGAAAAATGATATTCAAGTAATATAATATCTATACAAAACAACCGCACGTAAATATGATACCCAAATTTCTTGATATGATCAAAAGTATCGTTTTTTTCTTTGCGTTCTTATTAAATGGGGGTCAAATGTATTTCTATAAAAATTTATGATGTGTATGTATTGAGCACATGTCGATCAGATGTGTGGTGAGATCATAATGAATGAGAATAACTTTTTTATATTAAAAGGTCTTTAAAAACATGCATCTAGGGGTTATAACTTATTAAAGTACCTCTAATTATCATTAAATCAATGGAAAATTAGTATTGTTTAAATTTTGACATGTATAAACAAAATCACATGTCAATCTTACATATTTTTTCTTCAAGATGACCAAATGTTTTTTATTTATTTCAATGTAAAAAACTAGTTTTAAAGGGTCAAAAAATATTATAATATGTTATATTTTATTTAAAAAATAATATAAATTCCATCATTTAATTTTTTATATGTTACAATTGTCTCTACCTCACTCCACAGGTAGATTCCATGAAACGAACAAAAGGGGATTTTTATTGACTTAATGTTCAATTTTTTTTAAAGCACTAAAAAATAAAACATAGCCTTTAATTGTCATGAAGTCAAATTTTAATTAATCTTTGACATATATGAATAGACATCATCTCAATTCATCATAAATTGTGGTCCAAAAGACTAAAAAATATTTATAACCCTCAGAACTGTTTAAAAACATGTATCGAAAGTCAAGACCTAAAAAATGACCTCTATTTGTGATCTTATTATATGTCTTATTGAAGAGACACTAGCTCTAAAATTTTAAAAAGTATTCTATAATTATTTTCCTATGATTTCATGAAATCTTATATCTTTATATTGTTTTGACAAATTTTCATTTTCTTTTATTTCTAGGTATAACTTATGACTTCCAAATTTACATACATTTATTCAACATATGTATTCTTATAATATTTTCATGTTTTTGTATTATGTTTCTTATTTTAGATTTATGTTATAAATTTTCTTTTATATCTACCATTATTTTTCCCCCAACATCAACTTTCTCTTATTTTATGAATATAATTTATAGCTTCTAATTCAACAACATATTCAGATACTACTTATAGATTATTGTATAAATTAGATTAAATTACTACTTTTGGCTTCTTACATTTTATTCTCTGCAACTTTAGATTATTTTTATTTTTATTTTTATTTTTTTTGTTTATTATAGATTTTATGTCTGATTCTTATCAAATATTTATTCCACATCTTTTGTTTTATTTACTTCTTCTCATACTATTAAATTTATAACTATTTCTATATTTTGTCTTTGTTCATTTATATTATTTATTTTTATATTACCACTTTTTATTTGTTTTATATTTATAATTTCATTTTCTTTATTACATATGTTTTTTTTCAACGTTTTCTTTATATTATTACTTTTATTTATATTTTTTATTAATTTCCCTCCTGACATACACCTATACTTATTTTAGTAACTTTAACCTATAATTATTCTTCCATTTAATGTTTTCTTAAATGATTCTTATAACTTATACCTGTTAATTTTTATTTTTTATTTATTTTATATTTTTTTTCTTTTGGAATATTTCTTCTCATTCTACTTCTCTATTTTTTCTCTTAACTTCTAGACTTTTATTTTACTTATAGTTTTGTTTTATTTATTTATTAAAATTAATTTTCTAAATTTTTTATTTTCTTGTTGGATTATTTTTTCTTCTTCAACGTTTTATTCTAATTTTTTCTTTTACTTTTGAGTCTTCATGATTTTTCAATTACTCATACTTTTGATTATTCTTCTATCCTCTCTCTTCTCACTTTTAGATTAACATATAACTATAGTTATTTCTTTTTCCTTTAAAATTATTATACTTATTATATTCAACTTTTCCTTATTATTTTACTTTTATTTTATACTTTTTCCATAATTTCATAATTTTTATTGTTATATCTAACTAGTAAATTTTTTAGTTCCCATAATCCATTCAAGTTTCCGCTTTAGGATTTTGTATTTTAGATTCAATTTCACTTTCTATTTCCACTTTTTTCACTACATTCACAGTATTTTTTCACTTATTCCTTCTTCATATTCTTCTAGATTATGGTTTTTTGATAAAAACATTATTTTTATTTATCCTTTTACTTTTTTTATCAAATCAATATTAATAATTTTTTTTCTACAAAAAATTCTTCTTCTACATTCAAATTTTGTTTATTCTTTTTTAAATCTATATAATTTATTCTAGAACCTCATTATTGTTTATAAATTTTAGATTAATCCTCATTATTCTATTCCACTTTTTCCTCTACCTTCATGATTTTTTAGAAATTTGGAATTTCATATTCCAGCTTTATATCTTTTTATTTATTTTACTTTTTATTTATTATATATATGGTTTTAGTTTCAATCATTTTTCATTTTTCAAGTGTTATTGTTTTTTCATATACCTATAATTTTTAATAGGCTTATGGTTTTAATTTTTTCTTATGATCCTTCTTCATTTTTTAATGTTTTTGTGTCTCCATCAACTTCCCCTTCCAATTTCCATTCTTTCAAACATTACATAATCATTCCATTATTCATACTCAATATTTGATAACTTTATTTTCATCTAGTTTAACTTACGCTTCCACATATGTATATTTTTTTCAATTTTTATTTATAACAATTCTTTATTCATTCTAATTTTTTCCATGTAAAACTTATCATTTTACTCATTTTCATTATTTTCTATTAAAACTATCTCTTTTTCTATTTCTATTTTCATGCCTTTTTTTATTTAGATTTTATTTTATTTTCTTATTTTTTCTGTCTACATTTTCTTATTTTGATAAATAATTTTTCTATATATGAATAAACACACTAAAACAAGATTAATTCCATGTGATTATAGTTTTTATTCATATAATGGTTATTTAAAATAATATAATTAAATAATTTTAATAATAAACACTATGATGAATATATTATTTGGAAGGAAAAATAAAAATGTATCATAAATGAGATATCTATTTGAAAATAATTTTTTTAATTATTTCTTAGAGAAATGTGTTTTTTATAGAAATAAATTATGAAATTTTTAGTTTTTATCCCTTTAGAGACCCTTGAAAGTGGTGGTGGTTCCCAAATCACTATAGAGAGAAACAAAATTATCATATATATGATTACTAAACCTTTTAATTTTTATATTGTTCAAGAATAATAATATTTTATTTGAGATCATAATAAAAAGATTAATTATTATTTTTAAGTTAATTTTATTTTCATTTATCTTAATTAAAATTAAATTTATAAATGTTAAAGGAGGATATATTATAGAAGCATTACATGTCCCACACTCAACTATTATGACATAATAAATTATTGGTTATAGATAATAATGGAAGAACCACCACCATAATTAGAGGCTGGCTGTTAAATGTTTTCCAAAATGATAATTTCCATATATTTATTCTGTTGAACTATAATAAAAATTGTATTTTAGTTAAGTTAATATGAATTTTGTGTTTAATTTAATCTTATAATTGCATGTATGTTAGTTTGTGGGAGTTTCCAATACATTCCTAGTGATCTCAAGTTAGTGTGCTAGGGGAAACACAATTCTTCCGATTAAGGGGAGGGTTGGTGGGATTTATTATTCTATTAGGACCCACATATGTGAAGTCGATTTCAGTGATTTTCACTACACATGACAACTTGGAGAATTATCACTATTACCAATTCAAGGGAATCTTGGGAGTGGGTTAAAATTTATTTATCCTCACTATGCAATGTTAAATTTATTCTATGCATAATCTGATATTCTTTCGTTGAATTTATATTATTTTGGATCCATGTTTGTTCTTAAGAGTTATTGATAGGTGGAATTAATTTGTTTTAAAATGGACTAGAAAAGTACTTCATAAACTTATAACTTAATAGTTGATTATTTCATTTCTTGGTCTATAAAAAAGAATAATTCTATAAAATAGTCTTCTACTGAAGAATATTATAGGATAAATAAGTTGTTACATGAAAATTTTATAGATGAAATACACACTCATTGATTTTGAAATGTGTTTCATAGAAACCATGATTTTTTATAACACAAACTATATTTAATTTTATTTAAATGTGAATATTCCCACTTTCTTATGTTATTCATGTTTCATTGAAAAACATCTAGAAAATGGGGTCAAAATTGAGAAAATGAGCTTAGATTATCATGAAAAATTAGTAAATTGATATTCAATTAATTTATAATTTTTATGAACCAACCATATAAAAATTTAATATTTCAATTGATTGATATGATTGAATATGTCAATAAGACTTCACATTCATAATAAATAAGGTTAAAACTAAATAACAGGTTTATATTTCTATGAAAATTTAATACATTTATGAATAGAACTAATGTCAATTTGACATGGGGTGCGATCATACAAACTGACCAAATAGTTTAATTGGATATAAAAGTTTTTAAATAATTCATCTTGCGGGTTATAACCTAGAAAAAGACCTAGTATTTTCATTATATCAAATTAAAAAATTAGTTATTAAATTTTTTACATGTAAAAATAGATTGCACGTCAATCCAACTTTTGGTATGTTTGAAATATCCAAAAATACATTTTTTCTAATTAAAACTAGGAAATTTTTCAAAACAAAGATAAATACCTTTATTATAGTTAAATCATATAAAAATTAATATAAGTTAATTTGTAATTAGTTTCAATGGAACCCACATCAATCCAATAGGCTATTTTTCTAAAATCAACAAAAGTATGTTTTTATTTATTAAAATGCCTAAAATATGAAAAATGTGGTTAATACATAGAAAATGATATATAATTTTCATAAATCATAGTAATTAGATCATTGATTAATTTTTTATTTTTATGAGTATAAATTGCATCAATCTGGGATGGAATGTGGGTGGAATGGATTAAAAAACAATTTTATAGGACATAAGCATTTTTAAAACCATGCATTAAAGAGTTAAGACAAAACAAAATTCCTCATATTATGAGTTAAATACCAGTTAATTTGATGGAATTTATATTCCTATATGTTAATAATTATTCAAAAATCGATATCCGATGATGTCACGATAATCTCAGATCATTTCCTAGGCTTTGAACCATTTTCATTTTCTTTTATTTCTAGGTACTCCTTCTAAATTCAAGTTTTACAACTTATTTTTAATCTTTTTCATTATATTTGTATTCCTATATTTGTGGATTATATAATGGATTTTGGATTCAACTTATAATTTTCTCCTTCATCAACTATAACTTCTTCTATAGTATTGGCTTTCACTTATTTTCGGACTCTTATTTCATATTCTAATTATACATCAAAGTCAACTAATACTTCTAGTGTCTTTATTATATTAGATTTAATTACTACTTTTGGTTTCTTACCAATTATTCTTTTTTATTTTTTATTTTTTGATTTTCATTTTTTTCTTTTGAATTTATTTCAAATGTTATTTCCAAATATTTCTATGTTTTCTATTTCACTTATTTTGTTTCAATTATATCTTCTCTTAATATTACATCTACCACCATCATTGGATTATAACTTCTATTTTATTGATTTTTTATTTTAATATTACTTTGTTTGATTTTCCTTGTATTTTTATATGATTTTATATTATTACTTATGTATTTTTTCTTCTAACATTTCTTTCTCCAATAGCTTTTATTTTTATTTCTTATGAATTCTTCAATAATATTTTCACTCTTCTAGTTGATTCATTTTAACTTCTAGTTATTCTCTTATTCAATGTTTTTTCATATGTTTCTTCTATTTTCCACATTGTAATTTTTCTTTAGAATTCATTTTTCTTTTGATTTTTTTTACTTCATGTAATTTCTTCTACATATCTATTTTGGATTTTAACATCCATACATATATTTTATTTCTAGTTTAATTATATTTTTTCTTTAAAAAAAAAATCAATTTTTTTATTTATATATTTGAGTCCTTTTTTCCTTATATAAATTTTTATTCTATATTTTCTTCTTTTACAATTTAGTGTCTTAGATTTTTAATTTATTATTAATTCTAATTTTTATTCCATATTTTTTGTTCACTCTTCAATATTTACTTCTAACTCTAGTTCTTCTATTTTCCTCTAAAATCCTTCTACATAAAAATTCATCTTTTCCATTTTTATGTACATTTATTTTCTTTCTTTTCTATAAGTATTTAAATTTTTATTTTTATATCTAGGTGATATATTTTTTATTCTACCCCTAATCCTCTTTTAGAATTGTCCTTATGAATTTTGGATTTTGGGTTCCTTTTCATCTTCTATTTTCACTTTTGGAACAACATTCACAATTGGTTTTTAATTATTCCATATCTTTCTTCTTCTAGATTATGGTTTATTTATTTAATCTTTGATTATATTTCTCCATTTAATTTTTCATCAAATTATTCTTCTACATTTTTTTTGTTTCAACTTAAAATTATTCTTCAATTTTTGATTATCTATTATGACATATACATATATGTCGATGTATAATTTTTCTTTTATATTCTACCTTATGATCTTGTTTCTAGATTTTTTTTTTCATTTTTCTTAAATTTTCAATCTTTTTACTTCCTTTTCTCACCTCCTTACTCTTTATAAATTTCATATTATCCTTTCATCTTTTTCTCCCTCTTTTTCCCCACATTCACTTGCTATCAAAAATTTTAGTTTTCATGTTTTAGTTTCATTTTTTTTTATTTCTTCTAATTTTTATTAATGATATATATGTCTTTAGTTTGACCTTTTCTTTAACTATTTATATTATTATTTGATTTCCTATACCTATACTTTGGAATATGATTGTGGTTTTCTTTTTTTCTTGTGTTCTTGTTTAATTTATTTTTAATGCCTTGGTACTCACTTCGATTTCCCCTTACCCTACACTTCTTCTTTTTATTTTTTCATACTGCATTAGGTCTTTATACTACTCTAGACTTGGAAACTACATTTTCATCTAGTTAATCTTATGATTTTTCATATATATGTTCCTTTTGATTTGTAATTTTTATCTCTTCATTATTTATTCTTTTACTTATAACACTTTTCATTTTCCTCATTTAAAACATTTTCCTACAACTCTATCTCTATGTCCATTACAATTATCATACACTAATTTTTTTTATTTCTTTTATTATTTCCCTTTTATTTTTGACTTAAAAATTTTCTTCTTGATAGAACGAATGTCATGATATATAACTGATTTCCTTGAGAGGAGAGAAGTTTTAAGTGATTGTGGTTTTTATTAAAATTATTTTTATTAAAATTAATAGAATTAAATTATTTTCATAATTAAAATTCTAACGAACTATGGATTTTGAAAGGAAAATGAGAAAATATTTCAAATGAGATTTCATATTTTAAATTCATCAGTATATTATTGTATAGAGTAATGTCTTTTTATGGAGCAAAATTTTGAAAGTTTTAGTATTGAACCCTTAGGAGAACCTTTTACGGGGAGGTAGTTCCTGGAGCACTAAAGATGAATCATATGAGATACGATTACTAAACCTATTAATTTTTATTTTTCTCAGGAATTTTAATAATTGAATTTAAAACTTAATATAAAGTTTAATTATGTTTTAAATTTAATTCAAATTAATTTAAATTTAATTTAATAAAGTTGGAGGAGGATGGATTTTGAATCATTACACTCACCCCAACCCCACAATAATGACATGATTGATTATTATCTATGATAATAAAGGTAGGACAACCATCACCACCACTAAAGGGCGGTTACTTTTAATTTTCCAAAATGTTATCTTATAGATACTTGTTCTAATGTATCACAATCCACCTTACATTTTATTTAAATTAACCTAAAGTATGTTTTAAATTTAACATTTCAATATTCTATAAATCAGTTTATAGTGGTTGTATATGAGTTCCCAGTGAACTTAAGTTTGAGTACTGGGGGGAACACACTATTGGTCAGTTAGTGGGCATTGCTGTTGTGTTCCCAGTGAAATCAAGTTTGACTACTAGGGGAAACATAATTATTCCTAATATTTTTAGGGTTGGTTGGAAAACTGATCTAGATAGGACCCATATATATGAATCTAATTTCAGTTATTGTGTTAGTTAGACCACCTTATGGTGTTATCACTACTACTGGGTTAGAGGAATTATGGGGGGTGGTGGGAATATTTTGATCCTTGCTAGGTAATGTGAATTGATATATGTGTAGAATCTTATCCTATGACTTCGATTTTTTCTTATATATTTGAGTTTATTTTTATGATTAATTAAGATTTAGATTTCATAAATTTTATAATGGATAAGAAAAGTACTTATTTTACTCATCACTTCTACAGATAAAGCTGAATATTATTAAAGTTGGAATATATTATAGGTAATTGTTTTGGATGGATTAGACACTCATTGATTTTGGATTGAGTTTCACTCAAAATCTAATTCATTATGATAACTCTATTTCAATTTCTTCAACTTTAAATGAGTATATTGACTTTTATAATGTTTCTTTTTTTACATTAAAAAGTAAAGGAAGAAGGGGTGAAAATCATGAAGGGTTAAAAATAGAGTAAATGAGATAGAATTTGTGAAAACATGTAGGAAAAGAATCATCAAGCCATTATTCATTCGTACTAACCTTCTATATGTCTATGTGACACCTGAATTACCCTATATGATCGAAAGTGTAATTTTTCTTTCACATTCACATTAATGTGTTAAGTCACCTAAAAGGGATAAAACCCAAGGAAAGAATTTTTTATTATAATGAAAACTTTTGAGAACGATCCTCAAATTATTTTTGATCTGTATGAGTTGACCACACATCGATATGATGTTTTTATTTCTTAGTATTATACAACGTGTCATTTCACCTTGATATTTTTATTAATTTGACTTATCACCCTTAAATGGGTAAAAGCTAAGAAAATGAATTCAAATTGACATGTAAACTTAGGAAAGTGATCCCCATGTCATTTTTGATCTGTAGAAATTTTATACTAATCAATATGATTCCCATTTTTCTAGATATGATGTAAAATATGATTTTATAATATTAAAGTTTCTTTAAAAATTAAAAAACACCTATATAGATATAAAAAAGGAAGATAAAATATCATATTGGTATGAAAAATATTGGAAAATAGGCACTAAGTCATTTATAATCTATACAAGCTAATCCCATGTAAATTCGACTCTAAGATTATCCGCAAGATCGAAATCATTATTTGGCCTCCACAATCATATTAAAGTGGAAATCCACCTAAAATGGTTCAAAACTTTTAAATTGAGTAATATTTCCCTGAAAACTTATAAGAATGATCCTAAAATTATTTTTGATCTATAGGGATCAACCACATATCAATCTTATATTTAGATTTCTTGGTATTATCTCGATTATAGTTTCTCCTTAATATTTTTATTGAAATGATATATTACCCATCAAGGGTAAAAATATAAGTATAAAACATTGTATTAACATGGATACATTATACAATGATCCATGAGACATTTTTGATCTCTTAGAATCAACAGTTCGTTAATTTGATTCCCATATATCTTGGTATGATTGAAATTATGTGAAAAATCATCTATGAAGAGGCAAAAACTAAGACCAAAAATATTACATTAGTGTGAAAACATAGGAAAACAATTTAAATCTAATTTTTTATATTTAAAAACCAATAAAAAATAAATATGATATATTAATTTTCTAGTATGATTGAATGTTTTTTTGGCCTTTACATTCAAAAGGCTCACCTAAAAGGGGTCAAAAATAAGAAAATTGGGTTAAATTTCCATAAAAAATAAATGAATTATTATCAAATTATTCTCAATATATAGTAATTGATGGATAATCAATATGATGATTTAATATATTATAAATATAAAAAGTATCTTTTCGCCTATATATTTTTATTCAAATGACATATCATCTATAAGGGTTCACAATCGGGGATATGAATTGATTGAAATTGATTCTTTGAAAAACTTTCCCCAAGTCATTTTTTACCTATATAAATCTTACAGAAATAAATCTAATTCTTAGATTTCTCAACATATTAGGAACTATATTTCATATATATATGGATAGTCACCTGTATAAGGGTCAAAACCCAAGAAAATAAGATATAATTATTGAAAAAACATAAGAAAATGTTCTTTTAGTCATTTCTAATCTATAAAAATCAACAATATCTAAATATAACACTATAATTTATTAGTATGATTTAAAGTGTTTTTTTAATTTCAATTTTTTATTAATGTGACAAGTTACATAAAAGATATCAAAACTGAGTAAACAAATTTATATTGGAGTTGAAACTTATTATAAGGATACTCAAATCATATGTTATCTATATTAATCATACAATCATTGATTGAATTCATAGATTGTTCAATATGATTAATTGTATTATTTAAAGATGAAATATCACCCATAAAATTGTCAAACCTGAGAATATGAGGTTATATAGAGAATATTTTTTAAAAGAAATTAAATCTTTAAAATAAAACTTTAAATTATTATGATATTATCACCCATTATATTTATGGGATACATTTTTCAAAAAGTCACAAATTATTTTAAAAAAATTTCATATGATATCATGAAAATTTGAGGCCCTTTTCTAACTTTTAACCCTTTAACACATGGTTTTTTACTTTAAAGTCCACAAAAACACAATATTTATCATTCTATGAAATCCACATGTCAAATTGATGTATAGTCTATTCTAACATATCAAAAATTAATTAAGGATCATTAAAAAGTGATTGTATGATAATATGAATTCATTTTCTATGTTTTGACACTTTCCATATGGTTTTTAGAGACCTCAAAATCTATTAAATTTAATTTTTTGATGATTACAATCATCGCCTATGTCGTATTGACATATTATTTGTTCATACATTTAAAAAATTAATCAACGAACATTTTATACAATTTTATGATAATTAGAGATCCTTTGGGAGTTTTTACCCTATAATATTAAATAAAAAAATAATATTTTCTTCATTCTTAGAAAACCATTTTCATATTAAAGTGAAATCTATTTGTACATATAAAAATTTAATTGAATGTTATTTTCTTTCATTTTCACATAAATGAGTGGCCATTTTATAGATTTAAAATTTTGAAGTATATTTTAAAGGATGTTAAATTTAATAAAATTTCTCTTTTAGTTATCTTAACAACACCACATGATAGATTAACATATCGTCTATTCTTATATATCACAAATCAAATAATTATAAATTTCCTATGATTTTATGACAATTCAGACCCATTTTCTTAGTCATTATAACTGCACCTGGTGATTGATTATTATGCGAACTATCTGTACATTTTTGAAATTATTCTATAATCATTTAATTATGGATTCATTAAAATTTAATGTTTTTATCAATGTTTTAACAATTTGAAACATGTTTTTAAATAATTTTAAATATAATAAAACTCCTTTCATGGTCATTCTGACCTCACGGCATGTCATATTGACATGTGGTGGATTCATACATGTCAAAAATTAATGAACAATAATTTTTCAAGGATTTTAAGAGAACTTGATGTCATTTTACATATTTTAACTCTTTAACACATGTTTTTGACTTTTAAATCAATAAAAAATAACGTTTGGTTTTTACTTGTTAAACGAGATTTGACTTGACCTGAAATTTATTCGTACCTATCTAAAATTAAACCATATTTTAGAATGATGTGTGATATGTTTCTATATATTCTAAATTATATGATGGTTATTTTTCCTATTATTAAAAAATAATAAATGTTTGTTTTCTAGGAATTTACCTTTCAATGCATGTTTTTAAAGATTATTAAATATAATAAAATTATTTTTTGGTCATTTTGACCACACCGCAATAAATTTCACTCTATTTATAATTATCACTAACTAATTAATGATTTAAATCTAATGATTTAATTAAAATCCAAAAAAAATTCTAGGTTTGTATATTTAACTCTATTGTTTGAATTTTAAATTAAAAAAATCAATTTTGGCCATTTTGAGAAGACCATTAGTTGTAATGATATATGGTATATTTATTTTTCATGAATAAAACTATAGTTGTTTTTTCAGGATTTCATGATTGACTGAGGTTTTTTTTCTAGTTTTTGAATATATAACCTATTTTTAATGATTTTTTATTATAAAACTGCTTATTCAATCAATCTGACCACACAATACAAATAGAGGTCATTCGTTAAATTTTGACCATTTAGAGAATGTTTTTATTTATTTTTTTGAATATAATTCAACTAGTTTTTTTTATTTTGACCAAACCACATGATGGTTTAATGTTTGGTCTATTTCTATATGTCTTAGATAATTCAATTATTGTTTTCATATGATTTCATGGTAAACAGAGGCCTTTTTATTGGTTTTGAACTTTGATACATGTTTTTTTAATTTTAAATCAATAAAAAAACACTTTTTTTCATTTTAAGAAAACTTCATATATATTGACCTAAGGTCTAATCATACATGTCACAAATTTAATAGTGGTTTTTTCTATAATTTCACAGAAAATTTAGTTCATTTGATAGATTTTGATCATATAACCTATTTTTAATCACATTTTACTATAAAACGTTTTTTGATTATTTTAACCACATTGAACATCATAATGACATGTCGATTACTCCTACATGACAAAAGTTAAATGGTGATTGTTTTTTTTTTGTGATTTTATGATAATAATATACATATTATATGTCTTAACTACTTGTAGAATTTTTTTCAAGAGTTTGAAGTCAATAAAAATTCACTTTTGGTTATTTGGATCTCATTGCAACTCATAGTGATGGTTTCTCTATTCCCACATCTCAAACATTATTCAAAAATCACTATATTATGATTTTATAATAATATTATATCAATTTTCTAGTCTTGAGTATTTTTCTTCATCTTATTCCTTTTGTAAATATGCTCATGTTTATGAATTATGATTCTTCTTGTGGATTTAACTTCTATACTTTATTCTGATTTCCATAAAAACATAGTAGAAAGATCCTAAAAAGAGTTTTGATCTATATATGACCTAAAGTATCTTTTCACCATGATATTTTTTAACAATAAAATATCACACATCAAGGGGTCAAACTTTAGTAGACAAATTTAGATTGATAAGGAATCTTAATAAAATTTACTTTTGGTCATTTCACCCAAACCCATAGTCATATTGACAAGCAGTCTATTCATAACTGTAAGAAATTAAAAAATTATCATGTTCCTATGTGTTTATGACATTTTGAGGTTGTTTTCAATGTTTTCACTCTTTATGACACATTTTTAATTACTTAAATCAAATAAAACTTATTTTGGTTCATTAAAACCACACCACCCATTGTATTTCTATGTGGTATAATCTTATTATCATAAATCAATCAAAGATATCACTCTAATTATTTCATTACTATTTGAGGTCCTTTGCAAAATTGTAATCCTTTAACACTTGTTTTCTTTACTTTTAAATCAATAAAAACACTTTTTTATCCTGATAAAATGGAAAGTCAAATTTACATGATTTTATTCATAAAAGTTGATAATTAATAAAAGTTAATAATCTTATAATTAAACAAAACAATAAGGTTGTTTGTAAGGTTTTAATCCTTTGTCACATGTTTTTAAAGACTTTTAAATATTAAAAAACTAATTTTCTATCATTTCAAGAACATAACACATCTCATGGACATGAGGAATATTTTTAAAGGTAAAAATAATAACCCAAGATCATTTTCCTATGATTTCACTATATTTCAAGATCATTTACTTGGATTTAGACCATTTAATGTAGGTTTTTAGACTTTTAAATCTATTAAAACACACTATTGTTCATTCTAAGTAAACAAAATTTCAGAATGAATCTTGGTCTCTTAATCTATTTTATAAACTAAATAGAAGTTATTATCTTATTATTTAACTTAAATTTGAGGTCTTTTATATATTTCGAACCTTTTACACGTGCTTATAAATATTTTATATAGTAGAATTATTTTTTGGTCATTATAACCACACAACAGGTCAAATTAGTGTATGGTATTTTTGTACATTTCAAAAATTAATCGATAATAATTTTAGAATTATTTAAGGATAATAATTTTTATTTTTCTTAGTTTTAACCATTTAATATATTTTTTAATTGAATTAAATCAAATAAATATAATTATTATTATTATTATAGAAAATAAAATACGTCAAATTGATGGTCCATCTGTTACTACATAATACAATTTATAAGATTGATATTTTGTTACTTTCAACATTTAAAAAATTAATCATCAATCATTGTCTTATAATTTTAGGATAATATGTGGTTGTTTTATAGGTTTTGACCCATAGACACTCATTTTTGGATTTCAAACTAATAGAAATGTATGTAGGGTTATTTTTGGAAAAACACAAGTCTAACTAACAAGAGATCAATTATTACATATTAAAAATTAAAAAGGGTGATTTTCTTTCAATTTTATGACAATCTGATGTCATTTTTATTGTTTTGACTATTTGATGCACATTTTTAATGATTGTGAAATCTCATAAAATAGATTTTTTTATCATAATTGGCATATAACACAATGGATTGATGTTTAGTCAATTCTTACATTTCAAAAAATAATCATTTATTATTTTCCTATTATGATATGGAAATACGAGGCCATTTATTGAGTTTGGAACATTAAATGCATGTCTTTTTTACTTTTAAAATAATCGAAATACATTTTTGAGCATTCTAAGAAAACAACACGTCATGTTGACATATGGTATATTCCAATATTCAAAAAATTAATTGGTAGTTTTTTCCATCATCTTTATGAGAATCTAGGATCATTTTCTAGGTTTTGACTATATAGAATATTTTTGATCATTTTTACTATAAAACTAATTTTTTATCCTTTTAACCACAAACTGCATTCGAATGACATGAGATATATTCACACATGTCCCAAATTAAATTATGGGTTTCTCTGTGATTTCATGAAAATCTAAGGAATTATACAAAATTAACCTTTGATGAACTTATATAAGGGATTACATTACAAAAATTATTCAATAATCATTTTATAATTATTTCACAAAAATATGAGTTTTTTATTAGGTTTTGACCACGTGGAATTAGTTTTTTGAATTAAAATCCATAAAAACTAAAATTTAATCATTATAATAAATCATCATGTAATATTGATTTTTTTTCTCTTCCAACAAGTAAAAAAATTAAATAGAAGTCATTATTATGTGATGTCATGGAAACATGTTGTTTTTTTTCTTAATTTTGAAACTTTGAAGCTTGTTTTTAAAAACATTTAAATCTAATAAAACTAAGTTTTAGATCATTATATATATAAATATCATCATAATTATGTTTGTTCTATCAATTCATGTTACAAATTGATCATCAATCATTGTCTTGCGATCTCATAAAAATTCAAGGTTGTTATCTAGTTTTTCAATATTTAAGATTTTTTTTTGACTTTAATAAATAAGAATTTACTTTTTTTCATTCCAATAAAACTAAAGGTTAAATTTATATACATTTTATTCCTATTTTTAAAAAATTAAATGATGATTTTCTTGAGTTTTTATGATAATTGGATGTCATTTTCTTGTTTTTGACCCATTGATGTAAGTTTTTAATGACTTTTAAATCCAATAAAACTGTTTTTTCTATTAATTAGAACATTCCCCACACATTAAAAATCATATTGAAATATATTTTATTAAAAAATGGTAAATTTTAATCAATGATCATTTTTCTATGATTTCACGACAATCCAAGGTTATTTTCAAGGTTTAGGCCCACTGATGTGAATTTTCTAACTTTTAAATCAATAAAAATATAATTTTAGTCAATTAGAAAAAATCACATGTCACACTGATGTGATATGTATTCAAAAACTTCCCAAATTAAGAATAGGTCCTTTTACTATAATTTCATGACAATTTATCATCATTAGTTAGTTTTTAACAAGTTGTGCATGTTTCTAAAGTATTTTAAATATAATTGTATATTTTTTTAATCATTTCAACCACACCGCATGATAGATTGGAAAGTGGTATGTTTTGACATGTCACTAATTAATAAATGATGTCTTTTTATTTCATTATAATTAAATTATTTTACTATTTTAATCATGTTTTTAAAGAATTTTATATTTTATAAAACTCATTTTTTGTTCATTTTGATCACACTACAAGTTAGATTAATGTGTAGTGTATTCATACATGTAAAAATTAAATAAAAGATAATTTTATGGTGTTTTAATGAAAATAAAAGTAAATTTTCTTAGTTTTAATCATATAAATTATGTTTTTGACTTTTAAATCAATAATACATACTCTTAGTCATTTCGAGAAAACAACAAGTAAAATTGATATGTACTCTACACCTACATGTCGGAAATTATACCATGATTTTTAATGGTGTGTGATCTACATATACATATCAAAAAAAATGAATGTTATTTTCCTATTAATTCACAATAATATGATGTTTTTTGTTATATTTTGATCCTTTGGCACAGGTTTTTTAATATTATTAAATCTAATAAAGCTCTTTTTTCATCTCGAACACACTGAAATTGATTTTGTTCTATTATTAAATGTCAAAAATTATTCAATGATCAGTTTCCTATAATTTCATGATAATATGTGGTCTTTTTTGATTATTTTTATTTTTACTCATGTTTTTGAAATTTTAAATCAATAAAAAGACACCTATGGTTATTTCAAGAAAACCAAAAGTCAAATTGATGTATAATCTCCTTATATATGTAAAAAATTAAAAAAATAGTCATTTTATTTTGATTTCAAGACAATATGATTTTTTCTAGGTTTTAACTGTATAACCCATTTTTAATCATTTTTATTGACAAACTATTTTTCAATCATTCTGACCATAGTGTACATCGAAATGATATGAGTTAAATTCATACAACTTATAAATTAATTGGTGGTCATTTTATTTTGATTTCACAAAAAAATAAAGTTTATTTACAAGTTTTTTATTCTTTGATACATTTTTTTAAAGACGTTTAAATATTTAGAGATAAAATTTTTATTATTTTGATCTCACAACACATTGGACTGATGAGATGTCTATTTCTACATCTTAAAAATTAATTGAATTTTTTTCCATATGATTCAATGATATATAAAGGTTTTTTGATAGGTTTTGACCATTTGGTACACATTTTATAAATTTTAAATAACAAAAAACAACCTTTTGGTCAATCCAAGAAAAATGCATGTCTAACAAATGTGAGTTATGTTTCTTTATATAAAATTGTATCAAATGTAGTTTCTATATGATTTTATGATAATATGAGGATTTTACCAAGGTCTTAAACCTTTCAAATAATTATTTAGAAACCTTTTTATCTTTCAAAATGCACTTTTAGTTATTCTGAGTGTACTACTTTTCATAATGACAAGCTATGTAATATCCCAATTTTTTAAAAAAGAAATAATATGCTTGACATCATACATGATACTCTATGTTTAGATTAGATTAACAACTAAATAATATTATTTAAATTTTACCATTATATCCTAGTCATTATAATGGAATGTATGAACATGATTAACTAAATTATAAAAATATTATTTAAAAATTTATATATAATTCATTGACCAATTAATTATAAAAGAATTTAAAACCCATTTTAAAAATAAAAAAATATTTTTTATGAAAAAATATTTAAACATAAAAAAGTGTATTTTAAACCATTAAATAAACACATTACTTTTGTTTGATAATATTAATGATATATATATATATATATATAATATTAAATATAATGTTTAAAATTAATCTTATATGTTTTAAAGTCATGATCTAAGAAGTAATCCAATTTTACACATAAAAGAAATATTTTTCTCAAAAGGAAGTTTTGCCGCCATTTGATGGAACATTTGTTTTAAATATATTTAATGACATTTTTATAAATTATATTTGACAAAATAAACTTTTTAATTGAAATATGAGTATAAAAATTTACTTTCATTGATTTTTTCTGATAAGATTCATTTTTGATGAATAGTTAAAAATACTCTATTTAAATTTAAAACTAATATTTTATGAATTTTTTATATTGTTATATTATATTTTAGACTATTTTTAAAGTATAGTTAGATAAATATTTTATCATTTGATCCAATTAAGGTCATTTTAATGAATCTCACATTTAACATGGATATAAAAACATTTGAATCTTTTGAAGGCTTTTACTTTAAAAAATAGTTTTCTCATTTCGTCAATGGGATTAATTTGTAATTTATTTTTTCTAATTAAGAGATTTGAGATTTAAAAAATGGATTCCATATTTAGAATTAAAATTTCCAAATTTTTTAAGTAGTTCTCTTTTTTTGGATAAAATATGAGCAATAACATTTGTAATTTTTATTATCACGATTAAGGGTAAATCAGGCAATTAGGGGTAAAAATAATATTATAACTATTAGAAAATTACCATTACATTTGTAATATTTTTACTTTATTAGTATTTATCATCCATAATAATTAATGTATCAATTATGAGACCATTTATGGCCTTTTGGGTGAGAATATAATCTTTAAAATATTATACTCAGTGAAAAGTCACTTTTGTTATACTTTTGGTTTTAACAAGAGATTTTTTTAATATGGTGTTATATAAGGGATATGTTCAACTATAAATAGTATTTAGAATTATAAAATTCTCATATATGTCATGGTAATTTATTTATAATTTTTAGTTATAATATAGTTACATTAAATGGTGACATAATGATGATGTAGAAATTGTTTAATTAATTGATGAATCAAATAAATGATATTCAAAATATAAAATATATGAAATTTGATATAATTAATGTCATACACAAAATTTTTGGATTAATTTAACATGTTAGTGATTATTTATAATATTTTTCTATATGATATCATGTTGTTATGATATTTTTAAATAGTCAAGTGATTAATAGTGTCAAAATTTACATTAATGATATTTTAAAATAAATAATACTTTATTAAATGATATTAAATTCCTAAAAATATAAAATTCTGAGAAATTATTGGTATATGTCATAAAATATAATCAATGACTCATTTATGGGTATTTTTTTATTTTATACTAATTATATTAACCCTCAAAGTGTAAGTTACATGATATCAGGTTGATAACTAAAAAGACTAAATACAGTTTAAAACAAAAAGATAAAGATTAAAAAATAGAGAAAACTTGATAATTTTTATTGGATTAATCTATTTTTACCCAAAGTAATAATATTTTAGAAATTAATATTTTTGGATCAATTTGGAGTATAAAAATAATTTATATTAATTCAATATTTGGAAGATTTCTAAGAGTGTCCCTCCCCTATCCTATAAAAGGGAACCCATTCTGCTAATTTAAATAAAATTAAAAACCTTTTTGGGATATTAAATATAGACCAAAATACATTTATATAATCATTACCCACATTATATATGCCTTATTTAGGAATAACACCATCCTTAGAGGTGTTAAGGTGTCAATCAAAAGAGGTCCTCTGAAGAATAAATGTCTTTTTAATTAAGTATTTATATTTTATTTCTTCTTAAAATTATTTTAAATATACTTACACCGTGATGAAAAAAAAATTATAATCAATATATTTATATGATATTATGTTAATATAATCAACTAAATCCATCAACACTTCTATCAAATGGGAAAATAATTAATAATTCGTGTGTACAACGGACTACCACCTCGTGAACCGATATAATTTATTTTCCGTCATCATATCTAAAAAATGGTTATAATTATGGAATTAATGTATCAATATGATTTTCATGAAATATTTCTCATTATTAAAAGATAATATATCATTTTTTTTACATTCTCATACATATAAAAATGATAACATCATTCGTGCGTACGTATAAACTATTACCTACAAGAAGCAGTGTGATTCGTTATTCATCACCACATCACATGGAAGATATATATATATATATATATAAGTTTATTTTAATTTTTAATATGATATTAGATATATTATTATCATTCAGGAAAGATAAAATAGTACCTAAATTCTTTCCAAAATGATTATTGATAAATTGAAACGTTACTTATGGGTACGTACGACTTACTGTCTCCCTGATTGTAACTTAGTTCATTTTTCATATCCATATTTAATAAACAGATTGAAAATTATAATTGATATAAAAAATTATTATAATTTCATTGTTATGATTATGGAGATTATGTACTAATGAACACTTTGACTATAGACATCTTACCAAAGTCATTTTGGACTCATGTATTGAATATTATCAAAATGTCCCACATGAACATAAATAATTAAGTAATTGTTATAACATTTTAATAAGTGATATAAAAGGAATAATAAACTTGAAAAAGGTTCTAAAGATATTAAATAATTATCCAAATTTTATTATTCTATAAGATAAAGAACATATGTGATGAGTCGGACTCAAATTAAACGACTTCTTAAGTAAACAAAACTTATTTGAAATGTTTTAATGATTTATTATTCTAAATATTTATCTTTTAGGTCTATGTTATAAAAATTAGTTTTATAAATTTATTTTTATGGAAACTAATTTTTTAAATGTGATATTTCTAATTTCTCTCAATTTTTTTTCAAAAATGAATCTTTATAAGTTTTTATGAAAATGACTTTCTTTTAAACCCCCTCTCTTAAAGTTTATCTTTTAACTTTTTTACAAAGATCAAAAGAAATAATTTTTATATATATTGAATGAATGGAATTTTGAAATTTCATAACATTTTAATTATTTAATGGTTCCTTTATAATTTTTCATAGTTCTTTAGAAATAAAATGGTTTCATTACTCTGTGTGCAGTTTTTCGATTTTAAAAGTGATTTTTAAAATAAATGGGTATTTCAATATCTGAAGGTGTTTTACACATGGAGTTAAAATGGATTTCATGGTTTTTATTCATTATTTAGTAATTTTACATTATATGTGAAGGTTTTTTTCCCAATATATGTTACTAGTGATCCTGATGTAGCTTATACAAATAGTTGAGCGCCATTATAGCTCATGAGAAATAAGTGAGCCTGATATAGCTTATATGAAGGTTGAGCACCAATATAACTCTCCAATTCTTTGGGTGCTTCAGATATCAAAGTTTACTATATGATTATTCCATTTTTAAGGGTGAATGTAAGAGTGATATTTTAATGATGTCCCAATGCACCTTTGTGATTTTTCTGTACTTGATACTGATTTTTTAGGAAAAGGTTTTTAATGGGTTTCCATAATTTTATTGGACTAACAATTTAATTCATTTATGTAAATTTATAAGATTTATATTACCATGTTTTAAAAGGGTTTTCATAGGTCTTAATTTTTTTAAGGACAAATAATATGTCATGATGAAATTATAAAAAATGTGTCTTTAAAAGAAATAATTTTTTATTTCAAAAGGGTTTCATTTAGAAGAAAAAAATGGATAATGAGTATAAGTGTCCACTTTTAATGTAAGGGTTTATGTAGTAAGATTTTGTACCAATTCTATAAAACTCAAGACCTAAAATATATTTGGAGAAAATGTGATTTATAGAGTTAAAATTACTAGAATAAGTGATTTTTAGGGTAGGGTAGCACGGTTTAGAAAATTTATAGATTAGAATATTTTCTTAAGAGGTATAAACATCATTATGGGTTTATAATTTTAAGGTTGGTGATATGTTCAATGTCTTATAGACCCTTTTTGTGTCTGTATGTTATGAAATTTTAAGGAAAATAATGAAATTTTTGGAAACATTCATTTTTTAGGTAATTATGGGTTATTACTTTTTTGGATGAAAAATGAAAGGTATGAGATAAAATTTGAGATTAAAACATGTTATGGTTATTTTTTAAGACATTATCATATTTTTTAAATGTTATATGACTTTTTTAGTTTTAGATAAAAGACAAAACATAGGATGGGTGACAACCTATCAAATCTGAAAAGGCCATTGGAATTGAACCCATAACCAAAGGGTGATAAGATTACATCACCTACCACTGGCCCAGGTTAGGTCCTGGTTAGTATGAATTTTTATTTTTTGTTAAATTATTTTATAGATGAAGAATAATTTGATATTTTGTAATATATGTTTATTGAATAGATAACCTTGGGATTGGAGAATGATTTGGTGATTAATTGATTAAAGTTATTTTAGAATATGTTCACCATTTTGGGAACTTTATATAAATAAGGTAAATAGAATATTATGGTATTTTATTGGAGAAATAAAGGTTTAATTGTATTTTAGAGGTAAATATTATATTATGTATATTTAGGTTATTTATGGACATGGATAAAATAATTAAAAATTATGTGATTTGGGAAATTACATTTTTATATGGGACATTAAGAGTGAATGATATTTTTTGGAAATAAATTTTACATTTATCTTGGAATATTATGTGATCAAATCATTTTTGGGTTTTAATATTAGTATATAATATTTCTTTGAGTAATTTTATTGATAGTTGAATGATCTATTCTGAACTTTGGGTATCGGTATTGAGTATTGGGGTTTGAAGTTGTTTTTCAACATATAAAGGTTTGTTATTTTTAAATAATTAATTTATCTTATCCTAACAATTTAAGTTTTGGTTAATGATTCATGATAGGATAAATATATTGTTAATATTTTTTGGACTATGTGATTCTCTAGAAGTTGACTCTAGTGATTCAGGCCTGAAAATTTTATTTTAAATACACATCATTTGAACAAAAAGATTTTAGTGGAAATTAATTAAAGGATGAAACTCAAAATTTCAATTAAATATATTTATATATGATATTAGTCTAGTAAGAAAATAAATTCCTCAACTCTAATAAAAGGATCTAAAAACAAAAATTTTATCCATTTACTTTTCATACTAAGAAATCAATGACCTTTTAACCCATCACAGAATTATGGTTTTTTGATTGTTAACTTTCTCATGAACATGTTCTATATCACTCTTTAAAAGAACTTGATAGTTAGTTTTCTCTTATATATCCATTTTTCATACATATAGCCCCCATATGTGTTATCTCATATGACCTTCATACTTCCCTTTATTTATTTTTAAGGGGAAGTTTCATTTATTCATTTTCTTATGTGGGATTTGAATAAAGGTATTTGGAAAAGTTAAAACTTAGATTCCAAGCCTGAATTAAAAATTTATAGGACTTGATTTCAAAAATTGTGGGAGAATATAACTTCATGATTTTTTTTAAAAACAAATAATATGATCAATAACATACATTATATGCTACACTGAGCTTAAATGAACAACTAAATATTATTATTTACATGTTACCATTATAACCTAGCTGCTAGAATGGAAAATATGAACATAATTAACTGAATTATGAAAATATTTTTTACAAATTTTTATGTAATTATTTTACAAATTAATTATAAAACAATGTAAAACACTTTTTGAAAATAAAAGGAAATGTTTTTCTGAAAAACAATTTAAATCTACACAGGTGTATTTTATATCATTAAATAAAAAAATTACTCTTTTTGAATTATATTAATGAAATATATATATATAATATATTCATTATAATGTTTAAAATTCACTTTATATTTTTCTATACATGATATAAGTGAAAATCCTATTTTAAGCATTAAAGAAGTATTTTTCTAAAAAGTCAGTTCAGCCACTTTTTGATGGAGCACTTATTTTAAATCAAGTTTTTGGCATTTTTATGAATTATATTTAAAAAACTAAACTTATTGTTTTGAATTATAGTATCAAAAATTTTATTTGGTATAATATTTTTTGGTATTTTTATGATAAGATTCATTTTTTGATGAATAGTGAAAAAATATTGTATTTTAATGGAAAACTACTTTTTTCTGACTTATTTATATTGTCATATTATATTTTAGGCTATTTTTAAAGTTTATTTAGATCAATATTTTATCATTTAATCCAATTAAGTTAATTGTATTCAATTTCACATTGAATTTTTATATAACAACACTTCAATTATTTTAGGATTTTTATACAGTATTAGTTTTCTCGTTCCATCAATGGGATTAATTATAAATTTATTTGTCCAATCATGTGTTTTAAATTTTGAAAAGTTTATTCCATATTTGGAATCCAAAGGTACTAATTTAGTAAATAGGTCACATTTATTTTTTAAAAAAATATGAATAGTAACTTTGGTAATTTTTATTAGCACGGTTAAGGGTAAATTCGGTAATTAAGGGTAAAAATAATATTTTAAATATTATGAAATTACCTTAAAACTTGTAATAATTTTATTGGACGATTTTTTTCGTCCCTAATAATTAAATTATCACTCATGAGACCATTTATGTCTTTTTGGTTGAGAATATAAACTTTATAATATTATATTCAAAGAAACGTCAGTTTTTTCATACTTTTGTTTTTAACAAGATAAATATATTTAATATGAGGTCATATAAGGGATATTATTTACTATAAAAACTATTTACAAAGATAAAATTTATATCTACATAATTTTAATTTATTTATAATTTCTAATTTGTAATATAATCACATTAAATGGCGACATAATGATGATACAATAATTTTTTAATTAATGAAAGAATAAAATAAATGATAATAAAAATATATGAAACAAATATAATTTTATATATTTAATGTCATCCATGAATTTTATGGATTATGTTGACATTTTAGTGATTATTTTAAATATTATCTATGAATATATAATTTTTTTATGATATTTTTGAAATGTCAAGTGATAAATAGTTTCAAAATTGACATTAATGATATTTTAAAAATAAATAATATTTTATTAAATGATATGAAATTCGTAAAAATATAAATTTATCCAAATTATTTTTATAAGTCTTAAAATGTCATAAATTACTCATTTATTGTTATTTTTGGGATTTTATAGCAATTATATTAAATCTTAAAGAGTAAATTACATGATATCATGGAAAGAATTAGAAAGGTTTAATAAGGGTTAAAACAAAATGATAAGGTTTAAAAAATATTAAAATGTGTCTATTTTTAATCTATGAATTGATTTAGACCCAAAAAAATCCTATATTTTAAATTAATAAGTTTTTATCCAATTTAATAATGATGTTAATTTATATTAATTTAATATTTAGATGATTTCCAAGAGTGTCCCTCACCTATCCTATAAAATGGAACCCGTTATTCTCATTTAAATACAAATAAAAACCTTTTTGTTATGGACAAGATCTTATAAAATCCATTCATATAATCTCTACCCACAATTTAGAGGCCTTATTTAAGGAATAACACCCTCCTTAGAGGTGTTAAGGTGTTAATCAAAGGAGATCATCCGAAAAAGAATTATCGTTTTAATCAAGTAGTTCTATTTAATTTCTTATTCCATCTAATTAAAATATTCTCCAACCATGATGAAATAATAATTATAGTATACATGGTTTATTGATATTTTATTATTTTAACATAATCACCTAAATATTTCTCCAATTCCATCAAATGGGAAAATAATTAATCATTTGTGTGTACGACAGAGTACCACCTCGCAAACCAATATAATTCATTTTTCATCACTATCACTCAATATTGGAAATAATGATGAAATTAATGTCTATATATGATTTTCGGATATAATTATCATTATTAAAAGATAATATTTCATTTTTTCTTACCATTACATGCACATAAAAATAATAACAACATTCGTGTGTACTTGTGAACAATCACCTCCACGAAGCGATGTGATTCATATTTCATCTCCAAATCACATGGATGATATATATAAGTATATTTAAAATTTTAATATAAAGTTAGTGATATTATTATCATTATGGAAAGATGAAATAATAACTAACTTCTTTCCAAAATGATCATTGAAAAATGGAAACGTTACTCATGCGTACATATGGCTTACCGTCTCCATGATTTTAATATAGTTAATTTTTCATATCTATATTTAATGAATAGATTTAAAAGTATAATTGATATAAAAAATTTATTATCAAGTGATGAATATTATTCAATAGATGATGGACTAATGAACACTACGACTATATATATCTTACTAATGTCATTTTGGACTCAAGTATCGAATGTCGTCAAAAGCTCTAATATGAACATAAATAATTAAGTAATTGTTATAACATGTTAATAAGTGATATAAAAGGAATAATAAACTTAAAAAGTTTATATAGAGAGTAAATAAAAATGAAGGCCTTTGGTCCATTCAGGTTTAGGATATCCAAAAGGGTTTTACACATGGGTTTAAAAGAGTTTTATTCATTATTTAGTCCTTATATATTATATGTGAAGGTTGAGCCCCATTATAGCTCATGGTTGATCCCGATATATCTTTTATAAAGGGTTAAGACCCATTATATCTCATGAGAAATGGGTGAGCCCGATATAGCTCATAGGAAGTGTGAGCCCCATTATAGCTCTCTGATGCATTGGTTACTCTAGCGATGAAAGTCGATAGTACGGTTATTCCATTTGTAAGGGTTAATCTACGAATGATATGGTAATGATTCCCCAAGGTACCTACTTGATTTTTCTATGCTTTCTAATGAGTTTTTAAGAAAAGTTTTTTAATGGGTTTCTATGTTTTCACTGGATAAAAGATTTACTTTCTTCATGTCTCTTATGAAGATTTCTATGCTCATCCCATGTTTTAAAATATTTTTCATGGTTCTAAATATTTGTTTGGAAAAATAAGATGTCATGATGAATTTATTAAATATGTGTATTGAAAAGAAATTATGTTTTATTTTGAAAGGGTTTAATTTGGTGGAAAATGGATACTATGTATAAGTTTCCACTTGTAATGTATCAGTTTACCATATAATATTTTGTACTAATTATTTAAAACACTACATCTTAAAGATATTTGTAAAAAGAAAGTGATTTCTTTTTTTAAAATTACCAGAATAAGTTATTTTTTGGTCGGGTCCTTATAAGCTGTATATTCCCAAATATAAAACATTATTAAAAAATATTTTTCATATTATCTCATGATAATTTGAGATCATTTATCTTGGTATTTACCCTTTAAAGAACTATTTTAAGCTTTTAAATCCATATAAATACACTTATGATTATTTCAAGTAAACTATATGTCATAATGAGGAACAGTCTATTCCAACGTGAAACAAATTACACATAGGTAATTATACCAAGATTTCATTACAAACAGTGGTTGTTCTCTAGGTTTTGACACATTGAATAACTTTTTGAAATACATAAATTTAATAAATATTATTTTTGGTCAGTATGACCGCATTTCATGTCATTCTAATGTGTGTTTTATTATTAAAATAAAAAAAATTATCATTAATAATTATCCAATGATTTCATGATAATTCAGGGTTTTTTTATAGTATTTGACCATTTAATTCATATTTTTTTAACTTTAGTTAAACAGAGGTCATCACAGGTTATACTAATGGTTATTCAACAATGTGTTTGTATATCATAATTTTTTATTTATAAGTTGTATTTTGAATGATTATGTTGTATTTTGATTATAATTTTTATTAATTGGATTGTTTTGTTTCAGAATTTATTGATTTTTTATTAATAAAAATTTAAAATTATTAATATTAGATTTCAATTTTATTTTTTTTAAATGAGAGAAATTAAATCCATGATTTTAAACCTCCGTTGGTCGTCGAAAATGATATATATATATATATATATATATCAAATAAGAAAACATCTATATATGGTCACCAAAGGTTATTTTCATCCCTATAAACTGTAACTTTTATCTAGTCATTAATTATTTTTGGTGACGTCTTTTGGTTCTTGTGAAAGATAAATTTTCTTGTAATATAAAATCATATATTTAAAACCTCTCTGTATAAAAATTGAAGGTAAAAACCTTGATTATTTATTTTTATACGGTTATAAAAATATTATGTTTTTGAAGTTTTGATTAACTATTCATGAGTGAGACAAATAATTGAGTTTTTTATTTAAACCATAAATTAGACAGTGGAAATTTTCAAATGATTTCTAGATAATATGAGTTCATTATCTTGGTTATGACACTTTGAAAACCATTCTAAATATTGTTAAATCTAGTAATACTATTTTTTCAGTCATTCCAACAATAGCACATTTAATTGAATTCTATTTGTACTTGTCCCAAATTAGTCAATGATTATTTTCCAAGGATTTCAATAAAATTTTATTTTATTCACAAGGTTTCTATTTTTCAACCATTTTATTTTCCTTTTAAATAAATAAAAATAGACTATTTTTTATTTTGAGAAAACTGGAATTTGGATTGTTTTATGGTGTATTTATATGTGTCACAAATAAAATGATCTTCGTTCTTTGTTGATTTCAAGATAATTCCATATTTTTGCTATTTTTATGTTGTGTAACAAATTTTTAATCATTCTATACTAAAAAACTTCTTTTTCTATCATTATGACCACATGATACATCAAAATAATGTGCAGTCAATTCATACTTGACAAAAATTAAGTAGTTCCCATTAACATGAGATTTCATGACAATATGATTTCATTTTCAAGGATTTTACGCATTAACGATTGTCTTTTAAGGACTATTAAAATATTTAAAAATGTAGTTTTAAATATTCTAAGTTCAAAACACATAGTATTAATGGGGAATATATTTATGGAAGTTAAAAATTGTTTTAAAAATATTTTCTTATGATTCCATGATATGTCAAGGACCTGTACTATGTTTTGACACTTCGATGCAGGTTTTTCAAATTTTAAATCCATAAAAAAATAGAATTTTTCTTCTACATCTGCCATTACATTTCCCACACCATCGAATATGACTTCATTCATGACTCTATTTTGTAAATTATACAACTATTTCATATTCCAACTACTAATTCTATCCTCTTGAATATATCACATTCAACTAATATGTTTCCCTCATTACATTTTATCCTTTTTTATTTTAGTTTTTTATATTTATTTCTAATTATTTTACTTTTTTAACGTTTATATATGATTATTATTATTTTTTTATTCTATATATTTTGTTTCAATTATTTCTTCTCTTACTTTTACAGCTACTTATATTTCTATATTCAGACTTCGATCTTCTAGATATAATTATTTTGATTTTACTTCCTTTGAATTGTATTATGTTTATACTTTAGTTTATGTTATTACTTATGTTATTTTCTAAAAAAAAATTATTTATCGTATTACTTATATCGTAATTTCATTTGAATTGTTTTCCTATCATGCACCTATACTCATTGATTTATATTTCAATTCTATTTATTCTTCCATATGATATATTTTAATCTAAAGCTTCCAACTTCTACCTTAGATTTTTTATTTTTCATTAATTTTATCTTTTGTTTTATCTTTTTACATCTTGTTTCTTATTATGCTTATATATTTTGGATTTTGACCTCCATAAATTTCTTTTACTTATGATTTTGTTTTATTTTTATTTATTTTTTACTTTTTTTTATTCTTATATTGGATTCTTTTTTAATTTATTCTTCTCGATTTTATTCAAGTTTTTTTCTATTAGTTTTGAGTATTTTAGATTCCTCATTTACTCATACCTTTGATTTATTTCATTTCTTCTATCTTTTCTCTTCAATATTAACTTCTAACTTTTTTCCTTCATTTTTTCTCTAGCATTCTTTAACATAATGTCTTAAACTTTTCCTTGTTCTTGTACTTCTATTTTCATTCTATTGATTTACACAACTAATAAATTTTATATTCTATTTCCAATAAACTTTTTAGCTTCTCCTTCAAAATATTTTATTTTTTTATTCTACCTCACATTTAATTTCTACTTTTTGTGCAACATTCACAGTTAGTTTTGACTTATTTATTCTCCTTTGGTTTTTGAATAATGGATTTTTTCCATTGAACATTTATTTTAGTTATCCTTACTTTTTAAAAGAATACTTCATCTACTATAATTTTTGTTTCTAATTAAAATTCGTCTTCTCTTTTTATGATCTGATATGAATTATTCATTTATTTATACTTCTATTTTTCATTAATATTCTTCCCATTGATTTTGTTTTACATTTTTTTCCTTCTATATTCAATTTGTCTATTATAATCTATCACATAATTATTATTCTTAGATTTTGGATTATAATTACAATTATGATTCTAATTTCTCCCCCACTTTAATGTTTTATCATAATTATTAGATTTCACATTTAAACTTTCTTTATGATTCATTCATTGAATTTTTTTAATGATATCTTTGTTTTTAGTTTCACTTTTAATTCATCTTTTTATAGTGTTATTGATTTTTCCTATAACTTGACATTTTAATGTGCATGTGGATTTTGTTTCTTATTATGTTCTTAATTAATATTTTCTTAATGTTTTTGTTTCAACATTGACTTCCCCTTCCACTTCTACTTCTTCTTTTAAACTACTATTACTACTTCACCTTTAACTCTTAATCTAGTTTTGGAAACTACATTTTCATCTACTTCATCTCATGATTTTACATATGTATATTATTTTTGATTTTATTCCAACTTATATTTATTTATTATTTCATTTTCTTTATAACTATTATCATTTCCGCATCTTCTTCATTTTATTTAAACTCATTATCCTTTTGCCCATTTCCATTTTGGTGCCTTGTATTCTCTTTTTCTTTTATATTTTTTATTTTGTTTTTCACTTCTACATTTTATTCTTATTAGAACCAATATTCTTATATATAAATGATCATACTAAGAGGAAATTTGATTTAATTATTATATTTTATTTATTAAAATCATGGTAATTTAAATGATTCAAATAATTTTATTTTATGAATTTTCACTATAATGGACAGTGGATTTTGAAATAAAAATGAAAATGTCTTACAAATAAGATATCATAGATGAAAATATTCATGGTAGAATTTCTTATAGAAATGTGTTCTTTGTGGAAAAAAATTATAGATTTTTATTTTCAGACTCTTATAAGATCAAGGGGAAGTTGTTCCCAAAGCATTATAGCGAGAAACGATGAATCACATGATATATGATTACTAAACCTATTAATTTATTTTTTAATCCTGTACTTTAATATTTGATTTGATATCATGATGTATTTTTTAAATTTTTTGTTTATTATTGTAACGCCTCGACCCTAGTTACCCAGAGTTAGTGCATTATTACATAACATTGGCATGATCACAAGAGATCAAGTCTCCAAAAACAGATTAGTTTAGTAGCCTTATAAGTACTAGATACATACAAAAGTTTTACATTACACCATGAAATAAAAAACAACATTGTGTCCCCTTTGAGCACACTCATATCCTTTAGCCTATCCCTATAGGTTAATCATAATATACTTCTTCACATCCTGGGAAAAATAAAACATAGAAAGGGATGAGCTCAGATTCTCAGTAAGGATAACAACAAAGCAGAAACTATCATAAATAAGCATAAACATTTAAGGAATTGTATAAGACTAAAACATAATACTTTTAAACATAAAATTCAGCATCATATGGAAAATATAAATCAAATAATTCCATTTACTTATTCACATGGATATTCTACTAGTTGAATAATCACATGCAATATCAATATCCAATTTCATAATGATGGAATGCATAATGTTGGACATCATAACCACATAGTCAAGACATTTTGTCAAGACTACACATAATATTTTTTCAATTCCTTATGCTAAGACAATAGTTTGCCTCATGAGACCTACAGATTCATTGAGGATCTATAATAGGCTATACCTTTCACTTAGTAAGTCTAATGCATTCCTCATATGAAAAGGTTGAAACATAACATAAACATTTGTATTAAAACTAGCATATGAAAAGTTAATAATTTAACCATAAACCATGAATGAAATAAAAATAACACATCCATATTCAAACATATAAAAAATCCTTCAATATAATATGGAAGATTGTATCATAATAAATCAACTTCAAATAAGTGTAAAATCCATTAAAGGATATTGACATTGATGAAATCAAAACAATTTGAGAGAAATATCTCTTTCTATTTTGAAATCGTTTAAAAGTCACATAATTATAAAAGAAAATATTTATTTTGAAAATATTATTATAATATTGTAAAGGGATCTTAGAAGGTGTTATAACGGCAGAAAATAGTTTCACCCACCATATAAGTTAAAAAACATTCTTACCTTAATTTTGTAAAAAGGGTCGTAAAATACCTTGATCGAAAAATGACAGAAATATTCTTTTCAAAACATTTTATAAAAATTAAAACAAGGGTATAAATGACTATAACCCATATTCTAGGAAATATTAAAAAAAATTGGAAATAAATTTTTAAGAAACGCGGATGTGGATGATAAAGAAGTCTCAGTAGATACTTACGTATAAACAACCTCGGATAATGAAGATATTATATAATTAACACTTAACTTGTAATTTTTCTTGGTCAAGGGTAAGTTAAACTCCTATATAATAGTTAAATAATTTTTATTAAATTATAAAAGAACTATATACATAAATATTATATCAAATATTATCTTCTAATATTTCTTTGTTAATAATATTTTAGTAGTATCATTGTTTCAGGTGTTGACTGATTCGTTTTCCTTTATATGTTTTGTTACGTGTGTCATCTTTGTTTTGGATAGGATGTTTTTAATTCATATACAGAATTATATTAAGTTATTAAACATTATTTTTAATCATAAAATGAAAATTATTCTGGAATGGTAACATTGGGGAATGAATCTTATCGCGTTTGTGGAGACGGCAATCCATACATACGCACGAGCGACAATACCATTCTATTGATGGTGAAATCGTATGTAACATGATGTTATATAATATATACATAATAATTAACATGTTATATTTATTATTTATATCAATTATAATCATTATTATACCCATCCAAATGATGAAGTGTTGAATAAAAAACTACACCACGACGTGGAGATGGTAAGTCGTACGTACGCACGTATGGTAACTTTTACATTCATAGGATGGATAGAATAATGAATATGGTTGTAACATATTTATAATAACATCACAATATGTATATGGTACTGGATTTATTATTTTGGTATATAAACAACAAATAGATAGGAAGTGGAAGAAGAAAAGAACATCAAAAGAGGTGATGAAATTATTACCTCTTCTTCGGGTGATTTCATTTTGATTTGATCAAAAGGGTTCTTTAGGTTAGCTTTATGATCAAATTAGAGAATTTAGGTTTATGTGAGGGTAGTTTGGAGGATATTTGAGTAGGTTTTTTCTGATCCAAATGGCTTTGGAGGTGTTATTTTTTGAGAAGGGGAAGTACCCTTTTATAAGAGAGGTGAGGGTCACTTTTGGAAAAGCTTGAAATATTATTTTATTATAAAATAATTTTTGATTTCAAATGGCTTCAAATTAATTTATTTCTAAACTTAGGTGGTTATGGGTACAAATAATTTCAACCAATAGGTTTTATACAAGTTTATATTACCATATAAACCTTATCTTTTAGATTTAACTCTTGGTTAAACAGTTTGACATTTACCAAGTCTCCTTGTATTTTTATATTATATAGTTAATAAACATACTATAAAATTCAAAGAGGATCTAAAGTGGTTCATTAATCAAATATATATCATTATATAATTCCTTTGGATGAACCTTAGTTTTTTAGGACTATTATATAATTTAATAATATAGTATTTGATTTAAAAACTCATTTATGTCAATATTGACACTCTTTAGTATTTGGTTTTTTTAAAAGTCAAAAAAACTTTATTAATTATAAAAAATTACATTAAATCGACCCTAACATGTCATATTTACCAAAAAAATTTGTTTATGTCATCAAAACTTTTGAATTATATTTATTTTAATATTTATAATATCATTTATTTGATTCTTTCATTAATAAGGAAAATATTGCATCATTATTATGTCATAAATAAATATATCTATTTTATGTATAAAAATTATAAATAAAATATCATCATGTAGGAAATTGTTTTAGATTTCAAATTAATATTTATAGTCGAAGCGATAAATTATATAACCCCATATAAAAAATGTTTTACTAAAAGATACATGCTTATGTTATTTTTGTCTTTACTTTAAATTAATTAATATAAAATGCCATTATCACTCTCAAGTGGCTCAATGGGGTCCACAAATCGACCAAAGTATACCCATGGTCGTACATGTATCATCCAATAGGGTTATGACATGTGTTAGGGTAATTTAATATTTTTATTATATTATTTTTTTACCCTTATTTATCGGATTTACCCTTTAACCATTGTAAATAAAATATTTAATGAAGTAACTATTAATAATGTATAAATATAAAAGTTACATATTTAAAAAAAATTAACCTATTGATTCCAAATATTTAATCGATTTTTATAAATTCAAAGCACAGTAGTTGTAGAAATTAATTTAAAATTAATTCACATTGTCAAAATCGAAAAGTGGGTTTTTAAGAAGTAAAAACTATCAAAATATCGACATGTGTTTATATAAAATTTAAATGTAAAATTACATCCAATTACCTATATTATATTCAATTATAAAAATATAGTCTAATGATACTTTAAAACCACTCAAATGTATAATTTAACACTATAAATTATTTCGATTAAAAAAGTTGTTTTTAATTAAAATTTTGTATGTTTCACTATTCATCAAAATATGAAAGTTATCATAAAAGTACCAAAAATTTGTCCAAAATAAATTTTTATGTCCTACTTCTAAGGAAGAATTTAATTTCATAAAATTTAATAAATAAAAGTGTCAAATATTGGATTCAAAAAGGGTTCGTTATTAAAAGGTAGAAAAACTGTATTTTTTTAAAAAATACTTATTTTATCTTAAAAATTGAATTTTTCCTTATATTATGTCTAAGAAACACAAAATATGAATGTTAAAATTATCTGGGTTATATATATAATTCAAAATGTGGTTATTACTATTCATACCCGCTTTTTAAATGGCTAATTTGGTAGGTCGTGGTGCGCTTGAACTCAATATTGCATACATCGCATGATATTGTATTATTCAAAGAGAAACGTACCATGTATTCTTGGGTTTTACATTATTCCCCCTTTAATAAATCTCATCCTTGCAATTTGGAATTGTTCTTCAAAAATAAAAGGATAAAAAAAATAGAAAATATCTGTGGAAACCCACATCAGAAATAGGGTTAACAAAATTTAGTCTTAATAAGAGGGAAAGGGAAATGAAAAAGTCACCACCAAATTAGGATTTTTAATAGGAGAACATTAGTGGAAATTATAATTAGAGGAAAACCAAAAATATTTATATAGGGTGATTGAGGTCATCAATCGCAAAAAACTGAATAGAAATTTGAGGTCCTCAAAGCCAAAAATCTATGATGATTTAAAATATCGTCAGATCGACAAAATATAAAGTATTAGGATAAAAAAAATTAATATCCTTTCCCTAATGTTTAAGAATTAATTTCATAATAGAATAAGAAAAAAAAAAGAATACTTGACAAGTAGAGTTACATCCTTAAACTAATTTTTACCACAAACTCATCTTTCACTCCAAAACTTAATAGAACTCAAAAATATTCTATTTATCCTAATCGTATAGGGTTCCAAATATAAAAATATACCATTTAAATGAATAAAAATATTTTTTAATAACCAGGGACTTCCCGTAGGCTAGTGGTAGGTGATAAAGCCTTGTCGCACATTGTTTGTGGGTTCCATTCCAGCAGCTTTTTCTGACGTGATGGGTTATCGCCCGACCTGCAGGTTATCCTTTTTCTAAAACTATAGTATTATAATATTCCAAAAAAAATATTAATAAATGTTTTAAACTTAAAAAATACTATCCAAAGTTCAACTTAATCCATTTTAACCTTTATAGATATACAGAAAATACTTTTGTCCAAACTCTCTCTAAAAGGTCTCTAAATTCCAAAATCAATTGTGATATCAGATTCCCCAAACAACGTAAAGTTTCTATTATTGTCACATACTGAAAATATGATTACCTTAATCGTATTAAAACCTTAATGAAAACAAAAATTATTTTAGTATAATCCTTATATATATATATATCACATTCATCTTATAACCAGAATATAATTATTGAATCCAAAAACACAAATACATTAATTATTCCACTTTAACTATAGTAACAGCATAAGCTTGGAATTTCTCCCTTGTCCATCTCTGAGGTAATTTTACTTGGCGATTAGGACATTCAGGTGCCTAATACCCCATTTCTCTACAATTTTAGCATTCAACGTTGATAGCCTCTTTCTTTCCCTTGCAATCATGAGCCTAGTGACCTTTTTCTCCACATTTGTAACAAACTCTCATTCCTTTTAGGCAAGTACTGGTGTGTTTCTACCCACAATTATCACATATGGTAAAACCCTTATTTCCCTTTCCCCCTTTATTTTCCTCTTTCTCCATCATTTTCTTCTTCTCTTGTTTTACTTTAATTACATAAAAATTAGAGAATTATTTTTCTATATTGATAAAACAAGAGACTATATATTCATAAGTCTATAAGGATTTTGAGACTAATGCTCATGGAGAAATGGTTTTAACCCATCAAAAAATCAATTAATCTTACTCCTTGGGTTATGTATATAATCTGCAGCATGCCTTTATAACCTTGTAAAGTTAGCCTCATACATTGAGAAATTCTAATCCTTCTTTTGACTTAGACTCCTAAATTACCTTTCCATCTCCTATCAATGATCATGAGGAAGTATTTTTCTAAGAAAAACTCTTTAAACTCTCTCTATTACATATTAAATACTTCATCATCTTCTTTTATGTTTTGAATCAATGAACACCATTGATCTACATCTTCTGTGAGGTGATAAACTACCATGACAAATTTTCCCATTTCTCTAGTCCCCAAAGCGTGAAATATTTTCTCTAAGTAACTTATCCATTGCTCAACTACAAATGGATTTTTAGTCCCATTTAATGTTGGTGGTTGTTGCCTTAGGAAGAGGTCTAACGTTGATCTTCCACATTGTGGATCAGGGTGCTTTATACGGGTAAGTTAATTATTAATAACCTAAGTGAGTTATCTCAGTATGGTTATAAGCTGTTCAGCACCAGTTGCATCACTAGCTCCACTATAATTATCTTGAGTAGGAGGGAAATTCCTACATGAATTACATGCATTGATATGGTTTCCATTACATCCACTAATATCCATTTATAAACAATGGCATACACTAGATTAGTTTATGAATCACAATACATAATTCCAAACTAGTAAAATAGTTAACATAAATTGAACTGTTTATGGATATAATCCATAATCATAAAAATGTTTTATTTGAGGAAGTGTTTACTAATAGATCCTTCATAATAGTTTTTAAATAAAATTTGAATTATCCTAAGCATATCCTCCAGGAGTGTTGTAAAGAAGAGTGCAGAAAGGCCTGTTGTCATATACCAGGATACCCAGGGTCAAGCCTGAAACTCCTTGTCGGATTTTTCACTCTTAGGTACATCTATGCCAGAACAACCTATACCTACTCATATCTAGAAAGAGATTTATTTTCTTGGAAAACTCACAAAATCTCTATATCAACAATATTTTAGGAAGTTCTTCTATACTAATCATCAAAGTCTATATTAGGGTAATGTTCTCTAATCAGAGTTTTTCTAAATATAGTTTCCAAGGTTTATAATAAACTTCCTCTGATACCAACTATAACGCCCCGAATCTAGTTACCCAGAGTCAGTGCATTATTACATAACATTTTCATGATCACAAGAGATCAAGTCTTGAAAGACCGATTAGTTTAGTAGCCTTGTAAGTACTAGATACATACATAAGTTTTACATTACATCATGAAATAAAAAAACCACATTGTGTCCCCCTTGAACACACTCATATCATTTATCCTATCCTTGCAATTTAATCATAATATAATTCTTCGCATCCTGGGAAAAATAAAACATAGAAAGGGGCGATATCAGATGCTCAGTAAGGATAATAATAAAGCAGAAACTATCATAAATAAGAATAATCATTTAAGGAAACATATAGGACTAAAACACTAGCCTTTTAAACATAAACTTCAGAATAATATGGAAAAGATAAATCAAATAATTCTATTTACTTATTCACATAGACATTCTACTAGTAGAATCATCGCATTCAATATCAATAGCCAATTTGATAATGATAGAATGCATAATGTCGAACATCATAACCACATAGTCAAGGCCTCATTCCAAAACTACAAATAAGATTTGGTCAAAGACTTGTGCCAAGACACTAGTTTTTCTCATCAGACCTACCGATGCATCGAGGAGCTATAGCGGGCTCTACCTATCCCTTACTATATCTAGTGTATTCCTCATATGAAAAGGTTGAAACATAACATAAACATTTGTATTAAAACTAGTATACAAAATGGTAATACTTTAACCATAAACCACGAATGGTATAAAAATAACACATCCATAGTCAAACATATCACAAAACCATCAATACAATATGAAAGATTGTATCATAATAAATCAACTTCAAACAAGTGTAAAATCCATCAAAGGATGTTTACATAGATGAAATAAAAAGTATTTGAGAGAAATATCTATTTCTTTATTGAAATCATTTCAAAGTCACATAATTATAAAAGAAAAAATTTATTTTGAAAATATTATTATAATATTGTAAAAGAATCTTTGAAGGTGTTATAATGGCGTAAAATAGCTGCACCCTCTGTATAAGTTTAAAGAAACATTCTTACATTAATTTTGTCAAAAAGGTCATAAAGTACCTTGATCAGAAAATGATGGAAATATTCCTTTCAAAACATTTTATAAAAAGTAAAAAAAGGGTATAAATGACTTTAACCCATATTCTAGGAAATAGTATAAATGTTTTGAAATAAATTTTTAAGAAACACAGATGTGGATGATAAATAAGTCCTAGTAGATACTTATGTATAAACAACCTCAGATAATGAAGAGATTGTAGAATTAACCCTCACCTTGTACTTTTCCTTGGTCGAGGGTGCATTAAAATCCTATATAATAGTTAAATAATTGTTATTAAACTATAAAAGAACCACATACATAAATATGATACCATATATGATCATCTAATATTTCTTTGTTAATAATATTTTAGAAGTATCATTTTTTCAGGTGTTGACTGATTCATTTTCCTTTATATGTTTTGTTACATAAGTCATGTTTGTTATGGATAGCATGTATTTGATTTATATACAGAATTATATTAGGTTCTTAAACCTTATTTTTAATCATAAAATGAAAATTATTCGTGAATTGTTACAATGAGGAATGAATCTTATCGTGTTCGTCGAGACCGTAATCCGTATGTACGCACGAGCAAAAATGTCATCCTATTGATGGTGAAATAGTATTTAACTGGATGGTATATCATATATACATAATAATTAATATGTTATATTTATTATTTACATCAATTGTATTCATTATTATACCCATCCAAATAATGAAGTGTTGAAGAATAAACTACACCACGACGTGGAGACGGTTAGTCGTATGTACGCACGTATGGTGAATTTGTCATTCATAGGATGGATAGAATAATGAACATGGTTGAAAAATATTTATAATAATATCATAGTATATTTAAGGTACTGGATTTATTATTTTGGTATGGAAACAACAAATAAAGGGAAAGTGGAAGAAGAATAAAACTTTGAAAGAGGTTATGAAATTATTACCTCTTCTTCGGGTGATTCCTTTTGATTTGATCAAAAGGGCTCTATAGGTTGGCTTTATGATAAAATTAAGGACTATAGGTTTAATTGAGGGTAGTTTGGAGGATATTGGATCATTTTTTGGTCGATCCAAATGGCTTTGGAGATGTGATTTTGAGAGAAGAGTAAGTACCCTTTTATAAGAGAGGTGAGGGTCACTTTATGAAAATTTTGAAATATTATTTTATTATAAAATCAATTTAAGTTTATAATGGATCAAAATGAATTTATTTTGAGTATTATGTGGTTATAGGTATAAATACTCTCATCCAATAGGTTTTAGACATGTTTAGGTTACCATATTAACCTTATCTTTTAGATTTAACTCTTGGTTAAATAGTTTAACATTTACCATGTCTCCTTGTATTTTTTTTATTATATGGTTAATAAACTTACTATAAAATTTCAAGAGAACCTCAAGTGGTTAATTAATTACATATATATAATTATATAAGTCCTTTGTAAGAACATTATATTTGTATGACTATTATATAATTTAATAATATAGTATTTGTTTTAAAAACTCATTTATGTTAATTTTGACCATATTTAGTATTTGGTTTTTGTGAAAGTAAAAAAAAATGATTAATTAAAAAAATATAAAATAAATAAACCCTAAAATGTAATATTCACCTATAAAATTAGTTTATGGTATCAAAACTTTCATATTATATTTATTTTAATATTTATAATATCATTTATTTGATTCTTTCGTTAATAAGGAAAATACTACATCATTATTGTGTCATAAATAAATCTATTTATTTTATGTCTAAAAATTATAAATAAAAGATTATCATGTATAAAATCTTTTTATATTTATAATGAATATTCATAGTCGAAAAGATCAATTATATAACCCCATATAATTTTTTTTTACTAAAAGATACATGCTTATGTTATTTTTGTCTTTACTTTAAAATAATTAATATAAAATTACATTATGTTTCTCAAGTGGATCCATGTGGTCCCAAAATCTACCAAAGTATGCCCAATGGGGACATGTATCATCCAATAGGGTTATAAAATGTGTTAGGGTAATTTAATATTATTATAATATTATTTTATTACCCTTATTTACCGAATTTACCCTTTAACTATGGTAAATAAAATATTTACTGAAGTAACTATTCATAATGTCTAAAAATAAAAGTTACATATTGACACATTTTGGACCACATGGTTCCAAATATGGAATCCATTTTTCCAAATTCAAAACACAGTGGTTGTAGAAATTAATTTAAAATTAATTTGCATTGACAAAACCAAAAAGCAGGTTTTTAAAAAGTAAAAACTATAAAAATATTGGCATGTGTTTACGTGAAATTTAATTGTGAAATTACATAAAATAACCTAAATTATATTAAATAATAAAAATATAGTCTAATTATACTTTAAAACCACTCAAATTTATAATTTAACACGATAAATTATTTCGATTAAAATAGTTGTTTTTAATTAAAATTTAGTATTTTTCACTATTCAACAAAATATGAAAGTTATCAAAAAAGTACCAAAAATTTATCTAAACTAAATTTTTATGTCCCTATCCTAAATAAGAATTAAATTTCATCAAATTAAATATATAAAAGTGTAAAATATTATATTTAAAAAGGGTTCGTCATTAAAAGGCGGAAAACTATATTTTTGAAAAAAAATACTTCTTTTATCTGAAAAATTGAATTTGTCCTTATATTATGTCTAAGAAACACAAAAGATGAATGTTAATATTATATGGGATATATATATAATTCAAAATTTGGTTATTACTATTCATAACCTCTTTTTTAATTGGCTAGTTTGATAGGTCGTGGCGCGCTTGAACTCGGTGTTGTGTACATCGCCTGCTATTATATTATTCAAAGAGAAATGTATCATGGAAGCTTAGGGTGTTACAATTATAATTATAATTTAATTTATCTTAATTAAATTTAAATTTAATAAAGTTTAAGGATGATGGATTCTCAAATCTTTACACTACCACCTCTCAGCTATGATGACATGATAGATTCTTGGTTAGGATGATTACAGTTGGAAAACCACCAACTCTATTAGAGGGTTGTTTATATTCATTTTCTAAAATGATATACTTCATATCCTTATTTTGAAATTTCAAAATATAATTTCTATTTTCATTTATTTTACTTGAATTTTTTTTTAAGTTAACTTTAAAATATCATAAAGTTCACTTGGATGGGGTTTCAAATGTGTAATGAACTCAAGTTTAACTATTAGGGGTAGTTGAAATATTCTTAATATGGGAAGGGTTAGTGGGAATACTAATCATGAAAGTAGTTATGCTGATGAATCCGCTTTCAATTATATCTAAATCATGTTACTCCTAGGGGTTTTATCTCAAATACCAAGTCAAATTAATCCCAACAGTGGGGGTAAATCAATTTATCCTCTCTCTGTAATGTATAATTATGTCTATGAAGATTCTTATCTTTTAACATGGAAATTCCTATTGTTATTTACCTTAGTTTATTCTTAAGTGTTTTTATATATATTCCATGGGTTTTATAATGGATATAAAATGTACTTATAGATAATTTCATTTATTAGCTGAAGCTCTAGTTTCATGGTTTATAAAGAATCATTATTCTATAAAACTTTCCCCCATTAAAGCTGATTATAGCATTTAGATGTTATTACACATATTTATTTTGGATGCAACACACACTCACTAATTTTGGAATTATTGTCACTAAAAATAAAATTCTTTTTGGTAACATTATTCCCATTTTTTATCATTAAATTTTCATCTTATTATTTTCTAATGTTATTCTTCTTATATTAAAAAAATCCACGAAAAAAAGGATCAAAAACTAAGAAAATGAGCTCATATAATCTTGAAAACTTTTTAAAACAATATTCGGGTCATTTCTTATCTATACAGACCAACCACATATAAAACTAACACCCAAAATGAATTATATGATCAAAATATTCATTTATCTATCACATTCTTATTAAAGGGGTCAAAATTGAGAAAACTACTTCATATCTCCATGAAAACTTATTACATGTATGAATAGACCTTATGTCAATCTAACATGAAGTGTGGTCAAAATTACTGAACATTCGGTTTTAATAGATTTAAGTCCTTGCAAACATGAATATGAGGGTCATAACTGAGAAAATGACCTCAGGTTATTGTTAAATCAAAGGTAAATATACATTGTTTTACTTTTGACATGTAAGAATATACAACACATTAGTCCAACCTGTTGTTTATATTAAATGACCAAAATTTATAATCTTCTTATTTAAAAGTTAAAAACTATGTGTCAAAGGGTCAAAATATCCTAAGAGACCTCATATTGAAGTTAAATTTTAGGAAAGTGACCTTCAGTTAATTTTTTACATGTTGTAATTGACCCTATGACAACCCACTTGTAGGTTTCCTAAAAATAACAATAGAGTGATTTTATTGATTTAAAGTTCAAAACACAAGTTTCAAAGGGTTAAAATATAAGTTGTTCGGAGTATATTACTTAAGAGGGGGGATGAATTGAGTAAATATAAAAATTCCTATTTTAAAATTGGTTCTTTAAAAGTTTTCCCCCATTAAAAATATAATCAAAGTCAGTTTTTAGTGAATTTATAAAAGTCTTTAATGTTAAATTAATTTCTCAAAAGATTGATTAATTATCAAATATAGTAATCTAAATATTTGTATAACTTTTGAAACTAACATACTAGTTTAAAATATATATAAAAACTTGTTAAAATAACTATCATATTTCAATTTAGTTTTATAAAATGGGGATAAAACAAAGTAAAACTAAAGAGAAACACAAAGCATAAATAAAAAAGAGGTTCAGTCTCAAGATGTGACTTTGTCCTCTCCACTTGGTGATCACCTAACACCAAGAAATTTATATTAATAAACATCATCCACACCCTATATCGGGGTTCTCAATAGTACATAGGATTTTCCATGTCACACTTGACCTCTACCACAGTTATTCATGGGGGGAAAAAGGTGACTCTTGACCTATTCCACTGTTCTACGTGGGATACAGGATATAATAATCAGAGTGAGTTTGGGGATATCAGGTATCCTCTAGTTGTGCACAGGAGTCAGTGTGTGTGTGTAACTGATAGATACACACACTGCTAAAAATGTAAACAAAATAACACAACAAAGCTAAATATGTAGAATAGAGTTTAGAAATCTCTGTGTGTTATGAATTGAATCTATAGACTCATTTGATGTAGTGAAAATAAATCATTTAGTACTCTTCTAAATGTCTTCTTCAAAATAGAGTATTTTAATCTATATGGTCTCGTTTCGAGGAGTGTAAAATGTTCAACTCCTTGTTTGAAAGAATTTCAATGAATCTCAGCAGGATTTTCTCATCTTGTTGATGTCCCCATATGTTCTTTCTTTGAGTTCATGGGATTTTGAAGAAAGCTCGAGTATTGTAGGAGTTTGAATTTATTATGTTATTTCTAATTTTCAGTATATTCCTCATCACACATAAAATGATACATTGGGTAATTATTTTATACTTAGTTGTCTAGCAGGCATGAAGATATCCCCATATATATGTACCTTGTACTGTCTACTGATAGTCCTACATACAACATTAAATAGTGTCAGAAACATTAATTTTTCTAAATATGACTATTAGATATAAATTTTAATTAATAAATAAAAAAATATTTATGACTATCGGTGAGTCATAAATATTGGTGTATCATTGGCATCGGTCTGTCAGCAGAAGTGACTCTTTATATCAGTGAGTCATCTTCATTGGTATCAGTGACTCTATGCATCAGTGAGTCTTTTCCATCAGTATCGGTGACTCAGGGTGTCAGTGTCTCCTTTAATCGGTTCAATAAATGAACTAATGGTGACTCATATTAATGATGATTCCTTCCTTAATTTGGTGAGACATTTGAGCCAATAGTGACTCATTTTAACAGACGGTGAGTGCTTTCATCGGTATCATCATGCAACAGTAGGACACTTGAACTAACGATAGGAAGTCTGTGTTAGTTGCATTGCAATGGTAATTCTTCTGTCTGTCAGTGTCATGTTCAACAGTGAGTCTTTTGTAATGGTTTCAACTTCACATATTTAGAAAATATGCTTGTTTGACTTGTCTTCCAAAAATACTTATGTATGACGGTGAGTCATCTGTTTGTTAGTGTTGGTGACTTATACTCATACAATTTTAGATAATCTATATGTCTTGCAATTCAACAAAGTTAGAAACTGATAATCCTCATAATTACAAATAGATAATCAATTAAAAGATTTTTTAGACTTAATCACACATAAATGGTTGTATGAATGAAATGATATGATATTCAAGATAATTTTGTGTTATAATATAAGACTTAACATGAAATAAGATATATTTTAATATATGTCATGGTTTGATATTCAAGATAATGTTGTGTCATAATATAATATCTAACATGGAATAAGATATATGTTAATATATAACATGCTTTGTGATAATTAAAATCTTTAGTTAGAGATAGTGTCCATTAGCATCTACGGGCCAAAAATATAGAAAATGAACTATAATTTTATTAAAATCATAGGAAATTGATCACTAATTAATCATTTACATGTACGAATATACCTCACATAAATCTATAATTCAGTGTGGTCAAAATGATGTTAAAAATTGTTTTATTAGAATTAAAATTATTTAAAAACATGTGTCAAAGAGTCAATACCTATAAAATGAACTCATATTACGATCTAATGATATTCTATATTGATGGTTCATCAACTCCTACATGTCAATGATTATTTAACAATCATCATCCAATGATTTCATGATTACCCAGGATCATTTTCTTATTTATAAAAAAAATTCATCTTATTCTATTTATTGATACTATTGATGAATCCTACTTTTACATATTTTTCATTGACATATTCTTTCAAAAAAATATTCTTAATTTTTAATTTTTTTTATCTTTTTAGGTTCTTATTCTATATTTTCTTTTGCATCAACCATTATATGGTCCCCAACATCAACTTTCAATTTTTTATAAACAAAATTTATAGCTTATACTTATGATTAATATTCAACTACCAATTATATATTCTTTCCAACTTCATATTCAACTACTAATTTTTCCTTCTTACATTTTCTAATTTTGTATTTGGAATTTTTGTTTTTATTTTAAATTTTATTTTTTTCACTTTATTTATTCTTTTATTTTGAATTTATTGAATGTTTTTTATTCCAATTATTTTGTTTCAACTATTTCTTCTCTTATTTATACATATAATTCCAATTCTATATTCTAAATTTGAGTTTCTAGATTTTTTATTTTGATTTTAATTATTTTGATTTATATTATATTTATAAATGAGTTTATATTATTTATTATGTTTTTTCTTCAAATATTTCATTCTCTAATTACTTATATTTCTATTTATTAAGAATTTTTCTTTTGACTTATGTGTCTGGTTATTGGTTTACCTTTACCATTTAGTTATTCTTCCTTTTAATGTTTTTTATCTATTGGTTCCAAATTATACTTTTGAATTTTTATTTTTCATTAATTTTATATTCTCATTTTTATTTTGACTTCTTTATTCTTCTTATACTTCTCAATTTATTCTTTTGACTTCTATCATTTTCACTTACTTATAGTTTTATTTATTTTTTCTTTAAATTAGTTTTCAATTTTTTTTATCTTCATATTATATTCTATTTTTTTATTTTTTTTATTCCTTTTAGTTTTGTTTTTTCATTTTACTTTTGAGTCTTATTGATTTTTCATTTACTCTAACTTTATATTACACTTTTGTCTTGTTTCTTCACTCTTCTATATTAGATTCTAAATCTAGTTCTTCTTCTTTATTATGAAATTATTTTAACAATTGTCTTCAATTTTTTCATGTTCTTTTAATTTTATTTTCTAACTTTTCCATAATTCCTTTATTTTTATTATTATATCACTAATACATTTTTCCTTCGACTTAAAATCTTATTTTAATATTTTCAATATGAATTTTATATTTTTTATTCTTATTATCCTTTAAACTCTACTTTTGTTGTAATATTCACAATGTTTTTTGACTTAAAACTTCACCATGTTAATCAGGATTATTATTTTTTTTGTTTAAACAAGTATTTTAGTTATCCTTTTACTTTAATATAAAATCATTATTCTATTTTTTGTTTTTTTTATAATTACAATTCTTCTTCTACATTTTATCATGTATTTTGTTTTATTCATTAATACTTATTTTTTATTTTTTATTTTTTATTATATTATTTGATGTTTTTTATTTATTTATTTTACATTTTCTTTTATTTTCCACCTCTCAACTTCCTTCTAATACATCCTTCTTGTATATAATTTTTGGAGTTTTATTCATTTTATAGTTTCACATTTCCCTTAATTTTAAATTAAATCATCACTTTTATATTTCACATTTTAGATTCATCTATGTTTAGAACTTGTAATTTTGATGATTGTTATCTATGTTTTGAGTTTCACTTTTTCTTCAAATTTTTCTAGTTTAATTTTTTTCTTTCAACATTTACTTTTTGAATATGCTTGTGGATTTAAAGTTTGGTTGTGTTCTTACTTCACCTTTTTCTAATGTTTCTATGTATTCTTTTTATTTCCCTTAAAAATCAATTATTTTAAAAAAATCGTAATTTTTATTCCCTTTCTCCTAATCAGCCTTCAGTAACTACATTTTTAACTAGTTTGTCTTATTTCTTACATATGTAGATGCTTTTTCAATTTATTTCAAAACACTTTTTTATTTTTTTTTATTTTTTCCTCCTAACTCTTATGATTTTCCACATATTCTATATTTTAAACAAAATCAACAGCCATATTTCAATTTCTATATCAATTCCTTCAATTGTCTATTTATTTTATTTTTTAAATTTTTTTTACTTCTATATTTTATTTTCATCCGACTAATTTTCTGATATTTAAATGATGAGAAGAGTGATTTTAAATGATTATGTTTTTTTATTTAAATAAAAATTATTTAAATATCTAACAATAGTTTATTTTAATAATTAAAATTATAATTTCTAATTTATTTTGAAGGAAAAATAAAAATATCTCACAAATGAGACATCATATATAAAAATAATAAGTTTAAAATTTCTTAGAGAAATATATTTTTTATGTGAAGAAATTTATAAATTTTTATTTTTTGTACCTTATAATACCCTTACATTAGGAGGTGTCACCAAGAGAGATGAAGTGAGAAAAGATAAATCATCAATGGAATGATTAATAAACCTCTTAATTTCTATTTTTATCAAGTTTTTTAATATTTTATTTGAGATAACAATAAAAAATTAAATTATTTTATATTTATTTTTTATTTAATTTATCTTCACTAAGATTAAATTTAATAAAGTTGAAAGAATATGGATTTTTTAATATTTACACTACACTATATCAAATATGATAAAATTATTCAGTCTTGGTTATGCTTATGAAATAAGGAAAACCATCACCACCATGGGAGGGTGGTTCGTACTCATTTTCCAAAATGATATCTTTCATGTTAATTTTTCATTGAATCAATATACACATTATGTTTTTGTTAAGCTAACCTGAAGTGTATTTTTAAGTTAAAATTATAATAGCATGTAGGTTAGTTTGTGGGGATTGAAGATATGTTCCTTAAAGTAAGATTTAATTGCTGGGGGAAACATAATTCTACCAATTATAGGGGGTGGAGGTCCTCTTGATCCTAATAGGACCTACATTAATGAACCTACTTCCAATTCCAAATACTGGTTGGTCCACCTAGGGGAGTTATTTCAACTTCTGATTTAGAGGAATCTTGGGGGGGATCTGTTGACCCTCACTATAAAATATAAAATTAAGTCATTATATAATCCTCTCTTCTAACTCGAACTTATATATTCTTCTAGATACTATTTTATTCTTAATAGTTATTCATATATTTTATTTCATAGGCTATAAAATAGATTATAAACATACTTGTAGAAATTTTCACTTCCTAGGTGAAGAATTGGTTTATTTTTCTAGAGAGAATCAACATTCTGAAGAAAAAAACACATCTAAGGTTTATTGTAGTAATTGGAAGTTATTTAACCCAGTTATTGTGGATATAACACACACTGACTAATATTAGAGTGATTTTCACTCAAAATCCAATTATTTGTGATAAAACCACATTCATTTAATCAATTTTAAATTTTAATCCTCCCCTTTTCTAATATTATTATTCTTATATTAAAAAAATAATTGAAAATTGGGTTCCAAATTGATATAACAAGATATGATTTGTAGGATAATTTAGGAAAAAGATATTTAATTCATTTTGGATCTTCATAAACCAACCACATTAATCAAACATAAAAATTTACAATTATGTTAAAAATATTCATCTAGTATTGAAATTATTATTAAAGGATTTTAAAACTAAGCAAAAGAGTTTGAATGGACATGAAAATTTATAATATGTGAGAATATATCCCATTGTAATCTGATATGTGGTGTGGCCATAATGACTGAACAAAAATTTTTATTAGATTTAAAAGTATTTAGAAATACGTGTCTATGGTTCATAAACTTGAAACAACATTAGGATTTCACTAAATTTATAGGAAGCATATATTATTTATTTTTTGATATGTAGGAACAAACCGCTAGTCTATCTGACTTTTGGTTTGTTTGAAATGACCAAAATTATATTTTTTATTTTTTAATGTCTGAAAATGTTTTTCAATGGGTGGAAAACTTCCAAAAGACACCTTATTGAAGTTAAATCATAAGAAAATTACCATCATTTTATTTTTGACATGTTACAATAGACTCCACATTAATCCAACAAGTAGGTTTCAAAAAATGAAAAAAAAGAGTTTTTTTATTAATTTAAAAGTAAAAAAATGGGAATCAAAGGGTTAAAAGATTGAAAATAACCATAGAATGTCATAAAATGAAAGTACATTGATCATTAATTAATTTTTTACATGTATGAGTAGACCTCAAATAAATATAACAAGAAGTGTTTTTAGAATGTTCTAATAAATAGTTTTATCAGACTTAAAATTATTTAAAAACATGAATCAAAGAGTTAAGGCCTAATATATGACCTCAGATTATGAGCTCGCTGCATGTCATATTGATAATTGTTTTTGTTCCATATTTAAAAATAATTATTCAACAAACATTTTTAAATTATTTCAAAAAAATTTAAAGTTATTTTATGGTTTTATCACTTTACTATTTTCTTCTATTTCTATTTAGTAATTTTGGATTCTAATTTCACTTCCTTTATTTCATCTTATTCCTTCTGCTAAAATTTTCATGTTTATGGATTAAATTTCTTATTTTGGTGTCAAATTATATAATTTCATCAAAATCTATAATTAATTTTTCTATATAAATGAATTTCATTTCTTCTATGACTCTACATTATATCCTATGCTTCTATATTAGATTCAACTAATACATTAGTATTCATGCTTACTTCAGATTCAACTATTAAATTTGGCCTCCTGCCTTTTCTTATTTTTGGATTTTGGGTTTTTTACTTTAATATTTATTTTTTAAACATTTATTTATGATTTTATTTTGGAATCATCCTTTTACCACTAATTTTGTTTTAACTATTTCTTATCTTTTTTATGAATCTACTTCCATTTCTAGATTCTAAATTCATGATTTAATATTTTTTATTTTTATATAACTTATTTTGATTTAACATATTCTTATTCTTGAGTTCATATTATTACTTTTTTTCTTTTAACATTACTTTCTCCTATTAAGTATATTTATATATATTATGAATTATTCTCCTATATTTTGCCTCTTTTAGTTGGTTTATATTTCACTTATAGTTATTATTCCATTTAATGTTTTTCACCCAATATTTTAGCTTCTATCAATGACTATTGATTTTTCATTCATTTTTCTTCTACATTTTCTTTTTTTACTTCCCGCTTCTTGTTCTGATTCCTAATTTCCCTTTTTTACATCATAAATTTTCTTTCAACTCTAGTTTTTTTCTTCAAGTTATTTTTCTATGTTTATTATTATTTTTATATTGAATTTTTTTTCTTCTTCTAGTTTTTATTATATTTTTTGTTTCTTATTTTACTTTTTAGTCATCTAGATTTCTCATTTACTCTAAGTTACAAGTATACTTCTATCTTCTATCTTCTATCTTCTAGATTATGGTTCTAATTCTAACTGTGGTTATTCTTTTTTCCACTATATTTCATCTACCTAATGTCTTCAATTTTCCTTTATTATTTCACTTCTATTTTATTCATTTTATGTAATTCTGTTTTTTATTATTATATCTAATTAATATATAATTTATTCTATTTCCAATCCACTTTTGAGCTTATCCTTCAAAATTTTGGATTTTAGATTCTACATCACCTATAATTCTCACTTTTGGTGGTATATTCACAATTGGGTATGACTTATTTTATCTTCTTCTTCTTCTGGATTATAATTTATTTAATTGAAAATTGATTCTAGTCCACCTTTTAATTTAACATCCAATCCATATTCAAATTTATTTTGTATCTAATTTAAATTCATATTATATATTTGAACATGTATTATGACTTATGTATTTATTCCTACTTCATATTCTTATTTTATATTATACCTTATGATTTAAGTTTTATATTTTTTTTATTTTCTTCTATTTTCGATATCTCTATTTCCTTTAATAACTTATTACTTGTTTATAGATTTTGGATTCTACTTTATCTTTTTCTTCTAATTTCCCCCCACTTTCATATATGGTCATAAATTTCATATTTCACATGTTAGATATTTATCTGGTTAGTTATTGGACTTTTGATTTATGATATCATTATTTTATTTATCTAGTGTTATTGTTTTGGATTAAACCTAAAATTTTGAATATGATTATGGATTTAGTTTTTTATGTTCTTTATTCAACTTTTACTAATGTTTGAATGTCTACATTGACTTTCACATCTACATCCTCTTATTCTCTCAAAAGTTTCTTACAACTACTTCCATAGAACTGACTCTATATTTATAAATTTTATTTACATATAGTTCATCTCTTGCTTCTATATAAATATATATGCTTTTAAAGTTTTTGTTTTAACTCTCAGTTATATCTTATACTTTTTTCCCTTCAGAATCTTATCATTTTACTCATCCACTTCATTTTTTTTATAACTTTATCTTTATTTCCATTTTCATTTTCATGCCTTGTATTTTAATTGCTTTTATTTTTTCCCTTATATTTTTATACTTCTACATTTTCCTCCTGTTATCACTAATGTCCTGATATATAAATGAGAACTCTAATATAAAATTAGTTTTAGGTGACTGTGTTTTTTTATTTAAATCATGGTTATTTAAATTATTAAAATTAACATGTTTTAATAATTAAAATTATCGTGAATAATGGATTTTAAATAAAAATAAATATATATATCAAATGATATTTGGTCAATTCTTGGTTACACTTATGATGGACGAATAGTCATCACTACTATTAGAGGGTGGTTATTATTAATTTTCCAAAATTTTATCTTCTAAATCCTTATTTTGATGAATCAAAATACACTATTTATTTTAGGTAAGTTTTTCTGAAGTGTTTTTTTATAATAACTTGTCAGTAAATTTTAGGTTAGCTTGTGGGGGATGTAGATGTGTTCCCTATGAACTCAAGTTTGGGTGTTAGGGGTAACTCAATCATTCCTATTATGGAGAGGGATTGTGGTTCAATAAATCCTGACTGGACCCACATAGATAAATCAACTTTTAATGATTTATACTAGTTAGAAAACCTGGGGGCGTTGTCGCAACTACTGGGTCAGAGGCATCTTAGGTGGATGGGTGAAACCTATTATTCCTCTATCGGTAATGAAAAATTATGTATTCATAGAATATTATATTTTTAATTTTACATTTATATTCTTTTGGATATGAGTTTATTATTTATAGTTATTTTGATATAGATTTCAAAGGTTTTGTAATAGATAATAAAATTACATCCAAGACTTTTCACTTATACTTTAGTATATGAGTAGTACAGTTTTTGGAAGTTATTACACTCAATTGTTCTGGATTCATCACATGCTATTAAGTTTTAGAATGAATTTCACTCAAACTTGGATTCTTTAGGATAACACCTATTCCATATCTTCAAATTTAAATGACCATATTATGTTTTTATAACATTGTTATTATTACATGGAATGACTCCAAGAAAAAAGGGTTCAAAATCATGTAAGTTTTAAAATAGAGTAATAAAGTTCAGATTGGCACAAAAACTTTCGAAAAATATCTTTGAGTCATTTATGACCTTTACTAACCAACCACATGGGAATCTAATTCCTTAATTTCTCTATGTGATTGAAAATACTATTTATATATCACATTCTTATTAAAGTTAAAGTCTCTTAAAGAGGGTTAAAACTAAGAAAATGAGTTCAAATGATAATAAAAACCTAGTGGAATTAAACAAAAATTTGGTCAATATGATTATGGTATTTCATAGTATCATACACTGTATCATTTCACCTTGATATTTTTATTGAAATGACATATCACTCATTAATGCCTCAAAACTAAGCATGCAACATCAATTTGACAAAGAAACTTTGGCTAATGATCCCTAATCCATTTTTGATTGGTATTAATCATATTCCAATTAATGCCTAAATTACTCACTATGATGGAAACTATTATTTAATATTGGTAACACATATTAATAAATGATAAATCACCTATGTAGGTATCAAGAAAAATGATCATATTCTTTTGAAAAACATAGGAAATGATATATGATTTATTTTTTTATACAAAAATCAACCAAAATCTATGTGAATTCCAAATTTATTAGTTTGAGTGAAACTATATTTTAAACATCACATTATTACTAAATTGAAAATTCACCAAAATGAAATTATTTCTGAATAAACTAGTTTGTATTTATTTCAAAACATAGTGTAATGACCCTCAAAATATTTGGGATATATATGAATCAAACACACAACAATAAAATTCCTAAATTTAATAGCATGATCCAAATTATCCTTTCTCGGTGACGTATTTATTAAAATTAAACATCACACATAAAGGGGTAAAAAAAGAAAACAACCTTAGATAAATAATTATCTATGATTCTTGAGAAATTTTTAATTATTAAGAATTATCTTTGATTCAATATGTTTCCTAGATTTCTTGGTAAAATTGAATATAAGATTCTATATTATAAACACTTATTAAGAAAAGATACATCTCCCATATATTATTCAAAACCAAAAAAAATGAGCTTGAATTGGCATGAAAACAAAGTAATGTGATATTTGAGACATTTTTTATTTGTTCAAGACAACCCAATGTCATCTTGATACTTGAGTTTATCAGCATGATCAAATGTTTTATTTGGAAAATGAATTAAAAAGTCTCACCTAAATGGGTTCAAAACTCATAAAATGGGTTTAGATTCCCATGAATGTTTTAATATTGGGTTCCCTAGACCCAACTAAATAATACTTTTCGATTACCATATCATTTATATAGTGAGTTATACATGATTTATATTTACTATAAGAGTTTTTATATTTCTATGACCACTATTTATATAGTGATATCCTTATATTACATGTCTTATCAAAAAGGTTATAATAGTACTTAGGATATAATGAGAACCTCAAGATACAATAACATTAATCATAAACATATGTCTTATAGTCCAGAAACATCATATTGATAGGACATAGATGATATGTGACTATCAGGTGTTAGGATCTCATAAGCATTGAGACTTCTACTCATGAAGTTCATACTTGATTAACTTGAGTAGATGAGATCATGAGGACTGAACCACCAATAGGAACACGACATATTTCAGGTGTTATTGGTAGTTCCAATTTGTGAGCACATGTAATGGTCACCCCGATTTGAGGTGATTATCAGTTTATACTATTTGATTACATACGTTGATGCATGACAGAAACTATGTAATTGATTTATTATAGTGGTAGATTTAGTTTTGTGCATCATTAGGGTATGAAATTGAATGAATAATCAAGATAGATTTTGTCTCTTCAGAAAGGATGTGATATCTCCATCCTAGTGCATCAGGATAGTAGTACCTTCTATAAACCAAATTACATAGTAGAATAAGGTAAGTCTATCCAGTAAGTTCAATGAATAATAAATCAAAAAATGATGATGACATGATGTGTGTGTGTCCTTCTTTATAAGATATCATGATATAAAGAGATTATATTACAAGGTATTTGTTCATAGGAAAGGATTTCATTATTATGAATTTCCTTGATCTATTTAGGGACCATGATGGGTCGATGGACTCCTATCTTAGTCTATTAATAGTATTTACTACTATTGAGATAAGGGTTTGGTGGGTCACACACTAAGTGTACTCTAAATTAAGGCATATTCTGAGGAATATAAATTTAGGACATAGTGGGTCGTAACACATGGATTTGAGATAAGTATGAGAATATATGATCGACAAGTAATAAATAAATTCATTATTATTAATATATATAATAATAGGAATTTATTTTATTTATTTAATGGTTTTTACATGTTTTAGATAAAATAAATGGAAAAATATTATACAAACAAGTATTATTTTAATATTCAAGGTTTTTTTGGTATTATCAGGAACATCAAGTTGATTTAATAGCTCAGTTGTATAATGTAATATATTTATTATATTGAAAATAAGTAATAAGAATATAAATGATATTAATGACTTGGTAAATCATTCATAAGATGTCGTTTATAGTGGGTAATAAATATCCAGTGGTTGGGATCTATTTTATGGTATTTAAGAATCACACTATATTAGGATGAAAGGGACTCTCATAAATATGGCTATTAAATTCAAAATGGTAGAGTTCATCTCTCTTATCAATAACTTCATATAGAGATATATTGATTATCTATTCTTCTAATCCATGTTCTTATTCCTAGATCAAATGATTGTCGATGAGTTGATCGTCAGGGCATTGAAGACTTCATCAAATCTCTATGCTAGCACTTGGAATTCGACCATCGATGCCCCCATATACTTTTTAACTTCAAGTGGATGATCTAGATAGATCTAACTTTGGTTCATTCAAGAAATGATTGCCGGTAAAAAACAATTGATGAAAGAATCTTTAGATCAAATGATGTAAACTTTGATTTATTTTTGTGTTTAAGTATTTTCATGAGAGATCATCGGGGCTTGGTATGGGTTTACCTTCATAGAAAATGACATAGTTACATCAATTTACAGTGAAAAAGTTTAAATTTATCTCACATATACTTCTACTACATACCCCCAATACCTTCAACTGGTATTAGAGGTATCATGTGATGGTTTAAGGTGATGAAAAACTAATTTTTTAATAAATTAATGTAGAGGGAATCACAAAGGTACCAATTCTATATATAGTGATTTAATCTAACATCATACAGTGAATTCATGAATATTTGAAGTTTTAAATTAGATTATAATTGACATTATTGTAGATTTAAATTATAGAGAATATATGTATATAAGTTATATATTTGTTATAATTTACCCAAATTAGCCTACGGGTCTATTTTCTGTTGAACTTGAACATCGTCCAGATTGTCGGTGACCATAATAGTAATTTCATGTTTGGAAGTTTTTTTACTCAAATGTGGAATTATAAATTTGTTTAATTCAAAAATAATAATAACCTAATAGGGATTGGGGAGCCACTATGTTCTAAATGATTTAAACAAAAAAATAAAATCCAAGAAGATGTGATTTTGATATTTTTCAACAAAAAAAATAACAAAGGGGTTGTGCTAGACTCATGGGTCAAGAAGGTAAAATATAATAAAACAAAAGTGGGTCTTCTAGGACATGATAAAAAAATTATATCTTTTTGGGGTCCTCCATTGTTTTGTTACCACACCATAGACCCTGAGCACCTCCCGTGTATTCTTCTATCAACCCCACCATGCGTGTTATTGACAACCACTCTAGACCTCACCCAGTAGTCCCATATGAAGTTCGAACTCTCCTCAGTGGTACACCCCGGACACCTCTACCCTCTTGCACATCCATCCCGTCGAGTTCCAACCACTTATGCACCTCTAGTACCTAAGCCCTCACCACCATTGGGCTCCCTCCCTGGCCTCCCAACCTTTTCATGTCCCACTACACATTTTCCATACAGGTGACTCACAACCAAAACTAGGTTAACCTGAGCTAGTTTGGGATGGATATGGGAATCCATGTCCCACCTTTCCCATTTGAGGTTTATATGAGGCTCAATACCTCGTTCAGAGGGTTTCTAGGCTACCCAGGGGTCTGATATCAATAATGTTATATATATATATATATATATATATATATAATTTAGAATTTTTAAAACTTATATATAAAAGAAATATGAAAAAATAAGTTATATTTTTTCAAATAATAATAATAAAATTGGGGCCAAGTAATTATTTAAATTGGATTAAAATTAAAATGAATTATTTTAAATAATTTATTTCTCTCAACATATATTTGTGGAAAATTTAATTTTATTACATATTTAATTTGTGTCTTGATTGATTTTGAGCATTATCTATTCAATGTTTGTTAGGATTTTATTTTTTTAATTTTTTTTTACAACTGTTTGTGATGCATATAATAATTAAATTTATTTTGGTGGCCTAAACATAATCTTTACCCACATAATATATATAAGATTTTGTATGTCCATCAGTTTTGTTACGTATATATTTTTTTCAAACTGAAACCCCCTCACCTTCATGCGAGTATTTATGTATTATAGTAAGGATATTGTAATACATGGAAAATTTTGAGATGAGATAGTATTCAATAAGATATGATGATACATTAGACTAGGGTGTGTGAAACGATATGATTCAAAGATGACTAAGGTATTTTACCCTTGGGTTTATGGTTGATTCAATGAGATTAAATGGATCAACTAATATCAAATGTTTAATATCAATGACATCATTTATTTATGTTATTCATTATTTATTATTTCAACACCCAGATGTTTTTATGAAATATTTTCTTAAAACAATTTTAATTCTTCAATAGCTTGCATTGCACAAAATCGTGAGTTTAAACAAACCGTGAGATGCCCTTAGTATAAAATGACGATTTTAACCTAGCCCTTAGGTTAATGAAAATAAATATAAATAACTTATGAAAATATATAGTGAGTTTATTTGCTACCAGTTATTTATAAAAAAATATTAATCAATTATATATTTGTATTTTTGTATTACTAAATTGAGTAAATTTCTATTAGTAAATGAAATTATTGAAATATATATGTTATATACTGAATAAAATATTTTTTTATTTTCATCCAATATATATTTTTTCATAGGGAATGAATAAACCCTATTTGATGTATAAAAACCAATATTTTTTAAAAGGGTAGTTTTCCTCTTTTTAATGAAGAAACCCTTTTAAATTAATATTTTGACACATTAAAAATTTATATGACAAAATAAACATGTTTTTTGAAATCGGGATATAAAAATTTACTTTGGGTGAAATTTTAATATTTTTCTAATAACTTTCAAATTTTGATGAATAGTAACAATATACAAAATTTTAATTGAAAACAACTTTTTTCATTAAAATAATTTATATGTTTAAATTATAATATATAATGGTTTTAAATTATAAATAGAATATATTTTTATCATTCAATATAATTTATTTCAATATAATTAATTTTACATTTAATTCAGATGTAAAAACATTTCAATTTTTTCCAATGTTTTAACTTTTAAAACTCGTTCTATCTTTTTGACAATGGGATTAATATGAAAATTAATTACTAAAAATTCTATTTTTAAAATTTTGAAAAATGGATTTTATATTTTGAATCATTAGGTACAAATTATATAAATATCTTTATTTTATTTTTGGGCATTTTGAATAGTAACTTTAGTAACTTTTATTAATACTGTAAAAGGGTAAATAGGGTAATTAAGGGTAAGAAAAATATTTAAAAATTACCCTAAACATAAATTAATATCATTTTTTGATTATTTTTTGACCTAAATCATCCTTGGTTCAAAATGGTATCCATTGGAATCCACTCGGATGAGATTACAACATTTAATTTATTTTATTTGAAGAAAAGTTATATATTTCTCTCTCAAATTTTAATAACTATATCATTTCATATATAGAGGAATACATATGGTAAATTATATTATAAATACTAATTTTAAATATAATTTTTTTTCTTTATCATGGTAATTTATTTTTAATTTTTAAGAAATAAATAATTACTATAAAAACTTATACTTTAATGATGTAAAAATTAATTAATTGATGAGAAATAAATAAATAATTTTTATTAAAATTATAATAACCATCAAAAGACCTTAACACTTGAACAAATATTATTGGTTGAGTATATATCAACCATAACCATCCAAGAGTCACTTTAGTGACCATTTTGAGCTTTATAGAAGAGATTGTGACACATATATTATCTTATTTCATGTGATGTTAAAGTTTTCACATTCATAATTTAATAATTATAACATTTTAAATGATAGATTTTCTAGAAGATAATTCAACTAAAAGTATTATTATGAAATATAAAAGATTTATCTTCATCATAGTATTTTATTTTTAATTCTTATTCAAAAATTATGTATATTAAATAATTACACAATATTGATATAGTAAATATTTTATTAATGGAGATAACAAATAAATGTTATTAAAAATATTAAAATAAATAATATTTGGGATAATTAGTATGTATAATGAATTTTAAATAATACCATTACTTCTTATTAAAATAATAAAATATTTTTTTATGTTAACTTTTTATCTTAATATTTTTTAAAAATCAATGAATTGAATAGTGTCAAAATTGCCATTATTGATTATTTATAAAAATAATGTTTTATTAAATTATTTAAAAATCATAAAACATTTTAAAAATATATAACGATTATGATATACTCTAAAATGTTATAAGGTACTTATTAATGGTCTAATTTACATAATTTATGTAAATATTCCACCCTTTTAATATTGAAATATCCGTTATCTTAGTTAAAATTAAATAGAATAACTAAGTGTTAATTAAAATTATATTGTTTAAATTGATAGATACACTTGTCCAAAATTTATTGGGTGATGATATTATTACCCTATCTTATATCATCTTCATAATTGGGACATTTTTGAGTTTTTTGTATGGGTTTTATTTCATATTAAATTAATATTTTTAAGAGATCTCAAAAGTGACCCTCACCAAAATTATAAAAGGGAACCTCCTCCCTCACCCCTTCACCTCACTTTGAGCATTAAATCTCATCCATAACCTATTAATTTATCTTATAAAAATCATTATTTACATTATATATGTTCTAGTTTTCTTCAAATACCAACTCTATTGCTTTAAGAGAATATTTAGAGGAAGAACGTCGAAGAAGAGGTAATATCCCCTACTGATTCTTTCAAACTTCATTATTCTTATACATACTATTCAATGGGTTTTTTCATTATAAATAAATAAATCTAGTGTCACTTATATACTGAGATTTTATTATGATTATTTAACAATAATATTCCACTTTCTATCCATCCTATAAAAAACGAAATCACTATGCATGTGTACGTACGACTTACTTTCTCCACGCCATAGTGTAATTTGTTTTTCACCACCACCTTACTTAGATGGGTATAATGCTAGAAATAATAATTATATATTATTATTATAAAATTATATTTATTATGAAATATTATAAATCATTCACACCAATACCATTCAACAATAATGGGAATGATATCGTCGCTTGTGCGTACGTATGACCTATTGTCTCCACGATGTGTTGCGATTCATTCTACTTAATTATAATTAAAGAATGATTATATAAATGTATATAATGAATAAATATTATATATATATATATAATTTAAATATCATTTTGGATTGATATAACTATGACCTATAAAGGATAACTGAAACTTATTTTACAAAACATGCATAAGTAAATGAAGTAGTTAATACATGAATAACAAGTAATAATAAAATTTTATTAACAAACAGTTGTTAATATGATCATAAATGATATTATAAAAAGGACTATTATTCTTAAATAATTCAATGATATTATTTAATTCATTATACAGGAGGTTCAGATACCTACAAATTAAATTGGACCTCAAGTAAGGGATAATTTCAAAATCTCATTATTATTCGAGATTGTTTATATGTAAATGTTTATTGGGGTATATTTATCATCCACATTCATGTTTCCTAAATATAAAATATTAATTCTATTCTTATTCAATTTTTTAAATGTAATTTTTCCCATTGGTGAATTTTTATTTAACGATATGAAAGTAATCTTTTGTCTATAATCGATACAAGGTACTTTTTGACTTTTCCAAAAAAAGTATGAGGAAAATGTTATTTTAACTTATTTGGTTTAAAAAGTTTTTTTACATTTTAATAATGCCTTATTTCCATAAATCTTACTCTAAACTATTTAAATTTTATTTTCAAATAAATTATTTTCTTTTAAAATTTCACGATATTTTGAGAAAAGAAAACGTTTTGAATAAGGAGGGATATTTTTCTCATGAATTAATTTCAATTGTTATATCAATATTATTTTCCATCTAAATTGAATTTATTTTATAGGGTTATGTTTCAATTATAATATTATAATTGTACCTATTATTTCATTGGGTTTATGATAAAATGTTATTTATGAAATCCATTTGTTTCACATAAATTTTGTTATGGTAGAATAAGGTTTAAAGAAACCCATTTTATTCATTGGTTAATGATGAATGATTTATATTATTGTGGCACACCTAAGAAAAAATTAATTATGATATGGATGTGACCTATATACCCCTCAAATTCATTGGGTAAATATTTTTATCTCATGAGATAGACATGGATGGTACAGAAAATAATCTAGGTTTAATAATACAGGGCTGGAATGAGGAGTGAACTCGGTTCAATAATGAAATTTGTCTGCTATGATGGTCTTGGAAATGATCCATGAATAATATAAAATGATTTTCTATGCTAATTTTTATGCCACAAAATTTCATGTCTTATTTTATGACTTGTGTGATTACATTCATTAATTCTTAGAAACTTTTAGGATTTATCTCATGGCATGATATCATGATCTTTCATATACAGGATAAGATTTTAAAATGTTATATTCTTATGTATTATGACAATGATATGATTGATATCTCCCTTATTTACACTTACTGAGAATTTTAGATCATCGTTTCATATGTTTATTTTCACAAGGTCAGGAAGAAGAGTATTAAGTAAGATATGTCAAAAGGGGGTCTAGTTATGATGAAATAAGTGGGAGACAATGAATATTTCTTATGAACTAGTTTTTTATGTTTCCCAATTTCTAAATACACTTTACCTATAGGATCCTCTTATGGATTGGTTGTGTTTTGTAATTAATATTCTTCAAATTTGATGTAATATCAATGTATGTAAAGTATGGGTCATTATAGTTGGTATCAGGGGAAAGGTATAGTTAACCTTTGTAAACTAGGATAATAAAACCTTAGTAAGAACCCAAAAGATATGTCGATGTATAGGTTACCATCCTAGTGTTTTAGAAATAATCATGAATAACCTAGGATAAAACCTAAAATATCCTAAATTTAAATTTTATTCTTGAATATATGGTTTTCCCATTATGATTATTGTTTCTCACACTATGATTCTTGGTTTTAGTCAATGGATAGAACCTAAAGAAAATGTGTTAATGCTGAATACGATGGGAATTTCAATGATTTTCCTCATGAGAAACCAAATATTATGGGAGATGGAATAAAAAATATTATATTTACGATCACACAAATTTCTCAGGATATGAATCATAGAGGACATAAATACGAGAAAAGGATGGAACAACATTTTGTTAAGTCCTTCATGAGGCAGTTTCCACCTTCTTTCTGTGGGTCTTCTGATCTATTAGTGGCTGAAAAATAGATCGGTACCACTAAAAAGATATTTTTAGTCCTCTAATGTTCAAAACATTATAAATTCATCTTAGTAGTCTATTGTTTGTAAGGTTAATATGATAAAAGTTGGAACCTTATCAAGAATATGAGGAAAAGAAATGAAATTGAATGTATGGAATGGGATGAGTTCAATAACATATTTTTCAATAATTAATTTCCTTTTATTCTTAAAACAAAGATGGAGAATGAGTATATTGAACATAAGAAAAGAGATGATAAATATGTTGGTACCTACAAATAAAATGTTACAATACTTTCAAGGTATGCTTCTAGAATTATTATCCAACCTGAGAGTCAATTTGATAGATTATTTATTGGATTAAAACAAATTATATAAATGGCATTATCCATAAGGGACTTCAATAGCTACGAGGAAATCATTTGATGTGATCTCAAGGTTGAGAAGGATATTGGAGTAACTCATCAGTCATATGGGTTTGATAAGAAGAGAAAATACAATTCATGGGAAAAGAAGGTCATCGGGCAGTTTAATACTGAAGTTCTAGGAAACTAATGTCTAATTATTGGAATAGATAAAATGATACAAAAAATTCACCTCCTACAATTCAATGATATAAGTGAAAGGAAATAGGGCATTATGATAATAAATTCTCTAACCCAATGTTTATTAATGATAATCAAAATCAATAAACTCTTAACACTAATGAGAAAGGAAATTCACATGCAATCACTATTAGTGATGTGGAGTACTATAATGAAGTGGTGAAAGGTACACTTACCATCTACTATAAAGTATCAAATGTTTTATTTGATTCTGGATCCACCCACTATTTTATTTTTGAATAATTTTATAAGGATTTCACTGTATTACCTCAACAATTATATATTGAGTTAGTTGTGACAACTACTAATGGCATAACGGTTTCATCAAAAGTTTATAATTATTATTGATTTTAAGTGTGTGGGAAAGTACTTCCAAAAAATATATTGATCCTTCCTATAGTGAAATTTTATGTGATTCATGTCATGGATTGGATTTCTCTATATGGATCTCATATCAATTTACAAGGAAGGAAAGTCACATTTCATATTCCAGATCAATCTATGTTCATCTATCAATGCAAGGAATAATATAACCTTCCAGTATAAATTTCATCCATCTTATTGGTCTTGATCCATATAAGTGAATGTTATCCATCTCAAATGGTTGCGTAGAAACTCGTAATTAAAAATACACCCATTGTACGAGAGTTTGATGACGTCTTTCTTGAAAAATTTCCAGGTCTTCCAACAAATCAGGAATGTTTGTTTCCAATAGAACTTATACTGGTTGTTATTTCTATTTCAAATACACCTTATATAATGGGCCAAATTGAGTTATAGTAATTAATGAGTCAACACCAAGAGAATATTGACAAGGAATTTATATGACCTATTGTGTCAATAAGGGGAGAACATATTCAGTTAGTTAAGAAGAAAGATGGATCAATGAAACTCTGTATTAATTATCGATAAATTAACAAGATCACTATCAAAAAAATATCATCTTCCCCACCTTAATGACTTATTAGACAAAATACACAGATCTCAACACCTTTCCACGATTGGTCTTTGTTAAGGATATCATCAATTAAGGGTCAAGAAGAAGGATATACCAAAGACGACATTTTGTAAATTGTATAGACACTATGAATTTATAGTTATTCCTTTTGGACTTACTAATCCCCCAATTATCTTCATGGATTTAATGAATACAGTCTTTAGAGACTATCTTGATCAGTTTTTTATAAACTTTATAGAATATATTCTTGTCTATTCGAAGAGAAATTAAGAGCATGAAGATCACATGAGAATTGTACTGAAGACCCTAATAAAGTAGAAGATTTATCCAAAATTTACCAAGTGTGAATTTTGGCATCATAAAGTATTATTTTTAGGTCACATTGTCACGACCCGCCCTCGGGGTCCGTGTCGTGACTACCCCAAGCCCGCCTTCCATAGGCCAGGGGCTGGCGACTAGCACCAAGGCGTAAATCCTGGTAAAAAGGGAAGGTATTGCCTTTGTAAAGTAAACAAACACCACAGAGTAAGCAAGCGGAAAGTAAACACTAAGCAAAAGAAGAGTACAACTGAAAGTGCGGAAAAGTAAATGGGCCAGTATACAAACCCAAACTGAAAGTAAATTACAAATCAGAAAGGGAAAAAAGCAACTGAAAAGTAAAAGCCGGTACACCGAGCTGTCCACTGGAAATCCCACCTGAAGGGTGGGTACAGATAGCTCCACTGCTCCACGGGTCCCGCCGTCCGCTCCGAGCACGTCCCGCCTAGTGGTCCACCTCCAGGTACCGTCCTGCTCTACAAGCCTCAGCTAAGATCAACGTTGTCCGTCGTCTGCAACCAAAACAACGTAGTGCAGGCAAAGCCCGTGCAGGGGTGAGTATAAGCTACTCAGTAGGGACCCCGAGACCCCTGAAGGTCTCTCAAAATCCACAAAGGATAAACCACGAAGAAAGGTACAATCACGAAGTAACAACCGACACTACTTAGGTATATGCCCATACATATACCAAAGTCATCAATTTCAAATACGCTCCAACCTCCAAGCCCAAGTACAACTCAGTCCACACAGGAAAGTAAACGTATTCCACACAGGAAAGCAAAACGTAATCCACACAGGATAGCACAACACAATCCACACAGGAAAGCAACAGGATTCAGCTCACACAGGTATACTTCTTCAAAGGACGATAAAGATGATCTCTGATCCATCTAAGTCGTCGGACCCACGAAGGATCGATAGGTAACTAACCCCCGCAAAAGACCCACACAGGATCGGGCCCACATAGGACCTGTAGGCGCTAGTTCACACAGGACCGCTGAGCGCAAGGACCCACACAGGATCGGACCCACACAGGATCGGGCCCACACAGGACCTGTAGCACTGATCCACGTAGGATCGCTGAGTGCTGTAGTCGTCGTCGTCGAATCCACACAGGATCTCTGTATTGTCGTCGTCGCAATCACAGTAGCAGTAGTAGCAGTAGCAGTCACAGTAACAGTCGCAGCCAGCACTAGGGTTCCCGCACACAGCAAGATCGTTCGGAGGGTCCGCTCCACGAGCCGAGAGGCTGATAAATCAACTGTCACAAAGTCCAGAGTTGATGTATCCAAAAGTTCTGTATCGTCAACAGGAACTCAACGCAACAGACGGCGCGTCGATCGGACGCCCGGTCTGAGAGTTATTGGCATTTTCGTCCCCGGGGCCCGGTTGGTTTTTAAGGCAAAACCAACCCGACCGTACTCCACCTGCATCCAAACCTCGGGCGGAGTATGCCAAAAGATCCGTCTCACTAAGAGGAACTCAACAAAGCTGACGGTACATCAATCGGACGTCCGTAGCTCAAGATATGAGCGTTTCCGCTCCGAAGGCCCGGTTGGTTTCGTGAACGAACCAACCCGGCCGAACTCAAAATATCCCGAAACCTTGAGTGCGATATACCGAAACGACCGTCTCGATCCAAGGATCGTGTTTCCGTAGACGGTTCGTCATTCGGAGGTACGTGGCTCAAGTTATGGCCAAAAGACCGAAACCGTCTCGAAAACGGGGGGTCCGGGTCCGGGCCGACCCGGGTCCAACCCGGCCCGGCCGGCCGGCGGCGCGGCGGCCTGGTGCCGCACGGAGGCAGCGCGCGGGGGGTGCAAGGCCCCCCGCTTCTTTAAATTGGCAGCGCGGCATAGCCGCGCCTTTTTGCCAATCAACGGCCCCCCTTCTGGGGGCCCGCTTTGAGGAGGAACTGGGGGGGCCGCCTGCCCCCCTTCAAGGGAACCGCCCCCCCTCAATTAAATGGGGGGGGGGGTTTAGAGCTGGCCGGGGGAATTAAATTCCCCCGTCCGGTTTTTCTTCAACGGACCGGAAACCGGTCCCCTTCCGGTTTCCGACGCCGGCGGCCCGGCCGCCGGTCTTCTCGTCCCGCCGCGGCCCAAAACCGGCCGCAGTGTTCGTCGTCCGGCACAGTGCGACGGCACCGCGCCCCTCCGTCGCGCCTTTTATTCCCTTCAACGCGGCGCGACGGCGTCGCGTTCTTGATGATCCTTCCACGGCGCGGCGCGACGGCGCCGCGCAATAAAAGCGTGCGAATATCCGCGTGGTGCGACGGCACCACGCCATCTTGTTTCACCCGCAAGATAAATCAATCAAGAACAAAGGAGGGGGTTCGACCGTGTTCATGCGGTCCGGCCCCCTCACGTTAAACAATAACACATATTTAAAATTCTCACGTTAGTCATGATAGAACCACGAACAAGGATAAATAAATAAACAATTAACAACAACCCCTACCTTGAAAAATGACGTCGCACGTCGGGTATCGCGGAGAAAGGCGTTGCGGCGTCGGACGTAGATTCTGTGGACGTCGGGGTGCGTCCGAGGAGGAAACGACGTCTCTTCACTTGTCGCTATGACGAAGAAGGGAGGTACGTTGTCGTTGGCGATGATCACCACGGTCGGCGACTTCTCCCTTGTCGAGGAGGAAGATGAAGACGGAAGAATCCGGGACGCCGAGTCTTGAAGGTCGTGGGGTCGATGTTCTTCGTCGGAGAAGAACCGTTCTTCACGTTCTTCGTCGAAGACGAAGAAGATCTTCAAGTCTCTCAACGATTCTCCCAAACCTCTCAAGCAACAAAGAAACTAACCAAAAATAAATTAAACTCACACTTAATTTATTAACACAACACCAACCTTTGAAATTCAAGAGTTTGAATTTCAAAAACTCAAATTAAACTCACTTATTAATGTCATAAGTTATAACTCAAGTTCACATCATTAATTGTGAGTTGGGGGGGTTAGAGGATATGAAGGGGTGGGGTTCGTGTGGGCCCCACCACCCTCTTAACCTCCCTAGGGAAGTTGGGTAGTTACCCAACTTCCATCCAATGGATAAAAACACTTAAGGAAAGATAAAAATAAAAATTGAAGTTAAATTTTTATTTTAACATTCACAATTTATTTTACAACTTCCCTCGTGTAAACGCAACTCCGGAATAGGCGTTCTTAAGAAAATACCGGCGTTGCGGTTCCATCGGTGCCCTCGGAATTCAATTACGAGCACCGGATAAAAAGTTAGAAATTCCCGCTCGTTCGTTCACTGAACGTACCCGAGCCAAACTTCGGAAATTGATTCCGGGCACACCGGGCCTCGGAATCAGGTGCCGTCAGAAACCGCGCTCTTGTAAAATTCCAAAGAAAATTAAGAAAAAATTTCCATTTAATTTTACGGGTCTTTACATTACTCCCACCTCAGGGCTTTACGTCCCCGTAAAGATACATTAAAACTAGGGAAACAAATGAGGGTACTGAGCACGCATCTGAGCCTCCCGCTCCCATGTGCTCTCCTGGAGGTTCCTGTGCTGCCATCTGGTGCGCACAAGAGGAATCGATCACCTACGCAGGACCCGCTCATGTCGATCCTCTATCTCCACCGGGACCTCCGTAAAAGTCGCCCCATCGTCAACGTCAAGCTCCCCATGGTCAATGATGTGCGTCGGGTCGTGAACGTATCTCCTCAGCTGAGATACGTGGAAGACGTCGTGCACCCGGCGCAACTGAGGTGGCAGAGCCAGGTGATAAGCCACCTCGCCAATCCTGCTGAGGACCTAGAAAGGTCCGATGAAGCGCGGAGATAACTTGCCGCCTCGGCCAAATCTTTGAATACCATGTCGAGGTGAGACCCGCAAGAAGACGTGGTCGCCATCCTCGAACTCTAGTGGCCTCCGCCTCCTGTCAGCGTATGACTCCTGCCGGCTCTGAGCTGTCCTCATCTGCTCCTGGATGACCTGGACTTTCTCTGTCATGGCCTGGACCATCTCCTGTCCCACAAGTGCTGACTCCCCTGGGTCTGTCCAGCACAAAGGAGATCTACAAGGTCGGTCGTACAACGCCTTATACGGTGCCATCCCGATGGTGGAGTGGTAGCTGTTGTTGTACGCAAACTCCACCAAGGGTAGGTGGTCCTCCCAGCTACGGCCAAAGTCGAGGACACATGCGCGGAGCATGTCCTCGAGAGTCTGAATGGTCCTCTCCGTCTGACCATCCGTCTGAGGGTGAAAGGCTGTGCTCAGACGTAGCTGCGTCCCGAACGCCTCCTGTAACCCCTTCCAAAGCCGGGAAGTAAAGCGAGCATCTCGATCGGAGACGATAGATGATGGCACACCGTGGAGCCACACAATCTCCTGAATGTAGAGACGTCTCAAGCTCTCCACTGAGCCCTGCTCTCTAATGGGTAAGAAGCGTGCCGACTTGGTGAGTCGGTCAACAATCACCCAGATGGAGTCGTGACCTCTGGAAGTGCGTGGAAGTCCAGTCACGAAGTCCATAGATATGCCGTCCCACTTCCACTCCGGAACCTCCAAGGGTTGTACCAAGCCTGCTGGTACCTGATGCTCTGCCTTCACCTGTTGGCAGGTGAGGCATCGAGAAACGAATTCTGCTACAGCCTTCTTCATGCCCGGCCACCAGTGCTATCGTCTGAGATCCTGGTACATCTTCGCCACTCCAGGATGTACCGCCAATGGAGAAGTGTGAAACTCTCTCAGCACTTCCTCTCGCAAAGCGACTGGTACCATGGTACGTCCTCTGAAAAGGATGTCGTGCTCTGCTCCAAGGGAGAAACCATCAGGTGTCTGTCCCGAGGATATCTGTGTACACTGTGTCTCACAGTCAGCGTCCTCATGCTGTGCCTCTCTGACCTGTTGTAGTAGAGGAGGGGTGACTGTGAGAGACTGGAGGAAGGCTGCTCCATCACTATCCACGAAGGATATCTGCAAAGAGGCTAGCTGCAAAGATTTATCCTTTGCCGAAAAGTGAAATCCGGTCTCATCCCCTGGATGAACCACGTTCCTTGCCTAATACAGTCAATCCCGTCATGATTAGTTAATTCATGGCATGGATGACATCGTAAGGCCTCGACGCTGCTACCAAGAGATCCAACTGTTACTCTCGCCTCTAAGGGTTGAGTCACACTGTCGGCATCAGTGTGTTGTCACTGGGTTTCCTCCAGTACGAATCTCGCAAGTGAGGGTCAAGTCAACAGTTTTTAACTGGCACCTCTTAGTAAAAACAAAAGACAAGAAAACAAAAGTCACCAAGGAAAGTGTCTTTTATTACTTCAACTTAAAGAAAAAGGTCACAAAGAAACACAAACTACGAAGCTAGAGGCATTATGGGCAAAGGCCTCTATGCCTGGAGCTAGTCCCGCACTAGTACACCCGCTTCCGGAGCTCCATGATCGTAAGGTTCAGCTGCCTGAAGCTGTGCTCTCCCCTGAGGTCGGGGTGGACCTCCTGGTGGTGGTGGTGGTAGAGCCTCAAAGCGTCGCCCACCACCTGCTGCTCAGCCAGCTCCTCTGCCTCATCCGCCTCCTCCCTGCAGACCGCCACGGTTGAACCTCTGCCTCTGCCTAGGTGGTTCCTCAACCGTCTGCTGCTCCTCTGCATGGCGGGTTGGGCAGTCACGAGCCATGTGGCCTTGCCCGCCGCATACATAGCACTGTCTTCCACTCGAAAGACTGGCCCCGCGCTGTGTGCCCCGCACTGCTGAGCTAGTGTCCTGAGGTCGTCTGCCTGAGGGTCTGGTCTGCCTGGACCCCTGAGTCATCCATAGACTGCCTGCTACAGATGACTCTGCCACGTGCCGCCCTGCGGTGGGTCGCTGCGCTGGTGTAGACTCAGCAAGGAAGCTCTCGATCAGAAGGGCCCGCTCCAGTACCCCTGTCTGAGTCAGTATGCTGAGGGAGATCAGCGATGCCCTGATCTCGTGTCTCAAACCCTGCTCGAAGGTCCGGGCCCAGAAGAATGGGTCTCGTACCATGTCGGTCGAGTAGCGCGAGAGATCGGTAAATCTCGCCGAGTACTGAGCGACCGTCATGCTGCCCTGCCGCAGCTGAAGAAGCTCCTGGATACGCACCGCACGAAGGGTGGCTGGGACGAACTCTGAGCGGAAGAGGCTCTCAAAGTCCGTCCAAAGTAGAGATGCTTCATCGTGCACCTGGAGCATCAAGCTCCACCATCGTCCTGCTGCTGCGTGTAGTAGGCTTGCAGCGAGGATCACCATGAGGTCAGCTAGTGTCCTCACTAGCCTAAACACACGTACCACGGCCTCCAGCCAGTCCTCGGCTGCCTGGGGATCCGTCTCCCCGCGAAACCTGGGTGGTCGCTGGCGCTGAAACTCATGCAGTGCGCTGAGGTGACGTGCATCGTCAGCGGCTGGCGCTGGAAGCATCGGGGGCTCGGCGGGTAGTGCTACCGCCGGTACCACTGCTGACAAAGGGCCCTGCACCGAGGCCTCGTCGCTCGGTGGGCTGTCGTCACACTCGACTCTCGGAACCCTAGCTGGCTGCCGTCGTGGGGCCATCCTGAATAGGAAACAGGTGCGCCACGGTCAAACAGTATACCTGATGAGCTGATATATAAGTAATCACAAAGAAAACTTTAAAACACACACGCAATCAATGTTTTCGTGCATTAAGTCGGAAATTAGAAGTCAGGGTCCTGGTGTACGGATACGTCGGCCGCCGCACCAACACTGGACTCCCTGGACTGAGAACCACACTCAATACGCTAAACATTATTGCTTCACATAGAAAAGATCAGAGTTCGCGGTAGAACCAAACTCCTTTGATACCAATTTGTCACGACCCGCCCTCGGGGTCCGTGCCGTGACTACCCCAAGCCCGCCTTCCATAGGCCAGGGGCTGGCGACTAGCACCAAGGCGTAAATCCCGGTAAAAAGGGAAGGCATTGCCTTTGTAAAGTAAACAAACACCACAGAGTAAGAAAGCGGAAAGTAAACACTAAGCAAAAGCAGAGTACAACTGAAAGTGAGGAAAAGTAAATGGGCTAGTATACAAACCCAAACTGAAAGTAAAGTACAACTCGAAAAGGGAAAACAGCAACTGAAAAGTAAAAGCCGCTACACCGAGCTGTCCACTGGAAATCCCACCTGAAGGGTGGGTACAGATAGCTCCACTGCTCCACGGGTCCCGCCGTCCGCTCCGAGCACGTCCCGCCCAGTGGTCCACCTCCAGGTACCGTCCTGCTCTGCAAGCCTCAGCTAAGATCAATGTTGTCCGTCGTCTGCAACCAACACAACGTAGTGCGGGCAAAGCCCATGTAGGGGTGAGTATAAGCTACTCAGTAGGGACCCTGAGACCCCTGATGGTCTCTCAAAATCCACAAAGTATAAACCACGAAGAAAGGTACAATCACGAAGTAACAGCCGACACTGCTTAGGTATATGCCCATACATATACCTAAGTCATCAATTTCAAATACGCTCCAACCTCCGAGCCCAAGTACAACTCAGTCCACACAGGAAAGTAAATGTATTCCACACAGGAAAGCAAAACGTAATCCACACAGGATAGCACAACACAATCCACACAGGAAAGCAACAGGATTCAACTCACACAGGTATACTTCTTCAAAGGACGATAAAGATGATCTCTGATCCATCTAAGTCGTCGGACCCACGAAGGATCGATAGGTAACTAACCCCCGCAAAAGACCCACACAGGATCGGGCCCACATAGGACCTGTAGGCACTGGTTCACACAGGACCGCTGAGCGCAAGGACCCACACAGGATTGGACCCACACAGGATCGGGCCCACACAGGACCTGTAGCACTGATCCACGTAGGATCGCTGAGTGCTGTAGTCGTCGTCGTCGAATCCACACAGGATCTCCGTATTGTCGTCGTCGCAGTCACAGTAGCAGTAGTAGCAGTAGTAGTCACAGTAACACTCGCAGCCAGCACTAGGGTTCCCGCACACAGCAAGCTCGTTCGGAGGGTCCGCTCCACGAGCCGAGAGGCTGATACATCAACTGTCACAAAGTCCAGAGTTGATGTATCCAAAAGTTCCGTATCGTCAACAGGAACTCAACGCAACAGACGGCGCGTCGATCGGACGCCCGGTCTGAGAGTTTTTGGCATTTTCGTCCCCGGGGCCCGGTTGGTTTTTAAGGCAAAACCAACCCGACCGTACTCCACCTGCGTCCAAACCTCGGGCGTATTATGCCAAAAGATCCGTCTCACTAAGAGGAACTCAACAAAGCTGACGGCACGTCAATCGGATGTCCGTAGCTCAAGATATGAGCGTTTCCGCTCCGAAGGCCCGGTTGGTTTCGTGAACGAACCAACCCGGCCGAAATCCAAGTATCCCGAAACCTTGAGTGTGATATACCGAAACGACCATTTCGATCCAAGGATCGCGTTTCCGCAGACGGTTCGTCATTCGGAGGTCCGTGGCTCAAGTTATGGCCAAAAGACCGAAACCGTCTCGAAAACGGGGGGTCTGGGTCCGGGCCGACCCGGGTCCGACCCGGCCCGGCCGGCCGGCGGCGCGGCGGCGCGGCGGCCTGGCGCCGCACGGAGGCAGCGCGCGGGGGGGGGGGGGCAAGGCCCCCCGCTTCTTCAAATTGGCGGCGTGGCATAGCCGCGCCTTTTTGCCAATCAACGCCCCCCCTCCTGGGGGCCCGCTTTGAGGAGGAACCGGGGGGGCCGCCTGCCCCCCTTCAAGGGAACCGCCCCCCCTCAATTAAATGGGGGAGGGGGTTAGAGCTGGTCGGGGGAATTAAATTCCCCCGGCCTTTGACCTTCCGGTCGGCCATCTGCCGGCCGGTTTTTCTTCAACGGACCGGAAACCGGTCCCCTTCCGGTTTCCGACGCCGGTGTCCCGGCCGCCGGTCTTCTCGTCCCGCCGCGGCCCGGAACCGGCCGCGGTGTTTGTCGTCCGGCGCGGTGCGACGGCACCGCGCCCCTCCTCCGCGCCTTTGATTCCCTTCAACGCGGCGCGACGGCGTCGCGTTCTTGATGATCCTTCCACGGCGCCGCGCAATAAAATCGTGCGAATATCCGCGTGGTGCGACGGCACCACGCCATCTTGTTTCACCCGCAAGATAAATTAATCAAGAACAAAGGAGGGGGTTCGACCGTGTTCATGCGGTCCGACCCCCTCACGTTAAACAATAACACATATTTAAAATCCTCATGTTAGTCATGCTAGAACCACGAACAAGGATAAATAAATAAACAATTAATAACAACCCCTACCTTGAAAAATGACGTCGCACGTCGGGTATCGCGGAGAAAGGCGTTGCGGCATCGGACGTAGATTCTGTGGACGTCGGGGTGCATCCGAGGAGGAAACGACGTCTCTTCACTTGTCGCTATGACGAAGAAGGGAGGTACGTTGTCGTTGGCGATGATCACCACGGTCGGCGACTTCTCCCTTGTCGAGGAGGAAGATGAAGACGGAAGAATCCGGGACGCCGAGTCTTGAAGGTCGTGGGGTCGATGTTCTTCGTCGGAGAAGAACTGTTCTTCACGTTCTTCGTCGAAGATGAAGAAGATATTCAAGTCTCTCAACGATTCTCCCAAACCTCTCAAGCAACAAAGAAACTAACCAAAAATAAATTAAGCTCACACTTAATTTATTAACACAACACCAACCTTTGAAATTCAAGAGTTTGAATTTCAAAAACTCAAATTAAACTCACTTATTAATGTCATAAGTTATAACTCAAGTTCACATCATTAATTTTGAGTTGGGGGGTTAGAGGATATGAAGGGGTGGGGTTCGTGTGGGCCCCACCACCCTCTTAACCTCCCTAGGGAAGTTGGGTAGTTACCCAACTTCCATCCAATGGATAAAAACACTTAAGGAAAGATAAAAATAAAAATTGAAGTTAAATTTTTATTTTAACATTCACAATTTATTTTACAACTTCCCTCGTGTAAACGCAACTCCGGAATAGGCGTTCTTAAGCAAATACCGGCGTTGCGGTTCCATCGGTGCCCTCAGAATTCAATTACGAGCACCGGATCAAAAGTTAGAAATTCCCGCTCGTTCGTTCACTGAACGTACCCGAGCCAAACTTCGGAAATTGATTCCGGGCACACCGGGCCTCGGAATCAGGTGCTGTCAGAAACCGCGCTCTTGTAAAATTCCAAAGAAAATTAAGAAAAAATTTCCCTTTAATTTTACGGGTCTTTACACACATAATCTCAATAGAGGGGATATATGTGGATCTGGAAAAAAAATGTTATGTAAAGTTTTCCAAGACCAAAAACAGTAATTGAGATCCGAAGTTTTCTTGGTTTGGCTGGATATTATTGACGTTCTGTGAATTATTTTTCATGATTATCTAATCCAATCACCAAGTTGACTTGGGAAGGAATTAAGTTTGTGTGGATAGAAGAATATAAAGAGAATTTCAAAGATCAAAAAAGAAGGTTAGCCAGTGTACCTGTGCTCACACTGCCTTGTAGTGGAGAATGGTTTGTGATCTACAGTGATGCATCCAAGAAGGAAATGGTTTGTGTTCTCATGAAAAATTATGTGGTGATTTCTTATACCTCATGAGAATTGAAAATTCATGAGAAAAATTACCCAACTCATGATTTGTAGTTACCTGCGGTAATCTTTGCATTAAAGATATGGAGGAATTATCTGTATGGTGAAAGGTGTTATATTTATACTGATCATAAAAGTTCAAAGTATATTTCCACACAAAATGAGCTAAATATTCACAAAATAGGATGGTTGGAGTTGATTAAAGATTACAATTTCTCAATACATTACCACCATAGGAGAGTGAACAAGGTGGGAGATTATTTGATATGAAATGACTATGCTAGTCTATCCATGATGAGGATCACAAAAGAACCAATATTTATACATTTTAAGAGGATGGATTTTGAAATTTTAAAGAAAGGGGATAAATAATATCTTGGTAAAATGAATGTTCCACCATGTAACATCCCGCCCCATCCCATTGGCTTGAGTGGGCGGGGGAATGCTACTTAGCCTTAAGCAAAATTCCCAAGGTTCAAAAGGCTTGCAATAAATACTGAGGGCTTTGAGAAACTATTGGGGAATGATTTTTCCTTGAGTAAAACCTAACCAACCAAATGATCCACTATCAACAAGATATATGATGCATGTCAAAAAAAACAACCAACTCAAACATTACCAAAAGGAACCACGTTATTCCACAATACAACCCAAAAACCAATACAACCAATACAAAATCAGAGTATTATGTGGAAGAATAAACAAGAGACCCAAAATAAACCAATACACGCTCTATGGCTCCACACCAAGCTCCATACTCCAAGAACCACCAAATCTCCCAAGCATCACCACAAACCACTAGCAAGGAGATGCCTTAACTTTACCTGTGTCCCGGAATATGACATCTGCAAAAGCATAAATGTTCCAAATCAGGGGTTGAGTACTAATAATCATTAGGTTTTCCCCAAATTACATCCCTACACATGCCACTTGGATAGATCTGTTAGCATATTTATATAAATTAGTTTATATAAAATAATCACAAGTGCAACCCTTACCATAATCCAAACACACCCTTATCGAGCCACCTCACCCAAACCAAGAAACCTAGGGAAACCCAAAAAAAAACATGCCACGAGCCATTTCATCATTTACACATTAGAAAAAAACTTTCCATCTTGCAAAGAAAAGCATGAAAAGGCAACCAAAATAGTGCTACTTCTGTCCAACCCGTTCACCCATTCCTACCAGTGGTACTTCCTTCACACTTATCTTTGGATAGTGGTCCTTCCATCCACTATCCATCCCCTTTTTATAGTGGTGCTTCCCTCCCACTTCCACAAAACATTCCAAAAAGCCATAACCAAGTATATACCCCCCCCCAAGTCCACACAACATGCAAATAATCACTTACATAACTTGTCAATTCAATTCAATAAATCACTCATTTATCGAAATCACCATTTACATCATTTTTAATGTCAAAAAATATTTCAATAAAACAACATCTTTATGGAAACCCATTTTCATCAACCATTTCCAAAAATCAATCCTAGTAACCCATTTCAAAATCTTCATTTTAAAATCCACAATAAGATCATTTCACCACAATGCCCCTTTTCCCCCAAAAATCCCCAAAACATTACGAAAGAATTTCCAACCAATTTTGAAACTCATAACATAATTAATTTTAAGAAAACCAAATTAATTGTAACCAAAAACCAATAGTTCTATATAATTGGAGTTGAGAGAGAAGACACATACCATTAGGGTTCCAACGAATTTAACTCACATGCAACTGCACCTCAGAACTGGTGAACGCCCCACCGAAACCGATCAAGATCCCATTACCTAACATCCAAAAGTCTTAAAATTAACACCCATGGTAACCACAACCATAGATCAACTTTCAACATATGTAGATCTAGAAAACCAAGAAATAGGTAAGAGTAGATATAGAGAAAACCACAAAAAAAACCAAGAGGAGAGACTTACTCAGATGAAATCACCTCCAAACCACCTCGAAACCACTTCAAATTGCTTCAAAAACGTGTGGGATAGAACCTGAAACCTCTGAGAACCCAAAATACTGAGTGAGGATAGAGTGGGAGAAAAATTGGAGTGAAATGGGGCACCCTTGAGGGATCCCAGATTTAAAAACACTTCTTTTAAGTGGTCACACGGTTATGCTACACGGTTTGGAAAACCGTATGCTAACCGTATGCAAGCCACTACCTCAAGAGAGGGGGTCCACATGGTTGCCTCACACGGTTTGGAAAACCGTGCGTAGGTTGTGCGAAGTCTAATGTCCTCCCCTACATAGTTTCGTGGAGAATCTGCACGGTTTCCCCTAACTGTGCTCAAACCGTACACCCTTAGAAAAGCCACAAAACTTATTCAAAACCATTCCATACTCTCCCAACCTCTTCAAAACTAATCCCAAGAACTTTAAACAATAAAAATTAATAAAAAGGGATACATACCTCAAATCACGGGTGTTATACACCAACTATACAAGTGAGGATTAAGGAGGAACATAAGGAAGATGTAGAGCTACAGAAGAAGGTGAGAAATGTTCCTAAATTAAACATTGATTGTGATGGAATAATAAGATTTAGGAACCAGGTTTGTATTCCTCCTATAACATAATTTAAGAATTAGATATTGGATGAGGCTCATAGTTCTTCATTATCTATTAATTTTTGATGTAAAAATATGTATAGGGACCTAAAATAGTATTTTTGTTGGGATGTAATGAAAAGAGATGTTATTGAATATGTATCTCATTACTTGGTTTATCATTAAGTTATGGCTGAGAGACAAAAGTCTATGGAGATGTTACAACTATTACCCATACTAGAATGGAAATGGGAAAACATCACTAGGGACTTTTTCTTCAGAATTCCCAAAATATCTAAAGGTCATAATGTTATATGGGTTATAGTTGATCACATTATGAAGTCAGCAAACTCCATTTATGTTAGAGAGGATTTCTCTCTTGATCATCTTTCTAGGATATATATAAAGGAAATTCTAAGATTGCATAGAGTGCCACCTTCAATTATATCTGGTCAGGATCTCAAGTTTACCTTTATATTCTATAGAAGTCTTCAACAGGCTATGGATACATATTTATGTTTCATCACCTCTTATCACCCTTAGACAGATGGTCAATATGAGAGGAAAATTCAAACTCTATAAGACATGTTGAGAGATTGATCTATGGATTTCAATGGTGGTTTGGATCAACACCTACCTTTGTTGAAAGTTTCATAAAACAATATCTTTCACTCTAATATTCATATGGATTCTTATGAATCCCTCTATGGAAAGAAGTACAGACCTCCAACTTTTTGGGAAGAAGTTTGGGAAATAAAGCTATTAGGATCTAATCTTATTTATTAAATGTAAAAAAAAGGTAATATCTATTCAACCACACATAATAGCATATTAGAGTCGAACAAATTGTTATGCTGAAAATCAAGGAAAATTCCTAGAGTTTGAAGTCTATAAAAAGGTTTTTCTATAAATATCTTCCTGGAAGAGAGTAATGGAATTTGGAAATAAGGGTAAGTTATTCCCTAGGTATGTCGGTCCTTTTGAAATTCTGAATTGTATTGGGAAGCTAGATTTCCGATTGGCGCTTCCCAAAAATATCTCTCAAGTTCATGATGTGTTCCATGTATCTCTCCTAAGAAAGTACATACCTGATTTTTAACATGTACTAAACTTAGAAGTTGTCCCACTAGACCAAGATCTTTCTTATGAAGAACAACAAATAGAGATTCTTGATCGTAGCAAACAGAATCTATGAAACAAGACCACTCACTTGGTTAAAGATTTATGGTGAAACCCCCAATTTGAGGAATCTTTGTTTGAAATTTAGGATGTGACAAGGGAGAGATGTCCTCATCTTTATGTATCTAAGTGATGAATTTCAAAGGTGAAATTCAATTTTATGGGGGTAGAATGTAACAACTGGATGTTTTTATGAAATATTTTCTTTAAATAATATTAATTCATCATTTTCTTGCATTGCATGCAATCGTGAGTTTAAATGAACTGCGAGACACCCTTAGTATAAAATGACCATGTTTACCTAGTCGTTAGGTTAGTGGGAATAAATATAACTAAATTATGGTAATATATGGTGAGTTCATTGGCTACCATTTATTTATAAAAAAATATATAAATCAATTATATATTTGTATTTTTGTATTAATAAATTGAGTGAATTACTATTAGTAAATAAAATTAATTAAATATATATATTTTATAATTAATTTATTATTTTTTATATCCAACCAGTAGATATTTTTGTTATAAGGTATAAATAAACTCTATTTGATGTATAAAAAACTATATTTTTTTAAGGGTAATTTTTCACCTTTTAATGAAGAAACCCTTTTAAATTAATATTTTGACACATTAATAATTTTATATGAAAAAATAAAAAATTTCTTTGGAATCGGGATATAAAATTTTACTTTGGATGAAATTTTAAAAAATTTCTAATTACTTTCAAATTTCAATTAACAGTAAAAATCCATTAAATTTCATTTGAAAACAACTTTTTTCATCAAAAAACATTTATATGGTTAAATTATAATATTTAATGGTTTTAAAGTATAAATATAATATATTTTTATCATTCAATTCAATGTATGTCATTAGCATTAATTATATATTTAATTCAGATGTAAAAACATTTAAATCTTTTGTAATGTTTTAACTTTTAAAACTCATTCTCTCTTTTCAACGACAGGATTAATTTTAAAATTAATTAATGAAAATTCAGTCTTTTGAATTTTCCAAAATTTATTCCATATTTTGAATCATTAGTTCCAAATTATGTAAATATCTTTATTTTATTTTTGGGCATTATCAATAATGACTTCGGTATTTTTTATTAATACTGTAAAAGGTAAAATTGGGTAATTAAGGGTAAAAATACTATTTTAAAATTATCTTAACACTTGTCCTAATATCATTGGATAATTATTTTTCAACCTAAATCGTCCTTTGGTTGAAATGGTAACCATTGGAATCCACTTGTATGAGATTAAGATATTTAATTTATTTTATTTAAAGAAAAGATAAATATGTCTCACTCATATTTTAATAACTAAATAATTTTTTATACAAGGTAATGCAGAAGATAAATTATATTATAAATACTCATTTGAAATATAAAATGGTTTTATTTATCATGTTAATTTATTGGTAACTTTTAGGAAATAAACAATTACCTTAAAGACTTATACATTAATGATGTAAAAATTAATTATTTGATGAGAAATGAATAAAACAATTTTTATTAAAATGGTAATAACCATAAAAAGACCCAAACACTTGAACTAATATTATTATACAAGTATATATCGACCATAAACATCTATTGGTCGAGTTAGTGACCATTTGGAGCTTTATATAAGAGATTATAACACTTATATTATTTTATTTAAAGTGATGTTAAAGTTGTCATTCGTAATTTAATAAATATAACATTTTAAATGTTGGATTTTCTAGAAGATAAATTATACTAAAAGTATTATTCTTAAATATAAAATATTTATCTTCATAATTTTATTTTTTTTAATTTATTCAAAAAAAATAAGTATATTAAATAATTACACAATATTAATGTTTTAATTATTCTATTAACAGAGATAACAAATAAATGATATTCAAAATATTAAAATAAATATAATTTGGTATAATTAGTATGTATATTGAATTTTATGGATGAACTTTACCTATTGGTAATATAATAAAATAGTTAGTTCGAAGTTAACTTGTTATCTTAATATTATTTAAAATCAATGAATTGAATAGTATCAAAATTGACATTATTGATTGTTTATAAAAATAATGTTTTATTAAATTATTTAGAAATCATAATTTTTAAAAATATATAATAATTATGATGTGGTATAAAATTTTATAAGGTACTTATTTATGGTCTAATTTACTTAAAATAAATAAATATTTCACCCTTTTAATATTGAAATATTTTTTATCTTAATTAAAATTAAATAGAATAACCAAGTGTTAATTAGAATTATAATGTTTAAATTGATATAAAAACTTGCCAAAAATTAATTGGTTGATGAGATTACAACCCTATATCATCTCATATTTTAAATTGGGACATTTTGAGGTTTTTGGATGGGGTTTGATTTTTTATTAAATTAATATTATTTGGTGATCCCAAAAGTGCCCATCACCTCAATTATAAAAGGGAACCTATTCCCTCACCTCTTCACCTCAAATTGAGACTTAAAGCTCAGAAATCCCATATTCATTTCCCTTATCCAATTCCTTATTTAAATTTTATATGTTTTGATATTCTTTAAAGACCAACTCTAATGCTCTAAGAGGAGATTTAGAGGAAGCACGTCGAAGAAGAGGTAATCTCCTATACTGATTCTTTCTAAATTCTTTATTATTCTACTACCTCTTCATGATTTATTTCATTATAAATTAATAACTACAATATCAATTATATACTAATATGTTATTATTATTATGTAACAACAATATTCCATATTCTATTCGTCATATGAAAAACTAAATCACCACGTGTGCGTACGTATGACTTATCATCTCCAAACTGTGGTGTAATCTGTTTTTCACCACCACCTTACATGGATGGATATAATAATGGAAATAATAATTATATATTATTAATATAAAATGATATTGATTCTGAAATATTATACACCATTCACTTCAATTCTATTCAACAATTATGGAAATGATATCATCGATCGTGCGTGCGTACGACCTACCGTCTCCACGATGTAATGTGATTCATTATATATGATCATCATTAAAACATGATTATTTAAATGTATATAATGAATAAATATGATATATATGATATTAATATCATTTTTTAATGATATAACTATGACCTATGAAGGATAACCAGAACTTATTCAAAAAAACATGCATAAGAAAATGAGGTAATTAATACCCGAATAACTCGTAATAATGAAATGTTATTAACAAACAGATGATAATATGTTCATATATGATATCATAAAAATTAAAACGGTTCTAAAATAAGTCAATGAAATTATTTAAATCCTTATATAGGAGGTTCAGATATATACAAAGGAAATCAGAACTAAGGTAAGGGATAATTTCAAAATCTCATTATTATCTAAGATTATTTATATATAAGTATTTACTGGGGTATATTTATCATCCACGTTCATGTTTCCATATCTATAATATTAATTATATTATTATAAAACTTTTAAAGTTAATTTTACCCATTGGTGAATTTTTATAACATGGTATAAAAGGAATCTTTTGTTGTTATTCAATATGAGGTACTTTTTGACTTTTTTGAGAAAAGTACGAGAAGAATTTTTTTAAATTATATGGATTGAATGGATTTTTACATTTTCATAACTCCTTATTTCCATGAAGCTTTATATAAAATATTTCATGTTTATTTTCAAATAAATTATTTTATTTTAAAATTTCATGGTATTTTGATAAAATAAAATGTTTTCAAAGAAGAAATGATATTTTCATCAAGAATTAATTTCAAGTGTTATATCAAAATTATTTTCAATATAAGACGGAATTATTTTATAGGGTTATGTTTCAAGTATAATATACTTATTGTTACTTTTATTTTATTGTATTTTTTATATAATTATATTTATGAAATCCGTTTCTTTTACATGGATTATGTTATGATGGAATAATGTTTAAAGAAACCCATTTTATTACATGGGTTATGATGAATGATTTATATTATTGTGGAACACAGAAGAATGAATTGATTATGAGATGTTTGGGACCTATATATCTCTCCAATTCATTGGGTAAAAATTTATATCCCATGAGATAAACATGCATGTAATGGGAAATGATCTTGGTTCAGTAATTCAGAACTGGAAAGAGGAGTGAACTCGGTTCAGTAATGGACTTTGTACGCTATGATGGTCTTGGAAATGAGCCTTGACTAATATGAAATGATTTTTCGTGATTATATATGTGCCAAAAAAATTGCATGTCTTATGTTATGACTTTTGGTATTCTGTTCATTTATTCTTATGAACTTTTATGATTTATCCCATGGCATGATATCATGATCTCTCATATATAGGATAAGATTTTAAAATGCTATGTTCTTATGCCTTATGATTATGATATGATTAATATCTCCCTTATTTAACCTTAATTAGTATTTTACCTCACCCTTTCATATGTTTCTTTTCCCTGGGTCATGAAGAAGGGTATTAAGTAAGATCTATCAAAAAGGGTTCTAGTTATGATGAAATAAGTGGGAGACAATGAATATGTATTATAAACTAGTTGTTTATGTTTCCTAGTTTCTAAATACATTATACCTATAAGGTCCTTTTTTATATTTGGTATATTTTTTAATGAATACTCTTAAATTTAAGATTAATATCAATTTATGTAAAGTATGGGTCTTTATTATTATTGTTTAGTGACTTTTCAATTTTACATGATCACATATAATAATAAACAAAATACATAAATTAAATCAAATTTAGATGTGATGATTTTTATCTATTTACTACATAGTTAAGTTTTGAGTGTTCTCTCTTAGTACATTCATATTAGATAGAATATAATTTCATTCCTCGAGAAATAAGAAAAACCCTTAAACAAATATTAATCTGCATGGACTTCCATCATATGAATTTGAACAAAACCGACTATATAGGGTGCTTTCTAGACCTATTAGAGGGTGCCTCATACTACTGGGGAGTTGTTATGAAAATTATTTTTCAACATAACTAAATATGAAATAAAATAAGTAGTCATAGATATCTTGTTACCACTTTATAGGTGAATCATTGAGTAAATCAATTTTATGATTTTCATAAGCTGGGACTTCACTTAACAGTTCAAGGAGTTGTGAGTCAATGTGGTTTCCTAGAAAGACACATACCTTGAAAATAATTGAGTAGTGGAATTTACATAACATAGACTACGAGGAGATATTAAAATCATACATTTCAATAGAATGATCTAGCAGGGTAGTATTCTGAGACAGGTAGTGAGGGATACTAGGGTTCGAAAAAATAGTGGCAGACATCTAATGATTTAATTAATAAGTAATGTTTTATTAGTAATCAATACTAATGTACTAATATTCTAGTGTTTTGTAGAACAATCAATGGAATGTAATACCACTAATACACTATTATTATTATTTTAAAAAATAAAATTTCCTCAATGGAATGATTTTATAAAGAGTAGTACAAGTGATTTCACAATGTACTATGATATAGGAAATCTATGGTACTGGAGTCCCCAGTACCTATTGAGCTAAATTAGGAAGTGAGGGTGTAAAATATGATTATAGGAGACTCATGTATTATGCATTTTATGTTTAAACTATAATGTTATCATAACTTTATTAACTGATTTTTGGACATAACATTAGGCCATGAATGATTTCACATGTTTTCTCATCTTCAAGATGTTTTTGAGGATAAAGTAAATTGATATATGGATGAGGTGATCATTACACTAGATACGTTTAATTTGAAAGATTTATCACAATATTTTAATACATTTCTTTTTAATATCACCCATTACTCCTTCTTTTATTGAAGATTACAAAATGAAAAGTATGAAGAAAACACTTATTTACCAATTTGGTAAGGCTATCCTTGAAAATAAGAACTTAAAAAAGATTAAGCATTAGTTCATATGGTAAAAAATATGAAAGAAAAAGAGAAAATATCATTGTAAAGTGTGAATACAAATGTAAATTTACAAAATCCTTCATATAACGGAGGTATATAATCTTAAAAGAGGTTATTTACTTCATATTTCATGATATAATACTATAAAAGTCTAAATTATATGAACTGAATTGAAGAATCATGTACCTTATACTTATTTAGGTATATTCAGAAATTATAATTTATGTTTCTATTTTATATCATGGGTATTAAAAACAATATGCCAATCATGTATGTGTATTTAAATATAGTAACCAAGTGAGATAATAAATGTTTTATGGAGTAACGTGAATTCTTCAAGTTGATAAGAAATTGTAATTCCTAAGTTATTAATGATATGTAAATGACTTCTAATTTCAAAGTTCAATGGTTTTAGTTGAACTTTTAATAAGTATAACCAAAACATTTATCTCACATGTCCATTATACACAATGAGACATTATTATATTTTTTGGAAAGATTTTTGTTCTACTATCAAATTAATAGTTCAAGTTTTCTTGAATCATTTGAAATAATTAATGAATATAAAATATAATACTCATTTATACCTAGTTGTAGAATGATAATCCTTTTTTTGTAAAACTATGTAGTTTTTAATGATATACCCATTATGGTGTTTATTATATTTAGAGTTAGAGACCTTACTTATTATCAACACATTTACTTACATATTTTTTGGACAAAGTATCCTCTATAAAAAAGGTAAGCCATAAATATTTCAGAATTAGTTCAGATGGATAGGGTGAACTATTCCAAGGTTAAGAAAGCGGTAAATATACTTCTTGAGATTCCTTTAAGTGTTTAAGGATTTAAAAAAGTTAAGTATGATATATTCATGGTTTAAATGTATGATTTTATTTGGACCAGTGTGTTATAAAATATCTTGACCAAGCATTTATCAATCATGAAATATAGAGTGGATTTATTCATAAACCCACATTTCCTTATACACATAAATGATACAATGTAACTAAGAATAATTGATAACAAGTTTAATATTATAAAAATTGATCAATAAAATGTATCTTTGATTAATTATTGAACTCAACTTTATTTATAAAAATTAGAGTAATGATGTATGTAAAAGGAGAATTAGTGTTGATAGTAATGTTCATTATAGAAACTTCTATTATTTTTTGAAACATACTTTGTAAATATAGGTATTTTCCTATACCTATATTCCATCAATAATAATAGATGGACATAGTTTGAGTTATTGTATGATATAAATCGATCATTTCATATTAACATGTTTTTATATTAAAAGAGTTTGTTAAGGACATAAACAAACATGAATCAAGAAAAACACAAGGTGCATCTCTATTAGTATCATAATGTTTTGTATAGATACTACTAAATTACTTGAGATTGAAATGTGATATACTATATTTATATAAAAGGATGAACATATCTATTTGAGATAGTGGGAGTATTATTGTATTCGATTTAGTCAATTTCAAATATGCACAAGTTGTTGGAATAGGAATAATTTTCATAAGGGCTTATGGAAAAGGTATATTCCAGAGACACCAACTATATAGAAAGGATAAAACCATGGAAAGTGTTTTACATTCATCTTGACTAGTGATAATTTATTAATTGAGAGTAATGAATCATATAAGTATGTAGTATACTAAAATTATCTAATATTAAAAAGATCAATTAAAATTCTATAATGTAATCAAAGTATCACATTATAGGTGCTTATTATTTTGAATACTACAGTGGGTATTCAAGTGATACTATACATGGGTGGTAAAAGAATGGTACTAATATAGCTCAATTAGTAATTGAAATTCATTATGGATAAATACATTATAATTATACTTGGTATAGATACTTTATTTTATAATGAAATTGGGAATTGGATGTCAAGACCACCAATCTTGCAAGTCATATATATGAAGAAACCAGAAAGCATTAGTGACATTATAGAATTTCAATAGGGGGTACAAGTTACTGAAATCTAGTTTTTTATTGAAGTAAGAAACAACATCATAGAATATTAATTTTAAATGAATTTTCTTAATGTTTTTATAAGGATTTAGTTATATTTGCACTATTTTACAAGTAAAATATGTTTTATCTTCTCTAGAAAACATCTATTTTTCATATAGTTAGTTAAGACTAGAATTAAAGTAACTATCAAAAATTGAATTAAGTTAGTGACCTATGTTTTAAGAAATAATATCCAAAAGGGTGGATATAATGGGTTTTTAGTCCAAGTTAAAAGTATATATACTAAAAAGGTATTGGAAATAAAAATCTAAATAATTCAAGATAAAATTATTACCAATTTCACATTGTAAGAATTTATCAAAGAAGACGTGTTTGAGACATAGGAATCGATTAATGTGGTGAATAGAATTCAATCTGCTTCTGTGATGGATCAATCACGTATTACATTCCATATACAAGATAACATATAGTCAATGTATACTTTATTGTAGGAACGTAAAATTATAATTTAGGATAATTACATAAGAAGTAGTTAGAACATTCCAATTATACTTGAGTCAGTACAAAATATATATTCATTGCATATGGATAGGAAGGGAAACTGGTTTTAAGGGGACACAAAATAGTCTTTCTTTTAGATCAATATGATTTAATTTCATGGACAGGATAATCGAATGAGAAATAGAAGCTAATTTAATCGAGTGGAACCCATATCTACAAAAACTAAGTGTGTTACAGCTTCTGACTTACCTAAAGAAGTTGTATAAAATATAAAATGATTTGTTTCAATTTATGGAATCACACCCAGTAAGAAAAGTTTTGTTGTAATATAACTTTTTATAATCCTACTACTAATACAAGCCAATATTACATGTTTTGAATGGGGGAAAAATATTCTCCGGGATATCATATCTTGAGGAGTCAAACTCAAGGGGGTGAACTCACAAATAGTACAATATCCACTCATCATATATGTGGCAAGCCCAATGACTAAATAAGAAACATAGAAAAAGAATGATCTTATTATTTGTGAGCTAATAAGGTTCATTAGCAAGTTGTCTCTAGTGCATATGGGAGTGTTGTAATAGTGGGTGTCTTAGACCTAACTAAACAGTTATTTTCAATTTCTATGTCATGTATAAAATGATTTATTCATATTGTATACTTACTATAATAGTTTTTATATTTCTATATCCACTATTTATGTGGTAATATCCTTGGATTACATGTCATATCAAAAGGTTAAGTAGTTACCATAATATAATGAGAACCTTGAGATACTTGAACTTAATCTTAAACATATGTCATATGGTCCAGAAACAACAAGAAGATAGAACACAAATGATATGAGACTATTAATATTTGGGGGTTAATAAAAATTGATACATATTCTCATGAAGTTTTTACTTGGTGATATTGAGTAGATTTGATCATGATGGATGACCTGAAAATATGAACAACATATGTTTCAGGTGTCATTGGTAGTTCCTATCTACAAACATGTGTAACAGTCTCTTGGTTTGAGATTATTAAAAGTTTACTCTAGTTTATTATAAACATTGATACTAGATGAAAACTTTTTCATTGATTTCTTACTAGGGTATTTTGAGATGGGTGTATCATGTATGAAATTTCATTAACTGAATAATCAATATAGAATTTTTTACTTCCTAAAAGAAGTAATATTTCAATCTTAGTTCATTAGGATTATAGTACCTTCACTAAATCAATGGTTCTAGAAGAAGAATGTAAGTCTTTCTAGTAAGGTTAATTAACAATAAATAAAGAAAGTTTTATGACACTAAGTTTGCATCCTGTTTTATGAGATATCATGAGAAAATATATTATACTACTAGGAATGTCTCATAGAAATTTTTTTCATTATTAGGAATTTTCATTATCTCTTTAGGGGACTTGATGGGTTTATATACTCCACACATAGTATATGAATAGTATTCACTACTATTAATATAAGAGACTTGAGGGTCACACACTAAGAATATTCTAATGTCTGGCCTATTATATTGAATGGAAGTTTATGACATGATGGGACCGACCACTAGTGTCTAGGACATATCTGAGAATATATTATTGACAATTAATAAATAAATACATTATTATTATAGTAGAGAATAATTGGAATTGAATTTATTTACTTAAAAGTATTTATAAGTGTTAATGTAAATACATGAAAAAATATTATACAAATGAGTATCATTTTAATATTCAATGTTTTTTTAATATTTGTAGGAACTATATATAGAGTTAATGTCTTAGTTTAATAACATAATATATTTATTATATTTCATTTAAATGATAAAAAAATAATGATGCTAATGACTCAGTATATAAGTCCTAAGATGTCATTTATAGTGGTTAATAAATATCTAGGGCCCATGATCTATTTTTAGGAATTTTAGAATCTCAATATATAATGATGGAAGGATCTATCTTATAGACGCTGATTCATTACACAATGGAAGAGAGCCTTTATCTCCTCTCCGACTTCCTAGAGAGAGAAATAGATGGTCTATAATTCTAATTAGAGTTATTATTCATGAATTGTAGAATCATCATTGTAGTGATCATCATGATATTGAAGGCTTCACCGTATATCTGTTCTAGCACCCATAATTTGATGATCAACACTCCTATAGACTTTCAAATCGTGTGTGGATGATCTAGAGGGATCCATATTCAGTTACTTCAAGCAATGATCACCAATGATAACTGATTGACGAACATGGGTTCAGATCGAATGAGCTAATATTTTATTTTGTTATGCTTATATAAATTTACATGATATCCTTGTGTCTTCATGATGAGTTCTACTAATCTAGTGACTATGTCATTATAATAATCCCTGGTGAATAATTTTAAATTCCTATATCATATAATTCCACTACACATCCCAGTACATTTTATGAGAGCTTAGTAGAATGGTCCTCAAATGATTTGTGATCTGTATGAATCATACACACTTTAATATAATTACCATAGATGTTGGTATGATACATATTATTTTTAACCTTGATATTTTTATTGAAATGAAATATCATCCATAAAGGGTTTAAAACCTAGGAGATGAATTTAAATTTTCATGGAAGCATTCGATAACTACTCATAAATAATTTGTTATCTATAGAGATCATCCACACATTAATCTAATGTTTATATTTCTATACATGTTAGAAACTGTGATTTCATATTTTTAATGCTTGTTATGAAATTAAAAATCACTTAAGTAGGGATCAAAACATAGAAAACAAGTTCAGATTACCGTGAAAATAGAGTAAAATCATATTTGTTCCATTTATGATCTATAAAATCTAACCACGCATCAATTAGATACCCAAATATCTTAGTATAATCAAAAGTGTTTATTGACTTCCATGTTGTTATTAAATTGAAAAGTCACTTAAATGCTATCAAAATCGATAAAATTGTTTCAGAATTCTATGAATATTTAGGATAAGTGTACTCAAATTATTTTTGATCTATAAGAATCATCCACAACATAATTTTATGTATGGAATTCTCGATATGATTCAATGTATTATTTCACCTTGAAATTTTTACTCTAATTAAATATCACTGATGAATTTGTTGACACCGAGAAGATTATATTGTTTGATACATATTTTTTAAATATTTTTAAAATCTCAAAGACATAATTTTTATTTTTATAATACCACCAAATATGATATTGATGATATGTCTATTTTTTCAGGTCACAAATTATTTTAAAAACATTTTCCTATGATTCCACAACATTTCAAGGCCCTTTTTTAGGTTTTAACCCTTTAACATGCATTTTTTTAATTTTGAATCTAGAAAAACATACTGTTAGTCATTATGAGAAAAGTATGTGTCAAATTTATATGTGGTCTATACATATGAAAAAAAATTAAATATAGGTCATATCCATGTAATTTTATGATAATTAGAGGTCATTTTCTTTTCTTTGACACTGATTATTTTTTAAAATTTCTTCAATCAATCCAAATTACTTTTTCGATCATTAAAACCCTAGCATACATGGGATTGACATGAAATTTGTTTATAAATATAAAAAAATTATCATTGATCAATTTACTATGATTTAATAAAAAATCGGGATTGTTTTATAGGTTTTGATCCTTTGATGTCAAACAAAAATAAATTCACTTTTGGTCATTCTGAGAAAGTCGCGCTTTATAATGATGTGCTATGTATTCTTATATATCAAAAACTAAACAATGGTCGTTTTCTTGAAATTTCATAGTAATCTGAGGTCATTTTATAGATTTCAACCATTTTATAAACATTTTTAAACACTGTTGAATGTAATAAAACCTGCTTTCTGGTCATTTTGACCACACTACATGACATATTAATGTGGAACCTATTCATATATGTCAAAAATCAATCAATGATAATTTTTACATGATTTCATGATAATACAGGGTCATATTATGGGTCATTATGACTACACCTCATGATATATTAATGTAAAATATATTTAAACATGTCATAAATTTGTCCATGGTTTTTGTTATATGATTTCGTGATAATTCAAGGTTATTTTATAGGTTTTGACTCTATGAAATATGTTTTAAGAATTTTAAATCTAATAAAACTTCTTTTTACTAATTCTAACGCCACCACATGTTTGATTGAAGTGTGGGGTATTCATGCATGTCAAAAAAATCATTAATCATTTTCCAATGATTTTAGGACCATCCATGGTAACTTTCTAGGTTTTAGCACTTTAACACGTGATTTTGAATTTTAAATCAATAAAAACACAGTTTTCTTTATTACAAGCTAACTACGAGTCAAATTGACATACGATCTATTCCTATATATAAAAAATTAAACCATGGGTTAGATTGATTTTTGATCTATTTATATATATACCAAATTATAAAGTGGTCATTTTTTATGATTTCATGATAATCTAAGGATATTGGCTAGTTTTTGTATAATTAACGCATGTTTTTAAAATTTGTTTAATCTAATAACAATTTTTTAGGTTATTTTGACCACACTGAATTGTAGGGTTTTCTATTTATACTTGTAAATAACTAATAAATGAATTTTTTCCTATGATTTTATTAAAATATGATGTCATTTTCTAGGATTAACTTTTTGAATCATATTTTTTAACTTTGAAGTAAATTAAAAAAGTTTTTTGGTTATTCTGATAAAACCACAATTTATGTTAATTAATTTCCTATTTATATTTTCTAAATTAAATGGTGGTCATGATTTTTTAATTTCATAAAAATTAGAGACTTGTTTCTAGGTTTTGACATTATAACCAATCTTTAATATTTTTTTACAATATAACTTTTTATTTGATCATTCTGACAATACTGTATAAAATAATGACATGCGATCTATTCTTAAAAGTCACAAATTTAATAGTGGTCAATGTATTATGATGTTAGGAAAATATTTTCTAGGTTATAACCATTTTAATCATGTTTTAAAATGAAATTTGAAATTTATAAAAACTCTTTTTTTAATTTCGAGCTCACCACACATTGGATTGATGAGACGTTTAAGATTCTATGACATTTCGAGGTCGTTTTATAGGTTTTGACCTTTTGAAACATTTTTTATGACTTTTAAATCTATAAAAACACATTTTTTTACTATTTTTTAGAAACAGTGCGTGTAATTAATATGTTTTTCCATATATAAAACATTTAATATAGTTCATTCTTAGGTAATTTGATGATAATATAAGGTTGTTTGATAGGTTTTGACACATTGAGGCATGTTTTTAAAAAAACATTTAAATATATTCAAATTTATATATTGGTCATTACAACCAAAATTCACATGAAAAATGGGTTTTGGGTGTCCTTGTGCCCTAGAGTCAGAATTAGATGTTTGATTAGTCCATTTTAATCATTTTAATATAGATCATAGTGGTGGAATCCTTTTAATATTTAGATACTATCTAGATGGAGTTATTTACTAAGATATTTTCTTAGGATTATTACTTTGAGGTTGTGGTTCCATAATCTATATAGGGGTAGGGTAGTGATTTGTGATGACAGTGTGATGGCGTGTTCTTATTTACCAATTTGTCTTAAGGATTATAGGTGCATATTTTAAGGTTATTTGGAAATATACTAGGAGTTGAGAAGGAGAGTTCCTTGGATGAGATTCATTAATTCATTTTCATGAGGTTTGGATTGAGTCACTTGAGGTTAGGATAGACAAGATACTTCAGGGTGGGTTGACATCGTGGGAAGTTAGTTATGGATGGGTGTTGTTGAGAATAGTTTGAGATAGGTTAGAGAGACCTATTTGAGGATTTCCCTTCTAAGTGAGGTTTTATGCAAGGTTTTTCTTGTATTCATGGTTTTTCTTAAGGTTTCCCTTGAAGGAATAGTTCTTATTTAGGTTTCCCTTCTAGGTTTGTTAGAGCTTGAGGTTTCTATTATGGGTGTTGCAATGTATGGGTTTGAGCTGGGGGACCATCCATTATTCCATTTTCGCAGTCTTAGTAAAAGGTTTTGTTGTGATATAGGATCCCCTTATAGGGTGTCCTGATTTATCTCTAGTTTTGAGAACCATAGTGGTTGCCCCATTTTTTGTTAGCATGTGATATGGTCGATGATGGTTTCAGTGGTTTTCGTTGGTGGGAGTTAGTATAGCTGACCCTTATGCTTGATCTTGTGGGATTTAAGGTTTGAGGTTGTTCTTGTTCATGACTAGATGTGAAAGGATACTATTGGGATATTATTGGACCATTCATTTTCCTTATGTTTAACTCTTGTTCTCTCCTATTTTGTCTTATTTCGATGAGGTGGGGCTAGGAAGATAGTGGAATATCTATATAAGTGTAGCCTCTCTTATTTATCTTTTCTCCCTATCTAGGTATTGTGGACCTTGGAGGATATTTTTCTCATGGGGATAATTATATAAGAGTATGGGTCATGGTAAAGTATCATAGATATACACTGACTAGTTTTTTCTTCCCATTAGGTTTTTTCAGAACTTTTGGGCATGCTAGTATCCTCCCGAGGTCACCAGGAAGTCGCTACCACCATTTCAGTTCATTCCATTGGAGTCCTAGATCCTGGTAGATGATATTTTTTGTGTTAGATGACTTGGATGAGATCCTTGTGTGTAGATTGCATTATTTTCCTTCAATTGGTATTTGGATCTCATTATTAACCATGAATACATGCTTGATGTTGTTGTTTCACAGGCCATATTTTGTAATTCCTCTAGTTGGGGCCAGAGTAGTGGTAGATTAACCTGTGGGTGTCAAAAAATAACCTAAGGTTTTCTATTTTCCTTTTTTTATACTTTTTGTTTATTTTATGTATTTTGGTTCTATTTATTTTAACACTATTCATTTGGATAGGCTAGTAATATCAAGTGTAGCAGGAACATGTTATGAAAATAGATGTTAAGACCACCATTGGGGGTGTCCTACTAAAAAAATTTTCCCACCCACCAGTATGTAAACCTTGGTGTACATCTAAACCTTATATATTTATTCAAATTGATCATAGGATATGGTAGAATGATTGGAGTCCATGTGTTGTATGATCAAGTTGGATAGCTCATGTAGAGTTTGAGATTCGTGGTGGAGTTGTTCGGCAGTCATGGAGAACATGTATGTGGTTATCCTTGGAGTATTAGTAGATCATTGTATATTTATTTTACATTAACTTTATTTTATATGTGGTCGATACAGTGGGAGACCAGTGTCTATATGATTTTTCCTTGAGTCTGTATACATCATTTCATTTTTAATAGTTTATTTCAGTTATTAATTTATTTATAAAAACTCTAATGCTAATGGATATGTTTTTATTTAGTATTTTCCCACTGTATTTGCACTATAATCTGAGTAAATAGTATCCCCAATATATCCTTTTAGGTTTCCAATACTATTCAATAGCATCTGGAGTACAAGGAGGTGCGTTTCAGTCCCTATTTTGTATCAGATTGGGTGACGGTTTGGGTCAACCTAATATGGTTCGTAAAAACAAATTATCATAGAATTATTTTTCTTTGTCTTACAATATTGGGAGTTATAGATAGGTGTTCTAGTAATTTTTCAGATATTATGATGGATACTGGGTTGGTGTGTCATGAACACAAGTTCTGATAGGATTTCCAAGTTTTTAGGGTTCTAGCATTATTGTTCATTTTTTTTTATGTTATAGATGTGTGATTTTTACATTTAGTGATGCACTTATATTTGGAGGATTTTTTTATTTATCAATTTTTGTCTCTTATCCCAATGGAAGGGGTCCTATGTTCATGGAACATTCTAGGAACATATGATACATATACCTATCTGTTTTTTTCTAACATTGGGGGTTCGGTTGTTTAAAGTGTTAGCAACTGGTCAAACTATGTTTCCTCATATAAGTAATTTATGGAACTTTACTTAGTTGAACCTCAATTTATTTTCCTTATATTAATAGGTCATAGGTATATCCTGGTGAAGTGATATCTGGTGATAGAGATAAATTCCCATCATTCAGGGATGTGTGGAAACCCTTATGGGTTGGTGTGAGATTTAGGATGACCTATTACTAGTGTGGTTGGATTAATGAAGGAAAGTATGCTTGAGAGATATTGGATGATTCTTGAGATACCTTGAGGTTGTGGTATCCCTGATAAGTTATATGGTTAGGAAGAGGATTTTTTTGGATTGTGTGGTTGGGTACTAGGAGTGCACATGGTTTCCTAGCTAGCTGAGAGGGTAGGGTTGGTTGGATTCCTAGCCTTATTTGTTTCTATTTATTATTTGGGTAGTGTAGTGGGATCGTGGTTAGGCTCTCATGGGTTTGGATTGATGATCACATAAAGAGTTTTCATTTGGTGGTTCTTGGAATGAGGGAGATGCATTGTATGGGATAGGAGTATCGAGGGTTCTCTAGTTTATAGAGCTAACCTGTGTGAGGATCATGGTCAGTGGTTTAGGCATGTTATCCTCGAATCATTGGCTCATAGTAATTATTATCATGAATTTTTGTGATAGGAATTTTGGGATCACTTTTCCTTGAGGAGGAGAGTGGTGGTTGGTGTGGCTTTTGTGATAAATCCTAGTTGAGAAGGAATGGGCGTACATTTTACTTGTAGTTTTGGTTAATTTTTGAGGTTGGTGTTTGAGCTGTGGTGTAAAGGAAGAATTATGATGGGAAGTACCCCACATGCCATCTGAGGTTGTGGTTATCATTCTAAGAAGTTTGTTTAATGTTGGGGAAGTTGTTCCTGGTTAGTTGAGGATGGGATGTAGTTGGTGATCTATGTTGGAACTCGAGTGGGAATGGGTTAGCCATGATTATCCATTGCATTAAATAGTGTAAAAGTGTGGGTCATGGAGTTCATTTTTTAGGAGAGAAAAAAAAAGGATACTCCTGAGGTGTGGATCATCATATCGGTCATGGTTGAATGTCCCCGATGATAGAAGCGATGTGGCTATTGTGAGACTGGTTGGTAGATGATCATGGTTATGTTGGAAGAATCGGTGTTCAGGGAGAATATTGGTAGCTATCTAACAATTGATGCTTCTTGGGGTGAGAAATGTATATGGTGGGGATTTTTTCATGAAATACATCATGAAGGTTTGAGAAAAATAGAGAAAATTTTATTTTTTTTCTTTGAGGTAGTTTTCATGAGGGAAAATGGTAATTTCTCATTTCATGAGATCTCAGAAAATTTTTCTAACCACTATGTCAGTCTTGAAATAGGATGCCTACCCTAGTACATGGGTTTGGTGGAATTTCAAGATTTTTTAAATATGGTGAAATATTTAATATTTATTTATTTATTATTCATTAATGCATGTTCATTTTGGGATGACTTCAATTCAGAATATCAAATTGGAATTCTGACATTATATTTGAGTTTGGGATGGGGTGTTCCTAGGGGAGGCATAAACTTGTGTTGAGCACCAAGGTTGACCTAGGACCCCTTTTCTTCTCTCTCCTATTTATCTTTTTCTTCCATTTTTTATTTCTTTTCTTCTTTTTGTTGTTTTTCCCATTTTATACCTTTTTTCATGTACATACCTCCCTTCGGGGGTATTTAAAAAATATATTAGAGAGGGATATTGATAGAGGGTGACAAAGAAAAAGAGGGAGTATGAGGTGTTGTCACATAGCTCAAGAGGAGTTGGTTTGTCATGCAGCCATTGTAGATCGTGAATTAGACTAAAGATACAATAGTTTCCCACTAGAGGTAGTCCATTTTAATTTTTTCCCATAAATCCTCCCATATAATAGTTTTTTTATGTTTTAATCATGTTTTTCAGGTTGTTGGGGAACCCTCATGGGAAGATCTGGTGGTTTTTGAGTGAATAAAGGGGTTTTGGGAGGTCTATAGGGATTTCAATTTGGAAAATCTTGACAACACGATGTGTGGTATTTTGAACACATGTATATATATTGGGGAAGATGATTTTTTTAGAAGTACACATTGTGTACTTTAAGTACACGTTATGTAGTAGTACTTGGACTTGTGGCCAAGTACTTAGGAATGTGGAGTTTTTGGGACTTTACATTGTGTACTCAAGGTACACATTGAGTATTGGTGCTTGGACATATATCCAAGTACATGGGTAGATGGATTTTTAGTGACTACATACCATGTACTAGGAGTACACACCATGTAGTGGTACTTGGCACTGTGGTCAGGTACTTGGAAGGACACCCTGTGTGATGGGTACTTGGTAATTTAATAGTAAATAGGAAGACCCCAAGTCTACTTTGGCTATGTAAATCTATAAAGGAAGAATCCAGGTGTACCCTGGCTATGTAGAAGTACATGGGCAGGTAAACAATTGAGAGTATATGTAATGTAATCATAAGTACATGCCGTGTAATTTTTCTAGAAATGTGTATTGGGTGTCTTTGTGACTTGGAGTTGTAATTGGAAGTATGAGTAGTTAATTTTGAGTGTTTTTCACATAGATCAAATTGGTGGAATATTTTCATTGTTTATAGTCCTTCTAAATGTTATTTTGGACTGATATAGTTTTTTTGGAGGATTCCTTTGAGGTTGTGGTTCTAGAATCCTTCAGGGGGTTGGGCTGTGAGTTAGGAGGCCCATGTGAGGGTGTGAGCATGTTGACCACTTTTGCTCGAGAATGATAGGTGAATTTATTTGAGGTTATTTGGGTAAATCCCAGAATTCTGGATAAAGTGTTTTTTAGATGATCTATATTAGTTTGATTGCTTGAGGTTTGGATCTGATTGCTTGAGGTCAGGACCGGTAGTATCATTCATGGTGGGTCGACATCATGGGATGTCAGGTACTTCTAGGTTCCTTTGAGAAAATTTTGATATATTTATGAGGGATATATTTTAGGAATGACATTATGGGTGAGGTTTTGTGTGATTTTTCCTCTTGGTCATGGTTCTGCTTGAGGTTGAAATTCTTGGTATTGTCCTTCTTGAGTTATCCCATTTAGGGGTGGCACTAATTAAGGTTTCCCTTATGGGCCTAGAGATCTTTGTGTTTGATCTGGGGGCTTGAAAAAATTCTATTTTAGTTGGATAATCCCTAGGTATGGTTGTGCCAGTGGTTCCCCTTAAAGGTTTTTCTACTTAAGATATATTTTTTTGAATTTTGGTAAATTCTCTATTCATTTTTGTCCAACGAGATGGTCGGTGATAGTTTCAGTTGTTTTGGATGATGGTGAGGGTGTAGTGGACCCTTTTTCTTGATCATGTTGAGTTAGAGGCTTGAGGATGCTATTATTCAGCACTGGATGTGATAAGAGTCCTTTGGGATATTATTGGATTGGGTTTTGTTCCAAATTTTAACTCTGTTTATCTCCTCTATTGGCTGGTTTTTATGAGGCATAATAGAGGAGCTAATGGATGATCTAGATGAGTGAAGCCGCCCTATATTATCTTTTCTCTATGTAAATGGTTAGTAGACCATGGAGTATATTTCACTCATAAGTCCTAGTTTATATGAGTTTTAGGCCCTATTAGGTAGACTGGAGATGCGGTAATAGGTTTGTTCCCCCCATTAGGTTTTTTATGCCTTTTGGGCATGGTAGTATCCCCCAGAGATTGAAAGGGGGTCCCTATTATTAGTTCAAATCATTCAAATGAATTCCTAGTGCCTGATAGTGTCACTTAATTATGTTATATTCCTTGGATGAGATCATAGGGTCTTTATTTCATGTATTTCCGTACATTGGACTTTAGATCCACATCTTGATTAGGAGGATGTGCTTGATATTGTGGTTACACAATCCATATTTTATAATTCCTCTGGGTGAGTCCAGAGTGGGTGTAGATTTAACTATGAGTGTCACTCTAGAACCTGAGGGTTTTTGTTTTACATTATTTATACCTTTTTTATTATTTTATGAATTTTTAAATATTTATTCAAGTAGTGTTTTTTTAGATAGTTTGGTAATAGCAGGTGTTTCATGCACACTTTATGATAGCATATGTTAGGACAACAATTGGGGTGGCCTAATAAGATTTGTTTCTCACCCCATGCATGTTCACCTTAGTGTACGTTTAAACCTTATGTCTTCTTTTTGGTTGAGCATAGGATGTAGTTGATCGGGAAGAGGCCTAGTGTTGTATGTTTGACTAGAATGGATCATGTGGAGTCTGAGGTTCGCGCTGGAGATATACAGAAATCATAGAGACTAGGTATGGGGTTCGGCTTGGAGTAGTAGTATATCCTTGGGTATTTATTTTCCATTAATTTTATTTTTATGTGGTAATCCCAATGGGAAACCAATGTTTATATTATTTTCCCTGATTTGTATATATAATTTCATTTATTATAGTTTTTTCATTTTTTTATTTATGTATGTGTACCTTGATGTTCATGGATGTGTTTGTATTTATTTTATTTACACTATAGTTAGACTCTGATCTAAGGGAAGAGTCTCCCTAATATATCTTTTTAGTCCCTTTCCACTATTCATTAGCCTCTAGAATATGGGGAGGCATGTTTTAGGCCTTATTGGGAGCCAGATCAAGTAACGGGATAGGTCGACTGAGGCTAGTTCGTAACAAAACTGCATATCAAATTGATGTGGTTTCTATTTATACATGTTAAAAAATGAACAGAACTCTTTATCTTATTATTTCACTTCAATATAAGGTTGTTTTCTGGATTTTTATCATTTGACACATGATTTTAAATAAATTATCTAATAAAACCATTTTCTCGATCATTGTGACCATACTATATGTCGTATTAGCATGCGATCAATTCATACATCTCAAAAATTAAATAATAAAATATTTGTATGATTTCATGATAATGAAAGACCGTTTTTTAGGATTTTACTATTTAAAATGTGTTTCTAATGACTTAAATCTAAAAAAATTATTTTTTATTATTCTAATGTCATCACACATTGAATTGATGGGCTATCTATTTCAACATGCATTAATTTATCCAACTGATTCTTGGTTAATTACATGAATTTAAAAAATTGGACAAAAATCATTTTTATATGATTTCCTAACAATGTGAGGTTTCTTTCTAGGTTTTTACAAACTTGCTCTTATTTTTTTACTTTGAAACAAACACAATTTTGGTCACTTCAAGAGAAACACAAGTTAAAATTAAATCTAATCTATTACTACATATCAAAAATTAAATGGCGGTCATTTTCCTATAATTTTAAAAAAAATGAAGTCATTTTTAAGGTTTTTACCATTTGATGCATTTTTTAATGATTGTTAAATCTAAAAACCATATTTTTTATCATTTTGAATATAATACACAATATATTGATGTAAAATATATTAATACTTGTATTAAATGAATTAATGATCAGTTTCCTATGATTTAATGGAAATATGAGGTCATTTGTTGTGTTTTTTACAATTTACAAATGTTTTTTTTCACTTTTTAATCAATAAAAATGAACTTTTGTCCATTCTGAGAAAACCCCAAGTTGGATTGACATGTGGTCTATTCCAATATTCAAAAAATAAAATGATTGTTTTTTTCTTGTGATTTAATTAATATAAAATTTCTTTTATGAGGATTTAATTGTATTGAATATTTTTGATCGTTTTTAACTTCAATGATTCTTTTTTTATCATTTTAACCACAGTATAGGTTATAATGTTGTCCGATATATTCACATATCTCACAAATTAAATAATTGTTGTTTTTCTATGATTTTACAATAATCCAAGGTTGTTTTTAGGTTCATAAACCTTTGACACTTTTTTTAAACGTAAATGTCAAAAATTATTGAAAAAAAACTCCCTAATATTTATTGATAATCTAAGGAATTTTAGTAGGTTTTTACCATTTGGGATATGTTTTTTGACTTTAAATCCATAAAAACTCACTTTAAATCCTTTTTATAAAAACACATGTAGGATTGATATGGGGTGTCCTAGAACATTCCAAAAATTAAATGGAGGTAATTATCCTACAATGTCATTATAACCTATGGTCATTTTCTATTCTTGGATAATTTAAAGAATGTTTTTAATTAAATATAAATATAATTATAAAACCTTTAGTCATTATAATCACACCTTATGTTTTATTGATGTGTGATTTATCCATACATGTCCCAAATTAATCATCAATCATTTTCTTATGATTTCTTAAAAATATGATGTTTTTTGAAAGGTTTTGACTCTTTGATACAAGTTTTTTGACTAAAATTAGTAAAATGAAATTTTAGTCATTCTATGAAAATTAAGCTTCATATTTTCTTGCAACCTATTGATGCATGGAATGGATTAAATGATAAATGTGCTTATGATATTCAATAATAGTTGGAAGTAAATTTATAGGTTATAAACCTTATATGAACATTTTTAAGGACTTTTAATTCTTACAAAACTTTTTTTCAATCATTATGACTACACCACATGAAACACAAATTATATTGACAATAAATTGATTTAGACAATTTAAATATTAATAAGTAATCATTGTTCTATAATATCATGAAAATATACAATCATTTGTAAGGTTTTGATCCCTTAACGTACATATTTTAACTTTTAAATCAATAAAAAAACACTTTTTCTCATTTATATAAATTCACAAGTTATAGAAACAAGATATCTATTTCTATATGTCATAAATCAAATGAATGTTTTTTTTTCCTACAATTTCACTACAATTCAAGGACATTTGGAATGTTCCAACTATTTGATGCATGTTTTGGATGACTATTAAATCTAATAATACTATTTTTAGTCATTCATACCACACTTCCTCATAGATTAATGTGTCATATATCAATAATCATCATAAATTAATTAGTGTTGTCTTTGGATTTCAAGAAAATTCATGGTTTTCTGCTATGTCTTGACCCTTTGTTGTATGTTTTTTAATGAGTTTTAAATCTTATAAAACAACCATTTTTATCATTCCAACCAAACCACACATCGAATTGACATGTGATGTATTTATACACGTAAAAAATTTATCAAATATAATTTCTCTGTGATTTCATTACCATTTGATGTTGTTCTCATAGTTTTAATCCTTTAAATCATGTTTTTTGACTTTTAAATCAATAAAAAATATCTTTTAGTCATTATAAGAAAATATTGAGTCAAATTTATGTGAATTATATTCCTGCTTATTAGAAATTAAACATTGTTTATAGATAATTTTAAATCTATTTCTGTATATTGAAAATTAAATATTTGGCAATTTTCTATGATTTCACAATAATCCAAGGTCGTTGTCTAGGTTTTAACTACTTGATAAATATTTTTAATGATTTTTTAATCAAATATGAATAAAATTTCATCCATTGTGACCACACTAAATTTAAGTGTGGTATATTTTTATATGTAAAAAATTATTCAATGATCATTTTTCTATAATTTTATGATAACTAGAGTTCATTTTCCTAGGTTTTTCTTGTTTTTACTCACATTTTTTTACTTTTAAATCAATAAAAAGAAGCTTTTTGGTCATTCCATGAAAATTGAAAGTCAGATTGATATTTGGTGTATTTATATATATATATATATATATAATTAAATATTATTTATTTTCTTAAGATTTTAGGATGATGAGATTTTATTTCATAGGTTTTGACTATGTAACCTATATTTATTCATTTTTTCCTATAAAACTTTTTTTTCAATCATTATGACCACACAGTATATAGGAATGACTTGAGGTCAATTACTCTAAGTCATAAGTTAAATGGTGGTCATTTTATTATGATTTCAGGAGAATCTAAGGCCATTTATTAGGTGTTTTATCTTTAATGCATGTTTTTTTAAAAACATTTAATGCTTTAAAAACACAAATTCAGTTATTCCATGCTCATTGCACATTAGATTGATGATAAGTATATTTATAGAGATAAAAAATTATAAGGAAAATGGATTCCTATGATTCCAAGATAATTAGAGGTCATTTACTAGGTATCTCCCATTTGATGCAAATTTTTTAACTTATAAATCCCAAAAACACATTTTGGTTATTCTAAGAAAACCACATGTCTAATTTATGTGAGGTATATTCCTACATATCAAACATTAAGTGAAATTTATTTCTATGTAATTTCACTATAATCTAGAGCCATTACCAAGGTATTAACCATTTGAAACACGTTTTTAAAGTATTTTTATGTTTTAGAAAAATACATTTGGTTATTTTAAGCTCACTACCTTTTATAGTGACAATATGCATTTTCCAAAATGTAAAAAATAATTTGTAAATTATTGTCCTATGATTTTATAATATTTCAAGATAATTTTTTCAAGGTCTTTACCCTTTAATGCACATTTTATTGGCTTTTAATACAAAAAACAAAATTCTGATAATTCTGAGAAAACTACAAGTCATATTGATGTGTGGTCTATTCTAACATAGCACAAATTAAACTGAGGAAATTATCCCATGATTCCATGATAATAATAGGTTTTTTTCTAGGTTTTAAAACTTTAAAATACATTTTTAAAGAAATAAATATAATACAACTAATTTTTTAGCCATTCTTTCCACATTATATATCAAAATGACATGTAGTTTATTTTTACATGTTACAAATTGATCATAAATCATTATCTTGTGATTTCATGAGAATCTAAGGCCATTTATTAGGTGTTTTATCTTTAATGCATGTTTTTTTTAAAACATTTAATGCTTTAAAAACACAAATTCAGTTATTCCATGCTCATTGCTCATTAGACTGATGATAAGTATATTTATAGAGATAAAAAATTATAAGGAAAATGGATTCCTATGATTCCAAGATAATTAGAGGTCATTTACTAGGTTTCTCCCATTTGATGTAAATTTTTTAACTTATAAATCCCAAAAACACATTTTGGTTATTCTAAGAAAACCACATGTATAATTTATGTGAGGTATATTCCTACATATCAAACATTAAGTGAAATTCATTTCCATGCAATTTCACTATAATCTAGAGCCATTACCAAGGTATTAACCATTTGAAACACGTTTTTTAAAGTATTTTTATGTTTTATAAAAACACATTTGGTTATTTTAATCTCACTACCTTTTATAGTGACAATATGCATTTTCCAACATATACAAAATAATTTAGAAATTATTGTCCTATGATTTTATAATATTTCAAGATAATTTTTTCAAGGAATTTACCCTTTAATGCACATTTTATTGGCTTTTAATACAAAAAACAAAATTCTGATAATTTTGAGAAAACTACAATTCATATTGATGTATGGTCTATTCCAACATAGCACAAATTAAACTGAGGAAATTATCCCATGATTCCATGATAATAAGAGGTTTTTTTCTAGGTTTTAAAACTTTAAAATACATTTTTAATGAAATAAATATAATACAACTAATTTTTTAGCCATTCTTTCCACATTATATATCAGAATGACATGTAGTTTATTTTTACATGTTAAAAATTGATCATCAATCATTATCTTGTGATTTCATGAGAATATAAGATTATTTTAAATTTTAACCATTTAACACATGATTTTTTACTAATGTTAAACCTGGGTCATTACATATTATACTAATGAGTCATCTAAAATTTGATTTTTATATAATATTTTTTATTACTAAGATGGATTAGTTGGAATGATTACACGATATTTTTATTAAAATATTTATTATTGGATAGTTTTTTTTGTATTTATTGATTTTTTTTATTAATTAAATTTTAAAATTATTATTATTAATCATGTTTATTTATTTAAAGAAATTAGATCGTTGGAGGCTGCCATTCAAAACCCCCATTAATGATCACCAATGATAAAAAATAATATATATATATATATAATATAGAAACTACCACATATAGTCACCAATTTTAATTTTCTCCCCCTATCAATTGCCACCACTAGGTGGTTATAAAATCTTTTTGGTTACCGCTTTTGGGAGTTACGAAAACAAAATTTTATACTAGTGGAAACTCATATTTTCAAAACCTCGCTATAGAATTTAATGGTCAAAATAGAAAAATTATGATTAAAAGCTTATTTATTATGATTGATTTATCTAAATACAGTTATTATGATATTAATTTTATTAAATTTTGATTAATGAAACACGTGTCAGGGTAAGATATTATCTAATTATACTTATCATAAATTAGATGGTGGTAATTTGTATACAAGTTCATGATAATATGCAGTTGTTAGTTAGGTTTAGACCCATTGATGCTTGTTTTAAAGATTTTTAAATATAAAAAATAGTTTTCTTTTCATTTTGACCATAGCGCATTGAAGTGAGGTCAATTTTTACTTATTAAAAATTAGTCAATTATATTTGTCCAATGATTTCATGAAAATTTTATGTTGTTCTCTTTGTTTGACTTTTTTGACTCATGTTCCTTAAAATTTTAATAAAAAAAACTTTTTTATTCAAAGGAAACCACTAGTTGGAATGATTTATGGTCTATCTCTATATTTCACAATTCAAAAAATGTTAATTTCATTTTTATTTCATGACAATTCACGATTTCTTGCTAGGTTTTGATCGTATATCCTATTTGTAATCATTTTTTTGTAAAAAAAAATTAATTCATTTTAACTACACAATAAATTGGAATGAAATGAATTATATTATTATAAGTCACAAATTAAATGGTTTTTATTGTCAAAGAATATCATGATTTTTCAATTCCATTTTCTAGGTTTCAACCCTTTATTTCATGTTTTTGAAAGACTTAAAATATTTAAAAATGTATTTTTCATTATTCTCATATCACCAATATTGGATTGATGAGACTTTTATTTCAATAAGTGAAAAATTTTATGAAATTTTTTTCTTATAAATCCTTAATAAGTCAAGGAATTTTTCCAAGTTTTGACCCTTTGATACGCATTTTTTTATATTTTAATATATAAAAACATTATTTTATCTTTTATATCAACCATTACTTTTCCCCAACATCAACATTCACTTATTTTAAAAATCTAATTTATGACTTCTACTTATAAATTAGATTCAACTACAACTTTTGGATTCTTTTATACTTTATATTCATCTATTACTTTTGGATTTTTAACATTTCTTCTTTTGGATTTTGTATTTTTGTTATTATTTTCATTTTCTTATTTATACTTTATTTATTATTTTATTTTGGATTCCTGTTATATTTTTTATACCACTTTTTTTAATATTTATTTATCCTACATATAAATATACTTCAATTTCAAGATTCTGAAGTCCAGTTTCTTGATTTTTTTATTTTTCTCAGGTTTATGTTAATACTTATGTTTTTTATTCTCACATTTCATTCATCTATTACTTTAATTATTATTTCTTATAAACTATTCTTCTATATTATGCTTTATCTACTTGGTTTAGCTTTCACTTCTTATTATGATTGTATTTTTTGTTTTTTATTTGATGATCCCATTATCTACCTTTGAATTTTTATTTTTCATTCATTTTCTATTCTTTGTTTTCGATTGACTTCTTTCTTCTTCTAGTTCATGGTTTTGGTTTTTAAATTCTAGGATTTTCTTTTAATTATTGTTTTGTTTTATTATTTATTTATATCCATTTCTATATTTTTTTTAAACTTTATAATGGATTTTTTTTTATATATTTATTTTTCTTTTAGTTTTTGTTTTCTCTCTTACTTTTTTTCTTTTAGATTTTTCATTTAGTCCTACTTATTTTTTTCTTTTGTATTTTGTTTTCACGCATCTAGATTATAATTATACTTCTAACTCGTATTATTATTTTTTCCTTGTAAAAATATTCTATCAAATTTCATCATATTTTATTTGTTCTAGTACACTTGTTTTCTTACTTCTTCATAAGTCTTTTCCTTTTATTGTTACATCTAACTAATACATTTTTTATTCTAATTCAAATCCACTTTATAGTCTGTCCTTATTACTTTTGTATTTTTGATTCTGATTCACTTTATATAATAAGTTTTGGTGATATAATCCCAATTGGTTTTGACTTATTAATTCTCAATCTTATTCTTTATTATGGTTTTTTATTTGAATTTTTTTTCAATTTATCCTTTTAATTTTAAATTAAAAAAATTTTCTAATTCTGTTTTTGTCTCTATATTGATTTATTCCTCTTCTTTTAACCAATTATTTTAACTTATGTACTTATGCATACATCTAATTTTTCTTTTATATTCTACCTTTATATTTTTTTTATGTTTTTTTTCTTATATTTTCAATATCTCTACTACCTTATAAAACCAAGTTATAATATAGAGATTTTTTATTCTTCTTCATCTTCTACTTAAACTTTTTCCCCCACTTTCACATTTAGTCATCACATTTAAATTTTAAATTTTAGCTTCATATCTGGTTGTTTCTTTTTATTTTGAGTTATGGTATCTATGTCTTGATGTTAAGTTTTCATAAACTTTTTCTAGTATTTTTGTTTTTAATTATACCTATAATTTTGAATATGTATATACCTATTTTTACATCTATTCGTAGTCCTTATTTTTATAATGTTTTCAACTTTCATTTTTTCTTATGTTCTTTCTTCAACTTTTTTAATGTTTCTATTTCTACTTTGACATCACATTTCACTTCCACTACTTATTTGAAAATATTCTTACCACTTATTCTATTTATCCAACTATATATTTGGAAATAACATTTTCATCTAGTTTATTTTTTCTTCTATATATGTATATGATTTTTCAATTTTTTTCACTAACACTTATTTATTGATTCTACTTTTTTCCTTTAACTCTACTTATTTCTGCATTTATTTTATTTTTTATAATTTTATATATTATTCAATTTCCATTTACATGAATTCCATTTTTTATTAATTTTATTGATTCCTTTTATTTTATTCTTCTTATTAGCACTAGAGTCTTGATATATAAAAATGATCACCCTAATATAAGAGTGTATTTTGGTGATTGTGGTTTTTCATTTAAATTTTGATTATTTAATTAATAAAATTAATTAATTTTAACAATTAAATTTATAATCAACAATGCGTTTTTAATGGAAGATGAAAATATCTTAAAAAATATATATCATATTTGAAAATCATTGGTGCATTATTTATTATAGAAATGTGTTTTTTATGAAAGGAAATATATAAATATTATAGTTTTATACCATTAAGGGGCCTCTATATGGGGATTTGTTTCCCAGAGAATTATAGTAATCATATATGAATAATATAATATATGAATACTAAACCTATTAATTTATATTTGTATCATGAATTTTCAATTCCGCTATTCAGTTACACTGACATGATTTATTCTTAGTTATGCTAATGATGGTTGGACATTATTATAGGGAAGTTTTCGTTCATTTTCCAAAATCTTATCTAATGGATACTTGTATTGATTAATCCCAATGAAATTTATATTTTAATTAATTTAACCTAATGAATGATTTTTTTAGAAATTTTCAATAAACAAGGGGGTTATTTAGTGAGGTTTATATATTCATTCCCAATGAACTCAATTTTGAGTGTTAGGGGAAATTAAATTCTACCTATTATAGGTAGGGTCATTGGGCCTAGTAATCCCAATAGTACCCATGAGGATGAATATACTTTTAATGATTTTTAATTTTTGGGATGATTGGGGGTGTTATCTCAACTACAATGTTAGAGAAATAATGAGGGGAGGGGTGAAATTAGTAGATCCTCACTATATAATGTAAAATTAAGTCTATGAAAAACCTTTCCATATAACATTAACTTTTATATTCATATGGATTTTATTTAAATTTTAATAATTTTATAGATATATATTTCATAGGATATTGAATGGATTATAAATTTACTTCTTTGAATTCTCACCTCAATTGTAGAAGCTAAATATTACAGCAATTGGATATTATTACACCCAATTGTTTTGTATAAATTAGAAACTCACTAATTTTGGAATTAGTTTCACTAAAACTCTTATTCATTATGATAAAATGTTTTCCATTTATTCAATATGAAATTTGAATCTTTTCATTTTCTAAAATTTTTTTATTTCATAGAGAATCTCGTCAAAAATGGGGCTCAAAACTATATAGGGTTCAAAATATATTAAACATACTTATATTGGTTAGAAAAATTGGTAAAATGGGATTTCATTCATTATTTATTTGTACTAATCAAACACACATCAATCCAAAACATGAATTTCTCAGTAAAATAAAAATCTTAATTTTACATTCACATTTATATCAAAGTGAAAATTCATTTAAATGTTTAAAAAAAATAACAAATTAGTTCATATTTAAATTATAATAGAAGAAAATTATCCTAAAATCATTTATGTTCTATATGAATCAACCATGATTCAATCCAATGACCAGATTACTCAGTATTATCTATAATATCATTTCACCTTGATATTTTTATAAAGAAGGCATATAAACCATCAATGGATCAAATAATAATATATTAATTTAAATTGACATGGAAACTTATGAGAATGATCCCTCAAAAGTTTCCAATATATAATAATCATCCACTCATTTATATAATGTGTGGATTGCTTAGTATGATGTAATATATGATTTAATATTATTAAAAAATATTATTAAATGACAAATCAAATGTGTAAGTGTCAAAACCAAGGAATCCAACTTATATTTGATTGAAAACATTAGAAAATGGCATTTGAGTCATTTTTAATACGCATAAACCAACCACAAATCAATACGACACTTGAATCTATTGGTATGATCAAAAATATCATTAGACCTCTATATTGTTATTAAAGTTTCATGCCATCTAAAAAGAAGAAAATATGAGAAAATAAGTTTGGATTTACATGAAAACATAAGAGAATTACCCTAAAATAATTTGGGATCTTTAATAACAAACCCATATCTATATGATTCCTATATTTCATGATATGATCCAAAGTATGTTTTTTCCTTGATATTTTTATTAAAATAAAATATCACTGTTAAATGCATAGAAACTAAGATGTGAGATTATATTTACATATAAACATATTATATCTATACCTGAGACATTTTTGATCTATAAGAATCATCCACTCATCAATATGGTTCCCATATTGCTCGTTATGATTTATACTATGATTTTTTATTGTTAACATTTATTAATAAAAGAGAAATCAATTTTGTATATGTAAAAATTGAGAAAACAAGCTCAAGTTTGTATGAAAACATAGGAAAATGAATTTCGATCCTTTACAATTTGTATTAAAAAATGACACATCAATCCAACACCTAAACTTCTTGTTAACGTCAAAAATTTTATTTTGAATTCACGTTATTAAGTCTCTCCTAAAAGGGTTAAAAACTAAGAAAACGAGTCCTGATTACTAACAAAAACATAGGAGAATGATATTAAAATAGTTTTTCATATATAGGAATCAACTATACATCAATATAATAATTTTATTTATCATTATGATACAAATTATATTTTCACCATGATATTTTAATTAAAATAAAATATCATCCCTTAAGTAGTCAAAATCAAGGAGACAGATTTTTGTTGACATGGAAGATGTAGAAAACTATCATCGATTAATTAATGATCTGTTGGAATCAAATTCATATGTATCTGAATCCCAAAATTCACAATATTATAAGAATTATTATTTCATATTGTTAAAACTTATTAATAAATGAAAAATAAATTGTGTATGGGTAAAAAACTGATCTTATATTAGAATGAAATCATATAACAAAATTTTTTATATCATTTATTATCTATAGAAACCAACCACACAAAAATATTACTCCTGAATTGATAGTTTTTTTTAAATCAATCAATGGTCATTTTCCAATGATTTCAGGAGAATTTGGGGTCTCTTGCTTGTTCATTATGACTACACCCTCTGATAGACTGACACATAGTGTTTTTGTACATGACACAAATTAATAAATGATAATTATTTTAATATTTAATGAATATTTCTTGCACTTTATATGTTTTTACCCTCTAACCTAAGTTTTTAAAGAATTTTAAATATAATAAAACTCATTTTTATTCATTTCACTTCTTCTATCAAACTTTTATTTTTTTCTTCTGATCTTGTTATAACTCTATCATTAGAAACTAAATTTGTATCTAGTTTATATTGTGATTCCATATATGTATATTCTATTTTAATTTTTGCTTATAACCCTTCCATATTTCTTCTAATTGTTTATTCTAACTCTTAAATTTTTCCTTGTCTACTTCATTTGTAAATAACTCAACACCTATATCCATTTCCATTTTCATGCCTTGTGTTTTCTTTTTGTTTTATTTTTTACATTTATTTTATTATTCTCTGTTTTCATCCTATTAAAAATAATGTGCTTATATTTAAATGATACCTCTAATATAAAAATTGTTTTAGGTGATTCTGGTTTCTTTATTCATGTCATAATTATTTAAATAGATAAAATTAATTTAATTTAATAATTAAAAATATAATGAAAATTTGATTTTGAGTGAAACATGGAAATATCTTGAAAATTAGATGTCATATTTAAAAATAATCATTATATTATTACATATATAAATGATTCTTTTATGGAAATAAGTTTCAAAAAATTATTTTTGGATGATTAAGATGCCCTTTCATGGGGATGTGGTTCCTAGAGCATTATTGTAAGAAAATATGGATTATATAAGATATGATTACTAAAAATATTGTTTTTTATTATTCCCATGAATTTAAATAATTATTTTAATATCGTAATATAATTTTAAATTATGTTTTAAATTGAAAATTAATTTAATTTTATTTTAATTAGAATCATATTTAATAAATTTTAATGAGTATGTATTTTTAAAGCTTTAAACTACCCTCTATCGTCTATGATGACATGATCGATTATTGTTTATGTAAAAAACTATTTTAAAACCACAACCACCATTTGAGGAAAGTTTCTATTCATTTCCCAAAATGGTATATTCCATATATATTTATTAATCATAACAAACATTGTATTTTAGTTAGTTTAAATTGAATTGTGCATTTAGGATAAATTTCCAATAATTTTTGAGCTAGTTAGTGGGGTTGGAGATGTGTTCCTAGTGAACTTGGGTTTTAATGTTAGGGAAATGTAATTTTTCTGATTATGGGGAGTGTTTTTAGGCCTATTAATCCTGATTGGATCCACATATATGAGGTTCTTTTTAGTGATCTCAACTGTTTGGGACACCTAGGGGCCTTATCCCTACTAATGAGTAATAATAATCATGGGGGGAGGGGTTAAATCTATAAATCCTTACTATGAAATGTAAAATTATGTTTGTGAATAATCCTATCTTTTGACTTTCAATTTTCTATTATTTATTATCTAAGTTTATTCTTAAGATTTTTTCAAATATATATTTCATGAGTATTAGAATGAATGATAAATATAATTCCAAAACATGTCACTTTACATGTGAATTTTTAGTTTCATTTTCCAAAAAAAAATGAATCATTCTATAAAAAATTCCAATACTAAGGCTGATTGTAGTAGTTAGAGGTTATTATACCCCATTATTTTAGATGCAACACACTCTCACTGATTTTGGAATTAGTTTCACTCAGCCTTTGATTATGTGTGATAACTCTAGAATCATTTCTTCAACTTCAAATGTGTATATTTTAATTTTCGAATTTTATTATTCTCACATTGATAAACAGCAAGAAAAATAGATCAAAAAACTGAGATAATGAGCCTAGATTGTTGTGAAAAAATAGGAAAATGATGTTTGACTCATTTATGATCTATACAAACCAACAAAATGTTAATATAAAACGTGAATTATTTTTAATAATTGAATGTGTTGTTTTGTATTTACATTATAATTAAATAAGTTCAAAATGGTGAAATGAGTCTAGGTTTCCATGAAAATTTATGATAATTGTGAATAGAATTCATATCAATCTATTTTGAGGAGTGGTCATAATGACTGAAAATAGAGTTTTATTAGATTTAAATATCCTTTAAAATGAATGTATGAAGTTCATAACCAAGTGAATGACCTCATATTATTATTAAATTAAATAAAAATATCCATAGTATACTTTTTGACATGTATGAAGAGACCTAATTTCAATCAAACATGTAGTCTGTTTGAACTGACTAAAACTGTGACTTTTTATTAAAAAGTCACAAAATGTGTGTGAAAGGCTGAAAAACTAGAAAAAGAACTAATATTGTAGTTAAATCATAGTAAAATGGTGATCATTTAATTTTTGACATGTTGTAATATAACCTACATCAATCTAACATGTGATTTTCACAAAATTAACAAAAGTTCATTTTTATAGATTTAAAATCCAAAAATTATTCATAAAAGGGTTAATACATAAAAAACAAACTTTAATTTTATTGAATTTAGAAGAAATAAATCATTGATTAATTTTTGAAATTTATGAATTGACCTGACATGAATATAAAAAATAAGTGTGGTTCAAACGACTAAAAAATAGTTTCATTAGGCTTAAAAGTCTTTAAAAACAAATGTCAAGGAATCCAAACCTACCAAACAACCGTTGATTGTGAGATCACTACAACTATGATTGACATGCTATCTATTCCTATATGTTAAAAATTATTCAACAATCTAGGTTCGATAATTTTATGATAATATGATATTCTTTTCTATATTTTTCCCTTTTTAATTTTATAATATTTCTACGTATTTCTTATGAAATCTAATTTGACTAATTTTTATTCAACTTATGACCTATTCTAATATTATCAAGTTAATGTCTTATGTTTCTTCTATTATATTAAACATATATATTTTCTTTTACTTCAATCATAAAAATTTCCCTACAATTTACATTCAATTATTTTATGGCTTGAATTTCAAGATTTTAATTCTACTTAAAATTCACCTAATACATCTATACTATTTCCTACAACATATTCAACTACTAGTTTTGGATTCTTAAATTTTCTTCTATTGGATTTTGGTTTTTTATTTTTACTTCTCTTTCCATTATTTCTTATTTTATTTTTTATTCTATTTTTGGTTTTTATTCCACTTATTTTGTTTCAAATAATTTGTCTCTTACTTATAAACCTTCTTAAATTTATATATTTTGACTTCATTCTTCTGGATTTTTTATTTTAATTTTAATTATTTTCATTTTTCTTATGTTTATAATTGACTTTATATCATTACATATGTTTTTCCCATAAAAGTTTTCTTTCCTCTATTAAAAATAATTATATTTCTCATGAATTGTTTTATTATCCTATCCTCTGTTCATTGGTTAATCATTCAATTCCAATTATGCCTCCACTTAATGTTTTTTTATTTGATTCTTCAAGTTATACCATTGAATTTTTCATTTCCTTTCATTTTTACTTATAAATTTCATTTTGAATCCTTAATTGTTCTTCAGATTCTTGATTTTTTTTGGATTTTACTCTATTATTTTAATTCTAGTTTTGTCTTACTTTTTATTCAAAAAAAATTAAATATTTAATTTTTTTTATTAGATTTATTTTTTGTTTCTATTTATACTTTTTTTGTTTCTTCCATAACTCTTTTTTAATCTAATTCCCATGTTGCTGAGTATGATACAAATTATATTTTTCACCATGATATTTTTATTAAAATATCATATCATCCATCAGGGTGTTGAAGCTAATGAGACAACATTCTATCAGAATTCAAGATTTGAACAACTATTCGTGAGTTATTTTTGATATGTGGGAATAAATAGTTCTTCAATATGATGCCCAAATTACATTATATGATGGTAACTATGGTTCTATATTGTTAATGACTATTTATAAATGACAAATCATCCATGCATGGGTCACAACCTTAAAAACATACTTGGATTTGTGTGAAAACACAGGAAATCGATATTTGAGAATTTTTTTATTTATACAGACTAACCACATTTCAATCTAACACATGAATTTCTGAGTATGATCAAATGTATCATTTGAATTTCACATTTTTATTAAACTTAAAATTCACCTAAAATTTTCTAAACTGAGAATATGAGTTTATATTTTCATAAAATATTATGAAAAATATACAAAAATCATTTTGGTATGTAAGAATAAAACATGGATTAATTATATTTTCTAATCTACTATTATGATTCAATGTGTTGTTTCGCCTTGAAAATTGTACTAAAATGAAATATCACTCATCAAGTTTTCAAATCTGAATAGACAGGGTCATTCAACTCAAGTTTTTTACTGAATTTTAAAATCATTAAAATGAACTTTTCATTATTTTGATCTCACCCCAAAATTAGATTGATGAGATGTCAATTTCTACAAGTCACAAAATATATAAAAAATAATTTCATTTGATTCCAAAATATGATGAGGTGATTTTCTAGGTTTTACACTTTGATGCATGTTTATTGACTTTTTAATCCATAAAACATACTTTTTTTCATTTTGAATAAACCACATATCAAATCAATATGAAGTCTATTACAATATATCAAACATTAAATGGAGACTTTTTATGTGTGATTTCATAATAAGTTGAGGTATTTTTATAGTTTTTTACCCTTCAACACATGATTTTAAAATCTTTAAATTCTTTTTAAAATTCTTTTTTTGATCATTATAAAAACAACATACATCATATTAACATTCGGTCAATTAATATAAGTAAAAGATAATGAAAAATAATTTTCCTATGATTTTATGATAATTCATTCTCATTTTGTTGTTTTTTAACTTTTGACATTAAATAAATAAAAACATACATTTAATCATTTTGAGAAAATCATACATCTGTTTGATGTGCTATCAATTAATATAGATCAAAAATTAAACAACAGTTTATTTTTTGAGATTCCATAATAGTCTGAGGTTATTTTCTATATTTTAACCATTTTAAACTTGTTATTAAAGACTATTAATTGTAATAAAACTTCTTTTTTATACATTCATACTACACCCTATAATTAATCTTCATACATTCTACTAGTATATGCCAAAAATCCATTAATGACCATTTTCTATGATTTTATGAAAATTTAGGGTTTTTTACTCAGCCATTCCAACTAAACCATATGGTAGATTTATGTTCTTTCTATCTGTACATGTTTACAATTAATCAATTAGCATTATTTTAAATACAGTGGTGTGTGTTTTTAAAGAAATTCAAATCTAATTAAACTCATATTTTGGTAATTCTGATCTTACCACACTTTGAATTGATGTGATGTGTATTCATACATGCCAAAAAATAATTATATATCTTATTCCTATTATTTTAGGATAATATAAGGCTATTTTATAGGTTTTACATCATTAACCCATGTTTTTTAATTTTAAATGAACCAAAATGAACTTTTGGTCATTACGAGCTAACCTCAAGTTGAATTAATGTGTATTCTATTACTAAATTCCAAATATCAAAATGCAAGTTATTATGGAATGTGACTTTTTTCTACATATCCCAAATTAGATAAAAGTCATTTTCCAATGATTTAATGATAATTTTATATCATTTTCTCCACTTTAACCCTTCAACATACTTTTTTAAATATCGTAAAATCTAATAAAATTATTTTTTCTATCATCACAACCACACTACATTAAAGTATGGTCAATATATACTTGTCACTAATTAATCAATCATCATTGTTCTATGATTTCGCAAAAATCCAAGATAGTTTTCTAGGTTTGACTTTTTGACTCATGTTTTTTACTCTAAAATAAATAAAAACACACTTTTGGATATTCTGAGAGAAATTAGCTTATGCACAGAGAATATTTAACTAAAATTAAAATATTCCTCAATATGAATCAAAATATCTACTAATATTAATTATTTTTTCATTTTATTATGGATGAAAATAGATATTAGGATGTAGTTTTAGGGATTTCATTATTTTTTTAATTTAGGTTAGGATTAAATCTTAATTTTAGTTTGTGAGGGGGAATTATTTCTAGGGTTCATATTTATATTTATGTTATAGGTTAGGTTAATATTTTGTATAGTTTTAGGTTAGGTTGTAGGTTTATATTGGTGTTTTGGGTTAGTTTTAAATTTATAATATGATTAGGGGTTAGGATTTCGGTGCATGTTTAAAATTATTTTGTGTGTGTAGGTCTAGATTTCTGTTTGGGGAGGGTTGAGGTTTAAAGTGTAAGGTTGGGGATAGAGTTTAGGTTTTAGAATTAGGTTTTGGATTTCATTATGGAATATTTTTGGGGGATTATGTGTTTAGGTATTAGGGTAAGGCTTAAATTTTGGTTTGGATTATGGGATGGATAAGTTTTTAAGATGGGTATTAAGTTTAAGATGTATATTTTTTATTTATGTTATGGGGTTAATATAAAATTTAGTTTCAGATTAGGAGTTAGGTTTTGGTATATATTTTAGAGGTTGTGGGGTTAGATTTATGTCATAGGGTTAGGATTAGGTTTGGAGTTTGAGTGGGTGTAGGGGTTGGGTATAGGTTTGGAAGTAGGTTTATATTTAAAGGGTAAGGTTGGGGTTAGAGTTTAGTATTCAGAATTAAGTTTTGGATTTCATTGTGGAATATTATTAGGGGTTTGAGTGATTAGGGTTTAGGGTGTAGGTTTAAATTTAGGTTAGTATTAGAATTTAGGATTATGTTTTAAATCGAGGTTAAAATTTATGTTATATGACTTGATTTATGTTAGTGGGTTATGTTTTATTTTAATTTAGGATTAGGGGTAAGGTTTTAAGGAGTATATTATTGGGTGTAGGTTTAGATATATGTTTGGGGTTGGGATTAGGATAGGGTTTTTTGGGGTGGAGGTAGGTCATGCTGGGTTCAATCTTCAAGGGTAGGTATGGGTTAGGGTTTATGTTTGGCTTTTAAACTTAGGGTTTGTTTAGGGAATAGGATTAGTGGTTCAGTTATTATTTATTTTAGAGGCTAAGATGTTTATTTCATAAGGTGAAGGTTTATGTTTTTTTTATATTAGGTGTTAGGTTTTTGTCATAACATAGGGATTCACCATAGGTAGTAGGTTGCAGTTTATGTTAGGAGGTCAGATTTTAGGTTTTACAGTTAGTTTTATTGTTTATATAGGGAATAGAATAAGGTTTTGGGTTTATATTTATGTTCAGGGTTTAGGTGTTTATATTTTAGGTGTAGGTTTAAATTTATGTTTGAATTTTTTGTTTGGTTTTTAGTGGAGGATATGGATTATGTAATGGGTGTAGGGTTATATTTAAATAATGGGTTAGGTTTGGGGGTTGGGTGGGGTGGGACGGGATTATATTTTGGGGTTGGGTTTAGGATTAAATGTTAGGATTATGGTGTAGTGATAAATATGAACAAAATATTTTTCTATATTTATAAATATTAATTAGAAAATAATAAACTTTAAGTAAAAATTAACAAATATTCAAAAATATTAATAAATGTAAATTAAAATAGTAAATATTAAATTAATATTAATAATTTTTAATAATTTTTTTAATAGGTTGAGTGTGAAACTCTCTTATTAAGAATATAAATATTAATTAATACTAATGAATATAAATAAATATTTATTAATTATTAATAAATGTTAAATAAATATTAATTAATGTTAATAATTATTATTAAATATTCATGAATAATAGATATCCTTTAAATAATTATTAGTAAATATTCATGATTCCTACAGAATTTTTAATTAAAATAAAAATCATTAATATTTGTAAATACCAATTAAATATAAATATATTATTAATTAAAAAATATTTTATATATATATATAATATCAATAAATATAAATAAATATTAATACATATTAATCAAATAGTCAAAAATATTAATAATAGTGTTCATGGTAATTTTGATCAACCGTTATGATTCTTGATGCACTGCTCGATCGCCAGTATCAGTTCATACTTATGAATGTATCATCCATTATTTCACTATAAGTCTATGTGAGTCATATTCTATCTAGAAAACAATAGGATTTGATTTGGGAAATAATTTTGTCCTCTACCAACTGATTATGATACCGTGTGAAATGAGAACTCATGCACTTATCATCAAAGGTAATCCAATTTTATTTCAGGATGAAGATATTAAATGAGATTTGAAGGTTTTATTAGAAAAATAAACCTAAAACTCATGCACTCACTTTAATAGATAGATCAAAAACATTCAACTACAATAAGAAGGATAAACATCCTTTGAGCGCATCCATACTGGAAATTTTCTTATGCCTTTGATTAATTTAATTACAACCCCTTTCTATTCAGTTTATTTTTTTTAACAAAGTAGATAGATTTAGAAAAACATTCCTCTTTCAATAACATGATCTTCTTGAACATTCTACAGTAATTAGTTTTGATTTTAATTGATATACTAATTCTGTTAGTAATTTCATATTGCTTAATTTACCTCCCCCTAAAGGGAAAACTCATAAACATTAGTTTTAAAAACTTATATAACTTCACCAAGGATGATCTTCTTCAATACTTATTCTTTAGTATACCAAAAATATGATCAAACCATGATGATATCTTCATTATAATTATTGTATTGGATATGATAACACGTTCTTAAAATTCATCAATGATGACCCTCTTCCTTACATCATAAGAATAGATAAATTGAACAATGATTAAGTAAATATAGTGGATCTTCCTTTCTTATTAATGTGAATAGAAAGTTTGAGGTTTTTTATCAATGAAGTTGGTCCAGTTCCTCTAGTATTCATGATTGTATATCTGAACATCTATTCTAATTTATATTGTGTAGTAGGGATCTCTTCACATTACATTCTGATTTTTGTGGATATTTTTCTTTCCTTATTAGCCTCCACGGATGGTGAAATATTAACCCTCTTAAGGATTGTTTCTTATTTTTGAATAATATGAAATAAATATTTTTCATAATGTCCATAATTTTATCACATGATGGAGGTATTTTAACAGTAAAATCCTCCAGTGAAGATTACATACTAGTAGAAACTCTGTCCTTTTATAAAGTATGAATATGTATCTTTTCAAAATTGTCCAAATGAACTTCTAATTCCATACATATCATATTTTAGTTTTTATGATATTTAATCATAATCATCTACTCTTCCCAAATATCCATTATTAATTTAAATTCTTCTTCATTAAATTTAATTTTTTTAAACAAAGAATCATGTTCCATGATTTTTGGATTCAAATCATTGAGATCAATAATAATTTTCAAGATTTATTGAAGTTAATATATCATTTCATCCAAAGTATTAATATTTATTAATGAATTTAATCATATTATTTATTATACATATATAGATAATAATACTAAGTAATAATATGAATAAAAAATATAAATTATTAATTTTGGTAGATAATTTGATAATAGTACGACACTTATTAAAAAAAGAATAGAATATTATAAATGATAATAGTAAGGCACATAAAAAATGTATCATAAATCAAAAATAAACATAATCTATGCCTATGGCATGGATTCTCTTCTTTCCCATATCCAAGTGTATACTGGATGCGTCCACGTCGTGTTTGTCTATGTCTGTGCTCTGTCATACATTGTGCATCATCATCATCATCCACCTCTATATCCTCCTATGTGATAGGAGACGGATGTATGTCTCGCTATTTGTACCCTGTCCTGCATCTAAGGATAGTGGATGTTGGTTATAACTCTCACCAATATGGGAATAATATGGTTGTTGGGATGCTAATGTATATAATAAAGCATCCAACTCAATCCAATCAATGTTTGTATCTACCACTGGCTGAGCCTGAGAAGCTAAAAAAGCATTTGACTGATCATGTTGAACACCCTCCTCCTGTGGAATAACAGAATATGACTAATCAAGTTGAACACCCTCCACCTATGAAATAGAAACATCCATAATAGTTTCTTCACCCCCTAGTACATCTATTTGAGGCTCAGCATCCTCTATAGCCTCCTCAGCATGTGATGGACCAAAGAAAATGCCATGATAAATCTCATCCATCGAAGGAATAAACTCTATCACAAGGCTGTGAAAATATGTCGGGTCAAATATGGATCTCTATACTACATTAGACATGTAAAGTAGATGACATATATGAGCATCCTGCGAAAATAAATTCTGTTGTTAAGTAATATGAATAAAAAATCTGTGAACAGTGGAAGGAAGAATGTATACCAACTCACAAAAGCCCCGTCTGTGTCATGTCAGAAATATGACTGGGGACCTACTATACTAGGATGCATAATCCATCCGATTCACCAAATGAAAACATATTGTACCCGCCCCTTGCAATCAGGAATCCTGACGTCTATCCCATAAATCAATATATCAGGCATGGTATCTCGTCCAATCAAAATCTCTCTTCCCTAAAATCTTCAGGGAATGCAGTGAAACTAACTAACTAGGAGAGTCAGCAACAAGATAAAAGAATATGAACTACCTCATAACTCTATCAGTATGATGTCACTCAACTATATGAAAATTAATCAATAGAACTATGCAAGAGCCGGTAACAAGCATTATTGTACAGTACGATGGAAGACTCTGGATGATATCATCTGTATATAGAATCCATGTAATCTGAAAGAAAAAATGAATAATAAATTAATATATTTATATATTTATAGTAAAGAATAAATATTTAATAATATAAATAATAATCACTTATATCATACGGTTGAATTTTGTCCAACATAAGTTTGTAGGTGTAGAAGTCGTGTCTGGGGGAATCTGAATGTCGATGTGCCTGAATCCACCTATAGAAAATATTGTTATATTTACATTTCATAATATAAATTTATACAATTAAGTTAGATATTAGAAGGAAGGAATAACATACCAACATCTACATGGAGCCTCTGTTACAATGTCTTCTAGAAATGGCGCACGAGCATGTGGAGCTAAATGAGGGATGTGCTCCCATACCCACATCTGTAAAAGAACCATGCATCTTGTGATCTGCATCTTATCGATGTGACGTTCTCTACATAGTTCCCTATATGTATATGATAGACAAGAAGACCCCCAGTTATATTGGCTTGTCTCATTCAAATCCTCAAAAAAAGGTAAATACATCAGATGTATAAAAGTGGAGTGATCAACAAAAAGTGTGCCACTGATCATCCTCAAAATATATGTATGTGAAAATCACACCACGATGATCTCATCAGTATCCTCTTATAAATTTTTGAAGTGGTGGTCTAACCAAGTAATGTGTAATCTACCACTGACGATGGTTCTTCCATCATTGAGGACCTCTATGCCCAATAGTCTATGAACAAGATGGGGAAAATCTTCGCCAACTTGTCATGTAAAAACCGCACCGTCGACGGGGAGGCCCAATATAATATCCACATCCTGTAGGTTAATAGTCATCTCTCCCTCTCTAAAATTGAATGTATGTGACTCTAGCCTCCATCTATCTACAAGAACATTAATGAGATGATGATCGAGAAAGGTGAAGTCTCACATCGCTACACCATAGAATCCTGTGCGACAAATATGGGGGGTGATAGCGGGGGGTGGTGTCGTATGATGGAAATGGTGAGATTTGCATACACACAATGGAGGCACAGGATATCCCTCTAAAATAATCTATGATACATGAGTATCCTAGGATGTGAGCAATTTAAAACCTTTCATCTACACAAATGATATAATCATTATTTTTTATAGTGAATTCAATAAAAAAATAAACTTTTATTTTAAAAAATATACAGTAAGCAAATGAAAAATGATTTTGTTAATATTTTCGATTTATGCTTGTTTTGTTGTGTGTGGATTAGTGTCTTTGTTACATGTGGAATCATGATATATTCATTTTCCTTCTATGTTTATTTTTTTAATATTTTTAATATCACAAAATTATTTATTATAAAATCCAGAAACGAGACAAACCAAAATTGAAACATGTTATAAATAGAGCAAGTCAGAAATAAAAGGATTCAATACTGAAACATCCACATAAAAAAAAATATACATATTCATAACATAATACATAGACTTAATCATGGATGAAGGGATGTGGAGATCTGTCCTTCCACTTGGGGATATCTCTTATGAGTATTTCCTTCTGCGTGACAAATACTGCATTGTATTCTCCCTCCTCGTTGACAAGGCCAATCCATCTCATTTTTGATTGGAGTTAACTTTGGTCTTCCTTGGGCACACAACCTGGTAGTACAAATCCAATAATTTATAAAATGGAATACATTGGAAAAATCATAAATGAAAACAAATCGAACTTATGAAACTTGGAAATATCATGGACGATGGTCAGCTGGTCAGTAGGCAATGAGATAGAATGAAATTCACCAACAGGCATCCAAGATATACTATAACAGTTAACCAAAGTAATCATGTGATACACCGGGTTAACATATGGATCCCATGGTATATTTAACGAAGCACAAACTACGATAACATGTGCACATGGATATCTCAATGTCTGAAAGTTTCTGTAATCATAGTACATGTTATCTAACATCACCACAAACACTCGACCACTAGTGCATGTAGCCTGGTCATAACATTGACTTACCTAAAAGCTCATATTTTCTCTCTCAAAGGATAGAACACTCCATCTTAAAGCCTCATTTAGTATCTGATCAATATCACTTTGGAAATTCTGAGTAAAACACATTCCGTTTTCTATCCTATGATAAGACTTTTGGGACCTGTCAATAAAGTAGTGAACACATATATAAAGTGTTTCTTGTACTAACCCTATGATCAAGAGTTTGTGCACACCCCTAAGGACCCCATTTATGCACTCTACTATATTAGTGGTCATATATCCATATCTTCTGCCACCATAATATGTTAATGAACATTTATCCTTTGAAATCTGCATCATATATTCATACACATATTCATTAGAAGTTCAAATATCTTCAAGGCATCGATCAAAACTTTTTTTTTTGTAGGCTCATATGCTAAAACCATAAGAGAATAATTTATTAAAATGGATATTAAATTTTGTTAAAAAAAGTAAGTTTAGAAAAATATACCCAACTTGAGGATTGCCTTTTTTATGGCCTCATCTTTGAAATGATTATGCACATTACTTGAAATATGTCTAATACAATAACGATGATAAGCATTCAGATCAGTCCATGAAACCCCATCACTAGCCACAACCTCTATAATCACTCGATGGCGATCATATATTAGACACACACACTGATTTTGTGTGACATGAATGCGTACACATGCCAAAAACCAACTCCAACATTAAAAATTCTCTTTTTCAACAATAGAAAAAGAAAGTGGCAGAGGAGCACGATTACCATCCTGTGTGGCAGCAGTGAGTAGAACACCTGTATACTTTCCATAAAGGAAAGTTCCATTGATCTGAATAAATTGTTTGCAATAGGGAAAGGCAACGATTCATGGCTCGAATGCCCAAAAAATCCTATTGAACTTTACATTTGATTGATCAACTCATTGATTGGGGGATACATACTCAACAGTGTTCGGATGATAAAAAATCTAATTGTTGAGAGACAAAAATTTCATAAGTTGTGTAAACATTTTATAAGATTCATCCCAATCACCATACACTTTTAAAATTTCCTTTTGTTTTGAATTCCATGCTTTTTTGTATGATATCTTATAGTTATAAAACTATTAAATCCTTTCTTGAACAAGGTAAATGGGAATATCCTAACATGTTCATATCATCCAAAAAATAAGATTTGATATAAACTCTGAATCAAGGGAAGAGTGATCCTGTGACAAGATTGGGTATGCACAACTATGTGGCCCTTCTAATTTGGTTATCCTCCAACATGAAAAAAAATCAAATATTGCCCTTAATGGAAATTTAGATTCTGGACCATATTTTTCACAACGAATGAGATATTTTTTCTTCTTTGACTCATCAACCACAAATGTGAAATGTCGCTCAATGTGTTATTTCTTTATAAAAATTTTCATATCCATTTTACTTTCAAACTCCTGCCTGACAAAGATAGCATTATCATTTGATGTAGACCTATTACCTATAATACCAAGTAATTCAGAATTTGTTGCAATGATATCCCAATAAAAATTTTATTCATGAGACATTCCTTCAACTAAGGAACTCAATATTGAAGGATGATTACCACTAATTAGTGGATGTTGTGGATTCATGTCTCTGAAAGGAACCTCAGAAGGTTCATTCCCCACATAACCCTCACCCGCATCTCTCAAAGGAACCTCAAAAGGTTCATTACCCACATCACCCTCACCCACATCATCTCTTGATGGCTCCCCAGATTCTTCTTCCTCAGATAAACTTTCATTCACTATATCAGCACACAAAGGGATGTCATCTACATTTCCTTCCAAATTTTGATCATCTTCTTCAAAATTTACTTCTATCATAGGATTCATATGAGAAGGAGGCAATGAAAAAGACTAATGTGAAGGTACAATTTCTACAGAGCTTACAAAACACTATTTTTTAGTAGTTTGTTACACCACATCTATATCAGAAATCACCACATAAAAATTCATAAAACCATTAGCGCACTGCTGTCTAAATAAGGAAGATGCATCCATCCAATCATCATCATAAACCAGAGGGTACTCGGTGTTCCAGAAACAATTAGGATGTTGTAGAAGTTGATATATTATTAAAGTAATGGATTGATTGGACCTCAGTTTTAACCAATTATGAATCTTATTGCGAACTGCATCCAATTTCATACAACCATGAAGATTTGCCACTTTGGTAGGTGGCACACTATAGCTAAATCCTTGCTTGGTATAAATGGTCTCACTGTTGCAATATATTTGTGCATACATTATTACCTATAAAAAAGTAATTAATAAAATATTATATACTACATCAAAATTTTACATTATTTAAATTGGTTTTGAATAATTGACTTTATCTTGAGACTTTCTTATGTATTGGTTTATCATTATTGAGGTATAGTGATGGTGGTATTATTACCAAAGAAAATTTAATATAATGTTATATATTTTAATTACTTATGAATAAATAATCATGACTTGATCTTGAGACTTATGATTATTTTATCATTATCTGATAAACTAACCAAAACCTATGGGTGGACTCCTGGAGTCTCTATTATCAAATATTTCAACAACCTCCAGTCTTATTTCAAACAATAACACCTCCTGTTGAACACTTGTTCTCAAACATCTCTTCGGGGATGCCTCTTTGGGGACGCCTCTTCGGGGATGCCTCTTCGGGGATTCCTCTTCAGGGATGCCTCTTTGGGGATGCATCTTGTTGATTGGCTTTTAATTATAAATTTACTCACATACATGTGAGGGGGTCTAGGGGTATGAAATAAATAACTTTTTTTAAGCATACATTCATGCCCTTACAAAATCAGTCAGAGATGACTCGTAGGTCATCAATGTGGAAAAATAAATACCATTATTACAAATTAAATAACCACATTCACAAAATAATACATGTAATTTCAATTATGCATTGGTCGGTCATCTCAAGATCAGTCATCACACAACTTTCCATGTTTTTTGGTATACTTATTACATTCTACATATTATATAACTTTATTTATTACTAGATGAAATATATTTTAAATATCTACACCTCTTTTCCAAAAATTTAACTTTTCAATTTATATGTGTGTATATATATATTTATTAATAAATTTTAATAAATTTAATTATAACTAATATAATTTACATTTACATAACAACCATTTACAATAATGAACACTTATGTTATTTTTAATTTTATAAAATTGCATATATATATATATATAATATTTTTTGGTCATTCTACTACTTTACAAAATATAAGTAAATTTACTTTATATTTTATTGGTTAAATTTATTATTAGTAGTAAATAAAATTAATATAATTTACACTTACATAAAAACTATTCATTAAAATAATATAAACTTATGTTGTTTTCAATTTAATAAAATTACATATATATAAAAAAATTCATTTTTCTACTTTCCAATATTTAATTAATTATATTTCATACTTTATTAATTCAAATAATAATTATTTCCACTTAATATAATTTCAAATTATTATTTATACAAAACTATTTTTATACCATTAACAAAAATAATTTTCTGTATATTTTTAATAAATTTAAATATGATACTTAATATAACTAAATTATATAGCTACTGTATAAAATATTATAATTTAAATTAATATTTATTTATAATTTATTACTTCAAATAATAATTATTTACACTTAATATAATTTAAAATTATTATTTATACAAAACTATTTTTATACCATTAACAAAAATATTGTTCTATGTATTTTTTGATAAATTTAAATATGATACATATAACTAATATATTATTCATAAATTATATAACTATTGTATAAAATATTATAATTTAAATTAATATTACTTTAAAAATAACACATTTGATAACATATTTAATTTTCATAAACATTCAATATGAATTCATACAGCATTTTAGACATAACATAATTAATTTTCCTAAATATTCAATATGAATTCATACAACATACACACCATTCAAAAAATAAATCATAAAAAAGACACTAATTTACACATCATTCATCAATACATATGAAATAAATAAACCATACACACAAACACTAATTTTTACATATCACAAATCAAATAGATAAACCATACAAATTAAATAAATAAACACAATTAAACAATTAAAAATTTATATAGAAAATTTACCTTCTTAAAAGTAGAAAATATTTGTTGAGAAAGAAATTCTATAGGGATTCACTGTAAAATCCATGGGAGAAGAATTAATTTTGAGGAGGGTCTCCCGTTTATAGATTTACCTCAATGAGAGGCGTGAACATCATTCACGCATCCTTCATCCCATCTACAAAGGATGTGTGAATAGTGTTCACACATCTTCCACCGCACCAAAGATGCGTGAACCCCGTTCATTCTTCTTTGGCATGGAGAGATGTGTGAACGGGGTTCACGCACCTTTCATCATGTCTGTGAAGGATGTGTGAATGGGGTTCATGCATTTTTTGTTATGCCTAAGATGCGTGACCCTGTTCACGCTTCTCTGGCGGAGGAAAGATGTGGGAATGGGGTTCACGCATCTCCAGACCCACTTATAAAAATACCCTCAACCCTATCCCATTTTGATAAAGACACAAAAAACCATATTTAAAAATTACTCAATGTGATATGTGTGTTCAGTAACCATTTCTGTTGGGATGAATTCATGGCCTGTATTAAAAGAGGGGCTCAACTCTTGAGTGTTTTGATATTAGAAGCCCATTTTCATTGTTTGTCCACTTTAAATATATATAAAGAACTAGGGTTTTTGATCAATTTATTCTATGATGTCTGATCGACTCACCATGTAATCTTCTACCTCTAGCTCACCCAAGGATTATTGCTCGTCGGACGATCCCCATGTAGCCACGTCGTCTAAGGATCGAACTGATCCTTCTGGTTACTATTTGACCATCCATAAAATTCTAATGTGATAGAAATATGATGCAAATTTTTTTTCATAATATAACAAAGATCAAACATATGAAAACCAATGTGATGAAAATGGGAAAAATTTTAAATATGTATTTTCCATTTTTTTATCAAAATGAGATAGGGTTGGGAGTATTTTTAAAAATGGGTCTCGAGATGCATGAACCATGTTCACACATCTTCCCTTGCTAGGATGTGTGAATGGGGTTCACACAAACTTTATAAAGATTATAAAGGATGTATGAACCCTTTCCACGCATCCTATAGAAGTTTTAAATAAAAAATCATTAATATTAATTAAATATATATAAATACTAATTAAAAAAGTATGAAGATATTAATAAATATTAATTAAATAATCAATAATATAAATAAAATAATAATAAATATGAACAAAGTATTTTTCTATATTTATAAATATTAATTAGAAAATAATAAACTTTAAGTAAAAATTAACAAATATTCAAAAATATTAATAAATATTAATTAAAATAGTAAATATTAAATATAAAAATAATATTGATAAATTTTAATAATTTTTTTAACAGGTTGAGGGTGAAACCATCTTATTAAGAAAATAAATATTAATTAAATACTAATGAATATAAATAAATATTTATTAATTATTAATAAATGTTAAATAAATATTAATTATTGTTAATAATTATTATTAAATATTCATGAATAATAGATATCCATTAAATAATTATTAATAAATATTCATTCTTCCTACAGAATTTTTATTTAAAATAAAAATCATCAATATTTATAAATACCAATTAAATATAAATATATTATTAATTAAAAAATCATCAATATATATAAAATATCAATAAATATAAATTCATATTAATACATATTAATTAAATAGTCAAAATATTAATAATAGTGTTCATGGTAATTTTGATCAACTGGTCTGATTCTTGGTGCACTGCTCGATCACCAGTATCATTTCATACTTATGAATATGTCATCCATTATTTCACTCTAAGTCTATGTGAGTCATACTCTGTCTAGAAAACAATAGGATTTGATTTAGGAAATAATGTTGTCCTCTATCAACTGATCGTGATACCGCATGAAATGAGAACTCATGCACTTATCACCAAGGGTAATACAATTTTATTTCAAGATCAAGATATTAAAAGAGATATGGAAGTTTTATTAGAAAAATCAACCTAAAAATCATGCACTCACTTTAAAAGATAGATCAAAAATATTCAACTGCAATAAGAAGGATAAATGGCCTTTGAGCAAAGGCTATGCGTGGACGTTGGTATGTTATTCCTTCTTTCTAATGTCTAACTTAATTGTATAACTTTCTATTATGAAATATAAATATAACAATATTATCTATAGGTGGAGTTAGGAACATCGACATTCAGATTCCCCCAGACATGATGTCCACACCTACAGACTTATGTTGGACAGCATTCGACCACACGATGTAAGTGATTATTATTTATATTGTTAAATATTTATTATTTATTGTACATCAATTAATTTAATAATTAATTTTTAAATTTTTCTTTCATATTACATGGATTCCATATACATATGATATCATCCAGAGTATTCCACCATAAGATACGGAGATTCTTGCTACCAACTCCTACAGGGTTCCATTGATTCATTTTCATATAGTCGAGTGGCATCAGACCAATAGGGTTATGAGGTAGTTCAGATTCTTTCAGCCTGTTTCTAACCTGCCTAGTTAGTTAGCTTCACTGTATTCCCAAAATATGTTGGGGAAGAGAGATTTTGATTGGAGGAGATACCATGCTAGATATATTGGTTTATGGGATAGATGACAGGAGTCCCATAAATTTTAATCAATATAAATTATTATCATAATTTATAAAGTTGTGGTTGTAAAAAAATTTGGAGTCTAGGATTCCATTATGAGAAGGTTCCCAGATTATGAAATCTTTAGAATTGGAATAGAGATAATTTTCAATAACATGAATAATTTTATCAGGAAGACTAGAGTAATGAGAATTTATAATATCCATAATAGTGTATTTGGTGTGCTCCGATAAATTATTGGGAGGCAGCATGGGGATTAAAGTAACACTATTCTAGTTTTCTAACCAAAACTTCAAGGAAGAGTCGGTACTAACCATCCATCAAGAGTTAATCATGATGTTGTTAAAGGCTTTCCTAATGTATGACCAAATGGAAGATCAAATAAAATTCATATTTCATTTCTTTAACTTGTCAAGGAATCTTTTTTTTAGAAAAGCAATGGAATCATAGTTATTATGAAGCAGGTTCCAAGTGAGTCTAGCTTGTAAAGCATCATTAAAGAGTTTAAGGTTTTTAATACTAATACCACCCTTATCTAAAGTCTTACAACAAGTAGTCCAAGGAATGGTCATAATTTTCCTTTCAAGAGTGCTTTCTATCCAAAAAAAGTTTTTGATGTAAAAATTTATTTTATTAAGAAGACCAGTTTAACATTTGTAAACCATCAATGATTAGACTATTTTAGATACAATTTTATATTTAACAAGACAAATTATGCTAGCCATAGAGAGAGATTTACCCTTCTAATAGGAAAGTTGATTGAGTATTTAGTCAATAGTGTTATAAAAGTAACTAAATTTAGTCCTTCACCAAAAAAATGGTCACACCGAGATAAGTAAAAGGGAAGAATCCTTCTTTAATACTTAAATCATTGATAATATTACCTTTTCTATTAGAAGGAAAATTTTCCCAAAGAAGACAAAAGATTTATTCCAGCTAATGGTTTGACCAGAGATTTCTTCATAATGTGATAGGGAACTTTTTAGACTTTGAATATTATTTTTATCTCCTTATAAGAAAGGGATGATATCATCAACATATAAAAGATGTCTGGGCACATTTAAGTTCCTAAAATATTGAATAGTTTTAATCTTGTTCTGGTCAACAAGGAGAGTGAGAAATCTTCTAAAATAATCTTCCATAATTGAAAAAATAATGGTAGAGATGGGATCACCTTATATAACTCCCTTGGTGCATTTAAAGTAACCCTTAGGGGAAACATTGACAAGGATGGAGATGGTAGCTGATTTGAATAAATAATTTATTCTATATATAAAAGAATAATTAAAACCAAAACTCTAAATAATCTTGAAAATAAAACTCTAATAAATGGTATCAAAGGATTTTATGATATCAAGTTTAATAGAAATATTTCCTCCCCTAGTGGATTTTTTTAAAGTTTTAGTGAATTCAGAGGCAAGAAAACTGTAATATTGTATAGACCTACCCTTGATAAATCCAAATTGATTTCATGAGACTATTTTATTACTTATAGTAGTAAGTCTATTATCAAGAAGTTTCATGATGATTTTGTAAAGAGTGTTAATAAGAACAATAGGTATGAAGAGATGAATCTCAGAAGCATTTTGCGCTTTAGTAATTAGAGAAATAAATTGCGCATTCAACCCATGAAGAAGAACACCATTGGAAAAAAAGATTTGACAAGTTTGCAAACATCATTTTGAATAACCTCCCAAAAGTGCTGAAAGAAACCATTATTGAAACCATCAGGGACCGAAGCACTATCGGGATTAAAAGTAAAAATAGTATCTTTGATTTCATGATAAATATGAATTCTTAAAAGATAAGTGTTATATTCCTCATTCACCATATCTATGATGACATTAGGGAGAAGGTCTTTGTCGATGTTCAGACCATTAGAAATATTTTCATAATAAGAGACAATGTGATTAGAAATTCTATCCTCGGTATCAATGAGGGTTTCCCCATCTCTAAGAAAAGTTAGAGGTCTACAAACTTTCCTGATTCTTTGAAGATAATTGTAGAAATTAGTGTTTATATAAACATCCAAAAGCCATTTGTTTTTTTAAGTTTTCATACACATGTTTTCTTTAAGGAAAATCAATGCGTTAAGTTTCATAGAAGTTTCGATTTTATGTTATGGATCCATAGTGAAATCAGATCTAGTAATGGTGTTTTGAAGATGGAAAATTTCATTCTCAAGAAAAGAGATGTAATTGTCAATTTGTTTATATTTGAAACTACACCAACCTTTAAGACACTACTTAAGATGTTTTATCTTGATGATACAAGTAAAAGCATCATTGTAATGATTCATAGAAACCCAATTCTTTGATGATGTTAGAACACTCTGGTTTAGAGGACCAAGCATTATTAAATATGAAAGGAAGAATGGGTTTCAGGGTTTTGATATAAAGACCGAAAAGGATGGTATGATGATCAGAGTTAATATTAGGAAGGTTAATTCTAGAGATAGTGTCCCATTTATCTAGAGTAGACACATTTTTGAAAGCTCTATCCAGTTTTCTAGAAACTACCATGTTGTAGTACATTCTATACCAAGTGAACTTGGAACCATTAAGGTTGATTTACACAAGATTATTATCTTCAATAGAGGCTTTAAATTCTCTCGAGGAGATAGAAGAGTGGGATGGTCGAATTTTCTCATTGGTGGTAAGAATCACATTGAAATCACTAATCACAAACCATAAATCATGAATTTTTTTAGCTAAATAAAAAAGTTCATGCCAAAGTAGTCTTCTATATTAGTATATGATTTTATCATAAACCAAAGAACAAAAAATGTGACAAAAATCAAAAGAAAATTCATAAGTAAAAATCTTCTCAGAAACTTTTAAAACGTTCACATTATGTAGAGAGGAATGATAAAAAAAAATTAGAGAGTTTCTATAGAAATACCATCTTTGCATGCACCTAAAAAATTATAACCATGTGATAAAGGGTGAATAATTTTTTCTAAAAAGTTTATTTTAGGTTCAAAAATATAAAATATTTTAGGTTGATGAGTATTAAGAAACATTTTAAGGACAAAAAAAGTTTCAGGTTTGGAAATACTCTAACAATTCCAAAAAATAAAATTCATTAGGACCTGAATTTGGGGTTAGAACCCCCTTTTTACTTCCAAAGACCTTCCCCTAGTATATCTTCTAATGTTTTTGATGATTTCAGACTAGGTTTATTTACCTGTTTACTCATAGAAGAAATAGATGATATGTTATAGGTACCTGCATTAGCATCACCCTGAGTTGTTTAAAGTGTTTTATCCTTCAATGAGGTAACCATAGGGCTGACACTTAAAGAAATTATATGATTTCTAATCTGAACATTAGAAAAATTAGCAGAATCTAAATCAAAAATAGTTTGATGTTTGCCTACTCTCTCAGAGGAATATTTAAGTAATGCAATAGTAGATTATGAGACAGTACCTATAGTAGTGTTCGGGGAAACCATACCTGTTACATCTCCTGCAAAATCCTTTTCTAATTTATCAACATTGATTTCATTCTGAGTGTGCATCATTTTATTATTGTTTTATTCAAAATCATCCAAGGAGGGATGGAGAGATCCTGGCTTGTATTAGTCTAAATACACAAGGTTGTACTCCCTTTGAAATAGTGTAGCATCAATAGGATCATTGCAACCTAATTGAGCAGAGGCATTATCAAGATCCTTAGAGGTTCCGGGATCCTCAACCTTCTGTGTACCTTGTTCCTTTACTTTTAGAAAAAACTCCTTGACGTGTTTTTATCTCGTATCATTCTCATATATAACCATTGGAATATCATTATTTCATAGGCTGTTATCATTATACACCATTTTAGATTCAATATCAATAATACTATGTCGTTTAGTTTCTTTATAGGTGTCCTTATGAGAATCCTCTATTACATGTTCATCCTGGGACTGTTTGATAGCATCCAATACTAGTTTTTCTATTTCTTCTAAAATTCCATATTCTACTGTAGCATTCTCCTTCTTCATTAACTAGTTCATCCTAGGTTTTATCTGAATTCTCTTTTTAAGGGTTGGAAAATTTTTATTTCTTCACCCATATTCCATTTTTGTTCTTAGAAGGCTCGGGTTTATCTATCGCAGTGCCCTTATCTTTCTTGTGTCTTATAACTTATATCCATTCATTGTCCTTTGGTTGAGAAACTTGATTTTTCACCACCCTACAATTTATAATGGAATTCCCAACGATTTTATATAGTTCATAGAATGGGGTTTTACGTTCAAACTCGATCCTAACCTCTGTTTTATAATCTTTCATGTTAAAACTAATAAGGGTAAGAAGTGGTCTAAGTGAAAAAAAAATGGAGAATCAGTCAACCAAAAAAACTTGAGGTAAGCCTAGAACATTTCCAAATGTGGTAAAAGTAATTTTAAATATTGTTTGATAGGATTATAAAAGTGTTACTAATGTGCTAATCTTGGTCATTTGGCTCATGGCTATAAGGAAAATAGTTCTAATCAAACTAGTAATGAGAAAATATATAGTTGGATGATAGTGATATGTTTTAATTGTAATGATTTGGGTAAATATGTTAATGCATGTTTGAATTTAGTTATTCAATGGGGAAATCATAAATAACAAAATCATAATGGTGTGAAAAAACTTTTTTCTACCACTATGACATATGTTAAACCCTCAAATGAAGTGTTGATAGGTACATTACTTGTTTATTTAGATTATAAAAATGTATTATTTGATTCAGGATCCACACATTCTTTTATTTCTAGGAAATTTTTAAGTAGAATAAAAATAACATATCATGAAATGAAGTTGTAAATTTTGGTAAAAAATATTGGGGTTTGTATCAAGGAAACAATAATTTATAATAATTATCTTATTATCATTCATGAAAAGGTTTTTAACATAAACCTTATTTTATTTCTCATTATAGAGTTTAATTTAATTCTTGGTATGGAATAGATTTCATTTTATCTCACTAAGATAGATTGTAGTACTAAAAAATTAATTTCTAAAATGTTTTTTTGTTTGTATATAAGAAAAAACTCATACCTTTGATATCATATCAATAAGATGATAAAATAATTAAATATGAGAGTGAAATTTATCTTGCACATATTTTTAAAAAGAAGGAAAGTATTAAAATTAGCAATGTTCCTATAGTAAATAAATTTATGGATTTATTTCATGATTATTTACCTGGTGTTATTCCTAAATATAAAGTTTAATTTATTGTTAACTTAGTTCCTAATGCTAAGTTAATTTTCAAACCCCCTTATTGAATGACTGATGTATAACTTTTGGAATTTAAAATGCAGTTATAAGAGTTACTCAATAAGGGTTTCATTCTCCCTAGAACTTCACCTTGGGGTGCTACTATTTTTTTTTAAATAAAGGATGGTTCCATGATAGTTTTTATTGATTATAGAGTAATCAATAACATCAATATTAAGAAAAAGTATCCATTGACTCATATTGATGACTTATTTGATCATACCTAGGGATATTAATATTTTTTAAAGATTGATATTAGGTATGGGTATCACCAATTGAAAGTAAAGGAGCAATACATTCCAAGGGAAACATTTTTTACTAGGTATGAACATTATGAGTTTGTATTTATGCCTTTCGGGTTAAAAAAATGCACCTATTTTATTTATGGATCCAATGAATAGAGTTTTACATAAATTTTTGGTGGTTTTTATTGATGATTTTCTAGTTTATTCTAAAATTTATGAGGAACATGATAACCATATAATGATTTTTCTATAAACTTTAAAATATAATAAGTTGTATGTAAAATTTAGAAAATGTAAATTTTGGTTATAGTAGATTATATTCCTTGGTCATATTGTTTATAAAGATGGAGTAATTATTGATATTTATAAAACTAAAGTAGGGTAAGAGTTTCCAAGAACTAAAAATGTCATTGATATTTGAATTCTTATAGAATTATTGGGTTACTACCAATAGTTTGTTGAAAACTTTACCTGCTTATCTCACCCACTAACTAAGTTAACTTCAAAAGGATTTAAATTCATTTGGATAAATTAATGTGATGGTTTTTTTAGGAATTGAAAAGAATACTGGTAAATTATCTAGTGTTAGCCTTCCCATCTAGAAATTGTGAATTTTTTATTTATAGTGATGTTATTTGAAGGGTCTTGGTTATGTATTGATGAAATGTGATCAGGTAATTTCATATACTTCATGACTATTGAAACTCCATGAGTAAAATTACCCAAAGCATGATCTTGATCTTGAATCGTTGTTTTTTTATTTAAAAATTTATAAGAATATTTTATATGGTGTAAAATGTGATACATATACTGACCATAAATTTTTAAAGTATATATTCACTCAAAAAGAGTTGAAAATAAGATAGATAAGATGATTGAAACTAATAAATGATTATGATTTCATGATTCACTATCATCTAGGTAAAGAAAAAAAGTATTTGTTTCCTTGAGTTTAAAATATAACGCATGATTAACCACCGTATATTTGGAACATGATCCTTTTGTTAATTATTTAATAAATATTGGCTTAGAAATTATGCATGTAGGCACTCCCTCACTTTTTTTTAGGTGTTAGTGTAATCATATTTGTTAGAAAAAATTAAACATGCCCAAAAGGAAGATCATGATTTGTAATAAATGGTATAATTAGTCAAGAAGGTCAAGTAGAATTAATTTAACATTGAAAAATAAGGTGTTATGAGATATTGAAGGAGTTTATATGTGTTAATTTATTCCATGTTGAAGAAGGAATTGTTGAGGGAAGTGAAAAAATCTCTTTTTTTCACCCCAACAACACTAAAATGTATAGAGAGATTTAGGAATATTATTGGTGGGGTGGAATGAATAATGATATTAATAATTTTACCATGAAATTTTTAACTTGTCAATAGGTTAAAACTAAGAAACCACTATTTAAGGGGATTCTTTAGCCTTTTCCAGTGCCTAAATAAAAGTGGGATGATATATCTATGGATTTAGTGGTGGGAATACCAAAGACATCTCAAGGTAATAATGTGATTTGGGTTATTATTGATTGATTAACTAAATCTATGCATTTTCTTCCTATTTAGGATAGTATGTCATTGGATCAAATTTCTATTCTTTATCATAAAGAGATATTCAGATTACATGGAGTCTATATATCTATTGTATCTGATCATAATCCTATATTTACCTCAAATTTTTGGAAAGGACTTCATAAGTTTTTTGGTATTGAATTAAATTTTAACACAGCCTTTCATCCACAGTATTATGGATGGTTAGAGTGAACAATTCAGACTTTAGAGGATATGATTTTTAAGTGTCCAGTTAATTTCATTTGTTTTCAATAAGTGTTTTGGAGAATATTTCAATATATTTTGAGGTTTTAAATGTGATGATTGTTGAACTGGTTAGTAGTTTATAAAACATGTGTCATTGGTTATTTGAATCGATACAATGATTACAAAAGAGAAACATGTTAAAAGAATCCATACAAAATAATGTTTATTTTACATTAGTATTAGAGAATGGTTGTGTTGTAATATTTTATTAGGTTGGATTTTAACTTCATATAGAATATGGTTAAGTTTTTAATAGAGTGAATATTAAAAATTAGCCATCCCACTAGCCAGCTGAGGGACCTGCACCACTACCGAGGTGAGCAGGTGCTACCTCAGACAAGCCATCAGGCGACATGGTGTACATAGGAGCACCCAAAAAAGGTGTATAGTAGAGGTGAAAATCCACCATGTGGGGTGGTATAGAAGCAAGTAATTTTTAAATATGGGTTTTTGTTTTTTTTTTATCAAAATGGGATAGGGTTGGGTGTATTTGTAAAAATTGGTCTAGAGATGCGTGAACCTCGTTCATGCATCTTTCCTCTACCAGTGAAGCATGAATAGGGTTCACGCATCTTAGGCACAGAGAAAGATTCATGAACCCCATTCACGCATCCTTCATAGATGTGATGAAAGATGAATAAACCTCATTCACGCATCCTTTGTAGATGGGATGAAGGATGCGTGAACGGGGTTCACGCATCTCACTGAGGTAAATCTATAAAAGGGAGTCCCCCCCCCCTAAAAATTCATTCTTCTCCTCTAGATTTTTCTGCAAAGCCCTACAGAATTTCTTTCCCAATAAATATTTGTTTCTTTTAAAAAGGTAAATTTTCTTTTTAAATTTTTAATTTTTTTATTGTGTTTATTTATTTCATTTGTATGGTTTATTTATTTGATTTGTGATATGTAGAAATTAGTGTTTGTGTGTATAGTTTATTTATTTCATATGTATTGATGCATGATGTGTAAATTAGTGTATTTTTTATGATTTAATTTTTGAATGGTGTGTATGTTTTATGAATTCATATTAAATGTTTAGGAAAATTAATTATGTTATGTCTAAAATGTTGTATGAATTCATATTCAATATTTATGAAAATTAAATATGTTATCAAATATGTTATGTTTAAAGTAATATTAATTTAAATTATAATATTTTTTATGCTAGTTATATAATTTATGAATAATATATTAGTTATATGTATCATATTTAAATTTATTAACAAATATATAGAAAACTCTTTTTGTTAATGGTATAAAAACAGTTTTGTATAAATAATAATTTTAAATTATATTAAGTGTAAATAATTATTATTTGAATTAATAAATTATAAATTAATATTAATTTAAATTATAATATTTTATACAGTAGCTATATAATTTAGTTATATTGAGTATCGTATTTAAACTTATTAAAAAATATATAGAAAATTATTTTTGTTAATGGTATAAAAATATTTTTGTGTAAATAATAATTTGAAATTATATTAAGTGTAAATAATTATTATTTGAAGTAATAAAGTATAAAATATAATTAATTAAATATTAGAAAGTATAAAAATGGAAAAAAATTATATATATGTAATGTTATTAAATTGAAAATAACATAAGTTTATATTATTTTAATGAGTGGTTTTTATGTAAGTGTAAATTATATTACTTTATTTACTACTAATAATAAATTTAACCAATAAAGTATAAAATATATTTACTTATATTTTTAAATGTATTATAATGAATAAAAAATATTATATATATATATATATTAAATTTTATAAAATTGAAAATAACATAATTGTTCATTATTGTAAATGGTTGTTATGTAAATATAAATTATATTAATTGTAATTAAATTTATTACATTTTATTAATAAATATATATATACACATACAAATTGAAAAGATAAATTTTTGGAAAATAGGTGTAGATATTTAATATATATTTCATCTATTAATAGATAAAGCTATATAATATGTAGAATATAATAAGTATACCAAAAAACATGGTAAGTTGTGTGATGACTGATCTTGAGATAACTGGCCGATGTATAATTGAAATTGCATGTCTTATTTTGTGAATGTGGTTATTTAATTTGTAATAATTTCATTTATTTTTCTACATTGATGATCTGTGAGTCATATCTAACTAAGTATGTAAGGACCTACGTGTTCGTTTAAAAAAGTTATGTATTTTATACCACTAGACCCCCTCACATGCATGTGAGTAAATTTGTAATTAAAATTCAATCATCAAGAGGTGTCCTTGAAGAGGCGTCCCAGAAGAGGCATCCCCAAAGAGGCATCCCTGAAGAGGCGTCCCCGAAGAGGTGTCCCCGAAGAGATGTTCGAGAACAAGCATTTGACAGGAGGTGTTGTTATTTTAAAGGATATTGGTGGTTGCTAAAATATTTGATAATATAAACACTATGAGTCCACCCATAGGTTTTGGTTAGTTTATCAGATAATGATAAACTAATTGTAAGTTTCAAGATCAAGTCATGATTATTTATTCATAAGTAATTAAAATATATAACGTTATATTAAATTTTCTTTGGTAATAATATGACCATCACTATACTTCAATAGTGATAGATCAATACATAAAAAGTCTCAAGATAAAGTCAATTATTCAAAACCAATTTAAATAATGTAAAATTTTTATGTAGTATATAATATTTTATTAATTATTTCTTTATAGGTAATAATGTATGCGCAAATATATTGTAATGGTTAGACCATTTATACTAAGTAGGGATTTATCTATAGTATTCCACCTGCTAGAGTAGTAAATCTTCATGGTTGTATGGCATTAGATGTTGTTCACAATAAGATTCATAGTTGGTTAAAGCTGAGGGCTGTTCAATCCATTACTTCAATAACATATCGATATCTACAATATCCTAAACATTTCTGGAACACCAAGTACCCTCTAGTTGATGATGATGGTTGGATGGATACATCTTCCTTATTTAGATAGTAGTGTGTTAATGGTTTCATGGAGTTTTATGTGGTGATTTATGATATAGATGTAGTGAAACTGACTACTACCAAACCATGTTTTGTGATCTCTATAGAATTTGGTCCTTCACATCAGTCTTTTTCATTGCCTCCTTCTCATATGACTCTTGTGATAGAATTAAATTATGAAGAAGATGATCAAAATTTGGAAGGAAATGTAGATGAAATCCATTTATGTGTTGATATAGTGAATGAAAGTTTATCTAAGGAAGAAGAATATGGGGATCCATTGGGAGATAATGTGGGTGAGGGTGATGTGGGGAATAAACCTTCTGAGGTTCCTTTGAGAGATGTGGGTGAGGGTGATGTGGGGAATGAACATTTTGAGGTTCTTTTGAGAGATAGGAATCCATTACATCCACTAGTTAGTGGTAATCATCCTTCAATATTGAGTTCCTTAGTTGAAGTAATGTCTCATGAACAACATTTTGATTGGTATTTCATTACACCGGCTTCTGAATTCCCTAGAATTATAGGGAATAAGTCTGCATCAAATGATAATTCCATATATGTCAGGCAGGAGTTTGAAAGTAAATTGGACATGAAAAATGTGATAAAGGAATACCACATTGAGCAATATTTCACATTTGTGATTGATGAGTCAAAGAAGAAAAAATATCTCATTCATTGTGAAAAATATAGGCTAGAATGTAAATTTTTATTAAGGTAAATATTTGATAACTTTTTTGCATGTTGGAGGATAACCAAATTAGAAGGGCCACACATTTTTGTGCATCCAAGCTTATCATAGGATCACTCTTCCCTTGATTCAGAGTTTATATCAAATGTTATTTGTGATATGATATGAACATGTCAATATGTTCCCGTTTCCCTTGTTCAGGAAATAATTAAATAGTTTTATAACTATAATATATCATACAACAAAGCATGGAATTCAAAACAAAAGGTAATTGTAAAAGTGTATGGTGATTGGGATGAATCTTATGCAATGTTGCCATAGCTTATGTAATTGTTGCCTCTTAACAATCAGATTGTTTATAATTTATACACTATTGATTATGTATCCCCTAATCACCGAGTTGATCAATCAAATATGAAGTTCAATAGGTTTTTTTGGGAATTCAGGTCATGCATTGTTGCCTTTACCTATTATAAACAATTTATTCAGGTCGATGGAACTTTCTTTTATGGCAGTATACAGGTGTTCTATTCATTGCTGCCACACAAGATCGTAATTGTGCTCCTCTGCCACGTGATTTTTCTATTGTTGAAAAGGATAATTTTGAATGATGGAGATGGTTTTTTGCATGTGTACACGTTCATGTCACACAAAACCAAGGCATGTTTCTGATATCTGATTATCATCAAGTGATTATAGATTTTTTGGCTAGTTATGGGGTTTTATGTACTAAGACAAATTCTTATCATCATTATTTCATTAGACATATTGGAATTAATGTGCATAATAATTTTAAAGATGAGTCCATAAAGAAAATGATCCTCAATTTGGGTATGTTTTTTTAAACTTACTTCTTTTTAACAAAATTTAATATCTGTTTTAATACATTATTATTTTATGGTTTCAGCATATGATCCCCAACAAAAAAAGGTTTGATCAATGCCTTGAAGAGATTCGAATTACTAATGAAGATGTCTATGAATATATGATGTAGATTTCAAAGGAAAGTGGTCATTAGCATATGATGGTGGAAAAAGATATGGCAATATGACCACTAATATAGCGAAGTGAATAAATGAGGTCCTCAAGGGAGTGTGAAAACTCCCGATCACTAGGTTAGTGAAAGAGACATTTTATAGATGTGTTCACTACTATGTTGACCAGTCCCAAAATCCTTATCAGAGGATGGAAAATGGAATGTTTTTTACTCAGCATTTCCAAATTGATATTGATTAGATACTGAATGGGGCTTCAATATGAAGTGTTCTATCCTTTGACAGGGAAAAGATGATCTTTCAGGTAAGAAAGTTATACGACTGGGCTACATCCACTAGTGGTCTAATGTTTGTAGTGATGTTGGATAATAGGTACTATGATTACAACAACTTTTCAAGCATTGAGATATCCATTTGCACATGTTATCATAGCTTTTGATTCGTTAAATATATCATGGGATTCATATGTTGACCCGGTGTATCACATGAGGACTTTGTTTAACTATTATTGTGAAACTTGGATGCCTGTTGGTGAATTTCATTCTATCTCATTGCATGGTGATCAGCCAACCATCATCCCTGATATTTCTAAGTTTCATAATTTGGTTTTGTTTTCATTTATGATTTTTTCAATGTTTGTCATTTTTTAAATTATTGGCTTCATACTACCAGGTTATGGCCCTGAGGAAGACCAAAGTCAACTCAAATCATAAATAGTATGGATTGTCCTTAGAAATAAGGAGGGAGAATATGATGCGGTATTTTTCACATAGAAGTACATACTCATAAGATATTTCCCCAAGTGGCAGGACAGAGTTCCACATCCTGTCAGCCATGATCGAGTCTATGTATTGTATCATGAATATGTATATTCTGTTTTTTATGTGGATTTTTCAGTATTAAATCCTTTTATTTCTAAATTTCTCCATTTCTGACATTTTCAATTTTGGTTTGTCTCATTTCTGGATCCTATAATAAAGAATTTTGTGATACTAAAACTTTTAAAAAAATAAACATAGAATGAAAATGAATATATCATGCTTCCATATGTAACAAAGACACTAATCCACACACAAAAAATCAATCATAAATAGAAAATATTAACACAATCATTTTTCATTTTCTTACTGTAGATTTTTTTAAATAAAAGTTTAAAATTTTTATCAAATTCACTATAAAAAAGTAACGATGATGTCATTTGTGCATAAGGCAAGTTTTCCATTGCTCGCATCCTAGGCTACTCATGTATTATGGATGATTTTAGAGGGACTTCTTGTGCCTCCATTGAGTGTATGCAGATCTCACCATTTCCATCATACCGCACCACCTCCCGCTATCATCCCCCATCATCGTCGCGCTGGATTCTATGGTGTAGTGATGTGTGACTTCACCTTTCTTGATCATCAACTCATTACTAAACTTGTAGAGAGATGAAGTCCAGAGTCACATACATCCCATTTTAGATAGGGGAGATAACTATTACCGTGCAGGATGTGGTCATTATGTTGGGCCTCCCCGTCTATGGTGTGGCTCTGACAGGCCGATTTGGAGCATATTTACCTGAGCTTGTTCATAGACTACTGATCATAGAGGTCCCTGATGATGGAAATACCATCATCGGTGGTAGATTATGTGTGACTTGGTTAGACCAGAACTTCACACATTTATTAGAGGATTCTAATGAGATCACTGTGTTGTGATTTTCACGTGCATATATTTTGAGGATGATCAGTGTCACACTTTTTGTTGATCGCTCTACTAATTTTGTACATCTTATGTATTTACCTTTTTTGGAGGATTTGGACAAGGCAGGCCAGTATAGCTGGGGGTATGCTTGTCTAGAATATACATATAGGGTGTTATGTAGCACATGTCACATTGATAATATGTAGATCACAGGATGCATGGTTCTTCTATAGATGTGGGTATGGGAGCACATCCCTCATTTAGATCCACATGTTCGTGCGGCATTGCCACTAGATATTGTAGTAGAGGCTCCGTGTGGATGTTGGTATGTTATTACTTCCTTCTAATTTCTAACTTAATCGTATAAATATCTATTATGATATTTAAATATAACAATATTATCTACAGGTGGCGTCAGGCACATCGACATTCAGATTCTCCCAGACACAACATCCACACCTACAGACTTATGTTGGATATAATTCAACCACACGATGTAAGTGATTATTATTTATATTGTTTAATATTTATTCTTTACTGTACATATATTCATCTATTAATTGATTTTTTATTTTTTCTTTCAGATTACATGGATACCATATATAGATGATATTATCCAGAGTCTTCCACCGTATTGTATAGCGATGCTTTCTACCAGCTCCTATAGGATTCCATTAATTCATTTTCATATAGTCAAGTGGAATTATACTGATAGAGTTATGAGGCAATTCAAATTATTTTAGCCTATTCTTGACCCACCCAGTCAGTTATCTTCACCGCATTCCTTGAAGATGTCAGAGAAGATAGATTTTGATTGGAGTAGATATCATGCCAAATGTATTGATTTATGGGACAAATGATAGGAGTCCTGATTGCGAGGGGTGCGAACGGTATTTTTTTCATTTGGTGGATCATATGGATTATGTATCCTAGTACAATAGGTACCCATTCATATTTTTGACATGACATAAACGAGGCTTTCATGAGTTGGTATACATTCTTCCTTCCACTGTTCAGTAGATTTTTTATTCATATTACTTAACAATAGAATTTGTTTTCACAGGATGCTCATATCTTTCATCTACTTTACATTTATGATCCAGTAGAGAGAGTCGTATTTGACTCGATATATTTTCATAGATTTTTGATAGAGTTTATTCCTTCAATGGATGAGATTTATCATGGAATTTTATTTGATCCACCACATGATGAGGGGGTTGCGGATCCTGCTGAGCCTCATACAGATGTACTAGGGGTGAAGACCCTATTATGGATGTTGTTATTCCATGGGAGGAGGGTTTTCAACTTGATTAGTCAGATATTGATGTTCTACAGGAGGAGGGTGTTCAGCATGATCAGTCAGATGCTCCTCCAGCTTCTCAGGCTCAGCCACAGGTAGATACAGATGTTGAATGGATTGAGCTGGATGCTTTATTACAGACATCTACAGCATAGCATCCATCTTCTTCCCATGTTGGTGAGAGTTCCAGACAGCATCCACTATCCTTAGATGTAGGATAGGGTACATATGGTGAGACTGTACATCCACCGACTATCACACAGGAGGATGTGGAGGTGGCTTCTAATGATGATGTGTAGCGTACACCAGAGCGCAGACATAGACAAACACGAGGTGGACGCATCTAGTATATGTCTGGATATGGGATAAAGGAGAATCCATGCCAAAGGCATAGATTAGGTTGATTTTTGATTTTTGATACATTTTTTTTGTTTCTTACTATTATCATTTATAGAGTTCTATTCATTTTTTAATAAGTGTCTTACTATTATCAAATTATCTACCAAAATCAATAATTTCTATTTTTTATTAATATTATTAATTAGTATTATTATCTATATATGTATAATAAATAATATTATTAAATTAATTAATTAATATTAATACTTTGGATGAAAATATCTGTGATAAATCTTGAAAAATATTATTGATCTCAATGATTTGAATCCAAAAATCATGGAACATGATTCTTTTTTTAAAAAAATTACATAAAGAATAATTTGAATGAATAATGGATATTTTTGAAGAGTAGATTATTATGATTGAAGATCAGAAAAATAAAAATATGAGATGTATGTAATTATAAGTTCATTTGGCTAATTTTGAGAAGATATATATTCAAACTTTATAAAAGGACACAGTTTCTACTGGTATGCAATCTTCACTGGAGGATTTTATTGTTAAAATACCTCCATCATGTGATAAAATTATGGACATTATGAAAAAGATTAATTTCATATTCTTCCAAAATAAGAAAAAAATCCTTAAGAGGGTTAATACTGCACCATCCATGAAGTCTAATAAGGAAAAAAATCTCCTCAAAAATCATAATGTAATGTGAAGAGATCCCTTCTACACAATATAAATTAGAACAGATGTTCATATATATAATCATGAATACTAGAGGAACTATACCAACTTCATTGAGAAAAAACCTCAACCTTACTATTCACATTAAGAATTAAGGAAGATCCACCATATTTCCTTAATCATTGTTTAATTTATCTATTCTTATGATGTAAGGAAGAGGTTCATCATTGATGAATTTTAAGAATGTATGTGGATTAGTGTTTTTGTTATCATGTTCATCAAAAAATTTAGAATAAACTATAATATCATCAATGAAAACCACCAAAAATTTATCTAAATAATCATGGAAAACTCTATTCATTGGATCCATAAATAAAATAGGTACATTTTTTAACCCGAAAGTCATAACCACAAACTCATAATGTTCATACCTAGTAAAAAATGTTTCCCTCAGAATTTCTTGCTCCTTTACTTTCAACTGGTGATACCCAAACCTAAGATCCATCTTTTAAAAATACTAATATCCCTAGATAGGATCAAATAAGTCATAAATATGAGTCAATTGATTCTTTTTCTTAATAGTTATGTTATTGATTACTCTATAATCAATAAAAACTATCATGGAACCATCCTTTATTTTTATAAAAAAACATTAGCACCCTAAGGTGAAGTTCTAGGGAGGATGAAACCCTTATCGAGTAACTCTTATAACTGAATTTTCAATTCCAAAAGTTCTACAGTAGTCATTCAATAAGGGGGTTTTGAAATTATCTTAGCATCAGGAACTAAGTCAACAATAAATTCAACCTTCCATTCGGGAATAACACTAAGAAAATAATCATGAAATAAATCCATATATTTATTTACTATAGGAACATCACTAATTTGAATAGTTTCCTTCTTTTTAATAATATATGAAAGATAAATTTCACTCTCATATTTAATTATTTTATCATATTATTTATATGTTATAAAGTTATGAATTCATTCTTATATACAAACTAAAAATCATTTTAGAAAATAACTTCTTAGCACTATAATCTATCTTAGCGAGTTAAAATGAAATATATTTCATACCAAGAATAACATTAAACTCTATAATGAGAAATAAAATAAGGTTTATGTTAAAAACCATTTCATGGATGATAACATGAAGATTATTATAAATTATTTTTTCCTTGATACAACCCCCATGATTTTTGACCAAAATTTACAACTTCATTTCATGATATGGTATTTTCATTATTCTTGATAATTTCGTAGAAATAAAAGAATGTGTGGATCCTTAATCAAATAATACATTGGTATAATCTAAATAAACGAGTAATGTACCTATCACCACTTCGTTTAAGGGTATATCATATGTCGTAGTGGTAGAAAAAGGATTTTTCACACAATTATGCTTTTGTTCTTTATGATTTCTCCATTGACTAACTAAATTCAGACATGCATTAAAATATTTACCCAACTCATTGTAATTAAAACATATCACTATTAGCTGGCTATGTATTTTCTCATTACTAGTTTGATCAGAACTATTTTCCTTATATTCCCAAGCCAAATGCCCAAGATTAGCACATTATTAACACTTTTCTTATCCTATCAAACAGTATTTAAAATGCATTTTACCACATTTGTAAATATTCTAGGCTTACCTCAAGATTTTTTGGTTGACTTCTTATCAATTTTTTTTCACCTAGAACACTTATTACCCTTATTAGTTTTAACATGGAAGATTAAAAACAGAGTTTAGGATTGAGTTTGAATGTAAAACCCCATTCTTTGAACTATGTAAAATCATTAGGCATTCCATTTTAAATTGTAGGGTGGTGAAAAATCAAGTTGATCAACCAAAAAACAATGACTGGAAAGAAGTTAGAAGACAAAATAAAGATAAGGGCACTGTGATAGATAAAACCAAGACTTACAATAATAAAAATGAAATATGGGTGAAGAAATCAGATTTTTCTAACCCTTCAAGAGAGAATTTAGATAAAACCTAGGCTGAACTAGTTGATGATGAGTAGAATACAACAGTAAAACAGTGCATTTTAGAAGAAATAGAAAAAAATGGTCTTGGATGTTATTGAATAGTCCCAGGATGAACATGTAATATAATAATCTCATAATGACACCTCTAAAGAAACTGGACATCATATTATTGTTGATATTGACTCTATAGTGGTACATAATGATAATAGCCTATGAAATAATGATATTCCAGTGGTTATGGATGATAATTCTATAAGAGAAAACATGTCAAGTATATTTTTCTGAAAGTAAAGGAATAAGGTACACATCAGGTTGAGGATCCTGAAACCTCCAAGGATCTTGGGAATGCCTCTGCTCAAGTGGGTTGTAATGCTCCTATTGATGCTACACAGTTTCAAAGGGAGTGAATACTTATGGAGTTGGAAAAAGAAAAGGTATGAGCTCTTCATCCCTCCTTGTATTCTTTTGAATACAAAAGTACTAAAATGATGCACACTCAGAATGACATCAATGTTGATAACTCAGAAAAGGATCCTACAACATATGTCATGGGTATGTTTTCCTTGAAAACCACTACAGGTACTATCTCAAACTCTATTGTTGCATTACCTAAAGATTCCTCTGAGATAGTAGGCACACACCACATTGTTTCTGATTTAGATTCTGCTAATTTTTTCAATGTTTAGATTGTAAACCATACAATTGTTTTAAGTGTCAGCCCTATGGTTACCCCAATGAAGGCTAAAACACTTGAAACAACTTAGGGTGATGCTAATGTAGGTACCTGTAACATATATTCTATTTATTCTATGAGTAAACAGGGAAAGAAACCTAGTTCTAACTCATCAAAAACATTAGAAGATCTACTAGGGGGGGGGCTCTAGAAGTAAAAAAAGGGGAGTTCCAACCCCAAATTCAGGTCCTAATGAATTTTCTTTTTTGGAATTATCAAGGTATTTCCAACCCTGACACCTTTTTTGTCCTTAAAAGGTTTATTAATAATCATATACCTAAAATATTTTCTATTGCTGAACCTAAAATAAAATTTTAATCAAAAATTATGCACCTTTTCTCGTATGGTTATAATTTTTTAGGTGCGTGAAAAGATGGTATTTCTGTAGAAACTCTTTGGATTTTTTATCATTCATCTCTACAGAATGTGAATGTTTTCAAAGTTTCTAAGCAGATGTTTACTTGTGAATTTTCTTTTGATTATTGGAACATTTTTTGTTCTTTGGTTTATGATAAAAATAGATACCAAGATAAAATACTTCTTTGGCATGACCTTTCTTATTTAACTAAAAACATTCATGATCCCTGGTTTTTGATTGGTGATTTCAATTCGATTCTTACCACCAGTGATAAAATTGGCATGTCCCACTCTTATATATCCTCAATAGAATTCAAAGCCTCTATTGAAGATAATAATCTTGTAGAAATCAGCCTTAATGGTTCCAAGTTCACTTAGTATAGCAGGCACTACAACGGGGTAGTTTCTAGAAAATTGGATAGAGCTTTCACAAACGAGTCTACTCTAGATAAATGGGACACCATCTCTAGAATTACCCTTCCTAATCTTAACTCTGATCATCATCCCATCCTTGTCGGTATTTATATCAAAATCTTGAAACCCATTATTCATTTTAGATTTAATAACACTTGGTCCTCTGAACCGAATTGTTATAATATTTTCAAAAAAAATTGGGCATATATGAATCATTATAATGATTCTTTTACTTGTATCATCAAGGTAAAACATCTTAAGCAGTTTCTTAAAGGTTGGTGTAGTTTCAAATCTAAAAAAATTTAAAATGAAATCTCTTTTCTTGAGAATGAACTTATCCAACTTCAAAACACCACTAATAGATCTGATTTCACTATGGATCCTCAACATAAAATCAATACTTATATGAAACTTAATGAATTGCTTGTCCTTAAAGAAAACATGCATAATAAAATCTTCAAAACCAAATGTCTTTTGGATGTTGATATAAACACTAAGTTATACAACTCTCTTCAAATAATTGGGAAAGTTTGTAGACCTCTCACTTTTCTTAGAGATGGGGACACCCTCATTGATACTAAGGATGGAATTGATAATCATGTTGTCACTTATTATGAAAATATTTTTAAAGCCCCGAACATCAACAAATACCTTATTCTTGATGTCATCCTAGCTATGGTGAATGATAAAGATAACACTTATCTTTTAAACAACCCTCTTGGTCATGAAATCAAATATACTATTTTTAGCCTTAATCCTAATAGCGCTCCAGGCCCTGATGGTTTCAATAATGGTTTCTTTCAGTACTTTTTGGAGGTTATTCAAACTAATGTTTTCAAACTTGTCAAATATTTTTTTCCAATGGTGTGATTCCTCATTGGTTTAATGCACAATTTCTTTCCCTATTTGCTAAAGTGGACGATGCTTCTGAGATTCATCTCTTCAAACCTATTATACTTATTAACACTCTTTACAAAATCATCACAAAACTTCTTGTTAATAGACTTGCTGATATAAGAAATAAAATTGTCTCATGGAATCAATTTGGCTTTCTCAAGGGTAGGTCTATACAATATTGCATTTGTCTTACCTCTGAATTCACTAACACTTTAAACAAATCCACCATGGGAGGCAATATTTATATTAAACTTGATATTAGGAAAGCCTTTGATACCATTAATTGGAGTTTTATTTTCAATGTTCTTCGGAGTTTTGGTTTTAATGATTCCTTTATCTATAGAATAAATTCTTTATTCAGATTAGCTACCATCTCCATCCTTATTAATGGTTCCCCTAAGGGTTACTTTAAATTCACCAAGGGAGTCAGATAAGGTGATCCCCTCTCTGCCATTTTTTTAATTACAGAAGATTATTTAAGCAGATTTCTTGCTCTCCTTATTGACTAGAACAAGCTTAAACCTATTCAGGATTCTAGGAACTTAAATGTGCCCACATATCTTTTATATGATGATGACATCATATTTTTCCTATAAGTATATAAAAGGGATATTCAAAGTCTCAAAAGTGCTCTCTAACATTATGAATAAATCTTTGGTCAAACCATTAGATGGAACAAATATTTTGTCTTCTATGGGAAAAAATTTCCTTCTAATAGAAAAGGTAATATTATCAATGATTTAGGTATCAAAGAAGGATCATTTCCTTTTACTTATCTTGGTGTACCCATTTTTTATTTAAGTCCTAAATTTAGTTACTTTTCTAACACTATTGACCAAATCCTCAGTCAACTTTCCTCTTGAAAGGGTAAATCCCTCTCTATAGTTGGCAGAATCTGTCTTGTTAAATCTAAAATTGTCTCTAAAATGGTCTATTCATTGATGTTTTATAAATTTTTTACTGGTCTCCTTAAGAAAATAAATTTTTACATCAAAAAATTTGTTTGTACTGAAAGCACTCTTGAAAGGAAACTTGTGACCATTCCTTGGACTACTTTTTATAAGCCTTTAGATAAGGGAGGTCTTGGAATTAAAAACCTTAAACTCTTTAATGATGCTTTACAAGCCATAATCACTTGGAACCCCCTTCACAATAACTCTTATTCCATTACTTTTCTCAAAAAAAGATTCCTTGACAAGTTAAAGAAAGGCAATATGAATTATATTTTCTCTTCTATTTGGTCATCCATTAGGAAATCCTTTACCAACATCATGATTAAATCTAGATGGATGGTTAGTACTGACTCTTCTATAAGCTTTTGGTTGGAAAACTGGACTAGTGTTCCTTTAATCCCCATGTTACCTCCCAATAATTTACCGAAGCACACCAACTACACTATAATGGATGTTATAAATTCTCATAACTCTAGTCGTCCTGATAACATTATTCATGTTATTTACAATTATCTCTATTACAATTCTAAATATTTCCTAATCTGGGAACCTTCTCATAATGGCATCTGAGACTCCAAAATTTTTTAAAACCAAAAAATTCTAAATTCTGATAATAATTTCTATTGGTTAAATGTTTTTGACAAACCATGGATTAGGCCCTCAAGGCTTACTATTTTTTGGTGTATTACTCATAATAGAGTCCCCATTGACATTTGTCTTCAATATTTTGGAATTCAAATTTTCTCTAATTGTCATATTTTTAACCAACATATATAAGATACTAACCATATTTTTTATCTTGTGCTATGGCTTCAGCTATTTAGAACTATATTTTCTACATTTTTTATTGCAGATAGTTACTTCTGAATTCAATCATCTCTCAACTAAAGCATTGTTTGGATATAGAAACATCTCAGAAAATCAAGAATATTTTCTTAACTATTATTTTTGAGATTCTCCATGTGATTTGGTATGATAGAAATTCTCTTCTTTATAATAATTACACATCTAGTCTAAATGTAGGTCGGATGCATATTCTCATTGCTATTCGAGAATCTACCTCAATTCAGAAGGCTAATTATGACAACACTGTTAAAGACTTTGAGATCCTATGAAGACTTTGGATTGATGGAATCTATCATCAACCTAGATTCACTTTTGAAGTGTTCTAGAAGGCCCCTCTCCTAGGTTGTATTAAAGTGAATGTTGATGGTGCTTCTAAAGGAAATCTAGGACCCTCAGGTTGTGGTGCTATTTTCATAAACCACCTTGAGCAGTGTCTTAGATGCTTCTTTGGTAGCTATGAAATCACCTTGTCTCTGGAATCTCAAATTATGATTGTGATCCATGCCATTTCCTTTGATAATAAATAGGGTTGGAACAATATTTGGATTGAAATTGATTCAACCACTATTTTTCAGGCTATTTGGAATGGTGTGGTGCATCTTGCATGGCCGCTTATAACCCATTAAATGAACTGCCTCCTTTCACTTCTGGAGATCATCTACATTTTCACTCATACCTTTCATGAAGATAACATGACGGAAGATGATCTTGTTAATAAGGGAGTTAACCATGGAATAACTTGGTTGGATGACCTTCATGTTGATTTAATTCCTCTTTATGATAAGGATTGTAAAAAGATCCTGTCTTTCAGACTCATGTAACCCGTTTTCTTTGTATAATAATTTGTGCTTTGGTATTTGAACAAGGCACCACCTTCTTCAAAAAAAAAGAGGCAAAATATCCTCATAAAATTGGTTTCATACCTGTGTAAAATCTATCAATTTCAATCTCATGGTCTAGAATGAAATTCAGTGCATACCTGGCATGTTTGGTAAAATTTTCTTCATAATTGGGAAATGAGACTTTTTTATTTTTCTTTAACTCCATAAATTGTATTTCCATTCTAAATTAAATAAATTTAATAAAATAATTCTCAAAAATATATATTTAAATACCCTCCTCTTCATGATATCAATTTCATCATTTTTTTTTAGTATTCTTAATTAGAGACAAAGATCGATTAGGTTCACCATTAAAATTATAAATAGAAAGAGTTTCATTTTTATGTTCTATACATCTAAAAACTTCAAATATATTCTCTAATACATTAATCCATCCTTAAAATTTCACTAGGTATGAAGATACATCAAAATTTGAGGGTTTTGTTTCATGAAATTCTTCACTATAGACATGTTCCTCTGTAGAGAATTCATTAACTCTCTTTCATGGGTTCCACCATAAATATCCTATGTTAAATAATTTAACACTACCACAAAATAATTTGTTCCAATCATTCCAAGTTTTTTATTAAGAATTTTATTATCCCCCTGATAACTTATTACTTCAATTTTTATGTTTCATCTGTGAAAAATCATTCTGAACATACATGGATTAGATGAAGAAACATGGGAATCTTCAAAATCTATCTCATCATAATATAACCATAAATTCGAATATATTAAAGGTGTATTTTAACATAATCCTAACCCCTAAATTTATCTAAAAAAATCTCTAATACCAACTATAACACCTTATATCATAATCATCCCATAATTATATGATTTATAACAAGGTTTTCACTTTCTTATATTTCTAGGATATTTTTTGTTTATATTTTTAGATAATTAGAAAAAAAAATATAAAACAAAATGTATATTTCTACATTGTGTACATATTTTCCACAAAATAGGTTCTTATATTTGTAATCTTATTTCATTCACGGAACTTGATTCATGAAAGGTGTGTCTCCCTTGACCTTAATATAATCCCTACACATCCTTAATTACTTTAAAAACATTAAAAAATGTGATATGATAAAAACAAATCCTGTTAAGGAATATAAAAATAAAATAAACCCATTATCCTAGGTAAAAACATGAAAATTAAAGAAAATGTTTAACTTTTTTACAATAAAACTTTCAGAACATAAATAAAACATATCCACATGATAAAATCAACATTTTCTCAAATAAAACCTTTGAAACACATTATAAATCATAGGAAAACCATAGAGTAATCATAAGAAACATGATAAGTCATGAAAACATTTCTATAAAAATAAAACCTTTCACATTTAAAATTTTATAAACTTTCCTTACCTCTTGAAATAAAAATATTTCCATAAAAACCTTTAGGATTCATAAAATAGTATCTTGAAGTATCATAGTCATAACCTGTGTCAAAATAACTAGTTCCTAGTTAATTCCTTAGGAGTAACCTTCTTAGTTATCTTCCTTATTTTTTTCTATGAAGTCTAACTCATTACTCAATCCATTAGAGAGATATATTCTGATAACCTATCGTCATGATCTATATCAGGCTCACCTATCATCATATATAATTCTCAAGTAATATATCATGATGAAATCATTTATAATATTTCACTTTTTCATCATAAAACCCTTTAAAAACTCATTTGAACTCGTAAGAAAAAGAACTTTCCATTTTCACATAAAAATAAGGACAAATATCATTTTCTTTTGAGAAATATTAAAAAAATATAGAAGATTAAGAATAGAAACTTATTTGAAAAACCATGTAAACTTATATAGTAAACTTGATAACAAATAATGGTGATAATAGTGGTAATGGGATGTTATGCGGTAAACATTAAAAAATATTCTTTTTGTACTTCTGTAAAGAAAGGAAAAATGTGTCAAATGGAAAATATAAAGAAGATTCCTTTTAAAACATTTGTAAATAATTACAAAGGAGTTTAAATAAATTTAAAAATATTTCAAGAATAAAAATAAAAAATCTTGAAATATTTTAAAGAACATGGATATGGAGGGAAAATATTTGAAATGAATACTTTAAAATGAGATTTTAAAGAAAAATCTCTTACCTTAAGTCTCATCTAGCTTCATACATTCTCTAACTCCTAAATAATAATATTATATTAGTTATTTAATTTCTTAAGAAAAATTTTTATGTTCATTCCATTATCATTATTCTTTTTATTTCATTTATTATCATGTTTTATATAGTTACTAAATTGGTTAAGTTTGCATCAGGCGTTTAGAGGTCATTTGGTCTTTAATTTTTTAAAAATGCCTTTATAGGTTGACTGTTATCATGATCTCATGGTTTAATAATATTATTAATGTCATAATTATTATATTTATACAAAAATACACTTTTAAAACCAACCATGTAAGGCAGTCATGAAAAATAAAATACATCGTTTCATGGAGTCGGTAGTCCACACGTACACAAGAGCGATGCTTCTATTTTTATACTAGGTGTAAAATAAATAAAGTTGATAATATTTTAATTCCCATTAATTATAACTATTATAAACATGTATTATTTACTCATTATTTCTATCCTTATGATCATCCATGTGAGACGGTAATGAAAAATGAATCACATCGCTTCATGGAGGTGGTAGTCCACATGTACGCAGGAGTGACGTTATCATTTTCCAATGGATTGGAGGGTAATAATTTAAGTAATATATAATTTTAAATAATCATAATTATGTGATAAATATCATATATATTACTTTTATCCATCATTTTAACCGTTCATATGAGGCGATGATAAAAAATGAAACACATCGGTTTGTGGAGGTGGTGGTCCACACGTACACATGAACGAAGTTTTAATTTCCCATAGGATGAAAAGGAGGTATAAAATATTTATTACATAAACATAATAAAATTTTATTATATTGAATATACTTATTTAATTATGTTATAATTTTTAAAATAGATTTAGAATGAGGTATAAGAATAAATAAACATGAAAGAGTTCAGTTAGGAATTATACCTCCTCCTTAGATAAACACTTTGGCTTACACCTTAAACCTTCTAGGATGGATCTTTTGAGGATACAATAACCTATAGTATGAGTGTATGAGATTATGGGGATGGATTTGGGAAAATATTTGTTAATATAGAGTTCTCAAAGTGTATGGATAAGTGAGGATAAAAGGTTTCCTCTTATAAGGGGAGGGAGTGACACTTGTAAATACATAAAACTTTTAAATATAATATATGTCATTCCCAAATAAAATGGTTCCAAAACTCTAAAATTTTAAATATATGGTTAGGGAGTTTTAAATAAACTCATCCAATAATATTTAATCAAATTTTTTGTGTTATCTTGAAGTTTTATCCCTTTATTTTAACTCTTCTAACTTGTTTTAGCCTTAACTGAAGTGACAACTTTTTACCTAGGTGGTTAATTTATATGTCAAAAAATAAAAGGAAACTTGTTAAAAAAAATTAAATATTGATTAAAAATATGGAATCCATTTTATCATATTTAATTTATAAAGTTGGAAGAAATTAATTTTAATATAAGTATGTAAAAATCATGCAAAACAATTTTTAGAAAAGTGCTCTTTTAATTGTAAAAATGATTTTACACTAAAATTATGCATATAATTGATTTCCATTAATTTAATTGAATTATAATTAAAAAAATTAAAGTAATTTAATATTTTTACTATTCTAAAACTGAATAGAATCGTATAATTGCACTATTAAATGAAAATATCCAAAAATAATCTTTAATTAGAATAAAATATAACTAAAGTTCCAAAAGGTCAAGCATTGGTTCTCAAATTCAAAATAATGTATTTAAATGATTTATTTTACTCCTTAAAAACATATTTGGTTGAGACAAAGGTTTTATGAATTTTTAATTCAATATTACATCATGATAATGTCATAAAAGTTACGGTATTTATAAAAAAGATATTTTCACTATTCACTCAAAAATAAACCATTTAAAAAAATTAACCTAAGCCTAATTTAATGTGCTGAATCCAAAAAATGGAGTCCTTTTTATAAAATTAAAATTCTAAAATCAAAAAATTTAACTTTTAAATAAAACTATATAATGCATGGAAAAATAATTTAGTTAATTAATACTATTCCTTTTTTTATTGTAAAATTATATAAAATTATTTATAAAACTATGATGAATATGAATCTATAAAATTAATACTTATAAAACATAAGATTTATTTATTTCTAATATTATTCAGGTTGCCATTATTGGATTTGGTTCCCTAGAACTAACTTCTAAGTACTTTATGATTACCTATATTCATTGTTTTGAATATCAATATAAAGTTTTATTGCATCGTGATTGTTATTCTATGTAAAATAGTATGCTATAATATCCTAAGTGTACATGTCACGCTGAAAGGTCATAGAAATTCCCCACTATGATGAGAATCTAGAAGTATGATGACAGTGTTATTAAATATAAGTTCTATAGTCAGATTATATAATTTTACAAGACACGAATGATAAAATCTATGAGGAGTAGAGACTTATAAGACTTTGAGGCACTTTCTCATGGTATATAACCTAGTTAATCTTCAGTGTAGAAGATTATGAGAACATGACCCGCCAATAGTAAATTAACATTTATATGTTTTATTGGATATTTCTATATGCAGATGTGTGTAATGATCCTTATACTTTAATATTATTATTAATACATTTCATAAGTCATGTACTTTGATGTACTAAATAAAAGTGTGACATTATATGTTTGCAGGAAGTAGGGTGCATTGGGTGCATCATGAGTGATATTGAATTAATGAATAATGTGAGGAATTATTTTTCCCTTTTGTTTAAGAATGGAAGATGGTATCTCAGGTCCTTTGATTGGAATTAAATTGCCTGATTATGTCCATGGTCATAGCGGTATTGTTGGAAAATTCATTTTCATAAATTCAAATAAAGAGACATCAAGCATATAGGTTTATGACACTAGCATACAACCTACTTGATTAGAGAAATTGAGATAAAGTAATTATATCACACAGTGTATATTTGTAGGAGGTGACATGTCATTGAAACATTAATGACTTTCTCTATGGTAGCCTTGGCATGTTTCTAAATGATAACATTGGACTTTAGTTAGTGTAGCCTAATGCCACTGAGAAGGGGTCCTAGAGGGTTACACACTAAGTGTATTCATAACCTCAGTTAAATTTAATATGAATTTAACATATTGGGTAAATGTTATTCCTATATGTGGTTTATAATTATTCATTTTGGTTTGATCGCTAATAAGAAATCACCAGTTATTCAAGAGAAAATATATGTGACTTGAATATTTAATAAATAATTATTTACCAGGTAATTATTTAATTAATTATGAGAATATAAAATATTTATTTATTCAGTTCAAGATAAAAAAAATATTTATTTATTTAGTTACATGAATATTTAATAAATATTGTTCACTAATTCGGTGAATAAAATATTTATATATTTATTGGAGAATAATTAAGTAATATTTATTTAATTAAATAAATAGTCATTATTCATGATTAGATAAATATTAAGGTGGATTGGTGGACTGATTTTTATGATATGATAAGAAATTTCATATTAAATATTATTTGAATAAAAAATAATTAATTTATTCGAGAAAAATAATATTTATTTTATATGAAAGTTTAGCGCATGTCAAGTAAATAATAATATAATAATATTTTTATTTAGACATGGGGATCGTCGAGAATTAAGAAAATAATAAGGTCCCTTATGCAATTATTATTTTTTAACTCTAGCACTATATGAACTCAGTTATGAATTTCTAAATTCTAGTGAGAGACACATTCTTTCTTTGTGCGCAATGAATTCTAGAGAGGATTCTATCAATACTAAGTGAGTTGTCTCCCTAGAATTCTATGAAGAGCACAAAGTAATTATCCCCCTCCATTAGAATGAGTTCTTATCCTCTTAAAGGATTTGGTTACAATCAATTGTGATTATCACAATCGTTAGATTCATCTGCACTAGCATTCGGAGAATTCTACAGTGAGAATCAAAGATTTGTGAAGCACATGTGGTCACTACTGGAGGAAATATACCCTTGATTCCTCTGACGCAACGATAGTATGACAATATTAGTATACCAATTTATCGATGAATAAATAATTATAAGATCGAGATAATTCTAAATCTATTTATAAATTAATTATAAATTACATGTGATGATCCTGCCTTTTGATTCCTTGATTAATAGGTCAATTAATATTTGATTTTATTATGTTGGTCATGACATTCTTCATTGTGTACATCATAGATTATTCATTTATTATGACTAAAATTGAAGTTTTTCATTCCTCCACTGACACTTTCACTTCTCCCAGAACCTTCAAGTGGTATCAGAGTAGTCACATGATAATCTATAATTATTTATTATTCATTGATTTATTATACTCAATTGTTGTTAGATTCTCACTTCTAGATTATTAATTATTAAATATGGATTTTAATTAACATGTTTTTGACATATTAATTCCCTTTTTTCTATTTTTATAATGTCTTACATAAATTAAAAATAAATGAATAATGATCATATATTTCATTGAGAAGTGTTAAGGATTCCAGTCGGTGACATATGAATGAAAGTACACACTGTGTACCCAATTTTACTGCACCTGGACATGTCGTGGGATACACGATGTGTCGAGCATTAATAACACATGGTGCATTTAACACACACTACATGTTGATCAGGCTCTCCTAACACATGGTCTATTGAACCACACAGTGTGTTGTTGGCGTACACATTTTGTAGCCTACATGGTTTAGTGGAAAAATTCATGCTAATCGTGTGGTAAAATATGTGTCATAATGCTCCATGAGACTGAAAAATTATATCATTAATGAGACACATGGCATGTAGCTGGAATACATGTCATGTGACTCAATATTCATCATGTATGAATAACATGTTGAGTCCACAAGTGAGTTATGTGGACACACGGAAAGCAGAACAAATAGCATGTAGCTCATTAGTACATGTTATTTGATCCAACTATAATACATGTCAAGTACGTAGGTATCTATCCTAGATACATGGAAATTAAAAAACATGGCATGTAGCTCATTAGTAAATGTCGTGTAGTCTTCCAGTAAATAACAAAATTAAATTTCATAGAGTAATTAATTACAGTATTAAAAACCTAATTACACTATTGGAAACTGATGTGTTGACTATATAACATGGTTTGAATAATTATTAAATTCTAAATTAATTCCATTAATTTTTTATAAATATTATTCAAGCCTTTTATTTTCCAATTTTCATTTTTGATGATTATCTCCAAGAAAATTTAGATGGTCATTAAGATAAATAACATTAATTGAATTAATTAAAGCATGTTTATCTTAATAATAAATATTGAATTGAATTGAATGATAACTAGTATACTTTTTCATATTAATTTCATGTTATGTGGATGACCATGATCTTAGACTATCCCATGTATATGATTGGTTTATTTAATTTATTATTATTTCATGGTTTTTATAATAATTTTTTAAATTAAATAATGTTCTGCGAGTCATTCATATCCTCTCATTGTGTAAGGATACATATTCCCATTATTTATTTTATGTAAACCCTATTTAACCAATCTTTTGGTTCCCATAACCTAAGTGTGAGTAAAATTATGTAATGTATGAAGCTCCCAGGTGAGTGGAAGCGGTTTGAGTTTAGAGTCGAGGCAAAACCAATCCAGAAGGTATGCATGATCATAGGTGGAATGATGCATCTCGATCCATGCTTGGTTCAAGGAGTTTATTCCCTAGGTTTAAGTTTTGATTTATCATCCTCTAGATAAACTGGCCATTAGAGAATCTCATGGCCATTTCACTTTATTTATTTTATTTTTTGTCAGTTTCATGATTAATTATTTATGAATGTTTAAATAATTAAATTAATTAATTAACAAGCATGCAAGATAGAATTAAAATAAATATTATAATATGTTTAAACTTTATCCAGACATGGTTAATCAATTAAATAAAATCCAATTAATATTAACAAGCATGAAATATGATAAAATGGGAAATTTAAGAATAAATATAAAAATTGCTCAAATAAAATATTAAGTTGGTATATACCTCAATTACATAATTTAGAATAGAACCAATAGATCGTAGTATTTGATCCAGCCTTCACTGGGACACTATAATTTAATGGGGAGTTATAAATAAGGTTTTGGGTTGACTTAAATAATTTTACATCAAGAGGAGTATCCTTCATTGTACATGGTATAAATTTGGATGCAAAGTGTTGATAAAATCCAAAAATACTATTTTAGGATTGGGGAGTCCACTCAATAAATAAAGGAGTTTTGATTCAATACAGTTGGAAAGATAAGCATACCAAAATACCTTCAATTAAATGACCAAGCCCTTTATTGGGTTATAAGAATGGGCATAAGGATTCTTTCCACTAGAATATCCATGCGATGGGATATTTCAAAACTAATGGTGTGGAATATTGGGTTTCGATAAAATAGTTGAAGATTGGAAAAATAAATTAAATTTATTATCTAATTTTGTGATCCAGATAAAGTATTAAAATTATGATATTATTTATTATAGTAATGAAAACCCACACGACTTCGACTATATCACTATGATACATATCTGATAAGGATAACCTTATCACCAGCTAATATTTCTAATAATGCTTAGGCACATGCACTTTATACTACACTATAATGGAAATTATATGTGGTGGAAAACCCTCTTCTTAAAGTGCCTGAAAAGGAGGCTAATGAGGAAGAATTGTATCTCTATATGAAACATTTTTATAGTGCCACAAATTTCCAATGTTCCATATTATCATCTATATTGAGTTATGTTTTAAAGAAACATGAGGGTATGGATCTATATAGCATCATGTATTACCTTCATGATATTTATCAATAGAAGGAAAGACAAGAGATATATGAGATCTCCAATACACTCTTCACATTAAATCTTGGAGTGTTTGTGCCAACTGGGCCTCACGTAGTCAAGATGATTTGCTACATTGAGTGCTAGGACATCTTGGGATTTAAAATCCCAGATGAGATACACAAATATATCATTTTATCCTCACTACCTAAGAGATTCTTTGGTTTAATTTTTATTATAATATGAGAAATAGTGAGAAGTATCTCTCAGAACTCCTTACATTAATTCTCCAAGTTGATAAAGACATGGGGTGTGAAAAGACTATGTTCATTGTGGTGAATATGAAAAGGAAGAATAGGAAAAGGGGGGAAATACTCATTCAAATTCTAATACTCCCAAGAACTTTCCTTCTATGAAAAGGAAGATATAAGGACATTCAAATAAAAATGATGTATTATGTTTTTCATGTGGAAAGCTAGGCCACAGGAAAAAGAATTGAACCTAGTTAAATAAGTAAGTGGAAGATTTAAGTGTGTTTTTTATCAAGTTAAATCTCTTTATATCTACACATTGAGTATTAGATATAGCTTTTGGTGCTCACATATGTATTCAAATAAAGGAACTAAGTATATTTCAAAATATTTCCAGAGAGGTGGATTTGCGGGCTATCAATGGTGTGAGGATAACTGTTGTATCCATTGGAGACCACCTTCTCTTTCCAACTGGGATAGCCTTAGTTTTAAAATATTTTTATTATGTACCAACTATTACAAAGAAAATAATTATGTATCCTACCTAGATATAGATGGTTTTATTTTCATGTTTAGAAATAAAAATTGTTTCTTTTTTAAAGGAAACATATGTTATGGTATGGAACATGTAAATAATGGACTTTATATATTAAATTGTGAAATCCAAGTATTGGAAATTGATAATGAATCAATTTCACATGAATAATTTCACACCTAGTTGTGGATTAATTGTATTGGTCATGTAAATAAAAAGTGTTTGACAAATCTCTATCAAAATGGTTAGTTAGACTCTTTTGAGATAAAACCACTTGACAGATGTCATAAATTTTTTATAAGGAAAATGACTAAGTTACCATTTGGTATAAAAGTTGAAAGTGTTGTAGAGATTCTAGAATTGGTATGCACTGATGTGTGCAAACCTTTTCCAATGGAGGCTAGCGGTGGGTATTCTTACTTAATTACTTTTACTGGTGAATTTAATATATGTGGATATGTATACTTAATGAGGTATAAGTATTAATCCTTTGATAAATTCAAAGAGTTCAATAATGAAGTATAAAATCAACTAGGTGGGAAGATAAAGAAGATTTGATCTAATCGAGGTGGTGAGTATCTTAACCAATAATTCATCAAATTTCTAAGGGAGTGTGGGATTATATCCCAAATTGCTCCTCATTATACACCACAATGGAATGGTGTAAGTGAGAGGAGTAATTGTACATTTCTAAACAAGGTGAGGTCAATTATGAGTCTTGCAGGTATTCCATTATCCTTTTGGGGGTATTCATTCTGCATTGTAGTATACACACTGAATCACATTCCAACTAAAGTGAAAAACAGAATACCATAGGAGTTAATTTAATCTACATTGTCAAAATTTCATGTATGGGGTTGTGAGATGTTTTTTAAGGCCATATCTAGAAAAAACTATCACCCTAAGGCACAAAGTGTATCATTATAGAGAATCCTAATGAAACAAGGTGATAATATCTATATAACCCCTTAGACAAGAAGGTAATTATCTCAATACATGCTATATTTCTTAAAAGGTATCACATATTAAAAAGGGATAGTGGGATTGAGATTTGATTTGATGAAGTTGATGCTTGAGATACACAATAGTTGGTGAAAGAACAGATTCCATAGGTCCTCGTGGAAGATGTTGTTCTTGGAACACAAGTATAGCATAAAAGAACCAAATAGGTTATAAAACCAGAAAGATATGGTTTTATAGTTACTAAATATGGAGACTAATTACTGGTTGAAAATAATATTCCTATTCCCTATAAGGAGGTAGTAAAGAACTCAAAATTTTCAAGATGGGAATAAGCCATGAATTCTAAGATGGATTCCATGTATCGTAACCAAGTCTGGGATCTAGTTGACCTTCTAGTTGATGTAAATCTCATTGGGTGCAAATGGGTATTAAATAGAAAACTAGACATTGAAGGTAAAATAAGTACCTAAAAAGTAAGGATAGTGGCTAAAGGGTTTAAATAGCATCAAGGCCTTGAATACGATGAAATCATTTCTCTAATTTTCATGTTTAAATCCATCAGAATTTTACTTGTCATAGCAGCTTTCCATGACTATGAGATTTGAAAAATGGATTTCAAAATAGTTTTCCTTAATGAAAATATTCATAAAGATTTCTATATGATACAACCTGAAGGGTTTTAGACTCCATAAAATTCTAATAAGATATACAAGTTGACGAGGTCCATTTATGGGTTAAAGTAAGCATCTAGATCATGGAACATTTGATTTAATGAAGCCATAAGAGATTTTGGTTTCATAAAGAATGAATGTGAGTCATGTATTTATAAGTTATTTAGTGGGAGTGTGCTCATATTCCTAGTAGTATATGTTGATGACATATTACTTATTGGAAATGACATATCAGTCTTACAATCAGTTTAGGACTTGATAAATAAGTGTTTATCCATGAAGGACTTAGGTGAAGCAGCATATATCATAAGAATAAAGATCATTCATGATAGATCCAAAAGGTTTATTTGATTAATTCAAAGTACATACATTGACAAGGTACTAAATATATTTAGTATGGAATAGTCCAAGATGGGATTGGTTCTAGTGTTACATGATATACATTTCTCCAATAAAATGTGTCCTTGGACACAATGGGAGAGAGTGAGGGAAAGAATGAGTAGGATCTCATATTCATATGTGATATGATCTATCATGTATGTCATGTTATGTACTAGACTTGATGTTTCCTACACTTTAATCATGGTAGGTAGATATGAAGCTAATCTAGGGGAACAACATTGGATTGTGTTTAAGGTTATCCTTAAATATTTCAGGCGTACTAAGGATATGTTCCGGGTATATAAAGGATATTAGGAACTAATAATCAGAGGATATAATAATGCTAGTTTCCAGAAATATAATATTGATTTAAATTCACCATCAAGATATATCTTTAGTCTCAATGGAAGAGTTATTGTTATAGTTGGTTTCCTAGAACCAATTGTTTATACTTTTATTACATGAATATTTGATGTATTAAATATTAAATTAAACATATTATTACATATTGTTCATTGTTCTGTATGAACATCATGTAATAATGTCCTAGAGCATTTGTCGCATTGATATGGTCATAGTAGTTCTCTATTATGATGAGAACCTTGAATTACTATGACAATATTGTTAATATAGTTTTGTAGTTGGATAACATACTATGATGGGACACATAGTATATAAACCATCAGGTGTGAGTACTTATAAGTAGATGATACTTATTCTCATGAAGTTTTCACTTGTTAATCTCCAAGATGAGAGATTATGATAACAGACCTGTTAGTAGGAATTCTTCATGTTTTGGTGTCATCAGATATTCATATTTGTGAGAATGTGTAATGATCCTTAGACTTTAAGATTATCATTAATGCATCTCATGACTCGCACACTTAGATTTGCTAATGAAAACTGTCATGCCATATGTTGGCGGGGAGTATGGTATGTTGGGTTAATCATTAATGACATTTTATTAATGGATAAGTCAAGAAAGGATTTGTCCCTTCCATATTTATGGAAGTTAATATCTTAGCCCTTTGATTGAAATAGAATCGTCACCCTAAATTTCATATCCATGGTTTAACGACGAGTTTATTTTGGATAGTCAAAGAATGATGTATCAATCATATACGTTGATGACACCATCATAAAACCTTCTTGATGAGATTATTTGAAAAAGGGATTATATTATACAGTGAGTCTTTTTATATGGTTATTGTTGTTGTGACTTTAAGTTATTTCTCTTGGGTGCCTTGACCCATTTCTAGATAGTAATCTTTGACTTTAGGAAAGCCCACCTAATGCCAATGATAAAGAATCCTAGAGGGTCGCAACACTAAGTTTCTATGATGGTCTCGCTTAAATTCTATTTTAATTTAATTAATGGAATAAATATTATTCTAAAGACTGGGGAATAATTTTATTTAAATCATAATAATCGCATAAATTAAATAAATATTTATTCATCAAATTTTGAATAAAATATATTTATTTATTTTATTAAATATTTAATAAATATTTATTTAATAGTTTTTAAATAAAATATTTATTTAAGAGAATAAAATATTTATTCAGGTGTTCAATAAATACAAGAGGAGTTCAAACAGACCAAGACTGTGTCTGATGATAAAATAATTATTTACGAATCAGTAAATATTATTTATCCATTTTTCGTAAGTTAGAAAACCAAAAAATAATATTATTATTATTATTATTATGTTCCATGGTATTTCATTAATGGTTATAATTATATTTAATGGTTGTTTTTCAATTAAATTTTTCAATTGAAATCCCATCTCTGTAAATAGGAAACTACATCTATTGTGTAATACATTCGAAACCAATTCCAAGTTTAGGAATAGAGAATTGTTGTGCACAATGAATTCTCTCTCAAATCCTCCTCCTCTCTCCCTATCAAGAATGAAAAACCCAAGAGAGAATTTTTTTCAATACTGAAGAACAAGCGATCAAGAACGAACAACACAATACATTCGATTCACCGCGCTAGCACCCAGAGAATGAGTAGCATTGCTTGGAGACCATTGAAGCACATGTGGATTATCGCTAGAGGGATTATGCCCTTGGATCCTCTCAAGCACAACGAAGGTAATCCAGAAGTGTCTTTTTGTGTGATCAACAATTTTCAACAAAGAAATTTCCTAAGCCCGGGTATCTATTTCTTTATATATTAAATAAATTAATTATAAATTTGACATGCAAGATCCTCACTCTTGGTTTCAAGCAATTATTATTAAAAGAAATTTTAATATATCACCCACCAACACATGCTTCTACTATACCCAGAACCAAAAAGTGGTATTAGAGGGATCACGTTGAAATTTACAATTATTTATTTGATTATTGATCTATGCACAATTGTGGTTAGATTTTATTTCATATTTTTTGTTCTTTAATCCGATTTGAATTAACATGTTATTGATATATTAATAATTTTAGTTCAATGTTTTATTTTCTTAAAGTTTTAAGAAAAAATAAAGAATGACCATAGATTCCATCAAGAAGTTCCAAAATCATTGGCTGATAAAACTGTGTTACACAGCATGCGGTTGGAGCACACGTTGTATACCCATGTGCAATGTATCTAGATGTGTCAAGTAATTAATTACATGCGATGATTTTATTGCACACCGCATGTTGACCAGGCCAACCTGGAACACGAAAATTGGATATAGGGTGTGTAATTGGCATGTATACACCATGTAGTCTGTCCGAGTCTACACACCGAATCCCCAGGCATGTGACTTGGATATACGGTAACTGAGGTATATAGTGTATAGATGTATGTACACGCCGTGTAGTCTCCCATTAATGGAAAAAATTAAATTTTCATTAAATTTGAAATTGCAACATTAAAACCATATTTTATTGATTAGCACACCATTGTATGTTTGATAATTTAATAATGGTTTTAAATAATTTTAAAATTCTCAATTAATTTTTTGTAAATAATATGTCATTATTGGTTCTGTCATTTATTTTCCATGAATGCAATTAATGATGGGTATCTTCAAATAAGATCGTATTATCATTAAGATGAATAGAAATTTATTTATTTATTAATTAATTAATGAAAGCATGTTTATCTTAAATAATAAAATAGTGAATAAATGAATGATATCCATTTAATTTTGTGTATTAGTTGTATGTGTGATAGTTTATGAGCTTGACAAAGACCTATGTATGGGTTGGAATTTATTTAATTAAATTTATTTCATGGTTTTGAAATTATTTAATATTAAATTAAAATATGGTTTGTGAGTCATCCCTCCCTCCATTATTATGTAGGACCTACGTGTCTAAGGATATTTATGTAATTCCCTTTAAACAATCCTTTGGTTCCCCTCACCTACCTATGAATAATAAATATTTCTAATTAATGGAGCATCCCAAGGCACATGGGGATGGTTCAAGATAGAACAATAATGATGCCAACTTAGTGATACATAGGTGGACATGTTGAATTTTGTAGCTCATGTCAAGTCTGGCATAAGGAGTTATTTACCCTAGGTCATAGGTTGATTTAATGTCTACTCATTAAATCAACCATTATATAAGATCATGATCGGGTCATTTAATTATTTATTTATTTTTAGTCTAATTCATTAAAATTATATTTATTGATGCAAGACTGCAATCACATAAATGAATGAATTAATATGAAAATATGGAATTTAAATAAAAATTATTATGTATAAATGTTTTATCAAAACATGGTTAATTAATGAAGTAAACATCCACTTAAATATGAACAAGAAATGCAAAATATAAAATAAGATAAAAATTTATGCATAATAAAATAAAATCCCTCAATATAATATTAAGTTATATTAAGCCTTTTGTTACTTGATTCGGAAAAAAACTCAATAAAACTATGTGTTTGACCAACCCTTGTTGGGACACTTACTTTTATAAGGGGAGTTCTTATGTAATTTTTGGGTTGAATTAACCATTTTACATCAAGAGGAGTAGCCCTTTCTAGACTTGGTGTAATTTGGAGGCAAGTGTTGAGAAAATCCAAGTCATGATTTATGGATTGGGGAGTCCAATCAACTAATCAAGGAGCTGAAAGCCCGCAGTTGGAAAAGACTTGCCCAGCTAAATACCTTCAAAGTAGTTTTACCAACCCTTGTTGGGGTAATGCGAAGGGGAATATGGATCCTTGACACTAGAATATCCTAGAAACTAGACATTCCAAGTTCAATGGTGAGGGCTATTGGGAATTGATAAAATAGTGTGAGATTTAATAATATCAATTAAATATTTCTCACAAAATCTATAATCAAGCAAAGTACTAATAATTTACTCTTTTAATTGTAGAATAAAATGAAAAGCTCACTATCCCTATGATCAATATTGGATAAAGAAAATCTCCTCACCAGCAGTAACTTCCAAGAGTGGTTTAGACACCTTCAGGTTGTTCTATGCCATGAATGGAAATCTTACATGCTAAAATCCCCAATGCCTGATCTTCCTACTCAATAGGTGAGTGATGAAGAGTTCCTAGTCTATGAAAAACATATGAACGACATGGTCAATGTTCAATGTTTGATGCTTTCATATATATCTAGTGAACTCATGAAGTCTCACAAAAACATAGATGTGTATAGAAATCTTGATCACCTCTATAGTCTTCACCAAGATAGAGAAAGACAGGAATGGTTTGAGATTTCCAAGGAACTCTTTCAGAGTAATCTTGGAGAGGGTTCCCCAGTTGGGCCTCACTTAGTCAATCTCATTGGATACATTGAGCACCTAGAGGTTCTGGGGTTTAAACTCCCTGAATAACTAGGCACCGATTTCATTATAGCATCACTCCCTTATATCTTCTCTAGTTTTGTTGTGAATTTTAATATAAACAACATTTATAAGTCTCTACTAGATCTTCTTATCCTCCTTTTTCAAGTAGATAAAGATATGAAGTGAGAAAATACTTCTATCCTTATGGTGAAAAAATGGAAAGGGAAATCAAAGATCTTTAATCCCAAAGATTATTCATTCCCTTCCAAGAATAATAAGATCAGAGGAGAAGTAAGGGAATAGGATTTTTTTATTTCCCATGTGTCAAGAAGGGACACTGGAAGAAAAATTGCACCCAGCTAAAGAAGCAGGGGAAGCTTCAGGTGCATTTGTTATTGAGTGTGATTTATCTATTTCTAAAAATTGGGTATTAGATATAGATTGTGGTGCTCATATATGTATTCAAATACAGGAACCAAGTAGATTCAAAAAAATTGACCAAGGGGAGGTAGATATACAAGAATCCAATAGAGCTAAACTTTTTTTTATAGCTATCAGGGACTACCACCTCACGTTGTCGACCGAAATTATGTTTGTTTTAAAGGGTTTTTATTATGTGCCTTCAATTACCAAAAACATTATTTCTATATCCATACTAGATACAGATGGATTAATTTTAAAATTTGGAAATAAATTTTACTTCTTTTATAAAGATAGCATTTTTTATGTAAAGGAACATTTACATAACGGTCTTTACGTGTTGGATTACATGAACCAAGTAGTGGAAAACAATAATGAAGTTACTTTACATGACTCATACCACACCCAACTTTGGAATCACTGGCTAGGTCATGTAAATGAAAAAAGCTTTAAAAAATTACATCAAGATGGATATTTAGATTCTTTTGAACTAAAACCACTTGGTGTATGTCATACATGTTTACAAGGAAAAATGACCAAAGCCCCATTTAGTGGGAAAGGTGAAAGGGATAAAGAGCTTCTTGAGTTAGTTTGTACCAATGTGTGTCGACCATTTCCTATTGAATCAAGGGGTGGGTACTCATACTTTATAAATTTTATTGGTAATTTCAGTAGATATGGATATATTTACTTGATGAGGTATAAGTCAGATTGTTTTTGATAAATTCAAGGAATACAAGAATGAAGTTGAGAACCAACTTGGTATGAAGATTAAGAAACTCCGCTCAGAACGAGGTGGAGAATATATTTATTAAGACTTCATTGATTAATTATGGTAGTTTGGGATCCTATCCCAACTCATTCCTCCTTACATGCCTCAGTGGAATGGTGTAAGCGAAAGGAAGAACCTCACCTTGTTGGACATAGTGAGATTAATGGTGAGTCATGCAAGTCTTTCATTATCCTTTTGAGGATATGCGTTACAAACAGTATCACACATACTAAACCAAGTACCAAATAAATTGATAAATGGTATTCCATATGAATTTTTGAGTGAAAGAAAAACCACGTTATCGAATTTACATGTGTGGGGAAGTGAAGCGTTTGTTAAGGACTCTTTAGGTAACAAACTTTCACCCCAAGGCACAAAGTGTACCTTTATAGGATACCCCAAGGAAACAAGGGGATATTACCTATATTAACCCTTATAAAAAAGGGTTATAGTAACAAGACATTCCACATTTCTTGAGAGGGAGTAAATCTCTAAAAGAGATAGTGGGAGAGAGATAAACTTTGATGAATTCGAGTCTCAAGGAACACAAAAGTTGGTACATGATCATATTCCACAAAGCCCCATGGAAGAAGAAACTGTTCCAGAGACACAAGAACTACATAAGAGTATAAGAGAGGTTAGAGAACTAGAAAAGTATGGTTTTATAGTTATCGAGGATAGTGACTCATTATTAGTTGATAATAATGATCCTTTATCCTTTAAAGAAGTAGTAAGAAGCATAGATGTTTTCAAGTGGAAAGAAGACATGAATTATGAAATGGATTCCATGTACCAAAACCAAGTCTAGATTTTGGTAGATCCTCTAATGGATGTAAAGAATGTTGGTTACAAATGGGTATTCAAGAAGAAACTGGACATGGAAGGACAATTTAGTACCTATAAGGCACAACTAGTTTCAAAATCATTTAAACAGCATAAAGGTATTGACTATGATGAAACTGTTTCACCAGTTTCAATGTTGAAATCCATCATAATTCTAATTTCCATTGTGTCTTACCATGACTATGATATTTGGAAAATGGATGTCAAAATAGTCTTCCTTAATGGGAACCTTCAGGAAGATGTCTACATGACACAACCTGAAGGGTTTGTGACTCCAAAGGATTCCAATAAGATATGCAAGTTTCAAAAATCCATTTATGGATTAAAGTAAGCATTCAGGTCATAGAACATTCATTTTGATGATTCCATAATGTAATTTGGTTTTATAAATAATGAATGTGATCCTTGTGTCTACAAATGGTTTAGTGGGAGTGCAGTCGTTTTCTTAATAGTATATGTTGATGATATATTACTTATTGGAAATGAAATATCAGTCTTATAATCTATTAGGTGTGGTTGAATAAATGTTTTTCCATGAAAGACTTGGGTGAGGTAGCATATATTATTGGGATCAAGATCCATCCTAATAGATCCAAGAGGTTGCTCGACCTAAGTCAAAGTTTATACATTGACAATATACTAAAGAGATTATGTATGGAACAATCCAAGAGGGGATTGTTTCCTCACATGGCATTCATCTTTCCAAGAAAATGTGTCCTCAAACCCATGAGGAAAGAAATAGAATGGAAAGGATTCCATGTGCATCAATGATTAGGTCAATCATGTATGTTATGTTATGTACTAGGCTAGATGTCGCCTACGCATTAAGTGCGGTAGGCATATATCAAGTTGATCTAGGTGACTACTATTGAATAGAAGTCAAGACTATCCTTAAGTATCTGAGGTGTACTAAGGATATGTTTCTATTTTATGGAGGATAAGAGGAATTAGTCATCATAGGATATGCAAATTCTAGTTTCCAAACTAATCAAGATGACATGAAGTCACAAATGGGATACATATTCACTTTGAATGGAGTTGTTGTGAGATGGAAGAGTTCAAAGTAGGTTGTGGTTGTAGATTCTATAGTAGATTCAGAGTATATTGCAGCTTCTGAGGTAGCTAAAAAAGTAGTTTGGATGCACAATTTCATCCAAGAGCTTGATGTGGTGCCTAGTAGTAAAAATCTCATCACACTCTATTGTGATAATACTACAGTGGTGGCTCTCGCAAAAGATCCAAGGTCACATCAACGAACGAAGCATGTACTTCAGAAGTATCATCTCTTGAGGGATTTTTCTCAAAGAGGTGAAGTTGCAGTGAATAGTATTTCTATAGAAGACAACATAGAGGACCCCTTAACTCACTAGTTCAAAAATCCTTATTAATTTTGGATTTTTTTTATTTTTTATGTCTCTTTTTAGTCTCCATTATTAATGGAAATGTTATAAATATTGTCTTTAACGTCGGTTAAAAAAACTGACATTGTAATCAATAATAGAAAAGATTTTTTATGTTGGTTATTTAATAATTGATGTTAAAAACCTTCGTTCGAAGCATTTTTCATGTTCGTTATTAAATAATTGACATAAAATATTATATATTACATTATTTATTTTATAAGCGACATAAAAAACCTTCGGATGAAGGTTTTTTATGTCATTTCTTTACGTCGTTTATTTAATAATTGAAATTAAAAACCTTTATCTGAAACCTTTTTAACATCGGTTATTAAATAACCGGTGTAAAATATTATATATTATGTCGGTTATTTTATAACCGGAATGAAAAAACTTTGGATGAAGGTTTTTTATGGCGGTTATTTAATAACCGACATTAAAAAGGATTCAAATGAAGGTTTTTAATGTCGATTATTAAATAACCGACGTAAAAAATATATTTTTTTTTAATAATTCATGTTACCCTTCTTCTCCACTACCGACCAAACCAGAAACAAGCAGAACCAGCAGTATAGCAGCAGTGAAATTAAAGAAGAAGAAACAAGGACTAGTAGTAGAACCAGCAGGAAAATTACACATTCACAATTCACAGTTACAATATTAAAAAATTAAAATATTAACTAAAAACAAACCTAAATCCAACCAAAACAACTTATTAATACACATTTACAATAAAAACATTCAAAATTATAATATTCACTAAAAAAAACTAAAATCTAATCAAACCTGTAAAATAATTTGACTATTCCACTTGTAAGTGTGTGAAATCTTGTGCATTATAAGTTTGAGGGTCATAAAATAGCTACAAATTAAAAAGAAATTATTTAACATGTATAGTGAATAAAACAAATAAAATATTAAGGAACAGTTTATAAGAAAATCTAACTTTGTCGAACTTCATAATTGTTCCAGTTGTAATTATTTCATACATAAATCTTAACATATAATATCTACATTTGATGACACCTTATTTTGTATGAAAATTCTTTTTAGATGAGTTTGTCAATTCAAGATATCATTTTTATGTAATACATCCAAAATGTACTAATTATAAATGGATATTCACCTTTACTTTTATGTATTTGATCTTGGCACTCTTTTTCATTGTGTATTTTTGAAAGAAATCTCATCCCCTGTTAGAAAATAATATGAATGAAATAAATTTAAAATTCATTATAATATAAACTATTAAGAAATTAAAACTTACTTTTCCAACATGTTCTTAAAATTTCTCCGCACATCACCATTCTTTAAAGCATATCCGGTAAAGTGTCTTCTCCCTTAGACAAAAAACACCTAACATCCAATGGTCAATGATATAAAAGAAAATTTAATGTTAGTAGTTATTATGTTAAAATATAAATAACACTTTCTGAGATATATGTTCCATACCTATCAACATAAGGAAACATCCAGCACTGCGTAATTACATTCTATTCAAATATTTCAGCAATATAAATTGTTCTTTTTTCCTTAGTCAATGCGTACACTTTAGGTGAAATTAATTTCAAGTCCATCAATCCATATACATCTATCTTTTCATTCTCCTCGCATATTTTATAAGGATACCTAATAAAAAATAGACATAGGTATAAATTTTCAATAAATTTAACACAGGGAAAGATTTATGTTAAGACTTACATGGAAAAAACTTAAATCACATTGATGCCCAACTTATCTCCAGTAACAATCTCCATGATACAATTTTTCAGAATCCCCACATCTATTGCATGCCCACAAACATGAGCTTCCATTGGAAACATATAATGACCCACCAACAAATTTGAATATCTTGAAAATCTGTCAAGACTACTAGAATTTGTATCTGATGTCATAGCCCTTTGTCTTTATTGTTGCATATACAGTATTTATTTACCTTTAAAGTATTCCTATAAATAAATATATAAATATATTAACTTTCAAATGTTAAAACAAATTTAATACAAAAATAAAATAAAATATAAAATATACACATACCTCTATGATAATGTGTTGCAGAAATCTAGATGGCCAAACTAAAAAGTGGTTGATACTTTATCCAACTGTCCTCACCTCATTTATAGGTAACAGTACTCCAGATGATATATCTATAATATCCTATACGGTGAAACTATGCTTCACTACCTCTAACTATTGATGATGAATTGTATATCCTATATAATATATCATCCCATATGAAACTATATGATAGTGAGGATTATCAACATACAACTCAAAATTACTAGGAAGTTGTGGAGGAGGGGGTGTAGAAGTAGGATGAAAAATGGGGTCTACAGATGAAGGTGGGGGAGTGGGAGCTGCTGGTGGAGGTGGAGGAGTGGGAGTTGTAGTCTGAAGTTGTCTTTTCATGTCTGCAAACATAGACTATATCGACACTCTAATATTTTCCTCCATCGTCGCATTAATATTTTGAACTTCAGCCTCCAAAGATTATTTTTTTATAAAACCCCTCCATGGAAGAAGCTAAATAACGTGGTAACACTTTTATCACCGATACACCCATCAGGTATCCACATACACGACCTGAGTGTTCTAGCTTTCCCAATGCTACAGATAAAATATCTTACCTCCCGTCACCTTTAAATACCCCTTGTGTGCTCTGCTCCTCAAGAGAATCCTGTATTAATTATTTGAAAAATTTGGTAATATTATGATTCAAATTATATAAAGAATTTAATTAACTTAAATAAATAAAATAAACATCTTACAATCCTCTCAATTATGACTTTCAATTCTTCTATAAGATATTTTCCCTTCTTGCTCATCCAAGCCCTCTTCTATTTTTCATGTCTAGATGGGGGTGGAGGGGAAACCTCTCCAGATCTTGAAGACTCAGCTCTAAGTTTTTTTAATTTTTCATCCATCATATTTTCTTCAAATAAATTATACCCTCCCCAAGATAAACTATGAGGGTATACATTTCTAGATTGGATCTCCTGATGAGATCTTCTAGATTATTTTAAATTAAGAATAATAAATCACTAAGAAGTCATTAATAATATTATTAATATAAGAAAACTTCTAAAAGTTTACATTGTACTTACCAAAAATGTTTCTTATATTCTAATTTCAAAAAATTGTTTCCATGTGTCTTCATCTATAAAAGGATATATATGACATGGATTTTCATGTTGAATATGCACAAAAATAAAATCAGATGTGAGGGTTAATTTAAAATCCCTCCATCTCCTAGAAGCCATTGATAAACATTTCCCCCAGACTCCTCCAGTGTCAGGTATATCAAATTTCATCTGATAAAGAAGAGGGAAAGTATATTATACTATAAACATTTCAATATTAGTCAAATAATATCAATATATCTTACCAAAATGGTCTCCCACGACTGAGCTAGAGTTGTTTTGTCAACACTTCTCCAATTATTAAACAAAATGCTGACTTTTATTTTACCCTGAGTTGATACAAAACCCTTGAATTGTTTTGCTGTAGGACCTCTTATAATATCATTATCATCAAAGCCTACCACTATGTAAAGACCCGTAAATTTCAAGGGAAATTTTTTTTTTTAAATTCTTTGGAATTTTACGAGTACGCAGTTTCTGATGGCACCTGATTCTGACGCTCGGTGTGCCCGGAATAAATTTCTGAAGTTTTGTTAAGCTTAAATTAACGCACGTAAGCAGTTTTCCTAAAAAAGTGGAATAACACTTAAATGGTTACTCGGATCAGAAATCTGAGGACACCGTTGTGCTCAGGATGGCGAGTTTACTCTAGGCGTGACTTAAGTTTAGTTGGCGCAGGCCTCCTGTGAGAAAACCCAAAAATGGCATAACCGTAAATAAAATAATTAAATAAGTTATTTTATTTTTCAAATGCTTATAACTCACAAACGGTAACTTGGATTAAAAATACGATACCGCCACTGAACTCGTGAGGGTATGCTTCCTTTAAGAAGATACTAACTTTGGTCAGCGCAAGCCACCTGAGAAAGTTAGTTTTTGGCCGTAAATAAAATAATTAAGTGACAATTATTTTATTGTAAAATTCATAACTACTAAATGGTAACTCGAATTGAAAATCCGAGAGTACCGTTGAGTTTTTTGGGACGTGTTTCTCTGAGGCAGAGCCTAAACTTGAACGCAGTGGTTCGAGGGTGACTGATAATAATTTTCTGAACTTTTTTTCGGGTACGTTCAGTAAACGTACGAGCGGCATTTTATAACTTTTGAACCGGTGCTTGGAATCAAATTATGAGGGCACCGTTGAACTCGCAGTGCCAATATTCTCTTAAGAATACTTTCACCTCAACAGCGGATGATTGGGTATCAAAGTTAGTTTTTGGGGTTTTACGTGGGTTAATAAAATAAAATAAGTGAATAATTTATTTTATTTTGTTAAACACATGCAGTGCGGATAAAGTGGTTAGAATGTCCACTTGGGAGTTGGTGGTGGAACCGCCACACCCTAACCCCCCATTTAATGGGGAGGTAGAGGAAACCTCTCAAACCCCCCATCAATTAATTTTATATGTCGACGTAAAATTAATTGCACTCAATTAATTTTATGGGTCAACGTAAAATTAATTATTTTCAGTTAATTTTATGTGTCGATGTAAAATTAATTTCTATCACTTAATTTTATGAGTTGACGTAAAATTAATTGTTGTCAGTTAATTTTATGGGTCGACGTAAAAATTAATTATTGTGATTTAATTTTATGTGTCGACATGAAATTAATTACTGTCAATTAATTTTATGTGTCCACATAAAATTGATTCGTGTCATATGTTTTGGCGCAGGCTATGTGGGGGAAACTTCTTGGCATCCTCCACTCTTAAGTAGTACCAACGCACCTCTTAAATTGAGCCAATGCAATTTAATTCGCCCGACCCCCTTTTTAAATTAATTAACTGCATCGTTGGAATTTAGGAAGGTTCCAAATAAATGAACCGTCATAAATTCCACTATGGTTACATACCTCTCCCCCTCTCCTATATATAGGGATCTTGGGAGAAGGTTTTGGGACGGCTTCACCAAACGACGAAGCGCTGGTAAAGTATTGCGATGCCCAACACTTGGGGAAATCATATCCTCTCCAACGAAGAACGTGAAGAATGCCAACGACGATCTTCCACGCGATTCTTCGTCGACCTTCCTTCCCCAGAAACCTATCCTCCGCAACATCGTCAACGAACTGACGCAGCTCGGAATTGGGGACGTGTGGCGGACACGACGAACGACGGTCTTTATCGTCTTCCTTCTGCGACTCCGCCAACGAGCGGTGAGAAAGAGGTAGGGGTTTGATTTTATGTTCATGAATATGTGGGCGTTCATCGTTAATCTTTTAGTCGCTTGCTATCGATTAACGGGAGGGGGCCGGACCGCACAAACACGGCCGACCCTCCTCCCTTTTTACTGTTGTCCTTCGTTGTGGATTGGAACGGAGATGGCGCGGCGCCGTCGCACCGCGCGGAAATGAGGGAACCGCGGCGAAGGAGCGCGGCGCCATCGCGCCGCGCCGTTAAGGCCGAAAGAGGCCGTGACCGGAGCAAGAGCCACGGCGGAGGGGCGTGGCGCCGTCGCGCCGCACCGGAGCATCTTGAAGGGCTGCGGTTGGGGCAGGCCGCGGCGGTCACCGACAGGGGGCGGCCAGACTCCCCGGTCGCCGGAGCATCAAGTGTCACGACCCTTTGGCCGCGGCGGAAGACCTAGAGGCGGCTGGATAAACCGGCTTCCAGTGCTTGGGGGGCGGGACCGTGGGGTCCCGTGGTGGCGGCACCGGCCGGCCAACCGGGCCGGCTGTTTAGAATTCCGGAGGTTGTAACCCCCGGTGGTGGACAGGTGGTCCCCCCACGTGGGGTCGACGTTACAAGGCGAGCGGGCAGCGCCCCCCCCCCCCCCCCCCCCTTCACGCCGCTCGGTCGCAGACCGAGCGCCCAGCCGAGTCGGGCCGCTCGCGCTGGGCCAGGGCGCCCGACCGCTGGGCTGGGCCGTGCCCGCTGGGTCGGGCCGCGCATTGGGTCGGGCTCCGCCCGCTGGGCCGGGCCGCGCCCGCTGGGCCGGACCCGGGTCGGGTCGCCCGGTTCGGGCTGACCCAGGGGGTCTTGGGCCGGGTCGGTCCGGGCCCAAACCCCCCCTAAAAGCGGGCAGATTCGTTCAAACGCCCGTAACTTAGGCTATGGACCTCTGATTGGCGCACCGTCAATTGTAACGTGATACTTGGATCGATACGGTCTTTTAAGTATATTACACTCAAGGTTTCGGAGAACTTTGGGTACGGCTGGGTTGGTTCGAACCCGAAACCAACCGGGCCCTCGGAGCGGAAACACTTATAGCTTGAGTTCCGGACGTCTGAATGACGTGTCGTCGACTTTGTTGGATTCCTTTCGGTGAGACGGATCTTTTTGGTATACATCACCTAAGTTTTGGACACAGTTGGAGTATGGTCGGGTTGGATTGTACCCGAAATCCAACCGGGCCCCTGGAACGGAAAAGCCGATAACTTTAAGACGGGACGTCCGTTTGACGAACTGTCAGCGGCGTTGGTGATCACTTTGAGAAACGGTCCCTATGAGTATACCCTATGTGAGTTCGGGGTACAGTTGAGATACGTTTGGGTTGGTTCGTACACGAAACCAACCGGGTCCCTCGGACGAAAAGGCTAATAACTCACAGACCGAGCGTCTGATTGACGCGCCGTCTGCTGCGTTGAGACCCCTATGAAGAGGCGGTACTTTGAGATACTTATTCATGGAACTTTGTGATACTTGGAGTATCGACCTGTAGCTCGTGGAGCGGACCCTCCCGGAGATGAGCGTACGAAGTACGGAGACCGTGTAGCTGGCTGAGACCTGATGACTGCTTGTCCGATTTGATTCGGAGTGAATTGCATAGCCCAGTGGGGAGAACTACTTTGTGAGGTGGTAGACCCATGGAAGAGGAGAACTACTTTGTGAGGTGGCAGACCCATGGCAGAGGAGCACTACTTTGTGAGGTGGCAGACCAGCGGTACTCGATAGGAGGAGTACCTCTCTAGGCTATGAGGGGGAGCACTACTGTGTGAGGTGGCAGACCCATGGCGGAGGAGCACTACTTTGTGAGGTGGCTGACCCGCGGTACTCAAAAGGAGGAGTACCTCAGCAGTATTAGGTTAGTGAGCAGTACCTCGGAGTCGTGACAGGATCATTGTACTCATCAGAGACGGAGCTCTTCAGCAGTTACTGTTTCGATAATGAAAATCCTGGTTTGAGCTGAGTCATTGACCTTTGTGTTTTCCTCATGATTGAGATGGGTTACTAGATAACTTACGTATATGTATGGGAATATACCTAAGTAGTGGTTATCCGTCGACTTCATATCTGTGTGATACCTCGTGGCTGAGATGGGTTACTTGGTAACTTAGGTATAAGCATGGGCTTATACCTAAGTAAGGGTTATCTACTGAGAAATTTCTTTGTGATTATCCTTGTTGGATTTATTGAGACCTTGAGGGTATCGGGGTCCCTACTGAGTATCTTATACTCACCCATGCACGGGCTTTTCCCGAACCTCGTTGTGTTGGTTGCAGATGACGGACATCACTGATCGTGGTTGAGGATTGTAGAGATGGACGGTACCCGGAGGTGGATCTCACGACAATTCGGTACCCGGAGGTGTATCTCATGACAAGTCAGTACCTGGAGGAGACGGACAGACGTGGAGTGCTGAGGAGGACATCTGTACCTACCCTTCAGGTAGGAACCCGGAGGACGATCCAGGAGATGCTTGTCACCTTTCAGCTGTTGTCCTTTGAGTTGTACTTTACTTTCAATTGTAGCTGTATCTTTCTTTTGGGCTTGTATTTCCATCCCCTCGTACTTTCAGCATGTTTGTTATACTGCTTTACTTAGTGTAGCTTCTGCTTGTACTCTGTTTGTGTGTGTTTTCGTTTCGTAAAGGCAATGCCTTCCCTTTTTTTAGGATTTACGCCTTAAGTGCTAGTCGCCAGCCCCTGGCCTATGGAAGGAGGGCTTGGGGTAGTCACGGCACGGGCCCCGAGGATAGGTCGTGACACACTATTCTTTGGTCTTGGCTACGAGTAAGTGATAATTTTGGTAAACATGTTCAGCCACGTTTACAAACCCTCAAACTCTTCTTTACCGTTGTGGGAGTACATGAAGAATATTGGGGAACATCAAGAAGATCATGTGGATGTTCCTCCCTAGAGGTATGATCATGAAGCTCATCTCCAAAATTATGTGGTTAATCAACTGACTGATCTTTCATTATACTTCAAATCAAAGAAACAAACATTTAGTTCACAAATATACAAATTCGAATATTACAATTCTAATGTAAACAAAAAATGAAAAATTATGAAACACAAAAGTAAACTAAAACTTAAAAAATTATTATTCATATTTGTTATAGTTAACTAAAATTCTAAAAATAGTAATTATATATTAAATATCATGTAAATGAATGAAAAAAAAATAAAAAATTGGTGTAGGAATATTAAAAATGGTCCAACCTAAAAAATAATTTTTACAAAAAAAAGAATATTTTTTAACATATTAGAATTAAAATAATTATCATTCAACAAAATCAATAAATATATAATTTACGTAATGGTAAACATGATAAACTAATCAAAACTAAAATAAAATAAACAAACATTTCTAATTATTAGTTTTACTATGTGTTTTAATAAAGAAAAAAAATTACAATATCTAACATTTTATGAAATTAATAAAAGTAAAAAGAAATAAAAATATGTTACCTGTAATATTAGGAATGTACTAATAGATTGTTTTCCCAAATTCATTCATCATGATCGTTTCTTATGACACAAACCATGTCTACAACATGATCATCATTATTATCTATTAATCTTTCCATGGAAGTAGGGATCTCACATAAATCAGCATCTTCATCAAGTTTATCATCACCAATATATTGTTTTTTTCGTATAAAACAATAGAGCAATGCATATCAGATTGATCAAGAACATAGATATTTTTTTCATGTGTGGCCATTATAAAATAATCAGTTGTGTCTGTCAATCTATTCATATTAACAAGTGTCATTCCAAATTCATCGTGTCTGACACTATTGTTATTGATATACCGTTTATAGTTAAACACTGGAACTTTAATTTTAATGAAATCAACCTCCCATATTTCTTCAATGACTCCATAATATGCATTTGATACATAAATTAGGTTTTTGTCTTTAGAACTTGAAAAATGCATTCTTCTGCGAACACCAATACACCACTATTCTAAACTGCACTTCTATTGTCCTGAGATTTCATATAAAATGTATATCCATTTATGTCATACCCATACCATGTTATCACATTTAAACTTGGACAACTCATTAACCATCATAATGTCTCTGATGCATCTGATTTACCAAGCACGGTCTTTTTAAACCATGGAAAAAAAGTTTTGTTATGCTCATTCAAAATCCACATTTCTTTCTTATTTGGATGAGATTGTTTCAACTCATTAATATGCAATGTTATATATGGTTGATCATCATCTATGTTATTCAAGATGTATAAATGTACCTTCTTCATCTGTTCACCTCACAACGATTTTACTTTCAAACCATGAATCCCCTTTCCCCCATTATTAACTCGTTCATGGTGAGATGGAGGCAAACCAATGTGCTCCACCACAGATAAGTAGCTCATACAAAACTCCGCAACCTCCTCAGAAATATATTTTTCAACAATGGAGGCTTCAGTTCGATATGGATTCTTAACATACCCCTTCAATATCTTCATATACCTTTAAAAATTATACATCCAACGTAGATATATAGGTCCAAAAAGCTTTATTTCTCGAACCATATGAACCATTAAATGTACCATTATATCAAAAAAAGATGGAGAAAAATATATTTCAAATTGAAAAAGTATAAAAATTGCTTCATTTTCCAAAATATCCAAAGCATCCAGATCAATCACCTTATTACAAATTGAATTGAAAAAATAACACACATTTATGATAGTCTTTTTGAAATGGATGGGCAATATTCCACGCAATTCAACTGGTAGAAGTTGGTGCATCATGACGTGACAATCATGAGATTTCATACCTGTCAAATTCAAATCCTTTAGAGAGACAAAAAAAATTACATTTGAATAATAACCCTGCGGCACTTTGATATCATGAAGACACTGATAAAAGATAATTTTCTCCCTCTTGGATAATGTATGACAAGTCAGGGGAAGAAATTCTTTCCTTCCATCAGAAGTGGGAGCTAACTCCAAACATATTCCTATTGATAGTAAGTCTAATCTTGCATTCAACCCATCTTTAGTCTTTCTTTTAATATCTAACAATGTTCCAATCAAATTGTCACAGATATTCTTCTCCATGTGCATAACATCAATGTTATGTTTTACTCCATGATATCTCTAATATGGTAGCTCAAAAAATATTTACTGTTTCTTCCAAGTATGTTTATCATTACCATATTTATGTGTCTTTCCCAATTTCACGTCAAGGTTTTTCACCCCCTCAAAATAATCATCATTGGATAAAATTTTTGGAGCAATATCAAATTCTTGTGGTCCATTGAATGCCTTTTTTAATCTTATATAAGAGTGATCCATAGGCAAAAACTTTTGATGACACATGTATATTATTTTCCTCCCATGATTCAATTGACAATATAAAGTATGTTGTTTGCAAATTGGACACGCTTTATGCCCCTTAACACTATATCCAGACAAATTTCCATATGCGAGGAAGTCATTTATAGTGAACATAATCACTACATGCAGTTGAAACTATTTCATTTTATAAGAATCATACACCCTAATACCATCCTCCCATAATAGTTTCAAATCATCAATTAATGGTGACAAGAAAACATCAATATCATTTTCGGGTTGCTTTGGTCCAGAGATCATTAAACTCAACATGACATATTTGCGCTTCATACAAAATTCGATAAATAGGTTGTAAATTACCAATAAAATAGACCATGAACTATGTGTGTTACTGAGGCTTTGATATGGATTCACTTCATCCATGCACAACCCAAGTATGAGATTTCTAACATCATTTCTAAATATAGGATATTACTCATCAGTTTTCTTCCACTATGGACAATCAACTAGATGATGTATTTTTTTCATCACATATCTGCTCATAAGCATGTCATCTTAACCTTTTTGCATCATGTGAATTAGTAAATAAATGTTTCAAATGAGGAATTATAGGAAGATACCAAAATACCTTGGCAGGGATCTCTACAATCTTTACATCATCCTGTGATTTTTCTTTCAACTTATACAGTGATGTCCCACATTTAGGGCACTCTGACATAAATTCATATTCCTTCTTATATATCACATATTCATTTAGACAGGCATATATTTTCTTGTATCCCAATCTCATCAGGCATAATATTTTCTTGGCCTTATAATGTGAATCTGGAAGATCGTTTTCTTTAGGAAGAATATCTTTCACCAATTGTAGCAGCTCTGTAAAACTCTTGTAACTCCATCCATGTTTCTCCTTCAGGTTAATCAATCTTAACATCGATGATAAGAGTGTAAAATCTGTACAACCAGGATATAATGGTTTTTAGCATCACCATATAGACGCTCAATTGTTGGTTCTTTCTCAATTTTTTATGCTTCAATATCACGAATCATTTTTTCAATTTCATTAGAGTTACCATCTTGCAAAGCATCATCATCAGTAGATCTGAAATTCTACCCATTTTCACCATGCCAAGTCCAAGGGTTGTAACTCAGATTAAAACCATAACAAATTAAATGATCTTTAATCTCTTTACTTTTCAACTTCTTCGTATTTAAACATTTCAGGCACGGACAAAAAAACATGTCGTTATTTGGAATATTTCGTTTAGAAAATTCCAAAAAAGCATTAACACCTTCCTCATATTCATCACTCATTTGATGTGTCATAATCCAACTTCAACTCATTATTACCTATAAAAAATATCAAAATTACACATCTTGTTAAGATAATCCAATTTTATATTTATATGTAATATGTCATAATTTGAAAGTAAAGAAATTTTGAAATATAAAACAAATATATGCATATTTGAAAAATATATGCATGGAAATAATTTTAAAAAGAAAATATAGTTAAATAAGACAATTTTATATTTATATGAAATATGCCATAATTTGAAACTAACATAATTTTGAAATATAATAAAACAAATATATGTGTATTTGAAAATTATAATGATATTGTTTTTTAGAAATAAGATAGAAAACCACTATGTAAAAATAAATCATCATCCACTAGTGTGATGTATTATTAACCCATCACAGCATGAGTTTTTTTACTTAATTTTTTATCCTAATTATCTAAAATATTAACCTAATAGGTCTTAAGATTGTATTGAATTGAAATATTTTCTTTATTTCATGTAATTTTGATGGTCGCATTTATGGGTTTTAACATTTTTATTAAGTTTATTGTGGAAAATGGTATTGTGTATGGTTGAAATTGATTTGAGTGGTAAGTTGTTAGGTTCTGAGCCACTTTTTGAAATGGATTTATATTATACTCAAAGTATAGGCCTTGATAGGAACCTATATTGTCTTGGGAAGGGGGTGAAAATATCATATTAAAGGTATGTTGAGAGGTTGTTTTGTGGGTTACTTAGCTAATAATAAATAGTTAACCAATGTAGTGCTAAATAAATAATCAATCATGCATCAACATACTATGTTATAATACTAGTAGTCAGTATAAAATATGTACTACATACAACTTGACCATATAGGAAAATAATTAAATAAACAAATGGCATAACTCCTATAGGAAGACTGAGTACATTTTCATCACCAAACACATGGACAAGTATAACTTCTTTTTTTCTAAGCCGGAATAACCAAAAATTTAATGTGTTATATAAATTGACAAGGGAGCTATGGTATATAACCAATGTCTCCATGAACAGGGATATCCATATGGGGATTTCATATTTAAATAAGGTAGCATCTAACAAAAGCAACATGGAGCTTCGTGCCAAATGATTTCTGATCAGGAATAAGAAAAACCATGTCCAATAACGATAACATTAGTAAATTAAACAAGATATTGCAATATTTTAAAAAGGAAATCGCAAAATGTAAATGTAGGGAATCCGTGAAAAATAACAACTGAAATCGAGGTGTGTGAGTCTTACTAGAGTGTTGCGAGTCAATCAGATAGATGGGGAGATAAAAAAGATGATGAACGATGTTGGAAAAATGAGGTTGGATGCCACAGGTTCGAAGAATCATTTCTAGGGTTTCTGCGTGAGAGAGAAGAGTCGTTGTCGACCGATTGAAAAATACCACAATGACCCAATACGGGGCTTCATAAAAAAATTAAATGATTTATTACGTCATTTATTTAGTAACCGACATGATAAAGTGTTTTTATTACATTTATAGCATTGATTATTTTATAATCGACATGATAAACCCATTTTTTTACGTCGGTTATAAAATAACTGACGTGATAAACCCATTTTTTTACGTCGGTTATATAATAACTGATGTGATAAGGCAATGACATTTGCTTTATCACGTCAGTTATATAATAACTAACATAAAAAATTGGTTTTATCACGTCGGTTATTTTATAACCAACGTGATAAAGAAAGATAGTTGATTTATCACGTCAGTTGTATTATAATCGACGTGATAAATCAACATAATGCATTTTTTCATCGGTTATAATATAACTGACATGATAAATCAATTTTTACATCTTTGCATGTCGGTTATTTATAACTGACGTAAAAAATATCAACGTGGTAAATACTTTTTGTACTAATGACTAAAGCCTTAACTCAACAAAAACATTATTATCATATGAGGTCTAGTGGACTGAAAGTCGTAGGCAGTTGGCTCTAGTCCAAGTGAGAGTTTTTTAGATTTGGTTTCCTAGAACCAACTGTTTGTACTTTGATTACATGAATATTTGATGGATTAAATATTAAATTAAACATCTTATTATATAGTGATCATTATTCTGCATGAACATAATGTAATAATGTCCTAGAGTATTTGTTTCATTGATAAGGTCATAGTAGTTCTCCTCTATGATGAGAACCTTGAAGTTCTATGACAATATTCTTAATATATTTGTGTGGTTAGATAACATACTATGATGGGACACATGGTATATAGACTGTCAGGTGCGAGTACTCGTAAGAAGATGAGACTTCTTCTCATGAAGTTCTCACTTGGTAATCTCCAAGATGAGAGATTATGATAACAGACCTGCCGGTAGGAATTCTGCATGTTTTGGTGTCATCGGATATTTCTATCTGCGAGCATGTATAATGGTCCTTAAATTTTAATACTATCATTAATACATCTCATGACTCGCACACTTAGACTTGCTGACGAAAATCATCACACCATGTGTTGGTGAGAAGTAGGGTATGTTGGGTGTGTCATGAATGACATGTTATTAATGGATAAGTCAAGAAAGGATTTGTCCCTTCCATATTTATGGAAGTTAATATCTCATCCCTTTGATTTAAATAGAACTGTCATCCTAAATTCCATGGTCATGGTGTAATAACAAGTTTATTTCAAATAGTCAAAGAATGATGTATCAATCATATAGGTTGATGACACCGTCATGCAACCTTCTTGATGAGATTATGTGACAAAGGGATTGTATTACACTGTGATTATTTGTATGTGGTTGTCATCGTTGTGACTTTAAGTTTTTTCTCTTGGGTGTCTTTACCCGTTGCTAGACAATAATCTTGGACTTTAGGCAATTCCACCTAATACAAATGAGAAAGAATCCTATAAGGTCACACACTAAGTGTTTTTGGTGGTCTCGATTAAATTTTATTTGAATTTAATTAATGGAATAAATATTATTCTCAAGACTGAGGAATAGTTTTATTTAAATTATAATGATCGCATAAATTAAATAAATATCTATTCACTGAATGTGAATAAAATTTATTTATTTATTTTATTGAATATTTAGTAAATATTTATTTACTAGTTTGTGAATAAAATATTTATTTAATAGAATAAAATATTTATTCGGGTGTTCAATAAATACAAGAGGAGTTCGAACGGACCAAGACCGTGTCTGGTGATACAATAATTATTTACGAGTCGGTAAATATTATTTATCCATTTTATGCAAGTTATCGCACCACAAAATAATAATACTGTTATTATTATTATGTGGCATGGGATTTCATTAATGGTTATAATTATATTTAATGGTTGTTATGCAATTAAATTTTGTAATCGAAATCACGGCTCTATAAATAAATGGTTATGTCTACTATGTAATTCATTTGAAACCAATTCCAAGTTTTGGAATAGAGAATTATTGCGCACAATGAATTCTATCTCGACTCCTATTTCTCTCTCTCTCTCAAAAATGAGAAACCCAAGAGAGAATTTCTTCAAGACTGAAGAACAAGCAATCAATAACGAACAGCGCAAGACATTCGATTCACCGCGCTAGCATGTGAATAACGAGTGGCATTGTTTGGAGACCATTGAAGCGTGTGTGGATTACCGCAAGAGAGATTCTACCTTTGGATCCTCGCAAGCGTAACGAAGGCAATCCAGAAGGGCCTTTTCAGACAATCAACAATCATCAACAAAAAAAGTTCCTAAGATCAGGTACTTATTTATTTAAATATTAAATAAATTAATTATAAATTTGACGTTCAAGATCCTCACTCTTGGTTTCGGGCAATGATTTTTAAAATAAATTTTAATATATCACCCACCAACATATGCTTATGTTGTAGCCGAAACCAAAAGTTATGAGCTGGAAGAGTTCAAAGTAGCTAGTTGTCATCGATTCTACGATAGAGTCTAAGTATATAGCAGCTTCTGATGTAGCCAAAGAAGCGATTTTCATCCAAAGCTTCATCCAAGATCTTGATGTGGTACCTGGGAGTAGAGATCATATCAAATTTTATTATGATAATAATGCAACGGTGGCTCTCACAAAGGAGCCAAGGTCACATCAACAGAGGAGGCACATACTCCATAAATATCACTTTGAGGGATTTTCTCAAAGTACTTTTTGATTACCTGTATTCATTATTTTGAATATCAATATAATGTTTTATCGCATCATGATTATTCTTCTACCTAATATAGTATGTAATAGTGTATTAAGTGTACATGTCGCACTGAAAGGTCATAATAGTTCTCCACTATGATAATAACCTAGAAGTTTCATGATAATATTCTTAAAATAAGTTTTATAATCGGATGATATCATTTGATGAGACACAAATGATACAGACTATCATGGGTGGAGACTCATAGGGCTTTGAGATACTTTATCATGGTGTACACCCTTAGTAATCTTCATTGCGGGAGATTATGAGAACATGATCCACCAATAGAAAATCCATATATGTGTCATTGGATATTCATATCTACAGACGTGTGTAATGATCCTTAGACTTTAAAATTGTTATTAATACATTTCATAAGTCACATACTTTAATGTACTGGCCAAAATCACAATATTGTATGTTTTCGGTGTTGGAACCACGGTCTTTCTATGAAGGAAATGGAGTATGGTTTGTGTTTTTTGTCAATCCTCATTGGAAGTTCAGAATGTTTAAGGATAGGGGTCATTCAGTTCAAGCAGACAACAGTATTGAAGGTGGCTCCATTTTCCAGTGTTTGCCAAATTTTTGGACCTGAAAATCGGAAAACAAAGACATGGGGTGTTGGCAAAAGGAGGAGTGCGCAAAGAGGAAGTGGTGTATGAAATAAGTGAGTTGTGCGTGAAATAGGTGGGTTGTGCGTGAAAAAGAGCATGGTGTGAGAAATAGTGGATCAAGGTTTTTCGCACAAGAGGTGTTTCAGAATCAGAACATCGAAAAATGGCAAAGGCATGGGCTGCGCGAAAAACATGGAGATGTGCGCAAAAAATGATTCCTGTGCGAAAATTATTGCACGTTGAATGAGAGGTTTTTCACACCAAGATGGGTTTTTCATGCAGGGGATCGACGATGCCTATAAATAAGAGGTGAACCCCCTCATTCTGGATGGCTGAAGACTCAGAGAAGATCTGAGTGTTGATGTGCATAAAAGGTTCGCGTAAAGGGAGATGCGCGAAAAATTTGGAGTTGCGTGAAAAATTCTGGGCTACGCGAAAAAGGAGAATTTGCGCGTAAAACTTGAAGTTGCGCATAAAACTTGAGGTTGCGCGTAAAACTTGATGTTGCGCGAAAAAGGGGGAGTTGCGCGAAAAAGTGGAGGTTGCGCGTAAAAGTGGAGGTTACACGTAAAAGTGGAGGCTGCACGTAAAAGTGGAATTTGCGCGTAAAGAGGATTGTTGTGTGAAATATTTTTTGCGCCAAAAGAAAATATTGCGTGCAAAAGTAAGATCTTTCGTGCAAAGGGTAGGTGTTGTGCGCAATCGTCAGTGTAACCCGTTTTCACATTCTAAATATTTGGTTCAGTGATTCAGTGCTTTCAAGTGCATCATTTTTGGACTTCGATGAAAGCAGATTCTCATGCTGAATAGAATCAAAGACTTCAATGCTAATCTATTGAAGAGACCTTCACGTTTATAAACTGAGTGGGACTTCACAAGGCAGTGAGCCAGGGGGAGTCGACGGAAGTGATCTGAGGGATGTAGTGAGCTATCCCTGAACCTTTGTAAAGGCAGTGTGCCTAGCACAGAGTGACTGTGACCAAATATTGTAATCCTCAAACTAGTAAAGATTAGTGGATTTAGGTATGACCGACACACTGTCGTCATATGATCCTTGGACGTAGCCCTTTTTGCGGTGAACCAAGTAAAGTGTTGTGTCATCTCCCTACTTTCACTTGTTTGACAGATTTAACAAGTTCCTACTAACGTGGTAACAATATCCACAACTTTAAAAGGAAAAATTTGACACCCTGATTCACCCCTCCCCTCTCAGGGTGTTCTGGGGTCCTTCAAGTTGTATCAGAGTGAGGTTGTTTGTGTTTGATCTGTCTTATCGTCATGGAGAATTCGACCAGTATTAGGGGAGTCCCCCCCTTTGATGGAAGTAATTTTCAGATTTGGAAGAACAGAATGAGATCTCATCTAAGATCCCTTGGAATGGAAGTCCTATTTTCCACTGTCCAAGGTATACATGTTACTGATCCAATAGGGCTGGCTATGATGGATGCAGATAGGAAAATTCTTGATGTTGATGTTAAAGCGCAGAATGCTCTCACCACATCCCTTTCTGATCAGATCTATCTAAAGGTGATGAGTTGCACCTCAACAAAGTCCATGTGGGATAAACTTGAAAATATTTATGAAGGATATAGCAAAGTGAAGGAGGTGAAACTACAAGTCCTGCACAATAGGTTTGATGATCTGAAGATGCATCCTGATGAGAATGCAGACTCCTTCAATCGAATTACTGAAGTGGTTGGAGCAATTCGGGGTCTAGGTGAAGAAATCAAAGACGTTGACATTGTAAAGAAAATATTAAGAAGACTTCCACCCCTATACAATTCAAATGTGTCATCCCTTGAGGAAAGAGATATTTCCAAACTTTCTTTGGATGATCTGTTGAGCAGCCTAATGGCATATGAAATGAGAGTCAAACCAGAAGATGCTACTACACGAGTGAGTGAGGAAATGGCATTCAAATCCATGGAGAAATTTAAAATTTCAAAAGATAGTAGTGGTGAAGACGATGAGGAAAAATAAATTCTTTCTCTCATTGCCAAGAAGTTCCAAAAGGGAAAAGTGAAATTCACAGGGAAGTTACCTCTAACTTTCTTTCATTGTGGAAAAGTCAGGCACATTGCTTCTCAGTGCTTAAGAAAGATTGATGATGAAGATAGCGATGCTGAAAACATTTAGAATCCTTAGAAAAGGTTTTTCAAGAAAGGAGACTTCAAATCTAGAAAGAAAGTATCGAAGAAGAGTTTTGTCTGTGAAGAGGAAGATGATGATAATGAATTCTGTGAACAAGAAGAACCAAAGTTTAAAACTGGAAACCATGCTTCCATGATGGCCACTATTGAAAAATTAGAAGATAATGGTGGAGACAATCAGTTAAAAACTAGTGACAATCCTGAGTTTCAACTTAAGGATGTTTTTAGTAATCTTAAGATTAAATGTAAGAGTTGCAATAAGTGGAAATAAATTGTAGAAGAATCAACTGAATATGTTGATCAGCTTGAAGCTGAAATTGAACGAATGGAAGAATTTGTGAAAGTACAGTCTAAAATCCTTGAAAGCAATGATGATGTAGTGGATCTAAAGCTGAGAATTGAAGAACAGGCAAAGGTCATCAAAGACCTCACATCTAGACTGGAAGAAAAGTCCAAGACTGCTAAGGGTCTTGAGGATGAAGTTGTTAATCTTATGAGTAAACTTGAGACTGAATCAATTTTAAAAGAACCAAGGAAGAAAATACAGTTTGGAAGGTTCTTAGATGTTGAGCTGTTGGAGAGAGAAAAACATGGCTCCAATAGAGTTGAAAATATTTTAAATGATCAAAGACCCGCTTCCATGGAAAATAGCAGAATCGGTTGTGAGGATGAATCATCAAATTCTACAAACAAAGGGGACCAAAATAAAGGCAAGATGAAAGTGGTTCATGTAGAAAAGTTACATGAAGTGATGAAAAATAAACCTCCAATTCAATCTAAAAGAATAACAGAAGACTATCCTCGAGCCTCCAGCAATAAGAGGCACTCAAACTATTATCCCACAGAAGAAGTAATGAGGATAAACAGAAGTGAGAAGACATTTCCTCTCATGAAGTGTTAGTTCTATGGATATATGGTACATACCATGTCTTATTGTGAAGAGGAAAGAATCTATTTGAATGGAGAAGATATGGGAGTTCAACAAAGAAGAACAAATTCATATCCTAATTCTTTTAGAAGAAACACTTTCTATGGATATTGTTTTCGTTGTTCTAACTTTGGTTATAAGGCCATTGATTGTAGGCCGAGGAGGGACATGGACACCTTATACCAGAGTCCGAGACAAGTCAAAGATTGTCAACAAGATAGTGTTTCTCTTACAAACAGGTTTTCTCCTCTGGAAGAAGATTTCGACTATGAAGAACCCATGTACATGGAAGAAATAATTGAAAGGCCATCAGTGTTCTACACTCAATCTACTGTCTCATGGAAGGAAAAGAAGAAAATTGAGAAATCCAACCTTACAGAGGTGTCCCTCAAAGATACAAAAAGCAACAGCACCTGGATTCTGGATAGCGAGTGTTCATCTCATATGACAGGTAATGCAGGCTTGTTAATGGATATCAAAAGGTAGGTTGATGGTACAGTACGATTTGGTAATGATGGAGCTCTGAAAATCAAAGGTAGTGGAAGTACTGAATTAGATAATGGAGAGCTAAAGAAAATTGAAGTCCTTTATGTAGATGGCCTACGTCATAATCTCCTCAACGTGAGTAAACTATGTGACTCGGGACTTATAGTTACTTTTAATCAGAAAGGTTTCACTATCAAGGGAAAGACAGGAAATTCACTTATGAAGGGATGTAGAACAGAAGGCAACTTTTATCAGGTTCATAGTAAAGAAAAATTTTGTTACATGACTGTTGAAGAAGAAAACAATTTGTGGCATCAGAGACTGGGGAACATCAATCAATAAGACATGGAGAAAATATAAAAATTGAGGATTTTCATGGACATTCCCAACCTAAAGCGTGAGCGTGAAAAGTCTTGTGATTCTTGCATTTGTGGGAAGCTGGTCTGTAGTTCATATCGGCCAAAGAAGAAAAGGGCATCTCATCTTCTTGATCTAATTCATACAAATGTATGTGGGTCGATAAATGTTGCCAGAACTCATGGAGAAAGGTACTTTGTCCTTTTCATAGATGATTATAGTAGAATGGTATGTGTAATGGTTATTCACAGGAAACGACAAGTGCTTGACTACATGAAAACATATCGGCGAATCGCCGAGAATGATACTGGATGAACAATCAAAGTGTTGTGATCTGAAAATGGAGGGTAATACACATCCATTGAATTTGAAAATTACCTAGAGAAGTATGGGATACAACATGAGGTATCTGCTATGAGAACTCCACAACAAAATGGAGTTTTTGAGCGTAGGAATCGACAGGTGAACAACATGGAATGAACTATGCTGATTGAGATTCGTATTCCACGACATTACTGGAAAGAGGTTGTTCAAGCTATAGTGTATATTCAAAATTGAATAGAACTTTATATGGGTGAGACGAAGACACCATATGAATTGTGGCATGGAAGGAAGCCCTCTTTGAAATACTTTCGTGTTTTTGGAAGTAAATGCTTCATCAGGGACAAAGAAGGAAATCAAGGGAAGTATGGTGACAATGCAGATGAAGGAATTTTCCTTAGATACTCAATGAACAGCAAATCCTACAAGTGTTTCAACAAGCTATTAGGAAGGATTGTGGAAAGCAGTGATGTTAAGATCATTGAAGAGAAAACCACAAATGCTTCAAGGATTTCATATGCTGATGTGATAGAAAGTGAGGAAGAAAATGCACGTGGAGTAAATACAAATACAGGAATAGAGGAAGGTGGACAAAAAACTCAGTAGTCACATCATGATGTTGACTTAGAAGAATAATCTGAAGAGGAAACCTTGGCTGGAGAGAATGCAACTGAACCTCACAGGAGAAATTAAAGAGCTGATATTGATCCATCTAACATAATTGGGGATAGGAGTGCACCCACACAAACAAGGAGGATGAGGAATAACACACAATCTGAATTTCTGTCAGTTGTGGAGCCATCCTCATTTGAAGAAGCTGCAAAGGATGAATCATGGGTGAAATCCATGAATGAAGAGTTAGATCAGATTGACAAGAATCAGACATGGGATCTTGTCCAGAGACCCGAAGGTCACAATGTGATTGGTACAAAATGGATCTTCAAGAACAAGTTTGATGAGCATGGAAGTGTTATTAGAAACAAGGCACGACTGGTATATAAGGGATATGCTAGATTAAAGGTGTTGATGTTGAATAAACCTTTTCTCCAGTGGCTAGACAAGAGTCAGTCAGGTTTTTCCTTGCCATGGCACTCCAAAGAGGATATAAAGTATATCAAATGGATGTCAAGACAGCATTCTTGAATGGTGTACTCGAAGAAGAAGTCTACATTGAACAACTAGTGGGTTTTCTTATTGGTACTGATGAAACAATGGTTTGTAAACTAAAGAAGACCCTCTATGGTCAGAAACAGGAACCACGAGCTTGGTATTCTCGGCTGGATTCTTATCTCAAGAAGCTGGAATTCAAAAGAGGAGGAGTAGATCATAATCTCTATGTGAAGAATTCTTCGAAAGATCAGTTCATGGTTCTAGTTTACGTTGATGACATTGTATTTGGTGGAAGCAGGCAGAAATCAGTGGAAGAATTTTCTAATCACATGAAATCAGAATTTTAAATGTCAATGATTGGGGAGCTCACATATTTCTTGGGGCTATAGGTGACTCAAAAGAAAGATTACACTTTCATCTTAGGAAAAGTATACAAGAGAGCTACTGAAGAAATTTAATATGCATGACTCTAAACCAATGTCAACTCCGATTGCAGTTGGAACCAAACTTGGAAAGCATAAAGATGGGACCTCTATAGATCTCACCATGTATAGGAGGATCATTGGGAGCTTACTGTACCTGATAGTGACACGACCAGATATTGTTTTTGCAACATGTCTAGCGGCTCACTTTCAGAGTAATCCAAAGCAGGAACATATGGCGGCAGTAAAAAGAATCATGAGGTACATTCAAGGTACTCATAACTTTGGGTTATACTTTGTTGCAGGAAGGGACAGTGAATTATCATCATTTTCTGATGCTGATTGGGTTGGCGATGTAGTGGACAGAAAGTCCACCAGTGGTGGAGCATTCTATATTGGGAAGAAATGTGTTGGCTGGTTGAGAAAGAAACAGGAAAGTACTTCTCTTAGTACTACTGAAGCTGAGTATATCTCTACTACAAAGGCATGCACTCAACTGCTATGGATGAAGCAACAACTGACAGATATTGGTGATGAGGTGAAACAACCAATAATGATTTATTGTGATAACAAGAGTGCAATTGATCTTACGAAGAATCGTGTTCAGCATTCTCGTACAATACATATTGAAATCAGATATCACTTTATCAAGGAAAAGGTTGAACAAGGCATGATTAAAATGGATCATGTGGGAACTGATGAGCAAGTGGTTGATATCCTCACCAAGCCACTGTCAGCGGCTGTTTTTGAGAAACATCAGTTGAACCTCGGTGTTCAACCACCTCCCAGTGCATGAGGAGCTTACGAAAATCCCCTCTCCCCAGTTATGTTAACTTTTTTAATCTGTTTATGGATGTGATGCAGGTTTGTGGGGGAGATATTATCCTGGGGGAGTGTGTTTTGAGCTGAACAATGAACAATTACCGGTCTTTGGGTTTATTGTCAATGGGGGAAAAGGAATAAATTCAGGACATGTCATGGACATGTAATGCTCTGTGACACGATGAGAATTCAGTGAAATGATCAGAATTCGGTGATAGGATGAAAAGGAATAAATTGGACATGTAATGCTTCTGTGACACTGTAAGAGAATTACTTGGGATTCATTGAGAATTCCAAAACACGGGAACCCAATTCAAGATACCCCTCTTGTTTTCTACACCGAGCATTGCTCACGTAGACTTAGAGTGTTGGCTGAGTTGATTCTTGAGTTTTAGGTTTTGCTTGTGGTTGGTGCTCTGTGAATTTATCTGGGGATTTCCAACAAACCCAAAGGGGGAGATTGTTGGAACCACGATCTTTCTATGAAGGAAATGGAGTATGGTTTTTGTTTGTTTTCAATCCTCATTGGAAGTTCGGAATGTTTAAGGATAGGGATCATTCAATTCAAGCAGACAACAGTATTGAAGGTGGCTCCATTTTCCAGTGTTTGCCAAATTTTTGGACCTGAAAATTGGAAAACAAAGACATGGGGTGTTGGAAAAAGGAGGAGCGCGCAAAGAAGAAGTGGTGCGCGAAATAAGTGAGTTATGCGCGAAATAGGTGGGTTGTGAGCGAAAAAGAGTGTGGTGCGCGAAATAGTGGATCAAGGTTTTTCGCGCAAGAGGTGTTTCAGAATCAGAAAGTCGAAAAATGGCAAAGTCATAGGTTGCGCGAAAAACATGGAGATGTGCATGAAAAACGATTCATGCGCGAAAAGTATTGTGCACCGAATGAGAGGTTTTTCATGCCAAGATGGGTTTTGCGCGCGGGGGTCGGCGATGCCTATAAATAAGAGGTGAACCCCCTCATTCTAGACGGCTAAAGACTCAGAGAAGATCTGAGTGCTGATGTGCATAAAAGGTTCGCGTAAAGGGAGATGCGCGAAAAATTCAGAGTTGCGCGAAAAAGTCTGGGCTGCGCAAAAAAAGAGATTTTGCGCGTAAAACTTGAAGTTGCGCGTAAAACTTGAGGTTGCACGTAAAAGTTGATGTTGCGTGAAAAAGGGGGAGTTGCGTGTAAAAGTGGATGTTGCGCGTAAAAGTGGAGGTTGCGCGTAAAAGTGGAGGTTGCACGTAAAAGTAGAATTTGCGCGTAAAGAGGATTGTTGCGTGAAATATTTTTTGCGCCAAAAAGAAAATATTGCGCGCAAAAGTAAGATCTTTCGCACAAGGGGTAGGTGTTGCGCACAATCGTCAATGTAACCCGTTTGTACATTCTGAATATCCAGTTCAGTGATTAAGTGCTTTCAAGTGCATCGTTTTTGGACTTTGATGCAAGCAGAGTCTCGTGTTGAGCAGAGGCAAAGACTTCAATGCTAATCTATTGAAGAGACCTTCACGTCTATAAACTGAGTGGGACTACAAAAGGCAGTGAGCGAGGGGGAGTCGACGGAAGTGATCTGAGGGATGCAATGAGATATCCCTGAACCTTTGTAAAGGCAGTGTGTCTGGCACAGAGTGACTGTGACCAAATCTTGTAATCCTCAAACTAGTAAAGATTAGTGGATTTAGGTACGACCGACACACTGTCAGTGTATGCTCCTTGGACATAGTCCTTTTGCGGTGAATCAGTAAAAGTGTTGTGTCATCTCCCTGCTTTCACTTGTTTGACAGATTTAACAAGTTCCTACCAACGTGGGAACAAGATCCACAACTTTAAAAGGAAAACATTTGACACCCTGATTCACCCCTCCCCTCTCAGGGTGTTCTGGGGTCCTTCATTCGGGAAGTAGGGTACGTTGGACATGTCACGAGTGATGTTGCATTAATGAATAATGCGAGAAAGGATTTATCCCTTCTATTCAAGAACAAAAGTCCATATCTCAGACCATTTGATAAGAATTGAACTATCTAATTAAGTCCATGATCGAGGAGGTGTTGTCGGCAAGTTCATTTCCAAAAAGTCAAAGAAAGAGACATTGAGCATATAGGTTGATGACACTAGCATGCAACCTGCTTGATTAGAGATATCGAGATAAAAAGATTATATTACAGTGTACGTTCATAGGAGGTTACATGTCATTGCGACATTAATTTCTTTCTTTATGGGAGTCTTGGAGTGTTGTTGGACTGTAACCTTGGACTTTAGACAATTTAGCCAAATGTCATTGAAAAAGATGCATAAAGGGTCACACAGTAAATATATTCTGAACCTTAGTTAAATTTCATATGATTGTAAGGGCGCACCGGAGGTGCGTGGCACCGCAAATCACAAAAACAAAGAAAAACAGGCGAACACAAGGATTTTTAACGTGGTTCGGCTTGAAGCCTACATCCATAGGAGAAACAGGGTCATCGCTTTTATTCTCTCTGGCTCAAACTCGCCAGAGGATCACACAAATTACACACCTTAGTTCATGGGTTCAAACCCGTTTTAAAGAGGAAATAAAACCATCGCTGCCAAGGGTTAGTTTGGGTAGCTCGTCTACCCATGACATTTCTCCCGTCATCAGATGCTCATCCATGAAGGCTGCTTCGCGTCAGCGGTGTCGGGTGGGTTGGCTGCCAACCAAGGAAACCTTGCACCAAGTTGTTGCCGACAGAAGTTTCTTCTCCTGCTAAATCCTCCCCAGATTGGGAGTGGCCCCCACAAATCTCCCCCTCACGACCAAATTGGGGTAGAAACCAGACCTGTGGTCTCCTTGCAGGTGTTGAAAACTTCATCAGCAAATCGAACACGCTTCTTCACGGCAGATGACGTGGCACTTCCATTATCTTCAATCGATCTCGGGCTGACTGCGGTCCCCATAAAATGATACAACCCTTGAGATTTTTTCCCAGTAAGCATCGATGCATCCCCACGTGAGACTTCCAACACTCCACCCGCAATAGAAATCTTGTATCATCTCGCATCGAGTCTACTTAATGATACCAGGTTCTGTCTCATCCTTAGAACGAATTTCATGTCAACCAGTTTACGTACTCCTCTATTGGGTGTCTTCAATTTCACTATCTCAACTCCTCGAACCTCGCATGTTGACCCATCACCAAGTCTCATTGAATCTCGCACCTGCTAAAAAGTATCAAATGCACCTCTCGTCGTACATATGTGTACCGAGCTCCCTGAATCCAAAACTCATCCATCTTCCTTTAGATTTTGTGTCCGCTTGTTCTTCTGTTTTAGAAATCGACATTCCCGCTTCATATGCCCGTATCTTTTGCAGTAATGACAGTGCACTTCTCCTCATTCAACTCTCTCTTCTGAGTGCGAGCTTCCCGTTGTTAGACAGATTTCATCATCTTTCGATAATGTTGTTATATTCACATCATTCTCTTCAACTTTCTCTTTCCCAGCAACATACTGTTTGCGCTCTCCACAGTCACTTTTATAGTTACCCTTTTTCTCACACCAGAAACACGTGATTTCATTAGGATCACGTCCCCTCAATTTTGGCCACCATTATTTACCTCCTGACTTTCGATGTCGGCTCCTCTCACGTTGATCATCTCACATCACCATGATTTGCTCACCTGAATGCGTTACAGGTCTTTGGAATGCCTCTGAATCTTGAAGAGACGTCATCACCTCGTCCAACTTCAATGCTTCATTCCCCACGAGCAATGCAGTCACAAGCTCATCAAATGAGCTTTGTAAAGATGATAAAAGCAAAAGTGTGATCCGACAAATTTGTTCCCTCGTCCATCCGCAACTTGTACAATTTCTTCTTCAGGAATAATTTGTTGGTGAGCGACTTCACCATATACTGTTGCTCCAACTTCTTCCAGATCTCTTTTGGTGATGTCTCATCTAATACCAAGTACTTTACCTCATTCGTCAGACACAGTCGAATTGTGTTGACGACCCGCATCTCGAGCTCATCCCAATCATCGTTACTGGTTGTCTCAGGCTTTTTTCTGATCAATCATGCCCTATTGCACAAGAATATCTTTCACCGTGCTTTGCCACAAACCAAAATTATTCTGACCATCGAACTTCTCGATATCAAACTTTGGTAGTGCTCTGCCACCAGTCATCGTCGTTGTCGCAAAACGCAATCACCACCGTTGATGTCGCACCCCCTTGACACCACCTGAAGGAGTGCGAATTTTGAAAATCTAACCATACAGATGCGTCTGGAACGGCTGAAATAGTGGGAAATGACTCCTGGATCGTCGAAATCGAACCCCGATTGGCCAAGATATGCCAAAACAAATTCAACGGTCTAAATCGTCTGCTGACGTGGCGATGACGTGATGCTGACGTGGCACACCGGAGCAGCTGTCGGAATCTCGCCGGAAAATTCACCGGCGGCGTGAACAGTATCGTATTCTCTGGCACAGGGTTACTGTTCACCCATGGTTTGACCAAAAAATTGATCAGCTCTATAGGGCTCATTTCAACTCCGTTTTTAACGTCGCTTGTGTCGTTGGAATCGTCTCGTCTTTCTCTTCACGGATCTGGGCTTGGAAAAATTTTCCGACCACTTTCAATTTTTTGGTCACCGGAAAACTCATTGTCGGTTCTCCGTTTCGACTCCGTTCACTCTAGCTCCCTTTGATACCACTTGTAAGGTCGCATCGGAGGTGCGTGGCATCGCAAATCAAAAAAACGGAGAAAAACGGACAAACACGAGGATTTTTAACGTGGTTCAGCTTGAAGCCTACATCCACAGGAGAAACAGGGTCGTCGCTTTTATTCTCTCCGGTTCAAAGTCACCGGAGGATCACACAAATTACACACATTAGTTCATGGGTTCAAACCCATTTTAAAGAGGAAATAAAACCATCGGTGCAAAGGGTTGGTTTGGGTAGCTCATCTACCCATGACATTTCTCTCGTCGTCGGCTGCTCATCCATGAAGGCTGTTGCGTGTCAACGGTGTCGGCTGGGTTGGTTGCCAACCAAGGAAACCTCGCACCAAGTTGATGCCGACAGAAGTTTCTTCTCCTGCTGAATCCTCCCCAAATTGGGAGTGGCCCCCACAAATTTAACATATTGGATAAATATTATTCTCATGCATGGTATAATAATTATTCATATTGGTTTGATTGCAAATATTCAATCACTAGTTATTCAAGAGAATATATATGTGATTTGAATATTTAATAAATATCTATTCACCATATAATTATTTATTTATTTACGTAAATATAAAATATTTATTTATTATGTTTTATTCAAAAGGTAAAAAAAATATTTATTTATTTAGTTATGTTAATATTTAATAAATATTATTCAGTAATTTGGTGAATATAATATTTATATATTTATTGGTGAATAATGCAGTGATGTTTATTTTCAATGTCTGATAAATATTGAGGATTGACTGACCCAGTTTTATGGTCCGGTGAGAAATGTCATTAAATATTATTTGAAAAAATGATAATTTATTTATTTAAGAAAAATAGTATTTATTTTATCTGTGAGTTTAGCGCAAGTCAGGTAAATAATAATATAATATTATTATTATTTCCACATGGAGTTTACTAGGAATTAAGAAAATAATAAAGGCTCTTATGCAATTATTATTTTTTAACTTTATCACTATATAAACCCGGTTATGACACTTTCTGAATTTTAGTGAGAGTCACATTCTTTCGTTGTGCACAGTGAATTCTAAAGAGAATTCTCAAGTCTTAAAGAGAATCTACCCTTGATTTCTATGACGAAACAACGGTACGACAAGAGTAGTCTACCGATTTATCAACGAAGAAAAAATTACAAGATCGATGTTATTCTAAATCTATTTATAAAATGATTATAAATTACATGTGATGATCCTGCCTTTTGGTTCCGAGATTAACAAGACAATTAATTTTCAATTTTATTCTGTCAGTCAACAACGTTCTTCGTCATGTACATCACAGATTATTTATTGATTACAATTGAAAGCCGAGTTGGTCATGACTCCACTAGCGCTTCCGCTGCACCCAGAACCTTTAGTCACATCACGGACATTAATATGATTATATTTATACCCATGATAGGCATTGCATAGCCATCACTCCATGTGATAGGCTTTTATTTCTCCTAACAATATAAGAATACCATATTCCCATGTTATAACACAATAGTGTTATGATTATAACACAAGCTTTGTTATGGCTTGAGTTCAAGCTTTGTTATGATTATAACACATGCTTTGTCAATTAAGTATAGTGTATGGTTTCTTGTTTCCAAGTCAAGGTGTAGTGTACTTCCATTCATGAAGGACCTGTCCCTTGTTCAATTTTGATCACTACTTCAAATAAAACTATTGTGTTTGTCGTGGTAGGCATTGAGTGTAGACATTACTTAAAAGTTGCAAAGAGTTGTTCCAAACAATGTTAGCATTAGTACACGAAAGCCCGATAAAAATCCTCATGAGAACCCAAGTTTTTCATAATCATTCATATTCATAATGTTTTGGGCTACCTTTTGTGAACCTAAATTTTTCTTCACTTCCAAAAAGGTGATATTGTTGGTGTCTATTTGGTGTGCTTTTGTAAGGTATGGACTTTATCTATGAAAAACTAAAGAATTCTTACAGCTCATTCTAGTTTTAGTAATTCATATTCTAGGTTTAGTCATCCTTTTTTTTATAAACCATTGTATAGTCCTTATGTTCTGTTGGCTTCTAGCCAAACTCGAAGCATTGTATGGGAGAATGCTGGTAATATAAATTCAAGTCAATTTTTCCATTATGTCGCTTTTACTGGTTTAGATCAGCCTTTTACCAATGCTCTGGCTGATTATAAGAACATTGAAAATCTACAAAATTCTCTCTCAAACAGAGACATTCTCCTTTTAACCATCACCCGCCAGATAAGGACCACACCCTTCAAGGTTATTCCCAAAAAGCATGAAAATAACTTAGTACAACCTGATGCGTCATCTATTGATTGTTGACTAGGAGATATAGGTGTTGGTGGAACAAAATCCCAAAGAAGAGGAACTTGGAAGAAAACCTCCAATTTTTCAAGAAAAAATCCCAAAGAAGATGGCTTTTGGGGCCCAAAAAACTGGAAAAAAGATTCTAGTACTATGTTACATGAGAGCCCATATTATGAAAGATTTCAAACAATGAAATCAAATAAAATCAGGGAATCATGAAAAAGAAACTACATGAGTTAGTGCGGATCCTAGAATGCTATGAAATCAATGGACATGTGATGCATTTTATGTTAACAAATGAACTAAACATGTAAGAGGAAAACTAAGGCTGGTGATTAATTATCATCCATCAGCCCCAAAATGAATAAAAATAAAAGATAGAAATGAAAATAGCCAGCAGGCCAAACTAGGCTACAAGCCACATGAAAATGGTGGGCCAAATAGTTAACGAAACAGATGCGAGGGCATAACACCACAGCATGATCACTGAGCATTCACTCTCCCCAGCTCCGAACAACTGCGTGATGGTGCCGATGTTCATTGCAGGGGGAACTGCAAACTGAAGCAAGAGGACGAACTGATACAAGGGATTTGCCTCAACCAAACCACACCAAATCGCCCCTTTCACCACCAAAATGCCAAACAGAGGTAAGGCTATATAACGGGCAGCTATAATCCCAACTATGACAGTCTTCCCAATTCCTCGCCCCCTTAAACCTAGATACCAAACAGCAAACCATCGATTAAGGCTCTGTTTGACAGCGCTTGTCGAAAACCGCTTATTGAAAAAGTGATCTTCTACCTGCAAGAAGGTTGCCTCCCAGTATCAATGTGAGAGCTGGAATGGCTCCATCACTGCAATTGTCAATCAATCAAATACAACATAGACGAAGCACAGCAAACATCGAAAGGAGGTTCCATACCCCACCAAGGAAGCGGAATCCTGTATCACACGAAGTGCTGCGCCATCACCAATCATTGATCTACGAATCAGTGGCACGAGTCCGACCACAAAGCCAACAATCTTTACAATGAAAGCTAGAAATCAGTAAAACAAGATTATAGTATTTCCATTGATGGTTCGTGAGTTGAGCAGACATAAATGGGTTATAGCACTTATCACTTGTGATTAGAGGTGGCAAATTTAAACCCAACACGACATGACACGAATTAGATGGGTTTGGATCAAGCATAAATGGGTTCAGGTTGTAGTCAGGTTGGGTGATCATACAATAATAATGTTCAGGACATGTTCGGGTTGACCATTCCTAACCTGTGTAACCCGATTAAATATATAATGATAATATAAAATATAAAATATATAACAAATAATTAGTTTTATAATATATTTTATTCTTATAATCAACTTAATTTGAAATAATTTAGCATGTTTATAACACACTATTTATTTTAAATGGTTTAAGATATTCAAGTTGCAACATGTATAACATATGTTTCATATTGATTGTTTTATTTTTAAACTAAATAAGATAAATTTGGTTAGGTCAATGAGTGTGTGATATTAACTAGTTGAACATGTCATGATGTGGTCTATGTTATATATTTAAAGTTAAATGTGTTTGCGAGTAAGGTCGGGGTTGACCCCTTCATAAATGGGTTGGGTCAACACGTTTAATTACATGGGTCCGGTTAGGGTTGAGTTTAAATGGGTTCACAGGATGGCCAACCCAACACAAAGACCCGGGAACCTGAATTTTCACCTCTAATATGAAGACTAGATAAAAACCCATAAATTGGTAAATCACTACTGGATTATAGATACATTTCAAAATAACTCATTGTCCCGATGATGTTAAACTCGTCACATTTGCAACTTGTCTGGGCAAGTTCATATAGAGGTGGTAATTCAGGTACATAGATCGGGTTTGTGTTAGGATGGTTGTCCTGTGAACCAATTTAAGCTCAACCCTAATCCAACCCACCAATACGTAACTTTAAATATATAATATACCATATCATGACATGTCCAATTACTTAATATCATATAAACTCAATGACCTAACCAAATTGAATTATCCCATTTAGACTGAAAATAATCAAATTAATATGAAATATATATTATCTGTGTTCCAACTAGACTCTCTTAAACCTTTTAAAATAAATAACATATGTTTAAGAGGGTCGAGTTGCAACATGGATAACATAGGTTTCATATTAACAGGATAATTCAATTTGGTTAGGTTATTGAGTTTAGGTAATATTAACTAGTAGAACATGTCATGATACAGTGTTATATATTTAAAATTAAACGGGTTGGCGGGTCGGGTTAAGGTTGACCCCTTCCTAATATAGTTGGTTCAGGTCAACCCATTCAATTAAACGGGTTAGATTAGAGTTGAGGGGCAGGTCGCGAGTTCAAGTCCCCGGGTCCGCGTGTTTACTGCAGTTTTCATTCCTTGCGTTGTATTCCACGGTGGCAGATGTAACAGACCTTATATTTTTTAAATGGGTTCGCAAGACAGCCAACCCAGCACGAACCCAACTCATGAACCTGAATTGTGACCCCAACTTGTGATAAGCAGTTTGAAAGAATTATGTGCTTGTTCTATTTCTGAAATAACACATACAATTATATTCCAAAGACCGTTCATATTAGTGGCAAAAAAGCACTGATTCAATAAGCAATCTCGAAACACTAGTCGAATCCAGCACTTCTCATAAATGAAGTGTTATAAACAGTTTTGAATAAGTGTTGTCAAACAGACCCTTAGCAGTATATAAAGAACCCCAACTCAATATGTGAAAATTGTACCTAAAAATTCATAAATTGGCAAATCACTACTGGATTATAGATACGTTTCAAAAGAAGCCATTGTCCTGATGGTGTTGGGCTTATTAAGTTCGCAAATTGTCAGGGCAAGTTGATCCAACAACTGTGTTTGGAGCTGCATGGCAGAAAAGGGGAATTTACAAGGATAAAACATAATTACTCTGATTATATAAATAATTCTATTATATTTTCTCAATTTAGTTCCTGCATAATGGAGATGGTAAGATGCACGTGATCATCTGCAATCGGAGTTCCTGTTAAAGATGATATCGCCTACCCGGCCAACAATACTAGTAAATACATAATTTCTGCAAAGCTACATAAAAACATACCGCTCCAGTTGTTGAAGGGGCAAACAATGCCTTCCAATTGATTCTTCCCAGCAACAATCCTAAATGTTGCTTCATTTTCTTCCACAAGGTCACCTGCTATACAAATTGAATATTGAAACAAAAAAGAGAGAAAAATCATTTGCATTGATTCCAACCTGAATCACAACGAATAACAATGGGATTTAAAAACACTGGATAAAATAACCACCTTAACTTCCCCATCATAGCTAATGGAGGGCAGCACATCATCCTCAGCAATGGTGACTTCAGTAGATTGAAGCAATGGCTCTGTGCAGCTCATTGAATGTGAGAGTAAGGCTTCTTTGCAAGGAGTGCTGATGGATGAGCTGTCTATTGTCAATACTTTAGGAGTCATTGTTGAAGATATTCGCACAATGTTGTAGACATAAGACCACAAATAAACTGCACCAATCTGAAAAAACAAGCATGCAATGAAGTAATTAAAGACCCTAGAATTTCTAAAAAAATGTCATTCAATAAAGAAATATGTACGATGCATCCAAACAAGTTCATACGCCTAGCCACAACTGTTGGAGTTGGTGGCCTAGAACCTACTTTGTACTTTATTCATTAATAAATACTTTATCACATCTTGGTTGTTCTTCTGCGTGACACTGCATGTGATAATGTCCTAAGGATAGTAGTTGCACTAAAAGGTCATAGCGGATCTCTGTTATGATGAGAACCCGGAAGTATCATAACATTGTTCTTGAATATATGTTCTATGACCGGATGATGTTATTTGAGGGACACAAATAATACAGGTCATTAGGGGTGAGGACTCATAAAATTTTGAGGCACCTTCTCATGGTGTGCGCCCTTGGTAATATCCAAAAGGATATTATGAGAATGAGACCCGCTGGTAGGAAATCCACATTTCATAATGTCATTGGATGTTCCTATCTGTGGACGTGTTTATTGATCCTTAGACTTTAAGATTATTATTAATGGGCATTACATCTCACGCACTTAGATGTATTGACGAAAACTGTAACGATACACTATTCGCAGCGAGGTAAGATATGTTGGGTGCGTCGCGAGTAATACTGCATTAATAAATAATGCGAGAAAGGATTTGTCCCTTCTGTTCCATAACGGAAGTAGATATCTTAGACCATTCGATGGAATTGATATAGCCTAAATATATTCATGGTCATGGTAAGGAATGGGCAAGTTCAATTCCGGGAAGTCAAAAGAATAATCGAGTACATGGGTTGATGGCACCAACATACAACCCGCTTGATTCGAGATATTTAAACAAAGGGATTACATTACACAGTAAGCGTTCGTAGGAGGTGACACGTCATTGCGGCGTTAACTTCTTTCTCTATGGGTGTCTTGGCGTGTTGCTAGACGCTAACCTTGGACTTTAGACAGCCTCTGTCTAATGCCACTGAGAAAAAGGCCAAGAGGGTCACACACTAAGTGTGTCCAAGTATCTCAGTTAAATATTAATTTAACAAGTTGAATAAAGATTATTCCCGATTGCAGTTTAATAATTATAACCAACATATGATGATTCTCTTTATGGTTCCGGAACTCCCCTCTTTTCTTTCGTTCTTCGTTCTATTCCGAAAATCCGGCGTTTTATTATCGTGACGAATCTTGGATTGATCGTCGTTAACGGCAAAAATTAAAGTTGGGTTAGTTTACCAACGCACTTCCGCTGCGCTCAGAACACACAACAACTAATGATTGCCCCTCATCTATCCCATAAAATAGATTTAAATTCGACCTGCTCTTTAGTGAGAAGCAGTCTGGAAATCTCACAACTACGATACCTATTAACATGAAATAAATACAACAAAGATAAATTGGCGAGCGAACACACAAGAAGTAGCATGGTTCAATCTAAAGACCCCACATCCATGGATAGAAGATTGATGATTTCTTTATTACGAGGTGTACAATGGTAAAAAAAAATCTCATATGTACAAGATAGCTAGGGCTTGATTTATACTAGTCTATACAAGATAATAATCATCATATCTTCTTCTTAGATCTTTCTAACTAAATATAAAGATTGGTGTAAATGATTAATTACAATTAATCATGCATTATAAGTGCAGTCGATACAATTAATTATATGCAAGTACTGTATTAATTACACAATTAATTATATGCAGCTTTCATATTAATCCATTATCCTCAATAATCAGTCACAATTTAAGATACATTAACATTCTTATTTCATGAAAAACTTACAGCCATTGAAAGTGAAACATAAGCCATGCCATATGAATGACAAACGGCGGGTTCTCCAAACGGGCTTCCATGCTCCTTACAGACTGCTGGAATTATGATGAGAAGCATGTTCCCCAAATTCCCTGGCAACATTGCATCATATCAACAAATTTAACTATAAAAATGAACAAACTGTGGTCTTGACTTTCAACTTTTTGAAGTCAATAGCCATTGTTTTTCAAGGTTCATATAAAAGATAGAACCCCACAGAAAAATGCTTGCCTGCAGCACAACAGCCAACCACAAGGCCTCGTAGATGTTGGGGAGCTCTCGTCAGATGGATAACTATCCACCCAAGCACAGAACCAATGATAAATGTAATGAGGATATTGAATGGCATGAACCACCTGAAAAATTATAACCATTTAAACATACAAGGCAGATGAAAATGGAAACTTTCAGCATAAAATTTTACACAATTGCACGATATGGGAAAAAATGGCCCACAGTTTAAGCATGCTTTCGTATGTTATCGTTTCTGAAAGGGTGGTAGCCACAAGAGCCGGATTGAAGACGAAAAACACAATCTGTTGGTAAGAAAAGGAAGATGTCAAAATTTCTCCAGCATAAAATCAATACCACAACAAGGAACACGTAGAAATGGTACATTATTCAAGTGTTTCCTTGCATCTTCTCCTAAGATATTGACATAATCTGTTGCAAGAAAGGATCCGAGTGCCGTGACAAGTAGAACTTTGAGGACAGGTATTAGAGCAGCAATGAAGAGATCTAAAAGCCCCATGCTAGAAAGTCTTCGCGAATTGAAAGCGAATTCACACCCTGTGAAAGGTTTTTACCCTCAGATTAGACAGCAATAGATTCACAAAGCCAAAGAAAATTGAAATGTACCGGAAAAATATCATACTAAAACTATGATTCACACTTTCAAAAACTCTCAACCACAAAACAGAGAGCTCCAGGTACGCGTGCTCTGAACTAAACTTAGATTTCTATATTTTTAAGTAGAACATTCTGGAAAACATGCTTCAGTGCTGAGGTTCCATAGCTTGATTTTCAGTTGTGAATCCAAATAAACTCCATTCACTCTAGAAATTTGGCTTGTACGTTAGAAATAAATAAACTCGAACTCCATTCACTCTAGAAATTTGGCTTGTACGTTAGAAATAAATAAACTCGATAAGACAATCATGCAAAACTTACCCTCCAAAACATAGCGTAGGTGGGGGGGCGTGATTCGATTCCAACAATCGAGATGTCTAAAAACCCTTACCTGAACAAAACAAAACTGACCAGCAGGAGAAGTGAAATAGATCGCGCCACGTCTCAGGGTCTAGTTTTATCTTCACCTTCGTCTCTCCCTCTTCCGCCTTTCACTTCCTGACCTAAAATTCCTCGCTAGATAGTAATATATAATGCTATATTTTCTCCCATGCAAAGCAGATGTTCGACAGTGAGTACGAAAAAATATCAGGGCCGGCGTAACAGGGATAACGTACATCAAGATGGGAACAAAACACGTGGTAATGATGAGGTTGGGATCATGGCGGATAGTCAATCATGGGCATGGAGAGGAGCCGTAACGCGCACCACCACCCCGGTGCTTAGCCCTTTCCCCGCTTCAAAATGGCAACCAGCGCGGCCGCCGTCACGGCAGTCAGCGCCGGCCAGCAACGCACGAAAGCACGGAACACCCACCACGCGTTCCGCTGTCCTCCCGCGGCCCACCATTATTGGAGTTGAATTCTTCTCCCCGTGTCGCAGAAAGGTTACCCAAAAAAAAATAAAGGGAAAATAAACTAATTGCAGCCACCAATTTCATTTTGCTAACAAGCATAGCGTTTATTGGATTCTACCTTCTGATGTTGACAGGTTAAGCTGTATGACGTGGCGATGGATCGGGAAAGGGTGGAAATCCGGAATTACAAGCATAGCAGTAGGGATATTTTAGGCAAATCATCCTTCTAAAAAATGCAAATTTTCAAATAATATTAATGTTTTGAGATTAAACATAATTTGATACATGATTGCTTGATCAAGCAAATTGTACCAACAACAATGTTTAGAATGTTGGGCTCAATCTTGAAGGTCAAATGTCATGATATTTCATGGGTGTTGCACTAACATGTGATAATAAGTCGTGTAGAAAAATTAAGCCACGGTTTGATTCTTATGTGGAACAATCAAAACATTGAAGGGTAATCTACAAATATGATCGCAATTTTGATCACAAATCATTCATTTAGCATTTCTCAAAACACAAGTGTAGAATAGTCATGATGCATGATTCTTCTCTAATTTTCTACCTTGCAAACATCGTTTTCGCTTAGCAAGTCTGGTAAACTTAAAGATCTTCGCATTGAATCAAAGGTTGTCATAAAATATTGTGTTCTAACCGGTCTTTCTTATTTACAATACATACTAAGTCCAGCTGACACTGTTATTCTATCAACCCATGCATCCTCACCGGTGGCTAACTTCAAACTTCATTTTATCTCTCAATCATTATCGTTAATACCATTATGTCACGTCATCATCCCTCCAAAGATACCTTACATTGGACGATAATGAAGGAAGGGATATAATGTCACATGAAGCCCACCCCAAATAGACAATGGGTTGATGGCTAGCACTGATGGTATATCAATCACACACATGAGAGACATTACTCTATAATTCAAGGAGTAATAAATAAGAAAAATAAACCACTAACAAACACCATGCATAAACCATAAGAAATCTCAATACATGTAATATCATATATAAACTGCAAAGAGAATTAAAAGTATCAAAAGTGAGACTAGACACCAACAACAAACTCCTTAAAACTCCTGACAGCAGCTCAACAACTCCTCTGAGCCAGTAATGTTCGGCCTAATAACCAACTTGTTCTTGGTGACTTCAAAAATAGTTCATATATACGCATGGTGAGCATAACATGTAAACTCAATATGATCCTTCCTGAAACCTCTTGTTGACGATTATGACACACATGAGCATCGAGGGGGTTGAAGGTGGACTTGACAAGGAGGGCAGAACACACACAAATGAGCAAGATCCATTGTGAGGGATTGGAGGCTCAATGACAAGAGAGTGAACCAAGAGAATGAAAAGGACCTTAAATGAGTTAATCATGAAATTCTAAGAGGAGATCCAATACCCTTGCTTGGGGGGAACATCCAGAACTATAATTATCTTAATTAAGGCCCAAACATATCACGACCCGACCCAAACATATAACGACCCGTCCCAACGGGACCCGAACCATGACTACCCCAAACCTGCCTCCAACAGGTCAGAGGCTGGCGACCAACGCCGAGTAGGCATATCACTCACATGAGATACCTTAGTCTAATGTACATGTACACACACATACATCTCCAAAGCCATAAAATGTTGAAATGTAAAACAACGGATAATTGTTTCTGATGCTTTCTGTCAGGGGGCGCCGCCTCATGCAAATTGTCGTTCGCCGACGGGCTGCATTGTACCCCCACATTCCTGCTTTCCAAAGGTGGACGATGATCATCACTCCTTCACCGATGTCTACTCCTTGATCGAAACGAGATGATGAGATGTTGGTTCCTCCTTCCATGGATTCCTCATCAGAATTTGTCGCCTAGTTCAGGTCTCCCTTATAGATTAAGACGTTGATCGTGAACCTCATTCCCAGTGTCATCTCTTTGTGGATGCCGGTTAATTATGCTGCTTATGTCTAGACATTCAAAGAAGTCTAGTCAAGACAGCAACCTTCGGTCAGGAGAGTAGTCACGTTGGGCATCACTGAGCACGTCTAGACGCTGGAATATTGGAGCACCTGTATTATTTCTCATAAGAGGGCTTCTCAAGGGTGCAGAAACCTAAGGCATCCCACATCGATCACGGGGTATTTTATGCCAGAGGCATGTCTTTCGAGGTTTTTCTCAGGCATCTCATGTTTAACACGAGGTAGGTCGCGAGTTTAATGTCTTGCGGAGACGAATCAGAGAGATCAGAATGTCCCATGGGAACAGATCATAGGGGTGGATCCCTATGAGGGAGCACCTTGAAGGTTTACCGAATGGATAGATCATGACGCCCAATGAGAGCAGACTCAAGGTTGTGCGTCCCATAAAGGGAAGATTTCACACCGTGAAGCGATACATCTCTAGGAGGGAGGCACCGAGGTTTATCATTGGATAGCTGGGAATGTCTTTGACAATGAACCCAGATGATGTGTCCCATAAAGGGAAAGATGTCACATCGTGAAGGCTGATCTAGACACCACTGAGGGCGGATCAGGGAGGTGTGCCCCAATAAGGGGGACACCAAGGATTACCACTGGCTATGATTGAACCTCATAGAGGCTTCCTATATACCCTGTGTAGAAGTCAAAGATCAAAACCCACATAGTTCGTGTTGGAGTTAGTGTCCCGAAACCAACTTCTTTGTACTTTGTGATAACTTGTATTCATGTTTTTGAATATTAATAAACTCCCTATCACATCATGATTGTTATTCTGTGTAACATGGTATGTGAAATGTCCTAAAAGTAGTTATCGCACTAAAAGATTATAGCAGTTCCCCGCTATGATGAGAACTCGGAAGTGTTACGTCACTATTCTTGAATATATGTTATATAACCGGATGATGTCATTTTAGGGACACAAATGATACAGACTATCAGGGGTGGAGACTCATAGGACTTTGAGACACCTTCTCATGATGTACGCTCTTGGTAATATCTAGTATGGATATTATGAGAACGAGACCCGCTGTAGGAAATCCACATTTCTATGTGTCATTGGATGTTCCTTTCTGCGGACATGTGTATTGGTCCTTAAACTTTAAGATTATTATTAATGAGTATTATGAGTCGCGCACTTAGATGTATTAACGAAAACCATGACGACAGATGTTCGCAGCGAAGTAGGATATGTTGGGTGCGTTACGAGTAATATTTCTTTAATGAATAATGCGAGAAATGATTTATCCCTTATATTCATTAACGAAAGTTAATATCTCATACCTTTTGATGGAAATGATATAACCTAAATAAATCCATGACCATGGTGATCAATAGACAAGTTCTATTTCCGGAAAGTCAAAGAAAGAGATAATCAAGCACATAGCTTGATGACACCAGCATGCAACCTACTCGATTTGAGATATTGCATCTTGGTGTGTAGCTAGACGCTAACCTTAGACTTTAGGCTGTTTCGCCTAATGCCACTGAGAAAGAGGTTTAGAGGGTCACACACTGAGTGTATCCAGAATCTCAGTTAAATAATATATTATTATTTATTATTTAACAGGTTGAATAAATATTATTCCCGTACGTGGTTTAATAATTATTCATGTATGCTTGATCGCATGTAAATATTTATCTGTTGTTTAGTAAATATAATATTTATTTGTTTATTAGCGAATAATGTAGTGATATTTATTTAATAAATAAATAGACATTATTCAAAGTTCGATAAATATTGTGGAGGAATAACGGATCGAGTTTAATGGTTCGGTGAGAAATGATAATATTGAATATTATTTAATTAAATAATATTTAATTATAATTCACAAGTTAAATGCATGTCAAGAAATAATAATATTACTGTTATTATTTGACATGAGTTTTTTCTAGGATTAAATAATAATAAGGGAACTTGTTAAATTATTTTACTTTAACACTAGCAATATAAATACCCAATTATATTATTTTCTTATTAGCCTATTCAGTTGTGCACAACGATTCAAGAAGAATCCTCTCAAGCCTAGAGAGCTCCCTTCTCCAAGAACACTTTCAAGAATGGCAAGCAATCCTCCTTCACCAGATCAAGAAGAACGCTTTGGAAGAGATTCTCAAGGCGATCAAAACGGACGACGTAAGCGCAAGGATCTTCCATGCTAGCACTCGAAGACTCCTTCGATAACGTCTGAAGATTCCTGGAACACGTGTGGATCACCGCTAGAGGAAATCTATACTTGGTTTATACAACGCAATAACAGTGCACTGCAGATCTATCACAAAACACATCAATGAAGAAAGAATTCCTCAGAGGTAATTCTTTATCTAATTAAATTAATTATAAACAATATGTGTTAATCCTTCTATCTCGGTTCCGTCACAATTCTTTGTTTTCTATTTCTTTGACTCAATTCCACGGATCACAACATTCATCGTTGTATAGATCTCAGATTGATCATTGATTATGGAAAAATTAAAGTTGGGCACCTGTAAAGACCCATAAATTTCAAGGAAATTTTTTTCTTAATTTTCTTTGGAATTTTACAAGAACGCAGTTTCTGACGGCACCTGATTCCGAGGCCCGGTGTGCCCGGAATCATTTTCTGAAGTTTGGCTCGGGTACGTTCAGTGAACGAACGAGCGTGTTTTTCTAACTTTTGAACCGGTGCTCGAAATCGAATTCTGAGGGCACCGGTGGAATCGCAACGCCAGTACTTTCTTAGAAACGCCTCTTCCGGATTTGCGTTTGCTCGGGTGTGGTTTTTAATTTTTGGGCTTTAAGTTAAGAAATAAAATAAAGTGGTGCGACAACTTTATTTTTATTTCACTTAAGCCACTTAAAATCCACTTAAAGCTCTCTTGGTAGGATATTTGTGGGGTGGGGCCCGCACGAGCCCACCGTTTCTTTTCCGCTAAGTAACGCACCCGCAAAAACCCCTATTGATTGAAAGTCAACTGGAGCGTTTCTTAAACAATTAAATGCTCATATTAATTGGACGGTTTTATTCGTTGAATTAATTCTATGAATTAATGGGTCGTTACTTAACTTATCTTTTTTTTCGTTTGTTGGCATGTTAATAAAATAAGACCAACGCTATTCTTCTTAAGTGTTGTTCATTGAGAGGATTTGACAGAAACCTCAAGTTCTTCATCATCCTTCGCGAAGAACGCGAAGAACGCGAAGAACGCCGACCTTTGACGAAGGGCGACGAAGAACGCCGAGCCCTCGGAGATCGATGACGTGACGCCAAATACCGTGACGCCGGCAATTCTTCTTCCGCGACGTTCTTCCGCGACAATCCAACCCCGCGACAACCTTCGATCGACAACGACAAGGTAGGGGGTTGCGCTCCTTTTAAATTCTCTGTGGATTATAACAACAACATGGATTTAATTATTATTAATTAAATCTGTATGTTTTTGATCCTCGGAGTTCGTCGACGCGACGCCAAGTACCGCGCGACAGCGACGCTCTTCCGCGACACAACGATTCTTTTCTTCCGCGTCAATCAATTCCGCGAAGAACGCACACACAACGAGGTAGGGGTTTGATTCTTTAAATCTCTGTGATTAAATCCCCGGTCGTTTAAATATTGTTGGGTGAATACCTTTAAGACCGCTAACGCGGTGGGTGCGGACTAACGAACAAGTCCGAACCCACCGCACTTTTTCGTTCTTGGTGCGCAAAACGGCAGATGATGACAAACGGGGCCACAAAGGCGATTCGAGGGCCTGGTAGTGAAGATTGAGTCCCGGGAGGACCGCTGGCGAAGACCGCACGCAAAACGGACCACCGGAGCGCGTCCGGTGGCCCGCGGAAGCTCCCGCCGGCACGGCGGTGCCCGGCGCGCCGCCAGAAAAACCCGCCGCGGCTGAAGCCGCGACGGCGAGCTGGTTTCGCGGCCGCGCGGAACCGGGAAGAGGGACGCGGCCCGGCCGCCGCGTCTGCTGGCGAGGTGGCCCCACCCAGGGCCGCGACGTTACATCCCGCGGGGGCAGCGCCCACCCCGCGGCTTCCTCCGCTCGGCCGACTCAGCCGAGCCGACCCGCCGGGCCGGGTCGCGCCAAACCGGGTCGGACCCGGACCCGGGCGGGTCGACCCGGTTCGGGCCGACCCGGGGGGGGGGGGGGGGTTCGGTCGGGTCGGTCCGGGCCCAGACCCCCCCGTTTCCGGACTCTTTTCGGTCTTTTGCTCATAACTTGAGCTACGGGCCTCCGAACGACGCGCCGTCAGCGGCGATGCGATCCTTGGATTGAGACGGCCGTTTCGGTATATCGCACTCAAGGTTTCAGAATACTTTGGATTCGGCCGGGTTGGTTCGTACACGAAACCAACCGGGTCTTCGGAGCAGAAACACTCATATCTTGAGCTTCAGACATCTGATTGACGTGCCGTCGACTTTGTTGTTTTCCTCTAAGTGAGACGGATCTTTTGTCATACTCCGCCCGAGGTTTGGACGCAGGTGGAGTACGGTCGGGTTGGTTTTTCCTTAAAAACCAACCGGGCCCCTGGGACGAAAAAGCCAATAACTCTCAGACCGGGCGTCCGATTGACGCGCTGTCTGCGACGTTGAGTTCCTGTTGATGATACAGAACTTTTGGATACATCAACTCTGGACTATGTGTCAGTTGATCTATCAGCCTCTCGGCTCGTGGAGCGGACCCTCCCGAACGAGCTTGCTGTGTGCGAGAACCCTAGAGCTGACTCCGACTGCTACTGTGACGACGACGACTGTGTAGAGATCCTTAGTGGATTCGACGGCGACGACTACAACACTCAGCGATCCTTTGTGGGTCAGTGCTACCGATCCTGTGTGGGTCCGATCCTGTGTGGGTCAGCGCTCAGCGGTCCTGTGTGGGCCAGCGCCTACAGGTCCTGTGTGGGCCCGATCCTGTGTGGGTCTTTGCGGGGGTTAGTTACCTATCGATCCTTTGTGGGTCAGATCCTTTGTGGGTCATTGCGGGGGTTAGTACCTATCGATCCTTTGTGGGTCCGACGACTTAGATGGATCAGTTATCATCTCTATCGTCATTCGAAGAAGTATACCTGTGTGAGTTGGAAACCCTGTTTGTTTTCCTTTGTGGATTGTGTTGTGCTATCCTGTGTGGATTTACGTTTTGCTTTCCTTTGTGGATTGTGTTGTGCTATCCTGTGTGGATTTACGTTTTGCTTTCCTGTGTGGACTGGGTTGTACTTGAGCTCGGATGTTGGAGCCGAGCGAGAATTGATGACTTAGGTATATGTATGGGCATATACCTAAGCCGTGTCGGATGTTACTTCGTGATTATATATTTCCTTTGTGGATTATCCTTTGTGGATTCTGGGAGACCTTCGGGGGTCTCGGGGTCCCTACTGAGTAGCTTATACTCACCCCTGCACGGGCTATGCCCGCACTACGTTGTGTTGGTTGCAGACGACGGACATCGCTGATCGTGGTGGAGGCTTGCGGAGCAGGACGATATCTGGAGGTGGACCACTGGGTGGGACGTACTCGGAGCGGTCGGCTGGACCTGAGGAGCAGTGGAGGCTATCTGTACCCACCCTTCAGGTGGGACTCCCAGTGGACAGCTCGACGTTGCGGCTTTACTTTTCAGTTGTACTTTACAGTTGGGCTTGTATTTCAGCCCCCTTTACTTTTCCGCACTTACTGTTGTACCAGCTTTTACTTAGTGTTTACTTTTCCACTTGCTTACTCTGTGATGCTTGTTTACTTTACAAAGGCAATGCCTTCCCTTTTTTTCGGGATTTATGCCTTGGTGCTAGTCGCCAGCCCCTGGCCTATGGAAGGAGGGCTTGGGGTAGTCACGACACGGGTCCCGAGGACGGGTCGTGAAAAATTGGTATCAGAGGAGTTCGGTTCTACCGCAGACTCTGATCTTTCTTCTATGTGAAGCAATAGTGTTTATCATATTGGGTGTGGTTATCAGTCCAGGGAGTCCAGTGTTGGTGCGGCGGCCGACGTATCCATACACCAGGACCCTGACTTCTGATTTCCGACTTAATGCACGAAAACATTGATTGCATGTGTGTTTCAATTTTTCTTTGTGATTACTTGTATCAGCTCACCAGGTATACTGTTCTGACCGTGGCGCACCTGTTTCTTTTCAGGATGGCCCCACGAAGGCATCCAACAAAGGTTCTGAGAGTTGAGCGTGACGACAGCCCGCCGAGCGACGAGGCCTCGGTATAGGGCCCTTTGACAGCAGAGGCACCGGCGGTACCTCTACCCGCCAAGCCACCGATGTTTCCAGCACCAGCCGCTAACGATGCACGTCGCCTCAGTGCACTGCATGAGTTCCAGCGCCAGCGACCGCCCAGGTTCCGCGGGGAGACGGACCCCCAGGCAGCCGAGGACTGGCTGGAGGCAGTGGTACAAGTTTTCAGACTAGTGAGGACACAAGCAGACCTCATGGTGATCCTCGCAGCGAGCCTACTACACGCAACAGCAGGACGATGGTGGAGCTTGATGCTCCAGGTGCACGATGATGCATCTCTCCTCTGGACAGACTTTGAGGGCCTCTTCCGCTCAGAGTTCGTCCCGGCCACCCTCCGTGCGGTGCGCATCCAGGAGCTTCTTCAGCTGCGGCAGGACAACTTGATGGTCGCCCAGTACTCGGCGAGATTTACCGATCTCTCGCGCTACTCGACAGATATGGTACGGGACCCATTCTCCCGGGCCCGGACCTTTGAGCAGGTATTGAGACATGAGATCCGGGCATCGCTGATCTCCCTCAGCATTCCGACTCAGGCAGGAGTACTGGAGCGAGCCCTCTTGATCGAGAGTTTTCTTGCTGAGACTTCTCCAGCGGCGAGACCTACCGCGGGGTGGCACGTAGCAGAGTCTTCCGCAGCAGGCAGTCGGCGGATGACTCAGGGGTCCAGGCAGACCAGACCCTCTCGCAGACGACCTCAGGACACTGGCTCAGCAGTGCGGGGCACACAGCGTGGAGCCAGTCTTTCGAGAGGCAGGCAGTGCTACACATGCGGCAGACAGGGTCACATGGCTCGTGACTGCCCGACCCACTGTGCCGAGGAGGAGCAGATAGTTGAGGGGCCACCCAGACAGAGGCAGAGGGTCGACCGTGGCGGTCCGCAGGGAGGAGGCGGACGAGGCAGAGGAGCTGGCCGAGCAGCAGGTGGTGGACGACGCTTTGAGGCTCTACCACCACCACCACCAGGAGGTCCACCCCGGCCACAGGGAGCTGGCGGGCAGAGACAGGCACAGCTCCAGGCAGCGGAGGCCTATGACCACGGCACGCCCGAGATGATTCGAGGTACGATCTGTGTCTATTCCACCCTTGCTGCAGTTCTTATAGACACAGGAGCGAGTCACTCTTTCATAGCCACTGCCCTTGTTCGGAGCTCGGAGATTCCGACAGAGCCATTGGCTCGATCCTTACGGCTAGAGACTTCTACGGGAGCAGACTCGACGATTACACACTGGTGCCGACAGTGTGAGCTTACTCTAGGAGGTGAGAGCTTCGGCTGGGATCTTCTTGTAGCAGCGTCGAGACCTTACGACGTCATCTTGGGCATGGATTGGTTATCTACAGTCCATGCACAGATTGACTGTATTAGGCGCAAGGTGCGATGTGTACGAACTGACGGGAGCAGGTTCACCTTCACCGGCGAGAAGGGAGCCTTCGCAGCACAGGATGGACTTCTGCAGAGGAGAGGACAACCCATCACTCATCAGTTGGCTAGCCTCATCCTAGGAGCAGTTGACGTGCAAAGTCCTAGTTTTCCTGCAGTGGTGGATCAGTATGCGGACGTCTTTCCCGATGACGTTCCAGGGCTACCTCCTCGTAGAGAGGTAGAATTTTATATTGACCTGTACCCCGGGACAACCCCGATATCGACTCCAGCATATCAGATGGCCCCCGCTGAGCTTCGAGAGCTACAGGTACAGTTGGAGGACTTGCAGGGAAAGGGTTTCATCCGACCCAGTGTTTCACCCTGGGTTTCCCCGATATTGTTCGCCAAGAAGGCGGACAGGAGCTTGCGACTGTGTGTCAACTATCGTCGCCTGAACCAGGTGACAGTGAGGAAAAAGTATCCGCTACCGAGGATTGATGACCTCTTCGATCAGCTCAAGGGAGCACAGTGGTTCTCGAAGATAGACCTCAGGTTAGGCTATCATCAGCTCAGAGTTCGAGACAAGGACGTGCAGAAGACGACCTTCAGATGTCGGTATGGCCACTATGAGTTCTTGGTTATGCCTTTCGGCATAACCAATGCTCCAGCGGTGTTCATGGGCCTCATGAACAGGATCTTTCAGTCATACCTCGATCGATTTGTCGTGGTCTTCATTGACGACATTTTGATATACTCGACGACTGAGGAGGAGCACGCCTACCACTTACGGGTTGTACTAGACACACTCCGAGAGCACCGGCTTTATGGAAAGCTCTCGAAGTGTCAGTTCTGGATATGTGAGGTCCACTTCTTGGGGCACGTCATCTCTGAGGCGGGAGTTGCAGTGGATCCTGTGAAGATCGAGGTAGTGCTAGCTTAGGAGCCACCCAGGAGCGTGACAAAGGTGCGAAGTTTCTTGGGACTAGCGGGATACTACCGGAGATTCATGCCAGACTTCTCCAAAGTTGTGGCACCACTCTCAACTTTGACGAAGAAGGGGAAACCCTTTGTGTGGTCAGACAGATGTCAGCAAAGCTTCCAGGAGCTGAGACAGAGATTGACCAACGCACCTATCTTGAGGTTGCCTGAGGAGGGAGTAGGGTACGTAGTCTACTACGATGCATTAGGGACCAGACTCGGATGTGTCCTGATGCAGGAGCGGGCAGTGATCGCCTATGGATCACGTCAGTTGAGGCCGCATGAGCAGAACTATGCTACCCATGAACTGGAGTTAGCAGCAGTGGTCTTCGCTCTGAAGACATGACGACACTACCTAATGGGCGAGCGCTTTATAGTCTTTTCTGACCATTAGAGTCTCAGGTACATCTTCTCGCAGAAGGACCTAAACCTGAGACAGTGGCGATGGCTCGAGTTCCTCCAGGACTATGACTTTGAGATAGTCTATACTCATGGGAAGGGGAACGTGGTAGCCGATGCTCTCAGCAGGAGGACGAGCATTCAGCTACTTGAGGAGGCGACAGAGCAGCTAGCCGCTTTGCAGATATCCTTCGTGGATAGAGATGGAGAAGCCTTCCTCCAGTCTCTCACAGTCACCCCTCCACTACTGCAGCGGGTCAGAGAGGCACAGCGTAGGGACGCTGACTGTGAGACGCGGCGTGCACAGATATCCTCAGGACAGGCACCTGATGGTTTCTCCTTTGGAGCAGAGCACAACATCCTTTTCAGAGGACGTACCTTAGTACCAGTCACTTTACGAGAGGAGGTGCTGAGAGAGTTTCACACTTCTCCTTTGGCGGTACATCCTGGAGTGGCAAAGATGTACCAGGACCTCAGACGACAACACTGGTGGCCAGACATGAAGAAGGCTGTGGCAGAGTTTGTTTCTCGATGCCTCACCTGCTAGCAGGTGAAGGCAGAGCATCAGGTACCAGCAGGCTTGGTACAGCCCTTGGAGGTCCCGGAGTGGAAGTGGGACGACATATCTATGGACTTCGTGACTGGACTTCCACGCACTTCCAGAGGTCACGACTTCATTTGGGTGATTGTCGACCGACTCACCAAGTCGGCTCACTTATTACCCATCAGAGAGTAGGGCTCAGTGGAGAGCTTGGGGCATCTCTACGTTCAAGAGATTGTACGGCTTCACGGTGTGCCATCATCTATCGTCTCCGATCGAGATACTCGCTTTACTTCCTGGCTTTGGAAGGGGTTGCAGGAGGCGTTCGGGACGCAGCTACGTCTGAGCACCGCCTTTCACCCTCAGACGGATGGTCAGACGGAGAGGACCATTTAGACTCTCAAGGACATGCTCCGCGCATGTGTCCTCGACTTTGGTCGCAGCTGGGAGGACCACCTACCCTTGGTGGAGTTCGCGTACAACAACAGTTACCACTCCACCATAGGGATGACACCATACAAGGCGTTGTACGACAGACCTCGCAGATCTCCTTTGTACTGGACAGACCCTGGGGAGTCAGCACTTGTGGGACCAGAGATGGTCCGGGCCACGACAGAGAAGGTCCAGGTCATCCAGGAGCGGATGAGGACAGCTCAGAGCCAGCAGAAGTCTTACGCTGACAGGAGGCAGAGGCCACTAGAGTTTGAGGATGGTGACCACGTCTTCTTGTGTGTCTCACCTCGACATGGATTACGGAGATTTGGCCGAGGCGGCAAGTTGTCTCCACGCTTCATCGGACCATTCCAGGTCCTCAACAGGATTGGCGAGGTGGCTTATCGCCTGGCTCTACCACCTCAGTTGCACCGGGTGCACGACGTCTTCCACGTATCTCAGCTGAGGAGATACGTGCACGACCCGAAACACATAATTGACCATGGGGAGATGGACGTTGATGATGGGAAAACTTTTGTGGAGGTCCCGGTGGAGATCGAGGATCGACAGGAGCGGGTCCTACATAGATGATCAATTCCTCTTGTGCGCATCAGATGGCAGCACGAGAACCTCCAGAAGAGCACTTGGGAGCGGGAGGCTCAGATGCGTGCTCAGTACCCACATTTGTTTCCCTAGCTTATGATGTATCTTTACGAGGACGTAAAGCCCTGAGGTAGGAGTGATGTAAAGACCCGTAAATTTCAAGGATTTTTTTTTAATTTTCTTTGGAATTTTACAAGAATGCAGTTTCTGACGGCACCTGATTCTGAGGCCCGGTGTGCCCAGAATCATTTTCCAAAGTTTGGCTCGGGTACGTTCAGTGAACGAACGAGCGAGTTTTTCTAACTTTTGAACCAGTGCTCAGAATAAAATTCTAAGGGCACCGATAGAATCGCAGCGCTAGTACTTGCTTAGAAACACCTCTTCCGTAGTTGCGTTTGCTCGGGTGTGGTTTTTAATTTTTGGGCTTTATGTTAAGAAATAAAATAAAGTGGTGCGACAACTTTATTTTTATTTCACTTAAGCCACTTAAAAGCCACTTAAAGCTGCTTAAGCTAAGTTAAAGCGGATAGGGTACAATTCAAAATATCCTACCCTCTTGGTAGGATATTTGTGGGGTGGGGCCCGCACGAGCCCACCGTTTCTTTTCCGCTAAGTAACGCACCCGCGAAAACCCCTATTGATTGAAAATCAACTGGAGCGTTTCTTAAACAATTAAACGCTCCTATTAATTGGGCGGTTTTATTCGTTGAATTAATTCTATGAATTAATGGGTCGTTACTTAACTTATCTTTTTTTTCATTTGTTGACATGTTAATAAAATAAGACCAACGCTATTCTTCTTAAGTGTTGTTCGTTGAGAGGATTTGACAGAAACCTCAAGTTCTTCATCCTCCTTCGCGAAGAACGCGAAGAATGTGAAGAACGTGAAGAACGCCGGCCTTCAACGAAGGGCGACGAAGAACGCCGAGCCCTCGGAGATCGACGACGCGACACCAAGTACCGCGACGCCGGCGATTCTTCTTCCGCGACGTTCTTCCGCGACAATCCAACCCCGCGACAACCTTAGATCGACAATGACAAGGTAGGGGGTTGCGCTCCTTTTAAATTCTTTGTGGATTATAACAACAACATGGATTTAATTATTATTAATTAAATCTGTATGTTTTTGATCCTCGGAGTTCGTCGACGTGACGCCAAGTACCGCGCGACAGCGACACTCTTCCGCGACGTGACGATTCTTTTCTTCCGCATCGATCAATTCCGCGAAGAACGCACGTACGACGAGGTAGGGGTTTGATTCTTTAAATATCTGTGATTAAATCCCCGATCGTTTAAATATTGTTGGGTGAATACCTTTAAGACCGCTAACGCGGTGGGTGCGGACTAATGAACAAGTCCGAACCCACCGCACTTTTTCGTTCTTGGTGCGCGAAACGGCGGATGATGACAAATGGGGCCGAAAAGGCGATTCGAGGGCCTGGAAGTGAAGATTGAGTCCCGGGAGGACCGCTGGTGAAGACCACACGCAAAACGGACCACCGGAGCGCGTCCGGTGGCCGCAGAAGCTCCCGCCGGCGCGGCGGCGCCCAGCGCGCCGCCGGAAAAACCCGCCGCGGCTGAAGCCGCAGCGGCGAGCTGGTTCCGCGGCCGCATAGAACCGGGAAGAGGGACGTGGCCCGGCTGCCGCGTCCGCTGGCGAGGCGGCCCCACCCGGGGCCGCGACGTTACATCTCGCGGGGGAAGCACCCACCCCGCGGCTTCCTCCGCTTGGCCGGCTCGGCCGAGCCGAGTCGGGCCGACCCGCCGTTCCGGGTCGCGCCCAGGCTGGGCCGGGTCGCGCCAAACCGGGTCGGACCCGGGTCGGTCCGGGCCCAGACCCCCCATTTCCGGACTCTTTTTGGTCTTTTGCTCATAACTTGATCTACGAGCCTCCAAACGATGCGACGTCAGCGGAGATGTGATCCTTGGATCGAGACGGTCGTTTCGGTATATTGCACTCAAGGTTTCAGAATACTTTGGGTTCGGCCGGGTTGGTTCGTACACGAAACCAACCGGGCCTTCGGAGTAGAAACACTCATATCTTGAGCTTCGGACGTCTGATTGACGTGCCATCGACTTTTTTGTTTTCCTCTAAGTGAGACAGATCTTTTGGAATACTCCACCTGAGGTTTGGACGCAGGTGGATTACGGTCGGGTTGGTTTTTCCTTAAAAACCAACCGGGTCCCTGGGACGAAAAAGCCAATAACTCTCAGACCGGGCGTCCGATTGACGCGCCGTCTGCGATGTTGAGTTTCTATTGACGATACGGAACTTTTGGATACATCAACTCTGGACTATGTGTCAGTTGATGTATCAGCCTCTCGGCTCGTGGAGCGGACCCTCCTGAACGAGCTTGTTGTGTGTGGGAACCCTAGAGCTGGCTGCGACTACTACTACTACGACGACTGTACAGAGATCCTCAGTGGATTCGACGGCGACGACTACAGCACTCAGCGATCCTATGTGGATCAGTGCTACCGATCCTGTGTGGGTACGATCCTGTGTGGGTCAGCGCTCAACGGTTCTGTGTGAGCCAGCGCCTACAGATCCTATGTGGGTCCGATCCTGTGTGAGTCTTTGCGGGGGTTAGTTACCTATCGATCCTTTGTGGGTCAGATCATTTGTGGGTCATTGCGGGGGTTAGTACCTATCGATCCTTTGTGGGTCCGACGAATTAGATGGATCAGTGATCATCTCTATCGTCATTCGAAGAAGTATACCTGTGTGAGCTGGAAACCCTGTTTGCTTTCCTTTGTGGATTGTGTTGTGCTATCCTGTGTGGATTTACATTTTTCTTTACTTTGTGGATTGTGTTGTGCTATCCTGTGTGGATTTACGTTTTTCTTTCCTGTGTGGACTGGGTTGTACTTGAGCTCGGATGTTGGAGTCGAGCGAGAATTGATGACTTAGGTATATGTATGGGCATATACCTAAGTCGTGTCGGATGTTACTTCATGATTGTATATTTCCTTTGTGGATTCTGGGAGACCTTCGGGGGTCTCGGGGTCCCTACTGAGTAGCTTATACTCACCCCTGTACGGGCTATACCCGCACTACGTTGTGTTGGTTGCAGACGACGGACAACGCTAATCGTGGTGGAGGCTTGCGGAGCAGGACGGTATCTGGAGGTGGACCACTGGGTGGGACGTACTCGAAGCGGTCGGCTGGACCCGAGGAGCAGTGGAGGCTATCTGTACCCACCCTTCAGGTGGGACTCCCAGTGGATAGCTCGACGTTGCGGCTTTACTTTTCAGTTGTACTTTACAGTTGGGCTTGTATTTCCGGCCCCTTTACTTTTCCGCACTTACTGTTGTACCAGCTTTTACTTAGTGTTTACTTTTCCGCTTGCTTACTTTGTGGTGCTTGTTTACTTTACAAAGGCAATGCCTTCCCTTTTTTTTTTCAGGATTTACGCCTTGGTGCTAGTCGCCAGCCCCTGGCCTATGGAAGGCGGGCTTGGGGTAGTTACGGCATGGGTCCCGAGGACGGGTCGTGACAGCACCACCCATCACATGCTTCCGTTACGCTCAGAACCTACAAGTGGTATCAGAGGGGACACATAATTGTTTATAATTATTTAAGATCATTGGTGATTTATGCATTTATAATTTAGTTTTTCAAATCAAGCTTAATCGTTCTTTTAATCTAAATTGCAATATCCGTTTCTTCCTCATTCATTTCTCATAGATCTAATCAAGATGTTTAATTTTTTGATTAAAATAAAATCGAGGAACTCATCTAGATGAGCCAAGGATTCTGTCTGGATGACACAACATTACACGTCATGTAACCAAAGTTACACGCCGTGTAGTTGTGTTCAATGCACCAGGAGTTAATTTGGAAATTACTCAACCTGTGTGTATTAATGACACGCGGTGTAGTTAATTCTTACACTACGTGTTGACCGAGATAGACTGGCGCATGGTCAGCCAGACTACACACCGTGTGACCCATTGGACATGGTGTGTGGTTCCTCTGCGTCAAAGACGGTCCGTGTATTCAATACACGACCTACTTGATAAGCGACCGTGTAACACAGAGTCAATACGGCGTGTGGCCCATTGGACACACCGTGTACTCCAAATTTTCCGAGGCATATTGATGTACATGGATTTTTACATGTATTTTTATAACTTTCTAACTTAGTTTTAATTAATTAGTTTAACCAATTTTTATATTTTTAGTTTATTTTTGTAGTTTTGTAGTAATTTAGATATTTTGATAATTTTTAGTTAATTTATATACTAATATTAGTAATTTAGTTTTTCTATTAGTTATATTAATTTTATATATTATATTTAACACTATATTATTATTATTAGTTTCTCTAATTTTAGTTTAGTTTATTTTATTAATTTTTATTAGTATGTATATTTTAATTTGTATTTCATTATTTTGTTGCATTAATAAAATAATATTTATTATTAGTTTATTATTATATTTAATAGTAATATTATATTTAATTACATGTGTGTTAATATATTATTATTTATTAATATCATTTTTTAACTTAATTAGATAATTACTTTATTTTTAATTTGAAATTAACATTTTTATTTTATTTTTATTCCCCCCTAACTACCCACACTTCCTCTCTCCAATCCATTTCCCCTATTCCCACGCCTCTTTGACCTATTCCACCTCCCTCTCTCCAATCACCATTATGCCACACTCATTTTCTTTTTTTTTTAAACCCTCTCTCCAATCCTCACCCTCTCCCTCTCTCCAATCAACCCCACGCCCCTCTTTTTCTCACCCGCTGGAACCGCCGGCCCCTTATCTCCCCTCTCACTCACGGACTTTTTTTTTTCTCTCCCGGCTGGACCGGCCGCTCTCATTCCCAGCGCCTCAACCCCGCCTGGCCGCATTCCCCCTCCCGGCCTATCTGGCTTCTCTACGCCGGGTGCAACCCTCGCCGCACCCTCTCCAGCCGCCACCCTGCCCAGGCCCACAGCGTCGCCCTCCTATCACCCGGCCGACCCCACTCCCGGCGCACCCTCCTCCTTCGGCCCGCTTCCGGCAGCGCGGCCCCCCTGTGCAGCGCGACTACCCGTAGCCCACATCTCCCTCCGCCATCACCTCACACCCCGGCCGCCCTCAACTCTCCCGCTGGACCCGCTGGCCCTCCGCTCCTATCCGCAACTCCTGCGGCGGCTCCCTGCTCTCATTTCCCAACTGACCTTCTCGGCCACTTCAAGTGCAACAGGTACACCAAGAAGCTGGGAGATCTCATCGACGTGCGTAGCGATTCGCTTAGCCTCCGGAGATTCACGTCGCACGGCGAGAGCAATTGCAGATCAAAACATATTTTTCAGCGGCGCGGTGGTTTGATTCGGGTGCGGCGTCAGCGACTGCACAGAGCGGAGCGATGGTTATTGTTTTGCGATCATTGATGACGTCTCGCGGTGACAATTACGACGACATGAGCATGGTGATTTTTGTTTATTATTTTATGTGCTGCTGTGTCGTCGCGATGGCAGACTAATTCTTTGTGTCGGAGTTGTGACGAAAGTGATGGTGAATGCATGTCTTTAATTTATTCTTACGTTTGATTGCCTTTTGAATTAATTTCATTAGGATGTTTATTTATTTAATTGTATCTGCGTTTAAATTAATTATCGTTTGGGGCTCGCACACATGCTTTGATGCCCGTTCGTGTGATGCCTAATAAGTAATCACGAACGGAAATTCATCCGAGAATTTATTTATCCGGAATTTGATCAAGCGCGTGATCGAATTTTGAATAAATAAATATATTAATTGAAAAATTAATATATTGTGTGCGCTCTCCTTCAAACTTGCATGAGTGATACCTAATAAGTAATCTCATTTGAGCGAACTCAACGCAGGTAGATACTTCGACTTTGTGAGAAACGGGTCGTTGTATTTCACCAAGTGATTCAGCACTATAAGGACGCGCAAATTATTTGTCAGGACAGAGAACGAAATGATAAATAATTTGTGTAAAAATTAGAATGTTATCTAACATCAGAGAACGAGACCGGATGACATTTTGATTAAATTTGGAATCGGTGATAATTGAGTAAATAAATATTCAAATGTGGGAATTAAATAATTGACATTGCATGCACTTGAACGGACATCACGACTCTGACACTTCCATCTCTGCCAGTTTCTTTCATAGCTTAATTCACTTAGATAGTTTAGTTAATTTAATTAGCCGTTTTTAAAATAGTCATTTAGTTTTTAGAACTTAGTTGTTAATCACACAATTAAAGCTCATCCGCCTGAACATTCCTCCAAAAGGACATTTCTAGTGTCTACTCACATTCTCTCTGTGGTTCGACCCTGCTCGCCACTTCTACAGTAGTTAGTAGGTAAATAAATATTGCAAATTTTCACGCGTTGCGACGCGCGTGCCAAATTTCTGGCGCCGTTGCCGGGGAGAATAGTAGCATTAGGAGTTCCTTTAAAAGAGTGATTTAGGTCAAAAAAATAAAAATAAAAAAAAAACAACAAAAAAAAAAAACAAAAAAAAAAAAAAAACAAAAAAACCAAAAACCAAACCAAAAAAAAAAACAACAGTTTACTACTCTGGGAATTTTTCATTGCAGGGATTTTCAAGACACCCAGAAGCTCGGAATGACGTGGGCCGCACCACACAATTACAACCAGTATCCGCCCTATGCAGCCCCGACTCAAGGTATGACATATAATGCTTCACCGCACATGAGCTATCCAGGTAATCCCGTTTATTTCAATGATCTTTATTCAAATCCATGCTATGATCCATATGAGAACATTTCATCATGCTATGAAACAAGTCCTTATACATCTGTTAATCATTTTCAAAGTCAATGCATTCCTGAAAATTTAGAACTTGACAATTCATGTCAAACAAATGATTCAATAATTGAACACATGTTGCATTGTGCTATCACTGAGACCAATCAGAGGTTTGAACTTCAAGATGAATGCAATGCAAAGTTGCTTTCCTCAACAAAAGATCTAGAAAATCAATTGAATAATTTAGTAAATCAAATGAATCATATTTCTGAACTAGCTGCTTCATTACCACTTGATGATCTAATTAAAAACAATTATTTTGAGGAGAGTGCAATAGAGGTTCCATTTGAACAACATCTATGTCCTGAGTCTGATAATGGGATTGATCTGCCTTCTTATCATACAATTTATTACTCCCCTCCATCACAAAATAATTCTTCCAATCTAATCACATTTCAAGAATATGAGAGCTTGGTCTTCCGCCCTGTTGAACATAATGGTCCCTCAGAAAATGTGATTTCATGTCCTTCTGTGAATTCACAACCTAGTCATCCCAAAGTGAAAAAGGACACATTCAATGTATATCAAATTGCACCTTTTGAGGATGAAGAGGACATTGAACTAAGACCATTCTTTACCATGATAGATTCAGAATTGAACCAAGAGACAGTGGATTGCCACACTCAAGAGGACATCACTTCAAATGACATCAAATCACCTCTTTCTGAAAATCTTTGTGAGTCCGAAACTTTTTCTAAAATGGAGACATCTGAAACTTTTCTGGAGTCGAAGAATCAATCAGCATTGGTGGAAGAGAACACTCATAATTTTCTAGAAACAATGGAAGAATGGGATTGCTTGGAGGATCCTGATTTTGTGGTGAAACATGCACCAACAGAGAAAAATGATGAGGGTGATATAGAAGAAAATATTGAAAAAGATGTCATTCTTGACACAATGGAGTCATATGCTCCAATTGATCCTGCGCCACATGCTCTATGCGTTGAGGTTAAAAACACTTCACTTGAAATACCCATATATTCTAACAATATTTTTGACCTTGGCACAATCAATGAAACCATCGAGCATGAATTGAGTTGGAAACCAGTATATTTCCCCGTGCTAGTGGTTGGGTGTGAAAACGAATTGGGATACATCATCAACCCAGATACTACATTCAAGGATATGATGGATATAAGCCGACCGCTGAAGGAGTCTAGTAATGGCACTTTTTCACTTGTGCATGTTCAAGGAGGTAATCTTCTTGATCTTTCCATTGACAGCCTTTTCCCAAAATTCAACAATTCGATGAGTCTTTCTTCAGGTGAGGTATACTCATTCCCTTGTGAGTTGGCATATTTTCATTTCATTCCACACATCCACTATTCTAATAAGATTCCGTTGAGATTTTGTGCAGCTTGCAGGATAAACTCTTCTTCAACAAATAGATTCCACACTCCTACTGAAAAAGAAGCAAATGCATGGTTTACATTTCCGTTCGATCCTGGTGGAGTTTCAATAACGTCTGGCTGAAGACGAAGTAAACTTAGCGCTCAATGGGAGGCAACCCATCATTTGTTTATTTTCTTTTCACTGCATTTCATTTCATTTCATTTAGTTTTATTTTAAATAAAATGGCATGCATTTACAACAATCTGTTTTCTCCCGGCACAGTAGTGGATTTAAATTCATCATAAATATTTTTATCATCCACAATTTTTTTATTATGGTGTGACTTCTTTGATATGATGCGAGTATGTGCTGTCAATGTGTAGGTTTTACAGGTATACTATTTCTGGAGCTTCATCAGATACAAACAACCTCTCCGTGTCAATCTGCACTTACACAGGGAAGTGTTCTATTTTTTTCCATATTTTATGCTTCCAAAAACACCATGTAAAAAAAAACACAAAAAAAAGAGAAATTTTTTGAAAAATGAAAAAAAAAACTAACATTCTTGTCATTGATGAACCCAAATAAAAGCCATTGTATTTTTGTCACAACACAGTCAGGAACATAAAACTTGTGTCCCTAGGCAGTTTGAGCACCTGATTCTTGTTTTGGAATTATCTGATCCTTTCTCTCATGACTTATATGATTGTTGATATTATTTCATGTTTCGAAAATGTTTTTCAAAAACTTGAATATTTTTGAGACACTTATTCGCACTCATGATCATCTGTGCTGTCCAAAATTATATTTCCATACCCGTGAGGACTCTGAGCTATTTTACAATCATCTCTTATTTCTCTTATTTCTTGAGGTAATCTCAACCATGTTTTGTCTTCTAGAACTTGCCATGTTTTTCCATCAAAGCGATAGGAATTTTTGAAAGTTGTACTAAAATTATCGAGGCATCTGTTTGATATTTTAGCCCCGTTGACCCACTGAGCCACCCAAACATTTTCTCCTTCGTATAGCCCTTAGAAGCCATGCAGGAGCCTTTTAGGATGAGCCCAAGCCGATACCCTTCCCTACCAATTTCTTGAATTTTTGCATGATGATTTCAATCTAAGTGTGGGGGAGAGAGACTTACTCATGGAGAGGATTCTTCGAGGTGCAGTGAGTCATTTGCTGTACATGGATTGACACTATTCCATCCTGATCATTAATTTCTTTTTCACAGTAGCGACATTCATTTCATATTATTTTGATATAGGAATATAGAACGCTTTTCAGTTCCAACAATGAGTACATTGGTGGTCATTACGCGGTAACCCTCAACTTTGGGGATACCTATTAAAGTGATGATCCATTACTCCAGGAACTAGAAAGTTTTCTATATGACCTACCTTCATTGAGATGTTACATCGTATACGCTACTTGTGTACCTTTCTTTGGGATTATTGTCTGACATTTATTTCATGGGGTTTTGGAACTGATACTCACTTGTTTTTCCTACTCATCTTATTTGAGTGAGTTGTGTAAAAAAAAAAAAAGAGCGAAACATTGGATTATCAAATGCTTGGGGACAAGCAGTGTTTTAAGTGTGGGGGAGCGAGAGTTTGAGGGAGACATTTAGATTGACTTATCATGCATTTATTTCAAGATTCAACCCTCCTTTTTACCAAAAAGATGTCAATATTTTTTTTAACCCACCGTCCCACAGCTTCAGAAACATTTGAACCTCATGTAAAGTCCTTGAGATTGGTACATTCTTTTGATTTCCACTAGTGGAGATGTGAAATTCATGGCAAGCTTATGGTAAGCATGCATGTGCATGAGAACTGAGAAAAACTTTGATCAAATCTTTTCGAGCGATGAGTGTAATGGCAAGGTAGGTCACATGATTGATGAGTGCACATACTTGTTTTGAAAAAATGCAAGTGAAAGAAAAATTGTTTTTGAAACTAAAGTTTTAAATGAAGCATGATATATTATGAGGAAAGAGATTGGAAAATTTTGAACATGTAATTTTGATGTTTTTATTTGTCTATGGGTCCACTTGTTTTTTTTCTTTCTGATTGTTTTGCCCAGGAGTGCAAAAGTTTAAGTGTGGGGGATTTGATGTACATGGATTTTTACATGTATTTTTATAACTTTCTAACTTAGTTTTAATTAATTAGTTTAACCAATTTTTATATTTTTAGTTTATTTTTGTAGTTTTGTAGTAATTTAGATATTTTGATAATTTTTAGTTAATTTATATACTAATATTAGTAATTTAGTTTTTCTATTAGTTATATTAATTTTATATATTATATTTAACACTATATTATTATTATTAGTTTCTCTAATTTTAGTTTAGTTTATTTTATTAATTTTTATTAGTATGTATATTTTAATTTGTATTTCATTATTTTGTTGCATTAATAAAATAATATTTATTATTAGTTTATTATTATATTTAATAGTAATATTATATTTAATTACATGTGTGTTAATATATTATTATTTATTAATATCATTTTTTAACTTAATTAGATAATTACTTTATTTTTAATTTGAAATTAACATTTTTATTTTATTTTTATTCCCCCCTAACTACCCACACTTCCTCTCTCCAATCCATTTCCCCTATTCCCACGCCTCTTTGACCTATTCCACCTCCCTCTCTCCAATCACCATTATGCCACACTCATTTTCTTTTTTTTTAAAACCCTCTCTCCAATCCTCACCCTCTCCCTCTCTCCAATCAACCCCACGCCCCTCTTTTTCTCACCCGCTGGAACCGCCGGCCCCTTATCTCCCCTCTCACTCACGGACTTTTTTTTTCTCTCCCGGCTGGACCGGCCGCTCTCATTCCCAGCGCCTCAACCCCGCCTGGCCGCATTCCCCCTCCCGGCCTATCTGGCTTCTCCACGCCGGGTGCAACCCTCGCCGCACCCTCTCCAGCCGCCACCCTGCCCAGGCCCACAGCGTCGCCCTCCTATCACCCGGCCGACCCCACTCCCGGCGCACCCTCCTCCTTCGGCCCGCTTCCGGCAGCGCGGCCCCCCTGTGCAGCGCGACTACCCGTAGCCCACATCTCCCTCCGCCATCACCTCACACCCCGGCCGCCCTCAACTCTCCCGCTGGACCCGCTGGCCCTCCGCTCCTATCCGCAACTCCTGCGGCGGCTCCCTGCTCTCATTTCCCAACTGACCTTCTCGGCCACTTCAAGTGCAACAGGTACACCAAGAAGCTGGGAGATCTCATCGACGTGCGTAGCGATTCGCTTAGCCTCCGGAGATTCACGTCGCACGGCGAGAGCAATTGCAGATCAAAACATATTTTTCAGCGGCGCGGTGGTTTGATTCGGGTGCGGCGTCAGCGACTGCACAGAGCGGAGCGATGGTTATTGTTTTGCGATCATTGATGACGTCTCGCGGTGACAATTACGACGACATGAGCATGGTGATTTCTGTTTATTATTTTATGTGCTGCTGTGTCGTCGCGATGGCAGACTAATTCTTTGTGTCGGAGTTGTGACGAAAGTGATGGTGAATGCATGTCTTTAATTTATTCTTACGTTTGATTGCCTTTTGAATTAATTTCATTAGGATGTTTATTTATTTAATTGTATCTGCGTTTAAATTAATTATCGTTTGGGGCTCGCACACATGCTTTGATGCCCGTTCGTGTGATACCTAATAAGTAATCACGAACGGAAATTCATCCGAGAATTTATTTATCCGGAATTTGATCAAGCGCGCGATCGAATTTTGAATAAATAAATATATTAATTGAAAAATTAATATATTGTGTGCGCTCTCCTTCAAACTTGCATGAGTGATACCTAATAAGTAATCTCATTTGAGCGAACTCAACGCAGGTAGATACTTCGACTTTGTGAGAAACGGGTCGTTGTATTTCACCAAGTGATTCAGCACTATAAGGATGCACAAATTATTTGTCAGGACAGAGAACGAAATGATAAATAATTTGTGTGAAAATTAGAATGTTATCTAACATCAGAGAACGAGACCGGATGACATTTTGATTAAATTTGGAATCGGTGATAATTGAGTAAATAAATATTCAAATGTGGGAATTAAATAATTGACATTGCATGCACTTGAACGGACATCACGACTCTGACACTTCCATCTCTGCCAGTTTCTTTCATAGCTTAATTCACTTAGATAGTTTAGTTAATTTAATTAGCCATTTTTAAAATAGTCATTTAGTTTTTAGAACTTAGTTGTTAATCACACAATTAAAGCTCATCCGCCTGAACATTCCTCCAAAAGGACATTTCTAGTGTCTACTCACATTCTCTCTGTGGTTCGACCCTGCTCGCCACTTCTACAGTAGTTAGTAGGTAAATAAATATTGCAAATTTTCACGCGTTGCGACGCGCGTGCCACATATATAACACACCGAGTCCCTAGGCGCGTGTCTTGAATAAACGGTGAGAGGTGTACATGCTGTGTAGATCAGATGTACATGCCGTGTACTTATACCAAGTTATGCAGATTTAAAATTTACTTATTTTATTATGAAAACCTTGAGACATGTACTTGTGTGTGGTCATGAAGATATGACACACCATGTGATAGATTTTAATATACATAAATATTTAAATGTTTAATTAATATCTGTGATAGGTTTTAATATACATAAATATTTAAATGTTTAATTGATATCTGTGTAATGTTCAAGATCTTCATATCATGTATAATACGTATTACAAGTTGTTACTCTACGTACATTGAAGCATAACACGTGACCGAAAAATCATGTAATTTATGTAATCATCCATGAAGTACACGTCATGAAAGTACATGATAAGTTGTGTATGCCATATGTCACAAGAGTAAAACATTATACGAGTATAATACATGTTGGTTATATTTGGACATGTATTCACTGTGTTGCCTCCATGGTACATTTATGTACAAGGTTAATTTTAAATGAATTTATTTAAATTTGTTTAAAATTATAATGGATGATAATCTTAAGGAAATTCAAATAAGGATTAAGATAAAATTAGTGATTAATTAAAGATAATAATTAATCGATTCGAGCGTGATTTATCTTAAATAAGAACGATTAAAGATTTGAATGCTAGTTTTATTAAATATGTAATATGTTTCATGCATGTGGATGATCATGAGCTGGACCAAACCTTTTATTCATGTGATTGGTTTTATTTAATTTATTATTAAATTAAATTGTTGGTCTGCATGCCTTCTCTCCGCATTATTATGTAGAGTCTGCATGCCTATGGTTTCTTTTATGTAAACCCCTTTTCCCCCTCACCTGCGTGTAATTAAAAGGCATATGTGATGGATAGAGCTCCCAAACTAGTGGAGGTGGTTCAAGTTATGATCCAAGGTTAAACTAATCCAAGGAGATAAAAAGGTGGAAAGATGGAAATCTATAAACACAAACCTCAATTGGTTCAAGGTGTTTCTTCCCTAGGTCAACAATTAGTTTATCAACCGCTAGATAAACTAACCATTAGTATAAGATCATGATCATACCCTTTATTTTATTTTTGTCAGTTGCATGGTTATTTCATTATAGATATCTTGTCATGATCACATAATTAATGAATTAACAAGCATGCAAAATAGAATAAAAATAAACCGGCTTATACATAAATATTATCTAAGACATGGTTAATCACTTAAGTAATCCCACTTAATATTAACAAGCATGTAATAAAGATAATAATTGTCAATTTATGCATAAAGGATAAAATCCATCAACAAAATATTAAGTCGTTATAGCCTTCCATTACTTCGGTTAGAATCGAACCATAGTTCAAAGTGCTTGACCATCCAAAGTTGGGGCGATTTCAATTATTGAGGAATTCTAACATGAGGTTTTGGGTTGACTTAACTTGGTTTACATAAAGGGTTGATTACCAAAGCAAGACTTGGTTTAAATGAGAGGAAAAGGTTGAGTAAATCTAAAATTAATGATTTCAAGATTGGGGAGTCCACTCAGCATATCAAGGAACTGTGAGTCAATGCAGTTGAAATTTGAAATGCCTACCTAAAACCATTCAAGTTTATTGACCAACCAAATATGGGGTAATGAGAAGGGGAATATGGATCCTTGCCACTTGAATGTCCAAGCAATAAGATATTTCAAAGCCAATGGTGAGAGCTATTGGGTTTTGATAAAATAGTGAGAGACTAATAAATATAATATTTATTTATTTGTCTAAATTTATCAGATAAAGTACTAAATCTTTGCTTATCTTATTTGTAGAAACTGCATTAAAAATGACATCAAACATATCACTGTGATTCATACTCGATAAGGAAAACCTTATCATCAGCACTAATTTCCAAGAGTGGAAAAGGCGTCTATGAGTCATCCTTCACCATGAAAGGAAATTATATGTGCTATAAGAACCTTTACTAGTTACACCTAAAAACAAGGCAAGTGTTGAAGAACTATCTCTCTATGAGAAACATATGAATGATGCTACAAATTTTCAGTGATTCTTACTATCATACATGTCCAATGAGCTTTTAAAGTAACATGAGGAAATGGATGCATATAGCACGATGTCTCACCTTCAGAATCACTATCAAGAGAAGATGAGACAAGAGAGGTATGAGATCTCTAATGCTTTGTTTATCACTAAGCTTAGAGAGTCTGCATCGGCTAGGCCTCATGTAGTCAAGATTATTGGCTACATTGAACACCTAAACATCTTAGAGATTAAATTACTGGATGAGTTGTGTACAAATCTCATACTTTCATCACTGCCCATGATCTTATCCAACTTTATTTTGAATTATAATATGAGTAATAATGAGAAGAGTCTTTTGGAACTTATGACCTTGATTTTCCAAGTGGATAAGGACACAGGGAATAACAAACCCACAGTCCTTGTGGTGAATAAGAAGAGGAAGGACAAAGAAAATGGTCCCAAGACTTACAAATAGTCTAAAGCTCTTGAGCACTGTCCTAAGAAGAAGAAGAATATCCATAGGCAGGGCAAATAAAAGGAGGTAGTATGTTTTTCATGTGGAAAGCCAGGCCACTGGAAGAGGAATTGCACCCAGAAGTAAGGGGAAGCTAAAGGGGCGTTTGTTATCAAGTGAAATATTTCCATATCTATACATTGGGTATTAGATATAGCTTTTTGTGCTCACATCTGTATCCAAATATTGAAACCAAGTAGATTCTAGAAAATTGACAGAGAAGAGGTGGATCTACGAGCTGCCAATGGTGCGAGGCTGGCTATGCTTTTCATCGGTGACTACCGCCTTTCATTGCTAATGGGAATGATTTTTGTTTTACGTGATTGTTATTATGTACCTACTGTTACCAAAAACATAATTTCTGTATCAAGTTTAGATACATATGGGTTTATTTTCAAGTTTGGAAATAAAATTTGTTTCTTTTATAAGGACAACATTGTTATGGTATAACATATTTAAATAATGGTCTATATGTATTAAATTATGAAAAAAAGTGTTGTAAATTAATAAGGAATAAAGTTCACATGACTCACATAACACCCATCTTTGGCATCACTATCTTGGTTATATAAACGAGAAGTGTTTGACAAAGCTCTGTCAAGATGACTATTTAGACTCTTCTGAGCTAAAACCACTTGATATATGTCATTCTTTTTTACAAGAAAAAATGACCAAACCACCATTTGGTGGATAGGGTGAAAGAGCCACAAAGCTTCTAGGATTGTTATACACTGATGTGTTTGGACCATTTCTAGTAGAAGATAGAGGTGAATATTCTTACTTCATAACTTTTACTGATGAATTGAGTATATATTTATATATCTACTTGATGAGGTATATGTTCGAGTCCTTTGAGAAATTCAAGGAATTAAAGAATAGGGTAGAGAATCAGCTTGGTAAGAAGATAAAGAAGCTTCTATCAGATCGAGGTGGTGAATATCTTAACTAATAGTTCATTTACTTTCTATGGGAGTTTGAGATTATATCTTAACTCACTCCAACTTATACACCATAGTGGAATGGTGTTAGTGAAAGGAGGAACCATGTCTTGTTGGACATGGTAAGGTCTCTAATGAGTCATGTAGATTTTTTATTATCCTTTTGGGGATATGCATTATAAACTGCAATATACACATTAAACCGAGTACTAACTGAAGCAGAAAATAGAATTCCCTTTGAGATATGGAGTGGAAAGAAACCCATTTTATCGCATACACATGTATGGGGTTGTGAGGAATTTATTAGGTCTTATCAGGAAACAAACTAGAAACCTGAGGCATGAAATGTATCTTTATAGGGTATCCTAAGGAAACAAAGGGATACAACCTATACAACCCCTTAGTCAAGAAATTGATTGTTGCCAGACAATCCATCTTTCTTGAGATGGAGAACATACTCAAAAGAGATAGTGGGAGAAAGATCAACTTCGATGAAGTTGATGCTCAATATAAAAAGAAGTTGGTACAAGAACAAGTTCCACAAGTCCCCATAGAAGAAGTAGTTCCTAAAACACAAGTATTGTGTATGTGTAAGAGAGGTAAGGGAAACATAGAGATATGGTTTTCTAGTCACCGAGGATGGTGACTCATTATTGTTGGAAAATGATGAACCTATCTCTTACAAGGATGTAGTAGAGAGATCAAAAGCTACAAGATGGCTAGAAGCTATGAATTCTGAAATATATTCCATGTATCAGAACCAATTTTGGGTTCTGGTCGATATTCCATTTGATATAAATCCTATTGGATGCAAATGGGTATTTAAGAGGAAACTAGATATGAAAGGTAAATTAAGTACCTATAAAATAGTTCTAGTGGCTAAAGGGTTCAAACAACATCAAGGAATTGACTACAATGAAATCTTTCCTCCAGTTTCTATGTTTAAATCCATCAGAATAATACTTTCTATAACATCTTACCATGAGTATGAGATTTGGAAGATGGATGTAAAAACTGCATTCCTTAATGGGAACCTTTAGGAGGATGTCAATATAGTACAACCGGAATGGTTTGTGACACTGGGTGATGCTAAAAGGATTTTCAAGTTACAGAGATCCATTTATGGATTGAAGTAAGCATCCAGGTCATGGAACATTTGATTTGATGAATCTATAAAAGAATTTGGTTTCATTAAGAATGAATGTGATCCGTGTGTTTACAAAAGGTTTAATGGGAATGCGGTTGTTATCCTAGTAGTATATGTTGATGACATATTACTTATTGGAAATGACATACCAGTCTTACAAACTGTTAAGGACTGGTTGAACAAGTGTTTCTCCATGAAGGACTTAGGAGAAGCAGCCTACATTTTAGGGATCAAGATCATTCATGATAGATCCAAGAGGATTCTTGGACTAAGTCAAAGTATATATATTGACCAGATACTAAAGAGATTTAGTATGGAGAAATCCAAGAGATGATTGGTTCTAGTGTAACATGCTTTATATATTTCTAAGAAAATGTCTCCTCATACACAACAAGAGAAAGAGAGAATGAGTAAGACCCCATATGATTCTGTAATAGGATCAATCATGTTTTCCATGTTATGTACTAGACTTGATGTTGCCTATGCACTGAGCATGGTAGGCATATATCAAGTAGATCTAGGAGAACAACATTGGACTGTTGTTAATGCTATCCTTAAGTATATGAGAAGAACTAAGGATATGTTCCTAGTGTATGAAGGAGTCGAGGAGCTAGTCATCAAGGGTTATACTGATGCCAGTTTTCAAATAGATCAAAATGGTATGATGTCACAATCATGATATTTTTTCTGTCTCAACGGATGAGCTGTGAGCTGAAAGAGTTCAAAGTAGCCAATTTTTGCTGATTCGACAGTGGAGTACAAGTATATAGCGGCTTCTAATTTATCCAAGTAAGACATTTGGATTCAGAACATTGTTCAAGATCTTGGTGTGGTACCTAGTAATAAAGACCCTATCACATTTTATTGTGATAATACTATAGTGACGACTCTTGAAAAAGATCCAAGATCACACTAAAATACAAAGAATATACTTTGGAAGTATCACCTCTTGAGGTATTTCTATCAGAGGCATAAATTTGAAGTGAGAAGAGTACTCACGGAAGAGAACATGGCAGACCCATTGACTAAAGGTCTATCTCAACAGAAGCACAAGTATCATGTGAGAGCTAGTGGACTGAAGGTTGTTAGCAGTTGGCTCTAGTGCAAGTGAGAGTCTGTTGGAGTTGGTGCCCTATAACCAACTTATTTTTACTTTATGATAACTTGTATTCATGTTTTTGAATATTAATAAACTCTATATCACATCATGATTGTTATTATGTGTAACATAGTATGTGATAATGTCCTAAGAGTAACTATCACACTAAAATGTTATAGCAGTTCCCTGCTATGATGAGACCCCAGAAGTGCTACGACACTATTCTTGAATATATGTTCTATAGTCGAACAATATTATTTGAGTGACACAAATGATACAGGATATTGGGGGTGAAAAATTATAGGACTTTGAGTCACCTTCTCATGGTTTACGCCCTTAGTAATATCTAGTATGGATATTATGAGAACGAGACCCTCCAGTAGGAAATCCACATTTCTATGTGTCACTGGATATTCCTATCTATGGATGTGTGTATTGGTACTTAGAATTTAAGATTATTATTAATGAGTATTATGAGTTTCAAACTTATATATAGTGATGAAAACCATGATGATATATTTTCATGGCGAAGTAGGATATGTTGGGTGCGTCACGAGTAATATTTCATTAATGAATAATATGAAAAAGGATTTATCCCTTCTATTCATTAATGGAAGTAAATATCTCAGGCCCTTTGATCTAAATGATATAGCCTAAATAAATCCATGACCATGGTGATTAATAGGCAAGTTTTATTTCCATAAAGTCAAAGAAAGAGATAATCGAGCACATAGGTTGACGGAAATGTCTTGTAACCTACTCGATTTGAGATATTGTGCCTTGGATTGTTGCTAGAATCTAACCTTGGACTTTAGGTTGCTTCTCCTAATTCCACTGAGAAAGTGGTCTAGAGGGTCACACACTAAGTGTATCAAGAATCTTAGTTAAATAATATATTATTATTTCTTATTTAATAGATTGAATAAATATTATTCCTGTATGTGATTTAATAACTATTCATGTATGTTTGATGGAATATAAATATTTATTTGTTGTTTAGTAAATATAATATTTATTTATTTATTGGTGAATAATACATTGATATTTATTTAATAAATAAATAGACATTATTCAAGGTCCGATAAATATTATGGAGGAATGATGGACCGAGTTTAATGGCCCGGTGAGAAATGATAATATTGAATACTATTTAATTATAATTTGCAAGTTAAGCACGTGTCAAGAAATAATATTATTACTATTATTATTTGACATGGGGGTTTTCTAGGATTAAATAATAATAAGGTCACTTGTGTAATTATTTTATTTTAACCCTAGAAATATAAATACCCAATTAAATTATTTTCTCATTAGGCTATTCAGTTGTGCACAAAGATTCAAGGATAATCCTCTCAATACTATAGAGATCCATTCTCCTAGAATTCTCCCAAGAAAGGCGAGCAATCCTCCTCCATTGGATCAAAAAGAATGCTTTGGAAGCAATTCTTGAGGTGATCAAGGCGGATGATGTAAGCACAAGGATCTTCCGTGTTAGGACTTGAATACTCCTTTGGTGATGTTTGGATATTCCTAGAACACATGTGGATCACTGCTATAGGAAATATAAACTTGGTTTCTACAACGCAATTACGGTGCACTACAGATCTGTCACCAGACACATCAATGAAGAAATAATTCCTTAGAGGTAATTCTTTATCTAATTAAATTAATTATAAAAAATATGTGTTAATCCTTATCTCTTGATTCTGACACAATTATTCATTGTCTATTTCTTTGACTCAATTACATAGATCACAACGTTCATTATCATATAAATCCCAGATTGATAATTGATTATGGAAAAAATTAAAGCTGGGCACCGCCCATTGCATGCTTCCATTGCACCAGGAACCTACATTTTGAAAGGGTGGTTTGGGGATTACACATGGATATCTATCCTTACTCTTGGTTGGATGAATATGAATTGTGTGGGGATTATGCATGGTTAGCTACATGGGTGCTTCTAAGAGTAGTGGTGATGTGGATGACATGATCTTACTGGGATGTGGTGACCTGTGTAATACCCCGACACTAGATTCCCAGAGTCGGTGCATTATTTTAATACATTGGTATGATTACAAGGAATCAAGTCCCTAAAGACCAATCAGTTTAGCAGTCTTGTAAAATAGATTACATACATGAACGTTACATTACACTTTCCAACATACAATACAAAAAAATACTTTGATACCACCATTGATCCCCTAGCTTAACCCTGCTTATCAATAATGAAACACTTCTTGGAATCCTGGGAAAATAAAACATAAGAAAGGGGTGAGCTCAAATGCTCAGTAAGTGTAAGAAATACAGTGGAGATAACATAAATATTAGGCATGGTGAATAATTGAAAACACATGCCTTTACAAATAATAAACATGAACACTTTTATGGCAGAAATATGAGATGAGTTTATAATGTCATAATAAAACATAGTAATGATTATTCTACTAGTCGAATAACCACATGAAACATCAATATTATTTTCATAATGAGGGAATGTATAATGTCGGACATTATAAAACATTTTATCAAGGCCTCGACCAAGACATCTAAAAAGGATTTAGGCCTCAGCCAAAACCATATATCAAATTGGGAAATGCCTCGGCAAATTCCAAGTCTAGTTGTCTCATGAGACCTACCGATGCATCGAGGAGCTATAGCGGGCTCTACCCGTCACATACTAAGTCCAATACATTCCTCATATGAAAAGGTTAAAACATAACACAATCATTCGTATTAAAACTAGCATACGAAATGTCAATACTTTAACCATAAACCATGAATGGTATAAAAATAACATATCCACAGTCAAACATATCACAAAACCTTCAATACAAGATGTAAGATTTGTATCATAATAAATCAACTTCAAACAAGTTTAAAATCCATCAAAGGATATTGACATAGATGAAAATGATTTGTAAAACTCTTTGAGAGAAATATCCCTTTTTCATGAAAATATTTAAAAGTCACACAATTTAGAAAGGAAGATATTTAAAGATATTTTTGAATCAAAGTGTCCCATACCACTTTGAAACTTTTGAAAGTAATTAACATTTTTAAAACATTCATGTCTATATAAATAAATCCTTAAAAACCATTTTGAAAACATGGACATTAATGAGAATGATCTAGAAGAATAAATATTTAAAAAATTTAAAATGATGTTTTAGTAAAAAGTCCCTTAAAAATAATCCCTTTGAAAACTATTTTATGAAACATGGACATGGATAATAAAAAGGTCCCAGTAGATACTTACATAAAAACAACCTCGAATAATAATGAGATTGTGAAATTAACCCTTACCTTACACTTTCCTTTGGTCGAGGGTACATTTAAACTCTTGTATAATGACCATTGTATGTTATTAGATTATAAAAGAATCATATTAATATTATTATATCATACATTATTCATTTATGACTTTATACTACACATTTAATAATGATTTCCATGTTAAATTAACATTTCGGGTAATAATCGCTTTTTTTATCGTACGTATTTTAACTTGTTATTCTTGATCGTATCAATTAGATCATGATTTAAATACTTCCAGAATATAAAACATGATTTATATATAATATATATTTAGAATATAAATATGTATAATAGATAGATATATTAAATGGAAAACACCATTTATGGAGACGGTAGGCCGTACGTACGCATAAATGATGTTTCTGTTTTCATATCGTATTGAATGGAAGTGAATGAGATGAATGTAAATATATATATATATATATTTACAGTAGCATTTTTATGTCATATATTACATACTTATTAATAATATATATTTTTATAATCATCGTTGAATGGTGAACGTGGAAATGAATCTCATCGCGTCGTGGAGACGGAAATCCGTACGTACGCACGAGCAACAATATCATTATATTGATGGAGAAATCGTATGTAATTGGATGTTATATCATATATACAGAATCATTAACATGTTATATTTATTATTTACATAAGTTATACTCATTATTATACCCATCCGAATAATAATGTATTGAATAACAACTACACCACGACGTGGAGACGGTAAGCCATACGTACGCACGTATGGTGACATGTCATTCAAAGGATGGATAAAATAATGAATATTATTGTACCATATTTATAATAACATCACAGTATATAGAAGATACTGGAGTTATTATTTTATAATGAAAACAACAAATAAAGAGGAAGTGGAAGAAGAAAGGAACTTGAAAGAGGTGATGAAATATTTACCTCTTCTTCGGGTTCTTCCTTTTGATTTGATCAAAAGGGATCCTTATGTTGGATTTCTGAATAAAGGAAGGTCTCTAGGATGAAAGGAGGATAGTTGAGAGGGTATTTGGGTAGGGTTTTGTCGATCCAAATGACTTTGAAGGTGTTAATTAGAGAGAAGGGGAAGTTCCCTTTTATAAGAGGGGTGAGAGGAACCTTAGGAAAAGCTAGAAATATTATTTTATAATAAAATCATTTTCGGTTTCTAATGGCTCCAAAATGAATTATTTAAAGTATAAGGTGGGTATGGGTCGCAAACCACTCAACCAATAGGTTTTAGACAGGTTTGAGTCACTATATTAACTTTATCTTTTATATTTAACTCTTAGTTAAATAGTTTGACATTTACCATGTCTCTTTGTATTTTTATATTATATGGTTAATAAACTTATTATATACTTCCAAGAGAACCCCAAGTGGTTCATTAATGATACACCTATCATTATATAAGTCTTTTGGCCAAACCTTATATTTTTAAGAATATAATATCAATTAATAATATAATATTTGTTTTAAAAAAACTCTTTTATGTCAATTTTGACACTATTTGGTATTTTGTTTTTGCTAAACTCATAACAGCATTATTACATAAAAAAAATTCATCTAACCAACCCTAAAATGTCATATTAACCTATAAAATTAGTGGAATTTATAAAAATTCTCAAATTACATTTATTTGGATATTTATAATATCAATTATTTTAATATTTCATTAATTAGGTAATTACTGCATCATCATTGTGTCACAAATAAATTAAATTATTTAATGTATAAAAAATATAAATAAAATACCATTATGTAGGAAATATTTTTAGATTTCTAATTAATATTTATAGTTTAATTTATCTTATGTTTAACCCTATATTAAAAATGGTTTAGTTATTAAACTTTGAATTTAACACTTTAAACTCCTCTTTGAATTAAATAATAATAAATGTCCTAATCTAATCCAAGTGTACCTAAATGATCATATTTTATTCCTAATGTTTTTTTGGTCGAATTACACTTATCCAATAGAATTAGGACATGTTTTAGGGTAATAATAATATCATTTTTACACTTAATTACCCTATTTACTTTTAACCGTGGTAAATAAAAGTAAAAAGTTACTATTCACCAAAAAATATTTTCATCTTATTAAACCAAATTTTACTTACTGATATCAACTGTTTCTCTTAGATTTTTTAAATTCAACCCACATAAGCGGTAAAATTAAGTTTTATGTAAATTTGCAAATGCTCCTAGGAGGTGGGTAAAAGACGGTAAAAAGTTCAATAAAAATTTTATATATCTAAAATTATTATAAACTGACTCCAATGAATTAAATTGAACTTATATTGGTATTATGTATCTATATTTACCTAAAATAAATTTAAATAAAATAAATAATTATTTAAATAAAAATTTGGTTTTAAACTATAACTCAGTATTTTTCACTATTCATCAAAAATTGAAAGTTTTCAGAAAAATACCAAATTTCACCCTAAGATAATTTTGATATTCAGAATTTAAAAATGAAGTATATTTTACCAAATTCAAAACATATAAGTTGCATTTATTAATTTAAAATTAATTTCCATTGTCAAAACCAAAAAGCGTGTTTTTAAGAATAATAACTATCAAAAGATTGATACTTGTTTATGTTCAATTTCAAAGTGAAATTATTTCCAATGACCAACATTGGATTAAATGGTAAAAATATAATCTAATTATACTTTAAAACCACTCAAATTTACAATTTAACACTATAAATTATTTCTATTAAAAAAGTTGTTTTCAATTAAAATTTAGTATTTTTCACTATTCATCAAAAATTGAAAGTTATCGAAAAAGTACCAAAAAGTTATCCAAACTAAATTTTTATGTCCTGATTTTAAAGAAGAATTTAATTTCATTAAATTGAATATATATAAGTGTTAAATATTAGTTTTAAAATGGGTTCACCATTAAAAGGCGGTAAAATTGCATTTTTTGAAAAATACTTCTTTTATATGAAGAAATGAATTTGTTCTTATATTATGTCTAAGAAACACACAATATGGATTCTAAAATTATAAGAAGTATATAAAATTCAAAATTTAGTTAACACTATTCATAACTGCTTTTGAACGACTAGTTTGGTAAGTTGTGGTGTGCTTGAACTCAGTGTTGCATGTAGCACAAGTTATTGAATTAATTTGAAGAAATAACGTACTATGAAATCTTAGGGTGTTACATTCCCACCTCCTTCAATAAATTGCGTCCTCATAATTTTAAATTATTCTTCAAAAATAAAAGGTTAAAAATATAAAAATACCTTTTTGGAAAAACCCACATCGGAAATTGGGTTAATAAAATTTAGTATTAATAAGAGAAATATATATATATATATATATATATACACTTGACAAGTAAAGTTTCATCCTTTAACTAATTTATACCACAAAATAATCTTTCACTCAAAAATATAATAGAACTTAAAAAAATATTTTATTTATCCTATTCGTATAGGGTTCTATAAAAATGAATTTATAATTCATCTACCAGACCTTTAAAAAAAACTACATTATTCAATCCAGGACATCACGTGGGTCAGTGGTAGGTGATACACTCTTGTCGCACTTCGGTTGTGTGTTCAAGTCTCGCGGCCTTGCCGGACGCGACGAGTTGCCACCTGACCTCTGGGTTGTCCTTTTTATGGTAATCCAAAAATAATCTCAAACTAGAATTATCCAAAATACTTCTGTCCAAACTCACAGTCCAAAATTTATAAGGACGATAAACACAATGAAGATCCTTTTTTCCACGTAATAACATATGAACACCTTCATCATGTATTCTTTTAAAACACTGCAACATCCTGAATTACCATAAAACCTTATTGATTACATTCATGCTCCCTTATTCCTTATAGAATACTGAATATACTCCTTCTATCCAAAAATGTTGTAAACTCCAACAATGATGGAATATACAAATCATTAATTAGTTTCAAGGTAGAAAAGAATATCCAATATAATTTATCCAAATCAATCATGTATTATTCCAAAATCACTACCTCGGTATCAGAACCATATTATGGTTTATCTTTCTCTCAACCATATATTTTCCAAAAATTTAACCTGCTATTGAGTCACTTTTCTTGGTTCCACACAATCTCAAGTCCTTAATGAAATAGTACTGTAGTAAAATCCTTATATACTCTATAATTCATATAACATGTACATCATTAATACAATACTCAAATGACACAATACTTTAATAAAAACGTAAGAAATCTAATCATTCCTATTCATCTTCGGTAGTATCATAACTTTATTATTATCCAATAGCAGCATTTGGGGTATACTCTGATGATTTGGAAATTGATTCACGTAGTGTCCCAACTCCTTGCAGATGAAGCATTTTACATTTGAAACTTTTTTCTTACCCTTGCAATCACGTACTTGGTGTCCTTTTTCTCCACACTTATAAAAAACTCCCATTACCTTCAAGCATTTACCAAGGTGATTCTTTCCACAGTTATCACATATGGGAAAATCCTTCTTTTCCCTCTTCCCTTTATCCATCTTTCTCTCTTCCATCCTTTTCTTCTCTTGCTTCCCTTCAAAGCCATAGGTTTCAGAGAATTATTTACTTATCTTATTAACACATGATACTATTTCTTCATATGTTGAGAATACATGGGAGAATATTTCCCTTCTAAATGTTGGCTTAATACCGTGAAAGATATGATCCTTATTACTCTTTGGATCATACGTATTACTGGAGTTCACATTCCTTCTACTTGGCGCCATTTCTATACAATGACATACACTAGGTCAGTTTATGAATTGTAATGAATAATTCCAAACTTGTAAAATACCTAACGTAAATTGAACAGTTTATGGATATAATCCATAATCATAAAAATGTTTTCTTTGAGGAATTATTTACTCCTAAATCCTTTATAATGACTTGTAATGAAAATGTGAATTACCCTAAGCATATCCCCCAGGAGTGTTGTAACCAAGAGTGCAACAAGGCCCGTTGTCATGCACCAGTTCCCGTTTGAGTCTATCTCAAAGCGGTGTTTTCGGGTTTTACCCCTAGGTACATCTGTGCCAGAGCCGCCTCTACCTGCTCGTATCCAGACAGAGATGTATTTCTTGGAAAATTCACAAAATCTATACAGTTCTAAAATTCTAGGAAGTTCTTCTATACTAATCCTCAAAGTCTATCTTAATGATATATGCTCTAATAAGAGTTTATCTAAATCTTGTTTCCAAGGTTTGTACTAAACTTCCTCTGATACCAACTGTAATACCCTGACCCTAAATTCCCAGAGTCAGTGCATTATTTTAATACATTGGCATGATTACAAGGAATCAAGTACCGAAAGACCGATCAGTTTAGCAGTCTTGGAAAATAAATTACATACATGAACGTTACATTACACTTTCCAACATACAGCACAAAAAATCCTTTGAGACCACCATTGATCCCCTAGCTTAACCCTACTTATCAATAATAAAACACTTCTTGGAATCCTGGGAAAATAAAACATAAGAAAGGGGTGAGCTCAAATGCTCAGTAAGGGTAAGAAATACAATGGAAGATAACATAAATATTAGGCATGGTGAATAATTGAAAACACATGCCTTTACAAATAATAAACATAAACACTTTTATGGCAGGAATATGAGCTGAGTAAATAATGCCATAATAAAACATATTCATGGGTATTCTACTAGTCGAATAACCACATGAAACATCAATATTATTTTCATAATGAGGGAATGTATAATTCGAGACATTCTGAAACATTTTTTTGAGGCCTCAGCCAAGACGTCTAAAAATGATTTAGGCCACAACCAAAACCATATATCAAATTGGGAAAGGCCTCAACCAATTCCATGTCTAGTTGTCTCATGAGACCTATTGATGCATTGAGGAGCTATAGCAGGCTCCACCCGTCACATACTAAGTCCAATACATTCCTCATACGAAAATGTTGAAACATAACATAATCATTCGTATTAAAACTAGCATACGAAATGTAAATACTTTAACCATAAACCATGAATGGTATAAAAATAACACATCCACAGTAAAAAATATCACAAAACCTTCAATACAATATGGAAGATTTGTATCATAATAAATCAACTTCAAATAAGTTTAAAATCCATCAAATGATGTTGACATAGATGAAAATGATTTGTAAAACTCTTTGAGAGAAATATCCCTTTTTCATGAAAATATTTAAAAGTCACACAATTTAGAAAATAATACATTTAAATACATTTTTGAATCAAAGTGTCTCATACCACTTTGAAACTTTTAAAAGGAATTAACATTTTTAAAACATTTATGTCCATGTAAATAAATCCTTAAAAACCATTTTGAAAACATGAACATTAATGAGAATGGTTTAGAAGAATAAATATTTAAAACATTTAAAATTTTGTTTTAGTAAAAATTACCTTAAAAATAATCCCTTTTAAAACTATTTTATGAAACATGGACATGGATAATAAATTTTTCCCAGTAGATACTTACGTAAAAACAACGTCGAATAATAATGAGATTGTGAAATTAACCCTTACCTTGCACTTTCATTTGGTCGAGGGTATGTTTAACCTCCTATATAATGACCATTGTTTGTTATTAGATTATAAAAAGACCATATTAATATTTATTATATCATACATGATTCATTTATGACTTTATACTACCCATTTAATAATGATTTCCATGATAAATTAACATTTCAGGTAATAATCGCTTTCTTTATCGTACGTATTTTAACTTGTTATTCTTGATCGTATCAATTAGATCATGATTTAAATATTTCTAGAACATAAAAAATGATTTATATATAATATATATTTATAATATAAATATGTATAATATATATATATATGAAATGGAAAACACCGTTTATGGAGACGGTAGGCCGTACGTACGCATAAACGATGTTTCTGTTTTCATATCGTATTGAATGGAAGTAAGTGAATGAGATGAATGTGAATATATATATATATATATATATATATTTATAGTATCATTTTTATGTCACATATTACATACTTATTAACAATATATATTTTTATAATCATCGTTGAATGGTGAACGTGGAAATGAATCTCATCGCGTCGTGGAGACGGTAATCCGTACGTACGCACGAGCAAAAATATCATTATATTGATGGTGAAATCATATGTAATTGGATGGTATATAATATATAAAGAATCATTAACATGTTATATTTATTATTTACATCAGTTATACTCATTATTATACCTATCAAAATAATAATGTATTGAATAACAACTACACCACGACGTGGAGACGGTAAACCGTACGTACACACGTATGGTGACATGTCATTCAAAGGATGGACAGAATAATGAATATGGTTATACCATATTTATAATAACATCACAATATATAGAAGATACTGGATTTATTATTTTATAATGGAAACAACAAAGAAAGAGGAAGTGGAAGAAGAAAGGAACTTGAAAGAGGTGATGAAATATTTACCTCTTCTTCGGGTTCTTCCTTTTGATTTGATCAAAAGGGCTCCTTAGGTTGGCTTTATGACTAAAGTAAGGCCTTTAGGATGAAGTTAGTACAGTTTAAAGGGTATTTGGGCAGGGGTTATCTGATCCAAATGGCTTTGAAGGTGTGAATTAGAGAGAAGGGGAAGTTCCCTTTTATAAGAGGGGTGAGGGGCACCTTAGGAAAAGCTAGAAATATTATTTTATAATAAAATCATTTTCGGTTTCTAATAGCTCCAAAATGAATTATTTAAATTATAAGGTGAGTATGGGTCGAAAATCAATCAACCAATAGGTTTTATACAGGTTTGAGTCACTATATTAACTTTATATTTTAAATTTAACTCTTAATTAAATAGTTTGACATTTACCATGTCTCTTTGTATTTTTATATTATATGGTTAATAAACTTACTATATAATTCCAAGAAAACCCCAAGTAGTTCATTAATTATACAACTATCATTATATAAGTATTTTGTCCGAATATTATATTTTTAGGAATAGAATATCAATTAATAATATAATATTTTTTTTAAAAAAAAACTCTTTTATGTCAATTTTAACACTATTTGATATTTTGCGTTTTCTAAACTCATAAAAACATTATTACTTCAAAATAAATTTATCTACCCAACCCTAACATGTCATATTAACCTAGAAAATTAGTGTAATTTATAAAAAGTCTCAGATTAAATTTATTTGGATATTTATAATATCAACTATTTTAATATTTCATTAATTAGGTAATTACTGCATCATCATTGCGTCATAAATAAATTAAATTATTTATTGTCTAAAAAATATAAATAAAATACCATTATTTAGGAAATATTTTTATATTTCTAATGAATATTTATAGTCTAATTTATCTTATGTGTAACCCTATATTAAAAATGGTTTAGTTATTAAACTTTGAATTTAACACTTTTAACTCTTCTTTGAATTAAATAATAATAAATGTCCTAATCTAATCCAAGTGGACCTAAAGGATCATATTTTATTCCTAAGGTTGTTTTTGGTCGAATTACACTTATCTAATAGAATTAGTACATGTGTTAGGGTAATAATAATATCACTTTTACCCTTAATTACCCTATTTACTTTTAACCGTGGTAAATAAAAGTAAAAAGTTACTATTAAAAAAAAATATTTTCATCTTATTGAACCACATTTTACTTAATGATATCAATCACGTCTCTTGGATTTTTGAAATTCAACCCACAGAAGTGGTAAAATTAAGTTTTATGTAAATTTGCAAATGCTCCTAGGAGGTGGGTAAAAGACGATAAAAAGTTCAATAAAATTTTTATATATCTAAAATTATTATAAACTGACTCCAATTAATTACATTGAACTTATATATATATTATGTATCTATTTTTACATAAAATAAATTTAAATAAAATAAATAATTATTTAAATAAAAATTTGGTTTTAAACTATAACTGAGTGTTTTTCACTATTCATCAAAAATTGAAAGTTTTCAGAAAAATACCAAAATTTCACCTTAAGATAATTTTGATATTCTGAATTCAAAAATGAAGTCTATTTTACCAAATTAAAAACATATAAGTTTCATTTATTAATTTAAAATTAATTCCCGTTGTCAAAACCAAAAAGCGTGTTTTTAAGAAATAATAACTATCAAAAGATTGATACTTGTTTATGTTCAATTTCAAAGTGAAATTATTTCCAATGAATAACATTGGATTAAATGGTAAAAATATAATCTAATTATACTTTAAAACCACTCAAATTTATAATTTAACACTATAAATTATTTCTATTAAAAAAGTTGTTTTCAATTAAAATATAGTATTTTTCACTATTCATCAAAAATTGAAAGTTATCGGAAAAGTACCAAAAAGTTATCCAAACTAAATTTTTATGTCATGCTTCTAAAGAAGAATTTAATTTCATTAAATTGAATATATAGAAGTGTCAAATATTATTTTTAAAATGGGTTTTCCATTAAAAGGCGGTAAAATTGCATTTTTTGAAAAATACTTCTTTTATATGAAGAAATGAATTTGTTCTTATATTATGTCTAAGAAACACACAATATGGATTCTAAAATTATAATAAGTATATAAAATTCAAAATTTAGTTAACACTATTCATAACCGCTTTTGAACGGCTAGTTTGGTAAGTCGTGGTGCGCTTGAAATCAGTGTTGCGTGTAGCGCAAGTTATTGAATTACTTTGAAGAAATAACGTACTATGAAATCTTAGGGTGTTACAACCCGGGTAAGAATCAGGATGGAAATGGAGGAAGTGTTAAAATGTAATAAATGGAATGGATGGAATGTAAGGGGTGATGAGATTAAACCTCAAGGAGGATTCCTACACACCCCAATGGATGGGAATCAAAGTCTATGTAGTTCAGGATGGGGAGATGAGACACCTAAGGAGGTGTCTCGTGCGAATGGAGCATATGGATAGGGACCCAAAGGAAGTGTAACCTCTAGGCTAGGGCATGATCCAGCCGAGACATAATGACTCAAGAGAAAGACCAGGATGGGAATGAATGAAGGGCTTGAACCTCAGGGAGGATTCCTATGTACCATGTTTAGAAGACATGGATCAAAGTCCACATAGTTCAGGATGACATTGGGGCTTACGCATGGATATCTTCCCTTTGACATGTTAGGGATTACACATGGTTAGCGGCCCAAACGGATGGATCAGAACACCATATGGAGGTGGATCCAAGGGATATGTCCTATAAAGGGAAGGTGTTACATCATGAGGGTATGTCCCTAGGAGGGAGCACCAGAGTTTACTACTGATGGGGATTGAACCTCGTGGAGGCTTCCTACATACCTTGTGTAGAAGACAAGGATCAAAACCTATGTAGTTCAACATTAAGGGGGCATGGGGATTAAAAACTAAGGCGTCCTGGATGGATAAGTGTCATGGTCACTACTATCCTCTAATCCCATGTGAATTATACTCAGTGTGAGAAATAAGAGGTAGTAGTATACCTAATGACCGTGTCACAAAAGATGCATCCACGAGAGGTGATATGGGGCTTACGCACTAAGGCGACCCAGAGAGATGGAGATTGGGGATTACTCTAGGAGGGATGACCAAAGAGAATCTCATCCCATGTGAGGAGGATGTCATTACCTACCAGGAGGGAGAGGAAGATCTCACTCCTATAGAGACAAGTGGTCATGGAGAATGATCAAGGTGCGACACCCCATGTTCATTTCACAGGGTGAGACTACAATTTAACATCATGTGTTGAGGATGATGGGACTTGGCAGTTTAACGTCCTATAGCTCGGACAGGGAGGACTCACTCCTCACCCCCTAGACTTACATGACTGATACCCACCCACACTTGGGGAAGGGAAGGCATTAGAAATTATCGAAAGGAGCAGGGTGGAGTGGTCATTAATGGGGTTCATGTTAGCGTCCCTATGCCAAAATCAAAGGGAATTAGTGTAACTATGCCAAAAATCAAGAGGCGGGGCAACACGATACGGGACACCGCATGAGGGACCAGGAAATCACTACATACTAGCCTGGAGGGCCACATGGAGGAGGTGCGCACAAGATGTGGGAGTTGCATGAAAGAAGGGATAAGACATGGCGTTTTGAGGTAAAGACAACCCATGGAGCCTAAGAGAAGAGGTGCACGCAATATTGGAGGCTTGCGTACAAAATGAAGGGGGATGAGCAGAAGACATAATGTATAAGGGAAAGTGTTGTGCACAAGAATAGTCTTTTGTATGCACTTGACTTATGCTCAAAGGAAATGGGTGAGGGTCAATCCCTTGAGGGCCCACCCAAAGGGGGACCCATAGGGGACCTATAACACAGGATCCTATACCTTGAATCCGTGACTTGCGTGTGGTTACAGAAGGGGTCATTTTACATGCACGAGAGAAATGGTTTGACTTTCGGATCATTACCCTAAAAAGGATTGGGTGCAATTCTATTTATAGGTGAAATTTTTGGCGGTAATGTAGGAAAATGGTGGCGCGAAAGATAAAGTTTGGCATCATATTGGGAACATAAGAGACTTATGTTCTGGCTACTCTTATGTGCCATCCTTTCCACTTTTGCGCATCTTCCTTGTCCATTTTCATATGGTCGGGGCGGAATATATCTGTTGATGTCACATTGGGAACATAAGAGACTTATGTGCTGATTTCCATATTGCGTGCAGGTATCCAAACTTACACGCACCACTCTTGGCCTTCTCAAAATGGTCCATTGAGTCAAATGGTGTATTTAGTTTGCTCAAATATGCTCATTTGCATCCTCAAGTGGAATTTAATGCCAAAAAATTCCCCCCTTGGAATCTAAGCTGAAAGGGGACCAAAGGGCCAGGTTTTGAAATAAATGCTGAAAAGGACAACACATTCTTGGAGGTGCATGCAAATTCCGACTATTAGCGCATAAGGCACCTTGAATGCATGCGAAGGACTTGATCCATGCCTATAAATACATGGGGGGCCCTAGGCACAATACTTTGAATTTATGTATGACAAACAACTTTTCTCTCGTGCGCGTAAGTTTCTGATTCCTATGTGGAAAACCTAAACTTCAGTTGGTGGTTTACATGCAACCATCGAGTCTTTTGCACTCTAGACTTGGCCAGATTTTCAGAATCCACCATCCAATCTTACACGCAACCACTCATTTTGTGCACAACCCTTAATCCTTTTGCACATCATTCTTACTGTCTTCAACATTCGTTTAAGATGGATGACCAACGGACTACTTTTGAGAGAGAAGTTGCCGATGCCACGCAGAGTGCAAAGATGATCTGGAATCCCTAGACACTTCATTCTAGAAGGGTAATGTTAGATAATCAAATTCTCTTGGGCATACTGACACAATCTCATAAGGATTACATCTGAAGAGACAGTCTCCTGCTGTGGAATTTTGGGATCACTATCACAAAACAGGGCAAGGGAAGCGCTTCCCTTTATCAACACTAAGCAAAAAGCACTGATAAAGGGGTGTGCCTTTATCAGTGCTAGCTAAAAGCACTAGTAAAAGTTTTTATTATTAATTTATATAAAATTATGATATTTATATTCAAAAATAATGTTTATTTGTATAGATTAAATAAAAAACAAATGTTTATAATTAATATATATATTTTAATAATTCATATATATATATATAATGTTTTAATTGAAAAAATTATTTCTAAGATTATAATTATATATATATATATAATTAAATAATTATAAGATTTTAATAAATTACATTAAATAATAAATATATTTATTAGATTTATTATATTTATTAGAGATTTATTAGATTTATTAGATTAATTCATTGTATTTATTATATTTGTTATATTTAATATATTTATTTTATTTATAAATATATAATACTTTTTAATATATATATTTATAATTAAAATTATTGAATATATATGTGTTTTCCAATAAATTTGGTCAACGAATATATGCGTATATGTTATATATCATATGCATGAATGTTCATTTGTACATTAATTACATGATGTGGTATATTGATTAATTCACAATGTTACCCATATGAACTATATATGTTCTAAAATAATGTACTTATAAAATTACATAAAATATATTTAAATAATAAATATTTTTTGTTATATTTTTAATGATATATATAAATAATTTTCAAATAAATTTTTAATTATAATTTTATTAATATAAATATATTAATAATTATATACCAATATTTATAAATATGTACTATTTATATTTATAATTATTAATTAATAAATAAATATTTATCCTATATATTATTTTAAATAAATATATAAGAATATAAATAAATTATTAAAATTATACATTTATCAGTGATTTTTAGCACTGATAAAGGCATATATTTATCATCCCTAAAAAAGAACTGATAAAATAAGTATTTATCAGCACTATAATCTTAGCGCTGATAAATAGGTGTTTTATCAGTGCTCAAAAATCACCGATTAATGTATCATTTATTAGCACTTTTTTATTTTAGCTCTCATAAAACATAACTTTATCAAAATTTTTAACTAGCACTGATAAATGTTCCAGTGGTTTTTATAAAATAAACCTAACATGACCCTCCTCCCTCACACTCATTCAAACCTTCATGGAAGCTGAACCCTACGCTGTTGACCTCTCCTCCGTTGCAACCCCCCCTCCTCCTCCTCTACCGCCGATGTCTTTTCCTCCTCCTCCGATGCGATCATCCTCCTCCTCCTCTGTCACCGATGCCTTATCCTCCTCCTCCTTTGGCCACCGGCTCATCCTCCTCCATTGCGGTCTCCTCCTCCTCCTTCTCCTCCTCTTCCTTGCATGGTACCCTTGTCCACGTGACCTGCTCCAGCACACCCTCCTAATCCGACGACCATCCCAACAGCCTCCTCTACAGTGCACAAATTCCTCCCAGTGAGTCTCTTATGTAATGAATTTTTACTCCTCTGCATTAGAAAGATAGTTGGTGTGCAAAGTTAGGTCTAATGGGCCCTATAGTGGTATTGGTTCATGTTATTAATTACTAATAGCCTAGGTTGAAACTGTATGAATGGGATTATGATCAATCATGTTGTAAGTGTCATGGGTGGAGGTTTCTATGAGGAAAGAATCATGGTAATCACATGGAAAGGATTTTTATATGGATTGTTAATTGGGGTAGAGTGATAGTGATGTAAAATTTATTGGTAAAGACCATGCCTTTACTAGATATTTGGCTATCCTAAGTTGTGGGACTTTATAATAGTACTACATAGTGTGATTGGGGGGATGCCTTGGTGGGTACTAGTGATAGAATAACCAGTGGGTAGGTTTTTGTGTGAGATATATCAAGGATTATTTTAAATCTTATATCATGTTGAGTACAAGGTTTGTATTGATTATCCTACATAAAATATTTATCATGGATATATGAAATTGTAACATCTCCCTTAGAACCCTTATAGGTACATTACATGGAAAGGGTTTGATTATGATGTTAGTGGAAATGATAATGTGGATCCCTTATGACCTTAAGGGAAGGGAAATCCACACATGGGGTGGTGTAGGTTGGTAACTAAATATGAATAAAGAGATTTCTTGTTGATATATTGTTACCTATAGGTCTTAAGATCATCATGATATATTTTTTAACTATAGGATATGCTAATGATGGATACGTTTAGTGAAGTTGCTTAGGATGGGTCATGTATGGGCTTATTATGTAATAGCCTCTTGCTCGATGCTAGGTATCAATCATTGGATAGCAAAGATCTAGGACGAGTCTTATCTTCCATGCTTGTTCATTATATCTTAATCGTTATTATATATCTATGATGAGGATGAGGCCTATAGACCTTGGTATTGCAATGTAGAGATACTCCACCAAGGTGAACATTCTTTCAAATTTTTTAAAGTTTATGTTTGGCTATACATCATGGGGTATATGCGGTTTTCCACAAGACATAAATTATTTTAGTGGTTCAGATTGTGTTAAAGGTTAGATATGTTATAACCTCCCTAGTATCTTCTTTATGTATGTTCATTTATACAAGGTATCTGTCTTACATTGGTAGTCCTTCTTAGGCAGTAAGTTGTATCTTTTATAACCTTCTCATAATCCACTTCTAGTATATCTTATTAGCCATGTGGAATACCTTGTATTAGTGATTTGGATTGTGTTAGAGGTTAGATTGGTTATTCCTCTTTAGGCCCTCCTTTACGTATGTGAGTTTATCCATGGGACCCACCTTATATTAATAGTTTGGATCATGTGGGAGGTTGGCTATGTTATTCCCTCCATACTGTTTTTTGGGGGTGTATGTTATTCCATGAGGCATATAGTCACATCACAATTCATGATCAATATTTAATGGTTCTGCCTAGGGGATGAGTGTTGTAGTGTATACCTTGTGGTAATTCAACAATGTGACATCATAGGGTGCACTATGCAATATACCCTTAGGCTACACCATAATGTACCCTATTCTTGAAATAAAAAGAGATTTTTTAGTCTTTTTAATGAGGTTCCCCTATTCCTTATTAGCCACTCGACCCCATCACCCAAACCCTTATTCCCTATAATTTTCCCCTACCATAATTCACTCTTTAGGATCCCTAATGGTCATTTCATAGTGGAAAACCCACCCCCTACCTGGATAGACCACACCCCCTCCCCCACACACCTATAGCCCCCACCTGGACAGCCCACCCCCCTCCTTGGACAACCCACACCCCCTCCCCCACACCCCTGCAACCCCTACCCCCCGGACAGCCCACCCCCTTCCCCTTTTAACCTTTTATGTTTTACTGTATTTTTCTCTTTTCTCATCCAGAACCCCTCCGCGCTACACCCCCTCCACCTCCTCTTCTCTTGGGTGGTTCTCCCTCACATGGTGTATGTTTCATCTTTCATCACTTGTATTAGAGAGCCTAGGATATTTTTTACCTCTCTTATTCATTCTATATATTAGTGTTTGACCCCCCAAAAATCCTATATTTAAATGGACATGGGTCAATTACAATTTGAAATGTAATGATACAACCTAGGATGGTATCATAACTAACAACTGAACTAACTTTACACTAACCTAAGAGGCGTTCATGATCCCTATGGGATAACAATGATCCCCTGGGAAAAAATACAATTAATGTGGAATATTTTACCCCTAAATTATAGTAAATTAAAAATGGTCTTTTTATTGAAAAGTAGACATGTCTCATTCATAATTTGAACATTTAGGAAAATAGTAGATATGAAAAAAAATAAACAAGAAGCAGATATCATAGATGGAAAATAAAATCCCACTATTGACCAATTAAATTGTTTAACATGTGAGTTCTCATTTTATGTTTTCTTTTTAGTTGGAAATATCCTCTACCACGCACCTCTCCTCTGCCGCGAATGCACCTATACCACGTGCTGAACAACACCTTCGCAGTGAGTTTTCTCCTCTTAATCATTGGTTTCCTCTTGTTCGCATGTTATTACTGTTTTCTATTGATGGTTATGTTGTGAAATATACGAGCTAAACACTCCACTGAAAATCGTGGTCGTTGGTGGTGCTTGTTTGCGCACTAAATGAATAACATGTTGGTTGGTTCCTATTGAAAATTTGAATATAAAAATTGGTAATTTACATATACTTTACCAATGAATGAATTACCTATGATGATAAAACTTCTGTGATAACCCTTGAATTAACAAATAGAATTGAATAAGGGATGCTTTGTAAAATCTAAAATTGTGATTGTTTGGTTTGTATGGTGTTGCGATTGTGAGAACGACTGTGTGTTTGTATTGTGTTGCAGTTGTTGGAATGATTGGTATGAAATTTGTTTTCCTTGTTTTAGTTCTTCCACCATTTAATATCAATCCAAACTTTACCCATTTCAATGACACCACCACTTTTTTACTAGTGCAATTCCACTGAATCTTAGAAAACCACTTCACTAGAGGACTCTATGAGACACTTTATGGACACCCTAGTCAAATAACCATAACAACACATGTAATGAATCCTTCCACCCACAAGCACTCTATTGAATATCATACCATTTATTAGTTTAGTACCATAGTTCTTGACTAGAGACATTATGTTTCTAAACTGACTGAAAATTCATTTTTTTATTATCCAAACACTTTTGAGGAAAAAGTGAAAAACCAACAAACACTTTTTAGGAAAAATGGTAAACCCACCATGACTTCATGACTTACAACATTCAAACATTAGAAAACAAATCAACTCATTACACATACCAAAAAAACCACACAGTTATTAAAATCATGAACCTGGGTGCATAAACATCAGAAGAGCTTGAAAAAACCTTAGAACTGGACTCCTTGAATGCTGCCGATGTGACCATCGACATCAGCCCCAAAACCACCAACCCGATAGTGAACTCCGATCAGAGTTCACCCAAACCTTCTAGCGACATGAGATGGTCCAAGAACACATCCAAAAAAGGCAACGAAGAGTCCGGATCAAGGTAGTCCAGGCAGTGCTGACGCCACACCCAACTCCACAGAATCTAGTCACACCAGTCTCACCACACCAGTCTCACCAACAGCAACACTAGCATCAAATTCTGACCCAAGCAGATCAAACCAAACCATTTCAAGAAACCAAACAATTACACCAAACCAAACCAAATCAAGAGAATCATAACACAAGGCCCCCTCCCTCTGAGCCCCTGGATCCAACCCCGAACACACTGGTGCACGCCAAGCCGACGATGAGACGGGATAAATCCAAGCAGAAGAATCAGAGCCGGAAGGTCGTCGTGGTAGACGCTGTGCACACCGGAGCCGATGCCAGAAGCTGGAACAGAACTGCAGCAACCATCGAGGATGACGGTGAGCACACCAGAATCGAAGACGAGCACTCTGAATCTGTGAAGATAACCAAAGCCAAGAGGAGCTAGTTCCATTGATCAGGTGGTTGGGAAGATGGGTGTGATTTACTTTGGTCCTGAGTAATGCATGGAGAGGTAAGGGTATTGTTTATCATAGCTAGTTACATTGATTATAGTTGGATGATGACCCTAGTTGAACATATTTTGTGTAATTATTTTGTTAAATATTAATATTATTATATGAAATAGGATGAATATGAATAAATAATGGATGAATGCCAATCATTTGACAAAAGAGTATGAAGATGGTGTGAAATATTTTATCAAGTTTGCAAAATATCATGCATATGTCCCTTCTCAAATCCTTTGTCTGTGTTTATGCTATTGTTATTCAAGATAAATTAGTCCAAAGGAGTTGGAAGAACACCTGACCTGTCACATAATAGATCAAAGTTATACATGTTGGAATAAACATGGGGAAAAAACTAATGTAGGTAGTGACTGTGATAACAATGCGTTTTATAGATCATCTGATATGATTATAAGCGTGAATAATGAAGAAAGTCGTATGGAGTATGTGATTGAAGATGTGAATGATGATGAAGATCGTATTGAGGAAATGTCAAGGAAAATTTAAGATGAACTTTGTGATTTTCCAAAATTGTTTGAGAAGTTAAATAGTTGCACAAAGACACCATTATATGCTGGTTGAACTAAATATATAGCATTGTCAGCTGTACTGAAGCTGTATAATTTGAAACCAGGAAACAGGTGGAGTGATGCCAGTTTTATGGAACTAATTTATCTCTTGAATGACATACTCCCAGAAGATAATGAGCTCCTGATCCGAACATACGATTCCAAACGAATGCCACGCTTGATGGGCATGATCTCTGAAAGAATACACGCCTACTCGAATGACTGTATATTGTTTCACAAGGACCACAAATCACTTAAAAAATTCCCAAAGTGTGGTGCTTCTAGATACAAGAAAGACGAATCCAGTCCTATGAAATTTGTATGGTACTTTGCAATCATTCCAAGGTTTAGGCACCTATATGAAAGTGAGGAGACTGCAGGACAATTGACATGGAATGCATATACAAGAATTAAAGATGGGAAACTACGTCACCTGACAGACTCTCCTCAGTGGAAGAAAATTGATCATGAGTATCCTAAATTTAGAAATGAGACGAGAAACCTTCATCTTGCATTATCTACAAATGGAGTGAATCCTTTTGGTTTTCAAAGCAGTAGTCACAGTACATGGCCAATTATGTTGGTAAATTATAACTTACCACCATGGTTATGCATGAAATGAAAATACATCATGTTATCTATGCTCATATCAGGACCAAAACAACTGAGTAATGATATTGATGTTTATTTGTCTCCATTGATATAGGATTTGAAATTATTGTGGGATTTAGGTGTTACGTTGTATGATGCTTACAAAAATAAAGATTTCACTTTGAGATCCATGTTGTACGGGATGATAAATGACTTTCCTGCTTATGTAAATTTTTCAGGATATAGAATTAAAGGAACTCAAGGGTGTCCCATCTACGAACAAGGTACACAGTCAATTAGGTTGAAACATTCATTGAAAATTGTGTTTCTAGGACATCGTAGATTTCTACCCCGGCAGCATAAGTGCCGATCTTGGATGATTCCATTCGATGGAAGTTCAGAAGAACGTACAACACCGTCTCTAGTACTGGGGGTACAACAGGCTTCTCAACATGTTTCTGCTGGTCCCAGTGCTAATTCTATCACTTCGGAGGAACATAATGATAATGCTTCTGAGGAAATGGTAAGAAATGAAACCCTGACGGCACAAAAAAAAGAGCGCCGTAGTTTGATAGTGTTAGCCAAAATCCTTAAGGAAAAAGAAAAAGGGCATAAAATTTGAGGTGGGATGGAATAAGTGAGACCAACATGTTAACCCCAACAAAGCCATCTTTAGTATCTACATTGGAATCATCACTCGGCAACGCATGTCGATTGATGTACAGTCGTGACACCATGTTGTCACCGGGATTAAGACACTAATGTGGGAAGAGATTATGGTAACATTATGATATCATTTCTTTAATTCATTAAAATAAAATAAAATTCTAAAACATTGACTTACTATTCATCACCCATTGTAGAGTGCATTTATAGTATATGCCTCACACAAGGAATATGTATTAAGAGTTGTAGGAAGGATTCATAGAGGCTTCCACACAATTTTAACGAAATATCATCTTAAAGATGATGAAGGGAAAATATAGCCACACCCACCTCCTCTTTATGAACACTTGATATCCTAAGGAGCATGGGATGCATTTAGAAACCGTTGTGGGGAGAAGAATTTTCAGGTACATTGTGTATGGTAATACGCTGTTTGACATTTCTTGTATTCATCATTTTGATTGACAGTTTTTTATTTATGAAACAACAATTGAGTGATGAAAATAAATAACGAGCAACAAGACCAGCATACCCCTACCGTAAAGCAAGTATGGGGTACACTTCACTTGAGAAAAAAATGGTACGTATTTTAAATCTATCGTAATACTTTTATGTGACATAAAATAACACCATAACCATGTTCCTCTATTTATATGCATATTGATGAATCAAAATCGAAATCCACTTCCATCCCATGCCATGTGATATAGAAGGAGGCTTGTGTAAATAAATAGAGGATACTGATAGATGAAAACACACAAAAGGTGTGGAAAACATGCGTAAGTATGACATAATATAAATTTGATTTGCTTTAAATCGCTATTACATAACAATGACTACTTATTTTCATATATTTTTTATATGACATAGTCACAGGAATCAACAAAACCCGCACCAGATGAAGACAAACTTTCAACGGCCTTGAAGCAGCCATGACAGTATGACCGCGTCAGAGGTGCGGGTTTTGGGGTGACACCCTGAACATATTTTCAAAAAGAAAAACAAGCGGAGGATCAAACTTAGGAAATAAAAAATATGAGATAAACAATAGCTATGTTTCAAGAAGAATTAAAATACTAGAGAGAGATGATATTAAGTTTGATTGGGGGAGGAAAAGAGAAGAAACAACTCAACAACAACCCATGCGTGAAGATCCCTCCCCACCCCAACCAGCTTTGAGGTGAGCCATTCCCCTCAAAAACCTGACTTAGCTGAGGTAATGAATGTTCTAATAATTGTTTCCATGAAATGTGAATCACATAGACACTGATAACTTTCCTGTACTAATATTCTAGAGGGTAAAAATGACTATGATTTATATCTATCAACTCCCACCTATCACCTTGTAGCGAGGAATACGGTGTTCAATATGCAGAACGACATGCTACACAACAGAAAACTTCCAACAGATCATTTCAGAGTGTCGATTAATGTAGCTAATGAGTCAAGCGTTGGGCTACCTATTCCAAATGAAGATAACGACATTAATACAGTCAAACAAGCTATTAGAACATTCATCGCATGGCCGTCAATTCTTGTAAAAAACATGTCGACAAGGAGGTATCCATTTCCAATTTATTTTTCATGATGAACCTTTAACATTTAATGAAAAAGGTCTGAACTGATGAATGTTATTATGAAATGACAAAGAGAAGGGGGTGAAATGAAATATTGACTCAAAAATATCTCAAGGATCAACCGACCGATTGAAACGATCTACTGAGAGCACCTTTACCCCGCTAGTTCTATATCCACATTTAATATCATTGTAGGATCATGTGGATACAAAGTTGATAGATGAAAATGATCACATAGTTGATTTTATAAAAAATATGTATGGGGAGGAAAAATCATATTTCATTAGTTCTAAAAATGTAAATGAAATCTTCAAGTATGAATGGCTAGGCGTCTCAATTATAAATGTATACATGAGGTATGTTTTCATGATTTTATTTTACAAAAGTTGATATACTATGATAATTATGACTAAATACATTTCATATTTTTCATAGGTGTATATATGAAAAAAATTTGAAGGGATTTCCCTATGAACAAAAATTTGGACTCATTATTCCTCACATCACCTCTTCAAAAGAAGAAATAAATTCTGATAAAGAGGCTGAAATAATGTCGTCCCTGCTCAAATCATTTGAAAATAAAATTATGGATGATAGAATCTTTTTAATACCAACGATGCAGGGGTAAAACTCTACAATTTAATCATATCAACTATATTTTCATTTCTTTCATTACTTATTCCTTTTTGTGTTTTTAGGCAGCATTGGATGCTAATTATAGTCAATTTGGATACTCCAAATATTTATTTTATGGATTCAATGCATGAATATGCAACAAACCAACCACGCATTATGGAGTTTTTCAATTTGTAATACACTAGATCCAACATTTTAGAACTAAACATCTAGTTATATAATTTATATTATATTTTAATGAGGATTCTTTTATGATAGGGCGGTGCATCAATATCGTCTACTTCATGGAACAAATCCAGAGCCTCAGGACAAGAATTCCCACAATATCTATAACTAAAAAAGTATCCTGGTATATATAATAATACTGCACTATCCAAACACATATCAAAACAAATTACTTATTTTTCTCGATGTTTCTACAGTGTCCAAAACAAACAAACAGAAAGGACTGTGGTTATTATGTTTGTAAATTTATGAAATAGATCGTATTTAATCACCAAACTAGTATCCCTAACGAGGTATTGTCGAAAATAATTATGAGTTTATTTAAAATATTTATTAATCCTTTGTGTATTTATATTTTTTCAGAACTACCATGAATGTCGCAAAAACTCATATTCACAAGATGATATAGATGTGTTTAGAAACGGATGGGTGCAGGAAGAGAAGGAAAAGTGAACGCTAAATGATGATATCATAAAGATGGTGTCAGATGAGAGCATCATGGGGATGCCGGATCGGAAGTTCAGATCAGATTCTATGCTAAGTGGTAATTAACCAACTATAGTAAAGTGCACAAAGAATCATTAGTTTTGTTATTATCTTATATCTAGACCAAAGAAACCCTTTAGAAAGATGTAAAGGTAATGTTATGATATAATATGTCTATTTTAACAAAAAATTATATAATGAAACTTTGATTTTATTTACATTATTCCTTTCAGGGTTTGTTTATTTTAGAATATTTCTATCCATGTGACATGACTTTGCAGGAAGAGCAATGTCGCTATGTCTGCTCAATCACAGAGGTAATCTTGATGTTTGCACAGTAAAATCATTATCCATAGATCTTGCATCTCAAAAATTTCTCAAATGAACCTGCATCATATATACATATTCATTTCCATCAAAATCTGGGTGTCTACACACCTCATATAGAACCTGCATCACATCAATGCCCAGATGCATACACACCTCACATACAAATTCTAGCCCACTCACGAGCATCTTAAAAGCTTGATGGGAACCAATATCTTGGATTTTCAATTTTATAATTACTTTACCTCATATGGGTTTCTTATTTGAAATGATACTATGATCTCTCCACCTTAAGAAGGGATTATTCATCCCTCCTACATCCTTAAGACTAATAATATGTTCAGGGAGAACATCTCATATGTGGGTAATTTCATCTCCAAAGAAGACATCTCTAATGGTTAATTTTTAAGATTATGTGGATTGATTTTAAAGGGTTCTAACATTATTTGTAGCTTAAAACCCATATTTACAGATCAATAATGTATAATTATATATCAAATTAGAAGTTTGGGTGGTTATTTGGCTGGGTTATTCGATCAGGTGAAAGCTTTGGGATGAACTGGGGTTGTCCCTTCTTGGTTCAGTGCACTGCCACAGAGTTTGTCGTTGATCTGAAAAAATAGGATTTTATGAATCTATTTAGGCTTACAAAACCCTTACTTATTGCAAAAAAATTATGATGGTATACTTGTTCAGTTTATAGAGTCAATACATGAACACATTTCATTTTATGTATGGTGAGTTCGACATCAGTATATTGGACATTAAGATGATATATGGTGCGATGATTTTAGGAGAAAAGTATGATGAGTAAATTCATACCCCATATACTTGAGATTTCATGGAATAGAATCCTCCCATTATGAAGGATCTCATTAATTTGGCCAGAACATCCCTTGGAAAGGACCCATATCCAGGGGTTGACATCCCCTTCAAGAAGTGGGCTGACTTGTTCATCAAGAAGACTTGGTATGAGTGTATGAATAATAATCCCAAGGCTTTTCCATCATGATAATCTTATGGGGAATAGAGTTATCATTTAAAATAGTTTAAGAGTGTTAATTCAATGACCAGGGATGGTCAGTCACCTCCCAGGACCATCACCTTCTTCATCTAGTAAGCTTCTTAGCAATGTACCCAAGAGAGTACTTATTCACAATGCAGAAAAAGGTGGAGTTATGGTATCCAAATTAATTATGGTATAGATGATTGAAGGTGGTATGATTATCATATTCTTTGTTCCCATGTTGGCTAAGTTATATTTCCAACTTCACCACATCTATAGGGGTATGCCTCGTTCATAATATCCAGCCCCTTCCAACTACGGTGGGGTTGGATGGGGCCCCACATCAGTGGATATGAGTTACTTAATACTCATAACATTCCAAGTTACCAGTTCAGGAAATTTCTATAAAGTATCAGTGGGGTCTGGCTAATCACACTAAAGAACTAGGTAATCAAGAGAAAAGTGAACCTGTATGATCACTTTTTTTTATACCATACGGAGCACCAACTTTTGAAATTACCAATAATGTAAAAGGTGATCCTGTAGCCTAAGCCTATCTTTTAGCCATATGTGAGGGTGTTTTATTTACTTGGATTAACTGAAATATATTCTATGAGTGGTATGCATCATACCACTTTGGTAGATAGTTCAATGCATTTAGATGAAATTCCCCACTCTTCCCCACATCCATTCAGAAATGCATCCCATGGTGGCTCAAAAATTGTGGATAATGTTCACCTAATAGGAAACTTAGGTTTAGGTGACCTTCCCTATAGATAGTGTGGGTTTTGTCCTCTCCAAGGATTATGTCTATACCTTGGTCCAATCATACCTAAATGGTCAGTTGGCTCCATTGGTGATAAAGCACACAGATCTTCTAATACTGGATGAGGAGGAGGACATATGGGCTCTAGAATCATCAAAAAGTTAGATTCCAAACAAAAAAACATATTCTATAAGAACCATAGCTCTCTAGATGTCTTAGAAGAAAATGAGGCACTTAGATCCAACACCATAAACAAGGAGGGTGCCAACAAATTTGGTAACAATGTATGGGGTTCCCATGAAAGAAGTTCTAGTCAGTGGGGGATCTTCTCTAATTATGGTGGTGTTTCCCATAACATTCCAATATTGGGACAACTATAGGAGGAATACATTTACCATAGAGGCCTGGAGAGTGTTGTTTCAAGTGGAAATAGAGCTAGAGGTATTTGGGAGTGTGATCGCTCCCAAAGGAATCTTCTATGAACAATAACCCATTGAATTCAAATCACTTCTCCAAGAACTTAGTGTGATGATTCATTCTATCAAAGTCCAAGTCCATTACACAACCCAAGCTTAGAGAATGAAAATTCCTTGCACAATGGTAACTAGTGAAGATAAGGGAGACTAGGATGGATCTAGTGAAGAAGTAAGATAAGTTTTATCATCACTTTCATATATTCTTTGATATTGTTAGGACTATGGTGAACTTTATTTTCTCTTGGATATTTCAAGAGGCTAGTAAAATTTGGTCACCTCCCACCTCTCTAGTTTACTTTCCCAGGGACACGGTGGCCAAAGTTGGTTCAAAAAGTGACTGAGAGGCTGATGATCAGGGCTCTCCAAGTCAAATGAAGCTCAAGGATGTGGTTGTTTCTGATCCAAAGAAAACACCATTTGTACCTCCATCAGCACCACCTTTGGCACCTCAAGTTATCTTTTGAAGTTTCTTCTTCTAAGAGGACTAAGAAGAGAAAGTGGGCAATTCCATACACTAAGAAACCTCTCAAAATAATTAATTGTTTTACTTTTTGGACTTTTTTCCTTTTCATTACTCTAGTATCTTATCATGGCCTATCTAATTGTGCAGGTTCTCATCAGGCCCTCTCTAAAACTGAGAAATACATTCCTTCCATAACTTCAATGAGACCTTAGATATTATATGGGCATTGACACTACTTGAGAAAGTAAACAAAAACATAGGAAACCTTTGGATATTTCAAATCCCAAAGAAAGATTCAAAGAGTACAAAGGAAAATCCATAATACTCCTAAAGTGCTTCGTACCGATGTACTTCACCGAGCTACGCGACCGAGCTATGCGGCCGACCTTCACAGCTGACCTCCATGCCAGAAGATGTTTTATCTCCCTACGCATAGCACCTACGTGGAGAAGCTGTGAGAAGCACCTGCACGAGCAACATCTCTTTGATTGGGTCCATCTGTGCCTATAAATAGATCCCTTGGGCTCCCCATTTCCGGACTGAAAAAAAGTGAACGACTCTCTGAAGCTCCCATTATGTAGCTATTTCACCTATATCTCTCAAATCATCTCAGGTAGTTCTCTAAACTACAAAATAAGGGGTAATTAAAGGGGATAGTCATGTTTTGAATTTCTTCACATTCTTTAGTCATCATCTACACCTACGTAGTATATCTGGGTACCACACCTACACGGTACACCTGCGCGGTACACCTGCGTACCTTACCTGTGCGTTACATCAATGTGGGGTACCTACGCGGCATACTTTCATGAGGTACCTACGTGACTATCTCAAATACCCTTATTTAAATCCATCCATGGTAAGGTATCTCCTTCCTTGGTTCCCTTATCCGAAAGGGGATAAGTTGAAGCCTCCACCAAAACCTCATGACTTCTCAAACCTTTGGGTAAGGCACATCAGCGTGTCTCCAATTTGGGTTTGTATTTCCACAGTCAGAGGTTTCCCACATTTGTTTCACAATGGGTTTAGGATTCATGGGATGTTTTTGGGTTTTTATATCCATATTCACATGTACTTTTCTCCCAGAAATAGTGTTGGGAAGTTCCCGGTTTGAAGGATGGTTGGTTACCGGCCTCACCCTTCTCAAAGAGGTGACCCAGAACCTTAGGTCTCTGGTAGGGAGGGTACACTTTGCACTTGCTATTCCGCACAAGTATAGGAGAAGTATCCCTCCCCTACAAGAACCAATTTTATGTAAGCCATCCTAGTATAATCCCCTCACCTTCACCCCTTATTCTTTACATTGGACCCTTGTTCAATGTAAATAGAACAGAGGGAAGGTTCGTCGCCTCGCCCTCTTCCACAGTAGACGCGACCTCTTCCATCAGCATGGAGGAAAAATTTGGAAGTGTGAAGTGTCATTGTTGAATCTTTAATATCCTCTTGTTTCTCACACCGAGCATGACTCATGTGGGCATAGAGATACGTGATGGTTGCAACATATGCACAAATAATCGCCAAAGGAACTACAAGAACTCTGATTCCTATTCAAGACAGGATACGTAGGAAGCCCTTTCAGGGCCCGAGCTCACTGAATATCCTCCTTAGGAATCCAACCCTAATTCCCCCCAATTTGGGTATCCTCCTTAGGAAATAATCCCCAAATTCAATCCTCAAATCATCAAGGCATCCTTTTTTATTAAGTAAGCCCAAAATCATCTCTCTCAGAGGACTATACTCTCCTATGAGATTTATCAAACTACGTGGTATTTGATTCCCATTAATATGGGATACGTAGGAAGCCTCCTTGAGGTTCAAACCCAACACTTCAAATCAAACCTGTTCTCTTTGGTCCATATTCTCAATAGGGTCTGATCCTACTTGGAAACTCATATCCTTTCCAAGTTCCTTGGGCTGCTTCAGCATAAGTCCCACACTAAGTTTCAACTAAGTACCTTCCGCTTAGATGTCCTTATCACATGACCTTAAAAGGTATGATGTGTCCTACTAAGTAGCACCGAACTACTAGGGTTCTAATTCCTTTCACAATGATACGTAGGTAGCTCATTTTATGAGCATGATCCCAAGATTAAAACAAACCTTCGTCTCCCTGGATGACAATAAATTCCAGAGTGCTCCACTGAGTGGCTTAAAAACTAGTATCATCATAACGATGATTAAAAGAATCTATAATTGATATATTAGAGGATACCATTGATGAAGAAACTTGAATACATACAGATGTTTCCATTGATGAAGAACCTTGAATTCATACTGATGATTCTAAATTTTACACATGTTAATAAGTGATTTTAAATTATAAGGGATACTTATGATATACTTGGTGAATTAATAAGGATTCATGAAAATATTTTAATTTTACAAAGAGAGTCCCGAAGTAGACAATAATTCCCCCCAAAAGGGTGTGATGAGTCTGACCTCCCATCCTCTCAATTAATGCATGTTCTTAAGTATCGTAAAGTTCAAAACTTAACGAACTCCTACCTTTGGAAAGCAGGTCCTCTTTGGATAAATAACTATTGGAAGTTTCCAGTTCCATGAATAAATCCAATGAAAACCCCCTGGAAACAGTGATTCTTAAATATAGAACACACGTTTCAAAGAACTATGAAATAAAAATGGTGAACCCGATGTGAATCCTTAACCAAGTTAATAATGTTACCCACATGTTAGTCCCCTATCAATTGATAAAAGAAGGTAAAACAAAGGAATTAATCACGCATGTATCCATCTGAAAATATTTTTCTTTAATAAAGTTTTTCATTGTCCTCAAAATATAAATGTTTTCCATAGAACTACCTTCAAACCAAAGAATGACTTTCTCCAAGACAACATCTGTGAACTTCCCGACTACTGCTCAAGATGGATCTCCATCCATGGGAAGGACATTATCACCAAACCAACATATTCAACACTGGGTATCTAATGTGCTAGTAAAGGAATATCACCAGCATGGTACAATCCCGACTTTGGAGGCTACTCGATAGGCCCTCCAGGTCGACAATAATCCTTAATCATCTGGACAACAATGACCAATGATCAAGAAGAAAATAGTTCCAACCACCGTCTCCAACCATTTCAGGTATTTATCCCTGGAACACAACAATAAATCTCTTCCATACTACAGGGAGGTGGATCAAGAGGTCGCTCAAAGCCTCAATTCAAGAATGCAGAAGTCCTTTCTAAGGACTCCCACCAGTAATCGCCACCAGAATCATGAGGTAGTGAACCCCCAACATGATGTGGGTGTTGCCTCTGAATGTTTGGACCAGGTCTCTCAGACCCGAGCATACGAGAAGAACCACCAAGGACAACATCTAGTTAACAGGGAGCAGGTTATCACATCTACCTCCACCGAAAAAGACCATCAATTTAACTTGATGGAAAACAACGAGCGGGCACATACACTCGTCCGTCCTAATTTTTCTGCTCAGCAGGATCGTCTGATAGCATCCCACCAATCCCACTAGATAAACCCAGCGGAGTATCGTGAATAGGCACATACACCTGCTCACAAGTTATTAGCCAGCCAGCAGGCTCATCTGACTGCATTTAAATAGACCCGCCAATCTAATATGGTGGAAACTGGTAAATAGGAACATACACCTGTTTACAATCAACAATTCTGTCAGCAGTCTTGTCTTCCAGTATTGAAGGAATCCCATCAAACATACTTAATGGAAAATATCCAGCAGGCACATACACCTGCCAATGTTCATCAAGCCTACCAACAATCTCATTTGACAACACTCGGAGAAGTCAGCCGGAAAGATCTGATGAAAAATTTGGGACAGACCCAACTCTCTACCCCTATGTGTGAGTACTATCAATATCCATTGATAGGAAAAGGAGTACAAGAGCAGGCACATACACCTACTCCATATAAGGAATGGACCTATATTCCTGTTACGGCTGCTGAAGTCACCAAACACATCTTATCAATAGTGAAAGGGCAGACGCAAATCCCTGCCCATATTCTGGAAGCATTCTTGGATATTTTAACAACTACTTTAGTAGTATCAGGGGAACAGACACATAAATCTATCCCCACACATGGGATGACATATCGACATGCCATCCCAGAGAATATACACACCTCTGTTCTAGTCTAGGAGGGTCATAGGGCACACTTACCCATATTATACGGACAACAATATCGGGAACATAAACCCTTTCCAATTGGAGGTAATTGGTCTATTCTGGTAACTAATCCAAGGCAGGAACATATACCTGCCCATGATAACCACTTTTCCCAGAAAGTTGCCCCAACTAAGTATAAGAGAACATCCAAGAAGAAATATCACCAAATACGATTGGAAAATCAAGAGTCAAGCTGTGATTTAGCTCCTCTTAATGCTGGAGTTCTTGAATCCCTCAGACATTTATCTGTTGTTGCTCAAGATACTACCCTATCATTACCAAATTTTGGGAGTGGTAATTGTAATTCTGAAGTTTCTCACAAGACACTTCATTATGAAGGCTTGCTTCATGAAAATTCAGTCAATCTATAGTGTCTATCTTTGGATGAGAGCCATGAAAACCCTCCATGTGGCCAGAAGACCAAGGAGCAATAAGATTTATCCCTTGCTAAAATCCATCATGGTGATCCTCCCCATGATGGAATTCACTTCGAAAGTCCTCTCTACAGTAGTATTTCACATTGTCAAAACAATTCTATAATTGACAATGTAGCAACAAGAAATCCCTCCTATCTTGAGGCACTTGAAAAAACAAGTCTAGTCATGTTTGATGCCTTATAATTGATGGGTAAAACACTTTCTCAGTCAGAAGACATCTTAAGGGAATGATCATTCTCCAAACCTCCCTTGGGTCATTTATCCTCTAATGCAGAGCATCCACTTTGGTCATACCAAGTGGAGAAACCTATAGTAAAATATGATGAAGATGTGTTAAACATGAGGAAACAATTAGCTAAAGGATAAATACCAGTCATACTCTAGACTTCAAAAAATTCTCAGTTTGATATTCCCGAATTGATGAAAGAAGATTGCATTCATGACATTCTTCTCAACTTATAGAAAACTCTTTGTCATTTGAAAACTAAAGTATTACCATATGATGAATATCAAAATCATATAAAGGTAATAGAAGGGTTACAACACCAAATTTACTTGGCATCTCTTTCAGTTTCCCAACATCCAAGGGTTGAAAAACAACATAGAACCCTTCAGCATGCATGTCTCAATGCTCTAAAGAGGCTACGCCAATTAATTTCTGATTCCCCATCCAATGTTTTCATCAGAGGATGGGGTGCATATGGAGCATTGAATTTCACTGCACTCCAAAATCAGAAAAGTCTGGAAAAAGTGGTCTCATGCAATGTTATTGCCCACAGCCAACCACAATCAATAGGTTTTGTATGTAATCAAATGTACACTCAAGAACAGGCCTCAACCAGTTCTCATTAGAATCAGGCCCAAAGAAAAGAAGTTATTGAACTACTTCTACATCAAGCCTCTGAGAATCTTGAGCAGGCATCCAGTTTAGAGGATGTCAGGCATCAGAGGATTCAAATGTATGAAATAGCACAATGATCTTCTAAAATAGGTGATTTAAGTAATTGTTGGATGATGCACCCAACTAATGTCCAAACCAAAATCCACAAAATCAGAAGAGCAGTTGCATGAATTTCAGCTGTAGCAGTTCAAGAATCATCCTAGCTTTTCAGGATGGGGGCTCATTTAATGCAACCTTCAAATTCATTAAACAATATTCAAAGATTTGAATAATAAGAACAAGATCAATCTCAACCTTCAAGGTTGGGGGATTTTTCACATCTACAATACCCTCCTCAACGGAAGTCAGTTTCTCCCAATTAGGGAAGAAGCCACAAGGAAAGTGCACAATTGAACTATCCAATGATTCCCTTCATGTTATCGTTCGCCAAATAGTTCTAGGTAATTCTTCATATAGGAGAACTGAGTTTTGTGAAAGACAAAAAGGGAGACGATCTACCAGAAACACTAACAGAATGCCATTAATGCGTTATGCGTTAGTGAATGTTATCAATACCATTACAATAGATCCTCCAGAAAATAAGTCCATTTTAGGGGAATCAGAAGATGAAGTTCTCGTCCACAATGCGGTACACACCGAGGAAAATGAATAAGGTGTGTGTACCCAAAATTAGAGGCTTACCCAGAATCTAGGAATACCTTTAAATAACCAACTACCCCTCTCTGAAAGGCATCCAACAAGGGGGAAGGAAAAAAGTTAGATTGCATCTCACTTTTTTGCTGGAGAAGGTCAATCTCTTTCACTTGAAGAGATATTTTCACAACAAGAAGAGGAAATGAAGGAGTTGAATAGACTTAACACAGAGTTACTTTGAAACAACATTTCTGCTAGACGATATCCCCAGGAAAGTCATCAACTTGAAAATCCTGTAGGAGCTCCTCAACAAAGAGGATTTGTAGTAACTACAGATGTAGATAATGAATTCTCTCTATTGGGTATATAACCAAGGCAGGTATCAACACCACCATCAGTGATCTTACCAGTTGTTGCACCAGATCAAGTTCCAGTTGCAATAACTTCATAGAATCCAGCTCATCTGGATATTCCCAAAATACTTATGAATACAATTGAGGCATTAACAACTCAGTTGGAAGCTATGGAGGAACGATGTGCACCAGTTCAGCTGGAAAAGAGAGATTACCCTGAATTGGTGGATGCAATTCCTCCCCCACCAAATTTTGTGAATACCACATTCCCAATTTTTAATGGTTCGAGAGATCTGGAATAACACTTAACACATTTTTTTTCTCATTGTGATCCTATGATGGAAACTTCTCAACAACAAGAAGCAGTTAAGATTAGGTGTTTTGTGAAGTCATTACAAGGACCAGCTTTTGTCTGGTATACAAGTTTTCAATCTCGATCAATTACTGGGTGGGAAGATCTCCATCAAAAATTCCTTCTTAAATTTAGATAAACATTACCAAAGATGACGGTTTTTGATCTTACCAATTGTAAACAAAAGGAAAATGAAAGAGTTTCAGATTTCATTGCTCGCTAGAAGAGATTAACATATTTTTTAAGTTTAGCACTCCCTCAAGAAGAGTTGCTGCCAATCTGTGTGGTAAATCTGCGTGATGAATTATGCACACCATTGATCCCTATGAAATAAACAGGAGGATTTCAAGACCTTACTTCAACTGCTCAGTAGATAAAAGACTCTATTATAGAAACTAAGGCTAAAACTTGTGTAATTACATCAGTTCCAGGAAGGATAATAGGAAAGGTAGAAGCTGCTATAGTTACACTCAAACAGGAACCTGTACCTGATTCTACTTCAAGACCTTCATCATACCGAAGGGCTCCACTTCCTAAGCATTAGTAGCAACGACCACCTCATCAAGATGATCAAAGAGATCAAAGGTAGAAATAGTTTGAGGAATTAAAGAATAAATTTTATTCTTTCAAGAACGAACAAGTTCTTGGTTACTTCATCTCAGCCTTAGAAAACAATTTGGTTCAGTTTCCAAGGCCGAAGAAGCTAAATAAAGATAGAGATGAAGATTGTCTGAATTATTGTCCCTTTCATCAGATTTTGGGACACCCCATTCATTATTTATTTGTTTTCAAAGACCTTCTACAAAAGATGGTAGACTCTGGACAAGTAAAATTGAAAAGTTCATCAGCTCAATTAGCATGTGTTACTGCCACCAATCCAGAGGAAGAAGGATAATAGAAAGAGGTTAAAAGTAAAAATGTGCAAAAATATGATGATTGGATGATTAGGAAAATGATCAACTAGACTCATGCTATTTTACAAACACAGTTGAAACAAATAATTGTGTCTTCTACCACTCCTTCCAAAACAAAACCATATTCATCAAAAGGTCATTCCTCAAAGAAAAAAAGTGGTCATAAGGATAAAGAGCAGTTAGAAGAAGACAATCTTGCATCAAGGCCAAAGTTGTCCTTAACCCTGGCAGATTTTATGCCATCTGTTTCAAAATCATGGGCACCGCCCCGCCAAATGGTACAACCAGAAATAACATGTCAGGCATAATCCTCATCAGACGAAGAATTGATCTTTGGTTCCGTTAATGTTATCCATTTAACATATCCTTATGCCAATGGTGATTCTAATTGTATTGAGTCGGAATTCCTTGTGTCTAATTGGGGAACTAGAGGAAGAGGCCAAGGTCGAGGATATAGGGGAAGACGTGGGAATTCTAGAAACTATCATTTTAACTCTACCCCTGATCAAACCATATATGTGGCAGAAACTCATGGAAGAGCCCTTTTTCGAGCTCAACAAGAATAATGAGTTTCTTCCATGAAAAATAAGTCTAGTTCTGGCACAATTATTCTGGAGGATTGATTAGAAGCTACACCATATTCTTATTAGTAGATGAATAGACTTATTCAGTCTAATTTACCAAAGTTAGTGGTAAATACCACTTCTGTTTCAACACAGAATACATCTACAACAGAAGCTTCAACTTCCAAAGCACCTACAAAACCACATCTCCATGTTGGGAAACGCAGACCTTTGGACCAAAAGTATGATTTCTTGAAACAATTGAACCAAGTACTAACCAATTTATCAATTTTGGATGCTTTGAATTTGTCAAAAGATCTTCGAGAAGCACTCATTGAGGCCTTGTTAAGTCCTCAAGAATTTGAAACTGAAGTTGCTACTGCTGAGGTTTACCATATAGAGAATGATTCTGTAGAATGTCATGCAGTCATATCTTTTACAGATGAAGATGAATACCATGTGGTACATGGACACATCAGACCTTTGTATCTGTCTGGAAAGGTCAATGACATGGATATTCGACGATTCTTCATTGATAATGGCTCTGGGGTCAACCTCATTCCCGTTCGTACACTTAGTCGATTAGGCCTAACTGAATCTGACTTATCTCCTTTGAATTTAATGTTGCAAGGATATGAAAAGAATAAACAAGAACCTCTGGTCGAAATTACACTCAGAACTCAGTTTGGATATCTTATGTCTAATTCAGATTTCATAGTTGTTCGTCAGGACACAACCTTCAATATTCTTCTTGGAAGGCCTTGGTTGCATCAACATGCAGCCATACCTTCATTATACCACCAATTTCTGAAATACTATTTCAATGGTCAAATAGGAACATTTTATGGTGACAAGGATCCATTCAAAACATGTGAATCTCAATACATTGAGGTAGAGTTTTATCACACAAAAATAATGAAGTCCATGACCAAGGAGATAACCAGAGTTAATGCTCCAATTGGACTGGAAAAGATTCTAGCAAATCCATTCATGAATTTGAGTATAGATTATGTGTTACCCATCAATCAAGTTGAAAGGGTAAATCCAAATCCATGCACTCATCCAATAATTCCCATGATGTCAATTGCGGAAATTGAGCCTGATAACATGGGAGAAATTATTGATACACCAAGCAATGATGGAAGCTTGAATGGAGATGTTTTTATTTCATCTGCTGAACTACAACGAGCCTCTACTTCGTCAATCAGAATAGAAGAAATTGTAGAAATATTAGAGGGATAAAAAGATGTTGATTCTCAATCCATCAATCCCTCTTTACCACAGGAAGACCCTTCATCATCAGTAGGGTCAGATATGGTGGCTTCTTCTTCAAGATGTTCAAATACTAACTCCTCCCCTAACTCTGAGAGTTTTTCCTTGTCATCTACCATGAAAATGGAAACAGAAGAGGTAACACATAATGAAGAAGAGGAGGAATATCTCGAGGATGCTCCTCCAACATTTGAAGAAGGTGTTTCTACCATCGTGGATGAACTTAGAGAAATAAATCTGGGTATAGGAGAAGATCCACGCCCCACCTTAATTAGTGCAGCCATGTCCTCTGAGGAGAAAGAGGTGTATAATTATTTTCTAAAGACAAATCTAGATATATTTGATTAGAATTATACAGAAATGTCAGGTCTTAATCCTGATGTAGCCACCCATCATTTGGGTTTTCCATAAGAACATCGTGGGTTCAATCAAACAGCAAGGAGAACACACCCAACTAACACCTCTAAAATTGAAGCTGAAGTTTATAAGATTATAAAATATAACTTTGTTAGGGAAGTTCAATATCCTAAATGGCTATCCAATATTGTCCTAGTGAAAAAGAAGAATGGAAAAATTAGAGTCTGTATTGATTTCATAGATCTTAACCGGCATTGTCCTAAATATGATTTTCTAGTCCCAATTATAGAACTTCTAATTGATGCAATGACTGGATATAAATATCTTTATTTCATGGATGGATATTTTGGGTATAATCAAATTAGAATGGCTCTGAAGGATGAAGAATATATAGCCTTTAGAGCTCCTTAAGGTGTATTTTTCTATCGGGTAATTCCCTTTGGCTTAAAGAATGCAGACGCGACATACCAACATGCCATGCACTATATCTTCAAACCCTTAGGGAAATTTGTTGAATGTTATGTGGATGATTTGGTAGTCAAATCAAAATAACGTTCCAATAACTTGGCTGATTTGGAAACCATATTTCGTAAACTTCAGCAACATAATTTGAAGATGAACCCCTTAAAATGTGATTTCGGAGTAACCTCAGGAAAATTACTTGGCTTAGTTGTACGCCATCATGGTATTGAAGTTAATCCTGAGAAAAAAAATCAATCCTTGGTATGTCACCTCCTTGAAATTTGAAATAATTGAGAGGACTTCAAGGACACTTGGCCTATATTCGGTGCTTTATCACCAATTTGGAAGGAAAATGTTTACATTTCACTAGATTAATGAAGAAAGGAGTCACTTATCAATGGATTGAGAATTGCCAAAAATCATTTGATATACTCAAGAAATATATCTTGAGTCCACCAATATTGATGCCACCTATTGAAGGAAGACCACTCATTTTCTACGTGACAAATTTAGAGCGATCACTAGGTGCCTTCCTCGCCCAAAATAATGATGTTGGAAATGAAAACAACCTTTATTATCTCAGTCGCACTATGATTGATGCAGAAACTTGGTATTCAAGTATTAAGAAGTGATGCCTAGCATTAATATTTTCTATTCAGAAATTGAGACATTAATTGCAACATCATGAGGTCCAATTGATATCTTGTAATAACCCGCTCAAATTTATCCTCAGTCGTCCTATGATTACAGGACATATAGCATAGTGGGCGATTATTTTTCAACAGTTTGATATCCAGTTTGTGCCTCAAAAGGCAATAAAAGGCCAAGCTCTGGATGATTTCCTTGCTGAGCACCCATTTGTGGAAGACACATTGTTTAATACTGAACTTCCTGATGAAGAGGTCTTCTCTATTCAAGATAATTCCCAAACATGGGAAATTTATTTTGATGGTGATTCTATAAGTCCAACATGGAAGAGACTGGAAAATCCTAAACTCAACAAGGTTGGATTAGGAATAGTCCTTATTTCCCCAGAAAAGGTAGTATTGACTTATTCTTTCCTATTATCAGAAGGTGGTACCAACAATGAATCAGAGTATCAAGCTCTCATCATAGGTTTGGAATTGTATCTTCAGGTGAAAATGGATCATTTAAGGGTAAAAGGTGATTTATAATTGGTAATCAAACAAATCAATGGGGAATACTCTATCAGAAAAGAAGAGTTAATCCCTTTGTGTGATTACGTCAGAGAGTTAATGGTTGAATTTCCCTCAGAGCCGACATTGTCCTATGTCCTGCGATCAAAAAATGACCAAGAAGATGCACTGGATAATGCAGCTACAGCCTTGGAAGATCCAAATCAGGATGAGACAATTATCAGCATAACCCATCGCTGTGTGGTTTCACCTTTTGTTCAAACCATAAGGGAGGAAATTAATGAAATTAGCCCTATTTCTGAACTGTATGGTCATACCATAGGATGAAGAACATCCATCATGGAATATATTCAAAATGGGATACTTTCACCAAATAGGGCTGAGAAGGAGCAGGTCCGGTGACGATTGGCCAATTTTACTCTTTATGATAGTCCAGACCACCAAAAGATTCTTTACAAGTGAGGCTTTTATGGAATTCTTTTCAGATGTATTGATGGAGAAGAGACCAAATCTGTCATGAAAGAAGTACATTCAGGAGCTTGTGGTTCCCATCAATCTGGGCACATACTCTCCAATTAGATCCGAAGGGTTGGATACTTTTGTCCTTCCAATGACACAAATTGTACAGATTTCACTAAAAAATGTCATCCATGTCAAGTGCATGCCAACTTCATTCATCAACCCCCAGAGTTTCTACATATAGCTAAATACTCCTGGCCATTTTCCACATGGGGAATGGATGTAGTAGGGCCTTATCCTCAAGACACGGCTAAGCAGTTCAAGTATATTCTCATTACTACAGATTTCTTCTCTAAGTGGGCTGAGGCAATACCTCTCAAGGAAGTCAGAGCCAAAATCATCGTTAGTTTTTTCAAAACTAATATCATTAACAGATTTGGTTTCCCTCATACTATTTTGATGTACAATGGAACCAATTTTTGTTCTGATGAAGTAAAAAAGTTATATCAGGAATATAATATCAAATCCAACCATTCATCTCACTATCATGTGGCGACCAATGGACAAATAGAGGCTTTTAACAAAAACATATCAAATATACTCTATAAGATGGTGGATAAAGATAAGAAATCATGGCCTGATAAACTTTTGAATGCTTTATGGGCTTATCAGAAAACTACCCATACTGCTACCCAAGAAAATCCTTATTCATTAGTATATGGAACTGAAGTGGTTTTTCCAATTGAAGTACAATTTCCTTCACTTAGAGTTACAATATGTGATCAGTTATCTACAGATGAAAGATATCAGAAATGGTTTAATGAGTTGGAACGATTAGATGAGAAAATATTGCATACTTTGCATCATCTAGAAGTCTATCAGAATAGAATAGCGTAAGCTTTTAATAAGAAAGTTCACCTTCATTCATTCCTCCAAGGAGAATTGGTATTGGTCCTTAGGACTCCAATGATACCAGAAAAGAAACCTCCAAAACTTGAACCAAAATAGGAAGGACCTTATTCCATACATAAGGTCTATTCAAATGGAGCCTATGCTTTAATCTCAATGGATGGAGAGCTCATTACATCTCCAACCAATGCGAGATTTTTGAAGAAATACTTTGTGTAATTATACCCATTATTCCTCACTACAAGAATTTAAATGACAAATTACAATGTATTTGCTGCAAGACTTAAAACTACACAACAACCAATGTTCTAGTTGTAAGACATTAAACTGCATAACAACCATAAGCATCCATGCTGCATGACGTTAAAGTGCATAGTATCTTCATCCTTATTGCATGACGTTAAACTGCATGACATCATAGTATCTTGAAGCTAGGACACAACAGTTTAATGTCATGCAGGATTTTACCACATATAGTTTGAGTTCATGATTCCTATACCATGTAGTAGTTTAACATTGTGCAGGAAAATATAGATATTAGTTTAAGGTCATAGATCTCATACCAATGTTTCATCATGCAATTTATCATCATGAAACATGGACATTGATTTGTTGCATAGTTTAACATCATGAAACGAGTAATAAATAGAAGTTTAACGTCATGTGGGATGGGGAAAAAAGTTTAACATCATGTTTCTTGGATGAAATATATCTTATTTTAAGGTTATATAGATTAGACCATAGGGTATTTTGAAGTTTACCATCACGCAGGACGAGAAACCCTATTCATACAAAGTACTTTTTGAGGAACTTGGCATTGGTGGGAGGAGTAATTCTCTTACCATCTATAGTGAAAAAAGAGTATGTACCATTGGGATAAACCTTGTGAATAGTGTAAGGTCCTTCCCATTTGGTCTCCAATTTTGGTGGTTTCCTACCTGGTATCATCAGTGCTCGGAGAGACAATACTGTGTCACCTTGAAACAAGGAGCAGAGATGACTCTTTTGTTGAAATATCTAGCTATCTTGTTTTGGTTCCTCTCTAGATTATGCAAGTCCCAAAGTATGTTCTCATCAAGAGACTCCAGTTCATATATATGGACTTCTTATACTTTTTTTAATGTCTTTTGATCATACAAAATTGTATGGAACGGTGAAAGGTGAATCTCAATGGGGAGGACTGCCTTTGTTCCATACACCAAGGAATATGGTGTCACCTGGGTGGAATTACGAGTCATTGTACTATAATCCTAGAGAGATTTGGGGAGATTTTCTATCCAAATTCTCTTGTTCTGACCCACCATATTCTGCAAAATTTTGGAGAGGGTTTTGTTTAATACCTCAATCTTTCCATTAGCTTATTCATGGTAGTGATAAGTGTGGTTAGATCAAATACTGTACTTGGTGTACAACTTATTTAACTTAGATTCCTGGAATTTGGTTCCATTATTGATGAGAATAGCATAGGGGACTCTAAATTGATGGATGATGTTGGAGCTAACACATTCAATAATAGACTGAGAATTGACTTCCTTGAGTGGAATGAATTCTTCCCACTTGTAAAAGAAATCTGTCGCGGTCAGAATGAACCAACACTGGTGAGCTATTGCTGGTGGGTACGATCCCACAACATCAAGTCCCCAGACCGCAAAGGACCAAGAGTACTTTTTAGTGTGGAGGGGCTCTGGCGGTCTATGCACAAAATTGACATGGATCTGACATGCATGAAACCTCTTGGAAAACATGATATATTAATAGACCATGGTGGGCCATAAGTAGCCCAACCTTTAAATCTAGTGGGAAAGATTCATCCCTTACTGATGATAACAGCAGGACCCATCATGGAATTCCTACATAACCCAAGGAATCTCATCTCCTTGAATGTATCAAAGGATAATTCCATCAAAACCACATCTGTAGAGAGTCTTCTTCAAGATGGGACTTCTCTAGAGGTTTAATTAAATTTTATGGAGATAGATTCTCTCACGTTCGGATATATCCGACTAAAGATTACCATTCTGGAGATACTTGATGAAAGGAGTTTTCCAATATGAGGTTTCTTCAGCTATAGGGGGATTTGGAGGACCTGATGTGAAAGCATAAATAGTAAGGTGGTTTACTTGTTAGTTGTTTCCATCATTTTAACTGACAGGGGTGATGACTCTTTGATGCACCACATGAATGAACAGATCCTATTCAGACTCTGTGGGAGAATAGGATAGACCGACCGAAGCATCATCTCGACCATTCTGTGACCTAGAAAAATTAGTTACCTATGGATGATAAGGTAACTGGGCCATCATATGAAGAGCATGCTTAAGTAAGGACACAAGATCAAGCTTCCTGAAGATACAATCACTGTTAATTTTCTTAATGACTAGCTCAGAGTCCCCCTTCACATGAAGACGAGGAACATCAATCTAGAGAGCCAACTTGAGACCAGTGATGAGAGCCTGATACTCCACCTCATTATTGGTGCAACCTTTTGACAATAATAACGAATAGGTAAAGATAACCTATGTAGGTGTGATGAAGACAATACCTAGGCATACCATGTTGAGCCTAGGATCATTGAGACTTCTTCCAGTGGGACTTAGGGAGGCACTATCGAAGTACATATTCTAACATGGAATATCCCGATCCATTGATAGGATGAGCTAATCTGTAAAATCAAGCTCTAAAGACTACTCTACAGGGGCTGGATGAGCGCTTGAAAATCTACCAACACTTGACCCTTAATAACCTTATGCGGAACAAATATAATATTAAAATGTTGAAGAATAACCACCTAGAATTCTAGCTATCCTGTCGACATGGGGTAGTTCATAATGTAATTTAGCAGATCCAAATGGGAAACTAGCTGTATCTCGTGATGCTATAGGTAATGTTGCAACTTCTATACTGTGAAAACTAGTGCGAGGTAGCTCTTCTCGACAGAAGAATATATGGAATCTATGTGGAGTATAACGAGAATGAGATAGTACAAACTATTCCATATCCCTTCATTGTTCTTATGGGTGAAAAAATCACCAAGAGACCATTCTAGGCTGGTCACATAAAGGACTGAAAACTTTTCAGAGACGAGTGGCATCAGGACCAATGGCTATAGATTATACTTCTTGATCTCCACAAAATCGGTTTGGAACTCTTCATCCCACTAGTAGATGACACATTTATTCATGGGTCAAGAAATGAGATTACACTTACTGGAAAGATTCTTGATGAATCGACTTATATAGGATAAGTGGCCTTGAAAGAATTAAAGCTCCTGGAGGTTTCTTGGAGGGGAAAACTGGTTGATAGCCTTGATCTTCTCTGGGTCGATCTCAATGCATCTATATTTGAAAACAAAACAAAAAAAATTTCTAGAGGTAACCTGAAAAGCTCATTTAAATGGGTTCATCTTTAGATGGTGGGAGTGAAGGAAGGCAAAAAATTTCTCAAGATCCCTGATATGGTCCTGATGCTGGTGAGATTTGACTACCAAATCATCCACATAGCATTCCACCAGTGTCCTGAGGATCAGTTTGAAGATGCGGTGCATGACACATTGATAGGTGGCTCCTACATTCTTTAGAATGAATGGAATTACCTAATAACATAAGGTACCTTGAAGTTCTATGAAGGTGGTAGATTCCTCATTTCAAGGTCCATTCATATCTGATTATATCCAGAATACCCATCCATGAAGAAGAGAGCCTGGAATTCAGCGGTGTCATCGATCTACCGCTCCGTCACCAGAAGGGGAAAACCATCCTTCAGACATTGGCTATTGAGATCCCATAAGTTGATACAGACTATGATCTATCCAATATTATTCCTGATGGGAATGATGTTGTCCAACCATCTAGGGTACTGAACTTCCTCGATTAATTTTTCCCTAATGAGATTATCAACTTCGGCCTTGACCATAGAACTATGAGACAAGTGCATCTTCCTGGGAGGCTTCTTGAACCCGCGATGACTCACCAGAAGACCAAGACGATGGACGATGACCTAAGGGTCTATCCATGACATCTCTCCATAACTCTAGGAAAACAAATCACGATGTTGCTTCAAGAAGTCCACATACTATTTTTGTTTATATACAAGCATAGATGTACTGATCAGTGTCAGCCTTAGATCTATCTCAGTGCCAAGATTTAGTTGTACCAACTCATCAAAGGTGGTGGAGACACCCTCTTTGAATGTGGGAGGAGCATATTACAAATCATCTTTATCATCTGAGGAAAGAGGATCATCGGGAGGAGAAAACTCTTCTGAGTAAGCTAACCCTGGAGGAATACTAGTGCTGGATTGAGTGGTAGTGGAATCTTCATCAAGAGACTCCTAAACTGTTGAAACTATGGAAACAAAGACTATCGATTCAATTCCATCAATACTTTAATTGAGGGGCCCACACTTGATTATGTCAAAGTATTGTTGGTGGTTCAGTCTATGTCGACTTATCCCGGCCCAACGAAACAAGCAAGTATGGCATACTAATGTAGCCATGGGGAAAATATCATGATACCTTACAAGGGTAAGAGGCTATGGTATCACTCTTTCCTGTACTGTATAGGAGTACGAGGTAATCTTCCTATGTTCCTTGTACCTGGGAATGTGTCTTCCCCTTATCTTATAAATGAAGAATTAGTGTCCAAAGTCTGGCATTGTGGCCACCAACCGGTGAATTGAGAGAATGAAAGCATTGTCTAAGTCCATCCAGGGGTCATCCATAGTAGCAGTGTGCTCAACCTTGTTGGTCTGAACCCATTTTTCCATGACCATGTAATAGTAGGCATCCAAATAGTGATCTTCACAAGAGGAAAAATGAGATGCTTCATTTTGGAACATGCTCACTCAACTATTGAGGGAGTACTTGAGGCATTGGTGATATGAGGAGGGGACTGCTACATACAGATGGAGCCAGTGTCTGCCCATCAATGCATTGTAGGAAATATCCTCTGAGATGACCATAAATTCATTGCTTTCAATCAGGCCAATGAAATGAGTCTTTAGGCAGACCCTACCACACGACCTTTGATTTTTCCTATCATAACCCCAAATCTTCAGGTTAGAGGGACTCAGATCTACTTTAGTCAGTCCTAGATTGCAGAGAACCTAGGTCAGTATGATATTGATCCTAGAACCTATGTCTATGAGACAATGATGGAATTCCACACCATTTAACTGGCCAGTGATATACAATGGGTGAATGTTCCCTTGTATGGTAGAACCTTCATCTTCTCCTGATAATTATATGACATCTTGGCATTCTTCTCATTCGACTTCCTCAGCATGGAATGTCTTTATAGCTGCCACCTTTTTCTCAAACTAGAGGAGGCTCTTCAAGGCCTCTACAAGGGTTTCTTGTATCACTTTTAATAGGAAGATGGCCTCAATAATCGATATCTTTTTAGGAATTATAGAAAGATTCTCGAGAAAATCATATTTCTATGCTAGGAACACATTTATTATGGTAGGAGGCATAGAGGGTGTTACCGGTAGAAATAATGGATTCTCAATGGTGCTAGGAATATACTACTGCTCACTGGTTGAGCCATGAAAAATTACTACCAGCAGACTTTTGGATGGCTGAGGCCTGACCACAAAGGAGAACGACTGATCATGATGCAGCCACGGTGGCTCTGCTTAATAGAGTAACATGAATGACGATGAATATGAATATGACAAGACGGGCTGTGAGGTTTGTTCATGCTGGGATCTATGTTGATCCTGCTGTCTGGTCTCAGTATCATGCATGACTAGGCTTGAATCACTTTCCTAGGCATTCCGATGATTCACATAGCCATGGCCTCATCAGTGATGGAATTGACCTGGAATGTTAGGAGGTACCACCTAGAACTCTTCATCATTGGGAATTACATATAAATTCACCAACTTGATAGTATTCATGGAGGAATAATCCATCTCATCATTTGAGTAATCTTCTAATAATGATCATATTTGGGGGGGGATCCTCATATTTAGAGGCATGAAATCAATGAGGGTGAGAGATGGTTTCAACACTGGTGGGGGACTTTGTTTTTCCTTGAACCATCGACACCTTCTCTTCTGAGAGGTAAAAGACTGATATGTAGATGCATAAGCAATAGTCGGAGGAGATACAACAACTTCAGGAGGCTCAGGCTGATTTAAACAGGCACAAATGAAACAATGAGAGTGAGTAACTTCCCTACAATCCAACCAATCATCATACTTCTAAGACCTGTGGATGGAGACCTACTACTATTCACCTTCGCTATTGCTGTCAGGATTTATGGAAATGCATGCCAAATATTCTAGGGAAGAACCTAATATGACTACATTGTTATCAACTTAGTCCTGAAGATAGTCCTTGAACACATAACATCGCTTGATAGTATGTACAAGGAACCTGTGATAAGGGGAAGTAGTCAGGGTGATTAGTGAGATCATCCTCCTGGGGATTCCTGCATTATAGTAGTTTCAAAATCCCCTGATCGTGGGCACTATGAAAATAATTGGGAAACTGAGCCTCATTGAATGAATAGGTCTGATTTCTCCTATCTGGAAAGGGAAATCTAGGAGCCTAACCCTGATGAGGGGATGAATTCTGATGAGGGGCCGGATCTTGATTTTCTCGCTTGGGTGGTGGAGGTGCATTGTATAGCAGCACCTTCCAATTCTGCGCCAAGAAATGCCAAGCTTGAGGATAGACCCGAGGTTTTTGATCTTGGTGAGGTTGTGGAGGAGGCTCTACCAGTAACAAATCTAGTGGCTTGGGGACCTCTATTTGTGCAATAACTGTAGTATCATCCTTGGTGTCTCTTCTTACATAAGCTGGAGGAAATGGATGTGCCTACTTAGCATACAACAAGGCCTCCTCTAGGCGGTGATCCTTATACACCAAGTAAATTCTAAGTGATTAAGGATGTTACTAATTCACTCTTGACATTACCCATGAACATCTTTAACAACTTCTCTTAAGTTAGTGACATGTCTAGTGAACACATGAGGCCTTTACACCTGAAGAAAATGTACGCAACTCGCTCATCTATCCATTTTTTCACTTAAAAAGGTCGACAATACTGGTCTAGTAGGTGGTAGATATGAACTGATAAAGAAACTGCTTGCAAAGATCTTCCCAAACAATGATATACTTGATAGGTAATTGGATGTACCAGACAAACATAGGCCCTTCCAATGTCTATATGAAACATCAGAGTTTGGCTACCTCCTGCTATGTTGGAGTTCCCAACACAAGTCAACACCTTGATATAAAGTGGTCCAGATGCTATACTGGGTTTCCTATCCCATTGAAGGGAGAAAAAGTGGGATTCCCAAAATATGGGGGTGCTTTCATGTCATACACTCATGCCAGATATGGTTTTCCATTAGGTGGAATTTCCACCTACCATGTCTCAAGGGCCTCGAGCTGGGTGATGAGAGTAGCCATCAGATCGTCTTGATGGGGATTTCTATCTGGGTGAGGATAACTCAACACCAATGCATTCATAGGCTCATCAACATGGTAAGTAGGATAAATGAATCATAGAGAAGATGGTGGAACTACTTTAGGAATAAACTAAGGAGCTGCTGGAGGAAAGACCTGAGCTGGGTCTCAAGGAGGATTCTCACACAACTCGGGATGATTGGATGATACACACCACGATTGCTTACTGTAGGATATGATCTATACCATATCAGGATTCATGGGATTATCTGGATCAATGGGAGGCATCTTGAAAAGGAGGACCTATTGTTTCCCCTATTACATTAGTGGAGGAGGTAAAATATTGTATTGAGGATCACCATAGTCCAGATGCCACTCAACCAGGAGCTCGTCGATGGGCCTTTTCTGTTCAGAAAGTTGCTGGAGCAATGTGGCCATAGTGGGACCAACCTATATCTTCTGTAATGAACCTAATGGGTTGGAGGGTTTAGAGGCCTAAATATTTCCTTTAACCTTGTTAGGGTCTCGAATGAAGGGTAATGACTCAGAGGGCTCTACAAGGCCAAGTATCTTTCCTTGCTAGAAAGCAATGATGCCCGTATGAGTGTCCACATGGTACTGTACTACCCCAAGAGGCGATTACTCTTCATCAATACCTACCTTAATGTCCTTATCCTTAAGTGGATTAAGTTTAGACATATTTACCATGACTACACCCAGTGACATATCCTCGGTATCACTTGCCAAGTCAGGTTGGTGTAGGATGGGACTACAGGAAAGAGTAGCATACTGCCCCCAACCATGGATTTGAACATGTGGGGTCACCTCTCCAATAATTCTATAGATCATGATGAATATCTAAATGAAACATTTCTAAAGGGTCTGGTGATATCCAGGTGATGTAGGGTGATAATCCATGGGAAGCACTACTAACTCAAATATGCGACACTATTGTCCAATGTCATTGCAATGCTCCTGGGTCTTTGGATAAGCCAAATGACAGCCAAAAAGGAGTAAATACATCGCCTATAGGGTTCAGTGGATTAAAAAACCTCATCCTGAGTAAGGGACTCTAGAATGTAGAAGTCATGAGTAGCAATTGTCCATAACATCTCGGATAACTGATCTATGACTAGAGTGTCCCACAAGCTTCTCTGCTCAAAAGCATGGTCTGACTCTTGGTTTCCCCACTCCTTAATTAGGGCCAGCTAAGGAACTAGTAGTGAAACTGATATGGATCATTTTGGTGGTGTACTATTTGGTGAATAAAACTCTATGCGAACTGACTGGACACCACTTACTGGGTCGTCTCTAGGAGATGGTATTGACCGCATCATCATGTCCCAATAGGATGGGGTATTTAACGCTACCTCATGTACAAGGGCATCAGTTTTCGATGGTGAACCTGGTGGGTTCTCTCCACATATCATGCCCTATAATAACTCTCTGTGTTCTCATGTTGAAGTAGAGAATGAAACTAGTGATGATAAAGAGGGATGAATAGTGAGACTTGGGAAGGGATCCAAATCTTCTTCCACTTTCATGTACCTGTGAAGGAATTTGGGGATCCGATGCATCTCACCTTTCGGGATGATGAAACTCACATGTCGGGATCCTACCCTAGACTTTGATAAATAGGATTGGGGGGATGACTCCATTAGTGGGACCCACTCAGCTTCAGAATCAGAGAAGCGAACAAGATTCAAAAAAACTTGGGGCCTCCTAGAGTTATTACTTTGACGGTGAAAATTTTATCTTCTTCCCTAGGATGGTTTTTTGAAGTAGGGAACTTTTTCTATATAAGGATAATGTTATTTCTATTGGTTGATTATGTGGGGAGAGCCTCCACTTTGATTTTTCAGGATATGGGGAGTATCTCTATACGTATTGTTGTTGATGTGGGGAGGAACTTTTCTTGGACTACTATGGGAGTGGGAAGAACCTTCACTTTGATGAGTTGAGGTGTGAGGAACACCTAGAAATATTTAGAATGGAATATGAGGAGGACCTCTATATTGGTCACCAGACATGTAGGGAGGACCTCCACAGTGGTGGGTGCTGGAGTGGGGAGGACCTCCACTGGAGTTGGCGAGAACATGGGGAGGACCTCCAAGTTGCCTGCTTGCGGCATGGGGAGGACCTCAATTATGATTGGTAGTGATCATATGAGATGGGTATTCACACTGATTGTGGAAGAAGAGGGTGTGGACCCTTATTTGGTAATTTATAGAGTAGGGAGGACCTCCACTCTGGTTGGCTTCAGTATGGGGAGGGCCTTTGTGATGGCTAACGACGAAGCGAGGAGGGCCTTCACTTTGATCAATGATACTGTGGGGAGGATCTCCTCTTGAGATGAAAATGAAACATGGAGGAACTTCACATTGGTAGTTCATGACATTGGGAGGGCCTCTGTATCGAGAACCATGGTCATAGGAAGGCACTCTGAGCCGAATGTCGACAAGATAGGGAGGACATTTATTTGGAAAGGTTCTGAGAATATGGGGAGGACCTCCATGCTAATCATGAGAGTAGGAAGGACCTACAATTTTAATGGTTATGGTATGAGGAGGGCCTCTATACTAGATATTATCGTCTTGGGTCAGCCCACAATGGCTTCTGGTGGTGCCAGAAACCAAAAGAGTCAACCCAGCCTGTCCATGGGGTGGATGAGGCCTCGACACCGACCGATCATTAAAACACCCATACTATGTAGTAGTAGGGAACTGGTAGTATGATTAGGTGGTGGCACGAGCCACTGAATCCATGAAAGATGATACCCCCTGACATGTGTCTTCCTAATTTTTCACCCAATGTTTGTGTTGAGTCATCTAGATCGGGGCTAGAGGAGAAGGGGCATAAAGAACCTATTCTTCGGCCTGAGGAACTAGTTGGTGGTGTTGACGGGGCCTCGTGGGATCCATCATTGACAACTCCCAGGTAGTTTTCATGTACTAGATGAATTGAATATCCCTTAACTCATCATCATAGGGGAGTGATTCATATGAACATTCTGAGGAGAGACTCCCGAAGTGATTGGATGTCAGAGTGGGGAGTAGTGGTTCCTTGCACATCCCTTGGGGTGGTGGTGACAGTGAGGCATAAAATCCTCAAAGTATTTGTGGGCCATGTCCCTCATGGGAATGACCCCATCCTTATATCGAAAAACAAGGGTGTATATCACCCTACTAGGGATGATTTCAGAGGGTGATATGGGGCGTGGGTGCCCGATATCTATGGTTGTGTATGTAGTCATGATAGTGGTGGGGTCATGATGGATTTCCACATTGATGTTCCCTATGCCCCTGCATCTGTGGGTGGTGGGAAATTGGTTTCCAATAGCTAGGATCCTGTAAATTAGGAAGATTCAACCATCAATATGGATATAAAGAAAGAAATGAACAATTCCCCAACGTCATCCAATCTTCCATGACTGGAGAGAGAGAGAGATCTATAATGAAGATGTTATAGACCATAATTCCCAATGATTAACTACACTAAATACTGGTGAGTTTCACTCTAGGACCACTATTTTCTTGGCAGGACCTGGCGCCAAATAGCTAGATCTAGTGACATTCTCATCTACTAATGTCTTGAATGCTACTAGTCCCATATTAAGGAGAAGAATTCATGTCAGGTTCACCATTTCTATTTTCGATGGTTTTTTCTGGGGCGCACCACCTCACATGAATTTTCATTCACTAACGAGATGCATTGTACCCCACATTCTCTCTTTCCAAAGGTAGGCGACATTCATCACTCCTTCAGTGATGTCTTCTCCTTGATTGAAACAATATGATGGTGTCACGACCCATCCCCTGGGGCCCATGCCATGACTACCACAAGCCTGCCTTCCATAGGCTAGGGGCTGGAGACTAGCACCAAAAGGTGTATTCCCTAAACTGGGAAGGCATTGCCTTTATATCCTGTAAACACACACAACCAAGCACACAACAAGACACGAAAAAAAGTAAACTGTATAGTAGAAAGAGTGTGTGCAGTAAGAAAAAGGGTCCAGAATACAAGACCAATTGGAAAGTACAAGAAAACTGGAAAGTATAAGTAAACTGAAACAGCTCCTGTGAACACCCGCCAAGGATCCTACCTGAAGGATTGGTACAACTCTCGAACAGTCGTCTTTGTGGTATGCCTCTTCTGAGGTCCACCTCTAAGCCACCTCTGGTTCTGATACTCTCGTCCTTAGTCAGCGCTGTCCATCGTCTACACCAAACACAATAAGGTGCGGGCATATCCCATGCAGGGGTGAGTATAACGATACTCCGTAGGGACCCCGAGACCCTCAAAGGTCTCACAAAAGCCACAAAGGATAAAAAAATCAAGAAAACAACTATCAACCCTACTTAGGTATATTCCCATACATATACCTAAGTTATCAAGTATACCCATCTCATTCATGAGGAAACACAAGGCCCAACTCATTAGCTCAAAGATCAACTGTTCCACGAAGGAAAGAATACCACGAAGGTAACACCACAATTGTAGGTACCACAAAGGTAACGCCACATAGAAGAATACCACAGAGGTATCACCACAAAGGAAAGTACCACACAGGTTCTCCACATAGAAGAATACCACCAAGGTATCACCATGAAGGAAAGTACCACACAGGTATTCCACATAGAAGAATAACACCAAGGTATCACCACGAAAGAAAGTACCACACAAGTACCCCACACAGAAGAACACCACAAAGGTATCACCATGAAGGTAAAGAATCAGTTCACACCAGGTATAACTTAGGTATGATAGAAAAGATGATTAGATGTAACTACTAAATCATCTTACTCTGTTAAGAGGAAGACCCACATAGGATCCTAAATCATCAGACCCACATAGGATCCTAAATCATTAGACCCACATAGGATCCTAGTACATCATTATACCCACATATGATCCTAGTACAGCAGACCCACACAGGATCCTAGAGTAGTCCCACGTGGATTCCTAGAGTGGATCCAAGTGAGACTCTCAAACACAGACCCACAAAGGATCCCAAAGCACAGACCTAGATAGGATCCCTTTCTCATGTTAAATCCAGCTACAGGGTTCCCGCACTAAGCTCGCTTGATTCCAGGAGGGTCCACTCCTGAAGTCACGGGTCGATACTCTAACTACCATGAATTCCCATGAAGAAGTATCCCAAAGGACCTACACATAAAAGGGGTCTCAACGCAATATACGGTGCATCAATCGGACGCCTGGTTCGTAAGTTATTTTCCTTTTAGTCCTGAGGGCCTGGTTGGATTCATGTTCGATCCAACCCAGACATACCCCAAATTTATCCAAAACTCAAGTGGGGTATTCCAAAAGTACTAGATTGATCCAAGGTTTCTGATGCCATAGACGGTTCTTCAAACAGATGCCCGAAGCTCAAGATATGGCAGAAAGAGTGAACATGGGTCGAAGTTGGTCCGAATCCGGTCCGACCCGGCCCGACCCGACCTGGGACGACCCGAAACGGTTCGGGTCGGCCAGGACCGCTGGGTCCGGCTTGGCCCACCGGTGCGGTGGCCCGCTGGGCTCACGGTGTGGCAGCCCACTGGGCTTGTGGTTCGGCGGCCCGAACGGCCAGCCCCCTCCTCTGCACGACGCGGTCGCGCGCCGCGCCTTCGCCGATGGCCGACTCGGTCGACCTCCCTCCCTTCGCCGCTGCGGATCTTACTCGCTGGGTGGTGTGGAAACACGCCGCCATCCCCTTTGTGTGGATGGCCTCCGTCGGCCATCGCCCTTGCTCCACAGCGGCCGACGGGCCGCTGCCCTTCTCCGGCGGCGCGGTCACACCACCGCTTTCGTCGCGGCCAGCCGTGGTGCCGACCACTGTTCCCGAGCCCCACTGGTGTTGGTCTCCATCCTCCTCCATCATGAATAACACATCAAGAACCACAAAGATTTTTGGAGAGGTCAGGCCATGTTCGTTTGGCCCGTACCCTCCGCGTTAGAGCGGTAGCAAGCGGCTCATGGGTGGAGATTCAACGTGAAAGAAAACTAATGATGATTAATCAAAATCACACCCCTACCTCAAAGGTTTGTTGATATCGAGGAGGGGGGAAGTATGGATGTCAGTTATTCATCATTGAAGACATCCCTCATTGGAGATGGCGCATTCTTCGTTGGAGAAGATGGCACATTCTTCGTTGGAGAATGATCTTCGTTGGGAGGTGTTCTTCGTTGGAGAGAATGATCCTCCACAAATATCCCAATTTCTACGCTTATCCTTTTCCAACCCCCACCCTCCCAAAGGTAAATAGGTGCCAATATAAATTAAAATAAGTTTAACAAATTAATTTATGTTGGCACAATTAAATGTTGAAACATTTAATTAATTTTAGTTGGCTCAATTAAATGTTGACACATTTAATTAATTTTAGTTGGATCAAATAATTAAATGGGGAGTTGAAAGGTTTTCTCTAATTAAAGAGGGTTCAGGTGGTCCCCACCACTTGAATTCAATTTAGGGGTTTTTAGTTCGGGTGGTCCCCACCTCCATAACCCATGTAGGGAGGTTTCAATAAAAATAAAATAAAATTTATTCTTTATTTTATTTTTATTTCCACGAAAAACATGTAAACTAACTTCCACCCTCGAACAACTATGGTCGAGGTGAAGGTCTGATTAAGCGAAAACCAGCGTTGTGAGTTCAACGGTGTCCTCAGATTTCAATTCCGAGCACCAGTTCAAAAGTTACAAAAACCCGCTCACAAGTTTACTAAACATACCTGAAAAAAAGTTCAGAAATTCATTCTAGGCACACCGGGCCTCAGAATCATGCGCCGTCAATTTTTGCAGACTCGTAAAATTCCCATATAAAAAAATTTATATGAAATTTTTGGGTCTTTACATTCTCCCCACCTTAGGGATTTACGTCCCTATAAGAGACAACTGAAACTAAGGGAACACGTGGGGGTACTAAGCACATATCTGAGCCTCCTGCTCCCATGTTCTCTCCTGGAGGTTCTTGTGATGCCAACATAAACGCACCAAAGGTATCGATCACCCAAGAAGGACTCTCTCCCATAGATCCTCAATCTCCATCGAAACCTATGTAAACGTCGCCCCATAATTGATTTCCATCTTGCCGTGGTCGATGATGTGAGAAGGGTCATGCACGTATCTCCTCAGCTGGGATACGTGGAAGACATCATGCACCCAGTACAACTGAGGTGGAAGTGCTAGGCCGCAAGCCACCTCACTAACTCTGCTGAGGACCTGAAAGGGTCCGATGAACCTCAGAGATAACTTTCCTCCCCAACCAAATCTCTGAAAACCTCGTCGAGGTGAGACCCGTAGAAAGACGTGGTCACCATCCTCAAACTCCAGAGGTCTCCGTCTCCTGTCAGCATAAGACTTATGCCTGATCTGTGTAGTTTTCATCCACTCCTGGATGATCTACACCTTCTCTATGGTAGCCCACACCATATCTGGTCCCATGAGTGCTGACTCCCCTGGGTCAGTCTAGCACAAAGGCGATCTGCAAGGTCGGCCGTACAGAGCCTCGAAAGGTGCCATCCCAATGTGGAGTGATAGCTGTTGTTGTATGAAAACTCCACCAAGGGCAAGTGTTCCTCCCAGTTGCGACTGAAGTCGAAGATGAAAGCATGCAGCATGTCCTCAAGGGTCTGAATAGTCCACTCTTTCTGGCCATCTGTCTAAGGATGGAAGGCGGTGCTCAAACGAAGTTGCGTCTCGAAATCCTCCTGCAACCCCTTCCAAATCCAAGAAGTGAAACATGCATCATGATCTAAGACAGTCATCAAGGTTACTCCATGTAACCGCACAATCTTCTGCAAATAGAGGCGTCCCAAGCTCTCTACTAAACCCTGCTCTCTGATCGGTAGGAAGTGGGCTGACTTAGTGAGTTGGTCGATGATCACCCAGATAGAATAATGACCCCTGGATGTACGTGGAAGTCCTGTCACGAAGTCCATGGATATCCCATCCCAATTCCACTCTGGGACCTCTAAAGGCTGAACTAAGCCTACTGGTACTTGATGCTCTGCCTTCACTTGCTGGCAAGTGAGGCACTGAGAGACAAACTCTGCTACTATTTTCTTCATTCCCAGACACCAATGATATCGTCGGAGATCCTGGTACATCTTCGCCACTCTTGGATATACCGTTAGAGGGGATGAGTGGAAATCCCTCAACACTTACTCCCGAAGCGACACTAATACCATGGTATGCCCTCTGAAGAGGATGACGTGCTCCCCACCTTCAGAAAATATATCAGGTGCCTATCCTATGGATATCTGAGCATGTTGAGCCTCGCAGTCAGTTTCCCCATGCTGTGCTTCCCTGACTCGCTGAAGAAGTAGGGGAGTGATTGTAAGAGACTAAAGGAAGGATACTCCATCTCTATCCACAAAGGATATCTGTAAAGCGGCCAGCTGCTCTGTCACCTCACCTAGCAGCTATATACCAGATCTCCTACTGAGTGCATATGCTACAATGTTCCCCTTACCAGGAGTATAGACTATCTCGAAGTCATAGTCCTGGAGGAACCCAATCCAATGTCGCTATCTCAGGTTCAGGTCCTTCTAAGAGAAGATATATCTGAGACTCTTGTGATTTGAGTAGACTGTAAAACATTCACCCATCAAGTAATGTATCCACATATTCAAGGAGAAGAACAATGCTGCTAACTCCAGGTCATGGGTAGCATAGTTCTACTCATGCTATCTCAGCTGTCGAGAACCATACGTGATCACTGCTTGCTTCTGCATCATGACACATCTGAGCCTGGTCCTTGATGTGTCACAGTAGACTACGTACCCAACGCCCTCCTCCAGAAGCCTCAAGATGGGGGCACTAGTCAGCCTTTTCCTCAACTCCTGAAAACTCCACTGGCATCTCTTCGACCACACAAAGGGTTTCCCCTTCTTCGTCAACATTGATAAAGGTGCTGCAACTCTATAGAAATCTAGCACAAACCTCCGGTAGTATCCGGACAAACCCAAGAAACTTCGTACCTACGTTACACTCCTGGGTGGGTCCCAAGAAATACCGCCTCAATATTCGCTGGTCCCACCACAACTCCAGCCTCTGAGATGACATTTCCCAGAAATTGAACCTCTTGGATCCAAAACTGGCACTTCGAGAGCTTACCATAAAGATGGTGCTCTCGGAGTGTGTCCAGAACTACATTCAAATGATAGGCATGCTCCTTCTCAGTAGCCGAGTAGATCAGAATGTCATCAATGAAGACCACCACAAAGCGATCAAGATATAGCTGAAAGATCTTGTTCATGATTCCCATAAACACTACTGGAGAATTGTTCATACCGAATAGCATAACAAAAAACTCATAATGGTCATACCAACATCTGAAAGCCATGTTCTGCACATCCTCTTCTTGTACTCTGAGCTGATGGTAGCCTAATTTGAGGTCTATATTCGAGAACCACCGTGCTACTTTCAACTAATCAAAGAGGTCGTCAATCCTCAGGAGTGGGTACTTTTTCTTCACAGTCACCTAGTTTAGGCACCAATAGTCAACACAAAGTCTCAATCTCCCATCCGCCTTCTTGGCGAACAAAATCCGGGTTGCCCAAGGAGAAATACTGGGCCTTATGAAGCACTTCCCCTATAAGTCCTCCAGCTTTACTTGCATCTCACAAAGCTCCGCGGGAGCCATCCGATACAATGGTGTAGATATCAGTGTCATCCTTGGGTACAAATAAATGTAAAAGTCCACCTCTCTACAAGGGGGTAGACCCAGAATATCATTAGGGAAGACATTCGCATACTGGTCCACCACTATAGGATAACTCGAACTATCCGCATCAACTGATATGAGGGTAAGGCTAGCCAACTGATGAGTGATCGGCTACACTCTCCTTCGGGTGAGTCCATCCTATGCTGAAAAGGCTCACTTCTCACTGGTGAAGGTAAACCTAGTCCCATCCATGTGAACACACTACACTTTTCACCTAATACAATCAATCTGAGCATGAACTATAGATAACCAGTCCATACCCAAGATGATGTCATAAGGCCTCGACGCCACTACTAGGAGATCCCAGCTGAAGCTCTAACCTCCTAGAGTAAGCTCACACTACCGGTACTAGTGCGTAATCGTCGAATCCTATCCTTTGGGAATCTCTAGCCATAAGGATCGAGCCAACGACTCTTTCAGAATCTTCGAGCTCTGAACGTGGGCAGTGTCAATAAAAGAATGACTGACACCTATGTCTATAAGTACTACAACTAAGGTAGAGTAGACACAGATCATACCTCGTATCATCTCCAGAGTTCCTTGGTCGTAGGCCTTAGCTGCTTGGAGCTGAGCTCACCCCTGTCCACCTGCTCCCTATGGTCAGGGTGGACCACCTAGTAGTGGTGGCAGTAACAACTCGAATCGTCGCCCACCGCCAGCTGCACGACCAACTCCTCTACCACGTCCACCTGCTCCATGTGGACCTCCTCGGTTGAACCTATATCTCTTCCTGGGCAGTCCTTCGACCATCTTCTGATCATCCATACAACGGGTCGGGTAGTCATGAGCCATGTGACCCTACCCGCCGCATGTGTAACACTGCCTGATCCTCGCATGACTGGTTCTATCTCTGGTGCCCTGCACAACCAACCTTGAATCTTATGGTCGTCCACCTTTAGGTCTAGTCCTCTTGGACCTCTGTGAAATCTGTATGCTACCAGATATATAAGACTCCGCTATATGACACCTGGTGGTGGGTCTCACTGCTGGTGACTGCTCAATAAGAAAAATCTCCACTAAGAGGGCTCGCTCTAACACCCCCTCCTGTGTCAGGATGCTGAGGGAAATCATCGAAGCTCTGATCTTCCACCTGAGTCCCTGCTCAAAGGTCTGGGCCCTCAAGAATGGGCCCTACACCATATCAGTGGAGTATCGTGATAGGTTGGTGAACCTCAATGAGTACTGAGCCACAATCATTCTTCCCTGCTGTAGATGAAGAAGCTCTTATATGCGCACTGCGCGAAGGGTCGCTGGGACAAACTCTACCCGAAACAGGCTCTCAAAGTCTTTCCAGAGAAGTGTCACCTCATCATGAACCTGGAGCATCAAGCTCCACCATCTTCCTACTACTTCCTGTAGAAGACTGGCGATAAGGATCACCATGAGATCAGCTGGTGTCCCAACCAGTCAGAAGACTCTCACCATGGCCTCCAGCCAATCCTCGGCTGCCTATGGGTCTATCTCACCCCGAAACCTCAGTGGCCTCTGGCGCTGGAACTCATGAAACGTGCTCAAGCAGTGTGCACCCTCTAATACTAGGGCTGATGGAATCGGTGGCCCAACGGGTAATGGTACTGTTGGGGCCTTTGCTGGTGCTCCTACTGATAAAGGGCCCTGCACCAAGGCCTCATCGCTCGGTGGGCTATCAGCGTGTACTATACCTGGAACCCTAGATGGCTGTCTGCGTGGAGGCATCCTAAAAGGAAACAGGTGCGCCATGGTCAATAAGTTATACCTGGTGAGCTTACTCAAAGATATCACAAAGAAAACATTTCAAAACACACATGCAATCAGTGTTTTCGTGCACTGAGTCAGAAATCAGAAGTCAGGGTCTTGGTGTATGGATACGTCGGCCACCGCACCAACACTGGATTCCCTAAACTGATAACCAAACTCACTACACTAAACACTATTTAGATTACAAAGATCAGATTCCAATGTTCTATAGTAGAACCGACTCATATGATACCAATTTATCACGACCCATCCCCCGGGGCCCGTGCCGTGACTACCCCAAGCCCGCCTTCCATAGGCTAGGGGCTGGCGACTAGCACCGAAAGGCGTATTCCCTAAACCGGGAAGACATTGACTTTATATATTGTAAACACACACAACCAAGCAAACAACAAGATACGAACACAAATAAACTGTATAATAGAAAGAGTGTGTACAGTAAGAAAAAGGGGCTAGAATACAAGCCAAACTAGAAAGTACAAGAAAACTGGAAAGTACAAGTAAACTGAAACAGATCCTGTAAACACCCATCAAGGATCCTACCTGAAGGGTAGGTATAGCTCTCGAATGGCCATCTTTGCGGTATGCCTCATCTGAGGTCCACCTATGAGCCACCTCTAGTCCTGATACTCTCATCTTCAGTCAGCTCTATCTGTCATCTGCACCAAACACAAAAAGGTGCGGGCGTAGCCCATGCCGGGGTGAGTATAACGATAATCAGTAGGGACCCTGAGACCCTAAAAGGTCTCACAAAATCTACAAAGGATAAACTACAAAGCATGAAAACAACTATAAACCCTACTTAGGTATATGCCCATACATATACCTAAGTTATCAAGTATACCCATCTCATTCATGAGGAAACACAAGCCCCAACTCATTAGCTCAAAGCTCAACTATTCCACGAAGGAAATAATACCACGAACGTAACACCACAATTGTAAATACCACAAAGTTAAAGCCACATAGAAGAATACCATAGAGGTATCACCACGAAGGAATACACCACACAGGTTCACCACACAGAGGAATATCACTAAGGTATCACCAAGAAGGAGAGTACCACATAGGTAAGCCACACTGAATAATACCACCAAGGTATCACCATGAAGGAAAGTACCACACATGTACACCACACAGAACAATAACACAAAGGTATCACCACGAAGGTAAAGACTCAGCTCACAACAGGTATAACTTATGTATGGTAGTAAAGACAATTAGATGTAACTACTGAATCATCTTACTCTATTAAGAGGCAGACCCACATAGGATCCTAAATCATCAGACCCACATAGGATCCTAAATCATCAAACCCACATAGGATCCTAGTACATCATCAGACCCACATTGGATCCTAGTACAGTAGACCCACAAAAGATCCTAAAGTAGTCCCAGGTGGATTCCTAGAGCAGATCCAAGTGATACTCTCGAACACAGACCCAAAAATGATCCCAAAGCACAGACCAACATAGGATCCCTTTCTCATGCTACAACCAGCTACAAGGTTCCCGCACTAAGCTCACTTGATTCCGGGAGGGTCCACTCCTCAAGTCATGGGTTGATAATCGAACTGCCACTAAATCCTATGATTAAGTATCCCAAAGTACCTCCACGTAAAATGGGTCTCAACGTAATAGAGAGTGCGTCAATCAGATGCCTGGTCCGTAAGTTATTGTCCTTTTAGTTCCGAGGTCCCGATTGGATTCATGTTCGATCCAACCCAACCATACCACAAATTTATCCAAAACTCAAGTGGGGTATACTAAAAGCACCGTGTCGATACAAGGTTTCCGAAGCCATATACGGTTCATCAAACTGATGCCTGAAGCTCAAGATATGGACGAAAGAGTGAAAATGGGTCAAAGTTGGTCTGGGTCCGGTCCGACCCGGTTGGACCGACCTGACCTGGGCTGACCCGACCCAGCCCGCCGATGCGGCCCGACTCACTGGTGAAGCCCAACTTGTGGCACAACGGCCCGCAGTGTGGCAGCCTACTGGGCACGCGGTGTGGCGACCTGTCGCGGCTGGCCGGACGGCGGCCCGCGGTGCGGTGACCTGCTGCGGCCTGCCGCGACTGGCCGGAAAACCAACCCCCTCCTCCGCGCGGTGTGGTCATGTGCCACGCCTTTGCCAGCAGCCGGCTTGGACGACCGCCCTCCCTTCACCGCTGTGGCACAAGGCCGCGACTCTTGCTCGCCGGGCAACGTGGACACGCGCCACCATCCCCTTTGTGCGGCCGGCCTCCGCCGACTGCTGCCCTTACTCCGCTATGGCCGATGGGCCACGACCCTTCTTTGGCGGCATGGTCATGCCGCCACTTTCTTCGTGGCCAGTCATGGTGCCGACCGCCGTTCCTAAGCCCCACCGGTGTCGGTCATCATCCTCCTCTACCATGAATAACACATCAAGAAACACAAAGATTTGCAGAGTGTTCGGGCCATGTTCATTTGGCCCATACTCTCCGCGTTAGAGTGGTAGCAAGAAGCTTGTGGGGGGAGATTTAACATGAAAGAAAATTAACGAAGATTAATTGAAATCACACCCCTACCTCAAAGGTTTGTTAACATTGGTGAGGAGGGAAGGGCAGATGTCGGTTTATCGTCATTGAAGACGTCCCTCATTGGAGATGGCGTGTTCTTCATTGTAGAAGATGGCGCGTTCTTCGTTGGAGAATGAACTTTGTTGGAGTGAATGATCCTCCACAATTATCCCAAGTTCTCTCATTTTCCTTTACCAACCCCCACCCTCTCAAAGGTAAAGAGGTGCCAATATAAATTAAAATAATTTTAACAGATTAATTTATGTTGGCACAATTAAATGTTGACACATTTAATTAATTTTAGTTGGCTCAATTAAATGTTGACACATTTAATTAATTTTAGTTGGCTCAATTAATTAAATGGGGAGTTGAAAGGTTTTCTCCCATTAAAGAGGGTTAGGGTGGTCCCCACCACTTGAATTCAATTTGGGGGTTTTTAGTTCAGGTGGTCCCCACCTCTATAACCCATGTAGGGAGGTTTCAATAAAAATAAAATAAAAGTTATTCTTTATTTTTTTTATTTCCATGAAAAACACGTAAAATAACTTCCACCCTCGACCAAATGCGGTCGAGGTGAAGGTCTCCTTAAGTGAATACCAGTGCTGCTAGTTCAATAGTGTCCTCAAATTTCAATTCTGTGCACCGATTGAAAAGTTACAAAAACCCGCTCGCACGTTTACTGAACGTACCCAAAAAAAGTTCAGAAATTCATTCTGGGCACACCGGGCCTCAGAATCACATGCCGTCAATTTTCATGGACTCATAAAATTCCCATATAAAAAAAATTACATGGAATTTTTGGGTCTTTATAGATGGGATTTTGGTTCCCCCTTCCATGGTTTCCTCCTCAAAATTTATCGCATAGTTCGAGTCTCCCTTATAGATTAAGATGTTGTTTGTAAACCTCATTCATAGTGTCATCTATTTTTAGATGTAAGTTAATTACACTGCTTCTTTCTATACATTCTAAGGGGTGTAGCTCGGGCACCAACCTTCGGTCAGGAGAGGAGTCACTTTGGGAATCACTGAGCATGTATGGAAGCTGGAACATTGGATCACCTATATTCTTCCTCATAAGAGGGATTCTCAAGGGTGTGAAAACCCAAGGCATCCCGCATCGATCGTGGGGTATTTTATTTTAGAGGCATGTCTTCTGAGATTTTCCTCAGGCATCCCATATTTAACACGAGGGAGGCCATGAGTTTAACATCTTGTAGAGATAGATTAGAGAGATCATAATGTCCCATGGGAACATATTATAGAGGTCGATCCCTAGGAGGGAGCACCTATAAGGTTTACTGGATGGATAGATCATGGCGTCCAATGAGAGATATCTCAAGGTGGTGCGTCCCATAAAGGGAAAATTTCACACTGTGAAGGGATAGGTTGTTGGAGTTGGTTCCCTAGAACCAACTTCTTTGTACTTTATGATAAACTTGTATTCATGGTTTTTAATATTAATAAACTCCTTATCACATTATGATTGTTCTTCTACCTAACATAGTATGTGATAATTTATTAAGAGTAGCTGTCACACTAAAAGGTCATAACAGTTACCCTCTATGATGAGAACTCAAAAGTGATATGATAATATTCTTGAATATATGTTCTATAGCCAGAAGATATCATTTGAGGGTCACAAATGATACAGGATATATGGGGTGGAGACTCATAGGACTTTGAGGCACCTTCTTATGGTGTTATACCTTGGTAATATCTAGTATGGATATTATGATAATGAGACCTGCTAGTAGGAAATCCAAATTTCTATGTGTCATTGGATGTTCCTATCTATGGATGTGTGTATTGGTCCTTAGAATTTAAGATAATTATTAATGAGTATTATGAGTCACACACTTAGATGTATTGATGAAAACTGTGATGAAAAATGTTAACAACGAGGCAAGATATGTTGGGTGCGTCACGAGTAATATTGCATTAATGAATAATACAAGAAAGGATTTGTACCTTTTATTCTTTAACAGAAGTTGATATCTCAGGACCTTTTATGGAAATGATATATCTTAAATAAATCCATAGCCATGGTAATCTATAGACAAGTTTTATTTCTGGAAAGTCAAAGAGAGATATCGAGCATACAGGTTGATGGAATTGGCATGCAACCTGCTCAATTTGAGATATTGTGATAAATAGATTATATTATATGGTAAGCATTTATATTAGGTGACATGTCATTATGACATTAACTTCTTTCTATATGGGTGCCTTGGCGTGTTGCCAGATGCTAACCTTGGATTTTAGGTTGCTTCACCGAATGCCACTGAGAAAGAGACCTAGAGGGTCACACACTAAGTGTATCTAGAATCTTAGTTAAATAATATATTATTATTTATTATTTAATAGGTTGAATAAATATTATCCCTGCATGTGGTTTAATAATTATTCATACATGATTGATCATTGTTATTCCATCACTAGTTATTCAAGAGAATATATTGTGAGTGGAATATTTAATAAATATTTATTTGATTTTTAGTGAATATAATATTTATTTATTTATTAGCGAATAATGTAGTTATATTTATTTAATAAATAAATAGACATTATTAAAATCCCGATAAATATATTGGAGGAATGTAGAACCGAGTTTAATGGTCTAATGAGAAATAATAACATTGAATATTATTTTATTAAATAATATTTACTTATAATTTGAAAGTTAAGAGCATGTCTAGAAATAATAATATTAGTATTTTTATTTGACTTGGGGATTTTCTAGTATTAAATAAATAATTAAGGGTACTTGTGTAACTATTTTATTTTAACCCTAGCAATATAAATACCCAGTTATGTTATTTCCTCATGAGCCAATTCATTTTTTGGTTGTGTACAAAAATCTTGGATAATCCTCTCAAACCTAAAGAGCTCCATTATCCAAGAATGCTTCCAAGAATGGTGAGAAATCCTCCTCCACCGGATCAAGGAGAACGCTTTGGAAGCGATTCTTAAGGTGATCAAGGCGGATGCTGTAAGCATAAGGATCTTCCATGGTAGCACATGGAGATTCCATCGGTGATGTCTTCAGATTCTTGGAATATGTGTGGATCACTGCTAGAGGAAATCTACACTTGGTTTCTACAACGCAATGACGGTGCACTGCAAATCTGTTGCTGGATTCATCAATGAAGAAATAATTTCTTAGAGGTAATTATTTATCTAATTAAATTAATTATAAAAAACATGTGTTTATCTCTTCTCTCTTGGTTCTAGTGTTATCATATATTGTCTATTTATTTGATTCAATTTTGTGGATCATAGTGTTCATCATCGTATATATCTCAGATTGATCATTGATTATGGAAAAAAGTAAAGTTGGGAACCACCCATCGCATGATTCCACTGAACTCGGAACCTATAAGTGTTATTATAGTGAGGTACATCATTGTTTTTAATTATTTACAAATCATTGGTGGTTTACACACTTATAATTTAGTTTATCAATTCAAGTACAATCACTGTTTTAATCTGAATTTCGAGATCTATTTCTTCCTCCTTTGATTCTCATAGATATAATAAAGATGATTAATTTTATGATTAAAATAAAATCTAGGAACTCATCCAGAGGTTCCATGGTTTCTAGACAGACAACATTAGACTACACACCATGCAACTAGAGTTACACACCATGTAATAACATTCAACACATCAATATTTTATTCAGAAATCAAGTCGAGATTATGCATTGATTATTGAATTAATTACACCACTTAATGAACCATGTGTTAACCAAAATTAAATGGTACACGATCAGATGGACTATACACCATGTATCCCACATACACAATGTGTATTCTCTTTGTGTTAGAGATGAGATGTGTATTCTATAAATGGCCTACCGCCTAGTGAACGTGTAACACAAAGTCAACACGACGTGTGACCCATTGGATATGATATGTACTCCAAATTTTCTGAGGTAAATTTTACATGCCAAGTCCCTAGGAGTGTATCTAAGATAGATGGTGAGAGGTTTACACACCGTATAGATCAGATCTACATGCTGTGTACTTATACCAAGCTACATAGATTTAAAATTTATTTATTTTACTATGTAAACCTTGAGACATGTACTTGCACGTGGTCATAAAGATAGGACACACCATGTGATAGGTTTTAATATACATAAATATTAAATGTTTAATTAATATTTTCATAATGTTCAGATATGTATATCATGTATAAGTTGTATTATAAGTTGTTACTCTATGTGCATTTAATCATAACACGTGACCAAAAAATCATGTAATTCATGTAATCATCTATGAAGTACACATTGTGAAAGTACATGATAAGTCATGTATTCCATATGTCACAAGAGTAAAACAGTGTACAAATATAATACATGTTGGGTAGAATCAGATGGGTATTCACCATGTTTCCTCCAAGGTACATTTATGTACAAAGTTAATTTTAAATGAATTTATTTAATTTGTTTAAAATTACAATGTATGATAATCTCAAGGAAATTCAGATAATAATTACGATAAAATTATTGATTAATTAAATATAATAATTAATCGATTCGAGAGTGATTTATCTTAAATAATAATGATTAAGAATTTAATGCTTGTTTTATTAAATGTGTAATTTGGTGCATGCATGTGAATGATCATGATCTAGACCAAACATTTTGTATGTGATTGGTTTTATTTAATTTATTATTAAATTAAATTGTTGTCCTACATGCCTTCTCTCCTTTCATTATGTAGGGCCTTCATAACTATGATTTATTTTATGTAAACCCCCTTTTCCCCTCACCTGCATGTGAGTAAAAGGTATATGTAATGGATGGAGCTCCCAAGCGAGTGGAGGAAGTTCAAGTTCAAAGTCGAAGCAAAACCAATAAAAGGATATACAAAGGTGGTCAGGTGGAAAGTCCCAACAAAAACCTTAATTGGTTCATGATGTTTTTTCCCTAGGTCAATAGTTAGTTTATCATCTACTAGATAAACTAACCACTAGTAAGAGCTCATAGTAATACCACTTCATTATTTTATTTCTGTCAGTTGCATGGTTATTTCATTATGGATTTCTTGTTGTGATAACATAATTAATGAATTAAGAAGCATGAAAGATATAACTAAAATAAACTAGATTGTGTGTAAATATTATCTAAGACATGGTTAATCACTTAAGTAATCCCACTTAATATTAATAATCATGTGATAAATATAATAATTATAAATTTATGTATAAAAGGATAAAATTCATCAATAAAATATTAAGTTGGTATAACCTTCTATTACTTTGCTTAGAATCAAACCATAGTTCAAAGTGCTTGACCAACCAAAGTTTGGGTGCTTTCAATTATCGAGGAGTTCTAGCATGAGGTTTTGGGTTGAATTAACTTGGTTCACATAAAGGGTTGACTGCCAAAGTAGAAATTGGTGTAACTAAGAGGAAAAGGTTGAGGAAATCTAAATTAAAATTTTAGGATTGGGGAGTCCACTCAACAAATCAAGGAACTGTGAGTTAATGTAGTTGGAATTTGGAATGCCTACCTAAAACCATTCAAGTTCCTTGACCAACCAAAGTTGGGGTAATGAGAAGGGGAATACAGATCATTTCCACTATAAAATCCAAGTAATAGGATATTCCGAAGCTAATGGTGAGGGATATTGGGTTTTGATAAAAAATTTGGAGACTAATAAATATAATATTTATTTATTTGTCTAAATTTTATTAGATAAAGTACTAAAATTATACTTATCTTATTTTGTAGAAACAACATTAAAATGACATAAAACATATCATTGAAATCCATACTTGAGAAGGAAAACCTTCTCACTGGAACAAATTTCCAATAGTGGAAAAGGTGCCTATCTGTCATCCTTCGCCATGAAAGGAAATTTTATGTGCTGGAAGAACCTTCACCACTTGCGCCTGGAAATGAGGCAAGTGATGAAGATCTATCTCTCTATGAGAAACATCTAAATTATGCTAAAAATGTTCAGTGCTTCATGCTATCATCCACGTCTAGTGATCTTTTGAAGAAAAATGAGGATATGGATGCCTATAACATGACGTCTCACCTTTGGGATATCTATCAAGAGAAGGTGAGACAAGAGAGGTACAAGATCTCCAATGCTTTGTTCACAACTAAGCTTGGAGAGTCTGTACTAGATGGGACTCATATAGTCAAGATTATCGGCTACATTAAATACCTGGACATCTTAGGGATTAAAATCCTAGATGATTTTCATATATATCTCATGCTTTCATCACTTCCCAAGACCTTCTATAGCTTTATTGCGAATTATAATATGAGAAATAATGAGAATAGTATTTCAGAACTTCTGACCTTGATTCACCAAGTGGATAAGGACATGGGCATGATAAACCCACAGTCTATGGTGAATAAGAAAAGGAATAACAAGGAAAAGGGGACCATGACTTATAAACAGTCTAAAGATCTTGATCACCATCCTTCCAAGAAGAAGAAGATCCATAGGTAGGGTAAGTAAAAGGAAGTAGTATATTTTTCATGTGGAAAGCTAGGCCACTAAAAGAGGAACTACACCTAGAAACAAGTGGATGATAAAGGTTCATTAGTTATCAAGTGCAATCTTTCCATTTATACACATTAGGTATTAGAAACAGCTTTTGGTTCTCACATCTTTATCTAAATACAGTAACCAAGTATATTCTGGAATATTTCCATAGGAGAGGTGGATTTATGAGCTAAAAATGGTGCAAGGATGGATGATCTAGCCATTGGTGACTACCACCTTTCATTGCCAATGGGAATGATTTTGGTTTTAAGAGATTGTTATTATGTACCTATAGTTACCAAGAATATAATTTCTATGTCATGTTTAGATACATATGAGTTTATTTTCAAATTTAGAAATAAAATTTGTTTCTTTTATATGGAAAAAATAAGTTATGGTATGAAACATTTAAATAATGGTATTTATGTATTAAATTATGAAAACTAAGTGTTGGAAATCAATAACGAACCATGTTCACATGACTCATATAACACCCAACTATGGCATCAACATCTTGGTTATGTAAACAAGAAGCATTTGAAAAATATCTGTCAAGATGGTTATTTAGACTCTTCTGATCTAAAACCACTTGATAGATGTCATGATTGTTTACAAGGAAAAATGACCAAACCACAATTTGGTGGATAGAGTGAAAGGGCCAAAAAAATTCTAGGTTTTGTACACATTAATGTGTGTGAACCATTTCCAGTAAAAGTTATAGGTAAATATTCTTACTTCATAACTTTTACTGATGACTTGAGTAGATACGACTATATCTACTTAATGAGGTATAAGTCCAAGTCCCTTGATAAATTCAAGGAATTCAAGAATGAAGTACAAAATAAACTTGGTAAGAAGATAAAGAATATTTGATCGGATCGAGGTGAAAAATATCTTAACCAATAGTTTATCGAATTTCTACAAAAGTTCGGGATTCTATATCAACTCACTCCACCTTGCACACTATTGTGGAATGGTGTTAGTGAAATGAGGAATGACACCATGTTAGACATGGTAAGTTCAGTGATGAGTAATGAAGATCTTCCATTATCCTTTTGGGGATATGAATTACAAAATGCGGCGTATACATTAAACTGAGTACTAACTAAAGCGGAAAATGGAATTACCTTAGAGTTATGGAGTGGAAAGAAACCCATTTTATTTCATACACGTGTATAAGGTTGTGAGGCATTTTTTAAGGCCTTCTATGGAAACAAACTATCACCCCGAGGCATGAGGTGTATCTTTATAGGGTATCCCAAGAAAACAAAGGGATACTACCTATACAGCCACTTAGACAAGAAAGTGGATGTCGCCAAAAAAGATGTCTTTATTGAGAAGGATCACATCCTCAAAAAGGATAGTGGGAGAAAGATTGATTTCAAGGAAGTTGATGCTAAATATACACAAGAGTTGGTATAAGAATATATTCCATAGGTCCCCATGGAAGAATTAGTTCCTGAAACACAAGTACTATGTATGAGCGTAAGAGAGGTAAAATAACAAGAGAGATATGATTTTTTGGTCACTGAGGTTGGTGACTCATTATTGGTTGACAATGATGAACCTATATCCTATAAGAAGATAGTATAGAGATCAAAATCTACAAGATGGATAGAATCTATGTATTTTGAGATAGATTCCATGTATCATAACCAAGTTTGGGTTCTAGTTGATGTGCCAGTTGATGTAAATCTTATTAGTTGAAAATGGGTATTCAAGAGAAAACTAGACATAGAAGGTAAATTAATTACCTATAAAGAAAGGATAATGGCTAAAGGGTTTAAAAAAATCTAGTAATTTACTAAAATGAAACCTTTTTTCCAATTTCCATGTTTAAATCCATCATAATTATACTTGCTATAGTAGCTCACCATGACTATGAGATTTGGAAGATGGATGTCAAAACAACTTTCCTTAATGGGAACCTTTAGAAAGATGCCTATATGACACATCTAGAAGGGTTTGTGACTCCATGTGATGCCAAAAGGATTTTCAAGTTATAGAGATCCATTTATGGATTAAAGAAAACATCCAGCTCATGAAGCATTTAATTTTATAGAGCTATAAAATATTTTTGTTTCATTAAGAATGAATGTGAGACATGTGTTTATAATAAGTTTAATGGAAATACGGTCATTATCCTAGTAGTATATGTTGATGACATATTAATTATTGGAAATGACATACCGGTCTTATAGTCAGTTAAGGACTGGTTGAACAAGCGTTTCTCCATGAAGGACTTAGGTGAAACAACCTACATTCTAAGGATCAAGATCATTCATGATAGATCCAAGAGGCTGCTTAGACTAAGTCAAGACACATATATTGACCATATAATAAAGTGATTTAGTATGGAACAATCCAAGATGGGATTGGTTTTAGTGTCACATGATTTACATCTTTCTAAGAAAATGTGTCCCCAGACACAACAAGAGAAAGAGAGAATGAGCAAGATCCCATATGATTCGGTGATAGGGTCAATCATGTATTCCATGTTATGTACTAGACTTGATGTTACCTATGCATTTATCATGGTTGGAATATATCAACCAGATATAGGAGAACAACATTGGAATAATATTAAGGATATCCTTAAGTATCTGAGAAGAACTAAGGATATGTTATTGGTGTATGGAGGAGACGAGGAGCTAGTCATTTGGGGTTATACTAATATTGTTTTTCAGATAGATCATAATGATCTGATGTCACAATCAGGATATGTTTTTTGTCTCAACAGAGGAGCTGTGAGCTGGAAGAGTTCAAAGTAGCAATTTCTCACTGATTCTATGTAGAGACCCGAAGCCTGATGTACATGGACATTACGTTACTTTTTCAGAATACTTATTACATAACAAAAACACACACACAAGGACCGTAATAGTTTAGTGTCTTTGGAAACTCGGAACGTAATCTTCTAATCATGGTGAAAGATCATCAACATCTCCCATAAAGATCTTCCCCTTTTTTTTCTTACCTAAAACCTTTATTTATATCCTGGGGAAAAGAAAACATAAAAGGGTGAGCTCAAATGCTCAGTAAGGGTAAAAGAAAAATCAATCACATCATATCCATAAGAACATAACATTTTGGAAATCTTAACCTGCAAAAGAGATCATAATATCATAACATGGGATAAATCATAGTAGTGAAATGAAATCACAATAATCATAACTTAAAACATGAAACCTTGTGGCATACACACATAATCATAGAGAATCATATCTTTTTAGTCAAGACTCATTTCCAAGACTATCTTAGTGGACAAAGTCCATTTCTGAACCGAGTCACCCTCGTTTCAGTCCTGTTTCACTGAACCGGTATAACCTACCGTTCCATCCATGTCTATCTCATGAGATATAAAATCTTTACCCAATGCATTAGAGGGAGATATAGGTCCTACCCATCTCATAATGATGCCATTCTTATGTGTGCCACAAAATCATAAATCATACATCATTGCATAACCCATGTAATAAAAATGGGATTCTTAAACATTGTGACATCATAAAACAATTCATATAAGATAAATGAATTCATAAAAATAATTCCATCACAACATAATCAAATCAATGTAATAATAGGGATAGAAACAGAACCATATATTATCTTATATGGAAAATAATTTTGATAAAACGCTTGAACTCCATTCTTGAGGAAAATATCCTTTCTACTTCAAAAACATTTTCCTTTCTTAACATGTCATAAAATTTTAAACTAAAAGAAGTTGATTAAAAATAAACTTGAAAAAATGTAAATGAAGATTCTTGGAAATAATGTTTTAAAAATCCATTCATTCCGTATAAGTTAAAAAAACATTCTTCTCGTACTTTTGTCAGAAAAGTCAAAAAAGTACTTCGTACGAAAAACGACAAAATATTCCTTTCTTATATTTTACTAAAAACTCACCGAAGGGTAAAATTGGATTTAAAAAATTGTAGGTGGATGGAAATAATATTACATATTGAGGAAACATGTATTTGGATGATAAAATACACCCCAGTAAATGCCAAAGTATAAACAATCTCAGATAAAAATGAGATTGTGATATTTCCCTTACCTTATGTCCGATATGCTTTGTACGTATCCGAACCTCCTGTATAATGATTTAAATAATGTCATTAACTTATTACAGAATCATATTCATTGTTTTTATATCATATATGGTTCACTTATGACTTTATATTACCCGTTCTTTTGTAAATTCCATGTTAAAGAAGCGTTTTGGGTAAAATCGTTTCATTTATCGTAGGTGTTTGGACTTGTTGTTCTTGACATTATTATTACTTATATCATGATTTACTTACTTACAGAATATAAAACATGATTTATATATCATATATATTCAGTATATATATATATATATAATAGATAGATAAATGAAATGAAACACACCGTTCATGGAGACGGTAGTCCGTACGTACGCATGAACGCTGTTTTATTTTCCTTATTGTCTTGAATGGAAGTAAGTAGATGACATACATATATATATATATACATAAATACAGTAGATTTAAAATGTCATATATTTCATTATTATTCATTATATATACTTTATAATCATTCATGAATGGTTAATGTGGAGAATGAATCTCATCGCGCTGTGGAGACGGTAGTCCGTACGTACGCACGAGCGATGATATTGCTCCCATGGTCGTGGAATTGTGTTGAAGTGTATGTATACTATTTCAGTATCAATATCACTTTATAATAATCATATATAGTTACTCATTACATCATTATACCCATCCAATTAAGGTGGTGGCGGAAAATAGATTACACCACGGCGTGAAGACGGTATTCCGTACGTACGCGCGCGCGGTGATTTCCTTTTTCCGTAGGATGGATAGAAGGTTAATTAGAGTTGTTTAATATTTATAATAACATATCAGTATATAAGAAATACTTATGTTATTACTTTATCCTGAAACAACTAAATAAGAAGAAGTTGAAGAAGAAAGAAATTGAAAAAGATCGGTAATGGATATTACCTCTTTTTGACGCACCTTTTCTTAACCTCCACTTAAAGAACTAAGGATGGTCTTTGAAGAAGACCAGGACCTCTAGGATGATACTAGGGAAGTGGAGAAGAGATTTGGTCAGGGGTTGGACGATCTTGAATGCTCAAATTGGTCTGAGGAGGAGAGGGAGGAGGTGCCCTTTTATAAGGGAGGAGAGGGGCACCTTAGGAAAATCTCAAAATATTATTTTATATTAAGGTCAAATTCAGTTTATAATGGTTCCAAAGGGTCTTATTTCGAAGATAAAGTTGGTATGGGTATAAATACTCTCATCTAATAGGATTTATACAAGTTTAGGTTATTATTTTAACCTTATCAATTAGATTTAACTCTAAGTTAAATAATTTAACTTTTACCGTGTCTTTTTGTTTTCTTACACTATATGGTTAATAAACTTACTATATCAAGCCAAACGAAACCCAAGTTGTTTATTATTAATATATATAACCCTATATATGTCATTTGGTCTAACCTTATATTTTTAGGAATAAAATAACAATTAATAATATAATATTTGTTTTAAAAACTAATTTATGTCAATTTTGACACTATTTGGTACATGATTTTTATGAAATTCATAACAGAATGATAAGTTCAAAACAAGTTACGTAAATAAACAATAACATGTCATATTAACCTATAAAATTAGTGTAAGTCATAAAAAGTCTCAAATTACATTTATTTGGGCATTTATAACATAAATTATGTCAATATTTCATTAATAAGATAATTATTGCATCATCGTTGTGTCATAAATAAATTAATTTTTTTAATGTCTAAAAATTAAAAATAAAATACCATTATGTAGGAAATCTTTTTAGCTTTATAATTAATATTTATAGTCGAATTTATCTTATGTATAACCCCATATTAAAAATGATTTACTTATTAAACTTTGATTTTAACTATTTTAACCCTTCTTTAAATAAATTAATAATAAATGTCCTAATCTAATCCAAGTGGGCCTAAATGGTCATATTTTATTCCTAAGGTTGTTTTTGGTCGAATTACACTTGTACAATAGAATTAGGACATGTGTTAGGGTAATAATAATATCATTTTTACCCTTAATTACCCTATTTACTTTTAACTGTGGTAAAAAAAAGTAAAAAGTTACTATTCACCAAAAATTATTTTCATCTCATTGAACCACATTTTACTTACTAACATCAACCGTGTGTCTCGAATTTTTGAAATTCCACTCACAGAAGCAGTAAAATTAAGTTTTATGAAAAATTCATTTTTTTAACTACCACTTAGTGGTTTCACTATTCATCAAAAAATGAAAGTTTCCAGAAAAATACCAAAAATTAGGCCCAAGATATATTTGATATTATGAACTCAAAAATGATGTATATTTTACCAAATTCAAAACATATTAGTGTCATTAATTAATTTAAAAATTAATTCCTATCGTCAAAACAAATAGCGTGTTTTTAAGAGATAATAACCATCAAAAGATTGACACTTGTTTATGACTGGTTTAAATGTGAAATTACATACAATGACCAACATTGTATTAAATTGTAAAAATATATTCTAAATATACTTTAAAACCACTCAAATTAATAATTTATCACTATTAATTATTACTATTAAAAAAGTTCTTTTTAATTAAAATTTAGTAATTTTCACTATTCATCAGAATATGAAAGTTATCCGAAAAGTACCAAAATTTCACCTTAGGCTAAATTCGATACTCCGAATCCAAAAATGAATTCTATTTTGAAAAATAAAATTTACAAAATTTCAAAAAGTGGTTATTACTATTCATAACGGCTAGTTTTAATAATATTTTAATAGCATATCGTTGTTTAGTGAAACTCGGTATTGCGTACTACACACGCTATCGAGGAAGGTCGCGATTGCGTGTAATGTAAGGAAAGTCAAGGATGCGTGTTGTGCAAGCTCCTTTTGGTGTAGCGTACAACACAAGACATTAATGAAATTAAAAAGAATATTTTTCATAAAATCTCGGGGTGTTACATTCTACCCCCCTTAAAATGAATTTCGCCCTCGAAATTCCTCGGGGTTATAAATGGTTTACTATTCGACAGTTTCTTTAATAGAAACCCACATCGTAAAAAGGAATACCAAAACCAATCTTTAAAAACAAAAGTATGAAACATAACGGTTACCCAAATAAACTAATCACTGGGTTTCTATATAGGTGAAAATATGGATATGGAAGAGAAATCTGACCATCATGTTCTGATGGAGAGTGGTAGAGAACATGGCTATGGAAAAGCCAGAAATCACAAAGCCATAAATTTGTGATGATCTAAGGAACCATATGATTCATCAGATATAAGAGCACTAGGACAACATTTTTAGTTTTCAAGATCATTTCCCTAAAGTTGATGAAATTGGAATTAGAAGAAATAATTTCGTGATTTTGGTATAGTCTCACCATTTGTCGTTCTTTGGACAATTTCCACTTCATCTCTTAAAGAAATGAAGTTGAATTTGTCATTCGTGATGTGTTAGCAGATCATGTGATTAAATGATGAGTCATTCCATCTGTCTCAAACAAAAGGTTAGAAAAGTTATCAAAAAATACATAAGTCCATCTATAGTGAGATTAATCATATATAGTTCCTAAAATGGACTTATACTTCATATATCATACTGCTTAATATAATAAAACTAGTTTCTAATAAACAGGGACTTCCTGTAGGCCAATGGTATGCGATAAAGGTCAGTCGCACTTCGGTTGTGGGTTCGATTCCCACGGCCTTGTCCGACGCGATGGGCTGTCGCCCGTCCTGCAGGTTGTCCTTTTTCTAAAACTACATTACTATATCATCCCATCAATAATATCGAAAAAAGGTTCTATCCTTAAACAATACTAACTTATGTCCAACATAATCCATTCCAATCTTTAGTCTTATCCATAATATTGCAGTCCATTGTCATATTATAGTGAAAACGATTACCAGAGATTTCATATAAGAAGCATGTTAATACCATCGTTGATCCCCATATATCATAAGATATGTCTTGTTGGTCCCATTACAAATGTTCGAAGGCCTTAATCATGTATTCTCTTGAAAAATGAATACCCATTGAACCTTAGTGAAAACATGAATACAGTTAAAAGTTAACACTTTCCACATACCAAAATCCTCAAAATTCTATATACTCAAACCATGATATCACTTAGTCCTTATATCAATCATGAGCTCATGAATACTGTTAAACATTTCATTTTCTCGTTTTCCCTTCATTATGTGCATATCATCTGCTTTCCAAAAATATTTCAATCACTTTTCATTTTACCGATTCCATAAAATTATTGAAAACCACAATAGACCAAAACATAAATATTCCAATATTCCACGATACTATATACAACATTATTTTGGAATCCCATTACATAAACACTTAATCATTCCACCACATCGTTGTCATATTCAACATCGCCAATGGTGATCGCATGTGACTTCCCTTTGTCCTTTGCCTTAAGTGGTTGCTCACGTCGATCATCACTAACCCTTGGATTAGGGCATTTATTAGCATAATGCCCCATTTCCTTGCACTTGAAGCATTGAAGTGTTGGTGGTGCGTTCTCTGCAGTTTTTGCTTTATTCACATCATTAGAAACCCTTTTTCCATTACTTCGACACTCATCTACTCGATGACCTTCTTTTCCACACTAAAAAAATTTTCTAGTCCCTTTAAGACAATCTCCACCATGCTTCTTTCCACACTTTGTGCATAAGGAAACATTCATCTTCTTTTCACCATTATTATGAGATTTCTCCTTGAACTCCATCTTTCATTTCTTGTCAAAACCATGAGATGGATATGTAACACCAACTACCATTTCTACCTTCATAGCACAACGCAAAATTTCTTCATAGCTACTGAAGTCTCTTATAGCTAATGCCCTTCGAAGACTTGGTTTTAAGCCATTGAAAAATCAATCAACTTTACTTTCAGGTTGGATGATAATGCCAGATGCATACCTTGCAAGTCTTGTAAAATTTGCTTCGTATATACCAACAGATTCATCATCCTTCTGCTTCAGCTCAAGAAACTCCTTTTCCATCTTTGTTCGAAGAATACGAGGGAAGTACTTACTGAAAAACAAGTTCTTGAACTCGTCCCATTCCATGAACTCAATTTCATCTCATGGCCTCGTATTCTTGACAAGATTCCACCATTGATCAGCTTCACCTTCCAAACGATATACTGCTAAGATGAATTTATCATGTTCAGAAGATTGAAGAACTAAAAATATCTTTTCAGTGGTACTGATCCATTGTTCAGCAACAAGTGGATCAGAAGACCCACTGAAAGAAGGTGGACGTTGCCTCATGAAGGACTCAATAGAATATTGTTCCCTTCTCTGCTCATTTGGAAGTCCAGAATGATTCATAGCTTGTGTAAGTATAACAATAAGATTTTTCACTCCATCTCCCATAACATTTGTTTGTTCAGGAGGAAAATCATTGCATTGTCCATTGCATTGATCAACACGGTTCCTTCCGGTTCCAGCCATCGTCTAAAACCCAAAAAGAATTGTGTGAGAGGCAAAAATCATGCTAGGGAAAACAACATAATAAAGGGGGAGTACCTTCAATATCTAACATCTTAGGTTTAATTCTATGATCGTTAGCATAATTCTAGTACTATAACCTATACGTATACTTAACCTTAGGGACATCCCTAGACATACCTTAGAAATATCTCTAGGGATCTCACTAACGTTTTCGCATCCTAGTTTCCAAAGGTTGACTAAACCTTTCCTCTAATACCAACTGTAGAGACCCGAAGCCTGACGTACATGGAAATTACATTACTTTTGCGGAATACTTATTACATAAAAAAAACACACACACAAGGAACGTAATAGTTTAGTGTCTTTGGAAACTCGAAACGTAATCTTCTAATCATGGTGAAATATCTTCAACATCTCCCATAAAGATCTTCCCCTTTTTTTTCTTACCTAAAACCTTTATTTATATCCTGGGGAAAAGAAAACATAAATGGGTGAGCTCAAATTCTCAGTAAGGGTAAAAGAAAAATCAATCACATCATATCCATAAGAACATAACATTTTGGAAATCTTAACCTGCAAAAGAGATCATAATATCATAACATGGGATAAATCATAGTAGTGAAATGAAATCCCAATAATCATAACTTAAAACATGAAACTTTGTTTCATACACACATAATCATATAGAATCATATCTTTTTAGTCAAGACTCATTGCTAAGACTATCTTAGTGGACAAAGTCCATTTCTGAACCGAGTTACCCTCGTTTCAGTCCTGTTTCACTGAACCAGTATAACCTACCATTCCAGCCATGTCTATCTCATGAGATATAAAATCTTTACCCAATGCATTGGAGGGAGATATAGGTCCCACCCATCTCATAATGATACCATTTTTATGTGTGCCACAAAATCATAAATCATACATCATTGCATAACCCATGTAATAAAAATGGGATTCTTAAACATTGTGACATCATAAAACAATTCATAAAAGATAAATGAATTAATAAAAATAATTCCATCACAACATAATCAAATCAATGTAATAATAGGGATAGGAACAGAACCCTATATTATCTTATATGGAAAATAATTTTGATAAAACGCTTGAACTCCATTCTTGAGGAAAATATCCTTTCTACTTCAAAAACATTTTCCTTTCTTAACATGTCATACAATTTTAAACTAAAAGAAGTTGATTAAAAATAAACTTGAAAACATGTAAATTAAGCTTCTTGGAAATAATGTTTTAAAAATCCATTCATGCTGTATAAGTTAAAAAAAACATTCTTCTCGTACTTTTGTCGGAAAAGTCAAAAAAGTACTTCGTACGAAAAACGACAAAAGATTCCTTTCTTATCTTTTACTAAAAACTCACCGAAGGGTAAAATTGGATTTAAACAATTGTATGTGGATGGAAATAATATTACATATTGAGGAAACATGTATTTGGATGATAAAATACACCCCAGTAAATGCCAAAGTATAAACAATCTTGGATAAAAATGAGATTGTGATATTTCCCTTACCTTATGTCCGATATGCTTTGTACGTATCCGAACCTCCTGTATAATGATTTAAATAATGTCATTAACTTATTACAGAATCATATTCATTGTTTTGATATCATATATGGTTCAATTATGACTTTATATTACCCGTTCTTTTGTAAATTCCATGTTAAAGAAGCGTTTTGGGTAAAATCGTTTCATTTATCGTAGGCGTTTGGACTTGTTGTTCTTGACATTATTATTACTTATATCATGATTTAATTACTTAAAGAATATAAAACATGATTTATATATCATATATATCCAGTATATATATATATATAATAGATAGATAAATGAAATGAAACACACCATTCATGGAGACGGTAGTCCGTACGTACGCATGAACGCTGTTTTCCTTTCCTTATTGTCTTGAATGGAAGTAAGTAGATGACATAAATATATATATACATAAATCCAGTAGATTTAACATGTCATATATTTCATTATTATTCATTATATATACTTTATAATAATTCATGAATGGTTAATGTGGAGAATGAATCTCATCGCGTCGTGGAGACGATAGTCCGTACGTACGCACGAGCGATGATATCGCTCCCATGGTCGTGGAATTGTGTTGAAGTGTATGTATAATATTTCAGTATCAATATAACTTTATAATAATCATATATAGTTACTCATTACACCATTATACCCATCCAATTAAGGTGGCGGTGGAAAATAGATTACACCACGGCGTGGAGACGGTATTCCGTACGTATGCACGCGCGATGATTTCCTTTTTCCGTAGGATGGATAGAAGGTTAATTAGAGTTTTTTCATATTTATAATAACATATCAGTATATAAGAAATACTTATTTTATTACTTTATCATGAAACAACTAAATAAGAAGAAGTTGAAGAAGAAAGAAATTGAAAAAGATCGGTAATGGATATTACCTCTTTTTGACGCGCCTTTTCTTAACCTCCACTTAAAGAACTAAGGATGGTCTTTTAAGAGGACCATAACCTCTAGGATGATACTAGGGAAGTGGAGAAGAGATTTTGGCAGGGTCTGGACGAGCTTGAATTCTCAAACTGGTGTGAGGAGGAGAGGGAGGAGGTGCCCTTTTATAAGGGAGGAGAGGGGAACCTTAGGAAGATCTCAAAATATTATTTTATATTAAGGTCAAATTAGGTTTATAATGGTTCCAAAGGGTCTTATTTCTAAGATAAAGTGGGGATGGGTCGAATTCCTCTCATCCAATAAGATTTAGACAAGTTTAGGTTACTATTTTAACCTTATCAATTAGATTTAACTCTAAGTTAAATAATTTAACTTTTACCGTGTCTTTTTGTTTTCTTATACTATATGGTTAATAAACTTACTATATCAATCCAAACGAACCCCAAGTTGTTTATTATTAATATATATAACCTTATCTAAGTCATTTGGCCGAACATTATATTTTTAGGAATAAAATAACAATTAATAATATAATATTTGTTTTAAAAACTAATTTATGTCAATTTTGACACTATTTGGTACATGATTTTTATGAAATTCATAACAGAATGATAAGTTAGAACCAAGTTACTTAAATCAACAATAAAATGTCATATTAACCTAGAAAATTAGTTTAAGTCATAAAAAGTCTCAAATTACATTTATTTGGGCATTTATAGCTTAAATTATGTCAAAATTTCATTAATAAGATAATTACTGTATCATCGTTGTGTCATAAATAAATTAATTTATTTAATGTCTAAAAATTACAAATAAAATACCATTATGTAGGAAATATTTTTATATTTCTAATTAATATTTATAGTCTAATTTATCTTATGTATAACCCCATATTAAAAATGATTTACTTATTGAACTTTGATTCTAACTATTTTAACCCTTCTTTAAATAAATTAATAATAAATGTCCTAATCTAATCCAAGTGGGCCTAAATGGTCATATTTTATTCCTAAGGTTGTTTTTGGTCTAATTAAACTTGTCCAATAGAATTAGTACATGTTTTAGGGTAATAATAATATCATTTTTACCCTTAATTACCCTATTTACTTTTAACCGTGGTAAAAAAAGTAAAAAGTTACTATTCACCAAAAATTATTTTCATCTCATTGAACCACATTTTACTTACTAATATCAACCGTGTCTCTCGGATTTTTGAAATTACACTCACAGAAGCAGTAAAATTAAGTTTTATGAAAAATTCATTTTTTTTAACTACCACTTAGTGGTTTCACTATTCATCAAAAAATGAAAGTTTCCAGAAAAATACCAAAAATTAGGCCTAAGCTATATTTGATATTATGAACTCAAAAATGATGTCTATTTTACCAAATTCAAAACATATTAGTTGCATTAATTAATTTAAAAATTAATTTCCGTCGTCAAAACAAATAGCGTGTTTTTAAGAGATAATAACCATCAAAAGATTGACACTTGTTTATGACTGGTTTAAATGTGAAATTACATCCAATGACCAACATTGTATTAAATTGTAAAAACATATTCTAAATATACTTTAAAACCACTCAAATTAATAATTTATCACTATTAATTATTTCTATTAAAAAATTTCTTTTTAATTAAAATTTAGTAATTTTCACTATTCATCAGAATATGAAAGTTATCCGAAAAGTACCAAAATTTCACCTTAGGCTAAATTAGATACTCCGAATCCAAAAATGAATTCCATTTTGAAAAATAATATTTACAAAATTTCAAAAAATGGTTATTACTATTCATAACAGCTAGTTTTAATAATATTTTAATAGCATATCGTTGTTTAGTGAAACTCGGTAATGCGTACTACACACGCTATCGAGGAAGGTCGCGATTGCGTGTAATGCAAGGAAAGTCAAGGATTAGTGTTGTGCAAGCTCCTTTTGGTGTAGCGTACAACACAAGACATTAATGAAATTAAAAAGAATATTTTTCATAAAATCTCGGGGTGTTACATTCTATAGTGGAGTCTGAGTATATAGTAGCTTATGATGCAGTCAAGGAATCCATTTGGATTATTAACTTTGTCTAGGATCTTGATTTCATACCTATTAGTAAAGACCCTATCACATTGTATTATGATAATGCTGCAGCGGAGACTCTTTCAAAAGAGACAAGGTCACACCAATGAACAAAGAATATACTTCAGAAGTATCACCTATTGAGGGATTTATATTATAGGGGTGAATTTGAAGAAAAAAGAGTACCCATAGAAGAGAATGTGGAAGACCCCTTGACTAAAGACCTATCTCATCAGAAGCATGAGTATCATGTGAGAGCCAGCAGACTGAAGGTTGTTAGCAGTTAACTCTAGTGCAAGTGAGAGTCTATTGAAGTTGGTGACCTAGAACCAACTTCTTTCTACTTTATGATAAAATTTTATTCATGGTTTTGAATATTAATAAAATCCTTATCACATAATGACTGTTATTCTACATAACATAGTCTATGATAATGTCTTAAGAGTAATTGTCACACTAAAAGGTCATACCAGTTCTCACCATGATAAGAACTCAGAAGTGCTATGAAACTATTATTTAATATATGTTCTATAGCCGGACAATATAATTTTAGGTACAAAAATGATATATTCTATCTAGGGTGTGGACTCATAGGACTTTGAGGCACCTTCTCATGGTGTACACCCTTAGTAATATCCAATATGGATATTATGGAAATGAGACCTGCTAGAAGGAAATCCACATCTCTATGTGGCATTGGATGTTCTTATTGTTGGAGTTGGTGGCCTAGAACCAACTACTTTGTACTTTATTCATTAAATAAACACCTTATCACATCTTGATTGTTCTTCTGCACGATAATGCATGCGATAATTTCCCAAGGATAGTTGTTGCATTAAAGGGTCATAGTGGATCCCTACTATGATGAGAACCTGGAAGTTCCATAACACTGTTCTTGAATATATGTTCTATGGTCGGATGATGTTATTTGAGGGACACAAATAATAAAATCCATTAGGGGTGAGGAATCATAAAACTTTGAGGCACCTTCTCATGGTGTGCGCCCTTCGTAATATCCAAGAGGATATTATGAGAACGAGACCCGCCAGTAGGAAATCCACATTTCATAGTGTCATTGGATGTTCCTATCTACGGACGTGTGTATTGATCCTTATAATTTAAGATTATTATTAATGGTAATTACAACTCATGAACTTATATGTCTTGAAAAAAACTGTGATGACACACTGTTCGCAGCGAGGTAGGATACGTTGGGTGCGTCACGAGTAATGCTGCATTAATAGATAATGTGAGAAAGGATTTATTTCTTATGTTCCATAACAGAAGTAGATATCTCATCCCCTTTGATGAAATTGATATAGCCTAAGTAAATCCATGGACATGGTAAGGAATGGGAAAGTTCAATTCCGAAAAGTCAAAGAAAGAATAATCGAGCACATAGGTTAATGGCACAAGCATGCAACCCGCTTGATTCGAGATATCATGAAAAAAGGGATTATATTACACGATAATTGTTCATATGAGGTGACACGTCAATGTGGCGTCAACATCTTTCTCTTGGGTGCCTTGAACCGTTTCTAGACAGTAATCTTGGACTTTAGGCAAGCCCGCCTAATGCCAACGAGAAAGAGGCCTAGAGGGTCACACACTAAGTGTGTCCATGTATCTCAGTTAAATATTAATTTAACAAGTTAAATTAAGATTATTCCTGACTGTGGTTTAATAATTATTTAAGGATGATTGATCGCATTTATTTCGACACTACTTATTAGAGAGAATATATTATGGGAGAAATAATATATAGTTATCAGCGAGTAATGTAGTTAAATTTATTTAACAAATAAATAGCCATTACTCAAGGTCTAATAAATGTGGTGGAGGAAATAAAGAAAAATGGAAAATAAAAGTACACACCGTGCATTTTTCATGGAAAACGAGTACAAATCTTATATTAATGATTACACATCATGTAGTTTTTCCAGTTGGGATTTTGAGGAAATAATATCGTTTTATTAAATGATATTTATTATAATCAGTGTGGGAGAATGTCAAGGAATTAATCATTTGACATGGGGGTTTTCAATGAGAGTTAATGAAATAAATAAAATGCGTAACGCGTTTATTAATTGTCATAACCTCAAACCCGATTATAAATATCCTCACAACCCCAACACTTTTCCCCAATCATTGTGCACAACAATTCTTGAGAGTTCTCTCAAGGCCGAAATAACTCCTTCCTACAAGAATGCTCTCAAGACCGAGAGAGATCCACCACCACTGAATCAAGGCGATCGAAGGCGGACATCGCAAGCGAAGGTTATTCCGTGCTAGCACCTGTAGATCCCTTAGGCGATGTCCAGAGATATGTGGAGCACGTGTGGATCACCTCTAGAGGAATCCTACACTTGGATTCTATGATGCAACGACAGATCACATCGGATCGTGATTGGAGACATCAACTAAGAAAGAATTCCATCAAGGTAATTGTTGTCAATTAATTAAATTAATTATAACCAATATATGATGATCCTATCTCTATGGTTCTGGTACTCCCTCTTTTGTTTTTTTTCTTCATTCTATTTTGAAGATCCGGAGTTTTACATCATGACGGATCTCGGATTGATCGTTGTTAACGCTAAAATTAAAGTTGGGCAATCCCACCAACGCACTTCCGCTGCGCCCGAAACCTACAAGTGGTATCAGAGTGGTCATATCATTTATTATAATTATTTAGTTTTTCATTGGTGATTTACGTATTTAATAATTTATTTATTTCAATTCAAGTTAATCATTCTTTAAAATCTGAATCTCGAGATCTATTCCTCCCCTCTCGTTTCTCGTTCACCTTACAGAAACAAATTTTTCTTTTAATTTTGATTAAAATAAAATAGAGGAACTCATCCGGAGGTGTCAAACATTCCTGGACGTACAACACCAGAATACACGGCGTGTATTCAGAAGTACACGCCATGTAGTCTAGGTTCAATGCATTGGACTGGTCCGCCAAATCGGGCCGTGTATTGGATCCTATTTAAGTAATTTATGATACCGTGTGTTGACCAGGAATAGGTGTCACACAGTTTCCAGATTACACGCCGTGTGGTCTACTGAATACGGTGTGTAGTCCCTTTGGGCTGGGATTAGACTGTGTACCCCATACATGGATTACCCGATTGGAAACCGTGTAACGTGGATACTACACGGCGTGTGTCCAACTAAACACGCCGTGTACTCCGAAAATTTCCGAAGTACATCAACAAGCCATGTCCCCGGACGTGTACTTAAAATGGATGGTGAAGAAAAGTACGCACCATGTAGTCAGAACTACACGCTGTGTAATCACCCAAATTATGCAGATTTATTAAAATTTATTATTATATTATACAAACCCTTGAGACGTGTACCATGGTGCAGGCGTAAAGCTGAGGCACAACACGTGATAGGTGTTTTATATACATGTGTTTAATTTAACATCTGCGTAATGAACGAGAATTCATCGGGTTGCCTCCAAGGTACAAGTTACATACAAGGATGATTTTAATTTATTTAAAATTATGATGGATGATAATCTCAAGGAAATTCAGAAAAGGGTTTAAGATAAATGGATTGATTAATTAAAGATGATTAATTGATTCAAGCGTGATTTATCTTATACAAGAACGATTAAAGAATTGAATGCTAGTTTTATTTATGTGTAAATATCATTGCATGTATGGATGATCATGAGCTAGACCAAGAACTTTGTATGTGAATGGTCTCTTTTAATTTATTTAAATTAAATTTGTTGGCTTGTGAGCCTTCTCCTCATTAATATGTAGGGCCTGCGCGCCCAAGGATTCTTTTATGTAAAAACCCCTTTTACCCATCACCGGTGTGTGAGATAAATGGATATGTAATGGATGGATCTCCCAAGCTAGTGGAGGTGTCTTAAGTTAGGATCCAAGGTAAAACCAATCCAAGGGGATACAAAGGTTGACAGGTGGAAAGATGTAAACACAAACCCAAAAGGTTCAAGGTGTTTCTCCCCTAGGTCTTGGGTTAGTATATCAATCGCTAGATAGACTAACCAATAGAACAAGCTCATGATCATACCATTTATTTTATTTCTGTAAGTTGCATGGATTATTTATTATAGGTGTGTTGTCACGATCACGTAATTAATGAATTAAACAAGCATGAAAGATAGAACTAAAATAAGACCGGCTTATGTGTAAATATTATCTTAAACCTGGTTAATCACTTAAGTATATCCCAATTAATATTAACAAGCATGTATTCAAAGACAATAAAATGGAAATTTACGTATAAGGATAAAATCTCTCAAAGAAATATTAATTCGGTATAGCCTTCCATAATCTTGGTTAGAATCGAACCATAGTTCAAAGTGCTTGACCAACCCTAGTTGGGGTACTTTTAATTATCGAGGAATTCTAATTCAAGGTTTTGGGTTGACTTGACTTGGTTTGCATCAAGGGTTGACTGCCACAGTAGGAATTGGTGTGACCAAGAGGCAAAGGTTGAGGAAATCCAAAATAAAAGGATTTCAAAATTGGGGAGTCCACTCAGCGGATCAAGGAGCTGCGAGTTAATGTAGTTGGCATTTGGAATGCCTACCTAAAACCCTTCAAGTTGCTTGAAAAACCCTATTTGGGGTAATACAAAGATCAATATGGATCCTTGCCACTATAATATTTAGGAAATAGAATATTCCAAAGTCAATGGTGAGGGATATTGGATTTCGATAAAATAATAGTAGACTAATAAGTATTGATTTATTTATTTGTCTCAGTTTTTGTAATAAAGTACTAAAACTTTTCTCATCTTAATTTGTAGAAACGAAAAGAAAAATGACTTCAAACATATCATTGCGAACCATACTCAAGAAGGAAAACCTTCTCACCAGCACCATTTCCAAGAGTGGTAGAGGCATTTATGCGTCATCCTTCGCTACGAAAGGAAATTGTATGTGCTGGAAGAGCCTGTTCCAGTTACGCCTAGGAAAGAGGCTAGTGATGAGGAAATATATCTCTATGCAAAACATATGGATGATGCCATAGATGTCCAATGTTTCATGCTATCGGCCATGTCTAATGAGCTTCTTAAGCAACATGAAAACATGGACGCATATAGCATGATGTCTCACCTTAGGGATCTCTACCAAGAGAGGGAGAGACAAGAGAGATATGAGATCTCCAACGATTTGTTTACAACTAAGCTTGGAGAGTCTACGCCAGCTAGGCCTCATGTAGTCAAGATTATTGGCTAAATTGTACGCCTGAACATCTTAGGTATTAAATTCCTGGATGATTTGCGTACAAATCTCATCCTATCATCACTTCCCAAGACCTTCTCAAGCTTTATTGTCAAATACAACACGAGCAATAATGATAAGAGTCTATCAGAACTTCCGACCTTGATTCTCTAGGTAGATAAGGACATGGGGCATGAAAAACCTGCAGTCCTTATGGTGAATAAGAAAAGGAAGGACAAGGAAAAGGGGCCAAAGACTTATAAACAGTCTAAATCCCCTGAGTGTTGTCCTTCCAAGAAGGGGAAGATATAGAGGTAGGACAAGGAACATGAGGCAGTATGTTTTGCATGTGGCAAGCAAGGCCATTGGAAGAGGAACTGCACCCAGAAGCATGGGGACACTAAAGGTGCATTTGTTATCAAGTGTAATCTTTCCATTTCTACACATTGGGTATTATATACAGCTTGTGGGGCTCACATATGTATTCAAATACAGGAACCAAGTAGATTTAGAAAGATTTCCAGAGGATAGGTGGATCTTCAAGCTGCCAATGGTGTGAGGCTGGCTGCATTGGCCATTGGCGATTACCACCTCTCATTGCCAAATGGGATGATTTTGGTTTTACATAACTGTTATTATGTGCCTAGTGTTACTAAGAAACAAATTTTTGTATCTTTTTTGGATATAGATGGATTTATTTTCATGTCTAGAAATAAGGGTTGTCTCTTTTATAAGAACAACGTATGTTATGGTATGGCACATTTAAATAATGGTTTGTATGTATTAAATTATGAAAACCAAGTGTTGACAATCGATAACGAAACAAACTCACATGACTCATACATCACCCAGTTGTGGCATCATCATCTCGGTCATGTAAATGAGAAATGATTGACAAAGCTCTGCCAATATGGCTATTTATAGCTAAAACCACTGGATAGATGTCACAATTATTTACAAGGAAAAATGACCAAGCCGCCCTTCAGTGGACAAGGTGAAAGGGCCACATAGCTTCTAGGATTGGTGCACACAGATGTGTGTGGACCATTTCCAATAGAATATGGAGGTGGATATTCTTACTTCATTACTTTTACTGATGATTTGAGTAGATATGGATATGTCTACTTAATGAGGTATAAGTAAGAATCCTTAGAGAAATTTAAGGAATTCAAGAATGAATTAGAGAATCATCTTGGTAATAAGATAAAGATGCTTCGATCGGATTGAGGTGGAGAATATCTGAACCAAGAGTTCATCGATCTTCTATGGGAGTCTGGGATTCTATCTCAGCTCACTCTTCCTTATACACCACAATGGAATGGTGTTAGTGAAAGGAGGAACCACACCTTGTTGGACATGGTGATGTCAATGATGAGTCATGCAGATCTTCCATTATCCTTTTAGGGATATGCATTACAAACTGCAGCATACACATTAAACCGAGTACCAACTAAGATGAAAAATGGAATTCCATCCGAGTTATAGAATGGAAAGAAACCCATTTTGTCGCACACACGCTTATGGAGATGCGAGGCATTTGTTAAGGCCTTCTAAGGAAACAAACTAGCACCCTGGGGCACGAGGTGTATCTTTATAGTATATACCAAGGAAACGAAATGATATTACCTATATAACCCTTCAGACAAGAAAGTGACTGTCGCCAGACAAGCCATATTTCTTGAGAGGTAGCACATCCTAAAAAAGGATAGTGTTGGTCAGAGTAGTTTACTCAAGATGGGAGGGGTGAATTGAGTATCTATAAAAATTAATGTTACAAGAATATTATTTTAAAAGAAATGGTTTCTCCAAAAATAGATACAACCCAGTTAATCAAGGTTATACTGTTATAAGAGTTTTACTGTATAAACAACTTCTTATAAGATTGATTAATTCTCAGTAATCTTAATTGGTATGATTAATATTACTTTTGAAGTTATCCTAATAAGAAAAATTAGTTATAACTTCTTTCCAAGACTAAATATCAAAGTGAAATTAGTGTTTCCTAGATTATGCAGCAAGGCAGTAAAACAGATAAGACTAAATTGAAATAGCACAGTGTATATGAAACAAGTGGTTCAGTCTCAAGCAGAGACCTAATCCACTCCACGTGGTGATCACCTTCCACAAAGCAGTTTATATAAATAAACTTTGATCCACACCCTGGATCAGGGTTAACAATAGTAAATAGACTATCCAGGTCACACAGGGCCCTCTTCCATAGTTTTCGTGGGTAAAAAAAAAATAATAACCAGGCCACACAGGGACCTCTTCTACAATTTTCATTGGTAAACAAAAGTATAAAGAGTTTGGTGTAAGGATTTATAAATCCTTCAGTTTAGCATAGGAGTCAGTGTGTGCATGGAATATACAGAGTACACACACTGCTCAAAAAGTAAGTAAAAGAATCATTAAGAGAGAGTAGATATGAGTTTATAATGCTCTAGTGATTTGAAGTGCATCTCTGGACTCCTTTGATTGAACAAAAATGCTTCTGAGTTCTTCTCTGGTTTTTGTCTTTAAAAACAGAGTGTCACAATTCAGCCTGTGTTCTTCATGCGTGTTGATAATGTGAAGATGTTCTCTAGATTCCAGTGTACTTCATATGTTCTTCAGTAGAGTTAGATTTCATGCATGAGACAATTATTTCTTTGAAAATCTTGTAATGTGTTCTTCGCGGTCGTGCTCACAGGCTTGTTTTTTGTTCAGTATCATGGTTTTTTGCTCTTTTCCACTCTCCACTCTTTATCTTCTAATGCATGAGTTTTAGCCAACAGGTTCCATGTGTTTCATACCTCGTACCTTGTACTATGTATACAAAGAAACATTAATTATGTCAGTGAATTAAAGGCATCAAATGTGACCATTAAAAATTAAATTGAAAGACGACAAAATAGTTTAAGAAACGGTGTCATAGTAAGTTATGAAAACGATGTCTCCTTCACAGTGCCTAAGTGTCACGGTGTCTGAGTGTCACAATGTCTGAGTTTCACGGTGTCTGAGTGTCATGGTGTCTTCTTCACGGTGTCTTGATTCACGGTGTCTTGCTTACAGTGTCTTGCTTATAGTGTCTGGCTTACAGTGTCTGGCTTATTGTGTCTGGATTCACGATGTCTAGCTTCACGGTGTCTGGATTCATGGTGTCTGGCTTCACAGTGTCTAGCTTAATGGTGTTTGGCTTCACGGTGTCTGGCTTACTATGTTAGGCTTCACTGTGTCTTGTACTTAGGCAAATAACTGTATTCAGACTTAAACAGTAATATACATGAAATGGATTGAGCTTAACCATTATAAAGAATGAGAGAACTTGAAACATAAATACACATGATTGGATATAATTTATAGGATTTATCTAGGTTGAATGAGATTTGTGATCATTAATGAGATTTGTGATCATTAAAACATGATTAATACATGAGGAGTCCAACAATCTCCCCCTTTTTTATGATCACAAATCATGTACATTAAAAGTGTAAATTAGATGAAACAACAAAGAAAATAACATAGAAAATAACATATAGAAACTTCTCCCCCTTTTGGTATTATTAAAAAGTGGAAATAAGAGAGGGTAAATAGTTCACATTCCATTAAGAGTAAATAGTTCAGTACAAAATAAAGGAGAAATACAAAAATAATGTCATGTCCATAAAAAAATAGTAAGCACTGGTCTTATTCAGGGATTGGCCTTATCTTTGCCTTTATTATCAGCAGAAGAGGAAGCCATATGGGAAGTGGTTTATGTATAAGAAGGTAGAGAGGTGGTAGATAGAGTGGGTAAAGGGAGACCTTAAAAGACTAAGGGAGCCAAGGTAGGAGTAGTAGAAGATCTAGGCAGTTGCTGATCAAGAATCACAGGCCTGATCTAACTGAGAGATTGCCCAACCGACATGGTAGTTGAGGCTAAGGCAGAGGTGAATCTAGGCAGCCTAGGTCTGAGAGGTGCAGCTGTTGGAGAAACAATTGTTGTACTCTAGACATGAAGATAAGGTCTCATGAGTTTGATGAAGTCTGCAATAATCTCTCCACCATACTACATGGATTTTTCAAAGTCATCTTTGTTTTCCATGAACTTGTCCAAAAATTGGGGAAACTCGATTAGATTCTGGACTTGGGTTTTGAAGGATTGAGTCATAGGAGGAAGTCACAGATTCTTTACAAGGTATTTTAAGTGGTTGGTCATATCAGTCTTAGAGAAAATTCGGTTGAAATAGAAATCTACTTTCTTAGAAATCTCCTGCTGGGCATCATTTGCAATCTTGGAGTGAATTTGCACAAGGTCAAGAACTCTATCACTGTTCTTGATAACTTCAGATAAAGAAGCCACATTAAATCCACTGAAAGCATTCTGAATCTCTTATTTGAGTATATATCTGAGCAAAGTACTATCCAAGGAAGGTGTAGAGGATTGACAAGAGGTATTAGAATCTTTGACGATTGTTGTCAGATATTTGAGATGATTTAGTACCTTTTGAAGACAACCAATGTACTCATCAGTGAGTTTATTAAGGTTCACCACAAGATCTCTCATTTCCTTAAACATCTGTTTGTGTCTTTCCACAATCTTTTCATCGAAGGATAACAGATAAGGGTGAATCTGAGACACAACATCTTGAGAGATTTGAGAAACAGTGGATGCTAGAGGAGCAGTAGCAGGCTCTGATCTCGAATGCATCTCTTTCTGCATGTCTTCCACCATGATTCTCATGGTTGTGAATTCATTATTGAGTAGCTTATTTTATACTCGTACTTCTTGAATCTCATGGAGCATCTTAGGTTGTATTTTCCAAATGATATTTTCCAAAATTAGCAAGGCATCCCTCTCACTCAGAGTTGTCACAGGACTAGGTTGGGTGTTCATAAGCTTCTCAACTCCAGATAGGAGAGTATCTCCAAAATCCTTCAAATCATCCTTACTAACAAAGGAAAACTGTTCAAATAAAGGTTCAAGTGTAGGAATTGGTACAAGGATAGGTTCATGTTCAGGTTCAGGTTCCTTTTCAGGGGTAAACTTAGAAACTGAATTCAAATGAAACAGGGAAGAGAGATCAAGCTCGATTGCACTAATCAACTGAGATTCATTCACATAATCGAAACTAGAAAATTTGTACTGAGTGTCCACAGGACTTGAATCAGTTGGATGTGAGGCTTCACCAGACTCAAGATTTGGGGTTTGCTCCCCCTCAACAGGTGCCTCCTTCTCAGGACTGAGAGACTCAAGAGCTTGGTCTAAATCCATAGTTTCATCTCTAAGTTCCTCAATCATTTCTTGTCTAGCCAGCTGAAAGGATATCTCCATCCTCTCTTCAACAGAGGGTATTATTTCAGTAACAGATTGTTCCATAGAGAGTTCTTATATATTTTCTTCTTTCATAATAGGAAGTTATTCTACTATAGGATCTTCTATGGCTTGCTGCTCAGATTTTATCACCACTGATTATTTTTCAGTCTCAGGTTGAATTTCCAGATTAACATCTTCACTAGGGGTAGGAACTTCTTCTTTAAGAACAATAAGAGGAACAATAGTCCTTTCTTTCTCAACAATAACTTCTTCCCTATGAGGTACTTCAGCCTCTTCTTTCGCTTCTTCTGAATACTCAACAAGTTCATCTGGTTCCAAACCAGGATTAAAAATGTCTTTCGACCTTGATGGATAATCAACAGGATTAAACTTCTCATAAACCTTATCATTGTCTTCCACCCCCTCCTTTTTCCAAGGATTCCAGTTTATCTTCATTCTTCTGATAGTGTATTTAGAGATACAGTACTCACAGTCCATAAGCACTTCTTCATTAGGTCCAACCACGCCTTTTGCAACAATCATGGATGATATCGTCCGAGAGTATAATAGAGAAGTGGACTTGGATGTAACCTTGATCAACTCACACATATGGTGAATGATGTACTTGCACAAGTTGATCTTGTATCCATTTTTCATAAGATGAATCAAGAACACATCTTGATACTTTAACACAAAAAATAACATTTTCTTGGACTAACCATATTTTGAACAAACTTAAACAGCAGCCTTGTTTCTCCATCAAGTTTAGTAGCGATGGACCTTCCCTTGGTGCCATTTCTGGTTAGGGTTTTCAGAGCATCTTCAAGATCAAAGAAATCGGTTGAAGGAGGATGTTCTCTCTGATAATCCTCACATATAACTTCATGAGGTATCCTAAGGCATGATGCCCATAACCTCGATGAGAAGAAGCATCTTTGGACATTAACCCAACTCCTCACAACATAACTTTCACCAGAATCAAATGAGAACTGCACGTACTAGTAGAACTGAGTTACTAACCTAGGATAGATGGGTTTATTCTCCTTTGAGAACCATTCTAACCAGCCTTGTTCTTTTAACACTTTCGAGACTATAGATTTTCTAGAAAAAAGCCATTCAGGGCAAATTTCTTTCTCAGGAACAACACTTCGATTTACCAGATTCAGATTCAAAGGTCCTTTGGGTGTCAGCTTAGGTGAAATATTCTTTTTCTTCGAGCGACGCTTCTCAGGTGTGGATGACGACGAACGTTTCATTCTTGTCATAAACTGAGGGTTCGAGAGAGAGAGAGAGAGAGATAGAAGGGGTTGCAAGGTTGAAAGGGTTCGAAATGAGAGAAAGTTAGAGTGAATAACCAAGTGAAAATTTTTGTTTTATCATTTGGGAATGCCAATCGTCACAAAAAATAAAAACGTGGGAAAGTAAAATAGGTGAAATAAAAATTACCGTGATACGGGTTTAAATAAAATCATAAATAATTTTCACGGTGAGACAGTAAATGAACGTCACAGTGAGACATTAAGTAGTCATCACGATGAGATAGTAAGTGAAATTTTCAGTGCGCGTTACAGTGAGACAGTAAGTGTCAGACCGTAAGTACAAAGTGCTAACGGTGAGATCGTAAACATGAGAGACAATAACTGAGAAACCGTAATCATGAAATAGTAAAGTAAAACATAGTAAAATGTTTAACAGTAAGATAAGTAAGATATCTATTTGAGATTTATCATGCCAAGATCATGTATTATGTAGTCTATTCTCTCATAATTTAATGGTTTAGTGAATATATCAGCAAGTTGATATTCAGTACCAATGAATTCCAAGGTGATATCAACTTTTTGATAATGATCTCTCAAAAAGTGATGTATTACATCAATATGTTTTGTCCTAGAATGTGAAATAGGTTTTTTTGAGATATTAATACCACTTATGTTGTCACAATTTATTGGTACATGCCTAAATTGATATCCATAATATAGTAATGTGTGTTTCATCCACAAAATTTGCGCACAACAACTGCCAGTAGCTATGTATTCAGCTTCTACAGTAGATAATGAAAAAAAATTTTATTTCTTACTACACCATGATACTATTGACTTGCCTAAAAGGTGACATGTTCTAGATGTACTCTTTCTGTCTAACTTAGAGCCACCGAGGTCAGCATCAGAATAAATAACTAGTTCAAATGATTGTCCTTTAGGATAAAACAATCCTAGATTGGGTGTATGCTTGAGGTATTTAAAGATTCTTTTTACAGCATTTAAATGGGATTCTTTAGGATTTTCTTGAAAACGAGCACACATAAACACACTAAACATAATGTCTGAACGACTAGCAGTTAAGTAGAGTAAACTTCCAATCATTCCTCTATAAGTGGTTTGATCAACAATTTTTCTATCTTCATCAAGATCCAACTTATAGGTGGTACTAATGGGAGTGTCACTACTTCTATTACTATCCAATCCAAAATGTTTTAGAAGATCTCTAGTGTATTTACTTTGATTTAAAACAATTCCATCATTATTTTGAAAGATTTGAAATCCAAGAAAGAATTTTAGTTCTCTCATTAAACTCATTTCAAATTCGTTTCGCATCATTTTAGAAAAATCAATACATAATGAATTTTTTGAAGATCCAAAAATAATATCATCTACATAGATTTGAAAAACTAAAACATCATTAGAAATCCGTTTTATAAAGAGGGTAGGATCAACTATTCCTTTTGTAAAACCTTTGGAAATGAGAAAAGTACTCAATATGTCATACCAAGCTCTTGGATCTTACTTTAAACTATATAAAGCTTTTGATAGTTTGAAAATATGATTGGGAAAATGAGGATTTGTAAATCCAGAGGGCTTTTCAATGAAGACATCCTCAGCTATATACCCATTTAAGAATGCACTCTTAACATCCATTTGATATAGTTTGAAATTCAGATGTGCAACATAAGATAGTAGGATTCTGATGGCTTCAAGTTTGGCTACTGGAGCAAAGGTCTCATCATAGTTAATTCCTTCTTCTTGACTATAGCCTTGTAAAACTAATCTAGCCTTGTTCCTAACTATATTTCCAGCTTCATCTACCTTATTTCTAAACACCCATTTAGTGCCTATGATGAACGTGTCCTTGGGTCTTTCAACAAGTTTCCAAACTTTGTTTCTTTCAAACTGATTAAGTTCTTCTTGCATAGCCATTACCCAAAATTCATCATTGATGGCATCATCAATGTTTTTAGGTTCAAGTTGTGACAAGAAGGCTTTATGTTCAACTTGATTTATAAGAGAAGCTCTAGTTTGTGTTCCTTTCTCTAAGTATCCTACAACATAATATAAGGGATGGTTTTTAAGGGTTCTAACCTTTCTAGAAAAAGATGGACCAGTGATTTCAGGTTCATCAACAGATTCAGGTTCATTATGACTCGATGGTAGGGTATTTCCAGAATTGTAATTTTTCACGGATTCTTTCACAGAGAAATTTGAGGATTTTGAGTTGATGTTCTGATTTGATACATCATCCTCCAGATTTTCTAGGATAGTTCTGGGCTCATGTGGATCTGTTTCATCAAACTTGATATGAACAGATTATTCCACACATTTAGTTCTCTTATTGAATACTCTATAATCTTTACTTAATATTGAGTAACCTGGGAAAATTCCTTCATCACTTTTGGATGAAATTTTTTCAAGATTATCCTTAGTGTTGAGAATAAAGACTTTGCAACCCAAAACTCTAAAGTAATTAACCTTTGGATTCCTATTGTTCCAGAGTTCATATGAGGTCTTTTTGAGAATTGGTCTAATCAAGACTCTGTTGATTGTGTAGCATGTTGTATTAATAGCTTCAGCCCAAAAGTAAATAGGTAAGTCATATTCACTAAGAATTGTTCTAGAAATTTCTTGCAGGGTTGTATTTCTTCTTTCTACAACACCATTCTGTTGAGGTGTTCTAGGGGCAGAGAAATTGTGACTATAACCATTTTGTGAGCAAAAGGATTCAAACTCTTTATTTTCAAACTCATGGACATGATCACTTCTTAAAGATTTAATTTTAAGTCCACTAAGATTTTCTACAGACTTGGCATACTTAGTAAAATAAGAGTAGGCTTCACTTTTGTGAGCCATGAAGAATGTCCAGGTATATCTCAAAAAATCATCTACCAAAACATAAACATAGTGCTTTCTATTTAAACTAGAAACTCTAGATGGTCCAAACAAATCTATGTGAACCAATTCGAGAGGTTGAGAAGTAGAAACTTCTTTCTTTGTTTTGAAAGAGATTTTGTGTTGTTTTCCCTTTTGACAAGGATTACATACTTTATCATGTGGAAACTCAAGTTTGGTTAAGTCTTTAACTAGGCCTTTTCTAGTTATCTTTCTAAGGGAGTGAACATTACAGTGTCCTAGTCTCCTATGCTAGAGCGAAGATTCTTTATGAAATACAATTAAGCATGAAATGTTTTGAGAAGCTAAGGAATCTAAATTAACAGAATAAACATTCTCATTCCTTGATACAGAAAATACTAATTCATATTTAGAATTAAAGACATTACATGAATCATTTTTAAATTTAACATGATATCCATCATTACATAATTGTGATATACTAAGCAGATTATATTTTAAGCCATTAAAAAATAGTACTTTAGAAATTAAAACTGAATCAAAGTTACCAATCTGGCCTAAGCCAATGATCTTCCCTTTGGCATTGTCACCAAATGTGACATGTCCTCCATCTACTTTTATCAGGTTCTTGAAGCAAGAGTAATCTCCTGTCATGTGCCTTAAACATCCACTGTCCAAGTACCATAGATTTTTGCAGGAGCTCTTTAAGTAGATTTCCTATAACATGATCAAGCAAAGATAGATTTTGGTACCCATACTTGTTTAGGTTAAGTAACATTAGTAATAAGTGCTTTAGGAACCCATATTTGTCTCATAGGTTTCCTATAAGCATTATGTAGAGTATTTGAAAAAAAAATTGTATTTGGTCCACAAAAACTTGAAACAGTAGAATATGTATCATGAATTGATCTAGTTGAGTTATGTCTATAACTGGGAACAAAATTATATGTCCTATACTTTGAAACAAAATTTGTTCTACCAAGGTTTCTTTTTCTAGGTTGATAACCAATGCCAGTATTATATTTGGGGGCAATTTGTTTTCCTAGCATTTGGGTAAGGGTATTTTTCCCATTAGTAAACTTTTTTAGGTCACTTTTTAATTTCTCATTAGACATTTTTAATTCATTTTTTTCTTTGAGCAGTTGAGAAATTTTCTCCTTTTCAGTAGTAAGTTCAGATTTAACATTTATAGTGAGAGCATGTTGTTTATTCAATGATTTATATTTATCTTTTAATTCATTGCATGTCTCTTCAAGCATGTTAAATTATTCAAACATTTCTTCATTATTCATATTTTCAGAGTCACTTTCCTCTTCAGAATAGTATGAATTATGTACATAAGAGTTCAGTGTTACCTTAGATGTGTTTTTCATAAAACACATATTGGCTTTGTTAGCCTGTTCATCATGTGATGTCTCTGAGTCACTTGAACTATCCTCAAAGGCACTCCAGGTTGCCTTCGTTGCCTTTTTGTACTTCTTATCCTTTTCCTCATATTTCTTCTTATAATTTAGCTTTGGATAGTCAGCTTTTATATGTCCTTTTCGTTTACATTCATAGCATACAATTTCATCAGTTTTGTCACTTCTTTTCCAGTCCTTTTTCCAGTTTCCTTTTAGATCATACTTGCCCTTGAAGTTAGTCTTTATGAAAAAGTTCTTCTTTTTGTAAAATCATTTGAATCTTCTGGCCAGTTGATCCATCTCCTCATCACTGTCAGGTGATGATTGTTTAGTGGTGGAGCTTTCTACAGAAGCTTCCAGTTTCCCTTTGTCTTTGTGGTTCGAGAAGGTGGTCTTGAATGCTATATATTTCCTCTTTAGTTTATCCTCCTCTTCTTTGTTAACTTTCAACTCTTACTCATACATCATAAGTTTCCCAATGAGTTCTTTTAATGGTAGCTTGCTGATGTCGCATGATTCTCTAATAGAGACAGAGGTTCCCCTCCATCTGTCAGGTAGACATCTAAGGATTATCATGATCTGTTCTTTGGTAGTGACTTATCTTCCTAGAGAAATCGTTGTGTTGACAATCTCATTGAACTTGAGATACATGTCAGAAATAGGCTCATCAGGTTTTATTTTAAAATTATAATATTTTATAGTATAATTATTAAGTCTCATTTACTTTACACTAGATGTGCCTTCATGTGAGACAGACAAGGTATCCCAAATTTCATGGGCAGTTTTACAAGAAGAAATCCTATTAAATTCTTCATCTCCTAAGGAACAGTTCAAAGCATTCATGTCTTTACAATTGTTATTGTAAGAAATTTTGGTAGGTTCATCCCATGTAATTATATCAGTCACATGAATTTTTTATTCATCTATAATGGATGACCAAATTTCAAATCTCATACTCTCTAGATGCATTTTCATTTTAATTTTCCATTGATCATAATTGGTTCCATTAAAGAATGGTGGTCTGTTGGTTGCAAAACCTTCCAATCTATTATCCATACTAACGTATTACTTTAAAAGAGCTAGAAATTTAGAATTAACAGAAATTTACAGATCTTTAAAGTACAACTATAATCACAGTTGAGTAAGATTACACAGAGTCCTAATAAAGCTTCCTTTGATACCAAATGTTGGTCAGAGTAGTTTACTCAAGAGGGGAGGGGTTAATTGAGCAACTATAAAAATTTCCGTTACAAGAATATTATTTTAAAAGAAATGGTTTCCCCAAAAATAGATACAGCCCAGTTAATCAAGGTTATACTGTTATAAGAGTTTTACTATTTAAACAACTTCTTAGAAGATTGATTAATTCTCAGTAATCTAAATTGGTATTATTAATATTACTTTTGAAGTTATCATACTAAGACAAATCAGTTATAACTTATTTCCAAGACTAACTATCAAAGTGAAATTAGTGTTTCCTGGATTATGCAACCAAGCAGTAAAATAGAGAAGACTAAATTGAAATAGCACAGTGGATATGAAACAAGTGGTTTAGTCTCAAGCCGAGACCTAATCCACTCCACTTGGTGATCACCTACCACTAAGCAGTTTATATAAATAAACTTTGATCCACACCCTGGATCGGGGTTAACAACAGTACACAGACTATCCAGGTCACACAGGGACCTCTTCCATAGTTTTTGTGGGTAAACAAAAAATAATAAATAGGCCTCATAGGGACCTCTTCCATAGTTGTCGTGGGTAAACAAAAGTATAAAGAGTTTGGTGTAAGGATTTAGAAATACTTCAATTTAGCATAGGAGTCAGTGTGTGTATGGAATATACAGAGTACACACACTGCTCAAAAATAAGTAAAATAATCACTGAGAGAGAGTAAAATTGAGTTTAGAATGCTCTAGTGATTTGAAGTGTAGCTCTGGACTCCTTTGATTGAATAGAAATGCTTCTGAGTCCTTCTCTGGTTTTTGTCTTGAAAAACAGAGTGTCACAATTCATATTGTGTTCTTCACGCGTGTTGATAATGTGAAGATGTTCTCTGGATTCTAGTGTACTTAATATGTTCTTCAATAGAGTCGGATTGCATGCATGAGACAATGCTTTCTTTGAAAATCTTGCAATGCGTTCTTCGCGCTCATGCTCACAGGCTTGTTTTTCGTTCAGTTTCGTACTTTTTTGCTCTTGGGAACTCTCCACTCTTTATCTTCGAATGTATGAGTTTTAGCTGATAGGTTCCATGTGTTTTGTACCTCATATCTTGTACTATGTCTATAAAGAAACATTAATTATGTCAGTGCATTAAAGGCATCAAATATGACCGTTAAAAATTAAATTGAAAGATGAAAAAATAGTTTAAGAAATGGTGTCATAGTAAGTTATGAAAATGGTGTCTCCTTCATGGTGTCTGAGTGTCACGGTGTCTGAGTGTCATGGTGTCTGAGTGTCACGGTGTCTGAGTGTCACAGTGTCTTCTTCACGGTGTCTTGCTTCACGGTTTCTTGCTTCACGGTGTCTTGCTTACAGTGTCTGGATTATGGTGTCTGGATTACGGTGTGTGGATTACTGTGTCTGGCTTCACGGTGTCTGGCTTCATGGTGTCTGGATTCACGGTGTCTGGCTTCATGGTGTCTGGATTCACGGTGTCTGGCTTCACGGTATCTGGCTTACTATGTCAGGCTTCACGGTGTCTTGTAATTAGGAAAATAACTGTATTCAGACTTAAACAGTAACATACATGAAATGGATTGAGTTTAACCATTATAAATCATGAGAGAACTTGAAACATAAATACACATGATTGGATATAATTTATAGGATTTAACTAGGTTGAATGATATTTGTGATCATTAATGAGATTTGTGATCATTAAAACATGATTAATAAATGAGGAGTCTAACAGATAGTGGGAGCAAGATTGACTTCGACAAAGTTGATGTTAAAGATACACAGGAGTTGGTACAAGAACAAGTTCCACAGGTCCCCGTGGAAGAGGTTATAGAAACACAAGTACTGTGTAAGAGCTCAAGAGAGGTAAGGGAATTAGAGATATTTGGTTTCGTAGTCACCGAGGATGGTGAATCATTATTGTTGGACAATGATGAACCTATTTTCTACAAGGAAGTAGTAGAAAGCTCAGAAGTTGCAAGATGGATAGAAGGAATGAATTCTGAGATGGATTCCATGTATCAGAACCAAGTCTGGGTTCTAGTCGATGAGCCAGTTGATGTAAAGCCTGTTGGATGCAAATGGGTATTCAATAGAAAATTGGACATGGAAGGTCAAGTTAGCACCTATAAAGCAAGGCTAGTGACTAAAGGATTCAGACAACATCAAGGAATTGACTATGATGAAACCTTCTCTATAGTTGACATGTTTAAATCCATAAGAATCATACTTGCCATAGCATCTTACCATGACTACGAGATTTGACAAATGGATGTCAAAACTGCATTCCTTAATGGGAACCTTCAGGAAGATGTCTATATGACACAACAAGAAGGTTTTGTGACACCAAGTGAAGCCAAAAGGATTTTTAAGTTGCAGAAATCTATTTATGGATTAAATCAAGCATCCAGGTCATGGAAAATTCTATTTGATGAAGCCATAAATGAATTTGGTTTCATTAAGAACGAATGTGATCCATGTGTTTATAAGCGGTTTAATGAGAATTCAATCATTATCCTAGTAGTATATGTTGACGACATATTTCTTATTGGAAACGATGTACCAGTCTTACAGTCAGTTAAAGAATGGTTGAACAAGTGTTTCTCCATGAAGGACTTGGGTGAAGAAGCCTACATTCTAGGGATCAAGATCATTCGTGATAGATCCAAGAGGCTGCTTGGACTAAGTCAGGTTACATACATTGACCAGATACTAAAGAAATTTAGTATGGAACAATCCAAGAGGGGATTGGTTCTAGTGTCACATGGCCTACATCTTTCTAAGAAAATACATCCTCAGACACAACAGGAGAAAGATAGAATGAGTAAGATCCCATACGCTTCGGCTATAGGATCCATCATGTATGCCATGTTATGTACCAGGCTTGATGCTTCCTATGCACTGAGCATGGTAGGCAGATATTAAGAAGATCCAGGAGAAAAACATTGAACTTATGTTAAGACTATACTTAAGTATCTGAGTAGAACTAAGGATATGTTCCTGGTGTATGGAGGAGACGAGGAGCTTGTCATCAGAGGGTATGCTGATGCTGGTTTTCAGACAAATCAGAATGACCTAAAGTCGCAATGTAGATATGTTTTCTGTCTCAATGGAGGATCTGTGAGCTGGAAGAGTTCAAAGCAGCCAGTTTTCACCGATTCTACAGTGGAGTCTGAATATATAGTGGCTTCTGATGCATCCAAGGAAGTTTTATGTATTCAGAACTTTGTCCAGGATCTTGATGTGGTGCCTAGTAGTAAAGATCCTATCATGTTGTATTGTGATAATACTGTAGCAGTGGCTCTTGAAAAATAACCAAGGTCACATCAATGAACAAAGAACATACTCCATAAGTATCACCTCTTGAGGGATTTCTATCAAAGGGGTGATGTTGCAGTGAGTAGAGTTTCTACGGAAGAGAACGTGGAAGACCCTATGACTAAATGCCTATCTCAGCAGAAGCATGAATATCATGTGAGAGCTAGCTAGTTAAAGGTTGTTAGTAGTTGACTCTATTCCAAGTGGGAGTCTGTTAGAGTTGGTGGCCTAGAACCAACTACTTTGTACTTTATTCATTAAATAAACACCTTATCACATCTTGATTATTCTTCTGCGTGACAATGCATGTGATAATGTCCCAAGGATAGCTGTTTCATTAAAGGGTCATAGCGGATCCCTGCTATGATAAGAACCCAGAAGTTCCATAACAATGTTCTTGACTATATGTTCTATGTACGAATGATGTTATTTGAGGGACACAAATAATACAGGCCATTAGGTGTGAGGAATCATAAAACTTTGAGGCACCTTCTCATGGTGTGCGCCTTTGGTAATATCCAGGAGGATATTATGAGAACGAGACCCACCAATAGGAAATCCAAATTTCATAGTGTCATTGGATGTTCCTATCTGCGGATGTGTGTATTGGTCCTTAAACTTTAATATTATTATTAATGGGAATTACGACTCACACACTTAGATATATTGAAAAAAACTATGACGACACACTGTTCGCAGTGAGGTAGGATACGTTGGATGCTTCATGAGTAATACTGCATTAATAGATAATGAGAGAAAGAATTTGTCCCTTCTATTCCATAATGGAAGTAGATATCTCAGTCCCTTTGATGGAATTGATATAGCCTAAGTAAATCCATGGACATGGTAAGGAATGAGAAAGTTCAATTCCGTAAAGTCAAAGAAAGAATAATCGAGCACATAGGTTGATGGCACTAACATGAAACCCACTTGATTCGAGATATCATGAAAAAGGGATTATATTACACGGTAAGCGTTCGTATGAGGTGACATGTCAATGCGGCGTCAAACTCTTTCTCTTAGGTGCCTTGACCCGTTGCTAGACAGTAATCTTGGACTTTAGGCAAGCCCACCTAATGTCAATGAGAAAGAGGCCTAGAGGGTCACACACTAAGTGTGTCCACATATCTCAGTTAAATATTAATTTAACAAGTTAAATAAATATTATTCCCGACTATGGTTTAATAATTATTTAAGGATGCCTGATCACATTTATTTCAACACTACTTATTCGAGAGAATATATTGTGGGAGAAATAATATATATTTATTAGAGAGTAATGCAGTTACATTTATTTAACAAATAAATATCCATTACTCAAGGTCTAATAAATGTGGTGGAGGAAATAAAGAAAAATGGAAAATAAAAGTACACGCCGTGTATATTGAATATACACGCCGTGTAGTTTTCATGGAAAACCAGTACATGCCGTGTATTAATAATTACACACCGTGTAGTTTTTCCAGTTAGGATTTTGAGGAAATAATATATTTTTATTAAATGATATTTATTATAATCAGCATGGGCGCATGTCAAGGAATTAATCATTCGACATGAGGGTTTTCAATGAGAGTTAATGAAATAAATAAAACGCGTAACACGTTTATTAATTGTCATAACCTCAAACCTGATTATAAATATCCTCACAACCCCAACACTTTTCCCCAATAATTGTGCACAACAATTCTAGAGAGTTCTATCAAGGCCGAAAGAACTCCTTCCTCCAAGAACGCTCTCAAGACCGAGAGAGATCCACCACCATCGGATCAGGCGATCGAAGACGGACATCGCAAGCGAAGGTTATTCCGTGCTAGCACCCAGAGATCCCTTTGGCAACGTTCAGAGATACGTGGAGCACGTGGATCACCGCTAGAGGAATCCTACACTTGGATTATACGACGCAACGACGAATCACATCGGATCATGACTGGAGACATCAACAAAGAAAGAATTCCATCCAGGTAATTCTTGTCAATTAATTAAATTAATTATAACCAAAATATGATGATCCTATTTCTATGGTTCCGGGACTCCCTCTTTTGTTTTTAGTTCTTCGTTATATTCTGAATATCTGGTGTTTTACACCATGAAAAATCTCGGATTGATCATTGTTAACGCTACAATTAACGTTGGGAAATCCCACCAACGCGCTTCCGCTATGCCCGGAACCTACATCTATCTGTAGACGTGTGTATTGGTCCTTATACTTTAAGATTATTATTAATGAGTATTATGAGTTATGTACTTATATGTATTGATGAAAACTGTGATGATAGATGTTCACGGTGAGGCAGGATATGTTGGGTGCGTCATGAGTAATATTGCATTAATGAATAATGAGAGAAAGGATTTGTACCTTCTATTATTTAAAAAAAGTTTATATCTTAGGCCCTTTGATGGAAATGATATATCCTAAATAAATCCATGGACATGGTGATTTATAGGCAAGTTCTATTTCCAGAAAGTCAAAGAAAGATATATCGAGCATATAGGTTGATGAAACTGGCATGCAACCTGCTAGATTTGTGATATTGTGATAAAGGGATTATATTACATGACAAACATCTATATGAGGTGACATGTCATTGTTTAATTAACTTCTTTCTCTATGGGTGCCTTGGCGTGTTGCTAGATGCTAACCTTGGAATTTAGGCTGCTTCACCTAATGCCACTGAGAAAGAGGCCTAGAGGGTTACACACTAAGTGTATCCAGAATATGAGTTAAATAATATATTATTATTTATTATTTAATAGGTTGAATAAATATTATTCCTGCATCTGGTTTAATAATTATTCATGCATGCATGATCTCATTTATTCCATCACTAGTTATTCGAGAGATTATATTGTGAGCAGAATATTTAATAAATATTTATTTTCTATTTAGTGAATATAATATTTATTTATTGTTGAATAATGTAGTGATATTTATTTAATAAATAAATAGATACTATTCAAAGATCAGTAAATATAGTGAAGGAATGGAAAACCGAGTTTAATGGTCTGGTGAGAAATAATAATATTGAATATTATTTGATTAAATAATATTTAATTATAATTCGAAAGTTAAGCGCATGTCAAATAATAATAATAATAGTATTATTATTTGACATGGTGATTTTCTAGGATTAAATAAATAATTAAGGTCACTTGTGCAATTATTTTATTTTAACCATAGAAATATAAAGACCTAGTTATGTTATTTCCTCATAACCCAATTTATTTTTTTGGTTGTGCACAACAATATTGGTGAATCCTCTCAAGCCTAAATAGATCACTTGTCCAAGAATGCTCCCAAAGGTAAGAAATACTCCTCCACCAGATCAAGGAGAACACTTTGGAAGTTATTTCAGAGGCAATCAAGGTAGACGACGCGAACTCAAGGATCTTCCATGCTAGAACCCGGAGACTCCTTCGGCGATGTCTGGAGATTCCTGGAACACGTGTAGATCACCGCTAGAAAAAATCTACACTTGGTTTCTACAACGCAATGATGGTGCACTGCAGATCTTTTTCCGGATTAGTCAAAAAATAAATAATTCCTTAGAGGTAATTCTTTATCTAATTAAATTAATTATAAACAATATGTGTTGATATCCTCTCTCTCAGTTACATCATTATTATCCATTGTATGTTTCTTTGATTCAATTTCATGGATAACAATGTTCATCATCGTATAGATCTCAGATTGATCATCAATTATGGAAAAGATAAAAGTTGGGCACCACCTATATCATGATTCCACTGCACTCAAAACCTACATACATCCCTAGGAGGGAGGAATTTAGGTTTACAATTGGATGGGTGGGAACGCCTATAACGACAAACTCAGGTGATGTGTCCCATAAAGGAAAAGATGTCACATCATGAAGGATTATCTAGACACCACTAAGTGTAGATCAGGGAGATGAATCCCAATGAGGGGGATACCAAGGTTTACTATTGGTTGGGATTTAACCTCATCAAGGCTTCCTACGTACCCTGTATAGAAGGCATGGATCAAAACCCACATAGTTCGAAGGGATGGTTTGGGGATTACACATGGATAGCTTCCCTTCACAAGAGGAGAACTATTAGTTGGATGAATATGGTTTGTGTGGGTCTTATACATAGTTTTCTTACCAGGTGCTTCTAGGAGTAGTGGTGATGTGAATGGAATGATTTCAACGAGATGTGGTGACCTGAGTAAGAATTAGGATGGAAATGGAGGAAGTGTTGAAATGGAATGGATGGAATATAAGGGGTGATTCGATTGAACCTCGAGGAGGTTTCATACAAATCCTAGTGGTTGGGAATCAAATTACACATAGTTTAGGATTGGGTGATGATACACCTAAGGAGGAAGCTTGTGATAATAGATCGTAAGTATAGGGACCCAAAGGAAGTGTATCCTCCGGGCTGGGGCACGATCCTCCCGAGACATAATGAATCAAGAGAAAGACCAGGATGAGAATGGATGAAGAGCTTGAACCTCAGGAAGGATTCCTAAATAACCTATTTATAATATAGGGATTGAAGTACACATAGTTCAGGATGACATTGGGGCTTACACATGGCTAGCTTCCTTTTGTCATGCTAAAGATTGCACATGGTTAGCGGCCCAAACAAATGGATCAAAAAACCTCAAGGAGGTGGATCCAGGGGATGTGTCCCATAAAGGGAAGATGTCACATCATGAGGGTACATCCCTAGGAGGTAGCACCATATTTTACCATTGACGGGGATTGAACCTATTGGAGGATTCCTATGTACCCTTTGTAGAATTTAGGGATCAAAACCCATGTAGTTCGGTATTAAGAGGGTATGGGTCTTACAAACTAAGTCAAACTATATGGACACGTGTCATGGTAACTACTAACCTTTAAGGCCATGTGAGTCATGCTCATTATGATAAAAAATAGGTACCAGTAGACCTGGAGATCATGTCACAAAAGGTGTGGCCACGAGAGGTGATGTGGGGATTACGAACTGAGGTGGCCTAGGGATATGGAGATTGGGGATTACTCCCAGAGGGATTCATGAAGAGAATCTCATCCCATGTGAGGAGGATTCCATTCCCTTCTAAAAGGGTGATGAAGATCTCACTCCCATGGAGATGAGTGGACATGGAGAATTTTTGAGGTGAGACACCCCATGTTCATTGCATAGGGTGAGGCTATAGTTTAATGTCATGTGTTGAGGATGATGGGACTTGGTAGTTTAACGTCCTTTAGCTTGGATGGGGATGGATTGCTCCTCACACCATGGACTTACATAACTAATACCCACCCAAACTTGGGGAAGGCAAGACATCACCAATTTTCAAAAGGAGTAGGGTGGAGGAGTGGCCAGTCATAGGGTCCATGTTAGCGTCCTTATGATAAAAATCATGAGGAATTAACATACCTATTTCAACAATCAATAGGCAAGGTAACATTATATAGAACACCACACAAGGGACCAAGAAATCACTACATACTATCTTAGAGGACCGTACAGAAGAGTTACACACAAGATGTGGGTGTTGTGCACAAGAAGGGACCAGACATGGTTTTTTGAGGTAAAGACAACCCATGGAGCCCAAGGGAAGATACACACACAAAATTAAAGGATTTTACACAAAATGAAGGGGGTTTAGTAGAATAAGTGATGTATAAGAGCGAATTTTTCATGCAAGAAGGGTCTTTTTCACACACTTGCCTTATGATCAAAGTAAATGGGCGAGGGTCAATCCCTTAAGGGCCCACCTGAAGGGGGAACCATAGGGGGCCTGTAGTGAAATATCCTATACCTTGAAGCCATTAATTGCATGCGGTCATGGAAGGGGTCGTCTTATATGCATGGGAGCAATGATTCGACTTCCATATCGTTACCCCAAAAAGGTATGGGTTCACTTATATTTATAGGTGAAATTCTTAGAGACAACACAAGAAAATGAAAACATAGAAGATGGTGTTTAACGTTGCATTGGGAATGTAAGATAATTACATGCTAACTACTCTTATGCGTGGGGCTTTCCACTTCCATGCATCTGCCTTGGTTGTTTTCATATGGAAGGGGTAGAAGATATCTGTTTATGTCACATTGGGTGTGTAAGAGACTTATGCACTGATTTCCATCTTGCACATAGGTTACAAACTTATGTTACCCACTCTTAGCCTTCACATAATGGTTCGTTGAGTCAAATGGTGTGTTTAGTTTGCTAAATAATTCTCATTTTCAGCCTCAAGAAGAATTAAACACCAATAATAATCATGCATGCATACATCTAAAATATCACTATTGGAGTATGTCAATAAATATTGGAAAGAAAAAGGGACAAATACAAGCCCACCATAAAAAAATGAAAATAAGTCCAACCTGTAAATTGGGTGAGGACTACTATTAATGTAACTACAGAAACACACCTCAGTCTGTTCGGATCACTAAGATTCACCTAGTCTCGGTCCTTCTTGGACTTCATCAAATGGTTGGTCATATACATAAGACATGACACGTGTGGGAAAAGCCCATACATGGGTGATTATAACAATACCTAGTAGGACACCGCAAAATAACTAAGCATATAACATCAATAATAACAATAAACTCATCATAGGTATATGTCTACAACACATATAACAAAAATATCTAGATATACTCAATATAGACACACAATATCATGGTAAAGTCACAACCATGATTCCAACCTATGATTTCTTATCGAAGGTTCCTATAATGTCTTAGTTTTTTTTTGTGTAATACTTTTCAATATTTATAGAAATATTTATGGATCCAAGAGCTGAGATGGTAAGAAATTTTGAAGTCTTGTGTGCCTGAAATTAATTTTTGAAATATATTAAATATATTAATATCGCATGTGTGCAGTTTTCCTGAAAAAGTAAAATAAATCCAGAATAGGGGCTCGAATTATAAATCTAAGAGAACCGTTGAGTTCATAATGTGGGTTTTACCATAGGTGCAACATAACCTTTGCCAGCATCGAACGCTTGTGAAAAAGTAATTATGGGAATAAATAACAAATAAATAAATAAATTTATTTATTTTTATTTGATGACAAAACAACCTAATAAATTCCTTTATAAACCCAGTTGTAACCAAATATTACGGTTTCCCTCATAAACTTGGAATTTGAGAGAGGATTCTGTGGGGAGATTCAGTGGATGGACACTGATAGATCAAGCTTTAGCGATCAGTGTGCCAATAGAAATAGAGGATCTTTCCAATGATAATGACGTGCAATCATTATTCATTTGTGATTGATCTAAATCAAGGTAGGATGTTTTATTTGTGGATTTATCCCTATTTCTTATCCCACGATGAATGTGAATCAATCGACTAATGTATTGGTTCATTAATTGGTCATTTTGTGGGTATGGGTTATTTATAGGATTTGGGGATTATTATTATTATTTTTGTTTGTGTATTTTTATGCTTCTTCATCTGTATTTTTTGCAACAATGGATCAAGGCCAAAATGACCAAATAATGAGGTTCATTCCTCAAATTTATGGCTTATGGTTTTCTCTCCCTGTTCTACGTATGTTCATCATTAACATTTTTATTTGGCCTACGATTCGACGAATACCCAGTGAATGATCACCGCACATTCGATCTTTGGCGCAATGGATCATTATTGCAGTTCTGGGATAAATATTCAATGGCACAATTGTGGTATATGACTACGATAGTGGATCCATGGATGGATCAGGGTTCATGATATCGGTTTGGGCATGCAGTACCGACGAGGTGCAATGGAGGTGGTTCCCAAGCACTGAATACAACCAGATTCTCACTATTGGCAGTGAGGAGGTTTTGTCAATGTAAGATCCTATATTTTTATAGGTATGTTTCTCTCTGAGTTTTTCATTTGATCCTTGGTGGTTGAGTCTTGTTCAATGATGAAGATCCTTTGTTGGAGAAAATGACCTAATGTTCTGGGATGCATGATTGTTTAAGTTAATGGAGTCCGGGTATAAATGGGAATAAGTGTTAAAATGAGTTATTTGTAAGTTGAGAAGTTTTAAAGGGGGTTTGGGCTGTTTAAAAGGAAAATGGGATGAAAAATCAACTACATAACATTTAAACGTTGTGTAAGGGGATTACATGTCATTAAATTATTTGTGGGTTTTAATAAAATAAATCTGAGGTGACGGGTTTTTCAGAAAATTCCATTAAAAACATTTAAAAAACATGTAACAACATTACACACCCTATAAATGCCTAACCTACAGTTTTAAACATGTTGTGTGGCTTATTTTTATTATATTTTACTACAACTCCTCTCCTCTCAACCCTAGGTAATTATCTAAGTGATTTTAGGGTGCCAACTTCCCTTATAGACATCCCATTTGTGTGAGAAATCCCTGGTAAGTCCTTTTGGTTAGGTTCTTCCTTCTTCTCCAACCGATGTGGTTAAATCCTTTGTCCGATTGCATTTTTGGTTTTGATCTTGATCGGTTTTGATCCAGGAACCTCTTTTCAGTTATCCACACATTCTTTCTTGTGGGTGTTGGCCATTGGAAGCATTGTTGGATTGTCCGTTAAAGGTAGGGGGTCTAAGTCTTAACCTTATGGTTTGATACTTTCCATGTTTATGAAATATTGTGATTGCACCATCGTTGTTTGAACCCACATTAATTAAATAATTAAATGATATTATTCCCTGAATTCCTTTGGTTTCAAATGGATTTGTAATTGGATAATTGCTTAAAGTATGTTTATCATGACATGTGTCCTAGGGTGATTTATTGTTATAGAATTCATAAATTACGACTTATTACTCATTTATATAATTGTTAATCAATTTCTAATTGAATTGAAAGTGTCACATGAAATAATAATGGTAATTCACATAATTAACCATTGAGATATATGATATGATATTGTGATATCCAGCTATATAATAGGGATTGTGTTCCATGATTTAATGCTTATATATCAGGCTTGACCCTAAAACTTGCACACTTATATGCTGTAATTATAATATTGAGCAGGCTCAACCCAGTTCCATACTGTAATGCTTATAGAGAGTGGGTTGTTCCCAGTCCCATGCTGTAATGCTTATAGGTATTTTACCTGAAATGTTGTAATTCTTATAGGGATTTAACCTAGAAATGATGTAATGCTTATAGGGATTTGACAGAGATTGATTTTTGTGAGTATACCATGGTTATATAGTTGTGGTTGGAATGGTAATAAGACATGCTCAGAGATATTATGGCATGGAACTGAAATAGGTTACCTTACCTTGGTTATATGGTGGTGGTTGGCATGGTCATAAGACATACTCAGAGATATTCTAGTATGACACCGAAGAAGGTTTTCTTACTGTGGTTGTATGGTGGTGGTTTTCATGGTCATAAGATATGATCAAAGATATTTTGATATGAAACAAAATAAGACCATTTTAACATTGTTATATGGTGGTAGTTGGCATGGTTATAAAACACACTCAGAGATATTCTGACATGAAGCCAAAACATGTTATGGCTGTATTTTATTAATTGTTGAATTAATTAACGCACCTGTTTATTACCTTATTTCATACACTTCTTATCAGTCTGGTTTTGTTTAGAAACAGTGGTGTCAACCTACTTATTTATACTCACACCCTATTTGGGCCACCGTTTGGCACCCAAATAGATTATGTGGATGCAGGTTTGGACAAGGGAAAAGGACCTTGTTTTCAATTTCTTGATTGTTGTTGGGTTGGAGTTTGGAGATGGGACTGGCATAGGGTTCAGGACCTGGGACTTTGAGTCTTTTATTTGATTCTACTAGTCTTTTCTTGTATTGTTCTATCATGAAATTTAGTTACATTCTAGAACATCATTACATTATTCTTTATCATTTATTGGATTATTCAGTTAGATTTTATTGTTGTCTTCCAAAATGCATTTACTTTGATTAATTCTATTTTATTATGAATTGTTCTACATATATGATACTTCATATCAAGAGGTACAATCTTCCCACTATATAATTCACACCCCACTACTAGTCGACAACCTATGTTGTACGGGGTGGTGTGCATGAGGTCTCATAACCAACCCTTTCAGGCCACGTGAGAGAGTTCCAGATTGGGGGACTTTACAAAGTGGTATCAGATGAGGTTTTATTTTCTTTTTTATTTTTCCTTACAGTTTGGGGAAAGGTAGAAAGGAGACTAGATTGTGTTGTGATATGGTAATGAGCTTGTGCATGGGAGTAGCTAACCCATGTATGGGGGAAAATCCGAGTACCTAGAGATGAGATTTTTGTTTTTGCTATGTGCTTGTTACAATTGGTGTTATTTCAACTTGGGTGATTCACATGTTATGTGAGGGTATTGTTTTATGATGTTATTATTTCTTAAAATTTGTACTTGTGGCCTGGTATGGTGCGAGTTGAGAATACATGCATCATAATAGGCATATAGGGATATATTTACATGCATTATTCATGATAGAGACATATCTATTTTTTTCAAGTGATATATGATTTCTCATTGAACTATAATATGTGATATCTATTTCACTAGAAAAATTAAATGAGTTATTGTGTCATTATAAAATACTTGAAATCCATGTCTAGAGAGACCAAGAGTTAGTGATTCTTTATTGCAATCACCTATTAGGTTGACCTTTTTTCTAGCCTGTAATGTCTCAGATTTTTTCCGTTTATTATTTTTAAATATTATATAGAATTATTTCGAGACCGGGTGAAAAGATGACACGTCATTCCGAGGTCCAGTGAGCCCGGAATGGTGGTTTGAACTTTTTTTAAAGTTAAGTGAGTTGACGCTTGTGCGCGGTTGTGGCAGTTTCCAAACGGATGCCCAGATTAAAAATCTGAGCGCACTGTTGCGTCCGGGGCGACGACTTTACCTAAGAAGGGGCCTAACCTCGACCGGCGCGGGTTGAGGGAGAAAGTTAATTTTCGGACATTTTTATTAAAGTAAAAATAAAATAAATTGCTAAATGTTTATTTTATTTTATAGAAACGTCCGCTGCAGCACAGAGACAGGAAATCTGTTTCCTAAATTAATGACATGTCATAATGACTCAAAAAATGGCAAGTTGGCATCATTAATGATTCCGCATAATTAAATGCCAACATGTTTCCCTTTTTAATGGGTTAAAAAATTATTGATCATTAGAGATGTTTGAGAGGAACCTCTGCAGAATCCGCGAGGCGTTGGAGAGATTTCTCGGTGGCAAACGATGATGGATCGAGGCTGCGAATCGCAGCGCCAACGACGTTGAAGGATCTCGATGACAATGCCAGCATAGCGCCTTCGTCAACGATCGATCCTTTCAAAAGGTAAGGGTTTGTTATTTCAATTTCTTTTCCCCGTTTTTGAGTTTAAATGACGAACGCAGATCAACCATGAACAAGTTGGTCCGCAGATTTGTACGTTCTTGCTGGAGGGTTTTCTTTGGAATGATTTTAGAGGAATTAATCCATGCTTTAATTTATGTTGATTCTCTGCTCCCTTTAAACCTATTAACGGGAGTGGATCAATTCTGTGACGAACGACGGTAGAGGTTCGTTCCTCGATTTGTTTATTAGATTTCCTCCCCCATTCTTTTCTCATGCGTTCTTCTCATTCTTCACGGGGCGAAGAACAACGGATCGTTGCATATCCGTTCTGCGATGCAACAATCCCAAATCGATGGTTCGACACCGCAAAGACCTTGTAGAGGTGCGGCGACGATGGCGGATGACAAATCAGACCAGATCAGTAAAGGGAATTCTTCGAGCGTTCTCCACGCAGGAAGATCAAAAGATGTTTTCGGAGCCGATTGGAGGCCCAAAAACACCGGATGCAGCTTCGTGGTGTCGGGGGACCAAAACCTGAAGGTTTCGTGGCAATCAAAGGCCGAAATGACGATCAGAGTATCATAGGAGGCGCACTGACAAAGAGCTTCGTTTATGGAAATTTCCAGAACACACGACTTGTACTTCCGAAGAACACGTCGTGTAGTGCTGGTGGCGACTAGGGTTTCAGGGGTCATAGAGGTGTCACACGGCATGTGACCTTGGTCACACAACGTGTTGAACTTTCCCCAAAGCTCGGTGTGTGTTTGGGAAATACACATACATGAGATGATATACATGGCTTCAGGCGACACGGCGTGTACAACATGGCAGAGGCGGCTAGGCTGAGCTCGGCGTGTATCTCGGGGTTACACGGGCACGGGATGGAGTACACGACTGTGTACTCCGTTGCACGGCTAGACGAGGCTAGTAACGTGCGTCACCCCATGTGGCGATTACACGGGTTGGAGTACACGGGTTGATGACCGTGTACGGGCACATAGCTAGAGTACATAGAGCCAACCCCAGTTACCCAGACACGGCATGTACATTGTACTACACGCCGTGTACTAAGTTTTTCTACACGACCAGTCCTACGACATGAGCCGTTGCACACGAGCAGTACCCGGGGTCAGACAACACGGTGTGTATCTTTTCTACACGTCATTTACTTTTTAGAAAACAGCATGGTCCTCTTGTTCACCATATCCTGGGCATATTTCATTTGGGTTAGTGCCCCTTATTCTCATTTCCCTGAAGGTCATGCATCATTTCCTTCTACAGAAGTATGATCACTTCAGCCAGACTTTCTGTGATAGAGTCGGCATCCCTCTGAGAGGCCCAGAGTGAGATCCTCTATTCATTCCTGACCCTAGGTAGATTCATGCATCAACGTGACCAACTCTACCGGGCGTTGATCCTATACCTAGATGGTGTACCATCTAAATGGTGAATCTAGATGAGTCACGGTATCCGCCATGGCCCTGTAAGTGATCCTCATCTATGTATCGTGATCTTTCCCACTTAGGAGTGTGTCTCCAGAAATGAGTGCTTTCTATCTACCGTAACCTTCCCACTCAGGAGTGTGTCTCCCGTAATGAGTGCAGCTACCTCTCGTGACGGTTCCCGACAAACACTACTTCTCAGACAGATGTCATCAGATCTGTAAGACTCGTGGAGTGTGTTCTCCCAGAATGAGTGCATCACGGAGTCTTCGAACAGAATCCCCAACGGGGGTATGCGGTCGTGTGACTTGTCTCTAGACTACGGTCTGGGTTTTGAGTATATCTGGTTTGTTCTATATGTTCTGTAGACATATACTGTGCATAGATGACTGTACCTTTACTTTGTGTAGAGACCCGAAGCTTAACGTACATGGGCATTACATTACTTTTGCAGAATACTTAGTACATTACAAAAACAAACAAACAAGGACCGTAATAGTTTAGTGTCTTTGGAAACACAAAAATATAATCTTCTAATCGTGGTGAAATATCTTCAACATCTCCCATAAAGATCTTCTTTTTTTTATACCTAAAACCTATCTTTATATCCCGGGGAAAAGAAAACATAAAAGGGTGAGCTCAAATGCTCAGTAATGGTAAAAAAAAGAAATATCAATCACATCATATACATAAGAACATAAATTTTGGAAATCTTAACCTGCAAAAGAAATCATAATTTCATAACAAGGGATAAATCATAGTAGTGAAATGTAATCACAATAATCATAACTTAAAACATGAAAATTTGTGGCATACACACATAATCATAGAGAATAATTTCTTATTAGTCAAGAATCATTTCCAAGACTATCTTAGTGGACAAAGTCCATTTCTGAACCGAGTTCACTCCTCGTTTCAGTCCTGTTTTACTGAACTGGTATAACCTGCAGTTCCAGCCATGTCTATCTCATGAGATATAAAATCTTTACCCAATGCATTGGAGTGAGATATAGGTCCCACCCATCTCATAATTATACCATCACTACGGGAAAAATGAGCAATTGCGACGGGTTATTTGCGACGGGATTTAATCCCGTCGCAAATAGTCATGTTAAAAAAGTATTTGCGACGGGGGTACATCCCCGTCGCAAATAATGAGGCATTTGCGACGGGATTGCTTTCCCCGTCGCAAATAGTTTTCCCGCGATGCGCGCCAAATCGCGGGAAACGTATTTGCGACGGGGAAATATTCCCGTCGCAAATAGCCGGCGGCGGTAAATGGTATTTGCGACGGGAATATTCCCCCGTCGCAAATACTATGTCGGCAGAGGGTTATTTGCGACGGGACCCGTCGCAAATAACTATTTACCGGTTGACCGTAATAAATGTTGGCGAAGGTATTTGCGACGGGACCCGTCGCAAATAATACTATTTGCGACGGGAATCCCGTCGCAAATGGACCCGTCGCAACTAATCTAACCTATAAATACCCCCATCCGTTTTTTTCATTTCATTCTCATTCTTTATCTTCTCTCTCTCTCAGAATCATATTTCTAGAGTTTAGTTTTTCTCCAGTTTAAGTTTTTTCTCCGGAGCTGATATTAAAGTTTTGAAGAACGATCAGAACAGATCAATTTTCAAGGTATTTATCTTCATTTTAATTTTTTATTTATTTTTAATTTTTTATTAGTTTTTATTATTATTAATTAGTTGTAATTTAATTTTGTTTACATTGTTTTATTACTTAATAAATTTAAATTATTAGTATTGTTTATATGGTAATTAGGAATAATTAGTAATAATTTTTAATAATTAAGAATAAATATTAATAACTAGTAATAAATACCAATAATTAGGAATAAGAACATTATTACATTATTAGTTTATTTTATTATTAATATTAAAATAATATAATTTTTTATATATATACAGTTCTTTTTTCATCTGTGTGTTTGCTGTCTTCACATGTATTATTTGTATGTGGAGATAGAAAACGCACAGATGAAAAAAGAACTGTATATAAATTAGAAAATTATATTATTTTAATATTAATAATAAAATATATTAATAATGTTATTATTTGTAATTATTGGTAATTATTTCTAATTATTGATAATTATTCATTTTATTACTAATAATTATCAATAATTAAGAATAATTAGTAATAATTACCAATAATTAACAATAATTAGTATTAATTACCTATAATTAGTATTAATTACCATTAATTAGTATTAATTACCAATAATTAGTATTAATTACCAATAATTCGTAATAATTAGGAATAATTAACAATAATTACTAATAATTAGGAATAATTAACAATAATTACGAATAATTAACAATAATTAGTAATAATTAGGAATAATTAGTAATAATTAGGAATAATTAGGAATAATTAGTAATAATTAAGAATAATTAGGAATAATTAGTATTAATTAGGAATAATTAGTAATAATTACCAATAATTAGGAATAATTAGGAATAATTAGTATTAATTACAAATAATTAGTATTAATTAGGAATAATTAGTATTAATTACAAATAATTAGTCTTAATTACCAATAAGTAGTATTAATTACCAATAATTAGTATTAATTACCAATAATTCGTAATAATTAGTATTAATTACCAATAATTCGTAATAATTAGGAATAATTAACAATAATTAGTAATAATTAGGAATAATTAACAATAATTAGTAATAATTAGGACTAATTAGGAATAATTAGGAATAATTAGTAATAATTAGGAATAATTAGTAATAATTAGGAATAATTAGTAATAATTAGGAATAATTAGTAATAATTAGGAATAATTAGGAATAATTAGTATTAATTAGGAATAATTAGTATTAATTACCAATAATTAGTATTAATTACCAATAATTAGTAATAATTACCAATAATTAGTTTTAATTACAAATAATTCGTATTAATTACAAATAATTAGTATTAATTAGGAATAATTAGTATTAATTACCAATAATTAGTATTAATTACCAATAATTAGTATTAATTACCAATAATTAGTATTAATTACCAATAATTAGTATTAATTACCAATAATTAGTAATAATTAGGAATAATTAACAATAATTAGTAATAATTAGGAATAATTAACAATAAGTAGGAATAATTACGAATAATTAGTATTAATTAGGAATAATTAGTAATAATTACCAATAATTAGTATTAATTACCAATAATTAGTATTAATTACCAATAATTAGTAATAATTAGGAATAATTAACAATAATTAGTAATAATTAGGAATAATTAACAATAATTAGTAATAATTAGGACTAATTAACAATAATTAGGAATAATTAGTATTAATTAGGAATAATTAGTAATAATTACCAATAATTAGTAATAATTACCAATAATTAGTAATAATTACCAATAATTAGTATTAATTAGGAATAATTAACAATAATTAGTAATAACTAGGAATAATTAACAATAATTAGTAATAATTAGGAATAATTAACAATAATTAGTAATAATTAGTATTAATTAGGAATAATTAACAATAATTAGTAATAATTAGTATTAATTAGGAATAATTAGTAATAATTACCAATAATTAGTATTAATTAGGAATAATTAGTAATAATTACCAATAATTAGTATTAATTACCAATAATTAGTAATAATTAGGAATAATTAACAATAATTAGTAATAATTAGGAATAATTAACAATAATTAGTAATAATTAGGACTAATTAACAATAATTAGGAATAATTAGTATTAATTAGGAATAATTAGTATTAAATGTATAGTTTACTATATTGATAAAATTGACAAACGGCTCTGTGTATTGAGTAACCCACCTTCCAAACTTGTTAAAACTTATAATGCATATGTGGTGAATGGATTTCGATTCCACACGCATGCATATGGGGAATCGAAAAAAACAATGAACAGTGGAGTTAGCTTGAGAGGATCTCATCATCGAGAAAATGAAGTTGACTTTTATGGCATGCTTGATGAAATCATTGAACTCTGTTATCTTGGACAACATTACATAACCATGTTCAAATGTCGGTGGTTGGATACAGAGAGAGGCGTGCGTGTTCATCCGACTCATGGAATCATCGATATTAAATGTAAAAGTGTTCTCGCAGTAAATGAACCATTCTTATTGGCTCAACAGGCATATCAAGTTTATTATGCAAAGTACTGTGCAACATCAAGAGACTTGACTGATTGGTGGAGTGTAATAAAAATCAAAATTCGAGACAATCAGTTTAGTCAAAGTGAATGTGCTTTCACTGATGTGCAAAGAATTGAAGTTTTTCAAGAAAGTACTCAAAATCAATCTTTTTTACAAAGAGATATGAGTATCGATGACGACACCCCACATTTAAGAGTCGGTGATGACGATGATGTTAATGATGTCACACATGAATTTGAAATGGTAAGAGATGAAGCAACTGCAACTCGAATGGATATCGATGATGTTGAGGAGGAATATGAAGATGACATTGACATATATGAAGATGATGATGAAGATGAACACTTATAGAATTCCATGGTATTTATATACAATCATAATATGTATATATATGTATATATAATAGTAATTATCAATTATTTGCTAATATTAACATTTTCTGTTTCAGATGGACGAGGCCACATTTCGTGAGTTGACGGAGGCTGACCTGCCTTTCGATGCGGATGAGTTGTTGGCAGATGACCCTCAGCCTGCAGGCGCTTCAGGGAGTACGCGGAGGGGGCGCGGTCTTGCACGATTGATGATTCCTGACCCCGTCCCCGAGCGACGTCCACGTCTTGGGTTTGATCCGCGCACCCGGAGGTGTGATAACCTGTGTAATAACTTGTGAATTTGACTAAGATTTCATTAATCTATTCACATAATAAATGTTTATTATTTTTTCAGTTTTTCGCATATAGCAGTCGGACAGGGCAGCGCTATTTTGCGCAACTATTTTTCTCAGCCGTGGACCACATGGGAGCAGATTCCCATTGATGTGCAGCAGGCCATGTTCGGCCATTGGTTGGTACGTACGTAAATAAATAATTTTTATTTTGAAAATTATTTCATTTCTAACTTGATATTTTGATTTATTTGTAGGGTTTATGGTATCCGATCGAGGATACCATGCGTGACGCCATCCACGAGGCATGGGAGGTGGCCATGCGTGATCGCCTTCGTCAGTTTTTGCACAATTTAAGAAAAGCTGCGATGAAGAAATCAGGAGTGTCAGATTTTGAGGAGTCATGTAGAGCACACCGACCAGAGTACATTTCATCCCATGTATGGGATGGATTATGTGCGCACTGGTTGAGTGGTGCCTTTCAGAGGAGATCATCGGTGGGGAGGCAGAATCGGGGGAGGCAGGAGGTGACTCATCGAGCTGGGAGTCGTTCTTTCAGTACTCATAGACAGCATCTGGTACGTACATTATTTATAAATATTTTATATAACTATAAATATTAACAGTTTATTTTTTATTCTTATAGGCTGTCGAGCACCCCGATATTACAGAGTACGACGTATATCGGAGGATGTATAGTGATCCTGCTACTGGGGAGCTTAGAGGTGATCGTCAGCATCACATCGTGGTCAGTATTATTTGTTTTCAAGTTTAAAAATTAACTGCATATAATATATTCACAATTTTAATTTTAAATTGCAACTGTAGGAGTCATATGAGGCCGCAGCGGCACAGGCCCGGCCTGAGAGTCAGGCCGAGTCATCAGATCAGACCACTGCCCGTCAGTTTGATGAGGCGGCATGGATGCAGGCCACCCAGTATGCCTTCGAGAAGGGCCGGGTAGTTGGTATCGGCTCTCGACTGACTCCCGGAGATTATTATGGCAGTGCTGCGATGTCGGCGTCCAGCTCGAGGGGAGCTCGTGCATCTTCTTCTACACAGTATGAGGAGCAGTTGCGATCTCAGACTGCACAGATAGAGAGTCTCCGACAGGAGCAGGAGCAGATACGTCAGCAGCATGAGGAGGAGCGTCGACGCCAGCAGCAGCTGTACGAGGAGCAGACGAGTCGGTGGCAGCAGCAGCATCAGGAGCAGATGGAGTACATGCGCCGACTCACTCATGCTTTAGGGATGGAGTTTCCTCCACCACCATCTGCAGATCCCCCACCTCCCCCCCCTCCTACAGATTAGAGTTTGTATTTCTGTTATAAAATTTGTGAAATCAAAATATTTTTTTTTTCTATTCGTAGTTTCTGTCTCATTATAAAATATTAATAATATTATATTTTTAAATAACAATATTAATATGAATAATAATAATATTTATATTTTATAATATTAAATTTTATATATATATTAAAATTTTATATATATATTAAAATTTTATAATATTATAATTTAATTATTTTTTGGTAATACTTGAATTATTTTAATATTTGAATGTAAAATAATTCTATTATTTTTATATTAATTAAAATAACTTATTAATATTTTTTTATTTATGAATTATAATTATAATATTATTATATTAATTAAATTATTTATTAGTATTCTATTATTTTTATTTTTGAATTATAATTCTACTATTATTATATTAATTAAAATAATTTATTATTTTCATTTGTAAATTATAATTCTATTATTATATTAATTAAAATAATTTATTAATAATTTTTTTTTATTTTTTTTATAGTATTTGCGACGGGATACTATGCCCGTCGCAAATACTAGTATTATTAATATTTTTTTATTTTTTTTTAAAAAGAGTATTTGCGACGGGTCCCGTCGCAAATACTATTCATAGTAATTGCGACGGGTCCCGGTTCCCGTCGCAAATACTAGTATTATTATTTTTTTTATTTTTTAAAAAAAAATGTTATTGCGACGGGCCCGTCGCAAAAACAATTTGCGACGGGAACCGTCGCAAAAGGTATTTGCGACGGGCCCGTCGCAATAACTGTTTAAAAAGTTTTTTACAAAAAACGGAATACTATTTGCGACGGGGAGAATGCCCGTCGCAACAAAGGGCTTTAGCGACGGTCCCGTCGCAAATAAGTTTAGTTGCGACGGCGTTTTCCGCAACGGGCTATTTGCGACGGGACCCCGTCGCAAATGGCTATTTGCGACGGGATCCCGTCGCAAATAGCCCGTCGCAAATACCTGGTTTTCCAGTAGTGCATTCTTATGTGTGCCACAAAATCATACACCATACATCATAGCATAACCCATGTAATAAAAATGATATTCGTAAATATCGTGACATCATAAAACAATTCATATAAGATAAAGAAATTCATAAAAATAATTCCATCACAACATAATCAAATCAATGTAATAATAGGGATAGAAAAATAACCCTTTATTATCTTAGATGGAAAATAATTTTGATAAAACACTTGAACTCCATTCTTGAGGAAAATATCCTTTCTACTTCAAAAACACTTTTCCTTTCTTAACATGTCATACAATTATAAACTAAAAGAAGTTGATTAAAAATAAACTTGAAAACTTGTAAAGGAAGCTTCTTGGAAATAATGTTTTAAAAATATATTCATGCCATATAAGTTAAAAAAAACATTCTTCTCGTACTTTTTTCGAAAAAGTCAAAAAGCACCTCGTACGAAAAACGACAAAAGATTCATTTCATATCTTTTACTAAAAACTCACCGAAGGGTAAAATTGGATTTAAAAAATTGTAGGTGGATGGAAATAATATTACATATTGAGGAAACATGGATTTGGATGATAAAATACACCCCAGTAAATACCAAAGTATAAACAATCTCGGATAAAAATGAGATTGTGATATTTCTCTTACCTTAGGTCTGATTTGCTTCGTAAGTGTCCGAACCTCCTGTATAATGATTTAAATAATGTCATTGACTTATTCCAGAATCATAATCATTGTCATTATATCATATATGGTTCACTTATGACTTTATTTTACACGTTCTTTTGTAAATTCCATGTTAAAGAGCATTTTGGGTAAAATCGTTTCATTTGTCATCCGTGTTTTGACTTGTAATTATTCATATAATTACTTATATCATGATTACTTAATTCCATAATATAAAACATGATTTATATATAATATATTTTCAGAATATACATATATATAATAGATCAGTAAATGGAAAGAAATACACCGTTCATGGAGACGGTAGGCCATACGTACGCATGAACGTTGTTTTCATTTCCTTATTGAGTTGAATGGAATTAAGTAGATAACATACATATATATACACATAAATCCAGTATAATTATTATTTCATATATTTCATGATTACTTATTATATATACTTTATAATCATTCATGAATGGTTAACGTGGAGAATGAATCTCATCGCGTTGTGGAGACGATTTCCACTTCATCTCTAAAAGAAATGAAGTTGAATTTGTCATTCGTGATGTGTTAGCAGATCATGTGATAGAATGATGGGTCATTCCATCTGTCTCAAACAAAAGGTTTGAAAAGTTATCAAAAAATACATAAGTCCATCTATAGTGAGATTAATCATATATGGTTCCTAAAATGAACTTATACTTCATATATCATACCACATAATAAAATAAAACTAGTTTCTATTAACCAGGGACTTCCTATAGGCTAGTGGTAGGTGATAAAGGCCAGTCGCACTTCGGTTGTGGGTTCGATTCCCACAGCCTTGTCCGACGCGATGGGCTGTCACCCGTCCTGCAGGTTGTCCTTTTTCTAAAGCTATATTACTATAACATACCATAAATAATATAGAAAAAAGTTCTATCCTAACTTATGTCCAACATAATCCATTCCAATCTTTAAGCTTATCTAAAATACTTCGGTCCAAGCTCATAGTATAAAGAAAATGATTACTTGAAATGTCACATAACAATCACGTGAATGCCATCATTTATCCCCCATATATCATAAGATATATCTTGTTGGTAAAATTACAAACATGTGAATACCTTAATCATGTATTCTCTTGAATAATGAGTACCCATTGAACCTTAGTGAAAACATGAATGCAGTCAAAAGTTAACATGTTCCACATACCAAAATCCTCAAAATTCTATATACTCAAACCATGATATCACTTAGTCCTTATATCAACCATGAGCTCATGAATACAATCAAACATCTTATTATCTTCTTATCCCTTCATTATGCGCATATCATCTGCTTACCAAAAGTATCTCAATCACTTTCCATGGTTACCGGTACCATAAAATTATTGAAAACCATAATAGACCAATACATAAATATTCCAATATTCCATGATACTATATACAACATTATTTTGGAATCCCATTACATAAACACTTAATCATTCCACCACATCGTTGTCATATTCAACATCACCAATAGTGATCGCATGTGACTTCCCTTTGTCCTTTGACTTAAGTGGTTGCTCATGTAGATCATCACTAACCCTTGGATTAGGGCATTTATTAGTATAATGCCCCATTTCCTTGCACTTGAAGCATTGAAGTTTAGTAGGTTTATTCTGTGTATCCCTTACTTTGTTTGCATCATTAGACATATTCTTCCCATCATTGCGGCATTCAAATGCCCAATGACCTTCCTTTCCACATTTGAAACATTTACTTGTCCCTTTAAGACAATCTCCACCATGCTTCTTTCCACAATTTGACCATAAGGAAACATTCATCTTCTTTTCACCATTATTATGAGATTTCTCCTTGAACTCCATCTTTCGTTTCTTGTCAAAACTATGAGATGGATAAGTAACACCAACTTCCATTTCTACCTTGATAGCACAACGCACAATTTCTTCATAGCTACTGAAGTCTCTTATAGCTAATGCCCTTCAAAGATTTGGTTTTAAGCCACTGAAGAATCGATCAACTTTACTTTCAGGTTGGATGATAAATCCAGATGCATACCTTGCAAGCCTTGTAAAATTCGCTTCATATATACCAAAAGATTCATCATCCTTTTACTTTAGTTAAAGAAACTCCTTCTCCATCTTTGTTCGAAGAATACGAGGGAAGTACTTATTGAAAAATATGTTCTTGAACTCGTCCCATTCCATGGACTCAATTTCATCTCTTTGCCGTGTATTCTTGATAATATTCCACCATTGATCAGCTTCACCTTCCAAACGATATACTTCTAAGATGACTTTATCATGTTCAAAACATTGAAGAACTGAAAATATCTTTTCAGTGGTACTGATCCATTGTTCAGCAACAAGTGGATCAGAAGACCCACTAAAAGAAGGTGGACGTTGCCTCATGAAGGACTCAATAGAATATTGTTCCCTTCTCTGCTCATTTAGAAGTCCAGAATGATTCATAGCTTGTGTAAGTATAGCAATAAGATTTTTCACTCGATCTCCCATAACATTTGTTTGTTCAGAAGGAAAATCATTGCATTGTCCATTGCATTGATCAACACGGTTCCTTCGGGTTCCAGCCATCGTCTAAAACCCAAAAAGAATAGTGTGAGAGGAAAAAATCATGCTAGGGAAAAAACATAATAAAATGGGGAGTATCCTCAATATCTAACATATTAGGTTAAATTATAATATCGTTAGCAAAATTCTAGGACTATAACCTATACGTATACTTAACCTTAGAGACATCCCTAGACATACCATAGAAATATCTCTAGGGATCTCACTAATGTTTTCGCATCCTAGTTTCCAAAGGTTGATTAAACCTTTCCTCTGATACCAACTATAGAGGCCTGAAGCTTAACGTACATGGACATTACATTACTTTTGCGGAATACTTAGTACATAACAAAAAAAACACACAAGGACCATAATAGTTTAGTGTCTTTGGAAACTCGGAATATAATCTTCTAATCGTGGTGAAAGATCTTCAACATCTCCCATAATGATCTTACTTTTTTTACCTAAAACCTTTCTTTATATCCTAGGGAAAAGAAAACATAAAAGGGTGATCTCAAATTCTCAGTAAGGGTAAACAAAATAAATATCAATCACATCATATACATAAGAACATAACTTTTGGAAATCTTAACCTGCAAAAGAAATCATAATTTCATAACATGGGATAAATCATAGTAGTGAAATGTAATCACAAAAATCATAACTTAAAACATGAAACTTTGTGTCATACACACATAATCATATAGAATCATTTCTTATTAGTCAAGACTCATTGCCAAGACTATCTTCATGGACAAAGTCCATTTCTGAACCGAGTTCACTCCTCGTTTCAGTTCTGTTTTACTGAACCAGTATAACCTGCCGTTCCAGCCATGTCTATCTAATGAGATATAAAATCTTTACCCAATGCATTGGAGGGAGATATAGGTCCCACCCATCTCATAATGATACCATTCTTATGTGTGCCACAAAACCATACACCATACATCATAGCATAACCCATGTAATAAAAATGAGATTCTTAAACATCGTGACATCATAAAACAATTCATATAAGATAAAGGAATTCATAAAAATAATTCCATCACAACATAATCAAATCAATTTAATAATAGGGAGAGAAACAAAACCCTTTATTATCTTATATGGAAAATAATTTTGATAAAACACTTGAACTCCATTCCTGAGGAAAATATCCTTTCTACTTCAAAAAACACTTTTCCTTTCTTAACATGTCATACAATTATAAACTAAAAGAAGTTGATTAAAAATAAACTTGAAAACTTGTAAAGGAAGCTTCTTGGAAACAATGTTTTAAAAATCCATTCATGCCGTATAAGTTAAAAAAAACATTCTTCTCGTACTTTTGTCGGAAAAGTCAAAAAGCACCTCGTACGAAAAACGAAAAAAGATTCCTTTCATAGCTTTTACTAAAAACTAACCGAAGGGTAAAATTGGATTTAAAAAATTGTAGGTGGATGGAGATAATATTACATATTGAGGAAACATGGATGTGGATGATAAAATACACCCCAGTAAATACAAAAGTATAAACAATCTCGGATAAAAATGAGATTGTGATATTTCCCTTACCTTAGGTCCGATTTTCTTCGTAAGTGTCCGAACCTCCTTTATAATGATTTAAATAATGTCATTGAATTATTCCAGAATCATACTCATTGTTATGATATCATATATGGTTCACTTATGACTTTATTTTACCCGTTCTTTTGTAAATTCCATGTTAAAGAGCGTTTTGGGTAAAATTGTTTCATTTGTCATCCGTGTTTTGACTTGTAATTATTCATATAATTACTTTGATCATGATTACTTAATTCCAGAATATAAAACATTATTTATATATAATATATATTCAGAATATACATATATATAATAGATCAGTAAATGGAAAGAAATACACCGTTCATGGAGACGGTAGGCCGTACGTACGCATGAACGCTGTTTTCGTTTCCTTATTGAGTTGAATGGAATTAAGTAGATAACATACATATATATACACATAAATCAAGTATCATTATTATGTCATATATTTCATTATTACTTATTATATATACTTTATAATCATTCATGAATGGTTAACGTGGAGAATGAATCTCATCGCGTCGTGGAGACGGTAGTCCGTACGTACGCATGAGCGATGATATCATTATCATGATCGTGGGACTGTATTGGAGTGTATGTATACTATTTAATAATCAATATCACTTTAAAATAATCATATATAGTTATTATTTACACCATTATACCCATCCAAGTAAGGTGGTGGTGGAAAATAGATTACACCACGACGTGGAGACGATATTCCATACGTACGCACATGCGGTGATTTCATTTTCCGTAGGATGGATAGATGGTGAAATAGGGTTGTTTCATACTTATAATAACATATCAGTATATGAGTGATACTTATGTTATTACTTCATGATGAAACAACTAAAGAAAAATAAGTGGAAGAAGAAATAAAGATGAAAGAATCGGTAACGAACATTACCTCTTCTTTGAAGCGCCTCTTTGAGATCTCCTTTTAGGGAACTAAAATTGGTCTTTGAGGAAGACCAGAACCTCTAAGATGTTTCTAGGGAAGTGGAGAAGAGAATTTGGTAGGGTTTGGCCGAGAATGAAGGCTCAAAGTGGTGTGAGTAAGAGAGGGAGGAGGTGCCCTTTTATAAGGGAGGAGAGGGGCACCTTTGGAATAACTAAAAATATTATTTTATTATAAAGCCAAATTCGGTTTTAAATAGCTCAAAATTGATTTATTTCTGAGATATGGTGGGGATGGGTCGAAATCCTCTCATCCAATATAATTTAGACAAGTTTAGGTTCCTATTTTAACCTTATTATTTATATTTAACTTTAAGTTAGATAATTTTACTTTTATCGTGTCTTTTTGTGTTCTTACACTATAAGGTTAATAAACTTACTATAACAAGCCAAACGAACCCCAAGTTGTTTATTATTAATATATATAACCTTATCTAAGTCATTTGGCCGAACATTAGATTTTTAGAAATAAAATAACAATTAATAATATAATATTTGTTTTAAAAACTATTTTATGTCAATTTTGACACTATTTAGTAATTGATTTTTGTAAAAATCATAACAGAATTATTAGTTCAAAAAAAGTTAATTAAATCAATACTAACATTATATATTATCCTAGAAAATTAGTGTAATTCATAAAAAGTCTCAAATTACATTTATTTGGGTATTTATAACATCAATTATGTCAATATTTCATTAATAAGATAATTACTGCATCATCTTTGTGTCATAAATAAATTAAATTATTTAATGTCTAAAAATTATAAATAAAATAGAATTATGTATTAAATATTTTTATATTTCTAATGAATATTTACAATCAAAAATCCAACATATATAACCCTATGTAAAAATTGTTTTTCTAAAAGATATATGCTTTTGTCATTTTTGTATTCATTTTAACTTAATTAAAATAAAGTGTCCCTATCACTTACAAGTGGGACCATGGGGTCCCAAAATTGACCCAAATATGCCCATGGTCGAACATGTATCAACCAATAAGGTTATCACACGTTTTAGGGTAATTGTTTTATTATTATAATATTATTTTTTAACCCTTATTTACAGGATTTACCCTTTAACCATAGTAAATAAAATATTTACCGAAGTAATTATTCAAAATGTATAAAAATAAAAGTTAGCTATTTACACAATTTGAACATCCTGATTCCAAATATGGAATCCATTTTTGCAAATTCAAAACACAGAAGTGGCAGAAATTAATTTAAAATTAATTCCCGCTGTCAAAACAAAAAGCGTGTTTTTAAGATATAATAACTATCAAAAGATTGATACTTGTTTATGTTCGGTTTAATTGGGAAATTATGTCCAATGACCACCATTTTATTAAATGGTAAAAATATATTCTAAATATACTTTAAAACCACTCAAATTAATAAATTATCAATATTAATTATTTTGATTAAAAAGGTTGTTTTTAATTAAAATTTAGTAATTTTCACTATTCATTAGAAAATGAAAGTTATCCGAAACTACCAAAATTTCACCCTAAGATAATTTCGATATTCCGAATCCAAAAATGAAGTCCATTTTGAGAGATAAAATTTCTAAAATTTTAAAATGTGGTTATTACTATTCATAACGGCTAGTTTTAATAATATTTTAATAGCATATTGTTGTTTAGTGAAACTCGGTATTGCATACTACACAGGCTATCGAGGAAGGTCACGATTGCGTGTAATTCAAGGTAAGTCAAGAATTAATGTTGTGAAATATCCTTTTGGTGTAGCGTAAAACACAAGACATTAATGAAATTAAAAAGAATATTTTTCATAAAATCTCGGGGTGTTACACTTTGTGTACTCCTTTGTGATTTTCGGGTTCCACTACGGAGTATTGTTATACTCACCCCTGCATGGGCTTTGCCCGCACGTCTGGTGTCTTGTGCAGACAAGAATCCTTTTTAAAGAGTCCAGGGCGGACCAGGACAAGATGGAGCTTTCTGAGGTCCCTACAGGCGGAGGTGTTCCTATGGCTACGAGCAGTAGTCCCGGTATCTTTCGTGCTTACAGGTTGGACTTTGTAGTTTTCAGACTCTTGTTTGTTTGTTTTTGGTGGGCTTGTATTCTGGCCCACTTTACTTTTACAGTACTCTACCTTTCATCATACTCTGCTGGTTGGGGTTTAGTTATATGCATGCATTTTGTTCCTTAGTGTTTTACATTTTAGTATTTGTGGGCTTGGAGATGTGTGCGTGTGTACAGGTACTTAGCCAATGCCTCCCATGTTAGTAATATGACTACTCAGTGCTAGTCACCATCCCCTGGCCTATTGGAGGTGGGCTTGAGGAGTCACGGCGCGGGCCCCACTGGGACGGGTCGTGACAGAGTGGTATCAGAGGAGGTCGGTTCTACCTTAGGACCAAGAGTCTGTGAGTTTGGTTTGGGGAAACAGTGTTAAGTGTTTCGAGTTCGACTTTCAGGCTAGAGACTCCAGTGTTGGTGCGGAGTCTGACGTATCCATACACTAGGGCTCTGATAACCTGCTTTTCGACTCGGTACATGAAAACATTGGTTGCGGGGAAATAAAAAGGTACATGGATCATATAGGAATGGTTTGTAGTTTCCATGTCCTTTGTGTCAACTATCCATATATACTCATTGACCATGGTATATCTTGTTTCTTTATAGGATTCCTCTACGATGCATACCTGCTAGGATTCAACAACACGATCACGAGGATGACCCCCTCAGTGACGAGGCTTCGATACAGGGACCAATTCCCCAGGCGTTGCCACCGGGTGGTGCACCTGCTATGCCACCACCAGTAGACCAGCCAGTGGTACCTTTAGTACCGACCAATGAGGAGCGCAGGCCTAGCACGCTCCATGAGTTCCAGAGATAGAGACCCCTTAGGTTCCGAGGTGAGCCCAACCCTTAGGCGGCTGAGGACTGGCTTGAGGCGGTGACCAGGGTTTTCCGTCTAGTGAGGACACCAGCAGACTAGATGGTGATCCTAGGATCGATTCTTCTTCAGGGTTCGGCCGGATGATGGTGGAGTCTGACCACACAGACTCATGACGAGGAGACTCTTTCACAGATAGTGTTTGAGCGACTCTTCCAGGAGGAGTTCTCTTCGGTTACGCTGAGAGATGTACACATCCAGGAGCTACTCCAGCTCCAGCAGGGCAGTATGACAGTGGCTGACTATTCATCGAGGTTCACCAACCTCACCAAGTACTCAATGGATATGGTCAGGGATCAGTACTTCAGAGTTCGAACCTTCTAACGAGGTTTACGACGAGACATCCCAGCTAGTGTCGTGTCTCTATGCATATCGACTTATGCTGGAGTGCTCGAGCGAGCTTTGGTGGTTGAGATCTTCTTGGCAGAGCAAAGACAACCACCAGCAGTCAGTAGCAGGCAGACAGGCACGGAGACCTCAGTGCCAGGGAGCCGGCGTCAAACGCAGGGATCAGGACATGAGAGACATCGGAGGAGGACCTAGGATAGGGGATCAACTGTCCAGGGCTCTCAGGTTGGATCCAGTCAGCCTAGGGAGAAGCGATGCTATGCATGCGATGGTATGAGACATCTCGCAATAGATTGCCCGACCCATCGAGCTGCTGACAGGGACGCGGTGGATGGACCACCGAGGCAGAGGTAGAGAACAGAGCAGGCAGACCCGCCAGGCGGTGGACGTGGCAGAGGAGCAGAGAGAGCTGTGGGTGGTGGCAGATGCTTTGACTTACTTCCACCACCACCCCCAGGAGGTCTGCACCAGGCTCAGGGAGCTGGGGGAAAGAGATGGGGACAACTGCATGCAGTCGAGGCATACGACCCAGGGGCTCTAGGGATGATTCGAGGTATGATCTGTGTCTTTTCTACCTTAGCTGCCGTACTCATAAACATAGGTGCCAGTTATTCCCTTATAGCCACATGTCTTGTACAAAATCTCGAGATTCCGGTAGAACCGTTGACTCGATCCTTATGCTTGGAGACACCTACGGGAGGAGACTCAACGATCACGCACCTTTGCAGACAGTGTGATCTTACCCTTGGAGGCGAGAGTTTCGGTTGGAACCTCTTGGTGGTAGCGTCGAGGAATTACGATGTCATTCTCGGTATGGATTGGTTATCTTCGGTCCATGCCCAGATTGACTGTTTTTTGCAAAGAGTGCGGTGTGTCTACCATGATGGAATGAGGTTTTCCTTTGTCGGAGAGAAGGAAACCTAGGCAGCACAAAATGGACTAATGCATAGGAGGGTGTAGCCGATCACTCATGAGTTGGCTAGCCTTACCCTCGGAGCATTAGATGTTGTGAGCTCTCAGTTCCCAGTGGTGGTGGTGGAATATGAGGATGTCTTTATCGAAGATGTTCCGGGATTAACTCACCTCTGAGAAATTGACTTCTGCATCGACTTTCACCTTGGGACGACACCGATTTCCTCATCGGCTTATCGGATGGCTCCCGCAGAGCTTCGCGATCTGAGGGTGTAGTTAGAGGATTTGTAGAGAAAGGGTTTTGTAAGACCCAACGTCTCACCCTGGGTGGCCCCGGTCTTGTTTTCCAAGAAGGAAGATGGGAGTCTGAGGTTGTACGTGGATTACCAGTGCCTGAACCGGGTGACGGTGAAGAACAAGTATCCACTGTCGAGAATCGATGACCTCTTTGTTCATTTAAGAGAAGCACAGTGGTTCTCAAAGGTTGAACTTCGATCAGGCTATCACCAGCTACAAGTGTGGGATGAGGATATACCGAAGACGACTTTAAGATGCCACTATGGTCACTATGAGTACTTGGTGATGCCTTTTGGCGTGACGAACGCCCCCACAGTGTTCATGGGACTGATGGACCAGATCTTCCAGTCGTACTTGGACCGGTTCGTAGTGGTCTTCATCGACGACATCCTCATGTACTCGGCATCAGAAGAGGAGCACGCGAGACACCTACGGATGGTTCTAGACGTACTTCAAGAGCACCAGCTTTATGGGATTCTCTCAAAGTTCTAGTTCTAGATTCAGGAGGTCCACTTTTTGGGACATGTCATCTCAACAGATGGAGTAGCTGTGGACCCAGCCAAGGTGGAGGCTGTGTTAGCATGGGATCCACCTCGGAGTGTGACGGAGGTGCAAAGCTTCCTTGGGTTAGCAGGATATTACCGGAGATTCATTCCTGATTTCTCCCGGATATCAGCACTGATGACGACCTTGACCAGGAAGGGCCAACCCTTCGTGTGGACAGAGAAGTTCCAGCAGGCTTTTGAGCAGTTGAGGTAGAGTTTGACGAGCTCCCCAGTTTTGAGATTGTCAGAGGAGGGTGTCGAGTACGTAGTTTTCTGCGACGCATCAAGGACCGGGCTCGGCTGTGTCTTGATGCAGTGACATGAAGTGACTGCTTATGGTTCTCACCAGCTTAGGCCACATGAGCAGAACTATGCGACCCATGATCTCGAGTTGGCAGCGGTAGTCTTCGCATTGAAGATGTGGCGACACTACCTTATGGGTGAGAGGTTTATTGTCTACTCTGACCACAAGAGCCTCAAGTACATCTTCTCACAGAAGTATCTGAATCTGAGGCAAAGGCATTGGCTAGAGTTCCTCCAGAACTATGATTTCGAGATCATCTATACTCTTGGAAAGGGGAACAAGGTGGGGGATTCTCTTAGCAGAAGGTCGAGCTCACAGCTGTTGAGTGAGGTGACACATTAGTTAGCCGTGCTACAGTTATCCTTCATGGATAGAGAGGATAAAGCTTACCTACAGTCGATGGTTGTCACCCCTCCACTCTTACAGAGAGTTAGGGAGGCACGGCTTGGGGATGTCGACTATATGGCTTTACGTGCTCAGTTATCCATAGGACATGCTCCTGATAGATACTCACAAGGTGGGGAGCACGTACTTCTTTTTAGAGGACGCACTTTTGTACCAGTGGATTTGAAGGAGGAGGTCCTAACGGAGTTTCATACATCCCCTTTGGCGGTACATCCTGGAGTGGAAAAGATGTACCAGGATCTCTGACGATAGTTCTGGTGGTCAGGAATGAAGAAGGCAGTAGCATAATTCGTTTCTTGATGCCTCACATGCCAGCAGGTGAAGGCCGAGCACCAGGTTCCAGCAGAGTTAGCTCACCCCCTGGAAGTTCCAGAGTAGAAGTGGGATGGAATATCGATGGACTTCATGACAGGCTTACCACAGACGTCCAAGGGTCATGATTCCATCTGGGTGATCATTGACCGACTCACCAAGTCAGCCCACTTATTGCCTATCAGGGAGCAGAGTTCCGTAGAAAGCTTGGGATTCCTCTACATGTAGGAGATAGTTTGGCTTCATGGAGTCCCCTTGACTATAGTCTCAGATCGAGATGCCCGCTTCACATCCCGGTTGTGGAAGGGATTTCAGGAGGCTTTTGGGACTTAGCTATGCTTGAGCGCAACATTTCATCCCCAGACTGATGGTCAGACAGAGAGGACCATTCAGGTTCTGGAGGATATGTTGCGAGCATGTATCCTGGACTTTGGTCGTAGTTGGGAGGACCAACTACCACTGGTGGAGTTTGCATACAACAACAGCTACCACTCCACTATTGGTATGGCACCGTTTGAGGCCTTGTACGGGAGACCCTTCCGGTCACCGCTTTGCTGGACCGACCCCGGAGAGTCATCACTCATGGGTCCAGAGTTAGTGAGAGCTACCATAGAGAAGGTCCAGATCATCCGAGAGAGGATGAAGACTGCATAGAGCTGGAAGAAGTTCTATACTGACCGAATATGGAGGCCTATAGAGTTCAAAGAGGGAGACCACGTCTTTCTTCGGGTCTCACATCGATGAGGGTTATAGAGATTTGGACGAGGCAGAAAGCTATCTCCGAGGTTCATCGGACCCTTCCAGATACTGTGCAGAGTTGGTGAGGTGTTGTACCAACTAGCTCTACCGCCATAGTTGCATCGGGTACATTATGTCTTCCACGTGTCGCAGCTGAGGAGGTACGTGCACGATCCGTTGCACGTCATCGACTGGGGTGAGCTAGACATCGAGGATGGAGTGACCTTCGCTGAGTACCCGATGGAGATCGAGGATCAGCAGGAGAGGATCCTTCTTGGGTGATTGATTCCCTTGGTGCGTGTCCGGTGGCATCACAAGAATCTTCAAGAGAGCACGTGGGAGCGGGAGGCTCAGATCCGTGCCCAGTACCCTCATCTTTTTGAGTAGCCCCTGTTTTGGCTTTTCGGGAACGTAAAGCCCCAAGGTGGGGAGAATGTAATGTCTCAGATTTTTTCCATTTATTATTTTTAAATATTATATGGAATTATTTTGAGATTGGGCGCGAAGACGGCACATCATTCTGAGGTCCAGTGATCCCGGAATGGTGGTTTGAACTTTTTTTTAAGTTAAGTGAGTTGGAGCTTGTGTGCGGTTGTGGCAGTTTCCAAACGGATGCCTGGATTAAAAATATGAGCGCACTGTTGCGTCTGGGATGATGACTTTACCTAAGAACGGGCCTAACCTCGACCGGCGCGGGTTGAGGAAGAAAGTTAATTTTCGGACGTTTTTAGTAAAGTAAAAATAAAATAAATTGCTAAATGTTTATTTTATTTTATGGAAACGTCCGCTGCAGCACAACGACGGGACGTCTGTTTCCTAAATTAATGACATGTCATAATGACTCAAAAATGGAAAGTTGGCATCATTAATGCTACCGCGTAATTAAATGCCAACATGTTTCCATTTTTAATGGGTTAAGAAATTGTTGATCGTTGGCAACATTTGAGAGGAACCTCTGCAGAATCCGCAAGGCGTTGGAGAGATTTCTCGACGACAAATGATGACGGATCGAGGCTGCGAATTGCTGCACCAACGACGTTGTAGGATCTCAATGAAAATGGCAGCGTGGAACCTTCTTCAACTATCTATCATTTCAAAAGGTAGGGGTTTGTTATTTCAATTTCTTTTCCCCATTTTTGAGTTTAAACGACGAACGCAGACCAACCACGAACAAGTTGGTCCACAGATTCGTACGTTCTTGCGGGAGGGTTTTCTTTGGAATGATTTTGGGGGAATTAATCCATGATTTAATTTATGTTGATTCTCTACTCCATTTAAACCTATTAATGGGAGAAGATCAATGCCGTGACAAACGACGATGGAGGTTCATTCCTCGATTTGTTTATTGGATTTCCTCCCCCATTCTTTTCTCGCACGTTCTTCACGTTTTTCGCGTGGAGACGAACAATGGATTGTTGTGCATCCCTTCCGTGATGCAATGATCCCAAATCAATGGTTCGACACTTCAACGACCTTGTAGAGGTGTGACGATGATAGCAGACGACGAATCAGACAGGATCTGTAAAGGGCGTTCTTCGAGTGTTCTTCGCGCGGGAAGATCAAAACACGTTTTTGGAGCCGATCGGAGGCCCGAAAACACTGGAAGCGGATTCTTGGTGTTGGGGAGACCAAAACCTGAAGGTTTTGTGGAGATCTAATGGCCAGAACAATGATCGGAGCAGCACGGGAGGCACGTCGGTGAAGAGCTTCGTTTCTGGAAATTTCCAGAACACACGGCGTGTACTTCCGAAGAACACACCATGTAGTGATGGTGACAGCTAGGGTTTTGGGGGTCAGAGAGGTGTCACACGACGTGTGACCTTGGTCACACGACGTGTTGAACTTTCCCCAAAGCTCGGTGTGTGTTTGGGAAATACACGGACACAGGATGATCTACACGGCTTCAGGTGACCTGGCGTGTACAACATGGCAGAGGCGGCTACATGGAGCTCGGCGTGTATCTCGGAGATACATGGGCACAGGATGGAGTACACGACCGTGTACTCCGTCACATGGCCAGACGAGGCCAGTAATGCAGGTCACCCCGTGTGGCGATTACACGGGTTGGAGTACACGGGTTGATGACCATGTACGGGCACATGGATAGAGTACACGGAGCCAACCCCAGTTACCCGAACATGGCGCGTACATCGTACTACACACCATGTACTAAGTTTTTCTACATGACCAGTACTACGACAAGGGCCGTTGCACACGGGCAGTACCCGGGGTCAGAAAACACGGTGTGTATCTTTTCTACACACTGTGTACTTTTTGAAAAACATCATGGTCCTCTTGTTCACCGTATCCTGGACATATTTCCTTTGGGTTAGTGCCCATTATTCTCATTTCCCTGAAGTTCAGGCATTATTTCCTTCTACATGAGTATGATCCCTTCAGCCGGACTTTCTTTGATAGAGTCGGCATCCCTCTGAGAGGCCCGAAGTGAGATCCTCTATCCATTCCTGACCCTAGGTAGAGTTAGGAATCGACATGAACAACTCTACTGGGCGTTGATCCTCTACCTAGCTGGTGTATCACCTAACTGGTGAATCCAGATGAGTCGCGGTATCCTCCATGGACCTGGAAGTGATCCTCATCTTTGTATCGTGATCTTTCCCACTCAGGAGTGTGTTTCCCGAAATGATTGCTTTCTATCCACCCTAACCTTCCCACTCAGAAGTGTGTCTCCCATAATGAGTGCAGCTACCTCTCGTGATGGTTCCTGGCAAACACCACTTCTCGAATGGAATTCATTAGAGCTGTAATACTGATGGGGTGTGTTCTCCCAGAACGAGTGCATCACAGAGTCTTCAAACAGAATCCCTAACAGGGGTATGCGGTTGTGTGACTTGTCTCTAGACTACGGTCTAGGTTTTGAGTATATCTGGTTTGTTCTATATGTTCTATAGACATATACTGTGTATAACTGACTGTATCTTTACTTTGTGTACTGCTTTGTGGTTTTCGGGGTCCTCTACTGAGTATTATTATACTCACCCCTGGACGGGCTTTTCCCGCATGTCTGGTGTCTTTTGCAGACGAGCAGACTTTTGGAAGAGTCCAGGGCAGACTAGTACATGACCGAGATTTCTGAGTTCCCTACAGGCAGAGGTGTTCCTACGGCTACGAGCAGCAGTCCCAGTACCTTTCGTGCTTACAGGTTGGACTTTGCAGTTTTCAGACTCTTGTTTGTTTGTTTTTGGTGGGCTTGTATTTTGGCCCAGTTTACTTTTACAATACTCTACCTTTCGTCGTACTCTGTTGGTTGGGGTTTAGTTGTATGCATGCATTTTGTTCCTTAGTGTTTTAAATTTCAGCATTTGTGGGCTTGGAGATGTATGTGTGTGTACAGGTACTTAGGAAATGCCTCCCATGTTAGTAATATGCCTACTCGGTGCTAGTCACTAGCCCCTGGCCTATTGGAGGTGGGATTGGGGAGTCACGGTGCAGGCCCCACTGTGACAGGTCGTGACATATCCAGTTATCTAAGGTGTGCGTTTGTCTTGTAGAGAAAATGACTCCTCCTCATCTTCGACTTGAGCATCAGGAGAGTGGAAATCAGCACGCTCCTAACACAACTGAACAAAAAATTCTTGTAGTTTATAAGGAATAGATAGATGTTCAGATTCACAATATCTTCCTAAGGGTCATGTGATCCATAGAGAGGGAGACTGTTCGTACCATTCCTTCAATGTTTGAGCTCACAAGATAGTTTCAGCTTCAGCATCCGCCTATGTTTACTGGGGAAGGGTGACCCCAGGTAGTCGAGTTCTGGATCATGTTATTCAAAAAAATATTCAAGTATCTCAAGACACCCACAAATAGGAGGGTGAAGCTTATTTCATATATGCTTTGTGGACCTGCCAAGCATTGGAGGGATATTTTGGAGGAATATGGGAAGTTGGATGAGCTATCTTGGAAGGAATTTGATACGAAGTTCCTGATCTATTTCTATCCCAAAACATTGATGGATGAAAAATTTCACGAGTTCATGCATTTGACATAGGAGGGTTTATCAGTGCTGGACTATGCTAGATGTTTTACTAACCTACAATGCTTTACGCCATACTTGGAAGCTGATGAGATCTCTAGGGTGAGAGGTTTCTAGGACTATCTTCCTTATGAGATTAGGTCACAAGTAAATTTTTTACATTTAAGTAGTTTTGAAGACATGATGAATTAGGTACTCATCACAGAAGGGAATATGAAAGAGGCCTTGAGAAGCGGTCAGTCTATTTCAGCAAGGTGATTTGGAAGTTCTTCTTCGAGTAGTAAGAAGCACCGTTATGAAAATTTCTTCCAAAGTAATAGTGGGTAGAGCAGTTAGTGTAGAGGACAACCATCTCAAGACTGTGTTCCGTTATAGTGCTATCAGTGTGACAAGTTTGGTCACAAGATCCCATAGTGTACTTACCCCATAGTCAAGTGTCATATTTGTGGAAGATTAGGCAATATTCAGAGGTTCTATGAGAAATTTCCATATAATACTAGTGGAAGAGGACCAAGACAAGCACTAGAGTTGGTAAGGGGCTCAAATACCCCTCAACAAGCTAGTAGTTGGAGTTCCACAGGCTGTTAAGGCTGAGGTAGGGGATATGGTACCTCAGTGCATGAGCAATAGTACTAAGAAAGGGATGTAGATCAGGGTAGTCATACCAGATATCAGGGTAGAGGGAAAATTCAATTGCACATTATATAGAATACTTTGATTAATGTGGAAGTAGGACTATATACCATCATAGGTACGATTCTTATATCATCTACCTTATCTTACATTTTGTTTGATAGAGGATCATCACATTCTTTTCTATATGCTCTTTTTGAAAATGGTTTGGTCTTTGATGTGGAAATATTAGATGGTGTTTTAACCATTAAAATACCATTGGGAGTGTGGTATGAAAATACCAAACATTGTAAGGCATGTTCTCTATATATTGATGTATATCACTTCTTTTGGGAACTGTTCATGCTTGAAATAACAGGCTTTGAATTGATTCTTGGTATGGATTGGTTATTTCTATATAAGGCTCATATAAACTATTATAATAGGAGAGTTAACTTCTTATCTCTAGAAGGAAGTCACTATTCTCACTAGGGTGAGTGGGATCTTTAGGATGGTCATATAGGACTAATTTAGTGTAGACTAGATTGTCTCATGGATCAAATCACCATTATTTCTCTAGATAATGGTGGAATGCAACAAGATTCTTTTCCTCTAGTGGTAGACTATTTTCAAGATGTATTTCCTGATGAGTTCTATGTTCATGATGAAGTTAGTTTTGGTAGAAGATCTAGTTTATATCCCTCCTTATCAAATGAAAACAATAGATATTCATAAGTTGAAGGTTCAGTTGAAAGATCCTGAATCTGAAGGATTCATATGGGTGAGTACATATCCTTGGGGTTCTCTAGTTCTCTTTTCTAAAAATGATGATGGATCTTTGCACTTATGTGTGGATTATTTGAGGTTGAACTAGATGACGATCAAGAACCGATATCCTCTTCCATGACTTGACGATCTTTTCAATTAGTTGAGAGGTTACAAGATCTTGTCTGAGATTGATTTGAGATCAGGATATCATCTGTTAAGGGTGAGACCATCAGACATACCTCAGACTTCATTTAGGAGTAGGTATGGCTTGTATGAATTTGTATTGATTCCATTTTGGTTAACTAATTCACCTATGGTATTCATGGACTTAATGAATAAGATATTTCATCCTTTTATGGATCAGGTTTTGGTGGTTTTCATGGACGATATCTTAGTGTACTCCCAGTTAGCATAAAATCATGCCAAACATCTTGACATCATCATAAGTACATTGGGAGATCATTGTCTTTATTCCAAGATAAATAAATGCAGTTTTTAGATAAATGAAGTGAAATTTTTAGGCCATGTCATCTCATAGGAAGGAGTGTTAGTGGACCCAGAAAAATTCATAGTTATGGTATCTTGGGAATAACCCAAGAAAGTATTTGAAATTCAGATATTTATTAGATTAGTAGGTTATTACTGATGTTTTATCCAATATTTCTCTTTTTTAGAAGCACTAACATCTAGGATGACCAATAAAAGGGTGTAGTTTGTTTGGTATGATGCTAGCGAGAGATATTTTCAAGAGATGAAAGGCAGGATGACCTCAGCACCTATCCTCACTTTACCTGTGCTGGGTAAAGCATATACCGTGTATTGTGATGCATCCAGAGTTGGAATCAGAGTAGTTCTAATGTAGGAGGATCATGTGGTTGCTTATGGCTCTAGTCAGCTGAGACCACATTGGAGGAATTACCCTACTCATGATCTGGAGTTAGTGGTAGCGGTACACACCATGAGATGTTGGAGACACTAGCTTATGGGTGATAGGTTTTTGGTATACACGGATCACAAGAGCCTCAAGCACATATTTTCTCAGTGAGACCTGAACCTTCAACAGAGGAGGTGGGTCGAGTATCTGTAGTCTTTCAACTTTGAATTAGATTATACATCAGGAAAGGGAAACGTTGTTTCCAATGCTTTGAGTTAGAATACACATACAAAGGAAGTACGAGAGTCTTGTGATTATTGGTGGATAATGGACGTTTTTTCAGACATACATTAGATGTTCAAGAATCTTAGGGGTGAGTATCTCTGACTTCCACATCAGTTATACCTATGCTTTTGGACTAGATTAAGACTGAGTGGTTGTCTGATCCGAAGGGATCAATTCTGAGATAAAAATTATATGATGGGGATATGTCATCAGGATGGTCTCTCAATAGTGGAAATTATCTTATTTTCTATGGCTAAGTATGGGTTCCTATAGGATTTCGTGAGGAGATGATGAGGGAGTATCATGCTTCTAGATGGGAAGTGCATCCTGGTTTAAAAAATATGTATCATGATATCTATAGATAGTACTGATGGTCAGGGATAAAGAAGGATGTGGTGAGATTTGTGGCTAGATTCCTCACTTGTCAATAAGTGAAATCCAAGCATTAGAGGCCAACTAGGCTTTTTCAACCTTTAACCACCTGGAGTGAAAATGGAATGATGTCATGATGAATTTTATGGAGGGATTACCCAGGATAACCTGTAATAATGATATTTATGGGTTTTTGTGGATTTAATGACCAAGGTATCCTATTTATTACCTATTAGGGAAACCTTCGTAGTTGAAGATATGGGAAATATTTACGCATGTGAGGTGGTTCAGCTGCACGATTTTCCGAGGAGTATCATTTCAAACAGAGATCCTCTTTTCACACCATGTTTCTAGAAGGGTCTTCAGAAAGACCTGGGACCATGAGTTATTTTATGCTCAACCTATAATCCATATATTTATGGTCAATCTAAATAGACTATTCAAATTCTAGAGGATCTATTATGAGCCTATGTTTTGGATTTTGGTGGTTCATGAGAGCAACATATGGAACTCATGAAGTTTTCATATAATAATAGCTTCCATGAATCGATCTAAATGATACCTTTTGAGGTTTTTTATGGTATGCCATTTTTTCACCTCTTTGTTGGCTGGAGGTAGGTGATTCAAAACTTATTGGACCTAGTCTCATGTAGGAGACATCTGAATAGGTTCAGTTGATCAGACAATGGTTGATGACCATGCAGAGTAGGCAGAAATCATACATTGACCATCAGAGATGACCTCTAGAATTCAAGGTTGGTCATCATGTTTTCCTTTGGTTGTCACCTAGATTAGGGCAATGCTGTATTAGGAAATAGGGAAAGCTATCACACAGGTTTTTCAGGAAGTTTGAAATAGTTCCAAGGGTCGGTCTAGTGGCATACTAATTAGCCCTTCAAAAATTCTATAGATCCATGAATGACATGTTCCACATGTAACAAATATGAATATATCATATATGCACTTCCCATATTATATACATATCAGACATTGAGCTTTGTGCTGATGCATCCTTTGAGGAGAATCTTATGTGGGTTGTGGATCGTAGTGAGAAATATTTTCGGGGTCAAACTATCCCATTAGTTCGAGTGAATTGGTAGCATGGATGAGTTTAGGAAGAGACCTAGGATAGGTATTCTGACATGTGAACATGGTGGCTAGACTTGTTCACTGAGACATCATAGTGATGCTTAGAGAAGCTCAGAGACATGCTGTTATAAGGTAGGGAGGTTGTAAGATACCATATTTTTCTAGGTATGTTTCTCTCTAAGTTTTTCATTTGAGCCTTGGTGGACGAGTCTTGTTTGGATATAGAGAGCCTTTATTGGATAAAATGGCCTAAAGTTTGAAGATTTATGTGTTTTCAAGTTAATTGAGTCTTGGTATAAATGGGACTAAGTGTTAAAATGGTTTCTTGGTAATTTGAGAATATTTAAAGGGGGTTTGGGTTGTTAAAAATGAAAATGGGCTGAAAAATAAATTTTAGAACATTTACATGTGGTGTAAAGGGATTAAATGTCATGTAATTGTTCATTGGTTTTAATAAAATAAATTTGAGGTGATGGATTTTTTAGATAATTACATTAAAAACATTTACACGATTTGTAACCACGTTACACATCATGTAAATTCCTGACTTACATTTTTAAACATGTTGTGTAGCTGATTTTCATTATATTTCCTTGAAGATCTTCTCCTCTCAACCCCAGGACATTCTCCAGGAAATTTTGGGTTTCCAAATTCCCTTTTAGACATCCCGTTTATGCAAGTAATCCCTGATAACTCCTTTTAGTTAGGTTCTTCCTTCTTCTCCAATTGTTGTGGTTAAATCCTTTGGCTGAATTCATTGTTGGTTTTTATCTTGATAAGTTTTGATCTAGGAACCTATTTGAAATCATTCACACCTTCTTCCTTGTGGGTGTTGGCTATTGGAAGCATTGTTGGATTATTAGTTAAAGGTAGGGGTCTAAATCTTAACCATATGGGTTGATAATTTCCAAGTTTATGAAATATTTTGATTGTACCATCATTGAATTCACCCAAATTAATTAAATAATTGAATGATATTATTCCCTGAATTCCTTTGGTTTCAAATGGATTTGTAATAGTACAATTCCTTAAAGTATGTTTAGTATGTTATATGACCTAGGGTGATTTCTTATTATAGAATCCCTAAATTGTGGATTATTTCTTATTGATATAATTGTTAATAAATTGTGAATTGAATTGAAAGTAGAATATGAAAGAATAATGGTAATTATCATAATTAACCATTAAGATATATGATGTGATATTATGATATCTATGTTGTATGACAAGAATTGTGTTCCATGATGTAATGATTATATATCGAGTTCAGCCCTGACACTTGCACACTTATATGCTGTAATGATGATATTGAGCGAGCTCGGCCTAGTCCCATGTTGTAATTATTTTAAAGAGTTGACTCTTTCTAGTCCCATGCTATAATGATTACAAGAATTTTACCCAGAAAGTTATAATTCTTATAGATCCTTGACCTGAAAATGTTGTAATTCGTATAGGGCTTTGACCCGGATTGATTTTTTCGACTATACCATGGTTATATAGTGGTGGTTGGCATGGTCTTATGAAATGTTCATAGATATTACAGCATGGTACCAAATCTAATTATCTTACATTGGTTATATGGTGGTGATTGGTATGGTCATAAGACATGCTCAAATATATTCAGGTATGGTGCCAAAGTAGGTTATTTTACCATGGTTATATGGTGGTGGTTGATATGGTCGTAAGACATTCTCAGAGATATTCCAACACAGAACCAAAGTATGTTATTTTACCATGGTTATATGGTGGTGGTTGACATGTTCATAATACATGCTTAGAGATATCCCGACATGGAGTCGAAGAATGTTATGGTTGTATTTTATTAATTTTTGAATTAATTAATGCACTTGTTTATCACCTTATTTCATACACTTCTTATCAGACTGGTTTTTTCTAGACACGCTGATGTTGACATACCAAGTTATACTCACACCCTATTCAGGCCACCATTTGGAACCTGATCATATTATGTGGATGCAGGTTTGGACAACAGCAAGGGGCCTTACTATTGATTTCTTGTTTGCTGTTGGGATGAAGTTTGTAGATTATACTGACATGGGATTTGGGACCCAAAACTTTGAGTCTTTTATTTGATAATATTAGTATTTTCCTTTATTGTTCTAGTATGAAATTTAGTTACATTCTAGCACATCATTACATTATTCCTTTTTATTTATTGGATTATTCAGTTGGATTTTATTATTGTTATCCACAATGTATTTACTCTTATTAATTATGGTTTATTATGAAATGTTTTACAACTATGACACTTCATACCGGGGGGTATAGTCTCCCCACCATACAATTCACACCCCTACTACTAGTCGACAACCTTTTGAATAAGGGGAGGCACGCTTGAGGTCTCATAACCAACCCTTTCCAGCCACATGAGAGAGTTCCATATCGGGGGATGTTACAAAGTGGTATCAGAGGAGGTTTTCATTTCTTTTTTATTTTTCCTTACAATTTGGGTAAAGGTATAAAGGAGACTAGGATGTGTCAGGACTTGTTAATGATCTTGTACATGGGAGTATGTAACCCATGTATGGGAAAAAATTTGAGTATCAAGGGATGGGATTTCTGTTTGTGTTGTGTGCTTGTTACAATTGGTGTTATTTTACCTTGGGTGATTCACATGTTATGTGTGGTTATTGTTTTATGATGTTGTTATATCTTGAATTTTTTACTCATGGCCTGATATGGTGAGAGATGAGAATACATGCATTATAATAGGCACATAAGTATATATTGACATGCATTTTTCATGATAAGGACATATCTATTTTTTTGCATATGATATTTACTTTCCCGTTTAACTATAATATGAGATATCTGTTTCACTATAAAAATGAAATGAATTATCATGTCATTCTAAAATACTTATAATAAATGTATAGAGAGACCAAGAGTAAGTGGTTCTTTTTTGCAGTCACCTGTGGGGTTGACCTTATTGCTAAATGGTTCTCTAAGGTGTGAGTTTGTCCTATAGAGAAAATGCCTCCTTATCATCTTTGATTTGAGTATCAAGAGAGTGGTAATCAACATGCTCATAACATAACTGAACTAGAACTTCCTATAGTTTCTAAGGAGTAGATGGATGTTCACCTTTGTGATAGATTCCTGAGGGTCATGCGATCCATGGAGAGGGAGACTATTTATACTATTCATTTAATGTCTGAACTAACAAGAAAGTTTCAGCTCCAACATCCTCTTATGATTACCAGGGAAGGGGGACCCTAGGAATCTAAGTTTTGGATTAAGTTAGTCCAGAAAGTCTTCAAGCATCTTGATACACCCACAGATAGGAGGGTGAATCTTTCTATATATATGCTTCGTGGACCTGCCAAACATTTTTGGGATATTTTTGGGGAAGTTGGGCAGCATGATGAGATATCTTGGAAGGATTTCGAGACAAATTTCCTAATTCATTTCTATCTTGAAACCTTAAGGGATGAAAAATCTCATGATTTCATGCATCTAACGTAGAAGGGTTTGTCAGTGATGGACTATGCTGGACATTTTATCAACCTACATCACTTTATTCCATCCTTAGCAGCTGATGAGATCTCCAGGGTGAGACATTTCCAAGACTATCTTCATTATGAGATCAGGTCATTGGTAAGAATTTTCCATTTATCCAGATTTAAAGTTGTGGTGAATCAGGCACTCATCACAAAAGGGAATATGAAAGAGGCCCTTAGAAGTGATCAGACTTTTTCAGTAGGGCGATCTAGTATTTCTTCTTCAAGTGGTAAGAAGTGCCGTTATGATAGTTTCCACCAAATCAATAGTGGGTAGAGTAGTCAGGGTAGTGGACTACCATATCAAGACCATTTTCCGTTCTAGTGCTATGAGTGTGTCAAGTTTAATCACAAGTGCCCTTAGTGACCTTACCCCATAGTCGAGTGTTGTATCTATGGAAGACCAAGCCATCCTCATAGGTTTTTTTAAAACTTTCATAACAGTCCAGTGGAAGAGGATCAGGACAAGAACTAGAGTTGGGAAGGGGCTCAGATACCCCTCAACAGGCTGGTAGTTGGAGTTCCACAGGCCATTCAAGACAAGAAAGGGGACGTGGTACCTCAGTGTATGAGCAATAATACCAAGAAAGGGATTTAGCTCAGGGTAGTTAGACTAGAGCCCAGGGAAGAGGGACAAGTCAGTTTCATGTTATACAGACTACTCCGACTAATATAGATGCATGCTCATCTACCGTCAGAGATACAATTATTATATCATCTACCTTAGCTTGTGTTTTGTTTGATACATGAGCGTCACATTATTTTCTATATCATCTTTTTGAAATTCTTTTGGGTTTGTATGTGGAAAGTTTAGGTGTAATTTTATCTATTAAGATATCGTTGGGAGTGTGGTATGAAAATATCAAATGTTGCAAGGTGTGTTCTCTAAAGATATGTGGTTAGAACTTCTTTTGGGAACCGTTCATGCTAGAAATGACAAGATTTGACTTTATTATTGGTATGGATTGAGAAGTTCTATATCATGATCATATTGACTATTATAAGGGGGGATTTACATTTTTATCTCTAGAATGAAATAGCTATTCTCACTAGGGTGAGTGGGATCTTCAGGCTGGTCGTGCGAGACCAATTCAGTGCAAATTATATTATCTCACTGCTCAAATCACTAGAATTTTTCTAGACAATGGTGGAATGTAGTAGGATTATTTTACTCTATTGGTAGACTATTTTCATGATGTCTTTCCATATGATTTCCATGGCTCATCGCCTAAGCAAGAGATCGAGTTCATTATCAAGATGGTGTCGGGAGCAGAGCCATTTTATATCCCGCCTTACTGAATGAAATAATCAGAGCTTTGAGAGTTGAAGGTTCAGTTGGAATATGTGGAATCTAAGGCTTCATATGGTTGAGTAAATATCCTTGGGGTTCTCTAGTTCTCTTCTCCAAAAGGCTGATGGATCCTTACACTAATGTGTGGATTATTGGAGATTGAACTAGATGAAGGTGAAGAATCAGTATCCTCTTCCATGCATTGGTAGTCTTTTCAATCAATTGAGAGGTTCCAAGATCTTCTCCAAAATTAATTTGAGATCAGGATATCATTAGTTAAGGGAGAGACCATTACACATAACTCAATATACTTTTAGGAGTAGGTATGGATTCTATGAATTTTCAGTGACGCCATTTGGGTTAACTAATGCGTTTACAATACTCATGACCTTAATGAATACGATCTTTCATATTTTTAGGATCAGTTTGTGATGGTTTTTGTCAATGATATCTTAGTGTACTCTTAGTTAGCAGAGGATTATACCAAACACCTTGACATCATCTTGAGTACACTGAGAGAGCATTGTATTTATATCAAGCTAACTAAATTCATTTTTTGGATAAATGAAGTTCACTTTTTAGGCCATGTCATCTCAAAGGCAGGAGTGTTAGTGGACCAAGAAAAAGTCACAGCTGTGGTATCTTGGGAATAACCAAAGAATGTCTTCAAAATTCAGAACTTTCTGGGATTGGAAGGTTATTACTAATGTTTTATCTAATATTTCTCTCATTTGGTAGCACCAATATTTGGGATGACCAATAAAGGGGTGAAGTTTGTTTGGTATGATTCTTGTGAGAGAGATTTTTAAGAGATGAAAGGCAGCCTGACCTCAGCTCCTATCCTCACATTACCTGTTCCGGGTAAAGCATATACCCTGTACTGTGATGCATCCAGAGTTGGAATGAGATATGTTCTAATGCAGGAGGATCGTGTGGTTTCTTATGGATCTAGATAGATGAGACCACATAAGAGGAATTACCCTACTCATGATTTTGATTTAGAGATAGTGGTACATGCCCTGAGATGTTGGAGACACTATCTCATGGGTGAGCGGTTTGTGGTATACACAGATCATAAGAGCCTAAAGTACATATTTTCTCAGTGAGACCCAAACCTTCAATATAGGAGGTGGTTTTATTATATGTAGTATTTAGAATTTGAGTTTTATTATACACCAGAAAAGGGAAACTTCATTGATGATTATTTGATCTAGAATACATAGACAAAGGAAGTACAAGAGCCTTTTTTTTGAGTAGCAGATAATGGCCATTTTTGTAGACATATATCTGGATGTTCAAGAATCTCAGGGGTGAGTAGCTCTGACTTTGACATTAGTTATACTCATGCTTTTGGAATGGATTAAGACTGCACATTTGTATAATCCGAAGGGCTCAGTTACGAGAGACAAATTATATGGCGAGGAGACGTTGTCAGTGTGGTCTCTCAATAGTGGAAATTCTCTTCTTTTCCATGGTCGAGTATGGGTTCCTACAGGCGTTCATAAGGAGATGATGAGGGATTTTCATGCTTCTAGCTGATAGGTGCATCCTGGTTTATCAAAGATGTATCGTGATCTCTATAGATAGCACCGGTGGTCAATAATGAAGATGGAGGTGGAAAGATTTGTGGATAGATGCTTCACTTTTCAGTAGGTGAAAATCAATCATTAGAGGCCATATGGGATTTTGAAACCTTTACCTATCCTAGGGTGAAAATGGGATAACATCATGATGAATTTTCTAATGGGATTACCCATGATTACCCATAAGAATGATGCTATATGATTTGTTGTGGATTGACTGACTAAGGTAGACCATTTCTTACCTATTAGGGAAACCTTTATAGTTGAAGATCTAGTAAATATTTACATGCATGAGGTCTTTAAGTTGAATGGTGTTTTGAGTAGTATCATTTTAGATAGATATCTTCATTTCACATTTCATTTCTAGAGGGATATTCAGAAATCCCTGGGATTATGATTTCTTTTAAGCACAACCTATCATCCATAGGCTGATTGTCAATTTGAGTAGACTATTCATATTCTGGAGGATCTATTATGATCTTGTGTTTTGGATTTTGGTAGTTCATGAGAGAAAAATATGATACTCATGGAGTTTTCATATAATAATAGCTTCCAGGAACCGATCCAAATGAAACCTTTTGAGGCTTTGTATGGTAGGCCATCTGTTTTCATCTTTGTTGGCTGGAGGTAGGTGAGTTAGCACTTGTTGAGCCTAGTATCAGGAATGAGACATCTAAATAGGTTCATTTTACCAGACAATGGTTTATGACCACACAGATCAGGAAGAAATCATATGTTGACCATTAGAGAAGACTTTTCCTTCAAGTGTTTCCTAGATTGGGGTAACACTGTATCAAGAGAGAGGGAAATCTAGCACCCAGATTTTTCAAACTATTTGAAATATTGGAAAGGGTCGGTCTAGTGGCATACCATTTATCCCTTATACAACACTATAGTTCCATGAAAAATGTTTTCAATGTGTCACAACTAAAAATATATTATCTATAGCCTTCCCATGTGATAGATGTAGTAGGCGTTGATTTTTGTGCTGATGCATCCTTTGAGGTACATTCGATGTGGGTTTTGGATCGTAGTGAGAAATATCTTCAGGGTTAGACTATACCGTTGGTTTGAGTGTAGTGTAAGCATGAGAGAGTTTAGGAGGATACCTGGGAGAGGGAGTCTGATATATGGACATAGTGGTCAAACTTATTCGCTGAGACCTCACAATGATGCTTGGAGCATCTCAGGGATGAGCTGTTATATGATTGGGAGGTTATAAGATTCCATATTTTTCTAGGTGTGTTTCTCTCTGAGTTTTTTGTTTGAGACTCGGTGTCTGAGTATTTTTTGGAGATAAAGATCCTTTATTGGAGAAAATAACCTAAATTTCGGGGATGTATGATTTTTTAACTTAATGGAGTCTGGGTATAAATGAGACTAAGTGTTAAAATGGGTTCTTGGTAAGTTGAGAATCTTTAAAGGGGTTTTGGGTTGTTTAAAAGGAAAATGAGCTGAAAAATCAACTGAATAAAATTTACATTCCAGGTAAAAACATTATATGTCGTGTAATTTTTTGTGTATTTTAATAAAATAAATCCAAGGTGATGGATTTTTTTGGTGAATTCCATTAAAAAAATTTACACGATGTATAACCACATTACACACCATATAAATGACTAACCTATAGTTTTAAACATGTTTTGTGGATTATTTTCACTCTATTTAACTGTATATCCTCTCCTCTAGAACCTAGGGAATTCACTAGGAAATTTTGGGGTGCCAACTTCCCTTCTGGACATCCCGTTTGTGTGAGAAATCCCTGGTTAGTCCTTCTGGTTAGGTGCTTCCTTCTTCTCCAACAGTTGCTATTATATCCTTTGGATGATTGCATTGTTGGTTTTGATATTGATCAGTTTTGATCTAGGAAACTCTTTTCAATCATCCTCATCATCTTCCTCATGGGAGTTGGCTGTTGGAAGCATCATTTGATTTTCAGTTAAAGGTAGGGGTCAAAATCTTAACCCTATGGTTTGATAATTTCCAAGTTTATACAATATTGTGATTACACCATCATTGAATATACCCAAATTAATTAAATAATTAAATGATATTATTCCCTAAATTCATTTGGTTTCAAATATATTTTTAATCGGATAATGGATTAAAGTATGTTTAGCATGACATGTGACCTAGGGTGTTTTCTTGTTACATAATCCCTAAATTTTGGCTTATTGCTTATTGATATAATTTTTATTCAATTTTTAATTTAATTGAATGTGGAATATGAAATAATAATGGTAATTCACATAATTAACCATTGATATATATGATGTGATATTCTGATATCCATGATGTATGACAGGAATTGTGTTCTATGCTATAATGCTTATATATTGGGATCAACCCTAGAGCTTTCACACTTATATGTTGTAATGATGATATTGAGTGGGATAGGTCCAGTCCCATGTTGTAATGCTTATAGAGAGTGGGCTATGCCCAATACCATACTATAATGATTACAGGTATTTGACCCAAAATGTTGTAATGCTTATAGGTCTTTGAACCAGAAATGATGTAATGATTACAGGGATTTGATCTGGATTTATTGTTGTGACTATACCATGGTTATATGGTGGTGGTTGGCATGGTCATAAGACACGCTCAGAGATATTCTAGCATGGTTCTGAAGTAGGTTATCTTACCTTGGTTATATGGTGGTGGTTTTCATGGTCGTAATACATGATTAGAGATATTCTAACATGGCACCAAAGTAGGTTATTTTACCATGGTTATATGGTGGTGGTTGGCATGGTCATAAGACATGCTCAAAGATATTCTGGCATGGTGCTGAAGCAAGTTATTTTACCATGGTTATATAGTGGTGGTTGGAATGGTCATAAGATGTGATCAGAGATATTTCAGTATAGAGCCGAAGTAGGTTATGGTTGTATTTTATTAATTGTTGAATTATTTAATGAACCTATTTATTGCCTTATTGCATACACTTCTTATCATATTGATTTTGTTTAGACAGGGTTGTGTCGATGTACTGAGTTATACTCACACTCTATTTGGGCCACCATTTGGCACTCAAGTAGATTATGTAGATGCAGGTTTGGACAAGGGAAATGGAACTTACTATTGATTTCTTGTTTTTTGTTGTGTTGGAGTTTATATATGAGACCGACATGGGGTTTGGGACCCAATAATTTGAGTATGAGAGTATTTTCTTGTATTGTTCTAGCATGACATTTAGTTTTACTCCAACATTTCATTACATTATTCCTTAATATTTATTGGATTATTCAGTTAGATTTTATTATTGTCTTCCTTAATGTATTTACTCTAATTAATTCTATTTTATTATGAATTGTTCTACTAATATGACACTTCATACTAGGGATATAGTCTCCCCACTATACAATTCACACCCTCGATACTAGTCAGAAGCCTCTAGTATACAGGGAGGTGTTCTTAAGGTCTCGTAACCAACCCTTTCCGGACACTTGAGAGAGTTCCAGATTGGGGGACGTTATTGTCGACCTCATATCTACAATTTATGGCGTGATTCTTGATGCAATCGATGGGCGTGGAGGCTCGGATGAAGATGCATGAGCATTCTGAAAGTTCTATGAAAAAATAGACTTCACAGTGTGTAGTCCTATGAACACATGTCATGTAGTCTATTCTGTGTGGTGATATGGTTTTAGCATATAGAAAAGTATCAAATACCATGTGACCCTTAATAGATCAGTTTGGTGTGTGTAGCGGGGGTACATACCCAGGATCCCATGTATTTTTGCACACTATGTGTTCTTAGTCACACTCCATGTAACATGTGGTAGATGGCTTAGTGTGTACAGGGAGTACACTCCTAGGTGTCCAAGTGGCCCCACATGTTGTGTACTTGAGAAGTACATGGGAAATCCGGAGTACACAGGTAGATCCATGTACTTAGATATGACCAAAGTTCATGGACACAGTCCGGTGTACATGAACATAAGAATAATGACACACCGAGTGGCAGGAAGGCACCTACATGCTGTGTACCTCAGGGATATGCTGTGTATGGTGGAAAAGTTCATGTCATGTGAGTGAAATACACAAGTAGTTCTAGGTTTAGTGATACATGTCATGTACCCTAAGGACATTTCGTGTAATCCTTTTATGATGGGTTTGATTCCTCTTTCTTCTCATACCATCTTCGTTGAGAGCTTCTGTGAGATTCTTTAGGCTAGTATTAGTTGAGTGCGTTCCCTTGGTCCATCACTATGAGGGTTTGGTGTGGTATCTTTTTCTCATCATAGAGGGTGACCCCTCTATATCTTCTTGATGATTTTTATAGTTAGGGTGAGTCCCCTTATTATATAGTGATTTGTCTTAGACCACTTCGACTACTAAATCTTCAGCTTGGAGCATTTATCCATCCAAGAGGCCCAGAGCAATCCTCCTTTCCCTTCCTATTTCCTTAGATAGATTTTTTTTGGAATTGACATGACCAATGTTTACATAGGCATCAATGCCCTATCTAGGAGGATGTTTCCAGTAGGTTCTAGTGTCCCCTTAGTGAGCCTTGGGCATTGATCCCTATCTATCTATCAAGATATGATATTTCCAATGAGGTGTAGTCCAATTGAGTGTATATATCATATGAAACCTCTTAGTATCCTTCGTGCTTCTTCTTAACTAGACCTGATGAGTGTGACCTCTAGGATGAGTGTCTATAGCGGCAATATAGCTCATGGAGTGCGTTATCTCGAATGAGTTTTGTATGGAACCTTAGAGTGAGAATCCTAGGCTATCATTGCAGTTATGACCTTTCCTTTAGACTGTGCATCTACTATGAGTATATATGGATGTTTTACTGTATGTCTCACATTATGATTAACATATCCTATAATGAGTTGACTACTCTTGATGCTTTGTGTTTGGTTATTTTGGGATGTCATACTAGGTATTGTTATACTCACCCTTACATGGACTTTTCTCACACATGTCATGTATTATGCAGATGATGGACCCTTTTATGGGGACCTTTGTGGTATTGGAGTAGGTGGAGCTAGATTGGGATAGATATACTGAGGTGTATACCAATGTTGCGTTTGATAGTATACCCCTCTTTCTAAGAAGGTTAGAATTTGTTTCTAGTTTTGGGTGGGATTGTATTTGGACCCTTTCTATGATTTCCATTAATTTTTATCATACTCTAATTGAGGGATTATAGATTTATTCATGAATTTTTATTAGTTATTTTACATTCTAACATTTTTTGGGATTGGATATGTGTGCATGCATACAAGTACTTTAGGCTTATGCCTCCCACATGTGTGATATGCCTTCTCAGTGCTAGTTTCCATCCCCTAGCCTATCAAAGGTGGGATTAGGGTAGTTTCATCTTGGGCCCCATTGGGCTGGGTTATGAAAAAAATGGTATCAGAGTGGTATCTAGCCTTAAATTTTATGCCACTTCTTGGTTTTAGGACCGTAGTTTAGAGTTTCTTTTATCTAGCTGTGAGTTTTGGTTTGAGAACTAGGGGAATAGTGTTAAAGTGTTTCAAGTATGGATCTCATGCTAGGGTATCCAACACTGGTGCGACGGCCGACATATCTATTCACCATGACCCTAATAACCTACTTTTTTAATTGGTATATGTAGACACTAGTTGCAGGGAAAACATTGGTACATGAATCATATAGGAATGAGTTTTGGTTTATATGTCCTTCTTGAGTCATCTCTCTAGATATACTCATTGACTGTGGTATGTCTTGATGAACTTCAAGATGTCTCTGTGATTATAGCCAGTTAGAATTCCAAAAAAGAGTCATGGTTATTACTAGATGAGTGATGAGGTTTTAGTTCAAGGACCCACTCATGAGGTTTTTTTATCTAGATGAGAACTAAGAAGTGCTACCCTTTGTTGAACAAGACATGGATCCTTTTGTATATTAAGCAGATGATCATCTACATGTTGACCAGTCGATAGCTCCAGCAAGATAGGACAATGGTATGCACATTCTTGGTGTGTTACTCAAGTTATAGCGATGAGGATCACTAAGGTTCCATGATGAGACAGAACCTTAGGTAATAGAGGTTTGACTTGAGGTAGTGGTTCAGGTTTTCGGGGTGTGTGGATCCCGACCGATCTGATGGTTGCAATTGTGACCCGTTTTCTCCATGAAGCAGTAGTTTGATCCAGTGGTACTAGCAGATTACACACCTATGTTGAGTGTGCATCGTGAGTTCTAGAGTTAGAGATCACCCATGTTACATGGTGGCCCATACCCCCTTCTAGGGTAGTGGAGGACTTGCATGATCCTATGGTGTGAATGTATTGCTTGGATAAGACCCCTCCATGATGGTGGTTTAGGTGGTGAGACTTTTCTAGGGTAACGTGGGGTGTCAGTAGAGCCATGTGTTGGTGATGAGTTTCTATGGATTATGTGGTTGAGGTTTTTGATTCACTAAGTTTTTGGGGAAATCCCTTGTTCTGGTAAATATGTGGTATAGGGAAAGAATGAGTTTAAAGTAGTAGGAGATCACATAGGCTTTGAATGCGGTTTGAGGGCATGATGTGTGTCTTCACCTCCCCAGTTGTAGTTTTCACATAGAGTTATGATCCACTTTTCCCTGAGTGTATCCCCTATTTGAGACCTAGTGATACCAGTGGAGCCCTTTTTACTCAACCCTTATGTTAGAGTCTCCTATATAAAGGATCAATGATTTCATGATTCTATCAACAGTGTGACCTGACTCTAGGAGGAGATAAAGATCCTCACATGGAATCTCTTTGTAGTGTCAGTGAGACCCTATGATGATTTCCTCAGTATGGATTAGTTTCCTACCACCCATGATCATATGTTTTCTATTGGAGAGAGTAGAAATGCTTTTGGTTTGTTGGGTTGGAGTTTTACTCCTTTGATAAGGAGTAATACTAGGCAGAGAAATATTAAATCATGTGTAGGATGTTATGAATGACTTCTTATCAGTTGGATAGTGATTCCTTTGGAGTATAAGATGCTATGAGTTTTCAGTTTCTATGATGGTGGATGAGTATAAGGGCATCCTTCTTGAGGATGTTCTGGGTTTACCTCACTATCAAGAGTTTTCTTTCTGCATGAACTTGCACCATGGATGACCCAATATCTATGCTAGAATATCAGATGACCCCATGTATCTATGAGAGATGTAGGTGCAGTTGGAGGAGTCTGTAGAGTAGGGGATTCGTAAGACCCCATGTGAAATGAGGGAAAGTATCCACTCCTAAGAATCGATGGCTTCATCACCCAAGGGATGGAGGGAAAATAGATCTCTGAGTTTTACCTCAAGATATGTTATCACCAACTCTAGGTTTGAGAGGTTTATGTACCGAGCCTGGCTTCCTAGAGCCGCTGCGGTTGCTTTGAGTTCTTAGTGATACCCTTTGGTGTGTTGAACTCCACAATAGAGTTTATGAGACTTATGAGTCTAATACGTAACCTTTCTTGGATCAATTTGTGGTAGTATCCTGAAATGGTACCCCCATGTCTTTGGTATTAGAGTTAGATCACACAAGACACATGGGGATTCTACTAGATATTCCATGGGAGTGATAGTCACATGGAAGATCTTGTGAAGCGAGTTCTAGAAATATTTCTTCCCAGACATGGGAGTGATAGTGGACCCTAAAGATTTTGAGGTGATGTGAGATTGAGGGCAACCCAGGGCATGACCGTGGTAGTAGACTCTCAAAGTGAGGCTTTCCATCCATTATTATCGAGCAAGGTGACAGACTAGTTTACCTATTTACAGTTGATCCTTTTTGGGGTGAGGATGGTAAAACTCACCTCTAGTCGATGGTTTTTACCCCTTCACTTATTCAACGAGTTAGGGGGCATGAATTGGGGATATCGACTGGGATATCTTGTGTGATTGATATCCACTGGATACATTTCTAATGGATTCCTTGAAGGATGGAATCACATCATCCTTTTCCAGGGATGGATGGTGATTCTGATCATGATGTGAGAGGAGGTGATTAAGTGGTTATTTTACCTTAGTAGTACATCTAATAGAGGTGAGGATGTACTAGGATCTCTTGGCATCAGTTGGATAGGCATGAGAGTTGCAACAAGTTTTCGAGTCAAAATCTTGTTGTTTTGTCTGTTTGTGGGTGATGAACAATAGAGATATGTGGAGAGTTTAGTAAACCTGTTCATGAAGGAGGTATTCCAACTTTGTGTAATTCCTTCAATGACCGTTACAAACTATGAAACTTACTTTATAGAATTATTAGGGAGAGGATTCAGTAAGCCTTTGAGGACTTAGTTGTATTTGGGCACAATGTTTTAACCCAGCCAGCTGACTAGGTAAAGTGGAATGTTCAGGTTTTGGTGAACATGATTGGGTTTTTCATGTCAGTTTTGAACCACATATGGGAGAATTATCTACCCTCAGTGGAGTTCTTGTATCATGATAATTATCACTCCACCACTGGAGTAGCACCTTTTCAAGGCCATTTATGAGAGACCTTATAAGACACTGTTATACTGGTTGGATCCAATGATTAATAGTACCTGGATCCTAGTTTTGTAACTAATGGTGGTTATAAAGGGTATAATTCATCCAGGAGAGGATGATGACTTCCTGATAAAAATCAGAAGTCCTTACTGCAATGATAATGGAGACCTTTGGAGTTAGAGAGTTATGAAGTCTTATCCAGGGTGTTAGGCTATCTATGAGTATCTTAGAACCTTTATTTTATTAATGTTGTGTCAAGTTAGTGAGGTGGTGTTCCACTTAACCTTGAGGACACAATAGTTTTTGGTTGCTTGTTGTTCTCTACATGTCACAACTAAGGAGGTATGTGCATGAATCGTTGTATGATATCGACCTGGGTGAGTTGGGTTGTGAGAGTGGAGTTTCCTTTTCAAGGTGTTGGTGAAATTGAGGATGTTTAGGAGAAATACCCTTTGTGGGAAAGTGTTTTACTTGGGTGATTTTTTTTTGAAAGTATAGGGAACCATTGGGAGAGATTGTGAGAGCATGAGACCTAGTTGAGAGCTTAGTATCCCCAAATTTTTCTTAGTTTGTGCTTTTTGGGGAAAATGATTGAAGGATAAAATAATGTAATGTCCAAGTTTTGTGTGTGTAATAATTTGGAATATTTCTAAGAATATTTCTAGATATAGATTCCGAGACAACATGAGATTCTGAGGCCCGATGTGCCCAGAATTAATTTTTAAAATGTATTAAATATATTAATATTACGTGCATGTATTTTCATGAAAAAGTTAAATAACTCCCTAATGAGGGCCTAGATTAGAAATCCTATGCCACTTTTTAGTTTAGAACATGGGTTTTACCTTAGTCATGATAACACCTTTATTGGCATCATGCGTTTGTGAAAAGGTTGTCACATGAGTAAATTATAAATTAATTAATTAATTATTTTTTTTATTTGATGACATAGAGACCTAATAAAATAATTTATAAACCTGGTTATAACCAAATTTTAGGGTTGGTTTCAATAACTTGGAATTTGAGAGTATCCATTGGAGGAGCTTATGTGGACTAACACCAACAGATCGAGATTTGGAGATCAGTGTTCCAATAGAAATCGAGGATCTTGAAAAAAATAATGAAGTGTAATCGTTCTTAATTAGAAATTAATCCAAATAAAGGTAATATGTTCTCTTTGTGCATTTATCATTGTTTCTTATCCCACAATGAATGTGAATGGATTGGTTGGTGGATTGTTCATTTTGTGGGTATGGGTTATTTGCAGGATTTGAGGATGATGATTATTTTGTTTGTTCATGGATATTTATACCTCTTCATTTGTATTTTTCATGAAAACATATTGAGGTCAAAACAAAAAAAGTCCAAGGTTTTTTCCTCACATTTATGGATTATGGTTTTCTCTCCCAATTAAACGTGCATTAATCATTGGATTTTTTATTTGTTCTACGATTTGATTAATAGCCTATGAACGATCATTACACATTCAATATTTGGTACAAAGGACCATTACTATGGGTCTAGGATGAAGATTTAATGTCATGATTTTGGTATATATGACTATGGTAGTAGATCCACGAAAAAATCAGGGGTTCACAATACCGATTTGGGCATGTGGTACAAATGAGGTGTGACAACAGTGGTTCTCGAGCACCAGATATGGCCGGATTCTGGCTGTCGATAGTGGGAGGTTCGTTCGACCTTAGATTCGTGATGTACAGAATGATTCCTAGTATAATCAATGGGTGTGGAATCTTGGATGAAGACACATGAGAATTCTAGAAGTTTTGTGAAAAACTAGACTACACAGTGTGTAATCCTATGAAGACACACCATGTAGTCCCTTCCATGCAGCACTAGGGGTTCAGTACATAGAAAAATACCACATGTAGTGTGAAGAATGACACACATTGTGTGAACCTTATCCGACCAGTTTGGCATGTAAAGGGGGTACATTCCCAGTAGGCCATGTAGTTTTTCACGTCATGTGTGCCTAGTCTCACACCGTGTAACATGTGGAAGATGAATCAATGTGTACAGGGAGTACATGCCCAGGTGGAAAAGTATCCCCACACACTATGTACTTGGGAATTACATAGGAAATACAGAGTAAATGGGTAGATCCGTGTACTCATAAATGGCCAATGTACATAGACACAATCTGGTGTGCATGATCATGGGTAGAACGACACACTGAGTGCTAGGGAGACACCTACACACTGTGTACCTCAGGGACATGTTGTGTATTGTGGAAATGTGCATGACATGTGAGTGTGGGACATAGGTAGTTCCAATATTAGTGATACATGTTGTGTACCCTAGGGACATGTTGTGTACTCCTTTGAGGATAGGTTTGATTCATATTTATTCTTATCTTAGATTCATTGAGAGTTTGTGTGAGCTGATTTAGACCAATATTAATTTAGTGTGTTCCATTGGTCTATTCCTATGAGGTTTTCGTGTGGTATCCCATTATCATCATAGAGGGTGACCCCTCTGCAGCTTCCTGATGATCCTTTTAGTAAGGGAGAGTTCCCTTATTCTAGAGTGAGTTGTGTTAGACTGTTTCGACTACTGACTCAACAGCATGGAGTATGTATCCCTCCAAGAGGTTTGAAGCGATCCTCATTTCCCTTAATGTTTCCTTAGATATGGTTTGTTGGAATTTACAAGACCAATATTTATACAAGTGCTGATCCCATATCTAAGATTATGTTTTTGGTATGGTTTTTTGTCCCCCCAGTGAGCCCTGGGTGTTGACCCCTATCTTTGTAACAACATCTGATCTTTCTAATGAGGTGTAGTTCGATCGAGTGTGTATCTCACATGAATCCTCTTAGTATACTTCATGATTATTCTGAACTATACCTGATGAGTGTTACCTCTGGGATGAGTGTCAGCAGTGGAAATATAGTTCGTGGAGTGTGTTATCCTGGACGAGTTTTGTATAGAACATTCAATAAGGAATCCTATGTTAGATTTTCTGTTGTGACCTTGCCTTCAGACGGTGTGTCTACTAAGAGTATATCTAGATGTTTTGTTATATGACTCACATTATGATTGAAATATCCTGTGACGAGATAACTACTCTTGATGTTTTGTGTTTGGTTATTTAGGTGTGTTCTACCAGGTATTGTTATACTCACCCCTGAATAGGCTCTTCCCGCACATGTCGTTCATTATGCAGATGATGAAACCTTTTGCATAGACCTTGTTGGGATAAGAGCATGTGTATTTTATTTGAAAATCCTACCATCTTTCTGAACAGGTTATAATTTATTTCTAGTTTTATGTGGGTTTGAATTTTGACCCTTTCTATGCTTTCCAGTACTTTTTTTCATCCTCGAATTGTGGGATTATAGATGTATGCATTCATTGTTATCAGTTGTTTTACATTTCAGCATTGTTTAGGCTTGGAGATGTGTGTGTTCATATAGGTAATTTAGGATAATGCGTCCCATTTATATGATATTACTTCATGGATCTAGTCACCATCCACTATCCTATCATAGGAACACTTTGGGTAGTCGCGTCTTGGGCCCCATTGGGTTATTTCGTGATAGTTCCACATAACACTCTTCTAGGAGAACACACTCCATGTGTCAAATAGAACTGATGGTGTCTATCCAAGATTTCATGCTCGTCGAGTCTCTCCATAAGAAGTACATGTTGGAAGTATGAAAATAATGATACATATATGAGTATCACACCCAAGGCCATGGGGGTATACCAACAACTTAATTTGGATCAACCCGCTAAGTAGGGGATTGATGCATGCGTAGTGTTGGTCACAACGATTACAAGAACCCCATCTAGGGAAAAGATGGTGATAGAGGATCACACTTTGAGCCTCATGGAAGGATTCAAATAACTCTATCCAAGACCAAATTTACACTTAAGGGATCATCATCCTATGTATTGGACTCGATTCCATACTAAACCCTTAGGGGATGGATCAAGGGAACACACCCTAATGAAACTTTTCCAATATGAAGAGGACAAGGGTTCTAAGACGTCTTTGAAGGGGTAAACAATGTGTATTGGTAGTATACATTGTGTTCCTTTGGAACTGGGTCCTTCCCATGTGTCACAACCCATGCCTATGTCTGTGTATGGGTACATAACGTTTTTGATCTTGTGTACTTCAGGTTGTTTCTTTGTCCAGTTGGCCATGTCCATATACGTCTAGCCGTACCCGTGCCTATAACTATGACAACCCTGCTTTTATTATAAACTTAAACATGATTTATTACATAAAACTTCACTTGATACAACAATAAGATCGAGTGGTTTAGTGTATTTTGAGATTAGGATCATTACATAAAAACTTGAAACATGAAATACAACATCTTTATTGAAAAATTCCTTTACATGACCACTACATTCCTTCATACTTAGCATTGCATGGGATAACCTGAGGACATGCATAAGAAAAGGGTGAGCTATAAAGCCCAGTAAGGGAGTACACATGGAATAACATAAGGAGTACAATAAATGTTAGACAATAGGCATATCAATAGAGCATAAGAAAAACATGAACATAAAGGCATGATAAATCATGATAATCATAATATGGAAATGTGGCAACAACACTTAACATGGAATTAGCATGAGCCAAGACCCATTGCACATGGAGCATGAGTAAATCCTCATTGCACATAAAGCACAAGTAAACCCTTGTTTCACTTGAATTAGCATGAGTCAACACTCATTTAACATGACGTATCATGATACTATACTTTACCCAATGCATTGGAGCGCTATAAGGGCACACCATTCTTAAAACATTTCATTTCATGCATAAGTGTGCCACATGTATCATAAAACATGGATTCATAAAACATAATAATTTATTCCAAGATAAAGGAATGTGGAATTAATACATGAAACTTTATAATCAATAAGTAAATGTGCATAAAGGTGAATACCCTTGATGGAGAAATGAGCATGGTATTCACTACACAATGACATTGGCTTAGAAAATCAGTGCGATTTTGGCAGCGTAACGACATGACGTAAGATTTCATAAAAATGGTTGATGAGAGAGAAATGGGTTCCTCATCATATTTACATGTAATGGACAGTAAGGAGATCATATAGATACATGTCCCAACAATTTTAATGGAATTTAGATTCATGATACAAAAGTATTGCTTGAATGTAAAAGAGGAGAGAGAAGTTCCTTTCAGAATTTCGGCATAGTAACAGGTGTACATGGGAGGAATTTAATGAGAGAGAAAGGGTCTCCAATCATTAAAACATAAATAGGGCAGTATGAGGAAGGTGAGAAACCATAACCCAACATTTATAATTGAAATTAAAAGGGCAAAACAACTTAAAGAAAATTGGACAAAAATGAGAAAGGAAGAAAAAACCCTTACTTGGAAGTGTGCTTCCAAAGGTTAGAGAGAGGCTTGTGAGAGGATTCTTGGGAGCTTGGGGCAACTTGGGAGGATTCTAGAGAGAGTATGAAATATGTTGGACGAACTCCAAACTTTTTGAGTGAGGAGGAAGTGGGAGCTTGGGTGGGTTTATATAGGAAAGGTGAGGGAATTCTTTATTATTTAGGTTTGGGCCCCCTTACATTAAATTAATCCAAACCACAAACCATCCCATGGTTTTTGCACATGGTTTTTGGAAAAGGGAATAGGAAAACAATATTTTATAAGTCCAAAGTCCAAACTTCTTAAAATATTAGGGTTGATTATGTGGAGGTGAGTCACACTCCCATGGAAATTAATTTAAAAAGGCAAGGTGTTGAATAAGTCTTGAGGTGTCCATTAATGCTTTGAAAAGTAAGTAAAACAAACCCAAAATCACATTATTTTAATGTTAAAACATATATTGGCCGAAAATAAAGATTATAGTATTTTATTACATCACTATTGGGTCATTATGATGTCATAAAACACATTATATATTTAAACGGTATTTAATTTTTACTCAAAAATTTGACTGTCTCAGAAAATTATGAAAAATTCACCGTTGGATAATTTCGACGTCCTGATTCCAAAAATAACATTTATTTTATCTAAATAATTTTCTAAAAATGTTAATTTTAAATTTTAAAATAAAAAGCGACATTTATAAAAAATTCACGGGTTTTGACAAAAATGGCTTTCAAACCTTAATAAAAATTTTAATTGCATTCATAAAATTATAAGATCATTTATATTTAATAAAAATTAATTTAATAATAATAATATTATTTTATTAAAATATTATTTTATTAAAATATTATTTAATTCAAAAATCCCTTAATTTAATAAAATAGATTTCTTAATTAAATAACTAAAAACACCATTTGTCCTTTAAAAACTATTTACAATGTATCAAAAATGACTAGAAGTTATATTCATTATTATATAAAAAAATAATGTACATGAACATAGTACTACTTATTTGTTACATAACCCCTTAAAATAGCTGCATAAGACCTAAGGGTAAGGTGTGCGATGGTGACAGACTCTTGGGGTGGCTCAGATAACATCGCCCGAGTGGTAATTTCAATCAACTTCCACTTTTCCCATAAACGGTCACGTTCGAGCTTGACATGATGAAGCTCATCTTGGGATTGGTCAAGAGAGAAGCCCAAATATGCCACCTCTTTTCCAAGCTCTGACAAATGGGCTTCGTATGGGGAAATTCTACGGGATGAGGCCATCACTTCCTTTGTCTGAGTAAATTGGATTTGTTAAAGTCCTATATTTATACTAATCATGTGATCACTGTTCAATGACTATATTATCAACAATCAAAATTCTTAACATAAAACCAAGGAATTTGACATTTTATATAAACATAAAGAGACATTTAATTAGATCAAGAGGTATTTCCATTAATTAAACTTTGGGTCGTTACAATATTCCCCCCTTAAGAAATTTCTCCCTGGAAATTTTCCTTTTCCCACACTAAAACAAATGTGGGTAACTCAGATTCATCATATCCTCTGACTCCCAAGTCGCTTATTCAAACTTGTGGTTTCTCCACAACACCTTGAAGAGGGGCATTGTCTTATTTCGTAGAACTTTTTCTCTATGATCTAAGATCTTCACTGGTTTCTCCTCATAAGAATGATCATCTTCCAATTGTACCACCTCAGAATAGAGTACATGTGAAGGGTCTGATATGTACTTCCTTAAGAGGGATACATGAAAGACATAATGTACTTTGGCCATGGCAGGTGGAAGTGCTATTCGATAGGCCACATCCCCGACACAATCAAGAATCTCGAAGGGGCCGATGTACCTTGGACTTAACTTCCCTTTCCTTCCAAACCTCATGACCTTCTTCCACGGAGATATGCGTAGAAACACCATGTCTCCAACTTTAAACTCAAGTTCTCATCGACGATTATCTGCATAACTCTTCTGTTGACTCTGAGCTGCCTTGATATGCTGATGAATGGTTTTTACCTTCTCCACCATTTCCTCGACCATTTCTGGTCCAAGCAGCTTACGTTCACCGACCTCATCCCAACATGCCAGTGTTCTGCACCTTTTCCCATACAAGGCTTCATATGGTTCCATTTGGATGCTTGAGTGGAAACTATTGTTATAAGAGAACACAACCAGAGGAATATTTTGATCCCATCCTCCTTTAAAGTCCATTGAGCTCGCTCTCAACATATCCTCAAGTGTTTGGATATTCCACTCGGATTGGCCATCGGTTTGAGGATGATAGGCCGTACTGAATTTCAGTTCAGTATTCAGAGCATGTTGAAGACTCTTCTAAAACTTAGAGGTGAATCTTGGATCCCGGTCAGACACAATAGATAGTGGTACTCCATGAAACCTTACCACTTCCCTGATATATATCTGTTCCAGTTGATCCAAATAGAAATCCTCCCGAATAGAAATGAAGTGTGCAGTATTTGTAAGACGATCCACAACAACCCAAATTGCATTGTTGCCTTTGGATGTCCTTGGAAGTCCAGTGACAAAGTCCATGGTGATGTTCTCCCATTTCCATTCGGGTATGGGAAATGGTTGCATCATCCCCTTAGACTTCTGCCTCTCTGCCTTCACATGCTGACACACCAGACACTTTGATGTATATTCAGTGATCTCCTTCTTCATATTATCCCACCAAAAGTTTTCTCAGAGATCTCGATACATATTTGTGCTCCCTGGGTGAATAGAGAAATTTGAACTATGTGCATCATCCAAAAGTTCCTTCTTCAGCTCCGGACTTGATGGAACACATAGTCTTTTCCCAACCCACACAATTCCTTCTCCATTAACATTAAACTCAGAGGATTTCCACTTTTTGATAACTTCCACTTTTTCTTGAATTCACACATCATCCTTTTGAGCATCCTTTAACCTTTCCAAAAGAGATGGTTGGGAAATCATTTGTGAAAGGATTGATGACATTCTCTTATTTATGATTCCCACGTCCATCTTCATCAAGTATAAGAAGATTGGATCCTTCTCAATTCTCATCATTGATAGAATTGCTGGGTCCTTTATACTTAGGGCATCTGCCACCTTGTTCGCTTTCCCAAGGTGGTAATGTATTGAACAGTCATAATCCTTGATGAGCTCTATCTATATTCTCTGGCGCATATTAATCTCTTTCTGTGTGAATATATATTTAAGACTCTTGTGGTCAGTATATATCTCACATTTCTCTCCATAGAGATAATGCCGCTAGATTTTCAAGGCAAATATCACAGCTGCCAACTCCAGATCATGTGTTGGATAGTTTCGCTCATGTATTTTCAACTGCCTTGAGGCATAGGATATCACTTTATCATTCTTCACCAGCACACATCCTAAGCCCTTCTTCGAAGCATCACTGAATACCACAAAAAGCTCCCCACTTGTGGGTAAAGTGAGCACGAGCGCAGTGATAAGCCTCTTTTTCAACTCCTTGAAGCTTTCTTCGCATTCATCACTCCAAGAAAACTTTACTCCCTTCTGAGTTATCTTGGTAAGATGGTTGGACAATCGTGAGAAATTTCTCACAAATTGTCGATAATATCCAGCTAACCCCAAGAACCTACGGATATCCATTTCTGATGTTGGCCTCGACCATCCCTAAATTGCATCTGTTTTGGAGGGGTCCACAGATATCTCATTGCTTGTGATGATATGGCCCAAGAATGATACCTCTTTCAACTAGAACTCACACTTGCTGTACTTTTCATAGAGCTTCACCTTGTGCAAAGTATCTAGTACAGTTTTTAAATGCTCCTCATGATCCTCCTTGGTTTTGGAGTATATTAGAATATAATCTATAAAGACTACAACAAATTTGTCAAGGTAATCTCTAAAGACTCTATTCATCAAGTCCATGAATATTTCTGGAGCATTGGTGAGTCCGAAAGGCATTACTATGAATTCATAGTGCCCGTACCTTGTACGAAAAGAAGTCTTGGGGACATCTTCTTTCTTCACCCTTACTTGATAATATCCCGACCGCAAATCCACCTTGGAGAAGTATTGTGCTCCACGCAGCTGATCAAACAAGTCATCGATTCTTGGGAGAGGATAATTTTTCTTTATCATGATTTTGTTAAGTTCACGATAATCGATGCAAAGTCACATTGACCCATCCTTCTTCTTGACGAAGAGGACTAGTGAACCCCATGGTGAAGCACTTGGGTGTATAAACCCTTTATCCAGATTCTCCTGTAGTTGTTTCTTCATATCTTCAAGCTCTACAACAACCATTCTATATGAAGTCTTTGATATTGGTAGCGCCCTAGGTATAAGTTCAATTGAGAACTCAACATCTCTTCTAGGAGGAAGACCAGGCAGTTCCTCGGGAAACAATTTCGCGAATTCCCTCAGAATTGGAATTTCTTCAAGGATGGTTTCTTATTTGGACTTAATCATCTGAGCCAGATACGCGTGCTCATAAGGCAGTAATATCCATGCTTGATATGATGGAGCTAAAGGAGATTCATCTTCCTCATTACACTTGTAAAGAATCGGGGGTTGATTCTCCATATGTAGTGTGATTTCCATCTCCCGACAATTTATGTTGGCTCTATATAAGGAAAGCCAATCCATGAAAAGAATTGCATCAAATTAAACCAGAGGGAGTATGACGAGGTTATCCGGGAAATTCAATCCACATATTATAACAGGGGAGGACTTATATTCATGGGATGCAATGATTGCCCCATTTTCCGTACTCACCGACATCTTTACTTCCATGATTTGTGGTGGTGCTGGGACTGTTCTACTAAACTTTTGAGATATAAAAGAATGTGTAGAACCTGAATCAAAAAGTATGTTTTCTATTCTTGAATGAATAACTAGCGTACTTGTCACCACTTTGTTGTTGGGGTTCACTTCGGAAGAAGTGATGGAAAAAGCTCTTCCTTGCTGCCTTAGAGGTTGTTGGTTGTCTCCGAAAACCCTTGTATTAGGGAACTGATTTGCAAAATGACCCGGTTCTTTTAATTTGTAGCATTGAACAACACGTTGAGGTTCGAACTGAGCGTTCCTCTCCTCTGTCTCAGCCACAAGTCTTTCTTGCTGACAGTTAACAGCTAGGTGCCCTTCTCTTCCACACCTGAAGCATTTTCTCGTCCCCTTAAGGCAATTTAAAGGGTGCTTCTTTCCACACTTTTGGCAAGTGGGGTGCTGGATCTTCTTAGCACCATTGGATTTATCCATCGGACCACCAGCATTGAAGTACACCTTACGCTTCTTGTCCCCATGATACCCCTGTGATTCCCCGATCTCCATTTCAACCTTGATGGCACATCAGACAATTTCCTCATAGCTGTCGAAGTCACGGATCGCTAATGCTTTCTGCAAGCTAGGCTTCAGCCCACCAAAGAAGCGGTCAACCTTGCATTCGGGGGTAAAGACAAAGATGGAAGCGTATCGTGCAAGACTTGTGAAGTTTTCCTCATACGCTCCAACATATTCTTCATCTTTTTTGCTTGAGGGAAAGGAATTCCCTTTCCATCTTAAGCATGAGGGTGTGCAGAAAATATTTATCGAAAAACATCTTCTGGAAATCCTTCCATTCCAAAGCCTCGATCTCCTCCTCAGGCTTCATATTTTTGATCAACGTCCACCATTGATCAGCTTCACCCTCCATACGATAAGCAGCCAGGAGAACCTTCTCTTGTTCAGGACATTGGAGGATGGAGAAGATCTTTTCAATGGAGTTGATCCATTATTCAACGATCATGGGATCAGATGATCCACTAAAAGTAGGAGGCCTTTGTCTCATGAAGCTCTCGATAATGACTTGTTCTTTCTTAGGGGGGATTGAACGTTCCTCTTGACCCGTTTTTCTATTCAAAACTTGAGTTATCTGAGAGAGAATCATGACAAAGATCACGATTCCCACTCCCATTGGATTTGGCATCTCATTAGTACAGTCATCACACTGATCTTCACAACGGTTGTTAGCCCGAGTCCTCCTATGACCGGAAATTGGCTGGAATAAAAGGAAAGTTAGGGGTAACACATAAAGGGTAATCCAAAGACAAAAGTTGATGACTTATAAATAAACTTTTATTTCCTTAACTCATGAGTCTATAGGCTTCAATCTAGGATTTTCATGATCTACTTTCTAACATATATTCATAGGGGAATTTTTTTTAATTCCCTTAATAAAGGCTCATACTAAGGTTGTGAATTTATCAAAACATATCCCCCAGGAGTGTCATAACCAAGAGTGCAGTAAGGCCCGTTTTCGTGCACCAGTTCCTGTTCGAGTCTAGATCAAAGCGGTGTTTTCGGGTTTTACCCCTAGGATACATCTGTTCCAGAGCCGCCTCTACCTGTTCGTATCCAGACAGGGATGTATTTGTTTGATAAACCACTTACTCAGTACTTACCAAAACTTAGGGATGTTTTTATTATACTTAGTCTTGTATCTAAGGCTTTACTAGGGTTTCTTAATCCCAAAAATAACTAAACCTATCCTCTGATACCAACTATGACAACCTTTCTTTTATTACAAACTTAAACATGATTTATTAAATAAAAAATCACTTGATACAACAAGAAGATCAAGAGGTTTAGTGTATTTGGGGCTTAGGATCATTACATAAAAACTTGAAACATGAAATACAACATCTTTATTGAAAACTTCCTTTTCATGACCACTAAATTCCTTCGTACATAGCATTGCATGGGATAACCTGAGGACATGCATAAGAAAAGGGTGAGCTATAAATCCCAGTAAGAGAGTACACATGGAATAACATGAGGAGTACAATGCATGTTAGAAAATAGGCATATCAATAGATCATAAGAAAAACATGAACATAAAGGCATGATAAAGCATGATAATCATAACATGGAAATGTGGCAACAACACTTAATATGGAATTAGCATGAGCCAAGGCCCATTGCACATGGAGCATGAGTAAATCCTAATTGCACATAAAGCACGAGTAAACCCTCGTTGCACTTGAATTATCATGATTCAACACTCATTGCACATGACGTATCATGATACTACACTTTACCCAATGCATTGGAGCGCTATAAGGGCGCACCCTTCCTAAAACATTTCATTTCATGTATAAGTGTGCCACATGTATCATAAAACATGGATTCATAAAACATAATCATTTATTCCACGATAAAGGAATATGGAATTAATAAATTAAACTTTATAATCAATAAGTAAATGTGCATAAAGGTGAATACCCTTGATGGAGAAATGGGCATGGTATTCACTACACAATGACATTGGCTTAGAAAATCAGTGCGATTTCGGCAGCGTAACGACGTGATGTAAGATTTCATAAAAATGGTTGATGAGAGAGAAAGGGGTTCCTCATAATATTTACATGTAATGGAAAGTAAGGAGGTCATATAGATACATGTCCCAATAATTTTAATGGAATTTATATTCATGATACAAAAGTATTGCTTGAATGTAAAAGAGGAGAGAGAAGTTCCTTTCGGAATTTCGGCATAGTAATGGGTGTACATGGGAGGAATTTAATGAGAGATAAAGGGTATCCCATCATTCAAATATAAATAGGGCTGTATGAGGGAGGTTCAAAACCATACCCCAACATTTATAATTGAAATTAAAAGGTCAAAACAACTTAAAGAAAATTGGACAAAAATGAGAAAGGAAGAAAAAACCCTTACTTGGAAGTGTGCTTCCAAAGGCTAGAGAGAGGCTTGTGAGAGGCTTATTGGGAGCTTGGGAAACCTTGGGAGGATTATAGATAGAGTAGGGCAGAGGTTGGAAAAACTCCAAAGGTTTTGAGTGAGGAGGAAGTAGGAGCTTGGGTGGGTTTATATAGGAAAGGTGAGGGAATTCTTTATTATTTAGGTTTGGGTCCCCTTACATTAAATTAATCCAAACCACAAACCATACCATGGTTTTTGCCCATGGTTTTTGGAAAAGGGAAGATAAAAGAAATATTTTATAAGGAAAAATTACGAACTTCTTAAAATATTAGGGTTTCTTATGTGGAGGTGAGTCACACTCCCATGGAAATTAATTTAAAAAGGCAAGGTGTTGAATAAGTCTTGAGGGGTCCATTAATGCTTTGAAAAGTAAGTCAAAAAAAAAAACCAATTTCACATGATTTTAATGTTAAAACTTATATTAGCAGAACATAAAGATTATAGTATTTTATTACATCACTATTGGGTCATTATGATGTCATAAAACACATTATATATTTAAACGGTATTTAATTTTTACTCAAAAATTTGACTGTCTCAGAAAATTATGAAAAATTCACCGTTGGATAATTTCGACGTCCTGATTACAAAAATAACATTTATTTTATCTAAATAATTTTCTAAAAATGTTAATTTTTACTTTTAAAATAAAAGCTGACATTTATAAAAAATTCACGGGTTTTGACAAAAATGGCTTTCAAACCTTAATAAAAATTTTAATTGCATTCATAAAATTATAAGATCATTTATATTTAATAAAAATTAATTTAATAATAATATTATTATTTTATTAAAATATTATTTAATTCAAAAATCCCTTAATTTAATAAAATAGATTTCTTAATTAAATAACTAAAAACACCATTTGTCCTTTAAAAACTATTTACAATATATCAAAAATGACTAGAAGTTATATTCATTATTATATAAAAAAATAATGTAAATGAACATAGTACTACTTATTTGTTACATAACCCCTTAAAACAGCCGCATAAGACCTAAGGGTAAGGTGTACGATGGTGACAGACTCTTGGGGTGGCTCGGATAACATCGCCCGAGTGGTAATTTCAATCAACTTCCACTTTTCCCGTAGACGGTCACGTTCGAGCTTGACATGATGAAGCTTAGCTTGGGCTTGGTCAAGAGAAAATCACAAAGATGCCACCTCTTTTCCAAGCTTCGACAAATGGGCTTCGTATGGGGCAATTCTTCTGGATGAGGCCATCGCTTCCTTTGTCTGAGTAATTTGGATTTGTTAAAGTCCTATATTTATACTAATCATGTGATCACTGTTCAACGACTATATTAGAAACGGTCAAAATTCTTAACATAAAACCAAGGAAGTTTACATTTTATATAAACATAAAGAGACATTTAATTAGATCAAGAGGGATTTCTATTAATGAAACTTTGGGTCGTTACAATAACCATGTAACCTCCCAGGTACCCACTGAGATTCCAGGTAAGGGTCACATTCCATGTGATAGAGGTCATACGCCATGTGATATTTATCTTCTCAGGAAAACCCTAGCACCGCACCAGGGGGTCCCACATGGTGTGTAATGCCAGAATACACATCGTGTAACATGGAATTTTACAGCACCACTGAAGCTTCATGCGACATACGAATCTTCTACTGCCACTATCCCTATCCCTAAGAAATAAGGATTTGGAGCCAAATGAGCTCAAACACCACTAGAGATTTGATTTCTGACCATCCCAAAATGATTGGGAAAACTCTGTTGTCAAACCATTCCACCACTGTATGCTGAAACCATAATCAATGACCCCAAATCCAAAATGATACACTATTGTTACCATTGTCTCATGACCCCAACATCATAAAAATCCTAGATCTGAAATATCATACCATTTCACCAAGAAATGGGTGAAAAATGATTGATTTCTCGGTATTTTGGTTGAACCACTGGTTAAACAAAATACCAGTGATGAATGTGTGAAGAACAGTGGGAGAAAAACAAGAAACATGCAAAAGTTAAATAAATCTCAACTATGTTTTCATTGGCCTCGATGTGTTTTCATTATAATTATGAATAAATATCTAAGATAAAATATAAATTTCCTCCCAATAATCACCACAAATAACCCATACCTATAATACGATCGATCCGTGAATTAATCCTTTTGTCGATTGATTCATGTTCATCATAGGAATAAATAAATGGGAATAAATCCATATAAAACAATGTATTATCTTGATGTGGATGAATCTCTAGTGAAGAATGATCCCATGGTGTTTTCATTGGTGATATCCTCGAGTTCTTTCACACACTAATCAATGATCCATGATCCAGTCGTCATTCTCCAACTGAAGCTCCTCCAATGCTCTTTGAAAAATATCCTGGGTTATGTGGATAACCCTAGTATTTGTTCTTAAAAACATATTTATAGAGGAATAATTTATGTTGTTGTGTCACTTAATAAAATAAACCATTTAATTGATTTATTTTATTAATTCACCTGTGATGGAACTCAACCCAAACATCTAATGCGATCCATGGTTAAGTCATGCCTAGGTTAAAACCCATGATCTGAACTCAATGAAAGCCTCATAAATCAAATCCAAACCTCCATTTAAGATTTATTCCAATTATTCAAAAAAAAATTTGTGCATGTGAAATTAATATATTTAATATATTTCACAAATAAATTACTAGTGCAATGGGTCTTGAAATATCATGCCGTCTCAACTCCCAGCTTTGAAAATAATCCATAAAAAGTTACAAAACAATATATGAAAAATTTGGAGTCATTAAATTCTCCCCTCCTTGGGGATTTATGTCCTTTAAAGATAAAACAAAAGGATACACAAATATATGTGGGTACTAAGCATGCATTTGGGTCTCCCGCACTATGGAACTCTCCTAAAGATTCCTGTACTACCACCCGTTATACACCAGGGGAATCAATCACCTATGAAGGATCATCTCCTATAAATCCTTGATCTCTATTAGGTATTCAAAAAAGATAGATCCATACTTTATGACCAACTCTCTATAGTCAATAGAATATAAAATATCGTGCATGTGCCTTATTAGCTGCAACATGTGAAAGAAATTGTGTAAGCGATCTAACTATGATGGTAGAGTTAAGAAGCTTACCACCTCGCTAACTCTATATAGTATTAGAAAATGGCCAATGAATTTTAGAGATAGATTTTCTCCCTATCCAAATATTTGTAATGCACATTGAGGCGAGACTCTCAGGAATGCATGATCTCCCTCCTCAAACTCCAGAGGTCTCCATTGTTTGTCTGCATAGGACTTATGATAGCTCTATTCAGTTCTCTTACACTCCTGGATGATCTTCACCATCTCTGTAGTGGATCACACCAACTTTGGTCCCATAAGTGAAAACTCTCCTGGGTCGGTCCAATATAGTGGTGACCTGCAGGGTCTCCCATACAAGGCCTATAATAGTTCCATACTAATGGTTGAATGGTATCTATTTTTGTACACAAACTACAACAATGGTAGGTGATCCTCCCAACTATGACCAAAATCTAACATGCAAGATTGCAACATGTCCTCCAAGAATTGAATGGTCCAATCAGTATGGCTATCAGTCTAGGGGTGAAACACTGTGCTCAAATGAAACGGAGTCCCAAAATCCTTATACAATCCCTTTCATAACCGATATGTGAAGTGAGCATCATGGTTAAAAATGATCATCGACAGAACTCCATGGACTCAGACTATCTCCTACACATAGAGAATTATCAAGATCTCTACTAAACTCTACTCTCAGATAGCTAGAAAGGGGGCCAAATTGGTGAGTTATTCTTTGATAATCCAGATTTATCATGTCTCCTAGACATACATGGTAGCCTCATCATGAATTCCATGTATATCCCATCCCACTTCCACTATGGCACCTCAAGCGGTTGAGCTAAACCCATTGGAGCCTGGTGCTAAACCTTCACTTGTTGACAAGTAAGGGATCGAGAGACAAACTCTACAATACCCTTTTTCATCTATGGACACAAAAACTAATATTGAAGGTCTCAGTATATATTTTCCACAAATAGATATACTGCCAAAGGATATGTATCAAACTCTCTTAGAATCTATTCTCACAATTTCACCGGTACCATCGCCCATCCTCTAAAAAAACGACATGCTCCCCACCTTTATAAAATCCACCAGAAGAATGTACAGTGGATATCTAAGTATGCAGGGTCTCATAGTTGATATCCCCAAGCTATAAATCCCTAAATCACTATAAAAATAAAGTGGTAAAAACCATCAACCGGAGGTAAGCTGTTCCATCCTCATCCAAAAAGGATAACTGCAACAAGACCAACTAATCTGATGCCTCGCTTAGCAACTATGAACAAGATCTCCCACAGAGAGAATCTGTTACCATGTTCCCCTTTTTAGGAGTATAGATAACCTCAAATTCATAATTCTAGAGGAACTTTATCCATCACATCTATATCAAGTTAAGATAATTCTAATAGAATATATACTTGAGACTCTTGTGTTTAGAATATACAATAAACCAATCACCCATAAGGCAATGTTGCCACATCTTCAGTGTGAAGACTACCACTTCTAACTCAAGATCATAGGTCATTTATTTCTACTCATGTGACCTCAAATTATGTGAAAAATTGATAATAAATTCCAGAATCTACATCAAAACACAATCAAGTTCAGTCTATGATGCTTCACAGAACACTAAGTACTCGACACCCTCCTCTGGAAGTCTCAAGATATAAGAACTCATCAATCTCTACCTGAACTCTTGGAAATCCTGCTAGTACCTCTCTATCCACACAAAAGACTTCCCATTTTGAGTCAAATATGTTAAGGGAAATGATATACTAATGAAATTAGGTATGAATCTCCAAAATTAGCCTACTAACCTAAGGAATATTCACACCTTCATCAAGCTCTTGGGTGGATCCCAAGATAAATCTACCCCGACCTTCACCAGGTCTACTACAACACCGTCTACTGAGATAACATGTCTTAGAAAGTAGACCTCATGAATCCAGAACTGGCACTTTGAGATATTTCTATAAAGATAGTTCTCTTAGAGTACGTCCAAAACCATCCTCAAGTGTCTCACATGCTCCTCCTTAAGTGCAGAGTACACTAGGATATCATCGATGAAGGCTACCACGAGACTGTTTAAGAAAGGATCAATGATATAGTTCATGATTATCATGAACACTTCTAGGGTATTCTTCATTCCAAATGGAATCACCAAGTACTCATAGTGACTGTAGCTACATCAAAATTCCATCTTTAGTATATCCTCATCATATACTCGCAAGTGATGATATCATTATCTGAGATTAATCTTCGAGAACCATCATGCACCTCTCAACTGATCAAATAGGTCATTGATCCTTAACAATGGATAATTTATCTTTACAGTCACCTATTTTAGGATACGATAGTCCATAAATAACCTCAATACCCCTTCATCCTTCTTGGAGAACAACACTGGGCCTGACCAGGGTGAAGCACTGGGTTTGACAAAGCCGTTCCTCTATAATTCCTCCAACTGTACCCTCATCTCACAAAGTTCTACAAGATCCATCTGATATACTGTAATAGATATCAGGGTCATCCTGAGGTGTAGTTAAATTCATAAGTCTATCTCTTAGCAAGGAGGTAATCCTGGAATGTCCTCAGTAAAGACATCCTCATACCCCTCCACCACTACAGGGAACTGAAAACTCATAGAATCTACTACACCAAGGGTCATTATATCCAAATAATGAGTAATTATCTACACCCTCCTATACACGAGTCCATCCCACAATTCTTGGGTTTTATTTTAACTCACAAAGGAAAACCTCATCTCGTCACTATGGACACACTACATCCTCCACCTGAAACAGTCTATCTAGGTATGAACTGTAGATAACTAGTCCATACCTAAGATGATGACATAAGGCCTCATCACTACTACAAAGAGATCCCAAAAGAAACTCTCACCTCTAAGAGTCAGGTCACACCATAGAAAAAAGTATGTGATCCCTGAATCACCTTATACAAGAGTCTCCAAGAGCAAGGGTTGATCCAAGGGATCAACTGAAATATATAAGTATTGAACCAATTAAGTGGAAATAAAGGAATGAATCAAACCTCTATCTATCAGTACTACAAATAAGTTATAAAATGAACATATCATACCTAGTATCATTCCTAGAGCCTCTGGATCATAATCCGTGAATGCCAAAAACTTCCCTTTCCCTTATCCCTTAGCTCTTTGATCCTGATAGGGACCACCTAAGGGTGGTGGTGGTAATAAGTCAAAATATATAATACCTCCAACTACTATCCCATATCCTCTTCCATGTATGCCACTCTATAGACCTGCCTTTTCCTACCACTATCTCTACCAAGACAACCCATCCACTATCTCTCTATTAGTTATATAGTGGGTCAGACAATCCTATGCTAGATGTACCCTTCAATCACAAGAGTAACACCACCTCACCCTAGGATGACTAGACCCATCCTGTGAGCTCTGAACTATAGAACCCCTATCCTGGGATCGCCTCTTGAAACCTATCGCATGTTCAGGTCCCTAAGTCTGATGTCAGATACTTACTGCTGAAGTCTATAATCTTGTGTGACCACTACTAGAAACAACTATCTATGGTTACTTATCTAGAAAACTATCAACCACCAAGGTACACTCTAGAACACCATCATAGTTAGTAATGCATAGAGGTATCACAATGGATCATATGTATCTTTTTATTCCTCTCTTGAAGGTATGAGCTTGAAAGAATTGATCACTCACTATATCCATTGAGTATCAAGAGAGGTTGGTGAACCTTGATGAATACCCAGTCACAACCATACTACCCTGTTGAAGTTATAGAAGCTCCTGGATGCACACATCCCTCAAAATAGCTAGAGAAAACTCCTATATTAAAATTTGATCAAACTATGAAAATACAAGATTCATGTAATCATATTACTAGGTCACTAATCCCCACATTCATCTTGCTGAGCCACGGATTAAGACCACTTCTAGAACTAGCATCTAATCTACCACTGTCCTGAAAAGATGAAACAATTTCATCACCGTATCAAACCATTCCTCAGATTCTTGTGGTTTAGGCTCAACTTGGAACTTGAGGGGTCACTTTTACTAAAACTCATGAAGTGCGCTCAGCCTTCACACCTCATCCGATGGAACCACAAGTTCCATCTGCTACTTGATAGGTGGTTTGTAAAGACCCAAATTTTCATTAATGGAAAATCCCTCTTGATCCAGTTAAATGATTCTTTATGTTTTTATAAGATGTCAACTTCTTTAAGTTTTACGTTAAGATTTGTGACCGTTACTTTTATAGCCGTTGAACAGTGATCATCTGGGTAGTTTAAATATAAGGCTTTAACGAACCAATTTTCTACTCAGACAAAGGAAGCGATGGCCTCATCCAGTAGAATTGCCCCTTACGAAGCCCATTTGTCGGAGCTCGGTAAAGAGGTGGCGTCTTTGGGCTTTGCCCTTGACCAAGCCCAAGCTGAGCTTCATCAAGTCAAGCTCGAACGTGATCGTCTACGGGAAAAATGGAAGTTGATAGAGATTACCACTCGAGCGATGTTATCCGAGCAGCCCCAAGAGTCTGTCACCATCGCGCACCTTACCCTTAGGTCTTATGCGGCTATTTTAAGGGGTTATGTAACAAATAAGTAGAACCATGTTCATGTACATTATTTTTTTTATATATAATAATGAATATAATTTCTAGTCATTTTTGATACTTTGTAATTAGTTTTTAAAGTACAAATGGTGTTTTTAGTTATTATTTAATTAAGAATTATATTTTATTAAATTAAAAGATTTTTGAATTAAATAATATTTTAATAAAATATTATTATTAATATTAAATTAATTGTCATTAATTATAAATGATCTTATAATTTTATGAATGCGATTAAAATGTTTATTAAGGTTTGAAAGCCATTTCTGTCAAAACCCGTGAATTTTTTTATAAATGTCAGTTTTTATTTTAAAAGTGAAAATTCACATATTTAGAAAATTATTTAAATAAAATAAATATTATTTTTGGAATCAGGACGTCGAAATTATCCAACGGTGAATTTTTCATAATTTTCTGAGACAGTCCAATTTTTGGGTAAAAATTAAATACCATTTAAATATATAATGTGTTTTATGACATCATAATGACCCAATGGTGATGTAATAAAATACCATAATCCTTAGGTTCGGCCAATATATGTTTTATCATTAAAATAATGAGGTTTTGGGTTTGTTTGACTCACTTTTCAAAGCATTAATGGAGCCCTCAAGACTTATTCAACACTTTGCCTTTTTAAATTAATTTCCATGGGAGTGTGACTCACCTCCACATAAGCAACCCTAATTTTTTAATAAGTTCGGACCTTGGAATTGAAAAATATTGTTTTCCTCTTTCCTTTTCCAGAAACCATGGGCTAATACCATGGGATGGTTTGTGGTTTGGATTATTTTAATATAAGGGGTCCCAAACCTAAATAATAAAGAATTCTCTCACCTTTCCTATATAAACCCACCCAAGCTCCCACTTCCTCCTCACTCAAAGCCCTTGAAGTTCGTCCAACCTCTGCCATACTCTCTCTAGAATCATCCCAAGGTGCCCCAAGCTCCCAATAAGCCTCTCACAAGCCTCTCTATAGGCTTTGGAAGCACACTTCCAAGTAAGGGTTTTTCTTCCTTTCTCATTTTTGTCAATTTTCTTTAAGTTGTATTGCCCTTTTAATTTCATTTATGAATGTTGGGGTATGGTTTCGCACCTCTCCCATACTGCCCTCTTATTGTTTGAATGATGGGAGACCCCTTTCTCTCTCATTAAATGCCTTCCATGTACACCCGTTACTATGCCGAAATTCCGAAAGGAACCTTTTTCTCCTCTTCTATATTCAAGCAATACTTTTGTATCATGAATCTAAATTCCTTTTAAATTTTTGGGACATGTATCTATATGACCTTCTTACTGTCCATTACATGTAAATATGATGAGGAACCCCTTTCTCTCTCATCAGCCTTTTTTATGAATTCTTATGTCACGCCGTTACGCTGCCGAAATCACACCGATTTTCTAAGCCAATATCATTGTGTAGTGAATACCATGCCCATTTCTCCATCAAGGGTATTCACCTTTATGCACGTTTACTTATTGATTGTAAAGTTTCATGTATGAATTCCACATTCCTTTATCGTGGAATAAATTATTATGTTTTATGAATCCATGTTTTATGATCCATGTGGCACACTTATGCATGAAATGAAATGTTTAAGAAGGGTGCGCCCTGATAGCGCTCCAATGCATTGGGTAAAGTATAGTATCATGATACGTCATGTGCAATGAGTGTTTACTCATGCTAATTCAAGTGCAACGAGGGTTTACTCGTGCTTCAAGTGCAATGAGGGTTTACTCATGCTCCATGTGCAATGAGCCTTGGCTCATGCTAATTCAATGTTAAGTGTTGTTGCCACATTTCCATGTTATGATTACCATGCTTTATCATGCCTTTATGTTCATGTCTCTCTTATGCTCTATTGATATGACTATTGCCTAACATGTATTGTACTCCTCATGTTATTCATTGTGCACTCCCTTACTGGGCTTTATAGCTCACCCTTTTCTTATGCATGTCCTCAGGTTATCCCATGCAATGCTAAGTACGAAGGAATGTAGTGGTCATGTAAAGGAAGTTTTCAATAAGGATGTTGTATTTCAAGTTTAAAGTTTTTATGTAATGATACTAATCCCCAAAGACACTAAACCTCTCGATCTCCTTTGTTGTATCAAGTGAAGTTTTATGTAATAAAGCATGTTTAAGTTGTGATAAAAAGCAGGGTTGTCATAGTTGGTATCAGAGGATAGGTTTAGTTATTTTTGGGATTAGGAAACCCTAGTAAAGCCTTAGATACAAGAATAAGCATAATAAAAACATCCCTAAGTTTTGGTAAATACTAAGTAAGTGGTTTATCAAACAAATACATCCCTGTCTGGATACGAGCAGGTAGAGGCGGCTCTGGCACAGATGTATCCTAGGGGTAAAACCCGAAAACACCGCTTTGAGCTAGACTCGAACGGGAACTAGTGCACGACAACGGGCCTTGCTGCACTCTTGGTTACGACACTCCCAGGGGATATGTTTTGATAAATTCACAATCTTAGTATGAACCCTTATTAAGGGAAAAATGCCCCTAAGAATATATGTTAGAAGGAAGATCATGAAAAGCCTGGATTGAATCCTATAGACTCATGAGTTAAAGAGATTAAAGTTTATTTATAAGTCATCAACTTTTGTCTTTGGATTACCCTTTATGTGCTACCCCTAACTTTCCTTTTATTCCAGCCAATGGCCGGTAATAGGAGAACTCGGGCTAACAACCGTTGTGAAGATCAGTGTGATGATTGTACTTATGAGATGCCCAATCCAATGGGAGCGGGAATCGCGAACTTTATCACGCTTCTCTCTCAGCTAACTCAAGTTTTGAATAGAAACACTGGTCAAGAGGAACGTTCAACCCCCCCTAAGAAAGAACAAGTCGCTATTGAAAGCTTCATGAGACAAAGGCCTCCTACGTTTAGTGGATCATCCGATCCCACGATTGCTGAACAATGGATCAACTCCATTGAAAAGATATTCTCCATCCTCCAATGCTCTGAAAAAGAGAAAGTCCTCCTGGCGGCTTATCGTATGGAGGGTGAAACTGATCAATGGTGGACATTGATCAAAAATACGAAGCCTGAGGAGGAGATCGAGGCTTTGGAATGGAAGGTATTCCGGAAGATGTTTTTCGATAAATATTTTCCACGCACCCTCCGTCTTAAGATGGAAAGGGACTTCCTTTCCCTCAAGCTGAAAGATGAGGAATCTGTGGGAGCGTACGAGGAAAACTTCACAAGGCTTGCACGATACGCTTCCGGCTTTGTCGTTACCCCTGAATGCAAGGTTGACCACTTCTTTGGTGGGCTGAAGCCTAGCTTGCGGAAAGCTTTAGCGATCCGTGACTTCGACAGCTATGAGGAAATTGTCCGATGTGCCCTCAAGGTTGAAATGGAGATCGGAGAATCACAGGGGTATCATGGGGACAAGAAGCGGAAGGTGGACTTCAATGCTGGTGGTCCGATGGATAAATCCAACGGCGCTAAGAAATTCCAGCACCCCACTTGCCAAAAGTGTGGAAAAAAGCACCCTGGAAATTGCCTTAGGGGGACAAGAAAATGCTTCAAGTGTGGAAGAGAAGGGCACCTAGCTGTTAACTGTCAGCAAGAAGGACCCGCGGCTGCGACGGAGGGGAGGAACGCTCCGTTCGAACCTCAACGCGTTGTTCAATGCTTCAAATGCAAAGAACCGGGTCATTTTGCAAATCAGTGCCCTAATCTAAGGGTTATCGGAGGCAATCAACAACCTCCAAGATAGCAAGGAAGAGCTTTTGCCATCACTTCTGCCGAAGTGAACCCCGAAAACGAAGTGGTGACAGGTACGCTAGTTATTCATTCAAGAATAGCAAATGTACTTTTTGATTCAGGTTCTACGCATTCTTTTATATCTCAAAAGTTTAGTAGAATAATCCCTGCACCACCACAAATCATGGAAGTAAAGATGTCGGTGAGTACGGCAAATGGGGCAATCATTGCATCCCATGAGTATAAGTCCTCCCCTGTTATAATCTGTGGATTGAATTTCCCGGCGAACCTCGTCATACTCCCTTTGGTGGAATTTGATGCAATTCTTGGCATGGATTGGCTTTCCTTATATAGAGCCAACATAAATTGTCGGGAGAGGGAAATCACACTCTATATGGAGAATCGACCCCCGATTCTTTACAAGTGTCAGGAGGAAGATGAATCTCCTTTAGCTCCATCATCTCAAGCATGGATATTACTGCCTTATGAGCACGCATATCTGGCTCAGATGATTGAGTCCAAGGAAGAAACCACCCTTGAAGAAATGCCTATTGTGAGGGAATTCGCTGAAGTATTTCCCGAGGAACTTCCTGGTCTTCCTCCAAGAAGAGATGTTGAGTTCTCAATTGAACTTATACCTGGGGTGCTACCAATATCCAAGACTCCATATAGAATGGCTGTGGTTGAGCTTGAAGAACTGAAGAAACAACTACAGGAGAATCTGGATAAAGGGTTTATACGCCCAAGTGCATCACCATGGGGTGCACCAGTCCTCTTCGTCAAGAAGAAGGATGGGTCAATGCGGCTTTGCATAGATTATCGTGAACTTAACAAAATCACGATAAAGAACAAGTATCCTCTCCCAAGAATCGATGACTTGTTTGATCAGCTGCGTGGAGCACAATACTTCTCCAAGGTCGACTTGCGGTCGGGATATTATCAAGTAAGGGTGAAGAAGGAAGATATCCCCAAGACTGCTTTTCGTACAAGGTACGGGCACTATGAATTCATAGTAATGCCTTTTGGACTCACCAATGCTCCAGTAATATTCATGGACTTGATGAATAGAGTCTTTAGAGATTACCTAGATAAATTTGTGGTAGTCTTTATAGATGATATTCTAATATACTCCAAAACCAAGGAGGACCATGAGGAGCATTTAAGAACTGTACTGGAGACTTTGCGCAAGGAGAAGCTCTATGCCAAGTACAGCAAGTGTGAGTTCTGGTTGAAGGAGGTCTCATTCTTGGGCCATATCATCACAAGCAATGGGATATCTGTGGACCCCTCCAAAACAGATGCAATTGAGGGATGGCCGAGGCCAACATCGGTAACTGATATCCGTAGCTTCTTGGGGTTAGCTGGATATTATCGACGATTTGTGAGAAACTTCTCACGATTGTCCAACCCTCTTACCAAGCTAACTCGAAAGGGAGTAAAGTTTGCTTGGAGTGATGAATGTGAAGAAAGCTTCAAGGAGTTGAAAAGGAGGCTTATCACTGCACCTGTGCTCACTTTACCCACAAGTGGGGAGCTTTTTGTGGTATTCAGTGATGCTTCGAAGAAGGGCTTAGGATGTGTGCTGATGCAGAATGATAAAGTGATATCCTATGCCTCAAGACAGTTGAAAATCCATGAGCGAAACTATCCAACGCATGATCTGGAGTTAGCGGCGGTGATCTTTTCCTTGAAAATCTGGCGGCATTATCTCTATGGAGAGAAATGTGAGATATATACTGAGCACAAGAGTCTTAAATATATATTCACACAGAAAGAGCTTAATATGAGCCAGAGAAGATGGATAGAGCTCATAAAGGATTATGACTGTTCAATACATTACCACCCTGGGAAGGCGAACAAGGTGGCGGATGCCCTAAGTAGAAAGGATCCAGCAATTCTATCAATGATGAGAATTGAGAAGGATCCAATCTTCTTAGAATTGATGAAGATGGACGTGGGAATCATAAAGAAGGGAACATCATCAATCCTTTCACAAATGATTGCTCAACCATCTCTTTTGGAAAGGTTAAAGGATGCTCAAAAGGATGATGCGAGAATCCAAGAAAAAGTGGAAGCTATCAAAAAGGGAAAATCCTCAGAGTTTAATGTTAATGAAGAAGGAATTGTGCGGTTTGGGAAAAGACTATGTGTCCCATCAAGTTCGGAGCTGAAGAAGGAACTTTTGGATGATGCACATAGTTCAAATTTCTCTATTCACCCAGGGAGCACAAAGATGTATCGAGATCTCCGAGAAAACTTTTGGTGGGATAATATGAAGAAGGAGATCGCCGAATATACATCAAAGTGCCTGGTGTGTCAGCAAGTGAAGGCAGAGAGGCAGAAGTCTAAGGGGATGATGCAACCATTGCCCATACCTGAATGGAAATGGGAGAACATCACCATGGACTTCGTCACTGGACTTCCAAGGACATCCAAAGGCAACAATGCAATCTGGGTTGTTGTGGATCGTCTTACAAAGACTGCACACTTCATTGCTATTCGAGAGGATTTCTCTTTGGATCAACTGGCACAGATATACATCAGGGAAGTGGTACGGTTGCATGGAGTACCACTATCTATTGTGTCTGACCGAGATCCGAGATTTACCTCTAAGTTTTGGAAGAGTCTTCAACATGCTCTGAATACTGAACTGAACTTCAGTACGGCCTATCATCCTCAAACTGATGGCCAATCCGAGCGGACTATCCAAACACTTGAGGATATGTTGAGAGCATGCTCAATGGACTTTAAAGGAGGATGGGATCAACATCTTCCTCTAGTTGAGTTCTCTTATAATAATAGTTTCCACTCGAGCATCCAAATGGCACCATATGAAGCCCTGTATGGGAAAAGGTGTAGAACACCGGCATGTTGGGATGAGGTCGGTGAACGTAAGCTGCTTGGACCAGAAATGGTCGAAGAAATGGTGGAGAAGGTGAAAACCATTCAGCAGCATATCAAGGCAGCCCAAAGTCGACAGAAGAGTTATGCAGATAATCGTCGACGAGACCTCGAGTTTAAAGTCGGAGACATGGTGTTTTTACGCATATCTCCGTGGAAGAAGGTCATGAGGTTTGGAAAGAAAGGGAAGTTAAGTCCAAGGTACATCGGCCCCTTCAAGATTCTTGATCGTGTTGGGGCTGTGGCCTATCGACTAGCACTTCCACCTACTATGGCCAAGGTGCATGATGTCTTCCATGTATCCCTCTTAAGGAAGTACATACCAGACCCTTCACATGTACTCTCTTCTGAGGTGGTACAATTAGAAGACGATCTTTCTTATGAGGAGCAACCAGTGAAGATCTTGGATCGTAGAGAAAAAGTTCTACGAAATAAGACAATGACCCTCGTCAAGGTGTTGTGGAGAAACCACAAGTTTGAAGAAGCAACTTGGGAGTCGGAGGATATGATGAAGCTAAGTTACCCACATTTGTTTTAGTGTGGGAAAAGGAAAATTTCGAGGGCGAAATTTCTTAAGGGGGGAATGTTGTAACGACCCAAATTTTCATTAATGGAAAATCCCTCTTGATCCAGTTAAATGATTCTTTATGTTTTTATAAGATGTCAACTTCTTTAAGTTTTACGTTAAGATTTGTGACCGTTACTTTTATAGCCGTTGAACAGTGATCATCTGGGTAGTTTAAATATAAGGCTTTAACGAACCAATTTTCTACTCAGACAAAGGAAGCGATGGCCTCATCCAGTAGAATTGCCCCTTACGAAGCCCATTTGTCGGAGCTCGGTAAAGAGGTGGCGTCTTCGGGCTTTGCCCTTGACCAAGACCAAGCTGAGCTTCATCAAGTCAAGCTCGAATGTGATCGTCTACGGGAAAAATGGAAGTTGATAGAGATTACCACTCGAGCGATGTTATCCGAGCAGCCCCAAGAGTCTGTCACCATCGCGCACCTTACCCTTAGGTCTTATGAGGCTATTTTAAGGGGTTATGTAACAAATAAGTAGAACCATGTTCATGTACATTATTTTTTTTATATATAATAATGAATATAATTTCTAGTCATTTTTGATACTTTGTAATTAGTTTTTAAAGTACAAATGGTGTTTTTAGTTATTATTTAATTAAGAATTATATTTTATTAAATTAAAGGATTTTTGAATTAAATAATATTTTAATAAAATATTATTATTAATATTAAATTAATTGTCATTAATTATAAATGATCTTATAATTTTATGAATGCGATTAAAATGTTTATTAAGGTTTGAAAGCCATTTCTGTCAAAACCCGTGAATTTTTTTATAAATGTCAGTTTTTATTTTAAAAGTGAAAATTCAAATATTTAGAAAATTATTTAAATAAAATAAATATTATTTTTGGAATCAGGACGTCGAAATTATCCAACGGTGAATTTTTCATAATTTTCTGAGACAGTCCAATTTTTGGGTAAAAATTAAATACCATTTAAATATATAATGTGTTTTATGACATCATAATGACCCAATGGTGATGTAATAAAATACCATAATCCTTAGGTTCGGCCAATATATTTTTTATCATTAAAATAATGAGGTTTTGGGTTTGTTTGACTCACTTTTCAAAGCATTAATGGAGCCCTCAAGACTTATTCAACACTTTGCCTTTTTAAATTAATTTCCATGGGAGTGTGACTCACCTCCACATAAGCAACCCTAATTTTTTAATAAGTTCGGACCTTGGACTTGAAAAATATTGTTTTCCTCTTTCCTTTTCCAGAAACCATGGGCTAAAACCATGGGATGGTTTGTGGTTTGGATTATTTTAATATAAGGGGTCCCAAACCTAAATAATAAAGAATTCTCTCACCTTTCCTATATAAACCCACCAAAGCTCCCACTTCCTCCTCACTCAAAGCCCTTGAAGTTCGTCCAACCTCTGCCCTACTCTCTCTAGAATCCTCCCAAGGTGCCCCAAGCTCCCAAGAAGCCTCTCTCTAGGCTTTGGAAGCACACTTCCAAGTAAGGGTTTTTCTTCCTTTCTCATTTTTGTCAATTTTCTTTAAGTTGTATTGCCCTTTTAATTTCATTTATGAATGTTGGGGTATGGTTTCGCACCTCTCCCATACTGCCCTCTTATTGTTTGAATTATGGGAGACCCCTTTCTCTCTCATTAAATGCCTCCCATGTACACCCGTTACTATGCCGAAATTCCGAAAGGAACCTTTTTCTCCTCTTCTATATTCAAGCAATACTTTTGTATCATGAATCTAAATTCCTTTTCAATTGTTGGGACATGTATCTATATGAACTTCTTACTATCCATTACATGTAAATATGATGAGGAACCCCTTTCTCTCTCATCAGCCTTTTTTATGAATTCTTATGTCACGCCGTTACGCTGCCGAAATCACACCGATTTTCTAAGCCAATATCATTGTGTAGTGAATACCATGCCCATTTCTCCATCAAGGGTATTCACCTTTATGCACGTTTACTTATTGATTGTAAAGTTTCATGTATGAATTCTACATTCCTTTATCGTGGAATAAATGATTATGTTTTATGAATCCATGTTTTATGATCCATGTGGCACACTTATGCATGAAATGAAATGTTTAAGAAGGGTGCGCCCTGATAGCGCTCCAATGCATTGGGTAAAGTATAGTATCATGATACGTCATGTGCAATGAGTGTTTACTCATGCTAATTCAAGTGCAATGAGGGTTTACTCGTGTTTCAAGTGCAATGAGGGTTTACTCATGCTCCATGTGCAATGAGCCTTGGCTCATGCTAATTCAATGTTAAGTGTTGTTGCCACATTTCCATGTTATGATTACCATGCTTTATCATGCCTTTATGTTCATGTATCTCTTATGCTCTATTGATATGACTATTGCCTAACATGTATTGTACTCCTCATGTTATTCATTGTGCACTCCCTTACTGGGCTTTATAGCTCACCCTTTTCTTATGCATGTCCTCAGGTTATCCCATGCAATGCTAAGTACGAAGGAATGTAGTGGTCATGTAAAGGAAGTTTTCAATAAGGATGTTGTATTTCAAGTTTAAAGTTTTTATGTAATGATCCTAAGCCCCAAATACACTAAACCTCTCGATCTCCTTTGTTGTATCAAGTGAAGTTTTATGTAATAAAGCATGTTTAAGTTGTGATAAAAAGAAGGGTTGTCATATGATTGTATAAATAGTGTACCACATGGAGGTAACACCTCATGAATGGGTCCCTATATCAAAACATCATCACTAAGGGGATCATCCTTACGATCTTGATGCAACATCCTAGATGGAAAACATTGTGAAGGCATCCTATAATAGATATGATGTACCAAAATTAATGAGTATATCTAGAGAGCTAACTCAAGAAGGATGTGGAAACCACAACACATTCCTATACGATGAATGTACCAATTTTTTTCCTTATAACCAGTGTTTACATGTACTGAGTCAAAATAAAGGTGATCAGAGTCCTGGTGTATGAATATGTCAACTTCCACACCTACACTGGAGTCCCTGGCTCAAAAGATGAACTCAAAACACTTAGCACTTTTTCCCCAAAACAATCTCAGAGACTTCGGTTATAAGGTAGAAATGACTCCTCCAATACTAATCTGTCATGACCCGGCCCAACAGGGTCCAAACTGTGACTACCCCAAGACCACCTCCAATAGGCCAGGGGTTGGCAACCAGTGCAGAGTAGGCATATCACTCACATAGGAGGCCTTAGCCTAATGTACATGTACACACACACACACATCTCCAAGCCTATACAATAATGAAATGTAAAAAAACTGATAACCATGCATGCATACATCTAAAACCTCACAATCATATCATGAAAAAAATATTGTAAATAAAAATGGCCAAACACAATTCCACCACAAAGAAACTGAAAACAATTCCAAACTATAAATTAGGTGAGGATTGCTATCAATTCAACCATAGGAATACACACCGGTCTATCCATCTCACTAAGCTCCACCTAGTCCTCTTCCCTCTAAGACTTTATCAAATGGTCGGTCTTCTACATAAGACATGACAAGTGAGGGAAAATCCCATGAAGGGGTGAGTATAATAATAACTAGCAGGACACTGTAAAATCACTAAGCAAATAACATCAAGAATAATACTTATCTCATCACAGGTATATATTTAAAACACATATAATAATAATATCCAAATATACTCAACATAGACACATAGTCTCAAGGTAAAGTCACAACCATAATTCTATCCTAAGATTATTTCTCGAAGGTTTCACATAACACTCATCTCGGATAACACACTCCATGAGTCAAATAGAACTGATGGATTCCATCTGAAATTTCATGATCGTCAGGTCTCGCCATAATAAGTGCCCACCAAAAGTCTAAAGATAACGATACAAAGATAAAGATCACACCCAAGGCCATGGGGTATACCAAAAAACCAACATGGATCAACATTCTATGTAGGGGATTGACACATGCATAGTGTAAGTCATGAAAATTCCAAGAACCCAACCTAGGGAAAAGATGACGATAAATTATCTCACTTAGGGCCTCATGGAAGGATTCCAACAACTCTATCCAAGACTGAAGTCCCTATAAAGGTATAACCATCATATTTATAAGAATTTATTCCATACTAAACCCTCAGGGAATGGATCAATGGAATGCACCCTAATGAAACTTGTCCAAGATGAAAAGGAAAAGGGATCTAAGCCATCTTTAAAGGAGTACACAACGTTTCCCTTCATCACCGAGTCCTAACCATGTGTCATGGACCATGACCATGTGTCATGGCCCATACCTGTGTCCATGTCTAATTACACAACACGTTCAAGCCTATGTACTCTTGGTCGTGTTCGTGTCTGGCTGACCGTGTCTATGTATGGATAGTCATTCCCGTGCTTGTGCCCATGCCTGTGTACCCTCCTAGGTACACTCTGAGCCACCAATTAAGGGTCACACACTATGTTAAAGTGTTCACACACAATGTGATATCTATCTTTTCACTGAAACCCTAGCACTTCACCAGAGGGGTCCCACATGGTGTGTAATGCTGGAATACACACTGTGTAATGAATTTTTTAAAGAACCTGTAGAATCTTCATATGTCACCCAGATCTGCCACCACCGCCGTCCCTCTCACTGGGAAATTTAGATTTGGATCCAAAAAATCTTGACCACAACTAAAGATTCAATTTTTGGCCATCCCGAAATGATCAGGAAAACTCCTTCTTGAACCATTCCACCATCATACACCAAAACCATAACTGGTGACCCCAAATATAAACTGATCTACTTCTGTTACCATTATCACACAATCACCACATCATATTGAGCCTATATTTTCAATATAAAACTATTGTTCTAAGAAATAGGTGAAAAATTAATGATTTCTTGGTATTTTGGTCGAACCACTGATTAAAAAAAATGCTGGCGATGAATGTATGAAGAACAGTGGGAGAAAACTAAGAGACATGCAAAAGAGTAATGAACCATGGATGTTTTTGGATTGGAATCAATCCTCTACCTTTAGAACAATGAATTAATATCCAAGGTAAAATACACAATTCCTCCTAATAATCCCCACAGATAACCCATACCTGCAATACTATTGATCCGTTAATCAATCCATTGGTCGATTGATTCACATTTTTCATAGGAATAAATTAGTGGGAATAAATCCATATAAAACAACATCCTAACTCAATTTGGATAAATAATTGTTAAAGAATGATTCCATGTCATTATCATTGATGAGATCCTCAAGTTACACCACACACTAATCAATGGTCCATATTCTGGTCGTCACTCACCGACCAAATCTCCTCCAACACTCTCTCATAAATCTCCAAGGTTATGTGGCTAACCCTAAGATTTTTTCTTAAAAACGTTTTTATAGAGAAATAATTTAGGTAACTATGTCACTTATTAAAATAAACCATTTTATTTATTAATTTTATTAATTTTTCCATGATGAAACTCAACCCGAATGCCCGACACACTTCAAGGTTATGTTGTGCCTAGGGTAAAACCCATGCTTTGAACTCAACGACAGCCTCCGATTTATAATATGATCCTCTATTCAAGAGCTATTCTACTTTCTTAGAAAAATTGGGTGTGTGTGATATTAATATATTTAATATATTTCAAAAATAAATTTTAAGTGCATCAGGGATCAAAATCTCTTGCCGTCTCAGCGGTAAGCTCCAAAAATAATCCATATAAAATTAAAAAATAATACCTGAAAAAATATAAGCCATTACAAATAAAGATTTTAAAAATCCAAATCATGGCGTGCTACAAATTTCAAGATCACCCCCCATGAAATCTTCAAATTTATATTTAGAGGATATACTTTCAAAAGTGGTGGGATAATTATCATTACTTTCTAAAAGGGTGTGTTAGTTGTATCCTAAAGTCATGGGCATGTGCTAAAATTATCGAATTATCATTTAGGATTTTTTAATTATGGAAACTAGGTGTTAGACCTTTGTATCACTCTTTGAATATAAATAGACACCCTTATACTCTTTGGTAATAAATTAATTAATTTAACATTATTATGGTGAGTTTTTATTGCATCCTTTTTGTTCTTGCTCAATTGTTGACTTATCAAAGGATTGGTCATCCTTTATGGCGTCCTGTGGCTAGAGTTCTTAGTGAAAAGTTATCTTTGGGTTCTAACATGACCAATTTACACTATACTTATCATTTTATATAGATACAAAAACTTACAATACATAGATATCACATCTCAATAGATGAATTTTCAATACATGTCATAAAAACTCGCCTGAGGACTATAATGGTTTAGTTCCTTTAGAGACCAGGTACATAGTTTTCTTATTTAGTGAAAGATCTTTAACATATCCCATAAATATCTTCCCACATAGTATTCTTCTAAAAAAAATCCTACTTAAAATATTTATTTATAACCTGGGGAAAGGAAACATAAGAAAGGGTGAGCTTAGATGCAAAGTATGGTCAAACAAGGGAGATATTAACATATCATGACCATAAGGGTATGCGAACATGATAATAACATTTTAAAACCATACCCTTCATATCATAAATCATAAGACCGAGTCATGGAATAAATCATGACAGTTTATAAGACATTAATCAAAATGGAATCAAATAACATGAGCCATGAGAACGTAAGTTGGCATAAGACATAGATTTTTGGAATACACATAAGTATAGAAAATAATTTCCTTAGCAGTCAAAGTTCATTTTCAAAACTATCATAGTAGACTGAGTTCACTTCCCAAACTATCATAGTAGTCAAGGTTCACTCCCAATATTATCATAGTGGATAGAGTCCCTTACTTAATTGGGTTCAATCCCCATTCCAATCCTATTTATCTTGTGAGATATCAATCTTTACCCAATGCATTGGTGGGAGATATAGGTCCTACCCATCACATAACGAAAATCATATAAATGTGCTCCATAAGATCATAAAAAATTCATTATATTAGAACCCATGAAAATAAATGGGTTTTATAAATATTTCATTATAGAATAAACTATGGAAAATAAATAGGTTTCATAATCATTTCAACATTTCATCATTGCCTAACTTGTGAAAGAATAAATGGGTTTCATAATCATTTTATCATGGTATAACCCAGGGAGGTGAAATAAGTTTCATAAAAATATTTTTATTATAAACACAATCCATCTAGAGAAATAATAATAATGATATCCTTGGATCATATTCCCAATAAAGCATAAGTAACATTAACGTATGTCATCTTAGATGGAAAATGATTTTGAAAGATCACTTGGAACATTTCTTGAGTAAAATCACCTTTTCACTTTGAAAATCACTTTTTTAAACTAAAATTTCATAAAAAATTTTCAAAATAATTTTATTTGAAAATAAACATTCACACTTATAACATAATATTTAAAACATTGATTGGTCATGTTGTTGAGAAATTCTATTCATGTCATACATGTAAAAACAAATATTCCCTTCACATTTTTAGTAAAATCCAAATGGACCTTATTTGGAAAATGACATGAAGATTCCTTTTAAAAAAAAATATAAAAATTAAAACATGGGTAAAAATTTATTTAATAAATCATTTTGAGAATGTTGAAACATTTTTGAAAACATTTTTAGAAAACATGGATATAGAAGATTTTTTTTTTCGATCAATGAGAGAAATAATAACGTTTTTTCCTAAAAAAATTATTTTGGTATCTTTAATACTTTAATCAAGGAAAATTAAGGAAAAAAATGTATTATCATGAGATAAACATAGGTTTATAAAATTAATTATATTATTAAAATATGGATCATAAGGTTTCATCATCAGAAGAATAAACATAAACAATCCTGATAAATGACGAGATTGTATCATAAAACCCTTACCACTTTGGTAACATTGTCTCATAATCCCCATGAAAGAATAAAATTATATGAAAATTAAAATATCATGAGAATAAATTAATTAATTATATTACATGTAAAAGGTTCTGTATATACACCGCATAAAATAATATAGTTTCATAACATAACATGTGTCTCAAAGAAGGCAAATTACGACCAAAATTTCTTTCCACATTAGTAACTTTGAAACTGTAACCCCCATGAATGATATAACCTCAAATGGATATTTAAATCCAAATAATTTTTATGATAATCTTAATAAAATACATTAATAGTAATTATATACACTATATATAATAAACATGTGGTATATATGACATGTATCTCACAGAAAATAAAAGTGAGACAAAAATCCATTACCTTAAGTCTCGAATTCCTTGGTACACATTTGAACTTCATGTATAATAAATATAAGTTTATTATACATATATTAAATAACCACAATTATATATATCATACCATATAGGATTTAATTATGAAAATTTATTAGTCTTTTGTTAATAATTCCATGTTAAAATCACATTTTGGGCAATAAATGCTTTGTTTTTTTTCACGTGTGTTTTGATTTGTTATTTTTGATACTCTTAATTTAATCATGGTTACATCACCTCTTTAATTTTTATGATGGTATAAATCTAATATATATTCATTATATATGTATTTAGAGTAATCCATAAAATTTAGATATGGAAAATGAAATATACTGTTCATGGATATGGTAGGCTGTATGTACGCCATATGTATGCATGAAAGTTGTTTCCATTTTCTCGACAAGTTAAATGAAAGAAAGGTAAATAATATATTACCTTTTCATAACCATTTTAATTTCATATATATTTAACATATATTAATTAAATTTACCCTAATTATCTTCCATGAAAAGTTTTATTGAAAAATGAATCACATCATTTCGTGAGGCAGTAGTCTGCCGTACACACAAAAAATGTTATAATATAACTCATAGAATGAAAATTATAAAGGTATATTTGATATCATAATTAAATAAGTATAATTATATTACATATATCGTATTTATTCATTTAATCTATCCTTATTACCATATAATTAAAAAAAAAAATGAAAAACACATCACGTCGGTTCGTGAGACAGTAGTTCACCATACACATGAGTGAAGTTATTGATTTCAAATGGGTTGGTAGGTAAGAAGGTAGTGTTATGTTAGAATAATACTAAGATACAAAATAGGTTGTGGGGGTTAATTTGTTTCTTTCACATATATTTTTAATTTCAAATTTAATCCCCCTTTGTATATGCAACGTTCTCTTCTTTAAGCAAGTTATGCAGTGGAAAAATAGAGAATAACACAATAGTTTTTATAGTGGTTCATGGAAAAATTATTCCCTATTAATATCAACAAACTCTATCTCATAAATCTTGGCTATTTTCACTAAATAGGTCCTCTTATCATAATACCTCCATAGCTGAGTGTAGGTAGTTGACACCTTTACAATAAAGCTTTCACATGGCCTACTGGTTCTTTTATAGAGAACTGAAATATCAACAACTTAGAACAAGAATATAAAACTCCACCAAAACTGAGTATGAGTAGCTAATACTCTAAATAAATTTAATTCCCTAAGTTTTTAAGAAAATAAAACTATGTTCAACAGCGTATGCGATGCGCAACACCAAACCCAAATAAACAATAATTATTTAAATATGGTCGTTTTAACCTAGACATTAAATTCTTGGATATGAATAGGATTAAATAATTTATAAAATATATATAAATTAAACTCAACATAAATTTATTAAAAAATTCTTAGTAAATAATCACTCAATTTTTCATAATGTCTTTTGTTCTTCAAAATATCTTTTCTTCAAAAATTATTTTATTTCTTTTCATAAAAAAATATTAAAATTAATTTACATAACATTTAGAAAATTTAATTGATAAAATTAAATCCATTTTTTATATTATCATATCAAAATTAAATAAGGGTAATTTTTTTTGCGATTTTTCAGAAAAATATCGATTTTGTAGTGAATAGTGGAAAATACTCATTTTTTTAAAAGCGTTATTTCATTTGATAAATTAAGTAATTTAAAAGTAACATTATTATATTAATTTAATTTAAAAGTAAAATAATTATTCTTTAGTTATATTTAATTCAATTAATTACATTTAAATCATATTTATACTAGATTTTAGAATAAGTTTACTTTTAGGATTAAAAACATAGTTTTCTGAAAACTATTTTAAAATGCATAATGTTTATATATTATAATTAGTTAAAATAAACCCTAAAAATGAATTATTTTAAATAAATTTTTATATTATATATCTATATTTATTAATTTAAATTAATATAATTAAGATTAATAGATATATAGTTAAATTAAAATCATATTTTCATTGAAAAATTCATTTTTCAGTTTACCGCTTTCTACCACGCTATCAGGTTTTATATTAAATTAAATTCATCCACCTCTGTGAATTGATTTTTATAAAATATATTCCATATTTTGAATCATTATAATTAATATTATTTAATAAGTTAAACTTAATTTTTGTACAATTTGAATAGTAACCGTAGTAAATATTTATTACCATGGTAAAAGGAAAATTGGTTAATTAAGGGTAAAAATAAGTTAACAAGGACTAGAGACAAAGTAACCCTAAGAATATGAATATTTATATTTTAAATTAAATATTTTAATTTTTATATTTATTTTTGTTACTTTATAAATTATTAAATAATAATTTTGATAAAAATTATATTTTTGATGCGTTAAAACAAAAACTGTAGTTAGAGTAATATATAGTTTTAATCAAGACACTCTTTTTGATTAATTAAATAATTTTTGAAATAAAGGATATTTTAATTAAATATTATTATTAAATAGTATATATTAAATACAATTGATAATATATATTTATGAATTGAAAATGTAATTTTGTAAGGTTTGGAAAACTGTTATTGTTAAAAAACCCAACATTTATCAATAAATGTTGATTCTATTTTAAAAGTAAAAATTCACATATTTAAAAAGATATTTATATAAAATAAATATTTTTTTGTAATTATCATGTCAAAATTATCCAATGTTGAATTTTTATTAATTTTCTAAGACAGTCGAATTTTTGGGTAAAAATTAAATACGGTGTAAATATACATAATGTATTATGACATCATAATGAACCAAAAATGATGTAATAAATATTATAAAAAGTATCCAAGACCAAATATATGTTTTTTATTTAAATTAATGAGTTTTTATGTTATTATATTAATTTTATAATGCCTTCACGAATCCTTCAAAACCTATATTATATTTTAAGGTTTTAAAATCATTTATTTAAGAACATGACTCACTTCCACATCACCAAGGGTAATATTTTAATTATTTCAGCCCTTGGAATTATAAAAAAAAATATTATTTGGTAGAAGAAATGTTCAAAAACCATGTTAAGGTTTGTGGTTTTGATTATTTTATTGTACAGAGTCCAAAACCTATGTTTGGGAAAAAACAATGAACTCCCCTCTCTTTTTCTATATAAACCCACCCAAGGTCCCATTAATATTTACTAAAAACATCGTATCATGTTTTTACTCTTCCATAAACTCTATAGAGTCATCCCAAGGTTTCCTCAAGCTCTCAAGAAGCACCTCATAAGATTTTGGAATCACCCTCTCAAGGTACGACATCTCCCTCTCTTTTTATTATTCAAGAACATATTTTATGTTGTGCTTTTTAATTTCCATTTGTTATTGATTGGGTATGTTTTACTACATAAAAATCACCTCCATTTTTATTTAAATGTGATTACATACACCTTTAACTCTCATTAATCCCTCCCATGAACCTTTATGTACACCCGTTATGCCGCTGAAATTGTCCTATGATTTTCTATACCAAAAGTGAGGGACCTTTCCCTCTTCCATTAAATACAAGAACCTTCATTATATTTTGAATTTTTTAATCTCAATTGGTTTTATTATCATGAATTTATAAATATAAATATAATTTCCAATTTATTTCCTATCAATTAGAGATCATTTATTCCCTCTCATTATAACATTTACCTAAGCCGTCACTATACTGAAATTTCGTAAGAGATCCTATCCTTCTCTTTATTCAAGCATCTTCATCATTTTATTCATTTTATTTCCAATTAATATTGTTGGGATATTTCACACCCAGGACCTTTTTTTAAATTCATTATTCATTTAATTTCCATTCCTGATTTGTTTTGGGGGTTTACCACTCATTTTGGTGAAAATGGTGAGTTTTGAAAATTTGGGCCAAACCGTAAGCCAAATTCCAGATTTAAAAACAAATTTAGTTTCTTATATAACTCCTTCATTTTTTACTATTTTATACCCATTCCACTTCCCAATTGGCATACCCTGATATATTAAAATCACCATATCCATTTGAACCACATAGAAATCCAAAATCATGATGGATTTTGGTTTTTGATTAAGGTAATGGGCCTGCCCGTAAGTCCATTTCCTGCTTTAACTTATTTTTTAAATTTTCCACATCTCATTCATTTTTTACTTTTTCCCATGATTACACCTCCCTATCAACAAAAATATCCCTAGGATCACCCCCATTACCGTTTTAGAAATTTTGGAGCTCAGGGGAACCACGAATTAGGGAGATCTTTCATACTATTTCTCAAATCAACCAGATTTGATGAGGTAAAATGAATCTCTCATAACTCCTTTAATTTTCATCATTTTCCCCCCATTTAAGTCCCCACATGACCTAATATGACCCATTCGAACCTCCATACCAGTTTTGGGTACTTGGAGATTCATATTTGGGTTGATGTAGGGCGATCTCTTCAATATTTCTGCAAGTAAGTATCTATCTATTTGATTTATCCTCTTTTATTAGGGTTTCATCCCTCTTTATTGATATTCCAAAGTGTCCAGAATCTAGGGTTCATACCTTGGGTTTAACCATGAGTCTTTTTGGTGAAAATTTTTGGTCTAGGGATGGATTTATCATCCTTGTGGTGCCGGGTTGTTGCGGTTGATGTTTCACACCATGTTTTGAGGGATTCGAAAATTTCGGTAGGTGATTCCATGGGTAAACATTTAATGATGAGTTAGTTTGCTTGATTAAATAATTTTTCATGTTCCTTATATGCTGTGAATTATGAAAAAACCATTTTTGGTAGCAATAGTAAAGAATTTGTTATGAAAGTTACATTTTTGTTTGAAGTATGTATTTTTCAAACGTATTTCATGTGTTATCTCTTGTGGTAGTTCTGTAAAATGTGGAAGTGATTTATTAGTTGTTGAAATGGGCTGCCAATTTTGGTTGGGTAATGATATAGTGTCATGAGGGCCTAGAAATGGGGGTCTTTGAATGGGTTTTATGTGTATAACCTTGTTATACTCCTTGAAAGTGTTTTATGGATTTGTGTGTTCTTATGGGTATCTTTGGTGATATTGTTCAAGGTGATTATATAACATTTGAAGGTATTATTATTACATGTTTATTGGGCTTCAGATTCTATTTTGGTAGGGGCTTGGTGTGATTTTGGCTTAAAAAGTGGTTTTTGAAATGGGTTTTATGTGCAAATCTTGGGTATACTCCTTATAATTGTTTTATGAAAGTTTTGAATGGTTTATTGAGTTGTGTAAGTGGTGAAACTATATCAACAAACTGTTTTGGTAGGAGTATATTTTTAAAAGGTCTATTTAATTTTTGAAAAGGCCGTTATGTCATATGTATCATCTTGTAAATATTTTATTAAATTTTTTGAAGGAGATATTGAGGTGTTAAAGTGATGTGAATGTGATGTGGACCGTTTTGTGTGAGTGTGATGTGAAAAATTGAAATTTTTATTATGAAAGGAGTGTTATGTGCTGTGTGTGTGGGTTGTTATATGAGTTGAAATATCTCATAATTGTTTTATAAAATTGTTTAATGGTTTTGTGGAAGTGTTGAAGAAATGTGAAATGTGTTGTGGGTTATTTTGGTGTGAGTCGGATTTCAAAATCATTTTGAATGAAAAATGGACTTTTGTGACTTGTGTGGTATACATATGGGATTTTGGGTGGATTTGTGATGTGGAAATGATATTTTCATGTTCAATGTATATTTCTTGACTTTTTGAACTTGTTTGAGCACAAGGGGAAAACCTGGGTATCTAGGTGGGTGGATGTGTACTAGTATGCTAGTGAATCCTTGGGGTTTGGCCTCAGTTTCACTTAGAAAGATTGATGCTTACAACTCTAACTAAACTATGATGATGATGATTGGGGAGCACTAGGTTATGGGTATGTTCCCTACTAGTGGATCGTTTACAAGAATGGATATTTGTGATGGTTACTCTCACCGAGATACGAGGTACCTGGGACCCACAACTAGCTAGTGCCTAGGGGTTATTTCCTATTGCTTGTGCTCATTAGTTACTTTATACTTACCGTCGGCATACGGTACATTTGGCTGGAAAATTCAGTATCTTTGGTGTTTATTTTAAAAGTTTTAATCCTTTAAAATAGCCCACTTGAAAACTGTTCTTATTCAAAGTTGCATCTTTTAGAAATTGTAACTAGATTTTCATGTTTTTGAAAACTTGCATGCTTTTTGTCTTTAAATGTTTATCATATGGAATCTTTTAGTGGTGGTATCCTACTGGACTTTGTCTCACACCCTACTTACACCATTGGGTGTAAGCAGACTTTCTTATTTTGTGTCACGGGTTTGGGTACAGGTTTTATGCCATTGGTTCAGGTTTTTAGCAGTCCATCGTGATGCAGTGTCGTGGAGATGGATTGAGGGTGGTGCCTCTTTCCATGTGGAGGTACTTGGGCTGTCATTTCATGAGTTTGTAACTTTGTAATGGTCTTCAAACATTGTTTAAAATTTTGCAATTCAGTTCAGAATTTTAGTAAAAGATGTTTTGGTTTGAAAAATCCAGATTTGATTTCTTGGATTCATTTGTTGTTTTAAGTATACAAACTCAGGTAAATCGTTCCCAATTTTCAGTTTTTGATACCCAGGCACTTGTTCCAGACCGTGGGGATCTGGAACGCCCTTCGAGACTTTCCACGGGTCAGGTCGGGTGCCGGTTTTGGCGGTGACCAGATTCGGTTCGTGAAAAAATGGTATCAGAGGAGGTTCGCTCTATTTGAGTCATGTTATTTGGGAAATAGTCAGGATAGTCTAGAGTTAAGATTTTCGGGACATGAAATTACGTTTATGGGTAGTGTGCTTGATCACCACACCTCATGTCGGGATTCAAGTCACCAGGGGAAGTCAGGATTTATCTATGTCTTTTGGTTTTCTTGGTCTGATGATGATTAGGGGATATAAAAAGAGAGTTGGGTTAATGGTCTCAGTGAGCTCGCAGGGTCTGGAAAGCCATGTGGAGCTGAGGATATTCCCTAGAACACTCTTTGTGATGGCGAAGTGATTGGGATATGGATTCCAACCATATGTCCAAGTCACCCACTGCAACTAGTTTCCTCTCGCATTGTTTTGTGCTTTAGTTTTGAAATCAAGGAACTTTGGTTTTAAAGTGACTTGGTTTTAGGAAGCGTAAAGTTTTTGTGAAATTATTTTCAAATAAAGAGGGAATGGTTTGATTTATGAAATGGTTGAACTGAATTTTCAGAATTTTTTTGAAATGGAAAATAGTGGGCTTACACCTCTTTTGAAATCAGGAACCATATTGAAGTTGGATTTCAAAAGTGTTTCCAATATAGTTTTCTAAACAATTAAAGAGAGTTTTAATGGGATGAGATATTTTAAAATTGATGTGAATAACTTGGAAGTAAGTTCTTTTCTAAATGGTTGTGTCCTTATGAAAAGTTTTGTAAGATATTAATTGGTATTTTGATCTCATTGTTAGGAGTTTTGAGAAAAAGTATGGGTTGGTTGACCGCTTTGTTTTTGAAAAGTGGAAATAATTTTAGTTTTATCCTTTGGTATTTCAATGAGAGACCAAATTCATGGGGTTATATGGGATTATGGATGGTTTATGGCATGATTGGATGAGTGTTGGGATGAATATGAGGAGGGTTCCCGGTGTGGCACAAAAACATGTATGTTTGAGGCCCATGGGGCACCATTAGTGGATACTCTAACCACTGAACTGTTGGTTTTCAAAGAAATGTTTTTAAAGAAAAACATGATGTCTTGATGAATTGTTTGGTATGGTGTATATTGTGTGTTTTTGGAAAATGTTGATGTTGTGGGATGTTTTGAGTCCAAGAACCCCTCCTGTTCGAACTATGTTTTGGGTTTGTGTTTGGTCGGTAAGCTGGGTAGAAGGACCAGTTAGTAGTCTCCTATGAGATATATTTTCAGACACATTTATAGTGGTTCCATTAATGTGTTTGGATCTGTTTTGTGGCATGTTTTTACCAATGGACCAGCTTGGTTGGGTCCTTGGGTTCTCCCGTTGGATAGGGTACGCCCCCATTAAGGGTTAGTGCACAACTGAAGTGTAACCCAGATTGTTTCTCCATTGGAAAATCCTCCAGTTGATTAATGTAAGGAATATTTTCTTGAGCTTTATAGAATGAGTCTACACCATTTACATTTTTGGTTTTTTTTTCGGATCCTCTTATTGCAGAAGAGTGCTCGTGGATGGTTGAAAGAGACCTTAGTTTCTTAAGCTACCTGATTCTTCAAAGGTGGAAGTTGTCTAGGGTTGTTAGTATGGATAGTGTCTAATAGGGCCTCTGAGTCCTTCATAGTCTCTTCAAAGAAGGGGTTTATGTTAGGCCACCTGTGTGGGAAATCTGGCCATGAGAGGCTGTTATGGACACTTTCTGGAATGCTGTGATATTTGGGGATGTTGTATAAGGCCCCCTCCTTTTATTATTTCTATGAGTCGCTTTGGTCATGTTCGGTGACGCATTGTGATGTCGCGTGATCATTTGATTTTAAAGGTGAAATTGTACAATATTTTGTGAGTATTTTTTTCAGAAGTGTTTCTCCTTTCGGGAGATCTCGACATCCTCTGTTTTAGAGGAAGGTGTTTATATGTGTCCTTTATTTCTGTTGTTTCTCACCCGAAGAAATACGGTGTGATGTGAGTGCATCCTCTAAACCCTTATTTCAGTGAAATTCCATGTTAGGGTAAAGTGAGTTCTGGAGTGTGTTTTGTCTTGGTGAACCCATTTGGGATTTCATGTAGTTGTTTGTAGCATCGAAATAAAAAATTCTCTTCGGGGGTTTCCAAATCCTAACTGCGAGGATGAAGATGCTTCAATCATTCCAGCTCCAGCCATATGTCCCGGAGAGAAGCTGACATGTAGTCAGAGGAAATCCCAGTGTAGTTTTTAACCTTGTACAAAGAACTGTTCTCAGTATGATATATGGGAATAGTTTAAACATGTGGTGTTGTCATCTTGCTTATTTTGTTCTCATTTGGTGTAAAGAGGTGGAGGGCCTCATCCCCATGTTATCTATCAATGACTTTCTTTTCCCCTTTAGTTTCCTTTGGGTTCGGGGGAAAGGTTTTAGATTTTTCTAGAAAATTTGAGTGAACATTTAGTAGTAACCATTCCCAAAAAAAACCATGTAGGTATAAGGAACCACATGGTTAGCGCACAGTTTCCCAAACTGTGCGGGCTAACTGTGCGGCCGTCCCAACTCTTTAAGTTTTGGGGTTTTTTGTGCTGGCCCATATTGGTCAGTTAAGATGGTTGGTTCTTATGGCGGGGAGACCCACTATGAGTCTCATGTATATTATTTTGAAAATGTCTAATGGGATTTTACTCCTTGTACCGGGGAGTTTGTTCGGGGCTCCCCTGTTAGTGTCTTGATTATGTCTCAGAAAAATTTAAGTTGTCTCTTATGGTTGGGGAGCCCATTTGTGTATCCTTGTACCAATAACTCACTGTTGTACCTGGTCATGACTTGGAAGTGGGTAGTCTCATTCGGAGATATATAAACACTTACATCTTCCTTGGGTAAACCTTGGGATTAGAGAGTTTCCAATGGTTTAGTTATATCAAGGTAAGTGTAACCTTGTTCGATGTTCTTGTTTGTTTGGGTAAATTGCTTGAGCCTTGTTCAGATAGTGTTTGATGAGTTTTCTTTTAGGATAAATCCTGAATATGCTTGATCATTTCAGTAAATATGTGTATGTTTTGGTTGTGAAGTATTCCTTCCTTAATTGACAGCTGGAGGTGTTTTGGACTTTGGGGGCGAAGTTCAGCAAAGGAGTCCATTTCTGCCTTTCGGCTGGGTTTGGTTTTTGCTTTGTACTTGATGTAGATTTCTGAGGGCAGAAAGTTTTATGGTGGGGAGAATTTTTACACCCATGAACTTTTTTGAAATTCATTATTCATTTAATTTCCATTCCTGATTTGTTTTGGGGATTTACCACTCATTTTGGTGAAAATGGTGGGTTTTGAAAATTTGGGCCAAACCGTGAGCCCAATTCCAAATTTAAAAACAAATTTCGTTTCTTCTATAAATCCTTAAATTTTTACTATTTTATACCCATTACACTTCCAAATTGGCATACCCTGATATATTAAAATCACCATATCCCTTTGTACCACATAGAAATCCAAAATCATGATGGATTTGGGTTTTTGATTAAGGTAATGGGACTGCCCGTAAGCCCATTTCCCGATTTAACTTATTTTTTTAAAATTTTCCATATACCATTCATTTTTTACTGTTTTCTGTTATTCCACCTCCCTCTCAAATAAAATATCCTGAGGATCACCCCCATTATTGTTTTCATAATTTTGGAGCTCAGGTGAACCGAGAATTAGGGCGATCTTTCATACTCTTTCTCAAATCGACCAGATTTGATGAGGTAAAATGAATCTTTCATAACTCCTTCAATTTTCATCCTTTTTACCTCATTTTAGTCCCCACATGACCTAATATGACTCTTTCTAACCTACATACCATTTTTGGGTACTTTGAGATTCATATTTTGGTTGATGTAGGGCGATCTATTCAATATTTCTACAAGTAAGTATATCTCTATTTGATTTCTCCTCTTTTCTTAGAGTTTCATCCCTCTTTCTTGATATTCCAAAGTTTCTAGAAGCTAGGGTTCATACTTGGGGTTTATCCATGAGTCTTTTTGGTGAAAATTTGTGGTCTAGGTCTAGATTTATCATCCTTGTGGTGCTGGTTTGGTGCGGTTGATGTTTCGCACCATGTTTTGAGGGATTCAAAAATTTCGGTAGGTGATTCCGTGGGTAACCATTCAATGATGAGTTAGTTTTCTTGATTAAATAATTTTTCATGTTCCTTATATTATGTGAATTATTTAAAAACCATTTTTTGTAGCAATAGTAAAGAATTTGTTATTAAAGTTACATTTTTGTTTGAAGTATGTATTTTTCAAATGTATTTCATGTGTTATCTCTTGTGGTAGTTTTGTAAAATGTGGAAGTGATTTATTAGTTGTTGAAAGGGGCTGAAAATTATGGTTGGGTAATGATATAGTGTCATGTGGGCCTAAAAAGGGGGGTATTTAAATGGGTTTTATGTGTATAACCTTGTTATACTCCTTGAAAGTGTTTTATGGATTTGTGTGTTCTCATGGGTATCTTTTGTGATATTGTTCAAGGTGATTATATAACATTTGAAAGTATTATTATTACATGTAGATTGGGCTTCCAATTCTATTTGGTAGGGTCTTGGTGTGCTTTTGGCTTAAAAAGAGGTTTTTGAAATTGGTTTTATGTGCAAAGCTTGGGTATACTCCTTATAATTGTTTTATGAAAGTTTTGAATGGTTTATTGAGTTGTGTAAGTGGTGAAAATATATCATCAAAATTTTTTGGTAAGAGTATACTTTTAAAAGGTCCATTTCATTTTTGAAAAGGTAATTATGTCATATGTATCATCTTGGAAATATTTTATTAAATTGTTTGAAGGAGATATTTAGGTGTTAAAGTGATGTGGACTGTTTTGTGTGAGTGTGATGTGAAAAATTGAAATTTTTATTATGAAAGGAGTGTTATGTGCTGTGTGTGTGGGATTTTATATTAGTTACAATATCTTATAATTGTTTTCTAAAATTGTTTAATGGTTTTGTGGAAGTTTTGAAGAAATGTGAAATGTGTTGTGGGTTATTTTGGTGTGAGTCGGATTTCAAAATCATTTTGAAAGAAAAATGGAATTTTGTGACTTGTGTGGTATACATATGAGATGTTGGGTGGATTTGTGATGCGGAAATGATATTTTCATGTTCAATGTATATTTCTTGACTTGTTTAACTTTTTTGAGCACAAGGGGAAAACCTGTATATCTAGGTGGGTGGACGTGTACTAGTATTCTAGTGAATCCGTGGGGTTTGGCCTCAGTTTCACATAGAAAGATTGACGCTTAAAACTCTAACTAAACTATGATGATGATGATTGGGGACCACTAGGTTATGGGTATGTTCCCTACTAGTGGCTCGTGCATGAGAATGGATATTTTTGATGGTTACTCTCACCGAGATATGAGGTACCTGGGACCCACAACTAGCTAGTGCCTAGGGGTTATTTCCTATTTCTTGTGCTCATTAGTTACTTTATACTTACCGTCGGCATACAATACATTTGGATGGAAAATTCAGTAGCTTTGGTGTTTATTTTAAAAGTGTTAATCCTTTAAAATAGCCCACTTGAAAACTATTCTTATTCAAAGTTGCATCTTTTAGAAATTGTAACTAGCTTTTCATATTTTTGAAAACTTGCATGATTTTCATCTTTAAATGTTTATCATATGGAATATTTTAGTGGTGGTATCCTACAGGTCTTTGGATCACACCCTACTTACACCATTGGGTGTAAATAGACTTTCTTATTTTGTGTCACAGGTTTGGGTACAGGTTTCATGCCATTGGTTCGGATTTTTAGCGGTCTATCGTGATGCAGTGTCGTGGAGATGTCTTGAGGGTGGCAGCTCTTCCATGTAGAGGTTCTTGGGCTGTAATTTAATGAGTTTGTACCTTTTTAATGGTCTTCAAAAATTGTTTAAAATTGTGTAATTCAGTTCTGAATTTTAGTAAAATATTTTTTGGTTTGAAAAATCCGGATTTAATTTCTTGGATTTATTTGTTGTTTTAAGTATACAAACTCGGGTAAATAATTCCCAATTTACACATTTTTATACCCAGGAACTTGTGCCAGACCATGGGGATCAAGAACTCCCATCGGGACTTTCCACGGGTCGGGTGGGGTGCTAGTTTTAGCAGCGACCAAATTCAGTTCGTGATAGGATATGTTTTTACACATCCATATTACTGAAAATTTTATTTTAAAATGATGATATACCTCTTTTTCTCTCATTAAACCATTTTATGAACCTTTATGTACTTTCGTTATGATGTAGAAATTTCACTGTGATTTTTCCCTGCCAAACATTTTTTTTGTGAATAACATCTCTATTTACACACAAGGGTATTCAACTAGAAATACCTATACTTATTTTATTGGGAAATTCCATGTATTTATTCCACACTCCTTGATCATGGAATTAAATGTGATGAAATATGTTCTTATTTTATATGATCTATGTGGAAACTTATGCATTTATATTATATGATTATTATGGGTGCACCCAAATTGCACTATAATAAATTGAATAATGTTTTAGTCTCATCAGATTCCATTTAGGGTGAATAGAAGATTATCCTAATCATATTTATGTTATGTTCTCTTGGTGGTTAAGTTTGAATTATGCATATGATGTCATGTTTAAATTCATTACCACATTCCCATGTTGCCTTTATGTTACCATACTTTATCATGCCTTATTGATCATGTTTATGATCCTTAACCCTTTTATATATGATTTAAATTCCTATCGTATAACATGTAATAATTTATTCATGTTATTCTTATTTTATATCCCCTTACTAGGATTTATAGATCTCCTCTTTCTTATGTACATCCCCAGGTTATCCCAGGTAGTTTTAGAGGACTAATGATTTCTAAGATCATGTTAAATAAGTTTTCAATAATGTTGTTGTATCCCATGTTCAAGATGTTATTCTATGTTCCTAATTCCCAAAGACACTAAACTTATTGATATTTTGTGTTTTATTATGTGTATTATTATGTAATAAATCATGAATTAATGTGTAATAAATACATGGTTCATCATAGTTGGTATCAAAGAAAAGTTTAGTTATTTTTGGTATTTGTATTAGAGAACTCTATAGAAATACTTAGGGATATGACCAAACATAAGAAGACATCCCTAAATTTTGGTGAAGTATAGTGTAAGTTGTTTCTAAGAAAATAAATCCCTATTTAAATACTACAAGTGGATGTGGATTTGGAAAAAATGTACCTAGGAGTAACACCCGAAAACACCACATTGAGATAGACTCGATTGGGAACTGGTGCACAATAATGGGTCATACTGTACACATGGTTTGAAACTCCTAAGGGATATGCTTTAGTAAATTCACATGATCATTACGAATCATTATTAAGGGAATAAGAATTACCATACAATTCTATGTTAGGAAATAGATCATGGATAACTTAGACTAAATCCAATAAATTCATAAGTTAAGGAAAAACTAGTCATTTATAGGTTATCCATTTAATGTTACTTTCTTACCGGTTATGTGTTTAATAGCTTAAAATTATTAATCCATATTTTTAAATTTATTCTAGTCAATGGCTGGAAATATGAAGAACTGAGTCAAAAACCAGTGTGATGGGAAATGTGATGACTACCCAAATGATATTCCTAACATGATATGATCTCAAGTAAGATATATTGTGATTATGAAAAACTAGCTTTAAAAAATAAAAATTAACAGTTGGAAGATAGTTGAATGTTAAAATAAATCAAATAATAGGAGGATGAATTATTTAGAAAGTTCATATGATAAAGGTGACAAAGAAAATAAGATTCAATTTTTTGTGTGTAAAAAATGTGGAAATTGTAACTGAGGGAAATTCCATAAAGGAACTCGAAGGTATTTTAAGTGAGTAGAAATAGGGAATAAAGTAGTTAGTTGCTATAAAAAAAATGAAGAGTATGATTAAATTTTATAAATTAAATACTATGTAACCCTTTATTGTTTAATGTCTTATGTATGGAGAACTTGATCATTAATCAAGTCAATTACCAAATCCAAGGGTTAAATCCTAGACTAAGTAATTATGCTACAAAAATCATTGAAGTGTAAGTATTTAAGTGTTTATGTATTAGTATTTGAGAATTATGATCTTGGATTATTTTATCAAAGACATTATGAATATAATAATCATGAAATATCTAAGGATTGTTCCACATTATTTTTTATTTAATTATTTGAAACATATGTTTAATAGTCTCGATAATCTATAAAAGTGATTTAGTGATAGATTGATATTTTAGAAAACACATGACTGAGGAATTGATAACCCTTAATACATGTTGATGTTGGGATAAACCTAAATATTCTTGGGATGATATATATAAGTCCAATATTTAAAATCATTTATACCAATTTTTATGATTTATATTATGGAAGTTTAGCATGATTAAGGAAATTTTTGGAAAACATATTAAATGATCAAATCTTTTTTTATTTTGAGATAATTAATGATATTTTAGAAGATGTTTTATTTGGTTGAGGTATATATACCCATTATGATTAATATAAATGATTATTTTAGGATAATGCTGAGGTTTAGGATGAAGGGTATGATAAAAACTTTTAGGTTAAAACATTTTTCAATTTTGAGGTTATTTGTGCTATTTGGTATATAAGAGTATTTATTTAAGGAATGATATATGATAAACAATCAGGATTTTTTTATTGAATTTTGGAGATTAATATATTATGATTTATTAAATTTTTAGTATTATATTACTTTATGATAACCATTTTTAATTTAGTAATAGCTTGAATAATAGCTTGTTATTCTTTGGTGGATTATGTGATTAGTTAGAAGCTTATTCTAGTGCTCAAGAATTTTTTTTATCTTGAGTTTTAATGGTATGGAGAAATGATTATAAAAATAAAATTGATTAAAGGATTAAATTATACTTTTCATGAATTCATATTTACTTATTTTCCTAGTCTAAATGGTAAAGGAATTACTTAATTCTAGGAAAAGTATCTGGAAAAAAACTTGTTGGCACAACCCAATCATTTATGATGAATTTATGATATTTTAACCCATAAAAAATTTATGGTTTGTAGTCATTGAATTCATAGTAAACATGTTATATATCACACTATATTAGTTATTTGGTGTTAGTTTTATCTTCTATGTTTATGTTTTCACTTTCCACTAATGTTATCCTACTTGGAAACCTAGTTATGTGACAACCTTCATACTTCCCCTTCTCTCTTTTCAAGTGGATGTTTTATTAAACCTTTTTATGACATGGGTTTTAAATAAATATATTTTAAAGTTTCCAAAAATTACTTACTAAGATCAAGTTCAAATTGAGAGGACACAATTTATTAAGGGGGGATAATGTATTCCCTTGAGTTTTTAAAAAGAGAAAACTATGTTTTATAGCATATGCGATACACAACACCAAACCCAAATAAACAATGATTATTTAAATATGAATATTTTAACCTATAAATTAAATTTAAGGATATGAATAGGATTAAATAATTTATAAAATATATATATAGGACCTACTCAACATAAATTTATTGATAAATTCTTAGTAGATAACCACTCAATTTTGCTAATGTCTTTTTGTTCTTCAAAATATGTTTTCTTCAAAAAGGATTTTTATTTATTTTTATAAAAAAATATTCTAATTAATTTATAGAAAATTTATAAAATTAACTCCAATTTTTATATAATTATATAAAAATTAAATTAGGATAATATTTTTTTTGTGATTTTTTAGAAAAAATATTGAATTTTTAGTGAATATTGGAAAAATACCCATTTTTTTGTAAAACTGTCATTTTATTTGACAAATTAAGTAATTTAAAAGTACCATTATTATATTAATTTTATTTAAAAGTAACATAATAATTATTTATTTATATTTAATCCAATTAATTATATTTAAATCATCTTTATTTCATATTTTAGAATAAGTTTTTTTAGGCTTAAAAACCCATATTCCGAAAACTATTTAAAAATGCATAATGCTTATATGTTATAATTAATTAAAATAAACTCTTATGAGGAATGATTTAAATAAAAATTTTAGATCATATATATATATTTATGAATTGAAATTCATATAATTAATATTACTAGATATATAGTTAAAGTAAAGTCATCTTTTCATTGAAAAAATCATTTTTCAGAAAATCACTTCTCATCACGCTTGCAGGTTCTATATTAAATTAAATTCATCTACATATGTGAATTGATTTTGATAAAATTTATTCCATATTTTGAATCATTATAATTAATAATAGTTAAAAAGGTACGTGTAATTTTTGGACAATATGAATATGAACCATAGTAACTATTTATTACCATAATAAAAGGAAAATCGGTTAATTAAGGGTAAAAATAATTTAACAAGGACTAAAAAAAGTAACCCTAAGAATATGAATATTTATATTTTCATTTAAATATAGTAATTATTTTATTTTTTTGTTACTTTATAAATGAATAAATAATAATTTTGTAAAAAATTAGATTTTTGATGCGTTAAAACATAAATTGTAGTTGGGGTAATATATAATTTTAATCAAGAAAATCTTTTTGATTAACTAAATAATTTTTTAAGTAAATTGTATCTTAATTAAATATTATTATTAAATATTATTATTAAATAATTTATATTAAATATAATTTATAATATTATTTTATGAAGTGAAAATGTAATTTTTTAAGGGTTCGAAAACTATTATTATAAAAAAACCTAGCATTTCTCAATAAATTTCAATTATGTTTTAAATTTTAAAATTAACATATTTAGAAAACCATTTTTATAAAATAAATACTTTTTTTGGAATCATCACGTCAAAATTATTCAATGGTGAATTTTTCATAATTTTTCATGATAGTCAAATTTTCGGGTAAAAATTACATACGGTATAAATATATAGTGTGTATTATGACATCATAATGAACCAAAAGTGTTGTAATAAATAATATAAAATATTTTTACAACCAAATTTATCTTTTCCATTTAAATTAATATGTTTTTAAGATTATTTGATTAATTTTATAATGCCTTTATGAATCCTCCAAAACCTATATTATATTTTTAGGTTTTAAAATCATTTCTTTAAGTACATGACTAACATCCATATCTCCAAGGGTAAATTTTAATTATTTAAGCCCTTGGATTTATAAAATAATGAAAAAATCCTATTTATAAGAACAAATGTGAAAAAACCACATAAAGTTTTGTGGTTTTGATTATTTTATTGTATAGACTCCAAAACCTATGTTTGGGAAAAAATAAAGAACTCCCCTATATTTTCCTATATAAAACCACCCATGATCCGATTACTATTCACTAAAAAAAATTATATCACGTCCTTAATATACCCTTACCTATATATAGTCCTCCTAAGGATCCCCCGAGCTCTCAATAATCTCCTCCCAAGATTTTGGAATCACCCTCTCAAGGTAGGATATCTCCCTCCTTTTTATTCAAGCACCTCTTTTATGTTCTGTCTCTTAATTTCCATTTGTTCTTGTTTGGGTATGTTTTCCTACATCCCTATTAATTCCATTTTTAATTAAATGTGATGATAAAACCCTTTAAATATCATTAATACCTCCCATGAACCTTACCCTTTATGCTGCCAAAATTATCCTGCAATTTTTCATACCAAAAGTGAGGGACATTTCCCTCTTCTATTCAATACAAGCACATTTATTAGTTTTTTCCATTTGAATATCAATTGGTTTTATTGTCATGAATTTATAAAGATACATATAATATTCAATATATTTTCTAAAAATGAAATATCATTTATTCCCTCTCATTATAGCATTTACTTAGGGCGTTACTTTTCTGAAATTTAGTAAGAGATCCTCTCATTCGCATCTGTATTCAAGAATATTCTTTATTTTATAAATTTTATTTCCAATTAATAATGTTTTGAAATGTTTTTATACATACATATTACTTTATATTTTATTTTTAAATGATTATTGAACCCTTTTACTATCATTAAACAATTTTATGAACCTCTATATACTGCTGTTATGCTGCCAAAAATTTCACTGTGATTTTTCCATGCTGAACCTTTTTATTGTGAATACCATCACTATTTAAACTCAAGAGAATTAAAATAGACATAACAATAATTATTTTATTTGGTAATTCCATTTATTTATTCCACACTCCTTTATCATGTAATTAAATGTGATGAGATATGTTCTTATGTTATGTGATCTATGTGGCACACTTATGCATGTACATGATATGATTACGATGAGTGCACCTAGATAACACTCCAATGCATTGAGTAATATTTTAGTCTCATGAGATGAAATGTAAGGTGAACAAGTGGTTATCATAATAACATAATGTTATGTTGACTTGGTGGTTAATTAACCTTGAATTATTGTAACATCCTAAGTTTTTAATAAGGAAACACCATAGCAAACATGATATGCCACATTGAGCTTAAACAAACAACTTAATTTTATTATTTAAATATTGTTATTATAACCTATCCATTTGAATGGTGTCAATGAAAATTATTAACTAAATTATAAAAATAAGGGTTTAAACATGTTTATATACTGATTTATTGGTTACTAAATTAGTTAGAAATGAAAATAAAAACCAATTGAATATAAAAGATTTGTTTTTATGAAAAATTATTTTAATAATAATAATTGTGTTTATAAAATAATAAATTCACTCTTTTTGTAATATATTAATGAATATAAATTCAATATAATGTTTAAAATTCATCTTATATGTTTTATATGCAAGATATAAAAACAAATTCAATTTTACGGATAAAAGGACTATTTCTCTAAAAAGGCAGTTTTGCCTCCTTTTGATGGAAAACCTATTTTAAATATATTTTTGAAACTTTTAAAAGTTATATTTGAAAAAATAAACTTCATATTTTAAATATAAGTATGAAAATTTACTTTTATTGAATTTTTTATATTTTTATGATACGATTCATTTTTTGATGAATAATAAAAAAATAATGCATTTCAATTGAAAACTAATTTTTTATAAAATTTATTTATAATGTTAAATTAAATTTTTAATGTTTTTAAATTATAATTAAAACAATTTTCTATCATTTAATACAATTTAGTACATTGGAATTAATTTCAAATTGAAATTAGATATAAAAACTTGGTAAACTTTTGAATGTTTTTACTTTAAAAACCAATTTTCTCTTTCCATCAGCGAGATTAATTTAAAATTAAATTTACCCATTTATATGTTTTGAATTTTAAAAAATGTACATACATGTTTTTAATTAATATGAAATTTTTTGTATAATAGAAAGAACTTAATTTTTGGTGAATAGTAACTTTATTATTTTTTTACCACAGTTAAGGATAAATTAGTTAATTAAGGTTAAAAATAATATTATATGAATTATAAAATTACCCTAAAACTTGTCCTAATTTAATTGGACGAGTTTTTTATACCAAAATAATCCTTGGGTAAATTTTGGGACCACTTGGAGGCACTTGGATGACTTCAATACATTTATAATATTATATTTAAAGAAAAGTCAATTTTGTTACACTTTTGTTTTTAACAAGTAAAATATTTTTAGTATGATATTATATATATTATATGTTTGAATATAAATAGTAATTGGAAATATAAAAGATTTATCTATATAGTGTTAATTTATTTATATTTTTTAGAGATAAAATAATTACCTTAAATGGGGACACAATGATGATGTCGTAATTGTTTAATTGATGGAAGAATCAAACAAATGACAATAAAAATACTAAAATAAATATAAATTGATATTATTAATGTCATATATGATTTTTAGATAAATTTTACCTTTTATATATGTATTAAATGAGTTTTTCTTATAATTTATCATGTTTTTATGATATTTTTAAAATTTAAGTAATGAATAGTGTCAAAATTGACATTATTGATATTTTAAAATAAATAATATTTTATTAAATGATATAAAATTTATAAAAATATAATATTTAGGCAAAAATTTGGGATAAGTATTATAATGTCATAAATAACTATTTTATTGGTCTTTTGGAAAGTTATGGTAATTATATTAACCCTAAAATTGTAAATTACTTGATAATATGGTAAGAGTTAAAAGGGTTAAAACAAAAAGATAAGGATTTAAAAAATATTAAAAACTTATCTAATTTTCATTTTATTATTATATTTAGACCCATGATAATCCTATATTATAAATAAATCAATTAGTATCAATTTGGAATATAAAATTAATTTATATTAATTTAATATTTTAAAGAATTCCAAGAGTGTCCCTCCCCTCTCATATAAAGGGAACCCATTGTTCTCTTCTCTTCACACCCCAAAACCTATTTGTTTCAGGAAATATCTACCCAAATACTTTACTATAAATCCTACCTATATTCTAGAGGTTTTATTTTTGGCATAAAACTCGCCTTAGAGGTGTTAAGGTGTTAATCAATGGTAATAATCCGGAGAAGAGGTATCATTTTTAATTAAGTGTTTCTGTTTTATTTATTCTTCCAATTCCTTAAAGTATTCTCCAAACATGATGAGATAAAAACTATAGTATCCTCAATATATTGATATTTTATTATTTTTATATCACCACCTAAATATGTTTTAATTTCATGCTATGGGTTTTAATGATTTTGTTTGAGAAAAATGTGTGTATGTTTTTCATGTGAAAATGTTTTATTTCATACATTCAAAGAACTTTGAAGATAAAGGTAAAAGTTATATAATATTTTATTTTTTAACGATCTAACAATTTCCTTTCTTTTTATATCCCTTACTAAGATTTGTTTCTCATCCCATTTTCAAAAATGTTCTTCACAAGTCTTAAGATTGTTAAAGACAGAGAAGATGTCACAATGGAAGCATTGAAGATTTGTCTTGAAAAGAAATCATGTTTTAATTTAAAAGGGTTTCTTTTGGTGGAAAAAATGTATAATGAGTATTAGTGTACATTTTTAATGTATGGGTTAATTTGTAAGAGTTTTTCATAATTCTATAAAACTCCAAACTGAAAATATCCTCAATGTGAATTATACTTCAAAAACACTAGAATAATTTGTGTTTAAGGTCGGGTTCTTACAGTTGATATCAAAGGATGGTTTAGAAAACTTTAGAGGTTTGGAAAGTTTTAATATAATTCCTTTATATGATTTTAATTTATAATTTAGTTAAAATTATATATAATTTGAATATTACCTTATTTATTCATCTAAACTATGTTTTTTTAGAATGTTTTTATGCATAAGACACAAGGAAGATGTAATATGAAGGCATTGAGAAGAAAATAACCTTCCAAATAAGAATCCTAATATTGTTTGAATTGGAATAGATTTTTTTATAGTGATAGATCAGTTTACACATGCTATAAATGGTGATGATATCCATGCTATAGAGGAATCTAGTCTACCATGAAGGAACATGTCAATAGTGAAGCATTTTATGAGGAAAAATCCACTATCATTCAATAGATCATCTGAACTAGTGGTAGCCGAAGGATGGATCAATGCCTTGGAGAATATATTTGATGTCATGGGATGTTCGAAACATCATAAGGTAACCCTTTTTGTATATAATTTTTAAGGTGAAACTAATTGATGATGGTATTTCATTAAGAATACTAGGGAGAAAGATGATATTGATTATATGGAATGGGAAACATTTAAGAATATATTACTCAAGAAATATTTCCCTAAGGTTTTTTGATTTAGGATTGAAAAAAAATTCTTGGAATTGAAGAAAAATAATGATGATTCAGTGGCCTCCTATGAAACAAACTTCACAATATTGGAAAGGTATGTTTTTAATTCTTTTCAGAACATTGATAGAAAAATTAATAGGTTTTTCTCAGGATTGAAACCAAGTCTATGAATATATTTGGGCTCATGATAATTTAAAAGTTATGAGAAATTGGTTTGTTGTGCTGAAAAAGTTGAGATGGAGTTTTTTGAAACTTATATTCCACAAGATGATAAGAGTTAGAAACAGTCAATGTGGTAGGAAATGGAGAAGAATCCAATAAAAAAATTCCTAAACTCTATGAAAAATACTTTGAACGAAAAAACATTATTCATTTACTTTTCTCACTAAGAAATCAACAACCTTTCAACCAATTGTAGATTTATGGTTTTGTGATTGTTAAATTTCTTATGAAGATGTTCTCTATCACTCTCCATCATAACTTTATAGTTATTTTTCTCTTCTATTTCCAAGTTTTCCAACATGGAACCCTATTATGTGTTATCTCAGGTGACCATCGTACTTCCATTTCTTTCATTTAAAGTGTATGTTTCGTTAATAATTTTTCCGATGTGGGATTTCAACAATGGAATTTTGAAAATTCAAACGCCTAGTTTTCTATCGTGAGTTAAAATTATGAGGACTTAATTTTTTAAAGGGGGATAATGTAACATCCTGTGTTTTTAAGAAGGAAACACCATAGAGAACATGATACGCTACATTGAGCTTAAAAAAACAACTTAATTTTATCATTTAAATGTTATCCTTATAACCTATCAGTTTGAATGAAAGAAATGAAAAATATTCACTAAATTATGAAAATAGGGTTTACACATGTTTATTTACTAATTCATTGGTTACCAAATTAATTATAAATAAAAATAAAAACCAATTGAATATAAAGGACGTGCTTTTATGAAAAACTATTTAAATGAAAATAATTATATTTATAAACTAATAAAATAACTCTTGTTATATTATATTAATGAAATATAAAATCAATATAATGTTTAAAATTCATCTTATATGTTTTCTATACATGCCATAAGAACAAATTCAATTTTATGGATAAAAGGAGTATTTCTCTAAAAAGGAAGTTTTTTCACCTTTTCATGACACGCCTATTTTAAATATAGTTTTTGAAACTTTTACAAGATATATTTGAAAAAATAAATTTCTTCTTTTAAATAAAATTATCAAAATTTACATTGGCTTAATTTTTGGTATTTTTATGATAAGATTCAATTTTTGACAAATAGTAAAAAAATAATGCATTTTAATTGAACAATACCTTTTCATAAAATTTATTTATAGTGTTAAATTATATTTTTTAATGTTTTAAAATTATAATTAAATCACGTTTTTATCATTTAATCCAATTTAGGCCATTGGAATCAATTTCACATTGAATTGGATATAAAAACTTGGTAAAATTTTGAACGTGTTTAATTTAAAAACTCATTTTCTAGATTCATCAACGATGTTAATTTTAAATTAATTTTAGCTACTTATATATTTTGAATTTTGAAAAATGAAAATACACAGTTTTAATTAATATGAAATTTTTGATTCAATAAGAACAAATTATTTTTTGGTGAATAGTAACTTTAGAGTTTTTTTACCATGATTAATGGTAAATTGGGTAATTAATGGTATAAATAATTTTATATGCATGATAAAATTACCCTAAAACTTGTAATAATTTAATATTATGAGTGTTTTTTGAAAAAATCATCTTTTGGTTGATTTTGGGAACACTTGGAGCCACTTGGATGACTTTAATACATTTATAATATTATATTTAAAGAAAATCTAATTTTGTTACACATTTTTTTTAACAAGTAAAATATTTTTAATATGAGGTTATATAACTGATATGTTAAAATATAAATAGTCACTATAAATATAAAAGATTTATCTAAATAATGGTAATTTATTTAAATTTTTTTGAGATAAAATAATTATCTTAAATGGTGACACAATGATGATGTAGTAATTGTTTAATTAATGGAAGAATCAAATAAATGATAACAAAAGTAATAAAAATAATAAAATAAATATTAATTTAGATGATTAATGTCATAAAGTATTGTTTTATATAACTTTTACATGTTAGAGATGTCTTAAATGGGTTCTTTCTAATTTATAATGTTGTTATGATATTTTTAAAAGTCAAGTAATGAATAGGGTCAACAATTGACATTATTGACATTTTAAAACAATAATGTTTTATTAAATAGTATAAAATTTATAAAAATACAATATTTGACCAAAAATTATGTATAGTTCTTATAATTTCATAAATGACTCTTTTATCGCTCTTTTGTCATGTTATGGTAATTATATTAACCCTCAAAGTGTAAATTACTTGATAACACGGTAAGAGTTAAAAGGGTTAAAACAAAAAGATAATTATTAAAAAAATATTCAAAAATTGTCAAATTTTTATTGTATGATTATATTTAGACCCATTATCATAATATATTATAAATAACTAAATTTTGATACATTTGGAATAGAAAATTAATTTATATTAATTTAATATTTTGAATAATTCCTATAGTGCCCCGCCCCTCTCCTATAAAAGGGCATCCATTATTCTCTTTTCTTTACACTTAAAAACCTATTTGGTTCAATCAATATCTTCCCAAATTAATTCCTATAATCCCCACCCAAATTATAGAGGCCTTATTTTAGTTAGAACTCTCTCCTTTGTGGTGTTAGGGTGTTAATCAAAGGTGATCATTCGAAAAAGAGGTATCATTTTTAATTAAGTGTTTCTGTTTTATTTCTTCTTCCACTTATTTCAAATATTCTCCAACCATTATGAGATAATATATCTAGTATAATCAATATAATAAGATTTTATTATGTTAATATCATCACCTAAACAATTTTTAATTTTATGCTATGGGTTTTAATGATTTTGTTTGAGAAAAACATGTGTCTGTTTTTCATGTAAAAAAGTTTTGTTTCATATAATCAAAGAACTTTGAAGATAAATGTAAAAATTATATGAGATTTAATTTTTTTAATAATCTAATGGTTTCCTTTCTTTTTTATATCCCTTACTCATATTTTTGTGCTCATATCATGTTTAAAAATGTTCTTTAGAGGTCTTAAGATTGTTAAAGACAAAGAAGATGTCATGATGGAAGCATTGAAGATTTGTCTTGAAAAGAAATCATGTTTTAATTTAAAAGGGTTTATTTTTGGTGGAAAAAATAGATACTGAGTATAAGTTTCCATTTTTAATGCATGGGTTAATTTTTAAGAGTTTTTCCTAATTCTCTAAAACTCTAAACCGACAAGATCCTCAATGTGAATTATAGTTCAAAAACACTAGAATAAGTTTTGTTTAAGACTGGGTCCTTACACTTATGCTTATGATGTCATGTTTAAAGTTGTTTCCACACCCCCATGTTACTTTTATGTTACCATAATTTATGATGCCTTATTGTTCATGTCTATGTTCCTCACCCATTTTATGTCCCATTTAAACTATTAATGTTTAACATGTAATAATTTCTTCATGTTATGCTTCATTTATATTACATTACTAGGATTTATAGCTCACACCTTTCTTATGTACATCCCCATATTATACCATAAAATTTTAGAGGATTGATGATTTATAAGAGAATGTTAAGGAATATATCAATAAGGTTATTGTATCCCATGTTCAAGATGTTATGGTATGTACCTAATTGACAAAGACACTAGACTTCTCAATATTTTGGGTTGTATTATGTGTATTATTATGTAATAAATAATGAATTAATGTGTAATAATGACAAGGGTCATCATAAGAAATCAAGATTAATTTATTTAAGTGAGAAAGATATTTAGATCATAGTTACAAAAACAACTGACACATAACAGATCTTCTTATTTGAAGATAAGAGTCTTCAAGAAAGAACATCTTTGAATATATCCTTATTACAAATAATATTCAAGAAATATAGTAATAGAATAATAATAGTAACAATGACAGAATAAAAATCATACAACATAAGACCATAACATGTATGTATGAAAAGTGTAACTCTTTGGAATAATATATATGTTCATTATTTTCAAAAAGTTATCTCTTTTTGTGAATGATACAACTCCTGGTATTTGACAATAGAAACTCAATTTTATTTCAGTCAAATAGATCCAAAAATATCGCCTGACAAATCGTGATTATTTGAATTAAAAAGATTAAAATAAGGTTGTAACTTTAATTATAAATGGGAATGATTTAATCTGTTGAACATAATATTTTTAATTAGTCTTTAATAAGTTTTAAAGATATATTTAATTTCAGAGAGACCATTTCATAAATCACAACAAATATATTAATTTTAAACTCCATAATTGACAAATTCCAACATAGGGTTAACTTTGAAAGTATGGTTGAAAACGTAAAACTAACATAAAAATGTTGAGTTGTTGAACCATATGTTAATTTAAAAAATGTAGGATTTCTTCCCAAAAGCACGGTTCCTGATCCATAATTTTACAATAATATAGGGTATACAATCCATATGTTTACTCAAAATATAGGGTTTGAAAACCATATGTTACACTTACAAATGTAGGGTATGAACAATGTTACTAGACTACATAAAAACATGTCCAGAATACTTTAGATAAAAAATTTAACCCATAAATAAGATAAATTTTCCAAGAAATACAATCCTGAAAAATAATTAAAGTAATTTCATTAATAAAAAAACAAGGTATTTGTGAGCATCAAAATCAGTAAGATTCGTAGAATATTGTTGAAACCTTTCACACTACAGACTCTATATACAATCATTTATGAAAGATATAACCACAATAATAGATTCAAAATTTCATATTAGATCTAGATAAGTTGGATGAATAGAAGTAGAAGCCCTTTCTTGACTTGAACTACTTCTTATAAATTCAAATTGAATATAAATAATTTCTTTAAATCACAAAAATATGACCTTTCGATTTATTCTTCTTTATGATTCCCAATGTGATCAGACATTTCTCTCTAAAATGCATCGAAATATATTCTTGAAATAGAATTTTCTTAAAGGTTGTTTTACTGATATTAAAATTATTTTAACTCTACTTGTGGAACACTTGAACTCTTCAAATATTAGAAATATTTTTTAGAAACTTCTAGATCACTTTGAAATGTTGAATTATCTTGTTTCATCTTATTTTATTTTCAAACCAAATCTTCAATTTGGGAATTAAGAGAATGAAAATATTCTTCTTCTTGAATTTGATATGGTTGCCCAAGTTCGACTATAGACAGGGGAAAACCTTCATTCTTCTCTCTGGAATATAATGACAATGAACCAAGAAATTTAGTCTTCTCACCGAATTCAGTAGCATCTTTGACCAAATATTATATAGTAGAAGAGACCATCTGATTTTTTACTGTTTCAGTAGTTTCAACTAATGATGGTTGCCCTTTATCACCATATTAATCATTATCTCCAACTTTATTTTCTGTATGAGCCTCATAAAAATCTCTATTCTTAGTTGGTCACTCTACAGAAGTAGTTGTTACTCCTATGAACATTGGTTGTTCAAGTTCTAAAACTTCAGCTTCTTGTGCATAAAATTCAAGTTCATATATTTATCCTAGCCTTGTTATAAGAGCCTCACTATTTGTTTCTTTTGAGGTTTCTTCATAATAATGATGAATACTTCTTAGAGCATACCTAATGTCACAAATATTATTCTTCTCATAGAAAATTAGAGAAACAAGCCTTCCATATAGATAAAATGACATTCTATCCTCTTTTTGATAGTAATGATGCATATACCTCAGCATATATCTACAGAAGTTCAACTTGATTTCACTTAACATAAAAAAACTATATATATATCTAGAAAGATAAGTTTCTCTAACTCAATAATCCTTAGTACTATTGTAGACTGAATAAATTTGACTAGTATCTTTTGGTCAACTTCAAGATATTTATCAAAAAACTTTCATATTAGGTTAGATACAAAAAGAAAAGACATAATATCCTCAGATTTATGCTTATTATCTCCAATATACTGAAGATTAAAATGAAAAATTACTTTATGGGGACACTAAAAAATCTTGTCTCTTTAGACATAATGCATCAAAAACCCTATATTGTTTAACTTTAAAGAGACAACATTCTCTATCTCTCCAAAACTAAACTGGGAATGGTCATAAAAATCTTTGTATTCATTGTCGAAAACATACTCTTTATTTTCACCATTGAAAATAAATTCCAAACCTTGAAAATATAAGACATTATTTAACAAAAGATTCATCTGAAATAACCACTCAATGTAACAAACCTTCCCTTGAAGGACTCGTATATTAGATCCTGAAGTACATTGGCACTAATATCCACTCGACCTACCTTTTTCTATCCTCATTTTATTTCCCATTATTGAAAATATAAAGGTATAAGGTTCATATTTTTAGGTTTAGAAGTGAAATTTAGAGCTCTAGAAGTTGAGTGGGTTTGAGATTGAGGCTAAAAGAGAGAGAGAGAGAGAGAGAGAGAGAGAGAGAGAGAGTTTATAATGGGGTTTGTTGATTTTGGTTCGATTTCTTAATCCAAAATACTTAGACTAATTCTAATAGATTTTAATTTTGAAAAGAAGATATTTTAAAAAAGTAATAAATCCATAATTAATTAAATAATAAATAAATAACTAATAGATGAATATTAAGTGTAATAAATAAACAAAACATAATTAAATTAAAAATTTCTAAAAATTTTATTTAAAATTAAATATACCCAACCCACCTTAATAAATTCAAAACCAGTAGTGGGAAGTGGTTTAGTGAAAATATCTTCAATTTGATATTCAATATTAAAAAATTTCAAAGATATATAATTTTTTACAACACGATCTATTAGAAAATGATGCCTTATATTAATATGATTATTTCTTGATTGACTTACAGGTTTTTTTGAAATATCAATTTCCCAAGTATTGTTACATAAAATAGGAATATTATGTAAGTAGTATCTAAAATACTATAAAGACCCGTAAATTTGAAGGAATTTTTTTTCTAAAATTCTTTGGGATTTTACGAGTACGTATTTTCTGATGGAACCTGATTCTGAGGCCCAGAGTGCCCGGAATCAATTTCCGAAGTTTAGCTCGGGTAATTTCAGTGAACGAACGAGCGAGTTTTTCTATGTTTTGAACCGGTGATCGGAATTGAAATCTAAGGGCAGCGATGGAACCGCATCGCCGGTTTTTGCTTAAGATGATCTTTTTCGAAGGTGCATTTACTCGGGAGGAGTTGTTAAAATTTGAGGATTAAGTGTGAAGTAAATAAAATTGTTGTACAATTTTATTTTCTTTATCTAAGTGGTTATATCCTAAGTGTGGGAGTTGGGGGTGTGACCCACTAATTCCTAACTACTCTTGCTAGGATATTTGTGAGGTGGGGCCCACACGATCCACACCCCTTCACATTCCTTTAACTCCTCTAACCCCCCTCTTAAAGTTCGTAACTTTTCTCAATATGTTTAACTCCCCCATTAAGTGGGTGACTTCTCCCCTCCTCACCCTCTCTCCTCTTTAATCATGCCAACACACTTATTCAATTAATTGAATTAAGTATTTGAATTTTGTAATTTGAACCCATGGCATGTTTTAATAAAATAAGAGGAGATTATTTTATTTTGGGGTTAGTTTTGTTGTGTTGGGAATTAGAGAAGGGAGAGCTCTATTCTCTTGAAGAACTTCATCTTCAACGAAGAACGACAACACTTCGTCAAGGATCATCGACTCGACGACCCTGTTTCTTCCATCCTCTTCTTCCTCCACGACAAAGGAGGAGGCACCGATGCAAAAACTCGCCAACGACGTCACGCCATACAATCTTCTCTCCGCGACAAAGGAAGGGAGACACCGCTTCCTCCTCAGATGCTCTCCGTCGACATTTACAGAACCTCACCCCGCGAAGTCGTTTTCTGTGACACTCATCGTTTGAAAACTTTTTTTGAGGTAGGGGTTTGATTTTTAGAACGTTAATATTCTCGTTATTGTTCCCTTCTAAAAAAAGAATGCGGATCAACTCATTATCAAGTTGATCCGCAAATGTTTTTATTTGCGGGATGAGAATATTTAATTACGGAAGTATTGTTGGGAATTAGGTTCAATTTTAATTGATTAAAATTATGCCTTGTTAGTTGTTGAAATCATGTGTTGATTATTGACAATTGATAACACCTAATGCGGAGGACGCGGGCCGAACAAACACGACCCGACAACCCTCCACAGAATGTTGTTGGTGCGTGGATTGAAGACGACAATGAAACGTGACCGCAACAGTGATTTGAGGCCTTCGTAGTAAAGTATGGGACCCGAGATGACAGCCGGCACAGACGAAAGTTGAATCGGGCCACCAGAGAAACTCCGGTGGCCCACGGAATCACAAGGAGGCATGGGCCACCGGCGCGGCGGCGACGGTGACCGGAGGCGGGGGCGCCCCTGCGCGCCGCCAGAGAAGACCCGCACCGGCTGGGCTGTAGCGACGAGGCGTTGGATCCCGCGGCCACGCGGGATCCCGGGATGATGGCGGGGCAGCGCCAGCCGGCGCCACCGTTGGCAATTAGCGGCGAGGGGCCAAGCCCCCCCCGCTCCGCGTCCGCTCGGCCACGCTGGCCGAGCCTCAACCGGCCGGGCTTGGCCGCCCGCGCCGGGCCGGGCCGCCCGCGTCGGGCCAGGCCACGCCAGCCTGGCCGGGCCGCGCCCAACTAGGCCGGAACTAGACCCGGTTCGGGTTGACCCAGTTCAGGTCGACCTAGGGGGTATTGGGCCGGGTCGGACTGGGCCCAAACCCCCTATTTTCGGACCGGGATCATTCAAACGCCCATATCTTGGGCTACGAACCTTCGATCGATGCACCATCAGTTTTGTAGGGATCCTTGGATCGAGACAGTTGTTTAGGTATATTACAATCAAGGTTTCGGTGAACTTTGGGTACGACCGGGTTGGTTCGATCACGAAACCAACAGGGCCCTCGGAGCGGAAACACTTATAAATTGAGCTACGGACGTCCGATTGACGTGCCGTCGACTTCGTTGGATACCTATTAGTAAGACGGTTCTTTTGGCTTACTACACTCAAGGTTTGGACACAGTTGGAGTATGGTCTGGTTGTTTTTAGCTTAAAAACCAACCGGGCCCTTGGAACAGAAAAGCCAATATATTTCAGACCGGGCGTCCGATTGACGGGCCGTCTGTTGCGTTGAGTTCCTATTGTCGAGAAGGAACTTTGTGATACATCAACTCTATACTTCGTGACAGTTGATGTATCGACCCGTTGGCTCGTGGAACGGACCCTACCAGAATCGAGCGTGCTGTGTGCGGGAACCCTAGAGTTGGCTGCGACTGCGATGACGATGACAACTGTACTTGGATCCTATGTGGGTTCGACAGTGAGGTCGACTATACTTGGATCCTCCATGGGTTTGGTAGCGATGATGACTGTACTTGGATCCTATGTGGGTTCAACAGCGATGGTTACTGTACTTGGATCCTACGTGGGTTCGGCAGTGACGACTTCTGTACTTGGATCCTACATGGGTTCGGCAAGGGAGATGATTCAGAGGATACATCTATCATCTCCACCCCTCTTCGTGAGTAGTATACCTGTGTGAGATGAGTCTTGACTTTCAATCAATATCTTCGATATCATTGACTTGATATCCTATGTGGATTCAGTTGTGCTTTATTATGTGGAATGGGTTGTACTTTCCTGTGTGGACTGGGTTGAACTTGGGATCGTGAGTTGGAGCAGAACTAGAATTGATGACTTAGGTATATGTATGGGCATATACCTAAGTAGAGTTGGTTGATACTTCGTGATTGTATCTTCCCTTTGTGGTTTATCCTTTGTGGATTCTGGGAGACCTTCGGGAGTATCGGGGTCCCTACTGAGTATTGTATACTCACCCATGCATGGGCTATGCCTGCACTACGTTGTGTTGGTTGCAGATGACGTACAACGCTGGTCGTGGTTGAGGCTTGTGGAGTGGGATAGTACCCGGAGGTGGACTATCAGGCGGGACGTACAAGGAGTGGACGTCCGGACTCGAGGAGCCGACAAGACTATCTGTACTCACCCTTCAGGTGGGAGTTCCGAGAGACGTCTTGGTGGTTGCTGCTCTACTTTTCAGTTGTTGTACTTACTTTTCTCAGTTGTACTGTACTTTCAGTTGGGTTTGTATACTGGCCCATTTACTTTCCAGCACTTACTTTTAAACTCAGTTTACTTAGTGTTTATTTCAGCTTGTGTACTCTATGGTGTTTTTTTCTTATATAAAGACAATTCCTTCCCTTTTATCAGGATTTACGCCTTTGGTGCTAGTCTCCATCCCTTGACCTATGGAAGGCGGGATTGGGGTAGTCACAGCATGGGCCCCGAGGACGGTTTGTGACAAATTGGTATCAGAGGAGTCGGTTCTACCGTAGAACTTAGGACTCTAATAATTTCTTCTGTGTAAAGCAATATTGTTTAGGGTATTGAGTGTGGTTATCAGTCCAGGGAGTCCAGTGTTGGTGTGGTGGCTAATGTATCCATACACTGGGACCTTGACTTCTGATTTCTGAATCAGTGCACAAAAACAATGATTGCTTGTGTGTTTCAAAGTTTTCTTTGTGATTACATTGTGTCAGCTGACCAAGTATACTGTATTGACTGCGGTGCACCTATTTCTTTTCCGAATGGCCCCACACAGGCAGCCAGGTAGGGTTCCGAGCTTTGTGCGAGATGACAGCCCACCGAGCGATGAGGCCTCGGTGCAGGGCCCCATTACAGCGGAGGCACCGACGGTACCTCTACCTGCCGAGTCACCGATGCCACCAGCCTCAAAAACTGAGAGTGCACGTAAACTGAGTGCACTTCATGAGTTTCAGTGTTAGAGACCGCCCAGGTTCCATGGGGAGATGGACCCTCAGGCAGCCGAGGACTGGCTGGAGGCTGTTGTCCGAGTTTTCAGATTAGTAGGGACACCAGCAGACCTCATGGTGATCCTTGTGGTGAGTCTCCTGCATGCAGCAGCAGGTAAATGGTGGAGCCTGATGCTCCAGGTGCACGATGAGGTATCTCTACTTTGTATGGACTTCAAGAACCTCTTTTTCTCAGAGTTTGTTCCAACCACCCTCCGTGCAGTGTGCATCCAGAAGTTACTACAGCTGTGGCAGGGCAGCATGTCAGTAGCCCAGTACTCAGCGAGATTTTCTGATCTCTCGCGATACTCCACAGACATGGTACGAGACCCATTCTTCCAGGCCTGGAACTTCGAGCAGGGACTGAGGCATGAGATTAGGGCTTCGATGATCTCGCTCAGCATTCCGACGCAGGCAGGAGTACTGAAGTGAGCTCTTCTTGTAGGGAGATTTTTGCTGAGCCTACACCAGTAACAAGACCTACCATAGGGCGGCACGTAGCAGAGTCTTCTGCAGCTGGTAGTCGATGGATGTCATAGAGGTCCAAGCAGACCAGACCATTAGGTGGGCGACCTCAGGATACTGGTTCGGAGGTGTGGGGCACACGCAACAGAGCCAGTCATACGAGAGGCAGATAGTGCTATGCATGTGGCGGGCAGGGCCACATGGCTCGTGACTGCCCGACCCACCATGCATAGGAGCATCAGACGGTTGAGGGACCACCCAGGCAGAGGCATAGGTTCGACCGTGGTGGTCCACCAGGAGTAGGCAGACAAGTAAGAGGAGATGGCCGAGCAGCGGGTGGTGGATGACGTTTTGAGGCTCTACCACCACCACCACCAGGAGGTCCACCCCGACCACAGGGAATAGATGGAAAAGGGAGAGAACAGCTTCATGCAGTTGAAGCTTAAGATCATGGAGCTCCAAAAGCGGGTGGACAAGAGCGGGACTAGCTCCAAGCATGGAGGCCTTTGTCCATAGTGCTTCTAGCTTCGTTGAAATCGTTGTTTTTATTTCTTTGTGTCTTTGTAATTTGAGTTGCAGTAATAAAAGACACGTGCAATAGTGACATTTATTTTCTTGTATTTTGTATGATAATACTAAGAGGTTTCGGTTAAAAACCATTGACATGACCATCACATATGAGATTCCTACTGGAGGAGACCCAGTAACCACACATTGATGCCGACAGTGTGACTCAACCCTTGGAGGCGAGAGTAACGGTTGGATCTCTTAGTAGCAGCATTGAGGCATTACGACATCATCCAAGGCATGAATTAAAACTTTTCATGTCAGGATTGATTGTATTAGGCCAGGAACGTAGTTCATCCAGGGGATGAGACCAGATTTCTCTTTTCGGCAAAGGAGAAATCTTTGCAGCTTTGCAGAATGTTAACGAAGAAGGGGAAACCATTCGTGTGGTCAGACAGATGTCAGCAGAGCTTACAGGAGCTGACACAGAGATTGAACAGTGCACCCATCTTGAGGATACCGAAGGAGGGTGTAGGGTACGTAGTTTACTGTGATGCATCAGGGACTAGACTTGGGTTTTTTCCTAATGTAGGAGCGGGCAGTGATCACCTATGAATCATGACGGTTGAGGCAACATGAGCAGAACTACGCTACCCATGACCTGGAGTTAGCAGTAGTGGTCTTCACCCTGAAGATGTGGCGGCACTATCTGATGGGCGAGTGCTTTACAGTCTATTCCGACCACCAGGGTCTCAGGTACATCTTCTCACAGAAGGACCTGAACCTGAGACAGCGACGATGGCTCGAGTTCCTCCAGGACTATGTCTTTGAGATAGTCTATACTCTTGGAAAGGGGAATGTATTAGTCGATGCTCTCAGTAGGAGGATGGGAATTCAGCTACTTGGAGAGGCGATAGAGCAGTTAGCTGCTTTGCAGATATCCTATGTGGATAGAGATGGGGCAACCTTTCTACAGTCACTCACAGTCACTCCTCCACTACTTCAGCGGGTCAGAGGGGCACAATGTGGAGATATTGACTGTGAGACACGACATGCACAAATATCCTCAGGACAGACACATGATGGATTCTCTGTAGGAGGAGAGAACATCGTCCTTTTCAGAGGACGTACCATGATACCAGTTGCATTACAGGAGGAGGTGCTGAGAGAGTTTCACACTTCCCCATTAGTGGTACATCTAGGAGTGGCGAAGATGTACCTGGATCTCAGATGACAGCCCTGGTGGTCGGGTATTAAGAAGGATGTGGCAGAGTTTGTTTCACGATGCCTCACCTGTCAGTAGGTGAAGGTGGAGCACCAGGTACCAGCAGGCTTGGTACATCCCTTGGAAGTCCCAGTTTGGAAGTGGGACGAGATATCTATAGATTTCGTGACAGGGCTTCCACGTACTTCCAGAGGTCACGACTCCATTTGGGTGATTATCGACCAACTCACCAAGTCGGCCCACTTTCTACCAATCAGGGAGCAGAGCTCAATGGAGATCTTGGGACGCCTCTATGTTCAGGAGATCGTACGACTTCATAGTGTACCATCGTATATCATCTCCGATCGAGACACTCGCTTTACTTCTCGGCTTTGGAAGGGATTGCTGGAGGCATTTGGGATGCATCTACGTCTGAGCACCGCCTTTCACCCTCAGACGGATGGTCTGATAGAGAGGACCATTCAGACTCTCAAGGATATGCTCCATGTGTGTATCCTCGACTTTGGTCGCAGCTGGGAGGATCATCTTCCTTTGGTGGAGTTTGCGTATAACAAAAGCTACCACTCCACCATCGGGATGGCACCGTATGAGGCATTGTACGACCGACCTTGCAGATTACCTCTGTGCTGGACAGACCCTAGGGAGTTAGCACTTGTAGGACCAGAGATGGTCCAGGCCACGATGGAGAAGGTACATATCATCCAGGAGAAGATGAGGACTACTCAGAGCCGACATAAGTCCTATACTGACATGAGGCAGAGAACACTGGATTTTGAGGATGGAGACAACGTTTTCTTACAGGTCTCACATCGACGTGGATTACGGAGATTTGGCCGTGGCGACATTCGCGGAGGTCCCAGTGGAGATCGAGGATCGATAGGAGCGGGTCCTATATGGACGGTCGATTCCTATAGTGCGCATCAGGTGGTATCACAGGAACCTCTAGGAGAGCACATGGGAGCGAGAGGCTCAGAAGCATGCACAATACCCTCATTTGTTTCCCTAGTTTATGATGTAGCTTTATAGGGATGTAAAGACCTAAGGTGAGTGTAATGTAAAGACTCATAGATTTCAAGGAATTTTTTTTCTTAAATTCTTTGGGATTTTACGAGTACGCAGTTTATGACGGCACCTGATTCCGAGGCCCAAAGTGTCCGAAATCAATTTCCGAAGTTTAGCTCGGGTACGTTCAGTGAACGAACGAGTGGGTTTTTATATCTTTTTAACTGGTGCTTGGAATTGAAATCCGAGGGCACCGATGGAACCGCAACGCCAGTTTTTTCTTAAGAGGACATTTTCCGAAGGTGCGTTTTCTCGGGAGGAGTTGTTAAAATTTGAGGATTAAATGTGAAGTAAATAAAATTGTGGTACAATTTTATTTTCTTTATCTAAGTGGTTATATCCTAAGTGTGGGAGTTGGGGTGGGACCCACTAATTCCTAACTACTCTTGTTAGGATATTTGTGAGGTGTGGCCCACATGAGCCCCACCCCTTCACATTCCTTTAACTCCTCTAACCCTCCTCTTAGAGTTGGTAACTCTTCTTAACATGTTTAACTCCCTCATTAAGTGGGTGACTTATCCTATCCTCACCCTCTTTCCTCTTTAATCACGCCAACACACTTATTCAATTAATTGAATTAATTATTTTAATTTTTTAGTTTGAACCCATGAAATGTTTTAATAAAATAAGAGGAGATTATTTTATTTTGGGGTTAGTTTTGTTGTTTTGGGAATTGGAGAAGGGAAAGCTCTATTCTCTTGAATAACTTCATCCTCAACAAAGAATGACAACACTTCGTCAAGGATCATCGACTCGGCGACCCAATTTCTTCTGTCCTCTTATTCCTCCACGACAAAGAAGGAGGCACCAATATAGAAAATCACCAACGACGTCACACCATACAATATTCTCTCTGCGACAAAGGAAGGGAGACACCACTTCCTCCTCGGACGCTCTCCATCGACGTTTACGGAACCTCACCCCGCGACGCCGTTTTCCGCGACGCTCATCGTTCGAAAACTTGTGTTGAGGTAGGGGTTTGATTTTTAGAATGTTAATATTCTCGTGATTGTCCCCTTCTAAACAAAGAATGCAGATCAACTCATTATCAAGTTGATCCTCAAATGTTTTTATTTGTGGGATGGGAATATTTAATTACGGAAGTATTGTTGGGAATTAGGTTCAATTTTAATTGATTTAAATTGTGCCTTATTAGTTGCTGAAATCATGTGTTGATTATTTCCAATTGATAACACCTAACGCGGAGGGCGCGATCCGAACAAACACAGCCCGAAAACCCTCCTCAGAATGTTGTTGGTGCGCAGATTGATGACGACGATGAAACGGGACCGCAATAGTGATTTGAGGCCTTCGCAGTAAAGTATGGGACTCGAGATGACCACCGGTGCGGACGAAAGTTAAATCGGACCATCGGAGAAACTCTGGTGGCCCGCGGAACCTCAATACAGCGCGGGTCGTTGGCGCGGCGGCGTCCGGAGCCGTCCGGCCGCCTGGAGGCAGCGGCACCCCAGCACGTCGCCGGAGAAGACCCGGCGCGGTGGTGAGGCGTTGGATCCCACGACCATGCGGGATCCCAGGACGACGGCGGGGCGGTGCCAGCTGGCGCTGCCTGTGGAAATTAGAGGCAAGGGGCCGAGACACCCCCCCGCTCCGTGTTCTCTCAACCATGCTGGCCGATCCTCAATCGTCTGGGCCGACCCAGGGGGTATTGGGCCGGGTCAGACCGGGCCCAAACCCCCTATTTTCGGACCGGGATCGTTCAAACACCCATATATTGGGATAAAAATCTTCGATCGATGCACTGTCAGTTGTGTAGGGATCCTTGGATTGAGAAGTTAGTTTCAGTATATTACACTCAAGGTTTAAGTGAACTTTGGGTACGTCCGGGTTGGTTCGAGCACAAAACCAACCAGGCCCTCGGAGCAGAAACACTTATAACTTGAGCTCCGAACGTCCGATTGGCATGCCGTTGACTTCGTTGGATTCCTCTTAGTAAGATAGTTCTTTTGGATTACTCCACTCGATGTTTGGATGCAGCTGGATTATGGTTGGGTTGGTTTTAACTTAAAAACCAACTGGGCCCTTGGAACAGAAAAGCCAATATCTTTTAGACCGGGCGTCCGATTAAGGCGCCGTCTGTTGCGTTGAGTTCCTATTATAGAGACAGAACTTTGTGATTCATCAACTTTGGAATTCGTGACAGTTGATGTATCGACCCCTTGGCTCATGGAGCGGACCCTCCCGGAATCGAGCATGCTATGTGCGGGAACCCCAGAGCTGACTGCGACTGCGACGACGATGACGACTGTACTTGGATCCTACGTGGGTTAGAGAGCGAGGTCAACTGTACTTGGATCCTCCATGGGTTCGAAAGTGAGGATTAATGTACTTGGATCCTATGTGGGTTCGGCAGCGATGGTTATAGTACTTGGATCCTACATGGGTTCAACATCGAATACTTCTGTACTTGGATCCTACATGGGTTCGGTAGGGGAGATGATTCAGAGGCGACATCTATCATCTCCACCCCTCTTTGTGAGTAGTATACCTGTGTGAGCTGAGTCTTGACTTTTAATCAATATCTTCGATATGATTGACTTGCTATCCTGTGTGGACTGGGTTGTGCTTTCCTGTGTGGAGTGAGTTGTACTTTCCTGTGTGGACTGGGTTGAACTTGGGCTCGTGAGTTGGAGCAAAACTAGAATTGATGACTTAGGTATATGTATGGGAATAAACCTAGGTAGAGTTGGTTGATACTTAATTATTGTATCTTTCCTTTGTGGTTTATCCATCGTGGATTCTGGGAGACCTTCGAGAGTCTCGGGGTCCCTACTGAGTATCGTATACTCACCCCTACATGGGCTATGCCTGCACTACGTTGTGTTGGTTGCAGACGACGTACAACGCTGATCGTGGTTGAGGCTTGTGGAGCGGGACAGTACCTGGAGGTGGACTATCAGGCGGGACGTACAAGGAGTGGATGGCCAGACTTGGGGAGCCGATGAGACTATCTGTACTCACCCTTTAGGTGGGAGTTCCGGGGGACGTCTTGGTGGTTGCTACTCTATTTTTCAGCTGTTGAACTTACTTTTCTCAGTTGTACTGTACTTTTAGTTGGGTTTGTATACTAACCCATTTACTTTCAATCACTTACTTTTGAACTCAGTTTACTTAGTGTTTACTTCAGCTTGTGTACTCTTTGGTGTTTTTTTTCTTATATAAATGCAATGCCTTCCCTTTTATCAGGATTTACGCCTTTGGTGCTAGTCTCCAGCCCCTGGCCTATGGAAGGCGGGCTTGGGGTAGTCACGACACGAGCCCCGAGGACAGGTCGTGGCAAATACAGTAGTGAGTGTTTCATACACAACACTTCTTCACAACAACTGGTAGAAGAGATATATTCTGCCTCAACTACTGAAAAAGCAACTACATGTTGTTTCTTACTTGACCATGAAACTAAGGACTTCCCTAAAAGGTGATAGGTTCCTGAAGTACCTTTTCTATCTAACCTATATCCTCCACTATTAGTATCTGAATATGATATTAAATTAAAATCATAAGTTTTTGAGTAAAGCGATGTTTTAAAAATATTTCATTTCAAATATATAAAAATTCTTTTAATAGTAGTAAGATTGGATTATTTTATATTTTATTGAAATATAGAACAAACATAGATATAAAACATAATTTTTGGTTTACTAGAAATAAGGTATAACAAACTGCCAATCATATCTCTATATAATTTATTCTTAACTTGTTTTCTAGCTTTATCCAAATCAAGTTTTATATCAGTACACATGGGAGTTTTATAAGTTTTACTATTTTATAATCCAATTTTTTTAATAAATAAATAATATATTTACTTTGATTTAAAAAATTTCCATAATATTTTTGATAGATTTGAAAACCAAAAAAAAAATTTAATTATACCATCATACACATTTCAAATAACCTTTGCACAAGTTTTGAAAAAACCATTAAAAATATTTTTATTAGTTAAACCAACAATAAAATCATATACATAAATATATACTAATAAAATATAAAAAAAAATAATTTTCATAAAGAGAGCAAGATTTGAAAATCTTATAGAAAATATTTTTTCTAGTAGAAAATAACTTAATCTTTCATACCAATATCTTGGTGATTATTTAAGGCCATAAAGGGATTTAGTAATTCTGAAAACTGAATTTGGTAGATGAGGATTTTTAAAACATGGTGGTAGTTTAATAAATATTTTTCTATTAAATATATATTTATAAAATATTATTTTACATCCATATGATATAGTTTAAAATTAAAATATTCTAAAAAAGTTTGAAGGATTATAATATATTTTAATATATAAAAAGGTGAAAAGTTTTCATTATAATCTATTCCTTATTTCTGATTATACCCTTTAGCTACTAATCAAGATTAATTTCTTGTAATTATCCCTTGTTCATTTTGCTTATTTCTAAATACCAATTTGGTTCCTATTACTAGATGATTGGATGTACTATCAATCAATTCCCAAACTTTTTTTCTTCTAAACTAGTTAATCTCTTCTTACATAGTTATTATCCAATTTTCATATTATAATGCTTCTTATATAGTTTTAGGTTATAATTGATATATAAAGGTAGATAATTCAGATATATTTACTACACTTATTAAATGATAATATTTTAATAGTATGCCACTTTTCCTTAAAACTCCGTGTTTCATGTAATTCAAGATAAACTCAGTATTGCATGTAACAAAAGCTAAAATTAGTGTTTCATGTAACAAAAAATATTGAAACAAGTAAATTTATTTGAAAAAAATATTTTAAAAAATCTCGGGGTATTACATTCTAACCCCTTAAATAAATTACATCCACACAATTTGAACTTGTGCTATATAAACAAGGGTTTAACATTTAAAAATACCTTTATGGGAAACCCACATCATAAATGAGGTTAATAAAACATCCTATTGAAAATAGAGAATAGGATGTGCAAAGATCATCTAGAATAACACATACAAGGTTTCCAAATAGGATAACATAGGTTGGAAGTGAAGATTTGTACATGGAAGAAAAGCATAATGCCTAAATAATGATGGAGAGTGATAACGATCATTGATCACAAGAAAGTGAATAATCATTTAAAAATAAAAAAACTACAAAAATATAAACCAAAGTGGTGTAAAAAAGGTCATTGATATCATTAAAATTAAGGTAATAAGATAATATTTTATTTCAATATCCTTTTCCTAAAGTTGGGGAATTTTCCTGAGAAGATATACTTACTTGATTTTATACTTACTTGATTTTATTCCATTTTATAAGAACAATATCATCCTTTAGTTGTGCTTCGATCAATTTTCACATCATATCTTAATTTAATAAATGAAGATGATTTTTTATGCTTGAAGCACTATTGGATCATAAGATCCCTAAAATAATGATAATTCATCCCTTATTTCTGTATTTATTATCAGAAACAAAATTTTTTATCATAGGTTATCCAATAATATCCAAAGTTAAAATTAATACCTTTCATGAATAGTTAACCTTAAGTATCCTCCATGTCTGGCCAAAATTGAAATCCAAAAATTTATAAATAAGTTCACTAAATTTCCAAAATCATATTATCAATAATCCTCCAAACAACATGAAGTATCTATTAATGTCACATACTAAATATGTGAATACATTGATCATATATTTTCTTGAAATACAGTAATAGATAAAATTACTATAAAACATTAATGAAAACATATATACTTACTCATTCCTTAAAATAAATACATATATTACTAAATATATTCCATAAATTCAATAATGTTGTAAACTCTATTAATGATAACTTAAATTACATTGTCCAAAAATCATTAATTAGTTCCAAGGCCATCAATACTATGCAATTTACTCTATTCATATCCATCATCTCTTTATCCCAACATTATTATCTCAACATCAAGAACATGGTTATCTTTGATTAATCATGTCTTTTCCATAAAATATCACCTTTCCATTAAATAACTTTTCTAGGTTATCAAAACCATTCAACATATTCTTGAAAATCCTTAATGAAAAACTTTTACTAAACAATACATATATATTTTACAATTCTTGAATTCCAATACATAAACACTTCAATCATTCTACTTCTTTCTTAAACCATTAACTAAGCTTTATTATCTTATTCCTTAATACCTCTTTCCTTTCATATGTCATTTTCAGTATCTTCATCATAAAAAAACCATTACTTTTACAACCTTGATGATCCTATTCTTGAGATTTACCCCTAGGACATCAATTTCTATAATTCCCATACTTTTCAAATTTATAACATTCAAACATTGATGATTCCTTAGGTAAACTATTATTCTCATCCATTGCATTAACTGAAATTTTCATTTTTCCTCAGAAATCACTTACGTTTTTTCCTTCTTCTCCACACATAAAATATCTCCTCATTCCTTTAGGATATTCATTTTAGTCTTCTTCCCACATTATTAACATATAGTAATCTTAATCTTCTTTACTCTATGGTTTCCACCACCCGAATTATCAATGAACTCTATTATTATCTACTTTAGTGATTCTGAGAGTTTGTTAATGTATAAGTTGTTCATCATATATCATGATAACTGATTAGGAATAATCACAATATACTTTAATCAAGTCATCATCCCATTTGGTTTATCATCAACACATTTTCTATCACATTAAACATTAATCCAGTTCCTTTTGATTCCCACCACTAAATAAAACAAAAAATAATAGTGCAAACAATAATATTTATAGCAGGGAACCACATAATCATGAAAAATCACTAATAGGATGTCAAAACTATGACACCTTATTTTCAATATATGACACCTTAGGATTAACCTAGATCATTTTCATGGACATTATTTAAATCCATCATGATGGTTCAGAGAGATTTTATTAATTTACAAAGCATATCCCCTGGGAGTGTCAAAACAGATATGCAGTAAGGCCCATTTTCATGCACCGGGTGATGGTAGAGTCCATCTCAATATAACCTTTTATAAGTTATTACACCTAGGTACCTCTGTTTCATATCCATAACCACTTATAGTATCTAAACAAGAATGTAATTTCTAGGAAATCACTCACTCTATCCTTTACCAAAATTCCAGGACAATTTCCTCTACATAGAATTATCCTTATACTTATCCTTAAACATACCCCTAGTCATATCTTTATAAATTTCCTTTGAGATACCCCTAAAAACATCCCTAGGGATCTCACTAAATTTTTCTCATCCTAGTTTCCAAAGGTTAACTAAATCTTTACTTTGATACCAAATATAGAGACCCAAAATTCTCATACATAGATATCACATATTAATAGATAAATATTCAATAAATGTGACAAAAACTCACTTAAGGAACATAATTGTTTAGTACCTTTTGATACTAGGTACACACTCTTTTTATTTAGTAAAATATTTTCAAAATATACTATAAAGATCTTCCTTCATTGTACTCTTCATATAAATACCCTAGTTAAAAAATTTATTCATAATCTGGGGAAAGGAAACATAATAAAGGGTGAGATTAGATGCCTAGTAAGGGTAAAAAGGGGATATATCAACATATCGTGAGCATAAGGGAATGAGAACATGATAATAATATTTGAAAACCATACCCTGCATACCATAGATCCTAAACTTGAGTCATGGAATAAATAATAATAGTTCATAATACATAAATAATAATGGAATAAAATAAATTGATCCATGAGAACATAAAATTTTTATTATACATAGATTTGTGTTATACATATAAGCATATAAAATCATTTCCCTAGTAGTCAAGGCTCATTTCCCAAAATGTTATAGTGGAATGGGTTCACTCCCTAAACAATAATAGTAGACAAGGTTCACTCCCAAGACTATCATAGTGGAAAAGGCCCTTACTTAATTGGTTTCACTCCCCATTTCGGTCCTATTTATCTCATGAGATATCAATCTTTACCCAATTCATTGGAGTGTGATATAGGTCCCACTTATCACATAATGAAAATCATAAAAATGTGTGCCACAAGATCATAAAATATTCTTAATATCAGAACAAATGAAAAGAAATGGGTTTCATAAATATTTCATTATATCATAACATGTGGAAAATAAATAGGTTTCATGATCATTTCATCATTTTATCATAGCATTTACCTGTGAAAAAAGAAGCGAATTTCATAAGAATTTTATCACGGTATAACCCGGGGAAGATAAATTGTTTTCATAAGTATCTTTTAATCATAAACATAAACCATATAGATAAATAATAAGAATTATATACTTGGATAATATCCTTATTAAAACATAATTAACATAAAATTATATCATATTAGATGGAAAATGATTTTGTAATATCACTTGGAACATTTCTTGATGAAAAAAAACCTTTTCACTTTGAAAATCACTTTTTTAAACTATAAATTCATAAAAGAATTTCAAAACAATTTTCTTTGAAAATAAACTTTGAAAATTGTAAATTAATCTTTAAAACATTTAGTGATTATGATGGTGAGAAATTTAGTTCATTCCATACACATTAAAATAAATATTCCTTTCATATTTTTGGTAAAATCCAAATAGGCCTTGTTTGAAAAATGAAATCAAGATTTATTTTAAAACACTTTGTAAAAAGTCAAACATGGGTAAAAAGTTATTTAATAAATCATTTTGAGAATACTAAAATATTTTTGAAAACATTTTAATTAACATAGATATAAAAGAAAAAGGGTTTTCAATCAAAGAGAGAAATAAGTACGATTTTTCATAAAAACATTCTTTTGTTATATTTAATCATTTAAGAGAGGAAAACGAAGGTAAAACATATATTATAAAAAAATAACCATATTAGTATAAAATTGATGAGTTTATTGAGATATATATCATAATATTTCATCATCATAATCATAAACATAAACAATACTGATAAACGATGAGATTGTATCATAAAACCCTTACCACTTTGGTAACATTGAATTGTAAGCCCCATCAAATAATAACATTATATGAAACTTAAAATATCATTGGAATAAATAAATTCATGATATTACATGTCAAATGTTCTGTATATACACCTCATAAAATAAGATAGGTGAATAATATAACATATGTCTCAAAGAAGGAAAGCAGAGACAAAAATACCTTATCGCATTGATAAATTTGAAACTGTAAACCCCATGAAAGAGAGACCCTAAAATGGATATGTAAATCCAATTTTGTTTCAAGATAATAATCTTAAAATACATTCATGGGTAGTATATTTATCACATAAAAGAAACACATGCTGAATATGACACATGTATTATAAAAAATAAAAGTGAGACAAAACTCCCTTACCTTAAGTCTCAACTTCCTTAGTACACATTAAAATATACTGTATAATAAATATAATAATATTATACATATTTTATAGAAAAATAATTATATATATATATATCATATATGATTTAGTTATGATCTTTTATTATCCGTTTATTAACAATTCCATGTTAAAATCACATTTTTGGCAATAAGTGCTTTGTTTTTTATGCTTATTTTGATTTGTTATTTTTGGACATATTAATTTGATCATAGTTAAATAATATCATGAATTTTAACCATGATATAAATATAAAATATATCCAGTATATATTTATTTAGAGTAATCTATAAAAGTAAGATATAGAAAATGAAATACACTGTTCATGGAGACGGTAGGCCGTACATACGCATGAATGTTGTCTACATTTTCTCAATGGATGAAATTAAAGAAAGGAAAATAATATATTAGATTTTCAGAATATTTTTATGCCATATATATGTCACATATATTCATTAAATTTACCCTAATTACCTTTTATGCAAAGCGTTAGTGAAAAATGAATCACATCACTTCATGAGGAAGTAGTTCGCCATACACACGAACGACATTATCGTATACCCCACAAAATGAAAAGTAAGAAGTTATATATGATATAATAATTAAATATGTATAATTATATTAAAAATATCATAGTTATTCATTTAATATATCCTTGTTACCATACCAATAAAACAAAAATGAAAAACACATCACATAATTCCGTGTTGCGGTAATCGCTATACACACGAGTGACATTATTATTTTCCAATGGGTTGGTAGGTAAGAAGGAAGATGTGGTATTATAATTTAAAAGGTATAATAATATCATAAATATCATATATAAACATTAAATAAATCATTATGTCCTTTAATTATAGGTGGTGATGGAAAATGAATAACATCGGTTCGCGAGGCGGTAGTTCGCTGTACACACGAATAATGATTTTGTAACCCATTTGATTGAGGGGGAGAAGGATTTAGGATATTAAATTAACATAATAACACATAGGTATATATAATATACTGATTTTATTATATCATAATGTTTTGTTAATAATTTAAGGTGGTGGAGGAAGAAATAAAATAAAATTCTATGTTAGGGACATTATCTCTTCTTTTGAAAACTTATTTTGGTTTTCCCCAAAAGGATTATTAGGTTGGATTTAAAACCGAAATAAGGAATATATAATGATATGATTAAATTAATTAAGTTATTTGGGTAGGTGTTGGAGAAATAAATGAGTTTTTAAAGTGTGAATAGTAGAGGAGGGAGGCTAGTCTTTTATAAGTGAGGTGAGTGACACACTTGTAATGTTTGAAAATAAAAACGTGTTCCCACGTTTTTCACATACAAAAAGGCTCCAAAATGGTCAATTATCAAACCTAAGAGGTTATAAGGTTTATATATTTCCATAAAATTGGTGTTTTATAAGTTTATAGGTCATTTTACCCCTTATCTTTTTAGTTTAATCCTTAATAAACCCATTTTAACCTTAAACTTGATAATTATTTTTTACTTTTTTTACTATCAATTATGGTATAAAATTAAGTTTAACTTATTAGATAATATAAATTATGATAATTAAAAACGTGGAATCAATTTTTACTAATTAAATACAAATAAGTGAAGATTTTTAATTTAAAATTAATCCCACATACATAATGAAAAAACGGTTTTCCAAAGATAAAATTTTCAAAAGTTTCAAAAGTTTTTATATCAAAATTCAAAATTAAATTTATTATAATGAAATAAATTTAATTAATAGATATATAATTTAACTAACTTTACTTTTAAAACCATATTAAAATAATTTTTAAAATTTTAAAATCTTTAAAATAAATGAAAAATAAAAACTAGATTTTTTTACTATTCATTGAAAAATTTATCTTCTTAGAAAATTATCAAAAATTAAATCAAAGAAAATTTTGGCATGATGATTCATAAAATGAATTTTTTTTTTAAAAATAAATTTTCTAAAACTCTCCAAATTTAATTTTAAAATAAGTGCGCAAAAATACGACAAAAGTGCATTTTTATAAAAACATAGTTTTTAAGTGTAAAATTGGATTTATTATTATATTATGATTAGTAAAAATATAAGATGAATGATGAAAATTTTGTTTAATAGATATTATATAAATTTCATTAAAATCATTCTATAAAATTTATTTTTTTAGTTTATTGTGGTAAAATGTGGTTGTGTACATAAAAATTGTTTTTTAGAAAAAGACTTTATTTTAAAATATTTTTTACTTTCATTTATAATTAACTTTTCACTAAATAATTAATTTTATATACATGTGTAATCAATATATTTTACTAATTTAGTTAATCTTATTTTCATCCATTATTCCAACGGCTATATGATAACTATCATATTAAATAACAATATTTTAATAGTATGTCATGTTTTGTTAAAATTCAGTGTTGCATGTAACATAAGATAAATTCGGTGTTGTGTGTAAAAAAAGATAAAACCAGTGTTATAGGTAATGAAAAATATCAAAAATATTAAATTTATTTGAAAAAAATATGTTATAAAATATCAAGGTGTTATATTTTCACTATCTATATATCTCATTTCACTTGTTTTCTTGCGGAGATCTGGGTGCACAACATGAAAACTTTGAAAAAGGTTCCTATAAAACTTACAATAAGGTCTTGGATCACATATAATTTGGTATCATATCCCAATTTAAAGAAATCATATTCATCCTTTCTTATCACTTCTTAAATTTTTATTTCTCTTTGAATCTGGTCAACATCAATTCTATTCTATTTTATTCTTCACCTAAGGAATTAATTTCTCCATTATATTTGACTTATGACATATCATTGTTATATTTTATAATCTCATATTTATTATCCATCTAGAATCATCAAAATCAAATTTATAAATCATGAGATATAGTGGATTCGATTTCTTTCATGAATTTTATAATTGTGAAATCACGCATCTCTCAATTTGATTCCATTTTATGTTTCAAATTATTACTTATCCTATATCAACATATTAAAAATTCAGTTTTTTCTTACTCTTATTATTAAAAAAGGTTTTAATTTAAAAGAAAAAAATTTAAAAAGAGGCTAAAAAAACTACAAAATTTTGAATTCGATGTCTCATTATCATTATTCTTCACCTGTTTTCTTCCCCTTACCACATTTTTAATCTTGAATCCCTTTCGAATTTTATCTTTGAATTATAGTTTGGGATTTAAAAATTCCAACAATACTTCATATTTTTTAGAATTGGGTATGAAAACTATAAGAATCAAGTGTATTGGTAAAAGGAAAGATTGTTACATTTTTATGAAAAAGCCAAAATTGAGTGAAATAAAATTGAAAATATTATTTTTGAGGGAGTATTTGTTTTCCTTATTAATTTATCTTAAAATATTCTTCCAAGATTCCAAAATGGTTCAAGCTAGTAACACTAATGACATGAATATGAAGATGTTCACGAGGGCTGTTCAAGAACAATTCCAAAGGTTGAATGTGATAATGGATGAATTGAAACCCCCTTAATAGTCTATTTCACCACCAAAGAGGTGGGTCATTGAAGAAGATGCGAATTTATCTGATTTGGAAAAGTAAAAAATTTATAGAAATCAACCAGAAATGAGAAAAAAACAATGATCTTGAAGGTGTAAATTTGAGGATACCTTCATTCCAAGGTAAGAATGATCCCAAAACATACTTGGAGTAGGAACAAAACTTATAGAAAGTTATTTGTTGTCATGACTATTCATAGTAAAACAAGGTGAAGTTGGAAACCATGGAATTCACTGAATTTTCTAGTATTTTATAGGACCAACTATAAGGGAGTAAACGATTAAGTGGATAAAGACACATCCACACTTTGGAGGATATGAAAGTGGTAATGAATAAGAGGTTCATTTCTAGATATTATTATCATAATTTGTTCCTCAATTTATAGGGTTTGAAAAAAAGGATCCATGAGTGTTGAGGAGTATCACAAAGATATGTATATCATCATTATTCAAGAAAATATTGATGAGGAGAGAGAGGCCACCATGGAAAGGTTTGTGAATGGCCTTAACCATGAAATTCGTGACATGTTGGAGATACACCACTATTTATATCTTATGGTAAGGATTGTGGATCTTATTTCAAGTTCAAGGATACTAAAACAAAAGAGGATGCAAGGGAATAAAGAACTGATTCAAATGAGGTTCCCAAACCAAAACCATTAGTTTTAGAGCCTAAAGGTAAAACAAAGGGTAAGGTTATTTACAATTCATGTGATATCAAATGTTTTAAATATCAAGGATTTGGAAATTTTTTCTCACAATTCCCAAAAAAGAGAACCATAATTATTTTGGATATTGTAGATTTTATTAGTGCTCAATCAATCAAAGATGAAATTCTAGAACTTGAGGAGTGTTCGGATGTGAAATAGAGGGCCCCACACATGGATAAATTCTTGAGGAAAGGCATTCTTTGAGTGCTCAACTCAAAGGAGAACATGATTATGGGAAAATGGAGCATATTTTTGAGACTAGATACCTTATTAAGGATAAGGTATATAGTAGGATTATTTATGGGGGTAGTTTTAAAAAAGTATAAATTGGTTTGATGGTTGATAAATTGGGTTTAGTTATGAATAATCATATTAGGACTTATATATTTAATTGGTTAAATAGTAGTGGGTATGTTAAAGTGGCTAACAAATCACAAGCTCCATTTACTATTGATAAGTATTAATATAAGGTTATATGTGATGTTTTTCCCATGTATTCTAGTCATATATTTTTGGGAAGGCCTTTAAAATTTTATAGGAGGTACACACATGATGTATACACTAACCACTATTCGTTTGAATACAATGGGAGAAAGGATATACTGACACACTTGAGTCCTTTACAAGCTTATAAATACCAAGTGGGGATTGATATAGATTTTAAAGAGAGAAAAAGAAAAGGGATATAAAAATATAGAGAATGAAAAGAGTAAAAAAATCAAGATATAAAATAGAGTGACAATTCACATAAAAAGAAATGAGGTGAAAAAGAGTTGAAAACTAGAGTGAAAATAAGACGGAAAAAAAGAGTGTTAAGGAAAAAATAAGTTTATTTTTAGGAAAAAGAGATATAGAGATATATTTATAGGGGAAGAAACTCTCGTGATTCTATGAAAGGGAGAATTTTTTACCACTAAATCTCTTAACCCATCAATGCTTTCTTGTGTTGTGTCTTTATTACATGAATTTTTTTTATTGAGAAAATAAGCGTTGGAAACAATTTACATTTGATCTAGGTGGTTTGGTATGGAAATACCTACTAAGAGGAAGATATATAGAGCAAAGAAAATTCAAAACTTTAAACACAAGGAGATAGTAATTTCCAATTATTAGATAATATCAATGATAATTACTATAATATTGAGTTACCAAATAGGTATGGAAATGTTAGGGCCAGTTTTAATGTTGCTAATGTTTCTCCCTTTGAATTTTCAGATTCGAGGATGAATCCTTTTATGGAGGGAGAGTATGATGAGGATAATGAAACACATGGGAATCAAGGGTTTTATTGTAGAATTGAAAAGGAGTTCCGAATAAACACAAATATAAAAGAACCATTACAAGGAATTGGAGGCTCAATTACAAGGGAGTGAACTAAGAGAATGAAGGAGGCCTTAAATGGGTTAATCGAAAAATTCCAAGAGGAGGCCCAAACATTATTTTAAAAACCCAAATCAAGGTATGATACAAATTTTAATCCCACCCACCATGGAATATTACAATTGAGAGTTAATGCATAAAATTTCAAAAAGTGTTAGTATAGTTTTCATTACTTTCTAAAAGGGTGTGTTAGTTGTCTCCTAAAGTCATGGGCATGTGCCAAAATTGTCAAAAGCATCATGTAGGATTTTTTACTTGTGGGAACTAGATGTAAGAATTTTTTATCAATATTTGGATATAAATATCCCCCCTTATACTCTTTGGACATTAATGAATAAATTTATTATTATTATGAGGAGTTTTTATTTCAACCTTTGTGTTATTTCTTAATTGTCGACTTATAAAAGGATTGATCATCATTTGTTTTTCCTTATAGCTATAATTCTTAGAGAAAAGTTTTCTTTGGGATCTACCTTAAATTTTCCCCCAATCCTTATCATTTTCATTATCTATACACCAAATTTCACTTTTTTTCTTATAAAGATCCGAGTACACAACATGAAAACATTAAACAAGGTTTTTATGACACTTCAAAGCAGGTCTTGTATTGCATACCACCTCTCATGAAAAATGTGAAAAAATAATACTGAAACCTAGTGAATATAAAATGAAACAAACTCATAGTATAAACATAAAATACTAGTTTTTCATCTTCACCATGACTCATTCACCAAATAACACATAGAAGTAAACTATTATAAACCAAAAGAATATATATATAAATATAGGTATCATGCTTTCACATCTCAACTAGTTTGTCGCTCTCATGCCTCAATGTCACACATTATATGCTCATCTTTTTCATATGTAGTAACCCCTAATGTGAGTCAAGCCTCGACCTTACCTAACCCAATATCATGCAATTTTCAACATCTCATGTTAACATAAACTCACATATCCATCTCATTATCATCACCATCCCATCTATAACCTAGTGTATGTCTAGAATCTACTACAACCTATATAAATGAATTATACCTCAAGTTATCACAACCCATACATATACACTCTTGGTAATCTAGGTCTACCATGACCGGATACAAGTATATGATATAACTCAAGACATTATAACCCAGACATAAATTTATAGTAAACCAAGATCTGTCGTAGCTAGGATAGGAACACACCATATATCATAAGTCATTATAGCCCGAGACACACGTACTCATTTCAAAATCCAAAGAGAGATCTAGGAGGGATGTAAAGACTCAAAATTATCATAAATAAATATTAAATCTTAATAAATTAATATTCAATACATAACATAACAATCCACACCCAAATCGTTTAGGTCTAGTGCCTTTGGAATCTTGGACACATAAAGAGATGGTCCATAAGTGAGCTACATCATCTCCCACTATGTTCTTTATAATTATAACCCTTATTATACATATTATACATAACACCGTTCATTATAACTTGGGAAAAGGAAACATAAAAAATGGTGATATTAGATGATTAGTAAGGGTAAATAAGGGAGATAAAAACATATTATGAGCATAAGGGTATGAGAACATGTGGATAACATTTCAAAACCATACCCTGAATATCATAGATCATAAACCTGAGTCATGAAATAAATATTGGAAGTTCATAAGACATTAATTATAATGGAATCAAAGAACATGAATAAGGGGAACATAACATTAGTATAATTCATAGATTTTTGGCATACACATAAGTATAGAAAATCATTTCCTTATTAGTTCAAGGATCATTACAATATTATCATAGTAGAATGCGTTCAATCGCCAAACCATCATAGTAGTTATGGATCACTCCCAAGATTATCATAGTGGATAGATTCCCTTAACCAACTGGGTTTACTCCCCATTTTAACCCTGTTTATCTCAAAAGATATCAATAATTATCTAATGAATTAGAGGGAGATATAGGTCTCACCCATCACATAATGGAAATCAAGAATAAATATGACATAAGTCCATAAAACATTAATCATATGAGAAAACAAGAAAATAAATTAGTTTTTATAAACATTTCATCATAACATAACATGTGGAAAAGAAACAGGTTTCATTATCATTTCATCATTTCATAATAGCATAACTTGTGAAAAAAGAAGTGGGTTACATAAACATTTTATCATGGTATAACCGACCGAAGAGAAACAAGTTTCATAAAAATATTATCATAAAAAGCACAAACCATTTAGAGAAAGAAAAATAATGGTATCCTTGGATAAAATACCTTGTAAATCATAATTAACATTAAAATATGTCATCTTAGATAGAGAATGATTTTTAAAACTCATTTGGAACATGTTTGGAGGGAAATAGCTTTTCCACTTCAAAAAACAATTTTTGAAGCATAAAATTTTCAAAATATTTTTATTTTAAAATAAACTTGGAAACTTTAAAATAATCTTTAAAACACTTAGTGTTCATGATGGTGTAAAATTATGTTCATGATATAAAAATTTAAAATAAATATTCCTTTCACATTTTCAGTAAAAGCCTATAACATCTCGAAATTTTATAAAAAAACCATATTTTAAATTAATTTGAATTATTTAATAGATTTTGATATATAAAATACATAGTTTATCTTGAATCACATGAAAAAAAATTATATCTTTTGTTTCATGAAACTTTGAGTTCCTTTGATGACTTATATTACACACAAGCCCAAGTCTTACTAGATAATAATATACTATTAATATTATTATGATTGTTTTCACCTAGCCGTTGGAATAAAGGGAATAAATGATATTTACAAAATTATGAAAACTATATAATAAAAATGTTAACAAAATTAACTCATTGGTTTCCAATTAATTATAAATTAAAATAAAGACCAATTGAATATAAAGGTTGCGTTTTTATGGAAAACTATTTTTATGAATAAAATGGAATTGTATTTTAATAAATTAAATGAGTCATTATTAGTGAAATATATTAATTAAAATTATATTTTTTATATTTAATATTTTTTTTAAATTCATTCAAAAAGTTTGATATGATTATGATAATAATGAAGTCAATTTTAAGCATAAAAAGATGTATAATTTTAAAAGGAAGTTTTACCGCCTTTTAACGATGCACCTAATTTAGACATAAATTTTGTCACATTAAAATTTTTATTTTGAAAAAATAAACTTATATATTTAAATATGAATATAAAAATTTAATTTGGGTGAATCTATGGTATTTTTATGAGAAGTTTCATTTTTATGATGAATAATGAATGACACTGAATTTTAATTGAAAACTGCAATTTCATTTAATTTATTTATATAGTTAAATTATATTTGGAATTTATTTTAAGTTATAATTAGTTAATTTATACATAAATAAATCAAATTTAGGAAATTTTAATCAATTTAATATTTAAATTTAATATAAAAACATTTCAAACTTTTGAATGTTTATCTTTAAGAACTCATTGTCTTGTCCCGTCTGCGTGATTAATTTTAAACTAATTTCTTCCATTTATATGATTTTAATTTAAAAAAATTGATTCCATATTTGGAATAATAATAATAATTTATAATTTATTATAAAATTAACTTAGTTTTTGACAAAAAATCTTAGTGAAATAAGTTAAAATTAATTACACTAATTAAGGTAAAAATGTGTTTACTTAGTGGTTAAACTTTAATCTTAAGATTCCAAATGACCTAGACACATGTAAAAACCCATTTTATGTAAATTAATCGACCATATACCATATTTTATTTAATTTTTATCATTATTTTAGGCACATAATTTAAGGGATACCTCTCAATAGTATTTACCATTTTATATTTACAAGAATGCCACTCCTCCACCACTATAAAAAGGCACTCACCCCTCTGACTTAATAAATCCTATAAAGAACTTTAGATCATCCAAAACATGCATAAATAATCTCTAAAAATCAATCCTCTAATAATATAAGTATCACTTTTGGAATAAATCAAACCAAGTAAGTCCTTTGGTGTAAATCGAAAGGAGTTATCTAAAAAAGAGGTAACATTCTTTAACGACCACTTTTATTTTATTTATTTCTAAAACCACTTAAATTATTATTATTACATGATTATATGATAAAATAATTATCCTAAATATACTTATATGTTTTTAAATTAAGTGTTCTACCTAAAAATTCACACACTTCCATCAAATGGGTAACGAAATCATTGTTCGTGTGTATGATGAACTACTGCCTCACAAAACGATGTTGCTCATTTTTTCCCCTCCACTTATTATGGTTGAGAATTATGATGTACATATTGTTTTTATATGATATATGTTATATTTATAATGTCTAAATATTATTTAATTATTATATAACACATACCTTCCTGCTTTCCATTTTGTGGGAATATGATAACATCACTTGTGGATGTGTGGACTACCACCTCCTCAAAGTGATGTGATATGTTCACCCATTACATGAAATGTATTGAGAATGTTTTTTATAAAAATATACGAAATAAATGAAATATTTATTATATTAGTTAAATAATTATCTATCTGTACATATAACATATCATTTTATTCTTTCCATTTAACATGTTGAAAAAGTGAAGACGTCTTTTGTGGACGTGTGGGCTACTGTCTCCTCCAAGAAATGTGATTCTTCCATTTACATAACAACATCAAAATAATAATATAAAATTAAATAATATGGTATTTATGATATAATAGTCATTCTATAAAGATAAACATTACTTACCTTCTTCCCATAATGATCATTGAAAAATGGTAATGTTACTCATGCGTACATACGACCTACCGTATCCATAATCTTAACATTGGTTCATTTTTCCTAACCATCATTAATTTATAATTTTAAAATTATAATTGATTTAAAAAAATTTATAATTATTTCATATTTATTATTTTGGATATATTTAAATAATTACCACATTGGCCATAGTTGATCTATCAAAGTTAGTTTTGACACATTAGCCGAATATGGTCAAAACACCTGACTTAAACATTATTGATTGAGTAATTTTATATAACTAGATTATAAGTTAAATATAAGTAATAATAAACTTTTAAAATGTTATTAAGTAATTAAATAATTAAAATAATTTTATTATTTAGGAATATAGAGGACAAGCATGACAAATCAGACTCAAGGTATGTGATTTCTTAACTAAATTTCCATTCCTCGAGTTAAACTTTTATGTCATTGGTTATGTAATGCCAAGAATATGTGTGAATTTACATATGATTATTTTATTGTATATTTAATAATTTATTTTTTAGATTTATTTTTTTCACACATAATTATTTCATTTATTTATTCTCACCCTAGTGATATGATCTTTTGTAAGAAATTTTCATCTCACTTTTTTACATCTGTGTGATAAATGTAATATTCACCACTTACTTATTTTTCATGGTGTATATATTACATATTTTGATATATTATATCATAAATTATTTTATATTTAAGTTATTTAAATGTTTAATTTTATTATTATTACTTTTGGGGTTTCCAGTTTAGATGTTACCACTGTTGTAAGTGGATTTCTAGTCTCACTTTTATTTTTGTGAGGCTTATTCCATATCCACAACTTATTTTTGTTGTGTGGTGTATATAATTCCCATGCATTTATTTTATTATTATTATACTTAAATTTATGTGATTTTAAGTCTCCATTTTTTGATCTCTATTTCATGGGGTTTTTAATTTTTATATTACTAAAGCTGTAATGAACTTTTGTCACAATTTTCCATCTTTTTCGATGTTTGTTATGCTATACACCTATATTATTTTATGAGGTTTATATAATTATAATTTGAACTTATATATCATGAATCTAATTATTTTATTGATATTATGAGTTTAATTTAAGTTTATTCCTTCATGAGCTTATGATTCAAATGTTTCAAAGTGGTATGAGACACTTTGAATGTTTAAAGATTATTTTCCTCATGAATGTATTTAATGACCTTTTAAGGGAATTTCCATTCATCAGCATCAAGAAACCTTATTTTTAATTATCTTTAACTAGGGGTATTTTAAATTTATATTATACTCATTCATTATTTTTATGGATTATGATTTTTTATTAGAGATTGTTTTGAAACCTGTTTTTTTACATGGGTTGATTATAACCTAAAGAGATTTTTATGAAACCCATTTATTTTCAATAGGTTGGTTATTTCCTAATTTTTTTTATGAAACCAATTTATTTTACATGGGTTAATCATGTTTCAAATATATTTTTATAGAACCCACTTCCTTTCCTTAGTTTATTCCTGCTTTGAAGATATTGTTATGGAATCTTTTTCCCTTCCATGGGTTATTAATGTTTCAAAGAGATTATTATAGAACCCATTTCATTTCCATGGATTAATCACATTTAAAAGAGATTTTTATTGAACCCATTTATTTTCAAAGGGTTAATCATGTTTAAAGATATTTTTATTGAACCCGTTACTTTTCCATGGGTTAATCATGTTTCAAATATATTGTCATTAAATCCGTTTTTTTCATGGGTTAATCATGTTTCAAAGAGATTGTTATAAACCCATTTATTTTCCATAGGGTAATCAAGTTATGAAATGAGTGATTGGTTCTTATAATGATTTTATGCAATATTTTATGTATGATGATTTTTTATTGGGGATTGGTCATTTGATGGGTGGTTTCGTGATAAAACAATGATGGGTGGTTCCGTGATAGACCAAGGATGGGTGGGTCTATGATATCACTCTAATGAATTGGGTATATAAGTAAGCCACATGTCTATTCCATTTATAATAGTAACATGTATGTTTCTAATGATCGAGATTGATATCACATGTCTCATGATTATTGATTCTGATGAATCTTGACATTAACATGTTTTCACATTTGATGATCCTGATATTGATGGGTATGAGTTATTTTATGATTATCTCATGCACTGTGATTATGTAATCATACCCTTATTCACTCTTATTATCATTGATGACATTCAATTATTAATTCTTATGTTTACCCTTACTGAGATTTTGAGATAAAACTTCTTATGTTTACTTTTACATATGTTTTAAAGAACTATGTTTCACTATTTATGTCTATAAAGTATTTCAAAAGGATTATGTCGATGACCTATTATGAAATAAGAAAATCTGGGTATAACGGGAGATGATGTTCAACTTTATAAACTAGATTTTTATGATTCCAAGTTGATATGAGTAGTTTATGTAAGAGTGTGTCATAATTATATAAAACTCTAAACATAAAAGGTCCTATATAATGTAAGTTATCAAAGTTTTCCTTTGATTTTGTAAGGTTTATATGAAATAAATTGAGTCAAAATTATGAATATTAAATCTGAAAATGTGAAGTTATGGATTGCAGTATAGGATCTTGTAGTGTGAGTTCTAGGTTGTTATAAATCCAAACAAGCATTGTTTGGGAAATTAAATAAATATTACTTTTAATATTTTTTGTAAAAAGTAAAAAACAGGTAAAAATTTATTTAATAAATCCTTTGTATAATGTTATTTTTTAAAAAAAAAACGTGTATATGGAAGAAAAATGGGTTTTTAACAAAGATTGTAATAAAGTTAGTTTAATTTGAAAACATTATTTTTAAATATTGAGAAAATAAAGAGATGAAAATAAAATTAAAACATGTATTATCATGAAATAAATAGAGTAGAATAAAATTAATGAGTTTCTTGAGAGGTAAATCATAATATTTCATCATTGGAAGCACAATCATAAAAAATCTTGATAAACAATGAGATTGTATCCTAAAACCATTACCACTTAGGTAATATTAAATCACAATAAACATGAAAGTATAACATTTAAAAAACATATAATATCCTGAAAATAAATAAATGTATGATATTACATGTCAAATGGGTTGTATATATACCTCATAAAACTAGATAGGTTCATAACACAACGTATGTCCCTAAGAAGACAAATTGAGACAAAAATACCTTACCACTTTGGAAAAATTTGAACCATAAACCCCATGAAATATAGACCCTAAAATGGATATGTAAATATCCAGAATTTTATATTTAATAATCATAAAATACATTCATGGGAATATACACACCACATAAAATAAATAGGTGGTGAATATGGCGTGTGTCTCATAGAAGTAAAAAGTGAAATAAAGATCCCTTACCTTAAGCCTTGACTTCCTTTGTACATGTTAAAACATTCTATATAATAGATTTATGTTTATTATAAATATATTATATAATGACACTCTTATTTATCATATGATATATGATTTTATTGTGACATTTAATTACCCATTTATTAACAATTCTATGTTAAAATCACATTTCAGGCAATAACTGCTTTGTTTATTGTGCATGCTTTGATTTTTTATTTTCAGTCATTTTGATTTTATAATATATAAATAATATAAATAATGTTAAAAATGATATAAATATAATATATATTCAGTATATATATATTTATCGTAATCCATAAAATTTAGATATAGAAAATGAAATACACTGTTTATGGAGATGACAGACTATACGTACGCATTAACGTTGTTTATATTTTCTATAATGATTGAAAGAAAGAGATGTAAATAATATATTACAATTAAATAATAATTTTTATCTAATATATATAATATATTTTCATTAGAAATCATCCTTATTACCTTCTATGTAAATCGTGAATGAATGACATTGCTTCATGAGGCGGTAACCCGCCATACACATGAGCGACATTATCGTATTCCCACATAATGAAAATTAAGAAGGTATATATGATATAATAATTAAATAAGTATAAAAATATAATATATATCATATATAAACATTTAATAAATCATTATATCCAGTCATGATAGGTGGTGATGGAAGACGAATAACATCGGTTTGTGAGGTGGTAGTCCACCATATACACGAATGATGATTTTGTATCTCATTTGATGAAGGTAGAGATGGATATAAGTTATAAAACTAAAATAATAAAATCTTAGTATATGAAATATATTAGTGTTATTTTATCATCATAATTGAAGAATATTTTACGGATTTAGAAGAATAAGTAAAATAAAAGCGCATCGTTAAAAACATTAGCTCTTCTTCAAAAAACCTATTTAGGTTTAAACTAAATCCTTCATATATTGAATTTATGATCTCCAAAATTACTACAGGATATTTATATATATGTAAGGAAGATATTTGGATAGGTATTTTCTAAAGAAAATGGTTTTGGAAGAGTGAAGAGGAGAGGATAGGGGGTGGCCTTTTATAAGTGGGGGAGAGGACACACATGGAATTTTTGAGAAGAATAAAGTATAACCACATTTTTCACATTAAAAAATCTTAATAATGGTAAATTATTGAAACTTAGAGGTTATAATGTCTAAATATGTCCATCAAATGGATTTTGTACAAGTTTATAGGTAATTGTACCCCTTGTCATTTTAGTGTAACCCCTTGTAAACCCATTTTAACCTTAACCATGATAATTAATTTTTATTGTTTTTACTATTAATTTTGATGAAAAATAAAATTAAACTTATTATATAATATAAATTATTATGATTAAAAATATGGAATATATGTTTTTTCTAAATTACATTCATATAAGTGGAAAATGTTAATTTAAAATTAAACCTGCATATGTGACGAGAAAGCGGTTTTCCAATGAGAAAATGTTCAAAAGTTTAAAAAGTTTTTATATCAAAATTAAATATGAAAATGATTAAAATGATATAAATTGGATTAATAGATATATAATTTTACTAATTTTATTTTTAAATCTATTTTAAAAATAAAATTAACCTTATAAATTCATTAAATGAAAAAGGAAATTTTCAATAAAAACCGTTATTTTTCATTATTTATCGAAAAATTAATATTTTCAGAAAAATTTAAAAAATTAAACTTAAGATATTTTTGACATGTTTATTTCAAAAAATAATTATATTTTATCAAATAATTTTTCCAAGTTTCAAAAATTAATTTTATTATTTTTCACAAAAAGAAATAAAAAAACATTGTTTTTGAGAAAATAGTATTTTTGAAACAAATAAAGACTTTATGGAAAATTAAGTACCTTTTATCAATATATTTTCTTTTTATAAAACAATTTTAATTAATATTTATATTTTTATTATTATTCATTCTACCAAGTTTAACATATAGGTTATAACAGTCATATTTAAATATTAATATTAGTAGTTTGTCGTGGTTCGTTAAAAATAGGTATTGTGAGTAACACATGCTCTCAAAGAAATTAAATTTATTCAAAAAAAATCATACAATATTGAGGTGTTAAATTCTAAACCAATTAAAATTAAAATTTCCATCTAAATTCTGTTACTCTGATACAAATAGACGAGGATACTTCTACCTCATCATATCCTCAAGTTCCCACGTAACTTCCTCAAACTGGTGGTTTCACCACAAAACATTAACCAGGTGGGTGGTCTTGTTTCGTATAAATTTATATATTTAATCCAAAATCACTTCTGGTTTTTCCCCATAATACATATATTTTTTATAGCAGTATGATATTTGAGCTCAGTACATATTAAGGGTTAGATATGTACTTCTTCAGGAGAGATACATAAAACACATCGTAAACTTGAGGGAGATTTTCTAGAAGCCTCAATTGATAGGATACCGTCCTAATATGATCAATAATATCAAAGGGAATGATATAACTAGGTCTTAGTTTTACCTTCTTTCTTAATCTCATTTCCTTATTCCGTGGAAAGATCCTTTAAAACACCTTGTCACTAACTTCAAATCCCAAATGACACTTGTGATTGTCAACATAACTTTTCTGCTGAATTTGTAGCATCCTTATGTGTTGTTGAATAGATTTAACCTTCTCTGCCATTTATTTAGATATATTATATCCCAATCACTTTATTTCTCAAAATTTATTCTATCACATTGTAGCTCTACACTTATTTCTATATAGGGATTCATAAGGATCCATCTAAATGATCAAGTAAAAACATTTTTTGTATGAAAAATCAACTAGAGGAAGGTATTGATTCCAACAACATTTAGAATCCAGAGAAAAAGATTATAAGATATACTATAGGGTTTGAATTATTCTCATGGATTGACCATTTTTCTAAGGATGATATGCAGTATTGAAACTCAAATCTGTATTAAGAGCTTTCTAAATATTTCTCCATAACTTCAAGGTAAGCCTCAGATCCCGATTAAATAAAATTGAATATGGTAATCCATGATACCTAACCAATTATTTAATGTACATCATAGAAATATGACCTAGAGAGAAATCTTCTCTGATTGTGATGACTTTGTAAGGTGATCGACTACAATCCATAGAGCGTTATTCCCTTTAGACATTTTTTGGAGTCTAAATACAAAATCCATGGTGATGTTTTCCAATTTCCATTATAGTATAGGTAATGGATGTAAAATCCCTTTAGACATTTTTATCTCAACCTTAACTTACTGATATACCAAGTACCCAGATACAAACTCTATGATATCTCTCTTTATTCCATACCACTAGAAATACTCTTTCAAATATCTATACATTTTCATGCTTCTAGGATGAATAGAGAATTAAGAACTATGAGGTTCATCTAAGAAATACTTCTTTAAATCATGTATGGATGGAACACATTCATAGTTCCTAAACCTTATAATTCCATCATTATCTAGGTTAAACTTAAAAAAATTTATAACCTTATTTTGTAACTCTAAATATTCCTTTTGTGCCTCTTTAATCTTTACTTGGATAGATGGTGAAACATTCAATTGAGCCAGATAAAATTTCTCCACTTCCTTCAAGATTTATAGATCAATCCTTTAAAAATCCAGAAGTATTGGATCTTTTTTTATCCTCATCATGGATAAGTTTGTATGATCCTTTTGGCACAAATAATCATCCACCTTATTCTCTTTCCCAAGATGGTAATATATTGAGTAGTCATTATATTTAATAAGCTCTAACCATATTCTTAGGCATATATTCAAATCCTTATATGTGAATATATACTTTAAAATTTTGTGATCGATATAAATATCACACTTTTCTCTATAAAGATAATTCCTCCACACCTTTAATGAAAAAATTACTCTTTCTAACTCTAAATCATGAGTTGGGTAATTTTCTCATGAACCTTAAATTATCATGAGGCATAAGCCATAACCATGCCATTTTTCATAATAAAACATCCCAATCCCTTCTTGGATGCATCACTATACATTAAAAACCCTTGTACACTATAGGGTAATGTAAGAATAGGTGTGATGACTAATATTATCTTTAGTTCCTTGATTTTTTTTCACATTCATTTGTCTAGAGGAACTTGGATCCATTATAAGTTAACTTTGTGAGTGTATTAGATTGTCAGGAGAAATTATGCACAAACCATCAATAATATCCATCTAAACGATGAAAACTATGGATCTCAGTCACCATGTTTACTCTGGTCCAACATTTAATAGCCTTTTTCTTTGATGGATATACCGATATACCCTCTATTAAGATTATATAAACCAAAAATGAAACCATTTGAATCCAATATTCATAGTTTGTAAACTTCCCATATATTTTATCCTTGTGGTCTTTAGTACAATTATCAAGTGATATTCATGCTCTTCATATCTCTTTGAATAGATAAGAATATCATCTATAAAGACCACTATAAATTGATCAAAGTAATCACTAAATACTATATTCATTAAATACATAAAGATAACATGGTAGTTAGTAAGACCAAATAGCATAATTATATATTCATAGTGTCCATACCTTGTATGGAATCCTATCTTGGGAATATCCTCCTTCATGACCCTCAATTGGTTATATCAATCACAAAAGGTCAAATATTATAAAAGTATTGAGCTCCACTTAGTTGATTAAATAGGCCTTCAATATGAGGAAGTGGGTACTTGTTCTTGATCATGATCTTATTTAGCTTCTTATAATCAATGCAGAGACACATTTATCCATATTTCATTATATAAAAAATAACAGGTGCACCCCAAGGTGAAACAGTTGGAAGAAGGAATCCATTTTCAAGGTTCTCCTATAGTTACTTCTTCAATTCATATAAATTAATCAGGGCCATTCTATAGCTAGTCTTTAAAACAAATGTGGAATTAATTATGAGTTCTATTGAGAACTCAACTTTATGTTTTGGTGGATGTCTAGGTAACTATTCTAGAAAGATATCATAAAACTATAGAAAAATAGGCACATCATCGATGCCGATATTATCCTAAAACATATGAGATAAAGGAACCTCTTAAATAGGAATCAAAACCAATACAATGTATTTTATTTCCATTGGAAGTTTATATTTATCGTCGCATTGATAGAGGATCAAAGGTTTATTTGGAATATCAAACATGACTTAACTTTATCAACAATTAATGTGGGATTTATGTATATAAATCCAATCCTTTCCTATGATAACATCTAAGTCAACCAGAGGAAGAATGATAAGATTTGCAGGAAGCACATTCTAACAAACTCCAACAAAAGAGAAATTATATACCTAATAGTTTATCATCGTACCATTAATGGGTTTCAGTACTAATTATATATCTAATCATTTTGGTGGAATCTTGATACTCTTATAAGATTATTAAGATATGAAAGAATGGATACATCTAGAGTCAAATAATATATTAGTAGTTCTAGAGTTGATGGTAAGTGTACCTTTCACCACATCATTATCACACCCCTCGTAAAAAATAGTGATTGCATGAGATTTAACTTTATCTCTCATCTCAAGAGGTTTCTAACATCGATCATCATCATTAACCTTAGTATTTGGTCACTAGTTAAAATAATTCCCATAATCCTTGCATTTGAAACACTGGAGTGTGGGAGGTGCATTCTATGGAGCATTATATCTATTTTCATCACTACTTAAATTATTCCCATCACTTCAGCATTCGATTTCCTAATGACCTTACTTTACACACTAAAAAAATTTACCAGTCTGCTTAAAACAATATCCTCTATGTTTTCTTCCACACTCCAAGCATGAAGGAAGTATCATCTTCTTCTCTCTATGGTTTTAGAGTTTCCTTTGAACCCCATCTTCATTTTCTTGTCGAAACCATTAGATTAATGGGTAACTCTAATCTCCATTTCCACCTTGATATCACATAAAATTATTTATTTATATATACTAAAGTAACTTATGGATAAATCCCTTAGGATAATTGGTTTTAATCCACTGAAGAATCGATCAAACATGATTTTATGTTGGATGATAATGCTATAAGTGTACTGCAAAAGTCTTGTAAAATTTTTCTTATAGGTACCAACAGATTCATCATCCATCTACTTCAGTTCAATGAATTTCTTCTCCATTTTTGTATGAATAATACAACATAAATTCTTATTGAAAAATTAGTTCTTAAACTCATACCACTCTATGGAGTCAATTTCATCATGTTCTATTGTATTCTTGGTGAGAGTACACCATTGAACCACTTTACCATCTAAAAGATATATATCCAAAATGATTCTTTCATGTTAATAACATTAGAGAACAAAAAATATCTTTTCAATGATACTGATCCATTTCTCATGTAACGACCCGAAATTTTGAATAAATATTGTTTCCTAATTTTATGTTTTATTTTATTTTATTACTCAAAAAAAAAATGTTTCATTTGATAACATGAGACCATTGGGTTTTGACTGTTATATGATCATTGTTCAATATGACCACTAGAAACTAAATGTTTCGATTTTTGTTTCTAAATACAAGTGATCTTGGTTAATTAATATAGAAAGAAGATTTGATGGCCTCACCCAGTAGTCTTGGACCGATCAAAGCCCATCTAACAGAACTTGGGAAGGAGGTAGCACCACTGGGCTTTGCTCTGGACCAATCCCAAGCCTAAATTCATCATGTGAAGCTAGAACGGAATCACCTTCGTGATAAGTTCAAACTGATAGAAATTACTACTCGGGAAATGTTGACCGAGCCACCCCAAGATTCTATCACCCAAGCACACCTTACTCTTAGGTCCTATGCTGGTATTATAAGGGGCTATGTAACGAGACCGTAATAGCCTTGTGTAATCCCTTGATTTAAATAAAATTGTGATTTCTTCTTATGATGAAATTTGTGAATTTTCAAATGTCCAGATAAATATAGTATGCGTATTTTTGGTGAATTTTAAAGAAATGATATTTTAAAAATGTTTATATAAATCTTAAATAATTAAAAATGTGTAATGATTTTCAAAAAATGGTCTTCTACAATTATGTTCAGTACGAAATTTAGAGTCTAATAAGATCAACGTGATTTTTGATGAATAGTAAAATATGAATAGTGATTTTACGCTTAGGATTAATAATGTGACCAAATGGATTAGTAATCTCACTTAAAGAAAGTTTTAAAATAATCTAGGCACCTTGATTAAGTAATGTGATTCAATAAAATGGTTAAATAACGGTTTCATAAATTATTATTAAAGTATTAGTTTTTTTCGAGTGAATAGTGTTTTTTAATTAAAAATTAAATTAAAAATAATTAGAAAATTATTTTTATAAAATGGAATTTATTTTTGAACTCAGGGCATCGATATTATGATATGGTAATTTTTGGGGATTTTTCTGAAAAAAATGAATTTTCGGTGAATAGTGTATTTATTTAAAAATAAAATTAAAAATATTTAGAAAATTATTTTTATAGAATGGATTTCATTTTTGAAATCAGATCATTGATATTCAGTTAATGTGAAATTTTGGGATTTTTCTAAGAAAGTTGAATTTTCAGTGAATAGTAAAAATACAGTTTTTGGGTTTCGGTATGTTTAATGACATCATAACTGTGTCATGATGATGTCATGAGATATTTTAAGGGATGGTCGACTAAAGGGGTTGAAGTATTGTGTGAGGTGTCCCAAGTGGCCAATACCATAGGAAAATACCATGGGCAAGCCCATGGTTTTGCCAAAACCACTAATGAGGTGTCCCTTGGCCATTAATGCCTTGTCCCCTCACTTTACCTATAAATACCAAGCCCTCCTCTCATACTTTCGACTCCCCACTCTCCCCCAACAAAGTTCTGGTCTCATTACCTCCCAAGGAGTCCTCCCAAGGTTCCCTCAAGCCTCTCAAGGTCCCAACCTTTGAGTTTTAAGAGTTACGTTTAAGGTAAGGGATCCGATCTCTCTCTTTCTTTTCAAGAAATCTCTTTTATGTAATTTATTTTATGCTCCATGTTCTTATGTTAAAGGATGTTCTTTTATACTACTCTTACTTCCATTTTCATGTTCACATAATGATAGATCCCCTCTTACTCTCATTATTTCGTTTTATGAAGTTTTAAGTGGCGCCGTTAGGCTGCCGAAATTTTTGTAACGGATTCTTTCTCCTTTCTCATTTTTTTAAGATCTATTTTCGTGTAAAGTATTTCAAGTTTCTTTTCATTATGTTGGGGTATGATCTCTAAATTTATCATACTGATATTTTATGATCATATGATGAGATACCCCATTTGATCTCTTCAATTCTGTATTTTGAAGTTTTAAGTGGCGCCGTTAGGCTGCCGAATTTTTAAGTGGTTCTTCACTTTTCTCATTTTGAAGTTCTACTTTCATGTCAATTATTTCAAGTTACTTTTCATTATGTTGGGGTATGATCTCTAAATTTATCATACTGATATTTTATGATCATATTATGAGAGACCCCATTTGATCTCTTCAATTCAGTATTTTGAAGTTTTAAGTGGCGCCGTTAGGCTGCCGAATTTTTAAGTGGTTCTTCACCCTTCTCATTTTGAAGTTCTACTTTCATGTCAATTCATTCAAGTTCCTTTTCATTATGTTGGGGTATGATCTCTAAATTTATCATACTGATATTTTATGATCATATGATGAGAGACCCCATTTGATCTCTTCAATTCAATATTTTGAAGTTTAAGTGGCGTCGTTAGGCTGCTGAATTTTTAAGTGGTCCTTACATCTTTCTCCCTTTTCAAAGTTCTAATTCCATGTCAAGTCTTTCCAGTTCCTTTCTATTATGTTGGGGTATGATATATATATCTATCATACTGGACTCCTATTTTCATATGATGAGAGACCCTATTTAACCTTGTCAATTCCTTTTTGTTGAAGTTTAAGTGACGCCGTTAGGCTGCCAAACTCTCATAAGAGAAATCTTATTTTTGTCTTCCTTTCATGTTCTTCATTTTATATGGTATATTTTCAAATTTCATTACCATGTTCTTAAATCCCTTATATTTTTTCCCTCTACTCTTTTATGGGTCATTTATGAATTTTTGACCCATGTCCTCTCTCTTTTCAATGTTTTCTAAAACCCTGTAACATAGCCGTTATGCTGCAGAATTTTCATCTCAAAATGCCTCTCACTCTTTTATCAAAATTATTTTATGTTATAAAGTGAATAATCAAAGCTATTATTTCTATAGGGGTGTTAACATATATATCAAAATGTTCTATTTTAAATTCTGGGATTTACATACATGAAACCCGCTCTCCCCTTCCGTGGGTTTAAAGTGACGTAAAGATCATGTCTTTAAAGCAGTTTTTAAAACGTTATGATTATGAAATGAAACCCATTTATGCTATATGGGTTATTTATGAAAGTTTTTATGATGATATATGTGGATCACATGATAATAAAGAAAAATTTAAGGGTGCGACCTGATAGCGCTCCAATGCATTGGGTAAAGACTTAATCTCTAGAGATGACCATTTTAACGACGCCTTTGTGAATAACCTTGGTAATTTTTAACGACACCTTGGGGATGGACCTTGGTGAAACGAAATGATTGTCAATATTAAATGTTGCATCCACATCTTCAAGTTATGAAAAATGTTATTTTTATTATGATATTCCTCATGATTACATTCTCATGCCTTTAAGTTCTTTTCATGACCTTATTGAAGTATCTCAAGTTCACATGTAAAATGTTTCTCTTGTTTCCCTTACTGGGATTTTTGCTCACCCTTTCTTTTGATGAATGTCCCCAGGTTATGTGATGCAGTAATGAACCTAGTATGAACATGAGTGGAAGCCTTTCAAGTGTTTTAGAAGAATGTTTTATGTTTTTCATGTTTAAAGTTCCTGGTTTCCAAGACACTAAACCTTAAAGATCCTCGGTTTTGTAAAATGTAATGAAAGTTTATGTGAGAAAAAGGCGGGATGTTATAGTTGGTATAAAAGGGAGGTTTAGTTATTTTTGGTAATTAGGATATGAAGAAAATCTAGGAAGAACCCTATAGAAAAGTTTAAATATAGGAAATCTTCCTGGTATTTTGGTGAGTATTGAGTAAGGGGTTGCCATGAAAATACATCCCTGTCTGGATACGAGCAGGTAGAGGTGGCTCTGGCACAGATGTACATAGGGGTAAAACCCGAAAACACCGCTTTGAGCTAGACTCGAACGGGAACTGGTGCACGACAACGGGCCTTGCTGCACTATTGGTTACGACACTCCCAGGGGATATGCTTTGGTAAATTCATAAGCTTAGTATGAACCATTATTAAAGGAACAAAGATAAAATAAAATAAAGATTCACATAAGGATATATGATCATGGATAACCTAGTTTGAAACCTAGGGGATCACAAGTTAGGGTATAATTTTCTTCTACAAGTTATCCTTATATGATTTAAGTTCCTTTTCATGATTATTGGATAAGTATTTATGCCCCTAATTATAGTTTCTTTTCTTAGTTAATAGTGGGAAATTGAAGAACATGTCCCAACAACCAATGTGATAGGAAATGAGACAATTACCGTATTAATATGACAGAGATGATTAGGGGATTAAAATATGATTATTATTTTGGAAGATGTTCAATATTTTGGGGAACCTATATGATCGAGGTAAATAGATTACTACAGTATTTTCATTAAGGAGTAAGGTTGACTTATATTTTGATGAATCGATGAATTTAAGGTGAACTTATGGTAATATAGGTTACTTACAGAAATGATTAACCTATCTTGGGGAAAATATGTTTAGGTTAGTTACTTTTGTTATAATATGTTAGGAGTGATTTATGTTGTTTGGAGATGAACAATGAAGTTTATTTTGTAAGACTATGTTATCAAATCATTCTTGTATTTGGGTTTCAATCTTAGTTTGGTTTATTTTGAGAAATTTTAAGGACAATTATTTATAGAATGGTCTAGGATGAACTTTGGGTAGTACCATGGAACCTTGGAGATTTAAAAGTAGTTTCCATTCCTTTGGGATTCTTTCTTTTTGAAGAGTTGTTTTACCTTACCCTTTCTGTTTTTGGAATAATGTTTAAAGATAGAAGAAATTGATAGTTAATCTTTTGTGGATTAAGTGACTCTCAAGAAGATGATTCTTGTGTTTTGATGAGACAAAGTAGTTTTGAATGCTCATAGTTTGGAGAAAAGATTAGTTTTGGTAGAAACTTATTAAAGGATGAAACTCTACATGAAGGTAGGTATATTTCCTTATATTTTTGTTCTATATAGTAAATGAATTCCTCAAAATTATGAAAAGAAATGTAAAACAAAAATGTTGTTGGTTTACGTTTCCTACTAGCTAATCAAAGATTGTTTACACACATCATAAGTTTGGGATTTTCTCATGGTCAACTTTCTCCTAATCATGTTTTCTATCACTCTCCCTCAGAACTTGACCCTTTGTTTTTTCTTCCATGTCCATGTTTTCCTACATGGAATCCTAGTGTGGGATAACTCGGGTGACCTTTGTACTTCCCTTTCTTTCTTTTAAAGTAATAGTTTTACCGACTCCTTTTCCGATGTGGGACTTTCAATGAAATTTCAAAACCCAATTTTAAAAATTGCGAGGACGCAATTTCTTAAGGGGGGAAGATTGTAACGACCCAAAATTTTGAATAAATATTGTTTCCTAATTTTATGTTTTATTTTATTTTATTACTCAACAAAAATGTTTCATTTGATAACATGAGACCATTGGGTTTTGACTGTTATATGATCATTGTTCAATATGACCACTAGAAACTAAATGTTTCGATTTTTATTTCTAAATACAAGTGATCTTGGTTAATTAATATAGAAAGAAGATTTGATGGCCTCACCCAGTAGTCTTGGACCGATCGAAGCCCATCTAACAGAACTTGGGAAGGAGGTAGCACCATTGGGATTTGCTCTGAACCAATCCCAAGCCGAACTTCATCATGTGAAGCTAGAACGGAATCGCCTTCGTGAGAAGTTCAAACTGATAGAAATTACTACTCGGGCAATGTTGACCGAGCCACCCCAAGATTCTATCACCCTAGCACACCTTACTCTTAGGTCCTATGCTAGTATTATAAGGGGCTATGTAACGAGACCGTAATAGCCTTGTGTAATCCATTGATTTAAATAAAATTGTGATTTCTTCTTATGATGAAATTTGTGAATTTTCAAATGTCCAGATAAATATTGTATGCGTATTTTTGGTGAATTTTAATGAAATGATATTTCAAAAATGTTTATATAAATCTTAAATAATTAAAAATCTGTAATGATTTTCAAAAAATGGTCTTCTACAATTATGTTCAGTACGAAATTTAGAGTCTAATAAGATCAACGTGATTTTTGATGAATAGTAAAATATGAATAGTGATTTTATGCTTAGGATTAGTAATGTGACCAAATGGATTAGTAATCTCACTTAAAGAAAGTTTTAAAATAATCTAGGCACCTTGATTAAGTAATGTGATTCAATAAAATGGTTAAATAACGGTTTCATAAATTATTATTAAAGTATTAGTTTTTTTCAAGTGAATAGTGTTTTTAATTAAAAATTAAATTAAAAATAATTAGAAAATTATTTTTATAAAATGGACTATATTTTTGAACTCAGGGCATCGATATTATGATATGGTAATTTTTGGGGATTCTTCTGAAAAAAATGAATTTTCGGTGAATAGTGTATTTATTTAAAAATAAAATTAAAAATATTTAGAAAATTATTTTTATAGAATGGATTTCATTTTTGAAATCAGAGCATTGATATTTGGTTAATGTGAAATTTTTGGATTTTTCTGAGAAAGTTGAATTTTCAGTGAATAGTAAAAATACAGTTTTTGGGTTTCGGTATGTTTAATGACATCATAACTGTGTCATGATGATTTCATGAGATATTTTAAGGGATGGTCGACTAAAGGGGTTGAATTATTTTGTGAGGTGTCCCAAGTGGCCAATACCATGGGCAAATACCATGGGCAAGCCCATGGTTTTGCCAAAACCACTAATGAGGTGTCCCTTGGCCATTAATACCTTGTCCCCTCACTTTACCTATAAATACCAAGCCCTCCGCTCATCCTTTCGACTCCCCACTCTCCCCCAACGATGTTATGGTCTCATTACCTCACAAGGAGTCCTTCCAAGGTGCCCTCAAGCCTCTCAAGGTCCCAACCTTTGAGTTTTAAGAGTTACGTTTAAGGTAAGGGATCCGATTTCTCTCTTTCTTTTCAAGATATCTCTTTTATGTAATTTATTTTATGCTACTTGTTCTTATGTTAAAGGGTGTTATTTTATACTCCTCTTACTGACCTTTTCATGTTCACATAATTAGATACCCCCTCTTACTCTCATTATTTCGTTTTATGAAGTTTTAAGTGGCGCCGTTAGGCTGCCGAAATTTTTGTAACGGATTTTTTCTCCTTTCTCATTTTTTTAAGATCTATTTTCGTGTAAAGTATTTCAAGTTCCTTTTCATTATGTTGGGGTATGATCTCTAAATTTATCATACTGATCTTTTATGATCATATGATGAGAGACCCCATTTGATCTCTTCAATTCAGTATTTTGAAGTTTTAAGTGGCGCCGTTAGGCTGCCGAATTTTTAAGTGGTTCTTCACCCTTCTCATTTTGAAGTTCTACTTTCATGTCAATTCTTTCAAGTTCCTTTTCATTATGTTGGGGTATGATCTCTAAATTTATCATACTGATATTTTATGATCATATGATGAGAGACCCCATTTGATCTCTTCAATTCAGTATTTTGAAGTTTTAAGTGGCGCCGTTAGGCTGCCGAATTTTTAAGTGGTTCTTCACCCTTCTCATTTTGAAGTTCTACTTTCATGTCAATTCATCAAGTTCCTTCAAATTATGTTGGGGTATGATCTATAAATTTATCATACTGATATTTTATGATCATATGATGAGAGACCCCATTTGATCTCTTCAATTCAATATTTTGAAGTTTAAGTGGCATCGTTAGGCTGCTGAATTTTTAAGTGGTCCTTACACCTTTCTCCCTTTTCAAAGTTCTAATTCCATGTCAAGTCTTTCCAGTTACTTTCTATTTTGTTGGGGTATGATCTCTATATATATCATACTGGACTCCTATATTCATATGATGAGAGACCCTATTTAACCTTGTCAATTCCTTTTTTTTGAAGTTTAAGTGACGCCGTTAGGCTGCCAAACTCTCATAAGAGAAATCTTATTTTTGTCTTCCTTTCATGTTCTTCATTTTATATGGTATATTTTCAAATTTCATTACCATGTTCTTAAATCCCTTATATTTTGTCCCTCTACTGTTTTATGGGTCATTTATTAATGTTTGACCCATGTCCCCTCTCTTTTCAATGTTTTCTAAAACCCTGTAACATAGCCGTTATGCTGTATAATTTTCATCTCAAAATGCCTCTCACTCTTTTCTCAAAATTATTTTATGTTATAAAGTGAATACTCAAAGCTCTTATTTCTATAGGGGTGTTCACATATATATCAAAATGTTCTATTTTAAATTCTGGGATTTACGTACATGAAACCCGCTCTCCCCTTCCGTGGGTTTAAAGTGACGTAAATATCATGTCTTTAAAACAGTTTTTAAAACGTTATGATTATGAAATGAAACCCATTTATGCTATATGGGTTATTCATGAAAGTTTTTATGATGATATATGTGGATCACATGATAATAAAGGCAAATTTAAGGGTGCGCCCTGATAGCGCTCCAATGCATTGGGTAAAGACTTAATCTCTAGAGATGACCATTTTAACGACGCCTTGGTGAATAACCTTGGTAATTTTTAACGACACCTTGGGGATGGACCTTGGTGAAACGAAATGATTGCCAATATTAAATGTTGCAGCCACATCTTCAAGTTATGAAAAATGTTATTTTTATTATGATATGCCTCATGATTACATTCTCATGCCTTAAAGTTCTTTTCATGACCTTATTGAAGTATCTCAAGTTCACATGTAAAATGTTTCTCTTGTTTCCCTTACTGGGCTTTTTGCTCACCCTTTCTTTTGATGAATGTCCCTAGGTTATGTGATTCAGTAATGAACCTCGTATGAACATGAGGAGAAGCCTTTCAAGTGTTTTAGAAGAATGTTTTATGTTTTTCATGTTTAAAGTTTCTGGTTTCCAAGACACTAAACCTTAAAGATCCTCAGTTTTGTAAAATGTAATCAAAGTTTATGTGAGAAAAAGGCAGGATGTTATATCTAATCAACTAGAAGATCAACGAAACCACTGAAAGAAGGTGGAAGTTTCCTCATGAAGGACTCAACATAAAATTATTACCTCCTTTTCTCATTTGGAAGTTCAACATTATTCATGTATTGAGAAAGTTATATGAGAATGGAAATGAAAATTTTCATTATAGATCCTATAATGTTTGGATGATCAGGATTATAATCACTAAATTTTCCATCACATCCAACATTGACACAATTCCTTGAGGTTCTTCCATTGAATAAAACCAAAACACATAGTGTAATCAACAATAATCACACTGGGGAACAACATAATCATGAAAATAACTTTTAGGATTAATAAATCATAACACATTAATTTTAATCTATGACACATTTGGTTTATCCTAGGTCATTCCTATTCATCATCTATTTAAATACTCTCTTGATAGTTTATAAAGAGTTTGTAAATTTGCAAAGCATATCCCTCAGGAGTTTCAAACCAGGTGTGTAACAAGGCCCATTATCATGCACCGTATGATGATAAAGTCCTGATCTATGCAACATTTTCAAAGTTATTACCCCAAGGTACCTCTGTTATATATCCAAATCCACTTTTAATATCCAAATAGGGATGTAATTTCTTGTAAACCACTCACCATATCCTTTACCAAAATTATAGGGCATTTTCCTATACTTTGTCTCATCCTTAGACTTATCCTTAGACATATCCTTAGGTATCTCAGTAATGTTTTCTCATCATGGTTTCAAAAGGTTAACTATACCTTGCTCTGATACCAACGGTAAAGATCCAAACTTCTCATACATAAATATTATATCTTAATAGATTAATATTTAATACATAAAATAACAATCCATGCCAGAATCATTTAGGTGTAGTACCTTTGGAAACTTATACACATAAAAAATTGGTCCATAAGTGAGATATGTCATATTACACTATATTATTCATAACCAGAACCCTTCTTAGACATATCACACAGAAGACCTTTCATTATAACCTTAGGAAATGAAACATAATAAAGGGTGATCACATATGCTTGTAAGGGTAAACAAGGTAGATAGAAATATATCATGATCATAAGGGTATGAGAATATGATAATAAAATTTTAAAACCATACCATACATATCATATATCATGAACTTGAGTCATGGAATAAATATCAGTAGTTCACAAGACATGAATAATAATAAAATCATAGATCATGAACCACGAGAACATAAAATTGGAATAAGGAATATATTTTTAGCTTGCACATAAGCATAGAAAATCATTTACTTAGTAGTTCAAGGATATTTTACAAGTCTATTATAGTGTAATGGATTCACTCCCCAAACTATCATAGTAGTCAAGGTTCACTCCCAATACTATCATTCTGGATAGATTCTCTTACTAAACTGGGTTCAGTCCCTATTCCAGTCCTATTTATCTCATGAGATATCAATATTTACCTAATGAATTGGAGGGATATATAGGTACCACACATCACATAATGAAAATAAAAAATATGTGTTCCACAAGATTATAAAACATTAATCATATTAAAACCTAAGAAAATAAATGGGTTTCATAAACATTTCATCATCACCCAACCAAAAGAAAATAAAAAAGTTTCATAATCATTTCATTATAAAATAATAGGTGGAAAAGGAAGTGAGTTATATAATAATTTTATCATGGTATAACCCATGGAATAGTATCAACTTTCATAAATATATTATCATCATAAACATAAACCATTCAGAGAAATTATAAGAATAATATTCTTGGATTATATCCCTAGTAAAGTATAAGTAACATTAAAGGATGTCATCTTAGATAGAAAATTATTTTGAAAGATTACTTGGAACATTCATGGAGTAAAATATCCTTTCCAAATTAATAAATTTTTTTTAAAACATAAAACATTTTCTAAATCCTTTTCTTTGAAAATAACCTTTGAAACTTATAAAGGAATATTTAAAAATCATTTAAAAAATTTCTCGATGAAAACATCCTTTCCACATTAAAAATACTATTTAAAACCTAAAACATTTTAAAAATTACTTTATTTTAAAATAGACTTGGAAAATTATAAAATAATCTATAAAAAATTGATTGGTCATTATGGTTGAAAATTACATTCATACCATACACACTTAAAACAAAGATTCCTTTCACATTTTCAGTAAATGCCAAATGAGAATTGTTTGGAAAATGACATGAAGAATACTTTTATTTTTTTTATAAAAATTTAAAAATGGTTAAAAATTTATTTAATAAATTCTTCAAATAATTTTATTTTTTTGAAAACATTTTAAAAAAACATGGATACATAATAAAAATGGATTTTTTATCAAAGAGATAAATAAAGTCGGTTTATTTTAAATACATTATTTTTGAATATTGTGTATATAAAGAAAGGAAACTGAGTGGAAAACATTTATTATCATAACACAAAAATAAAATAATAAAATAAATTAGTTTATTGATAGATAGATCATAATATTTCATCATTATAATCATAATTATAAACAATCTCGATAAACGATGAGATTGTATCATAAAACCATTTCCACTTTGGTTACATTGAATCATATGCACCATGAAATAATAAAATTAAATAAATCTTATAATAACATGATAATAAATATATTAATTATATTACATGTCAAAGGGGCTTCATATACATCTCATAAAAGAAGATAGGTGCATAACATAACATATGTCCCAAAGAAGACAAATTGTGACGAAAATCCATTACTACATTGGTAACTTTTGAACCTTAAACCCCTGGAAAGAGTGATCATGAAATGGATATATAAATCCACATAATTTTAACAATAATACTCAGAAAATAAATTCATGGTAAGTATATACACCACATAAAAGAAAGAGGTGGTGAATATAGCACGTGTCTCACAGAAGTAAAAAGTGAGACGAAAGTACCTTACCTTAAGTCTAGAATTACTTCATACACATTAGAACCTCATTTATAATAAATATAAGTTTATTATAAATATATTAAAGACACATACTAATATTTATCATACCATATATGATTTTACTATGACATTTTATTACCTATTTTTTAACAATTCTATGTTAAAATCATGTTTTGGGCAATAAGTGCTTTTTTTTCCGTATATGTTTTGATTTTTTATTTTAGGTATTATTAATTTTATCATGGTTAAATAATATAAATAATGTTAAAAATTATATAAATATCATATATATTCAGTATACATGTATTTAGAGTAATCAATAAAAGTTAAAGATAGAAAATGAATTACACCGTTTATGGAGATGGTAGGTCGTATGTACGCATGAACGATGTTTAAATTTTCATGATGGATTGAAATAAATAAATTTAAATAGTATATTAAAATAATAGAATAATTTTTATGTAATATATATCACATATTTTCATTAAACCCATCCTTATTACCTTCCATGTAAAGCGTGAATGAATCATAACGCTTTGCGAGATGGTAGTCTGCCTACACACAGGTGACGCCATCATATTCCCATAGAATGAAAATTAAGAAGGTATATGTGATAAGATAATTAAATAAGTATAATAATATAATAAATATTATATATAAACACTTAATCCATCATTATATCCATCCGTGAGAGATGGGGATGAAAAACGAATATCATCTGTTCGCGAGGAGGTAGTCCTCCATACACATGAATGATGATTTAGTATCCCATTTTATGAAGGTGGAGATGGATATAGGTTTTTAAATTAACATAATAAAATATAAGTATATGGGATATAATATTGTTATTATATCATAATAAATAAATATTATTTTAATAATTTTTAAGAAGAAGTAAAACAAAAATGCATAGTTAAATTTTTTACCTCTTCTTCGGATAACCACTTTATGTTTAAACTAAAGCCTTACTAGATTGGATTTATTATCTCACCAAGGCCTCTATATTGTGGTTACAGATGTAAGTAAGGTATTTGGGTAGTTATTGGATGACAAAAATGGTTTTGTAAGTGTTAATATGATATGATAGGGGGAGAATTTTTATAAGTAGGGGAGAGGACACACATAGAAGTTTTGAAAATAATAAAGTGTACCCACATTCTTTACATGGAAAAAGATCCAAAATGAGCCATTATAAAACATTATAGGTTATAAGGTTTAAATATCTCTATAAAATGGGGTTTTGATAAGTTTATAGGTTATTTTACCCCTTATCTTTTTAGTTTAACCCCTGGTAAACCCATTTTAACCTTAACTATGATAATTATTTTTTACTAGTTTTACTATTCATTTTGACAAAAAATTAAGTTGAAATTATTATATAATATGAATTATTATTATTATAAATATTTAATACATTTTTAAAAAATCCATTTAGAGAATTGGAAAAATTTTATTTAAAATTAAACCCAAAAAATGCGGTGAGAAAGCGGTTTTCCCAAGAGAAAATGTTCAAAAGTTTAAAAAAATTTAATATCAAAATTTAATATTAAACTGATTAAAGTGAAATAAATTGGATTAATAGATATATAATTAAACTAATTTTAATTTTAAAACTATTTTAAAACAAAAATAAAACTTATAAATTTTTAAACGAAAAGGCAGTTAAAAAAACCATTATTTTTCTGTATTCATCAAAAAATTAATTATTTTAGAAAAATTTCAAAAAAAATACCTAAGATAATTTTGACATTTTTATTTCAAAAATAAAGTTTATTTTATCAAATTAATATTTTAAAAGTGTCAAAAATTAATTTTATTATTGTTCTAATTTTTTTTGAGAAAATAGTATTTTTGAAACATATAAAGACTTTACCAAAAACTAAGTACCATTTTGTCAATATATTTTGTTTATATAAATACATTATAATTAATATTTAAAATAAATTTATTCCTATTCATTCCACCAATTCTAATGGCTAGGTAATAATGGTCATGTTTAAAAAATAATATTAATAGTTTTTCACGGTTCTTTAAAACTCGATGTTGTGTGTAATGCAAGTTATTAAAGAAACTTAATTTATTCAAAAAAATATATTCCATAAAATCTCATAGTGTTACAAGGAAGAAGTTAAACATATATTTTCCCAATATCTTATATGTTGGAAAAAAACTTCCCCAAAACATTTGGGCATCGATTTCCTTACCAATATGGGTGGGGTAGTGAATGAAATTGGAAAGTATAAATAATATTGCGCACAAACCACACTAAGGGAAAATACCTATCATTAGAATAATTTACCCATATTATCACACAATACCCAAAAATGTTGAAAATAAAGACTAGATATCAAAAAATTATACAAGCATTAATAGTTTCTTATTAATTAATTAATTAACATTAATTAAATATTAACATTTTAATATTTTGGAGCTAAGTGTTGAAAAAACTAATAATTTTATTTATTATATTCTCAAGTATTAAATTATCATTAAATAGGGATTAACCATTTTTTTATATCCAATGGGATTTATTCAACCACATCATAAATCTTATATTTCATGTCCATTCTCATTTGTGCACCTGTTCAACCATCTCATGGTTTCCATTAATATGATATAAATAATTTAACATCATTTCCATAAAAAACATCATCCCATGATTTATTTATTTATTAATTTATCATTATTAAATTATTCATGTCCTACAAGACTCTTCCTAATCTACCACATCATAACTACACATGTCGTGCATAGAGTCTTACTACATCAATTAGTGGGAAACCAATAAATAACAATCACCCAATAGGCCATCTTGAAAGCATCAAGAAAAAATAAATCAACAATAATGAAGCTCCACTGTGAAATCATTATGGCTACCTTGGTATCCTATACCATTGCGCATAATATAATTTATCCTTCAATCACTCACAACAATCATCATTACACTCTAGGCTCTCATCCCATTACCTATGCACTAAAATAATCTTAAGTCAAATAGCCCGGGGCTTCCATCCCATTTATCATTAAGAAATAAAACCACACATGTTTTCAAGATAATAAAAATAAGTCTCTAAAATTTAATAGATCATACATGAATTTTAAATGCATTTTATGCACATAATAAAAGGAACTAAGGCCATAAAACCATGACATACAAGCATTCCACAATAAGAACGGGGACACATATCCCCAAATAATTTATCTTTAGCAAGAAACCATTTTAATTCTCATCTTGAATTACCTATCTTATTATGAATATGTTTTCCACAACAATAATCCTATAACTTATCAACATTCAATTTCTTTGAATCAATATAAACTTATGTTTACAATTACTTTCATTTTACATAAAAAACAAGGAAGAACATATATCATATTTCATGCCTCTTTCTTTAATCACAACAACATAATTATTTAGGATTTAAATGATTTATCATATTTCCATAAAAAAACCATACTAATCATAAAAACAACCATAATATAAAGATAACACACTATCTTATAAAAATACGTTGCATCAATAAGAATAAAACCAAAAGTGATCACAAACCCAAACTAAAAATTCGTTATTTCATTAAATTATACATTATTATAATTATTATGTTAATTTCACTATTAAACAAAGAATTAAATCATGATAATATCACACTTTCACTTTAAATCGATGAGAGTTAATAGATCCCCTACCTTAAGATGAAACTTAGAAAATATCTATGAAAAATTACATGGAATAATAAAATTACAAAGTCAATCAAGAAAAGGAATTTTGGCAATCTATATTAGGATAAACCCATTAGAAACCAAAGATAAACAAGGTAAAAATGATTCCATAAAATATTCATAGAGAATAGAAGAGAAACAAGGGTAAACAGAAAGAGGAAAACTCACCTCAGATCTCCAGAGATTTATCTCCTAAAGATGAGGGTTGAAACTAGTTGAAAGGGATTCAAATGAATTTAAAAAATCTCTTCTGGTCACCTAGGGTTCAAGATAATTGATGTGAAATAATATAATACCAAGGGGTATACCCAAATTATAACTAGGATAGTAAATCCAGATTCATGATGTGATAGGATATTTAACAGCTTGAATTCCTTGAATACCACATACACTGAAAGTTCAATCACCTCACCCCAAAAACCTAAAAACTCATTCATTCCATGAAATCACAAATTCACACCACAAATGTCTTCTGGGAAGGACCATCTAATTCCAACTTAAAACCCTTCAATTTTTGAACCAAAACTCAAGTTGTGAATCATAATTAACTTAATGAATGATGAGTTCACACCAATGAACTCCTCCTGCAACTAGGTTCCTATATTTCAACCACCCATTCCCTCCTCAAGATCAAAATGGGAAAGAAACAGGAAAAACTTTTCTCTTAAATTAGATACATCTCAAACAATTATCATCCTTGAAAATTTAAAACAAACCCAGAAAATAAAATTGGGTCAAAACAACCACACCATAAGATACCTCCCAAGGGTCATGATATATAAATAACATAACCATCCCACCATAGGAATAAATAATAAAACTCAAAACATCATCAACCAACCTAAAAACACACTCCTGGTGAATATACCACTCAAGGGTAAGGCCAAAATAAGCATAATACCAAGGAAGAGATACAATCTCATAAAACTGCCAAGTGTTTACAAAGGATACAACCATAGATCAAAATATTCATCAATCATGAAAGATTAAACCACAAAAAACTATGGATATTGAGTATGTATTTGTGAATCCCAATCTTAGGTTCTCTCCTCTAAGCCACTATGCTACCATAGAACATGAACTAAGGGGATAACATGACTGCACAACACCTTATCCTCATGGTGCTAAATCTCAATAGAACATTCCATGAAGGCCACACTATTATGAACATCAAATTATCCTTAATCAATATAGTGAGAATTATCTTGAAGATACAACTGAAGATATGATATGTGGAAGATTTTATGAATATAGATCATATGTGGGGGTACTTCTTATAAATAATCCATGACTTCAACCTGATTCAATACCTTTAAAGGATAAATGAACCTGAAATAAAGATTTATCCCATGACCAAACCTTTACTTACCATGATGAGGAGAAAAATTTAATAACATGTGATATCTAACATGGAACTTCATAGGCCTTCTCCCATAATCAACATAGGACTTATGATGATCTTATGTCACCTTTATTCATTCATAGATCACTTGGACCTTCTCTTCTATACTCTGCAGCAATTCTAGTCCAAGAATAACTGACTCTTAGACCTTGGTCTAATAAAACAAAGATTTTAAAGGTTTATCAAACAAATATTTGAAATTTAACATACCAATAGTTGAGTGATAACTATTATTGTAAGAAAACTACACCTAGGGTAGGCGTCATACCCACGTACCTCCAAAATCTAGAATACATGTGCACAACATGTCCTCTAGATTATGGATAGTATGCTCTATTTTACCATCTTTCTATAGATGAAAAGTTACACTAAGTCATAAATAAGTTCTAAAAGCATTATGGATACCACTACACTCCTTTGAGATAAAATGGGGATCACGATCAGAGATTATTATCTTCAGAACCTCATTAATTCTCACTATCTAATCCAGGAACTGCCTCAAAAATACCTCCACTGATTTTAACTTATTAATAACTAATAAGTGATTTGAATTCATCAGACCCTCCATTATCACCCATATAACATCATGAACTCCATTAGATCTGGGTAAAGTGGTGGCTAAGTCCATTTAAATGTTCCCCCACTCCCACTGAGGGACACCAAGCGGTTGAAACAAATGACCAGGAACATGATGTTAATCCTCACCTTTAAATAAACCAAAAATCAAGAGACATATTTGTAGATCCACAAGAAAGATTGACCACTGAGTGGGAGGGGGGGGGGGGTGAATCAGTGGTTTACTTTTTAGAAATTATTTCTTTTGAATTTAACCTCTTGAACTTGTTAAGGTTCTTGATCCACTCAATAGAATCTATCAATCTCACCTCATGTACAGTAATAAAATAAGAGAGTGAAACACATGGTATTTAAAAGGCCATAAAATGAAAGGTATACTCCTTTACATGTTGGTTAGACACCACAATATGGATTATTCATTATCAAAAAGATGGATACAATTCTTAATCTCCAACTATGAGACTCATTTTTCTTTTTAATATTACCAAAATAATTTTTTCTCTGGCTCTAAATAAGATACTCCTTCTACTCCTGGCTCCAACCAGAAGACTTAAACTACTCCTGGAACCAATAGAAAGGCTTCACATTTGTTAAAGGCTTTTATCCACTGTAGTTTGATCTATGATCATCCTCTAAAATCTTTTAGGATCTGAATTTCTTGTGTACTACCACAAGAACTTAAACAGTGTTAGTCTCGAGACTCCTTCTAGATTTGGTGTAATCTAGATTCTCCTCAATATTTTAATGTTTGGGAACTCTTCTTTCTTCTTCTTAGAAAGACTCCTAGATTCAAAGTATTTTCTCTCTTTGATATAATAATTTATTAGGATCTTAAAGGATATTAAAATTCATTTACATTTATCATCACCTACATTCACATATTTATACAAAGATAATGCGGTGCATGAGGTCTCAATAAATTATAAGATTTAAATTATCTCATTTAAATCCTCATTTAAATGTGTTAATAATAAACACATTAATTATTATTCTTCAAAATATAAATACATAAATGATGCTTAGGTATTTATATTACTCATTTAAATACCCCAATGAACATGGGTATTGTTTCACTTATATTTCCTTTGAATACCCAAATGGGTTGTTTTTATTCTTCATGCAATGCATTTACTGGAGGGTTCTTCATAGAGCTCATTTGAATACCCTATAAATCTATGGGTATTTTTTCCTTCTAAATGTGTAGTGCATTAATATAAAATACCTAAAATGGTATTTGGATACATATCAAACAAATTAATACTTGAGGGGGGTATCCACTTATCGTGACTTTAAACACACACAAAAAATCCACAGGTCTTCATTCTTCTTCACATGGATATGAAGACACCCGCAACTCACCCAAAATTCATACAAGTCACCCTATACATTCTAATTTTAATTGAATACCCACTGGTATTCTTTATCATCATACACTATATCTCAAATACCTTTGGGGTTCCGGTATAACTCATCTTCACACAGTTAAGTGAACAACCATGACTCACTCCATTTTCTTCCATGCTTTCATGCATGAAAAATCATTTTAAAATACCTGATGGTTTTGGGATTCATGTTTCTTTATGTAGAAATCAAGATAGAGTGATCCAGGAATGATCATACATAAAGATAGAGTGATCCATGAAAAATAATTTTCATCCATGCTTTTTTGAGCTAGTTACCTTGGGTGCGGTTGACCTCCAGGTCCTGCATGAGCCCTTGGCCAAGCTGGATAAGGATGGATAATGGTTTATCTTTAATTTTGTAGTCAACTCTAAAAAAGAGTTACCAAACTTCTCAAAATTAATCAAGAAAATAATATGAATAATATGAATGTTCATATTTAAAAATCTTTTCCACTTTAACTAATAAAATTTGGACAGTGGGTTGGCCTTAATTTTTTAGTTAACTCTAAAAAAAAGTTATCCAACTTCTCAAAATTAATCAAGAAAATAATAAGAATAATATTCATGTCTATATTTAAAACTTATTTCACACTTTAAATAATAAAATATTGCACAAACTTTAATTTTCTTATATTAATTCTTCTTATAAATTCATATTCTTAATTCCATGAAAATCCTCATTCATATGGTCATCAAACATTATTCAATGTTGTTATAGTCATGGTGCAACCTCCATAAAACTTATATTTTCCATTTAAGATCAGAAAAATCAATCATCAAATTTAAACATGGAGAATTGTCCAAGCATGATATCCAATGCCATAAAAATTCTCCAAGCATCGCCAATTCATCCATATGTTGACTGATTGACAAAAAATTCAACATGGGATCAATAATCCCCCCATTGTATTTTATTGTCAATATTAATACATATCATTCATGTAAATATGTGATGAAATTATTCTGCCCCTTAATTCCAATCAAATTAAAACTATATTTGGGGTGGTGGTGGTGGTGGGGGGTCTTATCATATTAAAAACAGGATATTATCCCTTACATGAAACTTTCTTGATCACTTCAAAAAGAGGGATAATCTCACATGGTTATATTATCAAAGAGCCTTTAGTTAATCAACCCTAAGACTATGTGGGATAACCCGATGTAGAAAACAATATTGAAATAACAAAGGTTTTCTAAGCTATCCATAACACATACTCACATGTGATATAAAGCTCAGAGTTTCTAAATTCTCAATAAGGAGTTTCCAAATTACAAAATTTTCAATGAAATATAAAATCCTACAAAGTTAAATAAACTCATTATAATGTTCAGGTTCACAGAAATAACTCCCCCTTTGTATCATTTTTCTATCAACCAAGCACCCCCTTAATGAAAATAATTAAGGAAAAAGGGATAAGAGCATTATTGGAATACCTCAACTTTATCTTTGAATCTATCCCACAGTTTTCAGATTTTTCTTAAGGTTTATACACTTTAAGGGATGCACATTTCCATTTCATGGAAGTTGGTAGAATATATGAAGAAGTATCTTTTTATGTTGTCCAGTAGTGATATCTTCAAACATCTCCTTTAATTCCCTACATGTTAGTTTAAAACACATAGAATGATATGGAATAAGGAGGAACCTTTTTGTTTATCAGGAGTAACATTCAGGAAGAGAAATTCCTTTCAAACTAGGCCATTATTTTCTCCCAATATTAGTAAAATTCCCGTTATTCTTCTTGGAAACATTTTGTTTAATTTTTTTTATTTTGTTCATATACCAAGGTTGACACGTTACCTTCCTTTTCTTATGGATTTATTTTAACTTTTCTCTCCCTAAATATAGGCAGCATGCTATTTTTATGAAATGAAATATTATTCCAACATTCCAATGCCTTATAACCAAAATTAAAACAACACCAACAATATCCTATAAACCTTATTATCTTTATTTGTGGTGTAATATGTTTAGTTTTCATAGATTGTGAACCTTGTTTCTTTTGAGTGGAACCAACACTCTTTGGGACACCTTTTGGGGAATAGTTCTTCACACATATTTTCTCATCCACCATTGATGTGGTGGGATCATAAACATTTTTCACTATTTATAATTTCCTAGATTTTGTCTTAAAACCTATACCAGCACTTAAAACAACATTATTACACAAGATAGTTTCTGGGTAATGAGATACCTTTTTATTGGAGTACTTTTTCATTAGATTAGAGGATGATCTAATACGTTTTTTAATTACGATCCTTAATATAATCATTAGTGTAATCATCTCTTATTATATCTATTTAGAAATTTCTAGATTAGGGTGATTTATAATTCTTCAATATCACCTCCATTTCAAAACACTTAAGGTTGAGAGAGTTATTATCATTCTCAAATAATCTCAGTTTGTTTTCCCAATACTTCTTCAACTTATTCATTTGTTCTTCATTAATTTTTCTTTAATATTTCAAATAATTTTCAATATATTTTATCGTTTTATCTTTATCTTCTAATTTACCAGTTTTCATAGCCATAGAAACTTTGTGAAAATTTTCAAATGCATGGATACCTTCAAAAAATATAATCTCAAAGAAATCCTTCTCATAAAAATTTTATTATATTTCTTCAAAAACATCAACATATATTTCATTATAAAGATATATTGTTTCATCCTTTTCTTTTACAAGTTTTGTGAGTGTATTGGAAATTCAAACCTTCTTAAGTAATCCTTATTCAATAGCATTAACTTCTTCTTTAAGCTGCAATTTTTTATCTTAGAAGACCCTTTATGACTTTAATTTTTTTTACCACTAATTTTGGGACATTATTCATATTTTATTTAAATATAAAATGAAGATAAAAAAGTGTCCCGTCATGATTACAACTTGGATAGGATTTTTTTATAAGAATCATAATCAAAATAATTATTTCAAAATACACCATTTTGATTACCTTTAGTAGATAATGTCTTAGTCTTTACTATATGATTACTCTTTATCTTCCTTACCTATATCTTCTTTATACTATTCCAAGTCTTGAAATAAATTTTAATATGAGGTAGCTCATTCATTTATTAAAGGTTTCACTTTATAAAGAATAACTTTGATCTTTAGAGGTGACCTATGATTTGATACCACTTATAGAGAACCAAGCCAGATTGACCACTGAGATGGGGGGGGGGGGAAGGGGTGGGTGAATTAATGGTTTAATTTTTACAAATTATTTATTTTAAATTTAACCTCTTGAAATAAGCCATATTTACCACTGAGAGGGGGGAAGGGATGAATCCGTGATTTTCAATAGATTCTCTAAACCTTACCTCATGTACATTAGTAAAATAAGAGAGGGAATCACATGATATTTATAAGGTTCACTAATGAAAGGAATACTAATTTCCATGTTGGTTAGACACCCCTATATGAATTATTCACTATGATAAAAGTGAATATAATAATCCTACTCAAACCAAGATGCTCTATTTGATTTTGGATCCAACTGAAGGAATTTTTATTCTAGTTCCAACCGAGAGACTCCTTATGCTGCTAGATCCAGCTAGTAGACTTCAACTGATTCCATCACCAATCATAAGGATTTACCTTTGTTGAAGACTTTGATTTACTATGGGTTGATATTTGATCTTCTTCTGTGAGTTTTTTTGGATCTTAATTACTCATGTACTCCCTTAAGAACCTCAATAGTGTTGGTCTTGAGACTCCTTCCAGATTTAGTACAATATGGATTCTCCCCAATCTTTGAATTTTTAGGCACTCTTGTTTCTTCTTCTTCAAAATACTCCAGAATTTAAAATATTTTCTCTATTAGATACAAGAATTTATCAAGATCTAAAAGGATATTTTAATTTAGTTACGGTTCTCATCACATGCATGAACATATTTATAAAAAGACAATGTGGTGCATGGGGTGTCAATAAATTTCATGATTTAAATTATCTCATTTAAATCCTCAATTAAATGAACTAAGAATAAACACATTAATTATACTTCTTCAAAATATAAATACCCAAATGATTCTTAGGTATTTATATTACTCATTTAAATACCCTAATGACCATGGGTATTATTTCACTCATATTTCCTTTGAATACCCAAATGGGTTGTTTGCATTCTTCATGAAATGCATCTACCCGAGGGTTATTCATGGTGATCATTTGAATAATTCCTAAATCTATAGGTATCTGTTTACTTCTCCATGTGTAGGGAATTAATATGAAATACACAAATGGTATTATGCTGCATCTTAAAAAAAGAATACTTGAGAGGGGTATTCACTTCTCATGACTTTAAACAACCCAAAAATCTGTGCGTCTTCATTCTTCTTCACATAGATATGAAGACACCCACACATCACCAACGATGTATACAACTCACCCTATAAATTATCGTTTCAATTGAATACCCATTGGTATTCTTTATCATCATATAATGAATCTCAAATACCCCTGGGGTTTGAGTATAAATCTCATTCACATGGCTAGGTGAATAGCCGTGACACACTCAATCTGCATGCATGCATTCATACATGTGAAATATTTTTAAAATTCCCGATGGGTTTGGGCTTCATGTTTCTTCATGTGGTAATAAAGATCGCCCAAAGATCACCATGTATTCCTGTATGAAAATAAATTCCCAAAGACTTAGGATTTATTTTTTCCTTCATTGGTGTATTCATTTCATAATACCTGATACATCTCATTATCATTTTAACATGAGGATCAGGTTTCGTTTCTTCTACTTTCATTACATTGATAAAAAGCATCTTGAAACTTTTCATTTCTTCATTCAATTTTCATGAATAAAATTTGAAGTTACATGCATGAAAATTTTTACCATTACTAGTCATTTATCTCAGCATTTACTTTATCCGAGCATTTAGATTCATCAAGAAATTATCACGCTTGAGTTTCTTTTGTTCATACATATCCATGCATGAAAACTATGTGCAATGTGTATCTCATAATTTCTTTTATCATAGGATATCATCGGGGCCTTATATTTGACTCATGTACATTTGACCATGATGTTCGTGGCTTGAAAATGGTAGAAGATCAATGTTATGTAAATTCCTTCAAATGAAAGAGGAAGGTGATACCCCGACTCGATCAGAAGACTTAAATGAGACGTATCATGTGGCATGAGAAATTTCCATCATTTTTAAGGATGGATGAATAGCGATTGAACAACATGCATCCTATATCGGTTCTCCACAACACCTCCACTATGGTTTATCAATCAACATGTTCCATCAGCTCACTATAAATTCCAACCCCCCATTAGCACCAACCCATGACATCTCTCCCTTACATCATTACAAACTATATGATGGTTCCACCTTTGATCTCGTGCAATCTATATAGGAATTATTCATGATCCTTCCCTTTACTTCTGCATGTGGTCTTTCCAGGACTGATTCCCTTGGGTGCGGTTGGCATCTGTGTCCCACATGATTCCTTGGTTGAGCTGGATAAGGCTGAATAGTCAGTTGGCCTTAATTTTTTAGCTAACCCTAAAAAATATTTATCCAACTTATTAACTGTAATCATGAAAATAATAAGAATAATATTTATGGAGACATTTTGAACTTATTTTCCAATTATGTCAATAAAATATGGACAATGGTTTGGCCTTAATTTTGTAGTTAACTCTAAAATAGAGTTAGAAAACTTCTAAAAATTCATCATGAAAAATAATAAGAATAATATGCATGGATATCTTTAAAAATTATTTTCCAATTTAAGAAATAAAATATTGCATTTACTTTCATTATTTTTTCATGGAATTATTCTTCTAAACACTTCTTCATTCAATGTAAATTCTCTTTTTCATGGTCTTAAAACTTTCTTTAATGTTGATGTAGACATAGTGAAACCTCTTTAGAACTTTCCTTTTATATTTAAGATCAGCGCAATAAATCTTCATATTTAAACATAGATAATTTTACAAGTGTTACATCCAATTCCATAGAAATTCTCCAGGTATCACCACTTCATCCATATATTGGATGATTGGAAAAAAATGAAACATGGGCTCAACAAAACTCTATACCTGAGTCCTTCAGACTAAACCATAAAAAATAATTCATTAGAGAATGATACATCTATATTACACTTAGATGCACAACTAAGGGGTAAGTTTATAACTCATAGAGAAATATTTCATTCATAACAGATGGAATGAAAAGATTTTCCTAAAATAACACCTGATGCTATTTATCATTAGACCAAACTGTAAGAGAATCACCACAAACAACTCGATAATGTTAAACCTATACCTTAGAATCCCCCAATTGGGAACCATCTACTTAATACACTAAGGATTACTGGACTTCCATATGGTAAAGATCCTCTACCATATATTTCTCCAATATCAAGGTGCAACACTACTAACTCTTTTATCACTCTCCAAGTGTCTCCAGACTCATGCAAAAAACCATCTCACAACTTCTTGTTCAATGAATCCACTACAACATTCCCTTTACCAGGTGTAAAGGAATTCTCAAATTCATAGTTCTATAATAAGTTCACTAACCTTCATACTATAGATTCTATTTACACTGTGAGAATACATAATTCAAGATTTTGTGATCTTTAAAGACCACAAAACATTCATTGATATGGTTGTGTCTCAAAAACTTCATAGAAAAAAATCTCACAGTAAGCTTAAGATCATGGGTGAAAAAGCTATAATCATGAGGCCAAAACTAATAGGACCCATAAGAGATAACTATAATTTACTGAATTAATACCCAACCCAAACCTATATGTGAAGCATTGTAATATACCTTGAATGCAACACCCTCCTGCATAAGATGAAGAACCGACCAAATTATCCTTAAAATACTGAAAAGTAGTCTAACATTGGTTAGTCCACATGAAAACCTGATCCTTTCTAGTCAAATCTATCATAAGAGTCATAACCTAAGAGAATTAAATAATAAACCTCATATAATTTTTAACTAGACCAAGGAAACTCCACACTTTTTCAATATTCTTGGGGGCTACCTAAGAAACTTACACCTCAATATTTGAAGGATAAATGGATAATTTATGATAATATAGGACATTACCCAATAAAAGGACCTCACATGCCCAAAACTAACACTTTGAAAGATCCCTGAACAGCTGATTAACCCAAAGAACTCACAAAATGACCTATAGATTCTATTTTTACTCCTTCTATGAATTTGGAAGCACAAGAATTTCCTTGATAAAGACCAACATGAGCTAGTCTATAAATTAATGGAAAATAACATTCATTAATCCCGTAAATAAAACTGAAGAATTCGTTATGCCGAATGACATCCCAATGGAGTAGTAATTACCATAACTATATCTAAAATTAGTATTCAATATATCCTAACCCTTTACTCACATATTATTCTATTTAGACCATATTTAGATATTCAAGAGTCAAATAAACCCCTTTAACTTGTCTAATAAATAATCAATATGAAAAATAGGGTAGATGATCTTCACCGTTACCTGATTCAAATAGTGATAATTGACACACAAAAACACACTGATAACTAACTTCTTTGAAAAAAGAACCAGGGATCCTCAAGGTATGAACTAGGCTTAATAAATACCCTCAAAAGTGATCATTATCATGAATCTACATCTCTTTCAACTCATAAGTAGTCATCTAATATTAATACATCGATATTGGAGAGACGCCTGATTGTTTCTCTATCCCAAACTCGATATCTCATCAAGGGTTAGGGTCACAACCTTTCAAAGAAATATATCATGGTATTATTTTGAAACCATAGGATACACCTCTGGTTGAACCTCTATATAAATCATCACCAACTCATCCAATAAGGAAAATAGAGGATCAACATGACTCCAAACCATTTGAGGGTCTCAATCACTAATGAATACCACATGTTATCCATCAATGTTGTATAATATGATGCACCTATTGAAGAAAAAAACAATGGCTTGTATCAAATACATCCTATCCATACTGAGGATGATGTTTTATTGATATATCCATAAACATAATAAGTCTTCCCAAGCGCAGTTCTTCTATAACACCAACCCACATTCTCTACAAACAACAAACATGCTAGATCAACCTCTAACCTGTGTAGTCAACACCAAGGGCACCAGAATCCTCTTCACCTAAATTCCCAAAACATGGAATAAATAGGCTAGAACATATGAGTGAATTTATCCAGAATCTAACAAGGCATAAACCCAAGTAGAAAATAGGCATATAGTACCTCATATTATATCAGGCTCACCTAATTTTAGTAACGATAAAGCATGTATATGAGAACATACTTCTCCATGAACTCTGTGGCCTTGAAGATGAATACATACATCATTTTTCTCTTTCTTATATCCTTTAGGATAAGGGATATCACATGGTTTGACCCTATCCACCCCATCCTATTTCCATTTATCAAAAGCTAGAATGTCTTGCTATAACTAATTCCTTGGATAGAATAGGTGAAATAGTTGGGCTTGAAATGGGCCACCAGTTCACATTAACTATTAAGGAAGGTAGGTAACTCTTAGTTATGATGGCCATGACCCTAGAAAAAAATAAAACCACACATGACCTGCTGATAAGGGCTCGAGAACTAGTAGATTCGATGACGTGGGTTAAAGAGGGTTGAAACCAGCTCCATACTGACTGAAACTTATTCTGATCATGAAACTAATAAGTCTCAATAATAGATATTCTTCACATAGATCCCATTTGGATATTATACCATAATGATTTGGTTGTAGCTAATGTCTTATCAATAACCTCTACCTTAAATAGTACCAAAGTATATGACATCAACATAAAAAAAGTGACTCAAAAATAGATCTTTGGATACTAATCCTCCTAAAAATTTATTCCCCCAACATCATAATCTGAAAAAGTTATAAATCATAACATAGGATGTTCTTATAGTTGATACTAAACTCTTAGACACTGGAAATCCCCTATAGAAGGGTAAGGATCCCCTTCCAACAATCCTCCTTAGTGGTCAAAGATAAAAACTCCGACTAAAACCGATCCCTAAAATTTTCCCACAAAACAAATTACTCTTCATGATCTTAGAGGAATAAAATACACCACTATCGAGCTAACCCATGTAACATCATCACAAATAAAGAAACATAGTGCTACCACAAAGAAAAAAATTGAATTGAAGTATATATTTACCTCCTCTATCCAATCCTATATCCCAAAATATATAATGAATACTTCATACCTATGTAAAACTTGGTGAAGAGACTCTCAATTTTTCCTCCTCCAAGTGTAATTTTCATCTACCTACACTCTCTAAGAATCCACTAGAACATATTACTAAATTTATTTTACATAAACCAGATAGATATGTTGAACTGGTGACACATATGTAAGAATAAAAAATATTAACACTCTTCAACCATGGAAAAAATAACATTTTAAGGTTAATTAATTAATTAAAACATATTTCTCATTTTATACCCAAATTCACACACAACCACAAAATAATCATGATTCTTGATCCTTCTCTAGGACTCTACCATACAAGAAACATCATTTCACTTAGTATGTCTAGTAAACTTGAAGGTCCTTGAATAAAATCATGTGTGGCCATAAAATCTCATGTCATAGATGGTATAACTTGTTTAAAGTTTGTACTTGTAAGGACCAATTCAGTAAATGACTACACCGACAGGGGAGTGAATCAGTGTGGGATGAATTTTTATCACTTTAATACCTTTATACCTTTTAATACCTCTATCACTTATTCAGTGGATGGTTAGATTATATTCTTCACCTATAGTTAGAAAGAATACACACAAAACACTAAAACACAAAGAACACTAGAATTTTTTAATGATATTTTCCTTCAATGTGGATGAATATGTCCTTGGAATACAATAGTTATTATCCCACTCATACACAACTTCATTCTTATTATAAAAGGATGCACTAGAATGAGGATGAACTTAGACCCATTTTTCTAGTACTAACTAGGTATAATGCAAGATTTAAATTTGAATAAAAATATTACAGGATATCGATATATCCATATAAAGTGATCAGTAGTGTATAAAAAGTCTTATTTAATAGACATAAATGATTATGATCATATTCCTAAAATTTCAGCAATCACAAGAGCTACTACTACTTCTTCTTCTGATCTCTAACACAAACAATATACAATATAGTAGCAGTGTTGTTTTATATTTCCTCAATACACAATATTGATAATTATAATTTTATTGGTTCTCTTCTATTCTTCTGGGTGAAATTTTTTTATTCAGATGAATCACACTGCACTTCTCATTGTTTCTTCTAGAATATAAACACCATTCTTATACATCAACTCAATATTTTAATATTTATTCAATATTCTCACTTCATACTTCCTTGAATTAAACTCAAAATTGTTTTCAACTGATTTGGCTATCTCAAACTCAAATCCATTTTATGCATCTCTTGTGCTTATACATCCAAATACTTCATGCGTGCATGTAATTGTTTCTCCATACTTCATGAAATATCCTTATTCTCTATAAAAACTAGAACTAATACACAGTGTCATAGTTCTCCTACATGGCCTCTCACTATCATAATTTTTATTATTTATATAATTAACTCATCTTAAAAAATACTCACACTGACAACATTTATCTCATTCATGTTTAAATCATTTTATGTATTAATATTATTCATGTATCATTAGATTACACAATTTATTTCTTCTTCTTCATGAAAGTGTAAGAACCGTATGAGGTTTTTTTTATTCTACTTCACGTGAAGACATCATGTGGTCTTATTTTTTACTTAATTTTAATGAAACATAGTGTGATAATGGATTAATAAAAAACACTTCACAAATTTTTTAGGTTTACACAAGTTATTTTTTTATAAAATCCTGGTGGCTTTATAATTTATTATCCCTTTACGATGTCATGTAAATAGCTCATGGGTTATATACTCTTATTTTAATAAACAAGAGTACACAGGTATTATTATTCATGTGAATTCGAAACACATGACCTATCCTCATTTTCATAGACTAAGAGGATTGCAGAGCTCCCCTCCTTTCACATCATAGAATCTACAAAGGCTTCTTCACATAGCTTAGGAATGCTTTACACATACTCTTATTTTTACAAGAGGAATCAAAAAGGTCTCTATATTTCTTGGATAAAGACAATAGCCTCTCAAAAATATCAACCACAACTAATCATGGTAAAGCCTTAGTATTTATATACACATTATTCACCATGTCTTCTCCACTTTTCACAGCGTTTCTAGACTCATTAAAATACACCAGATGTTTTTGATAATTCAAACTTTATGTGACTATGAGAATTATGGTATCTCTATAAATGTATTCACATGATCTATTAATCATTGGATATGCTTGGATCACATGAATTTACCTTAAATTCTTCACAAAATCAGATCCTATTCACAATAACTCGTCATTTTTTGTGATATCCAATATCATACATAGACTTGCAATGTCTCGGCTCAAGATCCTTGAACATGGTAATGTATATGAAAAAATAATGTTTTTCTAAGGTGATGTATCACTTTGGGATATCAAACTCATTTGGATCAAGTAAAAGGTAAGAGTGATCGAAGAGGGTGTCTAAGCATTGGTTCAGTGTTTGGAGACTGTGGCATATAAACCCTACAAATGAAGGTTGAAGATGAAAAAGGATTTAATCAGATGATAATGATAACACATACAAAAAAACTCACATTATATCTATATTTATTAATCATGTGAACATTGCATCACACATGAAAGTTCCACATTAGACTTCTATTCAGGATGATGCCACTTAAAAAGTAAAGAAGCACTATGAGTGGACTAGTTGCGAGTAACAAGGTCTGCTCTCGACCACCCTCCCTTACATTGCTGCCAACCATTCCATTACAGGAGAGTCTTCTCCTCTACCATCTTGTGTGCCTTCACTCACACCTATTTACCCATGTGATGGGAAAATTTCCATAGATATGCATCCTGTTCTCTCAAGATACCTTGGATGACTATATATGATTTCGGATTTCTTGTGGCCTTTAGTGCCATGGTTGAGGGATTTCTATGGATGGACATTATGGGATAATTTTTTATACAAAGCCCAAAAAAGAACTTAATGAATAAATTATGTGAAATGACAATAACTCACATAATCCCATCCAAAGTCTTCATGAAAATAATTTTATTCATTCATTTTTTTAATGGTATTCATAAGAAATTACTCCATCAAATCCATGAACATCATCCAATATATAATTATTCAATAAAAATCACCAAATCATGGTTCATATTTACTTCCTCATTATTGTAGACAATGAAATTATTCAAAATATCAATTTAACATGTCTTTAAGAATTTAAGTTCAGTTCTACAATCATCACACTTTAATTAACTACATCAAAATATATCATATGACCTTTTAAATTATCATAGATGGATATTCCTTAAAAATCCAACCACTTCAAATAATTATTTTCTAATTATAAATAAATCACTAAGAAAATTATTTGGTAGTGACATATAAACTTCCATGATTCTTGATAAAACTTTAATCCATATAAAAAAATTCAAAATTAAATGCATATAATTTCTTAGGAACTTACATTTTCACACATTACCAATCTTGGGAACACCGAAACATACTTCCAATATAGTTTTATTTTTTAATACATATTTGCATTAAGTGCTTCATCACTTACTAACTTATTAAAAATAAGCACAACACAAAAAAAGTAGGATCATAAATCTCCCCCATTTTATTTCCTTTCAATATAAACATAGAAAATTGAATGGGAATATGTTATCTTTATTTCTTATTTAATTTTCCTTTTATTCCCATTACTGATAAAAAATAGAAATCACATAAGAGAGTATAATATCACTTATTTCATAATAAATGTGCCATCAATAATTCCACTCTAATTTTATGTGAGCTATACTTAGTGTATAAAACAATTTGTTCAAATTTAAATAACAATGATATCATTTAGAAATATAGAATGTGATACCAATAGATATATCACAACTTGTGTTCTTACTTAGAAACTATTCAATTATTTCTAGGTTTATAGTAATTGTTTGATACCAATTTATGCAATTTAAGAGGAGTTTTTTAGATTCAATTTTTTGTAGCGTTTTTAATAAAATTTCAACCTAAAATTACTTTACTCATGTCAACACATAGATTAAAAACACTCATGCATAATTGAAAGGTTATGTTTTTGAAATTAGTCTTAGAACTCCCTATAAATTATTTTGTTCATGTAATTGATTATTTTAAGTTCCTCAATTAAGTTAAGAATTCATTAAATTTATTTTAGTAAGTATATAAGAGTATGTACACATACCTTATTAATGAATTATTGAATAATTATCTTCTAGAGATATCAAATTTGAATGAAATATACTGCTTTGGGCACTTATTTGTGAATCCACCTCAATAAATAATATCCACAAATTCACTTCATCAAGATGAATATTTTTATTAATTGTTCTTTAGAATAACAATTATTGTAAATACCAATTGTTATGATCTCATACATTATGGTGAATTTAATTTTATTGATCATATATTATAGCTTGGTCAACTTCATCAAGGTTGATCTCTGATCTTTTGTAATAAATAATCTTCAATATATTAGAATAAAAATAAATATAGGATTTAAACTTCCATAAATCTTGGAATAAATATTATATATTACAGATACAATAATAAAATATCCATTTTAGTTCTACCCTCGAAGATGTGCATCACCTTAAATTTCTTAGTAATGAAAAAACACAAAGTAGATGAGAGTAAAGTAGATCTACTTTGCTTCTTAGTAAGAGCAATAAGACTAAGAATTTCTTATCAACCATGAAACTCTTTTTCCTACACCATGTGAGAGTGAAATATTAATGTTGACTCTAATATATTTCTTATTAGTCTTGGGAAACATGGAATATTTACTTTCTTAAGTAGTATTTTTTTTTGGAATTTTCTTATTAACACTGTCCATCAAAGCACATTCATCACCTGATGCTTTCTAGATCTTTTTTCATATCACTTATTAATCTAGATTTATAAATAAATAATTATATGAGATGAATATAGACTTACTTAACCTTCCATATAGAAATTTTGAGATTTTATAGTCATCATTTGTGGATAGAATCTCATGAAATTTAACTTCATAATGTGGGATCTTCTTCTTTCCTTTAGTATCTGCCTTCATCCTTATTTCTTTAATTTTATCCGTTATCTCAAAATCATCTAACCAAATTAAATGTATATCATTTGGAATATTCAAAACATGCTTGGTAGTTCTGCATGTCTTCTCAAGAGTGTCTTACACCATAAAAATACTCTTATTTATTTCTAAGATTGATTCTTTCTTTTGTTTCTTAATCTCTCATCCTTACATTTTGATGTCAATGGACTAATTATAGTGGTAAATTATGTGAAATTTTATACCAAAAAAGAATCAGATTATTCATTTTGTTGAAACACTCTTCTTGATCTTCTTGGTTTTTTATCAACATGTTTATTTTGTGACCTTCCCAAGGAAGACTTATCTACATTCTTTATTTCTGTTTTTATTTTCATATGACTTTTTAAGTAGAAATCTTGAATAAATAATTTTTTCATGCCTATTAATTGTGACCAATTATATTTAAAATCCCACAAAAGTTCTTTAGTATTTGAAATATGTTTATAACAGGAAGACTCTTCCCCTTCATCTATAGTCTTTTATTCTTCAACTCTTTTCTCCCCTTGATGTAGGTATCTTTTTATTTTCATATAATATCCTATTATAAAAACAATAATATTATATATTCCAAAATATATCACAAAACTAATAGTATCCAAACAATTTTTATTTTCTATCATTAACTTTAATATGGATTTAGTTACACACCTTCTATCTTTGTGATGATTTATTCTTTAGCTGGGATTCTTTATGGGAACACTTTCTTTTTCACTTATCTTCTTTCACCATAGATGTAGTGGTGAGAAATTAATTAACTTTATTCATTAATTTTTGAATAGTTTTTTATTTTAAACCTACTCTTTTAATAATACCATAGTTACGACAAATATTATTATTAGAGGTGGATGGTACCTTATTCTCTTAGACTTCTTGCTATTGAACATTGAATGATTTCAACTTGTTCTTTCCACCAGATAGAGTTATTTTAGGATAAAAATCTTATTGGGATGTTTTCCTGGTAGAAAATCTTGTGGTAATAGCTCCACTTTCATATTTTTGTGAAGAATCAACTTGATTATTTGTATAATTTACCAATTTTAATTCAAGATGAAAACATTTCATATTTAGGATTTTTTATTATCCTCCACTAATTTCAATTTTCTTTACATTATTTCTTGATCTTTTCAATTTCATCATCATGAATTTTATTCTTATCCTACAAAAAAAGTGTCAATATCATTGATCTTATTTTAATTGATATATATTTGAACATTATTAACATCAATTATGGCCTTTTGTTTTTATTATAGTGTATAAAACTTCTCTTAAAATTATTTTGTGGACTTATATTTTTTATGAATTATATTCAAACAATTCTTTTTAAAACTGGAACATCTTTCTTCAAGATAAATGTTTAATTATTCTTTATCTTTAACATTCCTAGTGAGCTTTACACTAGATTCTATTCTTTTTTCTAGTGTTTTCTCCATGTTTTAAAATTCATCTTTAATATTTTAAACTCTAGAACTCTTGGAATTATATTTTTTAGTGAGATTGAAAGATGTCATCACCCTTTATGGAAATGAACTATCTATTTTCTTAGATTATTCTTATATATGGGTTATCTCTTCTCACAATGTCTTCCTAAAATTTATAAAACCGTCATTTTATAAGGAATTTTCTTCACCACATGTTCTTATATTTTTTTTATAAAATATTAGATCAACATAACTGAAACCTCTTCCTCAACATCTAAGGTAGAACTTTTTCCCATCTCCTTGGTTTAATATTGAACAAACAGATCTTCAACTTCCATAAATGAGTTGTCTTTATCAATAATAATTCATGGGGAAACAAATACTCATTACTCTTAGTAAAAAATGTATGAATTCTTCATCTTCCTCAATTATTTCATTATTTCATTCTTCAAAGTCTTAGATAAGATAAAATTATGATCTATGGTATATAAAAATCCTAAAAATTTGTGCTACATTCATAATAGAGAAGATAATTTAAATCTTCAGTATGCTTAAAATATGAGAATCCAATTAGTGGTGTGACCTTGATCTGATACCAATTGTAAGGATCACTTTGGGATATGACCACACTGAGAGGGGGTGAATCAATGTGGGATGAATTTTTACAAATTTAATACTTTTATCCCTTTAAATATTACTGTCACTTATTTAGTGAATGGTTCTCTTGTATTCTTCACTTTTAATTAGAAAAAATGCAAACAAAACACTAAAAAAAAACACTAATATTTGTTAATGAAGTTCACCTATAATGTGTATGACTACATCCTTAGTATACGATGGTTATTATCTTACTAACACAAAAATTACTTCTCATTATCAAGGAAATTATAGGTAATTGGATGACCTTGGACCCATTTTATTATCACCAACCAAGTATAATGAAATATTTAACATTGAAGCCCAATATTATAGGATATTAGCCTATAATTTATAAAGTGACCAGTAGTGTATAACAAGTCTTCTTCAATAGAAAAAAATGATTCTGATAAGCTTATTCAGATTGCAGTAATAAAAATATTTTTTTATTCTTCATCATTTTATTCTTATTTTTATCTTTGACACAAATAATATGCAATAGATTAGCATTTCCATTTTCTCTTTTCATGATACACAATATCAACAATTTAAATTATTTTTGGTTTGAGGTGCAGTGGAAGCATACGGTAGTGGGCGATATATTAAAATTTATTTTAATATTTGAGTTTCCTGAAGCCATGAGTGAGCATATTGAATGTTATATTTATAATTAATTTTTTTAATATTGTAAGAAATGAATACCTGAGATTAGGATCTTTCTTTTATCTGAATGTTGATCATCCAAAAATACCCTTTCATATTTCCTTCATTGTGCTGTGAGGATCCAAGGATATAATCCCTCTAGCAGTGATACAAACAAGCTTCTTTGATCTCCAGTTTCTAGCATAGAGAATAAATTATCTTTCTTTATTTGTGATGATCGATCATCCTTCAGTTTTGAAGGAATCTCTCTTGCATCTCTCATTCTTCAGAGAGGGAGATAAGGGGAATTCAAGAGAGAATTCGTTGTGCACAACAATTCTCTATTTCAATTACATGCACACCCAACGCAATAGACATAACTATCTATTTATAGATTTAGGGTTTAGGTTAAAGTAATTATTTAATTTCATGCCATCCTTGAAATAATATAATAAACTTTAATAAACCCCATTCCATATAATAATAATAATATTATTTTTTGGTGTGCACAAACTTGTGTAATAAAAAATATTATTTAATATTTGTCACTAGGAACGTTCTTGGTCCATTTGAACTCCTATAGAATTTATTGAAAACCTAAATATATATTTAATTTAAATATTTCATTCATCAATAAATATTTGTGATCAATAAAACATGGATAAAATTATCCCTTGTTCATGTGAATAATATTTAATCAATTAATTAAATTCAAATAGAATTTAATCGAGATCATTGGTAACACTCATTGTGCAACCCTCTAGGATTATTTCTCATTGGAATTATGAAGTATTTCCTAAATTCTAAGATCACTATCTAGAAATAGGTCAAGGAACATAGGAGAATAAACTTAATATTACAATAATGAAAACCACATATGAACGCTCAATGTGTAATATAATTTCTTTTTTGCAATATCTCATCAAGAAGGTTGCACATATGTATCATCAACCAATATTCTCGATACTTCTTTTTTTGAATATCTGAAATAAACTTGTCATTACACCATGGATATGTAATTTAATGCAATGATTTTATTCTAACAAAAGGGCCGTGATATCAACTCCCATAAAGATGAAAGGGAAAAATACTCCCTCGACTTATCCATTAATGACATGTTAATCATGATGCACCCAACATACCCTACCTCATCAAGAATATATATCATCATGGTTTTCATTATAAAATCTAGGTGCATGAGTTAGGATATTGATTATTGATAATTTTAAAGTCTAAGGACCATTACACATGCTTATAGATAGGAATATCCAATGAAACCAAAACATGTGGAATTCATAATAGAGGGGTATATTATCATAATATCCCATCTTGGAGATTACCAAGTGAGAAATTCAAGAAGAGACATCTCATATTATTATGAGTACTTGAACTTGACATTCTTTGTACTATGTGTCCCATCACAGTACATTATCCAACCACAAAACATGATTTAAGAATATCATCACAAAACTTAAAGGTTGTCCTTATAGTAGGGAATTGTAATGACCTTATCAATGTGATGTATATCCTAGGATATTATTACATTAGATTAATTAAGAACAATGAAAAATATGTAATAATAAGCTTTATTAATATTAAATACATTGAGTATACATGTAATCAAAGTACAAACAGTTGGTCCTAGGATAATAACTCCAGAAAAATCCCACTTGGACTAGATACAACTGTCTATGACTTTTAGTATGCTATAACTAACTTGATAATCATGTTTTTAATTATTCAAGGATTTAGTCAAGGGGTCCTCTATATTTTATTCCATGGAAATACTGCTTACTGTAACCTCCCCTCTCTGAGAAAAATCCCTCAAGAGATAACACTTCTGAAGTATGTGCTTCATCTGCTGATGTGACATTGGATATTTTGTGAGATCAAACATTGTAATATTATTACAATAGAGTGTGATATTATATTTAATGTTAGGAACCACACCAAGTTCTTGGATTAAGTTGTGTAAATATACTTCTTCTTTAACTACCTTAGAATCTATAATATACTTAGGCTCTACTATAGAATCTGCGGTCATAGCCTACTCTAATCTATTCCATCTCATAGAACCTCTATTCAATGTGAATATGTATCATATTTTTTAATTCATGTTATCTTGATAAGTTTGGAAAATAGTATATGCATATCCTTTGATGAATAGTTCCTCATATCCTCTATAAACCCAGAACACATCCTTAATACACTTAGGATACTTAAGGATAATCATGAAAACCATCAAATAATCATCACATGGGCTATCTTGATATCTTCCTAACACACTTAATGCATAAGATATGTCTAGAATAGTACATAGAATAACATACATGACTAACACAATCACTGAAATGTATGAAATCCTTGCTATTCTATTTCTTTCCTCATGTGTCTGAGGAAAATTTTTATTGGAAAGGTGAATGTCATGTGATGTTGGAAAAAATCTCATCTTGGATTATTCCATACTGAATCTCTTCAATATGTTATCAATGTATGTACTTTGACATAGGCTGAGCAGTCACTTGGATCTATCATGATGGGTCTTGATCCTAGGAATATATGGTACCATGACCAGGTCATTCACAGAGAAGCATTTATTTAGCCATGCATTAACATTATCTAAGACTGGTATTTATTTTCTAATGATTAATATTTCATCAACATATAATATTAATAAAGCAACCACACTATCACTAAACTATTTGTAGATACAAGAATCACACTTATTCTTTATGAAACCAATTTTTTATGTCTTCATAAAAATGAATGTTCTATGAATTAGATTATTTCTTTAATCCATAAATTTATTTTTGCAATTTTCCTATCTTTTTGGCATCCATTGGAGTCACAAAACCTTCGGGTTGTGTCATATATAAATATTCCTCAAGGTTCCCATTAAGGAAGTTTGTTTTAGAATCCATATTACAAATATTATAGTCATGGTAAGTCATAATGTCAAGTAGGATTCTGATAGATTTCAGCATTTAAACTGATGAAAAGGTTTCATTATAGTCAATTCTTTGATGCTATTTAAACCATTTTAAAACCAGTTATGCCTTATATGTACTGAATTGTCATTACATGTCTAGTTTTTTCTTGAATACCCATTTTCATTCAATAAACTTTACATCCACTAGAGGATCTACCAAAATCTGGACTTGGTTTTAGTATATGGAATCCATTTCATAATTCACGACTTCTTGCCACTTGGAAATATCTGTGCCACTTAAAACTTCCTTATAGGTTTTAGGATCACTATTATCA